>OX453081.1:6889103-9683379 GCA_949699795.1 Spicauda simplicius | reverse complement strand
TTTTTATTTTGCATACGCCAGTTTATAGGTCTTTATAAAGAAATATGTAAAAACAGTACAATAAATATGTGTGTATGCTTGTAAAGTTATATCTATTTATGGAAAATTTAGGGAAAATTTAAGTGTCCGAAAAAGTCCTCAAAATCTGGTCTTTTCGTATTCTTTTAAATGTAGGAAGTGTTTTAGCGTCTTTTATATCTTTAGATAAAAGACGCTAAACCACTACTGTATAAAATCTAACTCTGATGCGGGATTTTTGACCATAGTCTCCGCAACAATCATACATGTTAGTGATAGCAGAAATAATATGAATAACTAGCTGTCCCGACAAACGTTGTTTTGCCATATAAAAAATAAAAAAAATGTTAAGGGTGGACAACCCTTAAGGGGTATGAAAAATAGATGTTGACTGATTCTCAGACCTACTTAATAAGCATATAAAATATAGTTACCGTTTCGTAGGAGTATGTCAACAAAAACTGTGACACGAGAATTTTATATATTAGATAATAATACGCTTTATTGCACCCAACAAAACAAAAGAAAACAACAATAGAAAGCACAGTTTTAAAACAATACAAAGGCGGTGTTATCGCTAATCAGCGATTTTTTCCAGACCACATAACGGTGCGAAGTTGAAGAAGGGATGATAGAGGAATAGGTAGACCACAAATAATTGCTCCTCGGTAATAGCAGTTCATGTTATACAGAAAGACTCTGCTGTCTATCCCTTGGATGGTCCTTACTACTAACTCTGACTTCTTTCCCGTGAATTTCATACAAGGTGACTAACATCTTGTATGAAATTCACGGGAAAGGAGTAAATGGTGTTATTTAAACCGATTTCACGCCGTAGGTCTCTTCTACTAATAACCCGGAGAAACCCGTGTCCAACTTTGGGTCTTTAGACAAGAAAGAATTGTAGCCAAGGAAGACTGCATGAACGTTTACAAATTGCTTTAAGAATGATCGTACTGCTGACAAGACATTCCTTTAATATTCCATTAAGAGTTATCAACCGTTCTATCAGGATGGATTCACTCCCCTGGCAGTGGCGATGCAGCAAGGCCACGAGAAGGTGGTGGCTGTGCTGCTAGAAGCAGACACTCGCGGCAGAGTCCGCTTACCGGCTCTACACATCGCTGCCAAGAAGGATGATGTTAAGGCCGCTAATTTGTTACTGGAGGTAAGCTTCTCTATCATTCATATTCCCGGAACACTATGACATGGGACTCTTCAAAAAGGCGCCAGTGGATCTCTTCTTCAAAGCCAGCGATGCATTGGCAACTCCTCTGGTGTTGCAAATGTCCATAGGCGACAGTGACTATTTTCCATCAGTTGGCCCGTCTGACCGTTGGGTGAACAATAAAAAATCAAACTGCTAATCTAGGATCATAATTGGATCTTTTTTTTTCTTATGTCACCTTTTTTTTGTTTTTTTGTTTTCGAGGGGGAAACCTTCAAAAGGTACCCGACGCCGTGGGAGCGACGCAGGGTTATGTGGGATTTTTACCGCACTAAAACCCCCCCGGTGGCCGTCCTCGGCGCTGAAAAGGAGGACTCCGGGATCTCGAAACGACTTCAACCGGAATCCTCCGAGCGCGTTGCCCCATCGGGCTCCTCCCAGATGGGCGGCTGGGCCCACCGCTCCGTCTAGTCTTTACGACGGTACGCGACCACACATACCGCCGTCCTTCCCGGGATTGCCTGACCGAACGGTTCGAGTTCCCACTCTAGCCGTCTGCAACCCCGGAAGCCCCTTTTAGTCGCCTCTTACGACAGGCAGGGGATGCCGTAGCCTTATTCTGATCCCGGAACGACAGGGCGTTCTTATGTCACCTAGAACTTCTGTTTTTTCTTTGTTACTGGAGACACACTTGTCCAATGTGCTCGCACTTATTCCACAGAGATAGCAAGTCATGGGCAACTTCAAGTAAGACTTATCTAGGGTTGATTAGCGATGTCCCTGTAGTTCCGGGACCAGAATAGGGCTACGGTACCCTCTGCCTGTCGTAAGAGGCGACTAAAAGAGGCTTCCGGGGATGCGGGCGGGAAGAGTGGGAGCTCGAACCGTCCGGCCAAGCGACCCCGGGAAGGACGGTGGCATGTGTGGTTGCATGCTGCCGTAAAAACCAATAGGTGCGGTGAGCATTTCACGCCCACCAGAGAAGAGCCTGATGGGGCACACGCTGAGGACACCGGCGGCGGTCAATCGGAGTTCCCGGAGTCCTCTTCGCAGCGTCGAGATCGGCCACCGGGGGGGTTTTAGTGCGGTAAGAATCCCACATAACCCGCGTCGCTCCCACGACGTCGGGTACTTTTTGAATGTTTCCCCCTCGAAAACAAAAAAAAAGGGTTGATTAGCAATGTCCATGGGCGAAAATAGTTACTTAACATTAGATGGGCTGCTTGAGATTTACTCTCATATTATAAATATTATTATATTAATACGTGAAGCAAAAATTTGTGACGGATTTTTAAGTAATATGCCGCGGACGGATTAGTATGAAATTTTGCACGGTTATAGTGGACGTAGAGAAGGAGTGCAGAATGTTAATATTTTTTTCAAATAATGCATTTTTCATACATAAAATCAACTAAAAACACATTACACACACTGGCTTGCATTTGTCACAAACACATATGTACTTCGTAAATAAAAATGAAAAGACACAACGTCAAGAATGTCAGATGACATTTGATTTTTAATTTAAATTACGGTCGAATTTCGGCCGATGCTACGGGTGACTAGTATGTATAATTCTCTCTTCGTTGCGCCCTGCTCAATGATTTTAGATGTTTTTTCTAGCCCCTTAATACTTTACGAAATATACTAATTATAAAATACCACTCAAAAAAATGTGTGCGTGTACTAGCGTACACTCGTAAGAAGAGAAACTTCTTTATGACGTTATTTTTCAAAAAATAATTTACCATAATTATGCAACTTTACAGAAATTGGTTAAATAAAGTTAAATTAGATAAAGTTTAATAAAAGGCTTTTATTAAACATTATCTAATAATCTAATCTATAATAATCTATCTAATATCACGCGTGGTAGGGATAAGAAAAAGATGGCGCGTAACGTAACGTAAAAATGTTACACAATTTTTTTTCCAATCCCGATAAAGAAGTTTCACTTCAATAATTATGACAAACCTTTATCGCTATACTCGTATTTGTTTTTTTAATCATCCTCAGCTCATAGCATAGATTTCCGCAATGTAACACTATATTTTTTTCTTAGAATGAACACAACCCGGACGTGACGTCAAAATCTGGATTTACGCCTCTGCACATCGCAGCGCATTATGGCAATGAGGCGGTAGCAAGATTGCTGCTGGCAAAAGGCGCAGACGTAAACTGTGCAGCAAAGCACAATATTTGTCCCCTCCATGTTGCTGCTAAGTGGGGTAAGTGTTTATGTATTATTTGTAGGAGTAAGCGTTGTAAGTTAATGCCAGAGCCATTTGGCTTAGTTAGAGGATTATTTTACAACCTAGCTTCTAAACTATATGGCGCCGTTCAATAATCCTCTTGATTTCTCTGAATGATAAACAGCCGTTTAAAATCAACATTCAGTGAGGCAAATGGCTTAAATAACATCCAACTATCTTAATGATATGTAATTTAATTAACTGCTAAGTTATTAAAACAGCTTTAATTGCTAAATTATTAAAACAGGAAACCCGACATAACAAAAATATTTTCCATTTCCACCAGGCAAAGACAACATGGTAGCACTGTTATGTGACAACGGTGCCAACGTGGAGGCGCGGACTAGGGATGGGTTGACACCCCTGCACTGCGCCGCGCGGTCCGGTCACGAGCGCGTTGTGGAGACTTTGCTGGATCGGGGTGCGCCCATCACTAGCAAGAGCAAGGTGAGATGGAATATTGCAACATTGATACATCTAGTCCTTTGATATAACAGTAGTTTTAAACCTTTTAACTTGCAGAGAAACGATAAATATATCGGAGAACAGAAGGACAGCCGACTCATGTCGGGATCAGCCGTCGATCTCGTACATCACAATAAATACAAAGAGAGTCTAAGATAGCCGATTTAGGCATCAAAGTAAATTAGATTGACTAGGAGGTACAAGTTACCCGAAATCAATGAATATAGCTAGATGAAAATGTGAGGACTTGGAGGAGCCTGTTGAAACAGACAGCGGTCCTTGCCCTGCGTCGCATCCAGATTAAATGCGCGCGTGACATAGTCCTCAGACCCTTTTTATAGCAGAAGTTAATAATACAAACAGGTAGATGGGTCGATTGTTTTGATATCGGCCGGTGCATGTGCGGCCATTGGGACGTCATTTGTTTTTAATATTTAAACTACCATTCCAACAAATATATAAGATGGAAGTTATTTCTGATACACTTCGTATTGAAATAACACTTTAGGCGTCTCGCTAAATAAAACGACCAAACTTAAACAAAAACTTATAGTAATGTTTACAAATTACTAACTAAATGCTACCAAATAATGTGATTGTCTTATAACTTAATTTTGTGTGTATCTAATTCTATATTATTTTGTTTTGTGATTTTCTTAATTTTTGTTTTTGTAACAAGTTATTCTTTTTTTCTCTTTTTGTTATTCTTAGAGTTAGAGTTCACTTCCAATTACACTTCGTATAAATTATGAGAGTTGGATATACCTATAATGGCGATTCACACTTAACCAAACGGATTGTAAAAAACTATTTAACAAAGTATAGTGATAAGTCGATGGTGTATCTAAATAAATAAATTACTAAAATGCGAATTGTTAAACTTCATACACCCTTGAATTTATATTAAAGACCTCTCAACTGCGTAGGTTTTCCTTCATCGTAGAACGGTGATAAATAATTAATTTCAACTATGTACTTAATTTTATAAAGATCAGAGGTGTCTGAGACTTGAACCTCGGACCTTCTACTAAAAGGCGTACTTTTATACTACTGAGACTATTAGAGCTACATATATCACTTATATAATAATATTTAATTATTGTTATTTAGGTATATTTTTTACGTACATATAACTTCGAATGAACACACATAACTAAGGCAGTCCTATCCGTTCCTTCCTTTAAAACCACCCTTATCCACAGAATGGGTTAGCACCCCTGCACATGGCGGCGCAGGGCGACCACGCGGAGGCAGCCAGGGTGCTCCTCTCACGAAGGGCTCCGGTCGATGACGTCACAGTGGACTACCTGACCGCCCTGCACGTTGCAGCTCATTGCGGGCATGCGAAGGTCGCTAAGCTACTTCTGGACAGGTAAGGTAGTTTCTAGTAAAGTTATTTGTAAAGTTCTTGTTTGTAAAGTTCTTGTACGAACGATGTTTATACTAAATTATGTTTATACTGAGTTGCTTACAACTCAATGCAAGAACTTTACTAAAAACATGCAACTCAATGTAAGAACTTTATTAAAGACATGCAACTCAATGCAAGAACTTTACTAAAAGCATGCAACTCAATGAAAGAACTTTACTAAAAACATGCAACTCAATGCAAGAACTTTACTAAAAACATGCAACTCAATGCAAGAACTTTACTAAAAACATGCAACTCAATGCAAGAACTTTACTAAAACATGCAACTCAATGCAATTTAGTAAAGACTAAAAACATCGTTCGTACAAGAACTTTACAAAAAACCTTTACCTAAAGCCGTGGTTGCTGGTATTCATGTGAATGGATTATTTCAGTCTTCAGATGAAGATACGCAACATAGCGTTCTTGCATTGAGTTGTAAGCAACTCAATGCAAGAACTTTACTAAAAACATCGTTCGTACAAGAACTTTACAAAAAATCTTTTCCTAAAGGCGTGGTTGCTGGTATTCATGTGAAATGATTATTTCAGTCCTCGGATAAAGATACTCAACTGTTGATTACTTCAAATTAAAAACCATTTCTATATGTAGTTACTTGGAGATTTAGACATGGGCTTAAAAATGTGCAGACAAGGCTATATTTTCTTATTTGCTGCCATTATTGCACTCTCCTATTATAAAGCTGTTGTTACGCGCAAGAACATAACCGTATTTGAATTTTAATCATGATGCATAAGACATATGTTATTTTAAAGTAATACACTTATTTCAAACACGCAGTAGGTGCTTAAACCCCCTGGTCCTCGGCGCTAAAAAGGAGGACTCCGGGATCACGAAACGACTTCAACCAGAATTCACCGAGCGCTTGCCCCATGGGGTTCCTCCCAGATGGGCGGCTGGGCCCACCGCTCCATCTAGTCTTTACGACCATTTGCGACCACACATACCAACGTCCTTCCCGAGATTGCTTGACCGAACGGTTCGAGCTCCCACTCTAGCCGTCTGCAACCGCGGAAACCCCTTTTAGTCGCCTCTTACGACAGGCAGGGGATGCCGTAGTCTTATTTTGATCCCGGAACACGTAGTCGGTGCTTAAGCTATTGCAGATATATTAATGAAATTGTTTGACACAGAAACGCGGACGCCAATGCACGGGCACTGAATGGCTTCACTCCTTTACATATTGCCTGCAAGAAGAACAGGATCAAGGTCGTGGAACTGCTCCTGAAGTACGGCGCTAGTAAGTATTGACCGATACGTAGACAATCGTAAGACACACGTATTCATATTATATAATAAACGTAGACGAGTACTGACAGATAGAAATATAAAGAAGAATACAAATAAGTATGTACAAGTAAATTAAACTTCTAAAACACATAATTCAAAGTACCTTAAAATGCCTAGCTCTGGAAGTTAGTCAGAAGTATCGATTTTGAAGAAACTTTTACGTAATAGAGTATTTTAATTTTGAGCAGTTCGTATGTATTACCGACTATATTTATTCCGAAAATGTTTTTGTCTACATAAGATAAAATCACCTACTAGATTTCATCCGACATTTCCTTCTCTTTTCGACTTCAAATAACGAGAGAGATTCTCAATTCGACTGACTATTGTTGTGACTAGTTGACCCGGCGAACTGCGTTACGCCTAAAAGTAAAAAGTCTAATTAAAAAGTCTAATAAATTATCAGTGTTCCTCCTCTACATTATGCATGTATTATACATAAAACCTTCCTTTTGAATCACTCTATCTACTGAAAAAAATCTAAATGAAAATCCGTAGCGTAGTTTTTAAGATCCAATCATACATAGGGAGAGAGCGTGAAGCGACTTTGTTTTATACTATGGAGTGATGTATGGATTCAAGTTACTGAGTTGTCATCATCTTTTAGGCATCCAAGCGACGACAGAATCTGGGCTGACACCACTCCACGTGGCAGCGTTTATGGGCTGCATGAACATTGTGATCTACCTGCTTCAGCATGAGGCCAACCCTGACGTGCCCACAGTTAGAGGAGAGACCCCGCTCCATCTTGCGGCGAGGGCTAATCAGGTATGAGTTATGTTAGGTTAGGTTGAGATAAAAAAATACCTCGTTATGGTTTATGGATTCTACGATATCGGTATATCTTACACATGATAAATTTAAATAACTAAATGATTAATAACTTACTTAATTAAGTTATACTCTGCTTCTATCGCATTTTTCAAAAATTCAGGTATGATTAGAAGGATTGTAAAGATTCTGGGGAAAAGTTAAGAGAATACCATTGGGGCAAAGTTAAAAAAACCTAAAGAGCTTATAAAATAAGAAGGAAAAAATGTATATGCTTTTATAAAACAAAGAATACATTGCAAAATATTATATTTTGTATCAGAATCACTTTCAAACATCTTGATTTGCCTTCACAGACGGATATAATCCGTATACTACTTCGCAACGGCGCAGCAGTGGAGGCTAAGGCCCGCGAGCGTCAAACACCACTCCATATTGCGTCCCGACTTGGCAACGTAGATATTGCAGTGCTACTGCTGCAACACGGTGCTGACGTCAGAGCGATGACAGCTGACCACTACAACGCACTGCATATAGCTGCTAAACATCACCCTGAAGATAGCGATGGAGGTGCCACTTCGCTTAAGATGGTTGATGTACGTATTGATAACGCAAAATTAAAATCAAATTTAGATCTACTAGACTTTTCTTATTATTTAATAATAGCTTCTAAAGTATTTTGAGGTAACGATGGTAACGTATAAAAGATGTAAAAGATGCAAAAGATCGCGTATATATAATTAAATTGATGAAGTAAGTAAAATTTGTAAAAAAAAACGGTAAATAATAGACTTAAATGTACACTGTAAGAGTTATGCATTTAATTATTTATAAAATATTTCATATGACATAGTCCAATGAACTAGAAATGATATAAAATGTATGTTTGGTAATAAGTTTAAAATGTAAGAAAAACCTATTACTTCATTTAAAGTTGACGTTGCATTTTTATATTTTCTATAGGTCGCAGCTGCCCTTATTGAGCACAACGCTCCCTTGTCTGCAACCACTAAGAAAGGATTTACTGCATTACATCTTGCTGCAAAGTATGGCAATCTGAAGGTAAGTTCCTATGTATTACATGTATATTTGGTTTTATTACACTTAGGAAATTTAAAAAAAAAACTTGTTTCAGAAGAAAATTTGTTTAAAACATACAATCAAAAGATTAGAAAATTAATAATTTTCCTATTATACAAAACCTATAATTATTCAGGTGGCAAAACTTCTTCTTGCTCATGGAGCTTCGCCTGACCAAGCTGGCAAGAATGGCATGACACCGTTACACATCGCTGCCCATTATGACCAACACGGCGTGGCCACCCATCTTCTTGAGAAGGGAGCTGATGCTAAGGTGATCGAAATTAACTACATTTATTTACGAGGACTGAAGATGTCGATTTTTCGTTGTATTTTCAAGGATACTTTCAAGTAAATGATATATATACGAATATAGTCATATATTAGCAAACATTTAAAGGAACTTTTAATAATAATAATTGCTTTGTACTGTAACAAGTTTGTAACAAGGTTTATATTAAAAGAAACATAATAGCTTAACTAAACAATACTCATAAATTAAACTAATTACGAATATTTCTAATATTATCCTGTGCTGCTGGCCAAGATCGCAAATAGTACCGGAATTCAGCTGAAGTCGCAACAGCACGACAATGATTTTCAGCCCAGCCCAGTAGTGTGGTAGCTCGGATGGCTACCATTACATATACAATAAACAGATGATGAAGAACATCATCTGTTTATTGTCAACTAAAACCAATGTTGTCAGATCTCATTACTATTATATCATCAATACCATTAAAGCTGACTTCAGGTCTTTGCAAGGACCGTCCCTGTAGTTCCGGGATCAGAATAGGGCTACGGTATCCTCTGCCTGTCGTAAGAGGCGACTAAAAGGGGCTTCCGGGGTTGCGGGCGGCTAGAGTGGGAGCTTGAACCGTCCAGCCAGGCGATCCCGGGAAGGACGGCGGTATGTGTGGTCGCATATCGTCGTATAGACTAGACGGAGCGGTGGGCCCAGCCGCCCATCTGGGAGGAGCCCGATGGGGCAACACGCTTAGAGGATTCCGGTGGTGTTTGTTGGAGATCCCTGAGTCCTCTTTTTAGCGCCGAGGATGGCCACCGGGGGGGTTTTAGTGCGGTAAAAATCCCACATAACCCTTCGTCGCTCCCACGGCGTCGGGTACCTTTTGAAGGTTTCCCCCTCGAAAACAAAAAAAAGGTCTTTGCAAGGACATTTTGGCGATTTCCTGCAACTCATCAAAAGATGATTTTACTATCAGATTTTAAATCTTGCAATATATCAAATTATTTCTGAACATATCAGAATCAATTTTCTTTCTCCCTTCAGGCTGTTGCCAAGAATGGGCACACTCCACTCCATATCGCTGCCCGTAAGAACCAGATGGAGACTGCAGCAATTCTACTCGAGTATGGAGCGTTGGCCAACGCCGAATCCAAATCTGGGTTCACTCCGCTGCATCTGGCTTCTCAGCAGGTATTTTGTTAAACAAACTTAAGTAACAAACGAGCATGTATTCCAACGGATGATAAAAGGTCACTGCCATCGTGGAGATCTGAAAGCAACTTTTTATAGTTTAATTTAAAGACAATTTCAGGTATGATGATGCTTCCGAGGAGTTATATAGTTACGTCATATGAATATGAATCTTTAACCACATCAACCAACCATACTCGTTCTATGTCCTTGCCAATTGCGGCATTTAGATTTCGATACGCCAAGGTACATTAACGTAAATTTAATATAGGTATGACAAGTTATAGCAATTGTATGATTTCTAAAGCAACAACTTTCTAAAATTGAACATCTGTTTCCCAAAATTATTATACAAATTTGAAAGACTTTTTAATTAAATGACGGAGGCGGTGGTTCTTTTTCGCTCATCGTATCAGGATAACCTACTGTGGGCTCTGATATGGAATGTTAGCACGAGAATAAATTGCAGACTTGATTTTAACACACAGTATAATGCCGAATTAAACTTGTTACAATCACTGAATTAATCAAACTAAATTAAGTAGGCAAGTAATCGTAGCACTAAGAACGCGGGATGATTTTAGAGTCGTCTGCTTCGGCCGACCGTCAACGATAGACTGAGGTGTCGGCCATTAAACTGGTACAACCCTAACTTCATCAAACGCCACTAGATGGCGCTGGCGTTCCGGTGTTGCCACAATACCGCCATTTCCGACATAAATATATATATCTAGTGCCATCATACTTAATAAATTGTGAGAAATTATCAACTATACTTATCATTTTTATTTTCTCTAGGGTCACACAGAAATGTGCTCGCTGCTTCTAGAACATGACGCAGAAGTGAACAAGCAAGCTAAGAATGGATTAGCAGCCCTTCATGTTGCAGCGCAAGAAGACCGAGTGCCTGTCGCTCAACTACTGGTTAAGAATGGAGCAGAAGTATGTTCTTAATTAAGAATCTTAGAAAGAAAAGTTTGTTTGTTTCTTTTTTCATAGCCGTACTCTTTTTAACATTCATTATAAAGAATTATTTTGGGACACGTACAAGTGCCTTATATTGGCGTACTAATGTCAGAAAGAGCTGTGTCTACTTAAGAATTTAATTACAATTAAGAATCTTAAAAAGACAAGTTTGTTAGTTTGTTTATTTTTTTCATAGTCATACTCTTTTTAACATTCATTAAAAAGGATTATTTTAAGACACGTACAGTGCCTTATATTGGCGTACTAATGTCAAAAAGACCTACATCTCTATAAGAATTTAATTACAATTAAGCATCTTAGAAAGACAAGTTTGTTAGTTTCTTTTTTTCATAGTCTTACTCTTTTTAACATTTATTAATAAGGATAAGACGATGCAGGTCTTTTTTAATATTTTAAGACACGTACAAGTGCCTTAAATTGGCGTACTGATGTCAAAAAGAAATATATCTATTTAAGAATTTAATTACAATTGTTATTTGAATATTCATCCAGTTGATAATCACAGTTTAACTCTAATGGAAAGTTTTGCTGCTGCTCATCACCAGGATTGTACAACTTATTCCCATCCTGCGGCGTTGAAGTGATACATCACTGCATATCATCAACCATTTATTGACCCACTGCTAGGCACAGGTCTTCTCTCAGAATCAGAGAGTTTTAGGACATAGTCCATTACGCTGGCCAAGTACGAATTGGTAGACTTCACACTCCTTTAAGAACTTATTGTTATTTAAAAGAACTCTCAGGTGTGTAGGTTTCCTTACGATGTTTTCCTTCACCGTAAAGCAGTGATACTTAATTTCTAATAAGCACATAATTTTATTAAAATCAGTGGATTCTAGCTTCAGATGGCTCAGGACCGGTCGAAGTGGCGCAGATTAGGGGAGGCCTAGGTCCAGCAGTGGACTTTCAAGGCCGATGGATGGATGGATAAATGGTGCTAGCCTGGCATTTGAAACTCGGACCTGCTGATCGAGAGGGCTTCGAGGGGATCGAAATGTTTCAACCATTAGGATATCACTGCTTCCTACATGATGCAATTCATTTATATACTTTTGATGCGACGGTTGAACCATCAAAATACCTATTCTCCTATCCATATTGTTCTTTCATTCTACCCATATTTGTTTTGTCTTTTTTATCCAGGTTGACATTTGCACTAAGGGTGGCTACACACCATTGCACATTGCCAGCCACTACGGCCAAATCGCCATGGTCCGCTACTTGCTGGAAAATGGAGCTTCTGTTAAGGCACAGACTACGCATGGGTATGTAATTTTTATTTCTTTTGAATTACTTTGTCTATTAAAAAAAACTGCATTAAAATTCGTAGCGTAGTTTTAAAGATATAAGCGTACATAGACAGCGGTAAGCGACTTAGTTTTATACTATGTAGTGATTATCTATACCATTCACAGAGATTTATCCTACAGTCGCATAATACCGTTAAATATAAAAACAACAAAAAACACAAATATTTTTATTCTTGATATGTTTATGCATAAATAATCCTGCTTAATACAGGCAGTATTACAATTACCGTCCGAAAAGTTAGCTTTAATTTGGATTAAAATACTTACTAAAAAAAATTTAAAACTATTTATCTTTGTTATGTAGTACTAGATCTACATTACGCATTACGTAACAGTATAAAATCATTTTGCAGAACATTCAAGTGTTCACTTAATACTATATTTTATTTTCTGTTCTGTCCGTCTAACTAATATAATTTATTCACCAGATACACGGCCCTTCACCACGCGGCTCAACAAGGGCACATCAATATTGTTAACATTCTTCTGGAGCACAAAGCTGATCCCAACGCTACCACTACGGTTAATATTTCATCTTAATACTGCAGAAATCTAATTATAAATGAATAATTACTTCTAACTTTCCGTGTAACTTTACTGAAGCAAGTATTAGGTCGGCAAACAGTATTTATACGATTGTATGACGGTAAGTGGTCACTAATATCAGAGTCTAACCTAAGGTAGACCACAGTTACGTTGTTACCTCTAAAAAGATTGCCGGAAAGCCTCGGATAAGTCGGGGCTACTAAAACCATTCCGATTATAATAACATGCTGTAATAATCATTAATGTTGTTGTCAACCCATTATTGTCCCACTGCTGGGCACGGGTCTTCTCTCAGAATGAGAGAGTATTAAGCCGTAGTCCACCGCGCTGGCCAAGTGCGAATTGGTGGACTAATCATTAATAATCATTAATGCTCGTAAGTTACTTGGAATCTCGGAAAGTTTAGAGAGCATCAATTTTTACTGATAAAATACATGTGTCTATTCTTAAACCCTCCTGGACATTTGTTTCGTCAGCATTGAGCATACATCATTTTCCTTTTTTGTGTATTTAAACAATTTTCTTATTTTGAACAGAATGGTCAAACACCATTAGATATAGCATCGAAGCTCGGCTACGTGACAGTGATGGAGACCCTGAAGGAGGTGTCAGAACCATCCATTGCTCCAGCGACTCAAGAAAAGTACAAAGTTATGGCGCCTGAGCTGATGCTGGAGACTTTCATGTCAGATTCCGAGGAAGAGGGAGGTAAGGATATATTGATGATGAAGAAATTGGTAGTGATTTTTGTGGAAGTGTCCGTAATTATGATGTACGGGTTTGTACTATAAGTAATATAAGTACTTGTACTATAAGTCTTAATAGTATGCTTAATTGGTAGTAAGTTGGTAATGTATTGGTACACGTGCAATAATTACAACGCAATGTGAATCTTTTTTTTTGCCGCATAAAATATAATGAATCCGAATATATTACATTAGTGATTAAGCTTAATTATTCCCAAGCATTAAAACATTTTAACAGCAATTTCTGATAAATTCTTAGTTTTACCGCCTACAAATGATATACAATACTACGAATGACAACTTAATGAATTAGGCAAAACTGTTTCACCCATAAAACAGGAAGTCCTCGGTGAGGGTTTAGAAGTGATAAATGTACCTGTACACAAACAAAACAAACCCACACACTTTTCATCTATTTTATTGATTGCACATAAAAATACTAAACTAGCTACAAATATGTTTCCAAATTCTATTTAATATGCAAAATCAGATTTTCTTCCCGCACCAGGCGAGGACGCGATCCTGAACGACCAGCCCTACAGATACCTGACTGCTGATGACATGAAGTCCTTGGGAGATGACTCCTTGCCCATCGACGTGACTAAGGACGAGAGGACCGAATCTGCGATGAGCCACAAGAACATCATGGAGATTTCTCAAGGTTAGTTGAATTAAACTTCGTTGAAGCTGTTATGTTATTTAATGGTGTATTCAATCAAGTTGGAATAATCTTTTCTTTTGGAGAAGTTGTCACAATCTAATATATAAAATTCTCGTGTCACAGTTTTTGTTGCCATACTCCTCCGAAACGGCTTGACCGATTTTTACCAAATTTTATATGCTTATTCAGTAGGTCTGAGAATCGGCCAACATCTATTTTTCATACCCCAACTGATAAGGATATGAAAGAATATAGTTTCGATAATATCCATTCATATAGTATTCGTTTCATTCGTATTCATATGTCCTGGGGCGGCTTCCGCCTCTGGACATCCTGGCGGATATGAACGCACGGATCTTCTTTAAGATCCGCGTTCTCCGTCAGGGGACTGAACCCTTCGACGTAGGGACAGTTGAAGCGCTTCGGAGGAGAGCCAAATGGCGCGCTCTAAGGTGCTGGCGTGAGCGACTCGAGGAGCCACATAGCATACGCCAACGGGTGGTCGACGCTATCCTGCCGAACTTCCGCGCATGGATGCGAAGCAGCGGTCGAGTGACCTACCGCCTGACTCAGATACTCACCGGACACGGCTGTTTCGGTCAGTACCTGAACAGGATAGGGAGACAGGTGACGGCCCTCTGTCACCATTGTGGGCACGACGAGGATTCCGCACAGCACACGCTCGAGTACTGCCCAGCTTGGGAGTCTCAGCGGCGGATCCTCGTCCAAAAGGTTGGAGCGGACCTTTCTCCGGCGGCTTTCGTTGCGGCGATGGTTCAGCGGCGAGAGGCCTGGAATGGCATGATCACCTTCTGCGAGGACGTGATGTCAGCGAAGGAAGACGCCGAAAGGGCCAGAGAGCGCGCTGAACCCTCTCGGAGAAGGATCCGCTGCGACCGCCGGCAACGGCGCCTCGTCCCTGTAGTTCCGGGATCAGAATAGGGCTACGGTATCCCCTGCCTGTCGTAAGTGGCGACTAAAAGGGGCTTCCGGGGTTGCAGGCGGCTAGAGTGGGAGCTCGAACCGTTCGGTCAGGCGATCCCGAGAAGGACGGCGGTATATGTGGTCACATACCGTCGTAAAGACTAGACGGGGCGGTGGGCCCAGCCGCCCCTCTGGGAGGAGCCCGATGGGGCAACGCGCTCAGAGGATTCTGGTTGCGGTCGGACCGAGTTCCCGGAGTCCTCTTTATAGCGCCGAGGATGGCCACCGGGGGGGTTTTAGTGCGGTAAAAATCCCACATAACCCTGCGTCGCTCCCACGGCGTCGGGTACCTTTTGAAGGTTTCCCCCTCGAGAACAAAAAAAAAAAAGGTCTGAGAATCGGCCAACATCTATTTTTCATACCCAAACTGATAAGGATATGAAAGAATATAGTTTCGATAATATCCATTCATATAGTATTACGACGAAGAAGATGTACCCGCTTCTAAATCTATATTTTTATGGAAGGCATTTAAGATTTAAGGAAAATGCTTATAATGTAAATTGTGGTGTGGTATAGTAAAAGAAGTCGTGGTTAAGTGTAGGAACACTTCCTGTAAATGTAGGTTACAATTCCTTATTAAACTAAACTTTAGAGATTGATTTAAACATTGAAAGATGAGGTTGACTATGACTAAGAATTTACGTTTTATTTTGGTAATGTACCATCTACTACTTTTTCTTCAGAGTGAAATCTTTGTGTCATCCACAGGATCGGTGAACGGCATGCCGTACCAGCCTCAACAAGAGGTCGTGGTGAAGAGCATCAGCCGGTACAGCACCGCGCAGGCGCCAGAAGGATACTGCTACAACGTGGACCCTACACAACCCAAGTCAGTATATTAAACTCCTATATTTAAAACCCAAAACCGTGGAAACAGAAATTAAAAAAACTATTTCAAAACCCACTGAAATATTATGTATTTTATTTTTATTTATACGGAGTGTCCGAAAACTGTTTGATAAAGTTGAACCAATGCATAAGCTTCTTTGTGCTACTGAGAAATTAAATTTTTTTTTCTTATCTTAAGTCATGATCACGAATTAAGAAGTAAATCCATTTGAATCAAATTTACATTGCCATCATTTTCAATTATATCTGATTTCTATTAATCATAATCGTATACATAAAAAGTGATTACAAATTTATTAAGGAATTTGTATATAGTTTCAGATATCTAAGTCTGTCCGTGACTAATCTTGATTAATGCGCATGCATTCTGAATTGGACGCTACAGGAAAAAACTGCAATGGAAGAAGTAAGTAAATTAGTTCTACATATCTCTCTAATTAAAAAAAACGAATACTTGGCATAATACCAAAATTTATGAGCATAAAATTTATAATATTGCACAAGACTTCCACATTCAATATCACTAGGAGTTTACCCTTAACTTGTTTATGAATTCGACACAGTTGGTATTCTGAATCATTCTATTAACGTTTCTTAAAAATCGATAAATGCGTATAAGCTTCGACTTAATCATCCGTATTTCATCTTCTGAACGATCTTCGCTACATTTAATTAGGTTGTTCCTAACAGTCGTCCTGTGTCCATTAGTATTATATGACGTAGGAGTGACGACGTATTTTCCTTAAACGTTTTTATTTAATTTTCATTTTCTCAGTGTGTCTCTTTTTTTAATTATTACACCGCGTTTGACATTGTTTTACTTTCTTAAGATTGACTAGCAGAAAAGCTATTAAGTATAAGCCCGCCTTTTGGCCATTGAATGTTTAAAAGTCAATTAGTTGACCCGGCGAACTTCGTACCGCCTAAACGTCTAAAATTATCAGTGTTTATCCACTATATTAAGCACGTATTAAACATAAAAACCTTCCTCTTGGATCATTCTATCTGTTAAAAAAAACTGGATTAAAATCTGTAGCGTTGTATTAAAGATCTACGCATACATAGGGATAGACAGCTAGAAGCGACTTTGTTTTATGCTATGTAGTGATACAGAATACAAAAATAAACGATAGACCGGTAAGTAACCAGTTCTTCAGTTTCCTAGTGTCATTCCTGGTGGATGCCCGGGGTGGCGCGATGCGGGGGTGCCGAGGGGGTGGTGTTCGTGTCATCGTCCCGCCGTTATCAGCACAACAGCCTACCAGGATTACTTGCAGGTATCTCAAGGAGCTTTATTTAAAAATTGCAGAATGAATAACAAAAAGACAGTACGTGTATTCTCCAAATAAATATTTAGGCAATACGAACATAGATATAAAAATTATAGACAAACTCCATAACTCTCTGTATTATATGTTTATTAGCCATTTTAGAGTAATGTTTCGAAATCAATTATGAAGAGATCTTTTTAGTTTTACTAACATCTGCTTCAAATTCTCAACTGTTTGAAAATTCTACGTACTAACTTATTACTTGGAAGAAAGGTATCTTTCTATAACACTCACTACAATATCAAATTACGTTGAAATTATGATGCGTTAAAAAAATTATGCGTTATTATGCGTTAGTAACTTTATTGTGTTAAAGATTTAAAAGAAGGTAGAAGAAGAAAATATGGAGTCGCTTCTTTTCCAGATACTTGAAGCCATCTCGCATTAATCATATGCCGCCATTGATGGAAGGTGAAGCTCTGGCATCCAGGGTTCTGGAGATGGGACCGGTGTCTGCCAAATTCTTGGGGTACGTAAAATTCCTGGTATATGATGTGATAGTCCTTATCTCTTAATGAATAGTACCTACCTCATTTGTAATTATATGAATTACGTCTTGTGTTTCTTATCTAAATGTTGGAATCAAAATATTTTGGTTTTTAAATAAAATAATAATATGACTGCTGTGGTTAATTTTTTATGAAATGCGATTTCATTTTTTTTTAACAATTTGTGGGAGATATGGCCAGATGGCGAAGGATAATCCCAATGTAGTTACTGTTGCCCTCATTCTATTCCTGCATTGGAAGTTACTGTCACCTGGAAACTAAATTAAAGTCCGAATTTATTTTAGTTCACTTTTTATTGCCGATTAAACCCCGATACGAATGCACATGCATTCCAGTCAATACAAACTTGCTTACTCAGCCATTCATACTTACAAAAAACTTACTTCAAAGCTTTATCACTTGTCTTCTGTTGATACGACCCTTGTTACCTTCAGGCTTTTGTTTATGAGCCCAGAGTAATCTACAAATTTTAACGTACTTGTCTGTTCCAGTACTTATTTCTTGCTATTTGCCAATTATATGTATAGCCTTAAACTTCTTTTTGCTAAAACTGATTAAAGCTTTAGTAGAACTGAACATACTTGATAACTTTTTACTATTTAACATTACTGACAATAATATTTCATAGGTCAACGATAAAATTTTGTAGACCAATGATAATATTTTACAGGCCAGTGATACTAGAAGTGCCGCACTACGCGTCATTGCGTGGCAAGGAACGCGAGATAGTGATCCTCCGATCTGACAATGGAACCAGCTGGCGAGAGCATAACGCCGACGCAACTGACGACGTCGTTCAAGATATCCTCCATGAAACCCTGGAGATTGAAGGTGAGACGAAAGGTACATCAGTAAATAATCAACATTATGTTAGTGCATTTTAAATATTTTGGTAGAATGAACATTTTTATATTGACATGAATGATATAGTTAAAGATGACTAGTATAGTTAGGGAGATCAATACTCGTCTAAGGCACATTTCGCTCTGAAATCTAAACATGAGAGTAAATAAAGGACTAATTATATTGGAATTGTTGTTCACAACTTAATTTAGGAATTATTTATTATATTACAAAGAATATAATTCTGAAATCTGAACTAGATTTTAAGTATAATAACTTATAGAAAGAAACTAACTCTTCATAATACATTTTAACGAATTTAGCTGCAATAGTAAAGTCGTGTATATAAAAGAGAACTTAGTAAGTAATCGTAGTAAATTTAGACTTTGCTATTACAACCGTTATATATTGAAAAGATGGAGGAGTAAATTTAGTAAAATAAATAATCTCTATTCTACCTGCAGAAACTAATGAAGAAGAGAAAGGATGGGACGCACCACGCGTCACAAGAATCCTCACACACGACTTCCCGCAGTACTTCGCAGTTATCTCGCGCATACGACAAGAAGTACATGCTATTGGGCCTGAAGGTAATAGGAATATACATATCGTTAGTGGAAAGGAAATAATGCTTAAGCGCCAAAAAAGCATTTGTGGTAAATGAGGTTTGAAGTCTTTTTTGGTGGGATGTTGTTGGTGGAAGTTCATACTATTCAACGTTATCCTGCCAAAATAAAGGTGAGATGATTTTTTCCTCATCAGAAATAAGTATGACTACCATACCTATTTCTAGCGTGAAACGGTTCTCAAGGTGGAAGGACGTGGTTACCGACTCACTTTCATATGAGGCTATAGAGCCTTTTTTTTTTGTTTTCGAGGGGGAAACCTTCCAAAGGTACCCGACGCCGTGGGAGCGACGCAGGGTTATGTGGGATTTTTACCGCACTTAAACCCCCCCGGTGGCCGTCCTCGGCGCTGAAAAGGAGGACTCCGGGATCTCGAAACGACTTCAAACGGAATCCTCCGAGCGCGCTGCCCCATCGGGCTCCTCCCAGATGGGCGGCTGGGCCCACCGCTCCGTCTAGTCTTTACGACGGTATGCGACCACACATACCGCCGTCCTTCCCGGGATCGCCTGACCGAACGGTTCGAGCTCCCACTCTAGCCGTCTGCAACCCCGGAAGCCCCTTTTAGTCGCCTCTTAAGACAGGCAGGGGATACCGTAGCCCTATTCTGACCCCGAGGCTACAGGGACGGAGGCTATAGAGCCTAACAGAGATATTTCTGTATTAGAACTAACCTACGTTAGTTCTCGGTAGTAGCAAAAAACTTAATGAAGTGTAAGGATAGTAAATCGTAACATTTTTTTTTTAATAATAGTTTCACTATCGTAGCAATGCTTTTACCAAAAAATACAACAGTTGATACAAGCGATTGGCAAAGACATCATTGCAAAATGTTTGATAACCTTAACAAGATAACAAATACAAGATAATTTGCTTCACAAAACATTATTTTCCAATTCAATTTTTTTAATAAAAAACCTAATTTCATTTACAATGACTCACATATTATTTCAGGTGGCATGGTGTCCAGCTCCGTCGTACCACAAGTACAAGCAGTGTTCCCCCAGGGAGCACTTACGAAGAAGATCAAAGTCGGCCTCCAGGTAAATCTATTCAAACCACGTACCGGTGTTAAGGATAAGAACCTCAAAAAGATCACTGTCAATAATGTTTCTAAGAAGAAACGTTTCTCACTCATATGGTAGTAATAAATGATCAGAAAGATGTAGGAACGTTGAATTTATATAAGTACTTATGTTCGTGGAAATTGCTAATGGATGTAATGGATGATAATAGTTAAATAAGCACTAGTTTCAACATCGACGTAAATGACTATGGAAATGTTATTTTACTTAGTGTTTATTATAGTAGTGACATTAATATGGTTGCCACTACGATGCAAATAATAGCACTGTTATAAAAGGAATATGAGCAAGAAACTCTTGTTAACATCTCTAAAAACTACTAGAAGGTAAACTACCCACTAGAGAGTGTTTACTGGTATAGTGATGAGGAAAAATTGGTTTAAAAACTGTTGAAAATTTTACAAATGGTGATCAATGCAATGATGATGAGGTGACAAATTCAAATATTTAAGAATAATTACGCTGCATTCAAATTTGGAGTTCTGATGGCGATTGACATTTCCATGGTAATATTTCGATGAGTAATATATAAATAAATAACAATAATATTTGCTTTATATCGATTGTATTAGGGTCTTGTTGGATTTTTTATTCATATTGAAAGAGATAGTGTAAGCTGGTTGGTAGGTAATAGGTTTAAATCTTTTATAATCTGCAGTACTTTGCCTAGCAGTTGGAATTTAATAGGTTGCCACGTTTAAGAAGAAAACGACTACCATATAGTACATATAGCCAAAAATTTGTGTTCTGACAATTAAAGCAATAATTATATCTATAGTACAAATAACAGATGCCAAATTTTTGCAAATATTTTTTCACGTTTTATGTTGTAAAGCGCCGATAAAAGTAGTTTAATATTTATGTAAGTTTTTTGAAATTCATGTAGTTCACGTAATCTTAGATCAGGTTTAAGAAGAAGGGTTATTTTTTCAAAATGCATAGTTATACGTAAATGCTTGTTATTCCGTCTCGCAACGTATTTCTAAAATATATGTTTTGTACTGATGTATACATGATTATATATTTTCTTACATGGAATGACAAAGATGTTTGCTATTTTAAAATGAATGAAATCTGCCTTGCAATAATTATAATTAAATCTACAGTAGGGTATACTTAAGCAACTACAAACCACGTAAACTCAATAGACTCCAAAGAAGTTGCCATAAGAATAACATCGAATCAATACGTGAAGAGTAAAGTAATGAAAAGAGCGTTGTCTGGTGTAAGGCTATATTTTTGTATTATATCAAAAATGAAAGAGTTCATGGCATGTTCTAATTGCAAATATGCCATAGATAGATCAATATCACGATTTTGATCTTATTTAAGTACTGGCTTACAAATTCGTTAGTCTCAAAGCCTTTCTTTTCGGTGCGAACGATCTGCAGTCCCAATCTGGAGAGTTACTGGAGTCTATATAGTTACACTGGTTTGTGTTGAAGCAATTTATAAGTATACAGTATTAAACGGAATTTTAATTAGTATTAGTAGCTTAAGTCATCCCTTAGGGTCATTGATATTCTAAAGTTACCAGACTAAAATAATGTTTTGAACATATGAAAATTATACTTACCACATATCGTTTTAATCGTGTTGACCAGTCGGTCATAGTGTGATTCTAAATTACTAGTAAGTAACATTGTACGTTATAATGTTATACCCAATAAATTTAGAATTAACTTAAAAATACTTAATGGAAACATTGTAGATGAAATCAATAAAGTCATATACGACAAACGTTTGTTTTCAATTTAAGCAAGATTGAAATATGAAATCACTACAGTTGCTAATGTATAGCTTTCTCACACAGCGTGAAGAGTTTTGAATTTTGAGTTTTTGAAGATCGTATTTTCTCTAGTTGGTCTTTAGGCTTGATACTTAGCATGTTAACAAATGAATTGTATGAAATTTGTATATACTTAAGATGAGAATTGTGAATTTGAATATACTTTTGTCTTATGTGTGGTTTTGTAAAATGTCTATGTATAACCTTTTGTTTGAATTTAAGATAGATAAGTAGATGAAACTTGTATTTTTAAGGATTGCTAAATTTATTGGGTAATGTTAAATTTCGCTTTAAGTTGACATGTTATTTGATTGATTTTATGTGAATTATGTGTTATTTCCTAAAGACCAAGCGTGAGATATGCATGATGTACATATATTTAATTTGCCGTTATTTTTAGTGTTTTGAGCTTATTAGTAAAATGTGTGTTGCATCTTGTTTTTGAAGCGCATGTGTGAGAAATGTGATGTAAGACTGTGATATAATTTTCGGGATGTTATGTACTTTTCTTTCAACTGCTTTTCTTGTGATTTCATATGTTCATTATTGCTTAATGCACCATCTGCTCTTGCCACCTTTCCTATTTTGTTATCGTTAACAACAAATCCCATACCAGTATTAAATGTGCGTAAAAGTGTTGTTGAAGAATAGAAGTGCCAGTTTCGAGGTAAGTACACGAAACTGTACTTAAATTTGCTTTAAAATGCACACATCTATCCGCTATTCACTTAAGCATGAATTTAATTATTTATCAATTTATTTATCGATCGTTTGGTCTTTAGATGATCTTTATTTAATTTGACCAAAGCAATGTATGACATTTTGATATTTGGTTTCAGGCTCAGATAATAGATTCAGAATTAACTGCGAAGTTATTAGGCCGTGGCGTCGCAGTGTCGCCAGTAGTGACCGTGGAACCCCGGCGAAGGAAGTTCCACAAAGCTATCACCCTCAGTATGCCGGCTCCAAGACCCCATACTCAGGGAATGACTAACCAATACAGCACATCATCAGCTCCGACTCTTAGACTTCTTTGCTCCATATCAGGTACGCAGATATAGTTTGCTTTATTTTCCTACAGATAAAATTAGTTGCTGGAAACAATAACTTGACTTAGTATCATTAGCGTCAGGGTTATCCAATTATTTTTCAAGAAGTTGTAGTTATTTATGTGAATGAAACACATTAAAAATTAGATGAAGAATTGTTTCCAATAATTAACTAAAAAGTCTGTGAAGTGTTGCAATGGAGTATGGCTTTTTGCTATGAGACGACATAACTGATATAGCTTTGCAAAAAAGGTAAGTCAGCCTACAAATTAGGAAAATTAGGCTTAATAAATCCGCTTAAATTTACAATAGGTACAAAAGTTATAGTAAGTAAACCTATATTCCATTACAACACGCTAGTTGCGTAGAAAGGCATAGACAAAGTCAATTATAACCTTTTAATTCGTATCCGTACTCCGTAAAGTTACAATTATAACGGTAGACGTTAGTAACTTGAAATTTTATATAGTACTCATTATTATAGATAGTCAAAAAATTCATAGTTCAGTCTGTATCTAAATTATAGTAATTTTTCTCTTTGATAAACTATAAAGACTAGAGTAGAATAATCTGATATTGATACGTTTTAGAAATACATGTCCCAAAATTCTAGACAGCGGGATGAGCATGTTGATCGAAAAAATGATTATACTTATAGACTAGTTTTCATTTTTTATTCTACTCAAAACAACACTAGACCATTTAAAGTTAAAAGCTAAGGACACTAAGGGATATTATTTAAGAATCGCTTATAGCAAATACACAGAGCAGCTAAAGGGTTTCGTCCCTGTGTGCGTTTTGTGCGTGTCTACATTGTCTTTGTTCTCGTGTGTTTGTGTGTGTTGCACGCTCACCGTGTGTGGCGCTAAATTATATCTTCGCTGCCACCTTATCGGCGCGCACCATCAGGGGTATTTCGCAAAAGATCTCTCGAAGGTAAAAAATTAGAGGTACTTTACAAACTAATAATAAAAACAAGACTAATCGGTTTAAGTTTCACGTTATTTTGTTTATTTTTGTTTTTGTCCCCCTTTATTTTGGTTCTTGTTTTCATATCATACCCCTACGATATTTATACTCAGTCTGATTTAGCTTTACCAAGAGTATAATTGTCGAACACATTGATTTCTTCCCTCTGACACTTTTTGAATGCTTTTTCATATTTTGCTTCTCATACATTTTTCTTCTTGCACGGGCTGAATTTTTTACGCTTTGTTATCTCACGTTCACTATGTATCATAAACTCAATGAATCTTGGAACAAGAAAACAGTGCACTGCGATCTATCTCACATATACTGTCGGTATAAGGTTAAAGTCGTTAACAGGAGTTCTAGCTGATTGCAATTAAATTATTGGCACACCCTAACTATTAACACCTGCAATTTAATAGCGTAACTTACGAAATATTTGTTACACGCCGGTGCAACATCCTTCATTATCATCCCATGCGTCAGTGTTCCCAAGACTTATGTTATTTTGCTTGTACTGATGTTGTTCTTTTCCAAAACGGCCTATCAGTTCAATTATTTTATCATTTCCGTTTATCTTTTACATCATTTTTTTCACTATTCGAATCACTATTATTGACACCAAAGGAATTTTCAGTTTATTTTTCGTTTTATTAGAGAATGTCCTTCGAGAGATCTGTTTTCCGAAAAACCAGACTAAAACTTTGGAAATTCGTTAAAAATTGTAGTTTCATTTTATTTTATTTTCAAAAATTTAGCACTTATGTAAAATAGGCAGGTTTACGTACACAATGTGCCACCTAAGTCATGTTTTCATCAATAACAAGTAAGATGCGGTACGTTATTTGTTACGTGTGGTGTGTCGTCCTTGCTTGTGTGTGTGTGTTTGCTATAGGCCGTTTTGGAAACATTCAGTTTTGTTTTCTTTTTATTATTTTGACCTGTCTTTCCAACTTCTAACCTTGTTCTACACCATTTCTGACGAGTTATGAAATTTTTATTTTTGTCTAAAATAAACAGTTTTAAATGTACATTTACTAAACAATATTTTCTATATTCTGTTGGATGTTATCGTAGTTAATGATGGCATTTAAGTAGAAGAAACGGAACAGGTAGCAGTAAACGGCTTTACGCATGCATTTATTAAGGCAAAATTTTTTGTGGCAGTGCAAAACAGCGTTTAAGCCGCTATTCCTGCCTTATAGCTTGTGTTAAAGAAAATTGGCATTTCAAAAGAGCATAAGTTGTAGACTGCATAACTGGTTAGCTTAGAATATTTGGGAGTTTGAAAATCAAAAAGTACATAATGGACAATTACGGCAGGAGGAACGAATCGAGCTCATTGGGAAGATGTTACTGAGAATACACCTTTGACGTTTGTTAACGATTGCGTCTCTTTCACCACAACTGTCTCGGCTCGTTACTGGTTGATCGATTGCCGACATGTCGAAGACGCAACTAAGATGGCAACTGAACTGTACCGGTAAGTTACTTAATATGGTCTCTTCTCGTATCGTCTCGAATCTTTTTTGTGAATCTTTATTCTATTCTTTATTTATTTTTAATCATTATTTATTTTTATTAAATTTGCAATATTTTGCTGACTATATTATCTATTTTTAGTATTTTTAATAAATCTAAATAATAATAATCAATTTTGTTCACTAAAAATTACACATCAAAAGGCATCGAAAAAAGTTGTCACTTAAAATATTTTTTTATTTAATTGATTTGGATGCTTATTAAATATTAGTATAATTAGTTTTTTTATATTTCGGTTTCTTTATTTTTTCCTTTCTTCCTAAAGAGTTTGCATGTGATTTAAGTTGATTGAAGTTTGCGGATGAGGATAACATGCAAACTCTGCAACTCTGTCCTTATTAATTATTTATTTACCAGGGAGGCAATCCATGTGCCTTTCATGGCACGTTTCGTGGTATACGCCAAGAGGACTGACGAGTGTCAGGCACAACTGCGCATGTTCTGTGTCACCGATGATAAGGAAGATAAGGCTTTGGAGCGCATTGAGCGTTTCATCCAGGTTGCGAAGAGCCGGGACGTCGAAGTAAGTTCTGCGTATCAATTATACATTTGTAGGTAAAGTTATATGTATACGCCCAATGGATGTCCTATTTTGGAATTGGTCTGTATAGCAGACATTGCATCTTGTCTGTCTGTGTTTGGACTCTTACAATATATAAATAGTGGGAGAAGCGTTATCTGCAGAATTTAGATCCAATTTTTTCGTCATATTCTCAATTCGAAAATTCTCTCTTTAAGTGGTAGAAGTTCAAAGGTACTTCTTGATAAATTTATTGGAATGAAAATCAATAATTAACTCTAAGAGATTTTCATCTGAAATTCAAATCATTCAAATGGTTTAAAAAAAACTTGTGTGATTTTAAAATATGGTGAGTCGTTTGTCTGCGGTAATGGCGATGACAAAAAATATCCGCTTAATGTATCGGCCGAGATAGATTCTTCGTCATTGTCATAGACATATTACAATATCCTTCTACGATAACTTACAGGTGCACGAAGGAAAACCGATTTACCTAGAATTCGGTGGCAACTTGGTCCCAGTGGCGAAATCCGGAGAACAACTGTCCATACCCTTCCGAGCGTTCCGGGAGAACCGGGTAGCGTTCCCCGTGATGATCAAGACCCAGGATCTGGAGCCGATGTGCAGATGCCAGTTCATGAGAGATCCGAAGGTTCCTAAAGGAGAACCATCGCCTTCTCCTGTAAGTGCATAAGAAAGTTTCGTAGTTTGTCAAAAATTTAAATAAATATTTGTAGTATGTAAAATTGAAATCGCTAATAAGGAAAAATTGTTTATTAGTATAATGAGGGTTTTTATAGTTAGTAAGCAAAGAAACACGCAATTTACCTAATGGTAAGTAGCTTCTGTCCCCCCAAGGCGTCTCTAACCAACTCCTTATTCTATAAGGAGTTGGTTAGAGAGTTATAGCTGAAGTCACAAATGAATTGCCGCTTTGGCGATCGACATCCATAACATTCCATCAAAAATGACTGAACTGCTCATGTTAGAAATTGATATGACGATGCTAAACCACGCTGGTTCTGTCCCCTATAATGCTTTTAAACGATTTTGTGTTTGCTTCAAAGTTTGATTAAATTACCAATAGTACGTAATAGTGATGAAATAAATATTCGTAATCGCGAGTATTCGCATTTTTTTAGATATTCACATTTGCAAAAAATGTTCGAATGTTTTGTGATTGACTACATTGCAGTTAATCAATGAAAAAAAATTGCTAAATCTATACAATAAATTTAAGTCGAACTGCAGTTTGTCGACGATAAAAGATCGTCAAATCATTTACATCCTCCGACCTATACACAGAAAAACAGAAAATAAAGCTGGCATTGCCCATGTTGGCGTCAAATAATCAATATATCCACATTCACGAATGCTCTAATAACATCGGTTAATTACTAGTACAGAATAATGAACATTTCGTAAATCTTCATTTGTTAAATGTTCATACAAAAAACAGAATTCGTGAATCATGATTAAAAGATAAGCAATAAGATTATGTTTATTCATTTTAGATCGCAGTACTCAATATCATGGTACCAGATGATCTCCCGGTGGAGAGAATATCCCCTGTATCAACCGACACGGTGCCAAGACGCACCGAGGAACAGGAGTTGATATGGAGACAACGACTCAGTGATCCAAGGTACGATTAAATAGATTTCACATTAGGGATGGACTTTTCTGGATTAGATCCACTATCTGAGTTAAGAGTCAGAATTTATATTTGTAACGGTAATAAAATACCTACAGTATGTCTTTCGACAAACCACACAGGTTCAAAAAATTAATAAAGCTTCCGGTCCCATTAACAGCAACCCGGGGAACTTTAAGTTTTCTTTCTGGAATGAAAACTATGTGAAAAATCCTGATATTACATTTCACTTGTTAATTTGCGTGTATATGTACATATACGAGTTAGAAACTTTTACAGTAGCTTATTTCAAATTCAAGACAATTAGACTAAGCATGATTTCTAACACTGGCAATATTAATCTAATTAGGTTGGAAGATATCTGCAACCTTCTGGGCAAGGATTGGGTTGCGTTGGCTTATGAGCTGGGCGTGAGCGTTGCTACCGTGAACCAGATTCAAGCCAAGCGTATAACAGCAGCCGAGCAGGCACAGCTAATGCTGAAGCTCTGGAAGACTCAATCAGGCACTAAGGCTCAAGGTTTGTTCTATTTATTTTTCATTAGTTCTAAGTATATTTTTGATTTGTAATAAGTATACAAAGATGTATAGGTATTCAAAAACTGAACAATATGGATTACAATACAAGTAAATGGACAAATATACCGTAATTGGAACAAATATTTATCCAATTAATAATTAAGTAAGAATTGAGATTTTTGGCACGACATTTCACTAACTGCAAATGTATTTTATTCTTTTAGACAATTCGCTTGAGCTAGCTTTATGCAGAATTGGACGAGATGACATAATTGCGCCTCAATCTGAGACAACCAATGAACGACGTATACAGCGTAATATTTATCAAGAGAGACAGGCATCTGAGGAAATTGAGGCTTACAAAGGTAACATTTTTCAGACACTCTCAATTTGCTAATAATTTGTAATAACTTAAAAACTAGTCAGATTTGGAATTACATTATATATAAATCGATTGTAAAATAAACTAAGCATTCAAAATGCTTACAGCTGAAGAAGATAACAAACTTAAGGACAAGATTTACGATGAAGATCAAATTCCTGAACGCGTTGAATCTGAGCATGATCAGGACGAAGCAAAATATTCTCCAGAAGAAAAATCTGTGGTAGATAAGAGTGAGATTGAAAGAACTCCTACACCTAGCGAAGATAGTGAAGAAGACGAAGGTAAGCCAATAATCAAGACAATATTCTATTGAAAACGCAAACCAATGACTTAGGAGAAAATAATACTACCGAAATAATAAAATTTAGGTTTACAGTAATAATTATAAATATCATTACAGATATTAAAAAGAGCGTAGCTGAAAGAAAAGAACAGATTACAAAGAAACTAAGCTCAAGCAAAATTCCGGCCTCTAAGCAAAAGAAAGAAATACGGGAAGAAATTATAGAAATAAAAACTCAAATAAAACCGGATATCAAAAAGTTCCATGACATTGAGCAACAAGTAAGATTACTATTTATACTAGATTTATATGATATGATAGATAGATTAATACAATTTTCGTGAAAACTTACAGATTTTTACATATTTTTACTATCTTGGTTTTATTTCAGGTCAAAGAGAAAGAGCCTAAATTGGAAAAAACACGTTCAAAAACATCACCAGATTCTACTGAAGCAGAAGAAATAAAAGAAGTTGAAGTACCAAAAGTAACAGAAGTGCCTACTGAAGTAAAGAAAGAAGAACCAAAATCAGAAAGGCCCATAGAACAGTTTAGGAAATTTGATCCCTCATCACCCGCGAAACCAACGCCCAAACATCTACAGAGACATATGAGAAATGAATCTATGAGGTTCCCATCTGGTGACTTTTCTAACGTAACAATTACACCTCGAAAGTCAATAACAACGGAAACTACGGAAGTAAAGCAATCTGTTGAAAGTAAGATTGAAATTCATGCAAAAGATTTAATCTCGCAAAAAGAAATAGATAGTGCTAGAGTTGAAGAAAAAACGGAGGATGGTGAAAAGTCACCTGACTTAGTAATGGATGAAGAAAAAGATGTCGCTGAAGCTACATTAAGAGACAAAATTCATGTTTTTGAGACGAAGATGTCACGAGAACCATCACTGGAAACATCAAAAATACCCGTTAAATTAACTAAAGAAGCTTTGAAAAAACATACGTTAGAACAAGATCAAGGAATTGAGTATACCCAAGAGTTTGTTAGAGAACAATCAAGAATGTCAACTGTAGAAACTCAAAAGATTACTGTGCATACAGAAAAACAAGTAGAAAGCGTTAAATCTGTAAAAGAAACGATACAACAGTTTGATTCCAAAATAAAGCAAGAAGAGAAATCAAAAACTTTCCCTAAAACAATGAGAACGGACTCAACTTTAGTACAAGTTTCATCTGAAGAAGACAGTGAGTTTCTAAAGAAATCAACTGATTCAGAAACGGAAACTGAATCTCAAACAACAATTAAAGTTGAGAAGGAAAGACTGAAATCCAAAATGGAAAGCGAGAAATTTACTCTACATAAAATATCTGATACTTATGAACCCAAAGACGATAAGGATGCAGATAAGAAATCTGATGATGATGATAAGAAAGATGACCAGGCAGTTGCTATAAAAGAGCATAAAATAGAGAAACAATTGACAGAAGAATTACGAACTAAAGTTAGTGAGGAGGAAATTACTGAAACGTTAGAAGAGAAAGATGTATCAGTCAGCGAAAAACTAAAAGACAAGGTAAGAAAAGCCAACAAGAAAAACACACGATATAGCTCATAATGTCTTTTTACTATCGTATTACCTATCGCGTCTTTGTAAATATGCGTATTCTATATGCTAAAGCAATGGTTAATTAGTAGTGTTAGGAGTTTCTTAAAAAAATAAATGATATAAAGTTACAATAAAAACTTCTTCCCAAACAACTCATATGTATGATAGTAAAATGAAAACCTTGCAGTATGTACCTATCTCTCTTTGACATATCCTGTGAACGCCCATATGCAAAATAAACACTGCCATATATTTTGAAATGAAACACATGGCGTGTCTCATTCCAAAATATTTTGGCGTGTTTCATTCCAAAATATTTTGGAATGAAACACGCCATGTGTTTCATTGCAAAATATATGGCAGTGTTTGTTTTGCATATGGGCGTTCATAGGATATGTGAAAGAGAGATAGGTGCATACTGCAAGGTTTTCATTTTACTATCATACATATGAGTTGTTTGGGAAGAAGTTTTTATTGTAATTTTATATCATTTATTTTTTTAAGAAACTCCTATAAGATCGTCAGAAAAAATACTCTATAACTATTTCTTTTTAAAGTGGGAGAGTGAGAAAGTGAGAATGGGGACATGATGTACGGTTTAAAATTAATACTATCAACTAATATTGATAGTATCTAGAATGTTAAAAAGTATACTTATATTATTTATACTTCTATTATTGAGTATTTTATCATTATCATTGTTTTAGGCGGAAGCTCAACAGTCACTTACCAGTACAAAGTCAGAAGTCAGCAAACATACAAAAACGGATTCTATGGGCTCAGAAGAATTGACTGGCCGTAAAGTATCTCAAGAATCTTCAGCGCCCTCAGCTTTTGATAAAGCAGATTCGTTAGCAGACCTACAACAAAGTACTGAAAGAGATGTTAGTTTCATATCTCAAACTGAATCAAAGGTATGATTTATATTTCAAAATCTTAATTTTATTTAAAATTTGGCATTATGTATAAATATTTTAAAGAGGATAGGCTAAGAGATTTTCAAATTATTTTTGCGGATATTTACCATGATCGCGATCCCTAACGTGATCAAAATATCGCCAAAAGGAATACAAAAACTGCTTATCACAAATACCCATAACGTTTTAAAATGTATCAACTCCACAATAATATTAGTTGATAATCATATTATACGTATACATTTAATTATCTTGCCATTGATGGAACTTTGTAATTAAAAATTGATTACTATAATTCAAATTACAGGTCTATTCAAAACACAGAAGTGATTCATTAGATGAAGCATCGCAATTTTCCGATTTGGAAGATCAAATTGGATCTAGTCCAGCCCACAAACCTGTTACTGACAAAGAGTTGTTAGAGAAGGTAGTAGAAGTTACATCTGCTGAAATTACAACTGAAAAGAAAGAAACTTCAGTACGAGATGAAACATTAGAATTTTTGAAATATGAAACGCAACATAGTGCACAAGTCCATCCAAGCCTTGTACCAACAGAACAGAAGGTTTGTATGATATTTTTTAACATTTATGCCGTATTAAATGAATACTAATTTTATATTATATTTAACTAAAGCATACTTTTGTTACAGGTCTCTCCTAAGGAATCTCCAGTCATCAGTGCAAAGGCACGTCAATTTATAGAAACTGTTCCTGAAGATGATTCTGTCCAGGAATGCTTCTTCTCTAAGCGAATTTATTCCGATTCGCTAGAGGATTCTGAACACACAGATTCTAGGAGGCATTCTGAAGCGGAGTCTTTGAAATCAGATCAATCTGACGTCAAAGCTAAAGTTTCCTCATCTGATTTTGATGAAAGAGCTGAATATGAAGAAACAGCAGATTCCGGAAGCGGATTTGGTGATGAGAAGTTTGAAGAAAGTATTGGATTCACGGCTATCAAGATAGATCCTAAAGTTCTAGAAGAAAAACAAGATTCTGACTCAAGCCGGGAATCTGATGCAGTTTTCAAAAAGATGACACCCAAACGTCACTCAAGAACTGAATCTATTTCTATTACAAAGCTTAGCGATTTACAAGTGGATGTTGAACCACCCAAGCCCAAACAAGAATTCCAGATGTTTGTAACTGAAGCAGAAGAAATAGATAGATCTGATAAAGATGAACCATCTGATAAGATTTCTTCAGAAAGTAGTAGGGAAATAGAAATTTCTGACCGAAAGTCATCTGAGGGTATTTCTGATAGGATAAGTTCTGAAGATGCCGTAACCGATAAGAAAACTTCATCGGAAGAAGAAGAAATCAAGGAGCAACCCGTAGAAGAAGTTGAGGTTACAAAATCTGTGAAGGATATTATTCGTCAAATTGAAAAAGTAGATTCTAAATCTCAATTAAAAGAAGAAGTAACTGAAAAAGGTAAGTAATTCTTTACTAGTTTAGTATCATCTTTTAAATATCAATTAAATATATAAGTCTTGCCAAATAAAGTAAGTAAAAATCTTTTTAGTTAAAAACAAATACTTTCTGCTCCTTAAAACTAATAATTAACTATATTTTATGGAGTTACACTCTTTAAAACTGTTACATTAGTGATGGCTGTAACTTAATCGCGTAAAATATATAAAATAACATATAATATTTTTTTCAGTTGATTTAATCAAACGACAATCGGTGACATCAGCTGGCTCTGGTTCCGTAAGCGAATTGCGCCTCGACGAAAAACGGTTATCGGATGCTCACAGTCTGACAGAATCAAGGGATTATACATTCGAAGAATCAGAAGATGATATTGCAACACAAGGTACACATGTTGACACTGGGAAGGAAAAAGTTGAAGTGAAAGAGGAAACAGAGATAAAACAACAAGTTTCTGGTAAATATACATCTTAAATCGCTACATAGTATAAAAAAGTCGCTTCCCGCTGTCTGTATGTATGCTTAGATCTTTAAAACTACGCCACAGATTGTAATGTAGTTTTTTTTAAATAAATTGATTCAAAAAGAATTGTTACGTATAATATAGTACAAAATACTGCTAATTTTAGATTTTTGCCTTTAAGTTTGCCTGAAGTTCTCCGGGTCAACTAGTAAGAATTTAAACCTAAAATTATAACATAAACGTCATAGAACTCTTTGTGATTCGAATAAGGAAACAGCACTGCCATGTCTATTTCTGCATAATAAACAGCAGTGGTCTCAAATGTGTGGCAAGGAAAACATATTTTTAGAACCGTTCCAACTTAGTCCTTAGAAGTAGCAACACACCTGTGGCTAAGGCTGATCATATCTGGAGTTGATTACAGATGTCCATGGGTGGCAGTGGTCATTGACCATAAGACGGATGGAAAGTTCGTTCATTTACTACTTTTGTATTATTGAAAAAACGCAGCAAATCTACGTATTATAATACCTAATAAATTATGACATCTAGATTGTAACATTTTAACTTGAATTGTATAAATATATACATACAATAACATATAGATCTAGATTTATTTCAGCTTAATATCAAGATAATGACTACAAAATAATAAATAAAATGTAAAATCATTAAAAAATATAAACATGTTGATTTAATTTTTTTATGTTACAGGCAAAACGGCTGATCAATCAAAATTAGCTAAGCTGACGCACGGTGATTCGCTGGATGATGTCGAAGCATTCCCTGAAGAATATGTGCATAAATTGCCTCACATTGCTGAAGTTGGGTAAGCTGTAACAGTTTGTTATAATTTATTATTTATTTTAACCTCACTATTCATATACATGTATACTCTAGTGGATTTCATTTGTATCCTTATATTTTGTGTAAAATTTGATATTCAGTTTTAGAGCAGTATTTAAAATCAAATGATAATTAACGTATTTTTGTTTTCATTATAGTTCTCAACCAGACAAAACTATTACAAGTCAATTTTTAAGCCGAGAACGTGAAGAACAATTAAAACGTGAGAGTAGCGAAAAAACGACTATTGTAACAGAACCCACCCAAGTTTTTGAAGAAGTAACGTCCTCAACAACAACAATTACCAAATTAGTAAAACCCGTCAAAGAAGAAGAAACAGTCACACGTGTTATTGAAATCATCAAACCTGTTGTGGAAGAGAAAACAATGACAAGTGTCATGGAATCTGTAAAGGTTGATGGGGATACCACTACTACAACTGTCACTGAAACTATAACGGCTCCTACTGGAGAAGTCACAACTAGAGTCACGGTTACAGAGGTCACCAAAACAGCTGATGGTGAAAGAACAAGAACAAGTGTCACAGAAACAATAACTAAGTCTGAAACTAGTGCAGTTGTAACGGAAATTATTAAACTACCAAAAGAAGTACAAATCGTCACTGAAAAAACATCTTCAGAACCAATTATTGAAAAAGAAACAGTTACAACTTCCATAATAAAATCTGAACCAATCATATCCACCAGACATGTAGAAATAATTCAAAAACCTTCAGACTTAGATGAATCGTCATCACTGACTGAAGCTACAGAAGAAAGTAAGAGTGACATATTCAAAAAAGTTGAATCTAAGAAGTTTACAGGTGAATCCAAATTTGACGTTACCAAAATAAGAACTGACACTTTGGGAAAATTCGACTTATCAGAAAGTGTAATTGACACAAAAGTTGTAAAAAAAGTTGATGTTAAGGATGTTCAAGAAACTACAAAAATAACAAAAGAGCAAGTAAAACCTGTGATTGATGATATATTACAAAAAGGTACAATTGCGGCAGCTGCTCGAAGCCCTGTTACAGAAAAAGATATAAAAACTATAACAAAGGAAATGACAACAGACACTGAAAAGAGAAGTTATGACACCAAAGTTCCTGCTAAAGAGGAAAGAAGACATTCTTGTATAAGTCCAGCAATTTCTCTGGAGAGGATTGCAGAATCTGATACGGAAGTGGATGAAGAACCTGTAAAAGTAACACCTACCACCAGTTCCGTAAAAGACGATGAAATTAAAACAGGGATTAAAAAGTCGGATTCTGCAATGAAACAAATGGCAGATAATATAGAAATAATTATCAAGCAAGCCTCAGAAGATGTTGATGTATCAACAGAAGAGGTTCTTGTAGAACCAACAGAACCTCAAGATATTGCAGGACAGGTATCCGTAGATTCAATCATAGAAGAAGCTGTAACTACTGTTGAAGAATATTTGGATACTTCTAAAGATGCCAAGGATAAAGATATAGAAAGTAAAAAAGAAGTTGTATTTGAGGAGACAAAAAGAATGGTTAAGGAAAGACCAGGCTTAATAAAATCTCTCTCTAGAGATAGTGGTGAGATCGTAATCATGCCGAAAAAGAAACACACTAGAACATTCTCAGTTCAAAGTTCTCCAGATGAAGTTGAAGAACAAATTTATACTGATTCAGAATCTGGTAAGATACAATATAATTAGGTATAAATATAAGATAAAAAACATGGCATTACATGGTTTTAACCATGCTTTCTACACTCAGCCTGACACTAGGATTTTCTTCTTTTCGTCTTTTATGTGTCCATGGTACCCACGACACAGTACCATGGACACATACAAGACGAATATACAAACATCCGGACCCAGAACATGAATCTAAACTCATCATTCAGATACCTGTCTGGCCAGGAATCGAACCTGGAACTCATTGCATGTCAGACCGGTATAGTAACCGCTCCGCCACGCGGGTTGAAATAGTAGTAGGAAACTTTGTGGTTCAAATGGGATGTTCAAATGCCACCTGTTTTGGCTCTCATTTTCAATTAATTTATTGTAGTCTGCTTTAACGATTGCGTTAAGACAGAATTGGAATTTCATTACACTTACGTAGTTCATTCCTATACTAAGCATTATATCACATCTGAAAAAATAAAAAAAACTGCCTTCTCTCTAAATCTTTTTCAGATATGGACAAAGCAAAGGTATTGGAGATAATTGAACCTAGCTCTGATTTAGACGCGAAAGCCCCTACATCCAGTTTTGACACACGAAAAATAAGAACTGATTCCCTTGACGACGCAGATGACTTCCCTGAAAAAGAGGTAGTTAGTATTTAATATAATTGACTAATTATTATTATCTACGGTCATGTGGATTCCCCAAAAATTGTCAATTCGTAATCTGACATATTAGGAAATAACAAGCTAGAAGTTTTAAAAAACTAAGTATATTAATAATTACAAAGTATATAACAAGTTTAAAATACATAGTAAGAAGACTAAGTCCTCCAGTCTTGCTTGCGCAGTATAACTATTTGTTTTTAATAATAACAAATATAAATTATAATTTTATATTTTCTGTATTCCAGAGTGATTTCTTTGGAGAAGAATCAAAATACCCCGAAGATGAACCAGAAACTTATCAACAACCTAAAGTTGACAGCAAACAAGACATTCCTGAAGTGGCCACCACTGCTAAGTCTACTGTGGAAATTGATGAAAGTAAATCGTCGGCCAAGAAAACACATGTTATTGGCAGTGCCATACATGCAGATTTAGCATCAAAATCTACCACTGAGTCTTCGGTGACAACAGTTGTATTAACATCAACTAAATCGTCTGATGAAGATCAAAAGTCGGTACTAGAGGATGGTACATCGGCTGATTTTTCCAAAATCAGTGGAGCTGATTTAGTTAAAGACCCCTCACGGACTTCAATGGAAACTAAAGAAGATTCAAAGTTAGATGACCACGGAGAAGACCGGGGTACACCAGATTTGTCTAAAAAATCAATCGATTTAACCAAGGACTATTCAAAATCTTCTATAGATAGTAAAGATACTTCAAGAGATTTTGCTACAAATGAACTTTCAAAGGACTCTACAGCTGATTTAAGTAAGGACTTTTCAAAAGTTTCAATAGAGAGTGTTAGGGAAACGTCACGATCTATCGATGAGAAAACATTCTCAGAAGATCATTCGTCTTTTGACGTATCAAAAACATTAGCTTCAGATGCTTCAGACGGCATTACCATAAGTAAAGAGTTTATAGAAGAGGAAAGGTCATTATCTAAAGTGGTAAAAGTTTCCACTAGCTCCTCCCAAGAAACTTCCGTATTCACTGAAAGTAAATTATTAAGTGAAATCGATGAAAAATCTACAGAAAAAACTAAGTTATCTGAAAAATCTGAGTCTGAAAAAGACATAATCAAGGAAACTGAAAAGAAGATCGGAGAAATTGCATCAGATATAACAAAAGCAGGAGCTAGCGTTACTGAGATAGTGCCTTTAGAGACAGTTACTGAAACAATTAGTAGTGATGAAAAGTCGAAGAAGGAGATTCAGGAGCCAGATGATCAAGTTGCAGATGATACTGAAGCACCAGACATGAAAGAACTAAATCGAAGGTGTTCAAATCTTCTAGAAGATATTTCAGCTCAGGGCGCTTTAATCAGAATTGATTCAAGCCACGTCACACATGGTTTGTGTTAATTTTTATTTAATAACAGTTCCTTAACATCTAGCCGTCTTAATACTTCAATTATTATTTATATAATTGCTCTTATAAAGTCGAAGGATCTAAAAGTATTCGACATTACAACTATCAGATATTCCGACTTTCCAATATGGAGAAGAAGTGGCTCAAGAATCTTCATTATTTTTCATATGAATTGTTTTTATGTTTTATGTAGCTTATTGTAATTTTAATCTTTTTTAACAGATCTCATCTCGAAGTTTTCAAAGACGCCACCTCCTTCTCCTGTAGATTTGAGTATAAGAGCAAAAACAGAAACTGGAGATAAACAAACAGGCTTGCAACTTAGAGGTATTTAATTAACAAATAAAAAAACAGCACTCGCTTAACATGAAGTTGGAACATTTTAATACTTAAGTGGATCACAGTTCTAATAGTATATTTTTGGTTAAGTTAAATTGTATTCTACGAAATTTCACCAATGTTCTAAATGAAAGTTTTTAGTAAAATACCGATGCTAAAATACACAAAATGAACTAAAAATTCGTAGTATCATCGACATAACACTCATGTCAGGCTGAAGTACACTATAAGTTAATCATTTCTTCATCTCATACACTCTAACATTAGACCACTGGTTCCCAACCGGTGGTCAACAAGAACTATACGGTCAAGTTAAGAACTAAAACTTTTGTGGTCTCTGCTAAGAACCTAAATATGACTTCAATGGTCAGACAAAGGTTAGGAACCATTGTGTTAACAGCACTATTGGCTTATGGTAGACGGTAACTCTCATCGTTTCATGTAGGTTCGGAATCATCGTTCCTGGACGCCAGTCGCCAGTCCCCTAGAGCGTCCTCTGCTGGTGATAGCCTTATTAGTGAAACAGAAGCCCATCAGAGTGGTCAGTATACAACATTATAGATTCAAGATATTAATGAATCCCGTCTTCTATTTTTCCAAATCCAAAATCTTAAAAAAATATATATTTAGTAAACCCATAACTTTAATCAACCTAACGGAAATTACATGTTTAAAATACAAGTATCCTATGGACCCAAATTCTTTATAATATGTAATATTTATATGAAGTATATTTATACATATGACAGCTTATCTAAAAATTCAAAAATAAAAAGTGCATAAGCTTAATGCAAGTAGTGGCAAAGTAGAGTCATGGCGAAACTTTACTCATAGCATAGTGTTGTAGACGAGAAATTATTTGTATGATCCTTATTTGCCACACTATTTCATTTTCAGCCAATTATCGCATGTATTTTCCCTATCACTTCCACGTAGGTAGAAAATGATAACAAACCATTGATATAAGAATATTAAGTTAACATAACACGAGTGTAGTTTTAATGTGTGTTTATCATCTGTCGCGTAGTTAATAAATAAAATTAAGGGACACATTAACACTGCAACAAATAACCAGAGATAAGCTAACCTTCGATATGAGATAATATGTAATATTTGCCAAATCACATACGTTATGCTAAAATTTATCAGCACAGTAAATTTTACTTTCTTTCTTGCGGAGCCCTTACGTTGCTTTAGGTAAGTGGACTCATGAGCAGAACTGGAATATCATACTCTTTTCATTATTGTCGCTTTTAATCTTCCTACAGAAACAAGTTTTTTTCCGCCACCGATTTTTTTATACATTGTAATTGTTCATCTTTGAGTAACGTTTCGCTTTGATTCAAAATCGTCCTGTTTATTTTCCCCATTGTATCATCACAAGCTTTTGCCACTATTCTGTCATTTTTATTCGCATTGGCATACATCATGATTAAATGAACCGCTTAGGCACATTCACTGGCCTCTATATTAAAAGGCCAATGTCCATACACTAAGAGCTATATGTACAAAATTTAAAATTATGTAAATATTTTACTTTTATTATTATTTGTTTCACCTATATATAAAACTAAAATATATTTAACCAGCGATTGATATTAATAAATACATATTTTCCTTTTCAGATATGTTAACACAAGCATCTATGGCACTAAGTGAAGCAGCTAGACCCAAATCGCCGACTAAACATGTAGCCGATAACTTAACTTTCGTAAACGTCGACCAACCAACTATTACAAGCGGTGCTATGGAACTTGTCGACCGCACAATTGAAAAAAGTATTGATGTAATTGATCAAATCAAAAAAGAACAATTAGCCGTCAAAATGGAAGAATTGCAGAAATCTACTTCGTCTGAGACATTTTTCTCGGAATCGCGAGTGGAAGCTTCCACTTCGTCGTCGTCTATTCGCAAAACTATTGAGGGGCCACAGTTAAAGTTCCAAAGTATAGACCCACAGGCCGTTATGTCTAGCATGGTTGCTAGCCTTGGAACAACTGATGATTTCAGCACAGTGTTAACTCACAAGGAAACTGAGACACGGAAGATTTCGGGACAGGAATACTTTTCAGAGACTAAACAAGTCTCTTCTTCAGATGATGATTCACTAGTGATTAAAACTGAAACAACGCATGAATTAAGAGGACAGGAACATGAAATGAAGGAGAAAACAATGATCCGAAGAGACGGTGATCAAACTGAAAGTTCTCAGAAGAAACTGGAAAAAGCTCACGAAGCAACGGCTAAGCGTTCAGACATTGAAACTAAAACGGTGTTAAGGAGTACTGACGACACTGATATAGTGAAAGTGGAGAGAGAATTTACTGAACAAGGTTTATACACTGGAAGACAGACAAAATCGGAAGAAAGAATGACTGCTCTTAAAGATGATACAGTTAAGAAGAAACATGAAGTTAAAATATCAGAAAGAGATCTTTCGCATGAACAATGGGGCAAAGAATATTTTACAGAACCTGAAGAATTAGAAGATATTAAAGAAGATGAGGATATGAAATCAAGAATAGCATTTGTGGATTCCACATTAAAAATTATTGAAAAAGATGAAGTAGTATCAAGTGTTGAAGTCTCTGAAAAAGGCAAGGTAGTGAGCTCAAAAACAGAACATCATAAAGAAGAGTCTGTGATAGAGAGTAAAGAACACGATGACCTTAGCTCAGATGCATCGCATGCGCCTAGTTTTAAAAGTGAAGCCACTGAAAGACGTGATTCATCTGAATCAAGTCCAAAAAGTAAATCTAAATCTTTTAAAAAAGATGATGAAGTATATGAAGTTGATTTTATAAAGGAGATTAAGGTCTCTACTTCACCCATTAAGAGTACATTTAGTCGCACAGGAAGTCAAGATACCCATTCAGAATCGGAGATGGCACCTGATTTACCCCATGATGATAAAACAAGTGAAACACCAAAAAAAGATAAACCGACGAAATCACCAGTGAAGTTACCTTTGCATCAAATACAGGATCAAATATTAGAAGTGTCGGTTCAAAAGGTTTCCTCAGCAACAGGAGATGAAGTTCAAAGAACCCTGACACTTAAATCTGATACTTTTGACACTGCTAGTACAACCACTAAAAGCTCCGATAGCGATACTGTATTAGAAATTAAGCCATTTGGAGAAGTGAAAACAGATGCAATCCCTAAAACCCCTAAAGCAGACATGTCGCCAAGTACTTATGAAATATCTGACGACATTAGTACTACCTCGAAGGACATAATGATTAAATCTGGGGAGAGTATTGACACAGAGTGTATGGTTAAGTCCTTGGAATCACATGAAGGCGAAATTCTTCAAAAGTCTATGGATTCTACAGTCAGCGCAGAAACGTTACATCCCTCTGAATTTTCAACAGAAGCCGATTCTGCGTACTTAACTGGAACCGATCATAGAAAGGAAGAGATGAAATTACTAAAAGAGAAAAGTGTCGAAGATATTTGCAGTAGTGGCTATGATACTGATCTCTCCTCTGCCGAGTTTCACGCTACGAAACTTGAATCAGAAAAGGTGGATTATGATACACTCATGTCTGCTCAGCCACTTGCTGACTTATCAGTTTTGGAAAAAACCATCGATGAAGTCAAGCAATCTCTTGAGGCAGCACAGGTTGAAATAATAAGTGAAAAAAATGACGGAAGCATAAAGTACAAACAATCACCCTCAGAATTTCAATTTAAACTTCTAATTAGTCCGGACAGGCCAGAAGTTATAAGTGAAGAACCCCAACATCCAGATGATCATGATAAAATTCAATTACATTTAGCAAAAAGTGACGTAATGGTAGATAGCCAAAAGTCAGACAGCATTTCACAAAAGGTGAGTTCCCAAGAAGAAACTACTATTTCTGATGAGGACAAAGAGACTATTCTGATCAAAGAATCTAGTCCACCTTTGGAATCAGCTGACATATCTTTGAGATCAGACAGCGGTCCGCATTCAATTTTAGAGACCGAAAGTTATTCCGATCGTGAGGGTTCCTCAAAAGGCAGTCCAGAAGTTAAACTAAGAGTACAGAAACACATTAAAACTAAAGTAAGTGTAGTTGAAAGACGATCTGCTTCAGAAGTTGAAGGCTGGTCTAGTTCAGGAGAAAGTCATTACCACAGTTTTGAAAACTCAGAAAGCAGACCTTTGTCTTCCGATGTCGAGGTAATGATGACAGCTCAAAGTGGTACTGATTTTGAAACTGCACTTACAAGTCATGATGTTTCTTCACAATCATTAAGGACATCCAAAGATTATTACACTGCAGGTAGTTCACTTGCTTCAAGAGATAGTATGAGAAGTCTTGACTCAGATGGATCTAGTCATGTAGCTAGTATTGATATATCAGATGCCTCTGAAACACTAGTACCTTCAGCTAATGAGTTAAAAGAAGAATTAATGGAGAGCAGCACTTATGTGGAACAATTTTTACATGAAGTTGAAAAAGATCAAGTCAGTAAACAAAAAGATGTCAGCGATGAAGAAATATCTGGTGATGAAGATGGTAAATCAGATGATATTGAACTAGTCGGAAAAATGAAGAGATCACATGAAATGCGATTTCAACCCAAAGATCTGATACCGGAACATTTCCCCATAGAAGGTGCTTCGGAAAGTACGGAATTTGATGAAGATTCTTCTAAAGAAAAAGAAGGATCTGACACCACAATATCTAGTCAGCTAAAAACAGATGAAATTCTTTCGTCGTCTATTTCAAAAATTGACATATCTTCATCGCAATCTCAACCAGAATTTGATAAAGACGAGGTTCAGGAAACTATAATAAAATCTACGTCTGAAAAAGAGCAAGCCATTCCATTCTCCGTTACTAAAGTTGACAGACCACAAAGAGAATTTGTAGATATAGAAAGTGAAATTATACCAGTTGGATCTGCTGAGTATGAGGAAATTGAAAAATTTGGTAGTGTCTCTTCTGCGCCTAAAGAGAAACTAAAAGATGAGGAAATTATTGTTAAAAGCATCATTGAAACAGTCGAAAGTACACCACGACCTACAGACGCCGAAGTACAGGAGGAATGCGTAAAGAAAGTTGTACAAGATGTAAGTGTTGTGCCATTTACCATTACGGAAAGACCTCCAAGCCGCAGAGAATTCGTTGACGTTGAAGATGACATTATTCCGGTAGGAACTAAACAATATGAAGAAATCCTGAAGTCTAAAAGTGATTCTTCTGTACCCAAAACAAAAGCTGAAAAGTCTATTGATAAATCACCCGAACCACAACTTGAAAGTAAGCAAAGTTCTACGTCGAGTTTGAAAACTCACGAACATTTGTCGACACCTCATACGCCGTTATCTGCACCAAGTCAAAGTTCTCTTTCGACTGACAACGGACGGGAATATGTACTTGACGATATGTATGATATATCTGAAACACCAGAACTTAAATCTGACCTTATTACGGAAAGCAGCCGTTCTGAACTTGTGATTACAACTGAAGAAAGAACTCTTCACTCATATGAGAAAGAGCAAGAGTCCCCTACAAGTGATGAGTTTGAAATGGTAGATAAGCCGAGTGAGATGGATGATTTTGTTGTTATTGAAGAAGTCGCTAAAGAAGCCCAAGAAACCGACCCAGAAGGGAAAAGTGTGCAAATAATATCACAAAAAAGGTATGTGAAGCGTCACGACATGGATATTGAGGAATATTTATCCAAAACAAAAAAACAGGAAAGTACTAGCAGCACGTCTGGATCTCTATCTGATGAAGAATTACTTCAATATGAAATAGAACAAAAAAGAATACAAGCTCAAGAATTAGCTGAAATAGAAGCTGGGAAACGCTGGATCCAAATGCAATTTGAAGGTGACCCAAGATATGACTATGAAAGAGTTCCGTTGGAAGATATCAAGGAAGAAGAAATGACAGATTTTGACGCGAGCAGAATAGGCAGTTTGAGCTCACAAAAAGAATCGATAGGCAGTTACGGCAGTTACAGAAATTCTTATGGAAGTTATTCCGAATCTGAAATGGCGTCACGCATGAGGTTTAGAATTAAAGGAGAGAATGATGATATATCTATCAGTTCATTACAAGAATTCGAAAATCTTGAAAGAGCCCTAATGGAACAATATCAACAACATTCGTCATCTTCTCAAGATTCATTAAATGGTTCATTACCAAGACGTTATATTCTTAGCAGAAGCCAAGGTGATGATATTTCTATTTCTAGTTTGAAGGAGTTCGAAGGACTAGAATCTGCTTGCCTGGAGGCCATAAAAGCAGAATTATTAGCAAAACAAAAAGAAGCTTTATTATTAGCAGATCCTAAAGTCGTAAGTGGAAGTTTTCTCGAACAAGAAAAACGATCTTATGATAGTAGCTCTGAAAGTAGTCCACCGTTAAAAGGTGGTAGTCCTGGACAAAAGAGCGGAAGTCCTTCCCAAAAATCTGGAAGTCCATCACAAAAAAGCGGTAGTCCATCACAAAAAGTGGGTAGCTATGGAAGTCCATCGCAAAAATTACTAGCTGATTCAGCGGCAATTAGAAGGCTTATAGAGCAGCAAATGGCATTAGAACAAAAAATGCAAGGACAAGTAACACCTAAGATTGTAACAGTAAAAAAATATGACGACAGAGGTGCATTTTTCGTTCCCGAGCCGGAACCCGAAACGTCTCAAGCAAAATCAGAAGAGGTAGTTGAAGAATGCAAAAAGTCGTCATCATTTGTTTGTGCTGCAGCACCTAGTGACGGATCTGCTGAATCGATACCCGGTGATTGCGAAGAAATGATGAAAATTTTAGACCAGGAAGAAAAATCAAAGAAGGAACAAACTGCTGACACATCCCCAATGGAAGGTGGAGTCATAGAAGTTGTGCGAACTACCACTGTTATTCAGCAAAGATTTGTCGACGGAAAGAAAGTATCGGAAACCGTTACTAGCACCGAAGGAGAAGGAGCTATAGACATACCTGCAAGGCCACCGCAGTTCGATGAAAGTGGTATGTCGTTTGGATCTGAGATGTCCTCGTCTTTAGCATCACAGCCTTCGGAAATGGATAGTCTAATGACTGTGATTGAGAGACAAACTTCTGAGGGTGAAATAGTGACTACATCTAGACAAACAATAATTATGTCTTCAGATAGGCCAGAAGATCTTGATTTTTCTAGGGAAGGGAGTGCAGTGCGTGAGCTATCACCTTCTTCTGGGAGGTCGGTAGCTCATAGCACTGTATCTCTTTCTGGTAAACATTTAACAGATCCTGCTAGTGGTTCGTGGAGCGGCCAAGATGAAGAACTAAGTTCTTCAGGCAGTTTTAGTCGGTACGTAGAAATATTACATTTAAATATTAATTATTACAATTATGCTAAATTCAGTAGTGTCATATATTTCGCTTAAAATAGCACGAACTATGGAGGATTTAATTTATATAGGGCTCGTGCTGATTTAATGCTGGGCAGTACCGACAGCCTCGAAGCAACGAGCTCGAATGCTACCAGAGCAACATATAATTACGAAGTTGATACACCTATGACAGGAAGTCTAACATCAGGAGGTAAGAATCCCATAACATATATACCTACTCGTAGATTGTTATTGTATATTCAAGTTATAACATGATAACGAAAAACTTTAATTAATTAATATTCAATAATAAAGGTCACTAATGTCTTTGTGTTATTGACAAAGAGTCATCTTTTTTTAAAAGATATTTTTGTGGATATTTTGTTGACGAAAATATTCTCTCGAATTGCATCTGATTAAACAGGTATTAAAAAAGTACTTTTGATTATACAATGGCCAGAATATATTTTTATTCAGTGTTGTTGGTATGCTTACTTCCCTAACCAAGCTAGAGGCATTAACAAGCTTCATCATATATGTACCGATAACCAAAATACAGGACATTTATATCGGCAATTTTCATACTTTATTAATATGTATGTAAAATTACATCTCTAAACGCTTCTTTAAATCATAATATATTTAGCATGTTGTGTTTAATCAATCACCTTTGAAGTTACAGACAGATGCTCTCATCCTCGCTTATATTATAACCGTGTATGATTTTTGTATGTATTGCTATCCCACCAAGCTTGATACTAATCAGAAAGATAACAGCGGTTCACCCTCCAGGGTCGAACACCATGGTATCCTCTTTGGACACCTTGGACCCTGTGACGGCGGTGCAGATGGAGAGCTTAGAGCATCAGTCCACGAGTGAACATTATTCCCATGAATACGGGGTTCACGAACCAGATTCTGATACAGAGCGACTGGTAAGTCATATCATATCTTTTAGTACATAACTTTAATCTCGAGGTGGTATCATAAAGAATTAATTTTACTTAAAATATGTACTAAACTGCAGTCAGTTTAGCACAGATTTTCGGTCAGTCTAATTCTAGATATAGAATTTTAATATGCCTTATTCTATTTTAGGAATTGGATGGAAAGATACCGAAGGCCAAAGAACGTACAATCATGTTTGACAGTACCGACACGCTTAGTGCTGTTAGCGGAGATAACTCTGTGAGAGAAGCCACTGTTGAGGCACCCGCCGCAACGTTCTATATCGGAGATACACCTATAGTCCGAGGTGATTACTTTTAATTAAGAGCAATTATATTGATAACCTTAAATAATTTTTGAACATTTTTTTTTGTCTAACGCGCCAATATATTTTGGATATTATGCAGATTCTAACATAACTGTAAAATTGTTACAAGAATTTAACCTTTTTGCAGGAGAACGGAGGGAAGAGGAAGATGACAGTCTACCTACTTTATCCGGTAGTTGTCCTGCGTCGTTGCCACCGACCACTCAAGCGTCACCACCTGTGCCGGCGCAGAGAAGGTATCTCAAATGATAACCCTTAAACTAATAAAGTTATTCAATTAACAATTGTAGAATTAATAGATAGATAGGCACTATATAGTTTTAGAAATCAATGCTATTGACATTTATAGTTGCAAGATACTCTTATTTTCATATAAAACCTTTTCTATTTTTGTATGCGCATTTCACTTTATTTTGTTTCGAAATTCACCTTCACGTAATTGCTTCTTAGCTTTATCTTTTGTCTTTGTTTCCCCTGTTTTAATATTTATCATTAAGCTGTTATTCAGTCGAAATTGTACCTAATAAAATCGTAATATTATCATTGCAGCTGCTATTGTTTAAGTCACTCTCAAGAAAAGTCCGACAAATAGGTACACTGTTTATATTATATTGCTTCTTAAAGTTATGTTGCTCATCACCATCTTTTATAATTCATTTTTGCGCTTCGATGTTTTTTTTTCTATTTTTTTACCTTGTTTTGACCATTTGTGAGTTATTTGTAAAATTGCTGCTCATTATTGTAACCGTAGCATGGAGTGTGTCAGTATATAAAAGACCCGTGAGAAACATTTTACTAAATGTTGAGTTATCCATCCTTTCATTGCTTTCGTTATAGTAAAGATATTCGCAAGGGTTACATCGAATTATTTATTATTAAATTACAGATTACAGTAGAATGATTATTACTTTGAATTCCATTTCAGATCCCTGACCATGCTAGCGAAATCACCACAATCAAGTCTTGATGAGGCTGCAAAGAAGTAGATTGTTTTTGGAATTTTGGAAATTCTATTGTCTGGGTCGTATTATTTCACTGTTTTATTGAAATTAATTTATTAAATTGAAAATTTGAAAATTATGTTGATTAGGTTTAAAATGCAGCTTAAAAGCTTAGCTAAATTGCACGGTGCGAAATTTCTTGATTCTTGACAATCAATTGCTCCTATTTTGATTAAAAAAGACGAAATTACTCCGCTAATACGTCTATCGTTACAAATATAACGTAGAAGTATATCAATGTCTACTTACATATATCTACTTATGTGATAGTTTGAAGGGATATTAACATTTCTTATTAAGATCCTGAAAGTCCATAAATGAGACTATATTCGTAGCCATTTGAAGTCTCTAACTGACTAACTATTTACAGTATCACTAATTAGGTGTTCAGATAATAAGGCTTAGTATATATGTCCAACATTTGTTATCAAATATTTGTTCAAAACTTGTATATGAAAAGTTTGTTGAATATTTGTGTAGATGTCGGCCATATGTGCCGAGTAAACTTTTTGGATAGTATTTTGGTACTCACTTTTGTACTGTACCGTCGGTTTTTTACGACACTGGTCCATATTACTTCGACCTATAACCTCTTAGATAGCGCTTAGCTTAAATCTAGTCTTGAGAGAACCATGCTTATTCATTACGATGTTAACACTTGTAGTAGAAGTATTAACTATTTTGTAAGGTACGATGTAAGTAGGTATGTTTTTGATGTTATCCATTTTGACATTGAATCATTGGAAGAGGTCTTAGGAATAGAAGAAAATGATACTTCAAAATAACTCGACGCTGTCCCTTAACTGTTTGCAAAAAGCAAGGTTTTTATGTAAAATATAAGGATCAGATATTTGTTACTTGATATCTGATACTTTGGATGCACAATTTCTCGAATAATTTAGCTAGGTAGAGGTACAAAATATAGGCTAAGGTAGCAGCGACATCTACGGCCAACTTGCACTAAGCTATTTATAGATCTCGTTTATTGTGATATCGGAATAGCTTTTTTACTATTAGTTTAAAGTTTCAGACATTATTGTGCATATTCTGCTTCGTTAGCATCGTTATTTTTATTTTTCTCTCGATCTATATGTGTAAGATTAATAGCAGATGTAGCATCATTATGCCTTATGTTGAGCTGTTAAGTGACGGCAACGTGTAGATTTTTAATTATGAATAAAATTAGATGAGTCGTATTTAAATGGAATAGAATTACTACTTTTTGTAACGCCTACATCTAAAAGTTGGTCGTAGACTCAAAACGCAGATAAGTTTATTACAAACGCTGACTTCCAATTGTTTTTCTATCGGTGATAAGTTCTGTATCTATTATGGTTGGTATAGGTAATAAAAATAAATAAGGGAAAGATGAAGTTCTAGGATTTGAGGATAAAAGGGATGAGACTGAAGTGGGTAAAGTAAGATCTAGGAATAAAATCAGACAGCTTAGCTAAACTCACGACTGCATTGCTGATATGGGGCAAATATCTTCGGCAGGTGAACTCCCGAGTAGAAAATTGGGGTTCAATGCTAGTATATATGAATATAGTTAATTTTGTTTTAAATATCGGTGTGCTTAAGAAAATTGGTGTTAAGTGTAAGCTAACGACAAGAGTCGCAATGCTATATTAAGTTTCAAGACCAGTTTAGTTGCTCTGTTCCAATGTTTCACGTTGTATTTGTAATGCTGAATATTCTATTGATAACTAAATATTATTGAATATTAATAAAAACGCTATGTCTCATATTTAATACGTTGTTTTATTTCAAGTTTACATTATCCCAATTATTTTTAGGTACTGCCCATTAAAATTATTCTACTTTCCTTTCATTTACAGCATTATTGGTAAGACCTAAAAGTAGCTAATGGAAATGAAGTTTTCTTATGAAATTATTATTTTCTTAAAACGTCTACAATTTCATATAAATATATTTCTGATAGATACATAAAATCTTTCGTTATAATAAATATCTTTAAATATGTCTACAGTTTTTAAAAACATCATTTTGATAAGTTAGTTTTAAGGAGTAGCAACGTATCGGTGATTGACTTCCATTGATTTACCATAATGGAGAATACATATTCGTTTGCTACTTCAGTCAGATAAAAAATATATGATTCCGTTTCCCTGTGATGCTGAACATGTGATGCTGAACAATTTATTGGACAGGTATCTCGAGGCGCCTTTTATTTGCATTGTCATCAAAGACAAACGTGAATGCAAGGTTTTAGATCAATCAGCTAAAGTCATTGTATAAATTGGATAGATTTGCCCTGTATATACATACTAGTTGACCCGGCGAACTTCGTTCAGCCTTAAACTCAAAAATCTAAAATTATCAATGTTTCTCTACTATATTATACATGTATATATTACATTTATACATAAAACCTTCCTCTTAAAACACTCTATCCACTAAAAAAACTGCATTAAAATCCGTAGCGTAGTTTTAAAGATCTAAGCATACATACGGCAGACAGCGAGAAGCGACTTTGTTTTATATGATATAGTAAGACAAACTTATAACGCAAGTTATATACAAGGTTGTAATAAAAGCAAAATAATTATCTTTATAATAAAATTTATTCAACAAAGACATAAAAACGTTAAAAATAAATTAGCGAAATAAATTACGGTAAAATAGATTCTGGAAATCACTCAAAAACTCGATACACAGCACACCAGAGTTTCCACTAAATGGTTCCCATGGCTACCCAAGTAGCACCCACATATACACAAACTTGTCTATAACAGAGACAGTAAATTCCTTTATATTTCTGCCGGGACTCAAACCCACGACACATAAACATAAAAAACAACAAAATAAAATAGCACGAAAAGTGGTCATTTCATTTAGCATTATATCTATGATATAGGCATTTTAGAATATTTTTAATCCCTAAATAAAACTTGGTATATAAGAAATAAATCTGTAGTAGTTATTATCAAATGATCAAAGAAACAATAATCAAATTTTGTAAAAAGTCACCGAAATCGTCATCAAAATAACGACAAGTAAAAAAAAGACTACATTGCAATTAGATCACCGTCAACAACCCGTTAGAGTCCCACTGTTAGGCCCAGGTACTCAGAAAGAACACCACGGTAGCCAGATTGGACAACGGACGGATAGACTTTACAGACTTCTTTGAGCACAGTTTTAGAGAACTCTCAGACATATACTCTCATTTTTTTTTTTGCTTTAAAGTAAATTAGAATTTATATCTAATTACATATCATAAAAAAATCAGAGGTACCTGATCCCCAAAATGTGGAAGGCCATTTATAATTTATATAGCTTATTGTATAAACGACCTTTCAATCTGGGGGTAAAAGAATAAAAAAATAAAACATGTTATTAAAACATACAGACATAATTATAACTATAACGAAAAACTGAATTTTGTATCTCATAACAATGTACTTACTAAAAAATTCTGAACTGTACGGTTTTAGGTATCATCATATATTATTTAGTATCAAAAATAATCAGGTCATTAACACATGGCTCAAAAAATAATCGTTTTAATCACTTTCATTTGTATGGTATACGACTCAGACCAACGAAAACTTAAGCCCTACATTAGCGTAATTTGGGAGGGGAGGAGAGAAGATTTAAAAGTAATCAAGACCCTGACATTCGTGACGTCAACAATGCTGACGCCATGATTTTAAAAACACCATGAATCTCGCTGTTTCGCATATATTATATATATATATATATATATATATATATATATATATATAATTCTTGCGGCATTTTTTTATCTGACTGAAGTAGCAAACGAGCATGCAGTCCACCTGATGGTAAGTGGTCACTGCCGCCCATGGACATCTGTAATCAACTACATACAGAACATGGGTTCTATCTGAAGTCAATTACAGATGCGTACTCCCGAGGACTATGATGGTCTCCTTCAAATACGTATATTTAGTTGAAATCCAGTCTCCCCCATTTCTATCCTTTGAATGCTCTATAATTAATGGACGCTCTCTTAAATGGAGCATATATAAATCTTTCTAAGGCGTTGGAAGTATACAAAAGTACATGTTTTTCTTTAATGCATTTCTTAGTGGACTTGTCTTCATTTTCTGGCCTGAGGTGTACAAAATTACTTTTATTGGCACTATTTGTTGCACATTTCAATTTAACATCACCTAACGCGAAAATAATTCAAAAAGAAATCGATTTTTATTACTTTTCAAAAATACATAACGATTTCCGTTTCAAATTATTTTCAAAACTTACATCTACGAACATGCTTACATATATTATGGCATTATTTAGGTGCGTTTATAGAGAAAATGTTCTCAGCTTACTCTATAAACGGACCCATATACTTTATTTGTATCTCGGAATTAAATTACAGGAAGAATTACACTAAAATTATAAAATTAAGAATAAATAAACAAGTCTTCACTTTGGTGACAAAAGACCTATCGCTTCAACAAGCCACTTACTATCCTTGTCGCTCCAATGTTTAATATACTATGATAGAAAAGGACAAAACATTCAGTAGCCACAACTGATAAATAGCATAGAGTACTCGAATAGAAAGACGTTAAATGATAAATTCCATTTTCATTTCAACGTCTAATCTTAAACAAAACAATTGCTTTGCAAATAACAACCATAGATCTTACAAAATATCCTTGAACTACAGCGAATCGAATTCGGAAACATCGCTCGTCTGAAAAAGAAACAAAAAGATCATTTTGACGTGTGACATAAGTTTAAAAGTTTTTCATTAAAAGCGTCCATTTACACACATGCATACACATTCACACAGACACTATTGAAAGTGTTATCGTCTGTTAATAAAAGATGAAAAAATATTTAATACGTAGTAGAGAAAGAGATAGAGAGAGAAATAATTTTAATGTATTTTATTTCAATTAAATGTTGTGTATCACGCTCCCGCTTTCTACACTCATAGCCCCACAGTAGGATATTCTCCTGTATCGTGGGTACACAAGACGAATACACAAACACCCAGACCCAGAACAGAAATCTAAGCTCATCATTCAGATACCTGTCTGGCCGGGAATCGAACCCGGGACCCATTGCGCGTCAGCCCGGTAACGGCTACGCCACGCGGTTCATCGTATGTATTAGATATATTTTTTTATGATCGTGAAATACTTTGGTCCATAATTTTATACAGATACTAGCTGTGCCCGCGACTTCGTCCGCGTGGAATAGTTATTTTGGACATCATTTATTTTTGCAAACAATATCCTCAGCTTTATAAATTATAGCTGTTACCCACGACTTTGTCCGCGTCATTTTGTTGCAGCGTGATGTTATATAGCCTAAAGTCTTCCTCGATAAATGGTCTATTCAGCATTAAAAGAATTTTTCAATTCGAACCAGTAATTCCTAAGATTAGCGCGTTCAAACAAACAAACAAACAAACAAACAAACAAACAAACAAACAAACAAACAAACAAACTCTTCAGCTTTATAATATTAGTATAAATGATACACATACATAAACGTGCACACACTTAGGCATACATACATAAAAATAGTTTATACGAGAGATTTGTATTAGTGTGCTAAAATGGTGTGATATACATACAAGGTCAGGTTTATAGAGGTGCACGTGCGGTAGGAGGAAGGTGGAGCCCAGGTCCCGTTCAGCCATCGTGTTTGCCTCCTGATAGATCATTCTCATTAGTATCGTAAAAAAGTTTAGTCAAAAGTGATTTTAAGCTAGTATTATCGCGGAATTGATACATTTTAATAATTAACGGGTACTCACGATATGCGGTTTTTGAAGTCTTTGAAAAGTTTTGCCGTGACCACGATCCATGTAACTGGGTCGAAATATCGGCAAAAAGAATTCAAAAACCGCATATCGTGAGTACCCGTTAATTATTAAAATTAGTCAAAAGTGTTTAAAACCTGTGAAGAAGGTCAAAGAATATCATTCACACTACTATACTGTCACTAATTAAACAAATGCTGGCGGATCTGCTAGAATTACAGCCTCCCAAGAATATATGCTTATCTCTTACACAAAAACAATTAAGAATTATGAGGACCCAAGTCAAGCCAATCCAAGCATTTTATGGAGAGGTTTGAGTCCACCTTTCTTGAGACCTTCTTGAAGACAATTCTATGTTGAAAGACCTGTGTTTCACTCATCAATTTTTCAAAGCTGATCTCAAAAAATCAAAAGCAACACCCTTGATCCGCCAGTGCAACCAAATTGTAAACTTAGAATGCACTGTATTTGAATTGGGGAATTTGAAGAGTAATAAATGACAGATTTTCTTTTGAAGTTTTTTAAGTGCATTACATACAAAATTATGGATATTTGACCTGAATGAATCTTCGCCAACAGGTAAGAAAAACACTTAGTAGATAACAAATTAAATCATTAGTAGCGGATGTCTTCAATGCCCCAGAGATGTGTAAATATTTAGATATTTTATTATGAATTTAGATTCATTCACAAATGCCTTGCTACTCCCGACGACTAAGATGGTCGCCTGCTTTAAGAGCCGGCAACCACATACTCGTATTTCTATCGAAACGCAAGAATTACTTAAGAAACAGGTGTGGCGGTAGCACATCTCCGGTCAAACTACAAAGACTTTACCACCTATTTCAAAAATGTACCTGATGTGACGTCATGCGTGTTGATGACGCAGCTCGGCCTGTACTCGCTGGTAGCGTACCACCAACAGATCTAGCCTCTGACAACGTCCTGAAAATATTTAATAATTGGTTATCGGTTTTTTCCCATAAATAATTGAAGTAGAAACCGAGCATGCAATGCAAATAATACTTTTTTTTAATTATTGTAGTAGCAAACGAGCATGCAGTCCACCACGTGGTCACTACCGCTCATGGACATTTATAAGCAACTTTCATATAGAACATAGTTTTATCTGAAATCAATCACAGATGCGTTGGTACTCCCGAGGACTATGGTGGTCGCCTCATACTAAAGTGTGCCGGCAAATACACCCTTCCATCGAAACGCAAGAAATGTTTCACGCTAGAAATAGGTGTGGCGGTGGTACCTCCCCGGGCGAACTACACTGGTTCTACCACCTTTGAAAACATAGATACACTAAATACATAGATACTATAAATATTATAATCAAGACCAAATAGCCTTGAAGCTCTATAGATAAGTAAGGTCGGTGAGAAGCTTTCTTACCCTTGGACAAAGATGGAACACCTTGTACATGTGTTTGGACAATTTCAACTATAGTCAATATTAGTATTAAACAGCAGTTTAACACTCGAATAACAGTATCGAACCTTATATTACAGAAATAGGCTTAACTATAGATATATGTATGTGTTGCTTTTGCGATTGAACGGTGACGCGTTCTGCATTTAAAATTTCTTCCATTCCTGATATTGAAAGTAGACGCCGAAGAAAACGGTAATTAATTTATCTAACTTACAGCTCTCCAAGTCGCCTCTCAGCATCAGTCCATTCTGACATGTCTTCTTGGCTGAAAATACATTCAATATTCTTATTTATTTCATATATTTATAGCAAAAAAATTAAAATGTTGGTTTAAAGTATATTTCGAGGCTAAGAGTCTTTAATGTTGTAGTGATTTCTGTGGACATATTTAATGTTACATATTTAATGTAAAAATAACATAGGTAGAATTGATTACAGTAACGAATTATATGTAATACAGTGGAGATTAACATAAATTCTTGAAACAATATGTTTCTAAATTAAATGTGACTGTTAAAGCAAGTGTTATTTACTTAATATTTAATGGACTTTAAAAAAAATATAGAAAGACTCACCACCGTCATTGATAGAATGTATAAAGTCGAATGTCATATCATTGGAACCATAAAAATTGTCCAAAGTCTAGTCAAAACTGTGCAAGTCATCGTTAATTTCTACAAAACATGTAATTAATACATTACCTGAACTCATCAACAATACCTATAAGACTTCCGAAGCGTGTCGAAGCGTGACATCTCCGTTTCGAGATCCGTCTTGTTGACTGAGGAGAGATCATCTCTGTCATCTTTGATCATAGCTTCATCTGGTCTGATGGTTGTGGATACCTTGAAACCTGCTGATACCAATGCACCTGCAAAATTTAGAATTAAATTTTTTTTAACATTTTTTCACTTACAAATGGTACAACCCATTATTGTCCGACTGCCGGGCACGACTCTTCTCTCAGAGTTTTAGGCCATAGTCTACCGAATTGGCCAATTGATGGACTACAAATGCCGACATATTATGGATTGGATTACTGTAGATTTAAATATGATTATGCATGTCAATATTGGTAAAATATTCATCTTATATATAAAATTCTCGTGTCACAATGTTAGTCTCCATACTCCTCCGAAACGGCTTGACCGATTCCTCTGAAATTTGGTAAGCATATTGAGTAGGTCTGAGAATCGGCTAACATCTATTTTTCACACCCCTAAATAATAAGGGTGGTCCACCCTTCAATTTTTTTTTTATTTTTTTACATGGCAAAACAACGTTTGTCGGGACAGCTAGTATGATATAAATATTTTCAACATACATTGCAGATTCGCTTTACTTTTACATACTAACCTTGTTTATTATGTCTGTCTTTATTCGCACTATAAGACGATTCAATGCTATGCTTCCTTCTCATCTGTAAATAAATAAAAAGTATATTAAAACAATATTTAGGTTTATTTCTTCCCCTAACTACACATTTTCAAAAGTTTACCTCGTCATTTGCAATCGTCGCACCAGTTTCCAGATAACTGATGAGTTTGGCTTCATTGCTGAGTTCTAGACTTCTTTTCCTGGCTAAGTTGTCACGGCTAGAAAAAATAAAGTACAGTGTTTAATTTACTGAGTTGATTATATAATTTTGTAGATACTTATATTAATAGTTTTTGCCACGATCGAACTGCCACGGTAGTTCGATCGGGGAGGTATCACCGTCACACGTATTTCTAGCGTGAAGCATTTGTTGCATTTCGATGGAAGGGTGTGTTTTTTTTTTTGAGGCGAATCCATTAGGATTACCTCGGAGTAGCAACGAATATGTGATTGACTTCAGAACGCATGTTCTATTTGAAGCTACTTACAGATGTACATGAGCGGCAGTAAGGACTTACCATCAGGTGGACTACATGTTTGCTACTTCAATCAGAAATTAAAGAATAAAATGCTTCTAGTGTAAAGTTGATTTTGTCGAGTTTCAGCAATTCGGCTCCGACGCCGGTATATATCTATTCCTTGTGTATTTCTTGTCAATTCAATGATAAGGCTAAATTATAATACCTATCAGAATGGTGGGGATGAAGTCTCGCGCGGGGGATCATGACGGCGGGCGCGGGGGGCGGCGGCGGCGCATGCGCAGGCGGATCCGATATCACACACTTCTTGCCACTGGATGAGCGCTGTAAAGATACAAATATAATTGTAAAGTAGAGGACGTATATGGTTCGACCTAGGAGGTGCCACCACCTATTTTAGCTTTTTTTTATCCGACTGAGGTAGCAAACGAACATGCAGTCCACCTGATGCTAAGTAGCCACTGCCGCCCATGGACATCTGTAATCAACTTCATACAGAACAAGGGTTCCATCTGATGTCAATCACAGATGCGTTGCTACTCCCTAGGACTATGATGGTCGCGTCATGTGAAAGTGTGCCGGCAACCACATCCTTCTATCGAAACGCAAGGAATGCTACACGCTAGAAATAGGTGTGGCGGTGGTACTTCCCCGGTCGAACTACACTGGTTCTACAACCTTGAAGCAGTTATTGTTTTTCGGCGGAAGGCTGCTGTTGCCGGCTGCTTTTGTATACGTCTACCTTCTTAGTCCTCGGGATTAGCGACGCATCTGTGATTGTTTTCTGATACAATTGTTGATCAATACGATCGTTGTACCATTGCTTACTAATGTCCATGGGCTAACTTACCTACTTACCAATAGGTAGACTGCACGCTCGATTGCTACTTCTATACAATACAATACAATACAAAAACTCTTTATTGTACACCAAATAAACAAATATATATCACAAATATAAGAAGACATAATGCAAGGTACAAGAGGCGGCCTTATCACTAAAATAGCGATCTCTTCCAGGCAACCTTAAAATCGCAGAAGGAACAACATTACATATGAAAGAGGGTAGGGTTTTCTATATTTAGAAAAAAATAGACATTATTAGGAAATATTATATTAATAAGCTATAAGTAAATTAACGTAGCAGTACTAGATAGTAGTTCTCTAAAAATACTTAAATACCTTAGAGGGCATGTACGGAAGAGAGGTATTTTGGACACTGGAAGCATCTCCTGACTCGTTCCTTTCACTGATCAAAGCCCTTCGGTCTGCCCTTTGCTTTGGCATAGCGCCCTGGAAATATGAGAATATAACATTTACTATTTTTTCAAGAGAGTAAATAGTTCTGAGTACAGAAACAAAATTTATGTTTTAACTAAATTCCGTTAAAGCTTGCAATCAGAAAGATAGATAAATAAAGAAGTTTATAATAAGTAGATATAGTATATAGTTTTATTTATAATTTTAATTACTATTTTATAGAATACATAATTAAAAAAACACTTGTTTAATGAGTATTTTCAATGACAGAATGTTTTATTTATTTATTTTTTATAACACAAGCATTATCTTAAAATTAATGTGTAAAAAATGTGGTTTATGGTTTTTTATATAATTTTTAATCACTCCTCAATCAGAAATTTATTTTTAAAACTACTTGCATAATATTTTTTAAATTATTTGCAATTTTTTTAAATTGATTTCAGTACCTATAAAACAATGCATTGAACATTTGTACAATATAGTTGATAAAGTGTATAAGATCTACTTTTGCTTGAGAGTGTATCTTTAAGTAAAAGACGTGTTGCTTGCTCAAATTTGTAATTGACACTGACTCTTAATATATTTTTAAATGGTTTTAACATACCGCCCACCAAAAAGGGCCTAAGACCTTTTTTTTTAAATACAGTAAATTGTTCTTGAAATTGTTACAATCAATATTTAAATTAAATGTTTTACATAAACAAAGAACATTTACAATCAAATTAATAATTAATTGGTAATGGACATAAATTTGAAATGGATCTTTGAGTATTTTTTCCACCACAGCGTACAGTGTACACTCGGGTAATGTTGTCTGATCTAGGATGTTTCTGCATGACTCTTGCTAATGCCCATTTTGCTGGAGGCATGATTTCATCTCTGAGTAATACAACCTCACCAATTTCAAATTCAGGTTTTTTGTGGAGCCATTTAGGGCGTTGGTTCAAACGTGACAGATATTCAGATTGCCACCGATTCCAAAATGTCCGAACCATTTGAGTGTGTTGCCATCTAGACAATAGATTAATGTTGGCATTAGTATAGTCACGATCAGGGACTGTTATGAGTGCTTCGCCAACAATAAAATGTCCAGGAGTAAGTACTTCAATATCCTGAACCAAATCTACATCTGTGTGTATCGGTGTCATGGGGCGTGAATTTAGGCATGCTTCTATTTGCGTCAGGACTGTAGCAAATTCTTCGAATGTTAAATTTGAGGTAAGTACTTTCCGTAGATGCTGTTTGACGGATTTCACTCCAGCCTCCCAAAGGCCACCGAAATTAGGACTATATGGCGGTATGAAATGCCACTGCGTACCGTCATTTGCTAGTTGTTCAGCTGTATCATTGTATAAATCAAGTCCGGCATCTTTCCACATGGCATGAAGTTCTTTGTTGGAGGCAACAAAATTTTTTCCATTGTCACTCCATATCTCTTTGCATCTGCCTCTTCTGGCAACAAATCGTTTAAAAGCAGCTATGAATGCGTCGGACGTTAGGTCGCTCACCAGTTCAAGGTGTATTGCTTTCACAGCCATACAGATAAAAATACAAATGTAGGCTTTACTCGTTTTTGCTCCTCGTCCTTTAGAATTTAAAACATAAACGGGTCCAGCAAAATCAACTCCACTTCTAGAGAATGGACGTGAGGGTGTCACACGAGATTCTGGTAAGTCACCCATCATCTGTTGTTGTCTGGTAGCTCGTTGCCTTGCACACGTAAGACATTTGTGTATATATTGTTTTACTAAACTCTTGCATCCCAATATCCAATATTTAGTCATAAGGTAAGTAGTCATTAGATTTATTCCACCATGCATTGTTTTCAGGTGTGCATCAGCTAATATGAGCGTCACTAAATCATTTCGCTTGCCTAGTATTATAGGATGTTTTATATTTTCAGTGACTTCAGCATTCCTTAATCTGCCGCCCACCCTAAGAATGTTTCTGCTATCAAGGAACGGGTTTAATGTTTTTAAATTACTGGTCATTCTTACTGTTTTGTTTTCTTTCAGTCTTCGTATGTCTTCAAAAAATTCTTTTTCTTGAACTTGTTTAATGCAAATTTTCAAAGCTTCTTCTATTTCTTCTGTTGTAATATGTTCTTTTAACTTCTCTGGATTTCTTTTCATATTCAAAAATCTTCTGCATATCGCTATTACTCTTACTAATTCTGTAACTGATTTATATTCTTCTATGTTAATGATATCTCTTTCACATTCTGTCATGCTTACATAACATTGTATTTCTTTCTTTCTTTCTAGGGTTGTCAATTGTACTGGCGGTTTAATAAAATCGATAGGTTCATTGCTCAGCCATTCAGGTCCGTTCCACCATAGGCTATTATATTGCAATTCTGAGATAGATAATCCTCTAGAAGCTATATCAGCAGGGTTTAATTTTGATTGCACGTGGAACCAATGTGATGTGCTTGTTTGTTCCAAAATCTCAACAACACGATTAGCAACATAAGGTTTCCAGCGATTAGGTTGTCCTGAGAGCCATGCTAGTACTATCGTAGAATCTGTCCAAGCAAAAACATTTTCTGACGAAATCCTCATTGCTTGGCCAACTTTATGCAACAACTTCGCCAGCAGAGCCGCTCCGCTTAATTCGAGTCGAGGTAATGAAATTGTTTTAACCGGAGCTACCTTTGTTCTGGAAGCAATAAGGTAAGTTTTAATGCCTTCTTGTTTGGTTACCACCCGGCAATACACTACTGCGGCATATGCCTTCTCAGATGCGTCGCAGAATCCATGCAAAGAAATTTGATTCTTTTCAGTGCTTGATGTGTTTAGCCAACGTTTAACTTTAATTCTATTTACGTTTTCTAGATCTCTTCTAATCGACTTCCATTCTTCTTTTAATTCCTCATTTATTTCCTGATCCCATAAGACTCCTTCTAACCATAATTTCTGAATTAGTATTTTAGCTGTCACAATTGCCGGTGCTATCCAACCCAGCGGATCAAATAATCGTTGCAAGTCTGAGAGTATAGTTCTCTTTGTTATATTTTGAGATATTGGTTCCAGTTGTAAGTTATATCGAAATTCATCCTCTCCGAGATTCCAAGACAGACCAAGTGCTTTGATCGTACCGTCCAGTTTTAAATCAAAGTTTGCCTTTGTGGTGATTTTATCGGCATCCAAAGATTTTAAAAAATCTGTATTATTAGAGGCCCATTTTTGAAGTTCAAATCCCCCGCGTTGTAAAATAATTTGTAACTCACGACTTATTTGGACAGCTTGTTCTAATGTATCACAACCAGAGATCAGATCGTCAACATAAAAATCTTCGCGAATAATACGGGCAGCTTCAGGATAGTTAGCACCTTCATCATCTGCTAGCTTCATCAAGGTCTTAACGGCAAGGTAAGGCGCTGATGCTGTACCGAAAGTAACTGTTCGCAATCTATAATCTTTTATCTCTTCAGTTGCCTCGGCAACATGTATTTGTGCAATCTGTCCCTTTTGTTTCCTTCGCCAAAGCAATCGGTGATAGTCTGTGTCTTCCTTTCTCAATAAAATCATTCTGTACATTTTTATGATGTCGCTCACGAAACAGACCTTATGCATTCGCCACCTCATAATTATGCTGCGTAAATCTTCTTGCAATTGTGGTCCAATCAGAAGTTCATCGTTTAAAGAAACTCCAATCTCACCCTTGCTAGAAGCGTCGAATACTACTCTGATTTTTGTTGTTTCTCTATCCTTTCGAATTATTGCATGATGTGGTAGATAGACTGATGTGTTGTTTATTTCATTTTTCGGTACTTCCTCCATGTGCCCCATTGATAAATATTCTTCTAGCACTTTGTCATACTCTTCTCTTAAATCTGGTAATCTCTCAAGTCTTTTTTCTTGTTGATTTAAGCGTTTCAGTGCAATATCTCTTGTATTCCCACTAGGTGATAATGGGTTATTGTAACGAAATGGAAGTTTGACGACATATCTTCCTTCATTGTTTCTTTTATAGTTTTCTTCGTATATAGTTTCACACAATTGTTCTTCTTTAGTATATTTTCTTTTTAAGTCTTGATCTACTTCCCACAATGTTTTCAAAAAATCTTCTTCTATGATTTGATGATGCATAACTACTATCGAGCTTGATTGTTTCACTTCTTCTAAATTTCCAAACAAAATCCAGCCAAGGTTCGTTTTATTAGCACACGGAGACCCTGGCGGTCCTTTAATTAATTCGTTTTGGATTATTTCTGCATATACATCAACACCTAAGAGAAGATCTATGAAACCGGGCTTGTAATAAGTTGGATCAGCCAGAACTAGCCCTTCTAAATGAGGCCAGTTGCTTGGTTTGATTAGTCTCGATGGTATCTTTGTAGACAGTTCCTTAGACATGACATAAGCTTTAACGTCAAGGTTAAATGGTTCGTATCTAGATGTTATATTGATCTGAACTACGTGCTTGATGTCTTCCTTCGTCGATCCCACACCGACTACTGTTCCTTTGATGGGATATCTTTTAGCATTGAGTAGTTGTGCTGCTCTTTCGGTAATAAAACTTGCTTGGGAGCCTTGGTCGATTAAAGCTCGAAGAGTAATCGTATAGTTGTCTTCGCTTCTTACTTGCACTAGTGCTGTGGCTAGTAGTGCTGTGCTTGGTTTGGTAGCCACGTGAAACATTGTGATATCAGAATCCTCTTGCTCTTGTATCTTCTCCACGTTTGCATGCAATGTCACATTGGGTTGTTCTGGTTGCTCATTGTCGCCCGCCGTGTCGTTCTCTTTGTTTTCATGAAGAAGAGTGTGGTGACGTCTTTTACAAATCCTACATGATAATGGTACTCGACAGTGTCTTACAGAGTGTCCGGATGCAAGACAGTTGAAACATAAGTTGTTTGCTTTGATGTATTCACTTCTCTGAGTGGGTGTATATTTGCCAAATTCTTTACAATGACTAAGTGTGTGGTTATCTTTACATTTTGGACATATCTTTATTTTCTCGACGTTTGTTGCGACATGAAATGATTTTTCTCGTATATAAGCTTGATTGGTTTTTGGTTTTGCTGGTTCTATGAGCTCCAACGTACGGTAGCGATCTTCTAAAAATTTTCGAAACATATCAAGAGATGGTAAACTATTAGGTTCGTTCAATTTATCGCTAACATATTCCTCCCAGTATTTATGAGTTTCTGAATCTAGCTTTTGCACTACAATAAATATAATAAGTGGGTCCCAGTTATTAGTTTCCACATTCAAATTCTTCAGATGATGTAAACAATCGAACGTAGTATCTAATAAATTTTTAATCTGAACCGAAGTATTTATTGTCATCTTTCTTTGTGAAAAGAACTTCTTCATAATAGCATTTACAGTTAGTCTCTTGTTGCCATACCTTGATTTCAATAGTTCCCATGCATGTATATAATTACTATCCAATACTTGAATATGGCTCACAATCGAAGCAGCTTCTCCGCTGAGACTGGTCTTTAAATAATGTAATTTTTGTACGTTGGAAAGGGACTCATTGTTGTGCACCAATGTATTAAACAAATCATAAAACGATAACCATTCTTCATATTGTCCATTATACGTGGGTAATTGAATCTTGGGTAGTACCACGCGCGCATGCTGCGAATCACTAGAAGTTGACTTTGTAGAATAGCTAGAACTCGAACTTTGTGTTGTCGATATCAAATCCTTAAGATCAGTTATTAGAGAGATGTATATTTCTTCATGTTCAAAAAATTCTTCATTTGCGAAGTATGGTATTTTGTCTCGCTTATCCTTCGGCGTGTTGCGTAATACTTCGCTGTAAGCTTGCTTGTAATCCTTCCAATGTTGCTCAATAATTTTCACTCGGGCTTCTATGTAATTTGCTGTTAATCGCGACTTAGGGCACTTCTTCAAATTAACATGAGTCTTCTTCAATATATTCACGACTGATTCTATTATATCAAACGCTTTTTGCAATTCTTCAGCCATTGTAAATTCGAAATAATGAGAATGAAATAATGAAAATGAAAAAACAATAATGGCGTTCACTTAGATCCGGCTCGAATCTGGACCATATGATAAAGTGTATAAGATCTACTTTTGCTTGAGAGTGTATCTTTAAGTAAAAGACGTGTTGCTTGCTCAAATTTGTAATTGACACTGACACTTAATATATTTTTAAATGGTTTTAACAATAGTATAAAAAATGTGGTTTATTTTTTTAATCACTACTCAATCATACATATATTTTTAAAACTACTTGCATAACATTTTTAATGACTTTCTATTTTGTTAATATTGATTTCAAAATACAACAATACCTTGCACATTTAAATATTTTTAATTACTTAATATTTTGTTTAGGTATATTGATTTCAGTAAACAATACCTTGAACATTTGACCACTATACCTGATGCAAGCTCGGCATTCCCTGGATACACGCCACAATCGACCGCGGTGGTGGTCGCGGCCGCTTGGAGCAGGCGACCACCGCGCACACCGCCAGCACCACCATCAACATCGCGCCCAGCACCACTAGTGATATCAGCACCACTGGAAGATGGAGAAGTATAATAAGAAGATGTATCCATCCATCATCATCAGCCCTTTGATGTCCACTGTTGGACATAGGCCTCCTCTAAATGGCGCCACTCCAACCGGTCCTGTGCCCTCTGAATCCAACGGTTTCTCGCTGTCTTCTTCAGGTCATCAGTCCACCTGGTGGGGGGGCGACCTGTACTCCTTTTGCCTAAACGTGGTCGCCACTCGAGGATCTTTCTTCCCCATCGGTTATCGGTCCTTCGAGCGATATGGCCCGCCCACTGCTACTTCAGCTTGCTGATTTTGAGAGCTATGTCGGTAACCTTCGTTCGTCTACGGATTTCATCGTTGCGAATCATGTCTCGTAGCGAAATTCCGAGCATAGAAGATGTATAGCAATATGAAATTAAATGAAATGTATGATTTTAGACTAGTATTATCGCGGAATTGATACATTTTAATACTTAACGGGTACTCACGATATGCGGTTTATGAATTCTTATAGAATTATTTTAGACATTTCGACCCAGTTGCATGCATCGTGGTTACGGCCAAACTGCGGTGGCGAGGAAAAACCGTTGAGAAGCACTAGTGGTAAATTAATCTATCTACCCTACGTCTACTCGTTTTTCTTTTTTAGGTTCCATATCACAACACACAACACTAACTGTCATTACGCACCACACTTTGCTCTATTTGCGATTTACATAAACTAACAACCGGATTCAGCTATCGGCAAAAAGAATTCTATAAGAATTCATAAACCGCAAATCGTGAGAACCCGTTAAGTATTAAAATGTAAATATAAATGAAATGTCTTTATTTAGCACAGGCTTACGGGCACTTACAAATTATCAGTTATCCGTTTTTTCTTACACTACGATCATATAAAACAAAGAAGTAGAATTAGCAACGAGGTAATGTTGCCTATTTTCTGGGAACCCATCCATGCAATATGAATGCAGCTTTTTATGTTAAAGTTGTCAAATTGTCTTATTTAAAAAACAGCAGTGCCCATTGCAATAACATAATTATCCAGCCGCCAGAGTAAACCCAACCAATTATTTGTAATGAACATTTACTTATTAAAGCTGACTTGTGAAGGATCTATAAGGATTTCCCTTGCTTTTGCTTCTCCCTTTTTCTCGGTTAATCGTTATGTTTTTGGTATAAACTTACTCATACGTATACTAAAGTTTGTCAGAGATCCAAAAACCTTACCTTTGAGGTTAATATGACAGCTACTGCCAGCGTACCACTGGAAGCATTCACATAGCACTCGGTGGTCATCTCTGGAGAAGCACGAACCGTGGTAATTGCAGCGTTCACAACCAACTGGTTCAGCTGGAAATAAGCAGTTTTAGAAATTAAGCTCATCTTAACAACCAACACGGTGGTAAGATCCGTTCAGAATCACCAATCTTTAGGATTAGCAGTTCCTTCAGGATGAGCAGTATCAAAAATATTAACATCATTATAAACATCGAACATTACTGATCTACCATGGATCTTCGGTCCAAGGATGCCTTTGGAAATTAGACAGATTTGCATTCAGAAGCATTGAAGGTTTCACCATCATAGATTATTGCAAAAAGTTTTGGATAGGATATAAGAAAATTCATGTCAAAAATCAGCTTCTTCATGCTAAAAGATTACTGATGTTGCTTTGTGCGCAACGTGTTTATAGCCTGTTGGCTAGATCAGATATGATTCGAAAGATACTAAAAATAACAAAAAGTAACACGTAGTTATATGAAATAACTGGATAAGGCATGAAGTGTCCGTAAAAAGACATGATATAGTAAACTGAAATCTAAGAAGAACGCACCAGAACAGATCCTGCCAGGGTACAAAGAGTTGACGCTGAGGTCTGCAAAGCCTTCCAAGCAACTGCAGGTATATGTGCCGCGCAGGTTGAAGCACTGTGCATGTTCTGAACAATCGTGGAACTGGCCGCTGGTGCATTCGTCGAAATCTGTGAATCGAAAATTTGTGATTAGAAGTAAACATTTAAAAAAAGCAATACAGAAAGGGAATGGTTGTACTAAATCTTGTAAGCCGTCTTTAACGTATGCCTTACGTAAAAAAGCAACAATATTGATACATGAAAATATTAAGAAAACTACATAAAGAGTACAAAAGTTTTAAGGATAGATAATCTTACAGAGATGTAAAATCTTACCGCTAACATCCAATTTCTCAACCAATTCTCCAGCTGCGTGAACATCTGTACCACCGAGACTAAAGTTATTGTTCCTCAAGTATTTCTCTATGACTTCCTTTAGACGACTCTCGTGTGCGTTGTCCGAAAGCTACAAAATTATCATCAGATGATTCAAAACTTACATTAAGAGGCACCTGTCTAAAATACTCTCTCGCCAACCCATTATTGTCCCGCTGCTTGTTACGCGTCTTCCCTCAGAATGAGGGAGTTTAGGCCATAGTCCACCACGCTAGCCAATCGCGAATTGGTGGACTTCACACACCCCCAAGAACGTTTTTTAAAGAACTTTCCGTTGTGTAGGCTCCCTCACGATGTTTTCCTTAGTCGAAAAGCAGTGATAATGAATTTCTAATAAGCACGTAATTTTAAAGAAATCAGATGTGCGTGCCGGGGTTTGAACCTCGGACCTCTTGAACGAGAGGGCAAGTTTCAACCTTTAGGCTATCACTACTCTAAAATACTCAGTCACCCATTAAATTTCCAGTAAAATCATACTGTTACTTTAATTGATATAACCCAGACAGACAAGATATTTAATAACTTATCTTCTTTCTAACTTCACAATACCCATTTTTTATTCCACTGCTTTTCTTGCCATGTAAAGGTTGTATGAAAGAAATCGCTGCCAAGCATAAGACCGCCTAAGGAATTCTTATCTACATTGTATGTTATTGTAAGATTGGAATAAATCATATCCTATTTTATTAGGGCTTTGTATGCATTGCTAAATTTTATGGAAATTATGAGATTACACAAAAAAATCAGTTCATTCGTTCGTATTGACTCATAGCAATAACAAACACTTACTTGTACGTAGAATTCATTCATAACACCTTGATATTTGTCTCCATTGCCTCCCTTCATCTCTACTGGCTGGAAGCCAGTTATGTGAACACCGTGGTACACATCTCTCAAATCCGACTGCATAACCATTCTATTGATACCCTCATGAGTGGCAACAGCCAATGCATGGTATTCCTTACTCGAGTTATCTGATAATTTTTCATGGAACAGAAGACGCTCGTCGCCTTGAGATCCAAGAGCTAGTTTCACTGAATACGTGTAAGTTGCTGCAAAAATAATTATTTGCTATTATTAACTTTAGATATACACAATTATAACGTATTTTACAATCGTGTTTTTTGTGAGAGTTAAGTAGCAAACGAGCGTGCAATCTTCCTGATAGAAGTAGTCATGGAAACCCTTTGGCATCTTAAAGAAACTTCATTTAGAACGGGGGATTCATCTAAATTTGCTCACAGCTACATTGCTACTCCCAGGGGCCAGTCCCTTCTATCGAAACGCAAGGTTAGGTAACAATGGTACCTCCTCCTTGAACTGATTACCAGAGCTTCATTAGATTCACACACTAATACGAACCCTGTCTGAATTCATTAATTAAATATCTGTCTGACCTCTGGTCGTGATATGTAGCCCCGTTAATGACGTAATTGTCAGAAAAGGAAGTGTTTCCTCCTGACAACTTGTAATATATCTTGTACTGAATATTTGTTAATTATATGTATTACATACTATTAGAAACAGAACTATCGATCATACAACTTATCAATAAAGATGCAAATAGTCATCTTACATCTACCGTTACATTTTATAGCATACAGTAAAGTAATATAAAAAGCTTACGTTTGCACGGTCTATCAGGGAACATCCTCGCGAAACCAGGTCGGCATACGCATTTCATAATACCGTCAATTCTCTGACAACGCTCGTTCCTAGAGGCCTTGCAATCCGGTTGACAGTCCTTGCCGTAACCTATGCCTTAAACATTAATTTTACATATAAATACATAAATATGTATATATATACATATTTATGTATTTATATGTAAAATTTGAGTGAATATTCATGAATATTCATGACCTCAATCGTCATCATCAACAAATTGCCCAGTTAACTCTTCTTAAAAATATTACTCATTAATCAGTGTTTGAGTTACTTGAAATTGTTTACTTTAACTTTAATATTATGTGTGTAGTAAATATATACTTTACAAAAGAAGTACATGCGTGGGAGTCGAACACAGACAATAAGTACTAAGACCAAATCGTGCCGTTCCCTATACAGTATACATTAAGAAATACGGGTATTTAGTAATAATAATTCAAACGTCACTAACAAAATATTCTTACCTGTCGGATTCACGACATTCGTTGTTTCCAAATAAGGTGTTCCAGCTAGTAGTATTTCTCCAAATAGTACTTGAGATACGCCATTGCTATTTACTTGCTCGTTTCTCGTAATACCTTCGTAATCTCCGGTTTCAATATCAGTACTTATCGGAGGTGATTTACCACCGTTCTGAGATTTATTCATTACAACGAAGAAAGTATCATTGTCACTTTCACTATCGGTTTCAATTTTCTGTATATTTTCAGTTGTTTCTGTGTCTTTGATTATAAAGTTGTCAGATTCCTCTGATGACATGGATATATCATCAAGAGGAGCAACCGTTTTTGTTGTTACTTCTAGAACAGGCGTGGGTTCAACTTGAGGGATAGGTATGTGTTTAGTTACAGTTTCAACAATCGTTGTTGGTTGTACTTGGGTATATATTTCAGTTACTACGTCAACAACAGTTGATGTTTGAGTCTTTGTCAAAACTAATGTCTCTGTAACAGCACCTTCCGATTTGCTGACTAAGCTTATCTCAGTCTGTGTTACAGTTAATGTATGTGTTAAATTGACATAACCAATACTTGACACAGTTTGAGGTGGTTCAGATAGCGTCTTTGTAAGAGTAACTACTGTGGTCTTGAATTCAGTTTTCGTCGGTTGGATTTCATCAGAAATCTTAACCTCGTTTCCGGAGTGGTGTACAGCTTGCACAACTGGACTTGTCTTTTCTAAACTTATAGTTAAAGTGGATGTTACAGTCTTCTCAACTACAGACGGAACTTCTGGTTGTATTATTGTTGGTATATCACTTTCTCTCAAGACTTCCGTAGGTTTGATAAACTCATCATCAATCTGAGATTCAGAACTTTCTATAATGTTTGTTGGATGTATAATTAGTGGTCTTGTCGGTATTGGTCTCACTATTTTCTTTATTGACGCTAATCTTGAAGACAAATCGGGACGAGATATAGTTCTAGTAGGCTTTATTATCGGTGTAAGCTTAGAAGGCAGCTTGTATTTGATTGTACTTTGTTTCCTATCTTCATTTCTTATCGGGTAAGGTTTGCGTGTCCTATTTTTATTAGTGAGAGGGATAACTTTAATTTTATCCGTTGTTGATTCGTAACTTGATTCATCTTGTATGGAATCACTTATGTTATGATCCATAGGTAATATTTCTTTATCAGTTGTTTCAACTGATTGTTCATTTAATTTTGACTCGTCTTGTTTTATGGGTTTCTTTGTAGTTACATGATCAAAATGTTCCGTTGAAGACAGATTTATGTTACTATAACTATTTTCTATAGAAGATTCGGGATATACGGTTTCAAATATATCTGGAGCTTCAAGTGATTCAGTAGGTTTTTGGAAGTGAACAGATGGAGGCGCAAAGTTAAAGCTCGAAGAAAAGTCAAAGCCTGAGGAAGTCAGCCATCCTGACGAAACAGGAGTAGGGAAGACAACATTTGAGATTGAAGTTATTGTTGGTGAAGGTATTTCATCTACAGGAATCACTATTTTAGACGGTATTTCCATAGGAGGTGGTAACAGCTGCGACGATGGTTGATCGCGATTGAAGCTCGGACGTTTCACTTTATTTATTATATCATAAGTGGGTCTGTACGTTGAAACTTCGTCTTTCAAAACAGGTTTCCTCACAGGGCGTTGCGTAGTTATCCTCGGAGGAAGAGTTCTCGGTGGCATTGTTCTATAAGGAGGAGGTGTACGAATAGGTAGAAGAGGTCTTGGAGTCTGTGGTGATCTTGGAGGTAAACGCACAATCGATGGCGTTCGTGGTGGTGGAGGGCTCATACCCATGATCATTTCATCATTAGTCGATGGTTTAAAGTTATAATCTAGAGTCGGTGGTGGGGGTGACAAATCAATTATATCACTCGATGTCTGGTTCAGTGCAGAATTTCCAGTTATTGTAAATGTGGGAAGAGTAGTTTTTTCAGGAAGCTCAAGTACCAGCGGCTTTTTGTCTTTAATGTGGACTGTTGACGTTATTATATTGGACTCGTTAGCAACACGAGTGTTATTAGAATAGACTGGAATGACATTTCGGTGCGGTTTTTGGTATTTATCTTCAAAATCGGATATGCGTGATGGTAGTTTTGGTATAACCGGTGATTTAGTCGTTATTGACGGTCTCATTTCTTCGCCTATATTTAAATCTATATTTTCTTCGTATGACATATTTGTTGAATTTTCCATCATTTGATTAATCTGCCAATGAGGTTGCTGCAATTGATGGTCTAATGGTAAAGTATTTACTGCAAATGGTCTAGGTTTCACATAAGAATTATCTACATAAATAGGCTTGATCGAATTGGACTGGAAACTAGATTTATTGTAAGAACCAAATGGTTTTTCAGTTTGAGTGCCAGTGTTGAAAGAACTTGTACTTAGATTAATATTTTTATCTTGATTGGCATCTTTCGGCGGAGTAAATATTACTGCATGTAGTACAGGTGCTTTAGTAGTAGATTTACTTATAATTTCGTCTCTTGATACACTGACAATAGGAACTTTCATAGATTCTGAACTAACTTCACCATCAATTTCTCCTTCATTTTCAGTTTCTTCACTGCCATCATAAATCTCTTCCGAATTCTCATATACTGGTTTTATATTATCGTTCTTTGATTTAGCTGGTTTAGCCGTCGTAGTTTCGTCACTATTGTCTCTAATAGGTATATCATATGCTGGTTGTTCTACATCGAAATTAATGTAATTAGGCCTTACATGTTGAACATTTGAAATATTTTCTGTTTCTTTAGTTTTTGAGAACGGTTTTCCGATATTAAAGTTGTTATTAATAACCGGTAGCGCAGTCTTTTCCCAAAATTCTGCTGGAGGTTTCCCAGCGTTGTTTACTTTCTCTCCGAATTCTGGAATACTGTCTTTCTTGTAGTCGTATGTCAGTGGAATTACTCGTCTAGTAGTTGAGTCTACCTTAATGTTGTTTATATTTTTCAGATTATTTTCGTTCAATACACTTGAATACCAACCGTGAGAATTAGTTGGGATATTTGGTATAAGTTTTGCTGGTCTTCTTTGATCGCCTAGTTTTATATCATTTACATATTCTGTTACGGGCTTTATGTTTGTATTGCTGGAATGATCATTTATCATAGGGAAATTTGCATGACTATTTAATGATGGTGGTATCAGTGGTTTAGATGTGACTACATGATTTGGAATATTGTTTCCAGAATATCCTTTATTAGGAGTATTCTTATTATTAAATTCGTATTCTGACGCGTTTCTCGTTGTTACTGTCTTATTCCACTCATTGTTTTCAATTTTAACTGGACTCAGACCATGATCATCATAAATAATTGATGGATTTCTTGAGCCTATTATATTGTAACTTTCATGTTTTTCTGGATCATCCTCTACTTTAATTGCAAAATTGGTTCCTATGGGAATGTTTGCATTTATTTCACCATTTTGTGTTGCTGTACTAATAGGTACTGCGACGCTAGAACCAATAACTTGACCCGGGTCACCATTGCTTGCTACGTTAGTAGCTGTATTTAGTGTTACAGAATAAGTATTTTCTTTGTCTATAAAGTTATTAATAGTCTGGTTTCCAAAACTAGGAGATGAGACCACTGAGAATGAATTCTGGTACTGATTATCTATAGGCCTATAAGTTTGTGTATGTATTAGAGTATTACTAGGTACTGTAAACAAGCTTGGCGAATGAGGCATTTGTACTGTGTAAGTAGTTGTTGGTTTACTGTTTGGCATCTGTGATGCAAAATATATTTCTGAAGTAATTTTTGGTGGCATTTGTTCTTTATTTGCAATGTTGGGTATGGGATGCTGAACATTTAGGAAAACTTTCATATCTTGAACAGGTTTTGTATGAATTATCGGTCTTTGGCTGTAAGGTTTATTTTTATCAAAATGAGTTTCTTGAGTGAAATGCATTTTAGGTGGAGGAGGTGGTGGTACTGCCAAATAATTTTCATATTCTTTATCAATAACTTCCTTACCGTCTTTAGGTTTATTTTCTGAATTTACCTTTATAGGATTATTATTGTATTTGTCAAAATCACCTCTATAATTATCAGGATTATATAAAGTTATTTGCGGTCCCACTTGTACATGAGTTTCTTGGTTACTGGTAGGAGGCGGTACTTTATTAAAATCTATTGGCCTCTTGTTAACATTCCACTTTATTTTCAAATCGTTTCTTATTGGTGTTTCTTTAGGTGGTACCAAATTATGCTTGTAATTATTCGGGGAGGGTAGTATGCTTGGTTTAGCTACGAAATTGTTTTTATTGATTGGAGCCACATTATGAACATTAGTCATTTGCGGTGCATCAATGCTAAAGCTTCCAAAATAGCCTGGTTCTGGATAAGGTAAAGGATCATCAACGTAATCCCCTGTCTTATGAGGTTCTGATGATCCTGCAAACACAAGAGCTGTAGAACTTCCATGTGGTATTAATACGTTTGCTACTCTAGAAGGCTGTATTTCTACCAAGAACGGTTTACTCACAGACTCTGATAACACATATTCACCATCTGTCCTGAGTCTCGTATCAATTATTTCGGACGAACTAGGATTATTATCGGCTATTTCTTCACTGCTAGAATCTTCTACCCGCGGTGGTCGGAAGTTAACGTGGTGTTCATATGGTATATTATTAGGAGGTTTACCTAAGGATGGTATGTAATCCAAAAATAATGGTCTTCCATGATTTCCTATATTAGCATTCTTAATTTTTTCAGTTTTCATTAAATTATCACTTGTTGGATGTATAGTTGGGGGTAAATGACTAGGATTTTTATTACTTGGTCCAGGATTTTGCTGTCCAAAAAATATGCCAGGTCTAGGCAAATTTCTCATAGGTTTTGGTTTCATTTTAGGTAACTCAGGAGGTCTCAAGTCAAACGAATCGTCAACTTTAATATCTACTAAAGACTGAAAGTTACGAGGAGGCTTTTCTTTAACAACGTACTGCTCATCGTTTGCCATAAAACTATCTATTGGAGGAGGATTTACAGGATTTTGCAACTTTATACCACTTGCTGCTAAAGTAAGTGGACCCCCTACGGCTGGCTTACCAACTATGACATCAGAATTAGCTGTTATAATTTCTCCAGGACTAATAGGTATTCCACCGTTAACAAGCGGACTTTCATGAACTATTTTGGGCAATACAATATGCGCTTTAGGATGCTTGTATTCTGCAGCCCATGCAATATTTTGATGCAATGTTGCATTTGTAAAACTGACTTGAGATTCTGATGTTTCCAGCTCATCAACAGGTATGTAAATAGGAAAGTTACTTTGTTTTGACTCCATGTCACTATCTACTCTTTTATTCATATTATAAGGTGTCAACTCCATTTCAGATTTTGGTGTCGTGGTTGTTGTTTTTTCGATATCTTGCCTTTTAATAAAACCACCTGTCATTTTCTCAATAACAGGCGCTAATTGTGATAATCCTTTTATGCCCAAGGATCCGAGTTTTAGTAGTTCGGCCACAACAAACTTATTTTTGTTGGGTTTTTGTACTTTTTCTGGCTTATTTCTCTCTGGTACTTTATTGTTGATTACTTTATTATTCTTTGGAGGGGACGGCGCTTGTTCGTTCGTCAATAGCTCACTTGCTTCTACGGAATTAACATCTTTTTCATCTGAATAATCATTAATAACCTCAGTATATTTTTCGACTACTTTATCTATTGGAGCCACTTGTGAAATATTTTCATAGTCATATGGATGGTACTGTGTTTTCATGTTCAGTGATTCTTTGCTAGTTGGTTTGACGTCCATTTTAGAAGAGCCATATTTCGTAGTTTTCATATTATATTTATCAACCATTGATTGATCCTTAAAATTAGTGTATTGGGTTTTTAAACCCTCTGTTTTACTGTGGCTACAAGAACATGATGACGTTGTACATGGCGCATGGCTTACTTCCGACGGTTGTATGATATCAAAAATATCTTCCTCGTGACTATCAATTCGTTTATCTATTTTAGGTACACTACTTGCAAATATGTTGCTATGTGCAGATGGTTGAATAGTTTTGACCTCCATAAATTTTGTCTGAAAAATAATTCAATGTTTAATCATTTATAATATACACCAACTTCATAACCCTCCTTCATAAATTTTACAAGTAAAATCTTTATGAATAAGGACAAAAAGAATATTTTCGTATTAACATAAACTTAAATATATACAAAAACTATATCTTGGAGAGTAGGCAGTTAAGGAAAGAACATTTTAATGAGAAAGCGTAACAAAAACAGTGTAAGTATTTACAGTATTATGAGCATTGTGGGGTATATGTGGGTGTGGCTGTATTTAGGGGTTGTTTTACTATCCAACCTTTGGAACCCAGGGTTTTGGCTGAACAAGGGTCCCTTAAGTAACAATGTCTTACTTTCGTCGGTTTCAAATCTGGTATAACATCAGTAGCATAAAGATTCGTCAACGATTCTGTAGTAACTACGGATACTATTGTTTCAAATGTTGAAATAGCACTCCGCTTATTCTGGACTACTGTTGTCAAATATGTGAATGTGGTCATGCATGTCTTGATGATGTAATTGTGTCTCATTAGTTGTTGTAACGGAAACATGGCGCTCATTTGTTGATTACTGATAACAGTTGCGACAGCAGATGATAACAGCGATTGTTTAGGCGGTGATGCCGAACTCACGTGATAGTGCGGCGGTTTCAATGAAGTAATGTGCATTAGCTTAAGTTTTCGCTGAGAAAATAAAAGCAAAGATATGAATGAAACTATAGTACATGTGTAGTATTAGAAGATAATCTACCTTGCAATACGTATTTAAATTCTTAATGAAGACGTACAGAATGATTATAGATGAAAAATGCGCGAAATTATGAACACTTACGTGATTTTTTGTACATCGATTCGTACATTAACTTACCTGTTCCAGTTTTCCGTCAGAACTTTTGTCTTTTACTAACACTTCCACTCCATTAGACATTATTCTTGTTGCAAGATTTTTTAGCTTTCTTTCGTCTTCTTCTGAAGGTACGCGATCATCAACTTCCCTTCCAGGTCTCCAAGGTGTGTTATCGTATACAATTCCGTTTGTATTAAAAGCTGAAAATTTAGGCAAAATTGAAATTGAAAATTAAAAATTTCCAAAATTACATTTCTAATTGAAATATTATTGATTTATTTTACAATTTTTATATGATTGTTTCATTTTTTTTTACTTTTAATATATCTAAATAGATACTATGGTTACTATTAGGTACTATATGTAAACAGGTACTTTAAAAAAAAACTACAATTACACTTAGGTCTTAGTGGAGTAATTCTAAATTATAAAATTATTTGTGAACTAATCATATTCCAGATATTTTTTATTTAAAATATAATTCGACTTACCTCCTTACCTCCGCCAATAATACATCATCATGGTCTAAAATATCAATTTCTACATGTAAAAGAATATGTGCAACAGTTAGTACATTCATATCAATATAAATAACATAAAACAGATGGAAACTTGTGCAAGGAACAATCATTGGCTGGAACTTTATTTTCCCTCTGCTGGACATAGGTCTCTCTATATTGCAGTGAGGCTTCTAGCTTTAGAGTTTGTTCTAGTCCTTCTCCATATTTATGGAGTCTCAGTTCTCCCCCACCAATACATATTAGTGTATCAATATTTTTTATCAAGTAAACATCTGCCTTAAGTATGAGTAAAGTTACTAACTACATGTTAAATAATATTATTCTAAAAATTACAGAAGTAGACAAATATATACCTTAATTAACATCTTAATATTTGGGATAAAATATCAGATCTAAACAATGAAAATAATCAAAATTCAATTTACTGCCGTAACTATTACACTTTTAAGTATTGTGAAAATAAAATGATGTTTATTATCATTACATGCTTCTAGAAATATTTGTCAGCTTCTGCAATATGTCTACATTCTATTTACATTCTACTATTTATGTGCACGTACTTTGGTTTAAATAAATAATAAGTGCTACTAAGATGCTTTTAATTATTTTTCTATTAAAAGGTTCATGACTCTAATATCAATTTCGTTTTAATATTTGTAAAATTTAATGTTTGTAGAAACTTAATCTATCAGCTTTGTTACTGATATATGAGTTACGACTTTGATATCGACCTGTCCTTGTTGATCATTAGTTTCATAATCCAAATAATTAAAGCTTATTCTACACATACATTTGAAAAGCATTTTAACTTTCACTTAAATAGAAATCTACTTTAAAATCAAAAGCATCCGTTCCTAGTTATATTTCTACAAGTAAGAATTTCTCAAACTCACCTCCAGAGGCAGTTGGAAGACGCGGGAAGTGGGGTTGGAACGATCCATTGGTTGGTCCTTGGGATTCTTGAAACCGTCCAAGTCGTGTCGTGTCTAAGACATCCAGTCGTTGCGTTGTTGTCAGTAGTTGCATCGTCAGTAAAAGTCGGTGTCAATTTCAGTGTTTTTTGTATAACAATGACAAATCAATTGTTATCAGGGTTGTCACTTTAGTGTTTAAAAAATATATAAAATAAACATAGTCCAAGTACTATCGTATGATTCGCTAATAAGTGATAGAAACGAATAGTTTTGTGTTTCATGTCGATGTGCAATTATAAAATTGTTTGTTCAATATTTTGGTATATATTCTTAATTATTAATAGAAAATACTAATAGTGTGCAATAAATAAAACAATCATATCTTTGTTATATTTTATTATTTAACAGTTTAAGTCGTAATCCGCAATTTACAGTTGTAAGCAAGAGAAATACGAGTATTACACAAGATCTAAATATAAATCATAACCTAAAATTTCACAAGTCATTCTTAGGCAGTGAATAGACGATTATAGTTACCTACGAAATTAAATTTCCGTTAATATACAAGTCTGGTAACACAAGAAACACATTTTTGGTGATCTTATAAAGTATTAACAATATCGAGTCGAGTATAAAAGAGTATTTCATTCTTATTGCTAGAGTCGCTAAAACTATAAGGCACTATTCGTATTTAACTTACTATGATACAATGTAAATAAATAACTAATTCATTACTTTAATTTATACACCTAAAGAGTTGTTGGGGTTTCATGAGACGTCATCGACTGCGCTTTGATCATTATTTCTGATTGCTGATGGCCTTTCTAATTTTACAATGTATGATGGTGATGCATCGTATCTTATATGGTCCCTTAAACTACCTACTATACTTTCTAAGCTTTGTGTCTCAACCTGAGAGTCGTCTTGAGAGCCTTCTAAATTTTTATTCGTATCAAACGTATCATTTTCTATAATGTTATCAGCTTGAGAACCAATAAGTTCGTCAACAGTCGGTAGCAATGACGGTAATATTTTGACGTCTTCGTAATATATGGCTTCGCGTTTCCTCACACTTTGCGTATCGTCTGTTACAACGGTAGATAGAACTGTGCTGAATTCTCCGGGATGTCTACCTGATACGTATATAGTGACTACACTAGTATGTTTAGGTGGAGCCGGCTTAGGTGGCTTGGGTCTATTTCTACCACGAGTGGGTGGTGGCGGAGGTGGTGGGGAATCTTCTTCGCTATCAGCAACATCATCAGCAAAATCTTCGTTACTATTCAGATCTGATAATATATTAGGTTTAGGACTGTTACTATAAATATCATTGTTTAAATTATTATTCTGAAGTAAATTGTTTGCCAAAAGATCTGGTTGAGCAAGTCCTAGTAATGGGTTAGCTGTCTGTAGGGATAAAGCTTGTTGTTGCTGTTGCTGTTGCTGAAGGAGTAAGGGAAGGAGCAAAGAGTTAAACTGAGGTTGAGGTGCGAGAACAGTTGGCGTAGTGACGACCGTTTCTGTTATATATTCAGTAGCCGTAATTACATTTGTGGTAGGATCTACGATAGTTGTCAATATAGCTTTACCTCTAAATGTTATAGGCAAAACTGTCTCCCTAGCATCAGTGACAGTAGTGACGTAAGAAGTTGTTCTAGTTTTGTACTCAGTTACAGGTGTTTGTACTACTGGTTGCTGCGGTACTAATCCTTGTCCTTGCAGTGCCAATAGGGGATTTATCGCAGGCTGTTGATTTCCAAGCAGAAGTTGAGAAAGCAACAAATTAGCTAATGGAACATTTGCGTTCAATTCAGGCGCTAAAGTTTGAACCACCGGCTCTACATTATAAACGGTACTCGGAAGTACGTGAGAATAAGAAGTTTTACGCCCTCTAATCGTGGTTGGAGTAAATATGACAGTAGTAGTCGGAGTTTCATGTAAAACAAATTTCGTTACTTTAGTAACACCGTTATCACCCAATTCAGATGACTCTGAGGCAAGCACTAATTGTTGGCTTCCAAGAGGTCCAACGGTTGTTGACACTTGATTGAGTAATAAAGTTTCAATACTAGGTTTCGCAGTTAAAACATTTTTGTATTCAGTAATCTTGCCGTTGACGACTGGAATTGTAACTTCTATAGGTAATTGATGAGTGATAGTAATTTTTCCGTCGTTCAAAATGTTTTTGTAATTATTAAATCTCTCTCTTTCTCCGCTCAGGTTTTCGAATGAGTTCCTCTGTCTGCTTGAAGCCCTGCTCGTAGTCGTTCTGGTGCGTGATCTTCCTGTAGATCGAGCTGAACTAGTTCTTGTTCTATCGGATTGCGAATTTTTATTGACAAGACGGGGCGCCTTAGGTCTCGAAGACAGAGTGGTTGTCCGAGAGTTCGAATTTCTAGATTTGCTTCGTCTATAAGCAGGAGCGGCTGTTGTTGTGGTTTTTGGACTGCTTGAACCGCGTACAATAAATGGTTGCCTGCCGGGTGATTTAGGAGCGACGTCAGTAGTAGTCCTAGTATTACCTCGTGTAGTGAATCGACCACTTGGCCTCTTCTTTTGAGCAGGTGGCGGTGGAGGTTCCGTTTCAGGTTCTGGTTCAGGACGGCGTGTAGTTGCTGCTTTTCCTCCAGGCCTCCGGAAGTTTGTGAATTTCCGATTTCCATAATCTACCTGACGCTTTACTCGTCGTTTAAAAGCAAAAGGCCTAATTTGCACTATATTTCTTTTAGAAGTAGGCGTAGCTGGAGTAGGTACTTGCTGCTCTCTTCTGTCTGATGAATCATAATCATTATCTTCTTCAAACTCTTCTTCTTCATCTAATAATTCTTCGTTTTCGTCTTTCGGGTCGTTTTCGTTTAGTTCTTGCTCAGGTTCTGGTTCAGGTTGCCTGAATAGATTCCTTCTGGGGAATAATGCATTTGGTCTTTGTCTCTTCAAAGATAATAATGGATTAGGAGTTGTGCGTGTTGTTGTTCTGCGAGTCGTTGTTGTTAACCGACCTCGAGTGGCTACGTTTCTTCTATTAGAAGGGGTCGTTGACCTAGGTGTAATAGCAGTACCTGGCTGTCTAGCTACGGGTGGCCTTCTAAACCTAAACAATGGATTATTGGTAGTTTTCGAAGGAACTTCCGTGGCATCTTCTAAAGGTTCCGTTGCGTTCTCGTCTTGCAGAGTTGCTGATGTTTCATATTCATTTTGGTCCGCTGGTGGGTATGATACAGATGCTGACTGTCTTCCACCTCTTAACCTCGATGATGCCGTAGGCCTGATTCTTGGGATTGCTGATCTACTTGCGTAATCTAAGTTGTTACTTCTCAAAGAACTTGACCTAAATCCAGTTCTTCTAGACGTTGGTTGTATACTACCTCTAATAAAGCCACCACCAGGTCTGGATGCCGATGGAATATTACCAGATGGCACTACAGATCCACTGCCGCGACCGGAGAATCTACGACCGCTGCTTGATGGTCCAGGGGCAGCAACCTGCTTTCTGGCACCTCCGAAACCACCAGATGGTCTGACTGATTTCAGTGTTGGTGTAGCGGTTATAGTAGGAGTAAAATCTGGACGAGTTATGGTTGTTGCGCTACTCAATAGAGGGACCCGCTTAGGACTAAATGTCGGTCTATTTCTGGAAGCAAAAGGTATGATGACAGGGGTAAATGAAGGCTTTTTAGTAGTAAATGTCAGTCGACCCGGCTTTTTGGGGCTCGACTCATCATCTTCTTCTTCCGACTCGTATTTAGACTCAGTTGTTACTTCTGGTTCTGCTACAGAACTTTCTATTACTTCTGGAGTAGGACTTATGATGGAACCCTCCGTCGTCGTAGTTGACGTCGTAGTAGTAGTCGTAGAGCCATCATCTGTTTTATTGTCATTCGTTACTACTGTTGAATCACCTGATATAACAGCTACTTGAGAAAATAATATTTTTTTCTCGGGATCTGTAGATTTGTTACCTTCCTCAGGTTTTACTTCGGCAAATAGATTATCGATGTACGTTCCTACTAACACAGTGGATCCAATAACCGAAACATCCGGAACCTTAGTCGGTATGATCGCCTCTTTAATCACGGCTGGATCAATATAAGGTTTGTCGCCATTATCTTGGATCAAATTCTTATCAACTGCTCCTAATGGTACTTTTCTTCCTAATTGATTATCTTCAACTACTTTCGTGTTATCAACAATATTAGTAACAGTTTCTAGGCTACTTCTAATTTGTGATGTATTACCAGCATAGAATGTTGTAAAGTATGTGTAAGTTGTGTAGAATGTTGCCTTTCCATCATCTTGCTCTAAGCTATCATCGATCAGAGACGGTTTTAATTGAACTTCGAGCTCTTTTGGTGGCAAAACACTTTCAATATCTATGGGTGTTGTATCAATGGGACTTACTGTAGGTATGGCAAGCACTGATGGAGTCACAACATTTGAAACTATTTCTTCGCGACTAGTAATTGTTGTGGACTTATCTTTGTATAAAGTAGTCCAATAGGTAAATGTTGTATAATATGTTATAGGCAAATTATTTTCCTCCTCAGGTTCAGTTTTAGGGGTAATTGTCTCTGTCACAACATTAGTTATAGTTTCTAGTCTACTTTTAACTTTGCTAGAATCTTTGCCGATATACATTGTAGTGAAATATGTAAACGTAGTGTAACTAGTTTGTAATAATAGTGTAGGAGATGGTAATATCTCGTCAATATTGCTTTCGGAGCTAATCTGATCATCTAAAACATTATTATTGTCTATATATTTAGTTTCACCTTTTGATGACGAAGACTTTACATCAGTAACGTAAGAATTTTCAGACAAGGGATTAGACTCAACACTAAACAACATGTCTACTTCAAGAGGCGCAGGATTTGTGGGATCAATTATATCTTGGTCTTTATTTCCTTCCATAGATACTGAACTTTCAACTGAAGAGTTTTCTTCAGTATTTTCAACTTGTTCTCGTTTTATTTGCTTACAATTCCTGAAGTCAAACTGAGCTCGAGTATTTTCAACAAGCAAAGGATTACTCTTTGTAGGGATAAGCTCGTCTGGGCCTACATAGTTAGTATATACTTCACTTCTACTACAAACATTGGCGTCCGATCCGACGTATATAGTAGTAAAGAATGTATAAGTAGTAAAGTAAGTTTTAACAGCATCAGGTTTAATGCTAGCAATAATGTCATCGCTTAACGAGGGAGTTGGAGTCCGAGAACTATAACTATCATCTATCTCAACTGATTCAATGACATCTTTATTTTTTACTAAATCTATAATACTATTTATAGCAAAAGATTCTGTCGGTCGGCCTACACCAACGCTAGTAGGAGCGATTTCATCTTCATTAAATGCTCCAAGTAAAGATGGATCCAGATTAGATAAGTCTACCGTTGAAGTAATAATATTGGTAACAACTGATTTATGGCTAGCCACGCTAGACGTTTGTTCACCGAAGAATGTTGTGAAGTAAGTGTAAGTAGTGTAAAGAGTTTTGTAAATAAGATCAATTTCATTTTCATGAGTATTTTCATCTTCATCTTCTTGTGAACCAAATGATTCCGTTGGTGGATGTTCTGTACTAACTGTTACTTCTACGTGACTACGACTTGTTGATACACTTTCTGTTGTTGTTGTTGGCTTCTCTTCTTCTACTACTTCTTTAATATTAGATTGTGTATTGGAAACACTGTCTTCTTGAATTGGAGACAATATTTCCGCACCTCTATTTCCGAGTGATGGAGTAGTTTTCGGCGGGCTTTCGGTAATAGGTTCTGTCGGTGGAGGAGAAACTTCTTTCTCAAAAATGACCTCTGGAGCCCCTACAACATGTTGCTCCGACTCTGTGGTTACTACTGTTATTACTGAAGTAGGTTCGATATCAATGTGACTCGTTTTGCACACTATGTTCGTAAGATAACCAACATTACTTTCAACAACTACATCCGATTTGATAGAAGTAGACGTTTCAGTGTTCTCTAGAGATAAGAAATAAGTAGTCAAATATGTCAATGTTTTATATTCAGTAGTCATTGTAGATTGTGTTTCAAGTCCATTTGTACATATCACTTCTTCGTTCTTTTCCAATTTACCTTCAGTCGTAGTTTCGATATCTTCAAAAGATTCTTCACTATGACCACTTTCAGTAGTTGTTAAAATTTCAGGTTCATCTCCTTGAGGTGCTTCTTCTTCTTCTTGTTCCTCATCTTCCTCTTCTTCCATCTTTTCTGTTACCTCTGCAGCTGTATTCTCAGTCTCTTCTTCAGAATTTGTAAATATTTCGCCAGCATTACTTTCTGTTACAGCTGATTCGGAAGATGTCTCAATAAGCGTAGAAGATGGGGTCAATGTAGTCAAAGGTTCCGTTACTTCCGAATTATATTCTTTGATGGGTAAGACATCGAAATCTTCTGTAGTACGAGTACTTTCGGTAGTAGTGAATGCGGGCTCTGATGGTTGAATAACATCAATGTTAAAATCAAAGCCATTGCTATATTGAACACTGACGGTTTCAGGAACTCTATCATCAACATTGTATACAGCTTTATTCAAATCTTCTTCTTCACTTCCTAAAGTCTTATCAGTAACCACTTCTATTTCCTCAATAGAAGATATTTTTGTAACTGGTTTGACATCATGAGCCTTATAAGTAGAAGTGGCAACGGGTATTTCAGCGGAAAGGAATGTTACTTTACTAGCTAATTTGTCTACGGGGTTAGCAGATGGGAAAACGTTGACTTCATCGGGGTTTTGGGGACGAACAGTTTCAGTATTTGGAGTGAAAATTATAACCGTATCACCAACGACTGTTGTAAAATCTGCAAAACCTTCATAAGTAAATGTTTTCTTAGGTCTCGGCTCACTTTTTTGTCCAAACAACTTTTTAGGGAGTTTAGTTTGTTGTGATGTCTGTGGAGGAGAACGATGTGATTCAACATTATCAATATAATAAAATATTGGTGAAAACTCGTTCTTAATGGTAAAAGTAGGTAAATCATAATTTGGCTTTACCTTTACAATATTTGAGTCATTAAAATTGTCTACTACTGCAGGCGACTCTATTTTTACAGGTTCAGGGAGAGGTTCATAAGCTTTACTTTGTCGATGTAAATTATTGACATTATTGATATCTAAAACAGAAGGTTGAACTACAAACTTGTTTTCAGCTTCTATGGCAGGGCCATCTAAATAGTTATAAACTTCAAATTTTGGAATCTCATTATATGCTTGTACTCTTCGAGCAGTTGGCTCTTCAAAAATTTGATTATCTATTTGGGTATCAGGAGCATTCCAAAATTTGAAATTTTCTTGAGCAGGCTTACTTGCATAAATTATTTCCATTTTGCTGCTTGGTGCAATATAATCTGTATTTTTGAGAACAAACTTGTCCGGATCAATGACACCTAAATCTTGTTTGACATTCCATTGACCATCAAAAGCTGAATGCACGCGTGTTGGATTAACTATGAAGGCATCGTCAACGTTTGATGGCTTGTTGTACAGAACAAGAGAAGATTTTGTAAGAAGTTGAGCATAAATTCGGCCATTGTCCAAGGTGGTTCCCAAAATTTGCGTGGCAAATTCTGTCGTCACTCCGTCTTGGATGAAGGTTCGTGCGGTCGACGTCAAAAGGCCGATAAGAGGTTTGACGCTATGGTACCTTCCGACCTTCGTGTTATAGTCGTTTCGTTTCTGGTCGTTGATAAGCAGAACTGTCAGGTCTGGATTGTCAAAGTCATCAAGTCATGGAGGGGATACGTGGAGGTGCGGTATATTTTACAAAATCCGGTTGAGTTTGGATGTTGACCACGACCCGGGGATTAGATTTGAAATAGAAAGAAAAAACATACAATTAATAATGCAATACAAATAAAAATAAATGTATACAAATATAAAGACACGATAATTTTGCAGGCTAGTTAGCACTATTTGTACAACTTTCTTGGTTAATTTGATGATTTGTTGCATGAAAAAAATAATTCTATCCGGAATGTTTTATACGATATCCAACAGAAGAAGTAGATTATTTTTAACCTTATGTTTTAGTAATTATGTATAACTTAGCAATCCTTTTGTACAAATATTGAAAGTTTTACTGTAGTAATATTATAATTAATAAATATTCATTTCATAGTACATACCCCATAAATACGCAAAAGCGTTAAAATAAAAACGAGTGTAAAGTTTTACTAAATGTAACAACAAAGCATCAACTTACACCGATTTGAATATACAACTGATAAATTATTCAAGAGAAAAGTTGTTAAAAGGTTTTAAGAAAGTTATTGTAAATATAAGAGAGAACATTCACGACAGTATTGCTAAATATGTTAAGATAACAACGAAATTACGAAATAGGATTGAAGAAGAATTTATTTCTATTAGAACAAAATACTCAGGCATAGCAATATTTTACAGAAGAATTTCAAGCTTAGGACGATCGTTATACTGACCTCTGTTTTCAGGGACACCCTCTCTTTTTATTCTTGATGCTTCTACAGGTTCGAATTCATCAATTTCTGAAACAATAAAAATAAGTAAATTAATTTAATAACTCATATTGAACGCATTAATAAGTCTAAAAAGCCGCCAACAGCCCATTGTAGTCTTATGGGACACGGGTCTCCTCTCGGGTTTATAGGCCATTATCCAACTTGCTAAACAAGTGCTAATTGGTAGACTTTATACGCCTTTGAGATTTTTATTTTAAAAATTATAAGGCGCGTAGGTTTCCTCACGATGTTTACCCTCGCTGTAGAGCATTGATAATTAGTTTGTAATACGCATGTCACATTAAAAAATATCTTCGGCGTTTTCCTAAAGTTTTATCTCGGACCTCCCAAAATGAGAAAGTTTCAACCGTTAAACTGTCATTGCTCACACTGCAGTATAGGTTTCTAAATTTGAATCGCTTTTTCCACTTCGTTTCTTTCTTCGTTGTATTTTGTCATTTCTTTAACTATTTATAAATGCCAGATTAAATATTCTCTAGCCTAGAGAGCGTCATAAAAGTGCGCTAAATTGTGAGACGAATCAAGAGTTTCATAATTCGTTACGTTAACCCAGATGTCTCGTGGAAAGTAGAATAGCAAGGTCGGGCTAGGCTCTACTTAAGATATCAAACAATTGAAAATAACCGGCCAATGAACCCATTTTGATAATTGAATTTGACGCTTTGACAGTAATTTGCTGTGGCCATAATAAACCGTGCCGCTTTAGAATAACGATTGAGATGCAGAAACTAAAAGTTTTGTGGTTCTGTCGGACTGTCGCCAATAAGAGATTTTTTTTTTGTTGTCAAGGGGGACACCTTCAAAATGTACCCGACGTCGTGGGAGCGACGCAGGGTTAGGTTAGTCGTCGTCGTCGTCGTTGACGTCCTCGGCGCTAAAAAGGAGGACTCCGGGATCTCGAAACGACTTCAACCGGAATCCTCCGAGCGCGTTGCCCCATCGGGCTCCTCCCAAATGGGCGGCTGGGCCCACCACTCCGTCTAGTCTTTACAACGGTATGCGACCACACATTCCGCCGTCCTTCCTGGGATCACCTGACTGAACGGTTCGAGCTCCCACTCTACCCGCCCGCAACCCCGGAAGCCCCTTTTAGTCCCCTCTTACGACAGACAGGGGATGCCGTGGCCCTATTCTGGTCCCGGAACTACAGGGTGCCGCCAATAAGAGGCTACCGCTATCTTCAATAATATATATATAAAATAAACGCAGTAGCACCCTAAGTTTGAACCAAGCCTTCTACTGGCAAAGAAAAATATTGTCGTGGAATAAAAACTACTATATTACTAGAGAATCAACACTTTGAAAATTATAGGTATGAATTTGGAATTATTATTTTGAAAACTTATTTAACGCCAATTATGAAGATGTTTAAGTGAATTTCACAAAATACGGGTACAGAAGGCTTCCTATCTTACAGACGTTTAAGAACACGAATTTTGAAACGCAAACAATATTTTAACACAATGAGGAAATATTGAGGAAGTGCCAAAACTGAAGATAATTGTGTGAAAAAGACTCAGCAACGTTTTTAATCGAGATAACGGCCATTGTTCCAATATTTCGCAAGGTCTAAAGGGTGTATACCAAACTTTCGCAAGTAACATGTTGGGTAACCCTTGAATACTCACTTATCTCTTACTAGCTGAATAAGCGTTTTTTTATATAAGATTGAAGTAGCAAACGAGTATGCAGTCCATCTGATGGTAAGCCACTGCCGCCCATGGACATCTGTAAGAACCTTTATACAGAACATGGGGTTCTATCTGAAGTCAATCACAGGTCGTCGCTACTCACGAGGACTAAGGTGGTCGCCTCTTATAAAAGTGTGCCGGCAACCACACCCTTCCATTGAAACGCAAAAACTGCTTCACGCTAGAAATAGGTGTGGCGGTTGTACTTTCCCGGGCGAACTACACTGGTTCTACCACCTATGATAATGCTTCACTACGGGACATAAATGTCTCAAAACTAGTCGCCATTTTTAAATAGTGCAAAATATCTAAATCAAAAGTAGACTAAGCTGACCAGTTAAATAAGCAAAATCCACGCAAATTTTCATGTAAATCGGACTAGTGATTCTTGCGTGATTGCCAACAGACATACACCATCTCATTTTTATATATTAGAATACGTAATGTCTTAATGACTACTGACATTTTGGCTTTGAACATTGTACGATGTTTTTCTATTGACCAATTGATTTTGTCTGAATTCTTCACGGTTCGATTTTGGATACTTTCGTTACACCAGCATTCTCATTTGCGGTAAGGCAAATCAAGACAGATGTGTTGACTTAGTCTTTTTTTATCTGACTGAACAGCAAACAAGCATGCAGTCTACCTGATTGTAAGTGGTCACTGCCACCCATGGACATCTGTAATCAACTACATACAGAACATGGATCCCATTTGAAGTCAATCACAGATGCGTTGCTACTCCCGGGAACTAAGATGGTCGCCTCATGTGAAAGTCTGCAACCACACTCTTGTATCGGAACGCAAGAAATGCTTCACGCTAGAAATAGGCGTGGCGGTGGTACTTTTTTATTTAACCTCAGACAAGAATTCAATCCTGATTGTAGTTCGTTACAGACGTTCAAGGTTAGCAATACCTCAGCATGTGATTGATTGATTAAGGCGTCACCATAAGGTTTTAGTGCATCTATGATCATTCAGGATTCCGATGTCCCATTAGTTCATTAAAGATAACGATTACAATCTTATTAACATTAATAATATTATAAATGGGTAAGTTTGTAAGTCCACCAATTCGCACTTGGCTAGTGCGGTGGACTATAGCCTAAACTCTCTCAGAGAGAAGACCCGTGCCTAGCAGTGGGACAATAATGGGATGACAAGAGATGTTTGTAAGGATGTATGTGTGTTGTTTCGCACATACATAGTTTATAATCTAGATTAACACATAAGATACTAATTACCGTGGTAACCAAAACGGGCGAAAGTGGATGAATAATCTAGTACAAGTCACCCGTCACATCGGTCGAAATTCGACCGTAATTTAAATTAAAAATCTAAACTTCATATTGTCCAAAGTAGTACGAATATTTCTCAAATTCAAATAAAATGTAATCATTTTCAAGTAATTTTGAACTCATCCGTTAAATCATAAATTTAAAAAGAGGTTTAATTAGCTAAACCGCATTTAAAAGCAATAGCGGATATTTTGACAAAGACACTGACATTTCTGACTTTATGTGTTTTCATAGTAACACATTGAATGTTCTATTTCGTTTATTATTTATGTGTTTATGACAAATGCACTGTAGTAGGTGTAATGCGTTTTTAGTTGATTTTATGTATGTTTCAAGCATTATTTGAAAAAAAATATTAACATTCTGCACTCCTTCTCTACGTCCACTATAACCGTGCAAAGTTAAATAAATTTAATAATAATAAAATATAAATTTATCTATAATATAATATTTAATTTATACTAATCCGTCCGCGGCATATTACTTAAAAATGCTTTACAAGTTTTTGCTTCATGTATTAATATATAGATATATCTAGTATTAAATATATCTGGAATATTTTAGCGTCTTAAAAATCTTAAAGAAAGTTATACCGTTGTACTTATCTAGTCAAAATTACGAAATAAACCAGTTTTATGAAATATTATTGCAGCTTTGTGACAGAAATAGAATCCATTGGTTTTAAGTTTGCTAAGCAAATTTATTGATTATTTAGCTGCAAGGTTCAAAATGAAAGTTAGGTGGCTAGGTACACAGCATCTTCACTTTCTATCAGAATATTGGGGTCAAACGTGATCCAACGTTGGCAAATAAGATCGCTTACGTAACCACAGATGCTTTCTTCAAGGGCCATAAGATAAAATAATCATACAATTTGACGTTAAGATTGTGGGTTGAACTCCTTGACGTTAGATTGCGGAATATCCGCTTTATAGTGTTTTTGAAGGTGGTAGAACCAGTGTAGTTCGACCGGGGAAGTACCCCCGCCACACCTATTTCTACCGTGAAGCATTTCTTGCGTTTCGATGGAGGGGTGTGGTTGCCGGCACACTTTTATATGAGGCGACCATTATAGTCCTCGGGAGCAACGCATCTGTGGTTGACTTCAGATGGAACCCATGTTCTGTAGAAAGTTGATTACAGATGTCTATGAGCGGCATTGACCACTTACCATCAGGTGGACTGCATGCTCGTTTGCTCCTTCAGTCAGATAAAAAAAAACCGACTACGCTAAAAGATATGTATTTTTTTGACCGTATTTACGTCAATTTTTTTGGCATGCACTACAGCTTAAAAAGCTTGAAGGATTGTAACATATAACAGATCATTGGAATCCACTCAGTTGTCAAAGTCACATAGGCTACATTTTTAAATTATCTGCGATTAGGCAAAAAGGGGGGGCGAAGGGACAATTTTTTCCCCTTCTTCCCCTTCTTCCTCTCCTGTAACGCATCGTACTGTTTGACAAGACCCCGCTTCCCTCAAATTACTTTGAAAATACATAATATATTTATATCCATACATAAATGTCAGGAAATCAAGACGGTAGGAAATAAATGAAGATATTTATGGCTTAACCGCAATTCAAGAAAATGTACAGCTGGATTGCTAACAAATTTACTATTCCTTCAGGAGGTGACTTTAATTGGTGTAGGGAGTGACGGTTATCTAATTTTAGTCATATCTAATTTTAGTCATAACTGTACCTATGTAGTTATTGTACGCTTTATTATATTGCATGCTGTGACCACCTATAAGTCGAATTATGTGTTCTTGCCTTTTTTTTTTTAGAAAATAACCATGATAACTATTTTACTCAACATGTAATTCTGTTGGTAGTCCTATTTAATAAATAAATAAATAGATAATACGCGACCCAATAACGTACCTTAAAATTCACATTCAATTTTTTCATACATTTTTTCATAATCAATTAAAAAGTAATTGATATCATTTTTTATATTTCTCCATTATTAAAGTGATCTAACATATTAGGATTTAATTAGACAATCTCTTGTAAAATCAGAAATACCTAAATCACAAGGTATATTTTAATTACGGTAGCATACATTCACATTGCCTACAAAATACGGACTCCCGTTACAGCTTCTGTGCCGAGATAGCGTAATCTAGCTAAGCTTTCGAAACTCTACTACCTGGTAATAAGAGTAATAAGTGGACATACAAACTTAAATACAAACATAGAAATGTCAAATGATAATTATTTCGCACGTTCTCCTTCTAAGTTCAAATGTTAAGTGACTCTGTTCCAAGGCCGTAAGGTCCGTAACGGATCAACCGGTCTCGTTCTAAATTTAAAAGTGAGTGAATGAGTTTTATCGCTTGGGAACTAAGACGGACGGTTAGACCCATCGGTTTTACGTTTCATTACACGGTGGTTTGAGTGAATAAAATGTGAATTTCATTCATTCACGTTCCTTTACGTCACATTACATTAATATATTTTAATGATATTGATGTTATGCATTATTAATAAAAAATCGTTAGTCTAACACAAAACCGATTAAAACATTATTCCGCTTTGTGAGTCGTTTTTCTGAATATTTTCTGTTCAAAATTCACAGTTCTAGCTTGACTACTTTAAGCTCTGCGATGATTTGTCAAAAATGTTTCTATACATGATTCGGTAGTAACTATCGAGCGTGTAGTACCTGATGGTAAGTGACCACTGCCGCCCACGGACATCTGTGACCAATCCCGAATAAGATCTTAAGAGCCACGGTAACCTAGAAAATGCGTTCCTACCTCTGAGGACCACGTTTCGCCACGAAGAAGTAGGTCTCCCTTACCACACCCCTCAGAACACACAGAAACGATTAACACTATTATTATTAGACCTATGGTATGGATGTGATGCCTATGGAGATGAAACACAGAGTTCTATCACCTTTAAAATATATATATTTTTATATATTGATGATTAGTTGACCCGGCGAACTTCGTTCCGCCGAAAAGTCAAAAAAATTAAATTATCAGTGTTTCTCCACTATATTATACATGTATTATACATGAAAACCTTCCTCTTGAATCACTCTATTTATTATGAAAACTGCATTAAAATCCGTAGCGTAGTTTTAAAGATCTAAGCATACATAGGGACAGACAACGGGAAGCGACTTTGTTTTATACTATGTAGTGATAACGCTCGAATTGTTACTTACTACAGAAATAAGGAAGTTCTTGTTCATTGACCGATTTTGAGTTTGCATTAACGTTTTCACTTTTACCGGCCAGCGGCACCGAAAGTGACCTATCGTCTTTATGGTTAAGTGGAACACTTAAACCGCACTTTACACTTAACTAACTTTTAGCACCACTGTGTTATTATTTTTTAAGTATTTTCAAATTAAAATGAGACTCTGATTTTTATCAGTATTAAAGCATCTGTAGAAACTTATTAAGTGAAGACCATTTTCTAAACTAAACGGTTATAAATATAACCGTAATCCATACTTAATATTATAAATACGATGGTAAATCTGTCTACCTGCGTATTTACGACTAAACTGTTGAGCCAATTGTCATATTTATAACATGCTTCATACTAATATTATAAAGGCGAAAGTCTGTGAGTGTGTATGTTTGTTACTTCTTCACGTGTAAATGGCTGGAGCGATTTTCATAAAATTTGGCAGGGAGTTAGCTGATACTCTGGATTAACCTATAGGCTACTTTTTACTGTGGGAAAATATCTTATTCCCACTTTTTTGATTTGATTTTGAGATGACTTTAAATTGACAAAGACTATTTTATTAGCCAACCCAATAGGTTTTTTTGTAGCCTTTGGAAGACTTAAAACAAATGTAATATAAAACTCCATTACATTAACTCAATACATCCTTTTATAATTAATATCTGGATACTAATAAAAAGTCTAGCCTATTTACTTTCTAACATAAAGCCAATAACCCTTCCACAGTTGACCATTTCGAAACCTGTCTCCGAGTTTTATTACTGGGAAACCGAGGTGTAAAAACTTGCGTGAGTGAGAGGGATAGGTATATTGCTGTTTTTGTAAGGGGGAGTGAGACGGAAAGTGTGTCAGTGGGTGAACGAACAGTCGATATACCGGCTTCTAGTGGTATGTGATAGTAGGCTGTAAAGCTTAGTAAATACGTAGCTTAGGACGAGAAAAGGAAAGCTAAAGAAGTTCATAAAGAAACTAAAAAAATAGGTCTTTATAAAATGAATGAATGAAAAATGAAAGAATTAAGTGAGTTTGAAGGTGGTAGGAATTACTGAAATTGATAATGGAACAAAAAAATCGCTTTATAAAAATGAATGAACGAAAAATGAATGAAATTAAGATATTTTTGAAGATAGTACTCATGCCGGACGTGTGTGTGATGTGTTCACTGAAGCCCTTAGATGATTACGGGGATAGAAAGCTTATTATTTGCGTAGGTATACTTTTTTTTCGATCCGGTGGTAGTGTAAGAAGAATTTTAACAATACCAATTCACAAATTATAAGCGGCCCCGTAGGCTTATACAAAATCATGACGTTTCTTATAACCAAACCAGTTTATTAAAACATTTATATGGAAACTAGCTGAACCCTGCAGCTTCGGCCGCGTTAAAAAAATCGATGTATCAATTGTCCTGTGGGAGTAAGAGATTTTAAAACAAAATTAGCCGAATATATTATTAATACGTACGCTTAACATTGGACCCATCCACGTGCAAACGAACGAATGTTATAATTATTACAAATGTAAGCATTGTTCTCATATAAGTGATTTTGTAATAAGTCTTTTTCAGAATAAACTCTTTAAACCCGATTTTCCCATAGTAAAAAGTAGCCTATATGTTAATCCAGAGTGTCAGCTCCGTACCAAATTTTATGAAAATCGCTCAAGCCGTTTAGACGTGAAGTAACAAACATACACACTCACAAACTTTCGCCTTTATAATATTAGTATTTCTTATAACCAAACCAGGTTTTTATTTAAGCATTTATATGCAAATGTCAGATACATCTTCATCAGACACAAACGGATATGGCGTCTGTGTATTGCGATATTTTCTCATGATTAACCACAATACAGATACGCAAGAATTTACTCAACATGGTGACGACACGTGGTTAGTATGACATGTCGCAATTCGGATGCCCGAAATGTTACCTTTGACTCATAAGCGTAAAGGGAAGGGAGTCGGTTCGGACCTTCCCCCCTCAACTTTAGTGAAGGCGAGGAAGCTAAGTTTATTGATGCTTGACTATTGTTTTTTTTTTTTGGAACTTGAAAGCGTATTTTTTTCATATCTTTTTTTTGTTCTCGAAGGGGAAACCTTCAAAAGGTACCCTACACCGTGGCAGCGAAGCAGGATTATGTGGGATATTTACCGCATTAAAACCATAATTGCCCCATTGGGCTCTTCGTCTAGTCTTTACTACGACATGCAACCACATATACCGCCGTTCTTCCCGGGGTCGCCTGGCTGGATGGTACAAGCTGCCCCATACCAACATATTATGTTCGGTGGTCACGAGTTTGTTATTTACAGCGATTGAAATATTTTAAGTCAGATAATGCGTTAAGGTGGGCATTCACGTTACGACGGTCGCAAGGGTATGCGACAAGTTCGATCATGAATGCCTTGGTCCTAAGACGGACTGTACGACCAAGGACATTCGCAGGTCGGAGTCGCAGGTCCGTTGAACTATTCAACTTGAACTGTCGTTGCGACAGTCCGTTGTAACGTGAATGCTCACCTTAACTCATTATCTATATATTAATACGTGAAGCAAAAACTTATATGCCGCGGACGGATTAGTATGAAACTTTGCACGGTTATAGTTGACGTAGAGAAGGAGTGCAGAATGTTAAATTGTTTTTCAAATAATACTCTAAACTCACATAAAATCAACTAAAAACACATTACGTGTGTGCATTTGTCACAAACACATAGATAATAAACGAGTTTGAGCATTCAATGTGTTACTATGAAAACACATAACTTCAGAAATGTCAGTGTCTTTGTCAAAATACCCGCTATTGCTTTTATATGCGGTTTAGCTAATTAAATTAACCTCTTTTAATATTTAACGGGTGCGTTCAAAATTACTTGAAAAATTATTAAATTTTATTCAAATTTGAGAAATATTCGTACTACTTTGGACAATATGAAGTTTAGTTTTTAATTTAAATTACGGTCGGACTTAAACCGTTTCAAACGCATCAAACAAACTCGTGACTACCGAACGTAATATGTTAGTTCGATCAGCATATTAATTACGAACGTCAAAAAGCTATAAAAAACGTCTTATCAACCGAATGACAGGCAATATTAGGCTGGTTTCAAAAGCTGTTAGTTGTGTAATTCAGGCTAGCTTGAACTTTCTCGTTGGCGAATGTATTTACGATCATGTTTAGGTAACCTTGTTGTAATTGTGAATTTTAATTGTTGTTTTATGGTCGCTATTAAAGTAAATGTCGGATTTCTAAAGTCGCTAGTCGCATCTTAGCTTAATTACAGGGTATAAGACATTTATTTGCGGTTTTCCAACTTGGTTCTTAAAGATAGGAACGCAGCTCTTTAATACAATTATAAAAAACTAACTGCACCCCGCAGCTTCGCCCGTGCTAAAAAACGGCCAAAAAACTACCAAATTTTATGAAAATCGCTCCAGCCGTTTAGACGTGAAGAAGTAACAAACATATGTACTCACAAACTTTCGCCTTTATAATTATTATAAAAAATAACCATATCAAAATAAATTAGATACATATATTCCGTCCTGATCATATTACATGCATATTCATTTGACGACCCGCGTGGCGAAGCGGTTACCATACCGGTCTGTCGCGCAATGGGTCCCGGGTTCGATTCCCGGCCAGACAGGTATCTGAATGATGAGTTTAGGTTCCTGTTCTGGGTCTGGGTGTTTGTGTATTCGTCTTGTGTGTATCCATGGTATCCACGATACAGGAGAAAATCCTACTGTAAGGCTATGAGTGTAGAAAGCGTGTTTGTTCATTGCACTAGATTTTTTTGAACTACATATTTATTCTAACAATTAATAAGGTTCCAGTTCAGATAAATCTATATCATGGTCTGTCATGTCGCTTATTGTTGTCATAAGTCGAATTCGGTTCAGCTAAATCTGTCAGACATCTAAATCAAAAAACGTTTTGATATAATTCAAAAATGACCTTTGAAAAAGCAGTTACTTATAATACTGTCTATGATACCTTTCACGTAGACTTCAGCAATATTTGATGTTTACAAAAGGTATTATTAATTTAATAAATTATATTCAGCTAGCAATTAATTATCACTGCTTTTCGGTGAAGGAAAACATCGTGAGGAAACCTACACACCCGAGAGTTCTTTAAAAAAAAAAAGTTCTCGGAGGTGTGTGAAGTCCACCAATTCGCACTTGGCCAGCGCGGTGGACTATGGCCTAAACTCTCTCATTCCGAGAGAGTGACCCGTGCCCAGCAGTGGGACAATAATGGGTTGTCGAGATTCAGCTAGCAGAACCGATGCGACTTCGTTCGCGCAGACTGTAATGTAATCTATCCAACCATTATACATTTGAGCACCACTCCTTGAGATGTGCCTCGCCCCATCCGTAATGGGGATTTGGTCAATAGTCATAGTCAGCAGTGGGTATTGATGCTATTCCGATAGTAGTCCCAAAAAAATTTGCGACTGCTTTGAATAAGGGTACACTGAACATTGTGCGGCGGTGCCCAAGTCTTTCACAGATATTGATATGTTCTCTTATATCGTAGAACATTTTTTGTTCTATTATCAATAGGTATCGCAGCACGGGATGAAAAAAATTTTTAACCAAATTTTTGTCATTTTGAATCACGTTGCTCAAGTTTTAGCAAAGACCCCTTATATATTCTACTAATAAAAATAGCCTATGATACTCAGGGATAATGTAGCTTTATAATAAGCGAAAGAATTCATGACAAACATACAAAAATAGAAAGTTTTCCTCTTTATAATATTAGAATAGATATTGTGCAGGCCTAAGGAGGTACTTACGATTTGTCTCAATATTTTTTCTTACATTATCAACGGATATACGACCTCAAAGGAGATCTGGCAAGAAAGTCACCGGACTTGTCTTTTCTCTTTACAATCGGTTCATCCTTTTATTTAAATCACTTGTTGTTTGTTTATAACTTCCTTTTTTGCAGAAAATAAAAGTTAGTAAAGCATCCTATATTTAAGCACGAAGGACAAAATAAATAGTCCTAGTAAGTAAACATATACTGGTAGAGAACGCTCCTAGCATTGAGTCCGCCTTTTCTACCATGTTTTAAGGTTTAAATAAATAACTAAATATACATAACATGTATTCTTAATCAGGATTTTTTATCGGATTGAAGTAGCAAATGAGCTTACAGTCTACCTGATGGTAAGTGGTCACTGCCGTCCATGGACATCTGTAATCAACTTCATATATATATGCTTCATTATATGCTGGGAGATAGGAGGGCGGAGAGTGACGTAGGCTACTTTTTACCGCGCTCTGTCATTCCCATGAGAATATCGGTGTTGTTATTTAAATATTTAGTAGTTCTAGCCGTTATTAATAGATGGCGTTAGTGAAATTCATTTGCAAGTTCTGAATCACGCTATCAAATGCTAATGTTAATTCCCTTTGACCGTGCCGCGGGTAAGAGCTAGTATTACTATAGATTAGGACTAAAAGTCAGACTTAACTGAGTCATACCGGTTTAGACTTACCGATTTTCATACCGTCCTGTACACATGGCCGCCAGTCGTACCGGTTAAGGTTTTGTTATTCGTGATTGCTCTCAATACTGAATTATTTGCTCTACGACCTTGCCGGCGCCTGCTTGGCCAGCTGATTGTTACTATTTCAATCGAATGTTCTCGAATGTAGGTACAAAGATCAGATACATTTATATATACCTACTTTCGATCCTATATTAAGGCTATGGATACAATTATTTTGTGTTTGTGTCATCTTAGAATAATATGGACATACATGGATTGATGTTATAAGTTTATGGTGTGTGTTTTTTTTTTATCTGACCGAAGTAGAAAACGAGCATGCAGTCCACCTGATGGCAACTGGTCCCTGCCGGCCGTGGACATCTGTAATCAACTACATACAGAATATAGGTTCCATCTGAAGTCAATCACAAATGCGTTGATACTCCCAAGGACTATGATGGTCGCCTCATGTGAAAGTGTGCCGGCAACCACAAACTTCTATCGAAACGCAAGAAATGCTTCACGCTAAAAATAGGTGTGGCGGTGGTACTTCCCCGGTCGAACTACACTGGTTCTACCACCTTGTTTCTTCATATTCATACCTTATTAACCGCTGCTAACTAGGTATCCTAGAAAAACAGTCGTTAAAATTTTATAGAAACCATTCAAGTCCGGATCAAAAAGAGGCATCGGGGTGAAGCAAAAACAAAGTCTTTGAGGTTGGCAGAATTTTCTAACCGCTTTTGATTTTTCGTCGCAGTAAATAGACACATTGCGATTCTTCTTTTAATTTTGCAGGTAAACAAAGATGGCCCCACTATCAAGTTTCTGCCTCGATTGAATAAAAAATAGACCTACTTATGCAAAATAGAATAAACGCACACAACAACAATTTTGAGAAAAAGCCATTTTTGTCAAAAATTTGTATACTGAATTTTAAGTTATTTTTAATAAAATAGATTTATAAATTTAATAAAATTGAAAAGTATATACATTTTAAATAATAATAGGAGTAAAACACGTTGGTTCCTTTTGCAAAAGTAGGTCCAAATGTAGATCGTGCTGGCCTTGCGGCGATTGAAAAAAGTCGAACAGTGATGTGGGTCCACGATTAACCCGTATCTCCATCAATCCGCATTGAATAATGCGGTTTGATGACGAAAACCCGCGTGGCGCAGCGGTAACCATACCGGTCTGATACGCAGTGGGTCCCGGGTTCGATTCCCGGCCAGACAGGTATCTGAATGATGAGTTTAGATTCTGTTCTGTTCTGGGTCTGGGTGTTTGTGTATTCGTCTTTGTATGTGTCCATGGCACCCACGCCACAGGAGAAAATCCTACTGTGGGGGCTATGAGTGTAGAAAGCGTGAATAATCGTGGTAAAGGCTCACTCCTTTTATATTATCGAAAGCCTACCTAGATTGTATTTTTAAAAGGCACTCCTGCTCAAAAATTAAGCATAGTAAAGAGTTTTGGCTACCAGGAACCTAATTTTCTAACAATTATTTGTAAAAACCAAATTTAAAATAAGAATTCGATAACTTATTGTCAAATTAACTTTACTGCTAATTTATTAAGTGTACCTTTTATATACTTTTGAAACTTGTAACATAAAATAGAAATAATGTTATTGATACAACAAATGTTTATAGAAACCTCTCCTTTGTTCATTTCAATAAGCTAAGTTAAAAGGAATTTGTAAGCATTAGTAATACTCGTGACAATCCAGTTGGGTATACGGAATTAAGTGGAGAAATACTAACACTTCGGCTTTCGCAAACAGCTGACGTATTTCTAAACTAATGCTGCATGTATAACAATACTTAGTATCTTTAGTACTAGGTTATTTCCGCGGTTCCACCCATTCTAATCACGACCACTATGGTAAGGAGCATTCCCTTTTTTATGAACTCTCGGGTGTGTAGGTTTCCTAACGATGTTTTCCTTCACCGAAAAGCAGAGACTTAATTTTAGAAAAATCAGTGATGCGCGCCTGGGTTTGAACCTTGGACCTCCCGATCAAGAGGGTAAGTTTCAACCATTAGGCTATCACTTCTCTACAACACAGGATTCTACAACCTTCTAATTCGTTGCCGTTGTCCATTTTGATCACACGCGTTTCTAGTCATGAAATTTAGGTGATAACACGTCATAAAATGAATATTGGTTCCTTAATGTACATCCAACAGCTTTATTTTAAAACTTAATTTCGTTTTGATATATAGGTTCAGGACTACTAATTCGCCAGATGGTAGAAGCAAATGCCGGGGAGGTACCATCGCTACACGTATATCTGGCCTGATTTTTTTGGGTTTCATTGGCAGGGTGTTGCTGGCTCACTTTTGTATGAGGCGAACATCTCAGTCCTCAAGGGTAGCAACGCAACTATGATAGACTTTAGATACAATATGTTCCCTACGAAGTCGCTCAACGATGTGCATGGGCAGCAGACATCACCTACCATGAAGTGGACTGCGTGTTCGTTTGCTATTTCAAGGAGATAAAAAATGTGTTTGTGTACGTGTTATATCAATTCAACAACATACAATTTGATTGTCTAGTTGTTTGTGCGTGTCCATCCGTTCAAGGAATACTTGATTGATTAAATTGAAGTGTAGGGCCATTTATTATTTAATTGCAGAGAACTATGAACGTTATTAATTTTGATATTTAATTTGGAATGGAACTTAATTAACAATACCATTGGGTAACATTAATTGCGGGTATAAATGTCCAAATTGGTCAATAAATTACTCTTTTTACATAGTGACAACGCAAATAAACATAGTATGTTAGTTATAAAATTTTAACGATTTTACAATAGTCGGAATAGGTATAATTGTAATAGGTTGTAATTGCAAAAAGATAAATTTATAAATAGATTAAGATATAAATCTTAATCTATTTATTTCAAATGACTCTATATTTTGATTAACTAGATTATTCTCGGGGCTTCCCGCGCTTTGGTCACTTTTACTAAGGTAATGTGTATTTAACACGTTTGCTGCAATATGAGATCTATCGAGTGGGAGCAAAGCAGGGTTATGAGAGATTTCTACCGAACTAAAACTGACCGTCCTCGGCACTACAAAGAGGACTCCGAGATCTCCAAAGGAACACAACCTGAATCCTCTGAGCGCGTTGTCTCATCGGGCTCCTCCAAGATGGGCTGGGCCTACTGCTCCGTCTAGTCAAGTGTAGGTTTGACTTAGGTGCTTCTAGAGTAAAACCACGAAAAATTTTATCATCTTCATAAACAGAATGAATGGGCAGTGTCTCATTTCCAACAAACTCTTGGAGCCAACATCATGAAAGAATTGCTATAAAGCAGTAAGATGCGAACGATAGATATGGCCACCGCAACCGGACCCAAAAGAGATTTTTATCAACAAAATCTATATAATTAAGAGAATAACAAATTGACATTTATTTCGACTGTAAAAAGATAAAATCGCTTGCCACACCTGCCTATTGAAATATTATTTTATTTTATTGCGAGTTGCTTCAACAAAAAACAGTCAATATGTTGTGAAACGAACTTAAATACGGATTATCAAGGACAACTGGTTCAGATACTTCGAATACGCGAGATAAGCTAGGATTTGGTGATGACGTCATAAGGTTTGTATAAATAACTAAACGTGCCGTGGCTGACCGCCATTAAAGAGAGGTCTTTGTTGGCTATGATTCCGTGATCTATGACTATAGCTTTAGTTAAGAGGAAGGTGACCTAAAATAATGACGCAGAGAGGCAATTCTTAATTTTGACCCTATGATAAGGGAGGGATGTCCACCAATTCGCACTTGGCCAGCGCAGTGGACTATGGCCTAAAACTCTCTCATTCTGAGAGAATACCCGGGCAGTGGGACAATAATGGGTTGACGATGATAAGGAAGGGTCCGTAATAGTCTCTGTTTTTGACAGGTTTTGCTTCCCTTTTCCCATTCCCATGTCTGGATTACAACGATATTAATGTCCATTTTCTAGAGCTGGTCTCGTGTTACATGTAAGGGAAAGCCTGAAGCTTACTCCCAATGCTTCTATTCGAGTAAGTAAAAAAGGTACAAGTATGAAAACAAACAGTCTATATTATTATCGGATGTTTTGATATTAGAAGCGAAGCTGTTGAGGGCATATTGTCCGTCTGACCCAGGCAACATGTTCTAGGGACCGGCAAAAACGGGTTTTCAATCTCAACCTCTGTCTTGACTTACTGTGACTTGTGACCTTGTATCATTGTCAAATGTGCAGCAAAATGTTGTAATTAGTCCTTTGGTCAACAGATTTCACAGACAAATATTCTCGATGCTTTAAACGGGGCGGCAGATTTGCCTACACTCCCGTTAAATCGTGAATCCATACTTCACTGGGCTTGTAAACCCCCCATAATGATACAACACAATCGAGCATTAATATCACAATTTACTTTTACTCTTGTATGTGTATGTCCCTTGAAATTATTTATTTATTTTTATTATTTATTTATTATCACCAAAAACAGTTACACATTTATATTATCGTAAACAGCGGCAATAGTATAGACTGTGTCGCCACTATTTACGCCCACCTCGGAGTACAGAATTAAATCAAAGATTATGTAGAAACTACAGAACAATTAAAGTATTATAGCTATAGAATTGTGTGTGTGTGTGTGAGTGAGTGTGTGTGTGAGTGAGTGTGTGTGTGAGTGAGTGTGTGTGTGAGTGAGTGTGTGTGTGAGTGAGTGTGTGTGAGTGAGTGTGTGTGTGTGACATATCTAGTATTTAGGAAATAAGTGACTCAGTCTCATTATATGTCAAATTTTGCAAAAAATTCGATAATTTAGATTTGCATTCCCCATACCTAAGTGGATATAATTGTAGGATTTTATTTAATTTATTGTATACAACGGTTGCGACATAGTCAAAATGCATGAAAACAAATACAAAGTACAATCAATAAAAAGATCCCTCGAAATATGTGACTTATAGTATCTTTTAATACGATAGGCGATGCTATAATCAGTTCAATCTTGATATCAACAACTCTATGAACAAAATTAAAATAGACAGAGAAAATTCATTGTGATTCAAATTAGAATATCGACTTTAATATGGCGCCAAAGTATTTATACTTGTAGATAAAGTCCGGTCACACATGTCTGTCTACTGACAGTTGCAAACGTCATCGTTGACAGCTGTCAAACTGCTTTTTTAATTAATGACCGGACTTAAGACAATTATCATATAAAGTCTCCGATATTTATATTCGCGTTCAGTTAACGACTATTAAATAAATTCGGAAGTATGGTGAGTGATATTCGTAATTTCAAGAAATAGTGGTCACTGTGTAATAGAATTATATCATTGAAATTAGATTGATAACGGGTTTGTTAGAATGGCGTATTGGGTTTGTCTCGTGTGTAAACTGGTACTTAAATAGGTACCTACGTCACACATTTCATTTTTTGATAATATCTTTGTATGCGTGTTGTATCTTATACCATTTTAGGGTGTTATCTATTTTTATATTAGTAATAGGTAGGGTACGTTATGTGACATTGTTTTCTTATTTCAAGGCGACATGAATATCCTTTGAATATTGGTGAAATAGGGACGACAAAATAACTATTTATATTGATACTTTTGTTGTACAAAAACCTTCTATACCTCAAAGTCAAAAAGTGAAAGTTTAATCTGTTACCTGTAACCAATATAAGGTCGTCTAACAATAGCACTGGTCATTACTACCCTGTATTTCTATATTTAATAAGGAAACAATGAATGTGTGGGAAAACATATGCGTTTTGCATATAATGACTATTTAGAATTTTTGTTATGACAATAGAGCAACAAAGGATGAATGTCTTAAAGAATAGTTGCCTTGAGATATAATTAAAATAAACAACTAACATAGATAGCTACAGCTATTATTTTATATTCATCCATTTTAACTAAAAATATTTATTCATTTAAAACCCAAATCTTACATCATTTTGACAATGAAAACCAACTTTTACTTCATTATTTTTACAAACCTACATGAAAGTAAAATTATACATTAGCACAAATTCCTAATCCGAAAATCGATAGCCACATAACAATAAAAGAAAAAAGAAAATAGCATTCCAAATTTGAACTTCGCGCTAAATAACATTGAAAGCGATAGTGAAAGTATGGTGAAATACTTATTCGAATGGAATTTCACATCCAAGTAAACTTCACACGACTAATGTGATAATTCTTTATGTTCACAAATCTTCACGCTGGAACAACCATGAAGCGTTTGTTAACGATGTTGTCATTCAAAATCATTGTTTAGCCATTTTGCCGAACTGCCACCCAATTTTCGATCTTATATACCCAAACTTAGGCAGTATGATAAGGTGTGGTAATTGCCTATTTCGGCACAGTTACGTACATAGCCAGTAATGCTCGCATGCTTTCTATGATGTTGGTTCAGCCATTGTGTGACCAAATTGCTTAACTACTTGGATTTTTGAAGACGTACAGAGATATATTTTAACAACCATAAATAAAAATATTAAGCAATTTTTCTTATTTTATCTAACTACAAAATTAATTTTGGTGTATTGAAATATATTTTTATTTTGGCTCCATGAAGAGGTTATATTTGTCTATGCATAAAACCGGTTAGTAAAAAAAACGCGTATTAAGTGAAAGAAAGGAATTCGCGAAGAAAGTAATTTAAAAATCGAATCACATCAGCAAACCGCGTTCGAAATTCAAAATGAGCAGAGCAGATCACTTTAAAACTTTAGGCACAACTATGTCAGAAGCTATTCCTTTTGTGAACACAATAGAGTAGAGTTTTGTTTACAGAAATCCATTGAAAACAAGTGACTCGAATGTCAAGTACATGAAATCGATTATCAAGAATCGCCTGTTAATTTTTAGGACACTTTCCAACGGATGCCGTCGCCTTGAAGTGAAAGATAAATTAGCATAATTGAAGACAAATAAACGGTCAACAAATTTTGAACATGGAACGGCAATTATTTTGTAAACGTGTTGTGATTTATATCTTTTGACTATTTGACGTATGATATTATAATAAATAGACGTAATTGCTTGAAATTTATTTCGTGGTTTATGCAAGTATGTGTAAATATAATATGTATTTCGCTTTGATTGAGTTTTAAGATTCATGATTTATCTTCTGATATCATGCATTGCAGAAGATAACACTGATTAATATTGACCATGAATATCATTCCTAAAGATTCACAGGGGCTCGGTGACCATTGGCCACCCTCTTTAGGAGAACTCTATGTCCGGTAGTGGACCTGTAAATGATGATGGACAGAGAGATTCATCTTAAAATAAAAGTAAAAAAAAAATATTCGATAATTAATGCTAAATACTAAATAATATATGGATAAATAAATTAAACTTTTAAATAAATCGTATTTAAAACGTAATCATAAATTAAAGACTTGATTAAAATATTTTATTTTATTCATAACAACCAACTATATAAAAATAGACATGATATTAATAAAGCTCATATTAAAGGCATTTCTGCATATTAATTTTAAAACATATTACGAAATACAAAGTGCTAAATAAAGTGGGTAATAGTTCTTTGTATTGTAACGTATTATGAAAATCATTCAAAGTATCGGGGTCAGGCGAGTTGAGAGTGAAACTGCATTTTTTGTGTGGGCTCCGTTCCCGCCTACTTGACCTGACAGATAAAAAATTAGAAAGAGACATTAGTTTATCATTAATATTATTACTTTACTCGAAAACATTTAAAATGTTTTCGAGTAAAAAATAATGATTAACAAGATAATATTTGACATTGGAGTTTTAAAATGCGAAGAGATTTCATTATCTGCTCTAGACGAAAATTATAAATTTTAACTTGAGTATCTGAAGTTCGTACCAATACACATATACTTATACTGATAAAATAAAAAAAAATTGGCTGTAAGGTAAGAAGCAAAAGCCTATAAAAATTATATAAAAACAGACATCCATAGATCTCCTTTTTCTTACGTCTCGTTTGTTATCTATGTAAGAGTGTGACGAGATAGTCGAAAATATTTTAAAGTGCAAATAAAAAAACATAGACGAAAGCTTTCGGGTTAATCATTTCACTACATAGTATATAACAAAGTCGCTTCACACTGTCTGTCACTGTATGCTTATATCTTTAAAACTACGTTATGGATTTTACTGCATTTTTTTTAAACAGAGTGATTCAAGCGGAAGGTTTTTATGTATAATACATGCATAATATAGGGGAGGAACACTGATAATTTTAGATTTTTTACTTTTAGGTGGAACGAAGTTCACCGTTCGACTAGTTTATATTAAAAAAATACAAATAATATTTTTGGTATTTAGCATATTTTGCAATTAGCTTGAAACTACGTCATTATAAACACGCAACATTATTAAACATAACAATAAAAAATTACCAATCTGTAAAAATATTTTTTACCGTTTAAATTCACCGTTTATTAAGCAACTCTATTTGTCATAAAAGAAGTGGTCAATAAAACCCCAGTGCGGTTTAAAAGGCACGTACACGCACTAAATAGACAAATTAAGTATTCTAGGTCAACGGCCACAGAGTGATATCTATGGTCAATGCCGCACATACGTGACGTTTATACACTATGGTACTGTCATTCCACAGATATCTGCTCCAATTTTAAATATTAAATGAACATACTCTGTAGTAAATCTCACATAAGGCTCTATGGTTTGTAACCATAGAGATAAATGTTTTTTCATTGCTTATAAAGTTTTTTCGTCCAGTTCGCATTTATAATATTAATACCTAAAATATAGATAATATTGAGTGGTCATAATTTATGGTTATTACAACTATAGAACAAATTATTTTTAATAAGCACCTAGTTGATTCGAACTTCCGACCCTCTGATGAAGACAGCGAGTTTCAATTACTTTGCTATCACAATCTTTTGCTAAAGACTAAAAATGTTTTTATTATTTTAATATTGGAGCAGTAACACAATTCGCAAGTAAATAAATCGACTGAAATTAAAAGTTACGTTATCGCGAAATGTAACAGTTCTTGACCCAGAAAATAAGTACTTAATCCGACAGAGCACAATAATTATCGTTACGGCAAATTATACACAAGTCAACTTTAAAATCTTCCATTTTTGCAATAAGCTTTGTATGGAATAAAATCAACGACCATAATTACTGAAGTTATTATGTTAACTATTTTTTTAATTCCATATAAGTAGGTCCTGTTAATAGATTGCTTGGTTGCCGGCACACTTTTATATGAGGCGACCATCTTAGTCCTCAGGAGTAGCAACGCATCTGTGATTGCCTTCAGATAGAACCCATGTTCTATTTAAAGTTGCTCACAGATGTTCATGGACAGACCATCAGGTGAACTGCATGCTCGTTTGCTACATCAATGAGATAAAAAAGAAGATATTTGTAGGTATATAAGTGTCATAATTTAAAAAATCACAGTAAATGTAGCTCATTAAGTATGAAAGGCATTATAATTTCAAATTATACACATTTGTTGCAATTTTTCTTTTATAACTCGGAAGTAGCATATGAGTATGTCCACTTGGTAAGTGGTCACTGCCAGCCATGGCCATCTGGTAGCAACATATTATAGAGCAAAAGGTTTTATCTGATGTCAATCACAGTTGCATTGCAAATAAAGACAAAGATATAAAGCACAAAGATCTTTTAGCACTATAAGGCGGTCATGACGGTATTATGACGATGTTGACAAATACTTATTATAGTAGTTGTTCTTAGTATTGAGATAATTTAACTATAACAATTTTATAACACCGGAATCTAAACAAAACTATTCAACACCGAAACCTTTATATAAACTACTTATGATTTAAGAAAACTATCATAATAGAGCTATTGTACGCTATAGCCTGTAAAAATCGAAAGTGGTTGAGGTGTGAATTGAACAAATGGTTGAACAACCGAACTTGCTAGAAATTTACCACAGATACAAATAAACTTTGTGTTAGCTGTATAAAGACATTATGTGTTAAATAAATTAAACTTGCAATATATTCTTATTGGTTGTAAGAAGAAAGGAGCCAAAGTCTAACTTGATTTAAAAAATAAACATACATCCAATTCAGATTTAAATCCTTATGAAATTTAATACAAAATATGTATATAAAGACTTGGCAACTAAAGATTAAGTTTTCTTTAGTTATAATACGCTGTATTACTGCATCTTCAAAGATAACATCTCTGTTAACATTTAACGGGACAAAGTATTCTTATTTCATATAGCAACAGTTCACAGATAATCAAAATCGAAAGTGAACGAACCATTGTTAACACGTTTCAAAATGGCGGCTACGGAACGCGGGAACAGGTTCTTAATTCAAATTTGGTGTGCACAGGTTCTTTTCTCTTGTCGTGTATGTGGCTCCGGCTTCTAGAATATTCAACCAGTGAATTATTTTATATCGGTTTAATGTTAAGTGATTTTAAAAATTAAATAAAATATGACGGAGATAACATATGGTGACGAGACATGGTACTTAATTGTAACCTTCAAATGTAAGCTCACATAATGTCACTCAGGGGACCATGGTGGGAGTAGGTTTGTTCGGTATTTCTCAAGTAACAGAATCGATATTTAAGAAATCTGTAGAAATTAATTTAACGACATAGCTATCAAAATTAGTAAGCTCAAGTGGCAATATATCGGAGTCGATAAATCGGAGTGTAATAATAATCTTTGAATGGAGACCAATTCTGGAAAAAAGAAGTACAGGAAACCCCGTACCTGAAGAGAGCAACAGTAACCAATCCAATCAGCAGTGGACAATCATGGGCTAAGAAATAGATAAAAAAAAATAAGAAAAATTATAGATAGGCCGTCAAAGAATTTTCTTTTTAATTGAAAATGTACCTATTTATTGATATGTACGATACCTAAATTACTATTAACTCTCAAACCGATTATTAAAATTTATTGTTATTATTATCATATTATATTATTTTGTTATTTGTATATTATTGTTATATTTGTTACGTACAGTCAAGAGTATTCTATTTTATTTGATTCTATTTTTAAAACGAATAAAAAAAATGCACCCATCAGCATAGTTATATTAACGTAATGTACACTAATGTAATGTTGAATACCGTAGTGTTAATGTAAAATGCGCTAATGTAATGTAACGTGTAATATTCACGGATTTTAACCTAACCAAAGCAGTAATTGTTAATTAAATTTATTAGAATAAGGAAGCCTTAAGGCCTTGTTGTTAACCGGTTAGATTATATGCTATAAATTTAGTGTATGTAAAGTATGTACCGACTAACCTTTGAAAATGTCAACCAAAGGGCTTCTTACAGTACTGTAAGCTCTTTAGGCATCAATAAATTATGTTTTAGCCATACATTTTATACATATTCATAAGTACTATCCACTTAAACTGTAAATTGCATCATAATACTAGCTAAACTTTGAAAGATTTAAATTAAATTGGTTTGATGGGATTTCAAATCTAAATGGACGGACTAAAATACAAAAAATGGAGATGCTTATATTATCTCTTATTCTCAGGAATATGTAATGATAGAAGCCTCTATTCGTTGTGTTCGGGAAATTACGTAGTATCTTCTCGTCCACAATTCCGCAGTGCCTGAAGTCGAAATTATTCGAGCAATGTGTGTGTTGCCAGTGATGACCTACGGCGCCGAAACGTGGTCCTTCACTGTAGGCCTCATTCGAGGCTCAAGGTCACTCAACGTGCTATGGAGAGGGTTATGCTCGGAATTTCGCTACGAAACATGATTCGCAACTATGAAATCCGTAGACAAACAAAGCTAACCGACATAGCTCTCAAAATTAGCAAGCTGAAGTGGCAATGGGCCGGCCACATCGCTCGTAGGACCGATAACCAATGGGGAAGGAAGGTCCTCGAGTGGCGATCACGTTTAGGCAAATGGAGCATAGGTCACCCATGCTCTCCCGCCTCCCACCAGGTGGACCGATGACCTGAAGAAGACAGCGGGAAACCATTGGATTCAGACGGCTCAGGACCGGTTGGAGTGGCGTTATTTAGGGGAGGCCTATCTCCAGCAGTGGACCTCAAAAGGCTGATGGATGGATGGAGAAGCCTCTATAACCCTCTATGTTTTCCTGTTTTTTTTTAATAGTCTAAGACTGATCAAACGAACTATTTCTTGGTTACAAATTTATATATGCAACACACAGATGCGTGGAACTTCCATTTTATTATTCGTGTGGATTATAATATTAGAGCAGTGATAGCCTAAGATTGAAACTCAATCGGGAGGTCCGAGGTTCAAACCCAGGCACGCACCACTGATTTATGTGCGTATAAGAAAATAATTATCACTGTTTTTCGGTGAAAGAAAACATTTTGACGAAACCTACACACCCGAGAGTTTTAAAAAAAAAGTTCTCGGAGGTGTGTGAAGTCCATCAATTCATCACTTGGCTAGCGCGGTGGACTAAGGCCTAAAACTCCCTCATTCCGAGAGAAGATCTGTGCCCGGTGGTGGAACAATAATGGGTTGACCATGAGGCATTTTAAAAAATAAAAATAATATAATAGATTCTTTACGATGTTTCCCTTCATCAATAAACCCACCACCAAATAATGGTACTGTAGGTATAAATGTAAAAACTTTGCAGGTAAATTGATAAAGTTATTCGATGCGGTTTTTAGATCTTTTAGTCGACCTTAAAATGAGGATGACCTTAATTTAACCCGTATTCAAGCCCATTATGCAATTATACATACATAATTAAGTATATCTGACCTGTTTTGGTTTATTGTTTATGAGTTTTTTTTATGTAATTTAGACGTAGCAAACGAGCATACGCTTAGATCATGTAATCGTAAGTGGTCACTGCCGCCAATAGATATGTGTAAGGAACTTCATGTATACATATACATAGATATTCAATCTGAATCACAGATGCGTTGCTACACCCGAGAAGTAAGATGGTCGACTCGTATTAAAGTGTACGGCAACCACACCCTTCCATCGAAACGCAAGAACTGCTTCACGCTAGAAATAGGTGTGGCGGTAGTACTTCCCCGGGCAATCTACACTGGTTCTACCACCTAGTTTCACTAATCTGAGTGTACAATTTTATGATAGGAAAGATAACCTCTTTCGTCATAAAAGCTCTATATAATTTAGCTAACTAGAAAAAACAGATAAAGTGTTCTTAAACCTGTGTACATGTATTTATCTATCAGTCTCTAGGATGTTGTTAGACATAGGCCTCCAATTCTCATTATTTATCAACCTCTTAATGTTCGCAACTAGACATAAACCGCTAATCATCAAATAAAAGAAATATAGGTGCTACAAACTGTTACTGCCTTTAAGTCACTTCTAATCGAAAATAGATATAACGCAAATCTTCACATTAATACGACTATTTAAAATAGTAAGAACTATTGATTTCAACTGTTTCAAAGACTAGCCGACCTTTCTTTAATTCCTTACTTGAATTCCCTTTTATCGGTTAAGAAGAACATAGTCATTTTAAAACATAGCAAATTTAGTTTACGTAAAGATTAACAAATACAATTAAACACATAAAACGCACGTACATACGAACAATTGCAAATAACTTAATATAGTTCTGACCTCGAATCGGCCTTACTTTCTATACAAACTGGTTTCTTGGGTTTCCTGCTCAAAATGCTGCCAGCTATTATTTAATATAAACTAATTAAATTATATCTTACATACCAAATCGTTAGTTTCGTTGAATAAATGGTCCCTTCCGCTTTTCGAGAGTAATTTGCATCTATAAAATGATTATAGACTTATCCTTAACGGTGGTAGCTCGTAGATAACGCCTAAGGCTTAATAACCCGTTAATCTTTAAACTAAATACTCAATAGAATAAAACACGAATGTAAAACAGAATTTTAATGTGTATAATAATTTTTAGAGCCATTTTTGTTTTGACTAAGATGGCGATTATGTCCTTGAAAGGTGCGACTAAAAGGGGCTTCCGGGGTTGCAGACGGCTAGAGTGGGAGCTCGAACCGTTCGGTCAGGCAATCCCGGGAAGGACGGCGGTATGTGTGGTCGCATACCGTCGTAAAGACTAGACGGAGCGGTGGGCCTAACCGCCCATCTGGGAGGAGCATGATGGGGCAGCGCGCTCGGAGAATTCCGGTTGAAGTCGTTTCGAGATCCCGAAGTCCTCCTTTTCAGCGCCAAGGTCGGCCACCGGGGGGGTTTTAGTGCAGTAAAAATCCCACATAACCCTGCGTCGCTCCCACGGCGTCGGGTACCTTTGGAAGGTTTCCCCCTCGAAAACAAAAAAAAAATGTCCTTGAAAGGTACTACTATTAGATGTACTACTTCTTTAAAGGGTACATAATCTTACAGGAAATTCTCTTAGTCTTCAGATTTGATGAAGAACTCTCATATCGGAGACCAAGACCGTTTTTTGGTCGCTGAGCCAACGGAGTAAGTAGTAAGTAGGTAACCTTCAAAGTTAGTAAAGCATCCGCAACTATAGGTATTCACCTATTCGAATTTGATATAATATGTATTCCTACGTCGTGAAATGAAATAAATTGAAATTAAATGTCTTTATTTTGTACAGGCCTACGGGGGCACTTACAAATTGTCAGTTACATTTTTTCTTACCCTATCACCGGATTGGAATACGACCTCAACTGAGAAGATCCGGCAGGAAACTCAGCGGGTTTGTCTTTTTTGTTATTTATATGTATTTTTAAATATAATTACAATCATTTTTTTTTGGTAATGAAAGTTAGCTCCAGTATCTTGCCTTACTACATAACATCTATTGGACGAACTTAACATTGATTTGATTTAAATAAATATTACCTATAACTATAACTAGGACACTAAATACTGGTAAACATAGGTATAGGTACACAAAATCGTGCAGAACCTGACCTATCGTGACCATATCGCTATGTCGCTCGTCCTGTATCCTCGATACCCTTCAAATTCCTTTAAGACCTAACCGGCCCTGATAAGCCTATGCAAAATAAAATATCAGTATCTGCAAAATATCAATATTAGTAAAATATCTGTAAATATAAATATTGCTGCTGAATACAAGTAGGTTGGAGGCATAGATGACCTATTTCTTTAGACATGAGGAATTAGTTCATTTACGCGCTTTGTATAAAGCGACCTTACTCTTCAGGGAGGCAGGCAACCCTTGTTCTATGTGCAATTAGTTACAGTGCCCACTTACATGCCACTGTTGGGCACGGGTCTTCTGTCAGAATGAGAGAGACGATAGTCCACCGCGCTGACCAACTGCGAATTGGTGGACTTCACACACCTTCGAGAACTTTTTTTAAAGAGCTCTTGGATGTGTAGGTTTCCTCACCATGTTTTGATTCACCATAAATCAGTGATCATTAATTTATACGACTGGGATTTGAACCTCAGGTCTCCGGGTCGAGAGAGCAAGTTTCAACCACTATCACTGCTCTCATTGAGTAACACAGCTTCATACATACTTCTTGTATAGCCATATATAAGGCAAGATACTCGAGCTAACTTTTATAAACAATGTAAAAACAATATGGAAATAAAAAAAGATATTCAAAGAAAAAGACAAACCCAGTTTTGGAAGTTTTAGAAGTAGCAAATGAACATGCAGTCCACCTGATGGTAAGTGGTGATTGCCGCCCATGGACACCTGTAATCAACTACATACAGAACAGGGTTTTCATCTGTCATCGGTCAATCACAGATACGTTGCTACTCCCGAGGACTATGATGATCGCCTCGTGTGGTTGTGTGCCGGCAACTACACCCTTCTGTCGAAACGCATGAAATGCTTCACACTAGAAATAGGTGTGGCGGTGGTACTTCCCCGGTCGAACTACTCTGGTTCTACCACCTTGAAAATGTATATGTAACTGACAATTTGTAAGTGCCTCTGTAGGCCTATGCAAAATAAATACATTACATTTCATTTCAATATCAAGTCTTATTTTCCATAGTTATCAATCTATTACAAGATTCAGATTCACAAATCGCTAACCGTGGCTAACGGCTCGAAACGGTATCACGTAACACGTTACGGTAATGTTACATACATTGTTACATGCTTTCAGCTTTTCGTAATGTTTTGTAACGTTTAAGATTTGTGTTGAACTGTGATATGGTTTTGATTGTTTGAACCAGATAGCGCGGTACTTAAGTGATCAACTTTAGTGTGATTTTATTTTAACAAATACGCGGATCGGAACACGACCTCAACTAAGAAGATCCGGCAAGAACCTCAGTGGGTTTGTCTTTTTTCTTTGTATATCTTTTTTATTTCTAACTGATTTTACGTTGGTTATAAAAGTTAGGTCCATTTTATTAAATTTGTTAATTTATATTATATTAATTTAATTTTAATTATTTATTTTGTCATATTCAAATTAATAAAATACGCATGTAGTAAATGTGACATGGTTTTGATTGTTTAAACTAGATAGAGTGCGATAAATTCACTTTTGATTTTTTTATTGAGATGACAAATATGTATGATGTCATTTTATGGGCAAATCAATAATTTATTGGATTTTTTTAAATGTAAAGGTGAAATAACTCTGTGTGCTTCAATTCTAGATTCTAGAGGCTTCTTCGTTAGCGGACAACTAATTTCGAAATTGGTGGACAAAACAAAATTGTCCTTAAATTTGAAGATATTTTCTATTTAAAACCTTGTAGGTCAATCTGTCAAACTCCGATTGCGTTCCTTTATAGATCCCGAGTCCTAGTTGTAGCGCCGAGGACGGTCACCGGGAGGGTTTTAGTGTGGTAAAGATCCCACATAATCCTGCGTCGCTCTTACGGCGTCGGGTACCTTTTGAAGGTTTCCCCCTCGAGAAGAAAAAAAAAGGTCAAACTGTCAAGCTTAGTAGCCAAGTTAACCTTAACGACACTTTCCAATTCAGTAAGGATAAGCAGGTATAAGTTAAAAAAGATAAAAATACGTGTAGCCGCCATTGTCAAACCCTTACCTTCGAAGAAATAGTAATTTTATGCTTTCAAAATCAACCGCAGGCTTTGTTCGGAATTTCAAATAACAAATATTTACGTATATACTATGTGAGAAAGTTCTTATATAAAGTTAATGCTTGGAATCGTTAAAAAGACATTACAAGTGTTTCTTGTGGCATTCAACACATACTTTCTGAATGAAGCGTGAATGCTTTGCTATGAGTATGTGGCCTTTTGTTATATGTTGCTTAGGTTTGTAGACTAGATGCTTCGCGCGTCGTTTCTAGTATGCATGTATCCATTTTTTTAATATGTAGTTTACGTACTAATCCTAAATATTTGCTCCTAGTGTAAACATACGTGAGCCTGATTTTGCTATTTTGACTTTTTCTACCAAAATAGTTGGAGATCTACCAATAAATCTCCGTTTATTACACAATTTTAGTATGGTCATCAACCCATTATTGTCCCACTGCTGGGCACGGGTCTTCTCTCGGAATGAGAGAGTTATAGGACATAGTCCACCGCCCTGGCCAAGTAAGGATTGGTGGACTTCACACACCTCCGAGATTTTTTTTTTTTAAAGATCTCTCGGGTGTAGGTTTCATCACGATGTTTTCCTTCACCGAAAAGCAGTGATAATTAATGTCTAATACGCACATAATTTTGTCTGGGCAAAAGGAGTGCAGGCCGCCCCCCGACCAGGTGGACTGATGACCTGAAGAAGACGGCGGGTAACCGCTGGATTCAGATGGCTCAGGACCGGTCGAAGTGGCGCAGATTAGGGGAGGCCTATGTCCAGCAGTGGACTTTTAAAGGCTGATGGATGGATGGATGGATGACGCACATAAATCAGTGGTGCGTGCTTGGGTTTGAACCTCGGACCTCCCGATCGAGAGGGCAAGTTTTAACCATTAGGCTATCACTGCTCTCTATCAATTTTAGTATAAAAGGTTAATTTGGCAAAAATTAAACTATACCCGCATTCACTCCGGATATGGATCCGTAGAAATCTAAAATAACATGAGGTGGGTTGGGTATTTGTTCGCTACTTTTATTATAAATATATGCAATCGTACCCAAAATTATATTTAAAGTCGAAAATCGTCGATTAGAATATGTTTTACATATGAGTGCGTACAATATTAAATACCCTCCAACTATTTTCTTTTTTGATAGCTTTCATAGTTACTGTTACTGAGGCAGTCTAACTTAGTCTTCAAGGTCTGCAACGTATCTGTAAACAACCCCAGGCAGGACTATCTCATAAAGGGTTAAATACAGACGTCTAGGGCTTTATTAACCCTTAGGCTAATTAGGCTGCAGCCTAGGGCGCAAAGATTAAGGGGGCGCGTTGGATATCAACGCATGTTTTCGCATGCACTATTAATCTAGCATCATTGCATCTACCCTCCATATTTCAACTAGACTACACTAAAACACTAACACACCGGAGGACGAAGATTTGGCGACCTTTCTTGGCTCGCCAAGCTGTATTGAATACTTTTAGGCCGACTGTAACACACCTGGTTGGGGGCGCGTCCTTATAATTAGCTTAGAGCGGTCAGAATTCTTCAGTCGCTGCAGACGTCCATGGTTACCTGTATTCATAGATGGAATGCACAAAAGATACACATTACATATGAGGCATGTAAGATGCTATAGTGCTCTACACTAATGATGGGACAATTTAGTACCGTTGATCGGCGCGTGGCAGCGCTATGGGCATTAAAGATGGCGTGTCACATTGAGGAACGACGTGGAATCGGATTGACATTTATCATTCTAGGTGTGTAAGAAATATTCGTGATGGCGTTTCTTTTCATACGAGAATGGCGGTCGAGTCACGTGGTAACGACTTATTGGGCGTTGATTACAGGTGTACACAGGCATTAGGCATCACTTACCAGTTTGTTTGACAAACGAGGGGTTTAGATATGAAAGTTTTTTTTCTGTAAAGTGCATACATTCTTTATTCCTACATGTTATTAACACAAGAGGGACAAAACAAAGAAACTTGCTGAGTTTCTTGTCGAATCTTCTAAGTTGAAGTCGTGTGCCTATCCGGTCGTAGTGTGAAAAAAATATAATTGACAATTTGTAAGTGTCACGCAGGTTCATACAAAAATAAAGTCAGTTAATTTTATACACCTTTTTTTCTACTGTACTATACTAAATCACCTTCGGAATAAGGGAACGTTAGGAGAGAAGGTTATGCACCTCCCCAGTTAAAACTCGTGTTACATTTTCATTGACTTCTGGTGCATACGACTACAGAAAGGCCAAATTGAATCAATTGATGACGTAGGAAGTTGCCAAATTTTATTTAAAACGTGGCTAAAATTATTTCCAAATAAAACCAGAGATCAGCAATGCTTCATTTTAGATTTAGTTTACATTCATGACTATTTCACCCACAAATTCCCAAGTATCTTTTTTTTATAGTTGGGCCTAACGATAAGGCAGACGGGCTGATGGAAAGCAGTCACCGTCGCCTATGGACATTTGGAACACCAGGGGAGTCGCCAATGCATCGCCGGCTTTGAAAGAGAACTCTTTTTACACCTTTCTTGAAGAGCCCCATATTCATAAAGTATTACATTGTGTGCGTCATTTTCTTTCATTTCCCGAGCAAATATCATTTCCACGCGCCAGATGGCCGTACGATAGGTATCCGGTATGCAAATTGACTTTTTATTGCATTTTTGAATACCATCATTGAGATTGCATTTATAACTACAGCTTCAAGAAATATATAACATCTAAGATATATTTATTTATACATATTGTTCGGTTCCTTTTTATGAAATCCAATTAATACTTAATTAAGACCTCGTAATATAATTAAAGTCGAGATATTGATCTAGAGTCCGGGGTTTAAATTCCAGCTAACTCAGCTTTTCGGATGTACGTGCATATTAGAAATTATTGAGATAGAATCAGTAGAACTGATTCTATCTCAATAATACTTCAATTTTAAAATATTCTTATTCATTTTTAGGGTAATAAACTCATTCCATGAACAATGTATGTATCGCACCTTCGGCAGGACAAGGGCATAAAACGCAAAAAATACGAAATAGACTTAAAAATGCCAGTGTTTTAAAACATCCACTGTATAGTAGAACAAAGTCAGCCATTCAGTTCCAACTCATTTCGACAGAATTCAATAATGCTTTTGTCCAATTCATCCCTTTTCATCAATATTGGTGCAACAACATCGTAAAATCCTTGTAGTGAACATTTGTAAAACATGCACTTGTACCCTTGTCCCACCGAGGGTGCAATATGTAAGTATTTAGTATGTTTATGAATTTACTAATGCAGTACAACCAAAGTAATTAAATAATTTAATGTTTTGAAATATAACTCTGCTTAAACACTGTTTCAATACGACAAAACTAGCAATCAAAAATATAATTAAAAACACACTATAGATCTTATTAATGTAACATTCAAAAAAGAGATTTATAGAAGCATTATTCAAAACAGAATGATATGTTACTATTAATTTGCGATGTAATTTGTTAGTACATAAATGTCAATAGACAATAAATATCTAGACATTTGATCTATATTATCATACACAAATACTTCCTAAAACTAGACCAGACTTTAACACTAATTGCAAGGTACTAACTTAGTGCCTTAACAGTAATTCTAGGTTTTAAAACGTTCATACAAACATGTACTCGAAGGTTCCGCTGCAAATATCAAGGCCGGTTGAGCCGGTGAGTTGTCGCACTGTCAACGATGAAACGATGCGATTTTCTCGCTCAAGCTCTATTTGAAGCTTTTAGGTTTAATTTATTACTAAATCATTGATGTCAATTTCTAAAATAAATAATATTTATTGATACGTAATATATTAATATGGTCTTTTCTGTGTCTATCGATTTTGTTTCCTTTAGTTTTGGTTGTCATTTTTTCGTGAAATTATTACTGTCAAATTTTCTTTAATTATTAGGGTTAAATTTCGATCACCAAGCGGAAACTATTAGGTACATTTAAATACACAATCATACACGATATAAGTATTAAATGTATAACAAAGACTGACATCACTACATAGTACAAAACAAAGTCGCTTCGCGCTGTCTGTGCCTATATAGATATGCTTAGATCTTTAAAACTACGCTACGCACTTTAATGCAGTTTTTTTTTTAAATAGATAGAGTGATTCAAGAGGAAGGTTTGGATATATTACATGCATAATATGGAGAAACACTGATTATTTTAGATTTTTGACTTTAAGGCGGAACGAATTTCGCAGGGTCAGCTAGTATATAATAATTTGAACTTAATCACAGAAAAATAATAATTTATTAGTTATAAAAAATGGGTAAGAGAGATTTGCATAAGCCTTCATTTACTTAAAGATACTTAAAAAAAAATCTGAAATTTTTAAAAAGCTTAGCAAAACGTATCTGTCTTGTTTTGGACTCAACGTTTTTTTATGCACACATCAGTCACTGCAAATCATAACATTTCATTATCTCTTTGAACTCCCATCTTTTATAGTTTGCGATCAGACACATTCTTCAAACGGAATGTGAAAACATCCGTGACAGTTGCTCTTTGAGACAATATTTTGATTTAAGCGCCTTTTTTAATTAATCGGTGTTTTTTGTTCACTTCAGATGTAGATTTGCGTGGGGATATTTCTCTTTACATATATCACGTCTATTAAAATACATTGTCAATAAAAACAGGTCCTTCGCGTAAATACGTTCTATGTATTTTGTAAGTAGCTTTGATTAAATCACTGAATAGCCTAAAACAAAGTCGCTTCTCGCTGTCTGTCCCTGTGTATGCTTAGATCTTTAAAAGTACGCTACGAATTTTAATGCAGTATGCACATATATTATATAATATATATATATATATATATATATATATATATATTATAGTGAAGGAACACTGATAATTTTAGATTTTTGACTTTTAGGCGGAACCAAGTTAGTCGCCGGGTTAGTCTGAAATAACACTGATAAAGTTAATTAGAATTAAACATATTAGAGCATAATACTTAAACTTAATAACGACTTTTATTTAATGGTAATTAACATGTCAGAACAGAATTTATGGTAATTATGAAAAGATTTAGTGTAACATACTCTCGCTTGAGGCATCTTTTAATGAATATACAAATTAATATACATGGTTATTATATATTTGTATAATGAGCGACAATCACATATTTTATCGTTAACAAAATGGTGATTAAAATTATGAAATTTGTATTTAATTAAATGACTGGAAATTTATATGTAAAAATGCTTAAATAAAACGGTATCATTTTAGCGTTCCGTACCAAAAGGATAAAAACGGATCCCTATTACTAAGACTTCCCTGTCAGTCTGTCCGTCTGTCTGTCACCAGGCTGTATCTAATAAATTTCTGACAGTTAAACAGTGGAATTTTTCACAGATGATGTAGTTCAGCTGCCGCTATAACAACAAATACTAAAAATATAATAAAATAAGTATTTAACGGGCCTTCCATACAACGAACGCGATTTTTACCGTTTATTATAGAACTTGAACTGGAGTTAACTTTTGTTACCCATGTAAAAACAAGATGGCAAATGAAAAAAAAAAGATATAGGTACAAAGAATATATATATATATACATATATATATATATATATATATATGCAACTGACAATTTGTAAGCGCCCCCAAAGACATTTCATTTCATTTCATTTCTATCCCGCAGCTTCGCCCGCGTTAACTAAATTATACATTTTCCCACAGTAAAAAGTAGCCTATATGTTAATCCAAAGTATCAGCTAACTCTCTACCAAATTTTATGAAAATCGCTCCCGCCGTTTACACGTGAAGAAGTAACAAACATACACACTCACAGCCGGTTATTGTCTTTCGTTCGTCAACTGTTTTTTGGGAGTTATTGACGAGCTTTACTCTTGGCTACTTGGCTACTTTCACTTGTGCGACTGGTAGATTTAACGATTAAGTCGTATTCACATAGTTAGCGAGACTAAAGTAGTGTGCAAAGTTGGCCAGTGATGACAAAAAGGACGTTATATTTTTTTTCCTAACAACCGTCTTATAAACTAGTAAGTAAGGATTTTCATGAGAATGACAAACATAAATATTACGTCCCCTTAATAACCGTGCTTTAAGAAATTCCTGATAACGGAGACAATTTTATTTTCATACAATTCATAAGCATTAAGCCACTCTAATTATCACCGTGAGATTTTACGGCTACGATATCTTCTGCTTGTCGTAAGAAGCGACTAAAAAGGGGCTTCTAGAACTAGAGTGGAGCTCGACTCGCCCAACTAACAACCCCGATAAGAACGGCGGCGTGTGTGATCGCATATCGTCGTAGACACCGGCAGGCGCAGGACAGTTACAACTCCCACAGGAGATGGGCCTGTGACGGGCGCAACGCTAGGAGGCACCGGTGCGTTCCATTGGATATCCCTGGATCAAACTGGACCAAGCTGGACAAGCTGGATCAAGCGCTGAGGCCACCGATGAGGTTTTATTGGGTAAAAATATCATGTTACACGGAGGCTCTCCCAAGGCTTGGTGTACCTTTCGAAGGTTTCCTCCCCATCAGTTAAAAATAGTAAAGTATAACTGAAGCTAATCTCAATTCCAATATTGGTTTTATTATTATTATATTATTTTGTAATTTTCTTCCAATATTGGTTCCAATACGAAGTTCGTGTTGTTCCAATATTGGTTCCAACACGAAGTTCGTGTTGTTCCAATATTTGTTCCAACTGTAAACAGTCGCTTAAAGTAAAAGTTCTAAGCTTTGGCACATTGTTTAGTGAAAGTGACCACAGAATGCTGAACGACTGCCGGAGGGCCCGTTCCAACGGCGACTTGATTGAACTAACTCTCTCCTATTCATTTTTATCTTGTCGATTTCAAAACAGTGTCTTATTCGTGGTATTAACGTTTGACGTTGTGTCTATTCATTATTTATCTGTGGTCCCATTCTGCGTGTAAGACATCCATACCATAGTAATGGTAAGTGGACTCTATTGTTCATATAACCGTAATCAGTTCGAAATACCCACCGAATGTTGATTACCTTCTTTATTTATTTTTTTTATTTACATATTTATTGCACCTTTAAAAAGTTACAATAGGGCAAACTTAATGCCTGATGGCATTCTCTGCCAGTCAACCTTGGGTGGCTGGAAAATTTGCGGCAGGTGTTTTAAACACAAATATTATAGATATAAATACATCATATACATATTATATCATTAAAATATATATTATACACACATATAATACACAAAAACAATACATATTATATAAAAGTTAAATAAAAGATGTTTAAGAAACAATGACAGTGTTCAGATAATGCTCTCGGACAAGCTTATTAGTATTTGTGATTGGTATTAGACGCATATAATATACTAGTTGAGCCGGCGAACTTCGTTCCGCCTAAATCAGTGTTTCTCTACTATATTATACATATATTATACATAGAAACCTTCCTCTTGAATCACTCTATATATTTAAAAAAATGGATATAATCCGTGGCGTAGTTTTAAAGATCTAGGCGTACATAGAGACAGACAGCGAGAAGCGACTTTAATTATACTATGTAGTGACTTAACCGAGGCTATCCTTAGTCTTCAGGAGTAGCAACGCATTTGTGTCCATGGGTGATAGTGACCACTTACCATCAGATGTTAGTCCATCTGATGGTAAGTGGTCACTATCAACCATCCTCTTTTACTACTTCCATATATGAAAAGACGTTACTAAGAACCAAGTCAAAATGTCTTGCAAAGTTCCCTTCACTTCGAATGAGAACAAAATATCATTTAACACTGCATATAAAAATGCATACACATGCATGCAACATGCATCACACTCTTGTGCACTGTCGAGCATGAAAATACGATAGACGCTATCAACTCTATCTCTACATCTTGGTCTCTATTACAACCACCGCAAGGCACATCAATTATCCAGTAGTTGAATGCGCATTTGTCTTATTTTAATCACGATGTATGAAGTTGTGCATTTTTATTTACATTTTTGAATTGACTTTTGTAGCGCATTGTACCTATTACTGTAAATGTTAAATGATAAAAAACTAAAAATGCGAATTTACCTACATTAAATTATGTAAGAAAACGGAAATAACACACATTTTTGAAGTGAAACTTCTTTACCGGGGTAGTTGAAGTGAAACTTCTTTATCGGGGTTGGAAAAAAAAATTGTGTAACATTTTTTCGTTACGCGCCATCTTTTTCTGTTACGCGCCATCTTTTTCTATTACGCGCCATCTTTTTTTTTCCGTTACGCGTCATCTTTTTCTTATCCCTACCACGCGTGATATTAGATAGATTATTATAAATTAGATTATTAGATAAAGTTTAATAAAAGCCTTTTATTAAACTTTATCTAATTTTACTTTATGTAACCAATTTCTGTAAAGTTGCATATAGTAAATTATTTTTTGAAAAATAACGTCATAAAGAAATTTCACTTCTTACGAGTGTACGCTAGTACACGCACACATTTTTTATATTATGTTCAGGATTATCCAAAAATTCTCAAACTCACACAAATACCTCATCTTTGAAAGGGTTTGACCTTTTAAAGCCAGTCAGTGACCCCCGTTTTGAAATTGTGTTTTCAATCAGATGCTATCGCTCACCAAGATCAAGATATATTTTTATGAGTGCCTTGCACGCGATTCTGGTTAAAATACTGTGTGAACATCTTATCATGGCATTGCGAATTATGTTTCATGATGTACGTTCAATCATGGTAATTGGGTTTATTTATCTTTGCTTTTGATGTAACGAGTGAATAATTCATTGATGATGTATTATTACACCTATTTATAATATTACGCTTTACGCTTTACACTCATAGCCCCACACTAGGAATTTCTCCTGTGTCGTGGATACCATGGAAACACACAAGACGAATACACAAACACCCAGACCCAGAACATGAATCTGAACTCAACATTCAGATGACCGGGAATCGTATCGGGTATCGGTCAGACCGGTATGGTAACCACTGCGCCACGTGGGTTGTCAAAGTTAAAAATATTAAAAAGTTGTAATATATAACTTAGTAGTGAAAGAAGTATTCTGAATAGTTTATACATATAACAAGCACTTTGGAACCAGGTCTTCAGGCCTGAGGTTCAATCCCAGAAACATAATATCGTCGATTATTGATAATTTCGGGAACTACATGGCTGAAGGTTTCATAAAATACAATAAAAAGTCACAGCTAAGCTATCCAATTTCAAACAGAACAGGAGTTCTTTCCTAAGTCAATCAGATATGCGTTACTACACGCTTTCTACTCCATAGCCCCATATTAGGATTTTCTCCTGTGTTTAGGCAACCGGGAGCCCCTTGTAGTCGCCTCTTACGACAGGCAGAGGATACCGTAGCCCTATTCTGGTCCCGAAACTACAGGGACAATATTCTACCACCTAGCGTATTATTACGTAAATGCCTAATAGCCATAACTTCTGAAAACAATCTTTGGACCTATCGAAAGTTTTTAATATGTACAATCCTACTAATATTATAAATGCGAAAGTTTGTGAGGATGTATGTGTATTTGTTATTCTTTCACGCAAAAACTACTCAACGGATTAGGTTGAAACTTTACAGTAGTATAGGTTATACATCAGAATAACACATGGGCTATAATTTGTAATGATTTTTTTTTATAAGGTTGTAATATAACGAGAAATACCAGGTTAGTCGGAAAAAAAGTTGTGCTCTGAGAGCTATCTTCGCGTACGCTGCCTAAACCGTTAGAGATATCCAAATATAATGTATGGTGGGATTGTTTGGCTCACATAGATCTAAATAAAAGTCCGCGACAGCATATATCTATATTTTATGTATAACCCACAATAACTCTTTTTATACTTTGAAAATTTTAAAAATTTCAAGTTGATGTTTCCATGGGTTTTATACAAACTAAATATTAATCCTTATCAAAATAAATGATTTCAAAAAATCAAGCATCTAATAAAGATCGAATCTGCCTTTTACACCATGTAAATTGGATAAGTAGTTTACAAGATATTACGAGTATAACATATTGCGTCAATTGATTGACCGGCAGTACGCGCCGTGCGCCGCCGCCGTATACAACGAAGTTGTATGATATTAATATTTGAATGATTATAAAACACAGAGCAAAATGTGAAAGGTCAATGACGTCTCTGTAGTTCCAGGAATAAGGAAAGATGTCAGCATGTGTGGTCGCATGATATCGTGAGAGCCAGGATGGACGGAGCTTGAACCGTCCAGCCAGGCGATCCCGGGAAGGACGGTGGCATACGTGTGGTCGCATATCGTGGTAAAGACCAGATGGAGTGGTGGGCCCAGCCGCTCACTTGGGAGGAGCCTGATGGGGCAATGCACTCAGAGGACTCCAGTTGCGTCCCTTTGAAGATCCCGGAGTCCTGGTGCTATAAGAATCCCAGAAAACCCTGCGTCGCTCCCACGGCGTACCTTTTGAAGGTTTCTCCCTCGACAAAAAAGAAAAAAAGTCAATGAGAATGAAACAGCGGAAAGGTTAAATATGTTATTCAATCGTCATCGACCTTTTTATGTTACACAACTCGGCACATAAGTCAGATTAGCAGTAGTTTAGGTCGTAGTTGACCACGCTAGCCAACTGCGCGTTGGTAACCGTCACGCGTTTTGAGACCCTTTCTTAAAACTTTTAATTTCAGAGTAAGCATTAATATCTGTTGCCGACAAAACTAATTCAAATTAATATACGTGCCTGTGATTTGAAATTTGAACATACTGATTTAGGCGATTAACACACGGCACCGCGCACAACCGCGAATAGCGGTGCCCCGCGCGGTAAGGCGGTTTACGTACCTGTACGCGCGGATGGACCGATCATCAAAATAAACTTTTCGACATCGAAATGCATTTTTGCTTCAACGATGATCCGCGCTGTTAGGCGCCAGCCCGTGTGTGAGGCGCACTGTAGTTCGCGCGGAGACAAGGTGGTGATGAGAACACCGCTGGACCGCGCGGCCAGTCGGTGTACGTTTGTGAGGCATCCCAAGACCCCAATACAACATGAGATCCGCTTCACCGCCTACAGTGGCATTGAGCGGTACCGTATGTTAATTGCCTTAGGAAGTAGGGCAAGGGTTCAATCTGAAGTAGATCACAGATGCGTTGCTACTCCAGAGGACTATGATGATCGTCTCATATAAAAGTGAGCCGGCAGGCACACCCTTCAAATGAAACACAAGAACTGCTTCACGGTAGAAATAGGTGCGGCGGTGATGCCTCCCTGGTTGAACAATTGCTCTACCACCTTGCAAACTTTATGTGGCAGACTAAATTCCACGCGAGCGAAGCCGCGGGCAAAAGCTAGTAAGACATAATGAGATTCGATGGATGGATTAAGCCACATAGTAAACAGACGTTTTTTGCAATTCTGCGAAGATACGTAATACACGTTTTAATTTTAACTTCCGTGTACAAATTATTCAAAACGACGAATAACACCACCTGTGTAAGCCAATTAAATTTAAAATAGAATTTATTTAATGTAGTAAAAAATATTTTCAGAACTTTTAGGTAAATTAAACATTGATGATTGTCGTCAACCCATTATTGTCCCACTGCTGGGCACGGGTCTTCTCCACGGTGGCCAAGTACGAATTAGTGGACTTCACACACCTCCGAGTTTTTTTTTGTTTTTTTTTTAAGAACTCTCCGGGTGTGTAGGTTTCCTCACGATGTTTTCTTTCACCGAAAAGTAGTGATAATTAATTTCTAATACGCACATAATTTAAGAAAAATCAGTAGTGCCTGTGTTTAAAACTCGGACCTTCCGAACGAGATGACAAGTTTCAACTTATATTAAAAAGAAAATAATATAGATTTAGACACGAACACGATATCCTCCTTTTTGTGAGTCTTCTAAAAACTTAAATCCTTAAATAAACGTACAGTAATGTTATCTTACTATTATCTTAAGGCTACAATGGATGGTTGTTTGAACTACTAATAGGACTTTCACAGAAAGAATTTATTACTGAGATGGACAAACATATAGCATACATACTCTTTGATTTACACGCGACACAAGCGAGGAGAGTTCCAGCAATAAACTAGTATAGATATATAATTATTTGTGAGGACAAATGTATGATGACATGATCTTCAAATGCCAAATGCGCACGCACTTCTAATTTTTTGAAAGTTAAACAAAAATAAAAAATGAAAAAAGGAAAGTTTAAAAAAATATATATATTATTAAACGAATATACATATACGAAGTCTAAGCACTTTAACAGCATGGTGGACGAAGGCATATTTTTTTTCATTTTGAGCCGCTACCCAGTTAATGGGACAAAAACTAGCATAACCACAGATAAAAAACCTTGTTACGTCACCACCTTAACCAAAACACAGGAATTCGTGTCAATCGACCAAATTTTTTTTGCAAATATTTGAATATCGTCGAACGATAAATACTAGATTATGCAATTGGACAAAAACGATTGGATCATCACTAGTCACGAACACCACAAAAAGGTTCTAAGAAGTTGATCATTGGTTTAGTCTTTACAATTAAGGCAAAAAAACTGTAACTGCCATAACACAAAAATATTTTATCCCGCAACACCGAAATTGTGAATCCATCCATCAGCCTTTTGATGGCCAGTGCTGGACATAGGCCTCCCCTAAATGCCCTAAGTGCCCTCTGAATCCAACGGTTTCCCGCTGTCTTCTTCAGGTCATTGGTCCATCTGGTAGTCCAATTGTGAATCACCTCGTCAAAATAGCAAATAAAAATTGGATATGAGCACAAAGTGAATATATTTATCGGATTGAAGTAGCAATGAATAGTCCACCTGATGGTAAGTGGTCACTGCCTGATATGGACATTTGTAAGCAACTTCAGATAGAACGGGGTTCTGAAGTCAACCAAATATTTGTTGCTTAGGACTAACTTGGTCGCCTCATATAAAAATGTGCCAGGAACCACATACTTTCAACGAAACTCAAGATTTGCTCATGAAGATTACCTCCCAGCTCCAACTAGCCTGGTTATATCCTGTAAATATGTTTTTTCTCCTTTGCTAGTCACCCGTTTTTTATGGCCAGTTGCCGAAGTCATTCACGACGTGTATTGTAATTTATTATAAAAGTCCTTAATGAATATTCGTTGTTAACACGCTTTCTACACTCATAACCCCACACTAGGATTTCCTCCTGTGTCGTGGGTACCATGGACACATACAAGACGAATACACAAACACCCAGACCCAGAACAGGAATATAAACTTATCATTCAGATACCTGTCTGGCCGGGAATCGAACCCATTGCACGTCAGACCGGTATGGCAACCGTTCCACTACGCGGGTCGTCGAAACTTACTCCTTAATTATCAATAAATTATTTGTTAACATTATTTTTCTGACCTTTACTATCCACGGCCTTAGTTAAATTGGAAAAGTACCTAGATTATTATTATGACCACGACTTATTTTTATCGTATACAATATTTCTTATTTATTTATACAGAAATATCCCACTGGGATATTTCTTAGTTACTTATTATTGTCCCGCAAATGTAGAAAGCGTTAAAGTGTTATTTTTGTTAAGTCAAGCTGTAACTTTAAAATACAAACGTATAGCAAACAGTGGCGCAACGTGGTTACTAAACCCCTGGGGCGTCTGAAAATAACACAGCTATAAAATAATTGATAATGTAAGGAAGTATAAGGTTTCAGTTAAAAATGCTTTAAAATGCTAAAAATTTATATTAGTTGTTGGTTGTTATGATCTAACTCTTAGCTGCCATATATGCCACATCCAGTATAGCAGCATTATACATCATTGTAATACCGCTTATGTTTTTTTGCAACTACCCTGTTTTATTAAATTGTAGGCACAAATTGTAACTTGTATGTAGTTTAAAGTAAATGTTTTGTTTTCTGTACGCGTAATATTGTAATTTTTAAGTGTTTTCTATATAAGTGAATTGTAAAATTCTGAAGAAATAATAAAGATCTTAATCTATATTTAATTACCTACCTTACAAAATTATCATATTTTTATATTATACAAAAAGGTTGATTTTTAACATATTGTAAAAAGTGCCTCCTGGAGCAGATCATCTCTGGCATTAACTTGCTAAAATAAATCATTGCTTACTCATAACAAATAAAAAAAATAAGATAACGCTCCATAATAAAAAGTGCAATAAATTATGATACAACTAAAATAAAAAAACTTATAAATGCCATTCAAAACTCCCGCACCCAAATAAATAAGATTTTGTTGTATGTTCTTCATTGCCCCTATTTAACACGTTTGCATTAAGAGACCTATCAGATCTCTTGCAAGACTTTCGTACTGTGCGTGGACTAAAATCCTATTTCACTCCTTGCGGGGGGCTCTAACTTGTAAAGTTCTTTATATATGAACAAGACAAATATAAATATTTGTTGAACTCAGTCTTAAGTAGGACTTAAGGCTGAGTTCAAAGACACAATTAAAAAAAAATAGGGATGAATTAGGTCCCTAACTCACAGTACTATAACAGTACAAGTATATTTAATTGTTTTTGGAAGATATAAATTAATGTTCAAATTGTATTTTAGGAGACTGGTTAGGTCTCCAACGCACCCAATGATTAATTAGTTTTGAGATCTTTTAGGTCTCTAAAGAACCAGCTGAAAATATCTTTGAAAATGATGTCGCAGGCATCGTGTTAAAATTTATGTTGTTCCTATACTTCATTATCTTATTATTTCAAAGTTTCCTTGCCGTAGAAATCAGTGCAAGCTTTTACTGACCGTGGCCTCAATTCCCAGCATCATATTTAACGATTATGCGTTAAAACTAACGCATTTCAAACTAACACCATACCGTTAAAGTCTACTTTAAAAAGGTCAGTTTGATAATAAATAGGTAGCAAATGAGCATGTACGTATGGTAAGTGGCCACTGCCGCCCACACACATACCTATATATTTTTTTTATCCGATTAAAGTAATAAACGCGCATGCAGTCCACCTGATGGTTAGCGGTTACTGCCGTACAAGAACATCTGCAAGCAACTTCATACGAAACAAGGTTTCTATCTGAAGTCACTCACAGATGCGTTGCTACTCCCGAGGACTAAAATGTCCTCATATAAAAATGAGCCAGCTCCCACATCTTTCCACCGAAACGCAAGAATTGCTTCACACTCAAAATAATTTTGGCGCTGGTAACTCCCTGGGCGAACTATACTGCTTCTACTTAGCAGCATACAATCAACCTCTAAATAAGATCAAACTCTTAACTTTTCCATAGATAGTTGGTATCCTTGACAAGTAATATGGAAGGTCTCGGATAAGTTACCACACCCTTCAAACAAAAACATGTGCTTAAATCTGCTGTTATTAGCTAGAAATATGTACTAGGACGGTGGTGCCTTCCGGGGTTGCGAGCGGCTAGAGTGGGATGCTCGAACCGTTCGGTCAGGCGACCACGCGAAGGACTGCGGTATGTGTGGTCGCATACCGTCGTAAAGACTAGACGGAACGGTGGGCCCAGCCGCCCATCTTTGAGGAGCCCGGTGGGGCAACGCGCTCAGAGGACTCCGGTTGCGTTCATTTAAAGATCCCGGAGTATTCTTTGTAGCGCCGAGGACGGTCACCGGGGGGAGTTTTAGTGCGGTAAAAATCCCACATAACCCTGTATCGCTCCCACGGCGTCGGGTACCTTTTAAAGGTTTCCCCCTCGAGAAAAAAAAAAGGACAGTGGTGCCACCGAAGTCGTACAACAAATTGTTCTACCACCTATAAAATAAATGAAACGGAACTTTTAGAACAATAGACTAAATATAAAGAAACGCACTTTTCGAATCAACAAAGAATAAAAATATAGTACTAATGACTCTTTGTTAATTAATGAACTCGGAATTGTATTGAAGCTGTCATAAATGATTAATGATTGTACTTACTCCGGAAATAAATTCTATTGACCTAGAGGCTGTAGATTTGCATTTGTCGTTATGTAAAACGTATGTACATAATGCAAGCCTTGCGTGTGATATAAAAATAGTTACTGTTACGTATGTATTTCAAATATAGCGCATGTTACGGCTTTATGACATGGGGCTCTTCAAAAAAGGTGCGAAAAGAGCTCTCCTTCAAAGCCGGCGATGCAATGGCGACTCCTCTGGTGTTGCAAATGTCCATAGGCGACGGTGACTACTTTTCATCATGTAGCCCGTCTGCCTTATCGTTAGGTTTAAGTATAAAAAAAAATGTATGTATAATTAAATTTACTTTATATTTTAGGGCTCATTATGTATGCTGAGCTTACCTGTAATTGCGGAGACACGAGGTATTTCATACTATGTTAAATTGTATTAAATTGTTATTGTGTTTTCTGCGTTGGTAAGCCTTATTTAAATAAATAAATAAATAAATAAAATACATGATCTATTGATTTGAGGTTTGCGTTACCTGTACCTGTAGTAGAGAGCAGTGATAGCCTAATGGTTAAAACTTGCCTGCTCGATCGGGAGGTCCGAGGTTCAAACCCTAAAATTATGTGCGTATTAGAAATAAATGATCACTGCTTTTCAATGAAGGAAACCTACACACCTGAGAGTTCTCGGAGGGATATGAAGTCCACCAATTCGCACTTGGCCGGCGTGGTGGACTATGGCCTAAAACTCTCTCATTCTGAAAGAAGAGCCGTACCCAGCAAAAGGACAATAATGGGTTGACGAAGTTACCTGTAGTCAGATTTCCATTTATTAAGCAAAAATCTCTTACATAAAGTCTTATTATTATTCCACGGTATGTGTATAGATGAGCAAACATACAAGTGTTTTGCATAGTAACTGTCATTTAAAAGTGCGTCATTATTTCTTATTATACCCCGAAATGGAGAAAGTACGAATTTCTCCCAAATTTTCACACAGTGAAAGAAGAATTAAATTTTAATACGCTATTGTTATAAAATTTTGTGGAGAAGTTTTAAGAATAATTACAGTAGTAAGTTACGAGAGGAAACAGACAAAAAAGGTTCTTATCATTATTAGAATATACAAATAATGAGTTTCTACATTATCTAAATAGAAATATAAAGATGTATTATAATAATTAACGGGTACTCACGATATGCGGTTTATGAATTCTTATAGAATTCTTTTTGCCGATATTTCGACCCAGTTGCATGGATCGTGGTCACGGCCAAACTGTCGCATATCGTGAGTACCCGTTAAGTATTACAATGTATCAATTCCGCGATAATACTAGTCTAAAATCATATAAAGATGTGTTAGTATCTCGGAAATTGAAAAAAAAGATCATTCAATTTTGACGTAACAACATCCATACTGACTCAAAGCCAATAATTATGTGTCTATTATGCTCTTTTACGTATAATTTTCCCAATTATACGTACCATTGGTCTTGAAAGCCTTATACTATATAATTGTTATGTTATGTATTGTACAATTGTTGTTATGTTAAATTTTAAAAAACTATTTTCTCTGTAACTTGCACTATTTTCCTTAACCTGATTATTGCACCCTACCTTTTCTTTATTTTCCCTTAAATCTTAACTCCGAACCGTGAGGTTGCCTGGAAGAAATCGCTGTTGAGCGATAAGGCCGCCTTTTGTATTTTTATATTGTGTTTTCACTGTATTATTTTTGTCTTTTCTGGGTACAATAAAGTATATCATTATTATTCTTATTAAGTTTAGTAGTGGTATGTACATATTATTAGTCAAAAAGTGAAACTGAATACCGAAGCCATTAATATAAATGATAAAATCCGTGCTAATTAACGAGTGGGCGGTAAATAATTGGAACATTCTCCACAAACAGGTTCAAGGTTGCCACTTAGCCAACCTGTCCTCATTGTATAATTGTATTCAATTATATATTACATAGTCGCGAACAAGTCTAGCAGACTAATGGCAATAATTAGTGATAATAATTAACAGTGATAACAGATTATCACTCTCCAGTGTAGTTTAGGAGAATTTTCCTGTCACGCGTGTTTGCATACACGTGCTAATCTTGAGCCATGCGTGACAATAAACTGTAGGAGAATGATACAGTCTATTTACCTTTCCAGGGATTTTTTAAACTTTGCATGAGGCGTTGTAACATAATCTGTTGTAACATTTGTTGCAGAGTTCGTTTAAGATTTCATATGCAGGGTTAACTACAGTTCACGCGTGACTATTTTTAACAAGTAAAATTCACGCGTGTTTCTAATTCAATAAAAAAACTATTATATTGGGTCTTATTTAAATTCGATCACGTGCTTGAGACTTGCTTAATGTATGACACCACAGATGCATGTCGCACCTCTGCAACTGAATATTGCTACTTTACAGAATTAGATATAAAGGCCATTACAGTAAAATCGCGAAGGGTTCTACCACCTTGACCTTTACGCATGTGTTACGAACTATGTACCAAGATATAATACTAATACTTAAACCAACCAACAGAACTTTAACTATTTAAACCTGCTACAAATTCTTTCCGCATTCTTAGCCAATAACTATGCTTAGAAAGGTGTTATAAGGTATAATACCTTTATTACTGCAATATATTAAATATAGGGTTTTCTAGCGATATAGCTACTTCGTTTCATGTCAGTAATACAGGTGCGTACAGGTGTACAGGTGTAACAAATTGACCTTCACAAGTGGGGGTCGAGGATTGGTTTTGGGTGATGGTTTTTAATGGGGTGGTCACAGGGGCCCAGGGGGATCAACTAGGCCCTTGTGAAAGAGGGCTATCGCATGATCTCGTGTGAGGCAGCCTGCGTGTTGGCTGGATCTTTGCCATGGGATTTGGAAGCGAGAGCCCTTGCGTCACTACATTAGTGGCGTGAGGAGGCGCACCGATTCCGGAGCCACCCATTTGCACAGCAGGAACTGGAAGGGCACAGAGCTGAGTAGCGCCAATTCGCTACTGAAACATGGACGTCCAAGCTGGCGCATCCTAGCGCCGTCCAGAGGACTATCGAGGCAATTCGTCACATGTTTCAGCAATGGTTAGGTAGGCGTTTTGGCACACTGTCCTTCCGTCTGACTCAGGTGCTCTCGGGACATGGATATTTCGGGAGCTACCTGTGTCGGATTGGGCAGGAGCCGTCAGCCAGATGCCATCATTGCGAAGATTGCCTCGGCGAGACGGCCTAGCATACGCTGGAGGTATGCTCTGCGTGGAATGCGGAGCGCAACACGCTCAGCTCTTTATTAGGGGCCGACCTCCCACTTCCGACCGTTGAAAGGCTCTTTTGAAAGAGATATTAAGTACCAAAATTCAGAAGACCAAGATGCATGCAACCTCACCCTTCCATCCTAGAGTTGTTTAAGACTAGAAACAGGTGTGGCATTCATTCGGCCTTGTTTCTTTAAACAATCTGTTAACACCGGTTATAGTTTCGAGAATATGTGTGATTTCTACGGTGTAGGCTTTGGCACCAAAAAAGTAAATAAGATCATTGTCACTCTGACATCGGTACCGTTAACAGCTGTCTGTCCTTGTGTCCCTCCCACGCAAACCAAATTCGGGCGAAATATAACTGTATTGACATTTTCTTGCAACTTTCCAGCCAACTACGCCGAAGGTAGTTTTGTCATCGTGCGATAAAAAATGTTATAGAAAGTATTAAAAATGAGCTATGTCAAATATCAACTACCCAAACAAAACGGTTATTTATTAGTTATGTATATATGCATAAACATTAGGATCATTTTAAGACCATTGGCTTATGAAATAGACTGAACTATTCCTAAAAATGTTCGATCACAGGCTTAATACAAAGCAAACGATGTAACAAAAGTGGTGGAGAAAGTATAACGAAAGAACCCCAAAAACAAAGGACTGAAACTCAAACCAGCTACAAATTAAAAGTGAAGACCAAAGTTACAGATAAAGGAAAACTTCCAAAAGTGAGTTCTATAACTATTGAATAAAAACCTTGTAACAAAAATAAGTAAACAGGCAATAACAAAAAACAGTATCGCACCAAGGACAAAAGCCAAACAAATCGCTGATTATACAAATTAATATGCATCTAAACTTTGTAGGTCAGTGGATAAAACAGCAAAGTGCATAAAATCCGCCCGTCCGTCTGTCACTTGGCTTATATAACAAATTATGCAATGCAATAGCAATTTTGCCGATAAATATTGAGCGCGTAACGTAATACACTACAGGCTGTGGTTTTTTCTAAAGGTCAGCCATCTTGTTTTGAACGTGTGGCGAGCTAAATGTGAGAATTGTTGGATTATTAGGTTTATTACAATAAAAATAAAAAGGTTTTTGTGATAATAGCAAATGTTTCGATGTCATTGGCTATTCAGTTTTTTGTCTTCTTTTACTATTCTTGTTTTACTAGCAAAACCCGCGACTTCGTTCGCGCAAACTTTTATATGATCCATCCGTTAGACTTTTGAGATCTACCGTTGGGCGTCCCCACCCAAACCTGTTTTGTAAATACTCGTCAATATTTTAGACCACAAAGGCAAATACTAAGTTTCACTGGGCTTGCATCAATATTTGGCGGAGTTTCACCAGTCCTTCAACTCCGATTTTACCATCTTAGGGCTTGATTACCCGAAAATGGCAAAGCCAAATACAAAGCTTCATTATATAGGGTCGGACTTTCATACAAACTATCGTCCCCATTTTTATCCTCTTCAGGAGCGAATTTCCAATAATCCTTTTCTATTACTTATTTTTATTATAAAAGACAACATGGTACAAATTTTCAAGTTTTTAATCACAGTAATTTAGGCTGTGTGTTGATTTGTCAGTGATTAAGTCAGTTTTCTTTTTATATACATAGCGGTTATGTTTAATAATAAATGCATATATCGATATTTAGTATTTTGTTTATCTTTTTGCAGGCAAAAATACTTATTTATGTATTCAACTTGTTTTTATGTTGTTTCCTATTATTTTCTTGACTCTGGGTATTATTAGAATGCTAAAAACATTTTAATTTAAGGTATAATATCCAAAACATGGAATATTATGAATTCAATCCGGGTTCTAGTCCGGTCAAATTAGACATTCGGTGCTACATAAATTCGCAACAAGCTGAATTTCGGTACAATTGTTCAAAACACGATTATAAACAATAGCTGAAAGTTCCCCATCATTCCCGTGTGTGGAAAAAAATTTATTCAAGGTCAAATGTCAAAAAAATGAGTTTTTCGCGATTTTCAGCAAAACGGTAAGTTTTATCAGAAAAATACTTCATGCTAAAATTGTAGATCATTAAATTATCTATAAAAAATATATCAATACTTTTTTCTCACGAGACACCGTTTCGAAGATATCACAGTGTAAACAGTTGTAACAGTTGCAATTGCCATAAAATGCACACGTTTTCACGCCACCTATGAGGTAGTGTAGTTAGCGCGTTTTTTTTAACGTGGTTTCCCCAGTAGGCCTACTCCACAAGTCAGTAATTATCCAGTTTAATTGAAACTATCGTAAATAATTGATATTAGCCAGAAAAAAAGCGATGTTGATAAAAAAAAAGTACAGACATTTATTAGTCGGAGTCGTAATTTTCGAATTCTTCTCGATTTTCTTCTTGTTCTTCTTCTTCTAGATTTTCTCCTTGTTGATTTTCTTCTGGTTCATCCTCGTCTTGAGTGCTCGTAAATTCAGCCAATAACGATGTATCGCAAGTCGGCTCGTTGACGTCGAATGTATCATCAATTGTTGGTGATTCAACATTAGAGCACGACTTGCCTGGGCAACTTGTACACGCCATAGAACAGAATAGACCCACTTTTTTGCAACCACATTTAGCGCTGCATCCCTTTTTGCAGTTGCAAAAAATTGCGTTTAGCAATTTTTCCGGCGCAGGTGGAAGCAAAGTTGGAACTGGTTCCAATTCATTATTTACAAACTTCCAACCCCAGTCTGTTGGGTCTTTCTGACAACCAAGCCACACTTGAACTTGGTAATATACCCGTAGAAGATGTTGATGAGCAGCAGCCGACGTTGGAGGAAGACAAGCTAACTGTACCTGTTTTTTTCTTTTCGTGTTTTTGACGAAACATGCATACCGATGTTAAAAAAAACGCACTAAGTACACTACCTCGTAGGTGGCGTGGAAACGTGTGCATTTTATGACAATTGCAACTGTTACAACTTTTTACACTGCGATATCTCCGAAACGGTGTCTCGTGAGAAAAAAAGTATTGAAATATTTTTTATAGATAATTTAATGATCTACAATTTTAGTCTGAGGTATTTTTCTGATAAAACTTACCGTTTTGCTGAAAATCGCGAAAAACTCATTTTTTTGACATTTGACCTTGAATAAATTTTTTTCCACACACGGGAATGATGGGGAACTTTCAGCTATTGTTTATAATCGTGTTTTGAACAATTGTACCAAAATTCAGCTTGTTGCGAATTTATGTAATTTCACCCTAATTTTTTGGTCTAATTTGACCGGACTATTCTATTTACCAGTAAACATTATTATAATTCGCAGACTTGTACTACATAACACAGAATAAAATAGTTAACGAATAAGTTAATTTACTTACTTCGCATTACTGTAATCTACTACATTAAATGATATCTTTATTATTTTTACTACAAAAAAAATACAAAAAAATTAATTGTGAAGTAAAAAATATTTATTCAAAATGAGGAAGAAAAAAATATTAAAAAAGATTTTTGATACGATAATGATTATACAGGAGCGTTACTTTACGATAATATAACATAATTACTATCTATAAATTGGTAATAATTATGTTATACTAGCTGTCCCGACAAACGTTATTTACCATATAAAAAATAAAATAAAATGTTAAGAGTGGACAACCCTTAAGGGGTATAAAAATAGATGTTCGCCGATTCTCAGACCTACTGAATAAGCATATAAAATTTGGTAAAAATCGGTCAAGCCGTTTCGGAGGAGTTTGGCAACAAAAACTGTGACACGAGAATTTTATATATTAGATTAGATAGGTATGATACATGATATATAATATAATACATACAAATATAATACGATATCATTCATAATATCATATATAATATTATTTTTGTCTGCGATAGTTTCACTTTTCGAGCGCTTACATACGCATAAACGCACTTTTTTTATCTGTACCCAATCTTCTATTTCCGACTAGCCGTAAAATGGCGTCTGTAGAATTAATTACGAATAAAAGTAAAAATAGTTTCGTTGTATACATTACAATAATTTTAGCAACTATTTAATGCAAGTATTTTACGTTAAATATTAAAAAATGATAAGATCACAACTTTCTATTACACTCCGTATAAAACGTACATAACTATCGTAATGCTAGGTTGTTAACTTCCGTATATTTTCATGTATAATAAAATCAGGCTGTATACATAATACTAATCGCATTTTAATACTGTACTGGACAGATTGTGGTGAATGTCGTTTTGTTTTGCAATTTAAATATTATTCTTGAATATTCAGATATACGTAAATATTTGAAATTGTTCGTAAGATAGGCTTATTTCTTATCCAATCTAAAGTATGTGCCGACGTTATAAATTTATTGACTTAGATCATAAATTAGTTCATTTGCAACTTACATAATAGCTCGTAATGGTGTATTACGAATAATTCGAATTCCAAAGTAGATTGAGCACAATTAATTATAACTAGAATTGTATTAGCCCTTTAATTTACAAAATTCTACCTGTTGCCGGCAACTTTGTATGCTTATAATAATGCTATAATACAAAATAACCTTATCACTACATAGTATAAAACAAAGTCGCTTCCCGCTGTCTGTTCCTATGTATGCTTAGATCTTTAAAACTACGCTACGGATTTTAATGCAGTTTTTTTAATAGATAGAGTGATTCAAGAGGAAGGTTTTTATGTATAGTATATGCATAATATAGTGGAGGAACACAGATAATTTTAGATTTTCGACTTTTACCCGGCGAACGTCGTTCCACCTAAAGGTAAAAAATCTAAAATTGTCACCGTTCCTCTACTATATTATGTGTTTATTATATATAAAAACCTTCCCCTTCGCTCTATCTACTAAAAAAACTGCATTAAAATCCGTTGCGTAATTTTAAAGATTTAAGCATACATACGTCTGTCCGACAGCGGAAAGCAACTTTATTTTATACTATGTAGTTACGATTAAATTTATTGGAGAAATATATCTAAATCTTTAAAGCTAGTGATATTAAATTTAAAACATAGCGGATTCGAATCCTTAAACTTTGTCATAATTGATTAAATTTCGTTGGGATTCGAATTCCGGACCTCCAAAGAGATAAATTAAAGCATTTTACACCAACAACCGCAAGTGTTCAGTAGGGCGGTATGGTTTTGTAAGTTTTTGCCTGTCATTAGGTCATGAGAACGACCGCGTAACACATTGAGCTTCTGTTTACGGTGGCCATGGTTTTTGGTTTATACGAAACTGTTCTTTATCATGCATTCGTATGTTCTGTTTTTTGTTTTATTCGAAATTATCTTTTAATATGTGTTATCTTGTCTTTAATTTGACATGGATTGTGATATGCGTTTTCGGTTTTCGTATTATCAAAGTCAAAATTTGTTTATGAAACAACATTTTTTAAATTATTGAGTTAAATATTTTATAATGTTAAAAGTATAACATTTAGATATTAAAAAATCATCAGGAAGTATAAATTAGACATTCGGATTATAAATATATAAAATGTATTTTAAAGAAGTAAAACAGAGTGCATAAACCTGTTTTTATATAAATTTCTAAAACTCACAACACGTCATAAACAACAAAAATCTTTAAATTTACTGTACAGCTATACGAACAAAATTTAAATATTAGCGGTGCATCTGAGATTTAAGTCTCGGACTCCAATGAGGCTTTCCACCTAGACTATCATCTGTTTGCATGCTTGTTGTATTTTATACGCAGATTTATCCTAATTAATGTCATTATTATGGCTACCCTACCAAGTTCGGATGCGCTTTGCTACGCTACGATGCTTACGATCATCTATTGTTCTGAGTGTAGCCAGTGATGTTTAGTTTAAGTTATATCGACGTCGATAATTGAGATTAATTAGTCAAAAATTTAAAAAGTAAAAATAATAAGAAGAATTCATATAAAAAATCCTAATTTACTAAAAGTTGTAATACATATCGTATCAGACGAATTTTAAGTGACATTTGTTTTTTTATAAATTTGAAGAAAAACTGGCGGAACCAGATTTTTCATTTGAAGAAAGCCTGGTAAGCCAATAGGAGGCTTTAAAAGCTTAGAACTTAGGATAAGAATGTCTTCCGATTAGGGGAGAATGTATTTTATTTTTTTAGGATGGGGGAGAAGGGCTTCGATCCCCTTGTTTTTGAAAAATTGCCGTGTATCAGATGAACTTAAGAACTTGCATTTAAGAGTATAGGGCCTAATTGGTAGAGGTACGTATGGATTAACTAACCTAACCTAACCTAACTTATGTAATGTAGTTAATACAACTTCCAATCGCAACCGCGGTTACTTCATATATTAACATCGGATAAGATCTAAGCAAATCACAGACTAATCGCACTTCTATCGTGTTTATTTACTAACTACAATTAAGTTAAGTGGTTTGACCATGGTACTTCTTTCCATCCAAAATGTTCCATTAAGATTGACAATAAGTAACCATTGAAAGTTTGTAGTCACGAACGATGCAAGGACAAAAACGAATTGAAAGTATCTTATGTATTTTAAAATAGGCTTGTTTTTGTGGTCATAGCAACTGGGCTGATAATTTAAAATTGCGTAAGAAATGAACATAATTATGTACTGTACGCCCATGGTTGACATACCGGTCTGAGAGTTCCGGGTTTAACTCCTGGCCAGGTAAATATGTAAATGATATTTAGATTACAGAAAGCTTTACATTAACTTGTTAACGGATGCCAATACTGTGTAAAAATAAATTAAATGTCTTTATTTCTGTGCACGGAGGCACTTACAATTTGTCAGTGACAATATTTTTTTCTTTTACTACTGGATTAAAAAACGTTCTCAACGTAGTATATCCGACAAATCGGTCATCAGATTGGTGACTTTTAATAAATAATCGTCGGCCATCGCAACGGTCGAAATTCGACCGTGATTTAACTAAAAAACTAAACTTGATATTGTCCAAAGTAGCACGAATATTTGTCAAATTCAATTAAATTGTATTAATCTTCATGTTATTGTAAATACACCCGAAAGGTAAAAAGAGCTTTTATTGATTAAGCTGCATTTAAAAGCAATAACAGGTATTTTGACAAAGACATCTGACATTTTTGAAGTTAAGTCTTTTCATAGTAAGAGATTGAGTGTTTTATTTCGTTTATTATATGTATCTACTATATGTGTGCACGGTAGTGTGTGTAATGTGTGTTTTTTGTTGATTTTATGTATGTTTCATGCATTATTTGCAAAGAAAATTTGCGTTTGGTGCTCCTCGACATTAAATATAACCGTAATTAATTTCATACTCCTCCATCCGTTGCAACTTTCTTAAAAACGGATTCCGTATTTTTGCTTCGTATTATTATATAGAGAAATATTATCGTTAACAATATCGATACTTCCCACACTAAAGTTCAAGAAGCAGGTGTTGTTTAGTAGATAAGGTGGATTCCGTTATTCTCACCTTCTATATGAATACGAATTAATGTATTGGAGCTTACCATTGTACTGAAAATTTGTTTTTGGTGACAGTTCTTTTGTTTTATATTGTATGACGTCATAGTGCGGGCAGTGAATTAAATTTATACGAATTAAATGATTTTTTCGAAAACTACGGACGGAGTAACGAGATGATTTGTGTAAATAATAATATATTAATAACTTTTTTAAGTACTTATTTAGTATAAATTTTAATTAAATGTACCTATTACCTACCATTTTCTATCGTTTACAATTTATGATGGGTATCACAACAGACATCAGTATTTTCATAAAATGATTTTTGATAATAACAATATTTCTACTTACATTAATAGTTTTGGTTCAGTAGATGTAATCAACGCGTGATCTTACCTGCAAACAAAAATATTATTAATAATACATATATAAATGCTTAGAAGACAAACGCGTTATATTATCCGTAACACACGATATTAACTAGTTAAAAGCTTATAACTTATACAATACGCCTACTCTTTATTATACAAATTACAAGTTAAACAAATTATACAAATTAGGCTTTCTTTCTTGATAAATAACCTGTCATATTCAAAAATATTTATTCAGTTCGTAACAAAAGTTCCAGAGATTATTGCTCTGAAATAAACATATATTCGTAGCGAAACATGCAGTACATCTAAAAATGGGCGGCCACTACTGCCTAGGGACAATAATCAACCCAATAATGGAAATACTATCTGATATCAGTGAAGTTAGAATGCTTCATTTTCGTTAATTACCTATATGTCTTTTCAATGAATGTTTAGGTAACACCTTATGCAAAAAGTACTTGTTTTAATATAGCACTTAAAATTTAAATCTGACAAGTTATGTATTAAAACATCAGGCTCCATCTTTTTAGTGATTACTAAAATCCTCATTACTTCTTATTCAAATCTTGAACAGATTGGCAATTCAACCCACATTGCAACCAGATTGAATAGCAAAAAAGTCGTATGAGCAATGTATCTAGTACTCTTTAGCCATATAAGACCTAGGTACGAAGTAATGGCTTGTAGTAGGTCCGGTAGGGACAAGTGCTTGTTGTATATGAAGCGATTAACGATAGCGAGTTATCGCTTAAGGGCGAAATTTTATCCTCTGTTCTTCTTCTTCTGAGTCGTTACGCTCTTGACAGAGCGGTCGTGGTCATCAAGTAGTCCTTTTTTTTTGGTTGGCTGATGTAGCATGCCTCACGATGTCTCGCCATTTTTCACGGTTAGCAGTCAACCTGGTACACTCATTCAATGGGCCGCCCACAGCAGATTTGATTTGGTCGGTCCATCGCGTGGGTGACCTGCCACGTGCTCTAGTTCCCTCTATGCTTCCTTGCACGACCAAACGTTCGATGGCGTCATCGTTTCGCCGGGAGACGTGGCCGAAGAACTTAAGGATTCGACTTTGCACTAGATTCGACAGACGTTGTTTAATGCCAAGCTCTTGGAGTATAGAGCCGTTTGTGCGAAACTCTGTCCACGAGACTCCAAGCATTCTTCTCCAGCACCACATTTCTAGGGCATCTATTTTCTTACGTTCGACTTGCCGTAAGGTCCATGTCTCCGCAGCATATAAAAATATGGGAAATACAAGTGTGCGAACGAGCCGGGTCTTAGTGGCTTTGGTAATACTTCTTTTCCGCTATATTTTCCTTAGCTTCTCCATTGCTGATCTAGTCATTGCCATACGTCGCTTTACTTCATCTACACAACCGCCACTGTTTGAGATTAAAGCACCAAGGTATATATATGATTGCGTGACATTACAATTCGCAATTTCAGTAATTTCTGGCGAGTTATTATTAGCCCGATCTACGACCATCATCTTGGTTTTACTGCAGTTGATCTTTAATCCAAACTCGAGGCTCACGCGCTCCATTTTGAGAAGCAGCTCTTCCATATGACAAATGATGGTTGCAAACAAGGTGGTATCGTCTGCATACCGCAAATTTGCAATTTTGCGGCCACCAATACTAACACCATCGGTCCAGCCTTCCAAGGTAATTCGCATTATAAGTTCTGTGTAAATATTGAACAACAGGGGTGATATTACGCATCCTTGACGGACTCCTGCAGTAGGATGGAAGCTACTAGAAAATATCTCATCTGTCCGTACAGAGGCTGACCCATTTTCGTATAATTGTCTCAATAAGTATACTAGGTGTTTAGGTGTACCCATGTCCAGCAGAGTGTTTCACAGTTTTGGCCATTTTACAGAGTCAAACGCCTTAGAAAAATCAACAAAGCAAATATAAATAGGTTTGTTGAATTCTCGTGCCTTCTCAATAATCTGGCGAACTATAAGGATCTGTTCACGCGTGCCCTTTCCCTTTACAAAACCTGCTTGTTCTGGTGCGATCTCCTTTGATAAGAACGCTTTTAACCGTTCATTAAGGACGTGTAACAGTATTTTGCTAGCGTGAGATATGAGTGCAATAAGACGGTAGTTGTTACACTTCCTTGTTGAACCCTTTTTGTGTAGGGGAATGAAAATAGTATGAGTCCACTCTGTCGGCCATATCCCTGTGAGCCATATCTTGTTGCAGATGGTGTGAAAGATGTTAATCCCTATTTCGCCTAAGGATCTTATGGTCTCTATCGGGATTGCATCTATTCCTGTGGCTTTCTTGTTCTTTAGATGCATAAAGATTATCCTCTGTTACATGAAATAATATAGCAAATAGTAAAGTAAGCTATTCAGTTTTGTCCTGTTGAAATGACTAGGATAATTATTCTTGACTCACGACTTACCTCATTTTTAAGCCTTAAGTCTTCAGTAATGAGATTAAGGACCAAAGCGAAGTCATTTTATGATAAAACTGAGTTGTTTCATAACATGTTAAATGCCATTATGATTTTTAGGAAAGCTTCTGCTATGCGGACGTATTTTTTTCACAAGGTACTTTGAACACGCCTGGCGTTTTGCTGACATTGTGACAAAATTTGCAAGAACGCGCAGGGCGTGTATGTATCTGACACTGGCTGTAATGAACTCTATCACGTTGACATGTTTACAGGATATATTTTCAACTAGAGAGCAGACTTCAAAAAGTCGGTACTTAAGAACAAATTATATGCACGTATATTTGTTTCATTTTGACATTAGTTTATTTTTTTATGGTATAAAGAACCACTTTTATATGACGCGACCGTCTTAGTCCTCGAGAGATATCGCATCTTTCCGTAACTTCATTCTTTACAGATTTCCATGGGCGGCAGTAACCACTTACTGTACGGTGGACTACATGCTCGTTATCTACTTTCAATCTTACAAAAAGAAGGATATCGCTTATAAATATGTATAGCTAAATCGCTTGCGATGTAACGCGTGGATTAAATCCGGTTGGAATGAATGACAAAAACTGAGTTGGACAAGTCAAGCATAGATCCTCTTGAGTGAAGACGCTGGCCTACATTTAGATTTCTTGTAATATTACATTTTAGGACTTTAAATAATGACCACGTTTTATTAAAACACTAGTGTAAAAGTCGTTAGTGGACTTATTTTACTTAATAATCTTCGTTTTTTTTATTTTATCGGACTAAAGGAGTAAACAAGCATGCAGTCCACCTGATGGTAAGTGGTCACTGCCGCCTATAGACATCTGTAATCAACTTCATACAGAACATGGGTTCCATCTGAAGTCAATCATACATGCGTTGCTACTCCCGAGGACTATGACGGTCGCCTCATGTGAAAGTGTGCCACACCCTTGCATCGAAACGCAAGAAATGCTTCACGCTAGAAATAGGTGTGGCGGTGGCACTTCCCCGGTCGAACTACACTGGTTCTACCACCTTCAGAATCTTATTTAAGACTAACACGTCGTCCACCAATTCGCACTTGGCCAGTGCGGTGGAATATAGCCTAAAATTCTCTCGTTCTTAGAGAAGACCCGTGCCCAGCAGTGGGACAATAAGGGGACCCAAGACTAACAAAGTGGTAGAGTATAGTTATGGGGGAGGCCTATTTCTAGGAACACCTATTTCTAGAAGTAGGTTATGAGTTTCGCTGGAAGAGTAAAAACATTTTAACTCTAACTCAATTTCATATGAGGCGACCTCGAGAGTATACGAATATAGGCAAAAACCCCTTCGAGGGGAAACTCATGTCCAGCAGTGGACCTCAATGGGCTCCATAGAATTGTGGTCGCTGATTTCTATTAGCTAACACCTACATATTTTTTTTAATTTGTACAAATGACTTTTAAATACAAGTTTGTCCGTATTCATTTTAAATTTATGCCAGTGTCGAAAAGTATTTATCGTTAGCTAAGAAAAATAGTTATTATCTTAGCAGATATAGATTTTTATACAGATGTATTAGGTACCTAAATAAGTTACTAAGAATATTATTATGTCAACAGATGTATATTTAACAGACATAGTAGTTCAATATTTTATTAAAAACATATAATCAAATATTGCCTAGAATTTTAACATATGGGAAAGTGCGGTTTACTTTAAAAACAAACAAAATACGAAAGCCACTTATATATAGCCACTAACCGAAGAATCTCTCAAATCATAGAAAAGTTAGCGGATGCGTTCCTACTTTCTATATCCTTTTAGATACTTGCGAAACTAGTTTCCGATACGCTGACAAACGGACATGACCAATGTTAATAGATCGGAGGCACACGATCGACTTTCTATTGTCTGTTGTTTATGGGACGTTACGGTGTCGTATGTGTGCTGTCTTGACTGCTAATTAGTTGTCTATGCAATTTTGATGACATGGAATAAAATTGTACTATGATTTTTTAATTACAGGGCTGTCAAAACTAGGCTGTTAATAAAAATCCATTGTCTCATGCTGACTTTGTTGTATTATTTTGTTTTATAATACTGACTTTAATACAAATATTCGATGCTTATTTAATTATCTTTGTTAGTAAAAAATCTGTCATAAGGGGTATGTAAATTATAATTAATCTAACCTATTCAAATTTTATGTTTCTAACTTTAGTGCGTTAAGGCTGTGCGACGATTAGTTAAACACCCTTTCGCTTTTACATAATTATCTCGTATTAACTGTTACCTGTAAAGTTATATAACGTTAAATAAAGCCTCTTGTAGTCAATATTTAAGCATATTAAATTCTAGGGATTTGCGTACTAAGTATGCACAATTTACGCAAACACGACGTTTCGGGACAGACTAAGCAAAATAAAAAGAGTTGTATGTTCGAACTTCGGTCTAGAAAACATTTTAAATGAATTTAGATTGATATTAAGGATCTGAATATTTGAATTTTCGTCTTTGTGCATATCCTTGTCTATGGTATTCACGACAAAATCAAATTTTACTAGATTATTATAATACTACCTTTAAAAAATAAATATTATAATTACTACAGACCACAAGAAACTTTCATTCGCTTTATTCTGATTAATTACAACGTGAAACCGAACGCAAAAAAGTTTGTGTTGGCGACCCTGCAACAACATGGCGGTGAAATGCGCGGGAAAATCTGAAATCGCTTCCGTGGGTCATCGGCCGGTGAAAGATATTCGAAAGCGAATGTTGTGTGCTTATTATTGTTTATTTCTTGTCTCATTTATAACTTAATTTAATAACCACAAACTGACTCTTTTTAAAAATAAATGACCTAATGTCTTTTGGTGTAATATAAATAACAAGTCAATGCCCTAAGATTTAACCCGGATATTATTTTGTAAAATCATTAACTTGTCATTGGCAAAATGGTCATAAGACCGAGAAGCCATTGCGCAAAACAAAAAAAAACATTGTTTATTTGATATTCAGCTATACTTTGTGCAAAACATACCATATATGTAAAATAGAAGGCTGGTTCATTTTTCATGTTGCCATTTAAAAACGTGACAACAAATATATATGTATTTTTTATGTACAGACTACATTAATAAAATCACAAAAAAATAACATGAGCAAACTTTTACATTATATTGTTAAACATCTGAAATATTAAAAAAAAATGCGAGGTAGCCACACCTTTACGCTGTCAACAAATTATACGTCTTTATTTTGCATAGGCCTACGGGGGCGCTTACAAATATTCAGCAGCTTACAACTGAGAAGATCCGGCAAGGAACCCAGCGGGTATGCCTTTTTTCTTTGTATATTTATTTTCTTTGCTATGTTGTTTTTACAAAGAAAGACGAAATTGTTTTAAATATAAGAAGAAGAGTAACAATAAATTTGGAACCCTGGTTATCAAAAATAAAGAGTCTTGAAAGAGAAATATGCAGTGAAAAAAATACGTATATCATAACATGACTCTTCATTTAAATGTATCCCCATCCAGCCATCAGCCCTTTGAGGTCCACTGCTGGAAATAGGCCTCCCCTAAATGACGCCACTGCAACCGGTCCTGGGCCTTCTGAATCCAACGGTTTCCCGCTGTCTTCTTCAGGTCATCGGTCCATCTGGTGAGGGGGCGACCTGTGCTCCCTTTGCCTAAACGTGGTTGCCACTCGAGGACCTTCCTTCCTCATCGGTTATCGGTCCTACGAGCGATGTGGCAGGCTCATTACCACTTCAGCTTCCTAATTTTGAGAGGTATAAACGTAAATATAAATTTACAAGCTATTCAAAACTTGAAATTTAGTAAAAATAAGGTAGCCTACATCTCACACAACATTAAGCGAGGCGCGCTACCTAAGACACGTTTATTCTCACAAAGATGAGAATACAAGATTATATCTCAATTTTAAGACTAAGTATGTCGCCATTAAAATGTAGGAAATAAGTCCAAAATACACGTCTACGGCGCATATGCGACGAGTTTTAATGTTTAAACAAATAAAAAATACTTATCAAACATCTATAAGTTTTCGATGTGATTTGAATAAGGTTAATAACCAATGGAAGCTACTGTTTTGTTGTTAATCATTTTTTAATAGTCTAAAGTAATAATTATGACATTAAGTAATACAAGATTCGACTTATTTGTCGTTTTATATAACTTTATTTTTTATATAATGGAACGTTTAAAACGTTTTTTGGATTAAGTTAAAGATTTGGGCCAGCTCTTTGCTCGAAATTTCTGTCTATAAAATAATAAAGGCAGTGTAGACAAATCCTTTTTTTTATGACTGAAGTAGCAAACAGTGCAGTCCATCTGATGGTAAGTGGTCACTACCGCCCATGGATGTCGGTAATAAACTTCATACAGAACATGTGTTCCATCTGAAGTCAATCACAGATGCGTTGCTACTGAGGACTATGATGGTCGCCTCATGTAAAAGCATGCCAGCAACCACACCCTTCTATCGAAACACAAGAAATGCTTCACGCTAGAAATAGGTGTAGCGGTGGTACTTCGCCAGTCGAACTATACTGGTTCTACCACTTTTTATATATACTTTTTTCTTATATCTTTTACTGGCAGACACTAAAATTTCTAAAACCATAACATAGACTAACGTTCAATACAGTCTAAATTTACAGTAAAAAGTCATAACCACAAAACTGTAAACTCCGTTGTGCACAAATAAAACAGATAATTTCAACTCGCAAATCATCGCATCATACGTTTAAGTGGATCACATACTTAAACGGTTTCTTAAACAAGTCTTAAATAAAAGTGACTAATCCTGCGGTTGAAAGGTCAATAGTAATGGCATTCTTTGACCAAAATATTGAAGGTCACGCAAATGTTGGATGAATGAGTTTTCATTATAGAACAGGTCGGCAGTTTGAGCAGCCTTAATGACCCCTTTTGAAGACGACTTCGACTTTTGGCGATAGAATATTTTCATAGAAAAGGACATGAAGTTTTTACCTACTTGTCGATGAAGGTTTACCTGTACAAGAATCTAATTATAATTAATCTGAAATGTATATATAAATTACCATTATTTCAATTTATTTTAACTTCGACTATAAGTTTACGTCTATAAAAATTACTGTTTTTTTTTTAGTTTTTGAGTCCTCCTCGCCGTTTTCAATAATGGTGATTTCTATCATGAAATAAAAAGTAAATAAATAATTACAATGGAATATATTGAATAAGGTTTTTATAGATTTAATTGTAGTTATGAACCTTTTTTATCAGAATGAAATTGCAGACGAGCTTGCCGTCCACCTGATGGTAAATAGTTACACTGCCCACGGACATCTGAAAGTAACTTCATATAGGCGTTCTATCTAAAGTCACAGACACATTACTACCCGAGAACTAATATGGTTGCCTTATATGAAAGGGAGCCGGCAACCACACCTTTTTTCGGATTTCACCTGATTCCGCAAAAAATGCTTCACGGTAGAAATAGGTGAGGTGGTAGTAGTACTAGACTGGTTCTACCACGGTTACCAAAAAAATAAAAAATCTGCATGTAATTATAAGCTAGGTATAAGATTTTATCTACTGGGGTCTACCATCATTTAAATTCGTAATACTTAGCAACGATACATCTCATTCATTAATAGTTCCAGTAATTAAATTAATATACTTTGTTGCCAAGTAGACATCAGAATGAAACGGATATGAAAATTTATGTTTATGGCTCAAAAAAGCTTACAAAAACTAGTCTATGCTTGGCTACACATATTTAGCATCTTATTTTCCTTTTATATCCTTGGGATACAGCTTTCAACAATATTTTCACTGCCCAAGTAGGCCAAGAAGACATCTGAGTAACAAGTTTGAAAAATGACCCAAACTTATCTGAAAACTCAAACTTGACATGTTATTGAAATTAAACATTTTCTATTTTTCCAAGTACTACCAACAGTTACCAACATTTGTCCAAAGTAAGAGAGTAATTACTCTGAAAAGGAGCCATATAGAAGCTTGGTCCAAGCTCCGTGGCACGTGGTCACGCGTCCGGTTGCCACTTTCAACACGAATCAAGGTCGAACGGTAGAAATTTACGCACCTACCACACGGGAGCGGTAAAATAGCGCTTCGGAGACAATGTTCGGAAATATCAACTCTAGTTTATTTATATTTACAGTGACATTTAATTTAAGTCAAAACAACGGAAATACATAAGTACATAATGAAATGTAACATAATAGCAGTAAAAAATAAAAAAAAGACATGGAATATTGCAGGCATACTACTATTTCGGATTTTAACTGATTGATAACAATTTCCGTTGTTTGTGTATACAAAATACTTTTGTAGCACTAGAAACAAGCTTAAGGAATAATGTTCCGTTTTAGTATCTACTTTGTTGGTTCAATTTTTAATATTGGTTTTAATTTTTAACAAAACCTTATAAAAATCACAAATGGGACAAAAAGTCCCATAACGTCTAACATGTGTAGCGGAGAGTCTTAGATGGGTGGCAGTTCACTGGAACATAACTACTGTAGTAAGTACTTATCCAAAATAAGTAATCCTACGTTCTCAGACGACGTAGTGAGATGTTTGACGACCGAAACAGCTCTTTAATAAATCTAACTTCAAAACATAATAAAAAATGATTATAATTCGTATTTGTAAATATGTCAGTGTATGTTAGTTAAATGTCTATAAATATTTTTCTGCATTAAAAATAAATTAAAAATAGGTTTATTTTATTATTCTAAAAATACAATTCCTACTCAAAACACGATACGTTATAATATCATAATTAATTATACTGCACAAATATAGTGACAAGCTATTTCAAAATAATACTTTTGTTATTTGACGGAAGCATTAATCCTATATGTATATTAGAAGATTATATTGTCGAATTTAAATAAAACATGAGTTACGAAAACTAAAATACGCAGTTCATCCTCAAATGAATTAATAAGTTATTTCGATTACCCTTGACTGGATAAAGGTCAAAAGCGATGACTCAGACTTCTATGTGAAGTCTAAAAACGTGATGTTTTGGTGTTATCGCCAGACATCCTATTTGTGGACAGTTTTAACGTTTTATTACGATTTTGATTACGACGTAGTTTTTAAGATAACTGACGTATAAATTGTAATAATGATGTGTTTATTTAAAATGCTTAGAATGCTTCTGAATAACTATTTAGTATAACTATATGAAGTTGGAGTCATAATTTATATTCATACTGGCTTAATCCCGTGACTCCGCCCGCTTTGTTTACGTTTAAGGGAGTAATGTGTGTTACATTCCAGCAAATTTAGAGCCAAAATAGCATTTGTGGGAAATAGGGTTAAAGTTGTTTTTTTAGAGAAAAAAATCATGTGACCTCAATTTCTGGTAGGATCATGTTAAGTAGTATGGAACTCCCAACAACAAAATCCTACCAAAAATTAAGGTATCATGTTTTTTTTTCGGTAAAAAAAGACTTCAAACCTCATTTCCCGCAAATGTTATTTTGGCGCTTTAGCATTATTTCCTTTCCGTTTCCACTGACGATATACTTATACGTAGGATAACAAACTTCCGCCTTTACACTATAATATATATGATTTCAGACTAGTATTATAGACTACTGGATCGAACTGCATAAACCTCAGGTGATCTCCGCTGAGCGTCATTACTTCCCACGTTTAGTAAGAGAAGCTATAGAGATCAAAAAATATCCTAAGAATTTTAACAGAGAAGATGGTTTAAAACTTGCACAAGCGTGGAATCCGGTGGTTAGTTTATGTAAATCGCAAATAGTGAAAAGTGTGGTGCGTAAGGATAAAGTTAGTGTTGTGTGTCGTGATATGGAACCTAAAAAAGGAAAAACGAACTAGACGTAGGGTAGATAGGTTAATTTACCACTAGTGCTTGTCAACGGTTTCTCCCCGCTACCGCAGTTTGGCAGTGACCACGATCCATGCAACTGGGTCGAAATATCGGCAAAAAGAATTCTATAAAAATTCATAAACCGCATATCGTGAGTACCCGTTAAGTATTATAATACTATAATATATTTTTTCATGCCTGTAAATCTGTTTGTAAACTCACTGTTAATGAATTTGTTTGACATTTATTTATTTTAACTAATCATCGATGAAATATTTGTAACAACTTCAAACATAGACTTGATAAAAACAATAAACATCATAATCTTCCGCTAAGAACAAAAAAATCGTCACGTTTCTGTTGTACGAATCCGGGAGTGTAAAACCTGATTTTATTATCGCCACCTACTCATATACATTAATAAGCGAGCCATGTGAATAGATTTAAGTATTTATACGAACTTTATGAATCAAAATGAATTAAATCGAAATAAGCATGCTAAGAAAATGACATAACATATAATAAAATTTATGACACTACCATATGTATTGAGAGTCATTTAATAGAAGGTCGTTTTGTATACTTTTTGTTTGTATGTTTTAATAAAACTAGTCACCCGTCGCAACGGTCGAAATTCGACCGTAATTTAAATGAAAAAACTTAACTTCATATTGTCCAAAGTATCAAGAATATTTCTCAAACTCAAATGAATTGTAATAATTTTCAAGTTATTTTGAAAGCACCTGTTAAAGGTAAAAAGAGATTTATTAACTATCTGCATTTAAAAGCAATAGCGGGTATTTTGACAAATACATCTGACATTGTTGACATTATTTGTATTCATAGTAAGTTTGAATGTTCTATTTCATTATTTATGTGTGTTTCGAATGCAAGGTAGTGTGTGTAATGTGTTTTTAATTGATTTTATGTACGTTTTATACTTTATTTGTAAAAAATATTAGCATTGCGTAATCCTTCTCTACATCAACTATAACCGTGCGTAATTTCATACTCCTCCGTCTGCGGTAAGTATCTTAAAAACGATTCACAAGTTTTGCTTCTCGTATTAATATATAGAAAAATTTAATACATAGATGTACCTTAATCAAGTATTATGCTTTGAACAATAAACTATTTGGGACAAAGAAGTAAGCCATAGAAGAATTAAATATATAGGAACGGACAATCAAGATCTGATGGATAGGTATGGACAGACAAACGTTGTGTAATCAAGCGACATAGTAGTAAACTATAATTTGGCTTCAGTTATATCACAAGAGAATGTGAGTCTTCTTATAACTTAACCTTACTATCGTAACTGGAAACTAATGACTGAGTCGTGACAAACATCACTACTGTACTGTACGGTACAGCAATGTAAATCGTGCTTGACACCTAAATCAGAGCTTTCAAGTCACTGACACTTAAGCACCTTACTCCATTGTAGACAAACTGAACTAAAAATTATATTTTTATATTTTTTTCATGTTACCAAAAATGCTTTATTCGTAACCTTAACATACTTATTTATAATAGTCTTTTTTTATTTGACTGAAGTAGCAAACGAGCATGTAGTCCACCTGATGGTAAGTGGTCACAGCTACGTCATGGACATCTATAATCAACTTCATACGGAACATGGGTTCTATCTGAAGTCAATCACAGATGCGTTGCTACTCCCGAGGACTATGATGGTCGCCTCCCACCTCACTCCCTTCTATCGAAACGCAAGAAAAGCTTTACGCTAGAAATAGGTGTGGCGGCGGTACTTTCCCGGTCGAACTACACTGGTTCTCTCTTCAATTTTATATCCATATTATATTTTATTCATCCAAATACATTAAAAGTTTATTGCTGGATAAGCATCCTCTATTAGGTAACAGCAAGGTAACAGTTATAATTGTTAACAATTACTTTTAGGTCTATCTACACTCTTTAAGTTTTTAGTACAATGAATCAAATTATCAAATTGTGATCATAAAACAAAATAACTTGATGTATACATAAGACCTCCTCTACTCCGGAAATACATATCGCACCTTTATTCATAAAAAGAAATAACTCGAAATTTATGTTTCGCGAGTTTATACCATAAAGCGAACGAAATAGGGGATAATCTCGCAAATCAAAAATTTAAAGATATTTCTTTTTATGAATAAAAAATGTGCGATATGTGTTAAATATTACAAACCAAACGTCACTTATAACCGTTTACTTTTGTCGTTAACAAAAGTGTAAAGATTTTGCTTCAACTATCGGTGTGGTATAAACATGAGGTCAACAACGTAACATCTTGTGTATCCATTTACTTTCAAAATTACACAAGACACAAACCCATAATTATTCTCCAAGCTATGTGCGTAAATAACATTGTGTTGTGTACGCAATCTCCTGTCAAATTATTAGACACTAGCTGAATTATCCATGCTACGCTACATTGTCACTAAAGTGACACCTTTAAATTTTTCAAGGTGGTAGAACCAGGGTAGTTCGATCGGGGAAGTACCACCGCCACACCTATTTCTGTGTGAAGCATTTCTTGCCTTTCGATAGAAGGGTGTGGTTGCCGGCACATTTTCACATGAGGCGACCATCATAGCCCTCAACGCATCTGTAATTGATTTCAGATAGAGCCCAAGCTCTATCTATCATTTGAAGTTGCTTACAGGTGTCCATGGGCGGCAGTGACCACTTACCATCAGGTGGACTGCATGCTCATTTGCTACTTCAGTTAGATAAAAAAAATACTAGTATACTAATATAGCGGCATTTTAGCGCCTGTTAGAATAAGGCTTTGTTACGAAAACGTAATTATAGATTTAAGATAAAACAGTTATTACTCCTTTCTTTGTTAAAAGGTTGTATGTGTTAGAAAATTAATTAAAAAAGCACAATTGTACGCAATTAATTACATTATCTACCTGTTTTGATCGCAATTCCAGTATCTCTATCATGAAAGTTCTGCTTTTAAGTATTTACCTGCAACTATGTGTTTAGAAATACATATTTGAACATTATATCAGTGCCAGTAACCAAAAAATTCACCTTGGAAAAACCTTTGGCTTCGGCGAAAATGGATCGAAGCTTGGCCGAAGCCGAAAGTTCCTTTTTTTTTGTTTTCGAGGGGGAAACCTTCCAAAGGTACCCGACGCCGTGGGAGCGACGCAGAGTTATGTGGGATTTTTACCGCACTAAAACCCCCCGGTGGCCGTCCTCGGCGCTGAAAAGGAGGACTCCGGGATCTCGAAACGACTTCAACCGGAATCCTCCGAGCGCGCTGCCCCATCGGGCTCCTCCCAGATGGGCGGCTGGGCCCACCGCTCCGTCTAGTCTTTACGATGGTATGCGACCACACATACCGCCGTCCTTCCCGGGATTGCCTGACCGAACGGTTCGAGCTCCCACTCTAGTTGTCTGCAACCCCGGAAGCCCCTTTTAGTCGCCTCTTACGACAGGCAGAGGATACCGTAGCCCTCTTCTAACCCCGAGGCTACAGGGACGAAGCCGAAGGTTCCTAGCAAGCCCCCAAATAGAACAAACTGGAACGAATGTACGACATCGCTTTGGAAAAGATAATGCGGTAAGCACACACTGGAGTAAATGGATTTGCTTCGCAAATTTTGTTCGGGATTCACATTATTTTTAAATGTAAATTACGAAATTTCAGAGGTGGTAGAACCAGTGTAGTTAAACCGGGGAGGTACCCCCGTCACACCTATTTGGCGTGAAGCATTTCTTGCGTTTGGTGGTTTGATTGACTTCGGATAGAACCCATGTTCTATATGAAGTTGATTACAGATGTCCATGGGCGACAGTGACCACTTACCAGCAGGTGCTGCATGCTCGTTTGCTACTTCAACCTTATAAAGAAAAAAACATGCGTGCGTACAAAGTACACATGTCAGAAGTGAAACTTCTTTGGCGAACTAATTTATAAATCTTGTTTATATTTATACAAATCTAAAACTTTAAATTTCCAAGATTAAGAGGAAGGGAAAAAGGCGTGATACGACGTTCGCTCTGTCTCACTTTTTCTCTCAATCTTTCTCACTCGCTTGCTCCCTACTCTCACTCCTGTCTTACTCTCTCTCAATCGGTCTCGATCACTCTCTGTCTCTTTTCCGACATTTCCGTTGCATACCGGCGTGACGTTTCATCTGTAAAAATTTTACCCTCATGCGCCTAAAGAAGTTTCACTTCAAAAACTTAAGGTTGCCCACAGATGGGTGGCTACCCATAAGATAAGTATTTCATGTTAACAAGAGGACTAAGTTAGAACGGTTAAGTATGTCTATGTCAAGAAAGTGCTTCAAACTCGTTAAAATATATTATCATTACCGTATTATCAATGAAGGCACATAGCGTATGTAACGGAGGCTCTAACGGTTCTAATGGTGGTAGTCGGTCTGTGTGTCAATGAATTGATTTGTTAATTGGTGAATAATTCAACTTTAACTAGCTTTGATGACTTTGTTTAAATTAATGAAATGCAATGTATTTATTTAGAAAAGGCTTAACACATGCAAATTGTTAGTAAAAATATTTTTACTTACACTACCATCGAATGGAAACACCACCGTAACTAAGAAAATCTGGCAAAAAAATAGGGGGTTGTCTTTTTTTTTAAATATATTTCTTTAATTTTTTTTTCATCTTTATTTTTAGGGGTTGTTTATTTGAGAATAAATGTCTGTTTCGAAGGATTTTGCTCAATACACCAGTCTTTAGAAATCCACTGAAGTATATTTCAGACTAGCTGAACTCCGCAACTTCACCCGCGTCAAAAAATCGATGTATCGATTGTCCCGTGGGAATAAGATATTTTCACACAGTAAAAAGTAGCCTATATGTTAATCCAGAGTGTCAGCTAACTCGGTACCAAATTTTAATCGGAAAATCGCTCCAGCCGTCTAGACGTGAAGAAGTAACAAACATACACACTCACAAACTTTAGGCTTTACAATATTAGTATGAAGTATGATTAGGATGATAACCACACTATTGAAATGGTTATAAGCACTCTAAATAGGCAATAAGTACTCTTTTTTTATCAGATTGGAGTAGTAAACGAGCATGTAGTCCACCTAATGGTAGTGGTCACTGCCGCCCGTCTGTAATCATGGACATCTGTAATCAACTACATACAGAACATGGGTTCCATCTGAAGTCTATCACAGATGCGTTGCTACTCCCGAGGACTATGATGGTCGCCTCATGTGAAAGTGTACCGGCAACCACACCATTCTATCGAAACGCAAGAAATGCTTCACGCTAGAAATAGTCGTGGCGGTGGTCTTCCCCAGTCTAACTACACTGGTTCTACCACCTTGAAACTCAAGACCAGATGGACTATATTAACCTTTTAAGTGGTCACATTAGCCTACGAACATTTACAACAACAGAGAAACAACTAGGTATACGTTGAAAGAGGCTTCACTATAAATCATAAAATTATCGTGAAATGTTCAATGAAGAAATAAAAGAAAGTACTAAACAACAGTAATTCATAATCCAATCTACCCATTGATGCCGATACGCACTACTTGCCCCAACTGACCCCGATGGTGACGTACCACCGATTGATTTGTCAATCAGTACTGTATTAACGTGTTAGCTGAGGTTGGGTGGAAGTACTCTTTGTAGTAGTCTTGGTATCATTTTCATACTTATTTCTGTACTAGCTAAACCCCGTAACTTCGCAAGCGTTAAAAAAATCGATTTATCGAGTGTCCCGCGGGAATAAGATATTTTTCCACAGTAAAAAGTAGCCCATATGCTAATCCAAAGTCCCAGCTAACTCGCTATCAAATTTTATGAAAATCGCTCTAGCCGTTTAGACGTGAAAAAGCAACAAACATACACACACACAAACTTTCGCCTTTATAACATTATAGTATCATCATTACATTTTTTTTAACGTCAGCGAACCTTTTATAGGCTCCTCTCCGCTAAGCAACGGAGAGATTGAAAGGAGGCCTTCCCTCCCCTTTGAGATAGACCCTATGTGTGCCCCAGGCCAGCGCTCGTGGGGGCCGGAAGTCGTTTGACATTAAATTCCCAAGCATTAAATACTAAAATCTTCTAGAAATTCGACACGTATCGACGGATGAAAATATCGCAGACGTTTCAGACACAAACTGTTTCTTACAGAAATCGGAATCCGTAGGTTCTGGGTCTGGGTGTTTGTCTATTCGTCTTGTATCCATAGTACCAACGACACAGGAGAAAATCCTACTGTGGGGCTATGAGTGTAGAAAGCATGTTTTTTTTTAATAAAAAAAAATTGATACATTTGTGGGCACTTCATCCACATTTCATATGTTACGTATATGTAATCTATTTATAATATTACACTACAAACATATATACACTGACACATCATATAATGTTATGTAATTATATTTATATACATACACACATACATATACATACACATACATAACATTCACAAAGCAGCGACACATTCATACACGCAACTACTCCTCAACACCACACCCCGGACTCAAATCCAGGACACTAGGTGTGTGTTGGAGTCCTGCCGAGCGGCCGGCCGCGGCCGCCATTGTCTGCGCGCGCGCATCGCGCCAGCGGTCGCCCCCCGCCGTCTCACACCTCACCGGCTCGCGGCTTGACCGCTCCGGCCGCGCCCGCTCGGCAGTCGGCTAACCCTCGTCCCGCGCTGTACCTGTGTCGCTCGTTACGCCCGGCTAACCACTACGATCTCCGCGTAGTGTTTGCTTAAGTGCCTAGAACTGCTATTTTGTGCTTCCGAACTATATAGACTATCGCTTGTGTGCCTAGTGTTTAAAGACTACTTTTAGTGTTTAAGTTTAGTGCCTAGGACGCTTTATCGTTTCTCTTACTCCTTCTTATTAAATATGGTAGATTTAAGTGTGGACAATTGTTTAGTTTTAATTAGTGTTAGTGCATGCTATGGACCCTAAGGTATTATTGTGACCGCGCAATAAACTCTTATTTTAAGTGGACTTGTGCGTCATTGCGTTTTGCACCACGGCCTTGCGAGTGCAGCCATTCTGCCCCGACGACCCGGAGCTATGGTTTGCGCTCCTCGAGGGCCATTTCCTGTATCATAAGGTACAAGACGACACAAAAAGGTACACCCATGTCATTACTAATCTCGACATGAAGAACGCGAAGGTCGTGAGGGATATCATTATCAGCCCTCCGACCCGGGACCGATATCAATTTTTAAAAACTGAACTGATCAGCCGACTGCGATCAAATAATAACAAGCGGATTGAGCAACTTCTCGTCAACGAGACGCTCGGCGACCGGACGCCGTCACAGTTCCTGCGACACCTGCGGGACCTGGCGGGTCCCACTGCCCATGACCAGCTCATCCGCGCTACCTGGTACAACGGACTGCCACACTACGTGCAGGCAGTGCTCTCCACCCTGCACTCCGACACCCTGGAGCAACTGGCAGACCTCGCGGATCGGTTACAGGAGATCGCTGCACCCACCGCGGTCGCACCCTCCCCTGCCGCCCCTGCGACTTCAAACCAAATAGCGGACCTTAATAAGATGGTGCAACAACTGGCTCGGCAGATCGACATGCACACGCATGCCCCACGCCAGCCTGACGTCAGCCCTGCACCACGGGCCCGCCGCTCCGCTTCCCATGCGAAGAAGCAGAAGCCCGCTGCCCCATCTACGTCCAGCATGGGCCAGTCATTAATGTCTGCCGACAATACCCAAGGTACTACCGGTCGTCTATTTATTAAAGATCACAAATTAAACGTAGAATTTCTCATTGACACCGGTAGTGACCTTAGTGTATATCCACATTCCTCTCTTCGAGAGCGCAGACGAGTAAGCGATTTTAAATTAAGTGCCGCAAACGGCACTACTATAAACACTTACGGTATTGTGGAGTTGAATTTAAATTTAGGTTTAAGGAGGAATTTCCAGTGGCGTTTCACGGTTGCGGACGTCACTAAACCTATAATTGGTGTAGATTTTTTAAATCACTTTAATTTAATAGTTGACACCCGCAACCGGCGCTTACTGGACAACACAACGACTCTGTCATCAAATGCCTTTATAGCCAAATCTGATATATTTTCTGTTAAGGTTGCAACGGGTGACACACGGTACCACGCGCTGCTGAGTAAGTTCCCCGAAATTACAAGACCTTCAGGTAAGCCGCTCACTCCAAGACACTCCACAGTACACCATATACGCACCACACCCGGCCCACCGGTATCATGCACCCCACGTCGACTCGCCCCAGACAAGTTGAAGATAGCAAGGACGGAATTCGAACTCATGCTTTCTAACGGCACAGCGCGTCCTTCCGAGAGTCCGTGGGCTTCACCGCTCCATCTTGCGCCTAAGAAAGATAACGGTTGGAGGCCTTGTGGTGATTACAGGTTGCTCAATGCACGGACGGTCCCCGATCGTTATCCTATTAGGCACATCCACGACTTTGCCCATAGTATAGCTGGATGTAAAGTCTTTAGCACCATCGACCTTGTAAAAGCCTATAACCAGATCCCGGTCTACGAGGAGGACATTGCTAAAACAGCAATTACAACACCTTTTGGCCTGTTTGAGTTTCCGTACATGACCTTTGGCCTTCGGAACGCAGGTCAGACCTTCCAGAGGTTTGTCGACGAGATGACGCGGGGCCTGGACTTCGCCTACTGCTACCTGGACGACTTCTTGGTATTCTCTCGCGACGAGGATGAGCATGAGTCACACCTGCGTGAACTGTTCACCCGCATGCAGGACTACGGCATCCTCGTCAACACCTCGAAGTGCGTCTTCGGTGCCAGTCAGGTAGACTTCCTGGGCTAGCGCATCTCTGAGTCCGGCACGAAACCTCTGGAATCCAAGGTCCAGGCCATTACGGAGTTCCCCGCGCCGAAAACTGTCAAGCAGCTTAGGCGGTTTTTGGGGATGGTTAACTTTTATAGGCGATTTTTACCGCACGCCTCGACCATCCAGGCCCCACTAAACGCCCTGCTTGGCGGTTCGGCAAAGGGATCACAGCCGGTCGATCTTACAGGTGACACACTTCTTGCCTTTGATCGGTGTAAGGAAAGTCTTGCTAGCGCTGCATTACTTGCTCACCCAGACTGCGATGCTCAACTTGGACTAGTCACAGATGCGTCTGACTTAGCCATAGGCGCAGTACTGCAGCAGCTCATCAATGGCGAATGGCAGCCATTAGCATTCTTTTCACGTAACCTGAGCCCTTCGCAGCAAAAATATACGCCGTACGACCGCGAATTGCTGGCCATATACGAATCCATCAAGTATTTCCGACATATGTTGGAGGCCAGACACTTCGTGGTCTACACGGATCACAAGCCGCTCAGTTTCGCTTTCCATGAGCGGAAAGCCAACTGTACGCCTCGTCAATTTCGCCATCTTGACTTCATCTCGCAATTCACGACAGACATCCGGTACATCAAGGGTACCGACAATGTGGTGGCTGACACATTGTCAAGGGTCGATGAATTGCAGATGCCAGTCGACATTGAAACGCTTGCTCAATCGCAAGCGTCGGATCCAGAGCTTCTTCAGTACCTTGAGGGAGAAACATCACTTCGCCTGAAGAAGCTCAAGGTTCCCGGTAGCAGCCGGGAGTTATATTGTGACGTCAGCACTCCGTCACCAAGGCCTTTTGTACCGCAATCACTGCGGAAACAACTGTTCGACAGCCTCCACAGTTTGAGCCACCCAGGTCCCAAAGCGACCGTCAAGTTAGTGGCCGAACAGTTTGTCTGGCCTGGGATGCGCAAGGACTGCCGAGAGTGGTCACAAAAGTGCCTTGCGTGTCAACGCGCAAAGGTAGGTCGCCACGTGTCATCATCATTGGGCACGTTCGACTTACCACGCGCAAGATTTGCTTTCATCCACGTGGACATTGTCGGTCCCCTACCACCATCTCAGGGCTACCGCTACTGCTTGACGGCGGTGGACCGCTTCACTCGGTGGCCCGAGGTCACTCCGATGGTGGACATCACCGCGGAGACGGTCGGTAAGGCACTCGTTTCTTGGATTTCCAGATTCGGGTGTCCAACCGACATCATTACCGACCGTGGCCGCCAGTTCGAGTCCGCCCTTTTCCAATACCTTGGAAAAGTGGTGGGCTTCAAACATCGCCGAACTACCGCCTACCATCCGGCGTGCAACGGCATGGTGGAACGGTTCCACCGTCAGCTCAAGGCAGCGATAATGTGCCACGCTGACGGCAATTGGGTCGAGTCCCTGCCCTTTGTACTCTTGGGCATCAGGTCTTCTTTTAAAGAGGACCTACAATCGTCGTCGGCCGAACTGGTGTACGGTGGGCCACTACGTCTGCCAGGAGAATTCTTCCAGGCAACAGCTCCCGAAACCACAGATATCTCGGAGTTCACGACGCGCCTAAGACACATAGCGGCTAAGATCCGACCCGCTCCCGCTGCTCGCCACACCACGAACAAGATCTTCGTGCACAAGGAGTTGCAGGTGTCGAGTCACGTCTTCTTACGAGACGATGCGACTAGAGGGTCACTACAACCACCCTATACAGGGCCCTATCAAGTGCTCGAACGTAGGGACAAGACTTTTCGAATATTGGTTAAGGGCAGAAGTGTCACAGTAAGCGTAGACCGCCTCAAACCGGCCTACCTACTCGTGGACCCATCCACACCTAATAACCCTGTCCCTACTCCCAGCCACCCTCCCGCACCTACACCTTTTCCTACACCAGCTCCTGCTCCATCATCTGATCCTCCTCCCATCCTGCGGTCGAATACTCACGCTCCGGAAGGCGGCCGAACAACTCGCTCCGGCCGCCGAGTTCGTTTTCCGGACTTCTATCGACCGTAGACACGGTCTCTGGGGGGGAGAGATGTGGGCACTTCACCCACATTTCATATGTTACGTATATGTAATCTATTTATAATATTACACTACAAACATATATACACTGACACATCATATAATGTTATGTAATTATATTTATATACATACACACATACATATACATACACATACATAACATTCACAAAGCAGCGACACATTCATACACGCAACTACTCCTCAACACCACACCCCGGACTCAAATCCAGGACACTAGGTGTGTGTTGGAGTCCTGCCGAGCGGCCGGCCGCGGCCGCCATTGTCTGCGCGCGCGCATCGCGCCAGCGGTCGCCCCCCGCCGTCTCACACCTCACCGGCTCGCGGCTTGACCGCTCCGGCCGCGCCCGCTCGGCAGTCGGCTAACCCTCGTCCCGCGCTGTACCTGTGTCGCTCGTTACGCCCGGCTAACCACTACGATCTCCGCGTAGTGTTTGCTTAAGTGCCTAGAACTGCTATTTTGTGCTTCCGAACTATATAGACTATCGCTTGTGTGCCTAGTGTTTAAAGACTACTTTTAGTGTTTAAGTTTAGTGCCTAGGACGCTTTATCGTTTCTCTTACTCCTTCTTATTAAATATGGTAGATTTAAGTGTGGACAATTGTTTAGTTTTAATTAGTGTTAGTGCATGCTATGGACCCTAAGGTATTATTGTGACCGCGCAATAAACTCTTATTTTAAGTGGACTTGTGCGTCATTGCGTTTTCACCTTTCCTGCACACACCCATAAGACTTTCACCACACTCACACCCATCTCCATACATTGTCCTACCGCGGATTAGAGCACTTTATCTCTGTTATTATATAACTCCGTTACGGCTAGTTGGACAATATCACGCTTTCAACTTCTTACAAGATCCCGCATTATGGTAATCCGACCATGTAATCTGATTATGTAGTAATGAATGGATAATCATTATCCTATCAATTAAATATACAAGTATATTAGTGAATTGCAATGCAGTATGGTTTGAACGGGGAGATCGCACCGCTACATATATTTATAGCGTGATGTAGTTCTTGCGTGTTTTGGTAGTAACCACTTGTTGTGGTGGACTGCATGGTCATTTGCCACTTCAATAAGATAAAAAAAGATTATTGCGTTCCGGTGGAAGGGTGTGGTTGTTGACTGAACATGCGTATCAGTGTTGCCAGATTTTTTTTCAACAAACTGCAGATCCATTAAAGTTTGTACAGATTTGGCGACCTTTTTTTGACCGACAAACTTAAGTTCCAACTATATGCAAATGGCGATCTTTTTTTGCAAAAGTCCAGTCCTTCCCGAAAAGCAGGGCTGAGCCTGTCCCGTGCGAGTTATTTAATTTTGGTGTAAACTCGGGACGTCCCGCCAAATTCGGGATGTCTGGCAACCCTGATACACATACAGGTGTACACCAGATTCTGCCATGTAGTAAAACCATTTTAGTTCAACTGGGGAGATGCCACTGCCACACCTACTTCTATCGTGAAGTAGTCCCTGTCTTTCCATAGAATGGTTCGGTAGCCACTTCAACTGTGGTGTGGTAGCTCACTTTCAAATGAAGCGACCATCTTACCTTGAAAAAACCCCTGGTCTATTTAAAGTTCCTAGGTGTACCCTGCACGCCTTGCTACGCCATCACAAAAAAAAAAGATACACCAGAAACGTTCGCGACCTCATGAATAACAACGGTCATCACATGATCAAATCAATAGTTTCAGATTCTATAGAGGACATACGGCAAACATTATTTTTTATAAATAAGAAGAAGATTTGCCGTTGTTTAGTTTAGGGAAAAGTAACTACTTACCATCTATTGAACTGCATACTTGTTCTCTCCTTCAATTTTTAATAAACAGAATGAGTAACTGCACTATATTTAACACACAAACATACCACACATTTTATACACTAATGGACTTCCGTCAAATTCCCAGCAGCACATTGAAGTTTCTAGGTTAACTATATTACGTGATAGTTGCTTCAAGCAACACGAATTACTTCGCAATTTCAGTGGGTGTAAATATTATCACGCTCGCCACTGGGCGCCACTGGTAAGTAAAAGTTAACTGGACTAAAAAGTATACAACGCCGATACGCGTAAGAATTAAAGATCTTTTTGAAGTGAAACTTCTTTATCGGAGTTGGAAAAAAATTTAGTGTAACATTTTTTCGTTACGCGACATCTTTTTCCGTTACGCGCCATCTTTTTCTTATCCCTACCACGCGTGATATTAGATAGATTATTACACGGACACATTTTTTTTTTGTAAGACTGAAGTAGCAGACATGCAGTCCACGTGACGGTAAGTAGTGACTGCCAAGGGACATCTGTAGGCAACTTCATATAGAACATGGGTTCCATCAGAATCACAGATGAGTTGCTACTCCCAAGAACTATGATGGTCGCGTCGTGTGAGTGTGCCGGCAACCTTATATTAAAACCTAATATTAACCTAACATTTAAAAAATTGCATTAAAATCCGTAACGTAGTTTTAAAGATCTAGATCTAGATCTAGGGACAGACAGCGAGAAGCGACTTTGTTTTATATGTATGACTATTTATTTTATATGTAGTCATTAAGAATAATGTGTTGCTACTTTCAAATAATGATATGATCACCTTGCATGAAATCGACATGAATTCTCAAAATTTAACGCGCCCACCTATAGCTAATTTTCAAAACAACACCGCAGACTACTACTGACTAGTCTAATTGTTACGTAGTAAGTTCAGTAGGTTAGTTCAAAATGTAGACTCGTAACTAATTGTAGCGACAATCACAAACGCCACAGTTCCCACGCATCGCAATACTGCGAGTACTTTTAATTATACGGGAATTACAGATATGAGAGTCAGGCTGACTTGAATCACTGGATTCGCTTCCCTATAAACCTGCGGACCTTTTATACTTACCAGTCACCCGTAGCAACGGTCTAAATTCGACCGTGATTTAACTACAATTAATATTGTCCAAAGTAGCACGAATATTTCTCAAATTCAACTAAGTTGTATCATTTTCAAGTCATTTCGAACACGGCTATGTTCAAAATAACACACCCGTGTTTGAAAATAAAGGTAAAATCGTGTTAAAGGTAAAAAGAGGTTAAATTAACTCAGTTGCATTTAAAAGCAATAGCGGGTATTTTGACAAAGAAATTTGCCATTTTTGTATGTTTTTTCAAAGTAAGACATTGAATGTTTCATTTCGTTTATTATATATGGGTATGTGCCAAATGCACGGTAGTATGTGTAATGTGTTTTTAGTTAATTTTATGTATGTTAAATGTATTACTCGAAAAAAAAATTTGCATTCCGTAATCCTTCTCTGCATCAACTATAACCGTGCGTAATTTCATACTCCTCCGTCTGCCGTAAGCAACGACAACATAGCCTAATAGACACCGCATCTAAGGCGAACACTTTCAGACAACACATCAGTTTATTAGCGCTGATATAATAAACCGAGCGCGAGCTACACTTCAGTGCGGACCACTTATTTGACCTGTGAACATCGTATTACGAGACTATATATAGCGCGAAATAAATTCTTTAAAAAATAAAAAAGTGAAGCAAAATTACTTCCTGATCATTAAGATGGTGTAAAAATGTAGCAAAACATCTAATTTCAAAAAAGACGGCATAACATTTCACATGTAGACTATTTTCACAATTATAATTTCACGAATCAAATTATCTTGGAGCTCAACTTATACTGGTCTTAAACAGCGCCCGTTGATGTCTTCTTACAGTGCATCCCTTTCCTTTTCATTAAATTAAATATATCTATCCTTTTCGTCCATTTTGGTAGTGATGTACACCTCAGCTAACTGATGAAAGATGACAACTAATGCAATTAAATATTAGTTGAATTGAATTTAAAATAAATAATTATAGTTTTAAACTTATAATCATAAACTGCCAATAATTATAGTTATTTGAGGACTCTAATGTCTAATTATGTATCTACCAGATTAATTAACCGACTTCAAAAATGAGAAGGTTCTCAATTCGGCCGGTATATATATATATATATATATATATATATATATATATATATATATATATATATATTGTATGTACAAGGATTACTCCGCCGTTAGTGGACCGATTTTAATTATTCTTTTTTTATTGTGTAGAAACGAGCTGCCAATCTATCTATGGGTTCTGGAGAAAATGAGGGGAACTCCTTAACCGATAGGAGTAATTGAGTTGTGTGTGAAGATATTTGATGTAGGTTCGAATGAAATTGCAAAGCCAATTTATCATTGACTATTTAAGGGTCTGAAGATGTGTCTCGGAGACAAAATATGTAACTCCTCAACCGATGGGAATAATTGAGTTGTGTTTGAAAACATTTACAGTACCTACACCGTACTAATGAAATTGAATTACTTACTAGCTATGATCAGAAGAACATACGTACATATAGAAATGAAAAAAAAAACTTTTGTATAAAAAGTTTAACCGACTTCCCCTGTCAGCTTTTTATATAGGATGGATTAGGTTTGGTTGGAACTTACAAGAAAACATATAACTAGGGTACGCTCAGTTCATATGAATTATAAAAATATTGCATGTTATGGCTTAGGTTTATGTTCAATTTGTCATGTAAGGTTGAGATTGAATTAATATTTCCATTTATGTATGCACCATGTTAACTCATTGATCTTATTGCGATACTAGTAAAAGTGAGTTTATCGTCACTAAAAAGGGTGAACAAAAATTTTTAAACAAAAAATACAACCGACTTCAACGCAACAAAAAAGTAAAAAATAATCTAAATACATGTTGGTTTAGAGCATACACAGTAGGTACTTAGTAGTAGTCCTGAAGTCGGCGCTCACCATATTTCGCTAGATCACGACGAAACCACATGTGTCCTATGTAAGCACCGACTTCGGAACTACTACTAAGTACCTACTGTGTATGCTCTAAACCAACATGTATTTAGATAATTTTTTACTTTTTTGTTGCATGGAAGTCGGTTGTATTTTTTGTTTAATTTTTTTTTATTTATTACAAAATCCGTAGATCCGAATACCAAGTTAATCCATTTTACGAATAATTAATTCATTTTTGCTTAAATAGATTTTATACAACAATGTTAGTACTGGTTTGAATTGCGTTATGTAGTGTATTAAAGGTTTAGATTGGTAAATGATGTTTTCATTATTTTTCCCAATAATTCAATATTAGTACTACTATACCTACTATGAGCTATTTATTAATCGTCAAAATCAATTATAATTATTTTATTATTTCTAATCAATAACCCATTACAAAAACGTTCCCATCACTAACTGTAATTTATGATTTATTGCGACCTTGAATCGACCAATTGCAATGCTTTCTTTTACCGCTTCCCCGCCCCGCATACCTCAGTGATTTGACTGAAATGTTTCTTAGTAGAAATGAAGACATGAGGTGTCTATTAGGCTATGTTGTCGCTGGCCGTAAGTATCTTAAAACGGATCAAAAGTGTTTGCTTCAGGTATTAATATATAGAAGATTTAACGGGAAATTTAAAGGATGTATCTTTATATTATTTAATAGTGGCGGTTATTAAACTTTTTGGCTATAAGGTACAACAGATAAATGACGATTTGGCAGGCTTTTAGGCAAAATAATAATTAGAATTGGCGTCAATTATTAGATGCGTTTCCACCTGTGAGGACTAAGATGGTCATGTAGAAATTAAGTCGGTATTTGCACCCTTCCAATGAAAGCTTGAACTGCTTCACACTCGACATATTAAGATGTTCCGATACTTGGTTAAGCCTTAGTACAACTTAAAGATTCTAGCACGTTTCAATTTTTTATATGAGCCATTGTAGTTAAATTTCCTTTTCTATTGAAATTAAATCCAATCCGATTTAAAGACGATAATAACAACTTACCGCCTGCAGCGCATTTACTTCTTTTATTTTAAGATAAAAATAAAAACAGCTTTCGACTTTCCGTCCGACAGTTTCTGGTTTAGTCACAGAGAAAATAACGATTTATGTTCAATCTTGTAGAGATTGTAGGCGTTTCACGATAATGTACGACGGAATTATCAGATCTTATTTCGTTTAGTAAAAGGAGTGCCGACCGGTTAGAGCGATACATAGTTGTGTACAAATTTTCGCAAATATATGAAATTTTAACTGTCCATTTCAAGACTAGCAATGCTATCTGCTCGTTAACGCGGAAACAATATGTAAAACCCGTTAGTATAAGCTTCTTTGTATTTTAGTCGAAGGGATTATGTTAACAACGATTACGTGAAGCTATTACGTTTAGGCAAAAGGAGCACAGGTCGCCCCCTCACCAGGTGAATCGGTGACCTGAAGAGGGCAGCGGGAAACCGTTGGATTCAGAGGGCACAGGGCCGGTTGGAGTGGAGTCATTTAGGGGAGACCTATGTCCAGCAGTGGACCTCAAAGGGATGGAAGCTACTTACTTACGTCTAAGCACTTCATGATTGTAAATGTAGTGACATTTATATACTAATGACCAACAAATACACCTGTACTACAAGATTCTTTAGTTTTAAATATTATATTAAATTGCAAGGGTTGGAAGTAAATAAAATTGATTTCAGAAATAGAAATTTGTACATAAATAATTTTGAGAACTAGTAAGTATTAGTCAACTAAACAACGGATAGATAAGATGAAAATAGATATTCAAACGTATAATCAAATCAGATCAAATCAAATCATTTATTATTTGTGGAACATGGGTACAATAAAAGCTATCACAAAGATCTTGAAATCCTCCATATTCCCGCCACAGGTGGGCGTACAATAAATTATACAAAATCATAAGACGCTAACATTTAAAATATTAATACAAATAAAAGGGTTATAACTAATTTGGAATATAATATTGTGTGGTAAAATTGTAGGCAGAAGTGTATTCCTGTATAACATCGACACTCACTGCTGTCACTAATGTGCTAATACGCACGCCAAGCGCGGTGAATGTTGTGAAACTCACATTATATTATTATTAGTGAAAGCTAAGTCCAGCGATGGACCATTGATAAGAAGATAGATGGGTGGTATAATCTAAGTTCGGAGTCACACTCGTTAGCCTATTTTATTTACACACACATACGGCACACGTGGTTGCCGGCACACTTTTACATGAGGCGACCATCATAGTCCTCGGGAGTGGCAACGCATCTGTGATTGACTTCAGATGGAACCCATGTTCTGTATGAAGTTGATTACAGATGTCCATGAGCGGCAGTGATCACTTACCACCCAGGTGGACTGCATGCTCGTTTGGTACCTACTTAAGTGAAATAAAATAAAAAAAAAATACAAAAAACAATGTACCTTAATGGATCAAAAAATACAAAACAAATATTAAATTATCTGTCTATTATATTATTATATAACTGTACGTCTGTTCATATGTATGAACATCACATTACAACCGAAATTTGATGAACGCAGTTATAAAAAATGCCTTCTTTCAAGTTTAATGAGTGTATTACTAAATGCGACATAAATATTTTGACCAATTGCCGACACAAAATGTTTCTATTGCCTTGACGTAACATCGGTTAAATCATTTGGGTTGAATACCCATCTTCCTCATGTCGTAAGTACTTACGTGAATCTCTAGCAGCCAATTAAGATGATTAAAGTGATTTGCTAAGGTTATGATCACGCTCATTAAGCAAAAATGTGTACTGTTTTTGGGTTTAAGTAAAATGTAATTCTGTCAAAGGTCAATGACCAACAATATTTCTCATGAAGAACTTAAAAACTTAAACTAATATATAAAGGAAATCGAAAAAGATTAGGGAGTAATTAATGAATAATTATTATACCTTATATAATGAATTATTTATACCCAACTTGTATTTCTGATGTAAATTATTTCATTATCTAATTTTTATAGCATATTAAATATACCCCGCGTTATTTGGGAAGGAATAATATTGATTACATGATAAAAACGTACATTTTGATATATGATACCTAAGTTACACATACATATATGTATTTTAATATACATAACCATTTTATATCACAACCAATCTATACATTTTTTTCCAAATCACAGGCTGAAATCAGACAATTTCCAAGGCAACAATTCTGTTAGGCTCAAATTGTCAAACTTCGGTCCTAAATATATAATATTTTTATTAATCGAGCGTAAAACAATTATAACAATCTAAAAACAAAAGCGAAACTGCACAATCCGTAACGAACCAATATTTGCAGTCCACTTCCATGGGATAAATGTTTTGTCATTGCCAAAGATGCCAGTGCTGACCTACTAACCCTTAAAACATAACTAATCGAATTGATTTTACGGAAATTTGGTTTGGATTTTTACTCTAATTGCTTCTAATTAGGTAAAATAGCCGTTTAACAAGCGTGCAGGCTACCTGATAGCAATTAGTCAATCGTCGGACAACTATGGTCAAGTTCAAGTAAATTTGGTGTCCAACCTGAAAAGAAACAACAATACTACCATGAAAAATATCAGAATTGCTGTCTCTTGGTAAGATTTTCAAGAAACAATAATATTTAAAGGCACAATCTACGTCGTCCTAACTACTTTTCTTGGCATTATTTTAATTATGAAACTTTATAATCGTTTAGTAATACATTCTTGGATACAGGCATCTTCTAATGAGGATTTTAGTTAATAACTACCGTGTCTTTGTTTATTGATGTTCGCAGTCGGTTTTAATGTTTCAGGAATATAGTCGCCTTCTGCAAAATCCACGGGAAGAAAGAGAATTATCTATTCAGACTTTAAAAATACACGCACACGCTTTCTACACTCGCCTGTAAGATTTTCTCCTGTGACGTGGGTACCATGGACACACAAGACGAATACACAAACACCCAGACCCAGAACAGGAATCTAAACTCATCATTCAGATACCTGTCTGGCCGGGAATCGAACCCGGGACCCATTGCGCGTCATACCGGTATGGTGGCTTCGCCACGCGGGTCCTCAAACTCGCCACTTCAAACAAAACTTTGAACATATAGTACCCAAGATCCGAGAAAGGGCTCAAACGAGAAAGCGGCCTCGTTCGAATCCAGAAAATTGTAGTTCTATTCCATTATCGTTTTCCGATCCTGAATGCTTTCTGTTTTATCATGATTGATGTGTCTGACTACAATGTGGTAGTGGTAATGTACTTCTTGTGTTGTTATAGCAACTCGCGTAGTACAATAAAGATCCAAAGGGTCTTAAGTTCGATTGTTAGTTTGTTCGTAAGTCTATTGTGGTGTCGATAGATGCAGTTCATTACACTTGGATACCTTGGACACTCATAGCATCAAATTTATAGTGTAGAATACGAATAGGGAATGTGTATTTATTGTCTTTTTTCCCAATGCCCTGCGAATGTTCATCTATAACCTGCTTCATATTGAACAAGAGATACGTAAAATCGATATCGCTACTTTACGTAAATGGGCACACAATAGAAAATTCATCAATTTTAAGTTTACAGTTTCATCCAAAAACTAGGTGCTTAAACAATGCGGTTAACGGTCCTTTAATATATTTTTGTTATAAGAAGATCATTCGTTAAATCAGTTTAATTTTATATTTAATAATAAAAAAAATTATATTTTTGGATTGCAATTTTTTGCCTGACTCCTCTGTGAAATCATTGTTTTGTGTTGTGTTATTATCCAATCCCAGCAGCAATATGCAATTCTGTTGCGATTCAAACAAAAGCACTATTTGAATAGCAATAGGTGTGGTAGGAGTACCCAGGGTGGTACTCGGGAGGAAGGGAGACCACCACACTTCGTTTAACATTTTTTTAAACCTTGAATATCATCAGATAAAACCTATATCACTGTTATCATGTCTCCAATGTTATCACGTAGATAAGTTCAAAAACGAGTTATTACGAAATGGCCGTGAACAATATAATTGAAAAGCTTGTTAAGTGAGCACATGTCCTACTTTTACCTTCGTAATGTGATATGCTTATGTAGGTACTTATCCTTGAATATTAAAATGTTTTGTCACCTTTTTTGACAAAAGACTAGGGTTTTCTATTAGCTTTTTGTTTTTATTGCAATTTTTTGCGTAACTCTAGAAATTGTAACGCTTTTAATGGATAACTCCTAGACTTAGGATTAACCCTGTGGCGACTTAGCGCAACTCATCAAAAGATGGCGCCACGAGTATTTCTGAATCACGCTATCGAAGTATTATCAATGTCTGTATATAAAAGTTCCAAATAAAGAATATAGAAACACGGCCTCTTTCGAGGCATGATCCTTAGCCTGACGAGAGATTTCCCTTTACCAAAACCCTATAACTGAAAGAGGCCCGTGGTAACCACAAGGATGCTTCAATGGCGATTGGTGGAGATGAATAGTAGCTAAACAGAATAGGATTTCAAACACTTCTAAAACCTTCCACTCATCAGAAGCGCAAAAAATTAAGGCACTGTAGGTCACCCATTCAACTACCTATTGCTTCTGGTATCGCTTAACTTTAATCACTACATAGTATAAAACAAATTCACTTTCCACTGTCATCTTTAAAACAACGCTATGGATTTTAATGCACTTTTTTAATAGAAAGAGTGATTCAAAAGGACTAGATTTTTGACTTTTAGGCGGAACGAAGTTCGCCGGGTCAACTAGTTAATTAATAAATCAAACAAGAAACAAACATGATGCTGACGTAAGTGCTGCCCATGAACATTCGCGAACAACTCCATATAAAGTACGAGCTTTATTTGAAGTCAATCACAGATGCGTTTGGTCTCCCGAGGGGAAAGATGATCGCCACATTATAAAGTGAGCCGGCAACTACATCCTTCCATCGAAACACAAGAACTGTTTCACGCCAGAAATAGGTGTTTAGGTACCCCTCATACTCTATGTATCACCTTGATATACCAATTAAGGATAATTTTACCAAGCCTACGTTTTTCTTAACTAATAGCTTATAACATTAAAGCACTTGTTATATTAGCGCAGAAAAGCGATAAAATACTGATGAGTGAATTGTAACTAGACTGTAACTAATGGTACATAAAAATACGTAATATTTACATATCTTAGTACTAATACTCTAGTTTAAAAAACAGATTACCAAATAAATATTCTTAGCAACTAAGTTGAAACGCCTTGCTTAAGTTTGCTTTTATAGCAGCATTACCACTGTTGTAATTTAAACTAGTTGTGACAGCAGTACCAATAGAATTTAGCAAGGAGCTTCACCACTTGGTAGAACCAGTGTAGTACGACCGGGGTGTCACCGCCATATTAATAAAGAAGTTCTTGCGTTTCGGTGGACCGATATCTTAGACCCGGAGAGTAGCAACGCATTTGTAATAGACTTCAGATAGACCCCTGTTCTATATGAAGTTGCTTACAGATGTTCATAGGTGGCAGTGACGTCCCTGTAGTTCCGGGATCAGAATAGGGCTACGGTATCCCTTGTCTGTAGTAAGAGGCGACTAAAAGGGGCTTCCGAGGTTACGGGCGGCTAGAGTGGGAGCTTGAACCGTCCAGCCAGGCGATCTCGGGAAGGACGGCGGTATGTGTGGTCGCATACCGTTGTAAAGACCAGACGGAGCGGTGGGCCCAGCCGCCCATCTGGGAGGAGCCGCTCAGAGGATTTCGGTTATTCCTTAGGAGATCCTGGAGTCCTCTTTGTAGCGCCGAGGACGGCCACCGGGGGGGTTTTAGTGCGCTCAAAATCCCACATAACCCTGCGTCGCTTCCACTGTTTCGGGTATCTTTTGAAGGTGTCCTCCTCGACAATAAAAAAAGGGTGGCAGTGACTACTTACCATCAGGTGGACTAAATGTTCGCTTGCTAACCCGTGAAGAATTTTACTGATAACAGTACGACAAGTTGGTTAAACTTAATCGTTGCTTCAAATTAATTCTTCCAGTTAACTTGATTTGATACTTGAAGGGCAGATATAAACCAGTTAATATTGAAACCGGACCTATTTTAGATGTAACAATTTAACGTTAAATATTGATATTGCATTCATTATTTATAAGCAGGTGGTACTCATTTGTTATTGTAAATGGATAAAATGGATTTATCAAAATTCGCAATGCACCGACCGAATTGTATTAGTAATTTTGTAGAAACTAGGATTGTTATGTTTATTTTATTACTTTTTTTCTTTCAAGAATTCTTTCGATTATATTTCACATAAGGACGTAATAAACGAGTCTACTGTGTTAGTCTACTGTGTTTTGCTGTAAAGGATGTAAGAATAACAGATATTCCAAATGAATCCTGTCTGGCAGAGAATGCCCTTAGGCATTAAGTTCACCCTTATAACCCTTAGTACCTATAAGGTGTTTCAAAAGTTTAAATAAATAAATAATCCTTTAGTAACACATCTGTGGTGGTAGATAGTACCCAAACCTTAATTAGGTTTGATAGACCTGATATTCACAGATTGCATATAGATTCGACTTAAAATTATAATTGCGAAAGTTTTTCATTACATTATGTTTGTAACTCCTTCACGCAAAATCTAGAGGTTGGATTCCGCTGAAATTTGACAAACAAATATTTAATGACTATAGCACACGAAGCAGATACCCTAATATCTCAGTTACCCTAGTATCTTCAATTCCACTTGAAGTCAACCACTGACAACTATCAATTTTATAAGTGAGAGTGAGCATCATTTCTCAGTCTAGAAAATGGCACCGATTACTACTTTTAAGACACACATAACAATAAAACTGTCACTCATTTAATTCTTTCAAATACCTTTTGACACGTGAGATATGGGGACGATAGTAGCAAAATTGAAATTGGCGCCAATTTCTCTTTTATAAGCACAAACAACTGTCAAAGTATTTTTTTTTCTTTCTCCTATTTAGCGCCTTACGTGCATGCTTTTCTGCCTAACTCAATTTTCATCAATACAGGTATTTCGTGATTATTGGCATTTTTTTAAATAATAAACAAATTTTGTTTATTATCATCAATAACAAATATGTCATAAATTATTTTAATACTACTTTGGGTTAACTATTTTGCAATTTACCTACCTATTATATTTTTAAATAATATTATATTACCAAATATGCACCATAATTTGAGGATTGATAATAGATAATTTGAGGAGTGATAATAGGCGAGTAATAACTTCCGTTTATATAATTTTAAAATCTATGAAATATCTAGCCAAGGTCAATTTACTAGGTGCTAAGACCAAGGCTAATGCTAACGACCCAAAGGCTATAATGACGAGAATCGAGTGACGAACCGGAGAAGTAATGACGAAATCGCTTTCTCCGCGAGAAAGTAATCGGCCGTGCCGCGCCATAGTTAATTTTTTTCGATGTCAGATGGAGCAAGGTAGCATGCCCGTTCAGCCAAATTCGACAGAACTTGACCTCAATTTATATTAATTTTCACGTAAATATTAACTTATTTTTCTTATAAGCACTCAGCGGTTTGTTTTTGTTAAATATATCAAATTACATTACTGTTATGTGAATTTAATTTTATTAACATTGAAATTATTATTTACTGGAGGATATTTAATATAATTGTTCATTTATTATATTATTTCAAGTTTTATTTTATTTTATTAAGCGTCAAATATTTAAAAAATAAACCTAAACCTACCTATACACCAAGTAGTAAGTAGGTAGGAACTGAATTATTATCTTGTAATATAACCTTATCAATCATAATATGTGTATGTTGTTGATATGTTGTATTATAAATATGTTTTGAAGTTTTTATAAATAATGAATATTAAAATGTATACTAATTTCCAAACCCATGTATGTAATAGAGGTCTATTTACATGTAATCTGCCAAATACAAACTTCTGCCTGTAAGTTGATGTTGGTCACGACTACATAAAATATAGAGTAATAATAAGGAAAGGTATTAGCTATCGTTTAATCCAAATTTATAAAAGACTTTATGAGTATATGTGTATAAACACCGCGAAAAATGCTGGCTGAAAAAGGTTGTCAATCGTAGGCTATTCTAAAAAAAAAGTGTACAATACCACAGATACTAAATATGTCGTCCAAATGTCAACCGCCGGCTAGCTGGTGAACGGATTTACCTGAAACAAACAAAACGACTCAAGTTAAACACATGCTACTTCATATTCACACTTACTCAGTTATAACAACGTCGATTTTCCAATGTAAAATCTTTGATTGCCTTGCCAATAATCCTGACCGCTTATTTTTTCTTTATAGAAACTAGATCCTGATAAATATATTTAAGTATTTGTTTCTTAAAACTCGTTTCTATTTTATTAAAGGATTTATCTTGGACGCTAAAATGTTTATTCTGTACTGTGTAATAATACTTATATCCAGAAAACACGTGACATGCAGGCTACACTTTCCTTTTCCTATGAGGCGAAGAAGTTTCAAGAATAACTCCTCGTTCCGAGGAGCTTTTCGACCTGGTAACTACGTCACTCCTCCTCCATCTCACTACTCGCTGAAGGATGAAGTTCCTTCTGCATCAACTGGTTGGTGGTATCATCTCCATGTTTCGGTTTGCAGGGTCTTTCCCACCACAAACGTGCAAGATGTGGAATAAGCTTCCTCCTGAGGTATTCCCGGAGCGCTATGCCATGGGGCTCAAGAAAGGTGCCTGGGTTTGAAACTCGGACCTCCCGATCGAGAGAGTAAGTTTCAACCATTAGGCTATCACTGTTGTCATATATATGTCATGAGTACTTTATCAGTTGCAAGCCTGGTGCTGTATTCAAGATTATATTTCATGGCCATTCAAGATTGAATCGATATTTTTTCTTACATGTCTCGTGGTCGCCAACTTCGGATATGTTTTTTCTCACGGTATGTAAAATAATCTTTTCATCTCTGAGCGAAGTCGTACAATTAATTTTAAAAGTAATAACTTACATAAAAAAATCAATTAAATAAACACAGTCATTTCTTGTCTTTCGGGAAAAATCAAGTGCAGATATAAGAGTACTTTGCATACAATTAATACAAAGGGAACGCTAATTATACTTTAATTTTGAATTTCAATTGGTAATTTTTTTGAAGTTACACACACTTCAAAACTGAACACAAGAGCTTACGACATCTGCTTTTAGGATGAAACTGAACGTTTGAGTTTCCTGTCACAAACTGAATAATTTCACAGTAATACTTAGCAATATAATGATTAATGACCACAATTCTTCGGATTGCAAATGTAGAAACGACTAGTGTAAAGAATTTTAGTTAATAGTGCGTTAACTGAATTTAACACTTAATCGTCCTGATAGACGTATTGGGTGCGAAAATGTGCTGTTTAGGGTTACTTGCATGCCCGTTTGGTACTTACTTATATTACACAATCATATCTTAAGTAAGATCCAAGAAAATGTAGATTTATATCTATAAACACGTCTTTTTTAATAGTTTTAAAGAAACGAGTATGCAGTTCACCTGATGGTAAGTGGCCATTGCCGCCCGTGGACTGCAAGCGACTTCATACGGAACAGAATTCTAAAGTCAGTTATGCGCTGCTACTTCCGAAGACGAAGAACGCTTCATATGAAAACGAGCTTGAAACTATGCTCTTCCACCGAAACTCAACTGCTTCACGCCAATGGGTGTACCGTTAGTACCCCATTGCCTTGGGAGATCCGGAAGTTTACTGCGCCGAGGACGGATATCGGGACGGGTTTTAGTTCGGTAATAATCCCACATAACTAAGGCCCTTCGCCATCGAATAGAAAACAAAAATAACCCAATGGTTGAACCCCGTTGAACCATACGCGTTCTACCTTCCAAAGGATAGACGGAACCCATTTCCCCGTTTGACATCGCAACATACTTTTGTAATTGAATTGTTTTCAACGGTTAACCAGAGCACTAACCGGTTGTTTTCACAAAGGTTAAGTGTAACGATAAAACTCACTAATTACAGCATTAATTGAACAATTGCGTATCGATCAATAGTGCGTGTAATCGTTTTATGCAATTTATGTGTTAATTTATTGTAATTTGTAATCTATTTTCATGATATATTTCGTAATTATTTGATTTAATATATTGCTTATAAATTTTATTAAAATATATTTACAATAAAGCTTTGATTTTCTTGCACTTAAAATAAAGAAATAAAATATAGTCACTTATACTTAACTTTACATTTATTTATTGGTAAATATTTTAATAATAAATAATTAATACTACATATATGTTATATATATTCAAAGATGAGCATCATAAAAACTACTTGTACAGGCTAAAACTACTTGGCCTTACGCCTTTTGAAAAGCTGGATAAGTCATATGCCAATTTCCTTCTGTCCTTCTAATTATAAAACAGCAGCTCTACTCTTATTTATACTAATCTTATTAAGGAATGATTGTGACACTGGTGCCTCCGGATTCTAAACACAAAGAGTTTAATTGCCATTGAACATACTTCATATAACTAGAGTGTTGTTTACTTTTCGTCAACCTATTATTGTCCCACTGCTGGGCACGGGTCTCCTCTCTGAATAAGAGAGCTATAGGCCATAGTCCACCGCGCTGGCCAAGTGTGAATTGGTGGACTTCACACACCTCCGAGAACTTTTTTTAAAGAACTCTCGGGTGTGTAGGTATCCTCACGATGTTTTCCTTCGCCGAAAAGCATTGATAATTATTTTTAATAAGCACATAATTTTATAAAAAACAATGGTGCGCGCGCGGTTTGAACCTCGGACCTCCCGATCGAGAGGGCAAGTTTTAACCACTAGGCTATCACTGCTCATTTACTGCTGCTACTTAAAATAATCAAATTACTTCTGTTAAGTCGCTTATTTATGCACAAATATCGTCAAAATTTGTTTAGCCGTTTTCTAATCTTTAAATAAACAAATAATTTATTTGCATAACCATTAACATAAGAAAGTTAACATATTATACATGTATTTGTTAATAGATAATGCTTGCACACATGCAAATATTTCGTGTCCACTTATTTAAATACATATACCTTAGACTAAAAAATGAGACAACGAATCTCATTGCATTGCGTTAAAGCATTTCATACACTCACTTGCTTTGAGTTTTATGTTATAGCTAATATAAAAATATTATTATTTTAAACGAATATCGCTTAATTTTAATGTCGCATATGATTTCAAATTATATTTGCACCATTTATATACTCGTACATCCATTGGATTTTTTGTATATTGAACATGAAAGCATTTAATTATTGGAGATTTTGCGTATTTTATACGTCGCTATGATTTTCATAATTGCATGATTCCTTTATATCTGAAAAATAGCAAAATAAGAATAATATTAAACTTCCTACAATTATGCTTAAACTACAACATGAATCTAAATACATAATTTTGATATCTGACTGACCGGGCATGAAACCTGGGAATGAATGACATTATTTTCGGCGTAGTTATTTTTTTTATCTGACTGAAGTAGCAAACGAGCATGCATTCCACCTGATGGTAAGTGGTCATTGCCGCCATTGAACATCTGTAATCAACTACATACAGAACATGGGTTCCATCTGAAGTCAATCACAGATGCGTTGCTACTCCCGAGGACTATGATGGTCGCCTCATGTGAAAGTGTGCCGGCAACCACACCGTTCTATCGAAACGTATGAAATGCTTAACGCTAGAAATAGGTAAAATGCGAACATTTCGTTTTTTTAATGTAGAGTTCATGTCTATCTTTTGAGTCTGAGTCACGCTAATAGCAAAGAATAAGGAAAGCCGCGCTACCGTTGCGTTACTTTTTTTAGGCCGTTCTCCAATACATTGCGTATTATTTCCTACACAACTATTTTACAGTTTATGTAACCGAGCGTAACGACAGTCATATCGGTTTGTCACTGTTAAATTGTTCCACGGAATGTTTTTTCTCTTATCCGAAACAGTGCCGGATTCACCATATAGCAAGAGCAAATGCTCCGCAGCCGAACACCTACCTGTTTTTTATATTTTACTATCTTTGCTATCCTCAAAATTTTAAACTGAAAGTAGATATAAAAAGTGTCATCTCAAAATTTTCCCAGATCAAATCCAGAAAAGTTTACTAGTGTGGCGACCTCCCGCTACTCATCAAGAGATGGCGCTACTAGTATTCTGAAACACGCTATGGAAGCATTCTCAGAATCCTGCATATATACAAGTTCCGAACATCAACTGTTGGAGCACGGCCGCTCCCCAGGCATGATCACCTAGCCTGGCGGGAGATCTCCCTTTGCCAAACTAGTAACAGTTTTGTTTTATTTAATAGCCTTACTTAAGGCAAACTATGGGCCTCCTGTCAGTATTTGCTACAGGCCCCGCGCTGGCTTAATCCGGCACTGATCCGAAGACTTTGAAACTTTCCCCTGATGCCGAAAAGATTTTAGTAATTTTCGCTAAAATGCACCAAAAATTTATGGCCTTATAAAATTCGACACTTATATACATGCCCAACACTTAAGCTTACATTAGAGCTAATGCCGCTGGGAGCGATAGTTTTTTATTCCTCAGATTAAACCTATCTCAAATGTACGTAGAACAACTCTAGTACTTGTTCTTGAACTATACATCACTACATAGTATAAAACAAAGTCGCGCCTCGCTGTCTGTCCCTATGTATGCTTAGATCTTTAAAACTACGCTACGGATTTTCACGAACTTTTTTTAATAGATAGAATGATTCAACAGGAAGGTTTTTATGTGTAGTACATGTATAATATAATGGAAAAACACTGATAATTTTAGATTTTTTACTTTTAGCCGGAACGAAGTTCTCCGGGGCAACTAGCCACTAATATTACTTAAATGTGTACTAAGAAATACTTTTAAAATTTTTAGAAACCTTAATAATTAATATTATCTAAGAATATATGCATTTTATAAAATAATTTTTATTCATTTCCATTCCAATTATTTTGTACGCATTATTGATAATTACAACATATTTGTATACAATTAATTGGCATTTCGAAGAAAACACATAGGATCCAACCCGGACCTTTATACAAGGCCGTCCTATCACTCCGGTCATCGACCTTCAAAATGAGAAGCAACAAGGTGAGCAAACAAGGTGCGTCGGTGAAAGTGAATTCCACTTTGCACGGTGAAATGTGGGTAAAGTAGGCCCTTGCGAATCTTGCTTTACGCTTCATTCAACGACTTCAATATTACTGTGTAGCAAATGAACAACGGTTGTGTTTAGGCCTAGTAAATGTAAAGTCACGAGCAATAAGATGTGACTACGAACGTAAAAGTATCTGACCCAAGAAGTTCAATAATATTTGACTACACGAACGCAGCAAAAATATCTGACATTGAAAGGCAGCATAATGCAGTAGCGTCAAAATTATGTAGATGAACGTCAAATCACATAATTTTGACGATACTGCATTATGCTGCCTTCCAATGTCAGATATTTTTGCTGCGTTCGTGTAGTCAGATATTATTGAACTCCTTATTGGGCCAGATGCTTTTGCCAATCTTCCGTAGTCACATCTTATTGCTCGTGACTGTACAAGTTTTAATTGTACAACTATTTAGTTACACGATAATACACATAATAATAATAATCTTTATTTTCTTTAGTCTTAAGTTACAATCATAAAGGGGCCAGGAGCCACCTTTCAAGCAACGAGTGCCTGTATTAGGATGATCCGCTTTTCCAGTAGTTATTAGCTAAATTTAACTTAGGACATACTAATCTAATTAACAAAATATATAACTTAATATAATAATTTAATTTAAATATAGTAATAAATGAATCAAGATCAAGTAGACAGTAATCTAGAGTGATTAATTTAATAAAATATATATGGGATAAATAAAATAACATCTTTTCTTTGGAAAGTCGATAAAAGGTAGCAAGATACTAACTAATTAATTTTCCAATTGTATGAAAGTAAAAAAATAATAAAATGTGAGTAAAAACATATCAAAATTAAATATAAAAGCTACAACCAAATTACTATCCCTAGGATGAGTTCCAAAAATGCTGAAAATGTTATCTGTCTGAATAGCACAGTAGTATATTTAGCACACAGTTGCTCAACTAAAACATTAAGAAAAAACATTAATCGCGCTTTGATAAATAGTTGAACAACAATCAGCGGACAGCTCAATGAGCAAAGTCTACTCTGAACAGTCGATATGTCTAATAAGAAACGATCGGTAAATAGTTACCAGTGCAGTTCGACCGGGGTAGTACCACCGCCACACCTATTTCTAGCGTGAAGCATTTCTTGCGTTTCGATGGAAGGGTGTGGTTGCCGGCACACTTTCACATGAGGCGACCATCATAGTCTTCGGGAGTAGCAACGCATCTGTGATTGACTTCAGATGGAACTCAAGTTTTGTATGAAATTGCTTACAGATGTCCATAGGCGGCATTGACCACTTACCATCAGGTGGGCTGCATGCTCGTTTGCTACTTCAATCAGATAAAAAAAAACATACCACATCTTGTTCTAGTTTTAGAGCAATATTTAAATTACGAATTTTGGCAGAATGATTAACATAGAGTCATGCTCAGTTTTAAACTCGCGAAGGTTAAGCCTTTAAATAAATGTGAACTCGTCAGTACACTTTATAGAGACAACTGAACTTTAAGACCTGGTTGTATTTACAGGTCAAAATAAGGTCCATGGCCTGGTTTCGGAGCATCAGTTAATGATATAAATGATGGAAGATTAAGAAATCACATTTTTAATGCCATATGGTTTATCTTCAGGGAGTTTTTTGACGCTGACAGAGTTCCCAGATATTATGTTGATAGCTACAACTTTGCAAATTAATTCCAAAAACAGAATCGTCTAAAGAAATTAAATAGAAAGCGAACAGTCAATTCATTTGCGATACTCATACGATAAAATCTAACGAATAAGCGAATCATACATTTATGGAAATCTATGTTTAAGTTATAATATACTAGTTGACCTTTTTTCCGAGAAGGTTCAGCGCGCTCTCTGGCCCTTTCGGCGTCTTCCTTATGTTATGAAATATATTAACCTATAGAATGCCGAAGTGGAGGAAGCCACGGGAATAGCCTAGTTTAAAATATATTTTTACTAGTTGACCCGGCGAAATTCATTCCGCCTTAAAGTAAAAAATCTAAAAGTATCAGTATTTGTGCTATATTATACATGTATTTTACATAAAAACCTTCCTCTTGAATCACTCTATCTATTACAAGAAACTGCATTGAAATCCGTAGCGTGGCTTTCAAGACCTAAGCATACATAGGGACAGACAGCAAGAAGCGGCATTGTTTTAAACTATGTAGTGATTTACGGCTTACGAAAAAAACGTATCCACATGTTTTTATTCTTCTACCCACCTCCCTTCTAACTTAATTGTTAATTCTGTTAATTAAATTCAAAGTCTGTAGCATTTCATACATTTATTAAGTAGATAAGATAAAACGGATAGTTTAATTTTTATTCAACAAAAAATATTAATTTCTTTTAAGGAAAATGGAAACTCATGGGCTTACTTCGCTTAAGCATAAAAAATTGATTTTAAACGTAAACCTAAAAACATTTTCCATCAAACCCCCATTTTATCAAACCCCCGAAACTATCAAGATCAAATTGCCAAATTCGCTTATATAATATCGCATTACCAGTAACACGTAGGTAAGAGATCGTATTTAATTAGTGATCTTGCTAAATAACATTCCGTTCTGGCAGACGCGGTCGGGCGTAGCGCTTGTCGTGGGAACCGTGCAAGAACATGTTGCAATGGTTATCATCCACGTAACTTTGATAATAGTGGTGGATTCGTCGTCGTCGTCAACCCATTATTGTCCCCCTGCTTGGCACGGGTCTTCTATCAGAATGAGAGAGTTTAGGCCATAGTCCACCGCGTTGGCCAAGTGCAAATTGATGGACTTCACACACCTCCGAGAACTTTTTTTTTTTAAAGAACTCTCGGGTGTGTAGGTTTCCTCACGATGTTTTCCTTCACCGAAAAGCATTGATAATTAATGTATAATACGCACGTAAATCAGTGGTGCGTGCCTGGGTTTGAACCTCGGACCTTCCGATTGAGAGGGCAAGTTTCAACCACTAGGCTACCACTGCTCTCAAGTGGTGGATTAGTGGTAGACAATTGGGAACTTTCCAATTTAGAACCTTAATAGCTTGCAAGCAAGCGAGCATGCAAGCGAGCTGACAGTCCACCTGATGGTAAGTGGTCACTGCCGCCCATGGACATCTGTAACCAACTTCATACAGAACATGGGTTCCATTTAAGTCAATCACAGATTCTTTGCTACTCCCGAGAACTTTGATGGTCGCCTCATGTGAAAGTTTGCCGGCAACCACACCCTTCTATCGAAACGCAAAAAATGCTTCACGCTACAAATAGGTATGGCGGTGGTACTTCCCCGGTAGAACTACACTGGTTCTACCTTGAAATTGGTCTAAATACGCAAAATGTTGACTAATAACGCCAAACGTCGATGTTCGTTCGGTAAGACAAATAAGTTTGGAAAATCTCTCACCACTGTCACCTTGTAATACAAAAATATATCTAGTAATTCAAAAACGCATTTTCTCACATTACCTTCCCCATATTTTTGTAAGATCCTACAAACACGTTCTTAATTACCTTGTCTATACAACATTTCTCTGAGGCCAACCAGTCAAAATTGTTTGTAGAAAGTCTGTGGACTTCCGCGTGTCATTGTAGTAAGTATATCAGTAACGTAGTAGTGGCCTTCGAGACTAGGTATCGCCCACGGCGTTGCCCGTGTTTCTATCACTTCCGTTTCCTGTCAGGTTTTGTCAAATGACGAGCCTTGAACTGTCGATTAGGAGTTTTATGAGTTTATGTAATTAGAGGCATATAATTACTCAGATAATGTCATGTTCTTATTAATGAATAGTGATATTTGGCCATGATTGTAAATTTAACAACAAAAATGTGATAACATCGGAGCAATAAGATAAAAAAGGACTGTGCCCAACTGCACTTAGCCAGCGTGTTGAAGTTTAGAAGGATTAAATCCTTCTCCACCAATTCGCACTTGGCCAGCGCGGTGGACTATGGCCTAAACTCTCTCATTCTGAGAGAAGACCCGTGCCCAGCAGTGGGACAATAATGGGTTGACAAGACGAGAGAAATCCTTCTCATTAGTTCAATGGCCTTAGTGCAAGTTTAAAACGTTTCCATAAAACGAAAACGTAAATGTTAATTGTCCAGTAAGTACGATTTAGCAAACTGTGCCGCCTTAAGAACTGTTTCTAAGAATGTTGTTTTTTCTTTTAGCATTTATTTTTAAATATAATCATAGAAATTTAATTCAAATACTTTAATAGGCGATCACACAGCATATTACGAGTTTCAGATGACGACCCTCGTGGCAGAGCGGTTAGCATGCAGGTCTGACGCGCAATGGGTCCGGGGTTCAATTCCCGGCCATCCCCGGCCATTCCCGGCCCGGACAGGTATCTGAATGATGAGTTTAGATTCATGTTCTGGGTCTGGGTGTTTGTGTATTCTTCTTGTGTGTGTCCATGGTACCCACGACACAGGAGAGAATCCTATTGTGGGGCTATGAGTGCAGAAAGCGTGTTTTTTTTAGTGTACTGTGATTATGTAGTAGTACATTCAGAGGTAGAATTTGACTAGACTTACTACTTCTGCTATGCTACTCTAGCTTAATATATTCTAGACATTTATGACATGCGAGTAGGTATCTATTTCCCTAATTATACACAATTTTCTGTCTTCATCATCATATACAAATCGATACATATATTTAAAATGAAAGTTCCGTGTGTCTATGTATTGCATATATTTGCAAAAAAACACAATTTAGAGAACTTGATATAAAAATATAGATTTTTTTTTTACATTTAGCTTTTTTAATTTTGTGTGATGTAACATTTAATTATGATAATCATTATATTAATACGTGAAGCAAAAATTTGTGACGGATTTTTAAGTAATATGCCGCGGACGGATTAGTATGAAATTTTGCTCGGTTATAGTGGACGTAGAGAAGGAGTGCAGAATGTTAATATTTTTTTCAAATAATGCATTTTTCATACATAAAATCAACTAAAAACACATTACACACACTGCCTTGCATTTGTCACAAACACATATGTACTTAGTAAATGAAAATGAAAAGACACAACGTCAAGAATGTCAGATGACATTTGATTTTTAATTTAAATTACGGTCGAATTTCGGCCGATGCTACGGGTGACTAGTTATAATTATTAAATGTTTTTTTTTTTGTTGTACTCATCAAAACAAACCAGACAAATTTGCGGTGTAAAGTTAAAGTGGAGATGAAAAGAAAAATAGATAAAGGTTTTATGAAAAAATACCTTAAGCATATAGAAAGAAACTATAGAAGATGTTTTTTCAAAAAATTTCAAAGATTTATTGAACATAGAAACAAATTTACAGTAATAAATTGTTCGTAAACGACCGCAATAGTTTGAAAACTGTGTCGCAGTCATTTACGCCCTCCTCAGGACACAGGGAAAGTATGTTCACAAATACATGGTACAAATGCAGTCATGCTAAGACATACAGATATGATGTATTGATAGAATCTTGACATCATTTAGCAAAAGTTTATAAGGTAAGCTAAGTTGGTTAGTACGTGTATGGTTGATTTGTATTTATGGGAATAATGTGTTTGTATGTACGGTGTGTGTGTGTATGTGTGTGTGTGTTTGTGCATAGAGATATAGAAAAAAATAAGATACAGTTGGTATTTATTTCAATAAAATCAATTGGATTGAGTCAATGGAAGTTATTTCAACTAAATTTTTTTTTTTAAATGCGAGTGCAACCGCCAGGCACAACTAGTAACTTTAATATAACAACTACCTAAATACCAACAACATGAATGACGTAAGTGAAATTTTGAAAATTGTTGCGTTTAATTTAACGAGCAGTTGCTCGTTAATGGTCTCGTTATTGTACTCATTGTTTGCGTAATAATGCCATTTATTATGTGCAATTATGGTTGGCAAATAGACAAATGGGTGGCTTATGATATTGTCAGTTTGGTACTGCGTTCTCTATACTTGGGTATGAAGGATACTTGGCCTTAAACTTGTGGTCGGAATAAAATGTTATGGAGGACGGTTGTCGGAACCGAAGTCGAACCAAGAGTTTATTTCGGTAATCCGAGACAGAATCAGAATCGGAGTCAAATACCGGAAGTCTGATTTCTCGTCAACCCATTATTGTCCCACTGCTGGGCACAGGTCTTCTCTCAAAATGAGAGAGCATTAGGCCATAGTACACCGCGCTGGCCAAGTGCGAATTGGTGGACATGGAATCTCTGATTAGGAAGTCGTTATCAGAACAAACGTAGGAGCTAGAGTGCCGATGTTGGAGCCGGAGTTCATTTTGGTTATCCGAGACGAATACGAAACCGGAGTCGAAATCTGAATAAGAAGCAAAGTTCGCTGGTAGAGAAACAAATATTAAGATTATTATTAGACTGTCGCAGTAGCTGATATTTTTGATTAAATATGAGTTGGTGTCATTCGATGTCGAGGTGGACAATTGCATTTAATTATCCTAGCAGAAGAACAGAAGCCCTAACGCCACGCCAATGATTTTATTACATCAAATAATTCTCTCGCTTTATTTTAAATTATATATTATATATATTATATAATTAGGTCCAAAAAAAATAAAGGCAAAATTAAAAAAAAAACTCAAAAAATATTTTTGATAATTGTTTTGAATATCTCAAAACAATTATCAAAAATTCCATTCCCTAAAAACAAAAATATTTATTTTAATATATAAAGCTTCACCTCTTAATATACGAAGGCCTTATTCATAACCATATACTAGCATTAAAATAAAGCAAATAGCATTGTAATAAATTCATGTACTGATGAATAATGAATGCACTTAATAAAAATTTATTACAACAATTTCTCCGACATAAAAAGTCATACCGGTACAACGGAGGCAAGCCGGTAAATCAAAAACTGAAACCGATAAATTTAAGGCCTCTCGACCTTAAGAAGGCCTCGATTAATTCACCTGTACGTGTGAATGCACTTCCCGATCTTAATTAAATCAGATTACCCGAAACATAATCAGCATTTGTGTCTGACCGATATATAAGATCTATATTTTCTTCCGACAGGGCTTTTTTACGGGTACGGGAAAAATTGACGTCAACTCTTTACTGTCCTACTGAGCACGGCTCATCAGGGGTCTTCTCTCAGAATGAGTAATTTTTACGCGCGCTAGGCAAGTGCGATTTTTTTTTATCTGACTGAAGTAGCAAACGAGCGTGTAGTACACCTGATGGTAAGTGATCACTGCCGCTCATGGACATCTGTAAGCAACTTCAAATGACGTGGGTTCTATCTTAAGTCAATCACAGATGCGTTGCTGCTCCCGAGGACTATGATGGTCGCCTCATGAAAGTGTGCTGGCAACCACACCCTTGTATCGAAACACAAGAAATGCTTCACGCTGGAAATAGGTGTTATATCTTATCTAGAATAGACAAATGTCCTTTGTAAATTTGTGCAAAATAATACCTTAGCTTACAAAAATATATGCATGTAATAATGTTACTACTTAACACGTACAAATTATTTAAAGGGTAGTTACATTTAGGGTAGGCCAATTAGGCAAATTTGTCTTACATGTATCGTGTTTAAATCCAATCAGACCAAGGTTCATTAAATATTTTTCTTTGATACATTTTTAATATGTTTCGTGTAAATTTAGTATTGCATGTTAAAAATAATACCATAAAGGTAGAGTTACAATATTTACATGTTTGCACAATGTCGTGTTTTTTCAATTAAATACTTTAATTAAATTGAAAAGTTATTTCAAACGTGATTCAGTATTGCGAGGATTGATAGTCATGACCGTTCTGATTGACTTTTTTAATTAATTTGTCTAAAAAATCAGACCAAGTCTTACTTTAAGCAATATAGGCCAAGGTATCGCGTGATTTATTTAAAAGTTGATATTGATTTATTTATACATATATTTAAGTAACTTATAATTACTTATATACTTGTAAACGTTAACACAAACTTTTGATCTAATTATTCACAAGCAGAAAGCAGTTTTGCTTTTAATCCTGTATATATCGTCAACCCTTTATTTTTCCACTGCTGGGCACGGGTCTTCTGTCGGAATGAGAGAGTTATTTTTTTAATCATGTCTCATCAACATCGGAACGAAATTGCATAAAATATAGATTTGGAAAGATTCCGTCCGGTCCAGCCGTGAATAAGTTGATAAGTCGATCTACATATCTTTTAAATTAGTTGCGAAATCGGCGCTCAACATTGTATATTACAAAATAATCATATGTTATACTACTATATTTTAAACTAAAAACGAATGACAAATAAAACGAATAAACATGCTACTTATTCTACTACATTCCAACTGTAGTAATACTTATACGTCTTAAATACTGTCAAAGATTACTTCCGAAGAGCTGATATGTCACGATGATACATACATTAAGCAATTATCGACCTCAACCTTTAAGAACAAAAGAACTAACATCGTGACAATAATTAATGGTTAAGGAATTACATAAATCGTGCAATTCTCAGATAGTATCTTTTGCAACTAGAATTACTACAATTACATCTCTTTACACAATTAACACTCGTTTCATATCTTCATCGCTTTTACATCTTGTTTTTTTGTTTGACAGCTTTGGTATAAGGTCTTAAATGTCAACATTTACAAAGAGTGCGTCTGAATTAAGTTGGATTAATGTTAAAAGTTTAATGTTTGATGTTTTGTTTTAATGTTTTTTAAGCATTTTTCCAAACGTTTGATAGAGTCAACGAATGATCAGAAAGCTGGCACATACCTCGGTCAACGAATTAGCCTTGCTGTTCAACGAGGTAATGTTGCCAGCATTCTGGGAACTCATCCTATGGACAGTAATTTGGATGCAGATTTTTATTTTTAATATGGCATTTTTTTCTTTTTTAAATTTAAGTTGTTATTTTGTATATACATATAATTATGTTAATTTATATTATATTAATTTAATTTTAATTATTTCATATTTTGTCATTTTCAAATTAATAAATTACTAGTAAATATGTTAAAAAGATCTGAACATATTGCTTGTATTTTTTGAATTGTTTCCAAAATAAAAATCAAGTTTGCAGTCTTAGTAAAGCTAAATGTGACTGTCGCCCATGAATACCCACGCCCATGAATATCTGGCTTGCATGTTGGTGACCGTAGTAGGCCGGCTGTAATTATTTTATAGCAAAGAAGTAGCAAACAAGCTTGCGGTTCATCTAAAGGCAAGTGACTACTACCGTCTACGGACAGGTATTCAACCCTAATAAGATGAAAACCATAGCTGTGTTTGGCTAAAATGGGTTGCCACAAGGAGACATAATTATTTAAGGCGTCCAATTTGGCCCTAAAACAAATCCAGTACTTATACTTAGATAGACAGCCTTAAATAAGTACATATATATGTCTCCAATACCACACCCTTGAAGGGTGTGGTAAGGGCGACCAGTCAATGGCTTCATCAGAAATGAACAGCGAAGACAAATTATCATCAAGTGAACTAAATTCTAATTTCCTATTTCTATATTATAAAATGTCAACAATACATTTTTTTACGATAATCGCGTTACAAAAGGCAGTATTCACTTGACACGTATTTGTGTGTCACATACATCTATTGTGATGTAATATGAACTGTGTTAAGTATTGAAAGTTACATATTACGGTAATTATGTCACCGGTAGACGTAAAGGTTATGATGAGTGGTTTGAAGTATGTGGTTACAGTAGGTCAAAGGTTAACACATTATTTACTAGTGATTATGTGAATAGAGAACGTATTGCCCATAATAAAAAACTAAAACACATTGACGGAGAATGGACTGGTAAACTAATAAAAAAATGCAGCGTATTTAAAAGATTTGTGAAGGAGATAGAAATAATTTTCACTGTATTTCAAATTGTGTTAAAAAAATCTTGAAATTAAGTTATAGGCCTTTTTATCGTATAAAACTTTTATGTTTTCCTTGGGTTCATTAAATGATTTTTCAAAGTTTTCGACGAAATTGTATAAAATCATTTTCAACCCCAAGTTTCAACCACTTTCACTGGTTTTCATCGACATCTGGTATAGACTTGAATATATTTGTAGTTGAATTATTTTCTTTCCTACCCACATTACATTGCCCTACCCACATTACATTATTAGATTACGTACTTCGAGAAGGAATTTGTAAGTAGTTCTATTTTTTCCCTGGCCAATTGAAATGGAAGCCTATTTTCTAGCAATAAGACAAATAAACGCACCAGACTATTTAAAGAAATATACAGAATTAAAGTCAAATAAACTAACATCAGTTTCAAAAAATAAAAGCCCTTTCGTTTAATAAATATCTTTATGACGTATGTGAAAGTTCTTTTCAAATCGATCTAGTCTCTTTCGAGTTAAATTAGATAAAATACGCAAACAGTTTTCAACACATTTCTTTCATAAAGTGTTTTGTAGAGTCAAAACAGTTCGTGGTAATAACTTAAGCATACCATCTAAAGACTAATCTGTTGGTATACGACTAAATAGTCTCATCAATAACCTTTAAAATCTATAAACTGAGAAATTAGAAAGTAGATAGCATTGACCGGTCACTCATACAGATGAATGCTCATTATAACAGTGTACTCTTCACGCATACATATATATTAACACACAAGACCGGTTTGACCTTTCAGATTGTGAAAGTGTTTAGGCTATACACTGAGAAGACGGAGCGGTTTTGTTTTTAATTTTATTACATGTATTATTTCATATTTCGCGAGGTTATATCAGATTGTTATGCAGTACGATCACAAAATATTCAATGTTACCTTCCTAACGTGCGTTTTAATTATATTTTTGGATCTGTTGTTTTCTAGTGATACCGTTGTCACATTTAGAAAGAAAGAAAGAAATATTTATTTGTAAAAAAATACTACAACATAAGTTTAAGTTGTATTTTTTGATTTAATTAATATTAATATATGTGTTATATAATGCATACTCTTTTTATTTACATTTTTTTGTTTTAAGTAATGCCATATCCACTTTCAAGTATTATTTTTTGATTAGATATTATTCCATGTGTTATTTCTCTAGAGTTTAGTCAACCTTTATACTTTTGCTAATTAGCGAGCTGTGAAAGTATTATTACTATCATCAAAATAATGTATATTTTAGGTATTAACAAAAATGGTTTAACGATTTTTAATAATAGAAAATCCACCAAACCAATAGTGGTAACAAAACTTTAAGGTATTACGTATTACTAATTCCGCGACCTCTTATGACTAAGTCCTGTATCCTCATCTTTACCTTAAAATGAATAGCACAAGATTGGGTTACACTGGTTATCCACTAAGTATGTTAATAGACTCCACATATAGCTATAATTCGAGAGATTATCTTATTAAGACATTTGTGAATTTTGCGCTAATGACCGTTATTAGCACATTACAAACTTAACTACATATATGGTAGAACCTTTTTAAATGGTTTGATGATTATTATTGAAGATTTTTTAGTATTACTTGTGTAACTTAGTTTTTTTTTATATTCAAATTTTGTTGTTGACATTTGATAGTAGGTATTATTAATTTTAATATTCATTGTATTATTTTACGTGTTAAGAAAAGCGATTCTGTTTTTCTATGTTAATACAACTTAATTTATTCAAATTTTTAAGTTACAAAAGTATACTTTTCCTTTAATATTAATGTAATAATATAGAGTATTTTTTTCTTGGTAATGATATATTGAGATAATTACATTTTATTTCGCGTTGAATACTAAGTAACAAATCCAAGAGTAAACTTTTAATATCTAAGACATCATTGATACACGTTAAAGATAAAGATTTGACTCAAAAAAATATTAACTTACTTATCCAGATTCGAACCCGGAACCAGTCAGACCACAAGTACCAAGCATAAACAGAAACCATCAGAAGCGTTGAGCAAGGCGTAATAAAAGGTATGGCATCGGCTCAGTGACCCAGTGACTGGTTCGAAGCTACTGGGCCCATTCCGATCAGCTAGCGGGACTCACTTGTCACTATCGTAGATTAAATGATATTTTATACCTATTTCTTAACAAGATTTCGATTTTATGAGTTTCAAATAAATATGGATTTGTAAATAATACAATGAAAACATGTTCGGTTTTATATTTTAAGATTTAAGTTTGTTTAAATACTAACATTGAAAATAAAAATGAAAGACTAATTTAATAATCATTTCTAATTTTAAAATAACCACCATTTTCTAAAATAAAAAATGCATCATTTATCTTTTAATTGTTTTTTATATTGATGTCACGAAAAAAATAAAAATATTTTTAAACATATTACCTATTTTCTAAAATGAAAAAAATAATTATGCATCATTTGTCTATGGATTTTATGTATTGATAAATATTTTAAACCTACCTAGTTTCTAATTTGAAAAATGAAGCGATATTTAAAAAAATAATAGATAACCTCACATTACGGTGATTTCAATGAATAATTTTAAAAAAGGTAGTCTTACCCTTATATTGAACATATAAACATATATATTATTTTATTTCAAATATTTTACTTGAAAATAAGAACAGTATTTACTTATATATCAATCTATTAATTACGATATAATCACTTAAATTTATTTACTTACTATTTTTTTACTTATTTTTTAAACACATATCACAATGTATATTTAAATCAATAAAATGGATTTAGTAATATTTATTTATTTAGTTAACATTATAATATATTATACATTATTATACATATTTTTTAAACTATATAGAACCAATATTATAATGATCCCCACTATCACCATTCAATATCTCAATTACAAAACGAACGTAACACATTAACTATCTAGGGATTGATTATAAAAGGTAATGAGTACAAGCCACCGTGGGCCCGATGACCCAGTGGTGCACGTGGTCCCATTTCAGACACGTAGCGGGATCCGTGATGGTATGACGGAAGTTTACTCGGAATACATATTAGATTAATCACACTTCAACGGACTTAAATAAGTGTCAAATGCAGTCCACCTGTAACTTTAGTACGGGTTTATAACGTAATGTTATAAATAGTTAACGTTTTCTACAAATAAATACAAAGTACTCAATAAAGGAGTACCGAAAACAAACCGTAAACAAGCCACTTTGTTTTTGGTCGTACGATTAAGACACACTGTACATTTATGTTACGTTTTCGGTTATACTCCTAGGTGAGATCGCATACAGATACGTTGGTATCCTAGGACGAATTAGAAACGTCTCGTATTTAACACCTTTTTAACTTAAACAACAGTTCTCAGCACTACTGCTATAACAGCAGAAACGAACATTCGAAAGTATTTATTAGTAAGCCGTATTTATGGCCTCAATCAATCATTAGTAGATCAGGCTAGATTGGGTTAGGTTTGTGCCTCCAGAGCCGAACTATAAGTATTCTACTACCTTAGATATCGTCGTCAACCCATAACTGTCCCACTGCTGGGCACGGGTCTTCTCTCGGAATGAGAGAGCTTAGGCCATAGTCCACCGCGCTGGCCAAGTGCGAATTGGTGGACTTCACACACCTCCGAGAACTTTTTTTTTTTAAAGAACTCTCGGGTGTGTAGTGTGTTCCTCACGATGTTTTCCTTCACCGAAAAGCAGTGATAATTAAAGTATAATACGCACATAAGTCAGTGGTGCGTGCCTGGGTTTGAACCTCGGACCTCTCGATCGAGAGGGCAAGTTTTAACCATTAGGCTATCACCTTAGATATCATCCTGAGTTAATTTTCAGAACTTTGATTACTTTAAGAATTTACAACAACATTAAATAGATGTCGTAGTAGAAATAATTACATACGGAGTTAAACTAAGAGTTCTAGCTATTAATTACGAAACGTACTGGGCGTAAGCTAAATCACAAAAACTCGATGAAATGTTTAGTGTTATGCTGAAATGTTATACTACCAACAAAGTAAAAAATACGCATTACTTGCTAAAAGAAGTGAGTTGTAACATGTTTTTGCCTCAAATGTTTGCCGTTTAAGTGTGAAAATTAATCCTGATGCAACGTGCTGTTAAGAATGTATCCATACTAATATTATAAATATGAAAGTGTGTCTGTTTGTTCCTCTTGCACGTCGCCACATAGCTATTATATGATATGGTTTATATGTTGGGAGATAGTTAAGAGGGTGCAGAGTGACGTAGGCTACTTTTTACAGCGCTCTCTCATTCCCATGAGAATATCGATGTTTTGTTAGTTGATACATATTTAGTAGTTCCAGACGTTGTTAATAGATGGCGTTAGTAAAATTCATTTGCAAGTTCTGAATCACGCTATCAAATGCTAATGTTAATTCCCTTTGACCGTGCGGGCGGAGCCGCGGGTAAGAACTAGTTGGTAAATAATTTTGTAAGTAAACTTCCTTAGTTTTCATGCTTTAAGTAAGAACATTAAATTGCGCATCTATTGAAAAATATCTAAGTTTCATTCGAATTTTAATGTTTAAAATATCGACACGTAAATTTATTTAGTTAATGATATCTATGACGGGACTATACAATATTTTTAATTGTATTTTCTTTCAAAAGTTGCTTACACTATATGGGTCTAACATAAAATGGGTTCCGGCAACGATTTCCTGCCAGACATTATAACTATGATAAGATTTCTATTATCTTTTCTGTCAATCAGGACACAAAAATAATCCCAGTGTAGGGTTGAGTATAGATTGCCTTTGTTATATCATCACTAATTTTATTTTTTAGTGTTCCAAAAATATCTGTCTATAAACGACATAAACGTACTTCACAACGAGTCAACAATATTAGTCACTACATGCTTTCAACTTTGTAAATTTTGTTATATCCGACCAAAAACTGTTTTGAGTTTCATTGGACAGTTCCGCTTACAGAAAGCTATTGACGGATACAGCATAGACCAGTCCATTACGGTGACCTTAATGTCATTATAACATTAATGTCATTGACGACCCGCGTGGCGGAGCTTTTACCATACCGGTCTGACGCGCAATGGGATCCGGGTTCGATTCCCGGCCAGACATGTATCTGAATGATTATTCATGTTCTGGGTCTGGGTGTTTGTGTATTTGTGTGTGTCCATGGCACCCACGACACAGGAGGAAATCCTAGTGTGAGAAAGCGTGTATTATAAAAACCTTCGATAACACCAGCATAGAACTGACCGAGTAAATCAGGTTTTGATGTCATTAATCCAATTTCAATCACGTACGCTACGGAAATGGTAGGAAAATACGAAAGTTCCATTCGCCTTCGTACGAAAATATTTAGAACGATGCAACGATAGGCCGTGTGGTGATTTTGAAAGTGATAACTAATATGGCTTTATTTCTTCGGATTTAACGCAACTTGCTTTAACGGGTTTAAGTCCGGTGAATATATATACTCTGTACTTTGGACGCAAACGTGTAAATAATTTCTCGTTAATCACAAAAATTTTAAATCCGTAGCGCAGCTGACATAATTGTTTATCGCGCGGAATGGTTCAATTTTTTTCATAATATTGAATTAGCAAACAAGCCACCTGATGGTAAGTGGTCATTGCCGACCATGGACATCTGTGAGCAACTTCATATAGAACATAGGTTCTATCTGAAGTCAAACACAGATGCGTTGCTACTCCCTAGGACTGAGATGGTTGCCTCATGTAAAAGTGTACCGGCAACCACACCCATGGAAACGCAAGAAGTGCTTCACGCTATAAATATTTGTAGCGGTGGTACTTCCTCGGTTGAACTACACTGGTTCTACCGCCTTCATTTGATCGCGGAGACATCATTGATGGATATAGAGATCTGTAAGAGCTAGGTTATCTTTTTATAACGTGGAAATAGAAGCAAAGTAGTAAGTGGACACTACCGCCAACGATCATCCAACTTAAAAAGGGCGTAGATCCCTTGCTACCCTTCTGATAAGTATGTTCTTATCTATATCCTTCTTCCCTTTAGAACCAGAATCCCGCAGACCAGCTTTTATTAAGCAGAAATATTTGTTGTCTTTAAGTGTGTCTAGTAAACCTATGAGAAATATAATAATAGTATGAAGCTATTGGAGGCGTTATTTTTCTACACAATCACAAGTATGTTTTTGTACACTTCAATTAGTAAAATAATTGTGTTCATATTAGTTTATTATTATCTGAAGTTTTTTTTTGAAGTGAACTTCTTTATCGGGGTTGGAAAAAAAAAATAGTGTAACATTTTTTCGTTACGCGCCATCTTTTTCTGTTACGTGCCATCTTTTTTTTCCGTTACGCGCCATCTTTTTCATATCCCTTCCACGCGTGATATTACATAGATTATTATAGATTAGATTATTAGATAAAGTTTAATAAAAGCCTTTTATTAAACTTTATCTAATTTAACTTTATTTAACAAATTTCTGTAAAGTTGCATATAGTAAATTATTTTTTGAAAAATTACGTCATAAAGAAGTTTCACTTCTTACGAGTGTACGCTAGTACACGCACACATTTTTTTATTTATGGCTAATAATACCTTAATATATTACCAATTATTATACATATTTATAAACAACATCATTTCAAATAATGATTAAATTTAATTATCTCATTTGAATAACAAATTTTGCACTTTGAACTTCAACATTGAAATGACACGTGAAAAGTTAACATATATTGTATTGAAATAATTAAATTTACATTTTTCTTGCAAAATTTAACATCTGCGACATTCTTTTATTTATCGTACAATCATTAATAATGCAAGGTTACGATTTGATGAGATAATGGTTATTTTTATGTGACTTTATTTTTATTTAATACTAGTTAATAGGAAGGTCGAATTTAAAGTATCTAAGATACCGTAAAAACCTTTATGATTCCACTAGTTGCCCCGGCGAACTTCGTTCCACCTAAAAGTCAAAAATCTAAAATTATCAGTGTTCCTCCACTATATTATGCATGTATTATACATAAAAACCTTCCTCTTAAATCACTATATCTATTAAAAAAACTGCATTCAAATCCGTAGGGACATTTTAAAAATCTAAGCATACATAGAGACAGGCAGTGGGAAGCGACTTTGTTTTATACTATGTAGTGATAACCAACAGATAAGGAGATAATTAAGGCACGTAAGTGTGTAGGTTTCCTCACACTTCCTTCACCGAAAAGCAGTGATAATTAATTTCTAATACGCACATAAATCAGTGGCGGCCTGGGTTTGAACCTCAAACCTCCCGATTGAGAGGGCAAGTTTCAACCATTAGGCTATCACTGCTCTGCTCTGCAAGTTGGTACAACCAGTGTAGTTTGACCAGGGAAGCACCACCGCCACACCTATTTCTAGCGTGAAGCATTTTTTTGCTTTTCGATAGAAGGGTGTGGTTGTCGGCACACTTTCACATGAGGCGACCATCATAGTCCTCGGGAGTAGCAACGCATCTGTGATTGACTTCAGATGAAACCCATGTTCTGTATGTAGTTGATTACAGATGTCCATGGGCGGCAGTGACCTATTACCATGAGGTGGCCTGCATGTTCGTTTGCTACTTTAGTCAGATAAAAAAAAACAGGATACTCAATTCCGTGTTGGACATGACTGGAGCGGGCAACGCCGCGGGAATACGCTTGTTTACTGAATTTGTAAAATATTGCTAAAACAAATCAAAGCCTCGTCATCCCACAGACGGCCTACTTACTAATGGCCCCTGTAATAAACCAAGCTAAACCACAGTTGGCACTATGCAAATTATAGACTGTAGGCGATCGCCACTCACTGCCCATTCCTGTTTGATGTATATTACCTATACTTTAAATTACTAATGGAGGTAATATTTTAATATATATTTTCCTGACTGAAGTAGGTAACAAGCATTGCAGTCCACCTGATGGTAAATGGTCACTGTCGCCCATGGACATCTGTAAGCAACTTCATATAGAACATAGGTTCTAACTGAAGTCAATCACAGATGCGTTGCTACTTTCGAGGACTGAGATGGTCGCCTTATATAAAAGTGTGCCAGCAACCACACCTTTCCATCGAAACGCAATGCTTTACATTAGAAATAGGTGTGCCGGTGGTACTTCCCCGGTCGAACTACACTGGTTCTACCACCTGCTAAATGTATATATGAAACAACTGTTGTCTTTTTGTTTTGTTTGACGCCCCACAGCGTTAACACTTTCGCGGGCGATACCGCTTGACTCTGTGTTCTAGAATGACACAGTAAATCTTCATACATGACGTATAAATACGTAGAGACCAGAGATATCATATATCTTAAAAACGTCATGAAAGAATCGTGACAGTAAAGTTTCTAGTATTTTTCATGGTGTGACACAATGTACATCCAATAAGATTTTAACTTCAAAGTTCATCAGGAATAAATGTTCTGTCGTAAATAATATTTTATATTTGAACGTCATCGTACGTTGTGCCATATCAAAATCTCAAATTATGACGTACAATTACGTTCTGTCCGTGAAAGTGTTAAATAGAAGGGTACTATTTTTTGAGCCTATTTATGTTATGTTATAATTATGTCCATTTCGTTGACACGCGTTACTGCCTTTTTTTTGTTCTCGAGGGGTTCAAAAGGTACCCGATGCCGTGGGAGCGACGCAGCGTTATGTGGGATTTTTACCGCACTGAAACTCCCCCGGTGGCCGTCCCCGGCGCTGTAAAGAGGACTCCGGGACCTTGAAACGACCGCAACCTGAAAGCGCGTTGCCCCATCGGGCTCCTCCCAGACGAGCAGCTGAGCCCACCGCTCCGTCTAGTCTTTACGACGGTATGCGACCACATATATCGCCGTCCTTCCCGGGATCGCCTGACCGAACGGTTCGAGCTCCCACTCTAGCCGACGCGTTACTGCCTAAACGCCTTGGATTGTAACTTATGACATGTCATTGGAATCATTCATTTCGCTTTATTACGCGACTTGTGTACCAGGTGATAGAACCAGTGTAGTTCGACCGGGAAGGTACCACGCACCGCCACACCTATTTCTAGCGTGAAGCATCTCTTACGTTTCGATGGAAGGGTGCGGTTGCGGGCAGACTTTTATATGAGGCGACCATCTCAGTCCTCGGAAGTAGCAATCTGTTATTGACTAGGGCTATCACTGCTGCCCTTCAGTACATGCAGAGGTAATAAAAGAAGTACAATAAAATGACGCAACCGATTTCACTTTTGATTCGTGACTCGATCAGTTAAACCATTGCTCATGAATAGGCGTGACCTGTCGATAGCTCAGTCGTCTTGGATTAGACTACTATTGAACTCTACTTGACTACCAGCTACTAATAGATAACGTCTCACATAGTATGTATGACGTTGTTATCCACTTATCTGTATATTTTGGCACCATTAAAATTGATCATTTTAATATGTAATGTAATACTCACGATGAATGGTTTTCAATTTTTATGTTCCAAATGAGTTTCAAAAAATAAAATAAAAAGTCCATCGTGAGTATCCATTATTTATGAAATAAAAGTTCAATAATAATATTAATCTTAAATCATATATGGAACAATATCGAAGGCTTAATCTGAAAATATAGTAAATACCAACAAAACGTGCTCGAGTGAGATTTGGGACTGTTTTTAAGACTTAAGATAGACTTTAAGTTTTAATTTGAGTTTATATTTCATTTTTTGCTTGACCAGTCGAAAAGTTTTGCCTATTATATTTGAAATAAAATATATTTATTTTAAATGGTCCTACAGGTCACTTAGTAATTGTCAATTACAATTTTTTTTACGCTACCACCGGGACACGACCTTAACATTTTTGACTCGCTAATGTCCGGTCGGTAGTGACCACAGGCATGCTAGTCTCTCGTCAACCCATTATTGTCCCACTGCTGGGCACGGGTCCACTCTCAAAATGAGAAAATGAGAGTTTAGGCCATAGTCCATCGCGCTGGCCTGCGAATTGGTAGACATGCTAGTACACATCTATAAAGGTTTGAAGACGCACACACGAATACTTAAAGGTTATTAGAGGTGATAGGATTAGTCACGGTTATCGTTCGAAACGATAGCGTGATGTATGTAGTTACTGGATTCTGAGGCACGCCATCGGAAGTAAGGGTTATAAATAAAAGAACGACGTGTTAACAGATCGGTAATAAAAATATGAAGGTACATGTTAAGAGTCTCTCTTTTAGGATAATCATTAATGAAACAATTTTATATCTATATATTAATACGTGAAGAAAAAATTTGTGACGTGTTTCTAAGATACTTGTCGCAGGCGGAGGAGTATGAAGTTACGCACTGTTATAGTTGATGTAGAGGATTGCGTAATACTAATATTTTTTTCAAATAATGCATAAAACATACATAAAATCAACTAAAACACATTACACTCACTACCTTGCATTTGACACAAACACACACATAATAAACGAAACAGAACATCCAATGTCTTGCTATGAAATGCAATGTCAGATGTCTTTGTCAAAATACCCGCTATTGCTTTACAATTTATTTAAATTAGAGAAATATTGCTACTTTGTACAATACAAGGTTTAGTTTTTCATTTAAATTAGGGTCGAATTTCGACCATTGTGAAGGGTGACTGTAATAAATAAATTGGTTACTTTATTATCTCAAGGGAGTCCACCAAGTGAGTAAGTGAGTTTATATTATTATTGTAAGGTTTATATTTGCAAATGTACAGTGCCTCTATATGAACAAATTACGCACAAATATCCACTGGGCTATCTTTGGAAACACCGAGCCACCAAGTGGCATTTAGCTGACCGCTCACCTGCTTATGAAAGATATTGCCACACGCATCAATTGAATTATAAGTTTATAATGTTAGATATACGTTCCTCTTCACAAAATTAGCGATTTATTTGCTAAAATCTGAAGGATATAAACTCTTGTTAATTTAAATGATTTGTTGCCTTGTTTACTTAAGTTAAGATTGTTATTTCATTAATTAATTAAAGGTGGTAGAACCAGTGTAGTTCGACCGGGTACGTACACGCCACACCTATTTCTAGCGTGAAGTATTTCTTGCGTTTCGATGGAAGGGTGTGGTTGCCGGCACACTTTTATATGAGGAAATGATATTTAATATATGAAATTTATACTTTTCATCATAGTCCTCGAGAGTAGCAACGCATCTGTGATTGATTTCAGATAGATCCCATGTTCTCTATGAAGTTGATTACAAGTGTCCATGGGTGGCAGTGACCACTAACCATCGGGTGGACTACATGCTTGATGCTACTTCAATCAGATAAAAAAAGATAATAAACCCAAACAACCACATTTTCTAATAGGGATTAGCAGATTTCACACATCTTTATATGAGAACTCTCACGCGTGTAGGTTTCCTCACTTTATTGTTAGTCACCGTAAAACAAGTGGTAATTAATTTCTCATACGCACATCGTTTCGGATTACCATAATCGTGTCGTAATTCGAACCCTGGACCTCCAGATTGAGAGGTCAAACTTCAAATCACTAGGCTATCACAGAAGTTGTATATTGTAATTTAGTAATAGTCGTTTCAACCTTGTTGGCCTCCGCAGGGTAAGGTCTTTGATGCATTAATTTTAAAAGGCATTTGTATTGGAACTTACAGTAGGATCATTTAAACCGTAGATTTACGGAAGGTGGTAGAACCAGTGTAGTTCGACCGGGGAAGTACCACCGCCACACCTATTTCTAGCGTGAAGCATTTCTTGCGCGAGATGGAAGGGTGTAGTTGCCGGCACACTTTCACATGAGGCGACTATCATGGTCCTCGGGAATAGCAACGCATATGTGATTGATTTCAGATGGAACCCATGTTCTGTACGTTGATTACAGACCATGGGCGGCAGTGACCACTTAACATCAGGTGGATTGCATGCTCGTTTGCCACTTCAGTCAGATAAAAAAAGTAAATTGCAAGTTAAGGCCGAAAACAAAAACGTCAAAACATACAGAATAGAAACAGAATAAAGTCGTATCAATCACAGATGCGTTGCTACTCCCGAGGACTATGATAGTCGCCTCATGTGAAAGTGTGCCGTCAACCACACCCTTCTAAAAATAATTATAATAATATAATATAGTTGTTCTTGTTGTTTTTCACTTCTAACAATTCTTGTTTTAGGAATGCATAATAAACTTTGCATAAAGCACTTTAACTTTAACTTAACTTTAACTTTAATTGATAAAGCAAATTTATCAATTAAAGTTAAAGTTCGTAATTGATTAGTAAAAATGTGATTTTGCTTCTAAATACGATAATTAATTTAAACACTACTCAGTTTCATAACTTTTCATTTGTTGTCCTTAACTTGCAAATATGTTTCGAAATTAAGACCTTAGCTTGCAAAAATGTTCCAAAATTAAACAAAATTTTATTTAAAATTGCCCAATCTTTGATAATAAAATACAATAATCGTATTCACCAAAGTGCATTAATTAATCTAAATTAATTTATTATTAAAATATTTATTCATATATTCTATTTAAAAGACCCAAAATAAATAAATCTCTGTTAATATTCTGGGTACGATTTGTCAAAATTAATGTGAGCTTAATTATAGATATCAGCTTAACGAGTCTAGCTAAACAATTTACTAAATAATTACATACATAGAATTAGATTGTTGAAATTATAGCCTAATGGTTGAAACTTGACTCTTTAACAAGGGTCCCAGGTTAAAATCTCAGGTACGCACTACTGTATTTTCTGGAATGACGTGTATATCGTCAACCAAAGTCGTTATTGTCTCACTTCTGGGCACGGGTCTTCTCTCAGAAAGAGAGAGTTATAGGCCATAGTCCGCGCTGGCCAAGTGCGAATTGGTGGACTTCACACGTCTCCGAGGACTTTCTGTTAAAAAAACTCTCGGGTGTGTAGGTTTCCTTACGATGTTTTCCTTCACCGACAAGCAGTGATAATTAATTTCTAATATGCACATAAATCAGTGGTGCCTGCCTGGGTTTGAACCTCGGACCTCCCGATTGAGAGGGCAAGTTTCAACCATTAAGTTATCAGTGCTCTTAAATGATTTGTATATTAGAATTTAATTACCACTGTTTTGTAAGAAAACATCACGAAAAAAGCAGCACACCTAAGAGTTCTTCAGATAGCTCTTTACAAATGTATATATATTTTTTACTTTAACCTAACGATAAGGCAGACGGGCAACCTGATCGAAAGTAGTCACTATCGCCTATGGACATTTGCAACACCAGAGGAGTCGCCAATGCATCGCCGGCTTTGAAGGAGAGCTCTTTTCGCACCTTTCTTGAAGAACCCCATAGCTCAGGAACAAGCTCATTCCCCTACTTGCACGTCCGTGGCAATGAGCGTGCAAACCGAACCGTGGAGGACCGCCACGAGTCCAGTTGGTGTGGATGGAACTTCATCCTTCGGCGGTGTCTTTCAATTCGAACTTGGCTTTGATTCCTGGCCAGACAGGTATCTGAATGATGAGTTTAGATTCATGTTCTGGGTCATGGTGTTTGTGAATTCATTTTGTGTGTGTCCATGGTACCCACGACACAAGAGTAAATCCTAGAGTAGGACTATTAGTCTAGAAAGTGTGTGTGTGTCTACTTAACAATGAGTTATTAGGGAGAAATAGGTGACATAATATTCACCGCGTATTATTGCTTAATGTTATAGGTAGTTGATATTTAAATTTACAAGTTTTAAAAGGTGTTTTCCTTATTGGATAGTGAAAGGAAATTTTAGATTACGTATCAAATAACGATAATTTACGTCGACTGAGATATGGAACTAATAATTGCATATACTTACATTTGTATAGAATTACTAGTTAATGTATGTATAATAAATTTATAATTATAGCCAAATTAATGGGTGTATCCGGGATATTGCTCCCTTACATATTTTCCCTTACATATACAGAATGTTTTTGTTTTATTTAACGATAATCTTTACTTATCGATCAACCGTTAATCGATTTACGTAGACATATGTAATATTTAAATATAAATATTTTGAGGTAGCATTAGATGCTGGATGATGGATTAATAATAATTCAACCAACATTTATCCTTCACGAACTCATTACTGTCAAATTTCATTATAACCAACTAGTTATACTTTACACTTTTAACTACGTCATTAAATAACAGGTGTTATATCTCAATACGTATTTCTTAATAGTGTTCGCGAAAAAAGCTCATTCACTCTTGTGACACAGATACGTTATATGGATAGCCGTATACCGTTTGTAACATATTTAATGAAACACTCATGATTGTATGTTAAATATACATAATTTTAACATTAAAATACTAGAACGAAGTAAATAAAACTGCAAAAAAACAACTAGAGAATTCTGTTTTTTTTTTCTGAAAAGTGATTTAGTTTTTTCAACACTAATAAAGTTGCTAAGCAATAAGAAAGTTAAATGAGTTTTACGAAATATATATAAAAGGGTATTAATTAATCTTTATTAATTAATAAAATATTTAATGTTACACGAATTAACTTAAATAAATTTATTTACGTGTGAAAAGATCGCTCCGCGCGCGTTGATGTCTTCTCTACGTAGAGCTTTTAAAGTTATTTCTAACTTAAAACCACCTTAATATTCCTCTTTATTTCGAAAATTTAGCTCAAATACTTTAAAAAAACATTATTTAGTATATTGTATCCATCTACAGAGAAAGGCTAATAGGAGTTTTTAATTTTTCGTTGATAGAAATTTAGTCTATACATATTGAACTGTTTCAACTATAGGTTACAAAAATCTAATAAGACATGTCGCAAGGATCGTGATTTATCACACAGTCGGCATTTAGAAAAAGCTTACCTTGACATGTCACGGCATTTATGACTACGACGACGATAACGCCCACTACCAGGGCTCCCGTCCAGGCACATCCGGGAAATCTCGGTTGAAGCATTTTCACTCACACTATCATTAAAGTTTGACACAACACTGCACTAAAGTATATTATTTTTGCATCGTGCGAAGTGAAAGGTTGTTATCGGGACGGTGGTTGGCGGCTGACTGAGAGGTAGACGGTTCAGCGCACACGCAGAACGCTAAAGCCAGGTGCTCGCAACTGTTTGTTGACCCACTAGTGGGTCGTTTTAAAGTGAAATTGTTTTGTGTGTGTGTTTACATTTTTTTTTAATTTGTTGTTCTGTTTTTTATTTCTCAATTAAATTACACATAATTTAATTCAGAAATAAAAATGTCTGTGTATGTGTTACGGACTTTATTTTTACTGGTCTTACCGAAAGTTGTGTCGTTGTGTGTTGTATGTTGTGTGTAAAAAGAGATCTTGTTTAAACATAAATTAAACAACTATTAAATATTTTTGATCCTGATATCAGTAGGACAAGTATTCGAGTAATAACTATTGATACAAAATTAGTTCAAAATTTTACTCACAAAATTTAATTCTAAATCGTATCCGATTTCAGTGTAATTGTACATACCTATTAATTTCACAGGTTTACAATTAGTAATTATGTTAATATCAATAATAAAATTTCAACATTAAGATAATAACTTTTAATCAGACTTGTTGCATGGAAAAACACAGATCAAAAAATCAAATATGTTTATCAAGATAACAAAATTTTATAGATAAAAAAACACAGACCCAATTAAAAAAAAAAACAGAAAGAAGCGTGCTACAATTCAAAATGTTATCGATGTCAAAAAAGTAAATATGTTTATCAAGATAACAAAAAAAAAATTAATGAGCTATAAAAAAAACACAGGCCCAATTAAAAAAAAAACATATAGAAGCGTACTACAATTCAAAATGTTGCACACTCCTGCACAAGCACGCTTCACTTTCAAACTCGGTCGCGGGCGCACGGACGGTAAGGGCTAGTTCTACGAGTCTATGACACGCTAAAATGTTGCTGGTGACAGGTGGACGACCCTATTGACCAATATCAGTAGTTTTATACTTCCTAATTTTAATAATATTTGATCTTGTATTTCTACGTTCAAGATCATATCGTCAATGGAAAGGAAAATAGATATTGTGGGAAATTTGGTTTGAAGTTTTTTGAAGTGAAACTTCTTTATCAGGGTTGGAAAAAAATTTAGTGTAACATTTTTTCGTTACGTGCCATCGTTACGTTACGTTACGTTACGCGCCATCTTTTTTATTCCGTTACGCACCATCTTTTTCTTATCCCTACCACGCGTGATATTATATAGATTATTATAGATTAGATTATTAGATAAAGTTTAATAAAAGCCTTTTATTAAACTTTATCTAATTTAACTTTATTTAACCAATTTCTGTAAAGTTGCATATAGTAAATTATTTTTTGAAAAATAACGTCATAAAGAAGTTTCACTTCTTACAAGGGTACGCTAGTACACGCACACATTTTTTTTTTTACAGAAAAGAAATCATTTCACCTTTATTTTTGGTGAGATCTTGTGGTTGGGGGTTCATACTTAAGTTTAGTTAATATAGCAACTTAGACATAAAACCATTTATACAATAACAAAATATCAATATATATGTAATGAAATGTCACATAACATTCCATTAATTCAAATTTGTGAGTATCTGTGGTTATCTGTGTCGCACAAAAAAGAATCGACGCGAGACTAAAATGGTGGAAGATATTTAAATCATTTTATACAATTTATTATTACAAAAAGTGTTAGAAAGATAAACGATAGGATATAATTGAGGAATCGATATAAGTGAACTTTAAATGTCGTTTCTTTGTATTTTCAGGTGAGACAATATTCGTATTCAACTATGGAATGATAATAATTAGTGTAATATTATATAGGCGTGTAAAATAAAACAAAACTTTGTATTTTCAGAGAAACAATTTGTGTTTATTTTGAAAATTCTCAATAACATATCTTATATATATACAAAATATTAATAGAAACTTAAAATTATAAATAAAATAAACCATCTAAAATGGCCGTGTGAGGCATGGTTCCCAAAACACTGGCGGCATTACCTTGCTGTACCGCGAGACTCAAACGTTGTGCAAAGTAGCCGCCAGCTTTTTGGTCTCCGGAAGGTTCAACGAGTCTGGTCAAAATATCTTACATGATTTTTTTCATGTCAGATGACCATGGACCCATGGTTTTTATTGCAAGCGCCGCAAACACATCATTGTCTAACAGATTACTGTATATGCGGCGCTTCAAGACCTGGGCATTGTCGGCAGCCCCAGCGCTCACAGAGGTGTTGGTTATGTGAGATGGGGCTAACGTGTCGACACAAGTTGCGTCCCAAAAAATTAAAATATCAATTAAGCATTGTTTTCTGTTATTGTTAGTATTCAATATTATTTAATAAATTAGACCTAAGATTAAATATACTTTATTCTTCTGAAGGTGGGCATAAATGGTTGCGACACAGTTTTTTAACTATTGTAGCTGTTTACGATAATTCAATCCGTGTATAATGTATATTTGATCAATAAAAATCTTTGAAATCTTCAAAAAAAACAAATCTTTGAATACTAATCAACATGATTCCACTAAAAAAAAAGATGACATAATTTTTTTCCTGTAACAAAAACTTTAAACCTCATTTTCCACAAATGCTTTTATTGCGCTTTAGCATTATTTCCTTTCCACTGACGATATAATTATACTGAGTGCAACTCTTCTAACTTAGGAGTTAAGTGTCTCGCCAACCTATTATTGTCCCACTGCTGGGCACGTCTTCTCTCAGAATGTGAGAGTTTTAGGCCATAGTCCACCACGCTGGCCAAGTGCGAATTGGTGGACAGTAGTTGGTGGACTATAGTTAAGTGTATTAGTGATAAATCTCATGTATGACTCGTCTTACATGAGGTCACAGGTAAATTCTATTGCCAAATATCACTATTTTTATCCAATTGAAGTACCAAACGAGCAACTTGATGGTAAGTCACTGCCGCCTGAGACTCATTATGCGTTGCCACTCTCGATGGACTAAGATGGTCGCCTCATATAAAAGTAAACCGACCATACCCTTCCATCGAAATGTAAAAACTGTTTCAGGCTACAAAAAAGTGTGGCGGTGACACCTCCCTGGTCGAAGTACACTTAATCTACCACCTAGTTGATCTCTCTCTCTCTCTTCAACCCATTATTGTCCCAATGCTGTGCACGGGTCTTCTCTCAGGATGAGAGATTTAGGCCAAAGTCCACCGCGCTAGCCAAGCGCGAATTGGTGGACTTCACACACCTCCGTTTTTTTTTAAAGACCTCTCGGGTGTGTAGGTTTCCTCACGATGGTTCCTTCACCGAAAAGCAGTGATAATTAATTTCTAATACGCACATAAATCAGTGGTGCGTGCCTGGGTTTGAACTTCGGACCTCCCGATCGAGAGGGTAAGTTTCAACCGTCAGGCTATCACTGCTCTCGGTTGGCTCTGGTTGATCGGTACTTCCTAATTTTACTAATACTTGATTACATTATTATTAGTGGATTTTACTAATAAGGAATTAAATAAAGCAGTAATCAATCTCATGTGAGACAAACAATCACTTTAAAATACTTAACGTACTCACGATATGCGGTTTATGAATTCTTATAGAATTTTTTTTGCCGATATTTCGACCCATATGTAAATCGCAAATAGTGCAAAGTGTGGTGCGTAAGGATACAGTTAGTGTTGTGTGTCGTGATATGGAACCTAAAAAAGAAAAACGTAATTTACCACTAGTGCTTGTCAACGGTGACCACGATCCATGCAACTGGGTCGAAATATCGGCAAAAAGAATTCTATAAGAATTCATAAACCGCATATCATGAGTATCTGTTAAGTATTATAATGTATCAATTCCGCGATAATACTAGTCTAAAATCATATAAAACGATCACTTTTTAATAACATGGTCACTTAAATGTTGCTTGTTGACAGGTGGACTTGCCTTATATCACATGAATTTTAAATTACTTCCTAATTTTACTTTTAAGCTCGAGAACCTTTTGGTAATGGAACTATTTTAATTTAGGAATTGTCCTCATCGAAGATCAATCTTATATAAGACTGATTTGTATTAATAGACTTCGAAAATAATAAGAAATAATCTCTTATTATTTGCGAAGATCTATATTCATCATATTTCTTTCATTGGCTAGTTGAAAATTGTTTAGTAAGTGTAAATGGCTTCCTTTTCTATCTGTAATGAAAAGCAAATGGTATCCGAAATAGAATAGGATTAATAATGTTTATTTTTGTTCGACATTTACGACACAGTTTAAATCGAAGCAAACTGGCGGTTTAGTTATTTGACTTTCTTTAAAACTGTAAACAAACTCATAGTTTCTTTATTTGTACGTATTATTTTCTTATTCTAATTTACTAGGGGAATGTGAGGTTTTTTTTATCTTATTATAGGCTAACGTTTGGCCGCGATCTTACCTGATGTTAAGTAACATGCAGCCTAGGATGTTACACGCTTGCCTAGATAAAGCCTATTCACCCTCGTCTTGAAAACTTATAGATTATAAGTATCGGGGAACAACGAACGCGGAAGAATTCCACTCCTTGACAGTTCAAGAAGGAATTACTGAAGCGCTTTGTGCGCCCAAATGGAACATCAACTAGATATTGGTGGTAACCCGCGGTTCGTCTAGATGTCCGATGGTAGAAGAGATAAGGATAAGAAATAGTTACAAAGTTACAAAGGAAAGACACAATCAATCTATAATGATGTTATTAAAGTTTCTTTATACCTTTGGCTTGAAAATATATAGGATTAAAAACAACAAACTGGAACAATTTTATACACATAGCTGTCTATTATAAAATGCAGCTCACCTTAATAACCCACTATCCGTATTCCCCCACAGTCCCCTACTCAATAATTATCGGGCAATCAATGATTTTATGAATGTTGCTATTAACTATACTATTTTCCTCAATTCCACATTCGCAGAGTATAAGATAAGATTTCAATTTCAAATATTGAACCCCTATTTAACCCTTTATCCCTTTAGGGCTGAATTATAAACAAAAAACTATATTTTTAGATACATTCTAAAAACGAGTCAATTGTCCATATGGATATACGAAATTGTCACCCCATTATTGTCCCACTGCTGGGCACGGGTCTTCTCTCGGAATGAGAGAGTTAGAGGCCCTAGTCTAACGCGCTGGCATAGTCTACTGCGAATTGGTGGACTTCACACACCTACGAGAACTTTTTTTTTAAAAAGAACAGTCGGGTGTGTAGGTTTCCTCACGATGTTTTCCTTCACCGAAAACCAGTGATCTGGGGGCACGGTAGTGCCCCCGCCAAGACGAGCCAAGCGAAGCGCAAGCGCAAGGGCACTACCTACCTTTTCTCGAAGCGCTTCGTCGTATTTTTGAACCTTCATAACTTGAGTTTGGTTGGGTTATACCAGACAAAATTTTCAGGATATAATGTCAGTGGTAGACTTAATAAACCTCTAAAGTTTCAATTGCATAGCTCTTATACTTTAGATTTTATTGATATCTAAAATACCCCGATTTCGTCACTCACTCACTGATGATCAACAAAATTCTTAAGGTACTTCCTGAAGTCCTAGAAAACTGAAATTTGGTATGTAAGCTAGTATTAGTACCCAAACAACAAAAAAATCCTAAAACTTGGAACTTTTACCCCCCAACCCCTTAAACTAGGGGGTGAAAGTTTGTTCGAGACTTCCGCAACTTTTGACGCTAGAGGTCTGAATGCGGCCGCGGAGGGGTAAAAATCTGAAATAGGGAAACTTAATTCCCTATTTCCTGCTTGAGATCTGAAAATTATACACAAGTACATAGAACACAAACTTTTCATCAAATCAAAACATTATCCTACCCATAAGTACTTATAGATATGAATAATATTACTACACTTCACTTCGGTAAGTGTTTATTAATCAACCTATACTTTTGAACATAAGCATCGTAAGTATAGTATGCGCCAACGCCCGCCGCCTGCCCCCTCGTCCCCGCGCAGTAGCTAAAAATAATCGGCCCGTCAGCGAGCGCGGCACCCGAACGCGGGCAGACGCGCGAGGGCAGACGTCGTTGACGGTTGTCTCGTTGAATGAAAAATTTTCGGAATATTTCGGTGATTTAAAAGTTTGCTATCGCGGAGAAAAAAACCATTTGCCTAATATTTAATTGTTAGTAGTTTAGTAGGTAAAGGTTTAGATACTAGTGTTTTAATTTTCATTGATAAAAAGTATTAGCATTACGTTTGCAATTTTCTCACAAATTTAATGAAGAAATTCAAAGATTGAATAAGTAGGTATTTGCAATTAAGTAGTATAGGTTAGTAGGTATAATATGTTTATAGTTGTTTATGTAGGTACGACTTAGTGAGAATAATTTGATACGTAGGTCATTGTTTAATTTTCATTGTTAATAGGTTTAACTTAAGTAGTTTAGGATTACGTACGGTTTGAATATTGTATAGTAGGTAGAAAATTACGATATTGATAGTTGTTAATCTAGTGTTAAAAATAATTTTGTGTAGGTATTTTAGAACTAGGTTTAATAGGCTTATCTACAGGTACCTATACCGCTCATTTCATTGATTGACACTTGTCCAGTAGGTAGGTATAATTTACTTTAAGATTTAATTGAGAGGTTTAGTTTACAGTTTGGCATTACATAGCCTTGTTACTAGGTTAAGCTAGGGTATGGGTATTTCGTTACTTAGATACTGAACATGGATAGTGTAAAAGTTTTACATGAAGTGGAGCTGGGACCCCGCCGCCATCGTGTGGTTAATATGCCGGGAGACGGTTCCTGCCTCTTCCATTCCTTGACATATTTAATGCATGAACGAATAGACGTTGAGATGGCGTTGCAAGTCAGGACTGCTATTGTGCGATATGTTGTAGACCACTGGGACGAACTACAAGTGTATACTTGTACCGGCAATGGGGACACCTATCATGATTCCGATTCGTATTCACGGGATATGTTGAATAGCGCTACTTATGGTGGTACCTCCGAACTCATGGCAGCGGCAGCTATTTATCCATTCACCTTTGAAGTCTATCAAGATAATATTTTAAGAGGAAGTTTTTCTCGTATCGGTGGACCTGTGAAACGGTTGCAATTCAGTGGAAGTTCTATAAGTGGTCACTATGACGTCCTGGTTCCGATGCTTGTTTCTCAAACATCAAATAATAATACTGTTAGTTCTTTTAACGACACACATGTGAATACTGAAAACGACGTAGTTTCCGCTTCGAAAAAAGCAGGGAGACCTAAAAAAAATAAACGTGGAAGACCAAAAACTTCTGAATTAACACGAAATGCGCAATTTCGACAAGCCGCAGCCAAATACCGTAAAAATCATCCTGAAGAACGGAAAAATACAATTTTAAATTATACTCTATCGCATGCTGAACAACATCGCGAATCCGTTGCGCGATACTCGGCTTCACATCCGGAGGTCAACCGAGAGGCGGTTGCACGCTACTCGGCTTCACATCCAGAGGTCAACCGTAAGGCGGTTGCCAAATACTCAGCCTCTCATCTAGATGTTAATCGCGAAGCAGCTAGTCGAAAAAGATTAAACGAAAAATTACAGTTTAAGGTAAAAAATGTTGAGCAAATAATAAAAAGTTTAAGTTCTAAAATAAACGATAGACTGGAAGCAGAAAGACTTGTTAAATGGTCTCTTTACAATAGACAACAAACATTAGGTAGTCTTTTAAAAACGGCTGAAAAAATTAAGAATATATGTGTGTCAGCTTTAGAAAAGTTAAGAGAATGTCCGGATGTAACTGTTTATGAAAAACTTGCAATGTTTCTGGGAAAACTTGAGCATCGGAATAATCAAGAGCCATTTTATGGAGAGTACGCATATAAAGTTTACACTGATGATCAGAAGGCAATCGCTATTGATGAGACAGGCAAAGCTGTCTTTGAAAAAACAGAAAAGGATGGCAAAAGTTTAGTCTGGAGTTGTAATGACGCCATATGTGTATTGGATGAACAGTTACTTTTGAAACTAAAAAATATATTTGAAGAATTTAACTGTAAGTCACCAGCAGAGATGTATCCGCTATATTTGAATAATCGTCTCAAGGCTAATATTTCATACATTAACAATGTAAAGTCTCATTCTCCACGACTAAGAACCTTGATCAGAGAAATGTATCAGTTACAAAGTGATTGCGATACGTTAAAAGAAATTGATAGTGCATTAAAAACTGTGAACGTGGATAAAATAAAAGAATTAGGCGAAAATCACGTACCTGGGAGTGTAGCTGTTGAAAGTTTGGAACATCAAGAAATTATAGAAGATTCCATTATCAAAGAGTTTAAAGATGGATTTAAATTACTTTCTAAAAAAAGCTTAGATACACCTAAATTAGAATGTATGTCTTGTAATAAACTTTACTGTTCAAAGGATATTTCTAATCTAAATCGTTTACGAAAGCCTATTTCTACACATGTTTGGATACAGCTTATTGAATATTATAGTTCTAAAAACATAGACCATAGCTCACATATATGCCATACATGTCTTACAAAGGTTCGTGCTAATCAAACTCCAGCTACATGTGTTCTTAATGATTTGTTTGTCGGTACAATTTCATCAGAGATAAGCCAGTTAAATGATTACGAAAAGCTGTTAATACAGCGAGCAAAAGCTTTCCAAGTGGTTGTATCGATGAATCCAGTAGCCAACAAATCTTTGCCAAACCGAGAAATGGTGAAAAAATGTAAAGGCAGAACTTTTCATCTACCTTTGCCTTTAGAAGAAACATTGAATAAATTGCCAAAACCAGAAGATCCTTTAAACATAAACCAAGAACTTTACATAATGGTACGAGGACGACCAACAAAGTCTAAAATTATTTGGGAAGATATAGTTGACATCAATAAAGTCTATGCCGCACTCTGTTACCTGAAACAAGTAAACCCACTTTACTCTGAAATAAAATTACCGAATGTCCCTAATCATTTACTTCAAACAATTAATGATAACTTACAACATTTAATCGAAACAAGTAATAACAATCAGGATGAAAATAATATAAATAATTTAGATACACTTTTGACACAGATAACGGAAGATAGAAATTTAATAGATTACGAGCAATATACCATATATCCATTATATGAAAAAAGAAGCAACGCATTAATTTCAGATCTCTATCAAATGAAGACAGTTAATACAGTACCTATATATTCTACAGACAAGGATCTAGATGTAAAATGTTTTCCTTATTTGTACCCAGATGGAAAATACGGCCAGTTTCATATGCGACCACAGAAATTAACGTCAAGTGAATATATTAAAGCCAGATTGATGTCAAAACATTCACGATTTAGATTAGATCAACAATATTTATTTTATTTACTGCACGACACGAATGTCCGCCAGCTAAATTCGGGAATATTTTATAAAATGAATACAGTTAACCAAAAACAAAAAATAACTGCTGAACAATACTTACAGATGTTAAGTAATGATGAATTGGAAGGAGATCTGACTGCTATATTTGCTAGATTGAGAAACACTGAGCAGTACTGGAAAAAACCGAGGAACGACGTGAATTGCATGACGCAGCACTATGGACCAGCCACTTGGTTCCTCACTATGAGCCCATCGGAGTGGTTGTGGGACGACCTAAGAGAATACTTACTGGAAGTCAACTCGAGTGAGATGGCTAATAAGACAACAAGTGAACTAGTAGCCCTAGATCCGGTATCTACTTCTCGTTTCATTAATAATAAATTTCATGCAACATTGGATTTTCTCACTTCCGCCAGTAAACCACTAGGAGAAATAGAGCATTACTTTTGGAGGCGTGAGTATCAGTCTCGTGGAGTCCAACATTTTCATTTAATGTTATGGGTGAAAGGAGCTCCTGTGCTTCATGATTCGCCAATTGATGAGGTAGCAGCTTTTATTTCTAAGTATGTTACATGTGAAGTACCTAAAAAAAATCTTGCACCAACTCTTCATCAACGAGTCGTGGGATACCAAACTCACAAGCATAATAAATATTGTATGAGACGAAAGAAAACTAAGAAAGGATTTATATCAGTGTGTCGATTTGGTTTCCCACGACCCGTTAGTGATACTCTTACTATTAGAGATACAGCTGAATCAGTCGCGGCCAGAAAAGCTCTTTGTCCAAACAAACGCTTATATAATCTTGTACGCAAGAAGGAATCTGAGATGATAAATGATTATAATCCAGCTGTATTACTCGCATGGAACGGCAATATTGATATCCAATATGTAGGTGAAAAAACTGCTATACTGAACTACTACGTCACTAAATATACGACAAAACCGAAAAGACACATGCGCTCGTTGATTTCGATGACATAAACTCTACAAAAAGCTTAAGAAGTCGATTATTTAACATCGGGCTAAGAATGTTGTCAAACCGCGAGTGCGGTGCATTAGAGGCCAGTGACACGTTATTGGGTATCCCATTGTATGCCACTGATCCCCAAACGACAATTAGGTGGCTAGATGTGAACATAAACCGTAATCGAAGAGTCAAGTCTAAAACAGAAATGACCATGCTGAACCCTGATTCCACAAACATTTATTACGAATCGTGGATAGACGATAAATATCCAGCTAGACCAGTAGAGTTAGAAAATGTTAACTTGTATAATTTTTCTAAATCCTATGATGTCGTGAAAACACGCCCGGTTTCTAAACAAGCAGAATATTATACGTTAGATGGAGAAAAGACTTATTTAAAGAAAAGAGACAGACCTTATCTTATAAACTTTTACTTGTATGATGTTGAGCAAATGCCCGAAAAATATTATTTTTCGATGCTTTTATTGTTTAAACCATGGCGTAACCTACAAGATTTGAAATTGGAATTTGAAACATATACTGAGGCTTTTAACTTTGCAAAGGATAATATGAAAAATGAACTGAGACATGTCAATTTACGCATTGAATTACAAAATCAGCTACAAAAGGGTTTCGAAAAAGTGGAATCTAAATTAGCCGAACTAAATGAAGAGATTGAAAATGAAGATGACGATATAGGTCCTGATAATCCCTTAGATTTTGAAGCACGTGAAGCGGTTAATGCCATGGATGATTTTAATAATATGAACAATGATAGAGATGAAAATAATTTAGATGAATTGATAAGTAAACTTAATAAAGATCAAAAGAGTGTGTTCGATATGGTGACGGAAACTATGTCTAATGAAAGCGAAATTCTTCGTTGTTTTATAAGTGGCACCGGTGGGACAGGTAAAAGTTTTATTATCAAAATTCTTAAGGTGTGGGTACAAAAACATTTAAATAAAAAAGTAGCTGTAGCTGCACCAACGGGTATCGCAGCCTTTAATGTTAACGGATTGACGATTCATAGGCTATTGCAATTGCCCGTAGAACACAAACAAACACCCAAATACAGGCCACTCTCTGACGAGGTTCTCCAAGTTCTACGGTCGGATTTGAAAGACGTTGTTTTATTTATCATCGATGAAGTATCTATGATATCAAATATAACTTTGGCTTACATACATATGCGTCTGGCAGAAATATTTAATACAATAGATGAAGAAAACGGGTGGTTTGGAAAACGACATATTGTGGTACTTGGAGATCTTTTACAGCTTCCACCTGTGAGGGAAAATTCGCCTTTTGTAAAACTGTCACCTCGAGAAATAACAAAGCTAATAGGTGCTCTTAATTTTCCGAATCTGTGGGAAGAACTTTTTAAATATCAGGAGTTAACACAGAACATGCGGCAGTTAAATGATATGAAGTTCGTTGAAATGCTTCTAAGAATTAGAATAGGAATCACAACAGAAGAAGACCGCCGCATATTATCACAACGTTTAATTACACTAAAATCAGGTTCTAACGAAGGTAGATTACACGAAATAGCTGAATTTCTTAGTCACCTTCCTGCAGATACAGTTTGTTTGTTGCCAACTAGAAATATGGCTCAGCAACTAAATGATGCCATGCTGCAAGCTAATCCTAATCCGGAAATTACACTTAAAGCCACAGATAGTGTCGATTGTCCGAGATATCTTGTGAAAAGGGCTCGCGAGTCCATAGAAAAGTATGAGGAAGATGCTTCTATGACAGCAGGTTTAGAAAAAACTATAGTTATTAAAAAAGGAGTGAAAGTAATGTTGAAACGAAATATAGATGTTTCTTTGGGTCTTGTAAATGGTGCTATAGGAATTGTTGATAAAGTAGAATGGGATTTAAACGACAAAAATAAAGCAAGAAGAGTTATTATAATTTTTAATAACGGTTTAAGACACGAACTAGCACCTGTAAAATCTAAATTTGAAATTATCAATAGAGCATTCGTTCACCGAGAACAGTTCCCAATATGTGTCGCGTATGCTATCACGATTCATAAAAGTCAAGGGCTAAGTTTAAATAATGCTCTCATTGATATCGGGTCATCCACATTCTCTTGTGGGCAGGCTTATGTAGCTCTCTCTAGAGTGACTAGATGGCCGCACGGAAAGAGTTTAGAAGATTGAATAGATTTTTAAGCTCAAGCCCATATGACGAATAGCAAAAAGTCCGTGCGGCCGACTCGCCAGTTACGTCCAAGGTTTGCACGCCTACGAGATTATAGCGTAAAAACTCTGCTACGCGCTACGAACAACGCAGTACGAGCTATGGCTGTAGAATTTCCCCGTAACTTGAGTGTGAAATTAGGGCTTATCGATTTAGGTCTGGGCATGTAGGGTTAGAAACTTGGCTCTACACGGGATCTGATTACTTTTTGACAGTGCGAGCTATATGGTCTCGTCTTGGCAACATTTAACATGAAATGTTTTTGTGGGATAATTAATTTCTAATACATAAATCAGTTGTGTGCGTGCCTGGGTTTGAACTTCAGACCTCCCGATCGAGAGGGCAAGTTTTAACCATTAGGCTATCTGCTCTATACGATATTATATATTATTTACCTAACTTAAGTTTCTAGATCAGCACCATTTTAGCGTCCTGGAAGCAGGAATGCGTAAGTGACATGGCATGGCGAGTAATGTTTCCGCAGTCTTCTCGGAAACGAATCGACTTCCATTTCTGATAGAGATTTTCTTTCATGCCCTCTTTATGACGACCCGCGTGGCGGAGCGGTTACCATACCGGTCTGACGCGCAATGTGTCCCGGGTTCGATTCCCGGCCAGACAGGTATCTGAATGATGAATTTAGATTCCTGTTCTGGGTCTGGGTGTTCCACCAGTCACTAATAAATTAGTTCTGTCCATTACCTCTTTAGGTTAGGCTAATTAAAATTGAAAGCATTTACTTACATTTACTTACTTTACTTTAATACGTACCCGGTATGTTTGTTTATGACTGCAGTGTAAGTAATAACACAGGTAAAAGCTACTGCTCATCTCCTGAATTGTGTCCCTTAGTCGTATAAAAGATGTGAAAGATGAAAAAAAACAAAGCCGTTGACTTGCTTGTCGAATCTTTTCAGTTTAGGTAGTGTTCCCATCCAGTAATAGTGTAAGAAAAATATTGTAATTAACAATTTGTAAGAATTAATGTATTTAGAAAATAAATACATTTTATTTTTTTATAAGATTGAAGTAGCAAGCGAGCTTGTAGTCCACCTGATGGTAAGTGGCCACTGCCACCCAAACTCCTGAAAGCAACTTCATATAGAACATAAAGTTCTATCTAAAGTCAAGTACAGATGCGTTGCTACTCCCGAGGACTCCCTAAGATGGTCGCGTCGTATAAAGTGTGCCGGCAGCAACCACACCCTTCCATCGAAACGCAAGAACTGCTTCACGCTAGAAATAGGTGTGGCGGTGGTACTTCCACGGGCGAACTACACTGGTTCTACCTTGGAACATTAATTTTCGCCTTCAATATAGGGAACATAGGGATTAATGCGAATCAAACTGACACCATAGAGCCTAAATTAGTTCTATACGGGTATGAAACCATAACCATAACCATATGAAACAGGGCTCTCTTTTACTGAACTGTAAGGCAAGATACTGGAGCTAACTTTCATTACCATGTAAAAACATGATTGTAATAATATTAAAAAAATGAATATAAAAAAGGCGTGATACGACGTTCGCTCTGTCTCACTTTTTCTCTCAATCTTTCTCACTCGCTTGCTCCCTACTCTCACTCCACGGCTAGTTGCTCATGCTACGTTCGCCCTGTCTTACTCTCTCTCAATCGGTCTCGATCACTCTCTCTCTCTTTTCCGACACTTCCGTTGCATACCGGCGTGACGTTTCATCTGTAAAAATTTTACCCTCATGCGCCTAAAGAAGTTTCACTTCAATAAGAAAAAAAGACAAACCCGCTGAGTTTCTTGCCGGATCTTCTCAGTTGAGGTCGTATTCCGATCCGGTGGTAGTGTAAGAAAAAAATGTAACTGACAATTTGTAAGTGCCCCCGCAGGCCTATACAAAATAAAGACATTTCATTTCATTAAGTTAAAATTTCAAATAAGACTGTATAAAACAGGTTATAGTAAACAGGATACGTAAGATGAACGAGAAGGAGGAACAGGAACCTATATATACCTCCATCCTGCTTTCACTTTTTTCACATAATTATACATTTTATTGGACGGGAACTAGAAACTAGTTGACGGTAGAACTCCGAAGAATTTCCTTTTAATTCCGTTTTAGCTGTGCGTTGATTGGCTCGAATTATCTAGAAAATAAATGTGAGAACTAAAATAATAACCTAAAATAGTTAGTTAATAGTTTGTCGTACAACCAGTGTAGTTCGACCGGGGAAATACCACCGCCACACCTAATTATAGCGTGAAGCATGTCTTGCGTTTCGATGGAAGGGTGTGGTTGCCGGCATACTTTCCCATGAGGCGACCATCACAGTCCTCGGGAGTAGCAACGCATCTGTGATTGACTTCAGATGAAACCCATGTTCTGTATGTCTGATCTTTAAAACTACGCTACGGATTTTAATGCAGTTTTCTTTAATAGATACAGTGATTTAAGAGGAAGGTTTTTGTGTATAATACACGTATAATAAACTAGAGAGACACTGATAATTTAAAATTTTTGACTTTTAGGTGGAACGAAGTTCGCCGGGTCAGCTAGTTTTATATAAATTTACTCAATTTTGATTAAATTAATTCGATTGATTAAAATTAACTTAAAATAGTCAAAAACGCACATACTATTAGATATTATATTATATAAGATATATATTATGATAGAGGGAAGTAATAAACACTGTCCACTGCAGTATATGTGACCACTGATACCTGTGGACATCTTTAGTCAAGCACAGATAAAAATAGTCTAACCTGATGTTGATAACTGATGCAATTTCAGTGTAATACTACGGGGAGGTCACACTCATTTCTAGCGTAAATCAGTTGTTGGGTTTCGATGCCAGCATAAAGTCCGAGCGCGATGCCCCTTTCGGGCTCCTCCCTGGTGAACGAATACGCTCATCGCACGCCTTTTAGTCACCTTTTACTCGCGACTAAATCGGATCGTAGCCCTCTGGTCCCGGACCTACAGGGTTTATGACAGGCAGGGGGTACCGTAGCCCCATTCTGGTTCCGGGACAGGGACAGGACTAAAATACCTACTTACGTGATTTTGGGGGCGGAGCTTAAACTCTTTGTCCCTTCCTCCCCTGAACTCGGAAGCGCCGGTAGACGGGAACCAGAATATACTTACAATGAATTCATTATTTTTCAGTTAGTTCGTGATTACTCTGCTATGCGGCTTGTTTTTCACCATTTATTTTTTAAATAGAATTAAAGTAGCAAATAAGTGTAAGTAAATCCATGTTAATGGTCACTGCCGCCCATGGACATCTTAAAGCAAATTCTTAATGAAGGGGATCTATCTAAAATCAATCACAAACGCGTTGTTTTTTTAAGTTATTAGGGACTTCTTACTCTCCTCGCTTTCACATACTACAGCCATATGATGACTTGATCATATAAATAGCAACCCTACTGTTTAGTCGGGGTTGTGATCTCGGGCATTGTCAAGCTATGAACCACCACTCTCTGAAACGGAGGTATCCGGTCCGAGGAGTTCCCACGGAGAAGGTAGATGATGGTTTAGAGGCGCTTACTCGTTGTTACTCCCGAGGACTAAGATGGTCGTCTCAAGTAAAAGTGAGTCGGGACCACAAATGTATTCGTGATCATTATTATTATTTTTTGTCTAATTGGAGCAGCAAACGAACATGCAGTCCACTTGATGGTAAGTGGTCACTGCCGCCCATGGAATCTTAAACAACTCTATATAGAACATGGATTCTATCTGAAGTCAATTACAGATGCGTTGCTACTCCGAGGACTAAGATGGTCGCCTCATATAGAAGTGCGGCAGCAGCCACATCGTTCCAACGAAACACAAGAACTATTGTGGTTGGTTTGGCGGTGGTACTTCCCCGCTCGAACAGCACTGGTTCTACCACCTTCAAAATACATTATGCTATGCGGCTTATTTTTTTACCACCACAGTACCTACCCATATCTTTTCTGTTTTATAATGACAGTAATCACTAAGCAAGTGTAGATTAAAATAATACGGTCAGCATTATTCTTAGGCTTATAATTGTATAAGTATTATATAAGAGATGTATTATTTAAAAGTACATACAGAAATACGAAATCAAATGTAAATTGAGCAAGAGGTAAATTTTGTATTTACCTACCTGTTGCTAAAGTGTGATATTTGACTTTTGGCTTGTTGCTAATATAACGTAAACTTTGAAACATATAAAATACTAAGTATAACATACTTGTAAACAAGTAAATGAATTCATGAATATCTAAATTATTCAATTACTACTGTTCAAAAATTAATAGGCTAATAATAATAGGTTTTAAAAAGCGCCATCTAGTAGCGCTCGTCCGCTTTGGATATTTAAAAAAACTTTTTAACAAAAAATATCTACCGACTTCCATGTCACAAAAAAGTAAAAAATAATTTAAATATATTTTGGTCTAGAACATACTCAGTACTTAGTACATAGTCCTGAAGTCGGTGCTCGACATATTTCGCTGGACGACGGTAACTACGTCCTATATGAGCACCGACTTCAGAACTATGTACTAAGTACTGAGTATGTTCTAGACCAAAATATATTTAAATTATTTTTTACTTTTTTGTGACATGGAAGTCGGTAGACATTTTTTGTTAAAAAGTTTTTATTTTACACTTTTTAGTGACTATATTTTTATGTTTGTATTTAAATAAAGCCTCTAAGTTTGCTTTATGCATCTACATATTCACAAAAATTAAACATAAAACACTTTTACAATTCATACAAACAGGGTGCCCCCTCTGGAAGTACCCCTCCATCATCAGGGTTGAGGAGTTGAAGGTCAAATTTTTCATCTTATATTGTTGCTTAGTAATCTTATAACATATACGTTAGTACCAGGTGGCTAACTTCTATGGCTCAGGCTTGCAGTACCCTGCATCATCAGGGTTTAGGAGTTGAAGGTCAAAATTTTAATTTTGTGCCTCTGTTTGGTATTATTTTTACATACCCGTAAGCACCAAATTGCCAACTCCTATGGTTTAGAATTGAAGTACCCCTTCATCATCAGGGTCGAGGAGTTGAAGGTCAAAATTTTAATTTTGTGCCTCTGCTTAGTATTATTTTTACATAACCGTAAGCACCAAATTGCCAACTCCTATGGTTTAGGATTGAAGTACCCCTTCATCATCAGGGTTGAGGAGTTGAAGGTCAAATTTTTGATTTTATATTTTTGCTTAGTATTTTCTTTACATAACCGTAAGCACCAAATTGCCAACTTCTATGGTTTAGGATTGAAGTACCCCTCCATCATCAGGGTTGAGGAGTTGAAGGTCAAATTTTTGTCCCATGAATTTGCTTAACAATTTCATTATATATTCGCAAACATCAAACGACCAACTTTTATAGTTCAGGCTAGCAGTACCCCTGCATCATCAGGATTGAAGAGTTGAAGGTCAAATTTTTCATAGTAAATACCTACATAGTAATTTTATTCTATATTTTACTCAATTGGACTTCTCCAGCTAAGGTTCGGCCGACTATCACTAATTTTATTATTTTGCTCCAAAAAGTTGAAGATCCTATGATTAGAACCTTATCAAACTCTTATCAGACTACCCCTGGAGTACATCCTTTCTAATAAAAAAAGAATCATCAAAATCGGTTGGCGGGATATTGAGTTATTCATACATTTATCGCGTACATTGAAAATGCAAATTTAAGACTTATGCGTTTTTCTTATGGATGCCCTAGTCAAAAAAATACTAAAAAAAAATGGGACCCTATGACACGCACTACCTTTCAAATAAAAAAAAAATCATCTAAATCGGTTCACCCAGTCCGGAGAAATGAGGTAACAAATATAAAAAAAAAAAAAAAATACAGACGAATTGATAACCTCCTCCTTTTTGGAAGTCGGTTAAAAAATCATCTAAATCGGTTCACCCAGTCCGGAGAAATGAGGTAACAAATATAAAAAAAAAAAAAAAATACAGACGAATTGATAACCTCCTCCTTTTTGGAAGTCGGTTAAAAATCATCTAAATCGGTTCACCCAGACCGGAGAAATGAGGTAACAAATATAAAAAAAAAAAAAAAAATACAGACGAATTGATAACCTCCTCCTTTTTGGAAGTCGGTTAAAAATTAAATAGATGGGAAGGTTGTACGTAGGTAAAGTTTTAACATACAATAAGTTTTGTAACGAAATAATAACATCAAAAATTTTATATTTAGTTGGTAGGAAATAATTCAGGTGACTACAATGAAATATGGTTACAACGCCATCTGCAGTAATTCAGGGAATTTACGTAGATGCTTACAAAACAACATAGTCAAGTAGCTACAAAATATGCCACTAGATGTCGTTAGTAACAACAAGTGCAATTAACGTGGCTCTGCGTATGTAGCTGGTAGTTTTATTTAAATCTGATTTGGAAATATACCTACAAAGTATATTATAGTTTGTAATGATCTATTGTGGATCATAGTACTTACCTATAAAATTATGTAATAAGATTGTTTCTTTTCGTCAAATAAACATAATAAGTATTCCCTTAAGCCTAGTATAATTGAATTTTGGAGTACAATTCTACATAAGTATTAAGTAATAGAGTCCACCTATTCGCACTTGACCAGCACGGTAGACTACCTAGAGTCTCTATGGCCTAAAACTAAAGACCCGTGCCCAGCAGTGGAACAATAATGGGTTGGACCAATTAATTAATATTAGAAGATAATTATCTTCTTGTATCAGAAAGTAACAAACACAAAAAAGTAACTTTGAATTTAGTGCCCACATTAGTTTATGAGGTGTACCTTCATTATTATTAACTAACACATGCTAAATTATGCGTCAAAATTATACCCTTCTCATTATACCTAGTACCTTGTGCTTACAATATTTTCATTAATAATTTTTTTACTGTGCTCAAATCATAGATGGCAGTAGTAGGTAGTGTAACTGACATTTTATAAGACAATCGTCATTATTCCCAGCCGCTAACAGTTTTTTCCTCTTCATGCAGATTTTAAATAAGCGTGTAAAACTAATTCGTTAAAACTAATTAGCATCTTAAGGCTTATATTTAGTATTTATTTTATCTAGACAAGATGAAAGTAGAGAGAGGAGGGGCTAACATCCTTTATTTATATCCGTGTAGTCCCGGGACCAGAATAATGCTACGGTATCCCCTGCCTGCCGTACGAGGCGAGTTAAAGGGGCTTTCGGGGTTGCAGAAAGGTGCGTTGAGCGTCACCAGGGAAAAGCCTGAAATAGACAACGCGCTCGGAGGACTCCGGTTGTGTTCCGTTGGAGATCCCGGAGTCCCTCGCGCATTTTAGTGGGGTAAGAATCCACATAACCCGCGTCGCTCCCACGGCGTCGGGTACCTTTCGAAGGTTCCCCCTCATAAAATAAAAAAGGTCTTATTTGTATATTTGTTGCTGATTTTTGAAGATAACGGATAAACTTAGCACACCATTTTACATGTGTCAAGAGCCTTGATCCAATAATGAGCTAGGCTCCTTAAGTGGTTTTCATGCTGTCATCCAATTAAAAGATTCGTCAATTTAAATTATTTAAAATTATAAACGTCTTATTACGAATAGGTACCTGATCGGTATGAGGGAACGAGTATAGTTCGACCAGGATACCACCGTCACACCTAAATCTACAGTGAAACTGTTCGGATTTTTGGACAAAAAGTGTGAATGCCTGGTCGCTTTTATATAAGATGCCCATCTTAGTCCTTGGAAGCAGAAACTTATATAGGTATCTGTAATTGATTTCAGACAGAACCTATTAAATATGAAGTTGCTAAAAATGTTCGTAGGCAGTTATCAGGACGTGAACTGCATAGAATTTTGCTATTTTTCTATATCTCTCATCTCATCAACCCATTATTGACCCACTGCTGGGCACGGGTCTTCTGTCAGAATGAAAGAGTTTAGGCCATAGTCCACCGCGCTGGCCAAGTGCGAATTGGTAGATTTTTCTATATATAAAAATGAATGTTTGTCTGTATGTCCTTTATAGAATCGTAAACTATGCATTTGATCATAAAAGTTTCTTTAGCAAGTTGTTGTGTATCATCCCACGAAGGTTACTGTGTTATAATTTTGGGGTACTACAAGTGTACAACTACTTAGTACCTATATTATATTATAACGATATCATAAAGGTCTAATCTTTTATACAGTTACTAAAGTATGTCGAAAACACGAAAGAAGCTTGTAATCGAATTTATTATCAACATAATCCACACAATAATAATAACATCAATCACACGACACATTTTAAGTAGACATATGGCATTAACACAAAATGCGCGCGTTTATTATTTCATTTATTATCTACTTATTTATCGAAATATGATACTTCCGGACTGAGCTAGATTTTTATTGTTTGGTTCTTACGTAAAACTATTAAACTAGGTAATAAGTAATAACAGTTGCTTAGGATGCCCGCACACTTGTCGACCGATCAGCGATAGATGACATCGATTGATCGAAAAATCAATTATTGAACTTGGATGCCATCGATGGATTGGACCTATGATTTTATTGACCGGTGTGCTTCGAATAGTCATAGCATCCATACAAATCGATTGACATCGAGTGCATACGATCAAAGACATTCGTGTATAGGTATCCTTATCCTTTACATAATCTGTGAGTTGTGACGTACTTATATGATTTTAGACTAATATTAAAGCGTAATTGATACATTTTAATACTTGTCAGGTAGTCACGACATGCGGTTTTTGAATTCTTTGAAAGTTTGCCCTTAAAGATTTTTTTGTGACAGATGATATGTTCATACACAAAGATTACATACAGACTTAAAAAACAGAGAGAAGTTGACATAATTTAGATAAACCAGTTTTAAAACACTTCACGTTCTGTATAATGAACACGGTCCGCTATTATTTATTGAATCATGCTAACCCCCCCGCCCCCTTCAAATATGAATAAAGATGGCAAATAAACTTCTTGCCATCACAGTCTTATTATATACCGATAAACTTTGATGTAACTCATAATGTCTGACCGAAGCTCCAGTTTTCACCGAAGTCCATTATTCTGCTATCGCCATAACCTTTGGACGAAGCCAAAGCTTTAAAAACCATCTGAAAACAAGTTCCAGAGCTAATGACAACTATTTTGGAACTTCTTAAAAATGAAAAAAATTGAGAATAATGTGAAGTCCAAACAAAACTTGCGTAGCAAACCCAATGACTGTAAGTTATTAACTTATAAAAATCAAGCCCGAATTTGATTTAAACCCGGACCTACACTTAACGAAACATCACCGCTATCATAATACGGCATGCGTGTACATATTCAAATTACAAGTACTAAAAAACTGACTGTCGAGTCGGTGCGTCAATTCACACAGACAATAAGTATCGGTGTGTGTACATACGTGTGTGCTCGGCTACCTGACAAGCCGCGCTCGTGTTGAACCGGTGGCTGGCTGCAGTCGTGCGATTTTGCGATTATACGACTGCTTTCCCTACAATCTCCATTATGGAACAATGGAATAGAAAAAATATTGGTATTTGTTTAAATTGCAAGTAATCGAAACTTCTCAACAAACAGAACTGGTAAAACCGTTCACGAAACGTCAGTAACAATTAATAAGTTAATGTGTACAAGTATGAATCACAATGTTGTCAAAATTACAAGAAAATGATTGGCTAGAAGTTTTCTAACCAGCTATCTGTTGGCAACCTCATACAAGAATGTAGTCCAATTTGTGGTAAGGCGAAGATTTACACGAAGCGTTCCAACTTATTCCTTAAGACAGCAAACGATCATTAATATTCACGATTTAATACAGATGTCCTTCGGCGGCTAACCTATCATTAAGTGAAATACAGAGGCATTTTTAACTGACTCGACTTAACCAAAGGAAATTGGTTGTCTATTCATTACATATATTTTTTTTATTTTTTTACACAATTCTTTAAGAAAATCGCATATCATGACCGTATGTAATCAGCCTAAGTGCAAGTTGACAATGATTTTATTAGCGGCATCGCTCGGGGCGGGTCGAATTACCGTCGCTTATCGTTGCAACACGGATCGACAGAATACTTATTAGATATGATTTAAACAGTTTCAAACAGGAAATAGTTTGAACATAACTGGATGTTTATGCAGCGATCGTGTAAAAGAACTTTGTACGCGGTAGCATGCAGGTATGTATTTTATTGAAAATTAGTAGTGTCCGACCGAATATTCGGTTTCGGTTTCGGTTGAGCTTCGGCAAGAATACGGGTTTCGGTTTAGTTTCGGTTTCGGAGGAAATCCTGCCGACACTACGACCGAAACTGCACTCGGGAGTTCTCGCGCTGTGATCGGTCATGTTCGGCGCGTTGAATACAGTACGTTTATTTCTTAAATTATAAGTTGTTACGTAGATTATTATTAATTATCCTTAAGTGAAAATGTCGAAGACTGAATAGCTGTAATTTAAAAATGAAAAGTAAAAGACTGATGATTTTATCAAGGTTTTTTTTTTCCTTCAAAACTTGATCCTTGTAAGGTCGTTTCGGTTTTGGTTTCGGCCGAAATTCAGACCGTTGCGGAAATTCGGTTTCGGTTTCGGTCGAAAAACCAGTTTCGGTCGGTCACTAAAAACTAGTTGACCCGGCGAACTTCGTTCCGCCTAAAAGTCAAAAATCTAAAATTATCAGTTTTTCTCCACGATATTAAACATGTATTATACATAAAAACCTTCCTCTTGAATCACTCTATTTATTAAAAAACTGCATTAAGATCCATAGCGTAGTTTTAAAGATCTAAGCATACATAGGGACAGACAGCGAGAAGCGACTGTGCTTTATACTATGTAGTGATAATGCTGGTTGCTTTTTTCTGATTGAAGTAACAAACGAGCTGTCCATGGATATCACTGATGCCTTTGGAATCGAACTATGAAGGTTCAAAGAGTTTATCACCTTCAATAAAATCATACCAACCGAATTGACAACCTCCTTTTCCAAGTCGGTTAAAACACATACCAGCTATATGCATATAGCTAAGCATATTCTCTTACACGATCAATGCATAAACATCCAGTTATGTTCAAACTTCTTCCTGTTTGGAACTGTTTAAATCATATCTAATAAGTATTGTGCCCTTTTTTATTGTCGAGGGGGAAACCTTCAAAAAGTACCCGACGCCGTGGGAGCGACGCAGGGTTATGTGGGATTTTTACCGCAAAAAACCCCCCCACTGGCCGTCCTCGGCGCTAAAAAGGAGGACTCCGGGATCTCGGAACGACTTCAACCAGAATCCTCCGAGCGCGTTGCCCCATCGGGCTCCTCCCAAAGTATTGTGCCTATGAAGAATTTGCCAGGTGGCAGAACCAATGTAGCTCGACCGGGACGGTGCCGCCGCCACACCTATTTCTAGCGTGAAGCATTTCTGACGTTTCGATGGAAGGGTGTGTTGCCGGCACACTTTTCTATGAAGCGACCATCATAGTCCCCGGGAGTAGTAACGCATCTGTGACTTCAGATAGAACCTATGTTCTATATGGAGTTGCTTACAGATGTCCATGGGCGGCAGTGACTGCTTACCATCGGATGGACATGTAGTCGATGACGATGCCGCCGCCTCACCTATTTCTAGCGTGAAGCATTTCTGGCGTTTCGATGGAAGGGTGTGGTTACGGTACACTTTTCTATGAGGCGACAATCATAGTCCCCGGGAGTAGTAACGCATCTGTGACTTCAGATAGAACCTATGTTCTATATGAAGTTGCTTACATCCATGGGCGGCAGTGACCACTTACCATCTAGTGGACTACATGCTCATTTGCTACTTCAATAAGATAAAAAAAAAACATTTATATAATCTCTTTCTTTATAACTAGAGGTAAAGTTAAAGGTGGAACACTAGATTTTCAAAAATAGGTCAAGAACAAAGAACAATAACCTCTGAACAATAAACGTAAATAATCGAACGTAAACAAATTCATTTGTAATGTTCCGCCGCGTTACACATCATTAGTATTTTCTAACTATTGTATTGTTTAATCTCCTAACTCACTAAGTGCTCAATCTCGTCAACCCATTATTGTCCCACTGCTGGGCACGGATCTTCTCTCAGAATGAGAGAGTTTAGGCCATAGTCCAATGCGCTGGCCAAGTGCGAATTGGTGGACTTCACACACCTCCGAGAACAATTTTTTTAAAAGAACTCTCGGGTGTGTAGGTTTCCTCACGATGTTTTCCTTCACCGAAAAGCAGTGATAGGTAATTAATTTCTAATACGCACATGAATCAGTGGTGCGTGCCTGGGTTTGAACCTCGGACCTCCCGATCGAGAGGGCAAGTTACAACCATTAGGCTATCACTGCTCAGTGCTCATGCTTAATACTTTAGTACTAACTACTAACTTAAAATACAAATGGTATTAGGTTTAAGTAAGTCTAGAGCAGTGATAGGGAGGTCCGAGGTTCAAACCCAGGCACGCAACACCGATTTATGTGCGTGTTAGAAATTAATTATCACCGGTTTTCGGTGAAGGAAAACATCGTGAGGAAACCGACACACCCGAGAGTTAATAATAATAATAATAATACTCTTTATTGTATATACCCAGAAAGTATAGATTGCTTCGAGAAAAGTATGGTACGGCCGTGCCGCTTTTTGCTCGACTTGGCGGGGGCACTGCCGTGCCCCCAGATAACAATAAACATACAAAATAAAAACAATACAAAAGGCGGTCTTATCGCTAAACAGCGATTTCTTCCAGACAACCTAAAGGTATGGAGTTAAAGTAAGTGGTAAATAAAAGAATAGGTTAGGTGCAATAAGTAAGTTTTAGTTAAAATATTTACGAAATAGAGTTAAGGAATAATTTAACGATAGCAATGAAGCAATAGGAGAAGGACAGCTTAAGATAAAAAGTTCTTTAAAAAAAAGTTCTCCGAGGTGTGTGAAGTCCACCGATCCTCACTTGGCCAGCGCGGTGGACTATGGCCTACAACTCTCTCATTCTGAGAGAAGACTCGTGCACAGCAGTGGGACATTAATGGGTTGTACCCCAAGTCTTGACGGCTCTCTAGTTCCGGTTTTTTATCAGATTGAAGTTGAAAAGGAGCATGCACTCTACGTGATGGTAAGTGGTCATTGCCGCCCATAGAGATCTGTAAGCATTTCACATGGAACATGGGTTCTATCGGAAGTTAATCACGGATGCGTTGCGACTCCCGAGGACTAAGATGGCCTTATATAAAAATACACATATTTACATGTCACTCCATGATCTCCAACGGAACACAACCGGAGTCCTCCGAGCGCGATGACTATTTCAGGCTCTACCCTGGTGAGCGAATACGCTCACCGCACTTTCTGTTATTTACGGCAGCATGCGACCACAAAAGCCACCGTCCTTCCCGGGGCCGCTTGGCTGTACGGTTCAAGCTCCCCGGAAATACAGGGACGAAGCTCTATACCCTGGTTTCCTAACTTTGGGGTAATTACCCTATCAAGGGACAAAACAGGTATTCGTGGGGGTAAGGAGCGGTAATCGGAAGTAAAATTTGGCGACCTTTTTTTGGTTCTCAAACTTAAATTAGTATAGATTTGACGATCTTTTTATGATCGTCAAACTTAAAGTAGTAGGTATTAAAAAAGTTAAATTTTAAAGGCGGGGTGAAATTAGCTCCCCTCACAGATCACAGGGGTCGTCGTCAACCCATTATTGTCCCTCTGCTGGGCATGGATCTTCTCTCGGAATGAGAGAGTTATAGGCCAGAGTCAACCGCGAATTGGTGAGCATAGGGGTAACTACAAATATGGAAAAGGTTAGGAACCACTGCTTTATACCAACTATCCAATTCATTAAAGCATTTTAAAAGGTATAGAGTATAAAATTTCAATTATGCAATACGAATTTGACACGGTTATCGCGAACGACGAACGTTCTGCTATTAAATTTCGCATGCAAACAAAATTGTTGCTTCGTACCTCGAAATGATCAGTAAGTAGTGATGTAACGAATTATTAAGCTATTGCATAGCTTTTCGGCGATCGAATCAAGGAATTCCGTAACGAAAAAACCTAACACCCCCGCCACTAACCTAACACTCCGCCTACCACGTAGCGCGGCCGAGCCTTAACGTGTACGTGCTCGCATGGATCGAGACGAGCTGCTCGGAAATGGCACGAATATGTAAGCAGCTGTTTGTGAGAAAGTATCCATTATCAAAGAAAAAAAACTTGAAATTATATCAAAAAAAAATACTGCACAAATAAATAAATAATTATAATTGCATTTTGATAAAAAAAATACATGCAATAGCTTTACCGCGGCAGTCCCCGAGTCCCGCATATTTTTTTTGAACATTCAGGAATTCAAATGCGAATATCCCTTACCGACACTTACAAATCTCAATGTTGTTAGTTATTTTTTCAGTTTTTGGTGTAGGGGCGTCTGAGGATCTATCTCTGGCGACCTTTTTTGATTGACAAATTTTAGTTCAATTTCTATTGGGATATTTGCGAACGCGAATGCTCGTTGCATCACTATCTTACTGATAGATGTAGACTGATGTACGTGTGCTGTAGATGATTTAGTTAAACAGAATCATACTAATATTAGAAAGACGAAAGTTTGTGAGTGTGTATGTTTGTTACTTCTTCACGTCTAAATGGCTGGAGCGATTTTCGTAAAATTTGGTAAGTAGTTGGCTGACACTCTGGATTAACATATAGGCTATTTTTTTCTGTGGCAAAATATTTTATTCCCACGGGACAATCGATACATCGATTTTTTTTTCGCGGGCGAAGCTGCGGGGTTCAACTAGTAAGATATATGTATATACCCTATAAGACCACTTGATGACCTGAAGAAGACGGCGGGTAACCGCTGGATTCAGATGGCTTAGGACCCTATAAGTGTTTTAGAATAACAACTAGCTGACCCGGCGAACTTCGTTCCGCCTAAAAGTAAAAAGCTAAAATTATCAATGTTTCTCCACTATATTATGCATGTATTATACATAAAAACCTTGCATTAAAATCCGTAGCGTAGTTTTAAAGATTTAAGTATACATAGGGAGAGACAGCGGGAAGCAACTTTGTTTTATACTATGTAATGATAACAAAATATGTTTAAAAATAAGATTTGACCCGACTGTTGACATGGAGAAGACGACGGGTGACCGCTAGATTCAGATGGCTCAGGACCGGTAGAAGTGGCGCAGATTAGGGGAGGCCTATGTCCAGCAGTGGACTTACAAGGGCTGATCGATGGCTTCGAAATACTAAACGTCCTATATGTAACTCATATGTTATCGTCTTTCGCAATATATATTTAACACGTCGCGCGACTTTTTTATAAGATTATAGTACCTACTTTGTAAAAAAGTATACAGTCCATTTGATGGCAAGTGTTCAATGTCGCCCATGGATATCTATGAGCAACTTTCACATGAGGCGACCATCATAGTTCTCGGGAGCAGCAAGGCATCTGTGATTGACTTGAGATGGAAGCCATGTTCTGTATGTAGATGATTACAGATATCCAAGGGCGGCAGTGACCACTTACCATCAGGTGGACTGCAAGCTCGTTTGCTACTTCAGTCAGATAAAAAAAGCACTACCCGCACTACCGCCACACTTGTTTCTGTCAAAAAACAGCTGTATTAAGCGCCGTTGTTTGATTTGAAGCGTATGTTAATGGACATATCCTCAGAGGTGGTCCAGGTAATTCCTCAGAGGGAGCAACGCAACCTCAGTTTGGTACAATTTTATCTGGTGTTGATTACAGATGTCCATGAGTTGCAATGGCCACTTACCTTCCCATGGCCTGCTTGTTTGTATTGTTACTTCAATAATATAAAAAAGTTAACACAGATAAGTCAGAACCAAATCGATTCGACTTGTTACATAGTATCCTATATGGATTTAATAACAGGTGTCGATGGACTAAGAAAGAAGTTATACTTTCTTGGCAGGCAGTTTTACCATGTTAGACTTGCTAAGCTTTATGCGTATGACTACAGTAGTTTCATACCTATACAATAAGACTGCAGCTTCTGGTTTCATTTTGTTACTTGAAAAGTGATATCCTTGATGAAAGGGAATACTTATCGTCTATTTTACACTTCAATGTGACTACTTAGTGCTCTATTATTTTTGGTTAAAAATAAAAAACAAATCATCAAGACTAATCGCCCGTCAGCTAGCAAACGAGATCAGTGTTGCCAAAATAACGAACCGATTCTCGTAAAACAAACTACGTATTAGCGTGCATTATAATTTTATATCGCTCCGGGCCAGCAGAGGCGTAAGATTCGAAAAAAAGAAATCCTTCCGCAAAGAATTTAGGAGTGTCCGCTGAGACGAAATCCGACTTGCTCGTTATAAATTTCGTGTAAGATAACAATATGTGCGTGTGGGTGTGTGGTACAGTCGCTGACGAGTATAGTTACGGTAGAGTATAGTCACGCAATAACGCTAACAAGCGGGGGAGCGAGAGGGCGATATGATTGTAGAGCGTTATCTCGCTCACGCCGCTGGCAACATGGCGCGCTGACTCGGGCGCAGGCTCGAATCGTATCGCCTGCCCACTCAAGGTTCGCTGACTGCCGTTCTTTTGTTTTTAATGTTGCCATACCTCGAATTTTACCCATTAACGCACGATCTATATTATAAGATTTTAGTAATCGTAATTATGTTCACAAATACAAATGTTTTGAATAGTATTGAATAAATACCATTATTTATTTCAAGAAAAAAATAAAAACACGATATTCACGTTAAGAACTTTATATACCAACTTACATTGTTTAACTTGCAGAAAGTAATAAATAATAGATATAAGTCTGACACTACATACAAAAAATAAACATAAAATGCAGTAAAGATATTAAAGGTATTTTAAAAATTTATATTTTCCTACTTGAAGTTTGAAATTATTATTAGTTTGAAATAACTATTATTCAATATAATTGCGGACACTAGAAATTAAGATTGTATGTCTTTAAATAAAATAAAATGTATATATACTCCAAATTAATAATATAATCTAATTGTAAGTCTTTGAAAATTTGATTACCATTGCAATCATAGAGCAACGTACTCGAAGTAAAGATTGTAATAATTAATCATAGGATTATTTGATATAAAACATTACAATAGTAATATCTTATCAGCAAAATACTTATTTACAAGTACAAAACTATAGTAAGATTAAATAATATAGCAATATAAACGTAAAAGAAAACAGTAAGTAAGTAAGAAAGTGCAATTAAACTTAAATAACGTAGAAAACTTTGTTTAAGTTGAGCGCATGATCCTATTCCCGATCCGAAGACGTTAGGAATTTTTTAGTTCGATCGCGGCCACCCTGGACCGCAGACGAAAACAGCGTCAAGCCGAGGACCTGCTCAAACCGAACGTCTGCATACCGATCGTTGGTTTTTTATATGCGCACGTCGGTGCACGGGAGTCGCCTCAGTGTGAGTCGACGCGGCTGTGTGCGTGGCGGTTCGTTCTCGCGCGCGTCGCACCATTGTTGTTTGCAGTAGACTCGCGGCGCTCGGCCGGCCGTGGTTCGTTTCACGTTCGCTCACACCGACCAAAACTGCCGGCGATAAACAAAATAATGAGTGTACCATATTACGTGCATCGCGAGTGCAACAAGCGACAACAGTGTGTGATAACGAGAATGTAACGTGCGTGTTGTGTTAAACGGAGTGCGTTTTTGAACGTGTTTTGGAGTTGGCGGCGCGTGGTCACCGCCATGCCCGTTGTGTTTAGGTATGTGCCGACCGATTAATTATGGCCCATCGGTGTTTAAGGGGTCGCTGGCCCTCGTTGGCTACTGAGACGCCCCGTGTTTGCGTATTTTTTAATGTATGCGGTATATAGTGTCGCGTGTCGGAAACTTGAGTCTCTTCAATTCTTGTCATACAAGGCGTGAGCATTTCTTAGTATAAGTACCTACTGCAATTTCTTGGTGGGTTTTATGTGCATTCGGCGCCGGCGGTGGTGTTATCAGAGGTTGGGAAGTGTGTCGGGTAATTTATAATGTAATTAAATGCGTTATCGGCACTCGTGAACAGAACGAGCCGAGTCAACGGTGAACTTTGCATCCATCTGAGACGCGATGCAATGGCCAAGAATTTAAAAAACGAAGTTGTGGTTCCGACGTGATTCACATAAATGCAAGTCAAATTCTCGGGAAGAACCGTCCAAAGAAACTTAATAATTAAGAACAAATTCTGAAATCGCGTGTAAATTATTTAAAAAGTATTAAAATTTCGTTTGCCGGGAAAATTGTGACGAATACATCATAATAATCATCTTAGTGGACTTATAAATTGTTTTCCTATAATTTAAATAACACAAAAATGACTTTATACCTGCTTTAAATGTTAACCGACGAAAACTACAGAAATGCGCGCGGGAAACACAGTAAATATTTTAACAATTACAAATGATCCTAAATTACAAAGTTTACGGCTAGAAAAAAGTCCATAATACCATAGAACAATGAGACATTACAAAGTAGAATGATAATAGAATACTAACTTCGTTTAATTACCTGTAATAAATAAACAATAACAGCTATAAAATGCAAAAGAGCCGAAAAATTTACCCGCTTTTTTGAAGATAACGCGATAGTAATAGAGATTTTTTTATTACTTGTTTAATTTTAGAATAATATGATATTAAGACGAAAGTTTTATAACATCTGAGATATTACGATTTTCGATTAGTTTTTAAAGCGAATGAGTAAATGTAGCCCACAGAGATTAGATGCCATAAAAAGCATCCATTTTTTATGTAACTACGGCATCTAATCTCCTTATAATTCCTTTGAGAAATATAGTCACCTATGAAACCTACACGCGGTTTCATATGTGATTTGTAAATGTCTTCTGAACATAAAAGAATAGGACGAAAACGGATATAGGTAGTACCAGAAATAATTCAATGTGTAGAGTCCTATTTTGATTTTCCACCTAGGTAGTATATTTTGCTCTTTTACCTCTATTTGTCCAGGTCCATATACTTATTTTTTAAAACTACTATGTTACATATCATGTTCTTCCAATTTACACATGACGAAAATATTTTAATGTAATTTACTCTTATTATAAATTTGAGTTATTAACGAAATGTTATGTTTCATATCTTCGAGTACTTGAACAAAACTAACCGTGTTCCGTTCGGAGAGATACAGATTCCCGAAAACAGATGAACTAAACTAAATAAACCGTTATGAAGGGTTTAAAATCCACATTAGTCCCAGTCCCATACCTAATTTATAGACATCTGCACAGGTGTAACAATTTAAAATCTGGTGTTACACCCTTCCTACCTGATTAAGTACAGCTACCTGTAAACTATAGCAAATACCTGTTAAAAAGTAAAACGACGGTACCTGTGTTACTTAAACTTTAATAAAGTTAGATTAAAGCACTTTTATTCATACATTTTTTTTCGCCGCTTATTTATGATAGAAACACCTTGCGAAGGGAAGGTTCATTGTTGATAGAAAATATTTAAAGAAAAAGCATTCAGATAGGTTAATCTTAGACACAATTGAAAAGATTTTGATGGCGATTTAATGCAAATATAGAGGTTATAGGGCTTTAAAATTCCATTTCTCCCCATAAATATACCTACAGGGTTTCTGTTTGAAAAATTCAAACCGTTTACGGGGGTGTAAACGGCCTATATATAATGCGTTTTTGTACTATAAAACAAACAAACCATATTTATATATTAATTTAATAATATAGAAAAAAACTCTTATATAAAGCGTGCTAATTAGGTACGAAGTTTTCAAGTGGAAGGCTAGATTTCTTATAAAAAGTTCTTAGCTTCATAAATACGCGCAGTATTCATAATTATTTAATTAGATTTGTAAGTAATTAGTTCGAAACAATTAACTAATTGCTTAATTAATAAAAATCTTATGTTTTATCTGAATCCGAAAGAATGTAATTTAATTTATCGGAATTTCAATTAACTCGCTCAAATAAAAATCTTAAATATTAATGTTTGTACGTGATAATGTAGTGTTTTAATTACATTGTGTATACTTTATTGTAATTAATGTTAATTCTATTGCAACTAAAATTATGGATAAGTAATCAATAATTATATATTTATCGACATTTAAATTACACATTATATTAATAGTTTTATATAACGCGAAAAGATCAATGTAAGCGTATACGGAAGGTTAATTAAATTCTATGTAATTAGACATATAAAGAAATATCGTTTCTATATCGTGTTTAACTAGGTACATAAAGTAATTACTATGAGAATCACGGAATCGCGTATTATTGACAAATAGCAGACCCGGCGAACTTCGTTCCGCCTAAAAGTACGTTATAACATTATAAAAATATAAAATTATCACTGTTTTTCTACTATATTATGTATGAATTATACATAAAAACCTTCCTCTTGAATCACTCTTTCTATTAAAAAAACTACATTCAAATCCGTAGCGTAGTTTTAAAGATCTAAGCATACATATAAGAACAGACAGCGAGATGCGGCTTCGTTTTAAACTATGTAGTGGAATCTGAAATTATTAATTAGTGGAATATTCTCTATCTACCTGTGCATTTGTCAAAATTGTTGTAAACGATAATAAAAAGTATCTAGGTATGATTAAAGGGCACGCATTGTATTCTCAGTCTATTTTTATCAAATTGACACACGAAAATGGAGCGGAAAATATGTTGATAAGGAAATATCGATTACCGTGTACCTACTGAAAAATCACGTGACAAAAGGAATGTGATTACATAATGTTGGCTTTTCGTAATGAAAAATAGATTTGACAAATTAAAACCATTTTGTGTTATTTGGGATTTGTGAATTACTTAAATTAAATTAAAACGCTTTCTACACTCATAGCCCCTCAGTAGGATTTTCTCCTGTGTACCAGTGACACACACGACGAATACACAAACACCCAGACCCAGAACATGAATCTAAACTCATCATTCAGATACCTGTCTGGCCGGGAATCGAACCCGGGACCGACTGCGTGTCAGACCGGTACGGTATCCGCTCCGCCACGCGGGTCGTCAAACTTTCCCGGGTTTACTTTACCACTATTTTTTCATTTTCTTTAATTCACTTGTTAGTTGTTTTGTGTTTTTTATTCGTGTTAGTTGTTGGTAGTTTAATAACTCTTTCATTCAGAAGACCCGTGCCCAGCAGTGGGACAATAATGGCGACGTTCGTGTTAGAACAAAAATAAAGTGTTTTCAGTGTAAAAATTTATAATCAGCATGACGGACAAATAAGCGGAATCATATCAAATTGTACTAATAATTTTCATGTAATGACAAAAGTGTGATAGTGAATTGCTAGAATTTGGGAATTATTCTAATTAATTAATTATCAGAATTGGACTGCGTGGATTAATTAAACATTGCTCTTCACTAAAAAGTTTCTGGGAACTCTGTGAACTGATTCACAATTTATAATTTACTTGACATTTATTAGAAATACTTATTATTATACCTAATTATCATAAATTAGGTTCTCACGATGGAAGTAAGTGCACTACTTACTACCATCGTTTTACTACGCAAATGAAGGAGTGCAAGATATTACAATGTCTTTTAATTTCCATTTACTGCAAAAATATTTATTTATTATGGTATTTGCACGCTCTGTTCTGTCTTAGTCCTTGGGAGTAGCAACGCATCTGTAAAATAATTCGGATTTCTGTATAAAAAAACGTGGCAAAATCGCCGACGCTGTTTCTTGTTAATTTTAACATTACATTTATTCTTATCAACTCTTCAGCAATAATCACTTGACGTTGACGTCCACAGTCAAAATAGTCGGTTCGTTAAACTTCGAACAAGACCGGTTTAACATTTGGCGGAAGCGAAACATATTAAATAGTTGTAATGCCTGAGAAACTTTTTTTAATAGCGCTATGCTGACGAATTTGACTTGAAATTTGCTATCTTCTACCTTGCTTAGATTACAAACGTGATGAGACTGTATAAAACTGGTATGTACTTACATGAGATGTTCTAACTTAGTTGTAATGATCACTCTTCTATGAGATTGATGTAGGTAGAACGTAGCGTAGTCTACCGAATTTACGTGGTTAATACCGCCACCCAATAGTTCTTAGTTTTCAAGGTGGTAGAATGTATATGGTTTGACCAGGACAGGACCACAGCCGCATCTATTTCTATAGCAAAGCAGTCTGCTGCCTTTCGGTGGAAGGGATTGGTTGCCGACACACTTTTATATGAGGCGATCATCTTAGTCCTCAAGAGTGACATACTATATTTGAAGCAGGTTACAGGTATCCAGGGGTAGCTGTGGCCACGTACCACCAGGTGGACAGCATGCCCGTTTGCTACTTCTATCTTAAATTAAAAAAGTAAATAACCGATTGTCCACCTGGTTTATGTGGTCACTGCCACCCATGGAGATCTTTCATCAATTAGAACCGACTCCAATAATAATTATGAGCCTGAATCCTACCTGACATCGCAGACAGGTGTGTTGCTATCTTCGAAGACTAAATTAGGGCGGCTTGAAAGAGTTTTTGTCTATCTATACTCAAAACCAGAACAGAAACCTTTAATACTGTTGTTGTAAGGCAAAATAGGTGTTGTGATGGTTTTAATAAGTGAGACCTATAGACCCTGTTGTTCCTTATAGGGCTGGATGTCTAAATGGAACTATAGTAATTAGGGTTGCTTACTCTTTTATTTAGTCTGTAAGTAGTTTTTTTTTTATCTAGGTAACTCAAGTAGCAAAAGAGCATGCAGTCCATCTGATGGTAAGTGGTCACTGCCGCCTATGGACGTCTGCAATCAACTTCATACAGAACATGGGTCCCATCTGAAGTCAATCACAGATGCGTTGCTACTCCCGAGGACTATGATGGTCGCCTCATATAAAAGTGTTCCGTCAACCACAACTTTCTATAGAAATGCAAGAAATTCATCACGGTAGAAATAATAAATATTTTTTCTAATCCTACAATGTTAGCGGCAAGAATTGCTTTTAACCTAACGTCCTTTTTACTTTTTCTACATTACTATAGGATTCAAATCAATTAAAACAGCTAAAGGAGAAGGAAGCTACATCTTATAGTAATAACTAAGAGTTAGTCTCGACTAGTTTTAGTATTATTTCTATGTCAAATCACAACGGATTTCATTGCAGCCAGACGCGCTACACCTGTAAACTAAGTCAGCCCTATATCAGTGACATGTCAGAAACTAAAAGAGGAAGTAGCCATCTCTTGTCGCTCACCTTTCCGTAGTGAGACACGACAATTGTTTATTCAGAGAACTATTAATTAATGAGACGTTCTCGAGGAATTATTGAAATGTCCATTCCATTACGAAATTACAAATGACAACTGGAGTAGGACAATGTCGATAATTGTGATGCCATTTCGTTTTTTCATTACACCAACGGAACCCTAATAAATAACGCAAAGCCACGAATGAGGCATCGCACCTGCGTTATAAAAAGTTGGGATCGCCATAGTAAGAATACGCTTTTCTTTAATGTAATAAAATTACACGATCTCATTTTGAAATGTGTTCGTAATCACCTAAGAAATATTCTGTATGAAAAGCAGGTTCTTGTAGCGATTTCGTTTGCAAATAAGTACGAAATGTAGGCTATATTCTAACTAGTAAAGACTACTACGAAAATTGTTTTGCTACAGAAGTGCTATAACTGCAGTTATAAGTAATGTATTAATCTTGACAGGTATAATGTACTTCAGATAAGCTAACAATTAAATTATCACATAACATTTAATTTAAATTGTCAAGCTCTTTTAATAACTTTAGTATTAAGCAATTCACTTAAAAAAATAAAATACAACACAATTTGTAAGTAAATTCGACTATTAAGTTAATCAAATCTAACCTAACCTACCTATAATTAATTAAATACAATAATAAATAATGAAAAGGTTTGTAACTAATGGCCTAAGCTTACGCAGTATTTTAGCCCAATCAATTATAAAATAATATATAGATATTTAGAGCAGTGATATCCTAATGGTTGAAACTTGCCCTCTCAATCGGGAGGTCCGAGGTTCAAACCCAGGCACGCACCACTGATTTATGTGCGTATTAGAAATTAATTATCACTGGTTTTCGGTGAAGGAAAACATCGTGCGGAAACCTACACACCCGAGAGGTCTTAAAAAAAAAAGTTCTCAGAGGTGTGTGAAGTCCACCAATCCGCACTTGGCCAGCGCGGTGGATTATGGCCTAAACTCTCTCATTCTGAGAGAAGACCCGTGCCCAGCAGTGGGACGATAATGTGTTGACGACGACGATATAAATATTCTGCCTTTTAATGCTGTATCGAGATCAGTGACAGCCGTTTTATTTTCAACTATATTTTAAATAAGCTTCATTTTAATATAAGTGGCTGACTTTTTGCGGTGTTATCGATATTATTGTCACAATTATATAGTTGACGTTCAGTACATATTTACTTGTTTGCTCAATTTCATTCGCTTCATTTAGTAACGCCAACAAAATTATCCAACGAATATCCGTTTGAAAACGACAGCTATTTTTTTAATTCCAATAAAAGTTTATAGCCAATGGCATTTCGCTCCAAAATTTTTGCATTTAAGGAATACATTATTACAATTACAAATATAAATGTCATGTAAATTTAAATAAATGAATTAACATGAACGACTGCGTGCGACTAAATGGAGATTAATTAAGCACCTTTACTATAATTACGTTGTGAAAATATTAATTTATTGTGCATATGTAAAGCAGAAATCTTCGAATAAGGCAAAACAGCGTGACATCGGCCTTATTAGTGATATGAATAAAAAACAAATCTAATTACTCATACTATGTGTAATTCATAGTTTTTAAGGCTTTCTGTAGGTTGGTTGAAAAAGTTAACGCTGGTGCGTTCTGAGAACACAATCGTCTTATTTTGGTCGTTATCTGGAATGAATTATTCATATAATCGCGTTTCCTACGCTCGGTGTACTATGGGTATTCATTAATTATATTTTTTCCACCTAATCCACCAGCTCAGATTGCTTCTCTCCACTAACATCACGTTTATTCGCGGTTCGCTAATCGTTCTGTGTTCAATTAATTACGAATAAAAATATTTTTTATGAAAATCAACATGCGAATGTTATGTACTTTACTTTATTAATGAGAAAAATTAATAATTAATCGATAAAACACGCGATATCTCAATTAAAATGGCATTGGAGTTAATGCTAAGTTATTGTATATTTGATACCCTTTTTTATAATTAAATGTCGTGAAAGCTTCACGCTCCACGAAGCTCAAAGCTCTTCGAAGCGGTGAAGTCCTCATGTTACTTTCTTCGCGAGTTGCATACTAAACATCAGGTGGTAAGGTGAAACTATAGTGTTTTAAATGTAGTTTCGTAGTTCGGTTCTTGGTTAGTCAAGCTGTTGTATAAAGGGACAGTTGAAGTACCTAATTTGAAGTCATTTGATAAATTACTGCTACTTGGTATAATGTTATCTGCATAAACGTGTAAGATATGTATCGACGTATTAAAACTGTAGACGCTTCAACATGCAGCTTGTCGCGTTAAAATATGGCTACTAAACTATGATACCTTTATCATAATTTTAAAGTTATATCTCACATATCGAAATAATTACTAGGTGAATTCTTTGTCTTGTTATCCCCTTTGCTGCAGTTTTGCTTGACGACCCGCGTGGCGCAGCGGTTACCATACCGGTCTGACGCGCAATGGGTTTCGGGTTCGATCCCCGGCCAGACAGGTATCTGAATAGGTGAGGTGAAGTTTAGGTTTCTGTTCTGGGTCTGGGTGTTTGTGTATTCGTCTTGTGTGTGTCCATGGCTCCCACGACACAGGAGAAAATCCTACTGTGGGGCTATGAGTATAAAAAGCGTGTGTTTTTTTATTCTTGCAATGTTGTCCACACTAGTGCGGAGCACTTCCTTCTTTATTATTCAATAGTTGAACCCCGCAGCTTCGCCTGCGTTAACAAGATCGATTGTCCTATGGGAATAAGATATTCTCCCGTAGTAAAAAGTAGCCTGTATGTTAATCCAGAGTATCAGCTAACTCCCTACCAAACTTTACGAAAATCGCTCCAGCCGTTTATACGTGAAGAAGTAACAAACATCCACACTCACAAACCTTCGCCTTTATAATATTAGTATGATTATTCGTTATGTCGACGCGATTTATAATTACATTTTTTTCTAAATACAGATTAATCTCGAGAGCTTCAAGTCATGTCTGAAGCTCAGTGTTTCAATCCCCGAGTGGATGTCATTGCGCTCGCTTGATATGCGCGTCGCATACTGAGGTGAGCCTGATAGCTCGTTCGTACAGGCCTTTACATATATAACACATAAATATAACAATTACATAGTTGTTTTTAAATGTCGTTTAAAAATTATATGATGACTTAATTTTAGGGCTATATTATTGCTTCCATGTATTAGAAAATTCAATAATAAAAACGCTTTCTACACTGTTAACCCCACCGTAGGATTTTCTCCTGTGTCGTGGGTGTCAAGGACACACACAAAGACGAATACACAAACACCTAGACCCAGAACAAGAATCTAAACTCATCATTCAGATACCTGCCTGGCCGGGAATCGAACCTGGGACCCACTGCGTGTCATACCGATAAGGTAACCGCTGCGCCACGCGGGTGGTAAAAAATTAAAAAGGGTTCCTGTTGCTCGTGAATATCGGGGTAAATTACAAAATAGGTTTTTTTTCTACCTACGCTTTGTTACACCTTAGTAATAATTTGACACTGCATGTACCAATCTCAACATACGTGCTATAAACCAAAACATTAGACTATTAGACTAACTAGAATATGACGTGGCAAGGGTACCTTCAGGGTCAAATGGCACAGGCTTCAACTGCCATCTAAGTTCGCTTGATATAAATTAATCTAATTATACACATGGCACTATATACCCTATTTTTTATATATTCCTCGTGTTTTATAAACGGAAATAGTTTATACGTATGATAAGAAACATCGATATTTACCAGTTGATTTATTATGGTGATTTAATTAAGTATAAGGTTATTTTCCATTTAAGCTTCTAACCGTTTATTACGTCTGTTAATTACGCATCAGGTACTTTAAAACGTCGAATCTAACCATGACAAGAGTTTGTAACTTTGCGACTATTTGCAATCATTACGCGAACGCATAATTGCATAATTGCACCTTACGCATTCGATTTAAAATAACTAAGACTAAATGTCTTAGATACGAGTTTAGCTTATAACTTATCTATACAGCTTTCTTTATGCAGTAAACGAACTGTTTATTTTATCTGTGTGAATATGAAACAAAATTAAGAAGTACCTATTTGTCACAATTGTATTTTAATTCACGTAGACGTAGAGTAACTAGTCCACTGGTCTGATAATGACTTCAGAATTCTGGGAATTTTTAACAAAATGGTTTTTGGCCATTTGGCTAGTGATTCCTGGGACATAGATAACTGTAATGGGTTCTTCAAGGACTTCCTAAGGACAAACTAAATAGATGCTAGCTTAATTTATAACATCAAAACCTTCCAAAAGATTCATGGAACAGTCAATAAACCCTATTTACGCCAAAAAAATCTTACGCAAACGTTTTTAATTCCTAGAACTAACAGTTAAAGACAGCGTGTCCGCACTAAATTTACGTCTAATTTAAAACTAGACTTAATTTATGTTCCTTAAAATGGTTTTAAACCAAACAGTGCTTAGTCATTGAGTATAATACAATACCCTTTTGTAAACGTTAGTCACCGATTTCCAATGACAAATCCATGAAGGACGTAAAAAATTGCTGGTCGTGTGTGTGGCATGTTTTATTCATTTTTTTAAGTATTTTATATCGCATCTTAACGTTAGGATTAAAATGATGACATCCCCCAAGAGATGAGACCGTGAGGGGCGCCGCGCTAGGGGACACCGGTGCGTTCCATTGGAGATCCCGGGGTCCCCTACAAGCGCAGAGGATGGCCACCGAGGAGATTTTAGTGGGTAAAAATCACACATAACCCGGAGTCTCTCCTAAGGCTTCGGTGTACCTTTTGAAGATTTCCTCCCCGTCACAAAAAAGAGGATTAAAATGATGAATTCTTTAGGTGGTTCAACGAGTATAGTTTGATTGGGGAAAGTACTACCGTCAAACTTATTTCGAGCTTAACAGTTCTTGCGTTCCGGTTGAAGGGTGTGGATGTTGGCTGACTTAGGAGACCATTCAGTTCTTAGGAGTGGCAACGTATCTTTGAACGGATCCAGAATGCACTTTATGTACCTATTTATTTGCAGTTTCAGATGTCTGTGGGTGGCAACGACCATTTGTCATCAGGTGATCCAATGCTACTTCAATCTTTAAAAAAATGTACACTAACAAAAACTTCGGATGCACAAAACTTTTACCTACGCGTAGTGCGCTCCCGTTTATTTTTTTCTACAAATGCCTCATTAAATCGCGGGCCGAACGAAATATATTACGTTACGGTTGAAATAACCGGTTTTGTCGGTGAATTTTCCAATTAGCCGCGTTAGTACTGGTAAACCAATATATTTGAAATTAAAATTTTACAATCGTATCCACCGATTGTTGCGTAGGTTCGTCAAATGTCTATTACAAATTTCACGGTTATTAAATCATGAATCATTCAATAGACAAAATCTGAATGCGTTGAATTCGCTACTCGATTTCAAGGTCGGTCTTTATACAACCCACACGCATACTTCACGCATACCGGAGTCTAAGTTAGGTCACATATTACTGTCGCTTTTTAAATGAATTGAAGTAGTAAATGAGCATGTACACGTGATAAGTTTTCATTGGTATCAATGCAACAACTTAGAAAAAAAACTAGTTATACTTCAAATAGTTTGAAGTATAACTAGTTATTTTTTCTCGTCGTTAACCCTCATTGTCCCACTGCTAGTCACGGGTCTTCTCTCAGAATGAGAGTTTTAAGCCGTAGTCCACCGCGTTAGCCAAGTGCGATTTTATAAAACACTGCAATAGACCTTCGAAAAGTATATTAGAATATCGACTTAGCTACTGTTCTTTGACTAACGAGAATGGAATTTCAAATATCTGTCAAAAATGCTTAAACCCAAACTTTAGCTCTTCATAAATAACCGCTTACATTACTTGTAGTATAATATGGATTACTTTTCTAAAGTGGTAGGAGGCGTATGGCTCGATCGTAATGGTAACAGTTACACCCCTATTTCTAGCTTGAAGCAGTTCTTGCATTTCATTTGAAGAGTCTCATCTAGTCAACCCATTATTGTCCCACTTCTGGGCACGGGTCTTCTCTCAGAATGACAGGGTTTACGCCATAGTTCACCGCGCTGGCCAAGTGCGAATTGGTGGACATTTGAAGAGTGTGGATACTAAATCTATATGAGACGACTGTCTTAGTCGTCCGGAGTAGCAACGCATCTGCGGTTGACTTCAGATGGAATTCTTGTTCTGTATGAAGTTACTTACATTCATGGGCAGCAGTGACCACATTCCCTTACATGAACTGCAGACTCGTTTGCTACTTCAATCTTATTTTAAAGGCTTGGTAAAATTGATAATTTGTAAAATACATTGTACCTACATTGCAGTCTTTAGCTGTCGCAACGAGTCTAAAAAGACTGACTTACCTAAGTTCTTTTTTATGTCAGATGTAATTTGGTCGTGGTTTGACAGGAACTGCAGCTCCACTTATACTATTTTACTGAAATACTTAACTCACAGTGTTCTGGATAGAAGGTAAGTTAGACACTAGATGACGGGTATCTGGCTAATAATTAATCTAAATAATTATCTTTCTTCTATGATGGGGGAAGCCTTGAATATATTGTAACCACACAGAAGACCGATACTAGTCTACTATATATTAAGACTCTGAGAAATGAAATGAAAATAAAATGTCTTTATTTTGCATAGGCCTACGGAGGCACTTACAAATTGTCAGTTACATTTTTGTTTACACTACCACCGGATCGGAAGGTCTTAAACAGCAATGTAACTGATTGACGTCAATGAGTTCTGTCTCCTCTTTAGCTTAAAATGTCTTCGAGCGACAGTGACTAAAGGTCAGGTGAGTGCTTCCACATAAAAGCCCTTATCCTTCTAACTCCTGGCATGTCCTACGGCATAAACTAAAAGTGTAACCCGATTATACGAATTATCGTTTAACCGAACACGCTTACAGAGTGGCACATGTTATGATAATAATAATTAGCATGGCGTGTCTGTGCGTCGACAGCGCTCCCGAGCAAGCGGCGGAAGGCATGAGCGGTAGCGGATTTGGTTTTAGCTAGTGGATATAGCATTGGGCTTGGTGAATTGGTCTAAGTTAAACGCTCTCTGGTTCTGACAAAAAGATCCATGCCCAGCAGTAGGACAGTAATGGGTTGACGATACGGAGTTTAAATGAGCGTAGTTATTTGTGTGATTATGTCTTGGATTGCGGATAGATTAGACTTGATAAATTGGGTTGATTTAATTCAACTAAGGCTACTTTTTGTGTAAAAGAATATAGGTATTTTAATTAGGCACTGCAGCTTGTGGACATAATCACATTCACATTCTAAGTATCCAAATATTGGATTGTACATATAATGCTGATTTGATGGTGTAATGTTATTTTATGTAAGTACCCAAACATCACACCATCGACTACTTCTATCTTCATCGTTGTGTGTGTCCATGGTACCCACGACACAGGAGAAAATCCTAGTGTGGGGCTATGAGTGTAAAAAGCGTAAAACGTAAGCGTATTGTTTGATTTAAATACATTATTTTTATACAGGCGGCTTTGTTTTACTATTCTGTATGATGAAACCTGTATGTAATTCCTCTCTACTTTAAATAACCAAATTAGTAAACCAAAAGTAAATAAGTAATTAAGTAAAACAAATTGATTAAGTTAATTGTCCAATAATTAAGTGTCGATGTGCTAATGGCTCGTTAGCATTGACACGAATGGGTGACATTTATAAATAAAACCATTTATTATTGCAAATATCTAGTTATTGCAAATGTATACACTGATTACACTTGTACCGCAATAGGCAAACAATATTCAAACTCAGGCCTAGAACACAAATCTAAATTTATCTTTTAGGCAAGGTGGTAGAATTTCTAGTATTTCGCCTTATAACAACCGTGTTAAGTATTACTATGTTCTGGTGTGATGTGTTTAGTATATGAAATGAAATGAAATGAAATGTCTTTATTTTGTATAGGCCTGCGGGGGCACTTACAAATTGTTTGTTACATTTTTTTTTCTTACACTACCACCGGATCGGAATACGACCTCAACTGAGAAGATCCGGCAAGAAACTCAGCGGGTTTGTCTTTTTTTCTTATTTATATTCATTTTTTTAATTCATGTTTTTTTTTACATGGTAATGAAAGTTAGCTCCAGTATCTTGCCTTGCAGTTCAGTAAAAGAGAGAGAGAGTAAAAGGGAGAGAGAGAGTATAGGGGAGATGCTTGTACGAGGCAGTCCACTTTAGTCCAAATGGGTAGCAACTAGCAATGCATCACGTCGACTTTAGGTAGAACTCAGTCTTACTTTAGGTTTGATTATAAATGACCATGTTACCAGATGAATTGTATGCTCGTTTGTTACTTCACTGATACATAAAATACATATATATAAATATATATCATTCAGTTCGTTCGATGTTTAGCCGGGCGTCGAACCGGGATCCTCATCGTATCATATCGTACTCTTATATCGCTTACATTAGACCCTCACTTTCATACAGGTCATCAAACTGCACTAAACAAATATTACAAGACGTTTACAAAGTAATGAAAATCGCCTAGAATTTAATTCGCATTTTTCTGCCTGAGAATTAAACCCTTCAGATCTCACATCTCAACCCACGCACCACTTTCATCGGACCTCTCGCTCCCGCTCAATATCGCAGGCGATACCAAAGGATAAATTCCTATAAATATCCCCGCCTAGATGTTAGCAACTTGTTACGCTGAGGAAATAAAGACGAATGTCGTTTGACAGAGTAAGTACGTCGTACAGATTCGTTTTGTACATTTTTGTGACTGTACTAATGACCTCGTCGAAAACAGTACACTAACATTTGTTATAAGAAATACGTAGTATTTAATTTCTAATGTGATTACTTACCTACTTGTTTCATTAATACATAAAAGTAAGGCAGTTTATTCCTAACCTTTTATAAGAATCGACCAATTATTGTGTAGAGTTATCCGTTTCAATGGCTGCCATTGGCTAGCGTCCGATATTCCTATTCGCTGACCAATGGATACCAACTTGCGATAGGTATTCGAAACATTTCAGTTTCAAGCCTATATCTTAATAAAATGAGAAAGCTATGCGCTTTAGACGGCACTGTGAAGAAATGCCATAATTGAGATCGTAAATCGTAAAATTACATTAACACTTGGTCCTTCGAGCCGGATCGGATAATTTCTCAAGTTTTCGAAACATTCGAAAGGCTCGCCAACCCTCTTTATTCCGAGGCTTATGCTGGTATAATAATAATAATCGGTTTCCCAACAAGAACATCCATACCGGTTTTGCCCTTACCACGATACGTGTTGAGAAAAAACTCGGGGCGATTTAAAATCGACCTTAATTACAGGTGCAAGAACCACCATACATAATTTAGACCTCATCGCCTCTTGGACATAGTAAACAGATTGGGTGCCAGTTTGTTTGTACGTTTATGCTGTAATAATATAAACAGTACAAGCTATAATCTGCGATGGATACGACTAGAAATATTTATGATTTTGCTTTATTTTTTATTTTGACTTATATTAAATTGGTTTAGGATTTTGTAAAGTCCAGATAATACTAGGTAGTTTAGTACGAGACATTAATATATAATATATGACATCGCGTCGTCGTCGTATTGAAATACAACATGATGAGTTTAGAATAAATTAAAAATAAATTCATAACAACATGCAGTCTTTATACATAAGATCGAAATGAGAAACCAAGACCAAGCATGTCATTTGCAGGTGGTAACTGTCGTCCATGGACATTTGCAAGCAACTTCATGCAGGACAAGGGTTCTATCTGAAGTCTGTCACATATTTTTTGCTACTCTCGAGTGTAGCATCATAAAAAGTAATAATATTTTTTATTGTGATCTGTATTTTTATGTGTTAAAGTTACACGCTTCCTAGAACAGGTCATATCAATTTCTAAGAATATTCTAAGTCGTTAATTTCTCGTAATACAAGCAGATCCGCGCGCCAGTCTAATGTTACCAATTAATCAGTCAAAACGAAATGGAGCTCTCTGAGTATAGTGCCAATGATAATGTCTGCGCCTGGAAATAAGTCGGGTTATCCAATTATCTTAGGGATGTCACCAGTGTGTGGCATGTCACATATGATATACCTACTTCTTAGGCGTAACAAGATATTTTTTTTCAATAATTTAATCTTTATTGTCATTATTCTACGTTTGTAGAAATAACGATAATGAAAAAACTAAAATGTAGACCTTAGTTAATTTAACGGTGTCGGTTTTTCGTGACGGTGTGCGTGCGCATCGTAAAAGAATTACTCTCATTATTTTTTCCTAACGCTCCAAAAGTATGTCTTCAAAATCAAACTAACGCTTTTTACCTTTGTAGTATATGAGTGACGACACATAAAAATGACAAAACACTCAGACCCAGAGCAGAAATGAATATTTTTCTAGAGCTCGGCTCGGAACATGGCTCGGGATCACATTCAAATGTTTCTATTAATGTGTTATGTAAGTGGTATAAGTACCTATATTAAAATTTTGAATGTATTTTTCATTTTTTTCCAATGTTAAACGACAATTGCATTCCAAAGATTCGCATTGCCCTTACATTGTCTTCCTCAAAGTTCGTGGTCTATAACTCACCTGAGAAAGGTGAGTATGATAATTATCAAAGATCAAGAATCTTCAAGAATCAAGAATCTTCAATTAAGAATCTTAAACACGCTGAGTATTGTAATTGTACTTTCTGTTTTTGATCCTTTAAGATATTATTTATTTATTTATGTATTTAAACTTTATTGTACCTTAAATATGGTACAAAAGGCGGACTTCTCTTCAAAAGCATTCTCTACCAGTCAACCATTGGGCTAAGCATATTAGTCCAAAATCTTTTCGACTCTTTATATACCTTTAAGATATTGACAACTATGAAAACAGAAGTCGCTTCGTTTTGAATCCGAACTGTTTATCTACCTATATTTTTTTCTTTTTTTGAAGTTAAGTAGCAGTTGTTGAGTTTTGGATAATTTTAATTATAAAAAAAGATGTCAGATAATTGAAATGCTTATGTATATATAGCCTCAAAATGACATATACAGCCTCAGCAATTATTTGTTTCATTTAAATTTTCGTCTTATTTTATATCTCATTTTTTTTAATAAAATACATATAAAGTAATCTCTTAATGGTGTATTATACATATCAGTAATTACCGTATTCTATTAGACAAATTGATACGTTCCTTGTCGATAGTAATTGTATGAAATTTAGTTCAAACTGAGCAACTTAGCGTTAATTGATATTAAACACGCAAATAAGTTTGAAATTACTGCACGATATCACGTCAACTTGTTGCTTATTGAGAACTGTAAGCCATGTTTTTATCGAAAGATATCAGGGAATGTTTACTGTAAAACTCGTGACCATATATGTACCATGTATACACACACTGATCTGAAATAGATTTAACATTATTAATATTAAAACGACATCAGTTTGTGAGAATGTATGTTTGTTAGTTTTTATGCAAAATCTACTGGCTGGATTTCGCTGAGGCACACACATGTGTAGTTTATGACCTTTTTTTTGTTTCTTTTTTTTTCCTGGCGAAACCCTTCATGGGTTCCTCTCTACGCGAGGGCAGCTGAGAGGATATGCCGGACTCCTACCGGCTAAAACCCCACGGTGTTCCTCTGTACGCCCTTTGCTGGGACTGCGGGTACAGTAGTAATATTCGTCCGCGGTCCCGGCGGCGTCTGCCCTCAAATGCAGTTATGACCTAGATTAACACATAATGCGTATTCTCGTGTTACGTGTATCTAGACATGGCCTAAGCGGGCGAAGCCACGGGAATGAGCTGATATAATAATATTTTAGTGTTTGAGAATCAAATACGAGACCCTTCCAACGAAAAAATGTACTGATCGTCAAGATAGTCAAATTGCCACGGCGATCAGCCACATCAAACTTTTTGTTTTTTTTTAGTGTTAAATTTTAATATTTAAACTGATATTATTTTTGTAATTTTTCAATGTGCTGTTTATATATTTAAAAATAGCAAAAACTAACAAACACGTGTTGCCAACCATTACGCAATTTCAAATTAAATAAAACACATTCCAATTATTATATTTAAACACCGGCATAATACAACTTAATTATATTTAACAGCGCGAAATAATCGCAGCCCTAAACTCCAGTGAATGCAGCCCCTTCAACGTAGTGCGGGTCCGTGCGTGAAGAGGTCTATAATTGTGGGCTACTGGGCATAATAGGTTAGCAAATGTGGTGTAAATTGGCGGGAGGCGATTATTCCGATTTTAAATTTAATTCAAATATAGAATGCGTTCATTTTACTGGCTTTTGTTTGACCAGTGTCCATTTCGCGCGCTTTGGTTCGAAGGTCAAGCTTGGTGTGGCATTTTTATTGTTTTTTTTTGTGTTTTTGTATGACGTCACTTGCGATTTTTGTACGTAATCATTTAATCGATTCAGTAATAGTATGGAGCGGTTATTTACACGTACTTAATCATTTAATCGATTCACTATTAGTATGGAACAAATTTATCTGTTTATTTGAATTAAATGTAGTTTTTTTTTATATTTAGGTTGCATACGCATGAGATTTGTAGATATTTAATATAATTTTGTTTTCACCATCAGATGTTTTGTAGCTTATTTTACCAAAACTGTTAAGCGATTTGGCCAAAATTATAACAAATAAAAGTAAATTCACAATCAAAAGAAACTTTTACCTTTGGAGATACAAAAAAAAAGAGAGACTGATTCCATAAGCTGTTTTGATGATTAACAGAGAAAAGAAAAACCGGCTTATGCGGCTTAGTTTGTTTACTAATAAATTGGTATGTTTTCAAACTTAGGGATTTCTCATTTTACTACGCAACGGGTGTTTTTTTTTATTATTTTGCCGATATTTTGATCCAGTTACATGGATATATATATTTTAATACACGACAAAACGGGCCGTTTTGCCGTGTATTAAAATGTATCAATACCTACCGCGATAGGTAGGTGGTTTGTGGATTTCTCGTTCGAAAACATAAATTTGAAGTTGACGCACTTGATTTCGAAATCAGATTTGCAAACCATAACGTATTTTATCCTTGTATAGCGAGTCCAAAAAGACCAAAGTCAAACTACCTGCTCTTCCCTAACGGTCACTGGGGACACAAAAAAGAACTCCATTGTTCTTTGACTGTTAAACTTATAATTTATCGCCCTTTGTCATAATTTTATTTTTAGTCTAACAAGGACTCGTAACTAGCCGAAACGGAAGTCTTAATTACGATTGTGTACGGAACTAATCATAGATATTAAGATAAACTTAGTAAATAAGATGGAACCGATGTTATTTTCAAACCGAGTATGATGTGCTTATACGTAATTGACGACCCGCGTGGCGGAGCGGTTACCATACCGGTCTGACGCGCAATGGGTTCCAGGTTCGTTTCCCGGCCAGACAGGTAACTGAATGATGAATTTAGATTCGTGTTCTGGGTCTGGATGTTTGTGTACTCGTCTTGTGTGTGTCCGTGGTACCCACGACACAGGAGAAAATCCTAGTGTGAGGCTATGAGTGTAGAAAGCGTGTATGAAGTAAAATTCTGTATAGTGAGTATTCCCTAGCCTTTCGAACACAACTTTTATTTACTTCAAGCATTATTGTTGCATCATGGCAGCTCATATTTTTTTACGATTGAAGCAGCAAACGACAATACTGTCCTGCTGATGGTTAGTGAGAGCGATGGTAACTGCCGCCCACGACCATCGTAGGATTCTACCTCCCTAAGACACCAATTGTGATTATGTATCTACCCACCCATCTGTTAACTCTTAATAGTGCACAAAGGGACTTTATCCTCCCAGAGGCTAACTTTACGGATAGTTTCATAAGGAAAGTAAATAGTGTATCCTTCTATTTACGGTAATAGAATTTAAAATTAATGAATATGGCTTCAATATCTTTCGAAAGAACAGGTTTCATTCAAGTTTCAATAAGTATTAAATTTAGAATCACATTATCCGTTTTAATTGCATCGATCACTCGAGTGAAGATAGTTGAAGAAATCGAGTTTCTTAATTGTTTCGATTGCCTTATGTCATTAATTGTACCAATTAATAATTGCTTTTGTTTTTATTTAGGTATTAAAAGCATTTATACCTTAAGTTATTTCAAGTATATGATTATTAAATAGAAAAGTATGAATATCTGTTTTTTTTGTCTACTCCTGAAATATTTAATAGTAAAGTTATGTCATATTTCTCAAGCTAATAAATATCAAAGAACAATACACGGTTTAAGAACTTTATTTTTCATAAAGAATTACATAATTCACTTACTGAGAAATCATAACATAATTTAACATTAATCATATCAACTTTAGACGGGCTCATTTTATACTTAACAGCAAATTGATAACTATCAGTTTGCTGACATACTAGTATGTTTGCTGACCACGTAGACTCAGGGTAGTCTCTTGAATCGAAGGTAGGTCGAAGGTAGCGATGGACTTACTAAACATCCACACTTAAAGGAAAAATCTAAATTGATCATTATCTAAATGATCCTTCACTGGGAATCGAACCTTTTGTCGGTTACACTAATTGCCATACACTGTACCACGTGGTTCATAAAATTATTTTTTATGCCTTGTTTCACGTTGTTACCTAGGTCACTTAGGTGCGTCCCTGTAGCCTCGGGGTCAGAATAGGGCTACGGTATCCCCTGCCTGTCGTAAGAGGCGACTAAAACGGGCTTCCGGGGTTGCAGACGGCTAGAGTGGGAGCTCGAACCGTTCGGTCAGGCAATCCCGGGAAGGACGGCGGTATGTGTGGTCGCATACCGTCGTAAAGACTAGACGGAGCGGTGGGCCCAGCCGCCCATCTAGGAGGAGCCCGATGGGGCAGCGCGCTCGGAGGATTCCGGTTGAAATCGTTTCGAGATCCCGGAGTCTTCCCTTTTCAGCGCCGAGGACGGCCACCGGGGGGGTTTTAGTGCGGTAAAAATCCCACATAACCCTGCGTCGCTCCCACGGCGTCGGGTACCTTTGGAAGGTTTCCCCCTCGAAAACAAAAAAAAAAAAGGTCACTTAGGTAAATACATCTTTAAATGTGTTTTTACTGACTATTGCAATAAGTAAAATTAAATTAGAATGAATGGTACTAATATGGGCTCACGATAACCCTTATGAAGTCGTAGGGCGGCGCCAAAGCGTCCAATGGGCGGTATTTTACCCAAGCGTACAAGATTGGCACACGAGAATGTAATTGATACGACATATTTATAATAATATTCTGTACATAATAGTGAAGGAATGGAGGCATGTAAAAAAGTAGAATTATTTACCAAGAACACGAAGATATCGTACTAAATTGAGTCATGCAATGTTTTACAGCTGCATGCAATATGTTGAAAAGATCATTGGTATAAATTGTGCAGTCATATGTAGAAACCTCACCTCTAAATTAGTTCTGTAGTTATAATTCATGTGCATAATATAAATAACCATTGTTATAATATAAATAACCATAATTAACTATAGCGGGTTTGTTGTGTGTAGTGTATATAAAATATATTTAGCGATACACGTAGCTTTTCAAGTATTTTTGTATTTTCTTGTTCTGTGTATGTGCCTTGTTTATGTTATACTCGAATTACCCGTTCTTCGCTACAATACTCGAAAACAAATGTCACATAAAAAGCCGCCATTTTTAAATAGTGAAAATTTTCAAAATCAAATTAGCGTATAGACTGCCCAATTAAATAAGCAACATCCAAGCAAAATTTTATGTAGATCTGATTAGTGGTCAAACACCACTTAACTTATGATTAAGTTGCAAACAAACACATTGTCTCATTTTTATATATTACTATAAATATAGATTAAACTGTGTACCTATATGCTTGCAGATTAATCTTAAAATATTGAAACAAAAAAAGGAAATAAAAATATTTTTATATATTTATAATTGTTTAAAACCTTCCGATAAGTACGTTACAACTAAATTAGACATACTTATATACAATGAATCGTAACGTAACATGCATGCTGACATGTTTCTCGTGTATATTAAAAACAGACATAAACTTATCATATTATTATGTGGAGGTAAAAAGTTTAATGTTAGCGAGGGGCGGGTACGAGACGCAAACAGGGTCGCTAATGACCCCATAAAAACCCAGGGCATTGCCAGGGTTTGCTTTAGAAATAAATTGTGCAATAAATCCGATAATCTATGAACCTATTTTAAATTAATTTGGCCAATTTAACTAATGATTTAGGATTATAGATAATAATTACTATACGTTGTTAAGGATTCTGATAATTTAAATTAATTATAGTAGGTATTATTATTATTATTGAGCTTTAAAGATAAAATAGTCCAAGTTAAGTTCAATAGATACCATTTGAAAATGCGCGTTTGAACTTATTTGCGCACGTAGGAAGCTATACATACTTCTTTGGCGTATGTATTTAATATACTAGTTGAACCACGCAGCTTCGCCCGCGTTAAAAAATCGATATATCGATTGTCCTGTGGGAATAAGATATTTTCCCACAGTAAAAAGTATATGTTAATCCAGAATGCCAGCTAACTCCCTACTAAATTTCAGGAAAATCGCTCCAGCTGTTAAGACGTAAAGAAGTAACAAACATACACACTCACAAACTTTCGCCTTTATTATATTAGTAGGTATGATGATTATTATGTTGCAGGCTCACGTTCAACTTTGCCTGTCAATAAAAATACACTGATGTGTAATTTTAAGAAATGAATTAAATTAAGAACATTCTTCTACAAAGATGCAGTTTACCCATGAAGGTGGTGGAACCGATTATGGTTTGACTTCGGGAGCTTTACCACAATACCCATTTCTGCCTAATATCAGTAGTTTTAAACGCTGCTGTTGGTATTTAAGATGCCCTAAGACAGGTATATTTATCCGAGCCATTTCTACTTTATCTTTAGGGGACTAAAGTCAGCTAACACTACGACTTTGTCTGGGATTGATTACAGATTTTCATGGGCGACAGTATCCACTCACCATCAGAAGAACTACATTGCTACTTCTATATTATAAAAAATCTACGTTTATTATACGTCGTTACGTCAAAAAAAGCATAACTTCAAAAAAACAAACTAAATTACATAATAATATGTACAGTTGTAAAGACATTTAATTTCCTTACAGTTTTCTTGACATTTACAAGCGTAACAATCGGAGTGGGAAAAAAGACGCTAATGAGAACCGACATATCAGATACGCATAAATAAAACATTAATTCCTCGACTGTACCCACTCCATTGGCGCATGGCGTGACGTATGTAATTAAATCAGCGCCATTGTAACACTTAGCTATGTAAATAAAGCGATCACGGTGCGTTTATAAATTATAATTCGGATATCATTATTTTAAATCGTAGCACTTTTTGCTTCGGCTGTACCATTCGCTTGAATAAATTGTGATTCTGTTTGTTCTATAATGTATTGGAAAATTAACGTGTTATCTATTTTATTTTGTATGTAGCATATTTATTTTGTGTTTCCTTATATCTTCTATTGAATAAAGTCAAGTAACAGATAGTTAAAAAAATATGTAAAATACGTATACCTTATACTTAATATGTCCTAAGGTTTGTGCGTTATAACCGCATTGTTCTGTATTTTGGCTTGGAGATTGGGACAAGGAAATTCTTAATGCTAAGGCTAACTAATCTATGGTCGAGGGATTCAAAATATATCGATTTATGGGCAAACTAGTATCGACGATTCTGATATATCGATAATAAGCGATATCATCGTCATCGATAATTCAATATCGGTCTTTCTATCAAATGCATGCTTCCTGGATGTTTGTGACTTAATTTTATGTAATTGTAACACACAAAGCACGCGAGCAAACACAAACACACACAGACACACACACACACACACACACACACGCCCGCGCACACAAACACGCCCGCGCACTCACAAAAATGGAGCTACAGGATGTTTTTTATTAAACTACAGTACCTATTCTTAACCAGTTTCATACTTATGTTATGGAGCTACTTCTGCAAACTATGAGTTCAGTTATGCATTACTTATGCTATTTGCACTATACCCAACGTCTATAAGTGCAAGAATTACTTTACCACTTAAAACACTTACTTTAATACGGCTTAGTGCATTCGAGTGCTATTAAACTTAGCTCAGTTAATGCTAAATTGATATAAGCCGATTAATTTTGTTATTCGTATGTCGTCTACAGTTTTATAAGTTCTATAATAAATCTTATGACTAAAAGTTGTATTATTTTACATATACCGTTGTAATTATTTAAGGGTATGGAAATTATTATTCTATTATGCGTGAAAAATCATGAGAAACGAGTTATTTAGTAGGGGCATATTTCTTTAGTAGACAATATATTGAGAGTAAACGAATGATTCGATTAGCACGCTATTCGTTATTAGAACGCTAATAGTCTCGGGTTCGTCTCATATAAAATGAGAAATTTAGGTATTTCCTTTAGGTTTTCACACATATACACACGGACACAGGGAATCTCAGAAGGGGCTGAGTTCTCTGGGATCACAGCATCCTTGACTTTGCTTAATTGGCTATTTTTTGGACATTTGAGTAACATCATATTTTTGAAAGAAAGAAAGAAAACATTTTTATTTCGTGTTAAAAAAGGTCAAACATAAAATTTATGTTACGTCTAATAACCTTGCGCTTGAAAAATGTTCGAAAATTTCAAAGACGTCTTGGTTATTTGAATAAAATATGATTTCACATTGGGTCCCTTTTTCTCAAAAATATTGTTTCCCTTATAACATTTCCCAAGTAAAGAAATGCACGCATTCTCGAATTACTAGTCGACCGGTGATTTAAAACGCGCATACAATAAATAAGTTAAACTTTCAAGTTGATACACTTATACAATTTGCTCGAACGAGTGGGAACAGTTTAAAATGTAAATTATGCATTTGTTGTCACATACCGACGTGACCCGTACTCGTAACTCGATACCGGTTGCTACCGTCTTCTAAAACTGGGTCTGAAGGCCCAACGTCGAATAACTCTTAAGACAATACACGTAGAATGTATATTAGTTGTAGTCAAGTATAGTTATATATAATCCACACTTTAACACATGGATATAGAGTAGAGTATTGGTTGCAATGAATCGGTAATTTGACACGAAATGCTCATCTGTGTCAGTGCTTTCTTACGTTTTCTTGAAATAACACGTGTTTGAATGCTTTGTTGTAGATTGGGCATAGAACAACATGGGTTATTTGACGGCGTTCCATACACATGGGAAATATCTGACGTTTTGTTCACATGAACTGGACTCTTACATACGTATAATGAAATTAATATTCCGTGTGACTGTAAATATATACCTATATTAGTAAAAAATGTTCCCGTGGACTTAAACAATTAATACTAGATTTGTTTATAATTTTTAACTATTTTGTTTGTCTTTTTGAAATCATATCATACTAAATGAACTGAATAGAACTTTTTTAAGGTTTTGTGTAAGTAATATCCATATCCATAAATAATAAATGAATCCACCTAAAAGCCAAAAATCTAAAATTATCAGTGTTTCTCCACTATATTATACATGTATTATACATATAAATCTTCCTCTTAAATCACTCTATCTTTAAAAAAAAGTGCATTAAAATCCGTAGTTTCACGATCTAAGCATACATAGAGACTGTGAGAAGCGACTTTGTTTAATACTATGTAGTGATACTCAGACCAAGTGGAATACTGGTACAAGGGCTGAATGTGTTGGAAGCTAACTTTGTAAGCAGCGCAGGAAACACCCGTACGAAGATCAATGATGCGACTAACGGCAAACCCAGCGGTGGCTATTTTAGTAACCCCTAGTTAGTCTATTCGTGGCTGTTATTGCCTACAAAAGAGCCATAACTAAAGGCCTAAAGTAAAAATCCTATATTATTGGTAGATTATTTTTAATGATGATGTTGGATTATGGTGGATTTTCTCCTGTGTCGTTTGTTCCATGGACACACAAGACGAATACACAAACACCAAGCCCCAGAAATTGAATCTAAACTCATCATTCGGATACCTGTCTGGCCGGGAATTGAACCTGGCACCCATTGCGCGTCAGTCCGGTACAGTAACCGTTCCGCCACGCAGGTCGTCAAAATCGTCCATTATGTTTTAAAGAAATATTACAGTTGGTCAGCAATCACTAACTGCCTTCCATGGACCTCAAACGATTCATCATCATAAAAAAAATACCACAATCAAAACCAGCCCGCACCGACAGCCACTATCTAAATTCAAAATGTCGTACCGTCACTCATTTTCTTTTGCTAAAAAGCAGGTTTAAAATACAACTTAAATATTACAGTTTAAACAAAGAATTCAAAACTAACATGCAAAACATTAATGGATGACCCGTCCACTCAAAATGGTGGCCACACTTTGCATTTATTGCGCGGGTTATTTCGGTATCCGCTTTTAAGTACGTAGTAAACCAAGTTTTAGTTTGTCCATTCATACAAAACAGGTCGTTTTGCACGGTTATACAGGATGTTTTTATATAAGTGGGTATATTTTAATAATAGAATAATTTAAAAGTTTGTGAGAATGTATATGTCATAATTGTATGTTTTTTAATAATAATGAAGTAGCAAAGAAGCAGTCCACCTGATGGTAAGTGGTCACCGCCGCCCAAGCACATCTGTAAGCAACTTCATATAGAACCTAGGTTCTATCTGAAGCCAATCACAGATGCGTTACTAATCCCGAGGACTGAGATGGTCGCCTCATATAAAAGTGTGCCAGCCACTTCCATCCCTTCCATCGAAACGCAATGAATGCTTCACGTTAGAAATAGGTGTGGCGGTGGTACTTCCCCGGTCCAACTACACTGGTGCTACCATCTTCTATCGTATGTATCTTTGTTTGGACGTATTTTGCTGAAAATTGGCACATATGATGTAGGTACTTTACTATGTCAAACGTTAACAATACGGGCAGAACCGCGGGAATAATAGCTATACATGGCCAAATGAAGGTATTAATAGCGAAAAATTTTTTAAGAAATATCGGTTAGATTTTTATTAAAACTAAATCTGTAATTTGTATAACAAGTTACATGTCGAAAAAGGAAATACCTAACTCAGCTAACTCGTTACACCGTATTGTGTAATATGTTGTAACAATGTCGCTTATAAGAATAAAAATCTGGAGAAAATAAGAAATGATAAATCAAAATTCATATCTTTTTACCTTCACATGTAACTAAGATAAATATGCCTTAGGGTTTAACTATTCAAATGTTCGACATTTTTTCAATTTATTTCAGTACATAGCTTTATTCTAAATCTCTTAATTACTTATACAAATTTTGGCTTTTCATCACAGTGCAGTGACTTCGAGAATTTTCGCTATTCCATATAAATTTGGGTTAATTTCGTCCGATTAAATTTAACGCTCACCTGTATACAACGCAAACATAAAGGTGGACTAACATTTTAACGTACGTTGACATCTGCTCGATTTCAACTTACCTAAACTTTGTCGCTACCTTTATTACATGGAACATTCATAATTTCCATAAATCCGCTCATAAATCGTAAAATTTATAACTTTATTTGACTTAAAATCCATTTGGCATGCACAATTTTATATTCGCATTAGCAGCGCCCATAATATGAAATAACTCATTTGGAATTATTACTTGTGACACAAAAAAGGTAATGAATCGTAAAATGTCGTCTATTTATTTAAGTTATGTCTTCTTTGAGGAAATATTAAAGTTTATAGTTCACCTTTAGTAACCAGCTGAAAATTTTTATTTATAAAATACTAATTTTCAATACTCGCTGAATCAGTCGATTATAAGTAGGCGACGCATTTAGTAACGAGAAATGACGCTAGGCAAGGTACGTATGTAGGTAATTTTATACCATGAAACTCATTTAACTCATTGAAAGCTAGCACTTTTATAAAATCTAACTGAAGTAGCAAACGAGCATGCAGTACCACCTGATGGTAAATGGTCACTGCTACCCATGGACATCTGTAATCAACTTCATATAGAACATGGGTACCATCTGAAGTCAGTTACAGATGCAGTGCTACTTCCACGGAATAAGAAGTTTGCTTTATATGAAAGTGCAATCGGCAACCACACTGCCATCGAAACGCAAGAACTGCTTCATGTTAGAAATAAGTGTAGACATAATAAAATAATGTAACTAAAAGAACTAAGCAAGAAGTAAAATAAATATTTAACATCTACCATACTCAATACGTACATACAACTTACCAATATTAAATTGATTTTCAGTAAATACAAAAACTAAAGGTTCGTATAACAAAATAAGTACAAAAGAAAAATATATTTTGTAATAACATGTTATATTACTTTCAAAATATATTGTCATGACATTCGTTATCGGGCGAGATAGGAAAACAGCGGAGTTATCTTCGTACGTCATATGTAATTGCTATCACCGTCCTCATATTAATCACTCACCTTATAAGAGCGTTTCCTTCAATCTGACGCCTTATCATACATTCTTGAATATATTAACGCTTGTGGGCAGCGTTGAATATTGTGACATGTTTGTTATCTTGAATATCCTTGAATATTCAAGGATTAGACATGATCGCCTTTAGTTTGAAAACTGTTGTAACCGCTGTATTATCGATATTGAAAACCGTTTTCGTATATCGATATCAGAAGTATATCATAGTTTGTATTCCAAATAGTTGACAGTGTCAGTTGCAAACTGTTGACAAGCGCACTTCTAAGTGATTATTAGAAGTCGAACAAAGTTGTGAAAATTAGAATGAGTCGGAATTAGTTTTGCGCTTGGTAATTTATTTATTTATTTATTAAATAATCTTTACTAACATTACAGGAATGCCTAACTCGTTAGTAAATGCCTAGTGTGTTAGTATACATAATAGAATTTACTTTTAATATTCATTTTAATTTCGTAATATATTTTGTTAGTGATATATTTCTGTACTTTATAATATTAAAGTGTTTTATTACAATACAGCCAATGGTACCAACCAAGACTGTACAGAACCGGTCTATCACCTAAAGTCGACCGATACGTTGTTAGTTTTGACTACATTCAATATATCGATATGACACGATATACGTATAAAAATATATATTTTTAGTAAATTTGATACCTGCCTATATCTGTAAAGGTATAATATCTGTGTCAATCTAGCTACCTAGCGTGAACTTGTCGGAACAGTTAGGATGCAAATTTACCTCCGTTGCATGCATGCTAGGATATTGACATGACGTCCCTTATCGCTGTAATGGAAGCTGGATAATTTTAATAGCCCGTCCTTAGCTAACAATTGACAGTGAGTATTCGCAAGTTTTTATCTAATGCTAAAATAAGCCGGTTTGCGTATCACTGTTATCTTTATGTATAAAAACGTTTCTTGTTTGTTATTCATTTTATATAATGTTAAATACTACATGTTACTTTTGGTTGATACTTGTAATGTTTGAGGGGAGTTAATAGGTGATAGTGATAGTTATTAGGTGATCCCAGTCAGGGTAAAATATAATCACTACATAGGTAGTATAAAACAAAGTCGGTTCTCGCTGTCTGTCCCTATTTATGTATGCTTTGATATTTAAAACTACGTTACGGATTTTAATGCAGTTTTTTTAAAGATAGAGTGATTCAAGAGGAAGGTTTTGACATGTATAATATAGTGGAAAAACACTGATATATTTAGATTTTAGATTTTTAGGCGGAACGAAGTTCGCCGGGGACAACTAGCAAAAACATATTTTAAATTAGGCTATTCCCGTGGCTTCGCCTGCTTCGTTCATGTGCGGTAGCGAGCATTCTATGAGTCAATATAATACATAAATTATGTGTGCCAAATTTCTGCAAAATCTGACCGGTAGATTTTGCGTGCGTCATTCGCATTTATAATACTATGATTATAATAAGGAAGATAATTATAAAAATAATACCGTATTAACGTAAAGTAAAAATATTACCGTAAGTAAATGATACACAGTTATATAGGGGCCGTTAAAATATTACGTAAGCAGATTTATTACAATTATATCCCCACACCCCCCTTGTCAGCAAAAGTAAGCAAAGCTCTTACCACACCCATGCTTACGTAAACTTTTTTTCAATCAAAAATGTATTTTTTGTACAGTATTGTAAAAAAGTAAATACCTAACTAGCAATGATGTAATCATCATCTAGACCCCTCTATCCCCCATGTCATCCAAAATAAGAAAAACGAAGACCCCCCCACCCCCCAATAGTGCTTACGTAATACTTGAACGGTCCCACAGTAAATTAAAAAAAAATACAGGTAAAGCTTATATTGAAAGGTGTTTAGTCATAAAATTCTACCACCCAAGAAAGTATGAAGCGTCTATCATCCAAGAATTAAATGTAAAATGTACATAAAATGTTTAATGAAGTTTTCTTAGGAGTTGCAATAAACATTGGCTCATAGAAATAAAGTATTAACTATTAATGTAGGTATTGATTCCTGAGTTTATTATAGCTACCGTTGTTCTTTTGTATCTCTATATTATTTTTAACAAAGTTGCTAACATGTTTTTTTAGTGAAGGGAGTATATTATTCGCATCTTACTCTATTTGTTTTATAATATATTTTTTATTACATGCGCTAGACGAAGTTCCTCATTACTGTAGGTACCTGTTTACCTATTTCTAAAAAAAACAATATTATTCACGTATATATTATTTACGCTAACGCCCTTTGTACATTTATACATGAGATTTAAAGGATTGGTTGATTTTTTGCTATCATGTAAGAGTATAATAACCAAAAATATGAGGATTCCAATATGAGGACATTTAGTTAAACGCTTTAAACAAAAGACCTCCGGAGGGATCTAAGAAGGTCCTCTGTCGGTCCTCGCAAGGAGGATTCCTTGGATGCAGTTGCCACTTACGATCAGGTATACTGCATGCTCGTTGCTATCGTCTTCTTCTCTATAAAAATGAATGTTTGTCTGTATGTCCTCAATAGAATCGTTAACTATTCATTTGATCATGTGATGATCTTTAGCAAAGTTGTTATTCATGAGCTCGCTAGGGTTACTGGTGTATTCTTTTCGTGTTATTTATATTATAAAAAAATGTTGCACGTTTATTTAAACTCAAACTCAAAATTAGAAATCTAAGTGAATTGCAGAGCCGCGCCCCAGTCCTCGCCCAAGGTTTCACGTAGCGAATCGTAAAAACACCCATAAAACCGATACATAACCGAGATCCCATTACAAACCTCTTCCACGTTATTGCCATTTACAACTTTACTGTTTAACTGTCTGTTTACAACGCCATGTTATATCTTCACGGAGATGTCTCATTGATGGTAAAAAGCTAAAATAAAGCCAAGCGATTATAGCTTCGATTTACTAGCCTGAAGTCCACTGGTGGACGCAGGCCTCCCTTTCGGCAATTATGTAATACGGACGAGTTTATATAATGTTTCCTCGAAACAAGCATTGGTCTTGTATTAGGTCATACGGCAATGTACATTGCTGGCTTATGTTTTCGTCTTCGGCCGTAACTTGCAATGTACCTTATAATTATGTGGGAAATAAGAACGCTTGTTTCGAGGAGGTTAAACTCGTACTACGGTTACAGTACAGTATATGCATGCCTTTAAAAGCCTTAAAAGTTGATGTTACACAGGAAGACGTTCCAGGTTAGGTGGTAGTGTTATTCAGAACACAAAAACAACAAAAATAGTAAATAATAACTCAGTGATGTTAAACTGCTGGCACGAAGTAATATTGAGTGTAGCAACTAATTGAATTCGCACTTTTATTTACCACTCCGTTTTACAGTTTCATTCCCGACTAGACCAACTAGGTAGATAGACATTAAAATGATTCGTTTTTATTATGGGTTTACTGTATCTATATACAGACTCGTCTTTTTATTGTTTAGCTTATACGAGAGTGAAGCTCCCAGCTAGCATGATTGTTTACAAACTTTTCAACATTATTTGTTATATTTCAGTCAATTTTCGTAAAACCGTAATGAAATAAATAATACGTGGACAATCCTCAAGAATTGCACTATATTTTAGTAAAAACCGCACAGAAATTTGTTCAGTAGTATTTGAGAAAAAAAGCGAACATGCAGACATACAGCTTTTGGGCATTTTGTTTTATAATAAGAATAGATAAATAGGAATCATAGTGCGTATTCAGAATGCGATTTATTTTAACGATGTATGTATGTATGTATGTAAGTGCTCTTGTATCTTCAAGAAGTGTCATTTGATTATTGTTAAATCTTTTCTATATAAATAGTACAAAAGCTACTAACACTAGTTATTCGTCGGTAGTAGCGCACAAGCCTTAAGAATACGACAAGTTATTTAAATTGGAAAAAATGTCCCTTAATTCAGTGCGCATGAAACAAAAGGATGTGAGTCACTTTACTTGCATAAAAGATTTATTTGTTTTATGCATTTGTTAGATGCGTGATCGGACGAATATCATAAAATCTGTTAATGCAGTTTATTTAAAGCCTTCTTACTTGGCCTTTTGGTTTTATTACCAACATTTGAACCAAGGAAGCTGACCTTGGTTCAAATGTTGGTCACTTAATATTAACTTAAGGTAAAGTGCTGATGTTTATGCGATTTCCTGGATACAAAATTGTTGTATAACGGAGATATACAAATGATATTAATTATTGGTTTCGGGGTGCAAATCTTACATTTTCTTGGTTGTACATATTCTTAAATAAATTAAACGATTTACTCAAAGAAAAAGGAAAAAAATGGTAAGGAAGCTTAATTCCCAAGCCTGGGAGGATATATCATGTGAAGTACACATTACGAATGTAACACTATTACACGGTATTAGTCAATACACATAATTATTTAGATTATTGGTAGCTGTAACGAATTGTCTATGATATTCTGTTCCTTCGTTTAAATTGGGACACATAACAATTTTACTTACATTTAGAATTAGGATAGATATTCGATAGTTAAGTGTATTTTTGAGGAGTTTCGTGTTTTGCCCTCATACATAGGTACCTAAATAATGTCGAACGGAGTCCTATTATTCATATTGTTCCTTATGAATACGTCTAGAGTGGGTGCTACAAACAGTTTAGTAAACAAAGTAAAGAAGCCTGAACCGATCAGTGGTTCTTCGAAAACCGGACTTTGGAGCCACGCCGTTGCATACATTGACGGGTACCACCGATTACCAGTCAATTGTGATTTGAATCCACTTCCGTCACCCAACGTGATTTAGTGGCGGCTTCGGAACACACCTATTGCTTACATCTGCATTTCTATGCGTCGGGTTACCAGCTATTGGAATTATTTGGGCCATGTCTGACAAACGTCACTATGCCATTTTTGACAAATTTTCAACTTATGTTTCACTTTTCTCTGGTTATGGTATAATGAATAAATAGATTTATGACACTCACGGACATCTGTACGCAGCTTCATATAGAACAAACAGGTGGTCTATATGAAGTCAATCAAACATGCGTTGCTGCTTCCAAAGACTAAGATGGTCGCCTCATATAAAAGTAAGCCGGCAAACACACCCTACCCTCGAAACACACCCCTCCACCGAAACGCAATTATAAGTGTGGCCATATCACCTTCCCGGTCGAAACATATTATGTTTTACCACCGATTGGATTATTTTATTTATATTATTATAATGGACGGCACTGACCAATTACCATCAGGTGGACTGCATACTCGGTTCCTTGTCAACCCATTATTGACCCACTGCTGGGAACGGTTCTTCTCTCGGAATGAGAGAGTTCAGGCCATAGTCCACCGCGCTGGCCAAGTGCGAATTGGTGGTGCATGCTCGTTTGTTAGTTAAAAAAAATAGTGCAATATTATACCAAAAGGTGTCCTTAAGTAGTCTGCAGTGTGGTAACAGTACGTTCACTAGTGATAGTTCCGCGATGCTAATGGGCGCTTCGATGTCGCCCGATTATGATTGCACCAGCCCAAGAAGGTTTAGAATTGGCCTGTAGTTATTTGTTATTCTACTTATGATGACACTTCATGGTTATTATTAGCTAAAAGTGTATGTTAATATTTTCATAACAGGGTAGGTAACTACTGTTATGAAAATATTAACATACACTTTTAGCTATGACCTGTTATGAAATTGTCCACCAATTCGTCCTTGGCCAGCGCGGTGGACTATGGCCTAAACTCTCTCATTCTGAGAGAAGACCCGTGCCCAGCAGTGGGACAATAATGGGTTGACGTGTGAATTACTGTTACGGACATTTAAAACATCATCATACTATGATCATATTGGTCAGAATCCATGTTTTATAATTTAATTTAATTAAAAACAGTTATTCAAAAATGCAACATGATATCGAAAGCTTAATTTGCAAACAAAACTATTATTTTAATACCCAAATCGTAATCACTAATGGTAATTTTAACGATTTAATATATGTTGCCGCCAAACCATATTTTAATACTACACTATTTTCCAAATTAAATAAACTAAACCAGTAATTGGAGTAATTAATTAGGGATAAACCACACGATATAGATTTCGCATAATAATTCCCGCTACCAATAATTTAGCACCAATGAATTTACAATATGTAGCTACCTCTCTTATATTTTTTATTGAAATAGAAAACGAGCATGCAGTCAACCTGATGGTAAGTGGTCACTGCCGCCCATATACATCTGTAAGCAACTTCACATAGAACAGGGATTCTATTTGAAGTCAATAAAAAAGTATGCGTTTCTACTTCCGAGGACTAAGGTGGTCGGGTTCGTTAGATCTTCAGAAAAATACATCGCAGACTTATCCTATTTTTTATATCATATTATACTAATACTAATAATGATAAATGCGAAAGTTTCTAAGAGGTGTGTATGTTTGTTATTCTTTCACGCAAAAACTACCTTTCGGATTTCTCTCGAACTTGGCACACAGATAGTAACAACACATGTTATACTAATTAATAACGTGGATTAACATTTAGGATACTCAATAGCAGGAAAAACGAGATGGAAGCGGGCGCATCCGCGGTAATAAGCTAGCATACAAATCTCACGAATAGTCACACATAAAACGGCAATACATAAAATACAAATAAATGCACAAAAATACAAAACATACAATTTTACTTTATAACTTTAAGATATACAAATACATAAAATCCGTGATTCTAAACCATTCAACTTATCTACGACTTCCTAATCCTTCCCAGCGCGTTGGCATGCATAACTCGGCTCTCCGTGTCGACATTATTCATATTGCGCCGTGCACCGCCTCTGTGACATACCAACTAACAAACGCATTCTATCTACATAGCACGCAGTGCTCGGACAAAAGGATACGATTGATGATAGATAAATTATGCATGTGTATTGTTGTGATGTATTATTAGATAATTGTTCTTTGGGATTTTATTTGAGCAGTGAAATGCTAGAATTGTACTAATAACACGTATTTTCTCAATAGAGTAAATGTAAAAAAAACGTTGGAGTAACTTCATAATTTGAGAAAAAAATAGCAGTTTTTTCGGAAAATTAAAAATACAAAATTTGGCACAGAGATAGTTGATAAACGTGATCTTAGCGGGAAAATCTGCGGTAATAACCTAGTATAAAAATCATACGAATAGTCACACACATGACTTTTAAGATATACAATTACATAAAATCCGTGAATCTAAACCATTAAACCTTATCTACGACTTCGTAATCCTTCCCAGCGCGTTGGCATGCATAACTCGGCTCTCCGTGTCGACATTATTCATATTGCGCCGTGCACCGCCTCTGTGACATACCAACTAACAAACGCATTCTATCTACATAGCACGCAGTGCTCGGACGAAAGGATACGATTGATGATAGATAAATTATGCATATGTATTGTTGTGATGTATTGTTAGATAATTGTTTTGGAACCCTAAATTTATTTGACTTCTGAAAAGGTAAAGTTTTACTAATAGACAAAATATTTTTCCTCTATTAATCTGATGCATTAAAAATCGGAGTTTTTTTTTATCATCTTGCCAAAAATAGGACATTTTTACATAAGAGGGACATAAGAGCTATTTATTAAAATGTATTTTTTTAAGTATGTTTTGTAAAGTTTCTTATATTTTTGTTTTTGCATAATAAAAAAATAAGAAACTTTACTAACGATTGCTATTGTTTATCAAAATATGTATTATTTTAAAGTGGTCAGGAACGTATTTATTTTTTCATTCTTTTTTGTTAGGCTTTAAATACAATTACTATATGTATCAAATATAAGATGATAGAATAAGAATTTATTACGTACTTATGTATATATTATTTATTTGTCATTGTTTATGTTGCAATTCTTTTGTCACCTATATCTTTAGCCGTATCAATTTGAACTGGCAAGTGGCATCGAAGCACAATCTATGTCAGCGGATGCGTCGAGAAGTTTGCATTCTTCAGCTGATATATTGCTCCGATCGTTAAGCTTTCGAAAACCAGTTACAAAATCGACTCCATATGGCTGCTTTTACGCGAAACGAAACGTAAAACGAACCTCGTTAGGAGCGTACCAAAGTGATGATTGTTGTCACGTTTGGATTATTTCAGAAATTTATCGTATCTTTAGTAAATGTAGGTATATATGAGGCGACCATCATAGTCCTCGGAAGTAGCAACACATCTGTGATTGACTTCAGATTGAACCCATGTTCTGTAAGTTGATTACAGATGTCCATGAGCAGTGACCACTTACCATCAGGTGGACTACATGCTCGTTTGCTACTTGAGTCAGATAAAAAAAAAAAGTAATATACGCTTTCTACACTCATAAAAATACGCTAATGCCTGTTAAATATAGGGTTAAATAACAAAATTTGTAGGTATACTTCCAACATTACAAACTAGAATCAAAAATATGTGTGATGTGAGCAGACAAGTTAGAAAAAAAACGTTTCATTATACGAATAATTTTAGGTAAAAACGCATCCTAAATTCATAATCTCACACTAGAATTTTCCTCTGTTTCGTGGGCGCTATTAACTAGCACGAAGACAAATACACAAACACGCGGACACAACTGAAATCAACATTTTTCGAGGTTTGATCCTGGAACCCATGAGGCACACAATGCGTACCGTGTTCGGTCATTGACAGACCGATATAATGACGGCCCCGATACGTGGTCGTTAAATGAAAAAAAAAAATCAAATTAGTATTAAAATGTTTATTTTTTTATCTAACAGATATAGCAAACGAGCATATCCTCCACCTGATGGTAAGTGGTCATTGCCGCCCATGGGCGTCTGTAATCCACTTCATACAGAACATGGATTCCATCTGAAGTCTATCACAGATGTGTTGCTACTCCCGAGTACTATGATGGTCGCCTCATGTGAAAGTGTGCCGGCAACCACACCCTTCCATCGAAATGCAAGAAATGCTTCACGCTAGAAATAGGTGTGGCGGTGGCACTTCCCCAGTTGAACTACAGTGGTTCTACCTTGAAAATGCGTACCGTGTTCTATCTCTGGCAGACCGATATTATGACTGCTCTGATACGTGGTCGTTAAATGACAAAAATCTATTCAAATTAGTATTAAAAATGTATGAAACAAATATTAATTACGCAATAATATTTTACGATTTTCAAAAGTTAAAACATAAGCCATATCTAGCCTCGCTGATTCTAGTATACAAACGTAAAACGAAGCGTAAATCGAACCAGCTTGTACGTAAAATCAGCGTAAATGTATTTATTTAATGTACGAACCGATGTGCACGCTCCTACCAGGGTTTTCTTAGCTCACTTGGCGTTCCGCCAGGAGACCTGACGGATACTTGACAAGCCACTTGACCTGATATGTAGTCGGCACAGCACTTAATGTGAAGGGAATTACGATTTTTACTAAAGTGCTTCAGCTTATCTGCGTCTCAAGTAACTCGAGATATTTTTTATGTACGACTATGTATTTGCATTGCATGTTTGCTACTAGATCTGGTTAGTGTACCTGTGGGATAGATACTTTAATTTATTGACACGACTTCTTGAATGAATATCGTTCTTATTAAGTTAAAACCTGTATAAGATATATATCGACATGAATATAGGTATGTTTTGATGTTATTGATAATCTTACATCTTCGAATGTATAATGATGGTAATAATGCCAATTTATTAGATCATTAAAGAAATATTTTTCTTTTCTTTGCAGATACAAATCAAGAAATCAAACGGAACACCTCAGCCTTAGCATAAGTTCGACCTGACAAAAGTTATCTGTGATCTCATTTAGTTTTAAACTCGCCTAAATTAGCTTAAGTGGAATTCTGACTCAGATGTTGATCCGGCCCGAAGGACCAAAATTCGCGTGTTATTAAAAAGATGGCGTTTTGAATGGGTCATGGATGACAGATAGTGAGTGTTTAGTTGTTGGGGGATAATGGGCCTTGGGCTAGGGTCTTGAAAATGCCGCATGCGCACTCGAGTTCAGCGGCGAGCTCGGGCGGCGACGACCTGGGCTCCACGGATGAGGTGAAGGTGTTCAAGGACGAAGGGGACGGAGAAGACGAGAAGCGGAGTTCGGAAAACTTGTTGGAGGAGAAGTCCAGTCTCATCATCTGGACTGAGAGCGAGGTTAGTGTTTTGTTTTTTGCATGCTTATACAGCAATTACAGTAATGCGATATTAATGCAGTACGAATGATTTCGCACATTTTTACGCTACATATTTTTAAAGTCATCCCTTGAACTTAAAGGTCTTTAAATAATATACATTTAAAGTGTGTGTCTTTGATAATACATATAGGTTTAATAAGATTTCGAACCCGTTTCTAGGAAATTAGTTATATTCTTATTGTATTATATACATCGAGTAAACTGCCATTAGACACTAATGACTGGAAAAATCTTCTAGAAAGTTTACAACATAATCTACATCTTATTGGTTCGTCAATTAAACGTTGGTGGTCGTGTTACAACGCCAAAAATAAATTGCACAAAGGAACAGTTTAAATAAGTATGTTTAGCGTTTTCGTTTTTTACATTACAAAAAATTACAACTAAACGGACTACAATAAATTTCACGCGGCGCTTGCATTTCCTGTACATATCGCGTTCCAGAAATGTACTTCAAACCATTTTCTGGTTAAATAAAGGTTCAAAATTGCGTAGAAATGGCCTTTGGATGTCAGCAGGTGTCAAGCGCAGGTAGGTCTATTGTAAATATTCTACAGCTTAACCATTCAATGAAATCATATTGATTCGGAGTCAGTACATCCTCTATTTGCAAACTTGTATTCAGTTGTAAAGGAAGGCGTCATTCAATTTGAGCTTTAATGTCTGGGTATACGTGTGTTATTTTAGGGTGCAGAGTTATTGACTGGAAAAGGAACTCTATTTGTTATTTGCAGGTTTACACGTTACGAATTCAAACCTCTATACTATTTGACAGCTCTTTATATCCACCCGCCCATTTTGTGGAACTATTCAAATTAAAACAGTTCATCCAAAACTTGGAATGTGTCAATTAGTCATGTTAATGTACGTTTTATACCGTTTGATGACCATTTTACGTCGAGGATTTTTGATAAGAGATATTTACGACTGCATCGCTCTTTTAATACGTTTTAATATTCATAAGCGTACGGTTCTTGACCTCGTTACGACCAATTCTATGCGTAGATTAACATCGCCAGTGTTATATAATGAGAACGCCACTCAATTAACTCACGAACCACATAAGCCTAGATAAGATCTAAGGTAGCGGTTTTAAATCGCAAATTACCCGTAAAACAAACAAATCAACCACAGCACCGAGACTAACTCCGTCCAAAACAAGAAAAAAACGGCGCCGCAAAAAAAACAGCCCGTTTCCGAAAATTTATGTAAAATATTGTATTCCAACATAAATTACGTACTCATTGTATTATTTCCGAAAACTCTATTATTCTCTAGTAGGGGCGCGTTCACAATGGAATACTACCTGCGTTCAGGTATGTCTTTTAATAAACAAGGACTCCCACTGCTTTGTCCACGAATTTACCTGTCGACCCGAAGCGACGCAGTGCAAACATGGACACCTACAGAATGAAACTGTTGTGTCATTCTAACCCTCTCCTTTGTACTGAAATCTCGTGAGAGTGAAAGAGATGGGACATGGAATAATTCGTAGAGGAATCCAAACGTATTACAGTCACGGATCGTATAAATATTGGATTATACTTAGGTGCAATTCTGCTCTGTATGTCATAATAGCATTGATTACTACGTGATGCCATTACAATGCTTTTGTACGTACAATTTTCTTTCGAGTTTCGATTTCTTTTCGATTATAATTTTCGACGGCTCGTGAATTGGATTCGTGGAACGTTTTACGCCTTCTTGATTTTGTGAATGTTTTCATAATACGCATATTGTTGTTTGTGTATAGATTGTTAATGTTATGTTCTACTATGATAACTGCTTTATACGCTATATTATCTTTCTCGTCAACCCATTATTGTCCTACTGCTGGGCACGGGTCTTCTCTCAGAATGAGAAACTTTAGGCCATAGTCCACCGCGCTGGCCACGTGCAATTTGCTGGACCTTACATCTACGAGAACTTTTTTTAATGAACTCTCGGGTGTGTAGGTTTCCTCACGATATTTTCCTTCAGAAAAAAGCAGTGATAATTAATTTCTAATCCGCACACAATTTTAGAAAAATCAGTGGTGTTTGCCTGGTAAGGTATGGTAACCGCTCCGCCACGCGGGTCGTCATGGCCATAAAATTTCCCATTATGATTAATGGTGATGATGATTATGGCCGTCTTATAGTTGTTATTACTATGTAAGCGATTGTTAATACAGACTCACGCACGACAATTCAACTTAATTCTTAAATATCTTAGATTTTTTGATGGTGACATATGCTACAACTACTTGGACCTCTAAACGTTAGGTCATGTTCATTTGCTTTGATTTCAAAATTAATAAGGGTTGAATGGATTCTTGAGTAATCTAAGAATCCATTCCAGGATGAATAGATTCTTTGGTAAGTTAAGAATTCATTAATCCTTTAACGATTAATAACGAGACGACCCGCGTGGCGCAGCGGTTACCATACCGGTCTGACGCGCAATGGGTCCCGGGTTCGATTCCCGGCCAAACAGATATCTGAATGATGAGTTTAGATTCCTGTTCTGGGTCTGGGTGTTTGTGTGTTCGTCTTGTGTGTGTCCATGGTACCCACGACACAGGAGAAAATCCTACTGTGGGCTATGAGCGTAGAAAGCGTGTGTGTGTAATGGTGATTTTCCAGTCTTTTGTCATCTAAATCCAGATTCGTACAGTGGAAGACAGTCTTAGAATATATCAACAAGATATCGATTAGAATTCAAAGTACCTACACGGTTTATTCAACTTTGATCACGGTATGCTAATGACAGGGTAAATAGGTACCTACTTAAGCGGAATATCTAGATGCCTTTCTCTACTGTAAAAAGGCAATGCCTGTCATTTCCGCTGAGCTAACTTACATCAATAAAGGCACAGTACAATGCACAAGCTTTGCTCATGTATTTTTCTTTTTTTTTGAGTTCGGTATAAGCCTTTCTATGAAATCGTCAAGTATAATTTCAATAACGTAGAAAAAATGTTAATGTTAACTTATGGCCGTGTAAAAATGACGCACAATGAGGAAAATATATTATTATGAAATTAAGAAGGGTCAAGTGTTTATTTTACCAAGTCGCACTTGGCCTGCGCGGTGGACTATGGCCTCAAACTCTCTTATTCTGAGAGAAGACCCGTGCCCAGCAGTGTGACTATAATGGGTTGGCACCAAGTGTTTATTTGATATAGAATACAGCGCACACAGAAGAAACGCTTCCGTATAAGGCGATCTTCATAATCTTTCGGAAAGGCAAAAAAAATATGATTGTCTTTATATATGTAGAACCTCGGTTATATATAATATAGATAAACTATGACGTACAGGGGCTGCAGTGATCACTTACCATCCAATCGACTGCATGTTATTTTGCTACAGTAATTATATATTATAAAAAAACAATACATGCTATATTCAGCTTCCTTATAAACGCACCTTTCCTCAATCGTATCCAAACACTCACACAAGACTCGCGCAAATATTTGTTTCGTCAACAATCCGGGACAGTTGGCATAGAAGCCATTGCGGTTCAATCAGCCAATACGTTTCTTCATACTTTTTGCATACTCTCCTTACCGACTTGTTGAACTATCAGCGAGTAAACGATTAGCTATGAAAATCTTAAACAATATTATTATTAGTTATACATGAAAGTTTGTGACGTGTACATATTTGCACACCTGAAAGGGTAGAACATAAGGAACAATTATGTTTATTAAGACCTTTTAATAATTAACGGGTAGTCACGATATGCGGTTTTTGAATTCTTATAGAATTCTTTTTGCCGATATTTCGACCCAGTTATATGGATCGTGGTCACGGCAAAACCCGTGCCCGATAATTATTAAAATGTATCAATTCCGCGATAATACTAGTCTAAAATAATTTATTATGACTATTTCTATGTTGTTGCAATAAAATGAATTTGAATTTATGTATGATTGTTACTCTCACGCTAAAACTACAGAACGCATTTCGATTAAAGTTCGCATGTGATACTTATTGCCATGGTAAACGTGGTCGAAGCGGGCGAACCCGTGTGAATAAGCTAGTAAGGAATAAATTAAATCGTTGAAAAAATGGTACAAGTCATTTCATTTGTATGCAATCGCTAAGGCTTTTGTAATTCTCTTTATGATCTGTTTTTCCGTAGACTATGGTACAATTTATTCAAAGGCAGTTATTAATGATTCCCGTTTAAAATTTTGTAATTGCATAGTGTCATAAAGGGAGGAGGCTCTTATAGGTTGCCTTGTAGTCTGATCTTCAGGATAGCACCGTATCTGTGACGTTAGGGTCTAATGCTAATTGGAGTTCATGGCAATTATACATGACCATGTGAAATTGAAATAAGAGCAGTGATAGCCTAATGGTTGAAACTTGCCCTTTCAATCGGGAGGTCCGAGGTTCAAACCCAGTCACGCACCACTGATTTATGTGCGTATTAGGAATTAATTATCACTGCTTTTAGGTTAAGGAAACCTACACTCCCGAGAGTTCTTAAAAAAAGTTCTCGTAGGTGTGTGAAGTTCGCCAATTCGCACTTGGCCAGCGCAGTGGACTATTTTCTAAAACTCTCTCATTCTGAGACCCGTGCCCAGCACTGGGATAATAATGGATTGTCCCCACTTGAAATTTAAAATCCTCGTTTCCTACAATAATTTTAATATTTTTCATCGCTCATTCGCTGTTCCTGTGACACTTCGTTCACGGTATAACAAGTGCTTTTTTTAACTTTTTGCTTAAACTCATACCAGGACAGTAATTCCATCTACCGGCCACGCTCGCTTGGTTCTATATTTAGCTAACAGCGATCTCTTGTTAGAACATCTGATACTTCCGTTCGTGTCAGAAATGCTGTTGTAAACCTACATTTATGGTTCACTGATTTGATGTGAATTTCTCTTGATTTAAATGACTATTTTGGGTTGGTCTATGGGGGCAATTGCAAGTTGGTTACAATATTTTTTCTTACACTAACTACTATAAGGCTGGAACTCGAATTCAACTGAAAGGATCATTATAATAATACAGTAAATTTAAAGTAACATTACATTAATTTCTATGTCAGTATATTATAATAATATTCATTTTTTTATACTGAAAGTATCTGGTAAGAAACCTATCGGGTTTGTCTTATTACTATTTTTTATTTTCTACGTTACATGTTCCAACTTACTGTTTAGGCATAAAGTATGTGTGGGATGATAAATTTTGTATGATTTAGTATGATGTATTAGGGTTAATTGATTATATTGGAATAGTAGCCACCATTTCATAACACTCGGACTATTGTTACTGTAGTGGTCAATTTAATCACAAGCAATTAGTATAATTGGTAAATGCTCTTTTGTTAAATTGACTATTTGTTCTTTTTCCTTAACATTGAAGATTCTTAAACATTATTATTAAACAACACATAATTTCTAATATAATAAATGTCAGTCCGTAAATCAAACACGGAACTCAACATGATGAAAGTTCACCTTTTGTCAAGTCACTTTTATCTTGTAAATTAATTAATAATTCGTAAAAATAGGTGCATAAATAAAGTCAATACAAAAAGAAAAAAATGTTATTTTCCTTTACTTGTAAAGTAAGGAAATAACAATAATTTAAACAAGAATCTTTCACTAGAGAGCTTAATCACTATACATAGTATAAAGCAGTCGCTTCCCGCTGTCTGTCCCTATGTATGCTTAGATCTTTAAAACTATGTTACGGAATTTAATGCAGTCTTTTTTATAGAGTGATTCAAGAGGAAGGTTTATATGTAACACTGATAATTTTGGATTTTGACTTTTAGGCGGAACGAAGTTCCCCGGGTCAGCTAGTAGCTACATAAAAGTAAGTTGCAGTACTAGTGTATACTGCGGCTCCGCCTGCTTTTATCGCGTTTACCACGGTAATGAGTATCGTATGTGATAATCCAGCTCATAAACAATCTGTATGCCTAAATTCAGCAAATTGAGATTTGTAGTTTTTGCGTGAAAAAGCAACATACAACATACTAACAACCATTTACATTTCATATATAAATAATGATTAAGATATTTTATCCTGTCTAATCCAAATTTCATACAAAACGCTACTCATACTCTTATTTTATACAAAGCTGTTCATCGCTCGACACAAAGTCTATATTTAGCGAACAGAAGTCCCTTGTCAGATCCATCCGCTTCCTTCGTTAGAAACATCTTGTACTGTAACGAGTTACGGATAGTTTACATTTATAGCCCACTGTTGGGCTTGTGATTTCTTCGAATGGATTGGCTTTCAGGTGTTTGTTTATGCTTTATGGTACCAATACAAATTTTGTATTACAATAGGCGGGATTAATGCTAAAAAGCATTCTCTACCAGCCAATTTTTGGGAAGTGCAGAAAAATCGAAGGCGGTACCAGTATAGAAAAAGAAAAAGAGACAGATGTATAAAATAAGAGATAAAATAGAAAATATTAATTTAGAAAAGGTAGAGATAAAAAGCTTTCTAGGAAAGAAGTGTTTCTAGGAAATGTTCTGCATAAAACAATAGTTCTGATAAACAAAATGTTTTGCTACTTCAGATGAACCTCTTCATCAGAAGTAACAAGGGATCTATTTAACCCCGATAATAAATAAACGAATAAATATAATTTACGGGTGAAACCAAATTAAACCTAAAGTAGTTTAAATACCTTTAAAACTAATACTGTAACTATACGTATACATACATATAAATAATTATAATTTGTATTTTAGCATGTTAAGCTTGTGCGCACATTTATTTCGATTCCGATAGTAACTCTATTTATCAACTTTATTTTAATAATTTCAATATTATAGCAGACACAATTTATAAACCGCTCTCTATATTTAGCGAGTTAAAATCACTTGTCATGACCGTCCGTTTTCTCTCATTTTAAACGTTTTCTGCTGGAACTGACACTACAGTGGCAGAGAAAGATACATTAGTTTATGTTGAATTAGAGTCGCTAGTGTGAGAAATAAATGGATTGCTGCTTAGTTATAAATTAATAATCTCCATAGGTCCTTAGTTATTGAGAAATAACATAAAACTAATATCTGAAAACAGAACAGTTTAACTTATATTATAAATGTGTTTGTGAGGATAGTTACCTACTCTTTAAAGCAAAACGGGGAAGGAAGTTCCTCGAGTGGCGACCAAGTTTAGGCAAAAGGAGCACAGGTCGCCCCCTCACCAGGTGGACCGATGACCTGAGGAAGACAGCGGGAAACCGTTGGATTCAGAAGGCACAGGACCGGTTGGAGTGGCGTCATTTAGGGGAGGCCTATGTCCATCAGTGGACCTCAAAGGGCTACTGGATCTATGGATGGATGGAATCCGCAAAACTGCTTAGCGAGTTGCTATAAAATTTAGCATACGGGTAGTTTCTGGTCTGAATTAACACACAGAATACTCTTTTCTGGTAAACTAATCTTAAGTAAGTTCTTTATAGTTATCTCAAAAACATGCGTGTACCTATTGACAAATTTGGAAGGTGGACTGTGAATTAACTACTTTAAGGAAAAAATGCGTTCCTATACGCATCATACCTTTAGTGGACGTGAATTGCGGCAAAGTCTTATAGATTAAGACTTTAACTCTTATGTGAGTGACAAATAAAACACCTTTATCAGAGTGACGAGGTACCCGGGTACCTTCATACAGTTTATACGTAATGTAAACAATGAAGGTCCGTTTTAACATTACCCAAACTTTGAATAATAATATTTTAGTTAAGCTAAACTATTAACGATCTGTATCGATAGAAGTAGGGGGGAGGGGGGGGGTTATCGGTGCGCTAGAAACACTGAATGCATTAAATACATCGCGCTTGATATTGATACTTGACTATTTACTTTGTTCGTATCGTTCGCGCTTATTTATATTTTGTGGGTTTATTATTTTTTATTATGAATAGTGGAGGGAGTATTTTTTAGCCAAAGATCACGTATTCGAAGATATAATTCAACATAATTACCAGCCATATTAGCAGAATGTTCTAGTGATGAAGGTGAGTTTGTTGCTTCTGATAATGAACACACCAAAGGGATATAGGTTGAAGAGGGTGGATTGGAAATTTCGGATGTTGAGCCAGAAGCTGAAGTCCAAAATGAGATTGACCGTACAATGCAGAACAAATCGGTGGCATCTAGCACTTTTTTACAATATCGATGATGTTACAGTTTTGGCAGTATAATTATATCATTTATTTGGAACATAACCCACAATGTGTCTCAAGTGAGAAATATAGAAAGTTGTTGAATTCATTCAGTCTAAAACTGTGTGTTAATAAATAGAAGAAAGATAAAAAAAAATGCATTGTGACATCAGAAATACATGGGAGATTTGCAATGAACGACGTTCTTGGCCGAGAACTAGGGTTTTCGATTCCTTCTGGATCTACAGCCTTCGTAAGTGAGACTAGACGAGATTCTACAGAGCGTGTTGCAGTCATCGATAGTTGCTGCATATGCGGAGAACTCAAACGCAAGCAAAGAAAAACACGAAAACCTTGCACTATCTGCAAAAAATCTGATTGTGATTGACATGCAGTAATTCGTCCAACATGTAACACCTGCTTTGAGAGCTGTGCTAATTCTGCATAAACAAGGAATTTGTAATTTTTATGGAAATAAAACATCATAACAAATGTTTATTATTTCATTTTTGCACGAAATTATAAGTACTTTTTTCATTGACATACAGGACACAAAGAGGTACCCGGGTACCTTGTCACTCAATTGTGAGTTAAAAATTTGTTTTGACTAATACAGAACATTGTAAATAATTGACTGGGTCAAAACATTAAAAATATATAATTTATAAATAGTTAGGAGCTCTCAGGAAATTACAGCTACCTACGCAGCGTAAAACATACTTTTGTTTAAATTTGAAAATGCTAAAGGTACCCAGGTACCTCGTCACTCACATAAGGGTTAAAGATTACCATTATGTATTATTACTATTATTATTATTTTTTTGACTGAAGTAGCAAACGAGCATGCAGTCCACCTGATGGTAAGTGGTCACTGCCGCCCATGGACATCTATAATCAACTTCATACAGAACATAGGTTCCATCTGAAGTGAATCACAGATGCGTTGCTACTCCCGAGGACTATGATGGTCGTCTCATGTGAAAGTGTGCCGGCAACCACACCCTTCTATCGAAACGCAAGAAATGCTTCACACTAGAAATAGGTGTGGCGGTGGTACTTCCCCGGTCGAACTACATTGGTTCTACCACCTTGAAATTATGCAATTCAATCGATAATTTATTTATGCTATAAGTTATACATATAAGTTTATACAACTAAATTACATCCATTATAATGCAGTTATTTAGGTTTAAGAACTTTATTCTCATAAGAAATAACATTCACTTATAATGAGAACTTATCTAATATTAAAATTAAATACAATATTCGGCATACGTGCTAATATTCTATCCTTGGTATGAACACAATACTTCAGATTCATAATGTGGGTAGTTTTCTAAAAATGATAATTTAACAACTAAAAACTAAAATCTAACAAGCAATCCATGACAATAAAACGGACGCGCCAAATCCCTGTATTAATTCAGCCTTGCGCGTACATTTGGTTAATTAGTATTTATTGCACAAAGACTTCCCGCTGCCAGCGCCATCTTAGCTAAACGGTGACACTAAGCGCTTCCTGTGACTTCGTTTTATGGGGTATGCTAATGAAATGTCTATAGCAACGAAACGATGTTATAATTGATCCGTTTATAACCGCTTAAAGGTTGATAGAAATCACAATGGTTCGATTGTAACACCGTTAAATCTAGTCTGATACAAATAATACAAGACCTACGAGCTGTATTGCCAGTAAGTTATTTTTTTTTAAACAATTTGAAATAAAGTTTTTTTTTAATAACGTGGAAGCTTCTCGGTTTGCCATATTTATCAGTATGTATGTTTATGCATAGAAAACTTAAATAATGGTGATTTATAGACCTTTCTTTCCTACAAAACTTGTTTTTTATCAAACAAACCTCTTATTTTGCTCGCTAGGTGATAATTTTTCAGAATTCCTCTCATAATACTTATCTATGAAATATAAGAAATTTTGCGAAAACTGTCCTTACTAAAAACCCTTACTAATCCCATTGGTTTAATCCGTGCTTTGTATAGACAACACTAAAGTACTGATAAAGATCAGAGTTGAGAGATTTAAGTTTATATTTCTCTCGGATTCATCTTTCGAAACATATTCATACAACCCGAACTTATTATTTACCATATATACGGTTTTTTGATGTTATTTTAAGTTATTACGTCTTTTTGCAATTCCAATTTCAAGGCCAGAACTTTTTCCGCTTAAAAAGGCATATATTCCGTACAAACAAACGGCATTCCTAAATTAGCACAATGCGTCCGACCCGAGTAGTCAGACGCCCCAGAATTAGCGCTATCCTACCTTCTACACCTAAGATTTTCTTTCTCAAGCCCTCTTATCTAACTGTGACAACTCTCAAGCTGACTTAGGGTGCCTTTCCACTAGAGATATGAAAGGTAGCAAAGCTATGAATGTGGCAATAGGTTTGACTGAGTTTCATAGCTTAGGTTTGGTCTCTTGTCAACCCTTTAGCCTCACTGCTGGGCACGGGTCGTCTCTCAGAATGACAGAGATTAAGGCTATAGTCTACTGGGTTGGTCAAGTGCGAATTAGTAGACTTCACACACCTTTGAGATTTTTTTTTAATCTCTCAGGTGTAGAGGTGTCTTCATTTTAATGTTTTTCTTCACCGTAAAGCAGTGATAATTAATTTCTACGCACATCATTTTAGAAAAATCGGTGGTGCTTGTTTGGAATTCGAACCACTACCTAGGACGCTACGTAGGAAGCCGGAGCTTTAACCTATCACTGCTCAACAGTTTTGGTCACAATTGTTTATATTTTATATTGGGAGATTCGTGCTAAGTATTATGGATGCGTGAGCTAAGTCTTGCGATTGGTGTAGCTATAAAATTTTCATAGCACATCTTACTCGCTTAGTCTAGCTACTATCTCGCGCACCGCTTTGCTATCTCGCACATCATTGGTGGAAAAGCACCCTTACACACCCCTAGGCTAGTTAGCATAGTTGTTTCAGGGGTGTGTATTCTTTGTGCAGATGAATTTTTAAATTTTTAGCAGTTAGTGTCAAATTGTGCCAAATATTAGGCTGTTAGGTCTTTTGAAAACGGCAGTTGACACAGTTTTTGAGTAGATTTAAAGAAAAATTGTTTTCATAAGGCTTTGTAATTTCACTTTCCACAATGAATACGGGACACAGCCAACTTAAATGTTTTGATAAAGTGTACTGATGCTTTTGGTATACATTTTATATCCAATTTGACTCTATTAAGACTGTTCTTTGTTGTGATTTTAAAAATTACACAGTCATTCTGTGACAAGCATATAAATATAGTAGTCTGTATATATTAACAATCAGCATATAGATATGATATATCAGTGACTGTGGCAAAGGCCATGTACTTCGTAAATGTTAATTCCGATCTCAGAAGAACCTTACTAATTTAACTCCTAACCTTTTAAACGGAACCACAAGACAATACCACTAATACAAATCAGAAAGAGCACAGGAAAAATTCAATGTCCTTTCCTAAGGCCATACACCCACACGCAGGCAAACAATTCGCAACCAAAGGTCATGTTGTCCTTATCCCATAATTGCTATCACCGATAAGACGCTCCCACGGAAGGCATCAACGTCATTGCATACAGAAACTACTTCTAATGCACATAATTTGTCTCTTAAAAGATAGCCATCTTTAATTTATTGCGAGACGCAATGCACTTGTGGAATTTGAATAGTGTTATAGTTGTTTCAATTCAACCTACAGAACCTTTGTATAACACAAAATCAGTCAAGTGCGAGTCGGACTTGTGCAAGGGTTTCGTATCTAAAAAAACTGAAAAACAAAACATGTTTTGTTGTATGGAAGCCGCCTTTAAATATTTATGTTCCTCTTTTTTAGTACTTGTTGTAACAGAAATACATCATGTGTGAAAATTTCAACCATCTAGCTATAGCAGTTCAATTCATTTATATGAGGCGACCATCATAGCCCTCGAGAGTAGTAACTTATCTGTGATTGACTTCAGATAAAACCTGGAAACACCATAATGAACACCACATGAAGTTGCTTACAGATGTCCATGGGCGACGGTGACCACTTACCATCAGAAGGACTGCATGCTCATTTGTTACTACATTATTATAAAATAAAAAAATGAGACAGCCCGGTTACAGACAGGCAGACGGACAGCTGAGTCTTAAGAATAGGGTTCCGTTTTTACCCTTTGCATACGGAACCCTAAAAATAAGTACAATAAATCATCCTTCATCTTAAACGCAATGAATATGCATCAATATATGAACTTTTGATTGAATAATCTAAGATTTCATTTACAATTCAATGTGCTGTAGCTATTAGCTGGTATTAATTTCACGTGCCATATCTAGAAGGCGTGGGTTCAGTAGTACTTCCTAATTACGATCTACGGATAGCAGTGTAGGCTGTTGCATTGGCCTGCATAACTTTTGAATGGGGAGTTACGTTTTGCTGGATGTGGCATGCGCTTCAAGCAATTTTACGACCATATCGGTCGGAAAAAAGCTCGTAGATAGTGAATCTTGAATCTTACTAGATGAAAAGTAAATGCAACTGAAAAGAGCATAATAGGTATTCTAGTAATTGACCGAAATAACAAATAGCGGTGATCGAATCCTATGCAGAAAGAAATACTTATATTATTTTTCTTTCCAAACAATAGGCTATTAATTCATAGCATATTTTTAATTTAATTATTTTTTATTGTTTTACTAATTACGTTTTCCCAATGTTTTTGGAGTTGGATATATTTAATTATTTTTTATTAGCAATAAAATGTTTCATTAGTCACGTATATTCGATTCTCAATATTACGAATAATAATTTCCTCTAATTTAATAATGTGTTGCGTACGTACGACTTGTTTTCATTGAGCTTTAATTGCCTACAAATCTAGGTACGCTCCGTAAATAAAATTGACAGAATAGAAGGCACTTCCATTGAATTTAGACCCGTGTATTTGTAAGTTTACCTTCGATCGCATTAGCTATGCAAGTTTAGTATGTTTCTGTGCAGCCGTTTGTTGTTATAGGTTTCGGTTTCTGTTAACATATGGAAATGGTGCTGCATTAACAAATTTGTTAGTACTGATGCTTAGCTAGCATTCGTTATTTTATCACTTTGTATTCGCTTCTTCTGTAATCACTTTGTATTTGACTGTTATCTAGGTACGCTCCTTGCATAATCGTTTGCATAAAAATAAAAAACACAAAAAAGACTTAGAGCGCTTTCACATTAGGTCGCAAGTAGCGCGACCGCAGCGCGTTAGCTGCTTTCTTATTATTAGAATAATTATTGAATATTTATTATTTCCATTATAAAAGTATAGCGCACCACCCTAATCAAAAAAATCCCGCGGATATAGTCGTAAAATGAAAGCATTCTCTGCAGTCGCGCGTAGACAATGAAATAGAAGGCACTTCCATTGATTCTAGACCCGTGTAGTTGTAAGTTTACCTTCGATCGCATTAGCTATGCAAGTTTAGTATGTTTCTGTGCAGCCGTTTGTTGTTATGGTTTTCCGTTAACGTATGGAAATAGTTCGAAATCTTACAAATTTGATAGTATTGATGGTAACCTAACATTCGTTATCTCTTTGCAAATTAAAGTTTAGGAAATAAATGTTTTCTGTGACTGTTTATAGCCACTGTTTAACATTTGTGAACAATATAATTTGGAGGACAGGTAAAGAAGTATTATACAATTTATATACTGTTTAGATTTTTGTGTAAAATCACATCAATCCAAAAATACTGAATTTAATCAATACGATTAAACACATATTTATACTTCCTGTCCAGATAATATTTGATATCATTAATATCCGTCTTAAATTAGTACCTATATCTTTTGATAGAGTAAGACTATCTAGTTTTTTTTGTAAGATGGAAGTAGCAAAAAAGCATGCAGTCTATTTGATGGTTTGTATAGTTCTATTTTTTTTTATTTGGACACTGCCGCCAATGGAAATCTGCAAGAAAAATTATATAGACTAAGGGTTCAATATGACGAAATGTAGTTCCGGGATCAGAATAGGGCTACGGCATCCCCTGCCTGTGGTAAGAGGCGACTAAAAGGGGCTTCCGGGGTTGCAGACGGCTAGAGTGGGAGCTCGAACCGTTCGGTCAGGCAATCCCGGGAAGGACGGCGGTACGTGTGGTCGCATACCGTCGTAAAGACTAGACGGAGCGGTAGGCCCAGCCGCCAATCTGGGAGGAGCCCGATGGGGCAACGCGCTCGGAGGATTCCGGTTGAAGTCGTTTCGAGATCCCGGAGTCCTCCTTTTCAGCGCCGAGGACGGCCACCGGGGGGGGGGGTTTAGTGCGGTAAAAATCCCACATAACCCTGCGTCGCTCCCACGGCGTCGGGTACCTTTTGAAGGTTTCTCCCTCGAAAACAAAAAAAAGGGTTCAATATGAAGCCAATCACAAAAGTATTGCTACTCCCGAGAATTAAGATGGTCGCCTCATATAACAGTAAAGTGGCAGCAAAAAATAATTTGTATATAAGCTTTAATTTGTAAACAGCTGAACTGATTTTGATAGTACACACGCCAAGAGATAAACAATATTTAAATTGAATCACGTTGGAGCACACGAGCGTCCAACACGTTTATCTTATATTAAATATACGCATTATTTATGTAACAGTTGTAAGACAAACGTATTTGTTCGAACTCCAAGTGCTTCAGGAACTTTTCAGGCCGATAAGATTAATTCAAGGTAGGTAATTACACTCAATCTACGTGTCGGGGGAGATAAAGAAAGATATCAGATATGAGTTACGTACTTTAAATCATTTTTAGTTGTAATAATTTAATTTTGAGTTGTTCTTTCTAAATATTGATACCTGATCCTTTACAGTAGTAAATATATTTGTTGGCGAAAGTGTACTTTTTAAATGCGCTTGCTACAATTTTGTGTAGGGTCGGTCGGGGTAGTACCGTCACCTTTTTTTTTACGTGGCGAAACCCTTTATAGGTTCCTCTCTGCGCGGGGGCAGCTGAGAGGATATGCCGGACTCCTACCGGCTAAAACCTCCACGGTGTTCCTCTGTACGCCCTTTGTCGGGACTGCGGGTACGCTAATAGAATTCGACCGTGGTCCCGACGGCTTGTGCCCTCAGCAGGGCCCATCTCTTTTAGGGATGGAGCTGGAGTTTCTCCATCCCTCCGTCTATGAGGTGCGCGCGGGAACACCGCGCGCGCCACCTCGAGGCTGGTTGATTTGACGTAAGACACCCGCGTGTCCTACGCCAAAGCCTCTGTTATGGGGGTAGGAGGGGGGCGTGGGGCACCTTTCTCCTAGCCCTGTTTTTTGCCTGCGGATAGGGAGGTCTGAAGATTTTTCTCTCTCCCTCTCCGCAGCCTCCTTCTGCGAGATGAAGTCCTCGCAACCGTAGTACCGTCACCTAAGTTTACCATGAAGCAATTCTTGCATTTCTATAGAAGGGTGTGGTTGTAACCTCACTTACGTATAACAACCATCTTAGTCGTAGACAGCAGTATCAAAGGAGCATGCAGTCTTGATTAGTCGTCACTGCTCCTCATATACATGTTTTAGCAACTTAATAAACAATTCTATCTGACGTCACCAATGCGTTGCTAGTTTCGAGGAGTAAAATGTTCCATCCATCCATCCATCAAGCCTTTGAAAGTCCACTGCTGGGCAAAGGCCTCCCCTAATCTGCGCCACTTCTAAAATGTTCGCCTCATATGAAAGTGTCCCGGCATATAATGCACGGTATTGTCAAAACTTCATTATTTTAAAATAAACTCAAAAATACTCGAATAATAAGTAACTATGTATACTAGGCTACGTGTGTAAATCAACAAGAAACTTTGATTATAAGCAACATAGTGTAACATTTGTTTGTACAGGTTTATCACTTACAGTCGTTCTATTGCTTAAACCATAAATAGTGATTGAATGAAAAAATGTCCCATAAAAATCTGTACTGTAGAAAGTCGGTCGTTATCAACAAATCAATAATGTCCCAGCCAATAAGCTGTGTATGATAGCATATCAATACTTATCTATGAAAGATGTATCGAAATATTAACATCTGTGTAGTGTGTTGTACGTAAAATAGTAATGCTTTCTAAATGAATACATACATTTGTCGTAAAGCGTATCATAAAATATCTGAGTACATAAACGACAAAACAGCTGAGGAATAAGCAATAATATATGTATATTTATAGAGTATATTTAATAAGTGTCAAAGTGTAGCGTATCTGGCCTTATCTTTAGTAACTGTAAGGCAAGATATTGGAGCTAACTTTCATTACAATGTAAAAAAACATGATTGAAAAAAATAATAATAATACAGCATAACAAAAAAGACAAACCAGTTGAGTGTTGCCGGATCTTCTCAGTCGTGTTCCGATCCGGTAGTAGTGTAAAAAAAATGTGTAACTGACAATTTGTAAGTGCCCCCGTAGGCCTATACAAAACAAAGACATGTCATTAGGTTAAGGAGTAAATCTCTCTCTCGTCTCGTCAACCCATTATTGTCCCACTGCTGAGCACGGGTCTTCCCTCAGAATGAGAGAGTTTAGGCCATAGTCCACCGCGCTGGCCAAGTGCGAATTGGTGGACTTCACACACCTCCGAGAACTTTTTTTTTTAAAGAACTCTCGGATGTGTAGGTTTCCTCACCATGTTTTCCTTCACCGAAAAGCAGTGATAATTAATTTCTAATACGCACATGAATCGGTGGTGCGTGCCTGGGTTTGAACCTCGGACCTCCCGATTGAAAGGGCAAGTTCCAACCATTAGGCTATCACTGCTCTTAAGCTGCTTAAGGAGTAAATATGAGTGCAATATTCTTAGGCTACAATGAAATAGAGTTATCACATGAAATCATTTGACCCTCACGTAGTTACATTCGTGACCACGATTTTTCCATCAAACAAGAAAGAACTGGGAATACTGTCCGCTTAATTCAAATGCTGTAAGACTTGCAAAGTCCTTTTGTCAGTGTATCGTTATCGATGCAGTAAGTATTTTATTGATGTTGAAAATTATAAAACCATTTTTTTCGGTGTACATTGTTAAATTAGGGATGTACAAGCAACTTTTTAAACTAGTCACCCGTCGCGTCGGTCGAAATTCGACCGTAATTTAAATTAAAAAACTAAACTTCAAAGTAGTACGAATATATCTCAAATTCAAATAAAATGTAATAATTTTCAAGTAATTTTGAACGCACCTGTTAAATATAAAAATATGTTTAATTAGCTAAGTCGCAATTAAAAGTAATAGCGGGTATTTTGACAAATACACGACATTTCTGAGGTTATGTGTTTTCATAGTAAGACTTTGAATGTTCTATTTCGTTTATTATTTATGTCTTTGTGACAAATGCACGTTAGTGTTTGTAATGTGATTTTAGTAGATTTTATGTATGTTGTATGCATTATTCGAAAAAAATATTCACTCCTTCTCTTCGTGCACTATAACCGTGCAAAATTTCATACTAATCCGTCCGTGGCATATTACATATTAGTTTTTGCTTCACGTATTAATATATAGACATAACAAACGGTCTCTATTTTTCTATTTGGATAACCCAATCCCAATTGTTATCATAGTGAATGACGTATCGGCAGTTGGAAGGGTTACTTTCGTAAACCGATAATCGGTCATGTTACTGATAAGGAATGTCGCTAGATGTAGCTACCAACTGTTTGCTGTTAGAAAACATTGTATACGTTGGATTTATTACTTTAACCCCTGTTTACATTACTTCAAGTTAACTGTCTTGTTTGCCTTAGTTTAAATTCTGAACTAAAACATGTATTTAAGAATTGTTTTTTTATGTGGGTAATAGGTAGATTGAGTTATGAATGCAAACGTGTAATTTACTTGACTACAAGTGACCACTGCCACTATATTTTTTTTCGAGGGGGAAACCTTTAAAGGGTAGGTACCCGACGCCGTGGGAGCGACACAGGATTATGTGGGATTTTTACCGTACTAAAACCTCCCGGTGCCCGTCTTCAGCGCTACAAAGAGTACTCCGAGATCTTCAAAGGACGCAACCGGAATCCTCTGACCTCGTTGCCCCATCGGGCTCCTCCCAGATGGATAATAATTCTTGTTCCACTTGAGGTCGATCAGATGCGTTGCTACCCCTGTGGTCCAAATTAAAATGCCTTGTATAATGTCTCTCCCTAATTAAAATGCCAGAATAGCAGCGATTAACAAATGGCTGTGGATTCTTATGGATGTCGACTAAATTGACAACAACATCTTCTTGTATAACATAAACACGCGCTGTCGTCGCTAATACGCATTTCGGGTGTGTTGGCGATTGGCGAAATCCCTGCCTCGAGGCCTCTAAAAGGTCTTATGGATGGAAGGTTTAATACGGTTGCTGGAGCTAAACCATGAATTTTTATAGGTACCACCTAATTCAAAATTTCGTTATCCAAATTTTCTGTTTTATCCCGTACTGACGGGAGTTAATGTGTTGGGAATTTGGGTAATTATCCCGATTGTTTGGAATAAACTCTGTTCGATTGATCGGCTAAAAATATACAGCGTAATAAAATCGTTTTATTTTCAGTCTAGGTTCTTTTATCGTTAGTTAATGTTGCTGTCGGAACCAACGCCACCGATGTCGCGTTTGATCTGTCAAAGCTGTTTTACGTAAAAATCGCGCAATGAATTCCCGATTCAGCGGCTATCATACCGGTGTGACGCGCAATGGATCCCGAGGTTGATTCCCGGCCAGACATAAATCTAAATGATGAGTATAGATTCATGTTCTGGGTGTGGGTATGTGTATTCGTCTTGTGTGTATCCATGGTACCCACGACACAAAAAATCCTAGTGTGGGGCTATGGGTGTAGAAAGCGTGTAAAAACAAACCTTAGATCCTAGTACAATAAATGAGGACGTGTAATTGTTAAATACTAAAAAAATATTCTACGTAATATGAATATGTTCCTTTGGGTTCAAAAACTATCATTATGAGCAACTGCAGTACAGTAGTGCATACCACATATTACGTATAATAGAATAAAACAAACAATATACATACATTTAATAATGTAATAACATACATTAAATAATACAGCATGTTTCATCAAGAAAACGGTATGAAAACTAAATAAAATCATAGGCTTTATGTTTCCAAATCCGTTCATATATCCAATTCTTTTAAATTCAAAGCTAACACGTTACTTCTATTCTTTCAATCTTAATTTAACTTTTATTTAATAAATTCTGTTGTACCTAATAACAGCTTGTCTTTTGTGTAACATGGCCTGCAAAAATGAAAGAATATATCGCATTATCGGTGGGACAAGGGCACAAGTGCATGTTTTACAAATTTTCACTACAAGAATTTTACGATGTTGTTGCACCAATATTAACAAAAAACGGACGAATTCGACAAAAGCACTATCGACTTCTGTCGAAATGAGATGAAACTGAATGGCTGACTTTGTTCTACCAGACAGTGGGATGTTTTTAAAACACTTAAGGCATTTTTAAGTCATTTTTAAGTCTATTTCGCTATTTTTGCATTTTATGCTCTTGTCCTGCCGAACGTGCGATATGTATATAAAATTAATAAAAAAATAACGAATATATTGGCCTATTAGACGCGGCAACCCTGCTAGTACATTTTTAGCGTAGGTACATCGTAAATCGGTACAACGCTGTAGAGGAGCGTGTAAAACAATTTTATTGTCCCCTAAAAGAGGTTTATACTATCAAATGAACAGGATTCCACGAAGATCTTTAAAAATAGAGACCATGGGAGATTTTGTAAACTAAAGGGGAGTGACAGACGGCGGTAGTTGTGTTTATGTTTTAACTATTTTGGTAAACGTTATATACGTAAACTATGTACGTATTGCGTGTACATAAATTTAATAAGATAAAAATGTCTTTATTTTCGAACAGGTCTACTAAAAATATTTTTATACACTACCACGGAATCGAAGCACGACTTCAAATGAGATGATCCGACAAGAAACTCAGCTTTTTCTTTGTATATTATGTTTTTCAACTATTTTGTTTTTAACTTGGGCAATAAATCTTACTCCACTGTCTTTCCTTATATTTGAAATTTTTGAAATGTTTGAAATATTTGAAATTTATACAATTATTCTTATTCTCGCGACTCCGCTCATTTCGGTTATGTTTACCACTTTAGTGAGTATCTTGTCTTTTAGTATCTTGGTCATTAACTATCACAGTGCCAAATTTCAGAAAAATCCGGCTAGTAGTATTTGAGCGAAATAATAATAATACAACTATCTTCATTATGAGTAATATTAGTAGTTAGAAGAATACTCACACGAGTATTATATTAATGCTCTATATGAAAACGTGTAATATAATATGTATATGTGAACTTTTGCGTATAATTTTAAATGTCTTCTGAAACCTGTGATCTTTCTCCTTTGAATTAAGTTTCCTCAATTGATTTAACAGTTTTAATATCCTTGTACAAATTAATTTATTATTATTAGTTTAAGTCGTAAGTTAACTAAAACCTTATTGTACGTCTACTACATTTCGTAAAATTTGCAAAATAACGAGCTAATACAATACCGATGTTAAAACAGTCAAACATAACAAATCTTTAACCACATTGATTTAGACATAAAATCGATTCAAAGTCCTCGGATTGAATCGAAAACATTACATCGAATAAATAAACTTCAAATCGAGTTTATCGATTACTCGTTTAATGACTGGGCGATTCTGTTTTTCTACTTTTATACTCAAATAAAAGTTCTTGTAATAAAATCGGTTTCCGTGCATAGCATAAATAAACCATTTTAATTGACATGAAGTTGTAACTGAAATAGATACACAAAGCAAATAATAAAATGTTATGGGGGACATATGTGCAATTAAGAAAGTTTGAAAATGCATTTTTTCATCAAGATTGAAATGAAAGCACAACTTGCTAATAGGTAGCAAGTATAGACTTTTTACGAAATGCATGCAACCAATACGCTACGCATTTCAATGCAGTTTTTTTAATATATAGTGATTCAAGAGGAAGGTTTTTTATGTTTAATACATGTATAATATAGTAGAGAAACACTGGTAATTTTAGATTTTTGACTTTTTGGCGGAACGAAGTTCGCTGGGTCAACTAGTAGCATTAGACACTTTCCAGATCTACTTCAATGTTATGGTAACCCACTATAAGATTGGTATAGTAGATGCGATTATTTATAAAGTTTAAGTAGCAAACGAGGATGCAGTCCCCCTGATGGTAAGTGGTACAGCTACCTATTGACGTCTGCAAGCAACATCGTATAGAACTGGGTTCTATCGAAAGTAAATCACTGATGCGTTGCTACTCCCGAGGACTAAGAAGGTCGATCATATAGAAGTGCGCCGGCAACCACACCAGTCCTTCGAAACGCAAGAACTGCTTTACGCTAGAAAGAAGTGTGGCGGTACCCCCCGGTCGAACTCCACTGGTTCTACCACCTGGCCAATCTCAATGTCGTTAAACAGATAAGAAACTTGTAGTAATTACTTACATTTGAGGGCATCAGCATCATGGTTTACGGATAACAGCATGCCAATAGCCTAGTGGATTTATTTGAATTAAAAAAAAACTATTTGGTGGTGGTACTTGCCAGGTCTAATTATACTGGTTCTACCACCTATTCTAAATTGTAAAATCCTTAGTCTACACCATGGATTTAGCCACCGTTCTAGCCAGCGTTTCTATGGAAGGGTTTGGTTGCCGGCACACTTTTATATGACTAGTCCTCGGAAGTAGCGATGCGTCTGTAATTGACTTCAGATAAAACCTGTACTATATGAAGTTTATGATGTCCATGGGCAGCGGTGACCACTTAGCATCAGGTGAACTTCATGCTCGTTTGCTACTGCATTATAAAAAAACGCTTACGAAGGGCGCAGTTATCTATAACCGGGGGCATTACCCGGTGTCGGTTTACGCATAAATCGGCCGACTCGTCAATTACGAATGGTTATTTTCGTACGTTTAATTGCAGCGCCCATACGCGGCGCGTTTTTAGAGATCACTTGCAACGCGCTTTTTATGTTTGCTTAAGATTATGCGCTAAAACGGTTTTGAAATGAGGCTTACAAGTAAGATTTTCAGTTTGAATAAGGTTATATTGTGCAGTTTTTTGTTCTAGATATCATTTCATAGTATGAAACAAAGTCGCTTCCGGCTGTCTGTCCCTATGTATGCTTAGATCTTTAAAACTACGCTACGGATTTTATTGCAGCTTTTTTAATAGATAGAGTGATTCAACAGGAAGGTTTTTAAGTATAATACATGTCTAATATAGCAGAGAAACACTTATAACGATAATTTTAGATTATTGACTTTTAGACGGAACGAAGTCCCCGGGTTAACTAGTGTTATGTAAGTTATATAATATACCCAAGAAACAATATATTTTACTTATAAGGATACTGACTTCCCAGATTAAACAGCGTATGTATTCTTTTTGTTTTTTAATGATTAAGAATTTTAAGGAAATAAAACAAAATATTTGGTTTAGAATACATTAATGTGCATTTTGTCTAAAAATCAAAATTTATAAAAAATTGCATTTGATAAGTTCTGAAAAAATCCTTCCTTCTTTTTTCGGGTGTTTTTGGGTATAAATTTCAAAAGCTTTCAGATTTATCATACTTTAACTTATCAGAGACAGCGCCAGTAGTAAACCTTTTGTAACGCAACATCCTTACGGGTCAAAATAATCTCAAAGTTCCGCAGCTGACCGAAGTGACACAACTTAAGTTATATCTAAATATCCCTTATCAGGCATGCCCTACGGCAGTGTTTCCCAAACTCTATTATGTCGTTATTTTTGTTTCTCTCCGCGAACCTCCAAAGGCTTGTTGAAGTGTCGGAAAGTAATTTCATGGCTACAAAATGTAATATTAAAAGATTTCTTTTAACAATTATTTTATATCAATGGTGTATAATGACTAAATCGCGGCCACATCGAAGCGAAGCGTTCGCGTGGACACAAAACATGTTACGTGTTAATTTAGGATTATGGTTGACTAGGTCATTCCTGCAGCTCCACCCGCTGCGATCACGTTTACGTATGAGTATCGTATGATAATCCACAACAACTCATTATTGTCCCACTGCTGGGCACGGGTCTTCTCTCAGAATGAGAGAGATTTAAGCCATAGTCCACCGCGCCGGCCAAGAGCGAACACACACCTCCAAGAATTTTTTTTTTAGGAAGTCTCTTGTGTGTAGGTTTCCTCACGATGTTTTCCTTCACCGAAAAACAGTTATAGTGAATTTCTAATACGCACATAAATCAGTGGTGCGTGCCTGGGTTTGAACCTCCCGATAGAGAGGGCAAGTTTCAACCATTAGACTATCACTGCTATTATGATAATCCTGGTCATAAACTGTGTGTCAAATTTCAACTACATCCGACCAGTATTTTTTGTGTAAAAAAGTAAGACATTTGTAACATTATGACGAGACAATGACAACTCAGTATTTTGCTCCTTGGTCCGATACCTAGTCGTAACCCACTTGGGAATCACTGTCTTACAAATACCTCAAATATTAGCTTCCGTGCCTTACCAGTGGCGTCTACGAATGCCAGCCTTATCGCTGTTAACATTTCTGTTGTTTGGCTTCACGCTTTTGTATTGTGCCCGAAAGGTAAATCTTGCGTATGCGCATCGTAGATGAAGAAAGTGAATAGACTGATAATAATTTTGTATACAGACCAATGTATTATTTTGGCCCTTATATTTATTGACTCTGTCTAGCCACTTTTATAGATATATAAACATCATACAGAACAAGGGTTCTATCTGAATTTAATCTTAGATTCTACTCCCGAGGGCTAAGATTGTTGTCTCATGTAAAAATTGTGCAACCTTACTATCGGAACGCAAGACCTGCGGCACGCTAGAAATAGGTGTGGTGGTGGTACCTCTCGGCTCTAACCATACACGATCTATCACTTCGCAAATTGAGAACAATAAACAGGTGTTACAGCTCATTAACAGAAGAAATTGTAAGGTGGTAGAGCCAGTGTAGTTCGACAGGGGAAGTACCACCGCCACACCTATTTCTAGCGTCAAACATTTCTTGCGTTTCGATAGAAGGGTGTGGTTGCCGGCACAGTTTCACATGAAGCGACCATCATAGTCCTCGGGAGTAGCAACGCATCTGTGATTGAGTTTAGATGGAACCCATATTCTGTATGTAGTTGGTTACAGATGTCCCTGGGCGACAGTGGCCACTTTCCATCAGGTGGACTGCATGCTCGTTTGCTACTTCAGTCAGATAAAAAAAAAAAAAATTAGCTAATCCAATTGGTCATAGAGGGTCATATAGGCTGAGTTTGTTGGTAGTTGCAGGAGTTGAATAAAATTTCAGGAAATCTCTGCTGTCTATCTCTTTATTAAATTCCTGAGCGCTCCTGCAATACCCACGTCAAAAAATATATTTTTGGTTCTAAGTTGTCACCAGTCACCGTCCATTGGATCTACATAATATGATCAATTCGAATAATGTAATACTAGAAATGTAATATATATTTCATTAAGAGTCTGTTAGTTATCTCATCTGTTTACAGTATGATAAATAGTAAGTTACATGCGGCTTAGTACTGGTTACTTCAAACAAAAATAAGTTGGGATTTTCATACTCATTTTGAATATAAAAGTTACGTTTGCAAAATAAGTAAGCAGTCAGTCAGACAACTACTGTCTACCAATATGTCCTTGGCTAGTGACATTATGGTTTGAACCTCTCTCATTCCATAAGAAGAGCCTTGCCCAGAAGACAATAATGGGTTGACAACAGTCAGGCAAAAAATATTTAACATTTTTTTAGTATTCCTTTCCTGTTTAACTTTTCACATTACAAGTCAATCAATTGTAAACAAATCAACCGACTTATGCTCGGAATTCAAATTTGGAAATTCCATATTCAAACGCCAGGATTTGTAGATACCAAAAGTCCATTCAAATTTGGAATGCGTTCCAGAATGGAAGTTCGAATCCGAACATGTTTAAAATGAATCGGGGATCACGATCATTCGTAACCACACGTCGGACGCGACGACCGCACTGTAGGGTTGCTATGCTTACTGATAAATGAAAGAAAGAAACAAGAAATTGGTGTATGGGTTGCTATGCTATAATAAAAACAAATGTTTTTTTTTCTTTTTAACATTTTTTAAATAGGTTAATGTCTATTATTATTATAACAAATGTGAACGTTTATGAGAATGTATATGTTTGTTGGTCTTTCATGTAAACATAAAAAATGTCGCTGAAATTTAGTACACAGATATATCGCCAACAGTTTTTGAAATAAGGTTCACAAAATTAATTTTGAGAAGTGAATTAGTAGGTCGTAGGTCTTAAAGCTTAAAATTAATTCGGTTTAAGGACATTCAATGACAACATTTGAATAAAAATATGATTTGCTTTGTTTATTTTATTGTCTTCTAGGTTGCTCGTACAATTGTACTATAAAAGATTTATACATTTTATAACTCATTATAAAAATCAGTATGTAAAACATTATATGTAAATAATGCACTCATAGAAATATACGCTAGCCACACAATACTTTACATTCCTATACCAGACTTATTTTTTGTCGTCATTCCGTCTGATAAACTTAAATATCAATTCAAACTCCTTACAGAAATTGCAGGAAATTATGAGTGACGGCAACCCTGAGTTCCGTTGAGTCATGTTCTCGAACAAATGTTATCTCTCTCTTTTGTTTGTTTCTCGAATATCATTCCGGGGGTATAACTACGTCCAGCTAACATGACCCATGTAGCGTACCACAAAGCCCAAATACGCGTAACACCCGCAGGTCAACATAATCTGGTCACATATCCAACTAACATGACCCATCTATTGCATCACAAAACACAGATTTACGTATCCTCCGCAGGTCAAAGTAAACTGGCCACTTATCCGTACGAAGCGTTACTTCTCGCCTTAGATTTAAGCGAATTTTAAAACACAAACATCGTTGATGTTTGTTTGGTTTCACTTTGGTTTTTGGATTACCTAAATCGATTTCAGGCGTTAATGAACGAAACAGCATAACCCTGTTTTCACGCTTTTAAAATATTACTTTTATTTATAGTAACTATTTATGTAGGTTTTACCTTTTACTACGCTTACTGTTGAAAAGAATTACAATCCTTTGATGAGCGTTTTCTTTGAAAGTACAACTATATAAGAAGTTTAAATAAAGAACACTTATTTCCAAATATCAGTAAAATCATTTATTATTTATTATTACAACTGCCTCTATTTTCATAACCAAAAATATTATGAATAAAATATATTAAACGTAAAATGATTCCAATATCACAAATTGAATTATAGACAGTTAAGATAATAAAGTATGGAGTGGAACTCAAACATTCGGTCATATAAAAGAGAAATTTATAAAATAATCGGTGGAAAAATTGATAAAATGCGGATGACCTCGTTAATAAGTGAATAGCGTTACTGTTCGATGCCTACGAGATTAATATTTATTCATAGTTAAGCACATAATGATTGATTTAAAAGTTTTACATCACTAAACCATGATATGAGATAGATAGCAGTGATAGCCTAATGGTTGAAACTTGCCCTCTCGAGGCACGCACTACAGATTTTTCTAAAATTATGTGCGTATTATAAATTAATTGTCCACCAATTCGCACTTGGCCAGCGCGGTGGACTATAGCCTAAAACTCTCTCATTCTGAAGAGAAGACCCGTGCCCAGCAGTGGGACAATAATGGGTTGACGATATATTCGTAATTGGCATACTACTGAAAAATATGGGAGTAAGCGTACTGAGGTGTAACAGAAAACAAAGCTTAGATGATTAACTACCAGTTTCCAACACTCGTTTGTCGTCTTTTCTCAAATTAAAGATCCGTCGGACGCTTTCAATACTCGACTATAAAACTATTTTGATACTCGTTATGTCCTAAAGCAAGGGGTCATAAGATGTCCATTTGTATCTTCAACATTCTTGATGAAAGCAACAAAGATTAATCGGAGTAATTCGTCTATGCTCAGAACAATTAGGGATTTGTTCACATTGACGCATTTTGAAATCATATTTTTAGGCGTGTATTTTAAGTAGTTCTCTGTATGGTGTAGTATTTTTTAATCATTTTAGTTTTCACATAAAAGCAGGTTAAAAGTTTGGGCTGACGGTATTGAATAATGTAATAATCACTTTTATCTGAGAATCCAAACAGTTTGATTAAAAACGCCAATTAAAATCACAAATAACTTATTTTAATAATATCTTAAAAAAATATGTGAATAATAGGTAAAGAAAGTACAACTCCTTTTTTTCTGTTATAAAGTTTTGTCTATTAACATGAAGCCAATGTGTACTCATCCTAAGATTTCCATATTGCTGTTTCATTCATTTTATCTCAGATTTGTATGGTGCTGAGTGATTATAAGTGATTGTAATAGCTTTTATGAATACGGAAATTTATGTGATAAATCTTATAAACAAAACTGACGAGAATGTTTGTTTATTATACGTATAACAGCATCGTTCAACATTCATCTCCATTTACGAGTGTTCGATTTTAAACATTAATTTTGTATTGAAATTTATATATTATAGGGGTAAAAATAATAGTGATTATTCGTTTCCCTTTTCTTAAAATATCTTTTTTAGGCGTTTGTAACATTAGTCTGTACAGAAAATCACCTCTCGTTTCATATCGTATGAATAAGCATGCCACTACAAAAAGCATTTTAAATTTGCAGACATAAAATTTAATTTATTGCCAAATAAATTCATTAATCGATTCCCAATACCTTCAATGAAAGGATCGGATATTTTTGACGACCCAACATTATAATAACGACCGTAAAATTATATTCCGACGAAAATGTGTCCCAAAATTCTTGATCCTCGTTAATATAAAATTTTAATTCGGACACCCCCGCGTAATCCCATAAAGTCGTGATCTGAGTTCCTTTTTGTAACATAACGAGATTTTATCATAAAAACCGAGAATATACCGATATACACCACACCTGCTCTGACAAACACCACTGATGGTCATTATGTTAATGCTCTTCAAATCCAAAACACCCAAGCAATTAACGGCCTTACATATTCAATAATTCAAACCAAATTCGATTGAATTCCTATACCGTAAAAAATGAGAAAAAAAGCGAAGCGTGTCAAAACGAACGAGGTATCCAACTGGCGCCAATTAAGCGAAATGAACGCTTATTCCTTATGCCATAAATCGAAATCACGCCGTGCCAAACGTAACGTTACGCCTTTAAGGAACGCGACGATAACTCGCACCCAAACTCGTATATCCAACAAGAGACCTTGTTATGAAAGCACAGAGTGTCAGAATTACGTAACGACGGAAGCGTCAGTTACGCCCTGTTAGAACGCCCTTGCCACTAACAAGATAAAAAGGGACGCGGCTACACGCAGCAGCGTGCCAGACAGAGGTGGCACACAAACAGAACTCTCGAAAAACACTTGTGAGATAACAAAGGCAGACTTCCACGAAGACGTCCAATAATTTGTCTTTTTAATTTTACAGCGGACTTCCATAGCTTTTAAATAATAGTCATTTTTTTCTATAACTCGACCCGGTCAAGTCCATTAGGTATTTACTGCGGGTATTCGGAAACTCATTACGACCGTTTCGAAGTAGAAATTCCTTTATGACTTATTGTTTCTATAACTTCGCGCGGGAACGAATACCGTGGTTAAAAAAAAACGGTAACACTATGGTTTTGTTCTGCGCGAGCTTTACAGCCAGTATTTCATTTACGAGCACGAAAAATGTTAAATCCTTGAAAAATAGTATAAAAATCGTGAGCTCAAACGTGCGGTAATATAATAATACACGAAATAAAAACGAGCTAAGCGCAATAAAATGAGACGGGCAAAGGAATAACCTGTTCTGCCCTTCAATCGGTTAGTTGTAAAAAGCTCATTCCATATAATATTACCCATTACAACCCCGAGAATCACTGTTCGGCCAATCGCCTGGGATAATTCGTAAATGGAACGCGGCTTCGATTTTTAATTGTTCCAACTGGATTTTATGACATTACAGCCGGTGTTTTGTTACGAATTAAAATAGTTTATTTTATTAGTCGGAGCTAATTCTTTCTTACAAATGACTTTGTTTTTGTTTGTGTACATATATTGGTTAGGTTAGTTTAGGTTTGGTAAACCAGCTATTTAACGATCGACATAATACGTAAAAATCTTTGAAGAAAATGGTAATTATTTTGCTTTTTGATCTAAAGAAATTCTGCTCAGGTACACATTTTCGAAATTTATGGAAAGTGGAAATCAATGACAATTTCAATTCAATTGGCGCAAAGTTCTGGGAACAAATGTTACTGGAAACATATAAGCCGACCATTAATTTTACACATTGTATGCAAATTTAGCAAAATGCGGATAGTTTTAAATCTTTGTTAGAAACTGCCTTCTTGGAATAGAGCATGTGCATGAGATCTGTTTCATGCAAATTATAGTTTAATACCAGTTTTTGAAAAAACATAAAATTTAAACAAATATATTTGAAATTATTAACCTAACCAAATAAAAATTATTAAGAATATTACTACGAGAAGTAGTCCTACAATAAATTGTATTTAAAATAGCTGTTAATTACGCACCTTAAATATTAAAGACCTAAGCAAATATATCTTTTAATTTTCTGAGAAATCTAAGCTTAAGAAAATATCGAGCACTTTCATATGTTTTTTTACTTATTTTGCAAACCAGTTGAACACTAATACTGAGAACTAATTTCCATTTTAACTATTAGTTACACTTAAGGCAGGGTTGCGTCTTAAACTTTCTTATTGAAAAATAAGAATAGATTGTAGCAAATGATTAGTTAGCCAAGCCACACCTTTCCACCGAAACGCATAAAATGCTTCAATTAGGTGTGGCGCTGGAAATAGGTGTAGCGGTGGTACCTTACCGGTGGAACCATATTTGTTCTGCCATCTTTAGACTAACTATCCGGCACACTTATATGAGGCGACCACCATAGTCCTTGGGAGTAACAACGCATCTGTGATTGATTTTACACAGAATCCATGTTCAATTTGAAGTTGCTTACAGATGTCCATGGGCGGCAGTGACTTACCATCAGGTGGACTACATGCGCGTTCGCTATTTCGATCAGAAAAAAAAAAGGGTGGAATGTCTCGGTGCGCATATAATATTTTTTCTACGCATGTCGTAATTGCAACCACGTGGCAACCCTACAGTTCAGCGTTCCCAGTAAAGTACAAAAAACATCCCTTCAGTGACCCTCACTATTAGCCAGCATTATCCGTAACTGGCAACACTAATCGCTCATTACCGGGTTCCGCCGAATGGGGTTACAATTGATAAAATCGTTGTGGGAACATATTTATTGCTTGTTAGGGAGGATTTGGAAAAATTAAAAATTGTTTTTAAGTGGTGTATTTTTTTTTTATTTATCTTAAGTACAATTTTGTATGTATGAGAGTGTGATTAAACTGCCTTATGAATCATGAATAAAGATATGCCTGTTTATCTTCAATCTTTAATTTTTAAAGGAGCTCCATAATGAGTTAGGAAAGCTTACAAATATTATCAATAAAACATTTTAATAAAAACTGCTAAAAGAACTTGTAAACGGGAAAAATAGATTTTTTCTAATTTACACTTATAAAGGTAGAAATGATAAACACTTTCTACACTCATAGCTCCACACTAGAATTTTCTCTCGAGTCATGGGTACTATGGACACACGCAAGACGAATACACAAACACCCAGACCCCGAACACGAATCTAAACTCATCATTCAGATACCTGATCGGGAATCGAAGCCGGGAGCGATTGCGCGTCAGACCGGTAACCGCTCCGCAACGCGGGTCGTCAATCTTCCGAAGCCATCTGATTTCCAGAACCATCCGGTACCATATAGTGTCACAGGTAACCTGGGTGGTCCACAGTACACGCCACTAACAGATAATTCACCTAATTGTTGACAGCAATGAGTTGTATTAAAAATGTCGCTCCCAATTGGACGTAAAATATGGCGGCATTCAAGGATTAAGCTAGACCAGTAAATTATAACCTTATCTCTACATAGTGAGCGATTTTGAACCTTATGTACACGTAATACGGGGTAAATTGATTCTATAGCAGATTCTGGGAGATATTTCTTCCTATTCTCAATATAGTTTATGTGACTCGCTGCTAACTAAGTATCGTTCGAGTATTGGTTGTATTTTTATTTCAGTGAGAATTTATTAACTACTAGTTTCTGCCCCCGAGTCTGTCTGCCTTTGAATTATTATTTTTTAATTTATGACTGAAGCGAATACTTTTTCAACACTTTTTATCGCAATACATACGAACAAACAGTTATACATGTCATGATTTTGATTTTTATGTGCTTGAGTATCCAAAAAAATATTGTTATTTTGCAAAAAAAATCTAATAGGATTGCAGCACAGCAAATACAATGCTATACAAAAGTTAATATTGATAACAAAAAATAGTATACTTATCTACTAAAATTTGGAAAAACGCCGAAGCTATACTCATATCGATGACCGTATTAGAACATACAGAAGGATTCTCAAAAATGTTCTAATATAATTTTTGTGGTCTTAAAAGTTTTGAGGTAAAGTTAGGGAGGTCCATGTTGTGAGACGATGTAAGGGAATGAGCTAACAAGGCGAGCGTTGGCTATACATGCAGGTACAGACTGCAAAAAATGTACGAAAAAGTTTATTTTTGTTTTTAATAAAAAAGCGATGGACAGAAAGTGTGTGGTGTTAATATACCTAATATAAAATGTATAATATAATTTGAAATAATAAATTTATAGTAGTAGTATAAATAATAGTATTAGTAGTAGTATACATTTAAAGTATAGTAGTAAAAGTATATAATTTATTTAGTTACATGTATATGCACAAAAAGCACTTTATTTGACAATTCATTTCTCATTTCATTTACAACATAGTTACGTAAACATGCTAAAAAACGCGTTAAAGAAATCGATACATTATTGACAATTATCAATGGAATTATTATAAAACAAAACTATAAGAAAAAAAAAGAAGAAAAGACCTACGTGATCAATCTGTATTTAAAATTACATAATACTTTGCTTTCGCTTAGTAAAGAAAGGTGCATCTAATATGCTGACGGTACCCGAAATATCCACGCCGTATTTGCTCTCATAGCAAACGCGTGTGGGCAACACCGGTAGCTGAGCAAATAGTCCTGTTGGCTAGCCACTGTTTGATCGGACTACCTGGGAAACATTCCTGTTCCTTCTAACCATTACTTACAAACTGTAAATGTAAATTATTCTAATTGTTGTATAATCTCTTATTAATGTTACAAAAGGGAAAGTTTGTGTTCATGTATATGTCCTTAACGCAAAAACTAATCAGATTTCGTTAAAATTTGGCAGAGTGATAGTTTACCAGCACCGCCACACCTATTTCTTCTAGGTAGAACCAGTGTAGTTCGACTGGGGAAGTACCACCGCCACACCTATTTCTAGCGTGAAGCATTTCTTGCGCTTCGATAGAAGGGCGTGGTTGCCGGCACACTTTCACATGAGGCGACCAGCATAGTCCTCGGGAGCAGCAACGCATCTGTGATTGACTTCAGATGGAACTCATGATCTGTATGAAGTTGATTACAGATTTCCATGGGCGGCAGTGACCACCTACCATCAGGTGGACTGCATGTTCGTTTACTATGAAAGAAAGTTTATGTTCTCGAGTAACACATGAGGGAGTACTGTGGTAGACGTGGTCAGAGCGGAGCCGCGGGAATAAGTTAGTAATACAAAAGTAATATAAAGATAAAAGGTTGTAAGGATGTATGTTAGTTTGTTACTGTTTTACGCCAAAACTACTGTTCGGATTTCGTTGAAATTTAGCATAGTAATAGTTAAAGAACTAGGTTAACACTCGACGATACTCATTGTCATCGTAAGCGTGACCAATGCGAGCAGATCCGCGTGAATAAGCTAGTAATTTTTAGTTTGCGTATACTATGGTGCGTTTAATATGTACCTATTATTAAATTTGAAGCTGTTTGATGCTATTAAGTTAAAGTTAACGTCTTTTTTTAGATATAACAAAAGCGATTCGTAACATGGCCTTAACAAACAATATTTAAATCAAACTATTAAAACAAAAAAAATAATCAGTTTCTACTCATGATGTAATATGTAATTTATATAACGATAGGTTACTTTCAAAAAATCTATTTATTCTCATTTCTATTAAGATAAAAAATAAAAATGAATGATTAAAAGCTATATGTTCAATACAGATAAATTCAATTTAAAGAAACAACTACTTATCAGATTCTAATTTACGCTACAAAAAATTGATAGTATTGACATTGAATTTGAGATAATGTATTACTCACATGTAAAATGTTATGCTATGTGTTCTTATGTAGCTACATCAATCACTACGCGAATGATTAAGGAGCCACGAAGCTAATTGAAATGGATGTGCCACTAAAGCATACAAAGTGTGCTGTAAAGTGTAAGTGTACGTATAATACACTAAAGCATACACACTGAAGGTAGACTTTGTAACTCATTGAACACACATCTGTGATAGCCTAAGGGTTTAAAGTCGGCCTCTATTAAGAGCTCGAGGTTTGAACCCCAGACCAGCACAGATTTTTTTGAAATGATTTGGACATTATCACTGCTTTACAGTGAGGAAAAGACGTGAATAGAACTACACCTAAGATTTTTTTTTTAAGTTTCAAAGGTGTATGAAGTTTACCAATTTGCATATGACCAGTGCGGTGGACTATGGTCTAAAATTCTTTCATTTTGTGAGAAGAGCCGTGCCCAGCAGTGCGACTGTAATGGTATGACGATAACAAGACAAAATGCTGGACACAAGTGGGACCAGTCCAGGGTTGTCATACGTGCCGCTTTTGGGGGATAGTCCCGCTTTTTGCGAAGGACTAGACTTTTGCAAAAAAAAGGTCGCCAATGGCAAATATAAGTGGAATTGCAGTTCATCGACCAAAAAAGGTCGCCAATCCGAAATTTTGTCCTGTGTGTCTGTGTGGCGTGAGGCCCTTTGTACCGCGAGGGCTACTGTCCCGATTTGACCATAGAATCCCGCTTTTTCACTCAAAAGGTTACTAAATGTCAACTTACTAAAAATAAGTCTGGCAACACTGGACCAATGAAAACTATGTTCTGTCATGGTGTCAGAATGTGATTTATTAAAAGATTGTACATATGCAAGGTATAATATACTTCGTACGAGATCCTGAAGCGTTTAAAGGGCTTAAAAACACTTCAAAGTCTAAAATGATGTAATTACTGTGACTCAATTCTAGACTACTTAGAGGACAATTTATATACCATTAAAGTCTACATTTGTCTGAATTAAACTCTCGAAACAAAACGGAAGACCACTGAATAAACCGTTATATACAAAACTGACAATAAATGATAAATGGTAGATTAAAATAAATATATACTAGGCGGTTATCGTAAGCCATTTAACGCCATTTAAATTCATTAAGCGCGAAAGCAAATTAATGCAAAAAAACTTAAGCATTTAATGAATTGTATAATAGTTAATTTTTCAACGATTGACTCGATATGACAGGTCACATTGCGTGTGGAAATTGATAAGATATTTTTATCAATGTATAAATGTTGCTGCTTTGCATATTAATTGGAAATGTCAACATAAAAATTGTGCTCTCGAGAATTTTGAAGAAATTATAACACAGTATTGAAATGTCAATTAATGAAACTTTGAAGAAATTTATCTAAATTATGATTTATATTTTAATATTAAGTAATAAGCTGACCAGCTTAGTACATAGCAACTACTATATGACTGTACAAAATTATTGGTAATGATAATTGTTATGGGTAAGTAGTTCATTTGTTTTTCTGCCACTGAATAAATGGTCCTTTTTGTATTATTATTGGGGCATTTAAATCAGCTTTAGGACCGACTTTTTGTTGAATTTTTTGTAACATACACAATGCAGCCGTAACTAAATAAAAAATAGCATACATATGCATGATGTACGTTATTATCCGAACGTTAGTATCTGGCGTCAGAAAGAGGGAAAAGTTTTTTTACTATTTATTGATTGGTTACATAGACTTAGCGACATTTTTGATACCTAATCATCTCAACGTAAATAATATTATGACAAATAATGTCAAGATATTCGCGTTAAAGAGCTCAATAGTACAAACTACAAGATCCAACATGCATCTGTAGATGTTATCTGGTCGATATGGCCGAGAACCAGTCATAATGTTGCCCGAGAATTAATTCCGATTCGATTTTATACACCACTAGCTCGCTGTGACGTTCGACGTGTTTTCTTTTTTGATTTGTAACATGAAGTAAAGTAAAGCGTGATTGCGATAAGCTGATATTTAAATTTTATTTATAAGCTTTTAGCAAGTTTTTTTTTTAGCTTTTTGTGCCATTGCGATGCTAGTTTTTAGTGTCTGGTAAAAACAAATCGGACGATTGTAAGAGTAATATCATTTACTAGCTCAATCCCACAGTTTATCTGTTCGATCCCGTTTTGCCACAGGAGTGAGTGTTCCATAGATTAAACTAGGTCATAAACAAACTGTTTGCTAAATTACAGCGAAATCTGATCAGTAGTGTTAGTGTGAAAAAGTGACAAACATGCAACCTTCACAAACTTTCGACTTTAAGAATATTAATAAGATTATAACAATATTTATTAAGTTTCTTCTCAGTCAACTCTCGAAATTTTATTGGAAAAAAAAATATGTTGCATAAAAAAATATTATTATCAATTAATAAAATTAGAAAAGATGCCTCAAAGATTCATTAGTAAAATTTGAAATCCTTTTTTATTATAGGTACACTGTCAATTTTTTCATACCACTAATGTTGTAGATGCCATGTCCAAAATATTCATTAGTCCGCTCACACTCCAGTCGTTATGTTATCCGATTGCCAGTCATGCACCCTAACGAACGCCAGACTTTTTTTATATAGCTACAGGTACTTTTGTTTGCTTTGCCCATTGTGCCAGTGTTTTGGTAGGACTATAGGTTTCCTTTTATGTTGTGGGTTTCTTTCGAATAATGAAACGATTTAATTATTCCGGCTTTGAGCGACTTCTGTTTCAAAACGGCGAAGAATGGATCGAGAAAACTTATAATGGCCCCAGTTTCCGAGTTGAGAGGTCTAAACGGATCTAAAGGCGTCTCGCTTAGGTCGGAACAAAAGATAAAATTTTGCAGCTAAGAATGCTCTGGGAGTTTTGTTTCTTTCGGAAGACGTTGATTGCTTACTTTTTCAAATTATTAAGGGTCTAAATTTTTATTAGTTTTCACTAGAGTGCACTATATTATCTGCAACAATGCGACAATAATAATCTTTCTCGTCGTAATGTAATGCACATCAAATTTATTAACACCAGCTTTATTTTGTGGCTGCCTCTGTGCATGCATTTTTCTATTCAATCAATCTTATTCACGTATTATCACCCAGTTAATAATTAAGCAATAATTGTTGCAAAATGTTTTATTTTATGACATAAAATGAACGTGCAGTCAATATAGTTTCAACTATTTCTAATGTTAACCCGGGCAGGCGTGATGCGACGTTCTTTGGATGTTTTTTTTCTTACAATATATGATTGACGTTTCGTATATTAAATTGTCTTCCATACTTTCACATTTTCTTTTTCATTTCGTACAAAACATCGGGGCAAAATATAAAACCAACGAAATGTTTGCAAACAGGTGTAATAGAGCATTCACATTTTTATCTGGATTTTTAACAGCAGAGATAAGACCCATTTTAAAACCCCAAAAGTGTCGTGTTCGTGGCTTGCTTCTCGAAACTTTTTTTCGAAATCTCGAGTGGACTCAAGTGTTTACGGCAGAAAAATACAAACTCCACGGGAAAAATATAAAAGAGCCAGTGTAATAAACTAAAAACGTCCACTTGTGAGAAATTTGTGATTTTTTCTTTTCTCTGTCGGAAAAAATCTCTATTCATTGCCTGAAATAGTTTCCCGCGGTGAAAAACGAGCAATTCCCGGCATTTGTGGAGTATTTCGCGAAAACTTTAGGATTTAAGTGCAGTGAACCTTTCTTTAACGATACCTGCTATAAAAGCTTTTATTTCTCAGAAATAGAGTTTTTGTCATTCAACATTTTGTTTGGAATTACCTGGCACACGTAATGTCTTTGTTGTAATTTCATAACAGCGAACTTTGACTTCGTATTTCGGGGTTTTACGAACCTCGAAATAATTCACTTGAGACTTGAGTTTCTTAACAAATATTGAGCGTAAAGATAAAAGATCTTTTCAATTTTGTAGCATTAACTTTTTCATTGTAAGAAACTACTTACTGAAGACACATTGCTTGGTTCCTTAGTTTAATCTATGCACATGAATTATTTATTATTGAAATAATTGATAAATAACTTCTGTGTTGCCGATGATAACATAAGGCCTACGAGGTTAGTTGCATGATCGAATTTCATCATACAACATTGGTACCTTGAAACGAAATACTGTAAAACTTCCAAAAAAAATTGATGACACTTAATAACTACAAACATTGTATCAAGTTATATTAAAACATGTTTTTATGCATGTTTATAACGTTATCGTTCGAACTCAGCTTGGCCGGTTTTCTTCTTTATTGTAAAAAGTTAATACCTCCCAGGTTCTAAGTCTAAGTAGACAGATAGTCATTGGATTTTGCAAAGCCTTATTTTCTTTTATTTAAGCTAGTGATTAAGCAGGACACGTTTTTTCTCAGCCACAATCTGAAGCCTTATCTGCTCGCCTGCTCATGTCTCGGCTATCTGAAGGCATAATATTTGGGCACTTGGCATTACGTAGAGTTATGCATGTGGTAGAAGTGACAAACCTGTAAAGCATTTGAAAAAAAAAGTATATGTAGCCGTAGTAAATATTACGTGTGATTTTAATTTGAAATGCCGTTATTATTGATGCCAGGCATATATTTAAAACAATTGTAAAAACATCCATAACTGTTATAAATATGAAATGTGGATTTCTTTATTTTGGGTGACTTTTTCCAATAATATATTCATATATTTAAGTCTAATTAAGATACCGTTTATGTACGTACTTAGTACGTACATATGACGAATAAAAATACCTAGATAAAAGTAATAAAATCAAAAATGTATCTGTACAAGAAATTTTATCCGCACAGGCAATGATACCTTAACGCAAATTATATTTTAAACATTATATTTTAAACAAAAGCAGATTGTTCAAAACGAATGTAACGCATACAAAAATACTTATTATAAATTAAACGAAAATAATCATGTCACCTCTACCACATTCTAAAAGCAACACACGACGTCCTTACGCCTTATCTCCAAATCGTCTCGGCTTATTTTTTGTGAATTATTTTGGAGCAAACCTTTATCTGCTCTAAAAATAATTCTTTATTTTGGAGCAGTAAAGGTAAACAGGGAACCCATCCGGTGTCATTGTTTGATGCGATTTTTTTCATTGTTTTTCAATGACATAATGCGAAATTGTTTGTATATCAGTAATCTATGTTTTTGTCATACTTGTTTGTGGTTAAACGTTGGTATTTTTTTTACCTGGATGCCTTAGGTGTCCTTTTATTTTGAAAATTTCGCACGGTTATACATAAATATAAATAAAAGATTAGGTCTATAATCTGATTTTTGATATGGTATTCTAAGTAAATTTAATTAGGACATTCCGAATTTCAGTATATTTTTATGACTTTCAGCGTTGTGGAAGCAATGGATTTGGAAAAAGTGCACTCCATATTTATGTTTCAGCTAGACCAGGGTTCGAACCCGATTTCTTTATTTTCAGCATTGTTATTTTTAGGTAAGGAGGCCGGTGAGATAGGGTCTTTTATATATTTAACACATTGTAAAATAAGCTATCTTTTCAAGCAAATTTTACTAGCTTTTAAATTTATTATATATTCTTTCGATAGCGTTTAAATTTACGGACAATGCCTTTAAAAATTCACATGTGAAAAATATTAGATACAGTTTCATATTTAATCTAAAAAAAACAGACACAAAAAGTCTCAAGACTATCCTTGCTTTTCCTCCTAAAACTAATACAAATTCGTTCCACTCATGCATTTCATAGAGCAGGAAGCATGGGCAGTTTGCATGATTTATGAGCGGTCCCGGGTTCGCTCCGGGCAGTGTCTTAGCAAATTGTTTTCTTAATTAGTTGTTAACTGTCCACAATGATTTATTAGTTCATCCAACTTTCTGTCCTCAGGATATTGAGGACATGGTTTTAAAATGGTAATTAATAGGCTTGTGTAATTTATTCATATTATATTATACTAAGTAGTTTTTTGATGTTTCGATTTCGCCGATAGGTCACTGTCGTGGTGAAACTGTATCGTTTGATATATTTTGGCACATTAAATTTTTATTACTGTCCCACTTCTAGAGTCAATTAAAGATTAATTATATTATTAGGCAGACTTTACATATACCGTTGACTTAGGTAAACTAGAGGCGACTTCCTACATCTCAGTAGTTCAAATCTGCTGATGACAACAATTTCTGCGAATAGCACTATTAAAATCCGCTGATGACAACTATTTCTGCTAATGGCAATTTTCACTCAGACCGGTTCTGAGCCACCTGAATCCAGGATTACTTTACAGTCTTCTTTAAACATCAGTCCAGACGTGAACTCCCGAAGACTCTGCTACCGCTTCGGTTATCTGTCCTACAAACAATTTGGTCCACTCATTGCCACTTACCAGCAGATAAACTGTATGCTCGTTTGATAGTTCAGTCTTGTAGAAAATCTTGCTCATCCCTGTAGCCTCGGGGTCAGAATAGGGCTACGGTATCCCCTGCCTGTCGTAAGAGGCGACTAAAAGGGGCTTCCGGGGTTGCAGACGGCTAGAGTGGGAGCTCGAACCGTTCGATCAGGCAATCCCGGGAAGGACGACAGTATGTGTGGTCGCATACCGTCGTAAAGACTAGACGGAGCGGTGGGCCCAGCCGCCCATCTGGGAGGAGCCCGATGGGGCAGCGCGCTCGGAGGATTCCGGTTGAAGTCGTTTCGAGATCCCGGAGTCCTCCTTTTCAGCGCCGAGGACGGCCACCGCGGGGGTTTTAGTGCGGTAAAAATCCCACATAACCCTACGTCGCTCCCACGGCGTCGGGTACCTTTGGAAGGTTTCCCCCTCGAAAACAAAAAAAAGGCACTTTATGAGGGGATGCAACTTAGTCCTCAGATCAATCTTAATTACCATTCTGTTATTGGTCGTTACCATAACCATGGGTGGCATGGACCACACAAAACCTAATGAGCATGCTTCTTTGCTGGATTACATAAAATCCACTATTAATAGTTTCGGTATGTGCCATTTCCCACGCTAGACACAGAATTTTCAACACTTTCGTCTAATGATGACAGATAGACAAACAGTGTAGGAAAATGAGTGGTTTGGCACACGGAACGTGTTTCCGAAATTATCATTTGGCATCCTACTCGATATGTATTTTTTGGAAACCGCATGAAAATTTGTCAATTAAAAAATGGCTGTTATGTTGAAACACCTTACTGGACATGGTTTGCACGTTGTGATGGTAGGTACGTTTTTTTTTATTTTGTATGAAAATGAATAGCTTAGTCAAACTCAGGGTTCCGGGTTCGTTCGCCGGCCAGGAAAAGTCTTATGAATTAATTGGAATTTAGTTCTGAGAAAAGAGTAGGAACTATGGAGATGTATTGATATCCTAACTTCATGTGTATACTTCAAAGTAAGTTACGAGTTGAGACATCTAATATGATTCTTACCACACCTTTTAAATCTATAACAGAGTTTAACGCTGTTGTTATAAGAAATAGTAAGCAGTTATATGGTATACATATTACACAGAGTCGTGGTAAAAAATTAAAAGCGTATGAGGCTTCAGTCAATTCTATAAATACAAAATATTTAGTTGCATATCCGAACATAGTCTTTACTATCAACAGATTTCTAGATAAACATATCTACGAGTTCATAAACGAAGCCACGAATTTAATAGTCAGGAATCTAACAGTTAACTTAACAAGATTTTTAATACCCGCACCACGTGGTACCGCGGCCAGGCGCCATAAATACAGCGCTCGTCTGCGCAAGCGCAGGTAGGTACGCCCGCCAAACGAGATTGTTCCTTTTTTAAAAAATAACTTCAGCACTAAACTATCTTGGACTTAAGATCGTACGGAATAGGATTTAAGATGAAATGCAAACGAAATGTGTCAATACCATAATTCACTTTGGACTTTCTCGCTTCTGAAATAAAGCTCCTTTTACGGATTTGACGAGCCAACTGTTTAAAACTGTGATACAGAAATTTAAGGTGTAAGCTCCATCTGTAAAGTCGCTTTTGGTCTGTGGTGGTTAAGTTTTTTCTGGTCATACCAGATTTTGGTGTTCTTTTGGTTATTTTTTGTGACAGCCTGGACGCTACGGTGGGTGTTTTGCGGGGTCACTGAGGATAATAACAGTAAATTATCGTCGTTCGCTTTATCGAAATTTGCCGGACGCTCCAATAGTCACATTTTAGTGGTTTGTATCGTGTGAATAATGCGCTATCTGAAAGTTATATGTTCGGTCGTGGGATAAGAAATGTTACTGTTTTGGGTTACGAAATAGAAAATTGATTGGATTAAAAATTTTTTCTAATTCGCAATTATCCAACGTAGTGAACTATGGTCTGAATTCTTATAATTCTGAGAGGAGAGTGTTCAGCGGTGGGAGAGTAAAGGATTGATGATTATTATTATTATTATTACTATTCTTGAGTTTTTATTTGGGCTTGTTAATAGAAGGAAATATCGGTTATGTTTTTATTTTTAAAGCGAGAAACTACGGGCATAGTTAGAATTATTATAATGCAGACGTACTTAAATTATATTTAAAAAATTCTTATTTGTTGACGTGTGAAGGCTTTTGACTTTTTATTGGAATTTGACATCACACAATTTTAATTTATATAACCACACACTAATTCAGTTTTTATGTGATAGCTAATAGTTGTAAAATTTCAGATTCGCACATTTTTATTGCACACGAAATGTCAATTTTTTGGAACAGTTCACCGGAAATTCCTATGTATTATGTTTATTTTGATTCTAGACATAGCAGTCTTTTTATATCACGAATTATATAAGAATTTTGATAAATTTATTATTTTACTTTAGGGTGGTTTCAAGATCGGGTTGATTTTAGCGTAGCTCCGTCGATTTGATACGATTCTGAGAGACAAATGTTTCCGAGAAATCTTAGTTAGTTCGCTTGTGATATTGCAAATCACAGGAAATACAAGACCGAAATTCTGATATCTCTGCTCAATCCACCTGTGAACAATTAACTTAATTAAGATTCAATATGTTTTGAATAGAACTGTTCTATCTTATCCATATGCTATGGTGCTTTGGGTTTTTGTAAGCCATTAAAATTTACTTCAAATGTATCTGTATGTGAAAAGTACATTAAAAATTTGTCATTGTTAGAACATGCAGACATACAAATAAAGAAACAGACATAACGGTAAGACTAGTGATGTTACTAACATACCTATCGACTAATTTAAAACCTCGATTTGCAACAGTTACTTGAAAAGATTCAGTTACAAATGTACAAGATGAATCAGACGACTTCAAAGTTGATTCCGATTCCGCCAATCACTGTCACGCGTCATAACAGCACCTATTTAACTCAGTAATAGAATTAGAAACAGGACGCAGTACAATACAAACAGGCAAAGCAAACTCGGTAGTCCAATCGTTTGACTGTCATTTGTATCGCTATGGGCGATCGTGATCCTCAATCAACGGCAGAGGGGGACAGCATGAGTATTGACACAGGTGTGAGGGAGGCAGGTATACGTCTGTGAGCTCCGCAGTACTGGTGCTAATGAGACAGGAGGGGTTCTAATTGCGTGTGAACATACAAACTACGTGATAATTCCTATTCTGTAGTTCTTTATACAGGTATAATAAAATCTTTTAGACCGTGTGTGGTCGCTATTAGGCGTGTGATGCTAAGTATGTAAATGCTTTTATTAGCCTTATTTGTGGATTATCGTAAATCTTAACTTGATTTGCATTCGCTTTTAATCGATGAAGATACGTGTCTTCAATTCCTTATTGGTTTTCTTGAAAGTTTATTAAAGTTAGATTTTCATTCCACTAAACGTTAAGTGTCATGAACTATAAGTTTAGATTCTGAAATCGGAGGTCTGTTTAGTCATGAAAAGATCGGGAAAGTTAAATTTTGATGTTTTTGTGTCCGCTTCATTCTCATACCGGGACTTTTTTCAAAGCAGTGGTAGGTTATTGACGTACAAACACTCTTTAATAATTAATTTTGAATAAATGAGATTTGAACTTCAAATTTGGACTGTATGCTCGTGTGTCATATCTACATTTTTATATAACATTTCCTTTAAAATATCTGATAATTATAGAAATATAACTTACTATTTCTTTCATTTGAAAAGATAAAGATCTTGCAACATATAGTTTGTTGTTAAACAACAAAAATAGACAATTTTGACCAAACCCACCCAATTAAGGCCCGCCAAAATCGTATCCACATCCGATGACGTCACTCCACTATTTATCTTCCAAAACGATGTTCGTGACCAAAACCGGGGTTGCCAAAAAAAAGAAAGCCAATCGCCCGAGCATTCTCAGAAGTGGACTTGTTAGTATCGCCATTTATTACACCACGGACACTCCTGATATTAATGTTGCCAAGTCAATTCGTTTCGTTGCAAAAACACTTGGTAATGTCAAATTGTTGTATGCACGGGGAAAAAGGTCGCAAAATAATCTTACTTTGGTTTTATTCTTTTTTAATATCTATAAATTTAATTATTTTATGAATTAACATAAATGACATGTAGATCTATGCGAATTATATCTTAGGTGTGCATTCATCTATCTACCTTGTTTTTGAAGTGCACCACCGACATAGCCTTCCCCTAATTTTATCTCCATCCATCCATCCATCAGCCCTTTGAGGTTCACTGCTGGACATAGGCCTCCTAAATGACACCACCCAAACCGGTCCTGTGCCTTCTGAATCCAATAAATAATTGGATTCAGAAGCACAGGACAATAATTTTATCTATACGTAGGTAATTTCATAAACTTGTACTTAATAAAATAATTTAATTGTAACATTTACGTTGAAGTACTTATAGTGGTCATCCATCCAGTTTGCGACCGCTCGACGTTGCTATTCTATCTTCACATACCAATGCGTATTTTATGAAGGTATTTGTAAAATTGTATTGTTTTTTTTTTATCTGACTGAAGTAGCAAACGAGCATGCAGTCCACCTGATAGTAAGTGGTCACTGCCGCCCATGGACATCTGTAATCAACTACATACAGAACATGGGTTTCTATCTGAAGTCAATCACAGATGCGTTGCTACTCCCGAAGACTGTTATGGTCGCCTCATGTGAAATGTGCCGGCAACCAAACCCTTTTATCGAAACGCATGAAATACGTCACGCTAGAAATAGGTGTGACGGTCGAACTATGTGATTAAAGCATTTTATTCATTCAAAAGTGGCAACCATAAAATCAAACAAAAACATAAACAAACAACAAATACAAACATTTGCGAACATTAAACGGATAAATATTGGCGTTGGATTTAATATTCGCATTTTCGAACGAAATATTTGCAGTTGACAATATTGGCATAGACGAAGCCATTTACAAATAAATACGCGACTATACGGAAATGCATGAATTCGTTGGTTTATATTTTGAACTAACTCAAAATTTGAGGGTATTTGAAATATTCATAACTTTAATTGAAGTGGTGTTATTTTGTCACAATTGATTTTGCAAATGTATGTGTACATATTTACCACAAAATTAATATTTCATGCTGCTAGTGTCTTGGGTACATTTCCAAGGGGCAGTGACTTGGCTCATTTATTCTATTTATAATTGTAAATTTTAGTAAATAAATTGTAAATTTGGATTATATATTATAATGTTTAGTTTCTTATTTGTGTGTATTTAACTAATTACAAGTATTTAAATAAATTATCTAAATTAAATATTTCATACTTCTGTAATCCTGTTTTTTATAATATGTATATATTTTACATTTTTATAATATATATAGGAGCAAATGAGCTTACATTCAATCTAATGGTAAATGGCCACTGTCACCTTGTTTTTTCGAGGGGGAAACCTTCAAAATTTACACTACGCCGTCGGAGCGACGTAGCGTTATATTTTTAGCGCACTAAAACATCCCCGGTGAATGGTCATAGCGCTACAAAGACGACTCCGGGATCTCCAAAGGAACGCAACCGAAGTCCTCTGAACGCATTGTCCCATCGAGCTCTTCCCTGGTGAGCGGCCGGGCCCACCGCTCCTCCTAGTCTTTACGATAGTATGCGACCATACATACCGCCCTCCTACCCAGGGTCGCCTGACCGAACGGTTCGAGCTCCCACTCTAACCGCCCGCAACCCCGGAAGCCCCTTTTAGTCGCCTCTTACGACAGTCAGGGGATACCGTAGCCCTATTCTAATCCCGGAACTACAGGGACGGCCACTGACACTTATAGACACTTGTTACCCGAATCTATCGGATAGGTCTCTCTTACCACTCTCTTTAGACCAGAGTACAACAGCGTTTAACTCAAATTTTATTTGACAAAAGAGACAAGCAAAATTTCTAACAATTGTTTTAGCCTTTTTTGCTCCAAAAATACCACCATATTAAGTTTTTTTATGTACAAATAGCCTAGTAAATTTATGATTTTAGACTAGTATTATCGCGGAATTGATACACTATAATACTTAACGGGTACCCACGATATGCGGTTTGTGAATTCTTATAGAATTCTTTTTGCCGATATTTCGACCCAGTTGCATGGATCGTGGTCACGGCCAAACTGCGGTAGCGGGGAGAAACCGTTAACAAGCACTAGTGGTAAATTAACCTATCTACCCTACGTCTAGTTCGTTTTTCTTTTTTAGGTTCCATATCACGACACACAACACTAAATGTATCTTTACGCACCACACTTTGCACTATTTGAGATTTACATAAACTAACCACCGGATTCCACGCTTGTGCAAGTTTAAAACCATCTTCTCTGTTAAAATTCTTAGGATGTTTTTTGATCTCTATAGCTTCTCTTACTAAACGTGGGAAAGAATTCATATCTATAAGAATTCATAAACCGCATATCGTGAGTACCCGTTAAGTATTAAAATAGCCTAGTAAATTGATTGTACCTATAGATTATTCATCTTGAAACTAGACTTTTCTATTGGCATTATTGACACCTGTTGTGAACGTTACAGAAAAACTGTCATTTAAAGAACTACCCAAGGAGTTACTTGACTCAGCACTGAAATACGACGTCAAAGGTTATACTACTCGACTCACGAGAGCTTGTGTGACTTAAGAACTTCGCTTTGATCTGCCAGCCCTTCGTGACTCGGTTACTGGAAGTACTTTTGAAATTAAGTGCTAGCTTGTACTATTTTGGGGAATTTATTATGAACAATCGTAGTTTTGGTGAATAACTTCCAATAGTATTTGTCTTAAGACATTATTTCTCCACTGTCATAAGACATAAATAGTTTGTCTGAGTATGTCGTTATCAACCCATTATGGTCCCACTGCTGGGCAAGGGTTTTCTGTCAGAATTAGAGAGTTTTAGGCCATAGTCCAACTCACTGGCCAAGTGCGAATTGGTGGACTGTACGTATGAATATAAAGGAAAATAAAAATCTTAAAAAATGTCCACAAAGTCGTAAATGTAAGTTTGGAACTAGTGTCCTGATTTTATCCACTGATGCTCAATAAAAGGTTAATTTCCTCTATTTCATATCACGGCACAAATCAGTTTTGCCGACTTTTGTAATTAGACGTATATACGTGCAGTGTCCTTTTGAAATGTATATGCTAAAACTTAAGAAATAATTATTTTGAAGAAAGTAAATAAACGGTACAGTGCATGCATCAAGCACCAAAAAGCAGCTGCGACTGATACTCAAAATTGACGTTGTAGCATTTCAGTGCCATTATCTTTCTAAAAGCTGTTAAATATAATATTCATATATTTTATTATAAGAAATTAATAACTAAAGTTGATATACATTTATTGAATACGCATACGCATAAATATCGTCAATCAGAGATCCGCAATATGAATTGCGGATCTCTGATTGACGATCTGGGACCAATCGCGTCGTAAGCTTAAAACAACCCTGTTTGTATTGATATCACGGATAGAAAAAGAATAAACGCTTCATGTCAATGACGGTTTGGAAAAAAATAAAAACTGTCCATCATGTTTAAGTGCTTAAAAACAAACATTAGAACTGTGCGCTGAGAAAATAGCAGTTATTTCGAAATTACAAACAGACAATTTTATTCATTCGTATACACGAGCTGTCCTTACAAGAAAAATATTTTAATCTTCATTTTATTGTCCTGCACACCTTGCGCAGATCCAGTTTGCGAAATAAAGTGTGAATGTTGAACACGAGTGTACTTTTACTTCGTTTTTGAGCAAATAACATGCAATATTTTTTGCATGTAAGGGCTCGACATAGTGGTAAATTTTTATGCGATTCGGTGACGTAATTTTTGAAACGAAAATATGTTAACGGAAATTGCTACGGATATTAATAGATGACAAATATTTAATCGTGATTATTATATCGTTATTTTTATTATTAACACATTATTGTCTCACAAAATAACAAGACTATCGCTACGTCTATCTGGCTAGTGAAGTGTAAGGTAACAGACATTATCTTACTTATAATTTCTTATTTTTAGCGCGTACACCTCATGCTATGTGATTCTCCTAGCGATAAATCACGTGAATAAACGCTTTCTACATTCATAGCCCCACAGTAGGATTTTCTCCTGTGTCGTGGGTGCCATGGACACACACAAAGACGAATACACAAACACCCAGACCCAGAACGAGAATCTAAACTCATCATTCAGATACCTGTCTGGCCGGGAATCGAACCCGGGACCCACTGCGTGTCAGACCGGTATGGTAACCGCTGCGCCACGCGGGTCGTCAAATAATAAAGCATGATATGAATAGAATAAGAAAGCATGATAATTACGCGAAAGTGATGGGAGAATGAAGTTTATATATGACTTTCAATTATAGGCAAATTTTCTTAAGGAACCTACTTCAAATTTACCAGAGACCATTAGACCTTTGCTATCCCTGAAAACGTAAACATTTTAACACCGTTCGTTTTATCACCTACCGAATTACCTGTCGAAACTCTTTAAAGGAGATCTATCTTTTCAACGACCTTTTCAAGTCAAATCACACTGAAAAAATCGTATAACCTCAATCATTTTAAAATGTGGTAGAATCAGTGTAGACGTAGACCGACCGAGGAGTTACCTTCGCCGTCCTTATTTCTACGGTGAAGCAGATCTTACGTTTGCCGACTCATTTTTATATGGTGACGACATATAAAACGAGTCGGCAATAACGACGACGTGGTGATATTTTATGAGGTGACGATCTTCGTCCTCAGGACCAGCTACGGAACTCTAATTGACTTCAGATATAACCCATTTTTGTATGAGTAGTTCATAGATATCCATTTACGACAGTGACAACTTACCATCAGGTACCCAAATTTTGTAGTATTCACGAGCTTTAAGATGGTAGGGCGGTGAATCTTGTAGATGGGAAATCATAGGATAAAAGATAAATTGATCTATAGGTATTTACGTCTTAGAAACGAAGATGATACAGCGTCTTTACAACAAACTTAGTTTACACTAATTGACATATAAACTTCTTAACTTCTAACCTGACTGCATGCTCGTTTGCTGCAATCGCATAAAAAAGGCGCCCATGTAACTCACCCTTAGTTTTAGTGATTGCATAGCGAGCAATTTTGTGGAATTGTTATTAGGCACCAGTAAGTGGGTACCGATGATACCGGACTTCGATGCCAGTTAACATTAAGATAAACACCACTTATGTTTAACACGCACAGTTCCGGGCTTATTTAATTTTTGATCGCTGACTGGTAAATTAGTTTGTTTTAATTGCGTGATTACTGGATATATACGGTTTAAAAGGTTTGTTAGCGGATTCGATAGTGCTTCTGTATTAACGAACTCGATTCTAGATACGATCTAGATTGCTCTAAAATTAAAAGAAGGGAATGCGTATTTTTGAATACAAAGAAATAAAGCTTTGTGGATGATAATCTTACTATAACCTGTATTTGTTAACGAAAAAATGAACGTTTTCAAGTACCTATTCGATTTTGACATGTCATTAAGAATTCAGTTTTCGCCCCATTATCTTCCATCTCTCGTCAACCCATTATTGTCCCACTGCTGGGCATGGGTCTTCTCTCAGAATGAGAGAGTTATAAGCCATAGACCACCGCGCTGGCAAAGTGCGAATTGGTGGACAATCTCTTCCATGCTCTAAGCATAGAATACTGGTTCATGCTTATTTTTTCTGGCATTCAGTCCATCTTATGATAAGTGGTCAATTCTGCCCATGACCTGTGAGCAGTTTAGTGGGACAGGGTAATACCTGAAGTCAATTACAGTTGGAAGTTCTTCTAAGGACTAAGATGGTGCCCTTATATGAATGTGAACCGGCACGATACCCCTTCACCGAAACGCAAGCACTGCTATAAATAAATAACACGCTTTCTACACTCATAGCCACTCCTGTGTCGTGTGTACCATAGACACACAAGACGAATACACAAACCCAGACCCAGAACACGAATCTAAACTCATCATTCAGATACCTGTTTGGCCGGGATTGAACCCGGGATCCATTGCGCGTCAGACCGGTATAGTAACCGCTCCGCGCGGGTCGTCAGATGTGGCGGAGGTTCCTCGTTTCAACCACACTCGTTTTACTTTGCTACAAAATTGTTTAGTAATAATTTTAACAGTTAATTAATTCAGTTGTCTTCATACAACACTATAAATAGATAGCACACCTTCATGATAAGATTGTGTCATGTTTTGTTCCACAATAACATGTCTTATCAACACTTGTATCGTTTTGAATGTGCAATGTGATTCAAATGTCAGAATATCATGTTCTAGTAGCTCAATTTGAGGAAGATTCTACTATATTCCTATTCATATATTATATATTTGGTACTGATGAAATTTTAAGTCACAGATTAAATACTGTTAGATTGATTATACACATTTGGTACGACCAAGTTATATTAGGGTATTTCTTAATTTGACATTGTAAATAATTATTAATACTGGAAACGTTGCACGCCATGACAGTATATGGCCGATTGTGTAGAACTATATATTTTGATCGGAGACCATGTTATACCATAATTATTGCAAATAAATATATTCTGTTCTATTCCAAGGACTAAATGTGGATAATCAACCAAGTATTTGGCACCAAGTACTAAGGTACCAAATGGGGTATAATCGAACAATATGAACAAACGAACATCAAAATCAAAAATTTCAAAGTCTAAAGCATGGAGGATTTTCTATTTTCTTTTAGTAGTGATAATAGACAATTTATAAGCAATTGAAATCCTGGTTGCTGTTTCTTGTAATGTAAAAATTAAGATCTATATAATATATATTTCATCTGATATCTTTATTTATATAGATACAACAGGGAAAGTGAATAAATTTAAATAATATAAACTAGAATAAATAAAAACTAAACTTGTGAATTAATAACAGTAAGGAACTTATTACTATAAATAAAACAAGCCATCTAAAATTGCCGTGTGAAGCATGGTTCCCAAAACACTGACGGAATTACCTTGTTGTACGGCTAGACTTAATCTTTGTGCAAAGTAGCCGCAGCTTTTGGTGAAGCTCGAACAAGTCGGTAGACATATCTGACATGATTTTTTTCATGTCAGATGACCATGGACCCATGGTCTCTATTGCAAGCGCCGCAAACAAATAATTGTCTTGTTAATGTCTGATGTCAGTTTTTGTAGTTTACAAAATTTCCGATATTCAAATCTCGGATCCTGTTTTCGAATTGATGAAAATTTAATTATGATTTTCTTCACCGCCTGTTGTGAATTTATTTATGTGGTGTCTCTATGTTAAGTTTACCTTTGTATGTGTTATAATTTAGATACGGTACAGGAGTTTGGCTTCAAATATGTACAACAATTGGATGTTATAGAGCAACTAGTTGTACCCTGCGCGCGTTGCTACGCCATCACAAAAAAATACACCAGAAACCTTCGCGAGCTCATGAATAACAACTTTGCTAAACATCATCACATGATCAAATGAATAGTTAACGATTCTATGGAGGACATACAGACAAACATTCAATTTAATAAGAGAAGAAGAAGAAAGATGTACATAACACATACAGCGAGCGTTAGATATATTGTTTATGATTGATGTCGCAAAGGATCATGTAGGCAATCAATCCACGTGATGGTAAGTAGTCACTGCCTTCTTTGGAACCTATGGAAGTACTATTGGAAGTCAATTAAAGATGCGCACTCCGAAGACTTAGTTCTCATTGTCGTCTGTTTCTTAGCAGTTTCAAGGTGGTAGAACCAGTGTAGTTCAACCGGGAAAGTACCAGCGCCACGCCTATTTCTAGCGTAAAGCTTTTCTTGCGTTTCTATAGAAGGGCGTGGTTGTGGGCACACTTTCACATAAGGCGACCATCACAGTCCTCGGGAGTAGCAACGCATCTGTGATTGACTTCTTATGAAAACCATGATCTATATGTAGTTGATTATGTACAGAGGTCCATGGGCGGCAGTGACCTCTTACCATAAGGTGGACTGCATGCTCGTTTGCTACTTTAGTCGGATAAAAAAAAGATTTTTTATATTTTTACTAATTTTGATTATGCGCCATTTTTATTCCACATTCTCATCACACCATGATACCATGGTACCCGTGCAAACAGATAAGCTATCACGTCAAATGGTCTACATGTGTTAAGCATTAGATATATGGAGTAACATCGATCACTGTTGACCAGGGATTAAGATATCGAGATTTGCCGAGATTAGCCCAACGGGCTAAGGGTTTGGGGTTCCGTGTTGATTATCGATATGGAAAAACCTTTTGTTATTCAAATCTATTTTTATATTAATAATAATTTAAAAATTTGAATAACCTGTATGCATAATAATTACGTACAGAAATACAATATTGATATTTATTTGTTACGTACACATCATAATGCAACTGTATTTTCGGTGCAGTCTCAAGGCGCATAGCAAGAATTAGTTGAGTATAAAATATGTTAAAACAAATCGCCAAAACGCATAAAAGCAACATGGTGGATCATGCTTCAGACCTTTATCGATTAAGGGAGGTAAGACCTATGCCCAGCATCTGTAAGCAACCTCATACAGAACAAAGGTTCGCTTTGAAGTCAATCATAGATGCGTTGCTACTCCCAAGGACTAAGATGGTCGCCTCATATAAAAGTACGACTGCAACCACATACGAGTACATCCTTCCCCTGAAACGCAAGAACTACTTCATGCTAGAAATGGGTGTGTCGGTGGTACCTTCGCGGTCCAACCATAGACATATGTAGCGTAGAACCATACCGTATTTCCAATAGGTCCTCCAGGACTATTGATCTATTTGGCATTAGTTAAAACAAACACCTTAGTAAATATAGCTAGTTAATGTCTCTTTATTATACCTGTTCTGTTGATTTTAATGCCGGATTTTCATTCTTAGTTACAACTTTAAGTTAATTAAATGCCGTGTTATACAGAACCCAGGTTTACTAAATCACATGACACATTGACGAAGATAATTTTACGAGTGAAGTGAAGAGATTTACTCCATGACAGATATCCGTTAATACCATGACATGTTACGCCACAAAAAAAATTTTTGGGAAATAAAAAATCTTGTATTGTCATATATTTATACTAGCATAACCCGCGACTTCGGTCACACAGACCATAGTATGACCAAGTTAGACCCCGCCCTCCACCCTGCTTTAATAATAGTCAACAATATATTAACACACACGGTTAAATACTATTTTTCATTAAGCTTTCTTCAAATTAGGTGGACATACTAACTTTATTAAATTGTAGGAACAAATTGTAACTTGCATGTAGTTAAGTAGGTAAAGGATTTGTTTTCTGTACGCGTAATATTGTAATTTTTAAGTGTTTTCTCAGTAAGTGAATTTTAAAATTCTGAATGATAAATAATAAAGATATTAAGCCATATTATATATACCAAACAACTTTCCTCCCCATTTTAATCCTTAAAGGGCGAATTTCCGAAAATCCTTTCTTAGTGCTCACCTACACTATAAAAAAAAACGAAATTATAAACTTCTAATCAATAGTTTGGGCACAGTCTAGTACTGTGGGGCTGTGCGTTGATATGTGAGTAGTTAAATCAGTTGTCCTTTTTATATATAGATATACAGATATTTTAAAGTTTTATATTATTATTTTACTCGCTTAAACATTATACCGGCATGACTAAGTTTATCATGTTTCTTATCTCGTAATTACTTCGTGTAATGAATGCTTTGGGTTGTTATGCGACGAATTTAAATCGAGTGTCCGTGTCTTCGTAAATACACATTTTTGTACGCCTGTATCAATTATTCGGGTTATCTTATAAATAATTGCTTATCATACTGAATATTTTATGTATGCGTATGTTGCGAATGAAGTCAAACGGTTTGGGAAAACCTAAATTTAATAAAAAATAATGTGTGATTTGGGTATAAGGATTGTGGCCCAGGCTGTCCCATAGCTGTTTAGTTTGAAGAACACTTACGCGAGTATTTCGTTTTTAGGCTAAATGCCGAGTAGGTTTACCCACCGTTAACAAAATTGAGTGGCGTTAACACTTTCTTAGAAGCGCAGTAATGACAATCTGAGGTTAAATGATGACCATGGGCTGCAATAGGCTTTTCCCACCAGGGAGCATGCTCGTTTGCTACATCCATATTATCACTACATAGTATAACACAAACAAGTTCTCGGAGGTGTGTGAAGTCCACCAATTCGCACTTGGTCAGCGCGGTGGACTATGGCCCAGTACTCTCTCATTCTGAGAGAAGTCCCGTGCCAAGCAGTGGGACAATAATGGGTTGACGAGAGTTAAAACAAAGTCGCTTTGCGCTGTCTGTCCATATGTATGCTTAGATCTTTAAAACTACGCTACGAATTTTAATTACGCAGTTTTTTAATAGATAGAGTGATTCAAAAGGAAAGTTTTTATGTATAACACATAAATAAAATAGTGGAGGAACATCGATCAATTTTAGATGTTTTACTTTTAGGCGGAACGAAGTTCGCTGGTACGACTAGTAAAAAATAAATGGTTAATTATAAAATTTTTCGTACGTATTTCTTTAAACATATTCATTTAGTGCAACTTACTGTGGCGACCTCCCGCTACTCATCAAGAGATGGCGCTACTAGTATTCTGAAACACGCTATCGAAGCATTCTCAGAATCCTGCATATATACAAGTTCCGAACATCAACTGTCGGAGCACGGCCGCTCCCCAGGCATGATCACCTAGCCTGGCGGGAGATCTCCCTTTGCCAAAGTGGTGACCCCAGACAAGGACACGTCCCTTCACGATGGTGGCGACGTCACACCCTGGATGGACCGCAGCATCTCAACATCAAATTAGCAGCTCATCAGGTGCATCGCAGCACATTCGGAAACGCTTCCTGTGCCTGGTCCAGCTGCTCTCCGCGACATCACGGACGGCTTGAGCAGACATTGCTCGCCTCCACACTTCGCTCCACCTTCACATCCCGACTCACCGAGGATAGAGGGCTTCCCAAGACCTGACTTCGCCCTCCCATCTCGACTCACCGCAGATAGAGGGCGATCCAACGGTACTTGCACGCGAAGACTTGCGGACCTATCGACCTCCGGTCTGAGCAGGGGGTGATGTGGCGACCTCCCGCTACTCATCAAGAGATGGCGCTACTAGTATTCTGAAACACGCTATCGAAGCATTCTCAGAATCCTGCATATATACAAGTTCCGAACATCAACTGTCGGAGCACGGCCGCTCCCCAGGCATGATCACCTAGCCTGGCGGGAGATCTCCCTTTGCCAAAGTGGGGATGGATGCAGCGAGTAGTGCCCACATTACTTTAATATTAATGTAAGGACTATAATTTAGGGTCTCATACTTGCCCATAATTCGAGCATACACGACATTTATAGCTGTTCAACAAAAAAAAAAAACATTATTTAGACAAGAACCTATAACTCTAGTTTCTCTTTATAATAAAGACAACACGAACAAGATTTATTGGCAATAAAAAATCGGTCAGCAAACTATTGCCGTGTTCTTAGAACATCATTCGTTGCAGTCCTTACAGTTAATTAAATGGAGCTTTTAAAGCCTTAATTGATTATTATCTAGACACGTGCTTCGAGCGGATAAAAAATAAATAGGAAAGATAACTAAGGCAGTTAAGGTGTTGTTTCATGACGGCGGCTGACGACATGCATAATATATTTAAATTAAAAATAGTCGCCTAATACACACTTAAATGATGTAGTTTACGATCAGTGGAAATGACGTTTAGGTTTGGATATTTTTAATTAGTTTTATTAATGTGTTAGTTTACGATTTGATTAAGTATAGCTAGAAACGCTTTTTATGTTTCATATATGTTGAGTTTATAATAATGTGCAGTATGTTTTACTTAAATACGACTTAATACGACTTGTTAGTCGAGACTTATTTAAATCTTTTAGAATATGTAAACTACTTTAATAAAACTTTTAATCTTAAAATGAATGGGTGTGTGTTTTATATTGTAGATCAATTTTCATTGACCAGAACGTATTAATTGGGGCATGTATAGAAACCAATATTTAAATAACTTTTAATTAAAATAATTAACTTGTTCCAGCCGCTACAATAATTTAACTGTGTTTTTTATTGCAGTGTTTTATCACTAATGTTATTCATGAACAAAATTGGTTTTTATATTTATGAGGTCAAAATTGTCCCACGAAGTCGTATATCTGTCAACGCGAAACTGTCCCTTAAATGCATATTTTATACGAGATAAGGCTTCAATAAAGGGTTGTGTATTGGTGGTGAGTGTAACGAATATTATTATTTGAACATTCGCGAATGCGAATGCGAATTTTTTTTTTTCGACGCCAACATGGGCTTCGCTCGGTTTACTTTCAGGATGCATGTGCATTTACACATACTACTTTTTTCTTTCTTATCTGACTGATGTAGCAAACGAGCATGCAGTTCACCTGATGGTAAGTGATCGCTGCCGACATAGACATCTGTAATCAACTTCATACAGAACATGGGTTCTATTTGAAGTCAATCAGTGATGCGTTGCTACTCCCGAGGACTATGATGGTCGCCTCATGTCAAAGTGTGCCGGCAACCACACCCTTCTATCGAAACGCAAGAAATGCTTCACGCTAGACATAGGTGTGGCGGTGGTACTTCCCCGGTCGAACTACACTGACCACCTTCAAAAACTATTAACCAGTAAAAAATATTTGGCGATTTTTTCTTTGATTGTCAAACGGCATTTCGACTTCATTTTGTGTGGATTTGACGACCTTTTTGTCATCAAACTTCAGTTCTATATTCCCAAAACCTTCGCACAATTGCGAAAGCGAATATTTAAAAACACGCGAATATTTATTTCATCACTATTGTGTAAGTTCAGCCATATATTGTTCACGAGCCAGTCATCGAACCTGGGACTGTTACGACACGCTGCATCAATTACTGGGCTTAAAAGGCCCTTAATTGCTTTTATCTTGGCATCTAAACAGGCGAGACGTATGACAGAAAAAAGGTAAAGTAGAATTTGTCAGCGCTCATATATTTTGTACCGCGAACATTATTTAATTTATTACTTAGCGTTTCTCGCGTTTATTGAAATAAAAAACGAAAGTTTCTCTACTGAGTTACTTAATGAGTTATTGTAGTTATTGACATCATTTTAAACCATAAATAATGTATTGTAAGTTTTTCTGTTTTCGGTTTATTTTTTTTTGCTTTAATAGAATTGACTTTATTATTTTTATTGATTTTTTTAAGGGTATATTTAAGAAACGAAATGAAATGATAACAATTTATCTATAAATTTATTGTGATTGATAAAAAAGCAGATGGATGTATCAATCATGCAGTTGGATCCTCTGCTATTAACATCAAGTAGACTACATGCTAGTACACAACTCTTTTTTAATAAATTAGAAACAGCATATAAGCATGCAGTCCACCTACTTATAAGTGGCCATCTGTAAGCGACTACGTATAAAACAAGGGCAACCTGAAGTCAAATTACAAAAAATATATAAAGTATTATTATAAAAATTAAAAAAAGTGTCTGTTAAAAATAGACAACTGAAATTGACTGCAATTCGTTTTTAAGCCATCAGGTCTTTTATTTTAATAATTTAAAAATGTTCTTGTATTCTGGTAATGTAAACAACTGACTGGTAACATTTTAAAAATTCGTAATACTGCAAGAATTTAATCAACGCTTATGGTTACAAATTGTTAGGGCTGCTGGTTTTCGGAATATCCAAAATTTAAGATTTTATTTAAAGTTTATCATAAGTAGGTATGCTATAATAATTGCCTTCTCAAAAAATATTAAATGTTTCCGTCAAAAAGTAACTATATTAAAACTTTTAAAATTTAAATTTTCTTATTTTCGTTTCTTTGGTGGGATAAAGTTGATCAAATTTGCAAGGCTGACCACTGAGTTTCTTATCGGATCTATTCAGTTGAGGTCGTGTTCCGATCCGGTGGTAGTGTAAAATATATAATATATATACAGGTATATATATATATATATATATATATATATATATATATATATATATATATATATATATATATATATATATATATATATATATATATATTAATAATATATGTAACTGACAATTTTTAAGCGTCATTTTTTATTTCATTTCATTTCTATATCGATGCATAAACCCTTTCAATCGAACCCGTCTTCAACGTATCCCAAACTTTATACTATATATACTACCAAATGAGCACTGCTTGAAATATTAAATACCTTAAAGTTTCGAAGACACTATGCTCCAAAATTCTTGTCGAGAAAAATGTTGTAACAAGAATTTAATTATCGCTTGCACGCAGTTTCGCTCGAGGCTGGGTTGCCACTGTTACAAAAAGACCGGATCTTTTTCGATGGGTGAAAAGTTTTTCATGCTAACAATTTTAAAGGTAATTGGTGTTGTCACGTTACAATGTTTTTCGATAGGTTACATGTTTATTTTAATACTAGGATTTTCCAGGGACTCCGCCCTCTTTGATCCTATTTACGAGTATCCGAGGTTTTAATCTTGGTCATAAGCTATATGTGTTCCAAATTTCAGCGAAATCTCACTATCAGTTTTTGCGAATAATAAACGCATTTAAAAGAATAATAAACACACAAACTTTAAGATAATATTAATGTAATATGCGTCTATTATGTCGTAGCCTAAACGGCGGTTGGCTCTTGTTTTTATTGTTATGATACGCGAACCTTTCTAAAAAAATTAAAGAACATTTTGACGTTTATTTTTCTTGTTAACTATTTTGTTTTCGTTATCAGTACTTACCAAAAGTCGATTATATATGCTGTGCTGTTACCGAGGTCTAAATTAGAAGGTCCCACACTCTTTCAATAGAGGTAAACTCACGTTACGTCGCCGTAATCTACCCAAGCAAAATAATAGTTTCACTATTAGTTATAACTATGATCGAGTAACGAAACGATTAGGAAATCCGGAGCGAATCGTAAGTCCATTAGTGCAAGTAATTGAACGAATCTTACTTATCTCCCCAATACACGCTAGTACGATTAATTGAGTGTGAGCCAAATGCAGCTCGTGACTGAAATATCTATGTACAAAATACTGATTGTCTGTATTCCATCCATCTATCAACCCTTAAGTCCACTGGATATAGGCCTCCCCTAATCTGCGCCTTCGACCGGTCCTGATCCATATGAATTCAGCGCTTTCCCGCCGTCTTCAGGTCATCAGTCCACCTAGACATAGGGCGGCTTCCATTTGCCCAGACATGGTCTTCATTACTTCTCTCGACTCTTCTACTCGACCGATCATCTGTCCTGAGAACGATGTGGCCTTCCATGTGTTCGTATTTAATTTCCGTATATATATTTTTCTACATTTCCTCTTATTTTATAATCAAGATATTGGTGTTCCTCTCACAACTGGACATGGGCCCTAGATTTAGGCCATAGACCAGTACGCTGGAATAATGGCGAAATTGTCTACGTAGATATCCTCGCATTATAGTCAGGTTTCATCTTTCATGCAAATTGATAATGGATTTTTTTTAATTGTACTGATTACAACTTCAATAATGAATGACCTCTAAATTAGAAACCTGAAGTTACAAATAATACTGGCAAATAGTTTGTAGGCAAGAAAAGTACGACGCCATATAATAATCAATGTAAGTCAAAACCTGCTCTCTCTCATTATTTTCAAAACTACTGAACCGATTCTGCGATACCTTGAGCTAAAATTAACACTGTATTTATAGGGTAAACCTAAAATAGGCACTTGGGGTCCATAAAAACCATGAACAGGGTCCATGCGGGTAGAACCGTGCGGGGAAGCCTGCGTTGTAACCACAACTGCATTATGAGTGTTGCATTCAACTTCCATCCATTTACACTGTGCGACTACGATTCATCTAAAATCGTTACGATATTATATATTACACACCAACAAACTTTCGCCTTTATAATTTTAGTATCATGTTTACATTTTATCTCTTTTCTTTCAATTACGAATTTAAATCTATTCAGCTACTATCGTTTGATCGTTGACGAGGTCGTATAGTGTAAACGGTTTTTCTCTAAAAGGATGGCCAGTAAAAACAATTACAAAATTACTTGCTAACTATTCGCAGATGTGGGCTTCATAAAGGATATAATTTATTCGTCTCTACTTCTTAATTAAGCTTTGTTGTTAATGTGTAAAATGTAAATATTAAGTGACTTACGTTTAATTATCGTCTAATTATAATTTATTGTGCTAATGAGTTGTTATAACTAAAGGGTAGGCATCTGGAGCCGTTTTACTTTTTCAAAGTAGTTTAAAATTGAATATGTTTAGTTTTGCACCTTTCATGATCACTTACTAAGCATAATTTATAAATAAACATTTTATTGCTAAGTCGCTTGCTATGTTTTTTGTTCTAAAGCCCCTCTTTACTAGTATTTTAAACGAATAAAGTGATACGAGTAAAAAATACTATAAGAATATTAAGGAATACTAGTACAAGTTAACTTTTTTACGATGAAGGAATACTCATGATAATGGGAAACTCAATATACGTTACTTTACGTTCTTACGGTAGTTCTGGGTTTCTCAGTACTTAAAAGTCTTTACAAACACATCTTTAAAAAAAAAATACTTATATTTTCTATAAAACTGTTTATAGGTAAGTCTTATATACTGAGTCCGTGTGCAATGGTGACAGCAGATGAGTTCTCAGGGACACACTATCTATCTACTAAATTTACTGACTTCTAGTAGGTCCTACGACTTTGACTTTTTTACGTCATTAACGAGAAAAGAAAGATTGGTACCATGAAAAGAAAGACTGGTACTTTTTGAGACACCTATAACATGACTAGGAAAGCTTTGCATTTTGTTCATTATGATAAGAAAGTCCATTTAAATCAACTATGTAATTACTCAATGCTAAGTCGCGGCCTGTATTTCTCACCTTTATGTTATTTATATCAGCTGTGTGTAGATGTACAGTGGTGTCAAGATTGTGGCGGAGCTGGATAGACTAACACACTGGACGGGCCTCTTGCCTTCAATCTTTCCGGCCACCGGTAGGTTTTAATTGGACCCTGATAAAAAGAAAAGACCTTGTTAGTCTCCTACCAGGTGGACCGATGACCTGAAGAAGACAGCGGGAAACCGTTGGATTCAGAGGGCACAGGACCGGTTGGAGTGGCGCCATTTAGGGGAGGCCTATGTCCAGCAGTGGACATCAAAGGGCTGATGGATGGATGGATGGATGGATGAAGAAGAAGAGATCCAGTCAACATATTACGTGAAATCGATTTATAAACATATCCATGATCTACTTATGAAGTTTTATATGTGCACAAAAGATATTACCCTTTAAAATGTACATGTTATGTCTTCTTACACTGGCGATTTTCAAAACGGTCAAGTAACATTAAGATTTTTTATTTTACGGTCAAACTTTGAACAGCGTTTATTCAATAGTAAAAAAGCTGTTGGATCCTGTCTGCTTAACAGGGTCCAATTAAACACATTATCTTAATATTTTCACTGTTTAAACAAATCTTATATGGAAATTTATATAGTTTTATTTTTAATTAGTGTTTTTGGATTTTTATTAGAGAATCTCTCGACTCTATAGTACCAAAGTATTTATCTAATTGTGTCAGGTGAAAAACGTAACAAATTGGGGATACTCGTTACCCTTGATTTGGGGTAAACACGTCCGAGTGGGGTAAACTGATTCCGACTCATCCAATTACGACCCTCCTAAAGGAGCTTTGGTTAGATATCCTGGCAACACTCGAAAAAATGTCGAATGGTACTTGACCGATACTTTCAAGGAGTTTTCGCTTGAATTATTGCGTAACAACTAACATATTTGTCCAAAGCTGAAATCTAAACTGATTTTTTATCTGGTGTTTTTTTTTATCTGATCGAAGTAGCAAACGAGCATGCAGTCCACCTGATGGTAAGTGGTCACTGCCGCCTATGGACTCCTGTAAGCAACTTCATATAGAACATGCAGTTCTATCTAAAGTTAATTACAGATGCGTTGCTACTCCCGAGGACTAAGATGGTCGTCTATTATAAACGTATGCCGGCAACCACACCCTTCCATCGAAACGTAAGAACTGCTTCACGCTAGAAATAGGTGTGGCGGTGGTACTTCCCCTGGCGAACTACACTGGTTCTACCACTCCTGGATGTGTGTAAATCCTCTGAATTTATTTAATTAAATTGCTTATATATCAGGTCGTATTACCTATCAATTAAACATCTTGGTAAATACTACAATTACTTAATAAAATGAGTAATCTTTACATTGTTATTCCGACAACATTATTTCATACTAAATATGAGTCGGTTGAATAACCTGCAATCATTCAAGCCTCTATTTATCATGATCGATTGTGATGATTGATGACTACAACAGTAGGTGAAACTGAATAATCTTGTTGATTATATTCAACTATTGTTCTGTCTATCGATTTGCATTACAGCTCCTTAAGGTTCTTGGCGTTACATGTATGACACACGTATTCGATTACTATGAAATATGTAATTATATTGTCCACCAATTCGCACTTGGCCAGCGCGGTGGACGATGGCCTAAAACCCTCATTCTGAGAGAAGACCCGTGCCCAGCAGTGGGACAATAATGGGTTGACGACATGTAATTATAATATATTTAGGACTTCTTAAACTTGTCATTACAAAAGAGCTTTTAACGTAAAAAAATATTATTTGTATGTAAAATTGTTATTTTAACTATATACCTACTAAACTTTTACTATTATAGCTCTTAAATTATACAAATATCTCAAATTTCAATTTTAAATCAAAAATAAAAATCAAGTGTTAGAATAGTCAAAAGTCTGCGATATTTTGTTGTAGTATCTCGTACTCTTACAAAAGTCGTCTACGTCCAGAATACGTCTCCTATCACTAAGGTGTAGTGATTTTCAACGGTCCATTGGTCTTCTAACTGTTGGAGGAAGTTCGGTGCTTCGGTAATGAAAGCGGAAACATCTTGATTTGTTCCGTCCATTATTTCTCGGCCCTCTATTGATACTGCTCATATTGGGTTAGACGGGAAGGTTGGTAACGTAATGCTATCAATATGTTTAGATATTGTGTTAGTTTCGCACGCGAAGATTTAAAAAATAACTTAAAACCCTTTCTACACTCATAGCCCCACAGTTTTCTCCTGTGTCGTGGGTGCCATGGACACACAAAGACGAATACACAAACACCCAGCCCCAGAACAAAAAAACTAAACTCATCATTCAGATACCTGTCTGGCCGGGAATCGAACCTATTGCGCGTCAGACCGGTGTGGTAACCGCTGCGCAAAGCGGGTTTCAAATTGTATAACCGTGTGTGTAAGAAGAGCTACGTGTAATTTGCACTATTTATATAAAACTAAGCTTTATTATACTGTAACGAACTTATGGTGAAAATTTTCACACCCTGTCTATCTATTACTTTTCTAAGCCACCGTTACTCAAACTTCATAATATGGGATCGTTTTTACCTGTACCTATCATTGACAGACACAAACATCTAGGATTAACAATATAATAAAGGTCTAAGCGTCGCTTTCTACAATCATAGCCTCACATTAGCATTTTCTCCTGTGTCGTGGGTATATGGTACCCACACACATCACATGGTGACACACACAAAAGCAACATCCAAACACCCAGACCCAGATCATAAATCTAAACTCATCATTCAGATACCTGTCTGGCCGGGAATCGAACCCATCGCGCGTCAGACCGGTGTGGTATCCGCTTCGCCAGGCGGGTCGTAACGAGACTATGTAAATCTTAGTTGTCTGTTTTGACTGTCATCTAAAAATAACAACTAATCTTGTGACAACTTCAACAGGACCATGAAATTCTCACACGCCCGTCATTGAAATTAGTATCGAAAAAGTCAAAAACGATCCTTGGAATATATAAAAAACTGTAGAATTAATCGATTTTAACCCTACCTAATACTCTTAGCATGAATTCTTCCAAAAAACTAACAAAAAAAGTACTTTTTGTGGGTATCGAGGCGTTATCCCTATTAAACGAATGTCAACAAGTTTCTGTAAAATAGAGAAAAAATTTTGGTTCTCGATTATATCAAGGATAAACGCAATTAAGTTTAGCCGTCAATTACCAAACGAACCGTTTGTTCGATTGGAGAGGCTTCAGAGTCACCTGTATTTTTGATATTTTGTATGGTAAGCGAGTGTGACACCAGGGAGTTACTTCAACACAGGGAGTTATCTCATCGAAGTATCAAACGAGCATGCAGTCCACCTCATGGTAAGTGGTCACTGCCGCCCATGGGCTGCTATAAGCAACTTCGAATAGACCATGAAGTTCTTTCTAAAGTCAATCACAGATGCTTTGCTGCTCCATCCTAGTTCTCGGGACTAGGATGGTCGCCTCATATAAAAGTGTGCCGGCAACCACACCCTGCCATTGAAACGCAAAAAAATGGTTCTACCATCTTGCGTTTGATGGGAGGGTGTGGATGCCGGTTCACTTTTTTTTATATTTGTACCTAATGATAAGGCAGACAGGCCACCTCATGGAAAGTTGTTACCGTCGCCTGTGGACATTTGCAACAGCAGAGGAGTCGCCAATGCATCGCCGGCTTTGAAGGAGAGCTCTTTTTGCAGTTTCTAATGAACCAACCATCTTAGTAGGGGAGTAGCAACTACTCATGATTGACTTCAAGTAGAAACGCTGTTCTATGTAAAGTTGCGCTTATCATCAGGTGGACTGCATGCTGGTTTGTTACTTCACATAAAACATGACAGCAGAGTTACGAGCTATCATTTTCGAGTTCGAATGATTTCATGACTTATTTACACGAAGGTTTCAAACTTATAATCTGTAGTATCGCACCTTTTTTGTCGCGGGGGAATTCTTTAAACGGTATCTGACGCCGTGGGAGCGACGCAGGGTTATGTGGGATTTTTACCGCAATAAAACCCCCCCGGTGGCCGTTCTCGGCGATAAAAAGAGGACTCCGGGATCTCCAAACGAACGCAACCGAAATCCTCTGAGCGCGTTGCCCCATCAGGCTCTTCTCAGATGGGATCGCCTGGCTGGACGGTTCAAGTTCCTACTCTAGCCGTCCGCAACCCCAGAAGCCCCTTTTAGTCGCCTCTTACGACAGGCAGAGGGTACCGTAGCCCTATTCTGATCCCGTAACTACAGGGACGATCGCACCTGTCTATCCTCAGATAAAATTTAAATACCATACGGTATTAAAATTCTATCTGAGGTGAGAGATTGATTTGTATCCATGGCTGGTAGTGTCCTGGTGGATCGTAGCCTGAAAAGATAGGTACTTACCCATCATCCTTACTTAACGCCTGCTACACAAATATATTATAAAACTTAAGAACCATATTTTAACATATAATAACTAGCTTCGCTTTTCAAACTGGAGATTTATCTCCGATCGAGATGACGAGACGCCTAGACGCGATAGCCAGATCTATGTCTAAGATAGGGCACGCCCACTCGATAATAAAGTATAGGATAAGGGACACTGTGATACGAATTGAGTGTCATAGACGAAGGGTGAATTAGTGAATTTTGCATAATAACGGCCTTTGAATGGTATTTGAAGTTTGAGATGATTTTAAATACTTGGCCATTAAGTCATGCTTGTAAAAAACGTATATAATCGTAAAGCTGTTTGTTCGTAGTTGACTCGGGTGAAGGTGGAGGTCGAGGCACCACCGTCACACCTATTTTTAGCCTGAAGCTATTGCGTTTCCGTAGAAGGGTGTGGTTACCGGCTGACTTATATGAGGTGACCATCTTAGGCGTCGGGAGGAACAACGAATTTATTATTGATTTAAGATAGAACCTTTGTTCTGTATGCAATTTCTTACTACGAGTGGCAATAGCAACTTTCATCAGTTAAGAATTATCATAAAAAGACTCCTAACAAGAAATTTTATAATTCATCTACAAATAAGCAACGTCGGACGCTATCGGAAATTGTGTAGGAAGCTAGTGATTAAACATGCGATGTACTTCGTTGGTCCCGGTTTTAATACTGGATACCGGCGATTAAACGTAGTGAACGAACTCATGATTAGTTTCAGAAATATCTGATAGGTGGGCAAACCGTACCTTCCGACTTATACGAAGGATTTTGTAAAAAAATACTCGTGTCCAAGAGAAAGAAAAACCTGAGAATTATGAAAATTTTAGACTTTTTTTACATATTAGGTCATTTGTACCTATTCATATGAATTTGTTGCTTCATGAATCATTTCATCGGTGATCAAAACGTCTATGGACGATACATAAAAAAGTATAAAATCATTTTATCTTCCATTTCATTCAATCCACCAACTCTATAAACAAAGAAGTCGGTTAAAATGAGATTGTACGTAATCATCAAATTAATTTATATACATGGAAAATAAGATAAATTGTATGTAATTCGCACTTGGCCAGCGAGGTGGACTATGGCCTAAAACTCTCTCATTCTGAGAGAAGACCCGTACCCAGCATTGGGACAATATTGGGTTGTACCCGTTTGTTTGCACATTTTATCGCCAGATAAATTATCCGTACAACAATATCACTCGAATATACCTTTCTAAAATAATAACTGGAGATACGTTATCCAGATTACCAGTTACTAGGAGATAATGAACGAGGAACGACAGTTTAAGCCGCAATGCCTCTGGCGCGTATTCCTCGTTACTTTGTTACAAATCCTTAGCAAACATAAAGACGGGTGCTAGTTATTTCTGCATAATACCGGTTTAAACTGGTAAGCTCTGGTTTAGCAATAACTTAGTATAAAGATCTGTCACTTAGCCCGGGAAGCGTTGCTTCATTAGCCTATTGTTAGGGATATATAAGTTTCTTTATATATAAGTATGTAATCATCCTCATCATTATCATTCGTCAAGGTGGTAGAACCAGTGTAGTTCGACTGGGGAAGTACCACCGCCACACTTATTTCTAGCGTGAAGCATTTGTTGCGTTTCGATAGAAGGGTGTGGTTGCCGGCACACTTTCACATGAGGCGACCGTCAGTCCTCGGGAGTAGCAACGCATCTGTGATTGACTTCACATGAAACTCATGTTCTTTATGTAGTTGATTAAAGATGTCCATGGGTGGCAGTGGCCACTCAGCATCAGGTGGACTGCATGCTCGTTTGCTACTTCAGTCAGATAAAAAAAAACCTTACTTGCTTCAAGTTTTTTTTGTTATTTCTAATATATCACCCTCATAATTTTCTTCTTTCTTTCCAGGAAAAGTCCGGCGAACCTTACTCGGGGAAACTTTCGGTGAAATCGGATCTAAGTCCTGTATTTGGTAAGTGCAAACACTACTATCTACAAAAGATACATAATATATATTATTCAATAAAATTACCGTCAACGTCTGTCATTTTAAAATTACCACTTATATTTTTTACAATATCATGGACAACAAATAAATATTCTGAGGTTCACTACCCGGGTACATATATGTATAAAATCAGTTAGAAAAAAAACTATTTCTACCTAATAACATCATTCTCAAACGATTTCCAAGGGCGGCTGTGATTCCAAATACTATCATGTGGGTACTCCACATGATACTTTACATATACTTTATCTCCGATTGAAGTGGTAAACGAGCATGATCCCAAACTGATGGTAAATTGTCACTGCCGTCCATTGACATTTATTTATGAGTATAAGTAACTTCATACAGAACAAGGATTCTTGTTACTGCTACTACTACTATAGTCTACATCCGAAGACTAAGGTGGTTGCCTCTTATTAAAACCTCACACCTTACCGCCGAACCGCTTCGCGTTCAGAAATAGGTGTGGAGGTACCAACCTCCCCGGTCGAACTACACTGGTTCTACCACCTGGCACGTTTGCTACTTAATTATTATAAACTGCTCCCATGGCCAAGTAGGTAGTGGTCATTAAAACCAGATGCAATTAATTGCGTAATTCTAAGAGATAAGGCACCATTGAATAAGACAGTTTTCCTTACCACTCGATCACCATAATGGGCGCGTTTCAGCCTTCGTGAAGGTAATAATTTGTCTTGCGATAAAATTCGAGGTACGGTGACGTCATGTCTGATTGTGTAATAAATTGAGTTTGCGTAACTAAAAATTGTCCAAGATACTCCAGTATCCTAAAATCGTTGAAACATAATCTTACACCTTTTTTATATTTGTACCTAACGATAAGGCAGACGGGCCACCTGATGGAAAGTGGTTATCATCGCCTATGAACATTTGCAACACCAGAGGAGTCGCCAATGCATCGGATTTGAAGGAGAGCTCTTTTTGCACATTTCTTGAAGAGCGCCATCATAGCGCTCCGGGAATACCTCAGGAGGAAGCTCATTCCACATCTTGCACGTTTGTGGTAGGAAAGACCGTGCACACATGTCCTTCATCCTAACATATCAGCTAGTGGCGGATTCGGGGCTATTAGAAATGGCTATTAGACTATTAGAAGAAATGTCCACCAATTTGCATTTGGGGAGCGCGGTGGATTATGGCCTACACTCTCTCATTCTGAGAGAAGACCCGTGCCCAGCAGTGGGACACTCAGGGTTGACGAGAGAACTTAATAATTTTTAATATCTAACCTTGGCTGAGTCAAGCTACCTTTGCTCCCAACACATTTGTAGGAATCCAATCCTGTTACCAGTATAATACAGAAGATAGAATTTCAATACATATTAATCTAATATAAGCATGTAAGGAATTCATAATATACCTATCCCTATTATTTCAGTTATTTTTTTTTGTTAGAGAGCGAGGTCTTATGAGTTTCTGTCCTGGAACTTATAAGTTTTGAATAAGGATCTCATGTGTCATGGAGAATCAAGTTTTTTTTTATCTGATTGAAGTAGCAAACGAGCATGCAGTCCACCTGATGGTAAGTGGTCACTGCCGCCCATGGACATCTGTAGTCAACTTCATACAGAACATGGGTTCCATCTGAAGTCAACCACAGATGCGTTGCTACTCCCGAGGACTATGATGATCGCCTCTTGTGAAAGTGTGCCAGCACACCACACCCTTCCATCGAAATACAAGAACTGCTTCACGCAAGAAATAGATGTGGCGGTGGTACTTCCCCGGTCGAACTACACTGGTTCTACCACCTTATTCAAATCCTTATCTGTTATTAAAGATCATCAGATGAGATATGTAGACACCCTTCTGTACAAACTAAGCTAAAGACTACAGCAAGTCAGTCATACATTATTCAACGACAAATTCACTCCACCTAATGTGAAATTGATTCCTGTAAGCGCTTACTTATAGCTATCATACGATGCGGCGTAAGTCCTACTGTTAGCTTAAAGTTAATAATTTATAATTAAAATGAAGTGTTTGTGAAGAGTATTTTTTATCATCTTAGATGATAAAAAAAAAATTGTAATGTTATGCCTTATCACTCACAAATTTGTAGGAAGTAGTCAAAGTCAATATGGTTTTAAAACTTTTATAATGATATAACACGCAGTTAGAACAATAAATATTGCTTAGCTGGATTTTGACCAGCATGTTTATATGGCTGTGGTAATAAATGGAACTGTAATAATTAAATATAACGTATATCTATACGTAGATGATATTGCTGTTATAGCATAATTTTAGGCACTAGTATGCTACCTGCATTCAAGAGTTAAAAATTAAGTTAAATCTTTTAAATCCTTAATTGTAGACTTTTTTATCGCTTTTGAGTACCCGTATTAAAATGTATTAACTCTGCGATAATATTAGTTTAAAATCATATATTTATCGCTTGTCTTACCAACAGCGAACCAACGCTGTTGGTAAGACAACAAGTTAGGGTCTTCCTCGACCATTACGTGAGAATTATGTGTGTTTTATCGCCAGCTTATAATCATCTGTCACTATCGTTACAATATTTTCGTATAATTTCGTTCGACTCCACCTCTCGATAGTGATGGGGAAATATTTATCGATAAAGTCGCTTGTAAGAGTAAGTCCTTCGAGCGACTTACCTCCTTAATAATTACGTTTCATTTTTGTGTATTAATTATTTGTGTATTTTTATACTAGTTATCAGCCTGTCTGTCTCTATGAGCTAATGTAGGAAATTCGTTTTACCGTTTCAAATTAAACTTGTTTAGATACTAAATGAAAGTTTACCCAAGAAATAATATACATAGCTACATATTATTTCTTGCTAACCTAACCTAAATATGTCTAGGGTTTCGAGATATACACATGGGATGTTAACAAAAAAGCTACATTTTAATCATATCCACGCATAAGTAAAACTATCGATATGTATTGGTTGATTTACATCCTCCCGTGTAACATGTTAAAGTAAACAGCAATTATAGTAGGCGCGACAGAGCATCGATCAGACGACATCGCGACGCCTGCGTAAGTGCAATTATCCTCACGATTTGTGCAGTAGTGTGGACAGTGGTGCAGATGCTTAAAACTACGCATCAAGTGGTTTGAGATGAAAATTACTGGTATCATCGTTTTCTTTGCGTAGGCTTTCTTTTTCTAAATTAGTGATGTATTGATGGTTAAGAAGTCCATAGAGATTATCTAGATATATTCTAGTAAAATAGTTGTTCATATAGGTCCATCAGCAAACGTTGAAACGGTATAATACAGAAAAGTATATTGAGTTAAAAATTATATTCGCAAGCAACTTATCAATCTCAAATGTTCAAACTGGACAGGTCTAAAAATCCGTGAGAAGTGGTTTTGATATTTCATACCTTTATTGAAAAAAAACGCCGTAAAATAAAGTTAACAGGAAATTAGTTCACGATTCATTATTTACACAGTTAATCTGTATGCTCTAGCTGATTCTTAATAAAAGTATCGATACCTGTAAAGTCACATCCCTATTCCCGCCCGAACGCCTCGTTATTTGTTGTTATTATCGTTTTTTGTTATCCCTGGACGTTTTCGAGAACCGGTTACTAATCTGATCAGCGCGCCACGACCCGGTGCGAGTGACGTCCGATACTGCATCGGAGGATGACCTTTGTTGCTAGCTTTGGGTACGGCTTTGCTCGTGGTCTTTAGTAAAATTGAGAATAATGATGTTATCTATGCGGTTCTTTATGACATGTGAATTTTTTGAGGGTATGAAGTATACGGTTTATTTCAACACAATTTCTGTGGCTGTTTTGTTTTATAAAGTTTAATTACAAATCGGGGCTAAGAAAACAAATTTAATAACAAGTAAGGATATTACTTTAAGATTTTCTGAGACCCGTGTCCAGAAGTGGGACAGTAATGGGTTGATGACAAGAGTACCTATCCTGTTCAAATCCATACCCATTATAAAGTTTTAGTATTTAACGATTTACCGTCGTTAGGTAAAATATCCCGATGATTCTTCGTCTTATTAATAGAGTGAGCGTTACTTGTAGTACATATGTATGGTACCACCATACAGGAATCCTTCTAACATGTATGGATATCTGCATAGGTACCATACCTATGCAGGTATCCATACATGTTAGAAGGGGATTGTTACGAAGTAGTTTTAATCCTAACTTTATAACATGCATTTTCACAAAATAGCATCTGAAAATATTAACTACTAATCAATTGTTATTCATGTTATTAACATTAGTAAAGATGTGGTTAACATACGAAGCAAAAAAATAACAAAGTAAAACAAATTTAACAACTAGCTGAACCCCGCAGCTTCGCTCGCGTTAAAATAAATCGATGGATCGATTGTCCCATGGGAATAACATATTTTACCACAGTAAAAAGTATATATATGTTAATCCAGAGTGTCAGCTAACTCCCTACCAAATTTTAAGAAAATCGCTCCAACCGTTTAGACGTGAAGAAGTAACAAACATATACAATAACAAACTTTCGCCTTTATAATATTAGTACGATATAGTACGAAGTATGATTAGTATGATGATAGTTCTGTATTATTCCTTAAAATAACCATTTCCATTAATCTAAAGCGTTACGTTCCTAAACTACATAGTTAAGAAAAACCATAGATAGCTCTTTTAAATTACATTCATGTATTTGTTATCTAACATTCTGAATAGTTAATGCATCAAACATTTATTTGTGTATGGTTGACCAATGACCCCTAAATTAGATTAAATATTTGATGCCATGCTAAATTAGAGTTGGTTACGGAACCAGTATTGCGATATTAATAACTAAACAGCCAAATAACCAAATTCAAATCCGCTAATTTACGCCGCTGTCATCGGCTAAACATTTTCGTTTGGTGCCAGAGACTTGGAATAAAATAGATATGGCAATGCCAATGGCGTTTATTGAAGCTAATATACATATTACATGGTAAGAGTAATGGTTTACTTAAAGCATAACAGATATAACGCTTTCTACACTCATAGCCCCACACTAGGATTTTCTCCTGTGTCGTGGGTACCATGGACACACACAAGACGAATACACAGTCTGACCCAGAACATGAATCTAAACTCATCATTCAGATACCTGTCTAGCCGGAAAACAACCCCGGGACCCATTGCGCGTCAGACTGTATGGTAACCGCTCCGCCACGCGGGTCGTCAACAACTCAAAAAGGTATTTTGATCATATAAGGTTAGAGATAATTTTGAAGAAAACGCGAAATTTTCCTTGTCATTTCAAAATTTTATTAATGTAATTGAGTACAACCCATTATTGTCCTACTGCTGGGCATGGCTGGTCTTCTCTCAGAATGAGAGAGTTTTACGCCATAGTCCACCGCGCTGGCCAAGTGCGAATTGGTGGATTTCGCACACCCCCGAGAACTGTTTTTTTTTAAAGTTTAATTTTAATAATCGAGAAAAGTTATGGTATAGCTGTTTTTTTTTTCATTAAAATGATGTGCGTATTAAAATGAGTGTATTAATTAGTTCTCTAAAACAAGTTTCTAAAGGTATATGAAGTTTAACATTAACAGTCAGCATTCGGCCAGAGTGGTGAACTCGCCTTAAACTCTCTCCTTTAGATCGAAGGCGCATGCCCTAGCCGTGGGACAACAATAAGTCAAAGATAGTAGAGTAAACAAAAATCGACACGTCACTTCCAGTACACACAAAACATTGTCATTTCTATACAACACAGGGTCTGTGGTTTCGCCAATGAGCTGTTAATGATGTTCATAATCCGGATTTTATCGTCCGCGAGTTATGGTCAATTAGCTTTGATTAATCTAATGAATTTACTGAAATACGTGGGTTTCGCGTGTTCTTTGTTACTATTTGTTTATATGTTTTTGTAGCAAGCTTATTTGAATTTGATATTGTATTGGTATCTATGTATATACATGTTAAATATAAACATAGATACCAATAGATATAGATAGAGTACGTCTCTATCGTGTCGGTTTGGTCAACAGCGATTCAGCTTTGCCAAGAGTAGATACCTATTGCATATAATCATCCATCCATCCATCAGCCTTTTGATGTCCACTGCTGAACATAGGCCTCCCCTAAATGGCGCCACTCCAACCGGTCCTGTGCCCTCTGAATCCAACGGTTTCCCGCTGTCTTCTTCAGGTCATCGGTCCACCTGGTAGGGGGGCGACCTGTACTCCTTTTGCCTAAACGTGGTCGCCACTCGAGGACCTTCCTTCCCCATCGGTTATCGGTCCTGCGAGCGATGTGGCCGGCCCATTGCCACTTCAGCCTACTAATTTTGAGAGCTATGTCGGTAAGCTTCGTTCGTCTACGGATTTCATCGTTGCGAATCATGTCTCGTAGCGAAATTCCGAGCATAACCCTCTCCATAGCACGCTGAGCGACCCTGAGTCTCTGAATGAGGCCTACAGTGAAGGACCACGTTTCGGCGCCGTAGGTCATCACTGGCAACACACATTGCTCGAATAGTTTCGACTTCAGGCACTGAGGAATTGTGGACGAGAAGATACTACGAAATTTCCCGAACGCAGCCCAGCCGAGTTGGATTCTTCGAGTGACCTCCCTCTCAAAGTTGGACTTACCCATCCGGATCGTTTGTCCCAGGTAAATGTACTCGTCGACAACTTCGAGAGGAGTGCCGTCAACAACTACCGGTACGGGTGTGACATGGACGTTAGACATGATTTTCGTCTTGTCCATGTTCATCTTAAGACCCACCCGTTGTGAGGCACTGTTGAGGTCGCCTAGCATTGTGTTGAGGTCCGTCAGCGAATCTGCCAAGATGACTATATCATCGGCAAATCGAAGGTGCGTGATGTGTTCGCCATTGATGTTAATGCCAAGACCTTTCCACTCCATCAGCTTGAACAAATCTTCCAACGCAGCGGTGAACAGTTTCGGCGATATAACATCACCTTGTCTGACTCCCCGCTGCAGTTGGATTGGATTTGTGCTTCTGTCGTGTACTCGGACTGACATGGTGGCGGCAGTGTATACACACTTCAGCACCTCGATGTACCTATAGTCGATCTGGCATCGCTGAAGGGACTCCAGCACCGCCCAGGTCTCGATAGAATCGAAGGCTTTCTCATAGTCCACATAAGCAACACATAACGGCAGATTATACTCCTCGGTCTTCTGTATAATCTGCCGCAGCGTGTGAATGTGGTCTATGGTGCTGTAGCCTTTTCGGAAACCGGCTTGTTCGGGAGGCTGGAAGTCGTCTAGCCTGCGTGCAATGCGGTTAGAGAGGACTCTCGAAAACAGCTTATACACGTGGCTCAGAAGCGCAATGGGCCTGTAGTTCTTCAAAAGAGTTTTGTCGCCCTTTTTGAAGAACAGCACCACTACGCTTCTGCTCCACGCTTCCGGGGTTGTCCCGCTAGTAATGACGGAATCGAACAACTTTTGGAGCGCCACTAGTACGGGTTTACCGCCAGCTTTTAGCAGCTCTGTTGTGATTCCGTCATCGCCCGGTGCCTTGTTGTTTTTCAGCTGTTTGAGAGCCTCTCTAATCTCGTACAGGCTGACGTCCGGGAGGTCCTCAGTATAGTGTCGGGTCAGTTTGGCACGTTTGTCGCCCGCCTTGTTACGGGCGGGAGCTCGTGCGGAAGCATACAACTGTCCGTAGTATTTCTCAATTTCCCTCAGAACATCGGAGTTAGACGAAACCATGGTGCCCGATTCGGTCTTCAACCTCGTCAGCAGGCTCTGCCCAACGCACAGATCCCTGGCGAACACTCTCGAGCCCTGGTTTCGCTCAATAGTGTCTTTTACGCGATGGGTGTTATGAGCACGCCAATCGCGTCGCCTACTCTGAGAGATCTGTTTATTGAGCAGTCTGTATTTCGACATTGAGGCTGGAGACTGCACACATAGTTCTCGCCTCTCCCTCATGAGACCGAGAGTATGTTCTGAGAAAATCCGAGACCTACCACTGGAGTGGGTCTTAAAGTACTTAGACCCCACCTCGTGGACAGTTGTTACTACCTTGGTGTTAATTTCGTCCACAGAAACGCAAGAATCGAGACACGCGAAACGATTTCGTAGCTGAAGTTGAAACTCTTCGGAGCCCTGGATTTGGACAGGTGTTGGTCGGAGCGTAGACTTCATTAGGCGTGACCGTTCCAGCTTTACGTTGATATTTAATGTGCCTCTTACCATCCGGTGATCACTTCCGGTTTTCACCCTGTTGATCACAGAGACATCATTAAATATGTGCCGTTTGTCTGCCAAAATGAAGTCTATCTCGTTTTTAGATGAACCATCAGGACTTATCCAAGTCCACTTTCGCTGTGCCTTCTTCCTGAAGAAAGAGTTCATCATAAAGAGGCCTTCCCTCTCCAAGAAGTTGGCAAGCAAGTGGCCTCGGTGGTTCCGTTGTCCAATTCCAAAGGGCCCCACCTTCCGCTCGCCATCGTTCCGCGTGCCTAGTCTTGCGTTAAAATCCCCCATAACAACGGTAAAGTGGGTCTTTGAGGTATGTATGGCTCTACTTACGTCCTCATACATAACCTCGACCTCATCGTCTGGGTGTGTCGAAGTCGGCGCATATACCTGTATGACCTTCAGCGAATACCGTTTAGATATTCTGAGTATAAGGTACGCTACCCTTGACGACACACTGTCGACTGTTACCACGTTGTTGACGAGGGATTTGTGGACGAGGAACCCGACACCACCCTGAGACAGGTGGTCGCCCTCCCGGTGATAGAACAAGTTGCCCGATTTGAGGATTATCGTGTCCTCACCCTGTCTTCGGACTTCAGACAATCCCAAAACACTCCAGTTCAACTTGTCTATCTCTTCTTCCAGCTCCTGTATCTTCTCGTCGGTCCTCAGTGTCCTGGTGTTGTATGTTGCCAGGTGCAGAAGTCGTCGGTTGCGGTAGCCGGATCTCTGCCGGAGATTCTTAGCACCCCCTGCCCCGCCGTTACCTAGGCCGCTACCGTAGCCTGGAATAGCGGGGCTGCCGGGGACTGGGGGCCGGGGTTCTTCTGCACCTTCCATTAGGGGTTTTTGCCGATAGTCACCGCGCCTGGCAAGCGTGTTGGTGACCGCAGTAGGTGTAAGTTACACAAGGAGATGCTGCTGCCCATCTCTTGGATTTATGTCCCTTAGTCGCCTCGTACGACATCCACGGGAAGAGAGGGAGTGGTGCTATTCTAAAAGGCCGACACCACACGGCCAACCTTATATTTTAGAAAAAACTGTTTTTAATATTTACTTGTACTATTCTGTATATGTATTTTTAAATACGTTTTGAATGAATTTTATATAATTAAAGTTCAAGAAACAAATTCAGCAAAAAAATAGCGATAAATTTTGGTAATTGGACTAACACCCATTGGTGTAGCTTGTTTTTTTTTATTTGACCGAAGTACTAAGCGAGCAGCAGTAAGTAAGTGGTCACTGCCGCCCATGGACATCTGTAATCAACTTCATACAGAACATATTTTGGTGGTATATTTTAGGTCTCTTTCTGAGAGGTGAGTTCGCAGCCAAAGAGAGAAACAAATAGGTTGCAACCAACATGAAGTCCAATTCCACGCTAACCCCTTCAAACATTCGCTTCCATGCCACCATAAAATTCTCTTGTCTTAAATTAAAGGCTAATTAAGAAAACCGCATTACCACTCGAGATCCTAAAAGGGATTTTCGTAAGGCCCTTCAGCACAATGCAACGCAGGGCCTGATACAAAGCAGGCCAATCCGTAAGTACTTTGAATCAACTCGCTTCCCCGTATGCCTATCAGAGGCATTATTTGATGTTCTGCTCTCACGCTGTGGGTAGGGTTGGCAAAAATAAAATAAATCACATTTTAAATACGACAGCTTTATCGTTAGGTACGTGTATAAAACGACTAGGTTATACCCCCGGCAACGCCCGCTTTGGTCATATCTACAACGGTAATGAGTATCCAATGTGTTAGTCTAGATCATAAATTATCTGTGAGCCAATTTTTGAGCGAAATCTGACAGCTAGTTTATGCATAAAACGGTGTCAAACCTACATAAAACCTAACATATAAAAAAAAAATGAAAAAATAGTAAGCGTTACTACAATTTGTTTTATAGTTGTAAATAACGATAAAGCTGACGAGCCACCTGATGGAAAGTAGTCGCCATTGCCTATGGACATCTGCGAAAAACTCTTTTTGCACCTTTTTTTAATATTTACAGAACACAGTAACCATTACTTATTTTTCTTTACCACCCTAAAGGTTAAAGGTGAAGTGACAACCCTACGAAGCACTCACCCGAGTGGCTTTATTACGTGCCCCGTCCCTCACCCCACGGGGTATAATTCGCAATTCCTTACTACCTGTTCCGATGCATGTTTTGTCGTTACTAGCTTCTAATCGGAACCTGAAATGTTTAACAGTAGCTGAGGTAGAATCCATGGATTTTTACTCTATAGTTGGCCAGTGGTTCTCTAAATATACACCGTTTTTTTAAACATTGTTCCTTATACCATCCTTCAGGAATATAATGTTTGGAAACCATTTGCCATAGTACGAAACGAAGGTAGTGGAAATCTTCATTTTTATACGAAAACTAGTTGACCCGGTAAACTTCGTTCCGCCTCAAAGACAAACCTAAAATTATCAGTGTTTGTCCACTAAATTATGCCCAATACATGCATACATAAAAACCTTCCTCTTGAATCATTCTATCTATAAAAAAAACAGCATTAAAATCCGTAGCGTAGTTTTTAAAATTTAAGCAGACATAGGGACAGACAGCGCGAAACGACTTTGTTTTTGTATGAATATATTTAGTATGAATGATTATAGATATCCATGGGCAGGAGTGACCATTCATTGTTACGTGATGCATACTCGTTTTCTGCCGCCGAAACGTGTTCATTCACTGTAGGCCACATTCAAACGCTCAGAGTCGCTCAGATTTAGCCCAAAAATTGGCATGCTGAAGTGGCAATGTGCTTGCTACGTCGCTCGGAGGATAACCGATGGGGACGAAATATCCTCGAGTTACAATCACGCTTGGGCAAAAGGAGCACAAGTCACCTCCCTACTAGGTGCGACCGACGAGCACATGACCGGCTAGCAGTGGACTTCAAAGGGCTGATGGATGGATGTGATGGGCTGGCTTTCTACATTAATCGTATAAAAAGGCTAGTTCCATTAAAATTTATTTCAATTTTCCATAAATTAAACCATTTAAAACACCAACCCTAACAAAGCCTTTGTGTCACCTCCTCCCCCCCCCCGTGGCTACCTGTTCTGATGCATGTTTTGTCATTACCAAGTTCTAATTGGAAGTTGATATGCGTTCACAATTAGAACGCTGTCGTTAGATTAACGAGCTTTTTACGCTGAGCTTACGGATGGTCCAAGTTAGAAACGTTAGCGGACTTAATGAAGAGCTTTTTGTAAAAGCTGTTGTTTATAGTTTTTTTTTGTAATTACAATATTTTCTGTGTGATGACACGCGGTGAAGTCTCCTATAGATAGAGATAGATAGATTTTCCTTTAATGAATATAGTAACATAGTAAGGTCATTATGAAAAAAGTATTGGCTAGCTTCGGAAAAATCTATTAAGAGTTCTTACAACACTTACTTTTCTTTGATCTTTTTATATTTTTGTAGCATATTTTATCGATCCAACATAATATATATTTACGTCGCTAAAAAAGGATAGTATTCACAGCTTTAAAATGTACATATATTTAAATAGGTGCGACTTTTAAAATATGGGCATCCAATAAATAACAAACTACCCATTAAATATCATACAGGTATCTCTAAAGCTGGACGTGTAAATTCACTGTATAACATTTTGGGCTAAACCCAAACACCTGTGGATTTAGACCACTCATCAATCATTCAAGTTGGAAAAAGTAGTCAGGTTTTTGTTTTAATTAAATAAAGTTTGAGTATAATCTGATGTAACTTAAGTTAAAATCAGATACGCATCCGGTTGGAAGGACCAAAATTGATGGTTAAAAAAGTGTGATTGGTAAAACAAGATTTGAGATTATGACACTTTAATCTTTCACATACGAAATAAGTCAAAATTTAAATTGAAATAAAGTTTGCTTTTGAGGAGCATACCTTTTTTGTTGACGGGGAGGAAACCTTCAAAAGGTACACCGAAGCCTTAGGAGAGACTCCTGGTTATTTCGGATTTTTACCCACTAAAACTTCCTCTGCTTCCTCAGCGCTTGCAGGAGACCCCGGTATCTCCAATGGGACGCACCGCCGTCTCTTGAGAGTGCGTGTAACTCTCCTTCTGCACCTTCTTTCGGCTTCCTGTACTTCTGGTGTCTATGACGGCATGCAGTCACACATGCCAATGCAGTCGTCGCTGCGTTCTTAGCTGGGCGATTCGAGCTCCCACTCAAGCCACCCGCCACCCCGGGAGCCCCCTTTTAGTCGTCTTTTACGACAGGGGATACCGTAGCCGTATACTACTTCCCAACCATAGGATTGACAAATATACCTTACATGCAGAGAGTTCGATTCTCAGCTAAGCAGACATCTGAACGATTCATTATTATATAATGGAATAGAACGTTAAATATAATAGAACGTTATATAGCATTCACGATGTAAGAACGAACCTTAGTATACAGCTACTATGTATGTAGAATCTTTTTTCTTTCGTGAAAAATATGTTCGATCAACTTTGCTAGAGTACATCTGAGTCAGAATCAAAACGACAAAAAAGGTTTTATCCTTAAAACAAACAAGCTTGTAAATTAGTAATATAACGCCTAATAATATGGAGTGACCACAAAATTGTTAATAGCCGAATCCGTTTCCGACCCGTTGTGACTGATCGCCCAGGTAGACGGTTTTTTATTTCTACTACCAACTCGAAGGGAAAATTTAAATTTGATGAAATATTAAAACACCGTTTTAACACACATCCTTTAGATATAAAACATTATATATTACACTAGTTGACACGGCGATCTTTGTTTCGCCTAACAGTCAAAAATCTAAAATTATCAGTGTTCTTGTACTGTATTATACAATGTATTATGCATAAAAACCTTTTTACTGTATCTATTAAAAAAATGCATTATAATCCGTAGCGTAGTTTTAAAGATCTAAGCATTAAGGGTCAACCAGCGAGAAGCGACTTTGTTACATCCTATATATAGTGATTTAACATATAAACATTAGGTTCTTATAAATAACATTGTAATATTTTTTTTTCAACGAGCTTAAAAAATTACTTCATAGTAGTCAAACCCATCATTTTGTTGCATCGTACATTTTTATCATATAAAAGCTTGTCGCGAGATTGTCCACATTAGATTTCCTCAGATCTGGGTCTGTGGTTTTCGGAACTATTCTCGTGCTAACCTTAACATAGTGTATCTTAATATGAGTCAGTACCCCTCTTCACTCCCACTTTTATAATTCTAAACATTATACAAAGAAAATTATCATAAAATATAATCATAGCATGAGTCAACTGATCTCTTATTATAATCGTTCATTATTATTCCATGGGTTTTCCATTTTATTGGAATTTATTATGCATGTTTATTTGTATTTACTGACCATATTTATTTTGATCAACACACTTCAATATATAGGTATGTATCATCTTTACTAATATTATAAAGCTGAAGAGTTTGTTAGTTTGTTTGAACGCGCTAATCTCAGGAACTACTGCTTCGAATTGAAAAAATATTTTTATGTTGAATAGACCATTTTTCGAGGAAGGCTTTAGGCTATATACCATCACGCTGCAATAATATGATGCGGACAAAGTCGCAGGTACAGCTAGTGATAAATATATGCTAATGGAACAAATTGGCGTTAGTTTCATTGTTGGTGTCGTAACAAAAATTATAAGGGATTATACGGTAGATCGGACGAGTGTGGTTCGACCGTGGATGTAGCGTGGCTACACCTATTTATAGCTTGAAGAAATTCTTTCATTTCGGTCGAAGAGTAATTTTAAGGACACTTTCATATAAATCTACCAGCTTAGTACTCGGGAGTAGCGACGCAACTGCTTTGACTTTAGATAAAACCTGTATTCCGTATGAAATTGTTTACATGTTTCCATGAACAGTGATCACTACTCATCAGGTGTACAACATACTTGTTTACTTCAACCCTAAGATAGCTTCTTTACAAAAAATATAATAAGCGTGAGTTATAACAGAAAGTCCGTCAACCAAATGCTTATATAGTTATACCTCGACTTACGCTACCCCGACTTACGAAAATTCGGAGTTAATCTCCAATTCGGTTTTCAAATCTCCTCAATTCGTCTTTTATTTAGTGTCAGCTGCTCCACACAATCTCTATATTATGGATTCTATAGTCTTACTATCACACACTATTTAATAGTTAGAATTAAGATTATGTATATACGAGATATAACAGACAATAAATTATAGCTGGCATACATAGATGGCAGCTATAATTTATTTTGTTACGCATTTCTTATACCCCGACTTATGCGAATTCGACTTACGCGGTTATTAGTCACTCCCACCTATCGCGTAACTTCGGGGTATAAATTACTGCATACCCAAAAATCTAACAGACAATACACCGGTAGCATTCAAACCCAAACACGGTGTATAGCACGCCTCATACACCGAACGTGTGCTGCCATGGTTATACAATCCGTCAATATTTATTTAGGTTGGGACCCACGAGTAGTTCTGAGAAATATGCCTAGTATAGTTTATGGGAGAATTATTTTATGAGATATACGACTGTTTGATTTATTAAGTTTGAGGTGTTTAGGTTCTTGGGTTAAATACGTTTTTAGATTCTACGTTTTGTGAAATTTAGGAGCTAACGAAAATATTTGAGCAGTGATAGCCTAATGGTCGAAACTTGCCCTCTCGATCTGGAGGTCCGAGGTTCAAACCCAGGCACGCACTGATTTTTCTAAAATTATTTGCGTATTAGAAATTAATTATCACTGCTTTTCGGTGAAAGAAAACATCGTGAGGAAACCTTCACACCCGAGAGTTACTTAAAAAAAGTTCTCGGAGGTGTGTGAAGTCCACCAATTCGCACTTGGCCAGCGCGGTGGTCTATGGCCTAAACTCTCTCGCTTGTTTTGTTTGCTACCCAAATGTCGTTCAACTCAACAAATCTGGCACGTTAGTTGTATCACGAAGTCACGAAAGGTTATCATCAATTATTACTTTTATTTCCTCTCACGATAATTATTATCAGTTACGTTATTTGTTAATTCGGAGAAATTGCATCGGTTTACAACCTCCGATAACATCAAGGTCGGTATATTGAATTTGGCTTCAATTTCATTAATAACATAATTAATACGAAATAGTTCTATCAAATAGAGCAGTGATAGCGTAATGGTTAAAACTTGCCCTCTCGATCGGGAGGTCCGAGGTTCAAACCCAGGCACGCACCACTGATTTATGTGCGTATTATACTTTAATTATCACTGCTTTTCGGTGAAGGAAAACATCGTGAGGAAACCTACACACCCGAGAGTTCTTTAAAAAAAAAAACTCGGAGGTGAGTGAAGTCCACCAATTCGCACTTGGCTAGCGCGGTGGACTATGGCCTAAACTCTCTCATTCTGAGAAAAGGAGCGTTGCATCTTTTAAACTCCTTTAGTTAGCCATATAATAAACAAATAATAAGCCTTCAGAGATTCTATTACTATTAAATAATCTTCTTTAATAACATCTAAAACGAAGTGCAGACGCCATTAGTACGGTCGCGGGCACTCATCAGAATAATTCCACGCTCCGACCAAATTGCCGACAAATTGAAAAGGCGTGGGCGCACTTATTCTGGACCATTCGTATGAGATGCAGAGAAAATATGATTTTTGAATTTACTCGTGCATTTGTATGAGTGTTGTAAATGTGCATGGCTGATGGTCAGAGACACTGATGAATCTAAAGAGATTAAGCCTTGTAGAAATTTTAATCAATTTACTTGCAATTCCATCAAACATCCTCAAAAGGCAAAATTTTAGAATTAAAAGGACCTGTGTCCGCCTTCTCACATGTAAAATCTTAAATCCCTTTAGTTCATAGTAACTTTTCAGATTAGTCTCCATTAAATTTTAATTATTAAATTAGCAATAAAGCAAATTAGCTTATAATCACGCCATACAGTTAAAATACTGATTTTCAAGAAACCATGGAACTCAAAAGCATTAGGTACTAATTAAAAGTTTATATGAGACTAAAAATCTGTCGAATCCTTATACCTAACAATATGAAAAGTCTGGTAAAAAATCTAATTTTGTTTTTTAATTTCAATATGTTAACGTAAGGCGACAAAAACACTAGTCACTAAACTTATCATAATAAAAGGTCCTAGCAGCATGATGTATTAAATTTATCACTTATCAAATCAATCTTCAATCTCGTAATATTTAATCGTAATCAGAATAGGTCTGTTCACGATAGTGGGAAAGCACTGCTCTAGCTTATTATTTTATCTACTTAGATGATTTATTATGACTGAAAGCTGTGACTGAGTAATGCAAGTTAAATTTAGCGTTTAACTTTTTCGTTTGTCTCAGAAAACTTTTCTAACCTTAGCCTGTGTTTAATAAATCCTTTTTTTCTCCCTGATAAATAAATAATAATAATAAGAGTTTGTCCACCAATTCGCACTTGGCTAGCGCGGTGGACTATGGCCTAAAACTTTCTCATTCCTAAAAAAAACCCGTGCCCAGCTGTGGGACAATAATGGGTTGAAGACAATAATAGTTTATTTAGCTAAGATTTATCACTTCATGGTTTTGATTTGTTACAGGTGCAAATTTATTTTTAACTAAATTAAAAAGCAGGAATTTCTTTTTTCCGTGTATAATTTTTTATGTACACCGATTTCTTCAAATATAGACAGATAAAAAAAAACATTTATTTTCTGTTTAGATGATTATTTCTAATCTGTCAGTTACTTAGTGACTATTGTTAGTTTAAGTAAAATAATATTTAGTATTGATTTTCTTATATATAAATCTGTATAAAACGTTTCAAAGGAGTCTTCAGATATTCGTCATCGTTTCTGTAATTAAAAAAAAACACGCTTCTACACTCATAGCCCCATACTAGGATTTTCTCCGTTGCCGTAGGTACATGGAAATCTACAAGACGAAAACACAAACACCCAGACCATGAATTTAAACTCATCATTCCGATACCTGTCTGGCCGGGAATCGAACCCGGAACCCGTCAGACCGGTATGGTAATCGCTCTGCCACGCGGGTCGTCTAAATCTAAATAAACTTCGGAAAGCACTTTCTCATCCTAGGGTAATTTACAGTATTTTTACCATAATGTGTATTATGGTGAAAAAATCAGGCTTTTATTAACTTTATCGAACTATTTTAATCAATTTTATTTAGTACAAATAAGAATCTACTTTGATGTTAAACTTACATCGTTAGTTTCATAACTATGACCTCTATTTTAAGTGAAACTGAAGATAGTTGACCTAAATTGTTTCCAAAGCTGTTATAATATACACAGACAAACAACTTTCAGCAATCGTATATTTCATTAAATAGGCACGGTACAGTCGCGCGCAATTACGAGTAAATGCCTCTTTGGGTATAATTTTCTCGTCTGCGCCCCGCCCCCCGATTCCTTTATTTGCCCGACTGTACTTTCGTTATTGTACTGCGGATCCTAAGTGGCTTTCTGATTTATTGGGTGGGATGGATTCGATTTCAGGATTTGTAAACTTTTGGTGTCTATGATTTTTGTTTCTTTTTTTAATATCGCTAAATTCCGGTATTAACTATTATGTAACCTCCCTCAGGCAAGCTTGTTACCTGCGTCTGACATACCTACCATCTATTAATACTGCGGCTAATACAAAAGATTCAATAAAAAGAACAATCGAATTGAGTAGTATAAGTACCAACTACATATGTGACGACATTAAGAAAATACTTTCTTAACATTTTTTTTTAAATCTCGTATATAGCTATAATCAACATACGTCTAGTATTTATATGGAATAAATATACGCGATTTTTTAAATATAACGAAAAAACAATCACATTTATTATTCAAAGATTAATTATTAACAATTTTATGCCTTTACAGGTAAATTCGATCCGCATCCGGCAGCAGGCTTCAACATGGGCTACCTGATGGCGCCATACCCCTACCCCAACGGCGGAGCGCACCCCTTGCCCGTTTCCATGGTAAGTACCATTCATTACGACAGCGATTGCGAATTTGTGGAACACGTCATTTTATTGAATATTTGGATGTATTAGAAAGTGTCAAAAAATGTTGCAAATTTATTCAACTAGTCATTTTACAGAATATTTTGATTTATTAGAAAGTGTTATAAAATGTTGCAAATTTATGAAACTAGTCATTTATTGAATATTTTGATGTATTAGAAAGTGACAGAAAATGGTACAAATTTCTGAAACTAGTCATTTTATTAAATATTTTGATGTATTGGAAAGTGGCAAAAATGTTGCAAATATATGGAACTAGTAATTTTGTTGAATATTTTGTTGTGTTGGCATAAAATTTTTGACATCTGCCTTCATTTATTCATCAAATAATCGATACCCCAAAAATATTGAACATATGAGTAATTGAATAAGGCTTTCTGTACTTATAGTACCATAGTAGAACACATATCGCGTCGTAGGTGTTGGTGATAAATTATACATACATATATCTTGGTTTTCGTATCAAAAATATTCACAAACCAAATTTGTCTAATTCATGTTTCATTACGAGACGAGCAGTTAACAACGAGCAACGTGGTTGAGTCATTATTAGGAAGGCGAATTTCTTATATGAAATGTGTACTTGGACTAATCATTAACTTTTTAACCGACTACCAAAAGGAAAAAGGTTATCTATTCGTAACGCATATAAACTCATTTTCTCTCCAATTATTAATGGCTGAAGTATGCATAGCCGAAATATTTTATAGTTTAAAAATAATTCCAATATCTCCAAGAATTAACAAAATAAGCCCTTTATCAAAAAACGGAGAATTAAAAATAAATCAATCTAATTTTAAACTTATCTTCTGCATTGATAATAAAAATTTATGGTATTATAGATAACCAAAATTTTGACTGCACCTCATATTTTTCATTAATCCTACAAGAACATGTACGTAAGTGTAAGTAGTAATAAAATAGTACTTAAGTAGTAAACACTGAAAGTTGATAGAACTAGTAAAGTTTTAGAAGGTAGAACCAGTGTAGTTCGACCGGGGAAGTACCACCGCCACACCTATTTCTAGCGTGAAGCATTTCTTGCGTTTCGATGGAAGGGTGTGGTTGCCGGAAGACATTTGTATGAGGCGACCATCATAGTCCTCAGGAGTAGCAACGCATCTGTGATGACTTTAGATAGAACTCATGTTCTATTTGAAGTTGCTCACCAATGTCCATGGGTGGCAGTGGCCGCTTACCATCAGGTGGACTGCATGCTCGTTTGCTACTTCAATCAGATAAAAAAAAGATCCCCATTATGTATTACATTCATGTATATATGGCCATTTTAGATTCGAATAATAAGCACCATATCTATGATGTACGATACCTATGTATATATTAACATAGTAAATCACAAGCCTTTGTAAACAAACATCTGTAACGATGAGGACCTCTCGTTATCTTATCGTTATCACTGACGTGTTGTATCGAAAATAACGTGTGCTGGTAGAAAAAATTACATTCTTAACGTTATATCAATTTGGAGATAAGCGTAGATACTTGTTCGATAGAATTTATATATTACTAGCTGTACCCTGTGTTGCTACGCCATCACAAAGGAAAAAAATACACCAGAAACCTTTGCGAGCTCACGAATAACAACTTTGCTAAAGATCATCTCATGATCAAATGAATAGTTTACGATTCTATAGAGGACATACAGACAAACATTCATTTTTATAAAGAAGACTAGCTGAAACGGCGAACTTCGTTCCGCCTAAGGGTCAAAAATCTAAAATTATCAGTGTTTCTCCACTTGTTTTCAAGGTGGTAGATCCAGTGTAGTTCGATCGGGGAAGTACCACCGCCACACCTATTTCTAGCGTGAAGCATTTCTTGCGTTTCGATAGAAGGGTGTGGTTGCCGGCACACTTTCACATGAGGCAACCATCATAGTCCTCGAGAGTAGCAACGCATCTGTGATTGACTTCAGATGGAACCCATGTTCTGTATGAATTTTATTACAGATGTCCATGGGCAGCAGTGACCACTTACCATCAAGTGGACTGCATGCTCGTTTGCTACTTCAGTCAAATAAAAAAAAATATACATGCATTTCTTATACGTAAACAACTTCCTCGTGAACCAATCTATTTATTAAAAAGCTGAATTGAAATCCGTAGCGTAGTTTTAAAGAGCTAAGCACACATTGGGACAGGGAGCGTATAATACGAGTATGTAGTGTGTACGAGAATGTAGTGTGTACGAGTGTGTGATATGTGTAGTATAAATGTGTAGTAAAAGATTTAATTTATTTTTACGTTCGACTAATCATCGCAGATTCTAAAGTACTGAAATAGAACAATGTAATGTGGACAGTACCTAGGTTGTTTTTATGATACTCCGGTTGTGTTCCGTTGGAGATCCCACGCAGCGCTGATCTACTGGGGGGTTTTAGTGCGGTAAGAATCCCACATAACCTGCGTCGCTCCCACGGCGTCGGGTACCTTTTGAAGGTTTCTCCCTCGAAAACAAAAAAAAGGTTGTCTTTGTGATGTAGACGACACTCACTTAGAAATTATTTTTTCTACATTACCACCCTAAAGGAGAATTGAGATTAAATATTATTATGCTGACAACAGTTAGTAATTTATTTTAATCCGCTTAAATGTATAAAAACATATTCACTCGCTTCGTGTTTTTTATGATTGAAGTGGCAAACGAACTCGCAGTCCACCTGATGGCAAGTGGTCAGTTTACCTCATGACACCTGCAACCCATGGACATCAGCAACTTTACATAGAATATGGGTTCTATATAAAAGCTGCATAATTATGGTGGTCTGAATGCTCCTTTGCTACTATACTAAAAGTAATATTACTTCCGAAGATTTGAATAGTATTCCCGTATCAGATATAATTCCTTATCAATCCTATATAGAGAATAATGAAATCCGTAGACGAACAAAGCTTCGGTAAGCTTTGTCATAGCTCTCAAAATTGGTAAGTTGAAGTGGCAATGGGCCGGCTACATCTCCCGTAGAACCGATAACCGATGGGGAAGGAAGGTTCTCAAGTGGCGACCATGTTTAGGCAAAAGGAGCACAGGTCGCCTCTCCACCAGGTGGACCGATGACCTGAAGAAGACAGCGGGAAACCGTTCGATTCAGGTTCGATTCAGGTTCGGTACAGGACCGGTTGGACTGGCGCCATTTAGGTGAGGATGGATAGAGAATAATATGAATCCCACAGAGATACACTAAACAAGAAGTAAGTGAAGTAACCTGTGATTCCATTCATTCAAATGAAATATTCCTTACTAACTCACCAGCCATCTGCCCGCCATACTCTAAAAATCACGTAATAATCAACACAGCTGAATTAAATGTGTTTATTTTCTCGCTCCACGAATAAACGGAGATGAATCTTCACAGTAATTTAATCGTCCAGATACTATTTTTATTGGATTATTTCCTCGTAATAACCGCACCACGTGTTCGGCCGGGGATCGAACGCGGACCGCCGGAAACGGTAACACAAACAGTTTTTATTTCTGTCCTCATCCTGCATCCACGTACGCTCGTAGAGACAATCTGATTCTAATTTTGTAAGCTGGTTTGTATCTGATTTTTATATGTGTGTGTATTTCAAACTAGCTTTGTCCCGCGGTATCGCCTGCGTTTTATAAACGAAATATAACTTTATATAGCAATTACTTTTAATAGAGTACATTTTAATAAATGGAGACTAGATTTTAACAAGATGTGGACTTTAAATTTATTAAAATTGTTAGTCCTCTAAACTGCTTACTACTTACAAATAATTGTTTTATGTTTAAATTATTTGTCATTATTTAAATACGAATATATGAGTAGTGACGAAAATTACTGAAATCTCAAAAGAGAGTGGGAGAGAGAGAGACACATACATCATTTAATTCAGCCAGCTGGATGGGCTATGTGACTTTAACTCTCCTTATTCTGAGCCCACTGCTGGGCAAGGGCCCAGCAGAGGGGTACCAGCTTGACGTTTAAGTACTTATTGAATAAGATAGGTGATATATATAATAATATAATAAGAATAAGAAGGAAATAAGATAGATAATAAGACAGGTATAATCCAGGTAACGAATAATACATGTCACAACAGTATGATTGTGAAAGAGTTAAATGTTGAGAATCTCAAAAACTTAAACATTCTTTGGAATATTTAACATGACCCAAAAATAACACTTTAAAATTATATACTCTTTGGGATTCAACAGGCCAAAAATAACACTGTAACTTACTTTAAGACAATTTATAAAGTTCAGTAGAACAAATACTTGGAAAGTGAAAACAAAACCGCTTATTATTAGCCTTTTGTTTTATGAGAGCTGGCTGCCATCAATCGTTTGAAAAGACGCGGTGGTTCTTCAGAGATCCCTATTCAAAAGATCAAATGACTAGCATTAAAAATCGAATGCGTAGGGGTACGTCAATATAGTGCTAACCTACTACGCATGCACCTTCCTACAAATCCTTCGTACGCAGTAAGAAACGAAAAAGAATACCGCGAAATACGGCTCAGGACGCAACAGGTGGACATATGGTCGTCTCATTCTTTTCTACGAGATTTTAAGTCTCGTCTCTGTTCTGCGGAAGCCACCCCCATAACGCCGCCCCCGCTCTAGGGCGGGAAATTTAAATGAAGGAGGGGATGGGATGGAAATGCTTTTCTTTTTGCTCGCGGGGTGTGTTTTAGGGCTTTTGTCTGGGTGAATGCGGCAAGCAATTTTGGGGTCGTTTGCGTTCGTTCCGTCTCGGGATTTGAAATCCAATGTTTTATTCCTAAAAATATTTGACCGCATTCTGAAATTCGCCAAGTTTCGCCACCAACTTAGTTTCGCCAAGATTCGACAATGCCGCAGTGGAATCGCTTTTATTTTGCGCGATTTACTTTTCAATGGTATTTTACTGAAGTACTAAATCCGATTTAAGTAAAACGATTAACTTATCAATAATACGGGTAAGTTCTGAAAATACGTGCAAATTCTTTAAACTTATTTTATACAGGATAGAAAAACGAACGATATGATGAAGAGTTTTGAAGCGAAAAATTAAGATACTTAAAACAGCCCTTAGGTGAACTTAGGTGGCACATAAGTATAGAGCCTCATAGTAAAAAATTGGAAATGGAAGTTAACCACTTAGGGGTTGATTGTCAAAAAGTCTTACTGGGGGTAATAGGTTCATTTTAAGATGTTGTGTACATCTTAAAATTAACCTATTACCTAAATTGAAAGGTTCTGGTGAAAGTTCGACTACGATTAGTCAGAACTTCAGAAGTGAGTATTCTTAAGCTTGTATTCATATTTATAAATAAAATATAACCTCTACGCCACACAATAAATACCTTAGTGAGCTATCAATTTGTTTTCAAGAAGAGTAATTTTCCATAACACAATTCTTGTTGATAAGACAAATTAATTATAGGTAATAATTACCGCCGTCCGGTCGTAAACGGATCCTTAAATAGAAAATTATCTATGCTATTTCCAGCGTCTGTACATGACATGAACGGATAGACATCTATACAAGTAAATTGAATTAAATTGTCTGTCTGTTTTAACGGAAAGTATTTCTACAGGTTTGAAGATTTTCTGAGAAAATACCAGGGAATAAAAATATATTTCATATTTTTATTACACGCTTTTATTTAATTTTACATTTATATGTATGTAGATTCCATGTATGAAGTCCACCAATTCGCACTCGGCCAGCACGGTGGACTACGGCGTAAACTCTCTCATTGTTAGAGAAGACCCGTGCCCAGCAGTGGGACAATAATGGGTTGACGAGAAGAAGATTTACAAACTTTTCCAAGATAGGGCCCATCTCCCAGGCCCGATTTAGATATAATTTTGATCACGCGTTTAGTTCGGATGATAATTGTAAGTGTAATTACTTTAATGACGTTATTTTAATTGTAATATAGTAGGCCCTCCAACATGTCAGATATGATTAATTCTTATATCTATATAAAAAAGGGTTTTCTTCCACGAAAAACAAATTGACGGTCCTAAAAGATTTGTTTTTATTAATCTTTGTAACAGGGAGTTGAGATATCGAAGAGACGAAAATAGGACGTTATTATTTCAACATTTTTTCGAGTAATAAACGAACATGCAGTTCACCTGATAGTATGTGGTCAATGCTGCCCATGGACATCTGTAAAAAACTTCATATAAAATAGGGGGTTCTATCTGAAGTCAATCACAGGTGCGTTGCTGCTTCCGAGGACAAAGGTAGTGGCCACATTTTTTTATCTGACTGAAGTAGCAAACGAGCAAGCAGTACACCTGATGGAAAGTGGTCACTGCCGCTCATGGACATCTGTATTCAAGTTCATACAGAACATGAGTTCGATCTGAAGTCAATCACAGATGCGTTGCTACTGCCGAGGACTAAGATGGTCGCCTTATATAAAAAGAGACCCGGCAACCACATCCTTCCACCGAAACCCAAGAACTGCTTCACGCTAGAAGTAAGACGGTGATACCTCCCCGATTGAACTACACTGCCTACACACCTGCTAAAAGTTATGACTTCTTTTATTTAATTTTATTCATTTGTTGCCAACCTCTTGTTTCCGTTACATCAATTCTTAAGTCATCATGCGTTTGTGTTAAAAAAGCAAAAAGGCTTGCATATAAATTCAAGCGAAGTTCTTTATAGTTACGTAAATAGTCATACCAATTACGACATATCATCACGACGCATCGTCGGCACGTATGAGGGATCACCCTCCCAAGTTTGTAACGGGCATTTTACTACATTAAAATGCTACGTTCAAACAAAAAGTACCTATTTCAAGCATTTTTCAAACGATTAATGTTTTTGTACGATGCACTTTAAAGAAAAACAACTATTTCTATTACAATATAAAAATGCAAATGTATTTTCATACTTGTATTAAATAATATCACAGTGAATTAAATGAGATCATCAATTTGAGTCATCAATATGTGTATGAGAAGTGATTACCTAATGGTTAAAACTCGGCCACTCAATCGAAGTTCCTAGGTTCGAATGCATCGCAGATTTTTCTAAAATGATGTGTTAGAAATTTATTATCACTATATTTGGTGAAGTAAAACATCGCGAGAAATCATACATGTCTGAGAGATGAGCAATGAAAATTACTGAATTTAATTTAAATGATTCCAAATATAATTAAAGTCCAAATCATTTAGTCTTTAAAGTTATCATTATTATTAAAAAATATATATTTTTATGTGGATATAATTGCGACGCATATTTAGTACAATAATATATATGTATGTAGAAAAAACTTTAATTTACATTTATATGCCCGTTCATATCAGTGAAACTTGGAAAATCTTTAAACTATTTTATTGCAATTTGTATTGAAATAGGCCTTAATAGCTAATGAAAATGACCTGAAAATTTTAAAAACTTTAGAGATTTTTAGTATAATTAAAAAAACTATGCGCGGACATAGACGGAACCGTCGTTGAATATATCGGGACATCAGAGTCACGTAGAGATACATCTAGTGCGTCCCAAGTAAGATTTACACACTAAAGGTACTGTGCCACTATCGGCGAGACACAACCTTCGTTGTTGTAACTGGTAGAGAACTCTTTGTGGTTCGACTGTGGGAAACCACCGTTACATCTATTTCTGCATAATAACAACACTGTTGTGTTGTGTACTGATGTCCTGCTTCGAAGAGTGTGGTAAGGAAGATATATCCCTCCGAGGAGTTCCATCCGTTTCTTCGGGTGGTCACAGAGCATGTATAAACTACCTCTGGTAAGTCTGTCTTCTGAGGTTGATTATTATTGTCCATGGGCAGTAGTGGCCATTTACACTAAGGTAGACTGCATGTTCACTTACTATTCTAGCGTTATAAAAAAATGCAAGACTCAAGAAGTACCTTATATAAGAATTCCCAAACTCAAAAAAATTAAGCATTACAATTTCTAGTAAAGGTTTACCTATACATTTGATGTTCCGGATACGATTCCTGGCTGGACAGACATCTTATTTTTGAATTTGGGTGTATGTTGTAGGTCTGTTTGTACACTTGTTTTTGCCACATAGACCCTATACACTATGCAACGAACTCTAGTGTGAATTTATCTGTGGTTTTATATCCAAAATGTATAAAGACACTTAAAACATGGAATTCATTGATGTGGCAAGGGTAAAACTTATCCTAGATATCCGAGTTTCTTTGTCCCTGTGGTTCCGCGACCAGAATAGGGCTAAAGTATCCTCTGCCTGTCGTAAGAGGCGACTAAAAGGGGCTTCTGCGGGTTGCTGGCGGTAAGAGTGGAAGCTCGCACCGTCCAGCCAAGTGACATCGGGAAGGACGATGGCATACGTTAAAATCCCACAAACCCGGCGTTGCTTCCACGGCGGGGGGTACCTTTTCCCCTCGATAACAAAAAAAGGGTATCCGAAGTCAGGGGTAGCATCGTATCCGTGACAAACTCGTATCCGTGACAAACCTCATGCAGGATCGTATCTGGGGTCGAATACAGATGTCTATGGGCGACAATGGCCACTATCAAATAGACCGCATGCTTATTTGCTACTTGAAAGTTAAAAAACGATTAAAATGTCAGTTTTTAGTAGTTTATCGCTTAACCATCGTTAGTGAGATTAGTATGTAAGAGCAGACGCCGTGTACATTTTTTGCCCAAGTAAGCACATCCTTATTTATTCAGAGAGGCTTCTATCCATGTATGGCGGAAGCAAAACTTTTAAAGCGAATTTTAATCAACTTGAACTTTTGTTACCTAGTGATACACACTAGAAATAAGCCTCTTTACCTCTTTAAAAATATTGTATATTACCTATATTGTGGTTTCGGGTACACTTTTATATGAGGCGACCATCTTAATACGTAGGTACTATTTTAGAGTAGCAACGCATCTGTACTTGACTTCAAATAGAATTTCATGTTCTATATGAAGTTGCTTACGGTAGTTCATGGGCAGCAGTGACCACGGCAGTTTTACCATCAGGTGGACTGCATGCTCTTTTGCTACTTAATTTTTATAAAAAAAAATGTAAGAACTTCGGATTGAGTTTATGGATTAATACGGTCACTAGGTTTGTTTTAACACGGTTTCAATATAAAGCATAACTTATAAATATTATTGAAATGTCTATTATTTCTAATACTTACTCTATTAAACATTTTCTTTCTCGTATAAGTATACGATGCATACACGTAACTTTCATTTTAATATACGCATCAGATAAAAATCTGTTAAAAATTGTCACAAAGGGTTATTATTGTCACGTTTTTTACACTAGATCATTGTAAATGATAACCAATGACTTATTAAAACTTAGATTTTATTAGTATCTCCTAAAAAGTACACTCAGAACATATTATTCTCTTAACAAATGGTCCATGCTATGTAAGGCTCAAATATATTACATTCTAAGTACAACAGAATGATATTATTCCTTACATAGGTCACTAATGCACTACTGCCACAAAAGATTGAGTCAGAATATCAAATTTAGCTAGTTCGTCTGTCTCGTCAAAATATACAACGCAAACGATACTTACGTCCCCGCAGTCGAACTACAATACGTCCATTACACTTTTAAATTTCTTTGTTTAAAACGTATGTATAACGAAATAAAATTCCAAATCATTTTGCGTCTTAGCCTCCCTATATTTCCGCGCTCAATGCATCGGACCCTAAAAAGAACATCCGACCCGGTCGCCAATTTCTCGTCGGTTCATTCCCGGTGTTACTACCAATCTTACTACCAGTAGTAAGACGGGGAATTTTATTACCGTTGTTACTACTGCTGCTGCTAGTAGTAGCACGGGGAATAAAAAATTACCGTTCTTACTACTATCCTAAATCTCAAACGAAAAATCCATTTGGGCTCTGGGCTGTAGAGTAAACCCAAGAAATGGACATTTTTATACAGTCATATGCTCGCAAAAAAATACCCTCCTTACGAAGCAGTCAGGTAATGAAGTTAAGATTAAACTTTTTTTTATGCGACTGAAGTAACGAACAAGCATAGAATCCACTTAATGGTAAGCGGTCACTGTTGCCCCTGGACACCTCCAAGTAACTTGGAGATGTCAAGAACATTGGTTCCATCTGAAGTCAATCACAACACTTTTTTATAAATTGTATTTTCTGAATTTATATGAACTATACGTACCCGCTCGCAGAACGCTAGTTTGGGTGTTCTTTTATGTTACAACCAAATCTGATTCATCCGACATCTAACGCTATAGTTTTACCGAACCCTAATCGTCGGGGTAAACGAATTCAAAGTAAATTTTTTCTTCATAATTTATGAATACACGTTATAAAACATAAAAAATGCACTTCTAAGATCAAACTCCAATGTACCTTTGAAAAGTGCGTAAGTAGATATTACTATATCGTATCTAATGGAGTTTTGGCGAAAAATACCACTTTCGGATGAATTTCGCACTTTTTAACCGACTTCCAAAAAGGGGTGCTCAATTCATCTGGATTTTTTTCTGGAGCCACTAGTCCTATGGCAAATAATGTAAATTTTCTCATGGCCTATTACTTCTTTTTTAATATATTTCTCATAATCTATATTTATTGCATTAAAAGTTAAAAAAGTGAGAAAATCGTTTAAGTCGTGTATGATTTTCTTGATCACCGCATCTAAATAAATGAATGTACCAATTCTGATTCGATCATTATTAAGTAAGTTCTAAACGAAAGTACATCCATACCACCGCCACACTTATTTTTTAGTGTAAAGCGAATGTTGAGTTTCAGCTCACGTTTATAATATGAGATGACCATCTGAAATTTTTGGTAGTAGCAACGCATATGTGATTGACTTCAGATCGAATCCCTGTTCTAATAGAAGTTGTATGTGATGTCATGTTTGGTTCTAAATAAAAGAAAACACATAGTTATGTGAGCAGGGCGCTGTATCGCCCTGCGAGTATCCGACGTCTAGTTCGTATAAATTCAGAAAATACAATTTATAAAATCGTTATTATCCAAAGAGAAAAAACATTTTAGTATTCGAGAGTAGCAACGCATCAGTGATTGACTTCAGAGAACCTATGTTCTTGACATCTCCAAGTTACTTGGAGGTGTCCAGGGGCAACAGTGACCGCTTACCATTAAGTGGATTCTATGCTTGTTCGTTACTTCAGTCGCATAAAAAAAAGTTTAATCTTAACTTCATTACCTGACTGCTTCGTAAGGAGGGTATTTTTTTGCGAGCATATGACTGTATAAAAATGTCCATTTCTTGGGTTTACTCTACAGCCCTGAGCCCAAATGGATTTTTCGTTTGAGATTTAGGATAGTAGTAAGAACGGTAATTTTTTATTCCCCGTGCTACTACTAGCAGCAGCAGTAGTAACAACGGTAATAAAATTCCCCGTCTTACTACTGGTAGTAAGATTGGTAGTAACACCGGGAATGAACCTTCTCGTCGATCCGGGCATAATTCCGCCCGGGAAAATCATTACACACGCCCTGGTAATTCGGATTTCGAGACCACCCCTGCCTACCCAACCCTCCCTCCGCACTGCATCTCATTTTCAAATACCATACTAACGACTAAGCCTCGTTTCCTCTACCGGTGTTGGGTACCTAACTACACGAATATCGCCTCTATCAACCGGTAATGGAGGCGACTTTCCTTTGCCCGGGACAAGCCGGCCGGCGCACCAATTGTAACTTTGTAGACTAGACGTTAAAGTTAGAATTTCTTTGTGTTTTCTTCAGAACCACACGGACCGTTCCGAGCCGTACGTTTGGAGGGGGGGGGGGGGGAGGAGGTTGGGGAGATTTCCACTGAATAATAGAGGGGAGATATCCTCTCTTATTTTTTCGTGAATTTTTTATTTAAGAAAGGGATAAGATTTTAATGTGGGCGCCTTTATTACTCCCGATTGCGAGATGCGCCATTGTCGGGAGTCTTGATGCGTATGGGGTTTCCGCTTAAAGTATTTTGTATGGGAGATATTCTCGGGGACACCGGAGTTATGTCCGTAATGACGTTTTAGAAGAATTCCCGCTGCCGTTTTCTCAGCCGAGGGGAAGCCGTAATCAACAGTTTTTTCGGTTTAGGTGTAAAGTCATCTTTTTTGAAGATTATGTGAAGTTATGACGCAGATCTGCTTACGTTTTCGTTTCCTCTTTCGGAGTTTATTACAAGATTTCTTTATAATGAGTATGATATGGATTTAAGCTATCTTTTGTTAACTGAAATCTAATAACTTTTGTATGGCATATCAATTACTTTTATCTGTTTTTGTTGTCGGTATTCTTCCAATGTTTCTTATATACATTGATACGTTTCTACATATCAATCCCATATATCTTTAGGAAACGCATCCAACGTTAATTAATTATTAAAAAACTAATTCTAAAGAATCGGTTCCACAAATCCCATCTCTTAATCGTTCAATCTTATCATACCGAGCAACGATCAATCAATCTGTCGGTCCACTAATAAGTATTCCGCCCACAAGACAGCCTTCGTTACCGGAAGCTAGGCCACATTCCCCAACTTCGCTTGCCCTTGAACCGTACAGCCTCTAAGACAATGGACAAATTATATGGTCCAAATTTTGAGCTGCAGCGATGAAAGCTCGAGCAATACGCCCCGATCGATATTTATTGGAAGACAATACGTATAAACCAGTTAACTTTTGCAAAATTCAATTCAATTCAATTTCAATTAGGTGTTTCAAAGTTCCCAAAGAGTGATAATGCATCTGATTCTACGTGCTTTAGCATTTAGTACACATTTTGAGGTGGATACAGATGTTAGCAGACTGGAAATTTAATTTTTATTGAAAATTTTTGAAAATAGATTTACAAATTGATACTTTATTTATATGTTACATCTCATATAGGAACCTCGGTTATTTCTATTATTTAAAAAAATAAAAAATAAATCTTTATAATTTGATGTTTAATCTCTCATTATTCATTTGGCAATTAGCGTCCGACTAAAGCTCTTCTCAACATTATCATTGCCACCTTTCACATTAATTAATACAATATTTCCATACGAATTATATATAGGTATTTCCCGATGATCTTCTTCATGACCTGAAGAAGACAGTGGGAAACCATTGGATTCAGAGGGCACAGGACCGGTTGGAGTGGCGCCGTTTATGGAAGGCCTATGTTCAGCAGTAGACATCAAAAGGCTGATGGATCGATGGATGTATATATAATATACATGGATGTATGTATCTATTGATATGTCTTTCTTTTCCCAAAACGCGCTTTCCTCAACCTTGGCCCACACAACTGAGTCATCAAATCGGAAGTACGAATTACATTATTAGCCGCTTTGTCGGCTCGTTTAGGGTTTCAATAAGTGTACGATTCCCTTTACGAATGCCGCCGATACCCATCTACATTATAATTGTTTATTGTTTAATGTTTGTTTGTCCTTCGCCTGTCGTCGCTTCTACGTCGGTTTTAATTTGAACATGTCTGTTAGCTTGCGGTAGGAAATGTTTTTTTAGTGTTGGAATGTCGTGGTAGTCGTTATTGATTGGCTCAGTCCATAATCTTTGAAGATTTGTAGGACTTACTGGGGATAATAAATTAGGCTACAAAACTTCCATCACTTTTTAAATTACGTGAATTGATGTGTGGAGGTCCGAGGTTTAAAACCAGGCACGCACAATTGATTTTTCTAAAATTATGTACGTTTTAGAAATGAAATTAACTATCACTGCTTTTCGGTGAAGGAAAACATCGCGAGGAAATCTACTTACCAGAGAGTTCTATATAAAAAAAAGTTCTCGGAAATGTGTGAACTCCACCAATTCACACTTGGCCAGCGTGGTGGACTATGGCTTAAAACTCTCTCAGCAAGCAATGGGACAATAATGGGTTAAACTGGTACTTGTGTAAAAACCAATCTACCAATGTCTGCTACTAATCACTTTATCAACTCAGATTACAATTTTCTTCCTCTATTATACAGCTTGCAATGCAAGTTAACTACGATAGAAACAGTACCTATATAGATTGTACGTATCTTCCTAGTTTGCAATAAAGCTGTAGGCGTGCTAGACACTATCCATTAAGCCACAGACAGCTACTTAGCGCCTTGCAATGCTTTTGTTCTTCTAGTCTAATACCTAGACTGTTGTGCCTATAACTCCATACTTGTTTCCCTTTTCACGGAAACATATTGAGGCTGGAGATTACATTTCTTTAATATTGATGCATCATCTTACTTTGTTGTGGGTTTTCGAAATTAATCAAGAGACATTTGCTAATCCTTTTTACTTCACTGTTGTAAGGGTCGTTTTACTTCACAGTCCACCAATTCGAAGATCCGTGCCCAGCAGTGGGACAATAATGGGTTGACGATGACGTTGTAAGGGTATTTTTAGAGCGTATGTATGATATATAAGTCCATTTCTCATGCACGTTCACCCCAAACAGCTAAATGAATTTAGCCCATAAGGTGCCGTGGGACGCAACATTAAAATCTGAAAATCGAAAAAGAGGAAAGATTTTTTTTTTCGTAACGAGGTAGTAATGATGAGTTTAGATTCATGTTCTGCGTCTGGGTGTTAGTGTATTCGTCTTGGTGTCCGTGGTACCCACGACACAGGAGAGAAACCTAGCGTGGGGCTATGAGTGTGGAAAGCGTGCGAGCGTGCGCGTGCGAGATGATAATAACGTTACGATATATAGGACTAGGTTATTCCTGCGACTCCGCACGATTCGTCCATGTCTACCACGGTAAAGAGTATTCTGCGTGTTAGCCTAGGTCATAAACTTTGTGTGTGCAAAATTTCAACAAAATCCGTCTTGTAGTTTTTGCGTAAAAGAGTAACACACAAATTTATAACATACTAGCTGTAACCTGCGCGGGTTGCTACAGCATCACAAAAAAAAATACACCAGAAACCTTCGCGAGTTCATGACTAACAACTTTGCTGAAAATCATCACATGATCAAATGAATAGTTTACAATTCTGTAGAGGACATACAGACAAACATTCATTTTTATATATAAAGATAAAGATTATTATATATAAGAGTCACATTTTCTCATTTTAAATCATGTCTCATATCGAAATATGAAAGTGCATGGAGGAAATCTATAATCCATCAATAAAAAGAACGATGTAAGTACTACAATATCATATACAGAAGTCATGCGACAAAGGGGTTGGAACAGGATTTTTCTTAATTTCGAAAAGACTCCGTCGGAGTTAGCTAGGGTTGTCACAAACATAAATCAATATTAAAATTAAAATCGTGTATAGAACTCTTACAGTTTATTTTTTACAATTTGTTTAGTCTGTGGACAAAGATGTAAATTGTCACAAGTCACTCAAATTAAAGTGACTATTTATATAGATTTAAAATGGTTATACGAATGACATACTGACTACCTATAAATCACAATTTGAACTTAAGTTTTTTGGTTTAAGTAGCAAATAAAGATGTATTTCACCTAATGGTACCTAAGTTGTCACTGCCGCCCATGGACATAATTAATCAAATCAAATAGAACAGAGATTCCACCTGAAATTAGTTACAAATGCGTTACAGCTACTGAAAAATAAGATGGCCGCCTTGTATGTTGAAATCAGCCAGCATCCACACAAATTTCATTTAATTATCAAATTTTAGAAAAATCTAAATTTCGTAGTGACAACCCTAGTACACGCACAATGAGATCTCGTACAAAGAGCTGAAGGGTGCCGGGACGGCGCTTTTAAAAGTATTACACCCCCCACCCCAACCCTTGCTGATTATTTTATATGTGGCTAGGGGTAGCGGGGTAGCTAGTGCAAATTTGTCAACGTGCAGACAGATTTAGAGTAAGTGTTTACGAGTGAAATCCCGGTCTAGGCGAACTTAATATTGAAGGCATTCTTACTTAGTTCATAAAACTAAAAACCTACATAAACTATTGTCGAATAATACTTTTCTTTTTGTTTTTTTTTTATTTATTAAGTTTAAAACATTAATGTAAAAAGCGTAGTATGAGTGCATAGCCCCCACAGTATGATTTTCTCCTGTGTCGTGGGTACCATGGACACACAACACGAATACACAGACAACCAGACCTAGAACATGAATCTAAACTCATCATTCAGATAACTGTCTGGCCGGGAATCGAACCCGGGACCCATTGCGCGTCAGACCGGTATGGTAACCGCTCCGCCACACGGGTCGCCAAATATCAATAGATACATAATTTTTGTTTAAACTTTGTTTATCAAAATTATTTTATATTTAACACGTAGGAAAATTCCGATCGCTTTTTACGAATACTTCGTGCACGGAAAATTTTGAGTAACTTTAAAATATTGCAAGAATATTAAATTAATCCAAAGCAAATATTTATTATTTATTTTTCTGAAAATACCAAACACATAATGTCGACAATGTCGATTATTTCGAGGTTCTATAACATTAAACGGTAATTGCTTTAAATGCAGCTTAGACAAATGAACGTAGTTATTAGTATCTTTATTTTTTGATTGAGATAGCAAACGAGCATACAATCCACCTGATGGAGAGTAATCAGTGCCGCCAATGGACATCCGTAAGCAACATCAATAATAGAACATGAATTCTGTCTGAATTCGATACCAGACCCGTTGCTACTCCCGAGGACTATGATGGTCGCCTCATATAAAAGTGTGGTAGCGGTACTTCCCCGGTCGAACTACACTGGTTCTACCACCCGTAGTATAATAACAAGTATGATAAGTGTGTTTCAAATAACTCTACAATTAACGCTCGTACGAAATCACATAAAACCTTTGTAGTAGACAAAGCTGTTGAATTACAAATATTATCAAGAATAAAATATTCGTATAATCTGTTAAAATCGAGACCTATTCATGTTATTCTTCGGTAAATATGAAGTTTAGTTTTTATTTGGGTTTAACTACCGTTTATTTCGATGGTTGCTACGGGCGACTAGGTTTTATGAATATTTAATCAAAAAATGTAAAACCCTACTTTTGTTTGTTATTTTTACCATGCCGGTGCTTTACGTTTGAACCGTTTGTTTTAATTCTCATAAATCTATACATTAATACGTGAAGCAAAAACTTGTGAAGCATTTTAAGTAATATGCCGCGGACGGATTAGTATGAAATTTTGCACGGTTCTAGTGGACGAAGAGAAGGAGTGCAGAATGTTTATATTTTTTGCAAATAATGTTTAAAACATACATAAAATCAACTAAAAACACATTGCACACACTACCGTGCGTCACAAACACATATACGAGTATATTATACGAAATAGAACATTCAATGCATTACTATGAAAACACATAATGTCAGAAATGTCAGTGTCTTTGTCAAAATACCCGCTATTGCTTTCAAATGCGGTTTGGTTTAATAAACCTCTGTTTATATTTAAGGAGTACGTTCAAAATTACTTGAAAATTATTACAATTTATTTAAATTAGTGAAATATTGATTGCCGGCTAACTTTCACATGAGGCGACCATCATAGTCCTCGGGAGTAGCAACGCATCTGTGATTGACTTCAGATGGAACCCATGTTCTGTATGAAGTTGATTACATATGTCAAAGAGCGGCAGTGACCACTTACCATCAGGTGGACTGCATACTCGTTTGCTACTTCAGTCAAATAAAAAAAAATATTGGTGCTACTTTGGACGATATGAAGTTTAGTTTTTTAATTTAAATTGCGGTCTAATTTAGACCGATGTAACGGGTAACTAGTAAATAAATAACATTAATACTGTGTTTACTCGTTCCACATTAATATTATGATAGATATATTCGTCGTAAGTTTGTACGTCAGGATGGCCGAGCGGTCTAAGGCGCTGCGTTCAGGTCGCAGTCCACTTCTGTGGGCGTGGGTTCGAGTCCCACTTCTGACAATGTTTTATATTTTTTTAATTGTAAATATTAAGTACGCTCTGTTTAATGACTTAATCTAATTTTGTACACGTACCTACATTTTATTTTTATACCATTTCATGTAACTTGTAATTTATTTATTAATGGAGCATCCATTTACGGATAACTATTTAACCCGGCGAACTTCAATCCGCCTAAAAATCAATAATCTTAGGCAGTCCACCTAATGGTAAGTGATCACTGCCGCCCATGGACATCTGTAATCAACTTCATGAGTTCAATCTGAAGTCAATCACAGATGCATTGCTACTCCCGAGGACTACGACGGTCGCCTCATGTGAAAGTGTGCCGGCAACCCCACCCTTCTATCGAAACGCAAGAAATGCTTCACGCTAGAAATAGGTGTGGCGGTGGTACTTCCCCGGTCGAACTACACTGATTGTACCACCTTTAAACACATACATATATTATACCACTACAGTTCAATAAAAATGAATTGTACATCAAGTATTACCACATCAATACCCGCTATTAAAATGGCCCATAACAGTACAAACACCCTAAAGTAACAAGTTACTGTAAAACCCCATTACAACTCGTATTACACGGATTAACCCTATCCGCGATATAGCCCTTAAACGAGCGTTCAATTTCACACAAGTGTTGCCATAAACGAAAATATTAAATCCAATTTACAAACTTACCCCATACACCCATAACCCTCTGATCATCCGCTTAGAAAAAACACGAATTATGACTATTATAACCTCAAGTATTGTTCGGTAATCGTTATTAATACAGCCGACCCCGCTATTTGCACAGACACAAAAAGAATATGATTTTATGGCAGGTTAAATCTATTATAAGTGGGGATTAAGTTATGAGTAATTTCTATTTGTGAGGGGCAGCTAACGAGCTATTTGACACGCTGTAGGGATGGCGATTTATTCGTTTTTTTTGGGACCTGTTAAGTGTCATGAGATTGAAGGCAAAAATATTGTTTTCGTTTTTTTGTACCGATAATAAGTGTGATAATGATACGACTACATAATACTTTTTTGATAATTATTACTGGGGAGTTTAAACAACCCTACAAATAATGGTTTTTTGATTTAGTTGAAGAGTTCAAGCAAATCGAATACCTGTGTATGTCTTTATTGTACGAAAAGCTGTTAATTAAAAGATTAAAAAAAAAAATATTAAACTCATTTTTTTCTATTCGACGTAAGCTTACTATCTATCACTACATCATTTTTTTTTAAATTTATTTATCATTTAACAATTATTTGAACAATTACAATTAAATAACATTAAGAGAAACCACATGAGTTTGTAATATAATGCTAGTACTGGGTTTATCGATTCGTGTACAAGTTTGAATATAAATTAATAAGGGGCTTAGAACTAAACATTGTTATGTGATCAATGTGTTCAAGAAGAGTACCTTATAATCGTTAGTTTAATTGCTTATATCTTAAAATATATCGATCCTTAAAAATCTGACATGAAATAATACCATGTCCAACACGATCCAATTGAAAGTCAGTTGGTCAGTCATTACGATCACAAGTAACAAAATTATAAACATGTGTCGATCGTCGAACCGCGTGGCAGAGCTGTTACCATACCGGTCTGACGCGCAAATGGTTCCGTGTTCGATTCCCGGCCAGACAGGTATCTGAATGATGAGTTTAGATTCATGTTCTGGGTCTAGGTGTTTGTGTATTCGTCTTGTGTACATGGTACCCACGACACAGGAGAAAATCCTAGTGTGGGGCTATGAGTGTAGAAAGCGTGTTTTTTTTTCTTTCCGAGTCCGTCCATAAAATCTAATTTACCGTTTTTGCAGCATCCCTAGTGAGATTGCGTGCAGCGGCCACAGCATCTGTATTCTGTACCAACCTATAATTATGTATCTTGCTCTTATTGAATGTTTGTTTAGATGACAGGTGGGCTATTAAGCTTGTTACACATGCGTCCTACCTGTCAGTCCATACACGTTTTTTCTACACTTGACAAAACTAGTTACATATATTTTTTGTCTCTGTTGAATTAAAGATAATATTGACTTATTACAAGAAACAATTTAATAATTACCTTATTAACATTAATTTTGGAAATGTGTTTCATTTTATTTCTCCGAAGACGGAAAGCTTTTAAAGTGGTTTATCACGCAAGTTATTACCCTTTGTGGTTTGTCTTCAGTGTCACTACTACACCAACTTCTGCCAAATAATAGCTAAGCGCTGCTTTTCTTTGTTTGAAAGGTATTTTAAGTGAAACATATTTATCCGATGCATTCTGACTTATCTCTCATCAACCCATTATTGTCCCACTGCTGGGCTCGGGTCTTCTCTCCTATTCGCACTTGGCCAGCGCGGGTAGTCCACCGCGCTGGCCAAGTGCGAATTGGTGGACTTCACACACCTCCGAGAACTTTTTTTTAAAGCACTCTCGGGTGTGTAAGTTTCCTCACGATGTTTTCCTTCACCGAAAATCAGTGATAATAAATTTCTAATACGCACATGAATCAATAGTGCATGCCTAGGTTTGAACCTCGGACCTCCCGATCGAGAGGGCAAGTTTCAACCATTAGGCTATCACTGCTCAACTTCATCTTCATCTTCAACTCATTCTGACTTTAGCTCCAGGAGTACCGCATCTACGGCCAAAGTAAGACTTAACCTATCTGGGTTAGACAGAAATGTGTAATATGTTATAAAGCTGCCTATAGAAGGCAGTGGTCACTTACTATCAGATGGACTGCTCACTATACTGCTTTGCTAGTACATATATAGTATATAGTTTTGGCGTGTACACTTCTTGTGATATGAATATTCGTTTGTCTGAATTGAACAGTTAGCATAATTTCAGTCCGGTACCTATTTTACAATAAAAGTGGCTGATATGATCTATTTTTTCCATCTTGAGTAACAAAAGAAGTTTCTTTAAAAAAACTTTTATAACATAATTATAACCATTAAAATACTATCAGCAATTAAAGCGATGGAGCGTTAATGCGTGACGATTTTTTAACTAGCGGCTATCGTGTGCTGACGGCAAAAGTGACTAACCTACCTTATTGACCAAAGAAACATTTAAAAAACATGTAAAAAAAGTGTTTTAATGTCTCCTTTTCAACATGGCGTATATAAAATGTACAAATACATCGTCATTCCATTATACTCCCTCAACTGGACTTGAGTATCTGTGGGAGACACAAAACAGGTGCTCTACGCCGTGGGAGAGACGAAGGGTTATGTGGGATTTTTACCGCACTAAAACCCATACACCCATACCCAGATCATGAATCTAAACTCATCATTCAGATACCTGTCTGGCCGGGAATCGAACCTGGGACCCATTGCGCGTTTGACCGATATGTCTCATGGCGTCGAAATATTAAAATAATCGGTGATTATAATATATGAAATATTAAAATAATCGGCGAAAAATATTTTCATACTAGCTGAAACCCGCAGCTTCGCGCGCTTAAAAAATACATGACATATACATAGTCATTCAAGAGGAATATTTCTTTCATACATTTATTTTTGGTATCTTGAGCCGTTTTCGCGGCGCACGCAACGAAAGCCCTCAAGGATGAATAATTTTCCTTATTTTTTTTCACATTTTCCATTATTTCTTCGCTCCTAATAGTTGCAGCGTGATGTTATATAGCCTAAAGCCTTCCTCGATAAATGGTCTATTCAACATAAAAATAATTTTCAATTCCAACCAGTAGTCCTGAGATTAGCGCGTTCAAACAAACAAACAAACTCTTCAGCTTTATAATATTAGTATAGATTTCTTTCATACATCGCTTCAAGATCTTACAATTATACACACATACTTGTAACAGTGTAATTCTTATACATTTATCACATCGCCACACGCTGTTAATTTTTATAGTTCCGTCAACTTTTTGTACGGCGCTCGTCACGTTTTTTCAACATTTTTTATCACGAACTTAATGGTGCTCTAACTTAATCTTAATGTCGCTTTCCTCATAAATATTTATCAGATCGAACGGTTATATATTAAATATGTACCCTAAGTATACAAACATAATGTATTAATTTCCATCGAATCGAAAATCAAAGGACAGGTCCCACTGGACTGTGGACTAATGTGCCCATTCCGGACAAAGCGGATTATATCCGATGTTGTCATACGGCCCTATTAACATAATATGGCGACGTGATTCCCTTGTCTCTGCTTTTTTTGCCGTATTTTGTCACGCTTTTATCACTCTGTGTGGTCTAACACAGTACAGTAAGGATGACTTGGGTTAGTGCCTATTCACATGTTCCACAAGCACATGGAATCCACAAAATATCGCCAAATAGTTCTGTTTTTGCGATAGAACATCTCGTACACAGTTGTATGTAGTTGCTTTGTGGCTTCGATGTGAACGGCATCCCCTACTTCGTATTTTTATTTATATTTATAAATGCCTACGAAAATACCGTTACTTAAGGTGTGGTTGAAGTACGTGTGAATAGGCTTAGTGTCGTGTTAGACGTACAAAAACATACATACAATCAAACCGTATTACGCCCATTGGATAACTAGTTTGCTGAATAAACTGCCGCCTTGTTTGAAAACATAAAACTCGCACAATGACGCGCGGTCGAAGCGTATTTCACTGTAGAATTCAAATTACTGAAGCGATTACCGGCTCCCTTCGTTTGCTCACAAAATACTCAATTACGTAAACAAGGAAAGGAAAATAAAAAAGTGCGCTTAACCCGACAACATTGTAAATGCGAAAGAAAACACAACATACCATTACGGGCGCCGCAGTTGCTAAACGAGCCAAGTTTTCCCACAAAAACGTGGTTTTAACGTTAATATTTAAGGGTTATTGTTTGAGTAATTGCGCGCCCGCAAAATAACCTAATGGGCGTACTTTGAATGTAAAAATCGATTCACCCATATTTGTTGTTAATTATAGTCGGTTGAGTCGTCTTTCCGCCTCCGCTGGTTCGAATGCGATTTGAGACCCTCCCTGGTCCAATTACAGAGTTCTCAAAAGTCCCCCCTCTTGGCCTCCCCCTCATTTTTAGATCGAGCTCCGCTTTAATGACCTCTCCAGCCCCCGATGTTCATTTGTCGCAAGGGTTTTTGCGTACGATTATTTTCGCATTTTTCGCCCATGTAGCGTTCGGGCTTGAGCACTGAATGCTTCCAGTTGAGCCCTCATAAATTAATAGTACCCGCAATTTTTCTATTCAGCAAAAATGGAAAATTATAAAATACGTCGCAAAATGTTCTATTTTTAATTTAAGTACATATCCAGTTATAATGCTTTGAAATATTTAATTTATTACAGCTAAAGTATTGGTAAAACGATCCTTCAGTTTCGCTTGGAGTCATGAAAATTTTCTATGTAATTTTTCGTAATTATTTCGGAAAACTAGGTAAGTGATTTTATTCTATTCACGGTTCTCGTTTCGGATAATTGTTTAAAAGCTTCAATGCACCCTATATTAAAAAATTGTCCCCATTAATACAGCGTGGAGTATTTCGATGACGGAAGGGTGGGTTCCTTTGTTCCATTTGTTTAGGATCCTGTAATTTCCTACGATTCTGCAGTTTGCCCCAACATACGTAGGTATCGTAATTACACTACATATTAATTCTCTGGACTCCCTCGCCTGTCTTTTGTTAGTCGTTTTTAATCTCTACTAATATTTAGTCATTGACTCGGTAGTAATTTCGAAGTCAACAATCGATGTTTTCATCAACATATGACTACAATACAATCTACTTACATTAAGTATGAGCTTTTGCATCTTAATTTGTAAGAAGTAAGAAAAATATAAGAATAACACTTCATAATTTTTACACTATAAATGCAAAGAATTTCACTCATCAAACAATAAATATTTAAACAAAGATCAGTAAACAAATAGAGTCGGCTATCATTGCAAGCCTAGCAAAGGGTAAATGATTAATTCGCGTACTCAATTCCATTCGCTCTTGACAACAGCTATACAAATACGGATCGATTAAACTCAGAACCAAGCCCAATCTTCATATACAAACAACGTTTTACATTGTGAACTGTCCATTCCATACCTTCCCAGGAAACGCAAAATCTTTTTACCGTCGAGTTGTTATATTTCATCCTTTATTCCAAAGCAGTAAGGGTTAAGGAGCCTGTTTCCGGCGGTATTTAATAAGTTTTTTAAAACAGAAATTTTAGAACACGACTGCACGACATGTGTCATCACATCATGTCAATGGAGGGATTATGATAACCATCGTACGGATGCCATCTAGCTCAGGGAATCACCCTATGCGATCTCGACGAGCGGCGAAACAATAGACCCCAACTCCGCGCACCCGATCAAACCGATTTCAACTTTAAGCTACGCGTTTTAGAACGGTTTCACTTAGCAGTCTATAAAATCCGAGGGTGATCCAGAAAAGACAATTTAACCCTAAAAAGTGGTGTACATTAATCCGCATGTAATATCGCAAATTTGTCATCGCTCCGCCGGCTTCGGGCCCATCTGTCAGTCGAAACGCAATTCGATTTCGGCTATTAGATATGCCACGGTAGCGCTGAACGGGCTTGATTCGATGAATAAAGACAAAATGCATTTAGAATTTCATAAACATTTCAGTAAACTCAAAATGCCGCTGCTAATGGTCAGTGCGTATTTTTAGAAACTATTCAGAAAATTGAAAAATGCGCTGCATTCGTAAATGGTTCGAGTCCCGAGTTATACCCATTGAATAATTATCAGTATCCATAAAGCTACCCCATGTCATGACAATAATAACGCCCCAACGATGTAACGCTTAATAAATTTCACGTGTATTCGAAACGCTAATAAATTGCCCTTTTTGACGTCTTATTCAGACGCAGCGATTCACATGTCAGTGTCAGTGTTGAGGGTAGGGTTGCCACTGGTACAATACATCATATTTCTGTTGTTATATAGTACTATATTGTCCGATATGTTTTGGTACGAAAAAAACTACTTCATGGATAGTTCAGCGATTTTCTTTAAAATAATCGAATTGTAAAACGTGTTTCCTATGAACTATAAAAACAGTAAAATAAATTTAAACAAGAGAAATAGCAAAAGAAACGAGTCTGCTAAAAATAAATACACCTGCTACATGTTTTTTCTAAGTACTTTATAAGAAATACATACACACACACGCGCGCTTTCTACACTCATAGCCCCACACTAGGATTTTCTCCTGTGTCGTAGGTAAGAAAGTCTCAGTTTTTATCCGATTAAAGTAGCAAACGAGCTCTCAGTCCACATGCTGGTAAGTGGTCACTGCTGCCCATGGGAATCGTAAGCAACTTTACATAGAACGGGGATTCTATTTGAAGTAAGTCATTGCGTTGTTCCTCCCATGGATGGTCGCCTCATATGAAAGGAAGCCGGCAACCACCGAAACGCAGAAACTGCTTCACGCTAGACATAAGTGTGGCGGTAGTACCACCCTGGAATTACACTGGTACATGATAAATATGTTGACAACCCTACGCGAGGGGTATATGCAGTGCATGAGGGTTATAAAAAATGTATTACGCGTCTCAATAGCGCCACGCGGCAATATCTTCAGGTGAACTGGGTGCGTTACCCTAATTGTAATTCGGATACTTATTGCATTGTGCTTTCATATTTATTAATGTGAGTGATCCGGAAAAGATTGTTCTGTGAACAATTGATAGAAAAAAATTACCAACCGAATTGAACCTACTCCTTTTTGAAATCGGTTACAAAATGACATGTGTAATAAGATGAGGAACTTGTATACATATTTTGAACGCGTGCATTTTGATGCACTTATTTGATTCTGCAATGATATTTAGCTGTTAAATTAGACTTTCATATTTGAAAAATGATGTTACATTATTTATTTATTAATAGAAAACTAGGTAATTCAACGTTTGTCGCCATGTACGGCTAATTGTATTAAATTTAATTTAATTTCAATTTTTCTACACTCGTATGTATATTTTGTATGCAAGTATTTGTTTTCCTTTTTGTTAATTAAAGCGGTCAGGTTATTTAATGACGTTATATTTATTAAGTTCAAGTAAAATTTTTCATACTATAAAATCTATAACCATCTAAAGAAAAAATCTAAATTTAAAATATTGTCTAATGTTTTCTTCGTACGTAAGACATAATATATATAAACAAAGCGTAATTAAAATAGTGTAGTTAGACAAAGTGACGTGCTTCAAACAATCCAGTTACACTCAATGGTACGATCACGGTGTATCGTGCCGTGTCGCTAATGAGATGCCATCGAATTAGGCTTTGTGTCCAGTTTGCAATTTCGAGGCCTGTGAAATTTATTCTACGAGCTTCGCTTTTTGACGAAACTACCCTGCACTAAATAGAATTTAAACTAAAATAGAGATTTTACGACCAGTGATAGCCTAATGGTTGAAACTTGCCCTCTCAATCGGGAGGTCCGAGGTTCAAACCCAGGCACGCACAGGATTTATGTGCGTATTAGAAATTAACTATCACTGCACTGCAAAGAACCTTCCTTCACCGAAGAAGGAAGGTTCTTTAAAAAAAGTTCTCTTAGGTGTGTGAAGTCCACCAATTCGCACTTGCCCAGCGCGGTGAGGAAAGACCCCAGCAGTGGGACAATAATGTGTTGTACCCGAGGTCTAGTTATAATTTTAAAAAAATGTTTTTTTATCTTCTAAAAGTACATTGTCTCGCTCGTATTTACCGACTAGTTGCTCAGACCAATATTTGCTGAAATATGTAACTTTGAAGCCGTGTTAGAGCTATACTAAGGAAAGCCAGTCGTACCCAAAACTTCATGTCGTGTCGAAACCATGTTTTCGAAGTCGGTGATCACTGTAACTCGAAAACGGCTTTTCCGATCGGGTTGAATTTTTTATTATTTCTTCTCTCCCTTAAGACGTACTTAGCCGGCGTCGGGCATTCACAGTGTTATATAGTAAAAACTACTGCATAAATATTGAAAAAAATCCATTAACATTATAATAGCTCTTAGCTGGTATTAAATAGCGACGAAAAACTGGGAGAAGACGCTGATACCCGAGACACAGTCTCGAACTTATTCGGGGATCAGAGGCTTCATATAATTACAATGTAAAAATATGTCAATAAGTATGTTTTAATGTTTATGCTATATTGTAACACACTAAACTTCAAATTATCAACGTTCATTTGAACTTCCCAGACGTGTCGTCGCCGATCATAATGAATTCCAATTCGCCACTTCCGAAATGAATACGATAATTAAGTAACTGTTCGTGAATGTGATTAGCTAACTAATGGTTAGCCATTTGAATTCATTACGTTTGTCTATGACTAAAAATGTCTGGAGGCAATTTATTTTTAAAGACGAGAAGAGAGGAGGCTACTCCGTCTCTCCTCCCTAGATTTATATTTTCAGCGTAAAATGTAAATTTGGTACCTAATGTGTTACATGTACCTATAGTTCTCCCTCCTACTATTTAGGATTTGCGATAAGATATTATTCCATTCATTCAATATATATTTAAAAACAAATGGATAGACAAACCCGCTGAGTTTTTTTCCGGATCTTCTCACTTGAGGTCGTATTCCGATCCGGTGGTAATGTAAGAAAAAAATGTAACTGACAATTTGTAAGTGCCCCCGTAGGCCTATACAAAATAAAGACATTTCATTTCAATAAAAATCCGAATCCGAATCTGCGCCGAATATAACTGCATACGCACAATTTCGATAGATATAGATTTTTTTATAAAACACAATTTTTAATTTATATTGAGATTTTTTTATTATCAACGCAGCAAACAGACTCAAGACATGTCAAATAAAATGGTATAAAAACACTTTAAAGTGAACTAATGTAAGAAATTGTAGTGATAACCTTTTTTACTTAACTTTTATAATAAGGCGTTTTAATATTTTTTTGTTTTTAATTAACTCCCTTCAGCTTCAAACCGTTTATTCATGTCACTAGCAAATTTTAAGGGCATCATGTCAAGTGATTGACGCAAAGCCTAATTCGATCCCGCGGGTTGCAATCTCATTAACAACGATTATCTTACGCCCGTCGCACACGCCAGACACAACGTAACATAAAAGTACTTTATAGACTTGTGTACTTCGTTGTTCACAAGTGGTTTAGCAGGAACATCAGAATTTTTCTTCTACTCTTGTATATCTCGTGAAATTGAAATATACATGAACTGCATAATTATGTCGTCTACGGGATACACTTTGGAGGATCGGAACACTTAAAAATAATGAAGACGATATTGAAAGTAAATTTGTGGTTGCCGGCATACTTTTATATGAGGCGACCTTCATAGTCCTCGAGAGTAGCAACGCATCTGTGATTGACATCAGATTGAGCCCTTGTCCTGTATGAAGTTGTTAAGAGATTTCCACAGGCTGCAGTGACCACTTACCAGCTGGAGGACTGCAGGCTCGTTTGCTGCTTTCAAGCCCATAAAAAAGACAATAACAAAGCGTGAACCTATGATGCATCATGAGAATAGGAGAATAAATTTCCGCACAAATTAACAAAAAACGAAGTGTACTTAATGTTTCGAATCAATTTCTAGTCCTACTAAACTAAAGTTGTAACTTCCTCGAATAGACGCGTATGCAACTTGTATAGACACATAGCTAGATATACCTTACTAATACTAAAAAAAAAGTGTGTACACGCGTTACAATACTTCTTTAGCGTAACAAGCTAAAAACCTTTTTAAAATTTTATCTTTCGCTATATTCTACGTTTGTAGAAAAACGACACTAAAAATAGAAAAAAATAAAATGTTGACTATAGCTAACTTCAGGGTGTCGGTTTTTCGTGACGGTAGGATATGGTAGGCGGTGATATAAAATGACATACATAGTTTACTGTGAGTATATTTTCTAATATTTTTTATTAAATTTTGTACTCTGTTGGTAGTCAATCAAAAGTCATGAGTATTTTTCAACTCGTTTGTATTCCACACTTACTGACAGACACTTAATCTTGATTCATATAGATATCGTTACAATGGCCAGCCGGAACTGATCAGTATTCGAGACGGGCACCCTTTTATCTAACCGGACGTCGCAGTTTAGCTAGACACGTTATTTTGGGATCTAGGAACTCAAAAACTCGCTTATTCAATGGACTGTTCGATAGCGTGGCTACCTAGCAACCTGCTAACAAAAACGCTATTTTTGGACATATTGTTGCAGCCAAATGTCCATGCTTACAGATGTCCATGGGCAGCAGTGACCACTTACCATCAGGTGGTCTGCATGGTCGTTTGCTACTTCAATTAGATAAAAAAATAATATTTTTACAAATAATTTCACGTTTAATATAAGTAACAAATTTATTGCGTTATAGGTTCGTTTTTTAATTTAACTAACTTACTCCTGCGGCTTCGCCCGCTTCGGTAACATCTACCACAGTCATAAGTATCCTATGTGTCAATCTAGATCAGGGTTTTTCAAACTTTCGGCTCCATGTACTCCTGTTAAAGTTTCCAAGTGACGGCGAACCCCCTAAACTAATTAAATCCCCCCCCCCCCCCAATAAAACAATAAAATTGACTGTTGATGTTGAAACAATATCTTTATTTCAATAAAAAGTAACAAAATGCCAAAAGAAATGTATTTGACTACTATTAAGGAGATTAGTGTGCTAATTTGTTGTCAAAAATGGAGGAAATAGGAATAATTTTGTATTTCTATTACGTAAATCTTGTCGCAAACCCCCTGCCATCGAAGTTCGAACCCCTAGGTGTTCCCGTACCCCACTTTGCAAACCCTGATCTAGGTCATAAACTATCCACGTGCAAAATTTCAGCACAATCTGAACGACACGTTTTGAAAAAATAACAAACATACATCCTCACAAACTTTCGCATTTTTATTAGTAAGATAAGATTTTTAATTCATTTTTTACACTAAACATTAAATTTTTTCTAATGTCACTTTGCTTAACTTAATTTATTAACATTAGACATTATATTTTCGCTAACACAAAGTCAGACAGAAGTCTTTGCTCAAATCACCTAACAACCCAAAAACCTAGAACCCCATTCGTATTCGAATAGCTAACAAAACGTTGCAGTTTCCACCTACACTTTATCTTTAATCTGCGCGACTAAAAGCCCCGACCTACGGAGGCTGTATGAAAAATTCAGCGCTCCACACTCTAGACGCTACGTTGGCGTAGAGACACCAGGTGAAATGTTTTAGGCGGACTGTCTATGCTCGACGTTCTAAGTGGCGAAGATTAGAGGTCTACGTCCAGCAGTGAAGTATTAAGGACCGATGAATGGACTGTATCTGAAACAATTGTACCCTTATTACAGGTTTATTTCGTTACCTCAAAAAATGATTGTGTATGTTTTTGTCATTGCAAAGCACATTGCTAAAGATGGCCTAAAACGAAATCTAACGTCCTAAAATGGTACTATTATTTTTCATTTCTCGTCATAGTATTTAGTGTAATTATTTCTAACGTGAAGCAGTTCTTGCGTTTCGATGGAGGGGTTTGGTTGCCGGCATACTTTTATAGGAGGCGACCATCTTAGTCCTCGGGAGTAGCGACGCATCTGTGCATCAGTAAGTTCTGTAAGTTGCTTACTGATGTCCACGGGCGGCAGTGGCCACTTGTCATCAGGTGGACTGCATGCTCGTTTGCTACTTCAATGTTATAAAAAAATACTTTATATTGCAACATATTAAAATATAACATTTATTGACAAACTTTATTTTATTACAAACTAAGTGATGTCAAGTAGAGACAAGACACTGTAAAAGTGATAATTGTCTTAAAATGTTGATCGATCCCGATATATTAGAGTTAATAAAAAATAAAATGACATGATCATACTTTTCGAGAGTAGGTTGAAAAGAAAAAGGATGTCCTGATGTATTTTTTTTTTCTTAAATTTAAAATAAGCATTTTGTCGTCTCATTACTGTTATTTTTTCACTCTTAATAATATTTTTTTGGAAATATTTTACTTAAATCAGCTTAGTTGAAGTCATCTTTGAAAATAAGTGCATATGGTGTCACGACAGTCTTAAATGTAAATTCAGGTAAGAAGCTGGAGGTGTAGCGCGGATCTTTGTGCGGATGTAGGTGACTGTGCCGCTCGCTCAAATGGCTTGCTAATTCCGCGCCTGCTCGCATCTACACGTTTTATGATTTAGAAGCTACTTACGACGCTTTTCTCTTTATTTTTCTTCTTTTTTTAACAATGTGTCTTGTGACTTAGGAATTTTAAAAATAGTTTTCAAGAACTGCGTTCAGAAAGTGAAGCTTACTAGATTGTTTTACACCTAATATTAATACATAATACAATAGTCATATTTAAATGCATTTTTAATTTAGTTACATTTTTTACTCTTAGATAAAATTCTCGGTTTTGTGAAGACGTATTGCGTATTGATGTTCTGTACTATTAGAATCCAGTTTTCATTATTTTTAACAGCCCTCATAAATCGTACTGCGTTCACCACGCGAGGTGTACTACGGATGTAGGTTACTGTGCTGTTCAGTGCATGAAAGTCGTAAATGTAAATTCAGGTAAGAAGCTGGAGGTGTAGCGCGGATCTTTGTGCGGATGTAGGTGACTATGCTCGCTCAAATGGCTTCCTAATCTCGCACAGTCCTCGTAGAGACGCTATATCATGCTTTACAAACTAATTACGACGCTTTTGCTTCTAATTTTATATTTTTTACCCACAATACTCACAGTATACTTTTAAGACTTAACATTTTGTAAGAACCAAAGTTGTGAAAGTTGTTAAATTTAAATGTGATTTATTTAGTGTATTTATCCGTTCCGTAATAAGTACACAATATTTATGTTGTAAATTCATATAAGATTTCCAATTTATGTCACCTGCACTTGTTTTTTCCATATTACGTGGCCGTTTAAATTCGGTTCTATTATTACTACCTTTATTTTAGCTAGCTGGCTCGCTTAGCCAGATCTTACTAAAACCTGACGTGTATTGGTGTTTTTCATCAGTTATACGAGTCCTAATTTTTGAAAAGAGCTACAAAATCGCATAGCGTTCATCACGCGAGGTGTAGCGCGGATCTTTGTGCGGATGTAGGTGACTATGCTCGCTCAAATGGCTTGCTAATTCCGCGCCGTTCTCGCAGTCGCTTTATGATGTTTTAGAAGCTACTTACGACGCTTTTGCTTCTAATTTTATTTTTTACACACTCACAATATACTCACAGTATACTTTTAAAACTTTATTATTTGTGAGAACCAAAATTGTGAAAGTTGATTAATTTAAATGTTATTTATTTAGTGTATTTATCAGGTTCGTAATAAGTACACAATATGTATGTTGTAAATTCATATAAGATTTCCAATTTACTTCACTTGTTTTTTTCCATGTTATGTGGCCGTTTAAGTTCGGTTTTATTATTACTACCTTTATTTTAGCTAGCTAGCTTAGCTACCACCCATCTATCTTAGTAGCACCTTACATCTATTAGTGTTTTTCATCAGTTATATGAGTCGCAATTTTTGAAAAGAGCTACAAAATCGCATAACGTTCATCACGCGAGGTGTAGCGCGGATCTTTGTGCGGATGTAGGTGACTATGCTCGCTCAAATGGCTTGCTAATTCCGCGCCGTTCTCGCAGTCGCTTTATGATGTTTTAGAAGCTACTTACGACGCTTTTGTCTCGTTTTTTATTCACAGATGCAACGCTACGGTTAGGCTATATGGGCTCTGGGACATGAATAGGCTTTTCACAGGTTTTCTAATGGATTGCATTGGAAAATTAGCGTCTTTAGTTCCATACTTTTTGTAATTACGCCAGCAGGTATACAGCTGAACTGATTGTTTCTGTGACTAAATTAGGACGCCTCGCGTATCAATATAGCATTTCATGACTCGCACCTGCGTATAATATAATTCGCAGACCTAGGAATTTCTAGCGTATTCCGATATTATAGGAATTCTTAAGCATAAGACGTTCCAATTCAGTTATCGGTTACTAATGCATCTTAATGTAATTAAATTCAAACTGCATCGTATACTCCCTTTTAACCAGCTAGCATTACCCCAAGTTACAAAAGTGGGCAAAAACTAGTCATATCAGTAAAAATATGAACTTGCTATCATCTTTAATCATAATATGTCAGCATGCACATGTCCTTACCATTATCTCCGACAAGCTCATTACGCGATAAATAATCGCAATTAATAAACTAGCCGGCCATTGCGTAGCTCGGTAGCTAAACCACGCCCACTTTTGGTATTAGAATAAAATTATACGCCAGCGGAGCCTTAACGACTTGGATGGATTAGCGACCAAAAGTTTATTCGCTTCGAGCGATCGTCAACCTTTGGTGGCGGTAATAAGAGCGTTGATAACGAACATTATTTGTCAGTGGCCAATAATTAGAGACCAAAGGTTTCGTAACCCTGCATTAAGCGATCTACAGCCTTTTTTCTTTGCAATACGAGCGATCGTAAGTATCAAAGATATTTTGACCAGTATAAGTTGGTATCTCAGCCAATCAATTCCGAACTTTACATTATTGTGATACGGCATAAATAAGACAGGTGTGTAAAAATGATTTGATTGGATAATTGCCTGATCCATAACCTGTATCTCCGAAGTAAATTATAATTAATTTTAGCATTTTTTTGCGATTGTAAACCTGTTATAAATAGCAAAGAACCGTTGTTAGGTTTATAAAATACGTACTTTATCCGTCCAACAGGATTTTAAGTCCACTGTTGGACATAGGCCTCGAGTAATGAGGATTTTTGCTAATTAGTGACCGTGCTTGGCATGTGTGAAGGTGGCCACATTGGGTGTAAATGTTACACAGGAGGACGTTCACGTTGGACTCGTCTCTTAGTTTTGTCTCTTAGACTCCTCTTATGACATCTACGGAAAGAAAGCAAGTGTTGCTACTTAAGACCGATAGAAAAACCACAAGGATCCTATATATCCTTGGATATCCATTAGGTATTTAAGAAAAATATAAATCGCGAACACATCCACTTTTATTTTGAAGGTGGTAGAACCAGTGCAGTACGACCGGGGAAGTACGCCTATTTCTAGCGTGAAGCAGTTCTTGCGTTTCGTTGGAAGGGTGTGGTTGCCGGCGCACTTATATATGAGGCGGCTATGATAGTCCTTGGGAGTAGCATCTGTGGATTGACTTCATATAGAACATAAGTTCTATATGAAGTCTTGATTACAGATATCCATGGGCTGCAGTGACCACTTACCATCAGTTGGACTGCATGCTCGTTTGCTGCTAAAATCAGATAAAAAATCACTCGTACGTAAAAAACAAACATATATTTTTTTTTGTTAGAAGAAGCACCTCAAGCCAAAGTAACGAAATGTTCATATATTTTATTCACTCACATTTTAATAGTGTAGTTATTCATAGTACAGTAACAGCGGAATGGGTACCTAGTTAATCTCACGATTTAAGAGGCGTTGCACCCACCGATAAGGATCTTGCACGAGCGGCGTTGTTAAGTTTTTGTGCGATAAAAATAACTATAGTTAGTTATAACTTACATTGTACTACGCTATTTGTAGGTAGACATGGAGAATGGCACGTACTTCTTATATATGTTTCTCAAGTGAAAACGGGTTTGAGTCTGATTTTGACAAGTTGAATTTTTTATATCAAAATTGTTAAAAAATCAGGGATCTATTGAAAGATGTCGGTACCAGGAAATATATTATTCTCAATTTTTTTAACGTATTTCTAAAGCGAGATCTATCGATATATGTAATTTTTAGAAAAACAGATTTCTATGGAAAAAACTCCGTTTTTTCAAGAATTTTAGAAGTTTGATATTTGTCAAATATCAGACTTATTCCCGTCGACACGAGGGTCAAAGATCGCAACCAATTTACTACGTTTAGCAATTTTTAACATGATCGACAGTAGAATGGATAACTGCGTTTTTTTGAATGAGAGTTTGGACAAAATTTTTCCACATGTTTATGTATTTTTTGTGATGATCTCTTTCTATTAAGTGATGCGGATAGTTACATAGTAATATTATTAGTTGTACAAAAAATATGATAAAACAAATAAGACGCTGCCCAAAAATATTAAATAGCAAAAAGTAAATCTCCTTATCATTCTTGAGAGCTTTACCAAAGCTTAGTAACGTGAGATGAAAAAAAGAGATTATCAAGATAAGGAAGAATGGGATATATTTTTGACATAAATGTTTAGGATAGGATGTTTGTTTTAAAGATCTTGAATATTATTCAAATAGATGAGACAGACAATTTATTTCATAAATTTAATGAATTGTTTACAATAATCTTTATAAATAAGAATATTAAAGTAATTAGTAGAATATGACAAAATATGAAATAATTAAAATAAAATTAATATAATATATATTAACATAATTATATGTATAAACAAAATAATAACTTAAATTTAAAAAGAAACAAAATGCCAAATTAAAAATAAAAATCTGCATCCAAATTGCACTGCACCCAGAATGCTGGCAACATTACATTGTCTTTTTTATTTTATATTTGAAATATAATATTAAAAAACAAGCTATAAATTTTTGATTTATTTACGAGTGTGTATATTTTTTTAAAGCATTTTTGTACGATTTAAATAGCGAGCAAGAAGTTACCACCAAGTAGAGTGGCAAGTGATCTCTGCCGCCAATGGACATGCTCAACTTAAGATAAAATAGCGATGCTATGTGCAGAAAATCACTGATGCGTTGCTACTCCCGATGGTCGTTCCATATGAGAGTAAGATAGTTATTTTATGAGCATTTACGATTAACCACGTTAGTCAGCGTTAACTAATAAATGTTTTTGTTATTGTTTCAGGTACGTACCTACATTTAGCAACCTACAAATTTTCTTGTCTTTACTAGACTGAAGGTAAGTGCAATATAAAAGAAAATAGCTATATAGAAACCTAAATTAATCTCAAAAAATATTATATAAAAGCAACAATCTTTGTGTTGATGCAGACACCCTAATTTGATTTTAAAGATTTATAAAATTCAAATAATATTTTTTCAATTTATAAAAAAAAATTGCATAATCGATCGTGGTCTACATTGGAGCATCTTTCCCCAACCTCATAGAACCCTATAGTTAAACCACGATAAACGCTTTCTACACTTATAGCCCCACACTAGGATTTTCTCCTGTTTCGTGGATGCCATGGAAACACAAGACGAATACACAAACACCCAGACCCAGAGCATGAATGAATGAAACTCATCATTCAGATACCAGTCTGGCCGGGAATCGAACCCGGACGATCGCGCGTCAGACCGGTATGGTAACCGCTCTGCCGGGTCGACAACTTCACTCCATTGCCACGTTTCTAAATCCTGAGTGCTACATCGATTGGCACGTCTACTTATTTCATCAGCGTAGCATTATCAAGCATTACTAAGAGGTTAGATATCTTCGTTTATTTGTTGGCAAACTATCAAGTTATGTACAGTCAATTGCTACATAAATTGTAATTGATCATTCATTATTCATTCGGTCAAAGTTCGGTCTGCCAACTGAGGCTATCTTTGATTTTAATATGGAGTTGGAAGGTTGATTAGCTAATCTTTTTTCCTTTTACTAACATAAACGAGGTTTTTTTTCCTCTTTAATCGAATGTTATCAAAATCTAGTGCGGTTGTTTTTATGTTCTGGGCATAATCTCCTTTTTTTAACGCGCAACCGTGGGAGTGACGCAGGGTTCTGTGGGATTTTTACCCCCACTGGCCGTCCTCAGCGCTACAAAGAGGACTCCGGGATCTCCAAAGGAAAGCAACCTGGACCCTCTGAGCACATTTCCCCATCGGGGTCCTCTCAGATAAGCGACTGGGCCCACCGTTCCGTCTAGGCTTTACGACGGCGACCACACATATCGCCGTCCTTCCCGGGGTCGCCTGACTGAACGGTTCGAGCTTCCACTCTAGCCGCGCGCATAATTATCCCCTATAAGCAAAAAAAAGGATATGTCACTTTTCTATGTAGGCCACCGTCACTTTTTAGGTCTTGTAAAATTTTTAAGGGTTAAATGCTCTGGTTTGAAGGATATGGTACACTAGGCGTTCCAACTTGGTCTTTAGGAGTAGCAACGTATCCGTGTCCAATTTCCAGTTCCTACCAAAAGTCAGTCATTAATTTATTTATTTATTTATTTAGATATACCATTGACTTATCACTATACATTGTTAAAAAAATACAATTCGTTTGGTTCAGTGTCAATCGCCATTACAGGTATATACAACTCACCTAATGTGTACGAAGTGTAATATCTAACTAAATCTAAGAACAAATACACATGTCAGAAGTGAAACTTCTTTGGCGAACTAATTTATAAATCTTGTTTATATTTATACAAATCTAAAACTTTAAATTTCCAAGATTAAGAGGAAGGGATAAAGGCGTGATACGACGTTCGCTCTGTCTCACTTTTTCTTTCAATCTTTCTCACTCGCTTGCTCCCTACTCTCACTCCACGGCTAGTTGCTCATGCTACGTTCACCCTGTCTTACTCTCTCTCAATCGGTCTCGATCACTCTCTCTCTCTTTTCCGACACTTCCGTTGCATACCGGCGTGACGTTTCATCTGTAAAAATTTTACTCTCATGCGCCTAAAGAAGTTTCACTTCAAAAAGATAAACATAAAACTAAATATAGGTATTTATTATAATTTTAAAAGGGACCATTATAAATGCATGGAACAAAAATGTATAAATTTATTTATGTTAACAGTGTGGAAGATGTCTACATCGCTATTAGAGCTATATTATTATATGTCATGCTGAACTCTTGTCCAATCTTTTTTTTTATCTGACTGAAGTAGCAAACGAGCATGCGGCGGTGACCACTTGCCATTAGGTGGACTGCAAGCTCATTTGCCGCTACAATCATATTAAAAAAAATAAAGTTCAAACTTTTTTAACTTTTCAGGTTAACATTTTATACGGAATTACAAAATGTATGTCACAGTCTCTGTATTACCACTTCCACGGTTTAAATAACAAGTACGTTAGAATTCACCCCGCGTACGCGATACGTGCCGTTTTCTCGCCCACGAGAGGGCGCTGGATTCGAATCTCGGTTGAGTAATCTCGTTAAGAGAATTTAGAGCTCTAAGCACGACTCCTAGACCACTCTAGCGCTCTAGTGAGACTGAAGGATCTTGACCATTGAACATCTTACGTATCTTTACACTGTCCTAGATCTTGTGTATTACATGTTACATGCGTTTAGATTTTTTTTTGAGAAAGTTTATGGTGTGTTTGATAGTTGCCATTTAAATGGTAACCGTCGCCGAAAATACTTACTAGATCATAGAATTAATTGACCGATTAGTTTCCTTTTTTATGAGATTGAAGAAGTAAACATGTACCTATACAGTTCATCTGTTAACATTCTCTGCCGTCCATAGACATCTTATCAACTGTATTTAATACAGGAGCTCTACCTGAAGTCTCCGGGATCCAATCCAAACCAGCAAGTTAGACTGATGGGGTACAATAGGTCACTGACGCCCATAGACATTTGTAAGCATCTTCATATAGAACATAGGTTCAATCTGAAGTCAATCACAGACGTGTTGCTGCTCCCGAGGACTAAGATAGTTGCCTCGTGTAAAAGTGAGCTGCAACACACCCTTCCACCGAAATGCAAGTACTGCCACACGCTAGAAATAGGTTTGGCGGTGGAACCATCCCTGACGAACCATCGTTCTACCACATTACAGATGCTTTTTGATTACTTTGACGACCCGCGTGGCGAAGCGGTTCCCATAACGGTCTGAGACGCAATTCGTCCCGGGTTCGATTCCCGGCCAGATAGGTATCTGAATGATGAGTTTAGATTCATGTTCTGGGTTGGGGTGTTTGTGTTTTCGTCTTGTGTATGCCCATACCACGACACAGGAAAAAATCCTAGTGTAGGGTTATGAGTGTAGAAATCGTGTTTTTTGTGTGAAAAAAAATTGATAACAAAAGGACGATGCATTCAAAGATCATCTTAAAACATTTCTAGATTTATCTCAGTAATAAATAGATCTCTATCTTTATTATTTAGCTTGTCGTTAATGACGAATTAGCTATGTTAGGTAGTCATTAGAATTAAAAATCAAATTACGTGCTTTTATGGTCCTGCTAAAAGGAATCAGTTGTACTAATCACCGTTTATTTTATACCGTTTTTAGACATGTCTCACTGTGAAACGGTAGCGATAAGCGATGAAATCGAACAAAACTCCTGCCTAATACTCTTTACTTTTGTGTGCGTGTGTGTGTGTTTTTAGTAATAAAAATAGTTTAATTACATTAGAAAATAATAAATATTAATACGAGTCGGATTTCGATCTACAAAAAACGTTAAAAAAAACACGTTTGTTGTATGGAAACCCTCATTAAATAATGCCTCTTTACTACAACAACGTGGCAAGTACAAATTCACCTTTATTGTTAAATTTCACAATTATCATGTTTTTTCTTAAATTTGCCGGCAAGTCATTAAGTAATATTTGTAATGAGCGTATTAGGTCTGTGTAAGTCCATTCATTTTAAGGAATTTTATTTTCTGTAACTCAACAATTGGCCTCCAATAAATATTGTAGTTTTCAAGATAACAAAATATTTTATTTTGTTATAAAATTTCTAATTTCTAGGTATCGTGGTTCACGAGATATAGCCTGGTAACAGTCAGACAGACGGACAGCGAAGTCTTAGTAATAGGGTTCAGTTTTTACCCCTTAGGAACAGAATCTTAAAAAACTCCAAGTGACGCATTTTAATTGTATAAATATTATGTATGTAATTTTTCCTCGGTAGCTGTTTTATTTGTTTTTTTTTTCTGTTTTCTTTGTCGTTCGCTTGCTATATCGTTTATCTCATACCTATACGTGGTTTGACAAGTCAGGTGCTAATCACCCATTTATTTTATTACTCGTATCCGACGGAGTTTGATTCCCATGAAAGGTAAGGCAACATGATTAGTTAATAATTAGAGCTTTAGAATAATTATGAGAATGCATAATTATACTAACAGGTGAGGCAGTGATTTAAAAAGAAGCTGCTAGATATTTATATAGGAACATTTAATGCTCTTTAAGGTATTATTGTGTATTTTAAATGCTAGTCTACAGAAAGGAGGTCACATTACTTTGATTTTGTTGTCTCAAGACATGTTATGTAAATGTCTGCAAATTCCATCCAGTTATTGTTGCCTACTCTTGGAAGATGTTGGAAATCTTCTTAATTCTTTTGCATTAGTTTACGATTTTGATGCGGTCTGTCGTAATGCAGACATTGAACGCCTAACATTTCTACTTAGTTTTCGAGTAACCCAGATGTGGTTTCGAGATTATAAATACAATTTCTGACCAGTCACCAGTTTTCATTATTATTACTGGTTATTGCAACCAGTCGGTGGGATTCTGTTTGTTTTACTCTCTCTTTTATTAAATAAACCTCAATAAGCTGTCTGTTTAAAGCTTCAAAAAATGTAAAAACTCAAATCATAACGGAAAGCAAGAAGTGCAAAAAAAGGCTACACTAAACGACACATATCCTTTAATAAGCATCTCTATAACCGCACCCTTTAGGGCTTTGAACAATTCGCACAACACGCCACTAACAAAAGCTCAAGGGAAGGTAACAAAAATATAAAGGGCCAAGGACTAAACGGAAAGATCAAAGTGGATTGGAATATATTACATGCATGCATGTCAAATTAGTTGATAAGAATAATGTCATAATATTCGTAATATTAACGCATGTTTTATTTATAGACCAGGGGTCGGAGGGGTGAGGGCATTGTGGCGGGATATTAATAACATTTTTAAGGTCACGAGGGATTTTTTTACTGTGCCAATTTTAATTGTTCCTACTGGTATTAGCCGGTACGAACTACTTGTATACTAGAAAGCCGGTACCTATATAAAGGCGCATTCAAGTTATTACTTCCACCGAATTCACTGGAAGAAATCTGTAAGGTATTTTTTAAATATCTGAGACAAATATTCCATTTTTATTACAGTAAAATATTTTTACCTAACTTCTATTAAATAATACGAAAAAACATGACCTACTTAAATAAACCAAGATGCGTTTTAAACCTAGATGCGATTTAATCTTCAAACCAGAGTATAGCATTGCATAACATAGCTGTTACAAGCAAAGATAAGAGTGACATAGGTGCCGAGTCTTTTTTATCCGATTGAAGTAGAAAAAGAACATTCCAGTTCATAGAGGATATTTGAAGTCATTCACACATGCGTTACTACGATGAGTCTAACTGTAAAAGGTACTTTAAAAAAAAAACATGCCTTCTACGTAGCCCCACACTACGATTTTCTCCTTGTTATGGGTACCATGGACACACACAAGACGTATACACAATCACCCAGACCCAGAACATGAATCTAAACTCATCATTCAGATACCTGGCCGGGAATCGAACCCGGGACCCATCGACTTTACCCATTACGGATCTCGCAGTAAAAACCACCCAACTGTAATTAAGTGGACGTCAGACTGTTTATCCACGTGTCCTATACAAGATAGACAAAATATTAGGACGGCATTAGCATGTCAAAGCGATTGGACTGTCCCGTCCTTTACGGACACATTACGTATAGCTATTACAATATTTATAGCGCCTTTGTGAGGGTTTTGGCTGCGTATTTGAAGAAAAAAATTGTACGTAACGCTTTTTATTATCAGATTAATTTATCCTTCCTTGTTAAGGGCGTGTATGAGGAACTTGCAACTTAATTTTAAATCAGTTGCACCTGAAATTTTGCGTACTTGGTACATTGGTACAATTTTGCAGCAAGTTGCATAGTTGGTTTTTTGGTAGGTTTAGAAGAAAATGCATGGTCAGCATGGTAACTTTATTTTAAAGTAATATGGCGGATATATACAATTAATTATTATTAATGCACCTTTGTCATAAAGGAGGAATAAGTTTTCTAAGATAAATACAAAAACATTGATATTACTAAAAAACTTGTTTTTATAAACCACACGATATATAAATAAAAATATTTTTATTTATATGTTTTGGTATGTAGTTAATACAATATTTAAATAAAATAATATTAAAAAAATATTTTTAAAACAACCTTTTATTTCATTGCACTGAAAAGAAAAAAATAAGGTTTTGTAGTAGTCAACCCATTTTGTTGCATAGTATAATGTTCTATCATATAAAAACTTATCGCGAGATTGTCCACAATAAATTTTGCTCAGATCCAGGTCTGTGGTTTCCTGAACTATTCTCGACAAAAATAACTAAAAAGCGCAAGACTTACCTTCAAGGACCCTAACCAATTCGAATGCCCCACATCAGAATTTTATATCCGGCCCGAAGGACCAAGCCCTTAACACGTCACCCGCAGTGGTAGTGGTAATTCCTGAAAACGTCATTTAACTAGAAAACAAAGCTAAGCGTCGGTTAGTCAGCTTTCGTACGCAGACGCCGGCGGAGCGACTTCAAAGGGATGTATACCCTCTGCCACCCTCAGCCCGAGGCGACGTTGACGGGCGTTTATACATTGCGGTAGCGTTTTGGGGAACCGATCAGGCTTCAAGGAATAGGTGGTATGGCCTAGATGTGACATTTATGAACATTTTTTTATTTGAACCTTTTTTGTAGAAATCTAAAAGTAAAGACATTTAATTTTGATTTTTTTTAATTGTAAGGATTAATAACTGTAATATTAGGTACTATTGTGTATAAAAAATAATTTGGTCTTTTTCTAAAATAATATATAAATATAATGTTTTGGTTTCGTGATAGATATTGGACTACCCGCGTGGCAGAGCGCTTACGATATCGGCCTGACACGCAATGGGTCCCGGGTTCGATTCCCGGCCAGTCAGGTATCTGAATGATGAGTTTGGATTCATGTTCTGGTCTGGGTTCTGTGTGTTCGTCTTGTGTGTTTCCATGATACGCACGACACAGGAGAAAATCTTAGTGTGGGGCTATGAGTGTAGAAAGCGTGTTATCTTATTCACATTACACTGTGGTTACAGTACTGCCATTCAAAGTTTCCCAAGTTCGATCCCCGACCGCGTTAGATGCATTCATCATTTTTTATAGATTTCTACTATTTTATATATAATATGTACATTAATACGGTAACGAAGTCAATAAAAATTTTCATTTTTAAGTGTCATATAAAATATATCTGGATACTAGTTGATTTAAAAGTAAATAATATAATCACGTTTTATCAAGTTAAACTATAACCCAATTTACCGCCAAACACTGTTCACTGATTACTTAATAACTATAAATTCCGGGTGTGTGAGCTTCATAAATTCGATTTAACGCATCCACACTGACCAAATAAACAGTTTACTCCGTGCAATCATTTACCAGTTGTCTATTTATGTGGAGTTTGAAAAATTCAGCGTTTACGTAAATCTATTAAAATTGAATTCCCTACATACCATCATCACGTAATTTTCAGTGTCTACAAATTAAACGCTGTGGCTTAAAAGTTGTGGTAAGGCAAAGAGGCACAAAGCCTTCAAAACTGTAATAATAAAGTATGCAGTTCACCATATTACTAAGTAGTTATTGTGGCTTACATACTCTTATAATCTAGCTCAAATAGGACTGCCTAGAAGTAGGTTACATGGCGATACTGCGCCTACAGAAGATAGTGATTTGTAATAATGAAAGTAAATTAACAAACCTTTAACTCCAATATACACAAAACCAATTCGCACTTGGCCACCAATTCGCACTTGGCCACCAATTCGCACTTGGCCAGCTCGGTGGATTATGGCCTAAACTCTCTCATTCTGGGAGAAGACCCGTGCCCAGCAGTGGGCCAATAATGGGTTGATGCGATACACAAAACCAGTGGAAACAAGACAGTGCTGCAATTGAAGAGTTGCTTACAGACATGTACCTACATAAGTGTAACTTAAAAACTAAAATCAAGCAGTGTAGAAATTATTTTATACAATAGAAGTTCAATTAATAGGAATATAGGAAACGTATGAAACATATTTAGTACTGCAAAAGAAGTTGAAAACACCATTTCTGAATTATCGTCACTCTATTCTGGATGCTTCCTAAAATTTCTCAAAACTAAAAATTTGGGGCACGTCGCGACCAATCTATAACCAGGCGTCCATCGCATAATGAGAGGTATCAATATTCATGGACGAAATGGCCACGTGCCGGAAAGAAGAGGAAAGATCTATTCATCGGGTGCAGCCGTCTCACTCGCACACACTTTTTAATTTCGAAACGATCTCGTCAAGCGTCATGTCCTATTAAAAATTCGAACCCACACCACTCGTTATTGTTTGAAGAATGTCACGGATATTGTCATTTTAATACTTTTTTTCTAGTTTCTTCCTCGGCTACGTTGGTGGCGAACAATCACGCGGACGTTTACATATGCCCATAATTTTTACAGAAGCCCCATTTGTATTGTGTTTAAAATGTGCTCTGTTCGAGGCGTAGCTCTCGTGTGCTTGATTAAAAAGGAACATTCCAGTTAGTTTTTCAAGATTTACAAGTTTTAATTCACGACTTTCTCTGTTAGCTTTTCTCTGTAGGTCAATTCTGCGAGTTCATTTTGTGCTAAACACTGTTTGATAGGGACAATATATACTTGGTTTTTAATGCTGACTGTTAGATACATTTGTTTTATAGATTTATTCGGACTCGATTTTTGTACCTTCTCTCTGTACTTAAAACCTAGTAAAAATTGTAGGGTCACTCTGACTATTTAGTTAAGTCTTTAGTATTAAGTTCTTTACTTTTTTATAAGAATAGTAAGCATCATGTTTTGTTGACTGTAACATAAAAGTGGTACTTAAAAAATACAAGATGTCGTTGCACTGCAGACAACAAAATTCTCATTACAAACTAAACGCTGGTGGTTCATTTGTATAATCCGCAGCATAATTAGACCAATACATTCTGTATCATGCGCGGCCCCACGTTGGGCGCCACACGTTTCCTAATTGGCGGTTAGGCTCTAATTGCACACGCTTAGACAGTATTACTATTCGATTTTCAGCTATAATTAAACTGGTTTCGCTGTTATTCTCGGGATTTTTTGGTAAAATGCGATTTTAAACAAGTTAGAAATGTTTAGAAACAGGAATTTATAAAAGAACATAGTAAGTAGGGTAATTCAGAAAGCATTCCAACTTCATCTTTCTATGTTATTCCTTTGTCATATCAACGCAACTGTGGTTAACTTAAAGTAGGTTAATTCTATTAGAATTGATAACGAATGTCCACGAACAACAGTTACCACTTCCACCAAGCACTACATTTCCATCCATTTTTATAAAAAAAAATCGAATTATCCGCAGTAAGCATCAAAATCATGTAGCCATTTACAATCGAGTACGTTGTCAAGAGCCGAAACGCTGTATTTTATTTAGTTAATTAATAAGACCAAATTCAAACAAATCCAACTATTATTGATACACTCAATGCTTAGAGTGCGAGGGACGCGTAACATAGGGTTGCCAGAAATGTTTCTGTTATTAATGCTCTGAGCTTGTTTCTACATTACATCAGACATCACACAGACGAAAAGGCATCAGACAATATTTTATTACGATACCTAAACTAAAATGTGCATGTATTAATAAGGAAATAACTAGCCTTTTACTTAATTATTAATAAGAATTAGAGGAAAATAAAGAAAATAAATGCGAAGGATAGTTTTGTATCTATTGTACTAACTTCAGTACACTATCTTATTAATGTTGGATGAATTATATTTAACGAAATTATTTATGTTATTACTTTGTCTAGTATTATCATATTATCCGACGTAAAAAGTATATCAGAAACTACAAAATATTTTAACATAATTAATATAATTAATTCTAAATAAAAAATATATTTTAAAATTCAAGTCACGCACAGCCCTAATGTAGAGTGGATGGACCCTTGTTCCAGGTTCGATCCCCATTGTGCTGTTTCCCACTTGTTTTTTAATACTCGGCTACGAGGGTAGTTTCTATTATTCCTCATTGTGTTGTCCCGCTGTTTTCGTACGTTGACATCCACTTCTATTGTGGGATTGGTTTCGGGACATGGGGCGTGATGGGACTTGGCTACAGGACATTTCGGATCATTAATGATCTCCCCTGAGATCAAGTGTACTTAAAGGAATATTAAGTTCCTTAGCTTTTGTTGGCCACATGACCACTATGTGATTATTGTCGCTGTCAATTTAAGACATTCTTCCATCTTGATCTGTTTCAGCTTCTTTACTCTTTCTCTGAAACATTTTATCGAAAGGAAAGTAATAAACGCTATAAAGGACATTAAAGCGTTTCTTTCTTTACCTTGAGGCGTAATCTTATATTCATCCTTTTCTATGTGGCTCTAAGCGGTTAGAAACTTCTAGAACGTTCCGCAATAAACCCAACACCAAAACGACCTAAAAAGAAACAGAACAAATAGCTGAACAAGTGTGCATCGAAAAAACCTCAATCGGAAATCTATCGACAGTAAGTTGCAACCAATCTCTTGTCGATTCTTCAGTAACAATGGCGCTATTAACAGAGAAGAAATGGCTTATTGTTTATTTATTACTTCCCTCGCCTCGTTGATTATCCAATGCTCTCGAGGGTCTTTGAATCCAAAGCCTGATGTTGTGTTTAAATAATTGTAACTGTTCGTTAGATAAGGCTTTTGTTATGAGAAACAAAGAGTGAAGAACTGCCTTTACCATGGATTATGACAGCTAATTTAAATATATCTCTATTGATATTTACAAAATTCTTTGTTCAAAACGTATGTGGGTATTAGTAAGAATTTTATTTTGGTTTATGAAAATCTAGTTACTTATAGAAAAGAATTTGATGTGCATTATAGAAGAAAAAAAGCAAGAAGAAACCTGAATCGAGTTTAAGAAATCCCTTAGGATCATTTAACGATAGAACCACAAAAAGCCCTGAAACATCTACTTGTGTAAAGGTATGAGTATTGATTATTTCTTTAACTCTTACCCACCCTTATTTCCGGCGGAGGTTGTGGCTTTCAGGTCCTTCAAATTATTACATTATGAAGCCTTCCCAAATTGCTAGACCTTACTTCCGCCGATATCTTTTTGAGAGAAAAGATATAAAATTTATGTTTCGTCTAGTTGGGGCTATTTAGTATTTATAATTTGAAGAGAGATTTCATTGCGTTCAATTAAAGTGTAACAGTTTTGTTAATTGGGTGTTCTTATTCATATAAATAATTGATAAATAATTGTTATGCAGTTGTCTCGACAGTTGAAAATGTTTTGATAAAAAACGAAATTAAAATGAAACAAAGGTTTTTTTCAGAGCCAGTTGTTTTAAGTACTATTCTCGAGCTTTATAAAATTACTGCAACAGGAAAGCTCTGCAGCGAATTAAAGGGAGAAACTTAGAACAATCACTAAACGAGTTTATAATTAAAAACTAGTTAAACAATTCGCGCCTTGCGTACGCCCTAACCGCGTTCCAAGTTTGAAATGAGACGCATTTTTAATTAAACCCCACCGGAAGCCGCCATGTTGCCGCGCATCCGCCGCCGCCATCTTGTGGCGACCGTTTGACAAATTGGAACGCCAGAGTGACGCGCAATTTTCCCTCCTATTGTTCGCTTTTCCCGCACAACAAAATGAAAAGTCGCGCGCTATTCCTATTTATTTATTTCTCTTTTTTCGGTAAATGTTACGGTTCACCCGCTGCGGAGTATTGCGAAATGTTTTGTATTTTTGCGGGTGTTCATTTCTCACTATTGAGTTTTGTTTTCGATTTTGACAGCGCACTGTCGGCACAGAATTACATTGTAATTTACTTACCGCTATTGGGATATAAAGAGTTTATTTGCTTGTTGTGTCATCAAAAGCTATTTAAGCTTGCGGGTAATGCGATTATTTTAACTTTACTCATAGTTGATGTTTTTGAGTTACAAAAGTAATTTTCACCTTTGTCTACACAAACACGTGCACCACAGTTGATGCGAATGATTGACTTATTTAAACTGCTTTCTTTGTGAACGTCTAAAATAGCCGATTCCTTTTCAAATGATTTCAGTTTGACATATTTATTTTGCGGGCATTTGCGTCAGAGCCGTGTGGGTGAACGTGAAATGGCGTTTACTATTGATAAGCAAATGCAATCTTTTCGCGAATCATAATCTGTAGCTATATTAAAAGATAAAAAGCTGTTTATTCCTAATCTATCGAATTCTTCATTAATTTTAATTATTATGGTATCGATAAGCGAATAGGTTTATTGTCAACATAATAATATTCGCTATCAGTAATTAAATTTACAATTATAACTATAATCTTTATTTAGTTTGTTACTAAGAACTTCGTAGTATCTTGAATTATTTGTATACAATTGTATGAATAGTATAGTTGTGATTTTCTTATTTTTGATATCTTAGGCATTATAAATATCTTTTCTAAAATCTTTAACTAGTCCTTGGGTCGCTTCGGAAGTCACAACGATGATCGCAATTTGAATTTCCGGATCACACGTCCGACCCAGAGACCGTCATCAAATTGGGAGCAATATCGAAAAAGGCGAACAAATCGTTACAAGCTAGACAGTAGGCACAAGCACAATTCGAACTAGTTGCCGTCTACACGACCCGCCTCATTAAAGCGGGCGGCGAGATCAAAGAGTCCGAAATACGCGCGCCGCAGACCTATGAGATCGTAGAGCAGTTTTGGCGTTCAATAAAATGAAAATAGACGAATATATAGGAGATGAAATTGCTGTGTAGACGAATTAGGGTATTCTTATAGCTGAAACGATCAATAATGGTGGAACAGTTGAGCATAAAAATGGTTTCGGGACAATAACTTTTTGTGATCACGAAAGTACAAATAGTAAAGTAACTTTTTCAGGAAAGAATAATTAACTTTCGCTATACCGTGTCTGTATAAAGATTTTTGTCAAATGACTGTTTCTTCTAAACACTTGTTAAGATAACTTTATTTTCATTGTTAATGATTTTTATATAATGCCATAAATGCATTTAAGCTTCTCTTCGCTTAGTTACGTTTATGGCAAAAACACAAAAAAACTTTATTCTAAATTAGTTTACGATTCACCGTCTAACGATTCTGTGAATTTCATAGCACGAACCACTAGTAGTTCCACAAAACGGAATGGTCTTGAAAGAACAGATTTATAGGAGCGTCGACGTGTGCATAGCCCGTGTTTTATTATCATATCACCATTTTGAGGTGGGCAAAATGGATGGGCTAAATGATATTTTGCATTTGGTATCCATAAATTTGGAAGAATTTCGAATAGTCGAGTTTGAGCTCGAAATGAATTCATGTATATTTCTTATTGATATGTATCTTCAAAGAAGTGAGAAGTCCTAAAACTCACATTTATACAGCGTGAACCATTTAACGATAGCCTTTAGCTGTACCGATCAGTCAGATAGTAATATCTCTATGAATATGATTCATATAGTTCTTTAGTTTAGTACTGCTTTTTATTCAGGATAGAAATAATCAAAAGGATTCTCTAATCATGATATTTCCTATGAATATCTGACGCATATCATAAATGAGATCCAATAGAAATACTATTTCCATTCTCATTACTGGAATCGACCGTATATGAATAACAACTATAAAAATAATTACCCATCCAATTCACGTTGAAACGCTTCATATTAAAGTATCTCATCAAACATAATCTAGCCATTAGCTCCTCAAAACATCATTTCACAGCACCCAACGCACAAATTACCACTGAATATTTATAGAAAGTATTTCGATGCTTAATTTATCGGTAGTAACTCCGATATAAAAACTGTTTCCCATTTAACCAGTTCAGAGAGATCAAGTTTTCCTATAGCCATTAGGTTCGACGGCTGTAAATTCCTGCGCTCTTTCATATACAAAATATATGACGTATCCACAATGTTAAATGCTGTACCAGGGATTGATTGGACCTAATTGGGTCGTTATGTGGAAGAATAATGATCAATTAGTAAATTAAACGAGTGATTCAAGATCGAAACGGGGGATGCTATCGTTTCAATTTTTTATTCCCGTTTGTCATGGCATTTAATAATATCGGGCTTATAGTAAGTCCTTGTGTGACTCCTAATATTAATCCGATAAAAAACATATTGTACATTCATTTTATCAATTGTTAAGTACCCATGTAATGCACTTAAGTAATTAGTGTTTATTTGCTAATCTCATATTACTGTGAAAATAGATATGCATTAATATTAACGTTGTAAATTCTAATCAATAGCTTTGATCAAAGTAAAATCTATGATAATCCCTAAACATAATTCACTTAGCTAATAAGGAGTGATAACTACTCATTATTCCTAAAGCGTTTAACGACTTTACTGTGGCCCATCAACTCTGACTTTCCTATAAAATTAATGTTGAATAGTTTAATCTAAAAAAAGCTTCCCAGTTTCGGTTTTTATTATGCCTCCATAAAAGCTAAGAGCTCGTAACCGTGCTTCGTGGAGATGCGACTTTGTTCTCATCTGACGTTTTTAACTTTTTAAATATCTTCGAAACTTGAAACTGGGACGTTCGGGCTATTTGTAATTTTAATAGTCATAAATCTAGATCCTGTTTGGAATGGACATACATAATAGCAACGCGCCGATTTTCCCTCACGTTTTTTGTTTCTCAGCGAATTTCGCCAAAATACGGAACGATTTTATTTCTCAGGAGTCATTTTCCGTTGTTCCCATTGTATGGTCACTTTTGTGCCGGTTAATTGTTGGAAACGAAACAAGCAAAACACGATTTTACTCTTGGCATTCCTTTATGTTTGTTATCATAGCGAAATCGGAGTTTCTGTGATGGAATGAAAAGCAGAGTTGAATGCTAATATGTAATACGTAAACTAGTCGGTTTTGTCCTCACATTTTATTTTTACAAATCGTTTCAGCGTCTTTTGTAAATATATCATTCGTTAAAATTCATTCTGCGCTGTGTGGTGGACAGCCATCAATTTCATCGTTTGACGTTTTTATGCATATTTAAAAATTTGCTTTGAAGAGCTCCACAGTAGATTTATAGTACATATGGGACATACGGTTATGTTGTACGCTAATTAATTTATTTATGTATCCTCATTTAGCTGACAAAACAATTTTGTGTAATTAATTTTTAGGCCTTTCGTATATGTAATTAATTACAAGTTGCTATTTATTTTTATTAATACTTTATGTATTATTATGTCTTTATGTGAAATAATAATGGATAATTGAGGTGTTTCTACCAAAGTGGTAAACTCAATTCGACGTAACATACGTAAACTGCACATCACCAACTATTATAAACTAGCTGAACGCCGCAGCTTCGCCCGCGTTAATAAAATCGATGTATCGATTGTCCCGTGGGAATAAGATAATTTCCTACAGTAAAAAGTAGCCTATACGTTAATCCAGAGTGTCAGCTAACTCCCTATCAAATTTTATGAAGCTCATGCAGTTTAGACGTCAAGAAGTAACAAACATACACACTTACAATTTTTTATAATATTAGTATGTATTATAGTATAGTATGATTACGAAACATATTGCAAATTACGAGTATTTTGGAGCATCGTACTAAACATGTTATTTAAAAGCCGACCTCAACCTAAACCATTAATGTCTTACTGCTGGACACATCTATAAGAAAGACGAGGCCAATCTTAAAACGAAGTCTGATGCGAGAGAGAGTATGATATAAAGAGTTCAGGGTTCAATTCTTGACAACGTAAATATATGATAATGGTGAATTTAACCAGGCACGCACCACTAATTTATGTGCGTATTAGAAATTAATTATCACTGCTTTTCGGTGAAGGAAAACATCGTGAGTTTCCTCACACCCAAGAGTACTTAAAAAAAAAAGTTCTCGGAGGTGTATGAAGTCCACCAACTTTAAAAAAAAAACACGCTTTCTACACTCATAGCCCCACATTAGGATTTTCTCCTGTGTCGTGGGTACCATGGACACACAAAGACGAATACACAAACACCCAGACCCAGAACAGGAATCTAAACTCATCATTCAGATACCTGTCTAGCCGGGAATCGAACCCGGGACCCATTGCGCGTCAAACCGGTATGGTAACCGCTGCGCCACGCGGGTCGTCACACTCGTACTCATAGTCATACTGATGCGTGTTAAACATTAAGTTTAGGGCGGCAATTCGTAAAAATTGGATTTCTATCTAATTGGCTTAGTTTACATTTGCGTGGGGTCCGTTACAACTTACCATCGGGTGTACATTCCCTTGTGTATTAAAATGGTAAAGATTTTTTATCTGGTTGAATTAGCTAACGATCATGCAGTCGACCTGATGGTAAGTGGTCACAGCCGCCCATGGACATCTGTAATCAACTTCATACAGAACATGGGTTCTATCTAAGTCAATCACAGATGTGTTGCTACTCTCGAGGCCTATGATGGTCGCCTCATATAAAAGTGTGCCGGCAACCACGCCCTTCCATCGAAACGCAAGAAATGCTTCACGCTATAGGTGTGGCGGACATAGATTTTTTGGTAAGAGAAAGATATGTGCTTATACGAGGAGTTTCAACTTAGTCCCTAATTTTTTTGGTAAGAGAAACACTTATCCAAAGAAGTCCCTCGGACAGCAACGAATTTGTGACTTACTTCAAGTCATCTCTTAATAGTCGCATCAACCCATTATTATTGGCCCACTGCTGGGCACGGGTCTTCTCCCAGAAAGAGAGAGTTTAGGCGCACCGCGTTTAGGTCCACCGCGCTGGCCAAGTGCGAATTGGTGGACTTCACACACCTCCGAGAACTTTTTTTTTTAAGAACTCTCGGGTGTGTAGTTTTCCCTCCACACGATGTTTTCCTTCACCGAAAAGCAGTGATAATTAATTTCTAATACGCACATAAATTATTGGTGCGTGCCTGGGTTTGAACCTCGGACCTCCCGATCGAGAGGTCAAGTTTCAATTAGGCTATCACTGCTCTTATAGTATGCACTGCTCTTAATAGTATGTAGGGTAAAATACAGACGTTCATGACATCAGTGGCCACTTAATAAGTTAGCTATTTGCTCTTTTGCTGCTTTTATACAAAATCCTTGCTCTTTTACTTCTTCTGTACAAATCCAAAAGGGTGAGACAAAAATTGTTCAATTTTGCATTGTTTTTGTTACGATCTCCCGACCTGTATGTCTCAATTTATTAATTTAAGAATGTTCTATGATTTATTAATACGCGACACGATTTGGCAGTGGTGAGTGACCGTCTATATTTTTACTCTTTCTAACAATCTTGTTTATAATAAATTCTGGTGGGCAGCGCAGTGAAAATTTTTGATTTACGCTTTTCTTTATTGTGATGATTGACGTTGAATGTGCCTTCGGGAAATTTATATATGCTTTTAAGTAAAAAAAATGTATCTGATCTTTTGCATTGCATATTTTTGCTTAGCTCAATTGTCGACTGGTTGAGAATGATTCTAGCTAAGTCCATCTGTAACACATTATAAGTGTAACAAAAGTTAAGTATATAAATATTTAATATTAAAAACAGAAATGTAATTTAGCAGCAAGCAAGCATGCACAATATCTACTACAGTCGTAATGGATAATGCAGTAGGTATTTTTTTATCTGATCGAAGTAGCAAACGAGCATGCAGTCCACCTGATGGTAAGTGGTCACTGCCGCCCTGCGACATCTGTGAGCAACTTCATATAAAATACAGTAGGTTCTATCTGAAGCCAATCACAGGTGCGTTGTTACTTCCGAGGACTAAAATGGTCGCCTCATATAAAAGTGTGCCGGCAACCATATCCTTCCCGCAAACGCAAAAACTGCTTCACACTAGAAATAGGTCTGGCGGTGGTACCTCCCCGGTCCAACTACACTGGATCACCACTGGACCATGCGGTCCTACCACCTGTTAAATTCTTATACTATAGTTTTCCGATAAATGCACTATATCACAGCCTATATAATTTTTCTACCTCGTTATTATTAAAGAAATATGTAGTTACAAAATGTAAAACCGTTTAATCTTCCGATCTAAATTATTATAATAATTAATACATCGGCCATTAATTCTATAACATGTGTCCAATTTTTAAAACATGTCATAAACATAATATAACCATTTAAATTTATCTTATCGTTTAAATTATGGATAAAACTTTAAAACATTGTCCATTATATTAACACTGATAAATAAACCATTACATGTGATTTAATGTAACGATATAAACTTATGTTAAAATAAAACAGAAAATAAAACTTAATAATAACGTCATCTAAAAATAATTAAAGTCACCTGAAAATTTCACATAAAGCTTGAAAAGAATTAGAATAAATATTTAACTTCCTCATCAAATATGTCCGGAAAAAACTGAAATTGAATCATAACCATCAAAATGTTACAAAAATGTATTAAACTGTATTTAAAATAATCTCATACGACACTGACAACATATCAACGCACAGCCCAAACTGCTGCGATTAGAACCTTGAAATTTTGCACCATGTCTCCTCTTACAGTGTAGGAGAGCACTAAGAAAGGATTTCTGGGAATTCGTACCACAAGGGGATAAAATCGGATAAATTGCATGAAAGTAAGTTTTAATGCTAACTGTATGTTACTTATTATTTGGTTTCATATAATAGAAACCGTTTCACCATTTTTGGAACATATTGGAACTAAGTGAGTGAAATAGGAATTGAAAGTATTTTTCTAAATTCCGCCAAATCTGATGCAAGCTTAATGAAACTGGTGTTAATGAAGCTTAATGAAGTCTGTCAAAACTTCTCGTACATATGTACGTCGCTACTTTGCATGAATAACGGCACAATGCAAAATTCATCAACTGTTAATGATACAGTTTTTTTTCCAAATAAAGACCTGGAGTTGAAATTTTGATCCTCTTACTACACAGTGATAAACCTGGCCAATGCGGACAAAGCCGCGGGAATAACAGTATTACTAAAATTCATATTTTTCGTCGTATTTTAGTCGATATGTTTAGTGTCACGGTGTTTGTTGTCACGTGACTCAGTGTCGCGTCAGGCCTTGTTGACATAGTAACTTGTCAAACGCCGCGTGTCAAAGTTACTCTAAACTCTCGTTCATTTTCTACTCCCGTACAATACTTCAGTAGTTGTTTTATTTGATGACAGAAATATATAAGATGTATTATTGTTAAATTTAAATAACTTTGTTACTTCTTCACGTCTAAACGGCTGGAGCGATTTTCATAAAATTTGGTAGGGAGTTAGCTGACACTCTGGATTAACATATAGGCTACTTTTTACCGTGGGAAAATATCTTATCCCCACGGGACAATCCATACATCTATTTTTTTAACGTGGGTGAGGCTGCGGGGTTCAGCTAGTAGTTTCATACTTCCAAGCTGTTTTCCCGCCTTTTCTACCAGGTACATAAATCAAACATATGTTCATATAATTACTTGTTTGAATTAAATCAAATATCGGCAAAAAGAATTCTTAAAGAATTCAAAAACCGCATATCGTGAGTATTAAAATGAATTAAATCAGTTCGTTATATAATCTTATATGTATTGTCTTCCCAATTACCGCATGTTTGCGTCGTCGTGTCATGTCTTGTTGACATACTAACTTGTCAAATAGCGCCGCGCGTCAAGTTTACTCTAAATTCTCGTAGATTGCAGAGTTGATTTATATTTTATACGTATTGTATAATAAAATATTATGTTCATTTTTTCATAGTTATAGTTAGAAACCACAACTACGTGATGAAAAATAAATGAAGAACTTTGAAGGTACTTTAAAAGTACTTTTATTACCTTTTCGGCAACCACGTCGAATATCAGGCTGTATTTTGGTTGGAGTATTTTGGAAAGGCATGGCATATATTAATTTCATAAAAGACAATTACATTACTCTCCAGAACTCCAGAATTTGCTGAGCAGTTGAGCAGCTGTAACCTGCTAGACTTCAACATGAAGAAGACGTGTTTTCTATGAACATTATCACTACATAGTATAAAATAAAAACTTTTTAACAAAAAATATCTACCGACTTCCATGTCACAAAAAAGTAAAAAATAATTTAAATATATTTTGGTCTAGAACATACTCAGTACTTAGTACATAGTCCTGAAGTCGGTGCTCGACATATTTCGCTGGACGACGGTAACTACGTCCTATATGAGCACCGACTTCAGAACTATGTACTAAGTACTGAGTATGTTCTAGACCAAAATATATTTAAATTATTTTTTACTTTTTTGTGACATGGAAGTCGGTAGATATTTTTTGTTAAAAAGTTTTTATTTTACACTTTTTAGTGACTATATTTTTATGTTTGTATTTAAATAAAGCCTCTAAGTTTGCTTTGTGCATCTACATATTCACAAAAATTAAACATAAAACACTTTTACAATTCATACAAACAGGGCGCCCCCTCTGGAAGTACCCCTCCATCATCAGGGTTGAGGAGTTGAAGGTCAAATTTTTCATCTTATATTGTTGCTTAGTAATCTTATAACATATACGTTAGTACCAGGTGGCTAACTTCTATGGCTCAGGCTTGCAGTACCCTGCATCATCAGGGTTTAGGAGTTGAAGGTCAAAATTTTAATTTTGTGCCTCTGTTTGGTATTATTTTTACATACCCGTAAGCACCAAATTGCCAACTCCTATGGTTTAGAATTGAAGTACCCCTTCATCATCAGGGTCGAGGAGTTGAAGGTCAAAATTTTAATTTTGTGCCTCTGCTTAGTATTATTTTTACATAACCGTAAGCACCAAATTGCCAACTCCTATGGTTTAGGATTGAAGTACCCCTCCATCATCAGGGTTGAGGAGTTGAAGGTCAAATTTTTCATCTTATGTTTTTGCTCAGTAATCTTATAACATATACGTAAGCACCAAATGGCTTATTCCTATGGTTTTGGCTTTAAGTACCCCTGCATCATCAGCGTTGAGGAGTTGAAGGTCAAATTTTTGTCCCATGAATTTGCTTAACAATTTCATTATATATTCGCAAACATCAAACGACCAACTTTTATAGTTCAGGCTAGCAGTACCCCTGCATCATCAGGATTGAAGAGTTCAAGGTCAAATTTTTCATAGTAAATACCTACATAGTAATTTTATTCTATATTTTACTCAATTGGACTTCTCCAGCTAAGGTTCGGCCGACTATCACTAATTTTATTATTTTGCTCCAAAAAGTTGAAGATCCTATGATTAGAACCTTATCAAACTCTTATCAGACTACCCCTGGAGTACATCCTTTCTAATAAAAAAAGAATCATCAAAATCGGTTGGCGGGATATTGAGTTATTCATACATTTATCGCGTACATTGAAAATGCAAATTTAAGACTTATGCGTTTTTCTTATGGATGCCCTAGTCAAAAAAATACTAAAAAAAAATGGGACCCTATGACACGCACTACCTTTCAAATAAAAAAAAATCATCTAAATCGGTTCACCCAGTCCGGAGAAATGAGGTAACAAATATAAAAAAAAAAAAAAAAAAAATACAGACGAATTGATAACCTCCTCCTTTTTGGAAGTCGGTTAACAAAGTCGGTTCTCGCTGTCTGTCCCCTATGTATGCTGAGATCTTTAAAATTACGCTACGGATTTTAATGAAGTTTTTTTAATAGATAGAGAAATTCAAGAGGAACGTTTTAATGTATAATACATGCATAATATAGTGGAAAAGCACTGATAATTTTAGATTTTTGGCTTTTAGGCGGAACAAAGTTCGCCGGGTCAACTAGTATTTAATAAAAATTGTAATCTATAATCTCTATAAATAATATAAAAATACAAGAATTTTATTTCAACTTTAGTGAATTTCAGCGTAATATTGAAGTCTAGCAACTATAACACCGCACAACCATCGAATTACCCTCATCCTTACGCATTTATGCTGAGCAAACACAAATTAACATAAACGCATTGTATATTCGACATTCGAGTTGAAACTTAAACAAATAGTAGCAGCGCTCCGAAATACAGCCGTGACGCAATTTGTTACACCCCTTCGAGGGAGGGACTTCAAAGGGCTCGCCGACAAAGCGCTAAATAAGATGAAAAAAAATAGAAAACGACAATGGACAGGGAAATCGGGGCCTTTCGAATTTTCCCGTTTCTCTTTTAGTTTTTCGCGCGAGAATTACGTTATATTTGCGCCCAGCGTGCCTCGTAGGCTGTGCCTCGATCTAGGGTTGGAACTTGCGGATATCACTACATCTCCTCTATCCAATGTTGGCCCACTGCTGGGCACAGGTCTTCTCTCAGAATGAGAGAGTTTAGGCCATAGTCCACGGCGCTGGCCAAGTGCGAATTGGTGGACTATTATATCAGTCACTACAATGATATCAAAGTCGCTTACCGCTGTCTGTCCCTATGTATGCTTAGATATTTAAATGTACGCTACGGATTTTAATGTAGTTTTTTTAATAGATAGAGTGAATCAAGAAGAAGGTTTTTATGTTTAATGCACGCATAATATAGTGGAGAAACATTGACAATCTTAGATTTTTGACTTTTAGGCAGAACGAAGTTCGCCGAGTCGACTAGTAGTATGTAAACACAAATATACCTACTATGCTGATGATGCTCCTGCCCTTCATCCCTTAGAAGAGGTATTTAGACCTTGTAACAACAGTTATTAGAAATGTGATCTGGATTCAAGGGTGTTCTAAGGCAGAAAATACAAAGCGTTTCAATTTAGTCTTCAGAATTTGTAATGTCTGTATGATGTTCAGGTAGGGTTAGAATTTCCTATAAAAGTTTACTGCTGATGTGTTTGTTGGTAGAACGGTACATCAATTTGTTATGACTACCTTTCTATATTAGTATACTGGTACGTACATAGGTAGACCACATAAAATAGCACATAAAATTGTAAATATGTGAAATAGGATAAATTTTGGTGTAGTCGGTGTTAGCACAGCGTAAAAAAACAAGTCGAATACCTTATTTTTTTCAAATAAATACAAAATTCATACATTATAATTTCGTGCTTTTTGAAAAGTGCCAACCCTACAACCCGTGCCTAGTTTGTGTTCTTTGACGCACGATTTAATAAAGGCTGAAGTGATTTTTCCGAATTCTTCCGGGATCAAATCGCTGAGCGGTAAACGCGTTCGCCAAGTAATATTTCACGCTGTTCCTTTCATATTTGTTTTGGAAATCAAAATTGCCTTATCAGAAAAGTAATCGTATAACATCAAAATCAAAGAATTTTGCATGTTTCAACTTGAAAGTTATGTGTAATTTTGTCAAACAGACCTGCAGTCGTTCCTTTGCGCTTTGCAAATTGCAATATTTTTAGGGGATTCGGAAATTGGTAATAAATACCCATTTGTTACACTTGTTGACCTATTCGGACCACCTCGGATAAGTATATACTTATAGGTCCTTTCAAAACACAGCACAAAAAGAGAGAATAGGCGCTTAACACGACTGCTGTAAGTCAAAAATAGGTGTGGCATTGGTGAGGCTGGAATTAAATCATTGTCGATTCAACATATATCACATTAAATATAGAATAGAATGAATAGAACATAGAAATACAATTTTGTACATAGAAATACAAAGATTTAAAAGATTGTTTTGACGATAATAAATCTTTTAAATCTTTTTTTAAAAGTAGTGTCTAAACAAAGTAAGTTGTTTTTTTTTTTATAAAATTGACGTAGTGACATACCTACAGTCCATCTGATGGTAAGTTGTAACGTAGCAAATTTGACCCCATAAGTTGTGTGTTATTATTATGTCTCAGCGCCATCTGTTGGATCACGGTAACTTAATTACCGTAGATCGATAACCAATTAGTTCCTTTGTCACAGTGGCGCTAATGTTGTTGGCTTAATGTTTAATAATAATAAAATAATTTAATTTAATATTAAAAAAAAAAAAAAAAAAAAAAAACTGTAAGCTAGTTCTTTCGTTGTGGGAAGAACCACAGGAAAAGATGGTGTTATCGGCTAGCTAATGTTCTTACAGTAAATTTATATAAGGTATGTAAGAATATTAGGGAAATATCCAAATTAAACAAATGTTACTCAATTAAATATTTATTACAACTCAGACACTGGGGCAGACACCCGCGACGGCTGTCCTGGTGTGACGCTTCGTCGGCACGCGAAGGCACACTGTCCAGCCTCGCCAACGGCTACAGCCACCGGAGGACGGACTTCGAGGACACCACGTGGCACGTGGTCTGGACTGGACTGCAACCTCTAGGTTCAGGCTAGCGCACACGCAATAGACCTGAAACCCATATCCCCGCAAATTAGGATGACACTCCTAACAAGTAGAATAACAAATAAGGGCTCTAATATGAACGAATTGAACACTCACGTGGCATTGAAGACTTCGACGGGTATTTACTGCTGCCGGGCGTCAGGGAAATCACAATCCCTATAACATTTTGTGGTCACACAATCCCAGGAACCACCATCGACTTCACAGGGTCACCACATGGCCATGACCCGTACACAGGGCTACCGAACTTCCATGGCCTTCAACTTGACTGCTCGGCCGCCAAAACGAAAAGAACTCCAATAACGACCACTGGGACTAAAGACACTCTGACACAGATAAAACAATAACCTCAGATGACCTGTATACGACCTTGGAGTTTTAAATTTATATTATACTATTTATTAATTTTATTTCTTATATTCTATGCAATTATTTCTTTTTAATATTAAATTATTTTATTAATATTATATTTTGTTAAATAATAGTTAATATTGTACTATTAAAATATTTATTGTCTCTGTTTACAACATTAGCGCCACTGTGACAAAGGAACTAATTGGTTATCGATCTACGGTAATTAAGTTACCGTGATCCAACAGATGGCGCTGAGACATAATAATAACACACAACTTATGGGGTCAAATTTGCTACGTTACAAAGTGGTCACTGCCGCCCATGGAAATCTATAAGCAACTTCTTATAGAACAAGGGTTCGATCTAAAGTCAATCACAGACGCATTGCTACTCCCAATGATAAAGATATATATAAAATTCTCATATAAAAATGTTCCGGCAACCACATCCTTCCATCGAAACGCAAGAAATGCTTCACGCTAGAAATAGGTGTGGCGGTAGTACGTCGTTAGTCGAACCATTCTTCTATCACCTATAATAATTGCACGTAATCATTACAATTTGGCCTGCATTTTTCGTAATTTAACATTATTTATATATGAACATTCAATCTCACCGATAATGGTAAAGAACCTAATATTTAGCCTTATCAGTCAATAAAATGTATTGAATAATAAAGTTTAATTAGGTGCAATAAAATATTAATGCGATTAGCAACACGACACATGTAAATACATATAATCAATATTCCGAGGAGACGGTGTCTGTGCGTTGAGAGATGATATCTTTGACTACGCTGTGGAATATAAAATTTGTTTCATTTACACTAGGTAGGGTTGTCGATTACTTGAGATGGTGATGTAAAAATATATAAATAGTGAAAATTAGGGTGTCGATATTTGTGATGACCCTCACAAATAAATAATAATTAAATAATTCGTAAATATATAAAAAGTTATTATTTTTATTTATTAAAAAATGATAATTTCTTTAGTTGTACTTGCCTATGATATTAATACCAAAAGCTTATTTTTATTTATTGTACGATATTATTAATGCTGCAATAGAAATATTATTATTATGTATAACTCTTAATTACTCTGATTATAATTAAAAAAAACATGTTTTTCACCGTAGACACTCCGCTGCCCATAACCTGGCGTAAGAAAATTCGTTTCAATACATTTTTCTGTAGATTCTAAAGACCACTTGGCTGCGAACTTTAGGATATAACATCGCTGAACACGATACGATAAAACTTTTTGTCTTTTTCCAATTTGATGCAGCTGCAAAGTTCGTTTCGACAATATCCCCATTAAATTGTTTGCGAAAATATGTTTTAAAAGGTATCGTTGACAACCCTAAATATAGGTGTCACAATCGTATGGTGACAGAATAAAGTACAGCACTGTATTTTAATACAAAGTTTCCTACCCAATATTTGCGGTTACTATTTTAATTTAAATCGTCAAAGGTAAAATTGCATATAAAATTTTCATGTTATATGATGTGATGATATTACTGTTTAAGTTTAATGGAACGAATATTTGTTATATTTTGTGTTAATGTGATTTCGTTTTTGATTTTGATTGATGCTTAATCTTTACTCTTACACTAAGAATATAGTGACAGTTACAAGGTGGTAGAACCAGTGTAGTTCGACCGGGGAAGTACCACCGCCACACCTATTTCTAGCGTGAAGCATTTCAATAGGAGGGTGTGGTTGCCGGGACACTTTCACATGAGGCGAACATCATAGTCCTCGGGAGTAGCAACGCATCTGTGATTGACTTCAGATGGAACCCATGTTCTGCATGAAGTTACAGATGTCCGTGGGCGGCAGGGACCACTTACCATCAGGTGGACTTCAAGCTCGTTTGCTACTTCAGTCAAATAAAAAAAAATTGAGCACAAATAAGGCTTTGTCCGTTATATTGTTCTATTATTTCTAGGTATATATTTTAAAGTCCATATAAATATATTCTTACATTGAATTATATTATAACGATTATCAAAAACTAACTGCGAGCAGAGGCTTCGGCCTGAATATAGAGAGAAACAATTTGATTGACACACATTTAAAATAAATTATACTTTAACAATTTTTAAAAATAAATAAGTACTTTCATAAGCTCCACAGAGTCAGACTATTAAGAAACGTTACTTTAGACTTCAAATTGTAATTTTTTTAACACAGGCAGGGTTCCGTATCAATTTCATTAATTAAATTGAGTATTTTCAATTTAAAATATGTTCAAACAAATGAATATAAAAATATCTAAATATCTGTTATGTTATAACTTATTTTCCATCCCCCAAGATATTGTTATATTATTGTTATGTTTTATTATATCGTCAGTGGAAAGGAAATAATGCTAAAGCGCCAAAATAGCATTTGTGAGAAATTAGGTTTGAAGTTGCTTTTTACAGAAAAAAATCATGTCACCTTTATTTTTAGTGGGATCATGTAGAGTAGTATCACGGTAATGGTTTCTACAGTATTGTAACTTCTTACAAACGCACGAAACGCAAGTTGTACCTACGCGCCTAAGTCGCCTAAGTCTCTCAAATATTAAAATAACGCGTTGTTTAATAATCTACTGAATAAAATACATAATAAATAATAAAGAAAGTCAAGTATGCAGATGTAATTAAAATACTTTAGACGGGTAGCCCTAACGCATACTCTCGTCCAGCGCGTTTGTAGGTATAAAATTCAAGGACAGGGCAGAGTTAGATTACTGTATGATACTAGTACTGTGGTAGTATGAACTCCCAACAGCATTCTCTTCATAAACTATAACCGTGCAAAATTTCATACTCCTCTGTGATAATTTGCACAGTTCAGGTTTAAGTGACGAGGCGTGTTAATGGTTTCATTCCTTTATTGATAATGTCCACCAATTCGCACTTGGCCAGCGCGGTGGACTATGGCCTAAACTCTCTCATTCTGAGAGAAGACCCGTGCCCAGCAGTGGGACAATAATGGGTTGACGAGATTGATACTGTCTTAGCATAACTTACCTACATACATTAAGGCGGTTACACATATATTTACATACGCAACTGTTACAAACATACTTACATACTAAACCTCTGTCCGCGCCAAGTTTCTTAAAAACGGAACCCAAGTTTTTGCTTCACGTAATATATAGATATAACGTCTAACTAAAGTAATACTTAGTCAAATCTGTGTTACTACGAATCTAAAGGACCTCGAACAGCTATCACAATATGTATCGAGTGTCATTAAATGAGGATTAGGCCGTTATCATTGTGTCATGTTATCAATTAATCCGCTCTGTCTGCGTCATGCGACACGTCCGTGGTAATTGTGAATTAATATAAATACTATGTGGTAGAATTAGTGTGGTTCGACAGGTCGGCAACGCCACATCTATTTCTAATATGAAGCAGGTATAAATAAAAAAATATATTTTATTGATACAAAACACATTCACATATGCTAGTCGCAAGGGCATCCCGCACATCCACCGAGACAAAGAACAACTTCTCGTCTCGTCAACCCATTATTGTCCCACTGCTGGGCACGGGTCTTCTCTCAGAATGAGAGAGTTTAGGTCATAGCCCACCGCGCTGGCCAAGTGCGAATTGGTGGACAAGAACAACTTATCAAGAAAATAATTAGCATTCAATAAAATAATTGTGAGTTTGGATAGGTGTGGTCGCCGGACTTAAACGAGGCAATCGTCTTAGTCTTCAGGAGTGATAACGGGTCTGTCATAGACTATAAGTAGAAGCTTTATTAATTAGTATTCAAAAAAAGTTTTTTTTTTATCAACTACGACTCCAGAGACGAATCGTCTGTGCCTCATATAAAAGAGTGCCGGCAACCACACCCTTCCATCAAAACGTAAGAAATACTTCACGCTAGAAATAGGTGTGGTGGTGGTACTTCCCCGTCGAACTACACTGGCTCTACCACCTTCATGGAAGTTGACCATCAATATGTAGCGTCTAATTCTTAATGTTGTAACGCTCTCTTTCTAACTTACTACCCCTTTCGACCTAAGGTCGACGATTTTCTTCTTTTCTTCTTTTTTTGATAGAGCAGGAAGGTTCACTTTTGAAAAGTAAATGAAAAGGCTCATTTTTATCGATCGATCATTTGTATAATAGTACATTAATAGACAAATTGTTCCTTTTTACATATGGTTTTTATTATAACTATTTAATTGTTCGCGGTTCGAAGACCCGCGTGGCGCAGCGGTTACCATACCGGTCTGAGACGCAGTGGGTACCAGGTTCGATTCCCGGCCAGACAGGTATCTGAATGATGAGTTTAGATTCTTGTTCTAGGTCTAGGTGTTGGTGTATTCGTCTTTGTGTGTGTCCATGGCACCCACGACACAGGAGAAAATCCTACTGTGGGGCTATGAGTGTAGAAAGCGTTTTAATTGTAAGATTACTTAATTATTTCATATTTTGTTTGCTTTTTTTTTCAAATAATTAAACTAGTTCTAAAGTACGACCCTCCCTAGACCCAACCGGTCCTAGTCTTGTGACAGAATAAGCTAAAAAGTAGTTAATACTAAGACCCTTAAATAGACTTTCATCTGATAGAAATCGACTAAGAACCAGATAAGTGTCGATGGTGCGTTATTTATAGATACTCGTGACTTTTCTAGTCTTTAAATATGCATTAAACATTCAGATTTAGTTAAGAATCCAGATAATATAAATCAAATGCCAACTTTTTATTAACGATTAATAATACGAGTTCATGAATGTAATAAAATTTTAGTTCAGGTTTGCAGACTAAGTAATGATAGATATTTCTATTATTTTTCAAATTTTGACAGTTTTGTTATATGTGTGTTTTAAATTGCAATAAACAAAAATTATTGAATTAAATTAGAAAGATTGAAATATATCTTCAATCAATATCTTGGGATAACATTGAAATGCAGTCCACCTGATGGTAAGTGGTCTCTGCCGCCCATGGACATAGCAAACAATATCATGCAGAATGAGAGTTTTATCTGAAGTCTATCACAGATGTCTTGGTAATCCCGAGGACTAAGATACTCGCCTTAAAATCACCCAGCAACGAAACCTTTCCACTAAAACTCTGCAACTGTTTTATAGGTGGTAGAACCAGCGTAGTTCGCCCGGGGAAGTACCACCGCCACACCTATTTCTAGCGTGAAGCATTTCATGCGTTTCGGTGTAAGGGTGTGCTTGGCGGCACACTTTTATATGGGGCGACCATCTCAGTCCTCGAGAGTAGCGACGCATCTGTAATTGACTTCAGATCGAACCCCATGTTCTGTATGAAGTAGCTTACAGATGTCCATGGGCGGCAGTGACCCCATTACCATCAGGTGGGCTGCATGCTCGTTTGCTACTTCAATCTTATAAACGCGATGGAAATCAGGGTGACGATCGTACCTCCCCGCTGGAACCATGTACGTTTTATCAACTTTAAAGCTGCTATTACAAGTTAAAGTTATGTTACATTGTTAAACGCGGATAAAACCAAAGCTTACAGCTAGTCTTTTGCACATGTTATTGCAACACGTCGAATGCTTTTTGTAATTGTCAATTTACTAAACGATTAATGCCATTTCTGGTTTATATGTCGGTCATCTACCTGTCTGAGAAATCTGCAAGGCTTTGGGTTCTATTCTAGAAAGCAACGTATGTATCTAAGCAATGAGTATTAACTTTTTGAAGTCTACAAGATTATTATTCATTACAGAATCATACTTCATACTAATATTATGAAGGTCAAAGTTTGTGTGTGTGTTTGTTACTTCTTCACGTCTAAACGGCTGGAGAGATTTTCATAAAATTTGGTAGGGAGTTAGCTGACACCCTGGATTAACATATAGGCTACTTTTTACTGTGGGAAAGTATCTTATTATACGGGACAATCGATACATCGATTATTACAACGCGGGCGAAGCTACGGGGTTCAACTATTAGTTGACTCGGCGAACTTCGTTCCGTCTAAAGTCCTGAAGTTCCTCTATATTATATTATATACGAATTATACATAAAAACCTTCCTCTTGAATCACTCTATGAATTAAAAAAAACTGCATTAAAATCCGTAACGTAGTTTTAAAGATCTAAGCATAAATAGTCACAAACAGCAAGAGGCGACTTTGTTTTATACTATGTAGTGATATCTATGGACAAATGTTTCTATAATTATGCTGTCTATGAGTCTTAAGTATTAAAGGTATCAACACAACACAAAAAGTATCCTCGTGATCCATTAAAAATATCCTAGTGATGGTAAACAAATGGAGAAAGAGCTTTTCAACTTCAAAATCCTAGATCAAAGCAAATACATTTCAGAGTGTACAATGCTCAAAATGACTTCAATATTACCTAACATCGCGTCGGCAAAAAGATCACAAAGTTCACGAAATAAATATTGTTACCCACTTTCCGAGAAATCAGTTTAGAAATCAGGTGCTTAATCATGCCAGTCTAATACCACATTTCAATATTGGACCTTAGTAGCATATATAAATCTTCGCAATTATCAAATTCTCAGCCTCGTCTCATCTGCATAAACGCACACACGTCTAAATAGTACGCACGCGCGGCGGCAAGATCAAAGAGAACTCGACCCCTTTGTACATGCCGCCGGCGCGTGCCGTCTTTTTCTTTTACCACGCTCCCTACGTCTCGGTCCCCGGGTGCGAAAGAGATGGATATAAATCGGATTGTATAGCTTCCAATGTGAATATTTCACCTCGTTATCGAGTCTTGTTTGTGTTAGATAGTGCAAGGAGCTGATTGAATTAATTTTGTCGATGTCGATGTTTCACTTTTAATGGCTATGCTTTATGTTTAGCATAATTTAGTTCTAATTAAACTAAAATAGAATTAGGTATGTGCGAATTTAATACGAAGATGAAAGCGGAATAATATTTTGTTGGGACGTGTTGACAGCTTTACAGGTGATATTTTAAAGTCACTTACGTGGATATTAAAGCTTATCTAAACGAAGAGAACGTTATAGTAGAGAACATTTATTTGGACATTCAAAGTTACTAAATAATATTAAATCACTAATTTTGCATATTGGAAATATTATAATATTTGGTTGCATTTATCTATGGTATTAAATCTTAATCCATGGATTTATATATTGATTTAAGAAATACAATTACATAGATTTTTTTTAACTGACAAGTTTAATTTGGTGTCGGAATTTAACTTTAAACACACATAAACACATAGACAAGACCACATAGACAATTCTAGAACAAACACATCTATAGCCAAAATGGAAAACTAAGTTCGATTACTGTCTAATGTATGGAACCTTGAACCGTCCACATACCAAACTGGCATCACAGTTGTTATACCTCACAAATAACTTTGTCATTAACAATTTTTTTTTATCTAACTGAAGTAGCAAACGAGCATGCAGTCCACCTGATGGTAAGTGGTTGCTGCTACCCATGGACATCTGTAATCAACTACATACAGAACTTCCATCTGAAGTCAATCACAGATGCGTTGCTACTCCCGAGGATTATGATGGTCGCCCCATGTGAAAGTGTGCCGGCAACCACACCCTTCTATCGAAACGCAAGAAATGCTTCACGCTAGAAATAGGTGTGGCGGTGGTACTTCCCCGGTCGAACTACGCTGGTTCTACCACCTTCAAAATTATGAAAATATGTTACTATAATCCCACTTCCTATTTTTTCTGTTTACAATTATGAAAAAGTAATAATAATCAACCTTCAATTCTGTAACGGAAAAACATTTTATCTAAGCATTCATTCCTTATCGATTTCGATAACATCTGTGACATCACAGCATACTTTAATTAGCGCATTATGATTAAGTTCGTGACCGTAAAATCTTTATAATATAGATATTTTACACCTATCGATAAATCTAGCAACATCGAGTGTCCCATCACTAATACGGTAGAGCACGGCTCCCGGCACAAGACAGGAATCTGCCGATACCGATGTCGGTAATTAAAATAGACTTATTGCGACTTAGTACGTATACGGTAACCCGGTCCATGGGGCGCCATCACGCTCCATTTGGCGCTAACTGGATGTTCTTAAAGAAAATGGCGGAAAGTATTAGTATATTTCTGTTTCTAATTGTTGTCAACCCATTTCTTTGTTGTGTCTTCTCTTAGAATGAGGTCCCCGGCACATGACGAGTCTTTCGATCCCGATTTTGGTAATTAAAGTAGACTTATTGCGACTTAGTACGTATATGGCAACCTGGACCATGGGGCGCAATCACGCTCCATTTGTCGCTAATTGAATGTTCTCAAAGAAAATGGCGGAAAGTATTAGTATATTTCTGTTTCTCATTGTTGTCAACTTTTGGCTCTGCTCGGTATGGATCTTCTCTCAGAATGTGGCTCCGGGCACAAGACCGCAATCTGTCAATAGCGATATTGATTATTAAAATATTGGTAGATCGAGTGTAATTTGACCGGTGAAGTGCCACCATACATACCTATTTCTAGCGTAAAGCAGGTCTTGCGTTTTGGTGGATGGTCTTGGTTTCCGGGTCATTTGAGGCGACTATCCTAGTCCTCGGAAATAACAACGCATCTGTGACCTGTAACTTCAGATAGAAACCCTGGCTTACATGATTAGGGGTCCATGGGCGGCAGTGATCACTTACCATTTAGCGGACTACATGCACGTGTGTTGCTTCTATTATATAAAAACACAAAAAAGTATTAGACTTAGTGCGTATACGGTAAACATACGGCATACGCAAAATTGCTAGAGCAGTACGAACAACGCAGATTTAAGGGGTAACGAGCAACTGAGTCTAAACCAAAATATTCAAATAATATCCTGTTAAATATTTCAAAAGATATTTGTATTAATACCTGTCCAGTCTCCAAATTAGCAATTAAAGCTATTTTACCATATTCGTATACATAGGTCATATGAACTTTAAAAATGGTAAGTATCTTATGTCATCATTAGATAAACATTATATAACATTTTAGAGTAACTAGTTTCGATAAAAAGTTTAAGAGACATAGTGAATAGAGAATAGCATACCGATAGTAAGTATTGAAATAAAATTTTCCTTTCCACAATATCATTATTCCATTCTGCCACGAAAAAAATCAAAGGCTTTTGTAAAAATATAACCGGGTAAAGGAAACAAGCTTGTTAAGTTGGATAATTCCGTGCAATCGTCCCAGTATAAAGAGAATACAGGCATTAACAGTATTAACCCTGAAATGACAGGGCGCGGTCTCTACGGCCCCCGTTAATATTTTACAGGGAAATGACGTCGCCTACCCGCGCCTCTGCATTAGTTTTTCCTTTTGATGTTCGCTCGTGTCTACTGGCAATATCATTTTGTTTATTTCCATTTAAACAAGGTGGGTTCGATTGGCGAATGAAATTGAGTGTTTTAAGGAAAAGTTTGAGATGAACTCGATGGTATTACATATGTAGCCTCGATTCTATGTGCTTTAATTGTATGATCACACTCGTTAAATAATGTAGATAATGTAGCAGTTATATCATAATACAACTATACTAATGTCTTGAGTTTTAAATAGTTAAAAATAGTAACGAATGTCTTATCAATTATAACACAAGAATCTTTATTAAAACACGTATAAATAAAATTAGTAAAAAAGTTTATAAATAAAAACTTTTTAACAAAAAATATCTACCGACTTCCATGTCACAAAAAAGTAAAAAATAATTTAAATATATTTTGGTCTAGAACATACTCAGTACTTAGTACATAGTCCTGAAGTCGGTGCTCGACATATTTCGCTGGACGACGGTAACTACGTCCTATATGAGCACCGACTTCAGAACTATGTACTAAGTACTGAGTATGTTCTAGACCAAAATATATTTAAATTATTTTTTACTTTTTTGTGACATGGAAGTCGGTAGATATTTTTTGTTAAAAAGTTTTTATTTTACACTTTTTAGTGACTATATTTTTATGTTTGTATTTAAATAAAGCCTCTAAGTTTGCTTTGTGCATCTACATATTCACAAAAATTAAACATAAAACACTTTTACAATTCATACAAACAGGGCGCCCCCTCTGGAAGTACCCCTCCATCATCAGGGTTGAGGAGTTGAAGGTCAAATTTTTCATCTTATATTGTTGCTTAGTAATCTTATAACATATACGTTAGTACCAGGTGGCTAACTTCTATGGCTCAGGCTTGCAGTACCCTGCATCATCAGGGTTTAGGAGTTGAAGGTCAAAATTTTTATTTTGTGCCTCTGTTTGGTATTATTTTTACATACCCGTAAGCACCAAATTGCCAACTCCTATGGTTTAGGATTGAAGTACCCCTTCATCATCAGGGTCGAGGAGTTGAAGGTCAAAATTTTAATTTTGTGCCTCTGCTTAGTATTATTTTTACATAACCGTAAGCACCAAATTGCCAACTCCTATGGTTTAGGATTGAAGTACCCCTTCATCATCAGGGTTGAGGAGTTGAAGGTCAAATTTTTGATTTTATATTTTTGCTTAGTATTTTCTTTACATAACCGTAAGCACCAAATTGCCAACTTCTATGGTTTAGGATTGAAGTACCCCTCCATCATCAGGGTTGAGGAGTTGAAGGTCAAATTTTTCATCTTATGTTTTTGCTCAGTAATCTTATAACATATACGTAAGCACCAAATGGCTTATTCCTATGGTTTTGGCTTTAAGTACCCCTGCATCATCAGGGTTGAGGAGTTGAAGGTCAAATTTTTGTCCCATGAATTTGCTTAACAATTTCATTATATATTCGCAAACATCAAACGACCAACTTTTATAGTTCAGGCTAGCAGTACCCCTGCATCATCAGGATTGAAGAGTTGAAGGTCAAATTTTTCATAGTAAATACCTACATAGTAATTTTATTCTATATTTTACTCAATTGGACTTCTCCAGCTAAGGTTCGGCCGACTATCACTAATTTTATTATTTTGCTCCAAAAAGTTGAAGATCCTATGATTAGAACCTTATCAAACTCTTATCAGACTACCCCTGGAGTACATCCTTTCTAATAAAAAAAGAATCATCAAAATCGGTTGGCGGGATATTGAGTTATTCATACATTTATCGCGTACATTGAAAATGCAAATTTAAGACTTATGCGTTTTTCTTATGGATGCCCTAGTCAAAAAAATACTAAAAAAAAATGGGACCCTATGACACGCACTACCTTTCAAATAAAAAAAAAATCATCTAAATCGGTTCACCCAGTCCGGAGAAATGAGGTAACAAATATAAAAAAAAAAAAAAAAAAAAAAAATACAGACGAATTGATAACCTCCTCCTTTTTGGAAGTCGGTTAAAAAGGTAACGCGTCCTTTAAGCCTGTTACAACAGAACACAGAAACAAAAATCACTTAACCCAACGAGTCCCTATTGCTGAAAATATTAAATATATATTTTTGCGTTTAAAATTTTAATGAGTTATTGTGCCCGGAGCGCTCGTACAGGTCGTAATATGTATAATACTTAACGTAATACTTGTAATGCGCAGTTTTGTCGAAGGTCGTAGGGACCCCGCGCCTGCGGGTGGATTCGCGTTAAACAATTCATACATTTATATTTCCTTTGAAGTGGCGCCCGGGGCCACCCGTCAACTGCCGGGTTAACCCTCCACCTGTTTATTACACGTTGGAAATTGGGTGGTTATATCGCGTACTTAAAAACAAGCTAACTTAGTATTGCGATAATTTAATTTGCAATCAATTTTCAGAATTAGTATTTTTTTGTTCACTTATAATTGTAAGGGTTAATGTATGATTATATTAAAAGGGATATTCTTAAATCATTGGACCTTAGTGAATTGCCACTGTTTTATAAGATTCAGTATTTTAACCAAATCTGTAATCTAGAACAATATACGTACGTCTATTTAGTGATTGAATTTATTAGATTATTTGTAATCCTAACTTATTTATTTAAATAGATGTAGCTACATTTGAAATTTATAAACTCTGATAACTTTTGTCTTATCACTATACAATTTTATATACGTAATTATACGTACATTTGTAGGCCAACGTCTGATGGGTTCTACTTAGTATTTGAAAACAGCTCAACAAAAATATTACTAGACATCGGATTGCATATTTGCATATGCAAATGCATATAATGACAGTTTTATATCGTTGTTGCTTATATTGATACTTTTTCACTAATATTGCGTATAATAAATCGCTACTCGTCCTTTTAGTTCGTTAGTTCCTGCCATAGTTTAAATGTATAAATGCCATATGTCAAATATACTGATTGAACTTCGACGTCTAAATAAATAATTAAATGTATAGAGAATTAAGTTTTTACGACCAAAATGAAGGTCATCAAATCTTTACTGTTTTAATTTTGACGATCAAAAATAAAATAAAAAACGTTTGAAATTTACGTTCGGGTACATGAAATATACCTATTACGCTATAATATTTACCCGTATAACAAAATGTAGGTCTTAGCATACTTTACGAAACAAGAAATTACTTAAGTCGTCCTTATTAAGCGATTCCCAATAGCAGGAATCGATTTGTCACGTGTTTTTTCGGTCATTTTAACCCTAAACCTAATAGCGTTTGAGCGTCCACTATTAACCCTTTGACGTGTCGTTGGCTTTAATTACCCCCCTTTTGTTTATTAAACGGTGTCTCAGCGACACTAGCACGCGTGTTGGCGTTCCCACATCATTATTCTGTTTTAGTGATGGGACATTTTGTCATTGTTTTGTTGCATTTTGATATAATGATATAGATTTCTTATATTTAAAAGTATCAATAATGTGTATCTAATATGTAATGTAATAGATACTAGCAATAGAAACATAAAATATAAACCATTTGAATTATTTTTTGTTTGAAATACTATATTTTACATAATTCTTTTTTATTAAGAGATAAATATTTTTGCGAATATCTATAATTTGTTTTTTTTTTCTATTTTATAGCCAGTATTTCAATCATGTCCACCAATTCGCACTTGGCCAGCGCGGTGGACTATGGGGTAAAACTGTCTCATTCTGAGAGAAGACCCGTGTCCAGCAGTGGGACAATAATGGGTAGACAACATTTCAATTATACATAAGAAAGAAATTTCAAATGAAAAACAGACTTGATAACAATTTTACGATAATTTACCTGATATATCCACGTCATAAATATTTTCAACGTTTATCCTCGTATGCCGGTACTAATAAAAACGATTTTAAAACCATTGCGAAATTTCGCAGTTTTCCCGAGGTTAGCGGATAAACACGAGCCTATTCCTCCAAAAAGGCTTTCAAATAGTTTTTGTGCTCTTTCAAGGAAAATCCTTGTAATGGCGAACTAGGCAGAGATGCAAGAAGCACAAAAGAATAATTACTCTAGCTCTTTTAAACCCAAGCCAAATCCTAGTGCATTTAGAAGATAAAGAGGCGCCCTAATTCTGCTTCATAAGATTGAATAGCTGAAGGTATCTTGGAACGAAAAGGCATGGGTTTATGGGATTGAAAACACCCTTTTTATTCGTTAAATAGCGGTAACCAGTAAGGACTGGTTACCGCTATTTAACGAATAAAAAGGGTGTTTTCAATCCGTTTACTTACGTTAGTTAGGTACGTTACGTACGTTACGTTACGTTACGTTAGTTTACTGTGCGTATATTAAAATGGATTTAGCTCATGGTGTTTTTTTAATAAAAAGTAGCGAACGAGCATGAACGTCACCATGCTAGCACAGTATTAATATAATACAGTACTCTAACTCTGCCGTGTCCTTGAATTTTATGCTACCTGCCTATAGTATTTTAATTACATCTTTCAGTATGAATACTTTCTTTCTAATTTTCTGATAGTAAATATTATATATTTTTATTTAAACAAATACAATTCATGGTGAATTGTGTAGGAAGTGTTGAATACATGTAATGTTTTTTAATTAGTCGATTTAGGTTATTAAAAAAAAACTATTATTTTAATATGTGAGACTTTTAATAATAAATCATTATTTTACTGTTATTAATTACAAATTTGATATTTGTACCGTGATGCTAGTGAGCAGCCACTACTATCTGGATATCTGTAACTAACCCGAAATAACATGATAGTCCTACCTTATATAAGGCGTTCCAACTCAACACAAATTTCACGGAATTTCTTTATACGAGTAATAGGAGTAAAGAGCTACTGTGATCTTTGAATGATCTTCTTTCTTTCTGTCTTTCTTTGAATGATGGCTTTAGTATAGAAACACCTTCAACTGACTTCAAACATGAACCCAGTCCCATACTGAGTTGGTCGCAGTTCAGAAGCGCGACAAGAAAAAAAAAATTTAGACATCAATTAAATATTTTTTTAAATAAAAGTAAGCATTTCTGAAGAACTGGTTAATACATATATTATTAAGGACTAGAATAATATATCCAAGTAATTCTAACGTTACCCGAAGACATCCAATCATCTATGATTAGTGTCTCCGATTAGTGCCATTGTAAAATTAACCGTTTTGCCCCCACTTACTCTGTTATTAAACACAATTGCCCCTTTCTAACAATTGAGCTGTTTTATAAATGATTAACAAGGTCTAGCAATAGGTTTTTACGGATAGCAATTGATTGAAAGACATTGTTATTTGGTCATTTAAATATTCTGTTTTAGATAGGAGTAGAGTGAAAGCCTAATGGTTAAAACTTGCCCTCTTGATCGCGAGGTCCGAGATTCAAACCCAGGCACGCACCACTGATTTTTCTAAAATTATGTATTAAAAAGTTAATTATCACTGCTTTTCGGTGCAAGAAAACATCGTGAGAAATCTGTACACCCGAGAGTTCTTTAAAAAAAAACGTTCTCGTAGGTGTGTGAAGACCACCTATTCGCACTTGGCCAGCGCGGTGGACTATGGCCTAAACCTCTCATCCTGAGAGAAGACCCATGCCCAGCAGTGGGACAATAATGGGTTGACGAGAGACATGGGAGTAGCATGGGGACAGTTGGTCAAACTTTTTGTGATGTCTTTAACTTGTTCAGCAACAGGTCCTAAATTGAAATACTACCTGTATTGTGGCATTTATTTTTTGTATGCTACTATCGAATCGAAACCTTATTGAACTGAAAAAATCCTGCAAGTAAAACTCTTCTTCGAGTAAAATTTTTGTTCTTCTTTCTTGTGTATTTTCTAGCATAATATTATTGTATCGATCGATCATAAATGCTTAGTTTGTATTATTGCAGTAACCGTAGTCACTACTTTTATATATGTATTTGTATAAGAACTATTTTTAAGCTCTTAAAACTTTTTATTTTTCAAACATATGTAAAATCAACCAAAAATGCTTACCCTTGTCATCCTAAGCTTACCCAGTATTTGGGCTATACTGTAATGGTTTTATATCCTAGATTTTAATATTATAAAGATACCATTTACTCATGTACTTATATTTCAATCAAATAAAACAGTTTCTCTGTTCTGTTTCAGTTTGACATGTGGGAGGTAGGGTAACTATTAACTTAATTAAGATTAGTTTTACTTTCTTTAGCGGCTTTTTGACTATCTTATATTTTGTATTTTTTTGTCACATTTTTTTATCATCTGAATATGATATGGATTTCACGTGGGTTAAGGCGAACAAAAATGAAAAAAAAAACATTTTTAGGTATTTATGTTTTTTTTATTTTCATTTCGGTACCATCAGTGGTGAAGCAGTTTTAAAAGAGTTTTGTAACAATTTAAAGTATATAAATATTACTTATAAATAGGTGCATTCATATTCTTAAGTCCTATCTTCTTTTTATTAAACTACTCAGTTTCAAACAATATCAGAAAAAAATATCACAATGTTTTAAAATCATCAGGACATAAATAACCAAATTTAATTAGATACTTGTCACTATTTTTAAAATCTTCAGTAAAAGTTATATTTGATAGACGTATCTAAAGCCTCAATATGTTAATTGCATTTAAGTCTTCATACCTTTAAATTGGGACCTATCATTATTTTCATCGTAAAATAAAAAATACATATCAGCAATACAAGAGATATTTCCGTACCTCCCAAAAAACTGCAAACGTCAGATGCAATCGTGTTCACGAAATTCGACGTAAATAGCTATCACACCCACAACGGATGTACCACGACCCAAGAACGAGATGGCTTTATCCAGTCATCTCATGCCAGAACGGGACAAGTCATCACGTATTTCAACAACGAATGTGCCTCATCACTAGAGAGTCGTATTAGGTAAATTCGGTACTAGGTATGCCTAAGAGCGTAGTATTCTTATTTCAAATAAAGTACCTGGTCCCTATAATAAAATGAACTTTATGCGTCATTACTAGATGATGGTACTAGGTAAATACTAGGTCGTACTAGGTACTTGTTCTCTCATCAACCCATTATTGTCTCACTGCTGGGCACGGGTCTTCCCTCATTATGAGAGTTTAGGCCATAGTCCACCGCAGCTAGCCAAGTGCGAATTGGTGGACAGTGCGAATTGTTGGACTTGGAAGATTGGAAGAGTACTGGTGGAGTGGAGGTAATAGTTATTTCCAATAAACTATTGATCCAAAAACCCGGAACCAATAGAATATATGAAATGAAGTAGTTATTTTCAAAGTAGTTTGAAAATAATTATAACAAGAATATGGAAGTGGCTTTTATCTTTAATGACTAAATAAAATAATTAATTTATATTATATTTATATGTAAATATCTATCCATCCATCCATCCATCAGCCCTTTGATTTCCACTGCTGGACATAGGCCTCCCCTAAATGGTGCCACTCCAACCGGTCCTGTGCGCTCTGAATCCAACGGTTTCCCGCTGTCTTCTTCAGGTCTTCGGTCAAACCATCATCATCGGTCTTTTGGAATCGAATGTCACTACATTGTAGAGCCTACTATCATAAAATACCTGTTCCATATACGCCTCACCGCCACTCATCACCCATACATTCCCGGCAAATAACGACACTGTGCCACAGAAAAAAATGTGTGACGAAGAATTTTTACGATTAGCAGAAGAGACAATCGCAGACGGATTTAATTTTAAATTTACCATGTCGTTAATACAATTATGTTATTTATTTCGTGGGGCATAGTGGTCGTTTTCGTTTGGATATATTTAGCGTTAAGTGATCCCGGGCTCGCGCGATATGGCGACGAAATTCGACGCATGCGCATCTTAAGACATTATCCACTGTGAGCGAAACAATATCTTCGCAAACATTTATGGGAATGTATTTCAATGGACATATTCTTGCTAGAGATCGAACCTTTAAGCCTGCGAAGGGATATAGGCTCCCTCATGCGTGTTCTATGGCTTTACAATTGTATGTATTCCAAGGAACTTTTTGACCTGGTGCCTTCGTCACCTTCACCGCACCACTCGCCGAAGGATGGAGTTTCATCCACACCAACTGGACTCGTGGCGGTTCTCCACGGTTCGGTTTGCACGCTCGTTTTTGCCACGTGCGTTCACGTTGTGGAATGAGCTTCCTCCTGAGGTATTCCCGGAGCGCTATTACATGGGGTTCTTCAAGAAAGGTGCGAAAAGAGCTCTCTTTTGCCTTATCGTTAGGTTAAAGTATAAAAAAAAGAAAAGAATATACCCAAAATAGTACAATCCCGATGTGATCTCAAATCAGCATTAGCATCTCATGTAGTGTATAAAGAGCTTTCAAGTACACGGAGAAAGCTCAATAAAAGCACAGCTCGACACCTTGACCTGGTGTTCACATTAGCAAGTTAACGGGGTTTGTCAAATTAGTCTTATTAGTCACTACGCTATTCTAAATAGCATGTCTGTATGTCAGTTCTCACTAAAGTATACATGCTTCATTTCGCATTTCTATTTTAAAAGTATGTTCACATAAATATAAAGAAGTACACCATGCTTGTCTTATAGGATTGTACATAAATGTAATTATAAAGAAAAATATACCAAGCATTACTAATTTGGTAAATGGTAGGTAATCTTATTAATTTTAGTAAAATAGTAAAATAATATTATAATAAAACGTAATAATTTAACACAAAATAAAATTATATCACGCATTACTCATTTGGTAAATGGTAGGTAATATTCTTAATTTTAGTAAAATCGTAAAATAATATTATAATAAAAACTTAATAATTTCATACGTAATAAAATTATACCACGCATTACTAATTTGGTAAATGATAGGTAACATTATTAATATGAGTAAAATAACATTATAATAAAACGTAATAATTTAATACAAAATAAAATTATACCAAGCATTACTAATTTGGTAATATTATTAATTTTAGTAAAATAATATTATAATAAAAAGTATTAATTTAATACATAAAATTGACAATAATATCTTCAATAGTTAAATCAGACTGACAAACAGCTTCAATGAAAGAACCAGTTTCAATGAAATTTTTATATAGTAATAATTTAAGCAACGTAGTTTTTTTGCTTGGCATTATATTTTTTTAACTTCAAAGTTTAAAGTGTTCTCTTTTAACATGATACGTTATTTAAAATTAACATTACTAGTTCATGTTAACCTTTTCACCATATAATAACAATTAGCATTTACAATAAAATACTATTTCTGTCACAAAGAGTCTCACTCGTAATAATGATGTTGAAAACAACTGACACCGAAATTAATGCGAGCGCTAATTATAATTTATGCGCACTGGGGTGTACGAGACGGGATGAGTAAGCACTTAGGAATAATGAAAGATTGAGGGGTCATTATTAGGGTTCCGTAGCCTGGAACCTGTTATTAAGACTTCGCTATCTGTCTGTTAACAGGAATTCTGCCGATGTAACAGAAGTCTGCTAGGGCTCGATTGTCCCTGTCTGTCTGTTTGTCTGTCTGTCTGTCACCTTGCTGCATTTTATAAACCGTGATAGCTAGACAGTTGAAATTTTCACAGATGTATTTCTGTAGTCGCTATTAAACAATTAATAAAAAGGAATAATATATTGTAAGTATTTAAGGGAAGGGGACACAAATAGAACAAATGTTATACGCTTTAAATTTTTACCAAATTGTTTATATAAATTTGTGTGAGATACTTTAAATTTTCCCTAATTTAGTATACATTCACTTTAAAAATGAATAAATTTAAATAAACCAAACAACTAATATATTTTTTTGCTGTTTTTATAGATACTGGTACGGAACTCTTCCTGCGCGAGTCCAACTCGCATTTGATTTTTTCCTGATCTTTACTGGATCATTGTTATAGAGATAGAACAATAATGTGTCACTGACACAAAGTTTTTAGCCTGAGGTGAAACCTCTTTTAGGTATTAATGTCTGCATTCTGATCTGAATGGCGTGACAAAAGGTACAAACATATTCGATGTGACCCAACTATGTCCTCAGGGGTAACGACGCATCGTCCCTGTAGTTCCGGGATCAGAATAGTGCTAAGGTATCCCCTGCCTGTCGTAAGAGGCGACTAAAAGGGGCTTCTGGGGTTGCGGGTGGCAAGAGTGGGAGCTTGAACCGTCCAGCCAGGCGATCCCGGGAAGTATAGCGGTGTACGTGTTCGCATACCGTCGTAAAGACTAGACGGAGCGATGGGCCCAGCCGCTCACCTGTGAGGAGCCCGATGGGGCAATGCGCTTAGATAACTCCGGTTGCGTTCCTTTGGTGATCCCGGAGTTCTCGTTGTTACGCTGAGGACGGTCACCGGGGGGATTTTAGTGCGGTAAAAATCCCACATAACCCTGCGTCGCTCCCACGGCGTCGGGTACCTTTTGAAGGTTTCCCCCTCGAGAAGAACAAAAAAGGACTACCACCTATCTTTAAATGAATAGACAAAATATTTTTAGATTATGCCTTGAAATTTTCAAGCCAGTATGCTCCATCTAATTATAATCTGCGGCTGTTAAGTGACTCATTTCTGAATGGATTGAGATTGATTGCATAGTTAGTCGTGTTAAGTAAGTGTTCCTTTTGCGAGACATTTGTGGCCTCTGTACGGTATTTGCTAATTTTGCTAAAGTCAATGCAAAAAGAAAACGAAATTGTCGCCGGCTCAGTCCTGGTTTTGTTTCGGTAGAATTATATTAGACTGAAGTTTATTTTTGACCTGAATGAAAGTTGCGTTGTGGCATACTCCGAGATTCCGAAGTGATACCAAGTCTTGTGGCAAAAATGATTATTACAGCTTCGTCAATGTCGTTGTCAATTTCCATCATATTGTTTAAATGTTGGGTTTTAACCCAAATGCCGGCCAAGAACTCACACTAGGGGAATACACCCAGCATTGTGGCAAAAACCATGATTGCAGCGTTTTTATCTGACTGAAGTAGCAAACGAGCATGCAGTCCACCTGATAATCAGTGGTCACTGCCGCCCATGGATGTCTGTAATCAACTTTATACAGAACATGGGTTCCATCTGAAGTCAATCACAGATACGTTGCTACTCCCGAGGACTATGATGGTCGTCTCATGTGAAAGTGTGCCACAACCACATCCTTCCATCGAAACGCAAAAATGCTTCACGCTAGAAATAGGTGCGGCGAAGGTACTTCCCGGCTAAACTACACTGGTTCTACCACCCTCAAAATCAGCGTTATAAATGCTTAATTCTTATCAACTCCTTATTTTCAAATGTTGGGGTTATGATCCACCACGCTAGTCAGTGTTAAGGATATGTGCTAAAATACACGAACGCTATGGAAAACCGAATCATGCAGGATTTTTCAAACCCTTCACTTGCTATGGTAGCGTCAACTCCCTGTAGATGACTCGTCCCCCGACGTTTCAGGGTAACATTAAATATACATAAGATAAAAAATACTCCCATAAAACCTCCGCATTTCCTCCAATAACGCACATAACAAAAACCCGGCCGGAGCGATGTGGTCTATTCCAATTTCACGTCACAAACATAATTGGCGTGCCCTTCACCGTCATGCCACATGGATATATTTGGACTGGATATGACACGCTAAATGATTAAAAATTCCTATTTGTACGGAGGTAAGAAAAGTAACAAAGTTGGCTGTCGTTTTAATATTATGTGCATCTCATGTAGCATCTAATGCATCCTACTCTCCAAATTGTCTTATTTTATATATTTTTTTATCCAACTGTAACAATCTTAATTTAATACAAATGTGATACCGTCTGTAAGGACTAATGTTCCATACTAAACTTACAGTGCTACTATTTATACAAATGTGACGTTGTCTGTAATCACTAATTTTCTATTCTAAATTCACAGTGCTACTGTTTAAAAGCACTTCACTATTCACACTCTTAAGATCACATTCGTGCTATGTGCTCTTACCTGGTTGGAGTCCACCACCATGATATGCATATTGCATGTGGATTCCGCATTGTAGCAACATGATGGAATATTTTCCTGACTTCCTCAGCCGTGTCCAGTAGTGGGTATAGATTGTCGCCAGCGTATTAAAAAAATAAAATTTCGAATAGCAAAGCTATATCAACCTGTCATTTCCATTCGCTTAAACCCCATGTTCGATATATACATACAACGGCATAGCCGCCTCGGAAAAAGGTCAACAACCCAGCCTCCCTCTCCCCAATATTTGTAGAATTTGAATATTGTACAACCCTCGACTATTTAAGGATTAGGCTTTCTCGGAAACCATCAGCGAATTTTCATACAAACACTTATGAAAAACTCTACTGAAATCGTTTGAAAAAAATCACGAAAATGATTTTTTAACTTCATATTGTAATTTCAACTTTATTTTCAGTAACGTCTTTTTAATAAACATTTTAATATAGAAAACGATGTTTCTTTGTTCCCTTTTGAAATGCATTCGAATAAAAGGAAATATGAGACGTGAATGTAAGGGTGTCCTTCCGATTTCCTCGTTATAAAGTTCCGGCATTGCTGCATCCGGCTCGAAGGACCAATAAGTCCTTCGGGCTTGCGCAAATGTAATAATAGATCCGGAAATATTTTCCTTCGAGTTTTCTTTTCAAATCGCTCAGGTATTGTAATGATATGAAATACGTCTTGCACACTACGTATCGATAAAGTGTACGTTTCGTTTGTGTGTGCATTTAAAGGGAAATTCGCTCTCAGATACATTTTGAAACGACGACCTTTAAGAACTTTTAGTAGGCTAATTAATACAACGGAATTAGGCATGTAGTACAATAATTATGCAAGGTCAACTCTTCAGTGTGACTTTGTTCCGTATAAAAAGACTGCAACATCTAGATAGCAACTCCCAAGGTCGCTCCATGCCTGCCTAAACGCACACTAAGACAGATTGCCTCCCAACCCACACCATCGCACAACACGTGTACGATCGCCCCTACACATGGTCGCCATAGCAACGCAGCATCCTACTTCCACGCCCACAACCCCGGGGGCGAACTCTCAAGATATTACGCCCTACTTCGTTCGCATTGGTGAACCGAAGGGGTGTACGTTTTGCGCTAGTGTGAGTCCGTTCATACCCGCTCCGATCCACTGAAATTCTATTTCGAAGTGAAATTTCGCTACATCGAAGACGACCGTAATTCCAAACTCGAAGTACGAGAAAAATATAAATTAAAAAATGGCATAATAAAGGTACGCGAAGGTAGTCAGCGAACGCTAACCGAGCCCTTGACTTCATTCGCAACATTCAGCCGGCCGCTCGTTAACAAACCTATTCAATTTTGAAGTATTAGTCGATTGAGGCGAACATTTCTCGCGTCCTATCGCCGCGAGTTCCAATTAGCGACTGGGGCTTGTCGCTCGAGTGGCGGTGACGTCACGCGGCGCTTTCATGCGCCTTCAATAACTACCCTCTCGACGGTACCTTCAATAGCCGGCCACTCCACCTGGCCTTCATTAGGGACCTCCTCAATGTACACGCGAACTGTTGAAAAGGCGACGCGAACCTACTAATTTTAAAATGCAAGTTTTAACGAGAAAACTTGTTTAGCTAATAACCGGGGACCTCTCGTCTCTGTCATGCTCGTGCCTACTTTGACAGCGGCAGTGGTAATTGTTTGATTTAATTTTTTAAATTATTACGAGCTGACAGTCGAACAAAGCGACTCTGTCTTTTGTTTCGGCCGGTCGCGCCATAGACAAATCTTATTATGGAAATATTTTCAAATTAAAAACGCGCTCCGCTCCCGCATTATGCGTCTCGACTGTCATCATTGTCTATGGATTCTTTTTGTTCGTCCTCGCATGTCGAGGTTTTTCGACCACCGTTTCGGTTATTTTTTCTCTTTTTGTTTTTTTTTTTATTCTAGCTGTCCCGAGCGTGAATGGAGTGCTTTGTTTGTGCGTGTTTTATTATTAATTAGTGGGGATTCTTTGTTCGTGGTAATTATTGTCTTAATAAGCAGTTCCTGCTTGAATGTAGAGGAGTGTCGAAGGAATTGTCAGAGGGTCGAGTTATTTAAATGGGTTGGAAGGATTATGTAATTTAAAACAGGTTATAGTTAAGATTGTCAGATGTTTATGAATAATGATCATTCGTATCGTCGTTGGAAATAGTAACATTATTCATCATAATGTCAATTAGTTAAAAATCATAAATATATAGCTAATTAGACCATGGACCTGTTATAAAAGTAGAGTATTAAAGTTATTTCTCAATCACCACAACTGAAAGCACACCTGCTCTATAGAGTATCTTGCATGACAAAAATCTCAGAGAATTATTCCATTTTATCATGTTTTACACAAAATACAAGTAACTTCATGTAAACTGTCTGCATGCTTATGTATTCTTTATAAGAAAACTTGATGTTATCAGTTTTATTTTCATAGTTTTTGCTTCAATATTAATTCCCGTTAACAACTGCATCGGCCAATGCCGTCATATATTAATTATTATGTTCATCAAACGAACCAACCGTGTCCATTTCCATGTAAAACAATTAAATCGTCTTGTTCATTAACAATCCTATATGTATTGTTAAGTGACTTTCACCTGCGATTCGTCTTCATTCAATGCTTGAAGACGTCACATAAAGCTTTTATTTCTAGTCAATTCGTCCTGTAATATTTCTGTCAATCTTACTACATATTGTATTAATCAGTATGACAGGAAAAAGAAGGAAAATAATTGTAAGTAGAGAAAGTAAGTTTTTTAATGAAGCAAGAAATGGGCCCACGTGTTAAGTGATCTACGAAACGAGAATTCTTCGACATGAAAATAAAACAGTAGTCTTACCTGAACTGAACATAAGTTTGATTTTAATCGGTGCCATCATAATTGGAATAAAAGCCATTTAAGTCAAACTTTTCACATATGTTCATACTAGCCATTCGCAGTTTTTTTTCTATTAATTCACTGGGCACTTTTCTCGTCGCTTCTATCTTCGTCTTCCGTAATTGTAGATGTAGTATGCAAAAACATGTAAATTTCAAAATCAATCGTACCAGCGTTCTTTCGGAGCGCAAAAAATGATTCTCGACAGGCGTAAGGCTTGAAGCTTGAAGCGAAAAAAAGAATTGCGTTCGCAGATTGAAGTAAAAACACCATAATTAATTTACGCCTACGTGTCGCCCGCGATCCCGTCGTTTATTTCGCATAATAAAGTGGTGAAAAGAAGATCCTGTTTAATTAGAGGTGAGACACTCTGGCACGGAAGTGCGACGCGGCTGAATGGCCCTCGTTGGACGCCATTTTGCATAATTGGGCGGCGGAGGGTAGAACGAAATTTATACGACCCCGGCGCCAATTTACTTGCTAATGACGCGTCGTCTTCCCATAGAAAGCCTGCCTGGTTTTTGTTGGTGCGTTATTCTCTGTATGTATATATTTGTGGCTGTCTCCCGGTTGTCCTTTTTTAACCGACCCCGAGGGATAAAGGATTTTTTGGATTTATTTTTAGGGTGTTACTTGTGTGGATGGACTTACTTGTTTGTTTGTTGTGTAGGCTCGATTGGATGACTAACGATGACGGTAAGTTGAAGCTAAACGTCACAACGACTAGAACAACTTTTCGGCATTATTTGAAAATTATTTGTTAAAATTCTCAAATTTTCTTTACTCTCGTTACTATGTTAGATCTTTAAATAGCCAACAAGATCCTACTCTCCTAAAAAATAGTATAAATGTACATATTTCTTGACCACTGACACGTTATTTATATCAATTATTTATCAGACATTTTCTTCTGTTAACTAACATATCTTAGATCGCTCGATTCTATTTTACCTAGAACCTAAAGAACTGGATAAGCTAATGAGATAGCTGTCAAGATGTACTCTCTCATCGTCTTGTAAATCTATTGGATATTGACAGCCGTTCCTTCTCAATTTACCTATCTGATTTATCTGTTTCAAACTGGTCTCTTCTAGTTTTTATGTGTACATTTATAGCAACTGGTAATATTTTCTTTTTAAGAAAATATTACCAGTTGAATTCATTAAGGCTGCATTCATTTGAGTTACATTTTGACTTGTTATAGCATTTTGCTATAACAAGTCAAAATGTAACTCAATGTCAAAATGTGCTATCAATTTGTTAGAAAATATTGTTTTTAGTCTAGCTTTATTTAGCATTCAAATTTATTATTAATTGAGGTTACGAAATAGTAGAACGATTATTTTTGTAACTTTTTCAGTCCTTAATATATATTTATTTAATTACTCTTAGGTATAGTGTTTCCACTAAATATTTGCCCTTACTTACACAATAGGTACTATAAACATTTACAATTCTTATGTTGTTTCAGGATAAAAATAACTTTTCGCATTACATATATTAAATTTAGATTTTCAGAAGTATTTTATTTAAAAGGGAATAATGCATTTACACTAAAATAATCAACTAATAAATGCGTTACGTTTAAGAATCAAAATATAAAAGTACTGAATTATTTTAAGCTTGAGCTACATCATACTACGAGTCATTTCTTATTCGTCATTTTCAGAATAGGTACACGCTTCTTGCGACGACCTGCGTGGCGGAGCGGTTACCATACCGGTCTGACGCGCAATGGGTCCCGGGTTCCATTCCCGGCCAGACAGATATCTGAATGATGAGTTTAGATTCCTGTTCTGGGTCTAGGTGTTTGTGTAGTAGTCTTGTGTGTGTCCATGGTACCCACGACACAGGAGAAATTCCTACTGCAAGGCTATGAGTGTAGAAAGCGTGTTCCATACAATGAATTAATTTACAAGTTTTATATGCAATTTTAATGTCATTTTCGACAATTTTACTAAACGTTCTTGCTGTTTCTTCACTATTAACATGTCCATTGTATTCTCTTTCTTTAACCTTTTCATCCACCCTCGTTGACCAAGTTTACCTTCATCCTCACTTATGCCCTTCGTATCATAAGGTACACACGGTAAGCACCCTTTCACTCCCACGGCCGGACACCGCCCCTCGGGCGCACTCGAGGCCTTCGTCTGAATGACCAGTTAGCCAAGTAACTCCGTCAATTGTGTTAAGCACTTATACTGCCCTTTCTACTTTAGTTTGTTCATCGATGCGATAAAGTTCGATGGCGGTAATTGTTTTGAGTTGGTTAGTTTATCCTCATGTAACTTTGATTTGAGTTTGATTTTGTTTAATATTGTTGATATTGTTATAAGGATGGTTTAATCTTACAGTGAAATGAAATAAAATGTCTTTATATTGTATAGGCCTACGGGGGCACTTACAAATTGTCTGTTACATTTTTTGACCTCAACTGAGAAGATCCGACCAGTGGAGTTATAATAGCGTATAGAATAAGTATGCTTATTATCTGAGCTTTATTTGTATATTTGTATATGAATGTTATTGCTGATTCATAGATACGAAAAATTGACACGCTACACTCAAACAATGGTTTTTAAAATAAAAAATAAGCAAAAATACTGTGTAACTTCAACTTTAACTAAGATAAGCGGTCCTACACATGACATATTCCACACTCACACTCATAAAATTACTTTATTTTTATTTACACTATTATTAACAAAACAAAACAATTCTATATAACTCAAATTATATTTTTTTTCTGAATGGAAGATGCCATAAACACAAAGAATAAAACATCATTCAGAATTCTGTCTGGCCAGGGATCGAATCTGGAATCCACTTTGACTTTGGGGCTTTGACAAACGCTTAATAAAATTTAAAGGTATAATACAAAATAGTATGTAAGATTTAATTCGTAACGGGTACTTATGATAAGCGGCTTTTTAATTGTTTTTGTTAATATTTCTACCCAATTGCATGGATGATGTTCCCGTTACGTATTAATATGTATTAATTTTGCAGTTGTGTCTGTCTGCAATTATATAGACGTTAAATAGCCTGATTTTCTAGCTCTAAAAGTGCATTCGAGCGCTTGAAGCCAGTCTAATAACACAATCCAGAAAACTAATCTACATGTCCTCTTCCAGACGGGGAAGATGGGTCTGCCCGCCGGCGGAAGCTTGTCCCTGTTTTGTCCCGGGGGAGACCTGGGGCAACCCCCGCCCGCGCACATGGGTATCCCACCCCCCTACCAGCTAGACTCTAAACTAGGTGAGTGAGCGTAAAATTACGGCAAAAACTATCAATATTAAATCTATGTCTATGTAATATTGTATGTTATATTTATAGCAAAACACAGATGGCGTTTATATTTATTTAGATGTATGTAAGTATTCTAATTTGTACTATTTTAAATTTATATAACTTTGGTTTTAGTTATTGTTTGTCCAGAAAAGTAGTAATTTAAAAATTGTTTTATTATGATGCAAGGTAGTGAAATTCTATAGGACATAATTTTATATAATATAGAATATAGGTAGTTTTTGTTAAGAAAAATGCTGTAAAAGGGACTTAATTTTCAAACAATAGAACTTATTAAATAGGCGAACGAGAATGCAATCTTCGAACATGTTTATCAAATTGTATTATTATTGTATTGTATACAAACAGAACAACTTCATACAGAACATGGGTTCCATCTGAAGTCAATCACAGATGCGTCGCTACTTCCGAGGACTAAGATTGTCACCTTATATAAAAAATATAAAGTTGGTCTTATCCAGCTTATTTATTTTTCCAATATGCGTATCTAAAAATACCATGTATTTCCAGCGGCAGGGCTCGCGCGGAGCCCCATGTACCCCTTCCCCGGGGGTACGTATCCGTACCCCATGCTCAGTCCGGAGATGTCGCAAGTTGCTGCCTCGTGGTGAGTATTATTATTTAAAGTTAATTTATTTTTGTAGTTCTTTTTGGGGGGCACAACCCATTATTGTCCCACTGCTGGTCACGGGTCTTCTGTCATAATGAGAGAGTTTTAGGCCATAATCCACCGCACTGGCCAAGTGCAAATTGGTGGACTTCACACACCACACAAGAACCCTCGGGTGTTTAGGTTTCCTTACGATGTTTCCCATCACCGAAAAGATAATTAATTTATATTACGCACTTAATCAGCCTGGGTTTGAACCTCGTACCTCCCGATTGATAGGGCAAGTTTCAACCATTAGGTTATGACTGCTCGTAGTTTTTTTTTATATTATTAGAGCAGGGGTTTTATCTGAAGTCCATCACAGATGCGTTGCTGCTGCTGAGAACTGAGATGGTCGCCTCATATAAAAGTATGCCGGCAACCACACCCTTCCATCAAAACGCAAGAAAAATTTTGCAAAGAAATTTTGGGATAATAAAATCTTTGAGTCGTCAAACTACTTCATTAGATTTTATTTAGCCTTCTACATAAAAATAACTTCGGTTAGTGATTTTATATTTATATATTTTTGATTTTAATAAAGATTTTTTTGTCTGAAATGCTATTTTCTTTAGCTTCCAACTGCAATAAAAAGTATAATTGTAAATAAAAAGTGTAATTTCTATACCTCGACTTATGCATATTACTTACTTCTACGAGGTATTACCTTCAGGGTTATTATTGTATAGATAATTATTATTTATAGCATAAATGAATTATTTATTTTCTTCATATTTTTATATACTTACGTACTAATTGTCGAAGGCATTTCAGGCATACCCCGAGCATGTACCCCATATCGTCGGCGGCGAGCGGCTTCCGGAGTCCATACCCTACCTCGCTGCCAATCAGCACTTCTAGTCTATCGAGGTAAGACTACCATCAATCATTATGCAATGGGGCATGATGAGCAATGTACATAAAATCAACTGCGGGGGAAATATAGATGTGAAGATTGCTAATACCGACGACTACGCAATGGGTCCCGGGTTCGATTCCCGGCCAGACAGGTATCTGAATGATGAGTTTAGATTTGTGTTCTCGGTCTGGGTATTCGTCTTGTGTGTTCCATGGTACCCAAGACACAGGAGAAAATCCTAGTGTGGGGCTATAAGCATATAATGCATGTGTGTTTTAATATCTGGCATTTTCCCCTCGACTTGGCCTATTATATCTAGGAACATTTGTGGTCTGAAATTCGAGATCAAAACAGTAACCTCACTTAAAATTATACCCATATCATAAACACATATCCGTTTGAAACAAAAATTTAATTCAAGGGGATAATATGTACTTTATTTTAAGTACGTATTTTACGTCACGTGGAAGCTGCAGGGTGCAACAGTTCATATTTTTGTACTAGCTGTACCCGCGGCTTTGCCCGCGTGCAAATCAACGCGTCACAAAGTTTTTCTCGCGCAAATCTCGACACCGTGGGAATTCTATGATAAAAAGGCCGCTCAAGGATTACCTGGTCAAACACAAAGTGAAAAAACGAATTTAAAGTGTGTATTTGTGGGTAGGGACATATTGTTATGTATTTTTTTTAATTAGACGAATTCTAATATTGTAAATCGCTTTTTTGAACCAATTTACATTCTTAGTGGTCTAATTCACAATATCGGGATACTTTTTTCAATCAACTCCTCCACATTCGAACCAAAACGTATCGATTAAGTATAAAGATTGATTTGAACTTTTCCGAATTGGAAAATACTATTTGAAGTAATTTTGGCGGATTCAAATTTCTAAGTAAGATTATAGGTAAACCTACTTTTAATATTAATTTGTGTTCGGGAGTTCCGGAAGGCATTAAGGTATTCAAAAATTCTGTTGGATAATGTACTGCTTCCTCTATCTCAATGACTGTGTCTACCGAATAGTAGATCTGTGACGCTGCTTTAAATTTAGAAAAAAAATAAATCATTTATTTTATCGACACGTTCATTGGTGGGTGGGTATATTGCCGTCTTTTGGAACCAATTTATAGTGTTATTGGTTGTATTAACAATATCGGGATATACTTTTTCAACCAACTCCTCCACATTTAAACGAAGACGTATCGATATAAAGATTGATTTTAACTTTTCCGGATAACAAAGCACTATTATCCACTTGAAGTAAATCATTAGAAAATTGGGTTATCACGGAACAGCGACATATATTCTAAGTTCATATTTTGTTTCATGTGGCCAAATATAAGATCTTTTAAGAGGTGCATCGGGCTATTTGTGTGCGTAAATCCCGCATTGTTCTTTGTAAAGCAGAAGACATAATCAAAACACTTTTACAATACACACGAACAGGGCGCACCCGCTCGCAGGGCGCTGCCGCACCCTGCTCGCTTATTTTTTATGTTTTCTTTTATGTTCCAACCTAACCTAACCCATCCTGTTTAAAAAGCTACAGCTAAATCCAACTCTTAACAATAACATGACAATACTTCTGCATTTTCAGGATTTAGGTATTCAAAGTGACACTTTTCATCATAAACATTATGATGAAAAGTGTCACTCTACGGATTGTAATGTATTGTAATCAATAAGTACCAAACTCATACGGCTTAAGTAGGTTGTGTACTTAGATTATCAGGGTTGATGAATTGAAGTTTAATTTATTAATCACATTTCAGTTTACTGAGCTGTCATTAAACTTATAATATATACTAAACACAACCGTAAGCATTATGTGACTACCTTTTATAATTTAGGCTTGCATTATCCCGCATCATCAGGGAGGAATTGAAGATAAAAAAAAATATCCCATGTCTTTGCTTAGTATTCTTATTACTTATACGTAAGCACTTGCAAGCCAACTTCTATAGCTTGGGCTTGCAGTACCCTGCATCATCAGGGCTGAGGAGCTTAAGGTCGAAATTTTCATCTTGTGTCTTTGCTTAGTAATTATATTACATACCCGAAAGCATTAAATGGCCAACTCCTATGGCTTAGGCTTGCAGTACCCTGCATCATCAGGCTTGAGGAGTTGGAGATCGAAATTTTCATCTTGTGTCTTTGCTTAGTAATTATATTACATACCCGAAAGCACTAAATAGCTAACTTCTATGGCTTAGGCTTGAAGTACCCCTGCATCATCAGGGTTGAGGAGTTAAAGGTCAAAATTTTCATCATGTGTCTTTGCTTAGTAATTATATTACATACTTGAAAGCACTAAATAGCTAACTTCTATGGCTTAGGCTTAAAGTACCCCTGCATCATCAGGGTTGAGGAGTTAAAAGTCAAAATTTTCATCATGTGTCTTTGCTTAGTAATTATATTACATACCTGAAAGCACTAAATAGTCAACTTCTACGGCTTAGGCTTGAAGTACCCCTGCATCATCAGGGTTGAGGAGTTTAAAGGTCAAAATTTTTATCATGTGTCTTTGCTTAGTAATTATATTAAATACCTGAAAGCACCAAATGCCCATCTCGTACAGTTTAGGCTAGCATTATCCTGCATCATCAGGGGTGAGGAGTTGTAGGTCGAAATTTTCATCTTGTGTCTTTGCTTAGTAATTATATTACATACCCGAAAGCACTAAATAGCTAAATTCAATGGCTTAGGCTTGAAGCACCCCTGTATCATCAGGGTTGAGGAGATGATGGTCAAAATTTTCATCTTGTGTCTTTGCTTAGTAAGTATATTACATACACGAAAGCATTAAATGACCAACTTCTATGGCTTAGGCTTGCAGTACCCTGCATCATCAGGCTTGAGGAGTTGAAGATCGAAATTTTCATCATGTGTCTTTGCTTAGTAATTATATTACATACCCGAAAGCACTAAATAGCTAACTTCAATGGCTTAGGCTTGAAGCACCCCTGCATCATCAGGGTTGAGGAGTTAAAGGTCAAAATTTTCATCATGTGTCTTTGCTTAGTAATTATATTACATACCTGAAAGCACTAAATAGCTAACTTCTATGGCTTAGGCTTGAAGTACCCCTGCATCATCAGGGTTGAGGAGTTAAAGGTCAAAATTTTCATCATGTGTCTTTGCTTAGTAATTATATTAAATACCTGAAAGCACCAAATGCCCATCTCGTATAGTTTAGGCTAGCAGCATCCTGCATCATCAGGGGTGAGGAGTTGAAGGTCGAAATTTTCATTTTGTGTCTTTGCTTAATAATCATATTACATACCCGAAAGCACCAAATGGCCATCTCCTATGGCTTAGGCTTGAAGTAACCCTGCATCATCAGGGTTGAGGAGTTGAAGGTCAAAATTTTTACCGTGTATCTTTGCTTGGTATTTTTATTACATAACCGAAAGTACCAAATAGCCAACTCTTACGGTTTAGTCTTGAAATACCCTTACATCATCAGGGTTGAGGAGTTGAAGATCAAATTTTTGTCCCATGAATTTGTTTAACAATCTTATTATATATCCATAAAAACAAATTGACTTACTTCTACGGTTCAGGCTAGCATTACTCCTGCATCATCAGAATTGAAGAGTTGAAGGTCAATTTTTTTTAGAAAATATCTGCTTAGTAATCTCATTCTACATTCAACCCAATTGGACTCCTACAGCTTAGGTTTGGCCGAGTATCGCTAATTTCGTTAATTTGCTTCAAAGAAATTAATCCTATGATCAGAACCGTATCAAACTTATCAGAGTACCCTTGAAATACATTCTTTCAAATAAAAAAAAATCATCAAAATCGGTTGGCGGGATATTGAGTTATTCATCTATTTATCGCGCACATCGTTAATGCAAATATCAGACTTATGCGCTTTTCTTATGGATGCCACTGTCAAAAGTGAACTAAAAATTAATGGGACCCCATGACACGCACTACCTTTCAAATGAAAAAAAAATCATCCAAATCCGTTCACCCAGTGCGGAGAAATCAAGTAACAAATATTAAATTAAAAAAAATAAATAAAAAAAATACAGACGAATTGATAACCTTCTCCTTTTTGAAAGTCGGTTTAAAACTATGTTTTAACATAAAAATCAAAGCGAAATACTAAATTTTATTGAGGTGGCCTCAAAATTGACTGACTTTCATACAAACTTACATCTCCTATTTGGGTTAAATTGGGGGGGGGGGGGAGATAGAAAATTCATTCATAATTGACCTCTACGTCATAAAAAGAACCCCTAGTAAAAATTATATTCGTATCTTTAGCAGTTTAGGCTCTACGATGTTTATTCAATAGATGAGTGAGAGAGCATCCTTTCGTTTTTATATTAAGTATATATAAATATCGAGATATAGATGTGTATAGTATCAAATAACATAGGTACACACATAACCAATAAAAATACATAACAGAGAAATACATTTTACAGACCATAAGATGTTTAGTTTCAACCAATTCAACTATGCAGTTACTTATCTTATTAACACTTATCGAACACGGAATAAATACTGCGTCGTTTAAAATGGACATAACTTTTTTATTTATAAACCGATTTACATAAAATAAACACTAAATGTTAAGTGAAGTTTCCCACGACACAGCGGTGAAAATTATTTTCAAATTGGATAAGCCGTTCCTGAGATTAGCGTTTTCAAACACACAGACAAACAGACAAACAGACAAACAGACAAACAGATAAACAGACAAACAGACAAACAGACAAGATTTCTAAAAACCATTATTATGGGTTCTATATCGTATTAAAGACCTCTAGAAATGGTTTTCACCTAAATTTATTCCATGTACAGACAGCGACCTCTTACAGATTTATTATAGTATAGATGGAGGTTTTTTGAATTTGTGGTACCTACTTCTAAGAATCTTTCATTATGTAGTCATTCTTTTGATATTACAACTTATTTTTATATTTTTAATCTCATTTTTTTGTCACTTGAAAACAAATAGGTTTTTTTTTTGTTTTAATTAATGGCAAGTGAATTTCGAACTCATTTAACTTGCAACTTACGTAATAGTGGTTGGTCACTATCGCCCGTGAGCATTTGTAATCCACTATTTTATTTGACTCTCTCATGACTAACAATAAGACTCATTGCAACCCTTGAAACTGCTATTATGAATCAAAGCAAATTAGCGATGTATCAAAGCACCAATTTTCTTTTTTTTTATCCTACAGTGAACTGTACCGATTTTCCCCAACGCTGGGCGGCGGGCTGGGCTTAGGGTTAGGCCCAGCGCTGGTGCCCCCTCCCCCCTCCAAGGCAGACCTGTTCACACACCACTCGAGGTAAGTCCACTGCCACTGTTTACGAAATTGGTATTTTTTTTAGCTTGATAATAGGCGTAAAAGTTTATTATATAATTTGCAAACAGGAAAACAAATCAAATATCACATGAAGGCTCACTGGTTGAGAAATGTCATCTTTAATTGTTTTACTAGTTATCGTGCTAGATTTTCTGTGTTAAGCATTGATGCTACCGATAGTAATAAGAAATTTCTATAATCACTTAAATGAAACTGATGATTTTATTATAAATTAAAACTAAATATTAAAGAAAAATGCGAATATCAGCTTGGATTTTCAAAGTTAAACTCTTAGGCTTACATTGATCATCAACGTACAGTCACGAGCAATAAGATGTGACTATGGAAGATTGGCAAAGGTATCTACCAAGAAGGAGTTAAATAATATCTGACTACACGAACGCAGCAAAAATATCTGACATTGAAAGGCAGCTTAATGCAGTACCGTCAAAATTATGTAGATGAACGTCAAATCATATACTAATCTACATATTTGCTAATCTGTTCGTAGTCACATCTTATTGCTCGTGACTGTACATTAGTAAAACTTTTCATCTAATCAAAATTTAGTCGCATTTCAAATTATAGAATATCAAATACTAGTCACCCGTCGCAACGGTCGAAATTCGACCGTAATTTAAATTAAAAAACTAAACTTCATATTGTCCAAAGTAGTATGAATATTTCTCAAATTCAAATAAAATGTAATAATTTTCAAGTAATTTTGAACGCACCTGTTAAATATAAAAAGAGGTATAATTAGCTAAGCCGGATTAAAAAACAATATCGGGTATTTTGACAAAGACACTGACATTTCTGACGTTACACGTTTTCATAATAAGACATTGAACGTTCTATTTCGTTAATTATTTGTGTGTTTGTAACAAATGCGCGGTAGTGTGTGTAATGTGTTTTTAGTTGATTTTATGTATGATATATGCATTATATGAAAAAAATATTAACATTCTGCACTTCTTCTCTACGTCCACTATTACCGTGTAAAATTTCATACTAATCCGTCCGCGGCATATTAGTTAAAAATGCGTCACAAATTTTTGCTTCACGTATTAATAATAATAGCAAAGAGCAATAAAATAATAAACATCGCACGCGCCGCTAACAACCGCTTAGCGCTCTATCTCAATCGTCTAATAACATATTAGGATATCAATGACGTCCACCATACTCTATTGTAGAGCTTGTAAAGAATGTAGAGCAGCTCACACCCTTATCGATGTTATCATACTCACCCCTTGATCGCTGATAAGCCTGCGATACAATTGACAGATGTGTTTTTAAAAGCGTTAGGGGTTTTTTCTGTATGTTATTTTTATTTTTTAATAGTAGCGTTTTGTTGGTTAATAGGGTTTCGCGTTTTTGTAATAGTAGGGAACTAAAAAAAACTTTATGTAATTTTTAATATAAAATTACACACTAAAAATATTTATGATGACCGAAAATTGGTGTCTTCTTCTTATAATAATAATATAATAATGTCTTTATTCACTTTGAATAAGGTTTCTTACAAATTGGTCTTATGATTAAATATTTTCAACCTCTTATTCTACCCATAAGGCATGCAAATATGTCATTGATATATTGAAGTTTGAATTTAAAATTATTCTCAGTTAATTACCATTTCATCATTTAAGTAAATCAATAATATAAATATATTTTTACATGTTAATCTCTCAACAACTCTCTTAGACCAACCTTAGGTTACATTCATCTTATCTCAAGTTGATTCAATGAACGACAGATTCTACCTACAATCAGGTGTGCTGCAGGCTCGTTCGCTACCTACATATATTAAAAATCAAAATATCAAGAAAACATTCAAAATTAGATTATTTTAAAGAATATCAAGAAACCAATAATATTTCATTCTATTAGTCTTAAAGCCCAGCGCTGGGCATATCTAAGGGATTTTTCCCAAATCCTAGCACGTGAGTTGGTGATTGTGTTGGTGTGAAATAGGAAGTCACTGTTCATCTCCTGCATGTCTGAGGTATTCTCGGAGCGCTGTCACATGCTCCCATCCACTGGACATAGGCCTCCCCTAAATGGTGCTATTCCAACCGATCGGCCTTCTAAATCCAACGGTTTCCCGCTGTCTTCTTCAGGTCATCGGTCCGCCTGGAACGGAGCGACCTGTGCACAATAAATTGATTATTAATTGTTTAAATTGATTTTGATATTTACGCTATAAAGTTTTATTTATATAGATACAACACAGAAAGTAAATAAAATTAAATAACATAAACTAGACTAAATAGAAACTAAACTTATAAATAAATAATAGAAAGGATCTTATTTTATAAATACAACAAGCCATCTAAAATTACGCTATATAAATATAACGTAACACGTAAAACAATAACAATATAATAATGCACCGTTAATGCAAAAGCAAATCGTACAAGTGATTGCTTGTCGCGGTCCGTTCCATCGCGTGTTGAGCGCTCATAACGGTGTTGGATTTCGAGGATCTCACAACACACTATAAATAAGGTGCTGGGATCAAGTGACGGGATGGTGACCCACACTGACCATCACACACGAACCAGAGATCACTTCAGTAGATAATATGTAACTAAGTAGATTTTAAAGAAGTTTTTTTTTAGATAAAGTAATTCAAGAGGAAGGTTTTTATGTATAATACATCTATAATATAGTAGAGAGGCACTGATAATTTTAGATTTTTAGAAAAACTACAATTGAAAGTTACATTCTTGCCCGTGGTAAGCTTCATTTACACGGGTACTGTCCAAAGTCAATCACAGATGCGTTGCTACTCCTGAGGACTGAGATGGTCGCCTCATATAAAAGTGTGCCGGCAACCACGTCTTTCCAGCACAGAACCGCGAAGTGATGCACGCGGTAGAAAATAGAGTGGCGGTGGCATCTCAGTCTAACTATACTGGTTCTACCACCTGGTAAATCAGCGGAAAAACCAGGATAGGGTAGTGCCATTTGATTAAACACAAAGTATACCCATACCCAAATTGTAATAAAAACATAAAATGAAATGTTTTTTTTTTAAATAACACGTATTTGCCAAATATCTAAGTATTTCAAAATTGAAATTTGAAAAATTAATATTTTTTTTTTAATAAGTTCTAAAATATTATATCTGAGTTAACCCTTTCTCAACAATAAACAGTTACGGAGTGCAAGGCTACATTCGTAACGTTACACCTTTCAACACGTCTTACCAACGCCACACACTTTGTGGCCACACTAACAGCGGAATGGACGCTTGAAAAAGAAATGGTTTTCTTGGAAAAGTTATAGGCAGTCAAAGGTTTGTGGTTGTCAAAGTTGATGGATTTCCCTAATTAGGTTTTTTCCAAGTCACCGCGCTTAGCAAGGGGTTACAACCCATTAATGTCTCACTGCTGGGCACGGGTCTTCTCTCACAATGAGAGTTTTAGGCCATAGTCCACCGCGCTAGCCAAGTGCGAATTGGTGGACTTCACACACCTCCGAGTTTTTTTTTAAGAACTATCGGGTGTGTAGGTTTCCTCACGATGTTTTCCTTCACCGAAAAGCAGTGATAATTAATTTTTAATATGCACATAAATCAGTGGTGCGCGCCTGGGTTTAAACCTCGGACCTCCCGATTGAGCAAGTTTCAACCATAGGCTATCAATGCTCTGCGCTTAGCAAACATGTTAGTAATCGTAATAAATGTTAAGGGTACAAAGAAAGGTGCTACTGCCCATCTCTCGGTTTTTTGACTCCTAGTCATAGACAGGAATTGGTGCAATTCAAGAACGACACCAAACGACAGTTTACACTTACAGAGAAAAATCCCAAGGAGCTCAAACAAGTTCCACTTCAAATTGCTTCTTTAACATTAAACGATCAGTCCTTTCTTATTCATGTCACTGTCACAAATATCAGTTTTTCATTAATACCGAGTCAAAGTTTTTATTATTTAACGCTAATTAAGAGAACATGTCGCAAACCTCACATTTTAAGACACAAAAAACTGCGTGTATAATTCGCCCTTTTGAAATTCCGCTCACACTGGGCCCTACGGACCTTTACATAAAAATCCAGGTACAATCATGTAAATAAGCCAGTGGCGGAGAAATTTAATTAAGATGATATATGAGACGCGTCGCGCTAACGGGCACCGTACAGACGCCAACACAAGTGATTTCGATAAAAATGTGCCAAATAAAGGAACAACGAAAATAATATGCAAATTATAAGGTAACAGTTGTTTGCTGAGAGATAACTTTTGCGTCGAAAGCATTCATCACTGACAGATTCAAGAGGTTTGTTTTTTTTTTATTTTTCATGTATGAGCTTTGAGTGATTGTGATATGCATAAAATGCATGTATCACGTTACGAGTACGAGTTAATTAGATATTATCTTTTTTTTTAATTAATAATTATTTTTTTAATAAATAAATATTAATTTGAAAATTATTCGACATATTATATTGTTTCCATATTAAATATTGTTTCCAAATTTTGTCATAATGTGTATAATATAATATCATCTGAATATCAAAAATAATGCTTTGGAGATAGCTTCATTTAGGTAGCTAATTGTTAAAAAAAAAGTTCATTAAATAAGTTTCAATGAAAAAAATGCATAACATACAATAACACTTATCAAAAGCATATGAAATTTTCCCCTGAAACTCAAAATAAAAACATCACAATACAAAGGCACTCATAAATTACTTTTTCCGCCTCGGCCCTTGTTCGGGGAAAGCAAAAATCGTTAAAAATTCGACTAATAAACCGGTTGAATTTTTGCTACCAATCTGCGGACGGTACACGGGAATAAATAATTATTGAGTGCGACTGCCCCATTCGGTGCGCGCGCGCATTGTACCCGGGATTTCTTTCCTTTTTATTTTCTCCTCGTTTTTCTTTCCTTTTTATAACCATTTCCCATTTTTGAACGCGCATAAAGGAAGTCGTTCCAGCCAGTGTATTCCCAGAACTAATTTACCGTGTAAGAGTCTATATTTGACATTCGAAACTAACAGTTGTATGTCTCTGACAATACTTTATAGGTTCTATTTTCGAATTCCGATGTTAAAGGAAGTCGTTATTCAGCATTCCTATTCTCGTTGTGATTATTAATTTAAATCTCATCGCTGATTGGTCGAGATATGTTTTTAAGGATTTATTTTTTATTAAGTGGAAATGGTAACTATTAATTTTCGTTGGCAGCAACTCATTAATAAGCTATTATTTATGGGCTTCCATTGTGGTGTTTTATTATTATGTAGCTTAAAGTTGTAATAGTATCACACTTCGTGGTTCTTATATAGTACTGTAGTTGCTATTTCTGGATTTAAGCAGCAATTTGCCGCGTCTTCATAAAGTGCTAAGCAGAAATGCAGACTTGAAACTTTAATTGAGATCGTCTCATCGAAACAGTTTAAAAATGTGGACTTTAAAAATGGTTTGAAACTGTTTACCATTTTGAACTGTTTCGGTAGACTTACAAGTCAATAGCAGTATCAAGACTGATAGTTACTACTCCAGAGAAATGAGATAATCGCCGTATAAGAATTTATTTATTTAGATACAACACAGAAAGTAAATAAAATTAGATAACATAAACTAGACTAAATAATAACTAAACTTATAAATAAATAACAGAAAGGAACTTATTATTATAAAAAAACAAGCAATATATCGCCTTATATTTAATACTAGCTATGCCCACGACTTCGTCCGCGTGGCACGCAACGCAAGCCCTCAAGGATGAATAATTTTCCCCGTTTTTTTCACATTTTCCATTATTTCTTCGCTCCTAATAGTTGCAGCGTGATGTTATATAGCCTAAAGCCTTCCTCGATAAATGGTCTATTCAATACAAAAAGATTTTTTAAATTCGAACCAGTAGTTCCTGAGATTAGCGCGTTCAAACAAACAAACAAACTCTTCAGCTTTATATATTAGTATAGATTTAAGTGATTCGACAACCATTCTTCCAGTGAAATGAGAGCTGCCTCGAATCATACACGTACTACTTACAAACTAAAACTACGATCTCACCCACACCCGTAAATAAACTAAACCCAGATACTACTTCTGTGACAGCATAATGGACACAATTACTGGTACCTGTCAGTCACGGGACAGCTGACCGCAGCTGGGTTGGTGTCAATCGACCTAATGATGTTCTACACCGTTATAGCAACTAGTAAAGTTACCTTTTGATCAATCGGACGTCCTTGCCTAATATGTAGTATGTACTCAGTATACTTAGTACTATGTACTACAAAATATTGGTATAAATTTTACGTTTCAATTAATTTTGCATTTTGAATTAAAATTGTTTAAAATAAAAAAAATGAATGATTGAATGAATTAAAATGTCATTAAGTAACTCAAATCATCAAACTAGATATGTAAGTACCACCTCTTAGTACTGCAATAGTCTCCGATCCACTTAATCTAAAACAATTAAATACACATTAGAAGCGCCATCCTTCGAATATAAAAAAGAACCAATTTTGAATTAAAATAGTCTAAAATAAAAAAGTAGAATGTCATTAAGTAACTTAAATCATCAAACTAGGTCTTCTAAGTCAAACAACGGTCTTCGATCAACTTATTGTAAAACAATACACACATTACAAGAATTAAAAAGAAAAACAAAATCGGTACACCCTGTTAAAAGTCATGCGACACAAACAAAAAAGGCACGGATTCAGAACCCCTTCTTTTATCTGTTAAACGGGCTCCGTTGTTGAAAAAAAAATGGTACAAGTCTAATTGGCCACGCCAGACTGAAACCCTGTTTACCTAGGCCAGATTTTTACTAACCATCAACAAAGAGGAGGTGGTAGAACCAGTGTAGTTCCACCGGGGAAGTACCACGCCACACCTATTTCTAGCGTGAAGCATTTCTTGCGTTTCAATTGCAGGGTGTGGTTGCCGGCACACTTTTATATGAGGCGACCATCATAGTCCTTGGGAGTAACAACGCATCTGTGATTCACTTCAGGTAGAACCCATGTTCTGTATGCAGTTGATTACAGATGTCCATGGGCGGCAGTGACCACTTACCATCAGGTGGACTGCATGCTCGTTTGCTACTTCAGACAGATAAAAAAGTCGCTTCTTCGAATTGCGTAAATCCGTCAACCCATGTAGTTAGCAGTAGTTAGTGTTGCACCGGAAACTCCGTCTATTTCCATCCGGATGTCTGCGTGTCGTTAACACCTCGAATTTACATATCGATTCTTGATAACTGTACAGAAGGACGGTGCCACTTGTGAAACGATATAGTAATCACTATATAGTATAAAACAAAGTCGCTTCCCGCTGTCTGTCCCTATGTATGCTTAGATCTTTAAAACTACGCTACGGATTTTAATGCAGTTTTTTTTAAATAGATAGAGTGATTCAAGAGGAAGGTTTTTATGTATAATACATGCATAATATAGTGGAGGAACACTGATATTTTTAGATTTTTGAGTTTTAGGCGCAACGAAGTTCGCCGGGTCAACTAGTCGAATATAAATTGATGAAATAAACGGTTTATTGTCAATAATCAATAGTGGTAATTGATGGCTTTTAAATTACCATTTACCTTCACGGGGACTGCAAGCTTATTTGCTGCTTCTAGTCTTTCTAGTTACGATATGATACGACAATATATCGTAGGACAGTAAGCATGGCCATTAAAAAGAGGTATTTAGGAGGTCAAAAAACATTTATTTAGTGTTGCAAGCATTGACCAAATTTCAGTCAATTTCAATACAAGCTGCAGTAAAATTTTGTGGCTTTATAAGATTTTAACCTTTTTTTTAAGTGGGTAATCCTCATGGATACCCAGCCACCCAGGGTGGCAGCTGGGTTATGCCGGACTCTTACCGGCTAAACCCCCACTGCGTTTTCTCCTCGCACCGTACGCCGGGAACACGGGTAAGCTTTCGCAATCATCCGCGAACCCGCCGGTATAAATCTAAATCTTATAGAAGATTTTAACCTACCTAATGGATATTTGATACCTACAATTTAATACATAACGTAACGGGTACCCATGCGGTTTTTGAGATCAATTTGAATTTGATAATATTTCGACCCAGTTACATGGATCGTGGTAACCACTAGTGGTAGTTTTACATATCTACCCTACATCTTGTTGTTTATTTTTTTCGTGGCCTTATAAGTAGGTACATACGTTTGTAATTATGCGCCAAGCGAGTGCTTAAAGCTAATGTTTTATGGCCCCTGGGTAAGCATGATTTGCGAGGCGGTAATTCGGAGGTCGAAGGTCAATTGTATAGGTGAGAGTGTAATTTGGACACTTAATAGTTCGAAGTCCGAGACAAACGTTTTTTTCAGCTTTGTCCGTAGTTCAATACCTTTAGGGCTGTCCAATGTAATTATGTATGTAGGAACTCGTTAATTTTACTTGAATGGAACCACAACTTATCTTACTGCAGCTTTAGAAAGTGAAACGCTAAAGTATTTAATGACAGGCAAATACATACTTTCGGTATTATTTTAACATCCCTTTTGTCTTCATATAAATTATGGCAAAGTTTGTAGTAAGTGTGTATATAATCTCTGTAGTTGTGTGAATAAGGGATATTTAAGTTTATCGACGCATTTGTCAATCGTCAAGTTCTACAGCTTTTTACTTACCAAACCGTCGTCAACCAATTATTGTCCCACTACTGGGCACGGGTCTTCTCTCGGAATGAGAGTGTTTTAGGCCATAGTCCGCCTGTCTTGGCTTATATTGTCACCTAACTAATTCCATTTTATGACCTATTATATCCTATATATACATAGCCTGTGGCCATAGTTCTATTTATTAAACAATAAATGTATCAAACAATAATTCTGTATAGAAAAAATATCAATAAAACCTAAACCAACTTCACAGCATCTCGTCTTAAACTGTAGCCGGTACTTTAACTAACCAGAACATCCATAACTTTCCAGGTCACAGGTGGAAAAGTCCAGCAGCAGCGCAAACGACAAGCCAACAGACGCGAGCAGCACATCCAGCAAGGAACAGAACAAGAAGCCCCACATCAAGAAACCTCTCAACGCTTTCATGCTGTACATGAAGGAGATGAGAGCCAAGGTGGTAGCGGAGTGCACTCTCAAGGAGTCCGCGGCCATCAACCAAATATTGGGCAGACGGGTGAGTTTTGATATATCGATTTTGTTGTATATTCGCAGCTTTATTCATAAAAAAAAATAACTCAAAATGTTTTGCGTGTTTATACCATAAAGTGAATTAACTAGGCTATAAACTCGCAAAGCATATTTTGAGTTATTTCTTTTTATTAATAAGAGTTAGGTACATATTATGTACCTATATATATCGATATTGTACTTGCTGTGCCCCCGGTTTCATTAGTGCTATTCTGTAAACGAAACACGATACGGTTGCTCCAAGGCGACTGGTTATTAATTAATAGTTTGATTTCTGATACAATATAATTTAAGATCGATATTCCTTTATCGATATTAAATTATATCGTCTACTAATAAATTCTGCTTGTTAGATGACAATTTTAGGCGTGTAGAATTGTTTATGATAAAATAAGTGACTCAATTTCATATGAGGCGACTATCTTAGTCATCGGAAGTAGCAACATATCTATGATTGATTTGAAGATAGGACGCCTGTTCTATATGAAGTTGCTTACAGATGCCCTTAGACGGTATTATCACTTACCGTCAGGTAAACTTATTACACGTTTGCTACTTAAATTTTATAAAAAAGTGAATTTATGTTAGGAAATTAGAAATACTTTCGTGAATTCGCATATCTGGCACATGATTCTACATTATAATATACTAGTCATATGTAATGTCAGAATCCGTAATATGAAACAATTGTTTATTTTATGTTTATATTTTTGCAGCGCTACCATTGTTGAATTGGTAAAATATATTATATCGCGATTTGCCTTCGAGATTATTAAACGAATTTACAGAATAGCACTTCTATGGGTCGACTCTTACATCCGAAGTTTCCGAAAGTTTGATTAGAATACAATTTTTTATATGTTGAATTTTCAGTTCACCTATAAATCACTAATTTTCTTTTTGGTGAACTCCCTTCGAATATAAATTTGCAAATGCCCGAAGCTTCATACGAAACTTCGGATTGCGTACAGAGTAGACCTCTTAACTTAATAACAGTGAAAGAATTATTAGAATAGATTGTAATAGTTGATAATTATTGTACATAACGCAGAGTCAACCAAATATCTGGTTCTTAATAACAGAGGATGACTAAATATCAATAGTGTCGTATTACAACTGATAAAGAAAAGGTTAGGGCGATAGAAGCGACGCAAGGCAATATCGGAGTATCGCTGCCGCTGTGATGTAAAATAAATATTTCATACGTTTACGAACACTTGCGCTCGATGTCGCTTCTGCCTGGCCCAGTAACTATTATGAGTCACATGTTAATACTTTAGAAGTCAGAAGATTAAACAATTATAATCTGACGGTCTACCCGATAATGTATTATATTATTTTGTATAATTTATTTGAATCAAAGCTTTGTGCATTTTGTTATCTAACTGAACTGAATTAGTGCATTTTGTTATCTAACTGAACAAAGCAATTGAAAAAAATTAAAACTGGAAATCGATCGAATCGAGTCGATTGTATCGAATCGTCGATTTGAAAGTAATCGATAATTTTATGATAGTATATCGATATTATAAAGCTTTTAAAAATATTTCTATTTAAGTAACGATTATATTTACAGTAATTTCTAAAAATAAATAGAGTGTACGATATTCGTCAAGTTGCGTACAGAAGGTAAATTGGCGCTCGCTTTCCTTAAAAACTACGGTGCCTATATAGACTTTCTAGTGAATCTAGTGTTTAATATTTATAAGGTATCACTGGCCTTATCTAGATAAAATTAACTCCCATCACAGCATTTCTTGAATAAATATGCGAATGTGTAATACGCTAAAAGTTTATTAATGTGGGTGAAGCCGGGGGCGATAAGCTGGTTATAATTTGTTTATTTTCATTGTTTAGTCCTAAGATTAAAGATAGTTAATATTTTATTTTTTATTAACGAGAATGTTTCAGTCGAAAACCAAGAATTCCCAGATATAACTTTCTAGTTATATATTGCAGGGTAGACGCAATTACCAAAGTGTGCTGCACACCCTAATCTAAAACTGACTATAACTCGATGTAATCTTCGAAGACCTACTCGTACCCGAGGGGACGATTGCAAGCAGAGCCAATTAAAGATTTTCCTAGAATCATATCGGGAGTTGTTTGAGCTGGTCAGCATAGTATAGAAACAATTGTGCGCATTGTTAATCTTGTTAGGAATACGGTTCGTGATGCGACGCGCGATCGTGTAAACAATCCGCTTGGCGCGCAGCGAAGACAATGAAACGTGTCCAACGCGACCATATCTCACCATCTACGCTGGACGTATTGAATAATAATAACCGGTGACGCTACCGGGAACCCGCGGGCCGCTACGCTCCGATCCCCTTCCTAACAAGACTGGCAACGACACGCAATCGTGGACATTCAAGACCGTTGAACGTCCACGATTCCAACCAACTCGAGCCAATGTTCGTAACATGTGCAATATCCTCCTATCATAATACGCAGTGGCATTCGTTGAGTCGCGAGGAGCAGGCAAAGTACTATGAGAAAGCGAGACAGGAGAGACAGCTCCATATGCAGCTGTATCCCGGGTGGAGCGCGCGGGACAACTACGGTTACGGTTCCAAAAAGAAAAAGCGGAAAAAGGACCGGGGTCCCGCTGAACTGGGAGGTATTGGATCCTAGAACGAGACCCGACACGCGAGGGGATGGGCTGTCACATCGACGCTTCTGTACACTCGCTTCTCCCGTCCCTCCCGGCCCCGCGAGCGAGGCTCCCCGCACCCCTAACGCAAGGGAGGCTCGCTCGCGCCCGCGGGGCCTCCTAACACTCGACTAACCGACCGGCTTGCGTCCTCCGACGAGCACCCGTAACCCGTCCCTGTATGTGAGTGTGTGCGTGTTGATCTACCGTGTTAGTGCGGCGGTACTGTGCTAGAAAAGCGGCTGGAACCGTTGCTCACGAGCGGGCGCGGCGCGGCGCGCGACCTCCGCGACGCGCCGCGCCGCCGCCCGCGAGTTCTGTGTACTGTAGTCGTCGAGTGACCGTCACCGTACAGTGTACACCCTACATCCTTTGACCGGAAACTATATTGGTTTGTTATATGTCTAGACGAGGCGCGACGATACCGACCGCAGAATAGGTTCTGTGAGGAACGTCACGATTGGCCATTCTCATTTTGGGACGTAGGATCAAAATTGTCGAGCGGCGAGCTCACGAGGGCTGTTTTTCTAGCACCAGAGTTAGGGACGCGTCGGACGCGAACCTCCGTCGAAGTGCATTTCTCTTTTCTTTCCATATTGCGGCGTGTTTGACGGTTCAGTGGCATGCGCTCGGCCGCGAGGAACAAGCCAAGTATTACGAGTTGGCGCGGCGGGAGCGCCAGCTGCACATGCAGCTCTATCCCGATTGGTCGTCTAGGGCTAATACGCAAAGGGGCAAGAAGAGGAAACGAAAACAGGAGACAACCGATGGAGGTATTGCCTTTCTCTCCCTCCGTCGCCGCTGCGCCTCTCCCGTCCCGATCCCGTCCGATATCACCTCGCGATCGTAGAACCACTGATGCGCTTACAGCGTCACCGAATTTCACAACTCGGTCGCGAGACCCACAATCCTCACACGTGTTCGGCGACCGACGTCTCAGCACATTTCCATGCGCATCGCCCAGTCTCATTAAAAAAATGAGGTCAATTAATGAAGGATTAGCCGTTCGCCGAGACGTCGGTCGTCCTCTTCCCCCCGCGCCCCTCCCGTCCGCCGGCACCCACTTCCATCCCGCGAGAGTTCAATTACTTTGAACTCCGCTCCGAAACAGCCGACCGATGTAGAAATATTGCCGAATGTCTATGGTTGAAGGGGTACAGGTTGTAGACATATATCAGCATTTTTTATTTTATATTTATCGCATTTATTTATTTTTTGTTTTTACAACGCTATATTATGAGGATACCCTTAAGTAAGTGGCACTCCTTCGAAGGTTGTCCCGGTTTTTGGCTTCCCGTTCTGATCCGAAGCTGCCTGCGAATCCGGGGAGCGTGCATGTATTCACCAGTCAAATGTTTGAACACTTGAGTAATTGCTTTGCAGGGACCGTAGACTCGTGAACTGTTAGGCTGGGACAGCCTTCTCGAGATGTAGCAAGGACTAGCGTGAGATACAAAGTGCATGAAGGCACTGCCCGACAAGTGACGAGATGAAATCAGGCAGTGAACCCTTAGAAGGGAGGGCGCCGATTGCAGCCGACTAGATTACATTTTGAACAAGCAAACTGCCGACAGTGTCTGCAGTGTTAATAACGTTACTGGCCAAAGAACATTATTTATTTTGATTCCGGAGAACCTATTCTGCTTCAATTTGCTTATGAGCGTCATGTTTATTTGTGATTGTTTTTATTTCGATAGCAATAGCGTAGTTAGAGTTTATTTTGGAAGTTTATGCGAGTAGTGCGCTATTTAAAACCAATGTTTTTTCCGTTTTCCCGTTCATTTGTCCCGATCCTACCTGCATGTGACTAACACGTTTTGAGGGTTTGGTGCATGATGCTTGTTCGTAGTATTTAGTATTAGCCGTTATTTTAAGACGCTTCACATATGATTTCCAGTAAATTTATTTCTGCCACCACAGAGACGTCCTAATGACCTTTGATTTCAACTGCTTACCGAATTAAATATCACTGACGTCATATTTTTTTCTGAATATCACCTTTGCAGTCTTTGCAGTCATGATAATTTGCCTTCAGAATTTGTTTACTTTGCAATAAACTCCCGTTAACGATCCGTAATGATTCTGATAGATTTTAATTGCCGTAGATTATGATCAATCGAATGATAGATTCTAACGTATTGATGTGTGAAATTTTCAGGGAATAATTTGAAGAAATGTCGGGCGAGGTATGGTCTGGATCAACAGAACCAGTGGTGTAAGCCTTGCAGGTGGGTATTTACACACTTTTCATTTATTTTTTACGCTTTTCTACAGAATTATGAACTCACGAGCGCCGTAACCGAAAGCATTCAACGATGCTTCCGGTTACTTACTTTAAAGTCATATTGTTTCTATGTGGAAAGACTTGGCTTTTCTTTTACACTTTATTTTACGGCAAGTCGAAAGAGCCTGGTCGTAACATACTTTTATTTTCACAATAGACACTATTACACAGAATTTTATTTTAAAAATAAGTAGTAGATGTTGTTATTTTTATTTTGAATACTATTTATTGTTTAACAAACCTGTTACGCCGTGCTCTTTATTTAGATCCTAGAATATAAGGGCATAGTATAAAAAGCGAAGCAGGCAACGATTCAGAAAATGTGTCTTTTCACAAAGAAATAAAAAATGCGATAGTAGATTGAAACGGAATAGATTTTTTTGAAAGTAGACCGAGTGTGGAGACGTAGTGGTGTAGGATAGACCTAGTGATCACAGAGGGGGCAATCATCTGTCGAAATAAGCTTTCAAAAAAATCTTGACACATTTTCTGAATTTCGCTCGCTTTTTTCTTTGACATTTTTATGGATATTTACGGATAATGTGAAGATGTAATTTTACTCACTGAAGTGTTTTTTCCACTCATGATTGCCGCTTCTCACGGATCGATGCTGGATGTCGCTGGCACTATTGGTGATTTGTTATTCAATGGCTCGTTCGTAATACAATTCTTTCGCCGATCGCCACTTGACTCAAACTCAACGTTTAATTGGTTTATCCTGTTCCATTCCAATATCCATTTTCACATTCCTTGACAATTATTATTGTTTCTGCTGCCTCTAATTTCTTTTTGTTCTGATTTTTTTCGTTATTCACGAATCGCGAAATATTTTATTTCGTTATTCGTTGTATGACTACATCCAAACACAATTACAATTATATCATTTTGATCGTATTTACTTTCAAAATCACAATTGTAATCTCGTACTGTATCTATTATAACTGTTCCTTTTCAATTGGTTTCAAATTATATTAATTGGTTTTTTGTTTGACTTTGTTTTCCCCTATAAACAATATTATCATCTTTATCACCTGTATTCATTCTTCAATTATCTTTTACCATTGTTTTGTCACTTCACCTTGCATCTTTTCCTCAACACTTCATTCATCATCATCAATATCAATCTCTTAACCAATCCAACCACATTAAATTTAATTTGGGACATTAGCCCCGAGTCAAGTAGCGTGATGGTATCGGGGGGGTTAGGGCTCCTCCGACCAGAGCCGGCGACTCCGCTGCCGGCCGCCAGCCTGGTCGGGAGTCCGCCCCAAGAGCCCACCTACGTGAACCTCTAGTGTCGGCCCGCCCCCGCCGGATTACCAACGGTCAGTCAAAGGTTTCGTAGGAAGGATGAAACATGGCATTTAGAGCCGCTTGAGCATGATGTTTTTTTGCAAATTAATTTTTGTGTTGTGATTTTTGTGATTAATTTTCGTTTTTGGCTACGTTTGGACCGTGGAACTTTTTACTTCGTTTTTTTTTAGCTGAGCATAAGTTCTGTTTTACCAGAAAATGTTATCTTAGTATCGTACGAATTTATTCATTCGTTTTGGAAGTTACAAATGATTTAGGATCAAAATTGATTATTTCTATTGCCATGCCAAAGTCAGTTTCTTGCATATTCTCGTTGACTATAAGTTGTTTAATTGTTAATATTTTTTTTATTAATGTTAGATTAGCTTCATTTGTAGATATTGATTTATTATTTCGTGCGTCTATGTGTTACGTATAACGTTTTTCATTGTTGATTGTAGTTTTATTTGCTTCTTGTCGTGTTTTAGTAGATTCTTCAATTCCGAAATGGAATTTGACATTCAGCATGAGTGTTTTTTGTTATCTTTCTCAGATTTTATACTTAACAATTTCCTCGCATGTCTTAAGTTAACCTTTTTGATGATCGTTTTGTTATTTTGATGTTTTTTTTTTTTATTTTTTTATTTTATTGTAAGCATTTCAGGATTCATTACGTTAAGTTTTAGTTTTCCATTATTATTTAATTTGTAGTTAATGATTGATATTATTTAATTTCTTCAGTATTATAAAAAAATAGAGTTAAATCCATTCAATATTTTCGTTTAATAGCTTAATGCTAATTCAGTTTTATAAAGTTAGTTGACCACTATAGATCTTTTTTTATTTTACATTGTAATATACATTTACGTATTTTATCGTCGCCTGCTTGATTCAAATACCTATCCATATTTGAAATTTCATCCCTTTCAATAACACTCACATTAAAGGAGAAAAAATAATTTAAAATGGTATTTACCACAAAAAAATCCGATTAACGATAATTCTATATCATTTCAAATCTTCTTTTAGTTGTTACTTCTGTTTGTCCCTTCAACTACTAGGTATGATCAAAATTTTAATACTACGATTTACGTCCCATCATCAGTTTCCTTAGGCTTAAATATTCAAGTTAAGTAAATACTCACAAGCAACCATATAACGTTCCAGGCGGAAGAAGAAATGCGTGCGGTACATGGAAGCGCTCGCAGCCGCGTCCGGGAGCATGCCTCTCCCCCCGGAGACGCCCCAGTCGCCCTGCTCCGACGAAAACGTTAAGCTGGAAGAGCTCTCCGACGCGTCCAGCGATGAAGACACTGCCCTCTCAGCGTCCAGTCCCGGAGGCCTCAGCGCGCTCTCCTCCCTCGCGTCCCCCGCCTCCGACCCTCCCCCCCGCAACCCCGTGGGGACCAACCCCCGCGACGCGAACAACCCCCTCTCCGTGAACCAGCTGACGTCACAGTCCTGGCCGCGTACTGCGCCACGTCGACACGAGGTCATATTCGTTTCGTAGTGACCATTCCGGGTACACCCTGTCGTTATTTTAGCTCGCGAGGACGTTTACCGAGGTAGAATGCTGACAGAGCGTATCCCAGCACGAGTGATGTGTCCGACGTGAAGTGAGTGACTTTGAACCGATTTCGACTCCTCGGCGGTTTTTATCGGGTGCTAGAAACACGGGTTTTTCGGCTCGGCGGCCGACGTACCGGCATTCGATAATGCTTCATGTTTCGGATGGCCTAATTTTTCACCGAATGCGCGGTACGCCTGCCCCCGACCACTACTGTGAGAACATTGTAAATTGTCTAAAACGTAATTTATTGTAGTAAACACCTAACTTTAATACCGATTGTACCTTTAAGTCCCGATGATACAGTCAACGTTGTTATTGATCTCAAAATCGTGAGCCACATTCGAGTCATTTAAGCATTAGCCCATACACTTATTGCCCAATATGAGTAAAATGTAATAAATTTTTGTATGACTAGTCACATATTTTCGTGCCATTTCTTAAGCAATAGCATCTGACGCGTGTAAAGAGAATGGACTTGCAGAATTGATTCTGTGTAACCCCGTCATCTCGGATCAAAAAAGATAGACATCGCCCTACGGCAGTCGAAGCCCAATTTGGTCATTTGTAAGAGCGTTAATGGATTTGTTATTTACTGTTTGTATGATGGTAAATCATATTGGGTACTGAATAACTGATCATATATTTTGTCCAATTTTCTTCAACCGTTTTATATCTTGGTTTACACCCTAAGAGTCTTTCATTGATTGCAATCGGCAGAATTAATGCTTCATTGCTTGAGAGGATGTCTATCTTTTTTGGTCTGTCTAAATTTGGGATGTGGCCCGTGGCGATATAGTCATAATTTTAACCCATTTTTAATCTACACTTGTATTATAACCAAATGTGGACTAGATCGAGTCAAAGACTTAGTTAAAATATTCAAATAGAAAGGTTTGAAACTAAAATAGGCACTATAGGGTCAGTTGGGGTGATATCGGAACAGGGGAAGAATAGTAGGATTGAAAGTGCAGGTTAAATTGATATATTTTTTTAATCTTTGACGCACACGCGCATAAAAAACATACTACAAGGTTATGTTTTTTTTTAAATTGATACCATGATTTTTCTGTTTTTGTCTCTGTTCACGTTTTTGGCATACACGTGTTTCTACACGGTATCGTCTGATTTATTCAGAAGTACTTATTACTTTCTAAATGAGAATGAACCAAGTGTCAAACACTCTCGCTCTCAGCATAAAATGTGTGAAAGAACCGGAATTAAAATATGAGCAATTAAGGTTTTATTTTAAAACAAATATTAAAAGTAAACATCGTTTATAAAAATAAATTTAATTTAATAAAAAAAAGGGTGAGAAACAGTTCTCTCTCTTTCTTTCTTTACACACATGCGCACAAATTTTACTTGCTGGGCTTTCTGCGCTCAATACTTAAAGGAATTCAACAAATCACGAAATTTACTTAAATGTCAATCGTACATTTTGCCCCAGTTCCGACATAACCCCAACTGACCAATTCTGTGGCAGTGAGATTCCGTTTCGTGACCTATCTATGTCAATATGTTATCTATAGTCATAGCGCGACTCCTATTGCTCTCTTAACGTTATCCCTATAACCTCAGTTATTTCTTACATTTGACCTGCACCAGTCGAAGGTTCCATGTAGATTAGTTTGTTTAGTTATTTCCCTTCGCGGTGCGTGTAAAGTAACGATATAAGGCGATGCGAAGGGGATTCTGTTTTTCCGTTGTGCGGAATTGTTAGACTGTCGTAGACTAGACTTAGACATGTTGTATGAGTACCGATGGTGTATTATTGACCTTGGAATTACGTAAAAAATATGGATTGATTTTATGATTTTTCAAAGACCCTTGTTTTAATTCGTTGACGATTTGATTGAAGTGTTTCCCGTTGAATTGTTTCATGCAATTTGTTGTCTATTTTTACCTTTTTGTTAGAATATATCCATATAAGGTCACTTATACAACATCCCCTGTATATGTGTAAACACACGGTGTAAATGTATAAAGCTTAGGTATAATTTAACTGTGTCATACTAGAGAATAAGTGTACTATCTACTTATATACATATACATTATTGCTATGGAAAGATTTAAATAAATATTAGTTGAATACCGACTCAAAATTCAATCGGCATACATATCTTATCGTTTATAATATGACCCCCAGAGTATATAAAACTCGATATTGTAAATAAATTTGTATTTCGCGAATGGATATTTAGAAACTTTGGTATAAAAATGAATATTGCATTTATTATTATAAAAATAAATATTAGTGCCCTCTGAATGTTCTAATGGTTTGTTTTGTCCATAGACAAAGTAATGAATTAGACACCCATTTGGTATCATATCAGACAAATTAATCATAGATGAAGGCACGCCACAATATTTTGGTTGCTCACTTTTATGAGGCGACCACCTTAGTCCTCGAAAACAGCAACGCATCTGTGATTGACTTCAGATATAACCCTTGTTCTATATTAAGTTGATAACGGATGTCCATGGGCAGCAGTGACCACTTACGATCAGGTGGACTGCATGCTCGTTTGCCACTTCAATCGGATGAAATAATTGGTGTATTTAGTGTGTATGCCTCAACCAATCAGCGTATAGCAATTAATTCACTCACAGACATCAATGTAATTAAAAATATTATTCTAAATCTATTTCTTTACTTCGTCTGTGGTTTTTGTCCAACGCATCATTTTGTTAATTACTTTTATTGTTATTATTAAGAATTTTAACATTGTTAAATGCAATATCAAACCATGACTTATAAAATTGTGCTCGGTGATTGAAATATTAGATTTTTAAATTAATGATATATCAACGACTACATTTAATGCTTGACAGAAAGATTTCATAAGAATAATAATAAATTTAACCATTTTTTCCAAATATATAATAATATTAATCAGTGGCATGATTTTGCATGGAATTCTAACTTATTTTGTGCAATACTGAATATATGGGTACTGTATAGTTAGATTGTCCATAAAATTTGTGTTAAGAGACGTTTTAAGGTATCGAAATTATATAAAATTTTGTTTGTTTTTTTTTTTATTCAAAAGGAGATTTTTTTGTCTTTTTCCAATAATTGTTTTGCTTTCGGAGTAGTAAGCGAACGCGTGCCAAAACCTACAACTGTCGCTAAATGTATGGATGTATCAGACCGTTTGAAGGGAATGTTGGTCGTCGCGGCCAAATAGGTCAAACCAACTTGTCTATTTGGTTTATATGGTACACGACCAGCATTACCGTGGTCTGGCCGTATTAGCGTTGTAAAACAGATTGTCGGATGCAGACGGAATGGTTAATTATACATAACCTGTGCCAAATTTAATTAAATTGGTATTTTTGGATACCAGACACCTCTGAAAGGTTTATGTTGATAGATTTTATAGGTTGTTTTTATTGTTAAGAGGGTAAAGACAGCGGGTCGTATGACCTGGTATTTTTTTGTAGGGAAAATTTGTCAAATTAGAAAACTCAATTATTAGGTCTGGGCCCATCTTGTGTTCAGTTGAACGAATATTATTTTAATAAACAACTTAAAATTGTATGTTTTGTTTCATTTTCTATCTTTCTTTATTAAGTTCTGGGCGTTTATATATGTTAACTATTCTGGAATTATAAAATTTAACTATAAATTATTTACTATGTGAATTATAATTATATCATTATTTTAACCTCGCGGTGGAGATTAATTGTAGTTTAGTAAATATATAATACAAATTAAAGTAGAATACCTAGATAGTATAAAAGTTAAGCTACATTATCGAATTGTGACGACACGCGTGGCGGAGCGGTTACCATACCGGTCTGACGCGCAATAGGTCCCGGGTTCGATTCTCGGCCAGACAGGTATCTGAATGATGAGTTTAAATTCGTGTTCTGGGTCTGGGTGTTTGTGTATTCGTCTTTGTGTGTGTCCATGGTACCCACGATACAGGAGAAAATCCTTCTGTGGGGCTATGAGTTTAGAAAGTGTGATTTATTTTCTTTCAGAAACAGAAGGTTACAAGAGTAAAGATTACATCTCAAAGGTGACTCGGTGACCTTTGAGATGTAATCCTTTTATGTGTCAAACCCAACAAACATTTTCATTGCTTAGCTTAGGACGGCTATAGTGGAATTGTAGTCGTTTCTAGTTCAGATATTAAAAAAAATAAAATACCTCTAACGCCATCTGTTATGAAATTCTGAAACTTGACACTGACACATTATGAACAATTGGATAGTTACTAACTTCCTCGCTAGATGTATCGTTGTTGTACTTTTTTACTTAATTTCCAAACAAAATCAGATTTTGATCAGAAAGTTTAACTTAATTAATATTGAAAAACGAATTAGATAGTTTTCTTTCAAAGTTAAACTGATTTATTTTAAAATTGCTTTCCGGTTTGGAGATTTCAATCAATAGCAGAACTATATTCTCATACTCATACAATCAAAAATCTAATCGGAGGGTAGTATGCCTCGCCGTGCTCCGAACATCAGTATGGCGATGTGAGCGTTGTTGAAAGGACCGCCGCTAACGGGCTCGTGCATAATTGTATGTGAGAAATATATTTCTTTAATTTCCGAGTTTAATTGTGATTAAGTAAACTATTTGTGTAGTAATAGTGTATGGAGTTAAGTGTAGGCTTCATCTTCATCGCTGGTATGTGTGTGTGCTGGCTCCACATGGCCCACACCACGTGGATCCTTGCCAGGATCCTGGAAGAAGGCGGTGCCACGTGGCTAATCGTAAGTACAATCCGTATTCCATCAACAATTAAGGTACCCCTAAAATGTTGTAAAACTGCCTATAATAATCAACCCGAGGTGTCGTGGACCGTTTTTATATCCCCGGGACGTATGGGAAGGCGTTTCAAGCAATATATGAAATATACAAAATATAGCTAGGACACTTAAAATTATACACTTCGATTCTTTTCAATTGTAAGAAATTATAATAAACGACCTTTAGATTGTTTATTATATGTTTATAATAATATTAAACGTAAATTAATATATTATTACGCTAAATACTCATATTATTACGTTTTGCATAAATTTAAATGTTACAAGCGTTATACAACTACCTTCTTATCTTATTTTTAAATATGTTCGCTTAAATTTGTTCGTTTAAAGTGATTTTCTACTTAAATACAAATGATAATTCGATTGTACAACGTTAACTAATAGTGCTCCGATAGTCAATGCCTTACAGAAAATTATTTTAATGAGAAAAATATTCAACACTACCTGACCCGGCGAACTTTGTTCCGCCTAAAGGTTAAAAATCTAGACTTATCAGTGTTCTTCCACTATATCATGCATGTATTATACATATAAACCTTCCTCTTGAATGACTTTATCGATTAAAAAAACTGCATCAAAATCCGGAGCGTAGTTTTAAAGATCTAAGCATACATAGGGACAGACAGCGGGAAGCGACTTTGTTTTATACTATGTAGTGATATCAGTATAATTGGCCAGAACAAATTTGGTCATGTTGTATCGTTTATTTGACCATTTATTTGATTAGAGGCGTAATTGAAGCTAATACCAACGTCTTCATTCAATTTATTTTTGTTTTTAATAAGAAGTGAAGTAATAAACAAAAACGCAATTCACTCGATGTTAAATCTTAGTGGTAACTGCCACCTGTGAACATCCATTATCAACTTTATACGGATTAAAGATTCTATTTAAAGTCAATCGAATTGAAAGAACTCAAGAATTACTTCGCGTTAGAAATAGTTTTTTTTATCTGACTGAAGTAGCAAACGAACATGCAGTCCACCTGATGGTAAGTGGTCACTGACGCTCATGGACATCTGTAATCAACTTCATACAGAACATGGGTTCTATATAAGTCAATCACACATGTGTTGCTACTCCCGAGGACTATGATGGTCGCCTCATATAAAAGTGTGCCGGCAACCACACTCTTCCATTGCGCAAGAAATGCTTCGCGCTAGAAATAGGTGTGGCGGTGGTACTTCTCCGGTCGAACTACACTGGTTCTACCACCTTCAACACACTCAAACATATGTGGCGGTGGTGCCTCCTCAGTCGAACCACATGCGTTCTACGACCTTTATAAATTTAATTCTCATAACCGAATGAACAAGTTGCGAATCGTACGCGCGTTTATGCGTTTTGTTTTGAATGCTTCAACTCCTTTTAAATTTGTCATAGATACACCGAACCTTAACCATTGCATCATAAATTCAATTAAAGTTATTTTTTACAAAATTGCAAACGTGCATGCAAACCACCAGTAGTAAATAGTCAATGCCGCCCATGTTTTCTCGTAAGCCGCTTCATATAAACCATGGGTTCTACTTAAAGTCAATCACAGATGCGTTGCTTCTTCCGAGGACTAAGAACGCCTCTTTTTTTTTTATTTGTAAAATTACCCCTCCACGGACTGTTCGTCCGTGCCTTTTGCAGTTTCTTATGTATAGTTAACAAGTATTTTTTTTTTCTTAGCTCCACTAATTTTCCCGCCCTCACCATCGCCGATACACTTGTCGTGGCGACCAAGTGTGACTGCGGTGTTGATGGCGGGGTAAGTAAGTGTACTTATCTAGGCTTAATAGGGCCAATTTTTTTTTTTTTTTACCTTTTTACAATAGACCTTACGACCTTACATCTAATTTAGTATTATATCGCACATCTGAATTGAAGCTGTTTCGATTCTATTTTGTTTTCCTTCTATTCACATTCGGGCATTGCCGATGTATTGATCAATACAATACAAGAACGCCTCATATAATAAGTATGGCAGTGGTACCTTGGCGGCCAAACTGCACTGGTTTTACCACCTGGTATAAGTTCCGATCGCCCATTATAAATATTCACTCGGTTTGTTCGACTTTCATTCATTACATAAGGTTCAAATTAGCTTGTACTTCCTATCGTCCATTCGGTTTGGATCATTGGTTATATAAATAGAAAATCCTTATCATTATCTCAAGAACAAAATTGAAGAGCCGGTTAATTCGTTTAAGATTACCGAATAGTATTAATCCCGTGTCTAACTACACATAGATGATGTGTTTATGATGTATTAATATTTTAATTCTACGTTATTCACTACCCATATTTTACATTGAAATAGTTACTAAAAGTTTCTACCTAGTTGCTACTAATCTTTAGATAATTGCTACCTTTAATTAAAAAAAATAAACTGCTTTTTAAGGTGACCGACCATTCTGACGTCAGGATGGCCGGTCAGCAATCCAGTTAGAACCATCTGCGCAAATGATTGGAATATTTTTTTAACCAACAGTTGCTACTAAATTGGTACCTATATCGTAATGGACCTCATAGATGTCTAAACGCCTGTGAAATTAAATGAGCAAATCCGAAATTAAATACAATATTCGTATTATATGAACAGGCACCTTATATTTATAATAGGGGTGTGCGAATAATTCAAAGTTACGAATTATTCGTTCCGAATCGAATATTAATATTCGATTCGAAACTCGAATCGAATAATCCGAACTTTCGAATATTCGAAAGTCGTCGAATAATTTGAAAAAGTTCGAATAATTCGAAACATTCGAAGTATTCGAGAAGTTTCGAATAATTCGACAAAGGTCACGGCTACTTTGTGCCTAATTGTCGATAGATCATTACAGTTCCAATAGTCTAATGATAAATTAAAAATATATTCTTAAAATACCGTATGTTTTATTTCTAGGCAGAACTCAAGAGAATTAATACAGTCTATGAATTTTTGAAGTGAAACTTCTTTATCGGGGTTGAAAAATTTAGTGTAACATTTTTTCGTTACGCGCCATCTTTTTCTGTTACGCGCCATCTTTTCCTTATCCCTACCACGCGTGATATTAGATAGATTATTATAGATTAGATTATTAGATAAAGTTTAATAGAAGCCTTTTATTAAACTTTATCTAATTTAACTTTATTTAACCAATTTATGTAAAGTTGCTTAAAGTAAATTATTTTTTGAAAAATAACGTCATAAAGAAGTTTCACTTCTTACGAGTGTACGCTAGTACACGCACACTTTTTTTTATTTCTGGTTTAATGACAACTTCGCGCCACTTTCTCGGCAGTGTTGCCCTTTAAGCAATTTTTGCCCAATTTTTATCTTTAACCGATTGAGCTGAAATTTGGTATATACCTACGCTTAGTTTGCATGACGATTAACATTAGTAATTTCAAAATGACAGATGATCCAAAATGGCGGACTAGTTACTTTTCCTGCACTGACCCAGTCTGGGTATCAAATGAAACTGCTTAATTTGTAGCATACAATAAACTACAAATCCAAGATGATGGTCATCAAAAATATGGAAGATTACATACTTTCGTGCAACGCACGTAACATGGGTATCAAAAGGAAGGGCTTAATTTGTACAATACGAAACACTACAAAAGAATCAAATCCAAGATGGCCGTCATTGAAACAACGGAAAATTACATATTTTTGTATGATCTGCCTAATATTGGTATCTAATAGAAGGGCTAAATTTGTAGAATACAAAGTCAAAATTTTTTGTCCAATACACCCAGTATATGTATGAAATGAGAGGCCTTAGTTTGTAGAATACAATACACTTGGAAAAATATCAAGCCCAAGATGGCCACCCTCAGAAAATTGAAAGATTACATTTATTTTAGTGCGACCCTCCCCATAATAAAGTAGGTATGAAACGTAAGAGTATTGCTGCTAAAAATAAGAAAATAAATTATTTTTTAATATTTTTTTTTTTGTAATTTATTGATTCCTTTAATTATCTTTATTTAAATATATGCAATTACGTAATATAAATTTATTATTGACATGGTAGCAACACTGTGAGTTGTTGAAGTATTTTCCAGTACGAATATAATATTTTTTTAAATACCTAAGATTACTTACTTTTTCAGCATAAATATAATTCATCGTCGTTCTTTAATATCAGATTCTACAATTATAATATTCAAATATTTTCTAAAAATTATAGAAGTTTGGGGTTAAACATAAAAACGGGTGCTTAGGTTTTACTCATTATTTTTATCATTACAATTATTATCAACATTATAACTGTTTAAAATAAGTAATTTATATTTTATACTTTCCTTTTATCAAAAAGTTACATTAATAAATAATCACTTACATCGTACAATACATATATGTAGGATGTTTAATTTAGATATCTTGCTGTTAAAAGAAAAAAATGTCTATGTTATTAAGCTATGGTATTTAAAAAATATTCTTCAGTGATCATGAAGACAACAATAAATTGCTGCCTTCCGAAGTTTGGAATTTAAAAGAAATTCGAACATTGACGAACTATTCGAAATTTTTCGAATATTCGAAGTTTATCGAATTATTCGATTGCATCCGAATTTGCGTCGAATGCCGAATTATTCGATTCGAATTTCGAATCGAATATTAACATTCGATTCGATTCGATTCGAGCGGTATTCGCACACCTGTAATTTATAATATATTATTATATTGTATAAAGGATCTGAAAACAAAGATAAAATATCGTAAATTTGTGAAATTAGTTTGGTGTTGTTATTTTTGTTTGTTTGTAAAAAAATGGGTAAAAAGGAAGGTTTATTATTTTTAATACAAGATGCATCACGGTCTACTAGTATTTGGCGTCCGATAAAAATCGAATTCAAAGTGTGTGATAAATTTATATCTATATGTTTATATAATACGAATATTGTATTTTAATTTCGGATTTGCTCATTTAATTTCACAGCCGTTTAGACATCTAAATAGTAAATCTATAATATCTTTTTATCTTTAACAGCTATGAGGTCCATTACGATATATATGAATGTAGCGATTTAGTAGCAACTGTTCGTTAAAAAAAAAGACTCCAATCATTTGCGCAGATTGTTCTAACTGGATAGGTGACCGGCCATCCCGACGTCAGAATGGCCGGTCACCTTAAAAAGCAGTTTATTTTTTTTAAATTCAAAGGTAGCAATCATCTAAACATTAGTAGCAACTAGGTAGCAACTTTTAGTAACTATTTTGATGTAAAATATGGGTAGTGACCGGCCATTCTGACGGTCACGTTTTCAAATTAGTTTTATAGTGTAATAGGAAAAAGTTAAGAATTAAATAAATCAATAGGTCCTAAACTTCATATTCAAAAACCTTAAACTTAGTCGTACATTCTATATTCCTAGCGTAGAGGAAAGACTGAGCAATAATAACTTTTCTTTAGTTTTATGAATAGGTACATAATAGAAATATTTGATATATTCTGGTAACGAAACACAGTAGAGATAGAAAATACTACCTTTGGGTCTTATAAAACGCCTTGCCCTGAAATATGTTATGTAAAAGGAAAAAAAATAAAACACGTGCATGAGATTACATTGTTTATTTGTGACAATGCATAATAAAGAACAGACACATTTAGAAAAAGTTGTAAAACGCTATAAAATTGTGATGAGACTAGTCAAAGGTGGTTAGTACCGATGTACTGGAGGTAATCTAAGGTAAGTATGAAATTGTCAAGTTTGAGTTGGCCTTTTGAATATAAAAAATACGTGTATCTAAAATGTTGGTGGTTATTAAGTAGAAAATCTAAACAGTAATATAAAAAAGTAGAGACACTATATCTATTAGATTTACGTTCCGAAATTTTATTGAATTCTTCAGTAAATAAAACTGTATTCGAAGTATAATTTAATTGAATTTGACTCTTCATGCTACTTTGGACAAAACAAAGTTTAGTTTTTGAATTTACAAACAATAATAATTTTTTTTACAAACTTTTACAAATTTAAACAAAACCAAATTTAACATAGGTATATTGTTACTTCTTTTAATGAAATAAATTTGATACATAAACTTTTGTGATGAGAAAAATCGTTGAGAGTTTTATCCTTTTAACTTTATATTTTGACCAACTGTTTAAACAGATAATACATATTATCAGGTTAGGAACACTAAAGTTAAGGAAGAGAGTGCTAACTATAAACCAAACTTAAAACTAACTTACTATAAAGTAGATATTAAGCACAAACAACATACAATCAAATTATTTGGTCACATCTCCATTTCAGAGGCTTTATAATAATTCGTTTAACATAAATATTGATTAAAAATTATCGCCTAATTCTGCTAGAAATTGTACAAAGACATGCTGTTTTAAAAAGATTTTCAAGATATTCACTCTATTTTAATACAGATATTAAAAAAACAGAGCAGGAAAGCCATACTTTTAACTATCCTTCATTTAAAAAGAGAGAGAAGACAGTGGCGCCTACTCTATCTCTTTCTTCTCGCGCAATTGGGAAAGAGAGAGAGATAGGACACCGCAATTGTCTTTCTTATTTTACTTTCTGACAGTTAAAAGGTTGCAGATTCTTACAACCATATGTCTCCGTTAATCTATGTATAATACCTATGTGTTTAATTCGTGATTGTTCATCATAGACAGTTAATAAATAATCACACTACGTTTCACGTAATTTGTTCACGAATAATTAGCCTTCTTAATTTTTTTAGAGCGAAATAGGTACACAAATAATTTTCTGGTATCTAATTAGTATCCAATGGTGTTTTTAATAGAATTAGGCGTAATTTTTCGGTCTTAAATAAGCCTCCCATTCAAATGCATATTTATAAAATGCATAACAATTATTCCGGTAGATAACATACTTTGTCACATTTGGATTATATATCATCAAAGTGAGTTTTATATCGAAATATTGATTCTATTTGAAAAATAACTACATATTTTTGGTTCTAGAAAATGTTATAAAATTACAATTTATATTCGATTTTACAATGCACTATTGAAATTTTATTAATGACAAATTTCAGATCACGAATTAAGACTAAATCCCAACTAATTTGATAGAAGATGTGTTCAATATATATACAGTATTACCTCGACTTACGCTACACCGATTACGCGAACTCGGAGTTAGGCGGTTTTCAAATCTCCTCAATTTGTCTTTTATTGAGTGGCAGCTGTGTCACACAATCTCTACATCATGGATTACATAGCCTTACTATCTTACACTATTAAATAAGAGTGTGGAATAGTAAATACTATGTATTTGTATGACAGCTACAGTATTTTGTACCTCGACTTACGCTACCCCGACTTACGCGAACTCGGAGTTACGCGGTTTTCAAATCTCCTCAATTTGTCTTTTATTGAGTGTCAGCTGCGTTACACAATCTCTATTTTATGGATTACATAGCCTTACTATCCTACAGTATCAAATAAGAGTGTGAAATAGTAAGACTATGTACTTGTATGATGGCTACATTTTTTTTGTACCCCGACTTACGCGAATTCGACTTACGCGGTCATCAGTTAGTCCCACCTATCGCGTAAGTTCGGGGTATTACTGTATTCAAAAAGTCTTAATCCGTTGCGCGATATATAAAAATTAATTTGCCGCTTAATAAAAATTCATATTGATTAGGACAAAATCTACAAAATTACTATTTCGAGATATATGATTTTAGAAGTAAACCCCAGATATTAATGATTGGTAAACAAATTGACTTCAGTACGATAATCATTAATATTTAATCATAAATTATATATTATAACGATAATACGATTATTAATAATACTATTATAGTACGATAATATTTCCCTTCATACTTTAAAAAAAGTAACTGGAAATTGTAGTCAGATGTAACCCGTAACAAAACAACAAAAAAAAAAACATAAATACCAATTATTATTAGTAATAATAATGTGATGTAATAATAGTATTATTCATAATGTTAAAAAATAATAATGTAATAATGAACTTGGCATTAAAAATATGTCTATTAAAATGATCATGAATTTTAAAATGATTAATATTCGTAGGCCAGTTTTTTGTCCAGTGGTAGGCAATGAAATCAATTTGTTTCCCGTACAATCTAAACAGCTATTAATTAAACTTCAAACATATCTATTTCCATACAGTCAGTCTATGTGATAGTGAAGTCATACAAAATTCATGCACTAAAATAAGCATTCTAACATACATAAATGATTCATACAATCGCTTGTACTGTATTAAATTAAGGTTTTTTTATTCATTTTTTCATTACATAAAAGTGATGCCTCGTACAAGCTCTGACAAATCCATTATTACTTTTGTTAGACTTTCATGTTAATTTTCTTTTTATCGAATTGAAGTAGCAAACGAGAATGCAGTCCACCTGACGGAAAGTGGTCACTGCCGCCCATGGACATCTGTAAGCAACTTCATATGGAATATGGGTTCTATCTAAAGTCAGTCACAGATGCGTTGCTACTCCCGAGGACTATGATGGTCGCCTCATGTAAAAGTATGCGTCAACCACACCCTTCCAGCGAAACTCAAGAAATGCTTCACGCTAGAAATAGGTGTGACGGTGGTACTTTCCCGGTCGAACTAAACTGGGTCTACCTGTCATGTTAAGAGAGTTTCGGTCACTTGTTGACAAAGTAGTGTCGTTCAAAAAGGCTAAGTAAAAATTATTTCTTATGACTTTTATGAAAGGCATATAACATATTTTAAACCTAATCAGCCAATTCCGGGTATAAAAATAAAACTAGCTTATTCCCGCAGCACCGTCCATTTTAATTATGTTTACGAATTAGTATCGCCTGTGTCGATTCAGAAAATAAATCTGTGTGCCAAATGTCAACAAAATAAGACGAATTGTTTTGCGTGAAGAACCACACATCTTCACAAACTTTCATATTGATAATTTTTAAAATTTAAGAAACTATACACACAGGTACAAGCGATTGTATATTTGTATCTTGTATTAACTGTATATAACAATTAAAATAGTCTAAAATTGGTTCTCTTATACGCCCCAAGCTCAAACTCAAAATGCGTTCGTCGCTTGTGAAAAATTATGTAGAATTTGTAAATAATATTAAAAATAAAAAATGAAATTGTAGTACAAATTATATTAAACCGATCATAATATAATAAACCTATACAAGTACAATAATCACATTTTCTATATTCCGATTTTATTGCAATCATTTTTACATGTAAAAATGACATTTACTTAAAATATTACATAATATTTGAAAATTAATAAGTGATTTATTATAGAAAATCAAAATAACATGTCTTGCAAATGCAAAATATTTCGATGCCATATTAAATATTTTTAATGGCAGGCCAAGTTGAGCTAAATGTTTGTAATTTACAGCTTGCAATTTATTGATTATTAATGTTTTGGGGTTATGTTTAATAGGTACAATTTAAAACAGATTTATTTGTACTCAAACACCATTAAAGTTTTATCTAATATTATGTTTAAATGCCATAAACATTAACAGCAATAGACTCAACTTGGCTCATGCCTCTACAAGTCATTTTAGTTTGTGCGCGTGGTGGTAATAAATTTGTAATAATTGGTTTTTATGTATTAAATCGAGATTTATTTTTTATCTTATAGTCCCGCGTCGTCCACATAATTTAGAAATGAATATTTTCACGTTTTGCATAAAAGTATCAATGAATTGTGAACCTATTTTTATCAATAAAAGGTATTTCTGAAATTTTAAAGCAAATTGCTTATTTTTAAAAATTTCTGAATTTTTTAAAATAAGCAATTTCTGAGACCAGAATTTTCAGCCTCATTTCTTTTCCTTGTCTGAAATTTTTCCTCTCTTATTTTCCTCCATCAAACGTGTCACACGCACAAATAATCCAACCAATTAACGTTATAAATAAATAATCCAGCTATCTCCATACTTTTCCACAAGCAAAATCAACCTAGCGTCGCCACGAAGCCGCTCCCGTCTGAACTGGTCAGAGCCGGTCGTCGGCCTACCACAGGCCGGAGGACTTCCCGCCTGGAGGGTTCCTCACTCGCACTGAGGTCTTCGTGTCCAGACCCTCTGTTTCTTCTGGAAACGGCAAAAAATAAGGTATTATTTATTGTTTTTTTTTTCATTATTTATTTATTTATAGGTTTTTATACACCGTAAAATCATATAGTAAAAACACATAAAAATACATAGTACAAAGGGCTACTTATTCCAAAATGAAATTTCTTCCAGCAGCCCTGTGATTGGAGTGGGTATTTGAAATACAAATCTAGTGTGCACAAAGTAAGATTAAATATAAAAAACACATAAATATATGCATCATGCATCATAAACAAATATAAAACGTTAATATCTAAAATAGCGACATAAATATGGTCGCCAAATGTTCAATGTTATTTGCATAGACATATTTAAGGGCTAAAGTAACATTATTGCTTTTTTCTTGTTTTCGAGGGAGAAACCTTCAAAAGGTACCCGACGCCGTGTGGGAGCGACGCAGGGTGGCCGTCCTCGGCGCTGAAAAGGAGGACTCCGGGATCTCGAAACGACTTCAACCGGAATCCTCCGAGCGCGTTGCCCCATCGGGCTCCTCCCAGATGGGCGTCTGGGTCCACCGCTCCGTAGTCTTTACAACGGTATGTGACCACACATATCGCCGTCCTTCCCGGGATTGCCTGACCGAACGGTTCAAGCTCCCACTCTAGCCGCCTGCATCCCCGGAAGCCCCTTTTAGTCGCCTCTTACGACAGGCAGGGGATGCCGTAGCCCTAGAGCCCCTAGAGCTCGAACCGTCCAGCCGAGCGACTCCGGGAAGAACGGTGGCATGTGTGGTCGCATGCCGCCGTAAAGAACAGAAGGTGCAGTGAGCGTATTTGCTCACCAGGGAAGACCCGGAAATAGGCATCGCGGTCGGAGGAATCCGGTTGTGTTCCGCTGGAGATCTCGGAGTCCCCCACACAGCGCTGAGGACGGTCAACGAGGGTTTTTAGTGCGGTAAGAATCCCACATAACCCTGCGTCGCTCCCACGGCGTAGTGTACCTTTTGAAGGTTTCCTTGAACGATTGAATTCCCCCTCAATAACAAAAAGGGGTACTTTTATAAATAAGGTTTCTCTCCCTCGTAACAAAAAAAAATCTCGAACCACCAATTCGCACTTGGCCAGCGCGGTGGACTATGGCCTAAACTCTCTCATTCTGAGAGAAGACCCGTGCCCAGTGGAACAATGATGGGTTGACGACGAACAAAAAAAAAATGTGTTCCAGATACTTACTGCTGATGGAGAAGGTGGAATTCTGCAGGTCCCGCTGGCCGGGCTCCCTCATCTTGCGGCCCGTGGGGGTACTACACCCGGAGCCCGCCACCGAGGCCGATTCCAGCTGCTTTTGCAGGAGGAGAAGATCTGGGAGATAAATACAGGTCAATTAGCACTTTGTAGTCATAGAACCCATGTATACTAATTCGCATAATAGAGTACAGTCACTTTCATAGTAAAAGTAGTCGGTGCATTCTGTGAGTCACTTCGTATGGACCAAAAGTTTATATTTAAAAAGTAAGTCAAACATCGTGGCTTTGCAATTCCCGAGGACTAAGATTATTGCCTCATAAGATAGTGAACAGGCAGCCACATGGTAGATCACCATGATTTCGTGTCATAATACAATTACTCCTCCTCGGGTCGTTAACTTATTGCAGAGCATCGTGATGCCTTTCTTAAGTCTTATCCTTTATGACTTTCCGCCATTCCTGACGGATAGTGGCGCAATGCAATGCTTGGGTGATGCTGGTATCTATCTAGTTGCTCGGATCGGATCAAGTAGATCCCACCATCTCTTCGGGCTTCGTCCCCTAGGTTTTTTGCCTTATAATTTCCTCGTTATTTATTAGCTTCTCCAAGTTTTTTCAGTTTTGCTATGTGTCAAAAGTAGGCCAGCATTCGCTGGAGGATATAGTTGACAACCTTGTTTTCACCTTCAGTTCATTCAAGGTGGTAACCAGTGTGGTTCGACCGGGGAAGTACCACCGCCACACCTATTTCTAGCGTGAAGCATTTCTTGCGTTTCGATAGAAGGTTGTGGTTGCCGGCACACTTTCACATGAGACGACTATCATAGTCCTCGGGAGTAGCAACGCATCTGTGATTGACTTCAGATGGAACCCATGTTCTGTATGAAGTTGATTACAGATGTCGCAGGGCGGCAGTGACCATTTACCCATCAGATGGACTGCTTGCTCGTTTGCTACTTCAGTCAAATAAAAAAAAAATCAGTATCGAGATGTTGGTCTTAACTAAACAATTAATCCGACATAAAACTAAAATCTTTTGAGTGGATAGATACTAGTTATACGAATATTCGCATTCGCATTCTTTTATCTGACTGAAGTAGCAAACGAGCATGCAGTCCACCTGATGGTAAGTAGTCACTGCCGCCCATGGACATCTGTAATCAACTTCAAAGAGAAAATGAGTTCCATCTGAAGTCAATCACAGATGCGTTGTTATTCTCGAGGACTAGGATGGTCGCCTCATATAAAAGTGTGCCGGCAACCACACCCTTCTATCGAAACGCAAGAAATGCTTCACGCTAGAAATAGGTGTGGCGGTGGTACTTCCCCGGTCGAACCACACTGGTTCTACCACCTTGAATGAACTGAAGGTGAAAACAAGGTTGTCAACTATATACCTTCAAATGTTTATAAATTAATGACATTAGTGACGTAATACCGACCAGAGGGCGGAGTCCCGTTGGTGACGCGGCTCGGCGAGTGGTGCAGCTCCTCGGGCGTGGCGGCGGCGCCGGGCGCTTCGCCCCCGAACACGTGCGGGCTGCCCGCCGGCGTCTTCAGGAACTTGCCCAGACCTGAATTGTACACATCATAAATAAGAAATGAAATGTCGTTATTTTGTATAGGGGGCCGTTCAAGTAGTTTATAACGTAAGCAAACGTAAGCACTATTGGGGGGTAGAGGGGTCTAGATAATGATTACGTCATCGCTAGTTATATACTTTTTTACAATACTGTACAAGAAATAAATTTTTAATTGAAAAATGTTGTAAGCATGGGGGAGGTTAGAGCTTTGCTTACTTTTACTGACAAGGGGGATGGGTACCCCCAAATAAATCTGCTTACGTAATATTTGAACGGCCCCTAGGCCAACGGGGGCCGTCCCTGTAGTTCCGGGATCAGAATAGGGCTACGGCATCACCTGCCTGTCGTAAAAGGGGCTTCCGGGGTTGCAGGCGGCTAGAATGGGACCTCGAACCGTTCGGTCAGGCGATCCCGGGAAAGACGGCGGTATATGTAGTCGCATACCGTCGTAAAGACTCTACGGAGCGGTGGGCCCAGCTGCCCATCCGGGAGAAGCCCGATGGGGCAACGCGCTCAGAGGATTCGGGTTGCGGTCGTTCCGAGTTCCCGGAGTCCTCTTTATAGCGCCGAGGACGGCCACCTTAGGGTTAGTGCGGTAAATATCCCACATATAAACCCTGCGTCGTTTTTTTACCGCACTGAAGGGTGGCCGTCCTCGGCGCTAAAAAGGAGGACTCCGGGATCTCGAAACGACTTCAACCGGAATCCTCCAAGCGCGTTGCCGCATCGGGCTCCTCCCAGATTGGCCGCTGGGCCCACCGCTCCGTCTAGTCTTTACGACGGTATGCGACCACACATACCGCCATCCTTCCCGGGATCGCCTGACCGAACGATTCGAGCTCCCACTCTAGCCGCCTGCAGCCCCGGAAGCCCCTTTTAGTCGCCTCTTGACAGGCAGGGGATGCCGTAGCCCTATTCTGATCCCGGAGCTACAGGGAAAATGGAGTAGCGTCTACCATAATTTTTACAAATCAATTATTATAAAACAGTTAACTATTTTTATACCTTCAACCACTCGCAATTCCCCATCATCGAGGCAAACACGGCCGTTCACGATCACGTACTGCGGACTGCCAATCACGCTTTGACCCTGAAATGTCAACATTAAACATAATTAACGCCACGAATATACGTTATATTAAGGTAGGTTACACGTTGACCAGCTGTTTCTGCTTTCAGCAATATAAGCGCTGCTACGTCCTGGTCTAAAAGATGTGGTAACATATAGGTAAAATCCATTATTGTCCCTCTGCTGGGCACGGGTCTTCTCTGAGAATCAGGGAGTTTTAGGCCATAAGTCCACCGCGCTGGCCAAGTGCGAATTGGTGGAATTGGTAACTTATGAAGGGTATCAATTTAGTTCATAGAGGTAACAACGCACTTTTAGCTTCGTTCTCCAATGCCATCTGAAGAAGTTGATTATAATTTGGCAACAGTGGCGAACGAGCTCGACTTAAATTTAGAACCTAACCTTTACTGTTTCAGTGCTAAATTATTGCATATAGAGTACTTTTGCTGCCATCTTTCGTCTTTCAAGAAAGCAGTTATGACTGCTTAAAAATTACTTTTTGCGCCATTTCTAGATGCGTTGTGTAAAGTGAATAACTGCTTTAGTATATTTATGGCGCCATCTATTGACAACTAATGTAATGTTAGGTTATCTATCTCTTCAGAATATTTTCAGCGCCATCTATTGACGAGTTCAGTAAAGCGGGATGTCTTTAGTGTATTTTAACGCCATCTATCAACACGTTGAGTAAAATAGATAACTAGATAATTTAGTGTAATATAACGCCATCTATTGACGAACTGTGTAAAGTAGATAACTAGTATATTTTCATGCCATCTATTAACGAGTTAACTAAAAATCTCAATGTATTTCAGCGCCATCTCTTACAAAGTTACTTTATTTTTTATATTTGAACCTGGCGATAAGGCAGAGACGGAAAGTGTCACCGTCGCCTATGGACACATGCGTCAGCAATGTTGGCAATACATCGGGCTTTCGACTAACCTCGAATATATTGAAGTCGACCGCATGCTTGTGCGTCTGCGCGGATATGGTCCGCTCGGCGCGCGGGTCCCACACCAGCACGTCGGCGTCGCAGCCGACGGCCACGCGGCCCTTCTGCGGCCACAGGTTGAACACCTTCGCCGCGGTCGAGCTGCTCACCGCCACGAAGCGGCACGGGTCCATTATGCCTGGGGACAACAAGTATTGCATTGATATATCGTACGTTAAGATTTTTTTTTATAATTATGAAGTAGCAAACGAGCGAGTCCACCGATGCACAGATGGTAAATGGTTACTGCCGCCCATGGACATCTGTAATCAAACTACATACAGAACATGGGTTCCATCCAGATGCGTTGCTACTCCCGAGGACTATGATAGTCGCCTCATGTGAAAGTGTGCCGGCAACCACACACCCTTCTATCGAAACGCAAGGAATGCTTCACGCTAGAAATAGGTGTGGCGGTGGTACTTCCCCGGTCGAACTACACTGGTTCCACCACCTGGAGAAGAATAAACACTGTCAACCATCTGCCTCCGTTGTATCTTTGAGTTTTTCGGTCACATTGCTAGAAGAAAAGGAGGCAACTGGAAAAACTTCTCGTGACCGGAAAAATACAGGGCAACAGGTCACGGGGGCGCAGTCCCATGGTCTAATCAAATCCACACTAATCTCGATACCACCGTACATCATGCCCTACAAACAGCTGAAAGCAGAGTTTGTTGGAAAAACATTATCGAAAGAAGGTGACAAATAGAGACCACGACCCCTCAGTATTGAGGATCACGAATCAAGGAGAGAGTAAAACCAAAAAAGAACAAAAAAACACGGTTGTGTAGTAAGCATGTTGTGTAGTCCCGCAGTATGATTTTCTCCTGTGTCGTTGATACCATGGATACACACAAGACGAATACACAAAAACACCCAGACCCAGAATCTAAACTCATCACTCAGATTACCTATCTGGCCGGGAATCGAACCCGGGAACCATTGTACCGTCAGACCGGTATGGTAACCGCTGCGCCACGGGGTCGTCGGCAAAAGTGCCTGAACTTACTTTTGGGTATAGAGTTGATTGAATACTTGAAGCTACTCAGTGTAGTTCGACCGGGGAAGTACACGGCCACACCTATTTCCAGCGTGAAGCAGTTCTTGCGTTTCGATGGAAGGGTGTGGTTGCCGGCACATTTTCACATGAGGCGACCATTATAGTCCCCGGGAGTCATTTGCCATAGTATTTTTTTTATCTGACTGAAGTAGCAAACGAGCATGCATTCCACCTGATGGTAAGTGGTCACTGCCGCCCATGGACAATGTAATCAACTTCATACAGAACATGGGTTCCATCTTAAGTCAATCACAGATGCGTTGCTACTCCCGAGGACTATGATGGTCGCCTCATGTGAAAGTGTGTTTTCAACCACACCCTTCCGTCGAAACGCAAGAAATGCTTCACGCTAGAAATAGGTGTGGCGGTGGTACTTCCCCGGTCGAACTAAAACATATAGTAACGAATTTCTTACAATATTGACGACCCGCGTGGCGCAGCGGTTACCGTACCGATCTGACACGCAGTGGGTCCCGGGTTCGATTCCCGGCCAGACATGTGTCTGAATGATGAGTTTAGATTCTTGTTCTGGGTCTGGGTGTTTGTGTATTTGTCTTTGTGTGTGTGCATGGCACCCACGACACAGGAGAAAATCCTACTGTGGGGCTATGAGTGAGTGTAGAAATATTAGGTATTATATGATTAAAAAAAGTGTAAATAAACAGAACATGTTTATTGTTGTTGTATGTAATACTTTTAATGTATGTTATAAAAATGTATATTGACGAGCCGCGTGACGGAGCGGTTACCATACCGGTCTGACGCGCAATGGGTCCCGGGTTCGATTCGCGGCCAAACAAGTATCTAAATGATGAGTTTAGATTCGTGTTCTGGGTCTGGGTGTTTGTGTATTCGTCCTGTGTGTATCCGTGGTACCGACGACACAGGAGAAAATCCTACTGTGGGGCTATGAGTGTAGAAAGTGTGTTATTTTATAACTTATATCTCATACCAGTGTTAACAGCCTTTTGCCAAAGGATCGCCATCCTGTCTTCGACTCCGTTGACTCCATTGGGTATCTTTGAGAAGTTGTCTTTTCCCAGTTCTTTGTCTTTCTCATGGAAGGTGCAGTTATCACTTGCTATCAACTGGAGATCGTCACTGAAATAATTAAAAAAATGGGGTTTTTATACACGTAATATAAGATTTAGTAATTACTACCACGTAATATTAATATAAGATTTAGTAGAGCTGTGATAGCCTAATGGTCTCTCGATCGGGAGGTCCGAGGTTCAAACCCAGGCACGCACCACTGATTTATGTGCGTATTTTAAATTAATTATCACAGCTTTTCGGTGAAGGAAAACATCGTGAGGAAACCTACACACCCGAGAGTTCTTAAAAAAAAAAAGTTCTCGGAGAAAGAAAGAATATATCAAATTGATAAGATAAAATTTCATAAAACCATTACTTGACAAGCTCAACTAAGGTTAGTTGAACTTGTCAAGTAATCCAAAAATTTGAGAGATAGATAACCCATCTCATCAACCCATTATAGGCCCACTGCTGGGCACGGGTCTTCTCTCAGAATGAGAGAGTTTAGGCTTATAGTCCACCGCGCTGGCCAAGTACGAATTGGTGGACTTACCTTATCTTACAAGATAATTATGTAATTAATATTAGAAATGCGAAAATCGTCAAGATGTATGTATGTATTTACTAGAGATTCGCCGAATACTCGTTTGTTATGCGATATTCGGCATCTTTTCCACTATTCGTATTCGACCAAATTATTCGGCTTTAGTGCCGAATATGTTCGGTTCGAAATTTTCTATTTTCTTGGCTACATGTCACGGTATAGAATAAAAAAATAGAAAACTTTTTATGTAAGATTTATGTTCTAAGTCAAACAAATCCTCACACGGCAATTTTAGATGGCTTGTTTTATTTATAATAATAAGTTCCTTTCTGTTATTTATTTATAAGTTTAGTTTTTATTTCGTCTAGTTTATGGTATCTAATTTTATTTACTTTTTGTAGTGTTTTTGTTTATATGTTTTTGTTTTTCTTTTTTGTATATATGTACATTTTGTAAATAGTTTTTTTTTTTTAATTTGAACCGTATTAAACGATTTGGTACTAAATACATTTACTTTTTGTTGTATCTATATAAATAAAAACAAATCCTAAGAAGAGTTTGTTGAATAAAGCTAATAATATAACGCAATTAAACTTCAAATCAACACTTTTGAAATCTCAATCAAATTTGCATTTTTTACTCTTATGTCAACATTTATTTGTGTGTTATGAGTGTATTATGATCGTTTCTATATAATAACTTTTTTTTTATATACTTTAACCTAACGATAAGGCAGACGGGCTACCTGATGGAAAGTAGTCACCGCCGCCTGTGGACATTCGCAACACCAGAGGAGTCGCCAATGCATCGCCGGCTTTGTAGGAGAGCTCTTTTCGCACCTTTCTTGAAGAACCTCATGTCATAGCGCTCCGGGAATACCTCAGGAGGAAGCTCATTCCACAACTTGCACGTCCGTGGCAAAAACGAGCGTGCAAACCGAACCGTGGTATAGATATAGACTTACTCAGCCAAGGCTTCGATGATAGCCCGCGGCGTGTCGGGGTCGGGGCGCAGCGGCGGCGACAGCACGTGCGCCGCGGCGTGCCGGAAGCACGCGTTCCGGTAGTGGCTGCCTGGAAATATAAAGAAAACAACTTTATTCGTCATTACAACACATAAGTACCACTATTGTAAGCGACGTCTTCCCGCGTTTAATTATGTTCATTTCGCGTAATATATAAGAAATTCCTGCATTGTAATATAACGCGTAGTACATAAGCATTGTTTATTATAAGTTTTTTAAGTAAAGAATATTACGAGAATAAAGTATTTATTAAACTTAGATAAGGGAACTCAATTGTATTATTTTCGGCCCTTTTTTTGTTTAGAAAATAAGAAATAATAAATATTATGCATATTAGATATAGATAAAGAACCGTCCCTCACTCTAGCGAAAGAGGAAGGTCGAGGAACCCGGAAACGGGGACCAAAGCCATCCGTCCCTTCCAGCCCACAGGCTTGTCCCGGTTTGGGCTTTATGCTCGCCATAATAAACCCGGTGAAGCTGTAAAGGCCATTAAGGCCCACAGCAACTACACAATTGCCAAAAGGGGCCAGCATTCATTCGGATTTGGGACTTCGTATGGAAAACAAGAATAAAGGAAGACCAAAGGAGCACTGGAGGTTTTATTGGAAGGTATTCTTCGGTCGAGCCGGCATCCCCGTTTGCAATTGAGCCCACACGCCATTAGTAGACTAAATTAAAATACTCATCTATCCTAAGACAACAAACCTAACAGAAGAATAGGTGTCATTTGAATATGAAATACATATAAATTAGGCCGTTCTGAAACAGTAACATTAAACACAAAAATATATATTATATAAAGTGCATTATGTGCTGTAATAACCGCGAATAGGTTAATCTCAGCGAAAGCCATAATATAAGCGACTTAAATAGTTGGTAAAACCAGTGTAGTTCGACCGGGTAGGTACCTACACCACACCTATTTCTAGCGTGAAGCAGTTCTTGCGTTTCGATGGAAGGGTGTGGTTGTCGGCTCACTTTTATATGAAGCGACCATCCTCCTCGGGAGTAGCAACGCATTTGTGATCTACTTGAGATAGAACCCCTGTTTTTATAGCAAGTTTCATTGCCGGCAGTAATTACTTACCATAATGGACTAAATGCTCGTTTGTTACTTTGATGTGGTAAAAAAGACCCACACTGGAATGGACCCGACTCGTGGTTGATAACAACTCTCCGACTATCGGTCGTCGAAAACAAATTATCATCGAGAAGACTCGTGCCCAGTAGTGGAACAATGATGGGTTGAAAACTAAGATGTCTACTTCTAATGGATAATATCTGAATGATGATAATTCTTTACGAACCAAACTGACATGTCCGCATGGGGTCTCTGTACAAAGACATACAATTGACTATTTCTTGAAACTTATCAAAGATGGCGCTACTGTAAAAATAATGAAGTAGCAAAGGAGCAGTCCACCTGATGGTATGTGATCACCGCCGCCCATGGACATCTGTAAGCAACTTCATATGGAACATGGGTTCTATGAAGTCAGTCACAGATGCGTTGCTACTCCCGAGGACTAGGATGGTCGCCGCATATAAGTGTGCCGGCAACCACACCCTTCCATCGACACGCAAGAAACTTCACGCTAGAAATAGATATGGCGGTGGTACTTCGCCGGTCGAACTACACTGGTTCTACCACCTTCGAAGTTGATGCTATTGGAGTAGTCAGGCACTACCATCTCACCCGATAAGTTCGAAAGACCGCAGAGACCAGGGTTAGAAAGACTTGCCTTTTCTATACAAACATTATCTCAAAAGATCACAAGTTTAATCTTAAAATCTCATACGTGTCTTATTCTTTTGCAGATAGTAGAACCAGTGTAGTTCGACCGGGGAAGTACCATCGCCACATATTTCTAGCGTGAAGCATTTCTTGCGTTTCGTTGGAAGGGTTTCGTTGCCGGCAGTCTTTTATATGAGGCGATCATCATAGACCTCGGGAGTAGGAACGCATCTGTGATTGACTTCAAATGGAACCCATATTCTATTTGAAGTTTCTTACAGGTGTCCATGGGCGGCAGTGACCACTCACCACCAGGTGGACTGCATGCTCGTTTGTTACTTCAATACACGCTTCCTGTACTCATAGCACCACAGTAGGATTTTCTCCTGTGTCGTGGGTACCATGGACACAAAGATTAATACACAAAAAACCCAGTACAGAAATATAAACTCATGATTCAGATACCTGTCTGGCCGGAAATCGAACCCGGGACCCATTGCGCGTCAGACCGGTATGGTAACCGCTGCGCCACGCGGGTCGTCAAAAAAAAAGATAAAGTGTAGACAAATCTCACCATCAGTGCCCACGGTGGCAGCGAGGGTTTCTCCGAAGACCGGCTGCCGCTGCCGAGAGCGGGCGATGCGTAACGCCTGAACGGCGCTCTTGGACATCATGTGCACGATGTAAAGCGGGGAATTTGCCTGTAACAACATAATCAAAAGTGGTAAAACCAGTAGTGACTCGAATTTTGCAGGAACACGTCACATTTATATTTTAGTTTGTGTGTGTTCTATTTAAAATTACCATTTTAATGAAATTTGCATGCCTTATAGGTAAATAAGACTTGTAAATTTATTTAACATAAAATGTGTACCTTATTTTTTGACAAATAAAGATTATTATTACTTATTCGTTTAATTTATTTTTTAAATTTCCTTTTCGCCACGGACGTGCAAGATGAGGAATGAGCTTCTGAGGTAATCCCGGAGCGTTATGACATGGGACTCTTCAAAAAAGGTGTGTAAAGAACTCTCCTTCGAAGCCGGCGATGCATTGGCAACTCCTCTGATGATGCAAATGTCCATAGGCGACGGTGACTACTTTCCATCAGGTAGCCCGTTCATGTTCAATATGACAATTCAACTCATGTTCTATATGAAGTTGATGTCCATGAGCGGCAGTGACCACTTACCATCAGCTGGACTGCATACTCGTTTGGTACTTCAAATAAAAAAAACTTTACCTGGTTAGCTATAACACAAGCTCGGTTCACGGCTTCGGCCTCAACCTCTTCATCCCGGGACATTTCATGACCCTCGGGGCTGGTCACACCAGCAGCTAGCAGTTTCTCTGTATTCCTCGCTATGATGTCGCCATTCTCCGCATGGACCTAAAATTTTTTTTTTGAGAAATTTAGTAGTTGTGTTTAAGTTCAATTGAGATATGCGATCCATAGTTATTCGAAATTATAAAAGAAAGTAGATGGGTAGGTAAGTTAACAAAGACTAGATATTATGTAAACGACGTAGAGACGAGACTTTAATTTTTTAGTGCCTTTCTTGACCAATAGATATCACTACATCTAAATGAACAACAATGACAAGAAATGATGAAAGCTGCGATTCCGAAATGATAAAACCTAGAAATAATGAAGCTATTAGCATTGCTTTTAGTTTTATTATTTTCTTACCAAATACCTAATAGATAGGTTTATATGATAAGGCGGGCATTCACGTTACAACGTAGTTCGTGCGACCGTCGTACGTGAATGCCCACCTTTAGTATGATACTGAAGTATTTGACGTTGACAGCCCGATAGATGGCGTTGTTTCCCTATGAAATAAGTAGGAACTTTCCTCACTAGATGGCGCTTAGTAAAAGAACATTGATGTTATGCCGGCATCAGACATAAGCTCACATAAGTGTACACTTCTTTGAAAACTTTGCTCACACGTTTGTTCACATATTCTTGTACCTGCCACATAAGTGTTCAAAGATTTGATCACTCCTGTGAGCTCACCAGTTTTCAAATAGACTTCAGAAAACAAGGACGATGGTTTGCTTATATTATTTGTGTTTGTGTAATTATTTGACTTGCAAAATATAATTAAAAGCTGCTAAATTGTAGACGTCAATGGATGTAATAATAATAATATAATTTAAACTCGGAACTGCTTTTACTATCCCAGTCCATCATTAGTTTGGTTGTTTACGACAACAGCTTTCTGTGGCGATGCTGGTGCAACTGAGCTATGCACAAGTGTGGCAGGCACTCAAACATTTGAACACTTATACCTTTGATGTGCGTTAAAAAACCGACACGAAATGGCAAAGCGCACTTCAGTGATCAAATATGTGACAATAGTATCAAATGCCCGTGCCATACATGCGAACACTTATTTAAGCACATAATTGCGCACATGTCTGACGCCGGCATTACAACGTAGTCCGTGCGACCGTCTACGTGAATGCCCACCTTTAGTATACTGAAGTATTTGACGTTAACAGCCCGATAGATGGCGTTGTTTCCCTATGAAATAAGTGGGAACTTTCCTCACTAGTTGACGCTAAGTAAAAGAACTGTGATATTATAAAGCAAAATGCACACGCATGCTAATATAGAATACCGTGGTAAATAGAAATTCAGCAAATTACCTGCGGCAAAGCCTTAAGACCAGCGCAATGCTCAATAACTTGGTACAGTTGGTAGTCGTCCAACATCCAAGCGTCACGGTACGCCATGAACATCTTGAAGGAGTTGATTCCGTACTGCTCGGTCACCAATTGCTCCATCTCCTTCTTTACTGATGGCGACCACCAGGTCACGCCGACGTGGAGACCGTAATCGCAGCATACCTGGAACAAAAATGTTGGTAGGATCAGTAAAATGCAGCTGGAAAGATTAAGCATTACCAACCTTAACTCTACATGCAGCCCATAGATACTCTGTTTCAGTATATATGGGCTGTAATGACCATTTAACCTACGGTGAACTGCATACTTGATTGCTACTTTAATCTTCCTATGAAAAAAAATACACTAAGTAATTATAACAAGTATATATTTTTTCTGCACTTCCCAAAGGTTGGCTGGTAGAGAATGCTTTTTAAAATTTGCATTAAGTATACATCATAAATAAATATTGTGTTAATGTATAATTTATACACATATATACATATAATACTTGCATACTAATTAGAAAAAATTTGAACAACTCACTCCATACTAACTTAACATTTACAAAAGTTAAACAAACAACGTCTCGGTCCGCGCATCGTGCGAGTTTCATAGTTACGCCTAAGATCCGAACCAATTACGGTAAGAAGACTATAAGTTACGAAGGCGCACGGCTTTATAACAAATTACCCTCATCATTAAAAAATATTACTTCACCTAAACAATTCAAAAAACAAGTTGCCCAATACATTACCGATAATTTTTAATTACTTTTGAGCAAATTGCATAATCTTATCTATTATTATATTTTTATTTTTCTGTTTTGTAACTATAATTGTAACGAACGACAAATTGTAAAACTTTCATGATGTTATTGTTCTCAAGTAAGTGAAAATGTGTCTTTTTGAGAATAAATTCTTTAAACCTAAACCTAATTTTACATAAAATTAATATGGCATTGTTTGACCTGTTTTACCGCAAAAATAAGCAATTTTTGAGTGTTTATTTCAAATAAAATAATTAGGTATCTCACTATACAATTTACCTTAAGTAATTTTGTAATTATTTATAGATAGACTGTAAACAGCGACATCTATATTACTTAGGCACAACTAGAACTACGACTTGCGATTCCACTTAAGACCAACAGATGGCGTCTTCAGTGACGAACGAAGTATGAGGAACAAAAATGTAAATGTTTTCATAATTATATATAAAAAGTAATTATTACGTGACCATAACAATTAGACGCATAAAACAAAAGCGGTTCCGTACCCCGCACGTCGCTTCTAACCCCGCGCATCCCCTAGTGACGTGCAGTCGTGTATCGCCTAGGTGTTTACGTAGCCAGCACGTGTTTAATGTTATTTCGTTATAATGTTAGATTAATGTTAATTTTTAACCAACTTCTTTAAAATTATTATTCAATTTGTTGAATATTCGTCAATAAACTTCAAAATGGGTAGGAAAAAGACTATTCGTGGAGGAGAAAGGACTCTTACATTCAAACTATGCATTTTTTTATCAAAAGAAAATGCATAGGCTCAATATTCGTGTCTCCCAAGTCGAAAATAGGGAGAGTGCTGCAGCAGGCATCAATCTCTTACATAAATAAAAATGTATGCGTGTACTAGCGTACACTCGTAAGAAGTGAAACTTCTTTATGACGTTATTTTTCAAAAAATAATTTACTATATGCAACTTTACAGAAATTGGTTAATTATAGTTAAATTAGATAAAGTTTAATAAAAGGCTTTTATTAAACTTTATCTAATAATCTAATCTATAATAATCTATCTAATATCACGCGTGGTAGGGATAAGAAAAAGATGGCGCGTAACGAAAAAAAAGATGGCGCGTAACAGAAAAAGATGGCGCGTAACGAAAAAATGTTACACTAAATTATTTTCCAACCCCGATAAAGAAGTTTCACTTTCCCTTCAAAAAGAAAGAAAATATTTCATGTCTGCGAATATATCAAACACACGAAAGTGCTTTAATAAACACACGATTATTGAATATACACCACTATGGCGTATATTTTAATAATGATATACCTACATATTCTTGATATTTGGTAATAGAATATACTTCGGAAAATCCGGAATGGAAAATCCCTATTTCTAATGACGTTTCAAGTGTCATGCGCCTAATTGTTTTGGTCGAGTATATATTTAATTTTATTACCTTATTATCAGCTTTTTCTCTCCAGTTGTTGTAGGCTTCCAGTAAAGACTGCCCTTTCTGTGGCAACACGAAGTCCACTGTAACAAAAGTTTCATGATAAATTCTATATAGTAGGGGAGCCCAAGAGGGGATTTTGGGACATACTCGAGCGCGGCAGATTAATATGAAGTAAGATAGTTTATATATTGATAAGTACCTCCAGCCTCCCACCCCCTTAGGTGACGCTCAAATCGTCAGATTAGCAAATTGGACATATCTTAGGTTCTAATTCACCTCCGCTTATCCTAATCTGGCGCGCTTGAGTGAGTCAAGACGTCGTACTTATTATGCAACTTTGTTAACCTCCTCCCCCCCCCCCAAGGATACACTTAAATCGTCATAATAGCAAATTAGACATATTTTAGGGTGTAATTAACCTCACTTTGCCCTAACATGATGCATTCGAGTAATTCCATGTCATAGATTATTTAAAAAAAAATTGAAACTCTGTAGACGCTTATCCCACCACTCAACGAGAAAACAATAAAGGACCACTTATCCTTCCTATCATTTTATCTACCAAACCTAATAAGTTTCCGCGACGCTCGAGTAACTCCACATTTAGCATCCTGGGCTCCCCTACTAATACAGAATGGTGACAAGCAGACCAGTCCACACAACCCAAATTATATTGCTCGCTTCTCTCTCATACACAGTTGTAGCACGGTAATAGTAAAGATATTATTACCGGGGATGTACTTAGTTTAATTTATATATGTAACATATATAACGAAGTGATTGTGTGACGTCAGGAAGGCCAGGAGTCTTACATTACTGTCCATTCTTGAAGATTTCAAGTAAAACACACGAGTTATACTTCTTCTATTTATTCACAGTTGAGGAGGTCCGATCGCTTCGACGGTTAAACAAGAATCTTTTAATGCCGGCGGTCGCTCGCCTTTTATAATAAAATCGCGTGAGGTGACAATAACACATATATGGAGGGTAGACTAAATTACAATTCTAAAAATCACTAAATATTGCTAATTTAATAAACAAACAATTTTCGATCTTTAAACTAAATAAAATCATTATATTCGGCAACGTGTTTTTCATAAATACGCGGTGTCGCGCCGACACATATGATACATGAAGGTATGTATCACGTACACCTGATGGTAAGTGGCCACTGAAGCCACTTACCATCAGGTCAGCCATTGCACGTTTTCATTTCTGTATTTGGCTATACCATGGAATGTAATTTGCAAAGATTGCAAAGTTATATAAAAATGTATAAAATTTATGTTTTAAGGAACCGCAACATATAAACTTGTACTAAATGGACTGCAATGAATCCCAGGTAGAATTAGTTTTGTCGTTTTTCCCCACTTCTATTTACAATGACCACGGTCAATGTCGTCTTTACCATAAGGGCACTCGGGGGCCCCCATCCTCAGAGAGCCTCGAAGGGACGGCAATTTTTCGCACATTTAATAACGAAATATTCGGGTCGGGTGCATTACACATTTCTCGTTGCACGAAAGTTATCGGAGCCCTTTTAGAATGAAAAGAAACTACATCATATTTTCTTTACATTGCAAAAGGGCCCCGAATTCTTGTGTCCCCAAGGGCCCCAGCATAGTCTAAGACGGCCCTGACCACGGTCGGCAGACATAGTTTAGGCCGCTCTAAGGGTCGCTGGACCGAAAGCCCTAAGGAGTTTCGTGGTTGTGGATAAGAACAATAGAGGACCGAGCATTGTGGTACACCTTGGAAGAGGGCTACGTACAGCTATGTTTTCTCTATAAGATGGCAAACGAGCATGCAGTCTACCTGACGGTAAGTGGTCACTGGCGCTCATTGACATATTTTATTTCATATTTTAAAGGCGGTAGAACCAGTGTAGTACGACCGGGGAAGTAGCACCGCCACAACTATTTCTAGCGTGAAGCCTTTCTTGCGTTTCCGTGGAAGGATGTGGTTGCAGGTTCACTTTTGTATGAGGCGACCATCATAGTCCTCGGGAGCAGCAACGCATCTGTGATTGACTTCAGATAGCCGCATACCTAAGTGAGCCGGAAACCACACCTTCCACCAAAACGCAAGAACTGCTTCACTCTAGAACCGAATAACAACCGAATATTCGACGCATGTCTAATGATTAACAATTAATTAAAACAACTCACAGATAGTAGTAGTCCCACCAGCAACAGCCGCTCTGGTACCCTTGTAGAAATCATCCGCGGTCTTGGCTCCCATCATCTCGAGCTCGAAGTGGGTGTGGGGGTCGATACCACCCGGCATCACCAGCTTGCCGGTCGCGTCGATGGTGCGGGTACCGCCAGGTATGATGAGGTTGCGGCCCACTTGCCTAGGGAGAAGTTTAGTTCGTTATATTCTTTATACTACTACTACTACGTTCTTTATACTATAAATACAAGTAACGGATAGTTGTAGTTATATGATTTTTTATTATATTATGTCACTACTAGTATAAAACAACGTTATTTCCCGCTGTCTGTCCCTATGTATGCTTAGATCTTTAAAACTACGCTACGGATTTTAATGCAGTTTTTTTTAATAGATCGAGTGATTCAAGACAAAGGTTGTCATGTACAATACATGCATGGAGGAACACTGATAATTTTAGATTTTTTACTTTTAGGCGGAACGAAGTTCGCCAAGTCAATTAGTATTTTATAAACTTACTTGTATGTGTTTCACGGAAAATAAAGTATTTAAAAAACATCACCAATTCGCACTCGGCCAGCGCGGTGAACTATGGCTTAAAGCTGTCTTATTCTGAGAACAGACCAGTGCACAGCAGTGGGCCAATAATGAGTGGACGACACAAGAGACATCCGTCGATTAAGTCAAATAATTAAGGGTGACGGCAGGTAAAATGTCATCAATGTAACGAGAAGGAGTGGGGGGAGGCCCAGCTTAATGTTTCTTTTTTTAAAAGAAATTGTGTTAAAATTAAAACGCATTATTAAGTAATATGCCGCGGACGGATTAGTATGAAAATTTGCACGATTGTAGTGGATTAGAGAGTAGAGAAGGAGTGCAGAATGTTAATATTTATTTCAAATAATGCATGTATCGTACATAAAATCAACTAAAAACACATTACACACACTACCGTGAATTTGTCACAAACACATAAATAATAAACGAAATAGAACTTTCAATGTCTTACTATGAAAACATAACGCCAGGAATGCCACGGTCTTTGTCAAAATACCCGCTATTGCTTTTAAATGCGGCATAGCTAATTAAAACTTTTTTTTATATATTTAACGGGTGCGTTCAGACTTACTTGAAAATTATTACATTTTATTTGAATTTGAGATATATTCGTTCTACTTTGGACAATATGAAGTTTAGTTTTTGAATTTTGAAATTACGGTCGAATTTAGACCGATGCTACGAGTGACTAGTTAATAATTGGGTTAAATAAAGCAAAACATGTTTTTCTTCTATTTTTGAACAATGGAGGTGAGACAAATATCACTTCATCTCACCAAGAGTAGAAGGATACTAATAATCGTAAATTTTAGACCTCCCCTATACGTCGTACTCCATGTTAATCAGACGATATATAACCTTCATATGTTCGTACCTACTCTCAGGTGTATTTCAAATTTGTTAAAGTTTTTTTAAGGTATTGACGACCCGCGTGGCGGACCCCCTACCGGTCGGATGCACAATAGGTCCCGGGTTCAATTCCCGGCCAAACATGTATCTGAATGATGAGTTTAGATACATGTTCTGAGTCTGGGTGTTGGTGTATTCGTCTTGTGTATGTTCATGACACCCATGACACAGGAGAAAATCCTAGTGTGGGACTATGGCGTAGAAAGCATGTTTAAGGTAACATTTCAGGTATACGAATCGGTCTCATTAAAAATACCTAATTTTTACAAAGCTATAAGTTTAACTCGGTTGAATAATAATTGTTTTTCAAAATGACATTCCTATCTATTTTCAATATTACGTGCCCATTCTCTATATTACGTAAACGAGAAAGTAACAAAAGCCGGTTTATAACACTGTTTTGAATCTAGATAAATTGACTACGATAATTAACTTCATCTCTCATTTTTATAGGGCTATAAAAACAGTCTCGAAATATTCGTGCATAAAAAACCCTGGCCAAGTACGACTCGGACTCGTGAAGGAAGGGTTCCGTAACAATATCTAAAACCACGTTTCTTTTATGGTGGCCCCATTTAATTTTTAATTTATTTTAATGTTATTATTTATTTAGTATTATATATAGCGAAGTGGGACGCGTGATATAACGAGGTGTTCATTACTTACCATTCTCGGAGGTTTCAAGTAAATGTTCCAGTAGGATTGGATCGCCAAAGTAAACGATACATTATGTACAACACTGTTATATTCTCACGATTTCACACTTTATACAATTTCAGAATACATTCGGGCAGAGTAACGTCTTACACTTGTAAAATGTTTAGAATGATCCATATTACGATAATACCCTCCCTTTTATACTAAAAATGGCAGGCGTTAAGGAAACAGTCACAGAGACAAAAACATTACTATTAATCTATTACATTATATAAAATTAAATATATGCATTTATAATATTTATTTATATAACCATTTATATTTATTTATATTGCGACTTCTATTGATTTATGATATTTATAATAACATGGCACGATCAATTTAAATACAATCATTATATAGATTCTTATGGATGTTTATAACTAATGTAGTGATTAGTTTAAAAGTAGTGTCCCCAGGCAAGCTACTTGTTGGTTTGTAACATAAATTTTATTCAAAGTTGAGGAGGTCCGAATGCTTCGACGGTTAAACAAGAATATGTTCCTACCCGCTGGCGCTCGCCTTTTTATAATAAAGTTCGGTGAGGTGACAGTAACAAATTTATGGAGGGTAAACTAAATTAACATCTTTAGAAATCACTAAATATTGTTAATTTTATAAACAATCAATTTTCGTTCTTTAAAGTAACAAAAATAATCATTTTCGTCAACGTATTTTTGATATTATATGTCGGCGCGACACCGCGTATTTATGAAAAACACGTCGCCGAAAATAATTATTTTAGTTTAAAGATCGAAAATTGTTTGTTTATTGAATTGGCAATATTTAATGATTTTTAGAGTTGTAATTTAGTTTACCCTCCATAAATTTGTTATTGTCACCTCACCAAACATGTTATAAAAAGGCGAGCGAACGCCGGTAAAAAAAGATTCTTGTTTAACCGTCGAAGCGATCGGACCTCCTCAACTGTGAAGAAATCGAAGAAGTTTACTGCTGTGTTTTACTTCAATTCTTAAAGAAAGGAAAATCTTCAAGACTCCTGGCCTTCCTGACGTCACATCTAATGCTATTACTTCGTTATATATATTATATTTATATTATTAAATATTCCATGAACATTTCAAGCGTCTAACTGTTGCCGAAATTATTATTGAGCAAAAAAAAAATCGTTTGTTGTAAGGAAGCCTCTTAAATATTTGTTTTATATTGTTTTTAATATTTGTTTTTATAAAGGCAACAGAAAAACATAATCTGTGCATTTCAACTATTTAGCTATATTTAGCATTCTGGGAACTCATCCTATGGACAGTAATTTGGATGCAGATTTTTATTTTTAATTTGGCATTTTGTCTCTTTTTAAATTTAAGTTATTATTTTGTATATACATATAATTATGTTAATTTATATTATATTAATTTTATTTTAATTATTTCATATTTTGTCATATTCAAATTAATAAATTATTTTTTAGCTATTATGGTTCATGAGTTACAGCCTGGTGACAGACAGACAAGGTGGTAGAACCAGTGCAGTTCGACCGGGGAAGTGCCACCGCCACCTATTCTAGCGTGAAGCATTTCTTACGTTTCGATGAAAGGGTGTGGTTGCCGGCACACTTTCAAAGGAGGCGACCATCATATCCCCGGGAGCAGCAACGCATCTGTAATTGACTTCATGGAACCCATGTTCAGTATGAAGTTGATTACAGATGTCCATGGGCGGAAGTGGCCACTTACCATCAGGTGGACTGCATGTTCGTTTACTACTTCAGTCAGACAAAAAACAACAAGTTTTAGTAATAGGGTCCCGGTTTTTACACTCTACGTGCGGAACCCTAACAAGGAGCCAATATCCCGCTGACTCATCTATTTGTTGTGATTTATTCTCAAACAGCAATTCAATTCAGCCAATAAAAGTGTGAACATTTGTGTTATATTAGAGTCAATAGAATCTTATTAACCCTCACAATGCCACGCGGGAATGTCATTTATGGAGAAAATATTTTTATTGGTATTATAATTGACCTCGAGGTGGATTGTGTGAATAGCTGACATAACATTGACGCCCTGCGTCATACCAGGCTGACACGCAATGGGTTCCGGGTTTGATTCCTGGCTATTCAGGTATCCGATGACAAATTAAGTTTTTTTTAAATACAGAAGTAACAAACGAGTACGCGGTCCACTTGGCGTTAAACGGCCACTGCCAGCCATGTAAGGTAGTAGAACCAGTGTAGTTCGACCGGGGAGGTACCACCGCCACACCTATTTCTAGCGTGAAGCAATTCTTGCGTTTCGTTGGAAGGGTGTGGTTGCCGGCACACTTTCACATGAGGCGACCATAGGTTCTATTTGAATTCAAGCACAGATGCGTTGCTACTCCCGAGGACTTAGTCGCCTCAAATAAAAGTGTGCCGTCAACGACACCCTTCCATCGAAACGCAACAAATGCTTCACGTGAGAAATAAATGTGGAGGTGGTACCTCCCTGATTGGACTACACGGGTTCTACCACCTGACAAAAATATTAAGCGGTCCCGTGAAATAAATTGCATTTGCCGCCATTTTAATTTGGTTGCCATACTTGAATTACAAGAAATAAACAAGATTTCTGATAATTTTTATTTAAAAAAAATAGAACTCAAACAATACTCAATATTAATTAACGATAGGCAGGCAAACATATACAGCCCGTATTAAAATTTACTTCAATAGCCATTACAGGGTCAGGGAAATGTTCTATGGTTTTCTAATAAAAGTCGGGTTCAAAATTAACTTAATAAAATTATACGTTCGCGAATACAAAATTATAATTCAAACTGCCACCATATACGGCATGATGACGGAAGCCGGTTTGTTAAGCGTTTCCGGCGCATGCGCAGCGTTGTTCCTAATTCGAATGTGTTGAAAATGGCGCGGTTCCTCGTTAAGTTGAGATGTCCGTTGGCGCATTTCAATTTTATTGCTGTTAATAAAACACTTTATAATTATACTGTGGCATATTCATATGGTTCTATCACAGAACGCAATTAATGCTTTCAAGTATCAAAAGCAAAAGAAATTGCATATTAAATTGAATAAAAATATATATTTAACAAAAAATGGCAAAATATAAATGCTTGTATAAATCTATATATTAATACGTGAAGCAAAAATTTGTGACGTGTTTTTAAGATACTTGCCGCAGGCGGAGGAGTGTGAGATTACGCAGGGTTTTAGTTGATGTAGAGAAGGATTGCGCAATACTAATATTTTTTTCAAATAATGCATAAAACATACATAAAATCAACTAAAAACACATTACACTCACTATCTTGCATTTTACAAACACATACATAATAAACGAAATATAACATTCTTGCTATGAACACATAACGCCAAAACTGTCAGATGTCTTTGTCAAAATACCCGCTATTGCTTTTCAATTTAATAACTCATAATTGGCTGTATGTTTAGTCTGTAAGATTTGTTGTTTTTTTTTTAAATTTAAGAGCTGTGGCTTTGTTGTTAATAAATAAAAAAATAAATACATTTATTTATTTAAATTAGGGTCGCATTTCGACCATTGTGACGGGTTACTAGTTTATAGAAAATAGGTATTTTCAAAAAGAAGTCAATACCTTTACTATTGAAATGATAGACGGACAGATATCCATAAAAACTAGATGCAGGCGGCGATAAAAAAACTTCAATAAATTAATAGAAACGTCTCCGATTTCTTTCAAACTCGAAACATCATAATTATTATTGCCGTGTTAAAAAACTTTTACCTGCAAAATTAAGAATGAATGATTTGCACTTTACTACCCACCGTTCCAATTTCGTAGCTCGATTGGTAATAAATTCGAAAATAATTTTGGATATTACTTGTTTTTGTTGTTTTTTATTAACAATAAACATGGATTATTGCTAATGTGATATGTAAATTTGGAAAGGATCCAAAAACAAGTAAAGGATAATATTAGCTTTTTTCCGTTTTATGGAGAAACACGCAATGCCTTTTTTTCGATTGAAGTAGCAAACGAGCATGCGGTCTACGTGATGGTAAGTGGTTACAAACACCCATGGAACCGGGTTCCTATCTGAAGTCAATCACAGATGCGTTGCTACTCCCGAGGACTAGGATTGTCGCATCGTATAAAAGTGTTCCGGCAACCACACTTTCCCATTGAAACGCAAGGACTTTTTTATAATAATGAAGTAGCAAACGAGCACGGACTGCATGCTCGTTTGCCTGATGGTAACTGGTCACCGCCGCCCACAGACATCTGTAAGCAACTTCACTTAGAATATAGGTTCTATCTGAAGTCAATCACAGATGCGTTGCTACTTTCCAAGGATTAAGACACCATTCCGGCGAATCGCAAGAATTGCTTCACGGTAGAAATAAGTGGAGGCAGTCGCTACCCAGTCTATGTAAGTTCTATCACCTTGCAAATAGTGTACATATGCAAGGATATACATATGTGGTATATGTAAACAAAAATGTTAGTCATTTCCGTCACAAATGTCACAATATAGGTGTGTTACACTCACACATACACATGTATACGAACAGTTTACGCTACGTTTGTTTACAAACACTATTGTTTCACTTTTGCACTGCTATGCGTTTACTACGTTAAGATAACTGATGTACGATGTGTGTTTTATGATTGCATTCTTGGAAAACGGGTTAAGAACACGTAAAGAATTCAAGACTTCGTTATTAGACTGACTATTTCCTACGGCATCGCTCGCTTTGATCATGTTTACCATTGTAATGAGTTTTTTTTTATCTGATTGCAAACGAACATGCGGTCCACCTTATGGTAAGTGGTCACTGCCGTCCATGGACATCTGTAAGCAACTTGAAATAGAACATGAGTTCTATCTGAAGTCAATCACAGATGCGTTGCCACTCCCGAGGACTACGAATTCGCATTCGCAAGAATTGTGCTAATGGTTTTCGAATATAAAATACCAGTGCATTGCAAAAAAAGGTCGCCAAATCTATTCAAATAGAAATCTAACTGCAATTTGACAACCCAAAAAAAGTCGCCAAATCTAGTTCCTCCAGCCACCTACACCAAATAAAAAAAAACAACATCCGCATTTGATTCGCGAATCGGTAAGGGATATTCGCATTCGCAAATATTCAAATGACATCACTAGTACAGCACGTTACAGTCCATGTAGTTCCAGGATCAGCATAGGGCTACGATATCCCTGCTTGTCGTAAGAGACGACTAAAAGGGGCTTCCGAGATTGCGGGCGGTTAGAGTGGGAGCTTGAACCGTCCAGCCAGGCGATCCCGGGAAGGACGGTGGTACGTGTAAAGTGCAACGCGCTCAGAGGATTCCTCTTGCGTTCCTTTGGAGATCCCAGAGTCCTCTTTGTAGCGCCGAGGACGACACTGGGGTTAGTGCGGTAAAAATCCCACACAACCCTGCGTCGCTCCCACGACGTCGGGTATCTTTTGAAGGTTTCTCCCTCGAAAACAAAAAAAAAGGACAGCACGTGGCATTCTTATTTTTCTTATACGTGTATTCTTGTTTAGGATCCGAGTCATACCATAAACTCGTACCAAACTCTCACTCATACCTGCACAAGCAGATCAGCTACCGAAAGCATTATAATAGACAAATCGCTTGCATCTATCATGCATGCCGTGCATTTATCATTTGGCTAGAGATAGCGGCGGGCTGGGCTGTAAATGTACTACAAATTTTGCATTTTTGATTCTAAACATTACATACTCGTATGTTTATTTATTTATTATTTCATTTCACCTCTTAACAAAAAAGTTATAATAGGGTAAACCTAATGCGTTATGGCATTCTCTATCTCTAAATCTCTCTATTAAAATTACGAATCAAAAAGATAGTCAAAAATTCTAAAAATGGTATAAATTTCTATCGTTACTTAATCTCCTGGATGGTGGCGACAGCTGAGGTAGTTGAGTTGGCGCTGGTTATGACGGTGATGGTGGTAGGTTGCAGTTAGGGTGTGACTTAGATTAGAGCAAGTATTTTTTTTCTTTTTTTAAAGTTTTTGTTTCTATCGACAGTCCTCATGACTATGTCAGGTTTTTCACTATACCAGACTTTGGATTAATTTCTTCGTATATGTCGGAGGGACACCGCATATTTACGAAAAACACGTTGCCGAAAACAATTATTTAAGTTAGCTTACAGATCGAAAATTGATTATATCGGAGTGGCCGAAAGCACCGGCTGATATCGAACGATCAACCCATCTACCTGTTTCTATTTGCTTTTCCTATAAAAGGGGACTTAGGACTACGGTGGGCACGCATTTAATTTGGATACGTCTCAGGGTATGGACCGCTGTCTGTTTCAACAGACTCCTCCTAGCCCTATCTAAAATAATTTCTTGGTACCCTTTCTAATGTCCGAAGGCTCGACTAACCTGGCTTGTACTTCGTCATATATATAACCCTACTATTACCCATACACTTTTTCGTGCAAAAACTTTCACTAATAACATAACCAGGCTAGCTACCGAAAACAATTGACAAATCGTCTTGCATATGTCATAGGCATGCCATGCATTTATCATCTGGCTAGACACACCGGCGGCGGCTGAAAATCGATACCCTTCCGGAACGAGATTCGTAGGCTTGCGGTACGGTGAACCCTGTAAGTACAGACGTATTGAGTACTGATCCAATTCTCTTATAGATTTTTGGTAATAATATAACGATTAATAATGCTAAACTCATAGCCTCATTTGTGATGGGTTCTATGTATTCAAACAAATCGACACACATTCATCATTCACACCCACACAGACATCATTTAGATGTGTGTATAGCTGGGGATTGGACACGGCACCCACTGCATGTCTAAGAGATGAGATAGAGTTACTAGTCTTGACAACCCCCGTGGCGATGTGGTTACCATACCGGTCTGACACGCAGCGGATTCCGGGTTCTATTCCCAGCCAGACAGGTATGTGCATGACGAGCTTAGGTTCTAGTATCTTCATAGTAAAAATAACAATCAAGCATGCAGTTCATATGATGGTAAGTGACCACTGCCAGTCAATGCTGAATTTATATGTATAATTAATTTCAGATAGAACGCTTGTGGTTCCACCTTTGATGTACATTCAACACATCTATTTCTACAAGCGGAACAAATGACGTTACCAACTAACTTTCATTTCAGGCAACCATTTTAGACATCGGAAGTACAATCTATGATTGAATTCAGATAGAATCCTTGTTCTAAGTATATGAGTTTTAAGTATATGAGTTGTTCTAGCATAATACCACCACCTTCTGGTTCTACCACCTCTGTTTCAAGGTGGTAGAACCAGTGTAGTACGACCGGGGAAGTACTACCGCCACACTTATTTCTAGCGTGAAGCATTTCTTGCGTTTCGATAGAAGGGTGTGGTTGCCGGCACACTTTCATATGAGGCGACCATCATAGTCCTAGGGAGTAGCAACGCATCTGTGATTGACTTGGATGATGATGATTGATGGAACCCATGTTCTGTATGTAGTTGATTACAGATGTCCATGGGCGGCATTGACCACTTACCATCCGGTGGACTGCTTGACTCGAATCACGTAAAGATCTACTACGAGTAAATAATACCCCTATTTACACCTACGAGAATCTAAGTAGGTCGGTGTAATATAAGCAAAGAAGACCATGACTCCTTAAGATTTATGCCAAGAGCGGGTATTGAGAGCAAATCGTGCAACGTGTGGGTCGTCCAGGATGCAGCATTTGAATCAGCCTACGTCTAGACTAGACATTACTGACCTAGGACTAAAAATATAACTATTGGCGACTTGCGTAGTACAGTGATAGTCGTTTGATCTAGAATGATTCAGACATCTAAATGAAGAATTTAGATTTATCTGGGTCTGGGTTTTTGTGTACGCATCTCTGTGCTTATATAATGCAGAAAGCGCTATTTTACAAGAGATAACTTGTGATTGAACATTAAGTTACCACCAAAAGATTCGAATAGAAACAGCAAATAACTTATATGATTGGTCATTACCGCCTACATCTGTAAGCAATATTTGTGTTGGTAATGGATACTTCAGAGTGCAGCAATGATACCGGTTTGAAACCGGTTTATTACCGATAAAATGCAAGGATTTTAATTATTAGCTAGGCGAAAATTTGAATTTGGATTATTATAATGTAGATATAAAAATCATATCATATAAAAAAACACAAGTTTGTTGTAACAACTCTTAATACATATCCGATTGTAACCCGAAAGTAGCCGAGTGTAGCCGACATGCTAAGTTTGATGTGTACAATTTCTGCCTATGTTTCAGTCTTTATCACTGACTAAGGCACACCCAATGATAGTTTGTGTAGGAGTTACTTAGCTTGATTAGCAACGCCATTAGCACTAGGCCGATGGAAGTACTCGGCGATGTTCTAATTAACATGGCATCATTCAAAGAGAAAAATACTAAGTTACCATTTTGCTATGCTAGAAAAAACATCGAATCGAGAAACTATAATGTTCTATTGTCATTTTAAGGTGCTAAAACCAGTGTAGTTTGACCGAGGAGGTACCACCGCCACACCTATTTCTAACGTGAAGCATTAATTGGAATTCGATGTAAGGGTGTGGTTGCCGGCTCACTGTTATATGAGGCGACCTTCCTAGTCCTCGGGAGTAGCAACGTATCTGTGATTGACTTAAGATTGAACCTATGTTCCATATGAAGTAGGTTACAGATGTCCATGGGCGGCGGTGACCACGTACCATCAGATGGACTGCATGCTGGTTTGCTACTTCAATCAGATAAAAAAAATATATATTAGAAATCTTTAGAACGAAGTTTTACCTAATTTTACTAAAACAGTGGAAGTCCTCGTGACTGTCATTATGCTGATATGACGTAGTTTTTCTTTTTTATGAGGTTTTTACAAATTTAAAAATTCTAAAAACTGTCGTAGGCCCTCGTAAATAATTTTATTTTTAGAATGACATCCTGGACACTGGTTCTACCTTCAATAATACCACCTTCAATAATTGAAAAATAGGCATTACACCCACACGGTGACGCCATTACGCTATTGTGTCATTTGATTGATTCATTTACATGTTCCCACGATTAAGGTCTTGTTTATGTAAAACTCATCTTTTATCAATATTGCTATATCTTTTCCGTCTATAATTACTTATTATACAAAAATTTAAATAAACCAGGTCATATTTAAAAATATTCTCTCATTATGAATGTTCTTTATATGGAATGCATTAAGATTTATAAGTAATTTAATATATACATTTGCATTATTGTGTTTTAATGAAATTGATCAGATATGTGTATTTATAAGTATATTCACAATGTTCATATGTATAGGTTAATGTAATAATTAATTAATGTAAACTGCAGTAAATGTTAAGATTTATCCATCTGTACCAGTAAATGTGATAAGATCTGAGATCATTATTTATTTCAAACTTTTACTTATTATTATTATTATCGTTCACGTGGTATATAGGAGTAGGTTTAGTTAAGATTTTTTGTGACATTGAATTAGCAAACGAGCATGCAGATGGTAGGACTAGTGTAGTTCGACCGGGGAAGTACCATCGCCACACCTATTTCTAGCGTGACATAATTTTGCGTTTCGATGGAAGGGTGTGGTTGACGGCACACTTTTATATGAAGCAACCATCATAGTCCTCGGGAGTAGCAAGTATTGGATCTATCACCTTTAAAAACTCAAGAGATAAATACGGTAAATGTAAAATTAAAATAGATACTGGTGTTCGGCGGAATTTCTCGTATGGTATATAATGTATATCAATAAATGGGTAGAGTAACAAAAGGATAATACACTTTACACGAATAAATATTGTATAATAAATATTAAGTAACTCTTTGCATGTTCGATTCCCGAGATATTCCCGATACCACCCCACATTTATGTGTTTGTTCAATGAAATAGTGTTAAGAGGTGGTGTCTTCTTGTTTGTGTAAACATCAAATCCAAGGCCTTCTGACTTAGTCATCCAGAACGCATCTGTGGTAAATAAGATTAACCTTATTTAGATTTGATTACTAACGTTTGTGAGCGCCAGTGGCCACTGGATGGCCACAGGTGGACTGCATAGTTATTTGTTACTATATGAAAAGGCCTTCTAAATTCTTCTAATTCTATCTATACTAATATTATAAAGCTGAAGAGTTTGTTTGTTTTGTTTGAACGCGCTAATCTCAGGAACTACTGGTCCGAATTGAAAAATTCTTTCTTTTTTGAATAGACCATTTATCGAGGAAGGCTTTAGGCTTTATAACATCACGCTGCAACAAAATGACGCAGACAGTCGTGGGTAACAGCTACAATTTATAAAGCTGAGGAGGTTGTTTGCAAAAATAAATCATGCCCAAAATAACTATTCCACGCGGACAAAGTCGCGAGCACAGCTAGTACTATATATGACCTTCTAAACTATAGGAAAATATGTGAATGTAACCATTTATTTTTCTTATCTACTGCCTAAATAAAGCTTTTTTGGCTATCGGTAATATTTTAGTTGTTTTAGCCATAGGCTTATCTTATCAATTTTGTGATATAATAAATTTATTAATGTGTGTATGAATTATTTTGCTCGTGGATAAAACGTCTATTATTATAGTTGTATAGCTGCTTATTATTTACTAGTTGACCCGGCGAACTTCGTTCCACCTAATAGTCAAAAATCTAAAATTGACAGTTTCTCTACTTATACATGTATTTTACATAAAAACCTTCCCCTTGAATCACTTTATCTATTAAAAACTGCATTAAAATCCGTAGCGTAGTTTTAAAGATCTAAGCATACATAGGTAGGTACAGACGGCGAGAAGCGACTTTGTTTTATACTATGTATACTGTTCTACATGTCGTTGTTTACAGATGTCAATGTGTGGCAGTGGTCACTTACCACCAGGCGAATTAAAAAGCAAATGTAATTAGGTATATATTATAGTCAATTTTTGTTGTAATAATAGTTTGATTTACATTATAGCAGACTAATTATAATAAGTGGCAAGGCATCAGGTAGATGATGTGTTGCTTTTAGAGTAGGTTTCAGATATCCATGGGCGGCAGTGACCACTTATAAATTGGACAGCTTAATTTCTACTTCAATTTTCCAAAAACGGCTGGCAGTTGCTTTCATTAAATAACATAAAATTGGTCCGCGATTTTCTTAAATATTACAGTTGACGTAACTCTAGAACACGCGATATGGTCACGATTTACCATAACTAATGTTCATGGTAAACGCCCATGAGTTGCGTCACCGTCGAAATGGTATTAAGGAAGGGTTTGCTGGGGTTGTACGTTGCGTGCGGAATAGGAAATGAGAATAAAAACCAATATAGTTAAAGACTATGTAGCTGGAAATGAGAATAAAATACAAATTTCGGCTACAGTTAAAGATTATTTCGCGTTTTTGCAAGGTGGTAGAACCAGTGTAGTTCGACCGGGGAAGTACCACCGCCAACCTATTTCTAGCGTGAAGCATTTCTTGCGTTTCGATGGAAGAGTGTGGTTGCCGGCACACTTGCACATGAGGCGACCATCATAGTCCTCGGCAGTAGCAACGAATCTGAGGTTGACTTCAAATGACCCATGTTCTTTACGAAGTTGATTACAGATGTCCATGGGCGGTAGTGACTACTGGCACTTACCATTAGGTGGACTGCATGCTCGTTTGCTACTTCAGTCAGATAGAAAAAAAGGCAAACCCACGATTTTTTGCAGTAATTTATTATAGCGATTAGTCAACGCCCGTCTGTCACGAAGTGCTTATTCATACGTCATTTTAGGCACATCATTATTTGCAAGGTATAACGTATATGGTTCAACTGTAGAGGTACCACACCTATTTCTACTGTGAAAAAAGTTTCCCAAGAGCCACCAACAGTGACTTATCAAGCGCTCAGCGCCGCAAGTGAGCTTTAAACGTTCATCGAAAATGTACAAGACAATGTGAAAAAACACTGCAAATGATATTTGTCAAGTCGCTCAGTGCTGTTACTTCCACCGCAAAGCCAACGACTTTTCAAGCCCATTTTTCATGGCCTTCGTATGACATGTAGCTTTTTCTGGTGACAGCAAGGTTACGTCAGTTTCGTGACTAAATCATATCTACAGTCTTTTTGCGATTGTATCTACTGAATCCCTGCGAAAATTCACCACGGGCAACTTTCCTAAGAATAAGAATAAACATTAGCTAAGCCCGGTCACGATTCGGTTTGCGCAATCTGATATTTCCCGAGGGATCTTCGGGATTACCTACAAGAATATTTAAACGTTGTTTAAAAAAATGTATAAATACGCTTCAACTTCACGAGTTTTGCGGATATAGAAATAATGAAAACCAATTTTATTATATACATTGTGTATTATTTTAATGTTATTAATATAAATATGTAAATGAGACACTTTGTGAGTATGTATGTATGTATGTTTGTTCCTCATTCACGCAATAAATACTGGTATGATTTTACTGAAATTTGGCACACATAGTTTATGATCTAGATAAACACATAGGAAGCGGGCAGCGCCGCTGGAATAGCCTAGTGTTAAAATAAATGATGTATGTCATGGCTCTCATTATAGACATTGAAAAGTGTAGAATATTAAACGCTGTGACAATATTATTTTAACACTAATGAGCGCGAGGTATCGGGAGTGTCAAAAGTTAAAAATACCTACAGAGGGTGAGTTTTAATTATAACCTTGGGTAAAAAGTTGCATTAACGTGACAAGGTTAACGGGAATATTTGAGTTAAGCTTTTATGAAATTTGTGTGATAAGAATTGTGATTTTTTAAGAAACAAATATTTTTTGGTAATTATCATCTATTAGTGATAGCCTAATGGTTTAAACACGGTCTCCTGGAGAGTCTGAGGTTCCAATCCCAGGCACACACTATTGATTTTCTAAACCAATGTGTCGATGAAATGAATTTTTACTATTTTACGGCAAGAGAAAACATCGTTAGGAAACATGCACACCCGAGAGTTCTTAAAAAAAAAACGATTTCGGAGGTGTGTGAATTCCACCAATTTGCACTTGGCCCGCGCGATGGACTATGGACTAAACTCTCTCATTCTGAGAGATGACCCGTGCCCAGCTGTGGGACAATAATGGGTTGACTAGAAGATGGGTTGAATAGAAGGACACATTTTTTTCAAAATATGAAATATCTAGCAAGAACAACGGTGTTCTAACGGTAACTTTACTGCAGTACATAAAACGTAGGTCTTCGTACGTGTTTATGGTTAATTTGGAACTAAAGAGCATAGTAACTAACTAAGAATAGTTCATTTGTTAGGGTTAGCAATTTCGTTTACTAGCAGACGTTATCTGTACTGGCGATATATAAAAATCTACAGCCCTATTTGTACTGAAACAACAGTTAAAAGTGATGAGTGTTCATATTAAGTATATTACGTTAAGTATCAGATTATACATACGGACTAATTCTATGAACTAAATTTTGAAAAGAAATGAAATTTAAAATAATCTATGAAGGAATAGATGAGGTAAGAAATCATGTCCAGTATTGTGGATTAACCTCTCCTACAATTTTGCAAAGGTTTTGTGTCCCACTACTGGGTAAGAATGATATAAGTATGTTAAGCCATGCTGCCCCATTTCGGATTGGTGAAGGTTTTAGAATTACTATTATTGACCAAAGTTTACCTGTATTGTACATAGATATAAAACTCCGAACTGAAAATTTTGACTTATAAATTGCCTAAACTTTGTGATTCACTGCGTGGTAGAACCAGTGTAGTTCGACCGGGGAAGTAACACTGCCACACCTATTTCTAGCGTGAAGCATTTCTTGCGTTTCGATAGAAGGGTGTGGTTGCCGGCACACTTTCACATGAGGCGACCATCATAGTCCTCGTGAGCAGCAACGCATCTGTGATTGACTTCAGATTGAACCCATGTTCTGTATAAAGTTGATTACAGATTACCATGGGCGGCAGTGACCACTTACCATCAGGTGGACTGCATGCTCGTTTGCTACTTCAGTCAGATAAAAAAAAGTGATTCTGAAAACTCTATCATCTTTTAAACTGTATTTGGCTTCATAACCAGTTAGACGCAAATAACAATCATTTCTCATACTTACAACAAAATTATATAGTATCTTGTCATTAAGCGGTTAACCATCTAACGGTTGCGGTTAAACGAGCATAGATCGATAACCAAAAGCAATATTACTGTTTCTTTAACCGCAAACTGTAAAGTTGTGAAGGCGTATTCATACAATATGTATGTACGCTTTCTACATCCATAGCCCCGCAGAAGAAATTTCTACTGCAATATAGGTACCATGGACACGCATAAAGATGTATACACTATCACCCAGACTCAGATCAGAAATAAAACTTCATCATTTAGATATTTGACCGACCGGGGATCGAACCCAGAACCCATTACATATGGTGACCGGTCTTCTTCTCATATCGTCATGTATCATCTGTGTTCCCCGAAGAGTCCCTGTACTTTCGGGATGGAAAGAAATCTACGGTATCCCTAGCCAGTCGTGAGGGGCGAATAAAAGGGATTCCAGGGTTGCGGGCGGCAAGTGTGGGACTTCGAACCGTCCAATTACGCAGCCCCGGGAAGGACAAAGGTATGTGTGGCCACATATCGTCGTAACGACCAGAAGGTGCGGTGGACCCAGCTGCTCACCTGGGTGGATGTGGAAACGCGCTCAGAGGACTCCTTGCATTACTTTGAAAATCCCGGAGGCCTCTTTGCAGCGCTGAGAACGGCCGCCGGGGGTTTTAGCGCGTTAAGAATCCCACATATCTAACGTCGCATCCACGGCGTTGGGTACCTTTTGAAGGTCTATTTATTTATTTATTTATTTATTTATATTGTATATCTTTCGAAAACAAAAAGCCCACAGAAGAAGTACAGATATATCAATTATATGAAGATTGCACTCGGAACTCTGCTCGGAAATCGCCTTTTAGAACAATAAAACGAAAAATCATGAATATGACGAAGAACAATTACCTACTTGACCTAAAATGCTTAATAATTCTTGTTCATTGTCGTTTCCACAGAATGCCAATTAAATATTCACAAGTGTGAAGTTCAAAATCAGTTCACTTGCAAATTTCCTCGCCATTGTTTGTTAATTAACTTAAGTATAATTAGAATGACTGAATATGTTTTTATATCTGTTTTTAAGTAAATAGCTTTATAAACACAACGCCATTAATTTAACAACATAATATATAAGTGTTTATATAATGTTTATGTGCATAATAAAAACATTGTAATATTTTTTTAATTTGACAGGAGTCTTACGACAAGAAGTTTAATGTTCAATTCAAAATAACTCGGCTATGTCTCTATCACAATTGAAGGAGCCTCGGAGTTGGAACTTACTTACCACGGATCTCCAATGCGTAATATGGAGTCATATGTCGATATACCAAATCGGAATCAGGTTGGTCTGATAAATGAAGTAAGGTAGATTGTATGTTTAATTTTTTGTCGAGGGGGGATACGTTCAAAGCTTACCCGATGCCGGATTGTGTGGGAATTTTATCGAATCATAACTCACTCTCATGGCCATCCTCGGCGCTGCGAAGGGTACTCCGGGACCTCCAAAGGACCGCGACCGGAGTCCTCTGAGCTGTTACTCCATCGGGCTCCACTAAGACGCTGGGCTGGATTGTTCAAGCTCCCACTCTTGACATCCGCTAACCCGTAAGCCCCTTTTAGACGCTTCTTAAGAGAGGTAGGATATACCGTAGTCCTATTCTCATCCCGTACCCGTATAGCTGGTCACCTTACAGATCTGACACGCAGTGAGTTCCGGGTTCGGTTCCCGGCGAGACAGATATCTGAATGATGAATTTAGATTTCTCGGTCAGGGTATTAGAGTATACGTCTTAGTTTGCCTATAGCAACCACGTATGGAGAAAATCCGAGTGTGGACTATTAAGCGTTTATTAATAAGACAACTAATTACACTTTGACACAGCCCTAGCCCAGAACAATGAAGTCATCTAATTGGGCCGGCAGGTGTTTGACCCGGTCTATTGTGTAATTGAAAATGTGAGGAAAACGCCAACGCATGAACTTCTAGCGAAATAGCACTAAAATGCTCGTACATCAAGAATAGATGGTTCGTAATGATTAATTTTAAATGGAGTAATTATACACCATAATTCTGCTTTATAAGGAAGGTACATAATTTGTGAATAGTCAAATTTGACGCAGGGTTCCATAATATTTTCGATTATATAAAATGGTAGTAGATGCACCTTATAAATATCGAATGTGAACCTAACATCACATAAGCTCTTTTGGATGGATGTCGCGACAAAATTTCTGCCTGTAAAGGTCACACTAACAATAATATCGAGAAACCCTGCCATAAGTAAAAAAGGTACTGACTGCTTAATGTGCTCTCCCTCTCTACCTAAACACAAATGCGCATACATTTTAACCACTAATGGTCACCCATCCAATTCCCGACCACACCTGTTTTGCGTAATTGTTACCGTTAAACTATTGTTATTGGGTTAGTGCAAAACATGAGTCTCATTGTCAGATTGTTTACAGCTTTTACTGCTTTCTCCGATAATTTGTGATGGTAATTTATTCCCGGTGCGTAGTAATTAAGGCTTTAGTAACGGTTTAACTTCCGTTAAAAGAGGGGTTATAACGTGCTCCGAAGGCATTTGTAACGAATACTGCGTTATGTAACTGAGCTATGAATGAAAAGTTATATGAATGCAACCTGTGCCAATTATGATTGTAATTGAAAATAAACGCTTGTAATATGACGTTACTCCTCACTCGATCTTTCTATGCTCTTTTTTTAGTATTACAATTTACAAAAATACTATTTACAAAAATATCCAAATTTTGAAGGTAATTTTATATTCAAAATCCAGAGGTCAGGTACGAGTCGATCAGGTTCGAATCTCGATCTTTAAATTTTAGCAAGTGACTGAGAATTTATCATCGATAATAGTATGCAAACTCACATGAGTTTTATCTAAATACAGTGCGTTGTTACTGATGAGGACAAAAATGCTCTGAAATGACATAGTGCTTATCACCATGTGTGTCAAAATATTTAATAGTCTTCCAGAAAATTTTAAAGAATTACCGATACATAATTTTAAAATACAATTACATTCGTGGCTAGTTGATAAATGCTTCTATAGCATCAAATCATACATAAATAATTATGAAAATAATATGTAAAAATAATTTAATATAATTAACTTTAACTTGACATACATAACTGAAAAGACAATGAATTATGACGTACAATATTAATAATGTGATATATATATCTTATTGTGATGATAATAATGGTATAATAATAATAATATTAACACAAATGGTAAGAAGATTTAGTCACTAACTTATACTAACAAAAATAAAATTGCAATTAAGATCCCATGTAACCACAATTAATGCAAATAAAATATTCATTCATGAATGTCAGCCATTAGCCACCACCTTACAGAATAGCAGAAGCTGCTTTACGTCGAATAGGTGTGGCGGTGGTACCTTCCCGATCCAATCATATTCGTTTTATTTTACATATTCCATCATACAGAAGTTTAAAGTCAAATTATACCCACCGGTTTCCTCTACCCCGAAACATTTTATCTTTGAAGAACAAAGTCACTCATAAATAAAATTCAAAATAAAAAAAAACTTGAGAGGTGTCAAGGGACACCCGGATGGAACGAAGTTCCTTTCGATTAAAGGAAGGAATTATAATAAAATTTTAAATAATAAACACTGTCAGGATTCATTATTACTATTATTTTTTATTATTTATTATTTACAAAAAACCTGTATACACTCAACAAAAATTACGTCGCGACACCACCCTGTTCAATGCGAAATAGAAATGAAAATATCTGGCTTGCTTTCTATAAGAGAGAGAGAAACAGACAGACAGAGAAACATGCGCAGGCCGCACAGCTTACAGTAGCTTACTATACTAAAAAGTGTCGTGACAACTTTTCGTAAGAATTTTTCCGTCTAGCCCCCTTTCACAACGCGCGATAAGGAACTTCGTTCCAAAAAAATCAAATAAAAAAATCCTTTAATAACAAATGGGTAAATTATACAGTGCACGGGATCTCCCCTGGTAAGTTTATTATTAACCTGTGGTAGAGGAGTCCACCCTTCTCTGTGGTCGCCTACCATACTTACAATTTAGCAATTAAATTTTGAATGCCTTAAATACTACATAATGAAAATTGCTCATAGGTTTCGCCTATGTTGGACACATTTCACTTCTGAGTAACAAAAGGCTTTTACAGTCAAGAATAAATATGTTCTTGTACAAAGCCCACTTCCGACAAACATTACTCATGTCACCTCTTAAGTGGTTTCAGCACGCGAGTCAACATACTGATATGAAAGATTTACTTCCGAGATGGATAGTGGTTGAAATGCTTACGTGGTTGAAATGCTTACTGTTACCTTGAATCCGAGCAATGAAATGTTGCGAGGAATATGCCAAAACCAATCGTTAAGATCGATTGATTGATTTCTTGGAAAGCAAAACAATTAACAAGGCAACAGTGATATATGTATTTAGAGTGATGTTGGTGATAGAAATAAAAAACATGCGTGCGTACAAAGTACACATGTCAGAAGTGAAACTTCTTTGGCGAACTGATTTATAAATCTTGTTTATATTTATACAAATCTAAAACTTTAAATTTCCAAGATTAAGAGGAAGGGAAAAAGGCGTGATACGACGTTCGCTCTGTCTCACTTTTTCTCTCAATCTTTCTCACTCGCTTGCTCCCTACTCTCACTCCACGGCTAGTTGCTCATGCTACGTTCGCCCTGTCTTACTCTCTCTCAATCGGTCTCGATCACTCTCTCTCTCTTTTCCGACACTTCCGTTGCATACCGGGGTGACGTTTCATCTGTAAAAATTTTACCCTCATGCGCCTAAAGAAGTTTCACTTCAAAAATATTGCAAGAGATTCAACTGAACTATCACCTTAAAAATCCATCACTGCATAGTATAAAACAAAGTCGCTTAACGCTGTCTGTCCCTATGTATGCTTAATTGTAACTATGTGACTACGCTACGCATTTTAATGCAGCTTTTTTATTAGATAGAGTCAGTCAAGAGGAAGGTTTTTATGAAGCTGACCTAGCAAACGTTGTTTTGCCATACAAAAATAAAAAAACAATGTTAAGGGTGGACAACTCTTATCACTAAGGAGTGTGAAAAATAGATGTTGGCCGATTCAAAGACCTACTCACAAAATTTCATGAGAATCGGTCAAGCCGTTTCGGAGGAGTACGGTAACTAACATTGTGACATGGAAATTTTATATATTAGATAAAGCTTATTATAGTGGGGGAACACTGATAATTTTAGATTTTGACTTTTAAGCGGAACGAACTCCGCCGGACCCACTAGTTTCGCTATAAATGGGACTTTGCTAAGATTGAAAGGGTTTAGGTTCTTTACGATGCTGACTAAGTTAGTGTAAGTTTACACAATTACACAAGGTCACAGTTTCACAAGGTATAACCAGAATGGTTCGACTGAGGAGGTACCACCGCAACGCTTGGTCCTGGATGAAGAGGTTCTTGCGTTTCGGTGGAAGGGTGTGGTTGCCGTCACTTTCATATGAGGCGACCATCTTGGGTCCTCGGGAGGAGCGATGCATTTATTGCCTCTTTACAAAAACAACGTGTTATCTTGAAAATTACCTTAAAATGAATTGATTTACACAGACCTAATACGATCATTATAAATGTTACCTTATGACTTACTGGCAAATTTAAGAAAAAAACATGATAATTATGTAATTTAACAAACAAAGTCAATTTGTACTTACCACGTTGGTTTTGTAAAGAGGCGTTATGGTCTTAAGATAGAGTTCCTGTTCTGTATGAAGTTGGTTACAGATGTCCATGGCCGGTAATGAGTACTTACCATTAGGAGGTCTGTAAGCTCGTTTGCTACATACAATCATCATTGCTGTATACAATCATAAGATTGTGTATGGTAGTAAACAAGCACGCATGTGAAAGCATGTGCAATGTGTGTACATTTGAGGACAATATAGATAAACTTTGTCATAAAGTTTCATCACCGTATGTCCAATTTTAAATCGCTTTAGTTAATAAGAAACAATATAGATAGAGAAATGATAACAACACATCCCTAGCTATCATTGAACTAACTGTGACAATTGTATGTGATACGTTAGACAAATGGGCTGCATCCGAGTCGTGACTCAAGGTGAATGTAGACCGAGCAGACACTAAATACGATGTCCCGTGTGGTAGACATTTGGAGTTCCCTGCCCTATTTTATTATGCAATGGAATCCAAACTATATTTTGGAATGAGACGTATCAAATAGAAAAGGAAAATAATAATAAATATTTACCTATATATCAATGGTGGCAGAGCTCTTTATTGTTCGACTGCCGAAGTACCACCGCCACTTATATATTTCTGCCTAACAAGAAAAGTGCATACACTGCTATGTCCATGCACTCCTTGTCCAGAAGGGTGTAGTAGGAGAAACATACATATGCGAGGCATTCGCAAGGAATTTGTGGCTAGGCAAGGGTAAGACTGATCTTATCTATGATTGATTACAGATCTTCATGAGTGGCAAACGAGCACGCAGTCCATCTGATGGTAAGTGGTATCATCAGACGGACTGCATGCTCGTTTGCTACGTCAAAAATAAAAAAAATCCCTGATGTATTTTTAAAGAGCTTGCGTTCCAAAAACTGAAGTACAAAATAAAAATTTTAGGAACACAGGAATAAGTAAATGAACCGGGACATCAAGTGTAAAATAATATAAGATAGTCCATATAACGTAGTTAACAGTAAAACAAACTGCAATGACATATCTATAGCGGGAAGCCACAAATAGCTTACTTCCGAAACGAATCGACATCCCCAGATGGAACGTCACGTGTTAAATGAACAGTTATAGATGACATGAAATTTTCTTTCAACACAATACATTAGTTCAGTGAGAAATCATTCAAATATTTTGTATAAGTTTAAAGAAAACCTGCTTAAAATTCTCTTCTACTTACATAGCTTCTGACCTACAACATTGCGGACAATGCTGAGGGTTTACAGATGTACTACAAACAAACACTGATGAATCCAGAGCGGAAGCAAAACCCCAAAACAAAAATTTCCTGGATTATCCACCTCAGACAAAAATCTAATCAGATACTTAAGCAAAATCCATATTCAAATGTCTACTTGGATAGAACAGAAAAATGTTATCAACTTTATAGCACAACAATGTACAAGACTTGACAAATAGTATTGTCATATAAAGAATTTTAGGATCAATATCTAATATAAAATATTTAAAGTTTGAATCTATTCCACTAAATGTCCACCAATTCGCACTTGGCCACCGCGGTGGACTATGGCCTGATACTCTCTCATTCTGAGAGAAAACCCGTGCCCAGCAGTGACAATAATGAGTTGAGGACGACATGAATTAATGCCCATAACCCAACTCAAAATTACAGAACTGAAAGAAATGCGAAATCGAATATAGATGTTAGTGCTGAATTATTTTGATAACATACAATAAGCTTTACAGTTAGCAAACTATTTGCTTCCAATGAGTATAGCGGGCGCGAGACGATTAGATTAATAGACCTAATAGATAACATCCGGAATAAAGACGTCAGGACGTAGACGGTATAGTTGTCTATTCTCTGTGACGTGCTACAAATAAACTAACGCCAATTCTTTTGTTCTAGTTATTTTCGTTATTTGAAACTGAATGAAGAAAAAATTATAAGATAAAGTACATTTAACGCCAGTTGTCATTTTTTAGCGGTAGTGAATAGATTTTTATGATATGGATTTTTTTATGTAGGACTTCTTATGTAGGTACGCCGTATGTTATAATCCTCAGGACGAAACTTAGATTCTGATGAATTTCGATTCTTGATGTCTTTTTATGTATACATGGCACAACATGGGAAAAAATTCTAGTGGGAGGCTATGAGTAGAAAGGAAAAAAGAGGAAATGGAAGAACGGGAGTTAATGAACTTTTTTCAATAATAACTCTCATTAAGTTGTTGCACCATAATTTACGCAAACGTGTTCTAATTATAGACAGAGTTGGCCTAATGTATGAGGAAACACACTCAAGAGAAACAAGCGTATCAAATATAATAAAATGTATCAATCCCCTAACTACGATCACATAAAAGAAATATAGTATTGTTGCTATACTCAGTTTTGCTATTAAGCTAGAAGAAGTTCTAACATAGTCTTTACAGACTTTTAAACTTTTCCGCAATATGCTAAATCAGATTACTCATCGGGTGAAGGAACCATAGTATTCCCCATGTCGCCGCTGGCAGCTCGCCAGCAATAAAACAAAACGCTGAAATGGTGGAAGATAAGTGAAGGCAGAATTTATGCGAGACTCGAGTTCCGGTCGACTCGAGAATGTATTTGCAATTGAAATCCTAGTAGGTTTCAGTTAATGTAGCAGCAAACATCCATTTAAAAGAACTACGGTTAAGAAGTGCACTTTTGTAACGTACTTAAGAGCAAGCGCTTCTAAGGTATTTGACGTTGGTGATATATGGTCAGATAGCTTTACAATAATTGACTGAACAACAACTGAGACAATACAATTGAGACTTTTATATATAGTTTTACAAAAGTCGCGATAGTTTTACATAGTTGAAGAAGGAAACGAGAACTGAAGTCAGTCTGTTAAATTGTGTGATCACTGCCACCTATTTTCCAACAAATGGTGGTAGAACCAGTGTAGTTCGACCGGCAAAGTACCACCGCCATATCTATTTCTAGCGTGAAGTAGTTCTTGCGTTTCGATGGAAGGGTGTGGTTGCCGGCACACTTATATGAGGCGACCATCATAGTCCTCGGGAGTAGCAACGCATCTGTGATTGATTTCAGATAGAACCCATGTTCCATAAGAAGTTGCTTACAGATGTCCATGGGCGGCAGTGACCACTTAACATCAGGTGGACTGCATGCTCGTTTGCTACTTCAATGAGATATAAAAAAATGGAGGAAAAGATTTATATTACTTTTTTTACTACCACGTCTTTTAATCTAGAACACATTTTACATCACGATAAGAGTATATAGAGTTAGAAATTGTAAATAGTTTTAGACTCCTAGCATTCAAATAATGAAGCTACTACGTTCTTTTCATTTAACCATTTTTTCTTAAAACCATCGTAACACAAAATCTGATTACTCATCGGGTTAAAGAACGGTAGAATTTCTTTAGTTTCAGCTAAATGGCACATCGCCAGCAATAAAATAAAATGCTGAAATTGTACGTGGAAGATAACCCCAGCGTTTGTATGATTTATGCGCGACTCGAGTTTTTGCAATGCGTGCCAAATGTATATTGCTTCCATTTATTTCCTTTGTAAGCAATACAACTTACATTCTTTAGCATTATTTTTAAGACATAACAGGCTCGAGCTAAAGGCTATATACATACACATAATGAACTAATTTTATTTGAAATGATTTTTTTTACTATTGTCAGTTGGTCTAATCAAAACTTTTTTTTATTTTAAAATTGTCTAATGGTAACAAACTCTTCATTAGGAGAATGGGGCGCAAGACAATGTAAAATACATATTTTGTCACAATTGACTAAACATTTAAACAATATTTTTATGGCAAATGACATCTGACAACCCTAATGTATGCAGAATTTATGAAAGACTCGAGTTTCTACTCGAAACACGCAAATGCTTTTTGCGATCGTAAGCTCTTTATTCTATAGACTTCACCATTTCTTTGGATTTGGAAGACTGCTTTCACAGTAAAAAAATGTGTTGATTATCGTGCATAAAGCGAGTGCCATCTAGTGGCTAATTTAAATCGCTCTTAGATCAATCAGGGATTACCTAGTTGTTATCACCAATAGCAATTAACAGTGTTGGAACGTTTGAAAAAAACACCTATTTCTAGCGCGAAGCATCTCTTGCGTTTCGATAGATTGGTGTGGTTACCGGTACACTTTCACATGGGGCGACCATCATAGATAGTCCTTGGGAGTAGCAACGCATATGTGACTGACTTCATATTGAACGCATGTTCTGTATGTAGTTGATTACAGATGGGCGGCAGTGACTACTTACCATCAGATGGACTGCATGTTTGCTACTTCAGTCTGATACATCAGACCTTTTAAATACTACCCAGGAAGAACTAAGCAATTATTACGAGTATGTCAAAGAACACGCAGTTTTTATATGAGCAACATCTAATGCGCGAGTGGAGTATTGGACGGATCTCCTTTTGGCACGAAATTCATTTTGTACACGCGAGCACGTAAAACTTACATTTCTCATACGTTGTGACATAACAGAATACGGCGGTATCACGTACTAGCTATACAATATTGTATTGTACTTGACTTTTATGAGAGAATATTTAGTATGAAAGCAGTTGTTATTGCCAAAAAGTTTTTTTAAATTTCGTTGGGACTACCGTAACTGCTATACTGTTGTCAGTGTTTATCTTAGCAGTAATTTGGTATGTTTATTTTTAAGGTACCAAAATAATCTAATCTTATATGTTATCCACTAAAGGCAAATTTGTTTTGTCAAATCGTCTTAGCTTGGATCTCAACTTTATAGGAATAGCAACACATCATAGAGATATCACTTTACAGCCCTAGAAGGATTAGAAGCATCAACAAGAGATGATCGTATGCGGCGGAGTAGCGTAGGGAATAAACCTTAGACGTCCTCAGGGACACTCAAGACTTCCAAAGATAGTTCAGACCTTTTAAGTACAAACATGGACGAATATTTTTCAATTATTATGTCAAAGATCACGCAGATTTTATATGAGCAACATCTAATATTATGCGCGAGTGGAGTATTGGACGGATTTCCTTTAGGCACGAAACTCATTTTGTACACGCGAGCACGTAAAACTTACATTTCTCATACGTTGTGACATCGGAAAACGGTGATATCACGTACTAGCTATACAATATTGTATTGTACTTGACTTTTATGAAAGAAGTGCCAAAACATGGTTACCAAATAATTAGTATGAAAGCAGTTGTTACTGCCAAATAAGTTTTATTTAAATTCGCTGTGACTATTGTAACTGCACTATTGTCGCCGAAATATTTGTCTAGGCAGCAATTTGGTGTCCCTGTAGCCTCGGGGTCAGAATAGGGCTACGGTATCCCCTGCCTGTCGTAAGAGGCGACTAAAAGGGGCTTCAGGGGTTGCAGACGGCTAGACTGGGAGCTCGAACCGTTCGGTCAGGCAATCCCGGGAAGGACGGCGGTATGTGTGGTCGCATACCGTCGTAAAGACTAGACGGAGCGGTGGGCCCAGCGGCCCATCTGGGAGGAGCCCGATGGGGCAATGCGCTTGGAGGATTCCGGTTGAAGTCGTTTCGAGATCCCGGAGTCCTCCTTTTCAGCGCCGAGGACGGCCACCGGGGGGGTTTTAGTGCGGTAAAAATCCCATATAACCCTGCGTCGCTCTCACGGCGTCGGGTACCTTTTGAAGGTTTCCCCCTCGAAAACAAAAAAAAAGGCAGCAATTTGGTGTGTTTATCTTTAAAGTACCGTATCTTTCTATCTTTCTATCTCATCTTATGTGTAATCTACAGTAGGCAGATTCGTTTTGTCAAGTGGTTTCAGCTTCGTGCTCACCTCTTCAAGAGTAGCAATACATCAGTCATAATCTGTATAAATTATTCACTTAATTTAGATACAATTTGTATCTAAATTAAGTGAATAATTTCCACAGCTTGCTCGCAGTGACCATGTATCACATGATTGCATTATGTAACTGAAAACTGGACACTTGTATATCACTAAGAAGGATAGGTGATTTTTTTTTATTTGACTGAAGTAGCAAACGAGCATGCAGTCCACCTGATGGTAAGTGGTCACTGCCGCCCTGTGACATCTGTAATCAACTTCATAGAGAACATGGGTTCCATTTGAGTTCAATCACAGATGCTACTCCTGAGAACTATGATGGTCGCCTCATGTGAAAGTGTGCCGGCAACCAAACTGACAAGATTAATTAAATCTTTTAATTCAGTGTAATAGAGAAATGTTAATACATTGCACTAGAAATTAAGGCAATCACTACATTATATTCTAGATAGTTGCAACCAGTGACCGATCCAGTTAAACCGGCAAATGATACAAACAACCGAGAAACTTCAACTCTTACTACAATTTCTACTACTAATTTGGTATTCAAAACTTGTTTAGAAATGTTTGACGGCACATCAGAAACATAGCGGTCAAAGCCCCACGTATATAAACGAATAGTATAAAGATATATAAATAGCTTTTTTTGTTATAACCAGCTAAACTCTGAAAGTGAAAATGTTATTTAAAAAAATATGAACTTGATAGTCAATTTATTGAAACAAAACGTTTTAAATCCTAAAAGGCTAGAAAGCTTTAAAAATATGTAATCTGGAACTAAATATCCAGTTTGACCTCTCTGTAGTATGCGTAGTCTTATGAAAGACAGGCCAAAGAAAATTGACAATTGAGTTTATTCTTCTGGTATCGAGAGCATATCAGTAGGACTAGAGACAGTGGAAGAGTACAACCAAGTCGAAGACGTCGTTTTTAAAGCAAGTGAAACCGTTGTTAATTATTCGTTGATAGAGTGATTGAAATATTTATAAGAAACGTTACCATGATGTATGCAATATCGCGTGTTCCAGCTAGAATGAATTAGTTAAAGATGAAAGTTAAAGAACCATAACAACTTTTACCGCGAACCGTTTCTTTGTTTGTTTACATTGTTTTAAATAGGATTAACGCTTTAATTATTCATTGTTTGTTTTACATCAGGTTATAGACTTGTGAGGCGGAAGTTTTTCTGCTTTGTAACTGTTTAAATGCGTATTATGTGTTTACAAGGCTTCCTCACTTTCATTTGAATTATCAGTAGATATTAATATACATTATACAAATCCATCAACATTCAAAATATGAATGTGTTTAATATTAAAAAAATATCAGTTAATCAGTTCGAGTTACGTAATTTATGATCTCCCGCGTCTACAATTTATGATCTTTAAGTATATTCTTTTTTCTAGTTCAAAGTCAAAATGTTTTAACTTTTCAAATACCGTTTTTTCATAGTCTCAAATTCACGCAATATTTTTTAAGATCAAAGATTACAGTGCTTCTGATTTTCTCAATGAACTTAAATGTAACTACTATATGGGTAATCATCATCTATGGATAATATGATTATTTTGTCTGTAAGTTTGTGTGTATGCTATTTATAACACATTCTAGGAAGCTGAATCCTTCGTATACTCTTCAGAAATCCTTAAAATCCTTACACCCTTACCAATACAATACAATTTTAATTTAAGCCATTCTGAAACAAGGCTTTTTCTTGAATTTTACAACGTATTTCTTGTAAACGTCTGAATATAATCAGACGTGTACAAGATATACATTGTAAAATTTATACCATGACTTCAGAACCGAATCACTTCTCAAAATATTATCTTTGTTCACTCGATGACGTGATGTATTAAGTTTATAAACAGCATTACGTAGGTACTTGACGATTTGAAAATCTGGCAAGCATATTGCAAATGTGCTTAGAAGTAGGTACACATTTTGCGGTCAATTTACTGATGTTTGCAGTTCTTCCTTTCTGGAGGCACATTTTAGTCTATTTTTTAATTAATTTTGTATAGTACGAAAATCTCTTTACGTCTTTGAAAGTTTAATGAGTAACTACTAACGGCAATTTTCAGAAATTTGAATAGATAGATAGAATTTGATTGATTTTTTGAAATGATCGGGATTATGTTTTGGGTAATGTATATATCTGTTAAAGAAATAGGATTGAGGGAATTGCAAAAACTCTTCCTGATAAACGATGATATACCTTATTAGATTTAAAAAATTTAAAATAAATTACAATATTCGTCGTATTGGATTTCCCTTAATCGAAAAAACTTTACGAATGTTATAAAAATACTTTACAACGTACCTATGCAATCTTGTCGGCGTACAAAATTTTTTTCTCGCTTTTAGTCTTTGCACTTAAACTCTTATTACTCTATTATCATATAACAAAAGGCTTCCATTTCTGTTTGAAACAAAAGCCTCCCTGAAAATGGATTTGGAAAGATACCTACATCTTTTCACAAATAAGATCGCCTTTAAAGCTTAACCCGTATATTGAATGTTTATATTTAGTTGTTTAAGTTGTTTAATAAGTGGATAATTTCTTTAGTGGGAAATGCAAAATTCTACGTACTTGATGATGCCGTCTTCGATGTATACATCAGCATCTTCCATTCCATCATCGTTGACGACCTTGCCATTCTTGATGAGAAGACGGTTTTGCGAGCTCTGAAACAATGAACAATTTTTGTATAAATAATATAAATATAATACATGCAACACTTCCTTTTCACATCATCACTACATAGTATAAAAGAAAGTCGTTCGCGTTGTATGTATGTCCTTAGGTATGCTTAGATCTTTAAAACTACGCTGCAGATTTTAATGCAGTTTTTTTTATTAGATAGAGTGATTTCAGACGATGGTTTTTATGTAGTATACGTAATAATGTATATACGAGTAATGTGGAGAAACATTGATAATTTTTAACTTTTAGGCGGAACGAAGTTCGCCGGGACCACTAATTCAACTAGCATAAACAAGAATATAAAATCTATGTCAGCTGTTAGTAATTTCTTACAAACGCTGGTCTGGCTATATGACCAGCGAACTACCTGAGTTGATGGCACGCTGCGTTCAGAAGTAAATAGTACACATTTGACGGTGAAAGAAATAACTTTCGTAAATACATGCAATTTAAAGGACAAGGCAGTTCACAAGGACGGAGTTTAAGGAAAAGGGATGCGGGTTGACGACCGCTAATCAATATAAACAAATATAATTAAGACCTAACCAATAAGTTTCTGGCTTCATTATTACTATAATATTAATAGGTGAAGCAAAAAATTTCATTCGTATTTAAGATACTTGCCGCAAGCGGAAGAGTATGAAATTACGCATGGTTATAGTTGAGGTAGTGAAGGATTGCGCAACGCTAATATTTTTTCAAATAATGCATAAACATACATTAAATCAACTAAAAACACATTACACTCACTATCTTGTATTTGACTCAAACACATACATAATAAACGAAATGAAACATTCAATGTATTACCATGAAAACACATAACGTCAAAAATGTCAAATGTCTTTGTCAAAATACCCGCTATTGCTTTTAAATGCAGCTTAGTTAACCTCTTTTTACCTTTAACGGGTGCGTTCAAAGTAACTTGAAAATTATTACAATTTATTTAAATTAGAGAAATATTGGTGTTACTTTGGACAGCAAGAAGTTTAGTTTTTAATTAAAATAACGGTCGAATTTCGACCGTTGCGACGGTGAGTAGTGATTATAATTGATAAAATATAAGAAATCTATTTAATAATAGCTACTAAACTTAATTTAACAGATAAAATATTTTGTTGAGTATCTAATGAGACTATAAGCTAATGCAGTTATAACTTGCCCTAAAGTATTTAGGCTGTGTTGTTGTGTTGTTAACCCATTATTGTCCTAATGCTGGACACGGGTCACAGAGAGATTTGACCATAGTCCACCTCGCTGACCAAGTGCGAATTGGTGGACTTCACACACTGGTGTGTCTCACGAAGTTTTCCATTCCCCTAAAACAGTGAGAATTAGTTACCAATACGCACGTATTTTTTTTACAAAAAACAGTGCCTTAGTATTTAGGCTATTTGCGTAAAAATAAAAAAACATAAATAACACTTTTTGAAAAGATATAGGTAGGTATATGTCTTACTGATTTATGGGATAACACGACTTCAAAGTCACGTCATGGTACGACCTAAAAACATGGGACGCCTCGTGATCCGGAAATAAGAGGACTAATCCGACTTGAAAGAACGCTCCCCTTCTGAAACTTGTATTACGAAGCATAAATTCCTAATACCATAATATCGGTCGCCAATCCATTGATTCACTTGCCCAGTAGTGATTCCGGGAACATATCTTCTCTCTGAAAGGATTTAAACCGTACATCGCGCTGAATAAGTGCGAGTTCTGGACTTCATACACTTTTGAGAACTTATTTTCATTAATGAACTTGTCAAACTTCAACACAATAAAAACATAAACGGAAAATCAATCATTAGATTATCTTTTGTGAAGTTACTGAAGACAACAGAATAACCAAAGATTAAGCGCTTCATGTTATTGAAGTTACAAAATTATTTATTGAATTATAGAAGTCACTGCATCCTTAATTATTTTTGCACTATACGACTGTGTTTATTATGGCAAGATATAAACATTTATTCGATTAATGATGTAATGTCGATTATCATGATGCAATGTCGAATGAACAATCGACTATTCGTTGCTATGATAGTATGCCTCCTTAGCATTCTGTGCCCTAACCTCCGTTTCCTGTCATAATTAATAATATTTTGGTCTGCACATTAATAAGTTGTGAAGTTGAAGTATCACATATAACACTTACAAATTTTGATTAAGTCATTACTGTACTTGGACATTTTGACTAATCTTTGATGTAATCAAGTGTAGACTTTTGGCACTATAATTCTATTTGGCCTTACATATGACTTACTATACTTGAAACTAGATATGACTTACTATACTGTCCCAATGCAGACACGTGGCAGTGATACTACTACAGTTAAACGGGGAAGAGTTCTGCTGTCTTTACAAAGGTCTTGGTGTCTACTGCAAGCACTTTAGGTGAAGCAGCGCACGTCAATTTTGAAGCAGTGCTAAATCTAGGAAGGATATATCAATTGAGAGATTCCCCTTGCGGCATTATCCGCGTCTACCTCCGTCACTGTGGTACTTGACCTTTTAATTTTAGAAAGGGGGAGAGGGGAAAAATTTGGAGTGAAAAAAAATGTCCTTATTTTGTATAGCCCTACGGGGGCTTTATTTTTTTCTTTACACTACCACCGGATCGGAACACGATCTCAACTGAGAAGTTCCGGAAGGAAACTCAGCGGGTTTGTTTTTTTTGTTATGTTGTATTTTTTTTATATAATATTTTTTTAAACATGTTTTTTCACATAATATTAACATGTAACCTATTTTTGTGAGGTACAGAGCGAGGTATATTGGTGTAAAACATATCCAAAAGTGCTGTTTGTTTTGTGTTTTTGAGTGTAAAACCTAAAAAGTGTGTACCCGACAAAATTGGTTCCACGTTCCCAGAATAGCCTGTACACGCAGACAGACGGACAGGAATTTCAAAAACAAGGCTTTATATAGGTATTGCTGTCCTCTAATAAATTTTTGACGAATAAAAAGCGCAATATATGGGAACTGAAGAGATATACTTAAATTTAAACGCATAGATCTAGAAATAAGTATATACTGGTAGAATAAGATGACCAGTAAGGGACAATATGTCGGTACAACAGGACAAACTGGATCTAGAAGGACAAACAGTCCTTGACCTTAAGAACCCGCTCTCTGGAGTTTTACATATATATGTTTGTGTGTAGATAGGTTTGTGAGTGCGACACTTCTTGATAAATCTTATCTTTAAGTTCATTAGCTAGTGCCTACAGTACTGTGTTAATAACCTTTATTTTTATTATTTATTTAATAAAAAAAATATTTGGAAAATCAGACGTATCTTATTAATTTAAGCTCTCTTATTATTAATGGATCTAGTCAAAATATAATTGTCAATTTGTATTTGTATCCTGAAATATTTAATGAGTATGTATACTTTAAAAAAATGATACAGTTCATACAATTACATCAACAAAGGATTAATAAGTAGGTTAACACGAAGTCTTAAGTTAATAGTAAGTAATTAAACTACGGTAATTATAAGAATAACAGCACTTCCAGTCTATGTATTTATTTTTGACAAAATTTGTAGAAACATCTCTATTTTATATGCGCTAGTAAAGGAACAAAAAACTGTAATGTAAAAAAAAATAGTGTAACTACGTGCTGAAGGCACCAATATAGACGATAACTAAGTACACAGGACTCTATGGAATGTCAGCGATTTAATACAATGAAATGGAGAAAGATCTTACTTTTATATTAATCCCCGAAACAGATTTTCCAGTTGCATCGACTGTCATTTTTTTGCAATTTTTTAACACAGATAAAATTCGCGCAGCGTCTGCGGGCGACACGCGCGCCTCTCGCGGCTCGAAACGAAACTGAAATGTGCCGCCAAAAATAGGTTTCCCCTCGCCGCCCCGTTTTGTTTTCACAAGTAGAAAGCGATGTTGGATGCATAATACTTAGGCTGGGTGTAAAGTGGGGAAACTGCGGTACAAAGCGTGGCTTTATTTTTTTTACATACAAAAACTATATGAGTTCATCTGTAATAGGCACATATCGTCGCTTAAGTTAACTCAAAATTAGGAACGTTTCAGAAGAGCAAATAAACTGTCTCAAATAGTTATTTTAAATTCTAATACCAAATAAATATATTGCGTTTAAAATATTAATACTCATATTAAAATATTTTTTTTAAGAAAATGTAACATGTTTCTATATTATTTTGAGATACCATTATTTCATTAACTCAAAATTGGCATTTTTTGAGTTACGCGACATTACAACTTTAGCGACGACATGTAAAGAAAAATCGTTGTATGAATGAGTTCTGTTAACGCTGGTTTTCGGTTTTCAGTAATAAGGCGGCCCAACGTCCTCAGTAGGCTTTAGAATATGCGACATATTGTCAGATTTTTTTACTATTTCGGTTAAGTAGCTCTATGGAAAGTAATAATTTATCAAAATTAGGTTAAGGTTTTAGTTACTTTTGTAAACGTAGAAGCATATTGTGCCTGGAGTTCAGGGACCAAAATAAGGATTTCTTTTGCAGGATTTTCCCTCGAGAAAAAAGGGGCAATTTACCATAGATTATCTGTCAGCTGCAGTTATGGGATAGAAGCCCTAACTTAACCGTATTGGCACTAAGCGTATTTATATCATGTAATTTCATCTGAAGAATTTCTGAAAAAAACACTTTAAAGAGTAATGTGTGTCATTTTCGACGAATCAATGTACATTATAACCTTCACATCGCAATGAAAAAACTTTAAGTATAATGTAATTTTTTGAGCATAAAGCGTTAATTTTGGGCTCAAAGGGTAATGATGAATATAGCCAAGTTCCGTAGGTGTGAAGCGATAAATGAACATAAACTAATGCACCAGAAACAGCGCATCTGGCGGCTATTTCCAGATTTCAGAACGCTGCAAGCTAATATTAGATTTTATACGAAACTATCAATCAGTTTTCGTAAATACACCATTAGATCTATGAACGTAGAACTTGACGTTCGCTTATGGTGAATACTCTCGTCAACCCATTATTGTCCCACTGCTGGGCACGGGTCTTCTCTCAGAATGAGAGTATTAGGCCATAGTCTACCGCGTTGGCCAAGCGCGAATTGATAGACCTCACACACCTCTGAGAACTTATTTTTTTTAAGAACTCTCAGGTGTGTAGATTTCCTAACAGTATTTCCCGTCACCGTAAAGCAGTGATAACTTCTAATACGCACATAATTTTAGAAAAATCAGTGGTACGTGCCTGAGATTGAACTTCGGACCTCCCGTTCGAGAGAGCACGTTTCAACCAATAGGCTATCATTGCTCGAGAAATCCATGTTTCTGCCTTAAAACAGTAGTGTTTGTTGCGTTTTGTTAAGTCCTAGTAAGGTGTGGTAAGGAAAAGATTTAAAATGTGTACGCGGTTCTTTGTAATTTGGCAGGTAGTTAAACTCAGGGATTGCAAAGCATTTGTGGCAGTAATCAGGTAGTGCTTACTTTATTTTGGATGGATTAAATAGATCCTTAGGCGGCTACAATAACTTCCCATCAGGTAGACTGTATGCTCGTTTACAAAATCTAAATTTCATAGAAAAGTAGGCATAACTGTTTGGAAACTACTGCGAAGTTGGTTATTACTTGTTCTGTTTGTTAACGACAAACGAAGTGCTTAAGCTTGTGGCAGTTCGGGTAGTATTACGAGCAAAAACTGCAGTGCAGTTTAGCTGTTCGCAGTTTGACTGCAGACATTTTTCGCAGCAGTTTACCGCGACTGTGTTCTGGTTTCGACCCTTCGAACGTGACTTCGATATTATATTCTTATACATGAAGAGTCCAGAAATTTTTAAAACAGTAATTAGGACAAAGAAATTATATTTTCCAAGGTAGAACCAGTGTAGTTCGACCGGGGAAATATCACCGCCACACCTATTTCTAGCGTGAAGATTTTTTTGCGTTTCGATAGAAGGGTGTGGTTGCCGGCACACTTTTATATGAGGCGACCATCATAGTCCTCGGGAGTAGCATCTGTGATTGACTTCAGATAGAACCCATGTTCTGTATGTGGTTGATTACAGATGTCCATGGGCGGCAGTGATCACTTACCATCAGGTGGACTGCATGCTCGTTTGCTACTTCAGTCAGATAAAAAAAAATAGAAATGTTGATTAGCAAGCCTCTATGTACAATTATAGTAAACTACTTCACTTAGGTTACTCGTTTCTATATACAAATCAAACTTAAACATAACGCAAATACATATTTTCAAAACAAAGCGTTGTAAATCGCTGTGTAACAATAAAAACACAGAAGAAACTACGGTTTTGTATCATCGCAAACAATATGCCTCTGCGGGAGAAAAACAAAGAGATGGTACTGACAACAAAGTTCATTTGTGTACCTATGTAGAAACTAGTGATGTACCGAATGCCTTGAAGATTCGCGAATGCGAATGCGAATCTTAAGAAAGAAACAAGAAAGAAAATACTTTATTCGATACAGTACAAAAAGTTATACAAAAACAGATACATGTAATAGCAAACATGTGTTATTATTATTAATTAATACTGTAATGATGTAAGTTTTACATCATTAAGTAAACTCTCTCATTCCGAGAGAAGACCCGTGCCTAGAAGTGGGACAGTAATGGGTTGACGACGATGTAAGTTACGTTACATTGACCGAAAGGGTCTCCACTCAGCTTATTGCTGCAGGTAATCGAGGTCACCAGTGAAGTTAAGCAGTGATAGCCTAATGATTGAACCTTGCCCTCTCGATCGGGAGGTTCGAGGTTCGAACCACTGATTTTCTAACAAAATATGTGCGTATTAGAAATTAATTATCACTGCTTTTCGGCGAAAACATCGTGAGAAAACCTACACACCCGAGTGTTCTAAAAAAAGTTCTCGGAGGTGTGTGAAGTCCACCTATTCGCACTTGGCCAGCGCGGTGGACTACGGCCTATAACACTCTCATTCTGAGAGAAGACCCGTGCCCAGCAGTGGGACAATAATGGCTTGACGACGAATGCGAATGTTCGTTTTTTATTTTGATGCCACGATCGGCGCCGTCAGGTTTATTTTCAATTTTTGGTGTAGGGCGCCGGAGGATGTAGATTTTAGGCGACCTTTTTTCTCGATATACTGCAGTTTGACTTATATTTGTACAGATTTGGCCACCTTCACGACCCGCGTGGGGAGCGGTTACCATACCTGTCTGACGCGCAATGGGTCACGGGTTCGATTTCCGGCCAGACAGGTATCTGAATGATGAGTTTAGATTCGTGTTCTGGGTTTGGGTGTTTGTGTATCTGTCTTGTGTGTATCCAGGGTGCTCACGACACAGGAGAAAATCCTAGTGTGGGGCTATGAGTGTAGAGTTTGTTTTAAAGCGTGTGTCCTTTTTCGTCGTCAAACTACAATTCAAGATTCGCAAACCATTCGCACAATTCTTGCGAATTCGAACACCTAAAACATGCTAATGCGAATAATAGTTACATCACTAGAGGGAACTGACAACAAAGTTCATTCGCGTACCTATGTAGATACGCGAGAAACCGTGGGGAATGAAAGCACTAATGATTCTTTATATATAAAAACGCAAGTGTTATCACATTTTATAAAATAATGATACGTTATACAGGTGATATCTCTCGTCATCTCGTCAACCCATTAATGTCCCACTGCTGGGCACGGGTCTTCTCTCAAAATGAGAGAGTTTAGGCCGTAGTCCACCGCGCTGGTCAAGTGCGAATTGGTGGACAGTGGGAATTGGTGGAATTGTGATATGTCAATTCAAAATTAAACATTTTCATAAATTCTCTCTCTAGAGTCAAATTACCGTTAAAATAATCCCAAATTGTCCCAGACATGGTCAGGCAGTCTGGTCAACAATATAGATCTACATTTTACACGGTGCTCAACATTTTTCCTGTCTTTAAATTCTGAATACGTTATGATAAGTAGCATTAAATGAATATAGCACAAAATTGAACTCCAACTGTTTTGAAAAAGTGTGCATACTCATCTGTTAAATCAAGTGTCAAAATAGTTTATGAATGTAGGTTTTACTTGTTCGTCCCTGTAGTTCCGGGATCAGAATAGGGCTACGGTATCCCCTGCCTGTCGTAAGAGGCGACTAAATGGGGCTTCCGGGGTTGCAGGCGGCTAGAGTGGGAGCTCGAACCGTTCGGTCAGGCGATCCCGAGAAGGACGGCGGTATATGTGGTCACATACCGTCGTAAAGACTAGACGGGGCGGTGGGCCCAGCCGCCCATCTGGGAGGAGCCCGATGGGGCAACGCGCTCAGAGGATTCTGGTTGCGGTCGGACCGAGTCCTCTTTATAGCGCCGAGGACGGCCACCGGGGGGGTTTTAGTGCGGTAAAAATCCCACATAACCCTGCGTCGCTCCCACGGCGTCGGGTACCTTTTGAAGGTTTCCCCCTCGAGAACAAAAAAAAAAAAAAAAAGGTTTTACTTGTTATCTTTGCTATATTTTATTTATTATTACTATTATTTTGTTTTTCAATGCTTATTCTGTCACTTCTAGTTTCGTTCTTATCTTATTTAATTTTTCTATTTTATCTTTTATTTTATTTACTTGTTTCTTTCTATTTTCTTTCTTTTACTGCTACCGCCTTTGATTTTTCTGCACTTCCCAAAGGTTGGCTGGTAGAGAATGCTTTTTAGCATTAAGCCTGCCTATTGTACTACAATTTTTTATTTAAATAAATAATATTCTCCAATCCATCCTTACATAATTCTGTTCAACACTGCGCTAACAAAGGTTTATTTAAGCTGCCGCCCAACGACATCAGTATCTACTCCATGATTAGAATCCTTAACATCAGTAAAGATCCACTGCTACTGCTATATAACAAGTCTCCTATATCACGTCCATTAAAATAGAACACAGCAGAACTTAACACCTGTTTTAAAGCAGAAATAAGTAGGCACGCTACTTAAATTTCTTGACTTTAATCAATCGTTTCTCACTTATATGACAGCGAAGTCCTCTCTCCAGTTAAGATAGACGTTTATAACAAAAAAATCCGGTTAAGTGCGAGTCGGACTCACGCACGAAGGGTTCGGTTCCTTTATTTATAAAAAAAAAAACGAAAAAAAAACTCATTTCTTGTATGGAAGTTTATAATTTTTGGTAAATTTGGCAACACGCTAACGTGTGTGTTTTCGAGAATAAAATTTAGCAACACGCTGTTGATTGCTCAAAAAACCGCGTTTGTTGTATCGGAGACCCCTGAAACATATTTTATTCTCTTTTAGCATTTATTGTAATAGCGGCAACAGAAATATATAAAATCTGTGAAAATTTCAACTATCTAGCTATCACGGTTCATGAGATACAGCCTTTTTTTTTGTTTTCGAGGGGGAAACCTTCAAAAGGTACCCGACGCCGTGGGAGCGACGCAGGGTTATGTGGGATTTTTACCGCACTAAAAACCCCCCGGTGGCCGTCCGCCGGCCGAAAAGGAGGACTCCGGGATCTCGAAACGACTTCAACCGGAATCCTCCGAGCGCGCTGCCCCATCGGGCTCCTCCCAGATGGGCGGCTGGGCCCACCGCTCCGTCAAGTCTTTACGACGGTATGCGACCACACATACCGCCGTCCTTCCCAGGATTGCCTGACCGAACGGTTCGAGCTCCCACTCTAGCCGTCTGCAACCCCGGAAGCCCCTTTTAGTCGCCTCTTACGACAGGCAGGGGATACCGTAGCCCTATTCTGACCCCGAGGCTACAGGGACGATGAGATACAGCCTGGTGACAGACGGACAGCGAAGTCTTAGTAAAAGGGTTCCGCTTTTACCCCACGCGTACGGAACCCTAAAAACAAGCGCTAAAAAGTAAGAAAAACGCTCGTATGAAAGCTGATCAACTTTCCCACTAACGTAATCTCGTTCAATATCGTGATTATATTATTTAATTGAAATCAATTATGCGGATCGTAATTAACGTAATTGTTGATCGTAGCAAAAACTGTGCAGAATGGCATCTAACGCTCCATTTAATACATGAGTGATCTGCATACGGTTCGTGTTGTTTGTACCCGACCGCGTCAGAAGCAGGGTAATGTTTTTCTAGCCTATGTACATTTGTATGTATGACAATACATTTGGCAACCGCTAAAGCCCAAACGGCTTTTTTTGTTCTCGAGGGGAAACCTTCAAAAGGTACCCTACGCCGTGGGAGCGACGCAGGGTTATGTGGGATTTTTACCGCACTAAAACCCCCCCGATGGCCGTTCTCGGCGCTATAAAGAGGATTCCGGGAACTCGAAACGACTTTAACCGGAATCCTCTGAGCTCGTTGCCCAGCCCAAACTGCTTGCCAGATTGTAACATTTGACATTTCATTAGAATCGGCCCAGTTGTAAGAGTGTCTATATATTCTTTAAATAAAGCGCCGGCGGTCAGAGAAAAAGAGGGGGGGTGGACGATTTTTTTATTGGAACGAAGTTCCTTATCGCCCGTTGGGAGGGGGGGGCTAGACAGAAAAAATTCTTACGAAAAGTTGTCACGACACTTTTTGGTATAGTAAGCTACTCTACTCTCTCTCTTATAGAAAGCAAGCCAGATATTTTCATTTCTATTTCGCATTGAACAGTGTGGTGTCGCGACGATTATTTTTGTAGAGTGTATACAGGTTTTTTTGTAAATAATAAATAATAAAAAATAATAGTAATAATGAATCCTGACAGTGTTTATTATTTAAAATTTTATTATTATTCCTTCACTAATTAATCGAAAGGAACTTCGTTCCATCCGGGTGTCCCTTGACACCTCTCAAGTTTTTTATCATAAAAATATGGGTATCTAATGAAAGCTAGTAAGTAGAACATTACAAATATATATGCACTAGCATTTGCCCGCGGCTTCGCTCGCGTGGAATTTAGTCTGCCACATAAAGTTTGCAAAGTGGTAGAGCAATGGTTCAACCAGGGAGGCATCACCGCCGCACCTATTTCTACCGTGAAGCAGTTCTTGTGTTTCATTTGAAGGGTGTGCCTGCCGGCTCACTTTTGTATGAGGCGATCATCATAGTCCTCGGGAGTAGCAACGCATCTGTGATTTACTTCAGATTGAACCCTTGCCCTACTTCCTAATGCGATTAACATACGGTACCGCTCACTGCCACGGTAGGCGGTGAAGCGGATCTCATGTTGTATTGGGTCTAATAAATCCGTTGATGCCTCACAAACGTACACCGACTGGCCGCGCGGTCCAGCGGTGTTCTCATCACCACCGTGTCTCCGCGCGAACTACAGTGCGTGGGGTCGGCGCCTTACACACGGGCTGGCGCCTAAGCACGCGGATCGATGTCGAAAAGTTTATTTTGATGATCGGTTCATCCGCGCGTACAGGTGCGTAAACCGCCTTAGCGCGCGGGGCACCGCTATTCGCGGCGGTGCGCGGTGCCGTGTGTTAGGCTACGTACTCACGGAGCGATTTTCACCCGCGGCCGCCGCGGTTGCGGGCCCGCATCTTCTGTAGGATGCAGATGAAATCTGTAGGACCGCGCGGGCCGCGGTCAGCCGCAGCCGCGGCGGTTTGCGCCCGCGCGCTCTGCGGTCAGTTGGCGGGCGAGTGCAGTAGGCAGGACCTCAACTGATGGTAAACCGCCCGTCTTGCGGTTTTCGCCCGCCACGTTTGCGGTCGATAATCGCAACCGCGACGGCAGCGGAACCGCAAAAATAGGCGGTCTCGTGAGTTTCGCACAGAAGCTGCGGGCCCGCAACCGCGGCGGCCGCGGGTGAAAACCGCGCCGTGAGTACGTAGCCTTAATCGCCTAAATCAGTGTGTTCAAATTTCAAATCACAGGCACGTATATTAATTTGAATTAGTTTTGTCGGCAACAGATATTAATGCTTACTCTGAAATTAAAAGTTTTAAGAAAGGGTCTCAAAACCCGTGACGGTTACCAACGCGCAGTTGGCTAGCGTGGTCAACTACGACCTAAACTACGACTAATCTGATATATGTGCCGAGTTGTGTTACATTAAAAGGTCAATGACGATTGAATAACATATTTAACCTTTCCGCTGTTTCATTCTCATTGACTTTTTTTCTTTTTTGTCGAGGGAGAAACCTTCAAAAGGTACGCCGTGGGAGCGACGCATGGTTATCTGGGATTCTTAAAGCACCAGGACTCCGGGATCTTCAAAGGAACGCAACTGGAGTCCTCTGAGTGCATTGCCCCATCAGGCTCCTCCAGAGTGAGCGGCTGGGCCCACCACTCCATCTGGTCTTTACCACGACATGCGACCACACGTATGCCACCGTCCTTCCCGGGATCGCCTGGCTGGACGGTTCAAGCTCCGTCCATCCTGGCTCTCACGATAGCATGCGACCACACATGCTGACATCTTTCCCGAAGTTGCTGACTGGGTGTTTGGAGCTCTCCGTCTAGCCGCCCGCAACCCCGAAAGCTTCCTTTTAGTTGCCTCTTACCACTTACCAGGCGATACCGTAGCCTTATTCCCGGAACTACAGAGACGTCATTGACCTTTCACATTTTGCTCCGTGTTTTATAACCATTCAAACATTAATATCATACAACTTCGTTGTATACGGCGGCGGCGCACGGCGCGTACTGCCGGTCAATCAATTGACTACTCAATATGTTATACTCGTAATATCTTCTAAACTACTTATACAATTTACATGGTGTAAAAGGCAGATTCAATCTTTATTAGATGCTTGATTTTTTGAAATCATTTATTTTGATAAGAATTAATATTTAGTTTGTATAAAACTCATGGAAACATCAACTTGATATTTTTAAAATTTTCAAAGTATAAAAAGAGTTATTGTGGGTTATACATATGCTGTCGCGGACTTTTATTTAGATCTATGTGAGCCAAACAATCCCATGGTACATTATATTTGGATATCTCCAACGGTTTAGGCAGCGTACGAGAAGATAGCTCCCAGAGCACAACTTTTTTTTCGACTAACCTGATATTTCTCGTTATATTATAACCTTATAAATAAAAAATCATTACAAATTATAGCCCATGTGTTATTCTGATGTATAACCTATACTACTGTAAAGTTTCAACCTAATCCGTTGAGTAGTTTTTGCGTGAAAGAATAACAAATACACATACATCCTCACAAACTTTCGCATTTATAATATTAGTAGGATAGGATTGTAATACATTTAAATTATTGTTTTGATGCAAAATCCATAAGAGCGTTAAATTGAATAAATTATTGCAAAAACAACAAAGTAATTGATTCGTTTTAAGCAGCCGGGGTTTTTTATGATAATTTAAGAATGTTGCTTATTGAAAGTTAGTAGAACGAGTGCAGTCAACCGAAGAGCTTATACTGCCGCACCTATATTGAGAGTGAAGCAGTCCTTGCGATATGCTAGAAAGGTGTGGTGGCCGGCTTACTTTCATATCAGACGACCATTTTATTAAGTAGGAGTAGCAACGGATTTGAAAAACTTCAAATCGAACCTTTCTTTTACAAGGTGGTAGAACCAGTGAAGTTCGACCGGGCAAGTACCACCGCCACACCTATTTCTAGCGTGAAGCATTTCTTGCGTTTCGGTAGTAGGCTGTGTTTGCCGGCACACTTTCACATGAGGCAACCATCATAGTCCTCGGGAGTGGCAACTCATGTGTGATTGACTTCAGATAGAACCCATGTTCTATTTGAAGTTGCTTTCCTATGTCCACGGGCGGCAGTAACCAATTACCATCAGGTGGACTGCATGCTCGTTTGCCGCTTCAATCAGATAAAAAAAATCTCACCTTCCCCGTTAAAGCAAGAGATAATTTGTAATCTTTAGTAATTTTGACAATTAAAATCAAACAAGTGTGTTATGATCGTATCAGTAACAGTACCTTACTCTTAATGTGTTTAAAATAGACTATTCCGTTGGTTGTAGTTACTTAGTTTTCTGTATAACATTGTGATATTACTGTTATCTGTTACGCTTATCTCGGAAACTGCTAAACAGATTATGACGAGACACGAACGTCTGTCATAATATCTACTAAGTGTATTGTAAGTCACGTAATTCGTCATATCGATTGCCAATATTACTTAAATATTTTAGAAGTAACCTGAAATATTAAAACGAGCATGCAATTCATCTGTAGGCAGCTTCATGTAGAGCAGGGCTTCTATCTTTAGTCAATCACAGAATCGACACCACACCTTTCCAGCGAAACGCAAAATTTGCTTCACGGTAGAAATGGATGCGGTTGTACCTCCCCTGTACAACACTGGATCTGATATAATGCCAAACGGTCTGGCAAAAATCTCAATACATATAAAAACAAAAAGATACCTACTCATATCCAATAAATCATCAGTGTCTAAGCAACCATAGTTAGAACACAATAGATTAGTTGTATGTTGTCGACATTTTCCGAGAAACGATACTCCGAAATTCTACTCTTATGGGAGTAAAGTAAGAGTTTATTGTTAGTATTACTTTGTATAATAGGATGTACGTTTTCCAGGTGGTAAAACCAGTGCTTTTTTTATCTGACTGAAGTAGCAAACGAGCATGCAGTCCAACTGATGGTAAGTGGTCACTGCCGCCCAAGTACATCTGTAATCAACTACATACAGAACATGGGTACTTTCTCGGTCGAACTACACTGGTTCTACCACCTCGAGTGTAGTTCGACCGGAGAGGTTCGACCGCCACTTATTTCTAGCGTGAAGCACTTCTTGTATTTCGCGGGTAGAGGTGAAGGGTGAAGGGTGCCGGCTCACTTTTGTATGAGGGGACAATATTAGTCTCCCGGAGTAGCAACGCATCTGTGATTGACTTCAAATAGAACCCCTGTACTATATGAATTTGCGTATACATGGGCCGCAGTGTCCACTTACCATTAAGGCTATGAGCGTTTGCTACTTCAATCGAATAAAAAAAACCTGCAAAGTCACAGGCAAGAGCTAGTAGATATTTGTAACAAAGAAACAAATTCAATACATCGGAAGCGCCTTTAATTGACGTTACAACGTGAAGCCACTTACGCAATGTCATTGAATTGGCACAAAAACACGAAAATACACCCACGCATCACTTTCACCTAACACAAAGGTGTAAATACTAAGAATTCCCAAGTAATCGTCTCTTTCATTCGCTTTTCTGAGCTTTTTGTCACGCGTAATCTATAATTAATGCGTGATAATGCATGATAATAACATGGTGTGACCTCAGCGTGTAGAGAATGAAATGATTGGCATGTGCATGCAAAACTAGTGTATTCCCGCGGCTCCGCCCGTTCCGATCAGGCTTGCCATTGAAAGAAATATCCTATACTATCCAGGTCATAAACTGTTTGCGAAATTTTAGCCAAATGCGATATTGAGTTACTTTTTGAAAGAATGAGTAACAAACACGCACATCCTCACATTTTTCGCATCTATACTAATAATAAGAAATACTATATTAAGACGTTGCAAAGTCGTCATTTTGATAAATCAAAAAAATACGCTGCGAAAATTTGCATGTATAAATTTGGCGTGTATAAATTTATTTAAATTAACAAAACAATTATAAAACAACTAAGTAATACTAACATTTCGTTATCGGAAACCAGGAGAAGAGTTTTTAACGTCGTAAATAACGTCGTAAAACGGTATACCTACATAAATAGAGTTACGAATTTAGCAAAACATCCATATTTGAAATCCATCCATCATCCATATTTTAAAATTAAAATACAAAACACACACGCTTTTATTCAAATATTATAAGACAAGATTTATACATACAGAAAATAAAAATGTGTGCGTGTACTAGCGTACACTCGTAAGAAGCGAAACTTCTTTATGACGTTATTTTTCAAAAAATAATTTACTATATGCAGACTATTTACTTTACAGAAATTGGTTAAATAAAGTTAAATTAGATAAAGTTTAATAAAAGGCTTTTATTAAACTTTATCTAATAATCTAATCTATGATAATCTATCTAATATCACGCGTGGTAGGGATAAGAAAAAGATGGCGCGTAACGAAAAAATGTTACACCAATTTTTTTTCCAATCCCGATAAAGAAGTTTCACTTCAATAATTATATTTGTTACTAGATGACCCGGCGAACTTTGTTCCGCCTAAAAGTCAAAAATCTAAAGTCATCAGTGTTCCTCTACTATATTATGCATGTTTTGTACATAAAAACCTTCCTTTTGAATCACTCTATCATTAAAACCCGTAGCCTAGTTTTAAAGATCTAAGCATACATAGGGACAGACAGCGGGAAGAGACTTTGTTTTATTTATACTAGTAGTCACCCGTCACGGTCGAAATTCGTAATTTAAATTAAAAAAACTAAATTTCATATTGTCCAAAGTAGTACGAACATTTCTCAAAGTTTAGTTGATTTTATGTATGTTTTAAGCATTATTTGAAAAAAATATTAACATTCTGCACTCCCTCTCTACGTCAACTAATAACCATGCAAAGTTTCATACTAATCCGTCCGCGGCATATTAAAAATGCTCCACAAGTTTTTGCTTCACGTATTAATATATAGATGTAGTGATAGATAACTGACGTCACATCGTTTCCCATTAGCCCTGCTTATCCTAAACGTAAAATACTGCTATCGAAAACTGTAACAGAAGCCTAAGTGATAATGTTAAGCTAATGTTTACACAGCTAAAAGCGCTTTTACACCACGTATCACGTTACTAAGACCTTTTCACAGTCGACTGAAAACTATAAGGGGACGCTTAATGCCGTAAGCTAGTTGTTAAAGGAACAATAAGTTAATGATCTATAACGTTTTATAATTGTGTACCTACTGGTATACTATTATAAAACGTTATACTGGTATACTAGTGACGACGGCAGTATACCTACTGGTATACTGCCGTCGTCACTGCAGTTTCGGGATCAGAATAGGGCTACGGCATCCCCTGCCTGTCGTAAGAGGCGACTAAATAGGGCTTCCGGGGTTGCAGGCGGCTAGAGTGGGAGCTCGAACCGTTCGGTCAGGCGATCCCGGGAAGGACGGCGGTATATGTGGTCGCATACCGTCGTAAAAACTAGACGGAGCGGTGGGTCCAGTCGCCCATCTGGGAGGAGCCCGATGGGGCAGCGCGCTCGGAGGATTCCGGTTGAAGTTGTTTCGAGATCCCGGAGTCATTCTTTTCAACGCCGAGGACGGCCACCGGAGGGGTTTTAGTGCGGTAAAAATCCCACATAACCCTGCGTCGCTCCCACGGCGTCGAGTACCTTTTGAAGGTTTCCCCTCGAAAACAAAAAAAAAGGTATACTGCCGTACAGAGTAACATCGTGGAGGTTTTAGCCGGTAGAATTCCGGTATATCCTCTCAGCTGCCCCAGCGAAAAGAGGAACCCATGAAGGGTTTCCCCACGTAAAAAAAAAGGTATACTGCCGTACAATATATTTTACATGTTATATGTGCATGGAATAGAAGAGGTAAATTAAAGAAAAAAAACGTACATTTTAAATGTTATACTTCTTAAAGCTACAAGAAAGATGTGTAGATATAATAACACTCGCAAACATTTCCATAAAAATATTAGAATTAAGTACACTGTTAAATAGTTATCTTTGTGTTTTTCTTCACTAAATAGTGTAAAACAAAGTCAGTTCTCGCAGCCTGTTCTTATGTATGCTTAGATCTTTAAAACTATGCCACGGATTTCAATGCAGTTTTTAATAGATAGAGTGATTCAAGAGGAAGGTTTTTATGTATAATACATGTACAGTCAGCAGCATATAGTTAGTGGCGTTCAAAGTGTCCATATTGTTAAATACAATCAAAGTGTTCAATAATATCGGCACAACCTACGTGTTCTAATTGTTGACAACATCTTAAACTCCCAAATGTCAGGACGTTCATAAACTCATAATGTTAATACCACCCAAATTGTCACAAATGTTCCGGCGTCAGTGGTAACCTAGCAACGAGACTGTTTGTAAATATAGGTACATTTTATAATATTAAACTTCATGTTGCGAATATGTTGTAAGGATCACTTACTGTGCGAGCAATGATAATATTGACATATGTTTATCTCATTTAGGGTTTTAAAATTTAATGAAGATACTTTTCATCAGTTTAAAAATGAGAAAACCGTAGAGGTTACAGAAAAACTATTATATTTTAGCTAAAATATATTGTTTGTGAAATATACATCAGACTTTATTTTTTTTTAATATACATCCTTTGAAACCCTTTGAACATCCTTGCTAGTAACGATCGAATAACTTTAAGCTCGTATGTGAAAACGAATTTCTGTGGAACTTCTTTTTTGCACGTCAAATAATTGTGAACAATGTTGTTGTGGTGAATCAGCATCAGATAGTGTCACTGGCAAACGTTGATTTCCGGAGAGAACAGGAAGAAGACTCAATCGATTGAACTTGTTCTTTTTCAAGTGTGTTATGAACCCACTTAGGCCTTCTTTTTCTTGACGAGGGTAGGTTTGTAGAACTTGACGTGGTAAGTATTTCAGGTGCAATATATGTGTATGTTTCCATATACAGAACATTAACAACACTTGACGCAATTGAGCACGGATGAGATACTAACTCTGTCGATGGAATTATTAGAATGCAATATAATGGTGTATGCCATTATGCCCCGTGACATTTACGCATTTTGCCCCAACTACTATGTTAAAAGAAAATATGAAATAACGGTAAGACTAAAGCAGTGTTAAAATTGCCCATCAACTTCAAAGAAAACGTAAAATAAAGGAGAACATAATCATCAATTCAATACTATTTCTTGCTTGTTTCTGTAGTTATTAAGGATAAAAAAATATTACATCAATTATGCATTTAAACTAAATTTGATTGTAAATCAACTGTCATGGTCCATTGAGTATTGTTTGAAAGCAGGTTCTGATGGGCTGCAGCAACATCTCGCAAAAGCGTTTCGTTTCCGGTATGTGTGCATGACCCGTCTTACTCGTCCGTCCTCTCGTCTTGTCTTATCATGCCTCTTGTTCCCCTAGACCGATTCTATGACTTTGACAGTCAATGACGTCATTGCAAGATTTGAAAAGGATAGTTGTTAATATAAAAAAGAGAGAAGAGAAGAGTCATTGTTAGCATGTCCTATACCGTAAGTGATCAGGAACCTTATATCCGCAACATAAGGTATAATATTATAAAATGTACCTATATTTACGAACAGTCTCGTTGCTAGGTTACCGCTGGTGTCGTAACAGATGCTGAAATTGTGACAATTTGAGTGGTTCATTATGAATTTATGAATGTTCTGTCATTTGGAAGTTTAAGATGTTGCGAACAATTAGAACACGTAGGTTGTGCCGATATTATTGAACACTTTGATTGTATCTAACAATATGGACACTTTGAACGCCACTAACTATATGCTGCTGACTGTACAATATAGCAGAGAGACTGATAATTTCAAATTATTGACTTTTAGGCGGAATGAAGTTCGCCGGGTCACTAGTTTTTCTATAAAATCGAGAGTAACGAGCATGTAGTCCTCGCTTTTATATCAAACGACCATCTAACTCTTCAGGATTACCAACATTGGTGATTACAGACTTCGTAGTACCTCTGGTCTTTGTTTGTATCTAATTGTAGTAGCTAGCGAGCATGCAGTCCACCTGAAGGTAAGAGGTCACTGCCGCCCATGGACATCTGTTAGCAACTTCATATAGAACATGGGTTCTATCTAAAGTTAAATACCTACAGCCTCACATAAAAGTGTGCCGGCAACCAAACCCTTCCAACGAAACGCAAGAACAGCTTCACGCTAGAACTATCTGTGGCGGTGGTACTTCCCCGGGCAAAATACACTGGTTCTGCTACCTTCTTTATTCATGGTATTGTTATGGTTTTTATGAAGTTGTCCCAGATAGTTATGGGCGGCATTGACTACTTACCATCAGATAGATTATGCTCGAGGATTACCCACTTAAAATAGAAAATACAGCACGAACATGCGTTCGTTTGTTTCTTCCAAATGAAACTTCCGAAATAAAAACAAAAAGTATAAAAAAAAATATCTAAAAAAAAGTAAAAAAAAAACAACAATAAAAACGCTTGATTAAGGATGGATCTCCTCCTTATATCTGCTATCTTATGAAGGTCACCAGGTGCACACAATGACAATCAAGCCTCTATTGTCATATAACAATAACACTTCAAGTGGATCAAAGAACCGGGTACAATTGCAACGTTCTAGTGATGTGATGTGATCAACTCGAGTTACTAACCCGAGTTCACTCGAATTTGGCTTAACTCGAATCAACTCGAGTAGATTTTCTCCTAACTCGAGTTAGATTTTTTGTGTAAGCCGTTGCAAGTTTTGTGATAGATGGAAATATTTTACGACCCATAAATCCTTCAATTCTACTTATTATAAATAATTATGCTTGACCCAACACATGCTTATCATGAATTGTTTCTACATTTTTTTTCATATTGTTATGAAGCTACATTATTCAAATGGTGAAAACGAAACGAATGATATACTCAGTTTCATCCAGTTAATTCGAGTTACATTAAATTACATTACATCGAGTTAATTTCAACTCGAGTTAAATAAATTCGTGTTTATGTCGAGTTGGCACATCACTAATTGCACCATACAGTTAGTTACCATAACGTGCGATAACGGTACAATACCGGTCGCGTTTGTTATTGGTATTGCATAATGATGGATCTTGATAAAACCATTGAGGGGACTTTAAACTATTGTGAATTTGATATCACTAGTCAGGATATCCAGCTTATTTGGTTGAAGTAGCAAAAAAACCTGCAATTCTATTAATTGTACTTACGGATGTTCTTGGACTTATTGGGATTGCTAGGTCTATCTCAGTTATGCCTGGAGTCCCAGGACCAGAATAATGCTACGGTATCCCCTGCCTGTCGTATAATGCGACTAAAAGGGGCTTTCGGGGTTGCGGGCGGCTAGAGTGGGAGCTCGAGCCGTCCAGCCAAGCGACCAGGAAGGACGGCGGCATGTGTGGTCGTATGCCACCGTAAGACGCGTTGCGTTGCACAGAAGATGCGTTGAGCGTATTCGCTAACTAGAGAAGAGCTCTAAGCATCGCGCTCGGGGGATTCCTGTTGTGTTCCGTTGGAGATCCCGGAATCCCCCACACAGCGCTGAGGACGGTCAGCGCTGGGTAAAAAAATCCTCATAACCCGCGTCGCTCCCACGGCGTCGGGTACCTTTTGAAGGTTTCCCCCTCGTAACAAAAAAAAAGGTCAGTGTCAGTAGATTCGGGACCAGAACAGGCAGTTGGTTGTAAGAGGCGACTAAAAGGGGGCTACCGGGGTTGCGAGCAGCAAGAGTGGCAGCTCGAAACGTCCAGCCAAACTGCTTCGCAGGACGGCGGTGTGTGGTCGCGTGCCGTCGTAAGGAATAGAAGGTGTGGTATGTGTATTTGCCCATCGGGTAAGAGCCCGAATATGGCATCGCGCTCGGAGGACTTCGGTTGTGTTCCGTTGGAGATCTTAGGTCCGCATTTGTCAGGTCGTAAAACCTATGTAGCAAGCCGGATAGACTAGCCATTTTGGCCAGACATTTGGTTAAAAAAAGTCAGACACCCTAAGATTTTAGGGATGTAGTATCCTTAGTATCTTTCATCAAGATTTTTTTATTACTTCCAATAAATGTGAATGCGCAGTGACTGGATTTTGGCCAGTTGAAAACCGAACAAACCCCGTCGGACTTTCCTCAAAAAACATAATATGTAATTCAATTTTACTAGTGGTAAGAATAATCAAATTTGTAATAATTCGTTCGTCGTCTAAATTGATTTCACATGATCATACTCCGTGTCTGTGCATTGGCTTATGCTTTGACAAAACACATAAACACTTAACATTCATATCATACGACCGAATTAAGAGTGCTATAGTTACCACCGCCATAGAACCTTTGAATATAAATTACTAGCTGACCCGGCGATCTTTGTTCCGCCTAAAAGTCAAAAATCCAAAATTATCAGTGTTCCCCTAATTATGCATGTATTATACATAAAAGTCTTCCTTTTGAATCACTCTATCTATTAAAAAAAACTGCATTAAAATCCGTAGCGTAGTTTTAAAGATCTAAGCATACATAGGGACAGACAGCGAGAAGCGACTTTGTATTATACTATATAGTGAATTCAAAAACCATGTAATAAGAATAAGTTATCTTATCGTATTCTGTTATATTTTTCCTTAACCCGTAACTTGTAATGAATAAATGTAACACCAATCGGTAACAAATTAGGAGTTATTACGTCCATTGTACACTGAAGGTCGTTGGACAATGTCGATGCATGCCCGATGAACGCACTGGACAATGACTAGGGATTGCAAACCGGAAAACCGGATCCGGTAAACCGGCGGATCCGGCACAAATTTACACAAACCGGATCCGGTACCAATTCACCAGCGGATCCGGACCTCCATCGGATCCGGTGATTGTACATTTTGATAAAGATTTCACATTACAATAATAATTATCGTTAGATATCGATCCTTTTTTTACACTGTTTTAACCGTTCGATTAATGCCGCCGGATCCGGCCGGATTGAGAAAAAAAGGCCGGATCCGGCCGGATTGAAAATGAGGCCGGATTGCAATCCCTAACAATGACGTCTGATGAAAGTGGAACTAGAGTTACGTAACGTACCTATTATGTCGTATCGATTATGGTGGAGATCGCAAATCTATACAGACTAGTCACCCGTCGCAACGGTCGAAATTCGACCGTAATTTATATTATAGCGTATCTTGCCAAACAGGGCTCTCTTTTACTGAACTGTAAGGCAAGATACTGGAGCTAACTTTTATTACCATGTAAAAAAAACATGATTGTAATAATATTTAAAAAAATGGACATAAATAAGAAAAAAAGGCAAACCTGTTGAGTTTCTTGCCGGATCTTCTCATTTGAGGTTGTATTCCGATCCGGTGGTAGTGTAAGAAAAAAATGTAACTGACAATTCGTAAGTGCCCCCGCAGGCCTATACAAAATAAAGACATTTCATTTCATTAAAAAGCTAAGCTTCATATTGTCCAGAATAGCAGGAATATTTCTTAAATTGTCGTTTGCGATTCTCATATAATAAAAAAAACCGGCAAAGTGCGAGTCGGTCTCGCACACGACGGGTATTTAGGGGGGGGGGGGGGGCTAAATAATTATTTTATTCTGTTTTTAGTATTTGTACTTATTGCGGCAACAGAAATACATCATCTGTCACGTTTCATGATATACTTATGGCAGACAGAGGAATGGATGGACGAACGGCCAGCCGGACATACGGACAGTGAAGTCTTAGTTACAGAGTCCCGTTTTTAACCTATGAATTTATTCATGTCACGTCGCCCTACTTTTCGGTTTATTTAGTTTAAATGTAATAGTGGAATTAAATGACAATGAGCACATTCTTCTTTGTAGAGTAAAGCGATTCTTACGTTTCGGTGAAAGCGTCTAGTTGTCGCCTCACTTTTACATGAGGCGACCATCTTATCTATCTTACCATCGGCCCTTTGAAATGGCAACGCATCTATCATTGACATTAGATAACACTCTTGTTCAGTATGCAGTTGCTTACAAATGTCTATGGATGGCAATGACCACTTTCCGTTCTGTATAATAAAAAAAAATGTCTTTAAATTCTTTGCTTGATTTCGTGTCACGCGCTCTCACGATTTATTCTAGAAGATAATTAACACAAATTTATTCGTGTCACGTCGCCCTACTTCTCAGTTTATTTAGTTTAGTAAATTGGGATTAAATGGCAGACGCTATTGACTTTGACATCAATGCGAGTTTGTAGGGATTCGGGCGCGGCCCGATCAATAGATTCTTTCGTGTCTCCAATGTGATTGCAAATGGGTTTTAGGCCTGATGTCAAGTGTTTTTTGGTGTACGCGAAACTTATTGGTGACATTTATTATATAGAAGTGGCATTTATAATATAGCAAAAAATGTCTTTTTATTATCTGACAGAAATAACAAACGAGCATGCAGTCCACCTGGTGGTAAGTGCTCAATGCCGCCCATGGACATCTGTAATCAACTGCATACAGAACATGGGTTCTATCTGAAGTCAATCAATATGCGTTGCTACTTCCGAGGACTATGATGGTCGCCTCATGTGAAAGTGTGCCGGCAACCCACCCTTCTATCGAAACGCAAGAAATGCTTCACGCTAGAAATAGGTGTGGCGGTGGTACTTTCCCGGTAGAACTACACTGGTTCTACCACCTTTGAATAATGTCTTACGATTAAGATGCTGTCTTTTAAATTTGGTCTAGAGGATATAGATGGTCACATTTCTGAATCAAACGTTACCCTCCATCGACCATAGCTCGATTGGTATGTTGGCACTCTTGTATTTAACATGAAACCGAAAATTCATTTACGTAGACAAATTGTAAATATTGAAATGCAAAAACTTACATTCTCCATGATAAGTAAGATCCAAACACGAGTATCACAGACAAACGACCGACAGAAATTAAAGTTGTATACATGACATCAAACACCTATTTATCTTATCTCTGTAGTTTCATAAACACTTGAGGTATACAAAAACACTTAAAAATAATTCTTATTGGACGACATCGGAAGGAGAGGAAAGTAGTTAATATCTTTTCCTACACATTCATAAATACATATGAGTATTGAGTATGATTACACATACACGCATGGACTTACTGATATATGGGTGTATGTTAGGTACATATGTACCTATTAATTTCTATTCCTTCTGTACGCTCTGTAGCCTAAACAGCATGATGTATTTTGACAATAATTGTGGAAACAGTATAAGACATTGAAGCAACCATTTTGATTTTACAGACAATTTTTTGGCGCAGTACGAATATTAAATATATATTTTTTAAGTGAAAAATCTGTTTTTATTTTACAAGTGTGCTTAAAATTTGAGTAATTTTTATTTTTTAAGCCTGAATAGATAATCGAAATACATAAATACCTGCGTTGCATGAATAAGGCTGTGTCTCCAGTAAGCAAACTGTTCGCGGCCGATTGAATTTGCGACGTATGTAACTTTGGACTCTCCGTTTCAAATATATGGAAGGCGAATTTAACCGATATGTAACTCAGTACCTCGCTAACAGTTTGCCTACTTGGAGACAGCCTAAAAGCACATTTCAAAATTGATCATTTTGATTAAGATTCAGATTTATCTAAATATCTAGGCGAGTTTTGGATAAATCTGGACTTGATGTCTTTAGATATTAGCTTTCGCAACGCGAATGTTTTGCGAATATTGAATTGCAAAAAAGGTCACCAAATCAATCCAAATTGAAATCGAACTGTAGTTTCTCGACCAAAAAAGGTAGCCAATTCTTAATAACTGGGCCAACACCAAAAACTAGATAAAAAATATTCACATTTGCGAATGTCGGTAAGAAATATTCGTATTCAAATAATAACATTCGTTACATGTCTAGTATATAGTATTTTGTAGTCGGTAGACCAGTGTAGTTCGACTGGGGAAGTACCACCGCCACACCGACCATCATAGTCCTCGGGGGCTGCAACGCATGTGTGATTGACTTCAGATAGAACCAATGTTCTATATGAAGTTGCTTACAGATGTCCATGGGCGACAGTGACCACTTACCATCAGATGAACTGCACTGTTTGCTACTTCGGTCATAAAAATACAGTATGTTTAAATTTTATCACCTTTTGTTTTAACACTTAAAATTTTGTCACTCACAAACGACAGTTGCACCACACACGCGTCAGGTGGCGTTCGGTTCGCAGAAACGCCATTACGTATGACCATGACCCAGGTCTCCCTAGAGTTGGGGAGCTATTTTGTACTTACAACAGTCGTTAAGTTTTTGTCCTTAATACTCGTTACTTTGTTAAATGGTTATTTGAACGATGTTCTTGTCCTAAATACTTGATGCAAGAAAATTCGTTTACTTGGTTGTGCCATGCGGTTTCTCCTGCGTTTGAAATTATGGAAGATTTTCTAAATTGTAATAACTGTTGAAAGAATAGATTAATCTTATAAAAATATACAAAGCATGTATTAATTTCACATCAAACATGGACTGCAAAAATGGATATATTAAATTAATTTTAGTTTTTAAGACACTACAAAAAAAAATGTGTGCGTGTACTAGCGTACACTCGTAAGAAGTGAAACTTCTTTATGACGTTATTTTTCAAAAAATAATTTACTATATGCAACTTTACAGAAATTGGTTAAATAAAGTTAAATTAGATAAAGTTTAATAAAAGGCTTTTATTAAACTTTATCTAATAATCTAATCTATAATAATCTATCTAATATCACGCGTGGTAGGGATAAGAAAAAGATGGCGCGTAACGGAATAAAAAAAGATGGCGCGTAACAGAAAAAGATGACGCGTAACGAAAAAATGTTACACTAAATTTTTTTCCAACCCCGATAAAGAAGTTTCACTTCAAAAAAGACATTTAATGCTATTTTTTATATTCAATTTAGATGAGTGCTTATTTTGAATTGCAATGCAAACCTACAAAATTTGTAAGATTTGAATTTAATATAAGATTTGAAAAAATTGGAATAGCGCTGCGGTAAACAACCGCCTCACGAAGACAGGTTCGATCTCCGTCACGCAGGAATCCCTACGTCTGTCCCTATGTATGCTTAGATCTTTAAAGATACGCTACGGATTTTAATGCAGTTTTAATGGATAGAGTGATTCAAAAGGAAGGTTTTTTATGTATAATACATGCATAATATAGTGGAGGAACACTGATAATTTTAGATTTTTCACTTTTACGCGGAACAAAGTTCATTGGGTCATCTAGTGTAATATACATTGAGATATGTTTATATTCAAGTAAAATACTTCGATAGGACAATGTAATACTAAATGTCTTAGATAAGATAAATCTATTAATCTAATAGAATTGTCCATGTTACGTTCAGCTAATAGAACGTATAGTGAGGAGCGTTAAAACTCGCGTGCCAATTCCCATTAATTCCAAAGTAAAGTCATTTCGAAATAATTTTGGCAACGAATCCGCAAAACCTGGGTCGCAGCCCCCTTTTAACACAACCCTGTATTTCCCATGACTCAGATCGCTCCCCTAAAAAGATAATATCAGTCTGGCTTAGTAATTTATTTTAATGACTGTCGTACTTGGTATAGTTTTGCGGAAATTTTGTATTTGGGTACGAATTTGTACCAGACATGATATTCACACTAATATCTGTACAATTGATGGTTTCTTCACTCATAGCCTGATATCAAGATTCCTAACCTAACCTAACCTGAATACGTCTTTATGTGTAAAGGCGAGATATAGAATTGATCAAAAATTGAATCAAAAAGAACGTGGTAATTATTCTAAAATATAACAAATAAAACGAATGCCGTTACAGAAATACTAATCCACTTAGCGATCTAGGGAAACGCTGATAGTGTTATCTTAGAGGGAAACATTGGCAGACGAGAAAAGTAGGTCAACTGAGTTCACGATGTCACAATGTTAGTTCTACGATTATGTAACCTACGTGACTGTTCCGTCGGACGAGCTGTTAAATGTTAGTTGAGGACAAAATCACAAAATATGGCATGTAGTGAATTTGAAATCACTAAAAAGCAAAGTAATATAGTAGTGGTCTATATGTTATTCTAGAAATTCGCACCTGACCGGAGCAGTCGATTATGGCCTAAATATCTCTCATTCTAAGACTCTTGCGCAGCAACGGGATAATAATGGGTTTAAAGGGTTGACGACGATCTGTATAATTGTTAATACGTGAAGCTAAACCTTCTTAACACTTTTTCGATGACTGTATGCTCGGAGGAGTGTGAGATTTGGCATAGTAAAGTTCATGTCGAAAAAGAGTAGTTTTTAAAAATATTTTCTGAAGGCAGCTGATATCAAAAATTAAGTAGCGTATAAACTAATACTGTTCTGAACTATTAAAGAAAGACATTTTTTAATTAACTCCTAATAATTGAAGTTTTTTGGCCACTCTGCAAAGAAAGCTGGGTTAGGCACGAGGCATCTCTTTTCAATTCATCTCAACCATTTGCTCTACAGCTGACAGATTGATAAAATACATCCGTCCTTTTGTTCTTCGTGGAATATACCGATTGTTATTTTAAAATTAGGAACAAATCTCGATGTGTCTGAATCTGCATCTGTTACTTTTTTATATGTAAAGTTAATATAGTTATTTGATTTTATTTATAAGGAAGCGCTAACCCACACGGCTTGTATAGAGCGTATAATAAAGGTGGCGGTCAGAAATAGGATGAGTGACCACTATTAGCCTAAATTGCTTTTTGAGGGTAAAATCGTTATGGCAAACTTTGAAAACTCTTATCATTATGTTTCATATAAAATAAAAATAATAATATTTATATAAAAAGTAATAAAAAAGTTAATCTTTTTTCATAGACTGATTTCTAAATCTATTTATTGTAGAGTTTCTTAGATCGAAACACCTCTTTTTTCACCATTCGACTCTGATAGAATATTATATCTTTTTTTTTTTTCGAGGGGGAAACCTTCCAAAGGTACCCGACGCAGGGTTATGTGGGATTTTTACCGCACTAAAACCCCCCGGTGGCCGTCCTCGACGCTGAAAAGGAGGACTCCGGGATCTCGAAACGACTTCAACCGGAATCCTCCGAGCGCGCTGCCCCATCGGGCTCCTCCCAGATGGGCGGCTGGGCCCACCGCTCCGTCTAGTCTTTACGACGGTATGCGACCACACATACCGCCGTCCTTCCCGGGATTGCCTGACCGAACGGTTTGAGCTCCCACTCTAGCCGTCTGCAACCCCGGAAGCCCCTTTTAGTCGCCTCTTACGACAGGCAGGGGATACCGTAGCCCTATTCTGACCCCGAGGCTACAGGGACGAGACTATTATATCTAAACTCATATTAACAAGTAAGTCTGTAATACTTTTTCTGGTACATACCTACGTACGATCCGATAATCCATTCTGAGTCAACCACTTCAAAAGACAAAAGATAACCGGATCAGAATTAGTTATCTTGTCAATGTGAAGGAGTATTGCAGCGGCACTTTGTATGCAAGTAACTGCAATTCATGCTATAAAAAGGATTACATAAATAAAAGCGATAATGTTTATATATAGTGTGTAAAAGTAAAATGTTGCTATTGAATTTCAAACCTCAACGATTGAACAAACATTTTTAATGTTTCAGGCGCTTTCCAGGATGGTTCTACTTGAGAAGTTTTTTTTGTTTTCGAGGGGGAAACCTTCAAAAGGTACCCGAGGCCATGGGAGCAACGCAGGGTTATGTGGGATTTTTACCGCACTAAAACCCCCCCGATCCTCCGCGCTACAAAGAGGACTCCGGAATATCCAAAGAAACGCAACCGGAATCCTCTGAGCGCGTTGCCCCATCGGGCCCACCGCTTCGTCTAGTCTTTACAACGGTATGCGATCACACGTACTGCCGTCCTTCCCGGGGTCGCCTGACCGAACGGTTCCACCTCCCACTCTAGCCGCCCGGAACCCCCTTTTGGTCGCCTCTTACGACAGACAAGCATTCGGTGGATCGCAACTCGTTTTCTATTTCAATCTAATAAATAACCAGCTATGTGCAAGTCAGACTCTAACACGAAGGTTTCTGTTAAAGTATCTATAAAAAAGTTAAAAAGTCACGTTAGTTCTATGGGAGCCCTTAAAAACATATGTATTTTATTGTTTCTAGTATTTGCGGTTATAGCGGCAACAGAAATATCTACATCATCTGTAAAAATTTCAAGGTTCATGAGATACAGCCTTGTGACAGATGGACAGCGGATTCTTAGTAAAATAGGGTTCCGTTTTTACGCTTTGGCTACGGAACCCTAAAAAAGTAGTCTCAAACTGCATTTTTTCCTGTATCGTCATTGCCATAGATTTATACATAGGCGAATGCACAAACACGCAGACCCAGAAAAAAACTTAAATCCATCATTTCTGGCCGGTGTTCGAATCTGGAACCGCGAGTCGTTCAAAAAATAATAGTGATACTGGTACGTAATACCTTGTACTGGTACCTACGAGTACCTCGTAGTACCATAACCACATTAAATGTGGTTAAATTTTAACCACAAGGTTACACTCCAGACGCGAAGCAATTAAAACGCAGGGGAGCTTCACGCGGGGGTGAGCGCAACTTAATTAGCGACTCCGGCACGAGGACTGAGGACTTCACTGTACAGGAAAAACAGCTGGCTATTATTTATATAGTTCTCAGCTAAGCTTTATTGAATAGAAATAATTTTGTTACAGTAAAATTGCAACGAAAAGAGTCGAAAGGATGAAGAAATATGCGCACAATTCTTTCTTGAATATGCCAATGTATATATGTTCATTGCCAAGCAAAAAAAACATGTTTGTAATTATATTTCAAAAAAAATGATATAAATAAGAAAAAAGACAAACCGGCTAATTTTCTTGCCGGATCTTCTCAGTTGAGGTCGTATTCCGATCCGGCGGTAGGGTAAGAAAAAAATGTAACTGACAATTTGTAAGCGCCCCCGTAGGCCTATACAAAATAAAGACATTTCATTTCATATAGGTACTTAGATTTAGAAAAAATGTTAGTAGCGTCTTTTTATCCAGCAAGGGTAGTGGCGCCAACGTAATGTATCTATGACCACCAAAATTGAGGACATGTTCTTTATGAAGTTTATTAAATGTTTTCGACCAGAACTGAATTCTTATTATATCGGATTATACATATGCACTTGTATATTTGCATATGCAATTTCTAATACGCGCATAATTTCAGAAAAATCTGTGGTCCGTGCTTAGGTTTGAACCTCGGACCTCCCGATCGAGGGTGCAAGTTCCAACTATTAGGCTATCACTCTGCTCTACTACAAGTACAAGTAACGTACTTTCGGATTTTGTACCAAAATATCATAACATTGTCATAAATAGTAACATTACCCTCCTTTTGATGCACTTAAAAATATATTTACATAACGCAAGCGATCGGTTTTATATTTGTTTTTCCAATTATTGTACAACGGTAAACATTTTCTGCTAGAACGAAGCTGGAAATGTCAATACGTAATGCAATTGAACTCGTTGCGTTAGCTTGCTTCGAAGGTGAAAGTGTAAAGATAGATTCACAGTATGTCGGACCGCGATGTAAATTGCAATTTTCCTGTCAGGGGCTTAAATGGTTTTAGTAGGGTTTTTGTGTCGTAATTCCAGGCTGGTATTTTATAACCGTCGAGTAAGACGCTATATTAAACAAAAAGTGCAAAACTAACCGTAATATCAGTGTGCTAATATTGCAGTTATTATTTTGTATTCGATTCTTAGCAAACTTGATTTCAGGGTGATAAACAAATAATATTACAAACTGCAACAAAAAAGTCGCTAGTATAATGATGGTTAAAAGTTATTTGTTTGACGTATTGTTTATAGCCCATTTACGAGCACACTATATTAGATAGTCGAATTATAGAGAAGCCATCAATGGATATAATTTTACACTTTACAATAAACCAGTGCAATGGTTAATTAAAATACTTCAATAAAGCATGTTTTTAATATGAGCGTTTTTAGTAGCAGCGTACTTTAAATAAATTGTAAAGACATTGTGTATAGTCATTATATGCAAAGTATGCAAACGTAATGATTATATTAAAGTTAAGAGTGGTGTAAATCTATTTTAATCATGATTTATTTATAATGGAAAATAATATATCTTTACGACTTCATAGAAAATTGCATTACGTAGCTGTCTTATTTATACACATCTAAATACAATTGAAGAGTATGTCTGTGATCTAATTCCATTCTATAAATCATACTTCGTACTAATATTATAAAGGCGAAATTTTGTAAGTGTCTATGTTTGTTACTTCTTCACGTCTAAACGGCTGGAGAGATTTTCATGAAATATGGTAGGAATTAAGCTGACACTCTGGATTAACATATAGGCTACTTTTTAATGTGGGAGAATATCTTATTCCCACGGGACAGTCGATGCATCGTTTTTTTTTATGCGGGCGAAGCTGCGGGATTTATCTAATAACGAATAAATATACAAAAATAATATTAATGGAATCATACTATAAACTAATGCAATTAATTTAAACGATCATGTCCTGGAATGCAGGCAGACTTAATCAACTAATTTTAACATATCTTGAAATGAAGATATTCGTAATAGTTGTAATAATAATCATATACCGCGGCCGATTTGATGTGAATCCAACTTTATCATAAAAGCAAACGAGCGTGTAATTCTCGCTTTGCACACATTATGTACCACGTAGTACCACTAGACATCGTTTTCAATGCTATGTGTTGTAAAAAATCATTTTAACAGGTGTTACGTTGTCACCTGCTTGGAACTGTCATAAAATATTATAGGGGTCTAATGACTAGTAACTGACTATTTTTCTAAAAGCCTTTTGTAGTCTTGGGAACAAAGACTTTCGTAATATGCTTTGTCGCAATTTCCTGACAAATCTGACTTCTCAGTTCTTAAACTCGTGCCCGACAATAGGACAATAAAGGGTTAATATTGAATCCAGCTATGTTTAGCTGTCTTCTAGCCAGGTGGTAGAACCAGTGTAGTTCGACTGGGGAAGTAACACCGCCACACCTATTTCTAGCGTGAAGCATTAATGCGTTTCGATGGAAGGGTGTGGTTGCCGGCACACTTTTATATAAGGCGACCATCTTAGTCCTCGGGAGTAGCAAAGCATTTGTGATTGACTTCAGATAGAACCCCATGTTTTCTGTATGAAGATGGCCATGGGACTGCATGCTCATTTGCTACTTCAATCTTATTAAAAAAATCACTAAACCATTTAGACCAGCTATACCTACTCAACCTGCGACCCGCGGGCCGCATGTGGCCCCCCGAGCCTATTTGATTGGCCCAGCTTTTTTTTGGTCCACAATTTATTTGATTTAATTTATTGTCTTTGTTTCGCCCCGGGCGACCTAACCCCACGTTACGACACTGTTTGCGGCCCGGATCATTCCGCTGAAACATGTTTGTGACCCGTACAATAAAAAGGTTGGGTACCGCTGATCTAGCCGATCACTCATCACGAGACCAATAACAATACGAACTGATCTTTTGTTATTACTAATGACCTCAATCTACCAATGGTTAACTGGTTAACTTATAGTCCAGTTTTTTGTGGAGTGTTTTTATACATTCGTCGATTTCTTCTGAAATTAAACCTTTTCAGCTATTATTGTTAATGCTGAAATACAAGCCACATGACCACAATATCCCAACGAGATTCTTAAAACTACTTAAGTTTTACTAGAAAGTACAGACTTCCAAGTATTTCCATCAAATCCATCGGCCGTAATGGTGTCTGAGTTGAAAGTCACCATAAATCATGGTTTACGATCTGCGAGGGGAGCACCCCATGGCAGGAATAGTTGCCGCGGATATTGAATATGGTAAGAGAATTAAAAATGTTCTGCAAATGATGAAATGCATTTTTAGACATAGAGTGATTGATGGTTGATAATGACTGAATTTAGGTATGTTAGGTTAGTGTATGATCCGGGTTTTGGCCAGAGATATAATAAAACACGCTTTCTACACTCATAGCCCCAAACTAAGATTTTCTCCTGTGTCGTGGGTACCATGGACACACAAAATTAATACACAAACACCCAGACCCAGAACAGGAATCTAAACTCATCATTCAAATACCTGTCTAGCCGGGAATCGAAACCGGAACCCATTGCGCGTCAGATCGGTATGGTAACCGCTAGGCTACGCGAGTCGTCAAATAATGAATTTGAGATATTAAAAACGAGCTTCAAAACGTACAAGTAATGTATTTTTATCGCGTTTTTCATAGAAAACAGTTAATTTGGTTACCATGTAAAGGGAGGAGGGGCGTAAAAAATGGACCGCTATCTTTGGACGCCCGCCATATTAGATTTAGAATGACGTCACTAAACTAATTAACAATATACATATTTATTGTTATCCAAAACGAGCAGTATGGAAAATTTCATCTCAATCGGTTTATTATTTGGTTTAAAAATGGCATAACCCTCACATATTAACAAACAAGGCTAGATAATTACTGATGTCTTATGATCGTTGCTTAAAAAAACTGAAAAGAAAAAACATGTAAGTAGGTACCGACTACAATAATGCAAAATAATGAAATAGAAATCATATATAATAAGGTGCTGCAGTGACAAACGCAATATTGGTAATTTTTTCAATTTTTTTACATTGTGACAAAGAGAAATGGTCAAACATCGTAATGCTTTCGAAAAACATTACAGTCCCTCACACGCTGCCAAACAAATAGAAGCTTGAAAAAGGGAAGTGCCACTTTCGATTATTGATGGCATTTTAACTTTGCGGGTCACAGAAGCGATGTGAGGCACGGTTTTGGATCAAAATATACCAGGACACTGCATCTTTAGAAGCGTTAAAAGTAGAAAAAACAAAGCGAGAAGTGCCGCGTCCGCGTTCGCCGGACCTTTCATCTAACCCAGCGGTTCTCAACCTTTTGGTGACGAAGGACCATTTGGCAAAATATCTGTCGACTCATGGACCACCGGCATGAGGGTGTAATTAAAGGTAAAAATAAATCTGAAAATTAATATGAGGTTATATTTTTTTTATTAAATCACGCGTACATTATTGTTCAAAGCAAACAATATTTAATGCGCTTTCTGTATACTCTTTACTAATTCCTGATCCTTGGTTCAGGTACGGCTGTCCGCTACTTGAGTGTCATTGTGATAACTTCATAAATTACAATATTTTTTTGGCGACTTCTCGGACAAACTTCAGGTGCTTCCAGGGACCATCAGTGGTCCGCGGACCACCGGTTGGGAACCACTGATCTAACCGGACTATAGAAATATTCGAGTTGCAGGGATTTTATCTCTAAGATATTACTGCACATGACATGTCGAGAGGAAATGGTTTATACGCTTGGAAAAGCATTGGGCACGGAACTAATGTAAGTTATTTAACGGTATGGGCTGTTTGTAGCGGTATTTGGTATGTTACGTTAAGATCTGGCATGGTTAATAATATAATTATATGATAGTGCTGATTAATGTGACAGGAAATAATTATACTCGTATTATTTACTAGCGTTATTCAAACGCCGAAGGAGAAATTATGAAAAAAGTAAAAGCGATTAATGTTAATTTTTTTTACAGTAAGTAGGTAAATGCAATGAATACTTATTTTTAAAATGTTTTTTTTTAATTGTCGGTTTAATATTTAGAATGACGGATGGATAGACCATAAGGATCCACATAACCCTGCGTCGCTTCCACGGCGTCGGGTACCTTTTAAAGGTTTCCCCCTCGAAAACAAAAAAAAAGACCATAAGGTATAACCGCGATTAAAATATTATCTTTTACTAGTTGACGAGTTTAAAAAAATCTAAAACTATCAGTGTTTCTCCATTTTATTATACATAAAAACCTTTCACTCGAATTACTATGTATTAAATAAACTGTATTAAAATCCGTAGCGTAGTTTTAAAAAAATAAGCATACATAGTGACAGACAGCGCGAAGCGACTTTGTTTTGTACTATGTAGTGATGATATAAAAAAAATCATGAAAATGATTAAGTTTGGTATTCAATATAGATTATTTATTATTGGTAGGTACTTATACAATCATGTCCCTGTAGTTCCGGGACCAGAATAGGACTACGGTACCCTCTGCCTGTCGTAAGAGGCGACTAAAAGAGGCTTCCGGGGTTGCGGGCGGGAAGAGTGGGAGCTCGAACCGTCCGGTCAAGTGACCGCTGGAAGGACGGCGGCATGTGTGGTTGCATGTTGCCGTAAAAACCAGAAGGTGCGGTGAGCAGTTCACGCCCACCAAAGAAGAGCCCGATGGGGCACACGCTGAGGACACCGGCGGCGGTCAACTGGAGTTCCCGGAGTCCTCTTCGCAGCGTCGAGGTCGGCCACCGGGTGGGTTTTAGTGCGGTAAGAATCCCACATAACCCGCATCGCTCCCACGACGTCGGGTACTTTTTGAAAGTTTCCCCCTCGAAAATAAAAAAAGGTACTTATACAATCAAAACGTGTCAAGAATATAAGCTGGGGTTCTTTTGAGTGTGTTTACATTTCATCCTTCAATCATCGAGCACAATGATCCCGATGAGGCACGAGCCCTTTTCACGCAATCTTCGGTACTTTCAGCCCTTCGTTTGAGCCCTTTCCATAAAACGCTCGATCAACGAAATTATGTTGACACAGATTGACGATATGTAGCACCATTTATCTTAACCATATGTTAGGTTTAATATCTTTGATGCCAAAGGCAAAGGAACTGAGTGGAGGTTTAGGATATTTTTCTTATCAGCTGTACCTGTACTACTAGCTATATCCGCCAGCTTCGCCCGCGTTAAACAAAACGATGTATCGATTGTCCCGTGGGAATAAGATATTTTCCTACAGTAAAAGGTAGCCTATATGTTAATCCAGAGTGTCTCCTAACTCCCTACCAAATTTTATGAAATCGCTCCCGCCGTTTACAAGTGAAGAAGTAACAAACATACACACTCACAAACTTTCGCCTTTATAATATGATATCTGATATTTTCCAGAAAAATATCTTGAAAGTATCAGTAGTATTGCCTTGGAGGAAAAACCTGTTGATATACATTTAGGAAGAGTAATTAATCATATTTGATTGATACTAGAAACCGTGTCTTACATTTAGGGGTCTATCTGGTTAGGTTAGGTTAGTGTTTTCTTGTGTCGTAGTGCCATGGAGACACACAAAGACGAATACACAAACACCCAGAGCCAGAACAACAATATAGACTCATATCTGAATCTGAAATTTAGATTGTGTAGACCAGTCTGATCAGGAATCGAACCCAGAACCCATTGCGCGTCAGACCGGTATGGTAACCGCTGCGCCACGCGGGTTGTCGAATGTATGTAAGCCTGGCTTTGAATATAATTTGACATGACGTTCCATAGCGTGGTGTCATCTATCATTTGAACGTGACATGTCACATATGTGCCCTTAGTATGGCTTTATTGCGTTAAGTACCTTTAAACAGTCACTGTTTACGTTTTAGCTCATCATTGCTGCAATTTTTGCTTGCCTATGTGTTTAAAATTGCATCAAACCAAAATCATTAAAATTAATTTCATTTTTGAGCTACCTTTTTTTATCTGACAGAAGTAGCAAATGAACAGTCCACCTGATGGTGAGTGGCCACTGCCGCCCATGGACATCTGTAATCAATTTCATACAGAACATATATTCCATCTGAAGTCATTCACAGATGCGTTGCTACTCCCGAGGACTATGATGGTCGCCTCATGTGAAAGTGTACCGGCAACCACACCCTTCTATCGAAACGCAAGCAATGTTTCACGCTAGAGATAGGTGTGGCGGTTGTACTCCAACGATCGAATTCACTGGTTCTACCACCTTGACACCTTTGTCCATGGACAGCAGTGGCCACTACCATCGAGTGCACTGCGTTCTCGTTTGCTATCTCAACATAATAAAGAAACATTTCGACGGGCCCCTAGAACAAAATCGTATGTGAAAAATTACCAATTTACAGTATGAATCTTAGAAGATTTGTGGACATACAAACAATGATTACTTACGCCAAGAAAGACGATCTATGGAACATCATTGTAATAGCTATTTAGGAACGTATTAAATGAGTTCCTAAATAGCTATTACAATCACCTACTACAACCAACAAAGCTTCATACTGTAAATTGCAAATTTTTCATATAAGATTTTTTGTTCTAGGGGCCATCGATTTTTAATACCAAAATACAAGTAGGTAATCAAATCCGAAACCATTGCTTATAGCGTATTTACAAATAGATCATCAATAAATTAATGCCACGTGGATAAATTAAAGCCAAATGATCATGATGCGTTATTCATAGAAAACACATGTTCTATGGGAGCTGCTAAACAAATTAACCTTGAAATGAATACTTCGCAAATGAGTTTATGACCTAACTGACATCATGGGTATGAACAGGATCAATAAAGAGTAGAACGGAATGTTACGTAGCACAGTAGACGTACTGTATGTACGTAGTGACTACTCGTGATAGTCGTGATGCAGAACAAATATTTTTTTATTAAATAATAATAAGCTTAAAAACACATTGTTATTAGAATTTTTACGAAAATTTATTATTGGATTTATTATTTGAAATTCTTTGAATCTGTACGTGTAATAACAGTTTAAGTGCCGCGTGTATGTACATTTAGAATTTTTGTCTGTGTCTGCATGCCAGAAATCGGATCGAACAAAAATTTTGAATTTTATTGAAAGGACAGAAATGTACTTTGATCTAAGTTTTAACGTTTAGTCTTATTTCAACAAAATCCATCATTTATATCAAAGTTATTTGATATTATGGTGAGTACATATTTTTTTAAACGCAGGTAAAATTTAAAAGCAATGCTAGTTAAGAATATAACACGTTCAATTATTTCTACTTAATTTGTGCAAAATACAATACCAAGTAGGAGGTTGAATTTTTAAGTGATAGCATACATATTTTGTTCTTATTTATCAATAACTCTAAGTACATTCTATTTTAGATTCTAATCTTTATTCGCTTAGATTATATCTAACAATTATGTGACTCGAATGATAATATTACTTATAATGGCATATTTCATATGAGTAATCGGAATACCTAATGTGAAGTAGTCACTGGCGCCCTCGAATTAATTACATGGTGTTAATAAAAGGGGACATGATGAGAAAATTAGAATTTTGTGAAATTGAAGTTACTTTAATTTGTATCGTTTACTAGCACGAAATCCTCACATTTTTCGCTAGATAGTCGCTATACCTTACAAAGATGAGTTTAAAGTTTTTAAGTCAATTTGCGAATATTTCGGGATCGTTCCCTTTTCGTTCTCTTCTCTCTTTTTCGTTCTTTCTCTAAGCGATACCATATGCAATAAGACAAACAGATATGGCGATGTTCCTGTCGCAGGCATCAGTAGCTCTGAGACCAGGCTACGGTATTCTCTACCTGTCGTAAGAGGCGACTAAAAGGGATTTCTGGGATTGCGGGCGGCGAGAGTGGGAGCTTGAACCGTTCAGCCAAGCGACTCCGGGAAGGACGGCGGCATGTGTGGTCTCATGCCGCCGTAAAGAACACAAGGTTCGGTGAGCGTATTCACTCACCAGGGAAGGGCCCGAAAGGGGAATCGCGCTCGGAGGACTCCGGTTGTGTTCCGTTGGAGATCCCGGGGTTCTCTACGCAGCGCTGAGGACGGGCACCGGGTGAGTTTTTGTGTGGTATAATTCCCACATAACCCTGCGTCGCTCCCACGTCGTAGGGTACCTTTTAAAGGCATCTACTGTGATTTTTACCGTACCATACATTGGTGGCCATTCTCGGCCACAAATACCGCTGTTCTTCCCGGGATCGCCTGGCTGGATGGTTCAAGTTCCCACTCTAGCCGTCCGCAACCCCGGAAGCCCCTTTTAGTCGCCTCTTACGACAGGCAGAGAATACCGTAGCCATTTTCTGATCCCGGAACTACAGCAAATACTACAACCCATTCTCAACTATAAATAACCCGAAACAGAATACTGTAACCCTATCAAAACTACCAACCCTTGTGTTTATTCCCTAGGCCCACGTTGGAAAACGTTCATAAACATGTCCGCATTAACACACCTCGCAAACCAAAAACCAATTAGGTAACGTTGTACCAACATGGTTTTACCCTCCGTAAACATTACTAGGTATATCGTACCTGCTTTTGTAATAGTAGTAATATTTAACCGAGTTCCCAAAGGAAAGCGGTCTATTGTTTGCTTGTAGCGTATGTTTTGTAAAAAAATATTTTTAGTAAATCTTTTGTAGCTTCTTCTACATATAGACGAAATGCAAGTTGTTAAGGTTGTCTAAATCGTGCTAAATCTTAAAGTTTCGGCAACGTAACTATTGACGAATAAATCGGCCGTCAACCATTTGTCTTGCCACACCCATCAAACATTCAGCGCTAAAAAATTAAAGGGACAAAAACGATTGCTAAGATGCCGTCACATATATTCTCGAAAAGTTCCACCACGTTCGGATACAAACAAACATACTTTCATGCATACAACATTTATATTACATATAACAAATTTAAATAATATTTGACGAAGGTTGCCCTTCGATCTCCCTTCAATAGTACATCGAAGCTTCATTGCGCATGTCAAGACCCTTACCAGCCTCCCTTAATTCGTACTATATGTACCGGTACTATTGTCATACACGAGGTCATTCACCGGACAAGATGTGACCACCGAATAATGAAGTTTGCTATCAAAAACGCCGATTTTTTTACTGTCTAGATTCAGTTTTGCACTTTTTGCAATAAGCCAAGCATAGACGCGTTTTTTGTCAACTACCTACCCGTCTTTCATCGAGCTCTGTTACCTATTATATTTAAATTTTAGAGTTCATGACGATTCAGTTTATGTTTAAAATATTGCGTTTATCAGTACAGGAAATGCGATTCTAATGAAATATCGATAAAACTAACCGCAGTAATAAAATTATGCGATAGCTTAGCGATATCACGTTATTATAAAAATGTATTTTCTCAAGACTAGCAATATAAAAACGAATATATTTAAACGAATGCTAGATAAGAATAGTAAACGTAATCCTCTTGCCACCGCCCGGCAACCTAATTTTAATACAAATTGGGTCACACTTTTCACGCGTGAGAAATACCGGTACAACAATGACAAAAGAACACAAAAATTAAAATTAAAAGGTGTTAACATTAATTTATACGTAGAATTTACATGTTAAAACCAAGAACTTTCTTTTTCTCATCAAATTTTATTCAAAAGTTGAAAACAATGACGTAAATATTATTTCGCTACTCACCTGTAAATGTATAGGCACTTTCTTCACTGGTGCGTTCGTCATTTTTCCCAAATCCAATCACAAATTACACTAACACGTAAGTTTATTTTTGAATCGCGTGTAGGCGGTAACGCAGATGAATTTTCGCAAATCTCGAACGCGTCACGGACCGCACTAATACAACACGATATCAACGACTACCTACTATTGAACTGATTATTTTCATTGAGTGAAGTAGGTATCGCCCCTCCAGTGCGCATGTGTACAAACGCGCCCTTCGCTCTTATTGGGTGTGATTGTAACATCTGTTAGCTAGCTTCGTCTTGTAGTAGTTTATCATTTTGCCAATAGATGGCTTAATATACACTTCCATACAATTCTTGATTACACATTATATCTCAGTTTAATTAATTTATTATTCATAATATACATCGATATTTTCATATTCTGTAATTTAAGCCAAGAACTTAATAATTAATAACAAAATATTCTTCAATTAAGATATGAGTTTCACATAACACAACAGTGTGTAGTAAACTAACTTAGAATTTAGTTTAGAGACTAATTCACAGATGTCGCTGTTTTCTTATTATTGAGCGGATCATTATATTCGCGGCAGACTTCGTACTAGCATCCAGAACCGACCGTACCGAGCGACCAAAACATTTCAATCCAACCATGCGTTGGACGAGCCCGATTTTTCGCGCCCGATTTATTACTCGCGATTAATAAAAAGGACATTTTATTTTACACAAAATCAATGTGCAGTGTAGTGCTAGTGTAAGTTGTATTTTTGCACCCATGCCCTCTTTACATCTGAAGCCTGGAATTACGGTAAAATATTTTTCGTGCCGACGATTATATCCAGCATATTTTAAGCTTTGCCATATAAATAGAATCGAATTCTGGTTAACATGAAGATTTCTGAAGAGTAAAAGTGACACAATTTTTAAATAGCACAACGTAATTTTTCAATACACCTAGATTAATAAGGGAAGAATGTTTTTTGTGCACCGAAATTAAAAACGCGTCTCACGAATTCAAGATGAAGCCTTACGTCGCGGATCTTCGCAGCCTTTTGGCGAACCTTTACACTTCAGTATCTTTACTTATTTCTTAACTTTTTGTGTAAATATTTAATTTACTATAATATATTTATTATTTTGGATGATCTCAAATATTTTTTCCTTCGTACATATCGTTTAAATGATTATTTAACTTGAATACCTATTTAATTTATTCGCTATATTATAGAGTCCAAATTATCTCCTCATTATCATATTTTTTATTTAGTAGCTCGTAGTAAGGAGGTTTTGTAGCAGTTTATTATCAGTATCTAGGTTACTATGCACCTATTTGTGTATATTTTGTAACAACTAAATATCTAGGTACTATCAGCGCCATAAAGATAACGATGATAATGAAATATTGACTAATTTCAAGATCAGAAAGCCTTAAATTCTTGGAAAAGGAGAACATGACCTTGACTTTTCGGTAGGTTATCCCCAGGATCATATTATTAAATCAATTTGAAGTTTTTGCCTACTGGAAACATTTTAGGTACAACAAGGAGTGATTTCAAAGTCGATGGGGATAAAGTTAGGGTTCATTCGAAATGAAAATGAAAGTGAGAATTTTGAAATAATCTGCTTTATTGGCAAAGAAAACCCTTGTTAGAAATAAAAATGGTGAACTTAGAATATTTTTATCTTTTATGTGCTAAGTACATTATCTACATAATTATGTCTGATGGTTATCCATAAAGCTCTCATGACGTTCAAGATATTAAATCATTCGAAAAATAATGTCTGTTTAATGATGGCATGTTTTCATTAATTGGCACAAATCTAGGTTTTATTATTTGCAAAAATCAGAACTTTTCTCTTTGCTTAGGAGGTCAAATATAAGATATATTTGATTAGGTTACCACAGATTAAGATCAACGCTTTATGTTGGTAAAAGAAATCCAAAACACATACAGGTAAGATAAACGAATAGGTAGGAAGTGCCCTATTTTCAAATCGAAATTGGATCGCATGTGCACATACGTGAATCGATTTTAAGTGTGTTGGAGCTTTAATCGATAATTCGCTAGGTACTGGCGGAATCAGGATTTTGAGGGGGCTTGACCTGCTAGACGTAGGCGTTTAAAGACTTTATGGTAAAAAAGTCTTTTGATAAAAAGATGCTGTCGTTTAGATTCGCGAAGGGGGACATGGATTCTCTTATTTCTGAAAATTGTGCTGTGTGACGGATGGTCTTAAAATTGACTTGCATTTAGATTTAAAGGGGGCCACCTATCGCTCTTTGATTTTTTTTATATCTGATTGAAGTAGCAAACGAGCATGAAATCCACCTGATGGTAAGTGGTCACTGCCGCTCATGAACATCTGTCATCAACTTCATACAAAACATAGGTCCTATCGGAAGTCAATCACAGATACGTTACCACTCCCGAGGACTATGACGGTCGCCTCATGTGAATGTGTGCCGGCAACCACACCCTTCCATCGAAACGCAAGAAATGCTTCACGCTAAAAATAGGTGTGGCGGTGTTACTTTCTCGGTCGAACTACACTGGTTCTACCACCTTCGAAAATCTGCGGATGGTTATAAGTATCTCTTATTGATGTTTTTAAAATATTAATGTAGTAAAGGAGCATGTAGTCCACCTGATGTTATGTCACTGCCGACTTATAGATATCTTTAAGCAACTTCATACTGAACATTGTATGTCTGAAGTCAATTACAGATACGTACTACTCCCAAGAACTAAGATGATAGCCTTATATGAAAGTGAGCAAGCAACCACACCCTTCCATCGAAACGCAAGAAATGCTTCACGTTAGAAATAGGTGTGACGGTGGTACTTCCCCGGTCGAACTACACTGGTTCTACCACCTGGCTAGAAGACTGCTAAACATACCTGAATTCAATATTAACCCTTCTATAGAAACGCAAGAACTGCTTACAAGGTGCTTTATATGCAAGAAATAGTAAAGAAGGTTGAATTTTTTTTTAATTTTTTTTTTGTCTCCCTGGTTGAACGATACACGTTCTTGCAAAGTTTTCAAGTTTGAAATTTATTACGTAAATTGTCTATGAACCTCTGTTTCCAAAATTGTTTCGTTATCGATAAAAGTAATGCCAATTTCCAAAAACATAGACATGTTTAATTGTTCATTTGTTGCATATCTTTGTGTCATTTGATAAGTACGACGTTGCTTAATTATCTATTTTTATATTGAAATGAGGTAGAAATACATTAATTGCATTCGTGCTCCTAAAACTAAGTTGGATTAGAGAGGTTTCAATATAAATATCATACAAGTTAATCTTACAATATTTTTACGATATTTTTACGTTAAGGTAGAGTTTACAAGTCGAATCGTTGGTTATTTTTAACTGTATACTTTGCAATGTTTCTGCGTAAACATTCACAAGACACGAGAAAAGCTTTTGAATATACTTTGTACAATCTCCTGACGGAGATATCCGTAGTAATTAGTGCAACCCATGAATCACACATTCTTGCTTGATAACTTTAAGCTTCTCGGAAGTTCAGAAACCTTCGATATACCCGACCAGTATGGTAAAACAGCTGTCGGCATTGGTTCTACCTTCAGATTTTGCCTTGGCCGTAAACTCATATCGATGCCTGTAATAGGTCTCGTTCTTTAATTTATGTTCTTGAGAAGATTGATAGTTTGGGAATTAAGGCAGAATCCAGATCAACATATTTGAACCCCGTGTCTTGCTGTCGTGGTCCTATTGTATTGCCTCTATTTAAGGCAAAATTAAGTAAAACGTCGACACGTTACATGTAAAATAACTTAAGATTTACAATATACATAAAATTAGCTTAATTCATTCCATGTGTCTTGACAATTTGCGCATGAGTTCAAGTCTACTGGAAAAACACGATTCGAATATACTCGTCATATATATACCTATCTTATATTGAGTCAAAATAGTTCAGTAAACTTTCTCCTTAGTTTTATCCCTACAACGTTAGAAATATGCAGACCAAGCATTCCATCAAAAGATAAATAACCATTACTTATGGACATTTGTGAGTATACCAAAGATTAGCTACACATGAGTTGCTGAGGACTAAATTGGCTCGGATAAGTAAACTCTTTAAACCAAAACGCGTTGTATTAACAACGCGTTATTAGGCAGAAACACACCATTTTTTTTTTGTTTACGAGAGGGAAACCTTCAAAAGGTACCCGACGCCGTGGGAGCGACGTTATGTGGGTTTCTTACCGCACTAAAACCCCCCCGGTGGCCGTCCTCAGCGCTGCTTGGAGGACTGCGGGATCTCCATCGGAACACAACCGGAGTCCTCCGAGCGGGATGCCCCTTGAGGGCTCTTCTCTGGTGGGCGTAAAACGCTCACCGCACCTTCTGGTCTTTACAGCGGCATGCGACCACACATGCCGCCGTCCTTCCCGGGTTGGTTCAAGCTCCCAATCTTTTTTTTTTTTTTTGTTTTCGAGGGGGAAACTTTCAAAAAGTACCCGACGTCGTGGGAGCGACGCGGGTTATGTGGGATTCTTACCGCACTAAAACCCCCCCGGTGGCCGACCTCGACGCTGCGAAGAGGACTCCGGGAACTCCGATTGACCGCCGCCGGAGTCCTCAGCGTGTGCCCCATCGGGCTCTTCCCTGGTGGGCGTGAACTGCTCACCGCACCTACTGGTTTTTACGGCAGCATGCAACCACACATGCCACCGTCCTTCCCGGGGTCGCTTGGCCGGACGGGTCGAGCTCCCACTCTTCCCGCCCGCAACCCCGGAAGCCTCTTTTAGTCGCCTCTTACGACAGGCAGAGGGTACCGTAGTCCTATTCTGGTCCCGGAACTACAGGGACCAAGCTCCCAATCTAACGCCCGCAACCTTGGAAGCCCCTTTTTATCACCCTCTTACGACAGGCAGAGGGTACCGTAAAAGAGGGCATTCTGGTCCCGGAACTACAGGGACAAGGCAGAATCACACTTAGTGTTAGTAGTGCTTCCTAAGTCGATCCTCTGAGGGTTCTACCACTTTTAAAGTTACACTCTGAGCGGGACGATCCCCTTAGCTTATGCTTAGTTGCATCCTACAAAAACCACAGAAAGAAAAGGTAGGTACATAAACGTCGAACGGCCTCTCTGTCCGTAATAAGTCTCTTCTGCGGAAACCGCAGAAGGTCATAGCAGTGAGAGCCGTAAGAGGGTACAGGATTATATCCTTCGCTGCGGCTACAACACTGGCAGCAGATGCCCCTTGGGACCTACAAGCGGAAGGATTAGCCAGTGTATATGCACACCGTTCCAGCCTCAGGGCCAGTGGCACGAATTCGCGCGGTGCACAGGTGGAGCGGATAAGAGCACTCACCCAGGCAGCCGTGCTCCAAAAATGGTCAAGGGAGCTCGATACTCAGATTTACGGGGTGGAAACAGTGCAAGCAATACACCCCAATCTGGAAAAGTGGGTGGCCAGGAAGCATGGCACACTAACATATCGGCTTGTGCAGGTACTTACCGGACATGGGTGCTTCGGCAAGTACCTGCACAAGATAGCGGGCCAAGAACAGGATGCAAGGTGTCACGAGTGTGGAGTAGCTGAAGATACGGCGAAGCACACACTCGTGGAATGTCCCGCATGGACACCGCAGCGGGCCGTCCTAAGAGGAGTGATTGGGGAGGACCTCACGCTGTCGAGCGTGGTAAACGCCATGCTCGACAGTGAGAGTAAATGGACAGCGGTGGTCGATTACTGTGAAACAGTAATGTTGGCAAAAGAAGCGGCGGAGCGTGTTCGGGAGGAGGAAGCAAGCGCTGACTCCATCCGGCATAAGAGAAGAGGCACTAGAAGGCGACAATTCGCCCACCTGTTACCACCCTAAACAGAGCAGCAGGGAATCGGGGGGCTCCACTGCTTATAAATAAAATAGACGGCGGAGCCTAGAACACCTGGGCTCCTGGGCAATCAGTCTTCGGCCTTCTAAGGCCAGCCGCCGGGGGTGCTGGAGTAGAATGACTACAAGTTGATCCAACAGCACCCCATATATTAAGGCGGAGAGGGCAAATGTCAGGTTTTTAGTAGGTAGTCTGGTTTCTCAGGAGTCCTACATAGCTATCGGACTCCCCTGTCCCTGAGATGCATAATAAAAAAAAAAATACATAAACGTCGCCCTGTAGTTCCGGGATCAGAATAGGGCTACGGCATCCCCTGCCTGTCGTAAGAGGCGACTAAAAGGGGCTTCCGGGGTTGCAGACGGCTAGAGTGGGAGCTCGAACCGTTCGGTCAGGCAATCCCGGGAAGGACGGCGGTATGTGTGGTCGCATACCGCCGCAAAGACTAGACGGAGCGGTGGGCCCAGCCGCCCATCTGGGAGGAGCCCAATGGGGAAACGCGCTCGGAGGATTCCGGTTGAAGTCGTTTCGAGATCCCGGAGTCCTCCTTTTTAGCGCCGAGGACGGCCACCGGGGGGGTTTTAGTGCGGTAGGTACATAAACGTATTTATTGGAAAAATTTTGGTAGTTTCTATTTAATTTAGATAATATCAATCAGAATTTATGCCAGTAGTTGTTGACTCTGTACGCTCAAGGTTTTTAAACAATATAATTCCTAAACACACCTCAAAGCATTATCTTGGCAGTTCAGGATACCTGACATGTTTTAAAAATAAATGCTGTAAATATCATCAAAGGCAAATATGCAAAAGGCCATCCTATTATTAAAACTGATTAGATTATGAATCTGTTTACCCATTGTAGGTATTAATGAACATAGTGACAGACATAGATATATTTAGCCGACTTTCCAAAGGAAAGAGGTTATTTATTATTTATGTATTTCAACGCGAAATAATCGCCATATGTTCGGCGATTATTTCGCGACGCTGTTGACGATGTCAACATTCAATTTATAAAAGTAAAGTATAAGGATTAGGGATTGCAATCCGGCCTCATTTTCAATCCGGCCGGATCCGGCCGTTTTTTTCTCAATCCGGCCGGTTCCGACCGGATCCGGTCGGATTAATCGAACGGTTAAAACAGTGTAAAAAAAGGATTGATTTCTAACGATAATTATATTTGTAATGTGAAATTATTGTCAAAATATACAATCACCGGATCCGGTGGAGGTCCGGATCCGGTGGTGAATTGGTAACGGATCCGGTTTGTGTAAATTTGTTCCGGATCCGCCGGATTACCGGATCCGGTTTTCCGGATTGCAATTCCTAATAAGCATACATAGGGACAGACATCGAGAAGCGACTTTGTTTTATACGGTGTACTTGTAGTGATTTTGCATGATTTTATTTTATTTAATTAACTTATCAGAGTAGTGATAGCTTTATGGTTGAAACTTGCTGTTCTCTTTCTTCTGGAGGTCCGAGGTTCAAAGCCACGCACGCACCTCTGATTTATGTGCGTATTATAAATTATTTATCACTGCTTTTCGGTGAAGAAACATCGTGAGGAAACCTACACACCCGAGTTTTTTAAAAAACACTTCACATTTGGCCAGCACAGTGGACTATGGCCTAACTAAAACTCTGTCATTCTGAGAGAAGACCCGTGCCCAGCAGTGGGACAATAATGGGTTGACGATAACTGATCACTTGATAGGCTACTTTTTTGATATTTCAAACTTTTTAAGATCAGTACACTCTTTGTCTTCAAACTTCCATATTTCACCCTAATATTTTAAGTTATAGCGAATATTTCCGTAGCGAAGCATAGGTACTTCAACTAGTATGTATAACACTTTATAAACTTAAAACGCTTTCTACACTCATAGCCCCACAATAGAATTTTCTCCTGTGTCGTGGGTGCCATGGACACACACAAAGATGAATACACAAACACCCAGACCCAGAACAAGAATCTCAACTCATCATTCAGATACCTATCTGGCAGGGAATCGAACTCGGGATCAGACCGTGTCAGACTGGTATGGTAACTGCTGTACCACACGGGTAGTCACTTAGTATATAAAGTATTTCACAGATTTTATAGAGACCTGAATCATATTTACTCTGTATGATCAAATATTCGTCAAACACGATCGCAAATAAGGCTTATTTTATCAAGGCCCATGATCGCGAAACGAGACAGATTGCCACGTATTGATTTTCACTCCGATAACGGCTTATCTGGCGTTTAGAGCTTTTATTGAGCTCTCAGTACCAGTATATTATCGTTTCCTCGAAACGATCATCGGTTACGTTTTCGCACTTAAATTACTGTTCCTACACGCACGTTTACATCGTCGATCATGTATTACAATATCGACCAGCGTGGGGTTGCAAATAGCATTTTTTTCCTTATTTTAAGTAGCAAACGAGCATGCAGTCCACCTGATGGTAAGTGGTCACTACCGCCCATGGACATCTGTAATCAACTTCATACAGAACATGGGTTCCATCTGAAGTCAATCACAGATGCGTTTCTACTCCCGAGGACTATGATGGTCGCCTCTTGTGAAAGTGTGCCGGCAACCACACCCTTCCATCGAAGCGCGAGTAATGCTTCACGCTAGAAAGAGGTGTGGCGTCGGTACTTCCACAGGCGACCTACACTGGTTCTACCATCTTGTGACTGTTTGAAACGTAACAATCTCGTACTAAGGTTTATTCGGTAACTCCACGTCAGATTGTCTAGATGTCCTCTAGACACGAAAGTTTCGTAAAAGGTCGTTCTCATGTTACATTTAACGTAAATTCATTGTGAAATGATGATCACGGGACGATGTGTTTACATAATAGTTTAGTTAGTTTATTTAACGATAGTTTAGTTAATAACAGCTTCGTCTTAATAGCGGCATAAAAACAGTTGCTTAAAGTGTAATAAACAGACTTGTGAAAATAAAGGCTACGCATTTTCTTTTTTTCTATGAAATTATCCCTTTTTGCTCCGTTTTGTAAGGGTTCCGTATATAAAGGTAACTTTATATACGGTAAGGTAAATTTATATAGGTAAATTTAAAATTTACTTTAAATTCTTAAATATCGGGTTCGAAACTGCTATTATACCAATTACTAAAGACAAAAAGTTGAAGTACGGAACCCTGCGTGTGTGAATTGACTTGTTCTTAGTCAATTTTAGCTCGGAATCTTATTATATTTATTTTATTTAAAAGGAAAATATCGTCTGTTATCCTAAATTGCCTGTAATGGTTGTCTATTGGGACGGGTTTATCGGTATTCTGTTTGGTACATGCACCCCCGCGTTTCGCCTTCCACCCCCCGAGATCGGTTCGATTTTTTATTAGGAACTCTCCGTATCGTTTTTCTCACACCCTTAGTCTGTCCGTTGGTGTTACAACCGTACAGTAGAAGCAGCTAACCGATACTTTTTATCAGTATTCGATCCTGTAAAATTACCCTGCTCCGGGTATCGTGTCGGGTAAAATGGGGTAGGAATTCATAGGTAATTACTGTCACATATATAAATAAATAAATATACGTGGTGGATAGATAACTTCTTACTTTCGGGAAGTGGGTTAAAATGGTTAAGAACCTTTTTCCCTTCTACTTGTTCACCGATTTTTCTTAATGTTGTGATCCATTGTAACGTGAAGCAGTTGTATTTTTTATTGACAACACTACAGTGCTTCAGTAAGACTTTACTCTTATAAAAATTTTTTTGGAAAATTTGTCAGTAGGGCATTAATCTAACTTGCTTCGCAAATGTAAGTCGCGAAATTGTCAGTTACATTTTTTTTTCTTACGTAGTGTAAGAAAAAAAATGTAACTGACCATTTGATGATATTAATAACTGGTACCAGTAATTAATATCTTCAAGATGGTCGAATGAGTATGATTCTACCGGAAAGGTACCACCATGATATCTACTTCTAGCGCGGAGTAGATATTGCTTTTGCGTGAAAAGGTGTGGTTGACCGTTCACTTTCAGATAACGCGACCATTTTAATCCTCGGGAGTGGCAGCCATCTGTGATTAACTTCAGATAAATATACCTTGTTTTGATATGAAGTTGTTTACAATTTACCATGGGCGGCAGTAACCACTTACCTTTAGGGGGACTGTATACTCGTTTTGTTAACCGACTTCCCAAAGGAAAGAGGTTATCTATTCGTCACGTATATATATATATATTTTTTTCATTTCAATTGTATAAAAAAATATAAATAGAAAATATAAACGTGCTTTCTTTCAGTCTATTTTCATCGAGCGCTTATCTATAGCATGTTGTTTACCAACGCGAATTAAAGTAGATATAAAGCAAATATTTACCCCCAGTTCCCATAAAAGCCACCTTATCCAATAAACCTCTTATCTGACCTTCAGATAAGTTTCAAGTTCAAAGCTGTTTGCACGTGCTTCTAATTCGGCTGAAAGCGACTGACAGCGTGTACTTATGTGTAGAATAAAGAAATGTTTAGAATACACCCACAAAAGAATTTGTATGCGTACGTAAAAATATCGCGTCAGTTATAAGTAGACATCGGATTATATGCATACTTGCATTTATGCAAATGCATATAATGACAGTCATAGCCCTTATTGCATATTTTGGTTCTTATTCATTAATATTGGGAAAATAGTTCGCAGTTTCTTCTTTTAGTTGGCTAATTCCTATCATAGGTAATAGTTAAAGCTTAACAACCAAAAACACAGGCAAATTTATATTGTAGATAGATTCTGATTGTAGGTTGACGACCAAAAAAAAAGGTCATCAAATATATCACATCTATACCAATTTCCGTTCGAAGACCCAAAAAAAATCAGTTCCACAACCGAAAATGGTGTTTTGATTATTTACAGAGTATTTACATTACTTATCTTAGCGATTTACTATTTTAAATACCATTGAAATATTGAGATTTCGGTTAAACGTAATCACGAAACTTGTGCATACCATCCACGTTTACTGATAAAATAGTTCTAAAGTTTTAATTAGATGGCGTTACACTCAATAAATAACGTAACGAGGTCACTCATCGGTAGATTTTACTCCTTACAATTTTCTCATACCGGGCCCTTATATCTGGCAATAAATACTATTAATATAGCGGGATACTTTTCGCGTCTCTACATAATTATATTGTTTTTAAATACGTAGCCGAATCAACATACTATTAAGTTGATATTACCTTGCAGCTGAATATTTAATGTTATATATTCTTAGGTATATTAACTCAAAATATTACACGGCATTTGTGTTAGTAACTATCGTATAAGATTTGTAAGAGCTTATGGCACAAGTCAGGAGACAGAATAAGTTGTTAATATTTTGAAATATTTAACTTCTCTTGTCTCTCGTCAACTCATTATTGTCCCACTGCTGGGCACGGGTCTTCTCTCAGAATGAGAGACTTTAGGCCATAGTTCACCGCACTGGCCAAGTTCGAATTGGTGGACTTCACACACCTATGAGATTTTTTTTTTTTAAGAATTCTCGGGTGTGTAGGTTTCTTCACGATGTTTTCTTTCACCGAAAAGCAGTGATAAATAATTTCTAATACGCACCTAATTTTAGAAAAATCAGTGGTGCGCGCCTGGGTTTGAACCTCCCGATCGAGCGGGCAACTTCAATCATTAGGCTATCACTATTTAAATGAATATTTTACTTAATTTTTCGTAATTTTTGCTTACGTTTTCACTGTGCGATATATTCGTTTGGCGTGAATTCGATATTTTCTGATCTGGAACTTTACCGGATGAAAATATTCGCCGGATAAAAATATACGCGATTGTAGTACTTATTGGGGCCAGTTGGGATGAGATCTGTTTTCGCGTCCATTGAATGATAGCCAGAATTCTGTTGGAAGAAATCAGGATAAACATTCTAAGTTATTCTCGGGACCTCCCCCGCTTCGGTCCTGCCTATCATGGTAATGTGTATGTGTTACTATAGCTAGGTGCTAAGCTATGTGTATGCCAAATATCAGCGAAAGCGGTATACATAGTGGTTTTGCGTGTTTATTACTCTTTTACGCAAAGCCTACTCTACGGCTTCCAGGATTCATGTAACCTCGCAAATTTTCGCATTTATAATATTAGAAAAGTTAATGAAATAGAAGAAGATAATGATTTTGGTTTAAATCTTCTGTCCCGGGTTCGAATCGGAAATGTAAATACCTACATAATGGATTTTGACTTCTTCAATATATCAAGATGTGGATGTATATACCAACCTGTTCTGGGGGATTGTTTTCTGTCTGCGTATGTCACCTTTTTGTTTTTACTACAGGGAAACCCATCATGGGTTCCTCTCTCGGGGCCACGGGGGCAGCTGCGAGGATATGCCGGACTCCGGTTTTCCGTCTGCGGATAGGAATATCAGAGGTTCTCTCTCTCCCTCTCCGCAGCCTCCTTCTGCGAGATTACTTCCAACTTTAAACTCCACTTCCTATGTCACCTACAACAATAAAACATACATATAAGAAATTGTAGAGATGTAATGAGTTGGTACATAGGTGCCTATTTATTGTAGACATTGTCTTCCTGCACTTTTGTGTATCCCTGTTTGGGCAGAGATGTAGAAAGGGGTGGGGTAGGGGGAGGCTCGACACGATAGGCACGTTTTGGATAGCAGTAATTCCTTACTTTCAGCTTTCCAATTTATATAAGTAATGTAATCCTTTTAAAATCTACTTGCGCCGTCTGAAGGCACTTTTGGGGAACAGCAAAATGATCAACTTTTTTCGTCGACTTTCTAAACTTAAATTATTCTTGACGATCTTATTTTTTGAGTTATTCGTTTCATATCATCGTCAACCCATTATTGTCCTACTACTGGGCACGGGTCTTCTCTCGGAATGGGAGAGTTTTCGTTTCATATGATATCATAAGGTGGTAGAACCAGTATAGTTCGACCGGGGAAGTACCACCGCCACACCTATTTCTAGCGTGAAGCATTTCTTGCGATTCGATAAAAGGGTGTGGTTGCCGGCACACGGTCACACGAGCAACCATCGCAGTCCTCGGGACTAGCAACGCATCTGTGATTGACTTCAGATGGAACCCATGTTCTGTATGTAGTTGATTACAAATGTCCATGGGCGGCAGTGACCACTTACCATCAGGTGGACTGCATGCTCGTTTGCTACTTTAGTAATATACTGGGACTAGTTTAGTGTGAGAAATTTGGAAAATTTGTGAATTCAATCCCATCCATGTCAAGTTTTAATTAATTCAAAGAGGTAGCGACGTATCTGTTTTGTGTGGATTTTTACTACTTGAAAATAGCAGAATCCAAGGGAGACGGTGTCAGTCCCTATGTATGCTTAGGTCTTTAAAAGTACGCTACGTATTATAATGCAGTTTTATAATAGATAGAGCGATTCAAGAGGAAGGTTGTTATGTAAAATACATGCATAATATAGGGGAGGAACACTGATAATTTTAGATTTTATACTTTTTAGGCGGAAAGAAGTTGCAGAAATAATACATACCATTGAACGAAATAATATAAAATATTTTTATTTCAATTTTAAAGAAACGTGTCATAGTTCTACTCCTTTCTAATATAAGGTTGACACCAAATGTCCATAACTTACTATTAGAGACTTATTATGTGACCAAAATTATTAGGCGCATGAAACAAAAGCGGTTCCGTACCCCGCACCTAGCTTCAGTCCCCGCGCATCCCCTAGTGACGTGCAGTCGTGTATCGTCTAGGTGTTTACATTAGCCAACACGTGTTTCATGTTATTTCGATATAAAATTTAGTTTAATGAGTGATTGTGGATTTTTTAAGGTTAATAGTAAATTAGTTGATTATTCGTCAATAAACCTCAAAATGGATGGGAAAAAGACTTTTCGTGGGAAAGAAAGAACTCTTACATTCAGAATATGCATTTTTTTAACGTGAGAAGATGCATGGGCTCAGTATTCTTATCTCGCAAGTCAAAAATCCAGTGTGTGCTGCAACAGGCATCAGTCTCTTACACAAATAAAAAGAGAAAGAAAATGTACCACATGAAAGTGCTTTAATAAATACAGGACTATTGAACTTACACTATGGCGTATGTTTTAATAATGGTATATCTACATACTCTGGGTATTTGGTAATAGAATATACTTCGTATTGGGATGGGAAATCCCTAGTTCTGATGACGTTTCTAATTGTTATTTGCCTAATTGTTATGGTCGACTAGTACTATCAGTTGAACATTGCACGTTTGCATTCAATATTATAAAAATACATCATAAATATAAAATGTGGCATGCTCTAACTGAAGCCGTAATTGATTTTACTCTAGTCTATAATTTATCGCTTCACTAGGCTCACCATCTGGTTAGCGCGCTCATTTACCACTTAATGGGCAATAAAGATACGCATCAACTGGTCAAACTAAAATTAGCAGTATATAACGTTAGCTACTCCACTTTTAATAAGAATGGAAGTGGAGTTAATTACAAGTTTAATATCAACGCAAAAAAGCGTAAGCGCTGTAACTTGGTTGTTAGACTTTTTATCAGTTAAACTACATTAGCCATAAAAGGTAGGAAAATGTAAGTAATTTCAAAATATTTTTTTGTAATTTTTTTTGCTCGAGGCAACTTTTAGGAGTTTGTGTGGTGATGGGATGGATCTGTATGAATAAAATGAAAAAATATATACATATATACCTATTCTATCTTGTGTAACTGCAATTTGGAATCTAAATAGTACACTATCATAAATATTTCCTTAATAAGGTAGCTATGGAAACCTTAAAATGATAGAATGTGTTTTCACGCAAAAAAAATTAACTGATTGAAGTAGGAAACGAGTATGCACCTATAAGGGGTCATTGCCGCCCATAGACATCTGTAAGCAACTTTCAAGTTGCTTACAGACACAACAATGGGTTCACAGATTACAACATGGGTTCTATCTGAAGTCAATCACAGATGCGTAGCAACGCATCAGTGATCCAGAGGACTATGATGGTCGCCTCAAATAAAATGCAAATAACTTTTTAATCTTGGATCATGCAAAATTAAGTATTTTTGTATACTTTATTGTTCTTACAAAATATATAGTACAAGTACCCCAAATAACGTACAATACAGTGCGAGTGGCAACCCTGTAACCTACATAGGGTTAAATGTCCACCGAGCTGAAAAACTTTCGAGAGAGATGGCTTAGTAGTCTCTCTATCAAATAGTGTTAAATTGTAGAACCAAGAGAGTAAACCTTTATACGCATTATTAAATGTTTTTAAGCTGCAAAACCAATTCGCACTTGGCCAGCGCGGGGACTATGGCCTAAACTCTCTCATTCTGAGAGAAGACCCGTGCTCAGCAGTGGGACAATAATGGGTTGACGAGAAGCTGCAAAAAGTGAGTTCTACGTGACATCAATCAATGATTTATTGCTGATACCGAGAACAAGGATCAAAAGAAAAATACCTAGGTTTATTTATGAGCAAAAATCCTTATACCACGCAGATATTTTATGGCAGATTCCAATAATCCACCAATTCGCACTTGGCTAGCGCGGTGGACAATGGCCTATTACTCTCTCATTCTAGGAGAAGACCCGTGCCCAGCAGTGAGACAATAATGGATTGACGACGACCAAGAATCGCCTTACCATACCATTCGAACTAGATAAAATCCAAACATCGCTGTTACATGATAGCAAAAGATATTGGTTCTACATGAAGACGGTCAGAAAGAAAGACGGAAGATATGTTGCCACTCCTGGGGAAAGATGATCGCTACAAGCGCTCTACCTAAAGCGCAAGAACTGCTCCTAGCTAGAAATAGATGGGGCGATGGGTATAATTCCGTGGCAATCAAACTGCTTCTGCCGTCTTGTCCAGATTTTTTTGTTCTCGAGCGGGAAACCAAAAGGTACCCGACAGCGAGCCGTGGGAGGCGTGGGAGCGACGCAGGGTTATGTGGGATTCTTACCGCACTAAAACCTCCCCGGTGGCCGTCGGCGCTACAAAGAAGACCCCGGGATCTCCAAAGGAAAGCAACTGGAATCCTTTGAGCACGTTGCCCCATCGGCCTTCTCCCAATTGGGTGGCTGGGTTCACGGCTCCGTCTAGTATTTACGACGATATGCGACCACACATACCGCCGTCCTTCCTGGGATCGCCTTAAGCTGAACGGAGTTAGCGGACTAAGCGGACGGACTAAGCGGGATGTTTTAAGCTCCCACTCTAGCCGCCCGCAACCTTGCAAGCCCATTTTAGTCGCCTCTTACGACAGGCAGAGGATACCGTAGCACTATTCTGATCCCGGTACTACAGGGACGATCTTGTTCAGACTGCTGGCTTATTTGTGTCACACGCAAAAAGAGTTTTAGGTATAGAATTATTAAAACAACGTATCGTTTGCTTCAACAAAATAGAATCGTAAATCGTCCTAGTAGAAACGAAACGAATGGTTAGGCTAGCATGTAATGTCTATCTATGTGTCTATTGACGTCTCTGTTCCATAGGAATGTATGTTTGTTTATCCTCTCGTTTACTTTGAAGATGTACGAGTAATGATGTTTTGGCAGCTGTCTTATTTGGATGGTATTATTCTATTACTTTGGTAGATGAGAATGTGTTTCTCAAACATAAAATAGTTTTGCTATCATCTACCAGGTGGTTTTGAAGGTGGTAGAACCTTTTGTGATTAGACTCCGAAGGCACCACTTCCAAACCTATTTCTAACAAACAACAGTATTATTAGCAGCAGTATTGTGTTTTGGCCTGAAGGCAGTGATTTTTTAGGGGATTTTTTTTGAGGGGATTTTTAGGGGTATTTTCAGGGGTTTTTATAATTTCAACATATAGGTGTTTTTAAAGTCATTATAATCAATGCGCCTCACTACGAAAAAAAAGGAAAAACAACGTCATGTTGCCAGGAAGAATTCCAATTAATAATTCATTAAGGGGGATTTTAGGGCTTTTTAGAGAAGACTTTAGGGGAATACATTTTTGAGAGTTGGCAACACCGCCTGAAGGTTGTAATAAGACAGTCACACCATTAATAGGTATGACTGTCTTTTTAGGCCTAGGCGTCTGAACTTTAAACTTTATCCTCAGGAGTAGCAACAAGTCTAGACCAAATCTAGATAAGGTTATCTATCTTATCTAGGATTGATTATTGATATCCAAGGGCGGCAGTGGCCGCCTACGATCAGATTATCTGCTGCTCTTTTGCTACTTAAATATCTTCTTCTTTATAAAAATGAATGTTTGTCTGCAGCATGCAGTCCACCTGGTGGTAAGTGGTCACTGCCGCCCGTGGACATCCGTAGACAACTTCATACAGAATATGGGTTCCATCTGAAGTCAATAACAGATGCGTTGCTACTCCCGAGGACTATGATGGTCGCCTCATGTGAAAGTGTACCGGCAACCACACCCTTCTATCGAAACGCAAGAAATCCTTCACGCTAGAAATATGTGTACTGTGGTACTTCCCGGGCGAACTACACTGGTTCTACCACCAAATTATTTACCTTATATATATCAAGTTCTAATCTTTTCTATATTATTTAACAGTTATACGTTTCAAAGCTGACAGAAAACGGTGCCAAATAAATTGGGAACATCCGACCAATAAATTGTCATTAATTACTCCATCCGCTACATTTTTCAAGTTGTTTACTCATTAATTTTACTTGGATACTTGTTTATTTAGCGTATCCGAAGTGTTGATTGAAAGGTCCATCAGGCGCTTTGAATGTTTACTAAGTATGTAAAATATAAAGTATAAAAATAAGTTTACAACGAATTAATCATGTTATAATATAATTAAGACATATTATGTAGGTACATGATGTTTGTATCAAATAAAATCATTTGTTTGTATGAGATATATACTTTCTTTCTCCTAATCACATATTATTTACAAATAAATAATTTACGTTATGGACCTACATTTTTTATTAATTCTTCGTTTGGCATGATCTTGAAAACGGCCGAGGCAATTTTTTTGTACTGTGAAGATCTACTTTTATTATCTTAAGAATACGTTATTGAGTTACTATAGAAAAAAAAAATTAAAAACTTGCGATAGGTATATAAGTATGACGCGTTTTCCAAAGAATGTTAATTTCTCCCAACATAGATTTCGAATATAAATTCGATCATGTTCGGATCTCATAGCTAGTTTGACTCCAACGGGTATCAAACTCTGTACTCTTTGTCTAGTGACTGCCAACGTGGTAATACATTGTTTTCCTTCCAGATGGCACGTTATAAGAAGACAGGTTTCATGGATGATGATGCTGGGAGCGTCAGTTCTATACAACTCAACGAAGGAGTTCGGTCGGGCGGTACCCATATTCGATATCATATGGTAAGTAAGTACTTTGGTGAGTACATAGATAAATAATTTATTCTATGAGCTTAATCACAAAGTGATTATGTCCGTAGAAAGGACATAAATAGTTTTCTTAAAAGGATATGGGCATACCAACAGAAAATGAACGAGCTTTTCTCCGTCAAATTTAAACTGTGATGGTTTACGATTTCAGTTTATTTCTGCGAATTTTAACTTGAAAATAGTATAAATTACGTTTATTTTAAGCGGTAAATTTTAATTAGTAATTTATTTCATTAACTTTATTCACGTATTAACCGGTAAACGAAAGTAAATCTAATTGCTAATGAAATTTAATAATAAGTAAAGAAAAAAGAAAAATGTCTAAAAGTGGTGGTGACCGTCCATCATAAAGTGGAACAAAATCATCCAGTTACAGCAAAATTCACCACATTTAACGTAAATGCAATACATCTTGTTAGTACTTTAGCGCCTGGCAAAAAAAACTAGCAACACGTATATTCGTGTTATTGTTAGCGTAACATAGCATGGCGCTCAATTTGTGTTTGTTTTCGTTCCAAAATGTTCGTTAAAGAGTAAGCGCCTTAGCAGCGTTCATAATAAACCTATAGCGTAATTATTTCCGCGGAAAGTAAACAGCGGAAGCAGGATAATATATTTGAATGAGTGTTTAAACTTTCAAACAGTTAAAAAAAAGCTGTTTTACGATATGATATAGATCGTCTGTAGTTACTTTTTGTTTTTTATATTTATATATTACAAATAATTTAAATAAAAAACAGGGAAAAACCGGAGATGAATTAAGGAATATATCATATTTAGTTTACGAAGTAATTTATTGTACTTTATATAATCTAACAACTCAATCTTTAAATAATTTGTGGTTGAGTATGTTTAATAATAAAATTAATATAATATTTTCTTCCAACGATGTATTATAGTATGCTTATTATTAGTATAAATGAAAATATCAAACATGTAGGTAAGTACCTATTTGCTGGTTGAAAATGTTGAATTACCATAATTAAAAATAAGTTTTATTTATTTAAACACAAAAAATGCTATTCAGCTCTTTCATTTGATAACCACACCATGCAAATGTTTTTGTAGTCCGCTTTTGACAGTGTTTTTTTTAAATAGATGAAACAAGCAAATAGTCCACTTGATAGGATATTAGCTGGTAGGTAGGTACTGCTGCTCATGGACGTGAGGATGATTTGCTTCTCCCAAGGACTAAGATGATCGCCTTATACAAAAGTGAGCCGGCAACAACACACTTCCACCGAAATGCAACAATTGCTTTACTATAGAAATTAATGTGATGGTGCTCCTTGATCGAACCTTCCAAATTGTGGTACAAATCCTTCTAAATTGGTCCGCCATATTGGATTTTGAGTAACGGCTAAATTGACATGGTCAATTCTTGTCATCCAAACACGTTTAGTGTATCACGATGGATTATAACTAGTTGAACAGTCAGTTTACAGATTTGACTAATGTAACAGCTTAAAAAAAGATCTCTGTATTAAATCATTAAAATAATTGATTTTAATTTGAAGGTGGTAGAAACAAAGTCATTCGACCAAGAAAGTACCAGCGCCACAGCTATTTCTAGCGTGAAGAATTTCTTGCGTTTCGATAGTAGGGTGTGGTTGCCAGTACACTTTCACATGAGGTGATCATCATAGCCCTCGGGAGTAGCAATGCATCTGTGATTGACTTCAGATGGAACCCATGTTCTGTATGACGTTGATTACAGATGTCCATGGGCGGCAGTGACCACATATCATCAGGTATTGCATGCTTGTTTGCTACTTCAGTAAGATAAAAAAAAATCTAAATTCGATCGATTTAACACGAAAATTCATTTCACCTTCACCATTTTATTGGGTCAAAGAAAGCTATCCCTGTTATAAGCTCTTGGCAGTTCTCGCGAAAAGTTTAATTGCTTTGAGAACTGATTATCCCCACTTGTATTTTTGCCTCTTGTTTCAAAACCTTTTGTCTTGAGGCTTTAAAATTCTGATCGTCGTTTTTGAGAAAGAATTACTCTGAGAGTTATAAGAGATACCCGATGGTTATAAGGGAACCTTATTACTGCGCCTCTGCTGTTCCTTCATCGCACCTCAATAATGGTTCAAGCAGTTAAAAAAAGCCTATAAAATTTGGAGACACGGAACCCTCCGGATGCAAGTTCGAGTCTTACTTGGCCAATTATTACAAAAACATATTCGTATTAAGGCATGGTGAGGAAATATCAGTGCAAATATTTTTTTTTATCTGATTGAAGTAGCAAACGAACATGCAGTTCACCTGATGGTAATGGCATGGTTACCTGTAAGCAACTTCAAATACATAGAACATGGGGTCTATCTGAGGTCAATCACAGACGCGTTGCTACTCCCGAGGACTAGTATGGTCGCCTCATATAAAAGTGTGCCGGTAACCACACCCTACCATCGAAATGCAAGAAATGCTTCACGCTAGAAATAGATATAAAATACACTAATTCTACCACCTGGCGAGTTCTTTTTGAAACTATAATTTTGTGGTTGCTGGTGCACTTTTTACGTGACGCAACCGTGAATGACCTCAGATAAACTCCTGCTTTAAATGAAGTTGCTTATATATGTCCATTAGCGGCAGTGACCATCAGGTGGACTGCATCCTTCTTTATTACTTTAAAAAACATCAATTCTTCTTTTATGGTGTTCTTTGTGAGTTATCGTTAGTTTAAATAAGTATTTTTCGGCACTTCAACCGGCTATTCGCTCACCAAAATCGACTTATAACCACAAATCGTTTCTCGTGTCACAACAAACAAGTTTACATAAAAAACAAGTTTACATAAAAATCAGCACACAATTTGTTTGTGCAATTCATTGTACAACGGACAGACATTCGCAACGTCCTTATTAGCATGTTATCTGTTTGTCTTATGTCTTAGTATACGAAACCATATTGTTCTACGGTATATTTCCATTAGTCTAATGTGACGTATACAAAGATGATCTAGATTGTAGATCCTAGATCAGCGATTCTCAAACGTTTATAGATTTTAGACTGATTTCCTTTTCATGCGGGTTTGTATCCGCGTGCAGCGTCAGTCTACTTATGTGCCTCTTGCGTCCAGTTTTTATACAAATCAAATCACAACTAAATTTCATGCAGAAATATGAATATTTTTTTCTCTACGGGAGTGCTGTTGATTTCGATATCGGGATGATTATAGTGTCGTAGCATCGATATTTGATACGATACTAGGAGACCAATATTATCGACGAATCTATGTTATGATGCTTGCATATGAACCTGATAAACAAAATCAAAGAAAAAAATATTCCCGTTTGAGTCATTCGTGAACAGTGAAGAACACTATCTTTACCACAAACCACACGCACGCAGGACGCAATAATTTAATTCATGCATGCGGACATATACCCCCGCGAGAAGTATAAAGCACACGGGTCACTTGTATCCTATTGTTTAACTCACGCGTGTGTGCGCACACACGCGTGAGAGGAAAAGTGTCTTAGTGCGACACATGGAGTTGTACCTACTGAAATTTAAACTTAAAATTTCAAAATAAAATAGAAAGTTTTTAAAAACTGGATAAAGATAGAACGAATTAAAGTTTTGGGCTAATTATTGTTGCAAATTGAGTTATTATTTCGCATACTGGTATCTCCGGATTAGTACGTACTACACTTTGAGAATCCCGGTACTATACAATAATGCAAGTAAGCACAATGAAAATTACATTATGCTCAACTGAAACGGGAGCATTTCCATTCGCACTTCGCTCACTCAGGGTAAAAGGACTTGCATGTGGAATTTCTATGAGTTCAATTGCAAATACGCTGTAGTAATGCGAAACTATCGATAGTATTGATATCGACAGTTAATGAATTTTTTAGGTGCGTTAAGCGATTTACGGTAGGGGATAAATGCGGATTTGCGACGCGAGTATTATACATAGGTGGTTTATAATTATTTTACTAACATTAAAAAGGCGACGTCTGTGAGTTCGTCTCGTCCGGACAGTGGAAGTAGTCGTGGAGGTAATGGTGCTGGAGTCGGTGCTACTGGCATTAGTTGTGGTGTTGGTGGTTAGAGAATGACATTGTTCACTTATGGGTTTTTTTTCTTTTTTATATCTTTTAAAGATTTCACTGGCGGTAGGCTTCATGACCGCCACCAATCAGAACTTTCAATTCTATTTGGACTCAATAACAGATGGGTTTCTACTCCTGAGAACTAAGGTGATCGCTTCATATCGATCATATAAATCCCTCGGTTTTGTTATACGACAAAGTACACGGTTTTGCGAAAGAAATACAATAATTACTCTTTACAACGCATTCGTGCGAAGTCAATTAGAATATAATTCAATAATTTTTGATCCCCATGAATTTAAATATACACTCATGCTTGAGAAAATACAGAAGAAATTTGGTCGTTACCTATATAAGAAAACGTATGGCTACTATCCATTTATGTATCCATCATTATTTGTGGCAGGTATGGTTGGTATCGAAACATTGGCTTTTAGACGTAAGATTGCCTTATTGATACATTATTACCAACTTTTAAACAATACAATTGATAATCCCACCACTTTGTCTCGCCTCTCGCTGTTTGTCCCGGAACGGTTGGCTCAACGGCGCCCGCGGGCCGTGTTCGCGGCGCCGCCGGCGCGCACGCTCACGGCGCGGCATGCCCCCACGACTCGAGCTATACGATTGCTCAACATTTCGATTGCTCAGGAACCGGATATCGATGTTTTCCATATGTTATTTAAAGATTTTTGCAGTTCTGTCAGAATTGTACACAGTTTTGCCTAATTTTATATTGTTTTTACTCTTACAAAATATATTTGTTGTTAATCATATTAGCTTGTAGTGCGCATTGGCTTTGCTGTAAGCACAACAAGCGATTGCTTTTAAATAAATAAATAAATAAATAAATAAATATGAAAGTGTCCGACAATCACACTCTTGCACCGAAAGACAAGAACTTCACGTTAGAATTAAGTGTGGCTTGTGTGGTGTAACCTTGCGAAAAATAACGATAATATCGTTTTTTTTTTTTTATTTGATAAAGTAACAAACGTGCATGCAGTCCACCTGATGGTAAGTGGTCACTGCCGCCCTGCGACATCTGTAATCAACTTCATACAGAACATGGGTTCTATCTGAAGTCAATAACAGATGCGTTGCTACTCCCGAGGACTATGATGGTCGCCTCATATAAAAGTGTGCCGGCAACCACACCCTTGCATCGAAACGCTAGAAATGCTTCACGCTAGAAATAGGTGTGGCGGTGGTACTTCCCCGGTCGAACTACATTGGTTCTACCACCTTCAGAAAATCTATATCGATAGTTTCGATATAGATTTTCTCCCGGTGATAGTCCCGGGTGCTAGTCGAGAAACTAATAGTTTTTGATATGGTACTTAATTTCACATGAAGAAAATAGACTTATCCAATAAGGTTTAAATATTAAGCGTTTTTAATAACCATACATCTAGCGAAGCATAGGTACATACAGTAAAAATAAACAATAAATAATACAAACTTGCGCACCACATTTTAAAATCATATTTTACAGATTGTGAACTACAGTTTCTGTTACAAAATAAATTTATACTTGTTTACATGAAAAACTTTGAGAATCTATCTTTTATTCCTTGGCCTATTTTCTTTCTCTGTCTTTCATTATTTTGTATGCAAATGCATTCTCTTGTTTCACCATTAGTATGTAACTATGTGCACTTTGTACATAAACAATGTTCTGAAGATCTTACAGGAACATTGCTATGCATTTTTAAATGTACAATTTAACTTCATAACTCATCGATAAATCATCGATAGTACCAACGAGCCTTTGAATTAAGGCATCTACATATAACCAATTTTAGATCGAACGGATTTCGTGTAGCCTCTGTTTTATTTTGAATTGTTTCCAGATGTTTATAGGAATGACTTTAATACTTTCTCGTGATATTTATGCCGGCTTTCATATGACACAATCATCTCAGTCCTTGATAGAAGCAACTCATTTGATGGACTTCAAATAGATTCCCTGTACTATATAAAGTTGCTCACGGATGTTTATGACCGACAGTTCTAACTTACTATTAGGAGGAATCTCTCTTTTCCGAGGGAAGACCCGTGCCCAGCAGTGGGACTATAATGGGTTAATGATATCAGGAGGACTACTACTCCTATGCTAATTCAATCTTCTAATTAATATTGCGAATTGTGAGGATGTATGTCTGTTTGTTACCCTTTCACTCAAAAACTACTGATCAGATTTTGCTAAAATTTGGCACACACATACTAGTTTATGACCAAGATTATCACACAGGATACTCAATACCGTGGAAGACATGATCCAAGCGGAATCGAAGCTAAGCCGTGATAATCTTCAACAGGTAGCAAAACCGCGTCCCTGTAGTTCCGTGATCAGAATAGGGCTACGGTATCCCCTGCCTGTAACAGGCGACTAAAAGGGGCTTCCGGGGTTGCGGGCGGCTAGAGTGGGAGCTTGAACCGAACAGCCAGGCGATCCCGGGAAGGACGGCGGTATGTATGGTCGCTTATCATCGTAAAGACTAGACAGAGTGGTGGGCCCAGCCGCCCACCTGGAAGAAACCAGATGGGGCAACGCGCTCACAGGATTCGGGTTGCGTTCGTTTGGAGATCCCGGAGTCCTCTTTTTAGCGCCGAGGACAGCCACCAGTGGGATTTTAGCGCGGTAAAAATCCGACATAACCATGCGTCGCTCCCACGGCGTCGGGTACCTTTCGAAGTTTTCCCCTCAAAAAAAATGTAGTAAAACCAGTGCAGTTCGACCGAGGAGGTATCATCGCCAAACTTATTTTTAGCGTGAAACAGTTTCTCCGTTACGATGAAAGGGTAGCAACGCATCTGAATTTTACTTCAAGTAAAACCCATGTTCTATGAAGATTCTATGGGCCCCATTGACACTTACCATCAGACGGACTGTATGCTTGGGTGATACTTCAATCTTATAAAAAACCTAGTATATATATTAACGGATGGAAGAGTTTTACAACGGAATTTCTTATTGTAAATACGGCTTGTCAGTTATGGGCAGTGTTACCTCACCTTGTCTACGCACGTTACCTATGTATGTTTTGATGTATGGTGATGACGTACATTACTAGTTGGTTGTTATTCGAAACGTGGCGTAAAAATAGGCGATACTTTTAATCTAATTGGATTTTTTATGTTGACGGAAATATCACAATGACTATGGACTTTTTGATACCAGGGGAATCGTCAGTCCAGTCGGCTTTGAATTATTACTTGTTCTAAAGATATTTTTTACCAGTGATATAGGATATAACTAATGTTTGAAGGTGGTAGAACCAGTGTAGTTCGACCGGGGAAGTACCACCGCCACACCTATTTCTAGCGTAAAGCATTTCTTGCGTTTCGATGAAAGGGTGTGGTTGCCGGCACACTCTTATATGAGGCGACCATCATAGTCCTCGGGAGTAGCAACGCATCTGTGATTGACTTCAGATAGAACCTATGTTTTGTATGAAGTTGATTACAGATGTCCATGAGCCGCAGTGACCACTTACCATCAGGTGGACAGAATGCTCGTTTGCTACTTCGGTCAGATAAAAAAAAACTTATTGGTGTATGAACGAAGTTTATACTTTAAAGCGAAGATAAACTAAGCTGTAGCTAACTAAGCTGCTATAAAAATTCAATAGCTGCATCCCATTCATCCTTAGCTATCCGTAGCTCGAATCCTTTCATCGTACAATAACATTCGCTCAAGATATTTCTCTATAATAGCTTTGTTGACCTATATCCACCACAGCAATAAAAATAAAGGAATCGTATTGAATTTGAAACAAATATCTTAAATTAGTTGACCCGGCGAACTTCGTTCCGCTTAATAGTCGAAAATCTAAAACTATCAGCGCTGCTCTACTATATTATACATTTATCATATATAAATACCTTCTTCTTGAATCACTTTATCTATTAAAAATAACTGCATTAAAATCTGTAGCGTAGTTTTAAAAATCTAAGCATACATAGGGACAGACAGCGAGAAGCGACTTTGTTTTAGACTATAGTGATTCACATAATTCCCATGGGTTCCCATTTAAGAGACCACCAAGTAGTCCAGGACCACCGTAGACGTAACATTCCTGATAAAGGAATCTTGCTCGCAACAAATTTATTGGATTTCAGTTGGGAGTCTTATCCAGTTTGGGGTTCTTTACAATTGCCCAGGAATGACATTCGCCACTGACCATCAGGTTGATTTGCTGCGTCTATTAAAAAATACACAGAGATATATGGTCAACATGGTGGAACGTGAAACGTTTTGAAGGTGGTAGAACCAGTGTAGTTTGACCGGAAAAACGACCACCACCACACCTATTTCTAGCGTGAAGCATTTCTTGAGTTTCGATGGAAGGGTGTGGTTGCCGGCACACTTTCACATGAGGCGACCATCATAGTCCTCGGGAGTAGCAACGCATCTGTGATTGAGATAGAACCCATTTTCAGTTTGAAGATGATTACAGATGTCCATGGGCAGCAGTGACCACTTACCATCAGGTGGACAGCATGCTCGTTTGGTACTTCAGTCAGATAAAAAAACGTATTTCTATCGTGTTCCGTTCTTACGTTTCGATGGAAGGCTGTTATTGCCAGCTCACTTTCTTGTGAGGAAGACATCTGTTCTATGTCAAATTATTTACAGATTTCTATGAGCAGTACTGCTGCTGTCTTTCTTAGTTGGACTGAATGGTAAGCAGTCTTGCCATCAGGTGGAAAGCATGCTCTATAATCAACTCATTATTGGCCAACTGTTGGGCACGGGTCTTCTCTTAGAATGAGAGAGTTTAGGCCACAGTCCACCGCGCTGGCCAAATTCGAATTGGTGGACGCCTGCTCAGTAACTATATATTACTATTTTATGTTGTACATAGAGGATAGAATATAGAACCTCCAACTCGTAACTTTTCAAATAATCGCCATATTGCCGGAGAGCTTTCTCGCCGGTAATGGCATCCGAGCGGATATTGAGCTTTTTCAATCTGAGCTTTGTAGCGTCTTTGCAGGAAGTTATTACTTGGACCAGATGTATTGTTGATTAAAAATGTTTGTTTTATTGTAGAAATAGAAGTACAAAGTAGGAAACTAGTAGAGCAAGATGTCTTTGTTTCTTCCTTGTGAAAATTACAAGTTTTCTGTTAATGAACGTCTCTACAATAAAGTTATGATTTATTTATTTAGTCAGTTACAACGGATTAATCCTATTACACTAATGACGACTTATAATAAAACAATGAAATTCAAAGGCATAATTAAATTAAAATCCAATAATGATAATGATAATAATAAAGATTGTTTCCATAATCACTATAGTTGTCTCCACTAGCAAAGCAAATATTTCATAGCCTTAAAGCACTAGATCTCCCAGCATTTACATATCTTGCGTTACAGAAAGCTGCAATACTTAACACATGTCGAATAGTCCGTAAATTTCTGCAATTAGATTCTGATAATAACACATTACATGATACAAACATCAATCTGAATTAACACTTGGCAGTGCCCGTGTTACTTCATATTACCTGGCAAGTCCAGAGTATCAAAATATATAACAAATAATGATAATAATGTCGCGCATGACACATAAGTTCCTTTCTGATATGAATGACGAAATGACAGACATGACTGACGGATTAGTTTTATAAACGACTCAGATGCACTTGGTGCAAACCCGTGTTTAGAGTATTAACCCCGTAAAAGGGAGAAAATTGGAAACAAAAAAAAATAATGATAATAACGCGCATGACCCTTTGCAGGGTTTCTCCCTTAAAAAAAGAAGGAATATATACCCTACAGATAGCAAGACTTTTGCAGGTGATCCGGGATAGGGCTATAATAATATTTCGGCTGGATTACGAATACCCATTAGCAGCAGTAATAACTTCAGAGAAGTGGACGGTGGTATTCCTATTTTTCCCTTGGGAAAAACCTTTAAAGGTATCCAACGCCGTGGGAGCGACGCAGGTTTATTTTACCGTTCTTAATGGTGGCCGTCATCAGCGCTACAAAGAGGACTCCGGGATCTACAAAGCAACGTAACCGGAGTCCTCTGAGCGCGAAGCCCCATCGGGCTCCTTCGAGATGAGCGGCTGAGCCCATCGCTCGTCTAACCTTTACGGCATGCGATCACACAATTCGCTCGCCTTCCCGGGGTCGCCTGACCCAATGGTTCGAGGTTCCACTCTAGCCGTCCGCAACCCCGGAAGCCTCTTTTAGTCGCCTCTTACGACAATTAGGGGATACCGGAGCCCTATTCTAATCCCGGAACTACAGGGCCGATTCGTTAGTTACTTGTATATTATAAAAATAATGTTGAGCTAATTATATTCGTTGATTAATCCGTTGAATGCAACCAAAACAAAAATACGTATTGGCGTTTTGATTTACAATAGTTGATGTCACGATGCTCCGTAATCATGTTGATTACGTTAAACAGTGATTCATATACATACACAGCTGATTAACAAAATCGGTCAAGTGCGAGACGGACATGCATAATTATTTAACTTCTCGTCAACTTCACAAGGTGATAAAAATATTTGGTGAAAACAAGATGGCAAAGAAAAAAAGGTATACAACGAAAAAAGACAAACCCACTGAGTTTGTTGCCGGATCTTCTCAGTTGAAGTTGTGTTCCGATCCGGTGGTAGTGTAAAAAAAAAGTGTAACTGACAATTTGTAAGTGCCGTAGGCCTATTGAAAATAAAGACTATTACATTTCATTTCATTTGGTTCGGGGAGATACCACCAGGTGGACGCAAGTGGTTGTCGGCTTACTTCTATATGAGGCCACTATCTAAACTATCCTTCCTACTAATATTATAAATGCGAAAGTTTGTGAGGATGTATGTGTGTTTGTTATTCTTTCACGCAAAAACTACTGAACGGATTTGGTTGAAAGTTTACAGCAGTATAGGGTATACATCAGAATAACACATGGACTATAATTTATACCGATTTTTTTGTAATAAGGTTATGCTATAACGAGAAATATCAGATTAGTCGCAAAAAAAGTTGTCCTCTGAGAGCTATCTTCGCGTACGCTGCCTAAACCGTTGGAGATATCCAAATATAATGTACGGTGGGATTGTTTGGCTCACATAGATCTAAATAAAAGTCCGCGACAGCATATATCTATATGTTATGTATAACCCACAATAACTCTTTTTATACTTTGAAAATTTAAAAAATATGAAGTTGATGTTTCCATGGGTTTTATACAAACTAAATATTAATCCTTATCAAAATAAATGATTTCAAAAAATCAAGCATCTAATACAGATTAAATCTATTTTTTACACCATGTAAATTGGATAAGTAGTTTAGAAGATATTATGAGTATAACATATTGCGTACTCAATTGATTGACCGGCAGTACGCGCCGTGCGCCGCCGCCGTATACAACGAAGTTCTATGAAATATTTAAATGGTTATAAATCACGGAGCAAAATGGGAAAGGTCGATGTGAATGACGTCCCTGTAGTTTCGAGATCAGAATAAGGCTACGGTATCCCCTGTCTGTGGTAAGAGGCGACTAAAAGGGGGCTTTTGGGGTTGCGGGCGGCTAGACTGGGAGCTCGAAACACCCAGTCAGCAACTTCGGGAAAGATGTCAGCATGTGTGGTCGCAAGCTGTCGTGAGAGCCAGGATGCAAGGAGCTTGAACAGTCTAGCCAGGCGATCCCGGGAAGGATGGTGGTATACGTGTGGTCGCATATCGTGGTAAAGACTAGATGGAGTGGTGGGCCCAGCCGCTCACTTGGGAGGAGCCCGATGAGGTAATGCACTCAGAAGACTCCAGTTGCGTTCATTTGAAGATCCCGGAGTCCTGGTGCGATAAGAATCCCACATAACCCTGCGTCGCTCCCACGGCGTATGGTACCTTTTAAAGATTTCCCCTTCGACAAAAAAAAAGGTCAATAAGAATGAAACAGTGGAAAAGGTTAGATATGTCATTCAATCGTCATCGACCTTTTAATGTTACACAACTCGGCACATAAGTCAGATTAGCAGTAGTTTAGGTCGTAGTTGACCACGCTAGCCAACTGCGCGTTGGTAACCGTCACGCGTTTTGAGACCCTTTCTTAAAACTTTTAATTTTAGAATAAGTATTAATATCCGTTGCCGACAAAACTAATTCAAATTAATATACGTGCCTGTGATTTGAAATTTGAACACACAGATTTAGGAAGTACGGCAAGGTTTCAATCTGAACTCAATCACAGATGCTCTGCTACTCTCGAGGACTTTGATGATCGCCTCATATAAAAGCGAGCCGGCAGCCACACCCCTCTAATGAAACACAAGAACTGCTTCACGGTAGAAATAGGTGCGGCGGTGATACCTCCCTGGTTGAACTATTGCTCTATCACCTTGCAAACTTTATGTGGCAGACTGATTCCACGCGAGCGAAGCCGCGGGCAAAAGCTAGTTTGAAATAAAGAGAAATGAAGAAAGATAATTTATTCGTTATATGGGTAAAATATCACGTAGGTACACACAAGCTCGAACGCAAGCACGCAAACACAAACGCACACATAAAAACTCAGAGACACAAACGCAAGCAGGCACAATTCATCAAACATATTACAAAATTAAACAAAGTTTGCTGTATCTTTGTGCTATTTTTAAGTCCTGTTTCATCGATCCGCGTGTCCTAGTTAACGGTTACTACGCATTATCACGCATATGAAACTTTAGTTTACTCGATTAGTTAGAATACAATTAAAATGCTTGAAATTTTTGTCACCATCGTAACTTTTGAAGGTGATAGAACCAGTGCAGTTCGACTGGGGAAGTACCACCGCCACACCTATTTCTAGCATGAAACATTTCTAGCGTTTCTAGCTCATGGACATTTGTAAGTTGATTACAAATGTCCATGAGCGGCAGTGACCACTTACCATCAGGTAGACTGCATGCACGTTTGCTACTTCATCAAATAAAAAAAAACTATTAATTCAAAGTTAGCACAGCTGTGACCTCGGATATCAGACCTTATCTGGGCATATTATAGATATCCATGGATTACAGTGGTCATTTTGCCATCAGATAGAAAGTAAATATTTGTGCCCATATATGTATGTTAAACAGGGCCGTCTTTTACCTACATATAAGCGCCGACTTCGGGACTATATGCTAAGTACCAACTGTATGCTCTAAACCAACATGTATTGAAATTATTTTTTACTTTTTAGTGACTTGGAAGTCAGTAGTATTTTTTGTAAAAAAAATTTTAAACGTATATATAACTAGCTTTTGCCCGCGGCTTCGCTCGCGTGGAATCAGTCTGCCACATAAAGTTTGCAAGGTGATAGAGCAATAGTTCAACCAGGGAGGTATCACCGCCGCACCTATTTCTACCGTGAAGCAGTTCTTGTGTTTCATTAGAGGGGTGTGGCTGCCGGCTCGCTTTTATATGAGGCGATCATCAAAGTCCTCGAGAGTAGCAGAGCATCTGTGATTGAGTTCAGATTGAAACCTTGCCGTACTTCCTAAATCTGTGTGTTCAAATTTCAAATCACAGGCACGTATATTAATTTGAATTAGTTTTGTCGGCAACGGATATTAATACTTATTCTAAAATTAAAAGTTTTAAGAAAGGGTCTCAAAACGCGTGACGGTTACCAACGCGCAGTTGGCTAGCGTGGTCAACTACGACCTAAACTACTGCTAATCTGACTTATGTGCCGAGTTGTGTAACATTAAAAGGTCGATGACGATTGAATGACATATCTAACCTTTTCCACTGTTTCATTCTTATTGACCTTTTTTTTTGTCGAAGGGGAAATCTTTAAAAGGTACCATACGCCGTGGGAGCGACGCAGGGTTATGTGGGATTCTTATCGCACCAGGACTCCGGGATCTTCAAATGAACGCAACTGGAGTCTTCTGAGTGCATTACCTCATCGGGCTCCTCCCAAGTGAGCGGCTGGGCCCACCACTCCATCTAGTCTTTACCACGATATGCGACCACACGTATACCACCATCCTTCCCGGGATCGCCTGGCTAGACTGTTCAAGCTCCTTGCATCCTGGCTCTCACGACAGCTTGCGACCACACATGCTGACATCTTTCCCGAAGTTGCTGACTGGGTGTTTCGAGCTCCCAGTCTAGCCGCCCGCAACCCCAAAAGCCCCCTTTTAGTCGCCTCTTACCACAGACAGGGGATACCGTAGCCTTATTCTGATCTCGAAACTACAGGGACGTCATTCACATCGACCTTTCCCATTTTGCTCCGTGATTTATAACCATTTAAATATTTCATAGAACTTCGTTGTATACGGCGGCGGCGCACGGCGCGTACTGCCGGTCAATCAATTGAGTACGCAATATGTTATACTCATAATATCTTCTAAACTACTTATCCAATTTACATGGTGTAAAAAATAGATTTAATCTGTATTAGATGCTTGATTTTTTGAAATCATTTATTTTGATAAGGATTAATATTTAGTTTGTATAAAACCCATGGAAACATCAACTTCATATTTTTTAAATTTTCAAAGTATAAAAAGAGTTATTGTGGGTTATACATAACATATAGATATATGCTGTCGCGGACTTTTATTTAGATCTATGTGAGCCAAACAATCCCACCGTACATTATATTTGGATATCTCCAACGGTTTAGGCAGCGTACGCGAAGATAGCTCTCAGAGGACAACTTTTTTTGCGACTAATCTGATATTTCTCGTTATAGCATAACCTTATTACAAAAAAATCGGTATAAATTATAGTCCATGTGTTATTCTGATGTATACCCTATACTGCTGTAAACTTTCAACCAAATCCGTTCAGTAGTTTTTGCGTGAAAGAATAACAAACACACATACATCCTCACAAACTTTCGCATTTATAATATTAGTAGGATTTGCCATTGTGTGTTATAGTTTTATCAATTGGATGTTCAATTAAAATAGAGTTGCTCCTCATATATGAAGAACCTTCCCTGGAGGACGTTATACAGAATTGTGTGCTTTATTGTTCACACGTGGGTTAGCAGGAATGTCAAATTTGCTTCTGGTCTTGTGGTCCCCGGATGTAGAAGCTTGCAAGTGGAATTACATAACCTGATCTGTCTAGAAGATTCAAGGCGTAGTACTGTTTTAAATCACGATCACTTTATTTTATGTTTTCGGGGGTGTTCCACGCTACGGTAGCGACCTAGCTACGCTCAGGTATATGGGATTCTTTCCATACAAAATTCCCCTGGTGGCCATCCTCGATACTGCAAATGACTCCGGGATCTCCAAAGGAACGCAACCGGAGTCCTCCAAGTGCGTTGCCCCATCGGGTTTCCACCTAGGAAACCGGCTGGACCATCGCACCATATGGAGTTTACGACGATATGCAACTATGCATACCGAGGTACTTCTCGAGGTTGCCTAACAGGACTGTTCAAGCTCCCACTCTTGCCTCCCCGCAATCCCGGAAGCCAAGGGGGCTTAATTGTAATAACAACAGGCATATCATAGTATTAGTAGTAACATTCCGGAACTACAGGGACAATGCAGCGAACCTAATGTACACACTAACTTTCCCTATATAGAAACGAAAATAAAGGAGTAGGTAGTAAATAATTTCGTCACAAAAAAATATTAAAAGGAATAGTAATAAAAATACAAAGAGCACAGAACAGAGTAATAAAAGCTCTATTTAATTATAAATTTTTGACACCAACTAATAAAATATACCATGATACAAAAATTATGAATATTAGACAAACATATAAATACTATACTTGTATATTAATACGTAAAGTTTTAAATAAAGACATACATACAAGTCTATCATTTACGAAAAAGCATGAAACACAACGAATTAAACTACGGAATGCTAACTACTTAGTAACACGTCCACCGAGAACAAATTATGGTAAAAAGAACATCGAATTTGAGGGTGTTAATTTGTACAATAAATTACCAACGAACATAAAAAATGCGAAAACCCTGTATAGTTTTAAAAAGTTATTAAAATCACATATATTAGAAATATAAATTTAATTTAATTTACGAACAACAGCAATTTAAAACAACAACAAATTCAAAACACCTAAAATAATTAAATATATCTAGAATAGTATTAACTTTTTTAATGTACCTATATATTTATATAATGTTCAAAAATACTAAATTATTTAGTGTATACTAGTGTACGGTATACATTTCATAGATATTTCTAATATTAAAATCGACGATCATCAATGCCGCATCCAAAGATGTTCTGTTCCATAGCTCCACGTAACGGCACGCCAAGTTACGGCACTACGAATACGGAGGGTATAACAATATTAATTGTTTAACGTTAACCCACTTTTATTGTTTATTATATCATTTATTTTGTTTGTTATCGAAGTAACTAAATGGTAATCTTATAAATTTTTGTTACGCCTACGCCCGATATTATAATGTTTTTATGTTATGATTTCTCAGTAAGTGAATTGTGTAATTCTTTTTGAGAAATAAAGTTCTTCTTAAACCTTAAGTCCATTGTTCCCTATACTAATAAACACATGCGTTATTTATTATAATTTAATTATACCTTTAATTTATATGAACACATCCAAGCAATTCAACTAGAATTACTTTAGTAACTGCTACTGTACATAATTATAAATTGGACACTTGGTTTAAGGTACGAGCGATTATTTAGTTTATAAACTTGCAGCAGAGCAGTGATAGCCTAATGGTTGAAACTTGCCCTCTCGATCGGGAGGTCCGAGGTTCAAACCCAGGCACGCACCACTGATTTATGAGCGTATTAGACATTAATTATCACTGCTTTTCGGTGAAGAAATACATCGTGAGGAAACCTACACACCCGAGAGTTCTTTATAACTCTCTTATCCTGAGAGATGACCCGTGCCCAGCAGGGGGACAATAATGGGTTGATGACGATTATACATAAATAGGCATATTAAATAAACTGTGACATCACACTCATTATCCTTTTAATATGAATTTCATTATATTTCCCTGTATAAATAATTAGTTTATTCAACAAATCCATTGATAGCATAACGGATAACACTAACACATGGGGAAACGTAATATAATAAGTATAATATAAATTATTGTAATGGCTACTCTACATAATCGCTCACGAATCGCAGACCATGTATAAAGATATAAAGTGCGAGTCTGATTGTGATAACCTAACCACCAGAAAGGAAAAGGTTATATGAATTTGGGCTTTAAATTAAATTTTGTGGTCGACTACCAGGCTCCGCTGTATTACCGACAATAACCTATTTATTAAAAGTTATCACATGCTATTATACTGAAAAAAACATTAAGAATAAACGTATACACCTAAGAGTTCTTTGAAATAGTGTTTTCTTAAGGTTTTCTAGTCTAAAAATCTAGTCTAAAAATTACTTTACCAGAAAACTCTTTCTGACTATCTTGGTCGTTCCTGGTATTCCCGGAGCGCTATGACATGGGGTTCTCCAAGAAAGGTGCGAAAAGAGCTCTCCTTCAAAGCCGGTGATGCATTGGCGACTCCTCTGGTGTTCCGAATGTTCTCAGGCGACGGTGACTACTTTTCATTAAGTAGCTCGTTTTCCTTATCGTTAGGTTAAAATATAAAAAAAATCTTTGGCCGACCTCATCTCATAGGAGTCTGGTATTGGAGCGTACCTCACTCTACCTGCCTATGCTCATTTCTACATTTATTAAATGAAAAAATACATTTTATTTCAATCAAACTTACTTTTTACACTACAGATCATTCAGTCCAATGCGTTAAAGTGGTATTAATAATTAACATTTCAAATTCAATCGACAAATTCAGTTCAATAATCATTAAAAATAAGTTAATAACTTATCATGCAACTTATTAAGAATTCATAAGCTTACATAAATAGATTAAGTTACATGATAATTGCATAAAAACAATCAATTCATACAATCATTAATTTGTCAATATTATTGTCATCAGTTAGATAATAATAAGTCATAAAGAATGCCCTATGCTTGTTTCCTTTTTAACCGACTTCCAAAAAGGAGGAGGTAATCAATTCGTCTGTATTTTTTTTCATAACAAAAGTATCATCTCATTACATTATCACGCAAATGCTCGTACAATATTCGTCCCGATTATGTACGTACATGATACATGTGGTTTTCATTGCCGATAGTGTAGAGTAACTATCATAGGGCATGCGCACGCGTCGTTAACTCGTTAGTCGCTTATAATTCAGTCCGGCGTCGATCACATAAACGAACGGACGCCTGTAAACAACACGCGTTACGCTATATATGTATATCTCAAACACATCTAAACATTCGGTAAATCGCATGAATAATTCAAAATGACCTCGTAGGACGCAAAAGCGATGGAAATCGCGCTGTGAAGTAAATCGGGAATGTGAAAATAGTGGAGTGAAAAGAGAAGCTGTACAGAAGAGTTAATCAGAAGAAAATAGATAGAAGATTTGAATCGGATATTTTTTGACAAATAACGTTTGAATAATATATTTTTGTAATAAATAGCGTTAATACGAGCAATATTGAATAATAGTAAATAGTGATTTTAAATAAGAAACATTCCAAAAGTTTGTATATTTTAAAAATTTCCAATATGGCGTCAGTGCATCCCGAGCCCGCATCATCCACAGCCACTCCAGAAGACACTCCGTCTCCCTCACCAGCTCCGGAAGCCGTCAACAAATTCAATTGGCTCAGACACGCTAAAACAGCTAGGAATAATCCGTTCGTCAAATCAAGGCCGTCTTTAACTAGAGAAAGTTCTACCTCAGAACTATTCTCCAGAGAAAATTCCAGTCCAGATTTCTTCCAGAATTCCAGGCTAAATCTGTTTGATACTGCGCCAAAACCCGAAGTTACGTCTGCGTATAGCAAGGTAAGAATTTTGTTTACAAGGTTAAGATTTTCCGAAATAGGTGCAGTAGTTGAAACCAACGACTTTTAGTGCCTTTTTATGATACTTCGGTGGGTTTTCAGTGTTAGGTAAATACTGTAAAACAAGTATATAAATGTTATGTATTAAAATGCAACATTATATAAATGTTTCAAGTTTATTTGTCGACTAAATTTTCAATTTACTTTATTTTTATTATTTACATATTTATGTATAACTACACAGTCATTGTGATAGCCTAATGGTTGAAACTTGCCCTCTCGATCGGGAGGTCCGAGGTTCAAACCCAGGCACGCACCACTGATTTATCTAAAATTATGTGCGTATCAGAAATTAATTATCACTGCTTTTCGGTGAAGGAAACCTACACATCCGAGCGTTCTTAAAAAAAAGTTTCGGAGGTGCGTGAAGTCCACCAATTCGAACTAGGCCAGCGCGGTGGACTATGGACTATGGCCCAGCAGTGGGACAGCAATAATGGGTTGATGACGACACAGTCATTTGAACTTTTCGTACTCTTCATCTTCTGAATATTTTTTTATGTAATGGGTAATTGTATCGTATTGTATTTCATCCAATTATTTTTTGGTATTATTTTTAGAGTAAAAACTATGGTCATTGGAACGAATGACTTATCAATATTTTAGTCTCACCACAAGTAGTTTTAATAAGCATATCACTAATATAAGTAATTGACCGGCAATGCGTAGATAAATATGTTTAAGCATGAAATTTTAGGCAAGACGGCTAAATATATTTTATATTTATCTGTATTAAGAATGAAAGATTTTTAATACAGATAAATATATAATATACTTATTTCGATTATTTTCTTTATAATTTAGATGTAGCAAACGAGCATGCGGATGTAGATGGACGGAGAGTTGTAGCACACAATGGCAAGTGCCTTATGCCACGCCCTGTAGTTCCGGGATCAGAATAGGGCTACGGCATCCCCTGCCTGTCGTAAGAGGCGACTAAAAGGGGCTTCCGGGGTTGCAGACGGCTAGAGTGGGAGCTCGAACCGTGCGGTCAGGCAATCCCGGGAAGGACGGCGGTATGTATGGTCGCATATCGTCGTAAAGACTAGACGGAGCGGTGGGCCCAGCCGCCCATCTGGGAGGAGCCCGATGGGGCAACGCGATCGGAGGATTCCGGTTGAAGTCGTTTCGAGATCCCGGAGTCCTCCTTTTCAGCGCCGAGGAAGGCCACCGGGGGGGTTTTAGTGCGGTAATAAGCCCACATAACCCTGCGTCGCTTCCACGGCGTCGGGTACCTTTTGAAGGTTTCCCCCTCGAAAACAAAAAAAAAAGTGCCTTATGCCGCCTATATCAATCCCTGCAATTCCCAGATATATGTTATGTGAGTTAACAATAGACGCGTTGCTATCCCCGAAGACTTAGTTAAGACATTGAGTCCGAGGTGATGGCTCAAGATCGAGCCACAAACCCTTCCATTGCCAATGTGTTAGAATTAAAACCAAGTTAAAAACCATCCAACCAAGGGCTAAAAACATACCGGTCTGACACGCAGTGGGTTCCGGGTTCGATCCCTGACCTGAGGTATGTAATGATAAATTTAGATTCTTGGTCTGGGTGTCTCTGGATTCGTCTTCGTGTGTCCATGACACCCATGGTATGCACGGTAGTGTGTGTAATGTGTTTTTAGTCGATTTTATGTATGCATTATTAAAAAAAATATTAAAATTCTGCACTTCTTTTCCACGTTTATATAACCGTGCAAAATTTCATACTTATCCGTCCGCGGCATATTACTTAAAAATGCACCACAACTTTTTGCTTCACGTATTAATATATAGATTCTTAGAATTAGGTAAAATATCACAGTTTATCATATGCAATTACTACTGTTAGTATATTAGCTAGGTGATAAATTAGATGCAGTCTAGATTCTAGATTACAGCACGTTTACTAACATACTTAGAGGTTTTGCGTAGTAAAGGAGTCATTTCTTTACGCAATCTTATCATCCATGGGTAATTAAGTTGTCTCTATGTAAACAACAAAACGAGTGACGTCATTTGAGTTTGATTAATATCTATGTTATAAATATAATATTGCTTTTAAGCTGAGTCACACAATTTGACCGACTTATTTTATCTTAACTTAGTCAAAAGCGATACGTCTATGGATTGCAATCCGGCCTCATTTTCAATCCTGCCGGATCCGGCCGTTTTTCCCCCAATCCGGCTGGATCTGATCGGATCCGGCGGCATTATTCGAACGGTTAAAACAGTGTAAAAAAAAGGATCGATTTCTTACGGTAATTATTTTTGTAGTGTGAAATCTTTGTCTAAATATACATTCACCGGATCCGGTGGAGGTCCGGATCCGGTGGTGAAATGGGTCCGGGTCCGGTTTGTGTAAATTTGTGCCGGATCCGCCGGATTACCGGATCCGGTTTTCCGGATTGCAATCCCTAGATACGTCACAACTTGTAAAAGGCAAATTGACCATTACTAGTATTGAAAGTGACTCGGTCTGTTACTGAAAAAGACTCGACAATTTTTCATGAGTCGGTGGAAATAGTTGAAATCATAATTTGAAACATAAGACTAAGATTAAGTGTTTTTTTTAAGACTAAGACGTTTTTAAATGGCTATAAGGCTTAAAAGGACATTAATTGTGGAAATAACGTTTAGAGAAGATTTCAAAACTTGTTTTATTTTATTTTTATTTTTTTCATGTGTATGCTGCTGTGTATTCCGTGAATAAAAATTTATTATTATTATTATTATATTATTATAACGTATACGAATCAGACGAGAATAATCGACTCCACCGCAGGTCCTAACGCTATGAGGATTCGGACAAGACAACTTTTTCTACATTTCGGACCCACGTCTTGTAATTGCGTAGAGTTTTTTATAAGACTGATTTTTTTAAATCCCTGCCACGTGTTTTGTATATATATACGTATTACACATCGGTGTGAAAACGTATTGAAATTTGCCAGCTAATTGCTATGGATAAAGATACTCTAAAGATACACTAAAGATATAGATAAAGATATGGTTAAAATTAAAGGTCATAAAACTTGACGAAAAAAAGCTCTCTCTCTTCTCTCTAGAACGTGGTGCTTTGAGCGCTCGAACTTCAAAATTAAGGGAAATAGTAAAACCAAAAAAGGTCTTATAATCTAAAACTTTATCGTATAAGGAATAAAAAACTTTGCCGTCTTCAAAAACATTTACTTTTTTTGATTAATTGGCGCTTTGAAAAGAAACTGTTTCCGCTGGCCTATTACTACTTCCTACTGTATATAAAAGTCACATTCATATCAACTGTTAATAACAAGAATATCATTATGAATTATCACCAAGAATGCAAACGAGGTCACGGGATATAGTTACTATAGTTCAGCGAAGCGTGTCTACAATGTCAACAAAAGACAATGTCAACTGCAGAAGCTGCAAGCACCCAAGAGGCCTTTGAAACCGGATAGTACGATAAAATCTATCTGTTAGACTAAACAAAAGATGACAAATAAATATATAGTTCCATGTTACATATAATAGTTTTATAGTTATACGAAGTTATATAGAAGTTTCTTTTATATCTGATTGAAGTAGCAAACGAGCATGCAGTCCACCTGATGGTAAATGGTTATTGCCGCCCATAGACATCACTAAGCAAGTTCATATACAACATGGGTTCTATCTAAAGTCACTCACAGATGTGTTGCTACTCCCGAGCACGGCTCATATAAAAGTGTGCCGGCCACCACACCCTTCCATCGAAACGCAAAAACTGTTTCAGTCGAATTTTTTTTTTATTTTTTTTTATTTGACTGAAGTAGCAAACGAGCATGCAGTCCACCTGATGGTAAGTGGTCACTGCCGCCCATGGACATCTGTAATCAACTTCATATAGAACACACAGATCACAGATGCGTTGCTACTCCCGAGGACTATGATGGTCGCCTCATGTATGTAAAAGTGTGCCTTACACTGGTTCTACCACCTGCTAATTATATGAAGTGATGATTTATTTCCTGTAGATCTGTAATCAAGCCCAAATAAGACCTTATCTGAGGTTTATCACATAAGTTGCTACTTTTAAGACTTCGGAAATACCTCTATTACCACATCTATCAAACTAGGACATCAGCCCTTTAACACTCGTCCCTGTAGTTTCGGGAAAAAATAGGGCTACAGCAACCCCTGCCTGTCGTAAGAGGCGACTAAAAGCGCTTCCGGGGTTGCGGGTGGCTAGAGTGGGAGTTCGAACCGTTCGGTCAGGCGACCCCCGGAAGAACGGCGGTATGTGAGGTCGCATACCGTCGTAAAGACGCGCTCAGAGGATTCCGGTTGCGTTCCTTTGGAGATCTCGGAGTCCTCTTTGTAGCACCGAGGACGGTTACTGGCGTTTTAGTGCGATAAAAATCCCACATAACCTTGCGTCGCTCCCACGGCGTCGGGTACTTTTTGAAGGTTTCCCCATCGAAAAAAACAACCCTCTAACACTGCTAATATTAGGCAGAAATCGGTGTGAAGGTGTCTCCAAGATCAAACCACAAAGGGTTAATCATAATTTCTTCATTGTTGCAGTTTGATGGGATATTCGAAATTTTCTTTCTTCTATGTCTCGATCGAACGTAAAATGGGTGGTTGAAGAACAGGCACCGGTTACGAATTATTCAGCGGTTTATTTCTGGAATTGACGATAAGCAGACTTGCATCGTTTTAGATATATCATTTGGAAATACGCCTGTTGCTTTTCTATCAGGTTTATGTATGTCTAATAACAGCTATGTGTTGCAGCTGTGTTTTGGTTAAAAAAGTAAAATGAAAAGGCCTCGGCACAAAGCACGAGTCACGTCAATAATAAAATATATCGCACCTTCAGCAGGACAAGGGCATAAAACGCAAAAATTACGAAATAGACTTAACAATGCCAAAATGTTTTAAAAACATCCTACTGTCTGGTAGAACAAAGTCAGTCATTCAGTTTCATTTCTTTTCGACAGAAGTCGATAGATAGTGCTTTTGTCTAATTCGATTTTTTTGTCAATATTGGCATCGTAAAATTCTTGTAGTGAATTTTTTTAAAACATGGGCACAAGTGCCCAGTTTGCCCATAGGCATGTTTCTTGCGATGTTTTTATCTCCTTATAGGCAAGTGATAGCTAGTATTAATACATACATATAATTTCAAATGTTTAGTGGTGCGTGTGTAGAATTCGAGCCTTGACCGTCTAGCATAAGAGGTCAAATCTCTTATTTCTAGCCTTTGTATCTAAGGATATACAGTACTCCAGTCCAAGTAACAATGCAACTGTGACTGACCTCTAGTAGGTCTTCCTATCCTATGCGGGATTGATTATAGATGACCATGAGCGGCAGTAACTACTTATCACCAGACAGTGACACTCATCTATTTATTCATGTACTTCATTATTTTACTTCATGTATGTTACTTCATTATTTGTATGAATGTTTAGTTTATTTCTCGTAAGTGATTGATAATCTTAAGGGGAATATTAATAAAGATCTTAAACCATATCTATACGTTTTTAAGTATGAATAAACATTTATACTAATTTACACAATTATCACCTAACTTGATGACTCGGCGTACTTCGTTACGCCTAAAAGTCAAAAATCTAAAGTTATCAGCGTTCCTCCACTACATTATGCATGTATCATACACAAAAACTTTCCTTTTGAATTACTCTATCTACTAAAAAACCTAAATTATATTCCGTAGCGTAGTTTTTAAGATCTAAGCATAAATAGGGAGAGATGGTGGGAAGCGACTTTGTTTTATACTATGTAGTGAATAATTTAAACGGAAAAAATGTTTTAAGTTTTTTTAACATCCAAGAGTCGGCAAGTAGTTTTAAATGGGGTACGGATATATTTAGTAGAAAAAATAAAAAAAAATCCACGTTGCTTTTAAAAATATGAAGGGCTAGTTCTATTTTTTTCTCCACATTCCTCGGCGCGGACATCGTCGTTCTACCTTTTGCCCACAACTAAACTTAACATTAGGATCTAAGTCATTTCATTCCACGTAATGAGTAAAAAACAGTGTAAAAACATCAACAATACATGTTATTTTTAGTTTAATATATTTTAGTATCGATTTTTACGTATTTATTGTTTTTTTTTTCTGTGACATTGATCGATTGACGTAAGCGAAACTTGCTAAATATTAGGACCAAAGATCTGCGTGCGAAATTTCCGTAAATGGCCGATCTGTAACATGGAAGTAGGAAGATCGTGTCATTTTGCAAATTTACACATTGGTAATCAGATAAGTACATTTACAACTGCTCTGTAGTTCCGCGAATAGAATAGGACTACGGTGTCCTTTGCCTATCGTAAGAGGCGAGTAAGATGGGACTTCCGAGGTCGCGGGCGGCAAGATCAGGGAACTAAAACCGTTCAGACAAACGACCCCGGTAGGACGGTGGAATGTGTGAGAGAATCGGAATTTCGCTAAGAGACATGATTCGTAACGATGAAATCCGTAGACGAACGAAGCTTACCGATATAGCTCTCAAAATTACGAGTAGCAAGCTGAAGTGGCAATGGGCTGGCCACATCGCTCGTAGGACCAATAACCGATGGGGAAGAAAGGTTCTCGAGTGGCGCCCACGTTTAGGCAAAAGGAGTACAGGTCGCCCCCCTACCAGCTGGACCGATGACCCAAAGAAGACAGCGGAAAACCGTTGGATTCAGAGGGCACCGGACCGGTTGGAGTGGCGCCATTTAAGAGAGGCCTATGTTCAGCAGAGGACATCAAAAGGCTGATAAATGGTTGGATGGATGGATGGATGTGTGATAGCATACCGTCGTATAGTACAGATGGGGGGGGGGGGTCCCAGCCGCTAACCAAACCAAAATCTCATCCGGAGGGCGTCGGGTACCTTTTGTAAGTTTGCCACTCGAAAAGAAAAAAAATATATTAATATATGTTAATCCTCAGGAACGACAAATCATTTTTAAGGTAGTAGATTTGTTTGTGACGTTTTAATGAACAGTTATTGTTGAAAACGGCTTAACAGAAGCATAATTACAGCGTCATTATTTTAATAAATGTGATACTTCATATAATACACCGCCTTAGAAACAATATCGACCGTCATAGTAGTACTGTTTCATAATTAAAGAAAATGTATTTTATTTTCAAATTTACATTTGTTCTTGAGTTTCTTTTATAAACTGATGAAATGCATTCCAGAAATAAGTAAATAATTAAATATTCATATTCATACTATTGTTATCGGCACTGTCTACCTGACTGTATTGAATGACACTAATTTACATCTATATTCAACGTCTATTAGGATTCTAGTTTTTTTATTTTTTTTTATTATTTCACTGAAGTAGCAAACGAGCATGCAGTCCACCTGATGGTAAGTGGTCTCTGCCGCCCATGGACATCTGTAATCAACTTCATACAGAACATGGGTTCTATCTGAAGTCAATCACAGATGTGTTGCTACTCCCGAGGACTAAGATGGTCGCCTCATATAAAAGTGTACCGGTAACCACACCCTTCCATCGAAACGCAAAAAATACTTCACGCTAGAAATAGGTGTGGCGGTGGTACCTCTCCGGTCAAACTAGACTGGTTCTACCACCTGCAGTTTAAGACTAGAAGTTAGGATTTCTAAGCTATTGCTCAGCTTTTATCGTGGGCTTTGAGCATAGCGACCGAATCAAGAAATTCCGTAACGAAAAAACCTAACACGGGGAGTGTTAGGTTAGGTTAGCCTCTCCGCCTACCATGTAGCGCGAACGCTAACGTTTATGTACTCGTATATGGTACGACAGTGCGAAGCTCGCGCGGATAGAAACGAGCTGGTAGGAAAGCGGACGAATATGTAAGCAGCTGTCTGTGAGAAAGTACATAGTATCAAAGAAAAAAAGTTGAATTAATATCAATGAAAAAAATACGGCATAAATAAATAATTATAATTGCATAAGTTGACAAAAAATGCTATGCAATAGCTTAACCGCGGCAGTCCGCGAGTGCCGCACATTTTTAATTTTATCTGGGGTTGATTAGAAAATATTTTTAATCAACCCCAGATGGTAGTAGCGACTTATCATCAGATCTCAATCTCATCTCATCAACCCATTATTGGCACACTGCTGGACACGGGTCTTCACTCAGAATGAGAGAGTTTAGGCCATAGTCCACCGCGCTGGCCAAGTGCGAATTGGTGGCCCAGATCTCAATGCTTCTTGTTAATTCTGTAACTTCGTTTTTTTTACTCATTTAAGATTTCAGGAGAAGTTTCCTTTCCTCAAAGGTAGAAACATCAGTGGCCGAATGTAAGACTCTCGATGTTATTTGGGGTTGATTTCAAGACTATTTGTTGCTGGGTTTGGTTTATTCGTTCACTTGTTTCAGCTGTTAGTTAAACAACCGCCAAGTGCGAGTCAGGCTTGTGCACGAAGGGGTCATTATATGTAAAAAGCCAAAGAAAAAAGCAATTGTATCGGAACCCTCTTAAATACTTATTTTATTTTAACTTTATTATTTATTTTCAAAGAGAACGTCTACCTTGTTGTATGACCCACCCCCCATTTTAGTACTTGTTTTTGCAGTAATAGAAATAAATGATCTGTAAAAATTCATGACGAGATACAACCTGGTGACAGATGACAACGGAGCCTTAATAATAGGGTTCCGTTTTTACTCTCTGATACGGAACCCTAAAACACTCATCGACTGAATGTCCATATCAATTTACGCATCTGCTTCAAATCGTTCACATGACATTGGTGCTTTATCGATTTGTTTCGCAAAGCCGATGCCAAACACTTCATATGAACTCTATATGTTTTAGAGTTCGTATATTGATTCATTTTATACTAAGTACCTAGATGACCGAGCTTTGCTCGGTGTTTTTGTTTACTACGAGTACATCATGTTTTTTTGGAATTATATTTTTTATTACTATGAAAATTTCTTACTCATGATCATATGAATAATATATTTTGATCTTACCGACATAATAATAATAATAAAACAAAAATATCAAAAAAGAACTACAAAGGAAAAAATGAAGAGCTAAAAAATAGAAAATAGAATTAAAAAAAAAAACTAACAAAATAGAACTCGAAAAAAAAAGAAAAAATAAAAAACATCGGTCCGAGATTTGAACCCCGACGTTTTAAGGTGTTCGATTTCCCAACCGAGCTAATCTAACTTCGTAATTTATAACAAAATTTCTCTTCGTATTCTAACAATTTTGTAGGAGGTCTTTATGTAATGAAAATATATTGCATAAAGACGATATAACGACATTTTCTGAAAATGAAACCTTGCTAGATCGATTTATCGCCCCCTAAACCCCCTAAGTACAAAATTTCAAGAAAATCGTTGGAGCCGTTTCCGAGATCGTTGATATATATTTACATATAAATATACAAGTATTGTTCGTTTAAAGATATTAGATAGATTTTATTGAACAAAACTAATAAGTACAAAGATCATGTGTTTCTTATTAAGTCACGAAGTACGGTTTATAATATTTTACGCAGAAAACCTAACCATAAGGTGTCATTTAGAAATTACAGACTGTGTTATTACATATGTATAATGTATAGAAAAATTAATACTTTATCTTATTTCTCTACGTTTCCTGTTTAACGTCTTGGTAAGATTTAATAGGTATATTATTATCATAAAATTATTGTTCTATAGTCCAAATTCCAAATTCCAGTATTTGTAAATAATTTAATTCTTAAGACTCTATAAAATCTTTATAACGAGCAGCCTTTTCACGTATGCCGGATAAAAGGGCTGATTTAGGGGAGCGCATCTAGGGCATAAACCCAGAGTCCTCAACAAAAAAAAAGCCCCTGCACTAGAGAATACTTAAAAAATCTTTTGACAAACAATATTATTTTTAATATTTAGAGATTGCGATTTTTTAGTCGACAAATTGTCGACACGTGTCAAAGATTAGGTGATCTTTTTTTGCCAGCAAAAAATTCTACAAAGTTGGGGGTGAATCTTCTTGGTTTTGAAATAAATTATTTATTGAAAAAAACGACGGAAAAAAATGTCTTTATTGCCCCGAGGCCACCAGACCACAATGCGATTTGATATTACCCCAGACTCTGCTGCCCAAATTTCCTGAATTTTGTCTATTCGTGGCCTCATATGACATCCATGTGCAAAGTGGGAGTGTGCTATTCCAGACATCGGTCTTGAATAGTACCACTCACACATTCTCATTTCACTCCTCTTATTAAAAACCCTTAATAAGAGGAGTGAAATGATAATAAATTTATAATCAATGGTTATAGATATTTTATTGACAGGTATGAGTAGAGTGATTATCATTTCGATAATATCTTAAAAAGCACCCCACGCTTTTTAAAATAAAATATTTTTTTTTATTCACACTATTATTAATGATTTTTTTTGGATTTTAAACTAGAATTATTCATTAACGTCAACTACCTACCACCGTTTCTAATGGTGAATCACGGTTAAGAAGCGGCGTAAACACCCAAAGACTAATCTAAAGTTATAAGTCCAAGGTATTCAGGTCATAGTCCGTTATACTGGCGAGGCTTTTTATTGTAGTAGAAACGAGCATGTTATTAATCAAAATACAAAGTAGTCATTGAAAATGGCAAAATTTTATGTGAAGCGACTATCATAGTCCTCGGGAGTAGCAACGCATCTGTGATTGACTTCAGATAGAACTCATGTCCTATTTGAAGTTGCATAGATGTTCACGGGTGGCATTGACCACTTACCATCAGGTAGACTGCATGCTCGTTTGCTACTTCGATAAGATAAAAAAAATGGACACCTGTAGCTATGTATAGGAAAATCTCATTAATCCCCTACAATTAGATTTTTTTTCATATCACTCAGCTATGTGCTTGATAGGCCTATTATTCTCGTCCCTGTAGCCTCGGGGTCAGAATAGGGCTACAGTATCCCCTGCTGTCGTAAGAGGCGACTAAAAGGGGCTTCCGGGGTTGCAGACGGCTAGAGTGGGAGCTCGAACCGTTCGGTCAGGCAATCCCGGGAAGGACGGCGGTATGTGTGGTCGCATACCGTCGTAAAGACTAGACGGAGCGGTGGGCCCAGCCGCCCATCTGGGAGGAGCCCGATGGGGCAGCGCGCTCGGAGGATTCCGGTTGAAGTCGTTTCGAGATCCCGGAGTCCTCCTTTTCAGCGCCGAGGACGGCCACCGGGGGGTTTTAGTGCGGTAAAAATCCCACATAACCCTGCGTCGCTCCCACGGCGTCGGGTACCTTTGGAAGGTTTCCCCCTCGACACAAACAAAAAAAAAGGCCTATTATTCTGTAAGTAATAAGGATCGGTGCGATAACAATGGATGAATATAACTATATTAAACTAGCCGTGCCGGCGACTTCGTCCGCGTGAAATGGTTTTCATACATATATTTTTGGTATCTTGAACCGTTTTCGCAGCGCACGCAACGGAAGCCCTCGAGGATGAATAATTTTCCTTGTTTTTTTCACATTTTCCATTATTCCTTCGCTCCTAATAGTTGCAGTGTGATGTTATATAGCCTAAAGCCTTCCTCGATAAATGGTCTATTCAACATAAAAAGATTTTTTCAATTCGAACCAGTACTTCCTGAGATTAGCGCGTTCAAACAAACAAACAAACTCTTCAGCTTTATAATATTAGTATAGATTAATATTTCCACAGTGATGTCGTAATAAGCAACTTTCCTGTTAATGACGTTTATAATTATGACTACTATAGTAATTTTATTATGTAACGGGTATTTTTTACGATATTTTCATTGGAAGGGTGTAATTGCTGGTTCGTTTTCATATGAGGTGACCATCTTAGTCCTCGGAATAGAATCGCTTTTCTATATGAAGTTGATTTCAGATGTCTATGGGCGACAGTGACTGCAAGTTGAACTTGCATGAATTTAACCAATTTATTAACTAAAACTCGTAACTCGTAACTTCACTAAATAGTAAAAAACAAAGTCGCTTCGCGCTGTCTGTCCCTATGTATGCTTATTAGGGATTGCAATCCGGCCTCATTTTTAATCCGGCCGGATCCGGCCGTTTTTTTCTCAATCCTGCCGGATCCGACCGGATCCGGCGGCATTAATCGAACGGTTAAAACAGTGTAAAAAAAGGATCGATTTCTAACGGTAATTATTTGTGTAATGTGAAATCTTTGTTAAAATATACAATCACCGGATCCGGTGGTGGTTCGGATCCGGTGATGAATTGGTACCGGCAAATTTTTGCCGGATCCGCCGGATTACCGGATCCGGTGTTCCGGATTGCAATCCCTAATGCTTATTTAAAAGTACGCTACGGATTTTAATGCGGTTTTTTTAAATAGAGTCATTCAAGAGAAAAGTTTTTATGTATAATACATGCATAATATACTGGTGGAACACTGATAATTTTAGACTTTCGACTTTTAGGCGGAACTAAGTTCGCCGGGTCAGCTAGTAATGTTCTACTAGTCACCCGTCACATCGGTCGAAATTCGACCGTAATTTAAATTAAAAAACTAAACTTCATATTGTCCAAAGTGTTACGAATATTTCTCAAATTCAAATAAAATGTAATAATTTTCAAGTAATTTTGAACGCACCCGTTAAATATAAAAAGAGGTTTAATTAGCTAAACCGCGTTTAAAAGTACAAAAGTAGTAGCGGGACAAAGACACTGACATTTCTGACGTTAAGTGTTTTCATAGTAAGACATTGAATGTTCTATTTCGTTTATTTTTTATGCGTTTGTGACAAATGCACGGTAGTGTGTGTAAAGTGATTTAGTTGATTTTATATAGGTATGTTATATGCATTATTTGAAAAAAATATTAATATTCCGCAGTCCTTCTCCACGTCTACTATAACCGTGCAAAATTTCATACATATATATCTGCGGCATATTACTTAAAAATGCGTCACAAGTTTTTGCTTCACGTATTAATATATAGATAGTCAATAATCATACTATAACTATTAAAGTTAAATATTAATTACTACTTTCGATTTAAAGAAGCTAAGTTTTAGAAATAGTTAATTCCATATTCGTATAATTTCATGGTCAATTAATTTAGATTAATTTTTAATTAATTATTTAAGATTAATTATCTACGTAGGTATTTATTTACAAGTTAATATTCTCATTATGTAATTAAGTTTTTTGAAGGAATTTTAGGTAAAAACAAGAATTACGTAAGAAGCGTTATGTTTATCTAAGGCTTTCCAACTAGTAGTCAGAGGTGGCAACTCTGACCGATCTTAAGTAAATCTGAGCTAATCTTATGGGCGGCAGTGGCCACTTACCATCAGGTGGACTGCGTGATTATTTGCTACTTCTATATATTTAAAAAAAGTATATGAAAATATCTGAATCGTACCGTTTATTTTCTTTTAGGGCACTGGTGACCTGTAATCCAGATTTCCCATACCTATAATAGGCACCAGGTTCTCACTTTGTAAGGTTAAGATATTCATAAGTTTTAAATCATTGTACCTTAGCTTTAGACCATCTTTGTGAGAGAAAGAAATTATTTACATTTTATTTTATTTCTGATCTCCTAAATAAAGCTTTTTCGGCTATCGGTAATGTTTTAGTTGTTATACTCCCATACGAGGATTTTATTCCGCGTTGTGAGTACCATGGACACATAGAAACGACTACACAAACACATAAATCTAAAACAGACATGAAAATTTATAATTTAGATATTTGTCTGACCAGAAATCAAACCCGAAACACATTGTCAGGTATGGTGACCTCTCTGCCACACGGGTACATTAACTACTTACACCAATCCTTATCTTTATTGAGTTCAAGAGACAGTAACAACTTACAATGCGTCCAATTGATAAGGTTAACGCATCCTGTTCAGTTAAATAGGAAATAGATAACGCATAACTATTATGTTTAGATTTGGTTTAGCGGCATAGGTCGGTTGCTGTGTCGACTGAATCGGGACCCTTCCCATGGGACATGAAATGATTGAAATGTCTTGAAATGAAATGAAATTTCTTGAAATAAAGTCTTTATTTTTTTGCATTGGCCTACGGGGGCACTTATAAATTGTCAGTTATATATTTTTTTACACTACCCCTGGATCGGAGCACGACCTCAACTGAGAAGATCCGGCAAGAAACTCAATGGGTTTGTCTTTTTTCTTTGTATATCTTTTTTATTATTATTTTATTTGCCATCTTGTTTTTACATGGGTAACAAACTAAACTACTAAACCTCCTCCCCGTGGCCGTCCTCAGCGCTACAAAGAGGATTCCGGGATCTCCAAAGATCAAACAAAGAGTCGTCTAAAAACGTTGCCCCGTCATGCTCATCCCAGGTGAGCAGCTGGGCCTCTTTTTTTTTTTGTTTTCGAGGGGGAAACCTTCAAAAGGTACCCGACGCCGTGGGAGCGACGCACGGTTAAGTGGGATTTTTACCGCACTAAAACCCCCACCAGTGGCCGTCCTCGGCGCTGAAAAGGAGGACTCCGGGATCTCGAAACGACTTCAACCGGAATCCTCCGAGCGCGTTGCCCCATCGGGCTCCTCCCAGATGAGCGGCTGGGCCCACCGCTCCGTCTAGTCTTTACGACGGTATGCGACTACACATACCGCCGTCCTTCCCGGGATTGCCTGACCGAACGGTTCGAGCTCCCACTCTAGCCGTCTGCAACCCCGGAGAGCAGCTGGGCCTATCGCTCCATCTGGTGTTTACGACAGTATGTGGCCATACATGCCGTCGTCCTACACGGGGTCGCTTGGCAGGACGGTTCGACCTCCCACTCTAGTCGCCCGTAACCCCAAAAGCCCCTTTTAGTCGCCTCTTACGACAGGCAGGGGATACCGTAGCTCTATTTTGATCCCGGAACTACGGAGACACAGAAGAAAGGCTAAGGTGCTGTTCTAGACCGACATCATGTTACAAATTTAGAACTTTCAAACTTACAACTTACAACCTATAGGTTTATTCTTATAGGTACAATGACGGCAAAAAGTTACGTTAATTATGAATTGTAGTTTTACCTAGAATTATGTCACTACATAATCATTAAACATTACGTAATTATTACGTATAATGACATCATTAGTTATCATACTGACCAATGAACTTTTTGTTTCGGTGTGGTCTTATCAGTAGTTACTATGCGATTTCTCTCAAAACTACTTAAAAAATGTCTTTCATGTATGTAAATAGCGTGTCCATCATGAGTACCATGAGATGATAGGTGTTTTTTTTCTTTGTGACGTTGAGGAAACTTGGGAGAGGGTTATGTGGTATTTTTCGCACTAAAACCTCCTTGGTGGCCTTCCTCTGCGCTTGCAGAGGACCCCGGTATCTCCAACGGAACGAACCGGTGCCCCGTGACGTGTAACTGTACCCCTGCACCTTCCGGTGTACGACAACATGCAGCCACATTAGCAGCTGTCCTTTCCGGGGTTGTTGTCTAGGCGGTTAGAGCTCCCACTATAGCCGCCCGCAACCCCAAAAGCCCCCTTTCAGTCGCCTCTCACGACAGGCAAGAGATACCGAAGCCGTATTCTACTCCCCGACTACAGGGGGCACGATAGATGCTTAAGCTGACCTTGGGTAGGTTAACATGATCCAACTAGAGAGAATTGTATCCATTATCAGCTACAGCCTACGTTAAAAGTGATTCTATCACCACCATTTGAGAACGGTGGTAGCCTAATGGTTGAAACTTGTCCTCTCAATCGGGAGGTCCGAGGTTTAAACCCAGGCACACACCACTGATTTATGTGCGTATTAGAAATTAATTATCACTGCTTTTCGGTGAAGAAAAACATTGTGAGGAAACCTACACACCCAAGAGTTCTTTTAAAAAAAAGTTCTCGGAGGTGTGCGAAGTCCACCAATTCGCACTTGGTCAGCGCGGTGCACTATAGCCTAAAACTCTGTCATTCTGAGAGGAGACCAGTGCCCAGCAGTGGGACAATAATGGGTTGTACCCAAAACCCTTTGGAGTTCGACTCCAGAGTCCATTGAGAATAGTGTCTTCTTATCAGAAGGTTGACTGTTGGCTTTTATGCTATTTGTATATTATAAAAAACTAATAGAACTCACGCGACTTTGTTCTCGCAGATTATAATGTAATCTGTCCAACCCTTATACATTTGAGATCCATTGAGGCACACTGGACATTGCGCGGCGGCGGTGTCCAATTTTTTCGTAGATATTGATTATACTGTACTTTTCATAATATAACCTAGTTAATTAAACAGATAAAAACAAAAACCACGGTAATTTACCCAGCTCTCCTATGAAATTACCGCTTTGTGTTGTATTACTCAATCGAAGCGATGATATGACGTAACAATACGTAGTAACTTTACAACCATATTAGGAGTGGTAGTACCATCACACCATAAAACAATTGCGCCTTTATCCTCACGTACGTAACAGACAATAAATTATTTAAATAGCCTACGTACATATCGACGGTCCCTACGTATGAAGACATGTTAAAAATTAAGCTTTGAATTTTGTGTTGAACTATAAATTTTTAATACTTCTTTCTACATTATATACACATAATTAAAAAGTGTTACGTATTTAGTATGTTATTAGAGTGGCACAAAAACATCGAGGTTAATCATTACATAGTATAAAGCAAAGTCACTTCCCGCTCTCTGTCCCAATGTATGTTTAGATGTTTAAAACTACGCTACAGATTTTAATGCAGTTTTTTGAAGTGAAACTTCTTTAGGCGCATGAGGGTAACATTTTTACAGATGAAACGTCACGCCGGTATGCAACGGAAGTGTCGGAAAAGAGAGAGAGAGTGATCGAGACCGATTGAGAGAGAGTAAGACAGGGCGAACGTAGCATGAGCCGTGGAGTGAGAGTAGGGAGCAAGCGAGTGAGAAAGATTGAGAGAAAAAGTGAGACAGAGCGAACGTCGTATCACGCCTTTTTCCCTTCCTCTTAATCTTGGAAATTTAAAGTTTTAGATTTGTATAAATATAAACAAGATTTATAAATTAGTTCGCCAAAGAAGTTTCACTTCTGACATGTGTACTTTGTACGCACGCATGTTTTTTTTTAATGATTCAAGGGGAAGGTTGAGCACGGATAATTTTATATTTTGACTTATAGGCGGAACGAAGTTGGCCGGGTCAAGTAGTTTAATAACATATCTATATAGTTCTTGTAACAAAAGTAAACAATTGCAAGTAAACAATAATTCTAGTTTTGAATTTGATAGCGGAGGGGGGCTTATTAACTTTTAACACAGTTAGAGCAAGTTCTCATGACAAGCGTTCAACGCGCGTACAACGCGCGCTACATTTTTGTATAGTGTTCACATGACACACGTTTGTAAGGCGTTGAAGGCGCGTTACCGCGTTTGCCGAGGTTCAGTGGAGTTCTCACATTTGAAGATGGACGTAGAAACAGTTTTAACGGTGATTTCACACCGATGGCATGAAATGAATATGATTTGAGGACGAGATCTTCCCAAGCCCGTCTCTTTAAATTCCTATCTGAATAATCGTTGCGTTCCCATATCGCAGGATGTTTCTCTATTTCGTTTATAAATAAATCTTTATTAAAAGCGGCGGATTCCATTTCGGACGATTTGTGGACGAACTATTGGGCCCCTAAATACGTTTATTAACGTCAAAAGCGCGCGCTCAACTGAACGGAAACATAGAAAACAAATGATCTCAAAGCGCGCGTTGACGCGCGCTAACAAGGTTTAAGCGCTAGCGCTGCGTTTAACGCGCGCTTTATAAAAACGCGCGTTAGTATGTGTACGGCCTGAATAAAATTGTTGCGGACGGCGAATAGATATTTAATAATTGTTAGAAATAAGTTGATTGTTGTTGTATAAATGTAAATAAATGTGCTAGGTTTAAGTAACACAATCATGTGCGGTTGTCTCACTTAACGAATATGGAAACAATGTAAAAATGTAATAGATCTAAGTATGTATAGTTAAATGATAGTTTGTATAAGACAAAAAGAGACACAATAAATGAGATAGAGCGGGATGGATATAGAATAGTGCCGTGTGCAAATTGTTAGAGCGGGACGGCAATAGATTGGTGCCGTGTGCAAAGCAGACGATCTGTGATTGGCCAAAAGGGCAAGGGCACTGCTTAGACGTAACATTAGTTGTAAGCCTTAAGTTTTAAATATAAGTAGGGTGAAATTTTGTAAAAACATCCCGAAAATATGATCACTTTCCCTCTCCCGTAAACCGTAGGACGTTAAACTTCTACCAAAGGAAAGTAAAGGAAAGCATAAACGAGATGCGGAATAACAATTGGGGTTCGCTGGTTGAAGCAATCTCGCCATCCCACCAGGCTTACTGGAATCTGGCGAGATCGCTCCGATCAGAGACTGTAGTGTCAATGCCTCCATTGACTAGACCGAACTTACCACCAGCGTTCGATGACTCGGAAAAAGCCGAATACCTGGCTGACAGTCTAGAGAGCCAATGTACCCCAAGTACACAACCTACAGACCAATCACACATCGCCCTAGTCGAAGGTGAAGTCGAGGATCGGTATGGCCGCCCGCCAACCGACCCTCCACTATCGCCAATTACGTTAGATGAAGTGCAAGCAGTTATTAAAGACATGCATGTCAGAAAGGCTCCAGGCCCAGACGGAATTACCAATAAGGTGGTAAAACGTCTTCCTCCATTTTTATTAGGACTTCTAGTGGCAATATTCAACGCCCTCCTATCCAACTGCTCATTTCCAGACGCCTGGAAGGAAGCGGATGTTATAGGAATCCCAAAGCCCGGCAAACCGAGAACAATGCCTTCGAGCTACCGTCCCATTAGCCTCCTGAACACGTTAGGGAAAATCTATGAAAAGTTACTTCTGAACCGACTCAGAGCGGTCGTCCAGTCTAAAAATTTACTTCTAGATGAGCAGTTTGGCTTTAGAGCCCAGCACTCCTGCGTACAACAGGTGCACCGCCTCACGGAGCACATCCTCGTAGGGTTAAATAGAAAAAGATCTAGGGGCACGGGTGCTCTCTTCTTCGATGTAGCTAAGGCGTTTGATAAAGTCTGGCACAAAGGCTTGCTTTATAAGCTTTACCAATTTGGAGTGCCGGATAGGCTCGTGAACATCATACGAGACTTTTTATCAAATCGCCGATTCCGCTACAGAGTCGATGGCACACGCTCATCCCCTCGCTCATTAAGAGCTGGAGTTCCCCAGGGCTCCGCCTTATCCCCACTTCTGTATACGCTTTATACAAGCGATGTCCCTCGCCACCCAAACGTGGAACTAGCTCTATTTGCGGATGACACCGCTCTCTACTACACTCACCCAAAACCCTCAATTGTCACCTCAAAGCTCCAATCCGCGGCTACCGCTTTAGGCGAATGGTTTAGGAAATGGAGAATAGAGGTAAATCCCGATAAAAGTCAAGCGGTCCACTTCGCCAGAAGGGCTTACTACCTCTCGGGTAAAAAGGACTGCTCCCACAGAACCCGACAGATACTAAAACAAGTATCGCTCTTCGGTAAGCCCATCCCTTGGGCTAAGTCAGCTAAATACCTAGGTGTCACACTAGACAATAGGTTAACCTTCGCTCAGCACATCAAAATAACGAGAGACAGAGCCGCTTTCGTACTAGGACGACTGTATCATATGTTAGGCAAGAAGAGTAAAATGGCACTTCGTCATAAAGTGACCCTTTACAAAGCTTGCGTTAGGCCCATTATGACTTACGCCAGTGTAGTCTTCGCACATGTAAGGCTCATTGACAGATACCAAAAGCTTCAGAATCGATTCTTACGAATGGCCACGGGCTGCCCGTGGTACGTGCGCAATGTAGACCTCCATAAAGATCTTGAGCTGCCCACCATCGCTCAATACATGAAGCAGCTTTCTAAAAGCTATTTTGAAACAGCTGAAAACCATCCCAATCAGCTTGTGGTCAATGCAGCTAGGTACATCCCTGATAAGGATGCACCCGCTCTACATAGACGCCCAAAACATGTCCTAGACTATCCTGATGATAAGATCACTGCAAATATCGCCCATCGGCAAGGAGAACCCCCTCCCCGCCCCTTACACATACTCAACAACAACAGATTCTACACACACCGTCCCCGCCGGAGGAGACGAGGACCCCATTACAGCACAACCGTCACAAGGTATCCCCGCGTGATCGGTCGTGCATCGCCAGTGCCCCACATTAGCGCAACTGACCTAAGCCGAGGTCCGTACCTCACAGGAGGTGCCCTTAGGTCAGCCGCAATCCCTATTTAACCAGAGGTGGAAGGCCAGGACGTCGGCATTAGCCGGGTCCGGAACCGTCCCTCCCTCTAGTGAAGGAGGAAGGTCGAGGAAACCGGAAACGGGGACCAAAGCTATCCCTCCCTTCCAGCCCAAAGTCTTCTTGTCCCGGCTAGAGCTTTAGGCTCGCCTTAAAAAACTCGGTGAAGCTGTAAAGGCCACTAGGGCCAACAGTAACTACACATTTGCCAAAAAAAAAAAAAAAAAAAATGTAAAAACATGTTCTGTTCTGCACTATCACAAGTTAAGAAAAATACTACAAAGGAAATAAAGGAAAACATTTGGAAGATTACCGGGTTTTTATTAACCTGCACCATTTACATTGGTCCTTCAACGTCGGATGCAGAAAAAGGAAGCCAGCGCGTCCACAATGAACACCAGAAGCAAGAAGATCCAGTCCGAGTCCGGCATCTGCGAGTCCGAACACCCCGCACTCAGTATTCAGGGGCTGTTCCACCGAATCCACGAAGAACCGCCGAGATCGCCATCCACCGCACTCACACACACTGAGGGAATTCCACAAGGAAGAGTCCTCGAACGCTCTCCGATACGCAACTCAGTCGCCCCTACGCCGAGTCGCCCTGCACCACAAGGAACGCCACAACGCAACGAGTCGCCGGCACGCCGTGTTCCGTCACCTACACGCTCACAGCGATCGTCAGTCAGCGCCGCGGCACGGGTCAGGCTAGTCGAATATGAAGCGGAAAAGGAGCTAGCGGAACTAGAAGAAAAAAGAATACAAATAAAGAAGTCTCTAATTAAGAAGCGGTTGGAAGCGGAAATATCTGCAATCGAAGCGGAGGACACCGGGGACACTATCTGCGACCAAGAAAGGGTCCACGACTGGGTCAACAGAAGCCACGCCGGTCAAGCCGAAGAACACAGGGAACCAGAGGGCCTGCCTCCCATGATTGAAGCACGGGGGGAGGAGAGGTCACGGCAAAAAGGAAGGGGCATCGAACAACTAGCGAGCGCGTTAGAGAAGATTATGCACACAAGACCTCCGCCGCGACAAACCTCAGAGCTCCCATCATTTTCCGGGCTAGTCATGGAGTGGCTACCATTCAAAGCAGCGATGGAAGATTCGACGCGTCTATACAAGTTCAGCGCTACAGAAAACTTACTTCGGCTTCGAAACAGTCTTCGGGGAGAAGCGAGAGAAACAGTACTCTCTCAACTCTACACAGCATCTCATCCGGATCTGATTATGAAGACGCTAGAAATGAAATATGGCCGACCTGAATATATCTTCGACAAGGCAATGGAAGAATTGAAAATGCTTTCGAAGGTCGGAAATAACAGTAGCGACCTGAATGAGCTTGCGATCAGACTACAGAACATCGTCTACACAATGAAGAGTGTAGACCACCGTGGCTACCTACAGAATCCATTACTAATAAGGGACGTAATGGACAAGTTAAGCCCTCACCTGGTGAGCAAATGGGCGGAATATGCGGCGGCCAACGAGGGAAGGATAACATACAACGACGAGATAACCGTGCTGATGGAATTCCTAATGGGCGAAGCTGACAGAGTGCTGCGCTATACACACACTACGAGGATCAGCGCTCCGGGGCCTCTCAGAGGGGAGAGACCAGTAAGGAGGACAGCACCTCGAGAAAAGGTCTATTCTACGAGTGAATCGACGCGTGAAGAGCGAACACTCATCTGCCTGCGCTGCCAATCAACGAGCCACAGTACTCCACGATGTCCACAACTGAAAGAGCTTACCGTCAATGAAAGATGGAACTGGGTAAAGGAGCAACGGTTATGCTTTAAATGCATAACTAGAAGGCACAGTAGAGCCACGTGTAAGGCGAAGCCCTGCGGAGTCGACGGATGCAGCATGCAACATCACGCCATGCTGCATAAGACTGCAGAACCGACCAAGAGGGTGGAGACTCCTGAGTGCACAGATCAGGGTGCACCCGCAGCGGTAATGAACGTCACATCACAATTTACACCAGGCGCGGTGTTACTGAAAACTTGTCGAGTGAAGATCAGCGGTCCACGGGGGGAGATTACCACGGACGCCCTCTTGGATGAAGGATCGACGGTCACCCTTATAGAAGAGGACCTCGCTAGAATAATAACTAAAGGTGGTCCGAAGAAGCCGCTCAACATAAAAGGAATAAACGAGCATCGACAAATAAGCAGCGAGACAATAAGACTGCAAGTACAAGGGCTGCACGAACACAAGGCGCACACTATTACTGCGAGAACCATTAAAGGTCTACAACTTCATCAGCAACAAATACCGAGGAACTTGGGGCAATATCCACACCTCCGCGATATAATAACACACATCTCCAGCGATAAGGCCAAGCCGCAGCTACTAATCAACGCAGATAATTGGCATTTAATTATATCGAGGCAGCTGCGCACCGGCAAACGCACCGAACCTGCGGCGTCGTGGACCAAGCTAGGGTGGGTGATACACGGTACCACACCTGGGTGTGGTACCGTGTATCACCCACCCTAGCTTGGAAATGCTGTTGGAAGACGAGCAGGCTGTGCTTCATATATATATACAGCCCAGCGACCTGCGCCTAGAGAAGCTCATCGAACATCATTTCAACGTCGACGCACTAGGGGTCACGCTCAAAGAAAGAATAAGCGAGCGCGATCAAAGGGCCGAGCGGATCTTCAATGACACTATAAGGAAAAAAGGTGGTCATTATGAAGTCGGACTACCATGGAAAGTGGATGCACCCGTGCTTCCCGATAGTTACGAGCACGCACTAAAGAGGTTGCAGACACTTGAAAAGAAAATGGCGAAAGAGCCCGCGTTCAAGAGAGAATACGGCGCTCAAGTTGCTAACCTGCTCTCAAAGGGTTACGCAGAGAAATGCGACGGCAGCGAAGAAACAAGTAATGTTAAGTGGTACTTACCCCACTTCGCCGTCGTGAACATAAATAAGCCAGACAAAATAAGGATGGTCTTCGACGCAGCAGCTAGAGTACAAGGAGTCTGTTTAAACGACTGCTTATTAGAGGGACCAGACCTGTTAGCATCATTGACTGCAATTTTATTCGGATTCCGCGAAAAGAAGATCGCGGTCACGGCGGACATAGAAGAGATGTTTCTCCGGGTGAAAATACGACACGAAGATCAACCGGCTCAGATGTTCTTGTGGCGGGATGAACCCTATGAAACCCCCCGCAAGTTCAAAATGACGTCTATGATATTTGGAGCCTCGAGTTCACCGTATCTCGCTCATAGCGTGAGAAACAAGAACGCCGCCGAGTTCGAATATGAATATCCGGAAGCTGCGCGAGCCATAAGAGAACGTCACTACATGGACGACTACTTGGATAGCTATGAATCTAAGGAAGAGGCTATCACCATTATAAGGGACGTCATCTAAGTGCACGCACAAGCCGGGTTCAATCTGCGAGGATGGAACTCTAACAATCAAGCCGTCCTCGAGAGTATTCCCGAAGTGAAGAAATCTAAGAACGTAGACGTACAACTGACCGCACATCCATGTGAGAAGACGCTCGGACTTAGATGGAATCCGAGAAAAGACACCTTAGGATTCAATACAGGTGTCAAAAGAGTTCCCATAGAAGTCAGAAACCAGCAGCGGGTACCGACCAAGCGTGAGGCACTAAGCACGGTCATGTCTATCTATGACCCATTGGGCCTTATAAGTCAATACACGATTACTGGGAAGATACTACTGCAGCAGCTATGGATAAAGAAAGTCGAATGGGACGAAGCATTACCTAAAGAGGAAGCCCAAGAGTTCCAGCAATGGATCGCCGCACTAAAGGACATCTCGACACTAGCATTACCACGCTGCTACAGCGTCGACATTACTACGGGCTCAGAATTACAGCTGCACATATTCAGCGATGCAAGCGAACAAGCCTACGCGGCCGTAGGCTACTGGAGAATCGCACACGAAGATGGCACCGTAGAAGTCATTCAAGTAATGGGCAAGGCTAAAGTGGCGCCGCTGAAAATATTAACTATTCCGAGGCTGGAGCTACAAGCGGCACTAATTGGGGCGCGAATGGCTAGCACCATCCTAAAGGAGCATAGCTGGAAACCAAGACGAGTCTACTACTGGACAGACTCTCGAACAGTAATCCAGTGGATAAATAATGAGGGGAAAAGTACACTCCGTTCGTGGCGCACCGACTGGCGGAAATAACAGAGCTGTCGCAGAAGGAAGACTGGCGATGGGTGCCTACGAGCGACAACGTAGCCGATGACGCTACGCGCGGCGGGGTTAGCGAAATAAGAAATAGCGATCGGTGGTTCATCGGGCCGTCATTTCTACGAAACACAGAGAAGGAATGGCCCTCTGCATCCACAGACGACGTTACTTCGGAGGAAACAACGTACACAGTAAGCGCGAGAGCTAATATGGACCTCAGCGGCTGCCTGCCAAACATAAACAGGTTTTCCGCTTACAAACGACTTATAAGGTCCACCGCGCTAGTACAACTCTACGTACAGAAACTGAAAACAAAAAATAGAAGTCTGTCGTTGGACGTCTCGCACATCAAAGAGGCCGAACGACTATGGATAAAACAATCGCAACAGGAGTCATTCGGGGAAGATATCGAACGAATAAACACGGGTCGATGCGTGCACCGACAGAGCAAGCTAGCAAAACTAGACCCCATCATTGAGGAGGGCATTGTGAAAGCCAGAGGTAGAATAGGAGCCTCTAATACGCCGACGCTCTCAAACCAACCAGTTATACTCGACGGTAGTCACCCCTTCACACGACTACTTGTTATGGATTATCATCGCAACGCTGCGCACGCGAACAACGAAAGGGTCGTAAACGAGCTACGCCAGAAATACATTATATTTCGTTTGCGACCGACCGTACGCAAAATAGCGAAGGAATGTCAACTCTGCCGAATAAGGAAAGCAATACCACAGACGCCGCCTCGAGGAAACTTACCCGTAGAGCGACTAAATCCAGGACACAGAGCATTCAGTTATTGTGGCGTAGACTACTTCGGCCCATTAACAATAACTATCGGCCGACGCCACGAAAAGAGATGGTGCGCCCTGTTTACGTGTCTTACTACGCGAGCGGTGCATTTGGAATTAGTAGCATCGCTATCAACCGACTCGGCGATAATGGCACTCAGACGGATGGCCGCTCGAAGAGGGTGGCCCGGACGTGAGGACCCGGGGAGGAGTCTTCAGGCGACCTGCGGTGAAGCTCGCCGTCCTCCAGATAGGGAGGGCTACGACGGAGCTGCGCCGGGGGGAGGATGTTGCGGACGGCGAATAGATATTTAATAATTGTTAGAAATAAGTTGATTGTTGTTGTATAAATGTAAATAAATGTGCTAGGTTTAAGTAACACAATCATGTGCGGTTGTCTCACTTAACGAATATGGAAACAATGTAAAAATGTAATAGATCTAAGTATGTATAGTTAAATGATAGTTTGTATAAGACAAAAAGAGACACAATAAATGAGATAGAGCGGGATGGATATAGAATAGTGCCGTGTGCAAATTGTTAGAGCGGGACGGCAATAGATTGGTGCCGTGTGCAAAGCAGACGATCTGTGATTGGCCAAAAGGGCAAGGGCACTGCTTAGACGTAACATTAGTTGTAAGCCTTAAGTTTTAAATATAAGTAGGGTGAAATTTTGTAAAAACATGTTCTGTTCTGCACTATCACAAGTTAAGAAAAATACTACAAAGGAAATAAAGGAAAACATTTGGAAGATTACCGGGTTTTTATTAACCTGCACCATTTACAAAAATGTTTGTAGTTGTCAGCGCGCGTTATTAAAACGCGCGTTGAGCGCTTGTCATGAGAACTTGCTCTTAGGCTACGTACTCACGGCGCGGTTTTAATAATAATAATAAAAAGCCTTAATATATTAATTGGAATAAAGAGTACATATTACCTTAAAGTTATGGACTACATATATATTAATATATTATTTTTAATTAATTTTAATTCTTATAGCTTTGTTAATTTTAATTCTAATGTAATGAGGTTGTTTTGTATTTAAAAAATGATTTGTACTGTACTTTTAATGAATAACGTAATATTTATGGGACATGTTTTCTGAAATAAATCATTATTATTATTATTATTATTATTAAATTAAATCCAGATGGTACCTTTTTGACGCGTATATTCATCGTAAGTCCGCCAAACATTTTTTTAAATACATACGATGCACAGACAAGCGGATATTTCATTTTTATTGTATACTGACTGCTATATAATAAAATTAACTACCTGTTCTACGAGACATAAATGTGACAAATGTAGCCATATTTAAATAGTGTAAAATATCCAAATTTGCTGTAGCCTATAGACCAGTGGTTCCCTTCAATATGTTTACCTGTGTGACTTGGGAGGAAAGTTAATTTTATCCCACCTTTAAAATTGATACTTTTTAACGAATACTCGCATTATTGTTGAACTGGAGTTTGAAGACTAAAGCAAAAAAAAGCAAATGTATACAAATGTAACCAGTGGGAACTTCACTGATATTAGTATTAATTTTCCTGTAATGTTTAAATATGTACTATGTAATCGTTTGCGAATTATAAATAAAATAAAAAAATAAAATAGAACATTGCGACCATAAAAAGGTCATCAAATGTATACAAATTTAAGTTTGACGGCAAAAAAAGGTCGCCAAACGTACATTTACCGCCCATAACATTATTGCTATAGTGGTGGCCATTACCCCAATATCTGATGGGATAATTAACCGAGCAGCCGATAGCCTAATGTTTGAAACTAGCCCTCTCCATCGGGAGTTCCGAGGTTCAAACCCAGGCACGCACCACTGATATTTCTCAAATTATGTGCGTATTAGAAATTAATTATCACCGTTTTTCGGTGAAGGAAAACATCGTGAGGAAACCTACACACTCGAGAGTTCTTTAAAAGTTCTCAGAGGTGTGTGAAGTCCACCAATTCGCAATTTGCCCAGCGCGGTGGACTAAATTAAACTCTCTCATTCTGAGAGAAGACCCGTGCCCAGCAGTGGGACAATAATGGGTTGACGAGAGGGATAATTACACAGGTTAGGGCCCTAAATTTAATTTTCACAATCGAACGTAGTATTCTGAACGCAATGGCATTGTGCGTCGTACATCGTTCAAACTAGAGTTGTGATGATTGCGGATCATATTCAGATCTAGATGTGATCCGAAATGTCGTTTTGTACATTTTTTATTATATTCGAACATAATTATTTCCGACCAGATTTTAGGCGATTAACACTCGGCACCGCGCGCCACCGCGAAGGGGGGTGGCGGTAAAAAGGTTTTCGTAGCGGTACCCCGCGCGGTAAGGCGGTTTACGCGCCTGTATGCGTGAATGGACCGATCTCCGAAATAAAATTTTCGACATCAAAATCCATTTTTATTAAATTGCACCAACGATGATCCGCGTGGTTAGGCGGCGGCTCGTGTGTGAGGCGCGTCCCTCCGCGCTGTCGTCCGCGCGGAGGAGCGTTGGTGGTAAGAACACTGCTGGACCGCGTGGTTAGTCGGTGTAAGTGTGTTTGGCATCAACGGATTTGTTAGACCACAATACAACATGAGATCCGCTTCACCGTCTACCCCGGAGATGCGCGGTGCCGTGTGTAAATCTTCAAGGGATGATTAAATTTATAATTATGATACTTTCAAGCTAACTTCGGACTACACACTTTCTAAACACGCTTTCTACACTCATAGCCCCACAGTAGGACTCTCTCCTGTGTCATGGGTGCCATGGACACACACAAAGACGAATACACAAACACCCAGACCCAGAACAAGAATCTAAACTCATCATTCAGATACCTGTCTGGCCGGGAATCGAACCCGGGACCCACTGCATGTCAGACCGGTACGCTAACCGCTGCGCCACGCGGGTCGTCAAACTATTTAAAATCAATAGATAGCTAAGCGCGAGACCCATGAGTCGGTATACGATAATAACCGAACCCGAAACCGAAGCTAAAGGGATATCGTTTTTGTAATTAAAGCTTTGGATAGAAACGGCATCAGTCATTTCTTTGGTGATTTGTATGATTATGGTCGTCTGAACGTAACCAGTATATAACACTCCTTTAATTTCCATCTGTCACAGTCATTTTTATTTGACTCCGATGAACCCATTAAGTTGAAATTAAAAAATAAATGAAATCGTCAATATGACTGCTTTTCAAGGGGCCTATAACGTAATATAAAAAAATAGACAACTGTACGATTTTGTAAACGATAGGCCTTGTTGTGAGGGTTCTCATTTCTCAATATTGTAATCTGTATTTTGTAAAGATATTTAGACACATAGATGGAAAATTGATTACTCCTATTCTGCCAACTCTCTTCTGTGAAAGTACTGAGCTATATGTTTTTTTACAAAAATGTTATATTTATTTATTTAAAAAGGGCAGCCAACAAGACAATACATTACACTTACAACTAAAAACTACATTAGGCTTAAATTAAATGCTGTCTTAAGAACAGGCCACCACGGCATGCATCGTGGTCGAGTTTAAATACTTAAGATTATAATAAAGCACTTAATTGTACGTATAGTAATAATAATGTTATACTTATTATTAAGGTAAATAATTACATAAATAAATAAAATAATTATACTGGGGCAAGATTCGTCACTCCTTGTGATGAATGTAAGGTGATGCGTACAGCTCGACACTCCGTCAAGTAAAAATATTGTATTAATAGTTAAGTCGTCGAGGTTGTTATTTTATTGAAGGTTTAAACAAATAATTAGTTATGGACATAAAACACATTACGATGTCGAACGACAACAGCGATTTGAAGCTAATGGGTGATATGCTCTTAACGAACGACAGTTGGTAAAATTAAACCGGCCAAGTGGGAATCGAACTCGCCCATGAAAGGTTCCGCACCATTATTTTTAAAAACTATTAAAAAATTGCAATCTTTTGAATGGGAGCCCTTCTCTAATATATTTTGGATCTAGTTATAATAGTTGTTGTCGCTATGTCAGAACAATGGCAACAGAAATACAATATCTGTGAAAATTACAACTCTCTGGCTTTCATGAATCATGAGAGTTCACAAAAAACATGATTTTTTGCGTTTTTTTAGGTACGGAACCCTTAGCGCGCGAGTCCAACTCGACTTTGCCGGTTTTTCTTACTTAACGAACGGTACCTTTTGCACGCAAGTTCTGCTTTTACTTTGCAGATTTTAATCCCCTTTTTAAATTACGTTTCGGTAACAGATACGTATCTTGTACATCCCTAGTTTAAACTAATAAATATGATTGCTCTTCATCCTCTCGTACCCACCTGTGATGGGATTAGAAACGAAGTATTGAAATAGACTGCTACTGAAAAGTATACATCCATACTAATATTATAAATGTGAAAGTGTGTTTGTTTGTTCCTCTTTCACGTCGCCGCATAGCTATTATATGATATGGTATATATGTTGGGAGTTAGGAGGGTGGAGAGTGACGTAGGCTACTTTTTACCGCGCTTTCTCATTCCCATGAGAATATTGTTGTTTTGTTAGTTTCTAGATATTTAGTAGTTTCAGATGGTGTTTTTTAATCGTGGAACTGTCACTTATTTATCCACCAGAAATGTGCCAAGTATGTTAAACAACTCATTGTTAATTCCCTTTGACCATGCGGGCAAAACCGTGGGTAAGAGCTAGTTTTTATATAATACCGTCTTCGTTATCTTTCTGACTCTCTTAAAGCTGACTGGTAAATATTTATTTTAATTACCATTTATGTAAGGTTGATTATGGTATAAAAAGGCTATAATTCAATTATAGGCACAAGTAAGTCAAAAACTGTAAGGTAAAGCTGAGGCGTAGCTCGGACTAATATATACGTGGGCGAACTTCTATCAGCGAGGCCCCTTTTCTATAGTTCCCAAGATCCATAGTATAGTTCCCAAGTATAGTATCCAAAAAATCTATCTTATATACAGATACCTAAAAAGTTTGAAAACGGTTTTATTTTTTTTTACAAAATAAAAATAGAATAAGAATTGTATGATTGGATGGTGCCCTTGAAAATGCCTCCGTCTCCTTCTTCAAAGCGGCCTCGTGAGGCCCCTTTAATTGGGCCCCTCGCGAGGCTTTGGGTGACGGCCCACTGCGCCCACGCCTAGCTACGCCACTGAGGTAAAGTAAAGCTTAAGAAAATGAGCCCTTATCATACATTTCCACAATTCTCCGAGTAAATCAGTGTGCTGTCAATAATATCCATAAGTCCATAGATTTCGTCCCTGTAGTTCCGGGATCAGAATAGGGCTACGGTATCCCCTGCCTGTCGTAAGAGGCGACTAAAAGGGGCTTCCGGGGTTGCAGGCGGCTAGAGTGGGAGCTCGAACCGTTCGGTCAGGCGATCCCGAGAAGGACGGCGGTATATGTGGTCACATACCGTCGTAAACACTAGACGGGGCGGTGGGCCCAGCCGCCCATCTGGGAGGAGCCCGATGGGGCAACGCGCTCGAGGATTCTGGTAGCGGTCGGACCGAGTTCCCGGAGTCCTCTTTATAGCGCCGAGAGGACGGCCACCGGGGGGGTTTTAGTGCGGTAAAAATCCCACATAACCCTGCGTCGCTCCCACGGCGTCGGGTACCTTTTGAAGGTTTCCCCCTCGAGAACAAAAAAAAAAAAAAAAAAGTCCATAGATTTATTCTTAGAAAATATAACCATAGCCTATCAGTAGTCTATTTTGTTAGTTGATCCATGGCATGGATCAATGTGGCTCTTTTATTGAAGCACAATGTACGATCTATTCGGTCACTGGGACTCAACCTCGAACCTGTTTGTTAGTGTAAAAATAGTTGAGTGAAGTTTTTGGTGTTATACTGTCCGTATGAATATTTTGATAGACGACATGAAATATTATGTATGTATATTTTTTATTCGTAATATTAATATCTGTATGTGTATGACATTGATCGAAAATTAAAAAGTATGCAAGCAATGTACATTACATTGTCAAAGTAGAAGAACCAGTGTAGTTCGACCGGGGAAGTACCACCGCCACACCTATTTCTAGCGTGAAGCATTTCTTGCGTTTCGATGGAAGGGTGTGGTTGCCGGCACACTTTCACATGAGTGTCACATAACCATCCTAGTCCTCGGAAGTAGCAATGCATCTGTGATTGACTTCTGATGGAACCCATGTTCTGTAATTGTCGGCCATAACTTGCAATTCACTTTAAAATAATAAGTGAAAACAAGAACAGTGTTTTTTGAGTAAACTTTATAAACTCTGACGTACTGAAGGTATAGTAACAAAGTTAGAGTGGAGTCTACAAAACACTTTCTTAGCCAGTTTTAATGAGTTAAATCCCGGCGGGTAGATGCATCCCAGTTTACTTCACTACATAAAACAAAGTCGCTTCCCGCTGTCTGTCCCTATGACTTAGATCTTTAAAACTACGGTACGGATTTTAATGCAGTTTTTTTAATAGACTAATTCAAGAGGAAGGTTTTTATGTCTAATACATCTATAATATAAATTTAGATTTTTGGCGTTTGATGTTTTATAAAATTTAAGTTGTAAAATAGCACGCAGGCCGACTATTCGTAAATAATTATTGCCGAACACGTAAACATTGTAAATAATTATTACTAGAAACTCAAAACGCTAGTTTTATAAGAGATTCATGTAAAATTAATCAAGCTTCTTGTTACTCATGTTCATTTTTCGCTGAATGATGTGAAAATAAAAATATAAACACAAGGCAACCACGGTATTGTTAGTGAGTTAAGTGTACCTTTAACTTAATATTGACGATTCTTAAATTTTGAGACTATTTATACAAAGCAGTGATGAGTATATAGCTCCATACAGAACAGGTTCTATCTGAAGTCAATCACAGATGCGGTACTTCCCCGGTAGAAATACACTGGCTCTACCTTCAAAATCTACCCACACCTACGTGGGTGTGCTTTAGAAGTCGAACTACAGAGATATCTACCTATACGTCTACCTTTTTTTTTTTGTTTTCGAGGGGGAAACCTTCCAAAGGTACCCGACGCCGTGGGAGCGACGCAGGGTTATGTGGGATTTTTACCGCACTAAAACCCCCCCGGTGGCCGTCCTCGGCGCTGAAAAGGAGGACTCCGGGATCTCGAAACGACTTCAACCGGAATCCTCCGAGCGCGTTGCCCCATCGGGCTCCTCCCAGATGGGCGGCTGAGCCCACCGCTCCGTCTAGTCTTTACGACGGTATGCGACCACACATACCGCCGTCCTTCCCGGGATTGCCTGACCGAACGGTTCGAGCTCCCACTCTAGCCGCCTGCAACCCCGGAAGCCCCTTTTAGTCGCCTCTTACGACAGGCAGGGGATACCGTAGCCCTATTCTGACCCCGAGGCTACAGGAACAGGTGCTTAAGGCCTAAGACACCTTTACGCCATGACGGAACTGTTTTTTTTTCTCTCGGGGGAAACTTCCAAAAGGTATCCAAAGACGTAGGAGTGACGCAGGATTATGTGGATATTTTTCCCGCACTAAAACCCCCGGTGGCAGTCCTCGGCGCTACAAAGAAGACTTCGGGATCTCCAAAGGAACGCAATGGGAATCCTCTGAGCGCGTTGCCCCATCGGGCTCCTCACAGATGAGCAGCTGGGCACATACCGCCATCCTTCCCGGCATCACCTGGCTGAACGGTTCGAGCTCCCATTCTAGCTACCTAACCCCGGAAGACCCTTTAAATCGCCTCTTACGATAGGCAGGGGATACCGTAACCCTATTCTGATCCCGGAACTAGAGGGACGACCCCGTTACGGACCCCTGGACCAACACCTAGTGCTAAATCTATAAAAGGTTTTTAGGTTTGGCATCTAATGCATTAGACGCTAACCATCTCTGCTAAGGTCCAGTCTGTGGCACGTTAAAGGGGGAGGGGGGGGGGGGTTGGGAATAAATAGAATAAAGAATAAATAAGCTGTTTTCATTGACATTGATTCTCTTCCACGCATCTGTTTTAATTGCGGGTAATAAAATCCATATGGGACATATGGTACTAATTGCCGTTTAATCTTACATATGAGTGTTTATAGAAGTGAGAACTCAGTGGTGTGAAATTCAGCATCTCCATTTATATAATCAAGGTACGAATCCCATTTATATTTATACCTGAGTTTTCTTCCCAAGTAAATCCAGAGGTCTATGTAATTGGGCTCTTCAAGAAAGATGCGAAAGTAAGTTTTCTTTAATGCTGCTTTTGCATTGGTGTATAAACATGTGACTCCACTGATGTGGGTAAAGTATATGGTGTGTTAAGAACAATGGCGGCCGCGTCCGATCAGGTAGCTGGTCCGTCTTATCGCTAGGCCTAAGCATAAAGAATAGAAATTGAGTGGCAGAAAACCCGAACGTCAAACGCGAAAGAAACCATCGCGAGGGAACCTAAACCCCTGAGAATTTTCAAAAATATAAAAGTGCTTAATCTCCATGGAGTTTGCAGTCTACGAAACCGTATTAGGGTAGCGTGATAGACTAAATCCAAAACTATTCTCACTGACACAGAGGACAGTAATGAATTCAACAATATAAGTGTATTAGGTATTACTAATAGGTAAGTACCTATAAGTGAACATCTGAAAATTTCTTTCTAATTCAGACTGCAGTTTAGCCAAACTAGGTATAGAATCTAATAGTTCCGTGGAAAAGAACTTTGTTTAATTAAGATGTTGGCTCGCCTCCAATTAGCCGACACTAAATTTAGATCGAAAATTACAAGTGCTTATTTCTACTTTGTCTGCAATTGGATAGGTATTTAGCGCGTTTATTAATATTGATTCATGTAGCTATTAGTGGAAGATGTGTTTTTGTGACACTTCTTAGCAGCGAATTGACAGTGTCTCTTATTGAAGCAACATTGCAACTGATGTCTTTAGTTCTATTCCAAGAGGGGTAACTTTCCATAAACGTTGATTACTAGCTGAACCTCGCAGCTTCGCCCGCGTTAAAAAAATCGATGTATAGATTGTCCCTTGGGAATAAGATATTTTCCCATAGTATAAAGTAGCCTATATGTTAATCCAAAGTGTCAGCTAACTCCCTACCAAATTTTATGAAAAACGCTTCAACCGTTTAGACGTGAAGAAGTAACAAACATACACACTCACAAACTTTCGCCTTTATAATATTAGTATGATTCTCTTTGTTTCACGGTTTTTCTAAGGTAACGAAAAGTTAAAAATTTGGATTTAAAAATTGTTGTCTGTTTAAAGTTTTTGATAAAAGAACAAAAATTAGTTCGACCTCATTCACCAGGTGCACAATTTTGATTATTTTGATTGTAGCGAAGTATCCTGTAATTCCTTTCTGTAATTTGGACTGAACTAGTTAAATTTATATCTATTTCTATTACTTAGTCCGTAGGAGTACGAAGCAACGATTATTTTTAATGTAGAAATTTTCCAATTTCAGTTTACATCTAAAATATTTTTTTTTAATACTTAACGGGTGAGTGTTTCGCCGTGACCACGATTCATGATCCAACTGGGTCGAAATATCGGCAAAAAGAATTCGAAAAGGATTCAAAAACCGCATATCGTGAGTACCCGTCGAGTATTAAAATGTGTCAATTCCGCGATAATATTAGTCTAAAATCATAAAATATTAAAACTTAAATTAGAACATAAAAATGAAAGAAATAACTCATTTCCCATTTAGGTTAATTACATTAACAATTTAAATTGCACCGTTTCGGTTCTAATATACTGTTTGGTACTAATAAATAATTAATGTCGTATTGTTCGTCACGCTAAAGGCCATTATGATTATTTCCAAAAGCACAACGAGCCATAACATAATTTAAATTAGAATACAGGTCTTCTCTACGTTGTTTCATATAGTGTAATGGCTTTTTGTAGACGCAATGGAATTGGTAGGTTGGCACAAGACCAAATCGGAATTTGCATTTCACCTTGGGGACTCGTGCGCTATACCCATATGGGAAATAAAATTGTCTGTTTGTGGTTTTAAAACGTACCAAACTTTTTATTTTTTAAGATTCTCAAGGTAGAACCAGTGTAGTTCGTCCGGGGAAGTACCACCGCCACACCTATTTCTAGCGTGAAACATTTCTTGAGTTTCGATAGAAGGGTGTGGTTGCCGGCACACTTTCACAAGAGGCGACCATTATAGTCCTCGGGAGTAGCAACGCATCTGTGATTGACTTCAGATGGAACATTCTGTATGTAGTTTATTACAGATGTTCTGGGGCGGCAGTGACCACTTACTTAGGTGGAGTGCATGCTCTTTTGCTAATTCAGTCAGATAAAAATAAAAACATTCCGTACCCATAGGGTAAAAACAGGACTCTATTACCGGACAGTAGTGTACTGTCCGTCAGTCCGTCCTGCCGTCTGTCCGTCTGTCACAAGGCTGTACCTCCTGAATCGTGATAGCTAGATACTTGAGGTTTTCATCGAAGATGTATTTCTGTTGCCGCTATAACAACAGATACAAAAAATAAAATAAATAACATATTTAAGGCGGGCTCCTATACAACAAACTTGTTTTTGTATGTCGTTTTTATAAATAACCAGCTGATAAAAGTAAAAAATCAAAAATTATCAGTGTTTCTCTACTAAATTAAAGATGTATCATACATAAAAACCTTCCTCTTAAATCGCTCTATCTATTTAAAAAAAAATCATTAAAATCCGTGGCGTAGTTTTAAAGATCTAAGCATCCATAAGGAATTACAGCGGGACGCGACTTTGTTTTATACTATGTAGTGATGGTATGTAACGAAGGGTTCCGTCCTTCGTTTGTAAGTCAGACTTGCAACTAACCGATTTTTATTATTTTTTTAATATGGCATTCTTTCGAAAAGGATCTATGTAAAAGAACTTAAAATGTTTCAGATATATTATTAGTAATAGGACCATGCGTAGTTCGAATACAGAGGAAACACGACTACTGCTATTTCTGGCTTTTAACAGCCATCTTAAGCGTGATGTATTTTAATTGTAAGGAGGCAATGTGGAAGATAGTATATTTCAGTGTCTCCCATGTTTTTTAATAAAATTGTCTCCTTTAACCCGTATATTTAAACATAAATATGGTTAGCGTAGCGTTGGCCTATAAAACTTTAAGTACAAGGTAAAAATTAATTCTAGTAAAGGTTAAGGTTAACCATGCGGTAATTTTACACGGTTCTACAGATTATTGTTGCTTATTTAACTTCTTTTAATTTTATTTTATTTTATTAGTAAAACAGAAGAGTCTCAATATCTATGTAGTAGGTACTTTAAGTGGTGACTTTTCTGTTGCTTGTAAACTCCATAGAGTAACTTATATGTATATAGATTATAGTCATCAATCAACTTCACGAAACAGCGCCATCGCGTGGGAAGTTGAGTAAACTTTCCTTTGATTTATTAAAAAACTGCATTAAAAATGCATTTTAATAATCTCATTAAAATGCATTTTATATTTTTTAAATAAACAAACTGAAATAAAAATATAATCGATATTTAGTTTCTAAAGCGTGATATTATTTTAAGTATCACATTCATCGAAGTAACGACGCTGTAATTATGTACCTACTGTGCCTTTTTCAGTTTCATACAATACACAATGCACTTCTAATAGCAAATGAATATTTATAGCACGTATACCTTATAAACAAACGTTTGTGGCAATAAGACATTGCGATGAAAATGACAATATAGTAGTATAGACTTATAGAGTAACAAGTTAAGAGCAGTGATAGCCTAATGGTTGAAACTTGCCCTCTCGATCAGGAGGTCTGAGGTTTAAACCCAGGCAGCACTGATTTATGTGCGTAGACATTAATTTTCACTGCTTTTCGGTGAAGAAAAACATCGTGAAAAAACCTACACACCCGAGAGTTCTTTAAGAAATTCTCGGAGGTGTGTGAAGTCCACCAATTCGCATTTGGCCAGCGCGGTGGACTGTGGTCTATATCTCTCTCATTCCGAGAGAAAACCCGTGCCCAACAGTGGGACAATAATGGGTTGACGACACATAAAGTAACAAGTATTTCGACAACAGATCAAATCAAAATACGGCCGAGCCCTATTCATAAATTGATCTAATTTAATTAATGACTAATAATCGGTTGACAGAAGAATTTAACAGAAGAAAGAAAACCTCAGATAAGAGAATGTAACCTTTTTCCTAATTGTGAAAGAAATCCTTCACGGGTTCCTCTCGGCCGTGAGGGCAGCGGAGAGGATGTGCCGAACTTCTAGCGGCTGAACTGTAAATTCCACGGTGTTCCTCTGGACACCCTCTGTTGGAACCCCGAGTTCCAATGCTATTATTATTGGCGCTATTATTATTGCTATTATTACTCGCTCGCGGACTCGACTATGTTTTTTACCGGATTCAGGCTCATGGGATGTAACTGGAATTACTCGTTTATTTATTACATTGAAGTAGCAAACGAGCAGTCCACATGTAAGTGGTCGCTGCCGTCCATTGACATCTGTAAGCAACTTCATACAGAACATGGTTTTCTATCTGAAGTCAATCACAGATGCGTCGCTACTCCCGAGGACTAAGATGGTCGCCTTATATAAAAGTGTGCCGGCAACCCATCATCATTGAGATGCTCGCAGAATTTGATAATAAAGACTACGCGTGTGATAACATTAATTTCTGAAGTAATTTCTATTAATCTGCCGGAGATTTGAACCTTGAACCCTCAGCGTAAAAACCAAATTTCAAATCATTTTGTTTCCTTCATTACGTCATTATTTATGACAAGGATTTTCAATTTTCTACTTAGTTGTCTTCTTTCCAGGGCGTCTCCTTCATCGGATGGCATCAGAGGACGAAGTTGGAGCGAGTGCTGCTCGTATGCAGCGCGGTGCTCTTTGTAGCCCTTCTCCTGACCACTACTTTGGTTCTGGCGATGCGTGGTCCCACCTATCTACCTGTCCCACCGTGCTATCGACCTGAACCTAAAGGTAACAGTTCCTATTCATTTATTGTGCTGTAAAGCATGCAGTCCACCTGATGGTAAGGGGTCAATGTCACCTATAGACTGAAAGCAACTTCATACAGAACACGAATCTATCAGAACATCATAGATAAGTTACTACTGAGATGCTGACGATCAGCGTCAGCTGAGATGATGAACGACAAATCAAAAAAACTATACCAAACAGACAAAAGCTTGTAAAATTTGAATAATTCATTTCAAACTTTGTAGTACTATGTAAAATCTTTGAAAACCGAAAATAACATGCCAAGCTCAAGCGTAACATTAATATTGTGACCGCGCAGGTACCACCGCCACCCTATTTGTTTAATGAATTTAAATTGTGTGGTTGCTGGCTAACTTTCATGCGAGGCGACCATCTTAGTCCTTGGGAGTAGGCACCCGCGTACGTACGCATCTGTGCTTTTTTTATATCTGACTGATTTGCCAAAGGAGCATGCAGTCCACCTGACGGTAAGTGGTCACTGCCGCCCATGGACATCTGTAATCAACTTCATACAGAACATGGGTTCCATCTGAAGTAAATGATGAAAATGAATCATCTAAATGAAAGTGTGCCGGCAACCAAACCCTTCCATCGAAACGCAAGAAATGCTTCCCGCTAGAAATAGGTGTGGCGATGGTACTTCCTCGGTCGAACTACACTGGTTCTACCACCTTGAAAATTCATTGATTGAGTTTTCATTACATAAATTACCCTCTATGCATTGAATAGATTGTCTTAACATATTGTTTACTTTCTGGACGGCTATATATGAGTTTAAAGTATTCCTTAAGCAAAACAAAAACAAGACAGAAACAAGAAAGTGTATATTTATTTTCTTACAATTCACTTTTATTTGCCCTTAGGTCGTGTCCCCTATTAAATTAAGGCGAAGTTTGATGGTGTATCATAAACGTTATTGTCGTAACCGTTTGAGCCGAGCCCAGTTGGTTTTTATGGCTTCATCAGCAGTTTATGAAACAATTGCTTGCCTCCGTTGTCACGGTTTTAATCTCGTTAACACAGGTTCCAATTTGTTTCCCGGTATTTACACTTTTTGTTTTTTTTTAAACTAGTTTATTCTCGCGGTCTCACTCGTTTTGATCACGCTTTGGTGATAAACCATCTGTGTGCCCAAAATTTAAAATACTAGACACCCGTCGCAATGGTCGAAATTCGATTAAAAATTTAAAAAAACTATACTTCACATTGTCCAAGGTAGCACGAATATTTCTCGAATACAAATAAATTGTAATAATTTTCAAGTTATTTTGAACGCATCCGTTAAAGTTAAAAAGAGGTTGAATTAACTAAGCTGCACTTAAAAGCAATAGCGGGTATTTTGACAAAGACATCTGACATTTTTGACGTTATGTATTTTCATAGTAAGACATTGTTCTATTTCGTTTATTATGTATGTGTTTGTGTCAAATGCAAGGTAGTGTATGTAATGTGTTTTTAGTTGATTTTATGTATGTTTATGCATTATTTGAAAAAATATGAGCATTGCGTAATCCTTCTCTACATCAACTATAACCGTGCGTAATTTCATACTCCTCCGTCTGCCGCAAGTATCTTAAAAACGGATCACAAGGTATTGCTTCACGTATTAATATATAGATTAAAAAGAAAAAGATATGACACTTCCTTTTTACACATTTCTTGTCCCGACTGCGTCAGAATGAGAATAATGTTTTTGAGTTTACGTCTGTATGATGTCTATCTGTATGACTGTACCTACTGCCAATTCTACTAAACTACGTTTGTCATCGCATGTGACATGTAGTTCAATTACATGCTTTCCCCTTTTCAGATAATTGTTTTTAAGTTGTTAGATTTTTGGTTTTGATAATAATTTTGATAAAATTTATTTTAATCCTATTGCGTTTTAGATTTTTGCTAATAAACTTCTAACAATTATTAACCTTGAAGTGTGTAAAAAGTCAGCGTTTTGAAATTATTGTATTAGTCTCAAAATTATTACGTTTTTATATACAGTAGTATTAGGTGTTAAATACAACGGAATTTAATTAAATTTAAATTCAACTGTGGCTCTGAGAATTTTAATACAAGTACCCAAAAACGCAATATACTTGTAAATTCAAGACACGATAAAGATAGCGATAACAATATACATCTATTAAAAGAAAATATAGCAAAACTGTCGAGAACTAAGGTCGGTAAGGTCGGGCAATTAGACAATACACTTGATCAAGTACCTACAATATTTCTCTACATATGCGTCATTTGTATTTATTTTACGCGAAATGGCAAACAAATTTGCGTTTATGATGGTAATGACACTGAGAACATTGACATTAAGATTTTTGAATTATTCACAGACTTAATCGCTTTTTTTGTTTTTTTCCTCGGTAAGAATAACGATAATTTGTACCGTACGTTGATTGGAGTATAAAAAAAAATGCAATTTGTAGGATATTTTTTTATCGAGGGGAAATCTGCAAAGGGTAACAGCGACGCCGTTTAATGTGGGTTTCTAAACTAACTTAAACCTCCGCGGTGGCCAAGAGGACTCCAGGATTCCCAAAAGAACGCGACCAAGCCTCCCAGGTCCTCCCATTCCCGTGAAAGGTCAAGACCAACGCGCCGCCTGAATTCTAAGATGGTATGCGACCACGCGTATCGCCGTCCATCCCGTGGTCGCTGGCCGGGCGGTTCAAGCTCCCACTCTTACCTTACGCAACCCTCCAAATTCTCATTTAGTCTTCTCTTACGATAGGCAGGGGATACTAGGGTTATCCTTATTTTATTCCTAGAACTACTGGGACAAATTCGAAGGCTTATTAAGGATTAAATCTTTTATATTACTGACCATAACATTAGCTTCATGAACTCATAATATGGAAACTTTGGGACCAAAATTTTGTCTTATAAAAGAGGTTTAAGGATAATATCATCTCCTCTAGTGTAACTTATAACACTATACCTACCTAACAATTCACATCAATGGAAATATCTACGGTTTACTTTCATTATACATATATGCAGTTGGTTATATATATTGGCAAGAGAGTTTGTCTAAACAAATGCAGTTTCCATGCTATCTTAGTGTTTAATACAGCATCATATTATTCCACTACGTATGTTGATTATATAACTTAGACATTATCATTATCATAATTTATCATATTTGAGGAAGATGTATAGCTACCAGCTGAATTCGGGACGGTTCATTGCAATTCTTTACTACGGACATGCAAGGTGCGGAACAAACTTCCTCCCGAGGTATTTCCAGAGCGCTATGACATCCAAAATTTTTAAAAATGCAACAAAAGCTCTCTTTCAAAGTCGGTTTGCAATTTACCATAACTGACAATGAATAACTTCCATCAGGTAGCCCGTGCACCAAATCATTGGGCATAAGTAAAAAAATTAAAAAAAGTTGCACCCTGATGCCATAATCCCATCGTGTAATCACTCACCTCAATATTCCCCTCGATATAATTATCTCCCTATTTTTTTTTCAGAAGATACCACCGTCTGTCTCTCCAGTTCTTGCATTTACACCGCAAGCGAAGTAATCAGAGCCATCGATGAGACCCAAGACCCTTGTAAGGACTTCTACGAGTTTGCCTGTGGTGGTTGGATCAAGAACAATCCCATTCCCGAAGGCAAGTCCAGCTGGGGCATCTTCAGCAAGATTGAGTTGCAGAACCAGTTAATCATCAGATACGCTCTTGGTAAGATCTTTTGTATTCCTAATTTACAATGTTTGCGTGCTAAACAGTTAAAATCAAAAATCTTAAAGGCCTCAGGGCGATTGTAGAAAAACGTGTTAAAACTGAATAGTTTTCGATTGGGATCAGATTTATTTGGATACATTTCAGAATCTAACCATCTTTCGAGCCTATGCTATATAGTTTAAGCCTTTGTTTGTTATACTGACCTACTTAAAACCACTTTCCTAGAGCCTATTGCTCCAGTAAGTAAGTTAGGGTAAAGTTTTGACGTGTACACATCGGCCATTGTTGTTTGCAACTTGCCTGCATGTTCAAACAATTCAAAGTTAGAACAATTTATGTATGGAAGTCTAATGGATCGGTCGCGTAAACTGGGTTATTTCCCTAGTTTCGTGGAAAACTAATATAGAAGTTTTGAAGGTCCTTCAGGCTATAGGTATAATGTACATAAGATACTCCAATCAATCTTGGAAACAATGTTAAAGGCCAAACATCAGCTTACTTTGGACGTTAGCATAAAGGACTCGACTATTTGAAGTCAAATTTAGAAACTCATTGGAAACAGTGATCAACATAAAGTGACCTGCAAAGGATGTGTGATCAACCTAGAATACTACCAATTTCTCTCATCATGGCTGCACATAGGGTGTTCAAGCGTTCTTCTCCTCCCTTCGGACATCTTAAAAATCCAATTCATAGTCAAACATAGGGAGTTTTGTGCCTTTAGATATTCTTGCGTAATCATTCGTTTACTATGGGCACCAACATTTTGAGCCAAGAGTAGTGATTGGCAGATCCTCATTTAGAGGTGATCTTCATCAGCACTTTCCTAAAGTTTACACTTCAAACCATATTTGTTTCTGTAATATTTTGTATAATAATAAATGGTATGCGGATCATTTATTTCCTACAACATTTGCTTGACTTTTTCGTACCAACTACTTCGCAGTTTATAATCAAGTTAGTGTACACCTCCTAACTAAAGTCAAATTGAATAAATCTAAAGTCAAATTGCTAGTACAATTTTGGTGTATACAAATATGATATTTGTATGTTAACTATCTGTATTCTTATATTGTACTAAAAGATGTCGAGTTTGGATGTGGTCGAAATATTTGGTTTTGACTCAGCGATACATAACATTTTAAGTTAAATCAACTCATCATAGTGTGGGTAGGGATTTGCACGTAATATATTAATTGTGTTTACTATAATAATTTATTATCAACTACTTTCCTCATACTCTTTGCTAGGATGTTCCCCTTCTTATCGATAGTTTTAAAAATTAAGGCTTACATTCTAAAAGTTTTTATCATTTTAAAATTATGTATTATGTATATAAACCTTTTGGCCACCATACTTCTGCGTTTGCAATGCGAATTCTTTTAGAACTTAATTATCACTTGCTATGTTATCGAAAGTATAAAACACTTTATATCAAAAGCGATTTCATTACTTGATTAATGATTTATTGATGATAATATTAATTGGAATCCAATTTGTTACTTCATAACTATAAGCATATGTTGTATGTCTTCTTAATCACCATCCTTGCGTATTTCGTATTATTAACAATCACAAAGATATCTGTACCGAGCTTAACCAGGGCTTTAATTATTATTAATACTTATAATCATTATTTCGTGAAATCGTGTATCATCATCTCATGAATATATTTTTGCTAACCCTAACTCATTCGCGGCGCTACAATTATCACCAATTAGAGCCCTATTGTGAATTTGTATCTCACTCGTTTATTTTATTTGTATTTGTTGAAACACTTTGCACTATACTTTTGGAGATCATTTACTTTACAATAAGATTTATTGTTAGTTCAAATAAGTGTAGCCGTGAACTCAGATTCGCTCGTTTTCGACAATTTGTCCATGTGATTATCAGTTTTACACCAATGATTTAAAGGAGATAATTCCTCATCGCTGAATATGTAAATGTTTCGATTTGTTTTCGTTATAGTATTTGGTTTGTTGTATTCTAACTCTCACATCATGGATTGCTGCTTAGAGATTGGTATTTCCTCGTATATCCTCGTCAGAGGTTTTGTATGGTATTTCCTATCTTCGTAGAGGTTTTGGAGATCAAAGACATCGAAATACATTTGGTTTTTATTATGTAACATCTACGTGAATTTCCATACGTTTAAATATAAAATAAAACAAAACCTTTGTTTCTTGATGGATCTATTTGAGCTCGTTTTCGATCCGACAGTAAGCGAATGCAAAATAAATAGTATACATACATTTCACTTTATATTATTACACTTTAAATTCGTAGCTTGAATAATGATGAGATAGGCTGAGATTTTAGGTTGTGAGTTCGTAAGGTTGTTTAATTTTGATTGCGCCATAACGCCTACCGTTTCCTGTATAATCTTAATCTGAATTTAGATAAAAAGTTCACTTATAACATTTAAATTGTTTTTAAGATTGGCTCTTACATATAGACTTTACATATTACTTTGATGTAGAATAATCTGGATCATTAAAAAAATATGTACAAGCTTCAGATTTTCAGAATATTCCTTCAACTCAATAGTTTCTCATTCTAAAATTGCATATTTAACTAATTATCTTTGGCTTATTTGAAGAAAAAGTCAACGTCACGAATCCACCGGGTGCTGAAGCAAAAGCTCGTGTGTACTACGATGCCTGCATTGATACGAATGAAACTATCGAGAAGTTGGCTGGGAAACCTTTGATCAGCGTCATCAAGAAGCTGGGTGGCTGGCACCTGCTACCCAATACCATGGTAAAGCAGAACAAGTGGGATCTGCAGAAGTTACTGCAAGACGTGCAGAATACGTAAGTTTTTTGTTGTTATGGAAGAAATATGCGTACCTAATGTTAATCAACTCTTTATAGGCTAGGGGTCTTAATTGTAAGAAGATAGTTTCATTAAAGTTAATTAGTCTTTTGAGATCTATTTCACATCTAATAAGATTAACAATATGTAGCAAGGACTGTTATTGCACGGATTCTTCGTGTTAATATTTTCTTAACGTTGGACACATCTTACGTAATTTCATATTATTTTCAGGTACAATTTAGGGGGTCTTTTTAATTGGGCAGTTACAGAAGACGATCGAAATTCATCTAAACATGTTATTGTTGTAAGTAAAATTATTTATAATCAATTAGTCTGCATACAGAGCGTTTCCAAAATCTGTTCATTGATTTTTTCAGTTTTCCGTATTCATGCTTTTCGACAATTTTGTGGATGTGACTTTTTAATTTTATTTAAATCCTTTAATACTTTAATTCCATTTTAATTAAGCTTTAATTGCTTAAATGTCGGTACTGCTTTGGTCTTCCATTTATACGCATGTTTGTCCATATGTATGTCAAATTTACTCTTGTTATCTTTTGTACTTGGCTTCCACAATAAAGCTTAATTAAAATAAGAAATAATGCTTTATTTCCAAATAAAAAAAAACTAATTTACACAGTGTTGTGAGCAAAGAAATATCAGCTATTATTAGCATAATTGACCTCATGGAAGACTCTTCTTTGACGTGGTTTTCAATTAATATTCTTCTTCGACAGATTAAATTTAAAAGTTTGTAAAAGTGCACATTAAATTACATTTTATAATGCGTGATCAATATATGCTTACTTTACAGCTGGACCAAGGTGGCTTAAACCTTCCAACACGTGACAACTATCTAAACAAAACGGCCCATGAAAAAGTCCTTAAAGCCTATTTAGATTATATGACCCGGATTTGCGTGCTATTAGGAGCTAACGAAACAGTCGCGAGAGAGCAAATGGGGAAAGTGATACAGTTTGAGACGGATTTGGCAAATATAACCACCCCATCGGAAGATAGAAGGGATGAAGAGGGGTTGTACAACCCGTATACTATAAAACAGTGGCAGAAAGAGGTCAACTTCCTAAACTGGACGATGTTCTTCAATGATGCTTTCAAGTTGGTTAATAGAAGTGTAAGTATTTTGCTGTATGTTATATAGATAATAAAAGCTGTATCTGGTGATTCTGATAATTTCGTACCTTTGTTGATATTATTGCAATGTAGACAAGTACAATTCTATCGGGGAGTTACCGCGGTAGTAACATATATTCAGGACCTGATTAACCCTTAGGCTAATTAGGCTGCAGCCTAGGGCGCGAGGATTGAGGAAGCGCGCTGATATCGTGTTTTCGCATGCACTATTAATCTAGCATCATTGCATTTACCCTACACATTTCAACAAGACCGAGACAAAACACTAACACATCGGAGGATGTAGATTTAGCGACCTTTTTTTTGCTCGACAGGCTGTAGTTAATACTTTTAGGCCGACTGTAACAAACCTGGTGGGGGCGCGTCCTTATAATTAGTTTAGAGCGGTAAGAATTCTTAATCAGTCGCTGCATATATTTCTAACGTGGAGCAGTTCACGCGTTTCGGTGAAAGAGTGTAATTGCAGGCTCTCTTTAATATTTAGCCACCACCAAAGTCGAGATTTGCAGCGCAAATGTGATTAACTTTAAAAAGAACACCTGCTATATAAAGATATTTTCAGATGTCTATGGGCGTTTGTGATCACATACCATCTGCATGCATTAAAATCTGTATATAATATTAAAACAACGCAGAGCTATATTATCAGTTATTTCAAGACAGTAATAAAGTAATTTATATTATGGTTTCCTTAGATTACAAAACAATACTTTTATGTATGAATGTTGTAGATATCAGAAAACGAGAGAATCGTCGTCTACGCACCGGACTACTTCAAGAACCTAACTAAAGTTCTGAAAAAGTACTCTAAAACCGAAGAAAATCAAAGGTAAGCTATTTCATTAAGACTACTGTAACTGTGTAATGGTAATATAATCATGAATAATGCAAAGTCTTGAATATTTATGATTTCAAACTTTAAGAACCCGCATTGTTAATTTCTGCTTTTAACTCCGACGACCCGCGTGGAGCGGTCACCATACCGGTCTGACACGCAGTGAATTCTGGGTTTGATTCCTGGCCAGACAGCTATCTGAATAATGAATTTAAATTTCGCCTCTAGGTCTCTGTTTGTGAATTCGTCTTTGTATGTCCATTGGCACCCACACAGGAGAAAATCCTACTTTAAGCTTGTGAGTGTAGAAAGTGTGTGTTAAATTCCATCATCTTGTCATTTCAGAATCGTAACTAGTTACATGATGTGGCAAGTCTCTCGTTCACTATCTACCTATCTTTCGAAGTCATTCAGAGATGCCACGAAGATTTTGCGGAAAGCCCTCTTCGGGTCTGAAGGCACGGAGGAGTCCTGGCGCTACTGCGTTACTGATACTAATAACGCTATTGGTAAGTGCCGTGTTAAGTCACTCTTGAATAGCACAATGCTCTTCTCGTTATATCTTACGAGGTGACAATGGGTCAAAATCAGACATCCACACCGAGCTGTGGAATTTAAAAGGTTGGAAGGATAGTAGTGACATTCTATTTGTAATGCAAGAATCATTCGTTAAATAAGATATTTCAGAAGGGATATAGATGTTTTTTAGTGACGGGTATTAGTGAGGTAAACATCCAACATAATCCGGCGTTGCTCCTACGGCGTTGGGTACCTTTTGAAGGTTTCCCCCTCGATAACAAAAAAAAGCGATATAGACGTAAGATGCACGGTAAGCAAAAAAAAATTGGGTACCGTTTGAGGCAAAGGGACTTCATGAAATGTAATCGAATCCTTTCTTGTTTATAACGACTTATTCTGCAATAACTTAGCTATATCCATGATATTGATTATCCATGATATTGATTATTTTAGTAGTGTCTATCAATATTATCGCACACAGAAACATAAAAGACTGTTCAAATGTACAAATTTAGACAGTCATTCTTGTTTCTCTTGAAGCCAATTAGGATTGGATTATCTTGGTTTCCAGGATTTGCGGTAGGCGCAATGTTTGTCCGCGAAGTTTTCCACGGCGAAGCGAAGACCCAGGGAGAGATCATGATCGACAATATACGGTCTGCGTTTAAGAACAACCTGATGAATCTGGACTGGATGGATGCTGAGACTCGCGAGGCTGCGGAGATTAAGGCGGATGCTATAACCGATATGATAGGTAAAGTATCTTCAAATCGTGGAAAGGAAGTCCATTTATATCCTTGATTTTTTCTATTCTTATCTAAATTGGACTGATAGTTAAATTTTGTTGTAACGATGCGTTGTACCTGTTAAGTTCCTTTTTAGTTTCTGCGTGAATCTTCTCACGAAAGTCTTCGGGTATTCTTTTACGATATTCATCGTAATATTTTGGATTACTGCATTTAATGTTTAAGCACCTAGTGTACAATATAAATAAACACCTATAACCCTCTCCTTAAAATCCCTTAAACCTTTCTTACGAAAAGTAACACCTAGCATTTCTATAAGTGCCAACTGAATTGCAAATATCCTCGCCTAACTTCTTATTGAAGTAAACAAAAACTGGACATGTAAGGAAGATACTTCTAATCCTCAATATCTCTCTCGTTTTCCGACAGCTTTCATTTTTAGTTCGTTAAGAAGACCGTTATGGAATACGTAATGTGATTTCCTGAGAACACCTATTCCTTTGGTGAAATTGAGTGAAATTTATGTCGATCCAACTAATGGCTAGTGAGATACTTTAAAATTAGGGGAGAAACTTGTATTACTTAATTCTTCTCGCAATTATAAACAGTTTCTTGCTCATATAATTAATTGGTAGCCCTAAAACATTGTTCTTTCAACTCGAAGTAAATATATCTGTTACTGGCAGGTTTTCCTGACTACATTCTCAATACCGAAGATCTGGACAAGCAGTACGAAGAGTTGGAGGTGAAGCCAAACGAATATTTTGAGAATAATATCGCCTTTAACGTATTTAGCCTGAAGAACGATCTGAAGAAACTTGATCAGCCCGTCAATAAGACTAAGTGGGGTGAGTTTTGAGATTGCATTGATAATAATAGGCGTTTTTCACTGACGGATTTTTACCGTGGTACGTATCTACCACGGAGGTTAGGAGGTATCAAACGGACGTCCCGGTAGCTCCGGGATCAGAATAGAGCTACGGCATCCCCTGCCTGTCGTAAGAGGCGACTAAAAGGGGCTTCCGGGGTTGCAGACGGCTAGAGTGGGAGCTCGAACCGTTCGGTCAGGCAATCCCGGGAAGGACGGCGGTATGTGTGGTCGCATACCGTCGTAAAGACTAGACGGAGCGGTAAGCCCAGCCGCCCATCTGGGAGGAGCCCGATGGGGCAACGCGCTCGGAGGATTCCGGTTGAAGTCGTTTCGAGATCCCGGAGTCCTCCTTTTCAGCGCCGAGGACGACCACTGGGGGGGGTTTTAGTGCGGTAAAAATCCCACATAACCCTGGGTCGCTCCCACGGCGTCGGGTACCTTTTGAAGGTTTCCCCCTCGAGAACAAAAAAAAGGAGGTCTCGAACGGAAAGAAACCGAAATTCTGAGCTTACGATAATTGTTGTTCTTCACGGAATTTCTGGCCAGCCAATTTCTACTCGACTTACCTCCCACAATCTTAGAAGCTCCGATTTAATCGCTTGTTACAACAGGCTATCATTTTGTGGAGTCCGTGACCAGAAAGTAGATTCTACACTTTTTTAATACTGTGGCCCCTGATTTCACCCCTGATTAAAAAGTCATTATTATATTAATACGTGAAGCAAAAATTTGTGACGGATTTTTAAGTAATATGCCGCGGACGGATTAGTATGAAATTTTGCACGGTTATAGTGGACGTAGAGAAGGAGTGCAGAATGTTAATATTTTTTTCAAATAATGCATTTTTCATACATAAAATCAACTAAAAACACATTACACACACTGCCTTGCATTTGTCACAAACACATATGTACTTAGTAAATGAAATTATTATATTAATACGTGAAGCAAAAATTTGTGACGGATTTTTAAGTAATATGCCGCGGACGGATTAGTATGAAATTTTGCACGGTTATAGTGGACGTAGAGAAGGAGTGCAGAATGTTAATATTTTTTTCAAATAATGCATTTTTCATACATAAAATCAACTAAAAACACATTACACACACTGCCTTGCATTTGTCACAAACACATATGTACTTAGTAAATGAAATTATTATATTAATACGTGAAGCAAAAATTTGTGACGGATTTTTAAGTAATATGCCGCGGACGGATTAGTATGAAATTTTGCACGGTTATAGTGGACGTAGAGAAGGAGTGCAGAATGTTAATATTTTTTTCAAATAATGCATTTTTCATACATAAAATCAACTAAAAACACATTACACACACTGCCTTGCATTTGTCACAAACACATAATATGTACTTAGTAAATGAAAATGAAAAGACACAACGTCAAGAATGTCACATGACATTTGATTTTTAATTTAAATTACGGTCGAATTTCGGCCGATGCTACGGGTGACTAGTATCTTTAAATTGTTATATCTTTTCACAAAATCAATGTACCCGTGTAATGAAATGTAGGATCTCAGGATATTTGGGCTACAAATAGTTTAATTATTTACATTTAATTAAGTGAATAGTTTTCGTTTGATGCGATTTGAACATACGGACTAAAATCTTAAAAATTATACATGCCTATTCGTAGTCCGCCAAACTTATTTAAATGAATAGATACTGATAGATTAATATGTATAGATGCACAGATTTATATAAAAATCACTCTCCCCAGGTATGACACCATCAACCGTGAACGCGTACTACACGCCAACGAAAAACCAAATAGTATTCCCCGCTGGTATCCTCCAACTACCCTTTTACGATGGCGACAACCCCAAGAGTGTGAACTACGGAGCCATGGGGGTGGTCATGGGGCATGAGCTGACACACGCGTTCGATGACCAGGGCAGGGAATATGATCGGTAAGTTTTTAAAGTAGCAAACAAGCATGCAGTCCACCAGATTGTGGCAACTACCCATGGATACCTGTAATCAATAGTAGGATGAGGGTGTGGCTCCTACCTGAGGACCACGGAAGCGTTGCTTCTCCTGCCATAGGTTTTATTTTAACCAACCGAAGTAGCAAACGAGCATCCGCCTGTAAGTGGTCACTGCCCCCGATGGACGTCTGTAATCGACTTCATACAGAACATGGGTTCCATCTGAAGTCCATCTCAGATGCGTTGCTACTCCTGAGGTCTATGATGGTCGCCTCATGTGAAAGTATGCCGTAACATAGTGCCGTTACTCACCTGCAAACTTTATGTTCTGACACAGTAGCATTTAAAACTACTATTATAAGGCGTTTCTTCCTATTTAAGCCATAGAGCGTTCTACTACCTATTCAATTCTAGTGCCATTATGAAAGGATATTAAAGGTGGTAGAACCAGTGTAGTTCGACCGGGGAAGTACCACCGCCACATTTCTAGCGTGAAGGATTTCTTGCGTTTCGATAGAAGAGTGTGGTTGCCGACACAATTTATTATGAAACGACCATAAGAGTCCTCGGGAGTAGCAACAACGCATCTGTGATTGACCCATGTTCTGTATGTAGTTGATTACATATAATCATGGGCGGCATTGACCACTTACCATCAGGTAGACTGCGTGCTCGTTTGCTACTTCAGTCAGATAAAAAAAATATGCTCACCCGTGGAGTCGAACAAAACCGTTAACAAGACTATATTATATAGTTTGTCACGACTAGTGATAGTGAAATTCGTCCTCTCTATCGAGAATCTGAAGGCCGAGACGTAGGTACAGATTTTTTTAGTTAGTATTATAAATTATTAATGTATTTTTTTACGGAAACTAATGCATGCATGCATTAGTTTTAGTCTTAAATGCGTGTGAAGTCTAGAACAGTCTAGGACACCCGTGCCTAGTTGTAATGAGTTTAAGATGGTTATGACTAAAATTCATATTTATTTATTACAGATTTGGCAATCTGAACCAATGGTGGAATAACGCGACCATCAATCGCTTCAAACAACGCGCGAAGTGCATACAAAATCAGTACTCCAATTACAGCATGGAAAAACAGAATTTGAACGGAAAACAAACGTTAGGTACGGTTTGCTACATCATTATAATGTAGGGGTTATGTGGGACTTTTATCGCACTAACCCAGGTGACCGTCCTCGGCGCTACAAAGAGGATTCCGGGATCTCCAAAAGAACGCAAGCGGAGTCCTCAGAGCGCGTTTCCCCATCGGGCTGCTCACAGATGGGCAGCTGGGCCCACCGCTCCGTCTGGTCTTTACGACGGTATGCGACCACACATACCGCCGTCCTTCCCGGGATCGCTTGACGGAACGGTTCGAACTTCCACTCTAACCACTCGCAACCGAAAGTCCCTTTTAGTCGCCTCTTACGACAGACAGGAGATGCAATAGCCCCATTCTAATTCCGGAACTACAGGGACAACATCATTATAATGTACTATGACAACATCATTATAATATTATATGATATGAACCGTTTTCTAACGTCTTGTATGTATTAAAAAAATCCACGTAAATTTTGAGGATTCAACATACACTATTTTTTTTTCAAAATGTATAATAATTCAATAAGTGCATACTCTTAGTGAAATCTTGTTAATATTTAAAATACGTCAGTGGTAACTCCATGAGTTAACATGAATGTATATTTTACCATTTAGGGGGGGAGAGTTTGAACCCCCCTAAATCATCCTCCTGGCTATGCCCATGGATGTAGGTATGTGTTTCTTATACTTTCATGCATAAGCCTTTTATCAATTTGGCAAGACCTAAATCGGCACACGCATAGGTCATATTGTTTTTTACACGTAGAGTACCTATTACCTACCGTTAAAGACATGACCGAAGCGGGCGTTTCCGAAAAAATAAACTATTTATACATCTAACTCGTAAAGAATTGGAGAACTTTATAATACAAAAAACTATATAAACAATATGTTTATATATTCCAAGGTAAAATTAAGCGGGTAATAATACGCAATCCTGTTGCTCGCCAAGTGGAACGCGTTTGAAACAAATTTAACGTCCACAGGAGAGAATATAGCTGACAACGGTGGGCTGAAGGCTTCCTTCCACGCCTACCTGGACTACAGTAAGACTGCGCCCGTTAACCTGACCCTTCCCGGCCTTAAGTACAACCACCGGCAGCTGTTCTTCATCTCTTTCGCTCAGGTATTTTATTTTTTCTGTCTAAAATTTTTGCTATCGGACATAGTTTTAAAACGGCTGCATTAATTCCATTTGTTTATGTTATTAACAATTTATTATAGGTACACTTATAATATGCATAAAATAACACTCGTTGTAATGTAAACAGTGCTATTGTAATACAAATCGATTCATTTATCTCTGTATTAATAAGACTGTCGGGCTGACTTCATTTGGACGATGCCTTATCGTTATAGAACATTACTAGCTCATACTCGCGGCTTCGCCCACACGGTCACAGGGAATTAACATTAGCATTTGGTAGCGTGATTCAGAACTTGGAAATGATTTTTTCTAACGCCATCTATTAACGTCTGGAACTACTAAATATGTACCAATTTTATCAAAACATCGATATTCTCATCGGAATGAGAGAGCGCGGTAAAAAGTAGCCTACGTCTTTCTCCGTCCTCTCTTCCGTCATCTCCCAACTTATTACTATTTTTTGTGAACAAACCGCCAAGTAATTTGCCTAACATCAACTCAGATGATTATTACTTCTTTGATTCGCGCCAAACAAACCAACAGATTATATTAATTTTAACTAATACGGGCAACCCTGCAGCTAACGTCACTTTGACATTTAGCTTCCTAAAGTACAGTGAACCACAAAATACTATTTTAAATTATTAATTTTTCTAAATGACAAATGGTCGATGAAATAAATTAACGTATTATTTTACGACATGTGGTCCTAGAATAAATCCGTTATAAAATATTATGATATTATTATATATTACTAAGCAATAATCAATTAACATATAATTTCTCAGGTATGGTGCTCGGCGATGACTAAGGAATCGACTAAAATGCAAATCGAAAAAGACGATCACACCGTCGCTAAATACCGAGTGATTGGTCCTATTTCCAATTTACCGGAATTTTCGAAGGAATTTGAGTGTCCCTTAGGATCTCCCATGAATCCTAAGCACAAATGCGAAGTATGGTAAGAGGTGGAAAGACGCCAAAAGGTTATAAAATATAACCTTATTTCTAGATCTAACCGCTAAAGAGCTTTAGCAATGCTGGATATATATATCGCAGCTAAAATATGTGTAGAAGGTGTGTGAATAGAGAGTAAAGTAATTAATGGACTCGTTTTGTGTAACTTTTTTGTATTTTTGCTTATCATATTTAAAGTAAACTTGTGTATGTTTTCCAAAAGATTTATCTATATTTGATTTATGATTTAGTTATATTTTAAGGAGCTCGATGAAAATTCGTATATAGAATAGTATCTATAACAATGTTTTTAACTAATATATTTGTGAACAAAAGCCTCATAATTACTTTATTCTTTGACTATTCTTCTAAAGATAACTGATGGATATTTAAAGCTATTCGCGAGAGCTTAGCAAGTGTATCAGAAAACGGGTATATAATAGGTTGATAAAAAGTTATTAATCCTTTTTCGTTTAAAGTTTGATGTAGTATATAGGATATAAATATATAGATAGCTGTTTAATTATATAGTAATACACTTGATTATACGGAATCGGAGAAACGCATAAAATAAATTATTAAAGTGTATTGATTCAATTTTGTGCTACAAGCCTTCAACTATTTGTATGGAAAAATTCAAACTTCTTTGTTATGAGGTGAAAGGGGGCAACCTACTTTGAGAACGCTTACATAATGAAAGCTTTCTTGTAATTTTACTCGAAATGTAACTAAGGACAATAGATTTGACTCGAAAGTTATCGTGTAAACTTTATTTTGACGTTGCATTGATTTTTTTTTTCAAAGTTCTTATGCCATAGCCAGAAATTGACTTAGATAAGTGGTAATCACAAACAACTGGCGCTGACATGTAACGGTAATAAAGTATATAAATTATTTATGTAAGTATTGTAGAAGAGGGAATATTGTGTTGTTGTAAGGTATACCTATTTTAATGTGCCAGTTTTTATGTAATCGTCGTATCGCAGAATATGCGATACAAATAAAATTATGCACCCATTAATTTAATAAAACTGTAGAGTTGTTTGTTTATATACCTATTTATTAAATTTAAGCCAAGGTTGGTATTCATGATAAGGTAAAGGAGAATAGACACGTAGTCAACATCCACTTAAAATTTTTCTATTATCTATTATTATCTATCTTAAAATTGACTATTTCAAATGAAAAATCTATTCATTTGAAATAGTCAATTAACAATTATCCACTTCTATAAAAAATATCCCGAAAATGAGGATGATATTCATAATAATTGATTAGAAGACTTCAAAACGCTGCTGTTATATTAAATTGATGGGTATTTCTCATATTTCAATGTACGTTTATTACAATAATCATAATCATTAGAATATGTACTTAATCTTAAGTGAAGTTAATATTTAAAGAGCCCATAAGTACAGTCAGCAAAAAGTACCTAGGTTTTATTCGAGTGACTTGTATTTAATCATTATTATATTATTCATACAATATATTTATTATATTATATTAAGTGTCTATTTAATGAACCGAGTAATATTAATGGAACCTATAATTTGTTGTGGCAGCATGGTATTTTTATAGTTATGTTAAATGAAACCAGCATTTAGTGAGTAGGCACAATTTTATAAAGTAATGTAAGTGTAGATAAATATGTATATGTGTTTTTCGCTGATAAAATCTAATTTAAGTTACAGGATTGCTTAAACTGGGGATATTTGAGTGAATAATTATATTATATAGTAATTGGTAAACTTATAAATGACATACAACCTTAATACATTTAAATAACAATCTTAAAATGCTTTGATCTTTATAAAACTTTACTATAAATAGAAATTAATAGTGTCATCGAATAAATTTATAATACGCGTAGTAAATTTAACATACATATTGTGATAGGTGTGTAGATGTTTTGGTTACAATTATGTATTAGATTAGTATGTATTGTATCGCTTATTGCAAAATGCTAATAGCTAATTAAATTTTGATTTAAAAGGGATAATATTTTTATTTAAATAAAGAGAGAAAAAAGAAATATTTTTTCAGTGTTGAAGTATAAACATTCATATTTTGGGGCCAACTCAAGTCCATAGCCATGACTTTGTACCTTCAGTTTAGGTAAATATATATAATGTCGGTCTCTGACAATTTGCCTTCAGAAGGATTGTAACAGAATAAATTAGAATTCTATTCGTAATAGTCAGGAGTGACTTTTTCGTAACATCCAACACACGCCTTAATTACATTGCGATATTTCAAATTTTAACGCAAAGAAATAAATTATTTATTTTGTTGCATATTGAAATATTAGCGTAAATATAATTAAACTATATTTAAAAGTTTAATATAAAAATTGTTTAAAATTATTACTGTATTCAGAAACTTAAATTCTATAATATTTCGCCATAAATAAAGTTATGAAAGTACAATATAACTTATTAGATATTAATAATCCAAATTGTAAAAGGATGACAATAATTTTTGTCTCTTGATGTCCCCAATTTTTTCTGCGTGATCCGTGTCACAGTTTTATAACATTATCGTAGCATTCATGTAGACTGTCCTTTTAGAATCCATTTATTCAGTAATAAATATATTTATTTCATATACTTCATAAATTTAAGAGTAGTAGCAGTTATTATATCAGGGCTTATGCACTTATTATAAAATACCAGTCGATCTATTTAAATTCATTATTCATATCAATACTCTAACTGTAATTTTAACAATTCTAAAGATTCTAATAATTTTATATAAATTTAGATAAATTGACAATGACATAGATTTTATTCTGGTGCCCAATTGTTTTGATTACCGTTTACAATCAATTAAATTTGCTTCGAATATTTGTACTTCAGTAATATGGTTACCGAAAATGCTCCTTTGCATTTTAAATATGGTCTCAATGGAGCCCAAGTTGGATTGTGTTTGTAAACGGTAATTTGACAATTATTAATTTGTATCAGAAATATTTATTAATATTCACAACATGCATTGCCATTGTGGACGCTATACTGTATGTACCATATAATATCATTTTAAAGTATTGTAACATGCTCCAGTACCCTTAAAATATTTGCTATAGTTACTAATTTTATACTAGGATGGTTTGGTACATACAGATTGGGCGTAATATAGCGCTTAGCGCTACCATGTCCGTGTAATACAAAGCTTTTGTAATCATTAACAAAATCCATCTGAGAGGTATGTATTACAATAATTTATCTTGAATTTTAGTTTTTTTTTATATATACAACAATACAAAGCCAGTATTATATCACCAAGAAAAATAATTTAACTATAGACAGTATTAGAGTGTGAAGATGTATTATGTATTTTGCAACAATTTGTATAAAAGTAGAAACTAGTCATCCTCTGTACCTAGCCAAGTGTTAAAAATCTTTTGAGTAACTTTTAAGCTTTATTAAATGAAATAATATATTACTTTAAGTTTAAGTTTTAATACTTGTATAATGTTTTATTTTACAAACTTTAAAAAATTGCTTTATATGTTTTGATCAAGTTGTGTACACACAAACGTATATTATTTTTGACTGATTTGTTGTATGCGAGTTTAATTATGTGTAATAAATAAAATTGTGTTAAAATCCTCAATCGTGATTTCTTTCATTTTAAAATACCTTTCCCTAGCTACTCCTCTACGATGCGAGATGCATGTGTGATATGTGCGAATTTTATATTTTTAGCAACAGACACGTAAGATTCAGCCGTTATTAGCCATTGATAGAATAAAATATATTACATTTCCCAAAGGCACTTTGTAAAAGTAATTGTATCCAGTCATGGAACTCCGAATAGCGAGTAAGTAATAAATAATTAAATATCATAACTCGAAAATGCCATCACAGGATTTCAACAATCGTTCTAAAAGTTATGATAAAGCATGTAGTGTAGTGGGTTCCCTACGTAAAATCGATACACTAATTACCGATTTTCATTTCAACGAAAACCATTGATCGATTGCTCTATTGATCGATGCCTTATTAGAACAAAGCTTTAATTAAGTGCATGTCATTTTACTCTTTGATGTAGTGGAAACATAATAACAAAATCAATCTGCTGTTTTATTATGCGTGACTGTACTTGATTATTGTTGTGCTGGCACTCGGCAGTGTTGCCTTAAGAAAAAAAATGATATTGCATATAATGTTCTTCAATGTCTAATTCAATTCAATTTATATTTTTTTTGTATATTTTATTACAAAAATAACAAGTATTCAGTTATTTTCAACATTTACAATACAGCCGAAATTAACTTTAATTATTTATCATATTGTCATCAGTCATTGATGACATTTGATTAGGTTTTTTTTGAAAAGTTTTTATAAAATATTGCGAGTAAAGTCCACAATTAAAGTATTTGCTCTAGATGAATCCATAATTTTATATCATAATAATATCTTTGTTATTTATTTTAAATACCTGTTTTTTCGCCATCTAAGATTTGTAAAACCATAATTCTCAAAATTACTTGTCATTGTTGGTATTGTCATATTTTCAAGATGGCCGAAGCTTGAAAATATTACGTGGAAACGCATTGCTGCGCTTTTTTAAGATTGATAACGTAAGAAGTAAACTTAAAAACATTTCTGATCGTTTTTGCCGCGAATGTCAAATTTATAGGCAAACAAGTTTTTGAAATGTTTTAAAGAAGTGCAAATTATACTGTAATCTTTTCGTTCGTAGAGAAAATCATATATTTGTTTTACTTGTAAAGGTGATATACTTCAGCCATTAGCATTTATGATTTCATGTTCTGTTTGTTTTAAATGATCTTTTTTGTGATGTGTAGAGAAAGACACTGAAAATGGAGCAAATTGTAATAAAAACAGAAGTACAACCAAATGGGGATATATTATTGTTCTATGTTGACGGTGAGTAGTTATTTATTAATAAGGAGTCGTATATTTTACTTGTTTGTTAATCCCTTTTAGGTTAGGACTTATAATTCAATATAATAAGTTCGTATCTCTCACACGTCCATACAACAAACAATTTTGTTATATGGACTTATGAGAATTTTACACCTAAGGATGTAGCGACAGCTTTGTTTAAAGAGTTACTCTACCCTAACCATCCCTACCAAAAGTGGTGATTGGAGCAAAAAAGGTCGATTAGTTTGAAATTTTGTCTTACTGTATAAGGAGTTCAGAATAGACTTTGAAATTTGGAAAATTATTGCCAAAATAGACTATTTGCAAGTACCTTTTTTACCTTTAAATTACTCTAATAAAATACAGGTGTAGAACCAGTGTAGTTCGACTGGGGAAGTACCACTACCACACCTATTTCTAGCTAGAAGCGTTTCTTGCTTTTCAATAGAAGGGTGTGGTTTTATATGAGGCGACCATGATAGTCCTCGGGAGTAGCAATGCATCTGTGATTGACTTCAGATAGAACCCGTGTTCTATTTGAAGTTGCTCACCGATGTCCATGGGCGGCAGTGTCCACTTACCATCAGGTGGACTGCAAATCTTAATGCAGTACTCACATCCTGGTAAAATTATTGAATTGATATTTATTTGTATTCAATATTGATAATATTGCTTAACAAATAGAGTGGTTGTGCTGACCCATTAGTTAAATTTATTGGTTGATGGTTATATTTATCATCTCTACTGTCAACCAATTATTGTTCCACTGCTGGACACGGGTCTTCTATCAGAATTAGAGAGTTGTAAACCATGGTCCGCTGTGCTGGCTTAGTGCGAATTGCTAGATTTCACACTCCCTTGACAACATATTAAACAAAACTCAAGTGTGTAGATTTCCACACAAACATTTCCTTTCACCATAAAGGTGTGATAATAATTTAAATATGCACATATTTTTTTAAATCAGTGGTACATGTGTGATTCAAACCAATACTCCATTACTGTATTAAATTCACCACACCTGGTATAGTTTTTATTGAAAGCAGGTGGTGTTGATTTCGCCCGGGTGATGATGTGCATTTTTACACCTTTTAGTACTAAAACTATTATAAATATTAATAAATATTAATATAAATGAGGTGTTATTGTTATGTTGCATAAATGAGGTATGTAGTATCATAAGTTAATTTTTCCTTTCAAAATTATTGCAGAGAGCAAAAATGAGGAGTCAGAAGATACGGCAATGGAAACTGTGGAACAATCAGATCAGTATCTACAGAATAATGCAGTTGTGATGCAAGAAGATAAGTATGTTATCGAAGAAATAGATGAATCAGAAGATATAGCTAAAGTTAACTTAGATTCAACTCAGGAATGGATTGAAGAGGAAACAAAAAAACTCCTCATTTTTTACACTGATAATAAAGAAGCCTTTCTCAGTGGAACCACAAAAAGAAAACATCTATGGGATGTTGCGTGTAGGACTATGCTACATGGCAAAAACCATATTTCTTGTGAATCAAAACTCAAGGATTTGATGAAAAAATATTCTGAAGTAATTGCTGAGAAGCGAAGAGGTGCGCATGTTTTATGGCCATATCTCACAATAGCACATCATGCTTTTTATGACAATGATTATGCTAAAACACTTATCAAAGAACAGATAAATGAACTGAGGCAAGTAACAACAAATGTTTCTAAGAATGGTCAAAGTAATGAGGATGGTATTTTAGTTGTAAAGAAAGTCAACAATCGCACAACTACAGATGAGAAAGTGGAAACTATGCTTAATTTATATTTGAAACACAGGAAATCATTTCAAAAGCATGAATCCCAAAGAGGTCTGTGGGAGCTAATTGTATGTGAAATGGGGGAACAAGATGTGGATTATTGGCACAGACGCTTCTTAAATTTCAAACAGCATTACATAAGGATGTTGCATAAACAGAAGGAGAGTGGTTCACAAAGTATTATTTGGCCATACATGAAAGTTTTTAATCAAATCTTTCAAAACGATGAGGAGTTTCATCGCAAGTTTTCACCAAAAGGAGATACTGTGCAAAAAAATAATGACAATATAGAAGTTGAGGCAGTAGATGAGAACTCTTGGAGTGATATGGAGAAAACATACCTTGTTAAGTATTGTTTTGATTGTTTCCATGAATTCCAGGATCCTACAATACCTACAACGTTTCTTTGGAATGAAATTGGTCGATTGCTTGACAAAAAACCAGATGACTGTAAAGAAAAGTATAATGAGCTTAAGGATTTGCATGTCGAGAAACTAATGAAGGGAGCATACAATTTAGCAGAGCGGGTACCAATGGATATTGTTTTGGACAATATTATTGCTAAAGAAACTGAATTAGAACTTGAAAAAGGTCAGAAACGAACAGAGCAGTTCATGGCATGGAAAACAGAGCAAGTTGACGAATTAGTTCAATATTTTTATGATAATACTGAAATGCTTAAAGATCCCGTTTGTTATTACGTTTCATGGTTTGTTCTTGCAAAGAAATGTAATAGAAGTTGTCAGGCTTGTCAAAAACAGTGGGAGCATCTAACCTCTCTATATAAATCTATATTGAACGACAAAAAAGAGAATCCAGACATGTTAATTGATTGGAGATACATAGAATTGTTTGATAGAATATTTGATTATGGGATGGCTGTAGACTTATTGGACGGTTCTGAAAAGTTAAAAGCGCAAACTCAAATGCAATCTGGAAAAATTGGGGGTGAGTATAGGATATAATAAAGATGCATTATTGTGACATTTTTACTGTAAGAATCTTGTTGGTTCTATTGTTGCTGCACAAACACACACCATTTGTGGTCCCAACCCATTAATGTCCCACTGCTGGGCATGGGTCTTCTCTCAGAATGAGAGAGTTTTAGGCCATAGTCCACAGCAATGGCGAAGTGCGAATTGGTGGAATTTACACACCTCCAAGAACTTTTTTCTTTTAACGAACTTGGTGTGTAACTGTGTAGGTTACATTACGATGTTTTCCTTCACCGAAAAGTAGTTATAATTAATTTCTAATATGCACATTATTTAGAAAAATCTGTGGTGTGTGCATGAGTTTGAACCTCGGACCTCCAGACCGAGAGGGCAAGTGTCAACCATTAGGCTATCACTGCCGGCTAAGTATCCATGACACAGCACAAAATCCTAGGTTGGGGGCTATGAGATATGACTGTAGAACAAGTAGGGGAGTATACGAGTACCAGTCACATAAGTTTCTAGACTGAAGCTTTCATTATGTTTTACTGGTAGGGTGTGGTTGCCGGCTCACTTGCATATGACACATCCTAATGCTCTGGAGTTGCAACATACATATATATACTTGATTATGTATAGACTATGTATAGAACTATGATTGACTATCTATAGAACCTCTGTTCTACACGAATTTTACATATGTCCAGGTGCCAAATACCATCATAATGACTGCTTATTGACTACTTTAATGTAATGAAAAACATTTGTATTGATTTGTTGTGATCTAAACAACAACAGCTATACTTTCATTAGTTCGAAAAGGGTGTAGCAGTGTGCTAAGTTAATCATTAGTTCATTTTTTTATGTTATAAAATTGAAGTAACAAATAAGTATGCAGTCCATCTGATGATAAGTGGTCACTGCCGCCAAAGGATATGTGTAAATTTAATATAGAATCTTTTTTTTATGCAAATAAGTATAAATAAAAATTTCATGCAGTACTCAAGTATTATTTTAATTGGTCTTTCAGTAAAGAAAATTACAATAAAAGATATGGATGACAGCAACAGTGTTGAAAATTGCACTGGAGATGAAGAAACTTATGACGAAAAAGGTTTTGTAAAGTATTCGAAGAAGCAAACCGGGGATACAAAGGCATTTAAAATTCTAGAATTCTATCTGAAACATAAGCATAAGTTTTCATCATCCCAATATAAGAGGGTGGCACTGTGGGAGACACTGTCGAAACAGATTGGAGTGCCGGCTACTGAATGTGCTCATAGATTTAGAAACTTCAAACAAGTTTACAAGGCATATGTTAAAAGAGAGATTAGTAAGCCAGAGAAACCAATACTCTGGCCATATTATCCGTTATGCAAGAAAGTTTTTGGATACAGATCGATCAAGGCCAAGCTTAAAAATGAGCTCAAACAAGAATCAGATGATGAAGATTGGTCCGCGAAGGATATTAAAACGTTAATCAGTTTCTTCGCGCGTAATTTTCACGATTTACATGACAAAATTGGAGATAGTAGTCAGTGGGCACAAGTGGCCACAGAATTAGGAAGATCAAACACTGCTTGCAGCGATAAGTTTATGGAATTGAGAAAGTCTTACCGCAAATTGAAGACAATGAAAACGCGTAATCCTCACGTGAAGGTGTCGTGGAAATATTTCAATCTGATGGACGAAATATATACGAGCGAAGGAGCCAGTAATTTGTATGAAGATATACAGGTTGCTGAGGAAGATGAATTGGGAACAGAAAATGATATCAAAGAAGAGTTAAATGGTGAGTTTTTTTTTATAATGTAGAAGTATGAACTACAGTCTAATTGGTAAGTTGTTACTGCCCTCCATAGATATCTATAATTAACTAAAGTTGGAATGAAACACCATGATCAATTAGAACACGACCAAGTGTGCACAGTGAAAAGTTATTATCCTTTTTGATGACTAAAAACAAGAGGAAGGAAGTAAAGTCTATAATTTTGGAATTAATGTGTTTTAATCAAGTTGTTAGCCTGTATGTCAATGGACATAATATTTTTTTACGTAGATTTAATACTATTTACGCTTAGTATTATAATGGATCAACATTATATATACAATAATATGTGTTAATTTTCAGATGAAGACTACACAATTATATTTATACCAGAAGGTGAAGATCAAGAAATGCAAGACCTAAGTAACACCGAGTACATTGAAATGGAGGATGGCGAGAATATTGTTGAGGAATATCCACAAGAAATAGAGAGTGAGATTGAGCAAGATACTGCAAATATTAAACAAGTTGTAGATAAACCGGCTTTAAAATGGACAAAACGATCCAAAAAGCGACTTGTTATCCTCTACCTAAATTATTTAAGAACTCACAAAGGCAAAGAGATTAAACCTAAAGAAATGTGGACGGAAATAGCAGGGAAGTTCGGTGACAGAAAACCTATTACGTGCAAGAAAATGTTCTTAAAACTTAAAGAGAGGCACAAGCAAGCAGTTGCAGAGGACTCAACTAATCCAAAAACGCCATATTTTACATTATTCGAGAAAATTCTCTCAATAAAACCGAAGTTTGCGAGAATTAAGAATAAAAGTGGAGAGGATAGGACGTATAAGGACTATCCGATAGATGACACGAAAGTCGAGATGGCATTGAAGTACTATTTGCAAAATATCGATGAATTTATAAGCCCTAAATTCGAGAAGAAGTATCTATGGACAGAGCTAGCTAACTACATCTCTGAGCCAGTCTCAAAGATTTTTAACAAAGTCAATTTCTTGATACAATTCTACAAGAGTAATACTCTCGAAGCTGAAAACACACGTTTTGGGGAAATTTTGAAGGAGATTTTCATTAAGGAGAGTTTACTTAATGACGTTCCGATTGACAATAAACCTGTTGAAGAAGAGGTAGAATATTCTTGGACTGATGATGAAATTGAAATTTTATTGACTTGGTACTTAGCACATTTGGAAAAATTCAAGAATCCAAAATTCGTAAGAAGCTACCTTTGGATGGAAGCGTCTGATATATTGAAGAAGAGCCCATGGGCTTGTTCTAACAAAATGTCTGAAATAAGAACCCAATATAGAACAATGGTGAAGGAAAATTCTGAGGGGCTGAACGATTGGAGGTTCTCGACGTTATGCCAAAGAATTTATGGAACGGGCAAAAAGAATCCCGTGAATGCAAGTTAAAACTTTATGCAGTGTGAAAGCTCCCAGCTTTTATAAGTTTACTAGCTGTCCCGGCAAACGTTGTTTTGCCATATAAAAAATAAAAAAAAATGTTAAGGGTGGACAACCCTTAAGGGGTATGAAAAATAGATGTTGGCCGATTCTCAGACCTATTGAATAAGCATATAAAATTTGGTAAAAATCGGTCAAGCCGTTTCGGAGGAGTATGGTAACAAAAACTGTGACACGAGAATTTTATATATTAGATTTGGGACATACCTTCCCTGATAACAGTTACTGGACTATTGATGTCTGCAATAAACGGATAATGGGGTACAACCTATTATTGTCCTATTGCTGAGCATGAGTCTTCTCTCAGAATTAGAGAGTTTTAGGCCATAGTCTACCGTGCTGGCCAAGTGCAAATTGGTGGACAAACGGATAATATTGCAGGAATTTTTTGCTACCCTTGCTTTGAGTCCTTTATTCGCCATTCAAAAAGATTAATGGAAAAAGAGGTTATGGTGCTATTATTAACATAACATTTCTATTGGAAAGGTGGTGCAATCAACATGTTTCTATTGGGGGCGCTAATATTGCCATACTTGTTCCGTGAAGCAGTTTTGGGTTTTGGTATAAGGTTGTACATGTTGGCTGACTAACATATTTACTTCTTTTGAAGCAGCAATGACCTGTAATTTGCTTCAAGTAGAACATCTCGCATCCTCGGTGGGACAAGGGCACAAGTGCATTCTTTACAAATTTTCCCTACAAGAACTTAACGATGTTGTTGCCAATATTGATAAAAAACGGACGAATTGGACAAAAACACCATCGACTTCTGTCGAAATGAGATGGAATTGAATGGCTGACTTTGTTCTATTAGACAGTAGGATGTCTTTAAAGCACTTTGGCATTCATAAGTCCATTTCGTAATTTTTGCGTTTTATGCCCTTGTCCTGCCGAATGTGCGATCTGTTCTATAACATTTGAGTGGTCACAAACGTCCATGGACAGCAATGACCATTTACCATCATTGATTGCAAGGACGCGTTTGCTGCTTCCTTATCTTAGTCTCCATTTCAGGATATGATGTAAAAAAAGAGCAAAAATATACTATTTTTATCCTTAATATTAGAACTTTGTTGTTTGATTGCATTGGCGCTCAGATGATAAAGAGTTTTAATCTACATTTTAATTTCTCGTCATCCCATTATTGTCCCACTGCTGGGCACGGGTCTTCTCTCAGAAGGAGAGTTTTAGGCCATAGTCCACCGCGTTGGCCAAGTGCGAATTGGTGGACTTCACACACCTCCAAGAACTCTTTTTTTTTAAAGAACTCTCGGGTGTGTAGGTTTCCTCACGATGTTTTCTTTCACCGAAAATCAGTGATCATTTTCTAATACGCACATAAATCAGTGGTGGGTGCCTGGGTTTGAACCTCGGACCTCCAGATTGAGAGGGCAAGTTAAACAATTTAATTTAGTTCTCTATAATCATCTTTCACTCATATATAATCAACCCAAGGAATGTTATGTGGTAGACTGTGACGAGTGACAACTGACAACTTAAATAATGTAATTAAACAAACCTTATTTAATGTAAGGTAGAAAATGTATTAAAAAAAAAGATTCCTAATGGCAAGACGTGAAAGGCTCTATATTATATCCATAGTTAATGAAGTTTTGTAGTTAAGTAGGTTTAATAACTTGAATATGGGTTATCTATAGTGTCTGACTAAAACCGTGTAAAGCAATATATTGTAAATAGCTTGAGTGCTTCTGTAGTGTAATTATGAAATTGTATTTCCTTTACATATTATTGTAAGGTTAGTCGTTGTACATAATAAACATTTCAAAAAAATCCTCTTTGTTTTTATTATTATTAACCTATTTCGTGTATTATTTGACTAGAATTATTAACTAAATTGGAACGATCTTATTTCCAAAGTTTATGTCATATTCTAGGAGATTGGCAGTAAGCGGATTGGCTTTGGCTAGGAAACACGATGATTGTCAATGAAAATATGTGTGTGTGAGATTTGAACATGTTGAAGATCTTCGCTATGTTGTACTGCTACCTCAAAACAAAAAAAATAAGCGGCTTTCGCAGAAAGCCACTGAGCCCACAGAGGTAGAATCGGGAATTCAACCTCTGGTCAGTGCGTTCTGCATGCACATCTCATGAGGGACACCACTGAGAGGGGCCCCTCCCTCTCGGGATGTGGCTGGCGTTAACACCGTTCGGAATGGTAAGTGGTCACTGCCATTGAAGGACATCCGATTGATCTGATTGGCAGAATCTTTCGGGATGTCGGTCACAAATTCTGTTCCTAAAGTTTAGCAGTTTAGCTCGACAATGTGGCATTAGTCTGTGTTGTCTAGGAAGCAATATTGTAGTACTTAATATATCGGTAATATTGGTGAGGTAAGTCATTTTATTGCGCGTTTACGAGCCCTTATAGCACATGAGTATCAAATGCCTATGAGCATGAAATGGCCCAAGGTCTCTCTCGCTAAAGTCGGTCACAAACCGGCTAATCTTATTACGGGCTGTGTAAGCCCTTTCGAGTAGTTTCGAGGAATCGTTTGGTAAATTTCCGTTACCAGCTGATCTAATGAGAGGCAGTCTCATCTTGCTGTTCGTCTGTTTGACTGTCTGTCTTGTATTTAAGGATAATAGTGTGCTTTGAGAAGTGAAGGTAGCTGGTTGAAATTTAAACAGTTTCCATAGATTTGTTATTTTATACCGTAAATTTAAACAAACAAAAGAAACGGATAAAAAAATAAGATATTTCTAATATCTACCTGTTTGTTGTTTGTTTTTACTCTATTATTAAAACGGTGGGTACTGAATACGAGCTTCGACTGTAGTAACTCAGCAGCAGTTGCGAAATACATATAAAAACAATCATAATCTTCAGATGTTTTTTTTTGATTGGCACAAAATGTAATCTTTTGAAAAATTGCCTTTTTATATCACAATTGCATGATCGCCACCGTAGGTCCTATTGTTTCTTATGCGCGAAAGATGTCGCTTACGGACACTTTTAATTTAGAAACACTTTAAAATATTATATACCTAAATGACTAGGTTAAGATATTTTGACATGATTTAAAGTCAATAATGAACTAAAATTCTAACTTCCTTTTATAACTAACACATAGGTACTTAGAATTGCTTACTTAATTAGGTACTTACTTACATGTAGAAACAAATTAGCAATGCCTACAGAATATACACGTGTCTTTTCCAGTTACGTTGTTATTTTTCTGCCAGTACATAAACAGTTAAATAAATCTATTTATCTATTTTTATTTTCTATTTAGATATAAATTTTCGTGTCAAGCAACGCTTGTTGAAATCGCTCTAACTCCCGCGTCCGCTGATTGTAGAACCGTCCCTTATTACAGGCATCTATTTCAGTAGTATAGCGCACCGCTAATGGTTTGCGCGTTTCGCGTAATTTAAACCATGTGGACAGATAAATATAATAAACATTTTATACGCAAATTACTTAATTTTGTGACAGTGACCGTAAATTTACCTACATTCGTGTAAAAGTGATTTTTTTTAATAATTAATAATCTTTAACGTATGTCGTAAAAATAATCAACGAATTATTGACGATGATTAAGGTAACTTTTACTGGATAACCTAATAATAAAAAAAATAATCATGTTATAATAGCTTGATATAAATAAAAATAATATTCAAGGTGTAATTTAATTTAAGACTAGTGTATAGATTTTTTTATAAATATGTGATAAGGTTTCCGTGTTCAAATGTTTTAACTTACATATTTCGGACGCTTCTATTATATTACAAACTATGTAGATAAAATAAAAATTAATCGATAAAATGATTAAGTATAAATAAATTCTCAAGGTAAAATTGCATTTCTCTGCTAGGTAAGTACATGACATCGACGTTAACGTAATTTATGTAAATTTAATTTAATACAATTTTAAGTATGTTAGCGAGACATTTTCAAAACCGTTGTAAAAATACACTTAGTGGCGACTGTGGCAGACATTTTTCCACGTTTGTTAGAGGGAGCCACTAACGCAAAGTTAAAATGAAGGAAAGGTATATTATTAAAGCTGATCTATCTTTTATAGTCTTTTATAATTATGTCACTATACTATTTACAATGTTAGTTAACAAAATATTGCTCCCGTAAGCCTACTACGGGGGATCGTCCATGTAGTGCCGCGTTCATAATTATCTAGGGGGAAACCTTCAAAAGGTACCCGACGCCATGCGAGCGACGCAGGGTTATGTGGGATTTTTACCGCACTAAAACCCCCCCGGTGGCCGTCCTCGGTGCTAATAAGGAGGACTCCGGGATCTCGAAACGACTTCAACCGGAATCTTCCGAGCGCGTTGCCCCATTTGGCTGCTCCCAGATTGGCGGCTGGGCCCACCGCTCCGTATAGTCTTTACGACGGTATGCGACCACACATACCGCCGTCCTTCCCGGGATTGCCTGACCGAACGGTTCGAGCTCCCACTCTAACCTCAACTCATAATAGGGCTACTGTATCTAAGGCCTGTCGAAAGATGCGGCTAAAAGAGGGTTTCCAGTGATGTGGATGGCAAGAGTGAGAGCTCGAACCGTCCAACCAGATAACACCGAGAAGGACGGTGGTATGTGCGGTCGTATACCGTTGTAGGGAGCAGACGATTCAGTGGGCCCAACCGCTAATTGGGAGGATCCCAATGAAGCAACGCGCTCAGAGAACTCCGGTTGCGTTCCTTCAGACATCCCGGAGCCCTCTTCATAGCGCAGAGGACGGCCATCGGAGTCCCCTGCGTCGGTCCCTCGAAGTCGGGTACTTTTTGTGATGTGGCTGTATTTGTCGATATAGCGCAGGTCTTCGACCGGGTTTGACGCAAGGCCCTTCTCGCGAGGTTTCCATCTTACGGGCTTCCTGAGACGCTATGCAAATAGACAGCTTTTTGCCTAATTGATAAATCAAGGTCGTATTCGAAAGGTGTTGCTCAGACAAGGCCCATTAACGCCGGTATACCTCGAGGCTCTTCTTGCTCCCATGCTGTTCATTCCGCATATAAAATAACATGTTGCAAGAAATCGGCACCATAGATATACCGGTCGTGCGAATACCTCTCGGTCACTTGTAGAAGAAAACAAAATCTGACTTGTGCCTTATTTGAGACCTGTCTGGAGCGGGTCTCGACATGGAGTTCACTTCTGCGCGGTTACCGATAAAAAACTCAATTGTCATGGCGCCAACACTGGAGCGCTATGACATGGGCTTCTTCAAAAAGGTACGAAAAGAACATTTTAAAGTCGGCGAAACATTGGCAACTCCTCTGTTGCTACAAAAGTCCGTAGGCGACGGTGATTACCTATTTCTCATTAGGTAACCCGTCGGCTTTATCGTTATGTTTAAGTATAAAAGTATTATGCCTATTTCGGTTAGCGTCAGGAAACCTGGACCAAGCCCGTATTTTTTTGTTTGGAGACTTTTAAGATTTAATACCCTTTTGATACTATTTAACACCTAAATTAAATTATTTAGTAGGTACCTCGACGAGCAGTGAAAAAACATGAAAAGAAAGTGGCCAGACATTCTGACGTCAAGTTGTCTGGACCACATTTTTTCACAAGGTTGGAGACAATATATCTTAATTGATTATTTGTAAAATAATAATAAATTTGTAAAATTTAATACCTGAATATATATATTTCCATAAATTTTTTGGCGTCCCAGGAAAAAGTTACGGATGAATGAAATTCTTAAGGGAAAAAAACTTTTTATCTTAATATCATTATTATATCATAGATAATAATTAGACATGACACATTTATATAACGTAAACAGTTTGTGTAATTTCGTGAGTCCTGTTTATTTTAAATATAAAAACAAGAAACGAGCATGCAGTCCACCCGATAGTGTGGCAGTCTTTTTCCAAAAATAATGCAATAACCGTCATTTTAGCAAAATTGAGGTGTTTATGTGGTAATTGCATCAAAATAAAGTTATCTACACGTAGATATAAGAAAAAGGTTTTTTAGCTTTTTTTATAGAAAGTCTCTCATTCTACGTTTATAGAAAAAACGGCAATAGCCATAGAAAAAATTAAAATGTTGACTATAGCTAGCTTCAGGGTGTCGGTCTTTCATGACGGCGCGCGCGATAAAAAAATACTCTCATCATTTTCCCCTTACGTGTCAAATAAGTATAATTTCAGAAAACAATATCTAAACGACAAAATAATAGACCAATCGTAATCATAATAATTCAAAAGACGACGATACTAATAATATCAAGAACTTATTTATTACTTGTTCATGAGCACTTGGACGCTTTAGTCCGGTCAATTTAGACACAAAAGTAGTGGTCAAATATGACCTGTTACAAGCGTCTACCATACTACCAAACGTCTCAGTTTTGCTTTATTTGCAATAAGCATTTAACTGAAGATAAAACAGTTGTTGATAAAACACCTGGATCGTGGTATTCCAAATTTAATCGAGGCTGGTGTTGCGAGACAGGTTCACCAATTCCCACTTGGCCATCGCGGTGGACTATGGCCGAAACTCTCTCATTCCCGAAGACCCGTGCCCAGCAGTGGGCCAATAATGGGGTGATGAGAGTGTGATGAGTTTACTAAATATTTGAGAACCACCAACCAATTGTCAAGGTCAGACTTGCTCATAAGTACAGACGAGTGCAATAGAGAAGGATTCCTGAGAATTTTAATGAGGAGACCAATGACTCAGCCACATTTGAACAATTTAAGAACATCCAGCAAGAGAAAGATTGAAAATAAGAGATTAAAATAGACATGACTGTTAGAAGACTTTCAAATATCTAAAGAAGTCAAAATAGTAGTTAACCCAATCACTAGCAATATCAATAATAAGGTAATATCTAGAACTTGACGGGTGTTCCCATAAATTATCCTAAAATTGTCATGACAGTTAGTAGAGTAGGCCTATTGGGGACATACTAAGAAAAATCGCGCCGAGTAGGTACACTACCTCACAGGCGTGGAAATGCGTGCATATCATATAGAATGTGCCTCTTAGAATCTTGATATCTCAGGAATGCTAACCCATAGGAACAAATCATGAAGAGAATAATAAGATCTACAAATTTGATTTGAGGTGTTTTTGATTAAACTTAAGGTTTTCAAGAAAAAAAATCAAAAAACCTCAATTTTGATACTTAATATCGAATAACTTTTGAAGTACACATACGAGTAGGATCGACGGGGATTTTTAAAACTTTATTCGTAATGGTAAACCTCAGCTTTCACCAATATTTGGCTTTCCGGGAAATTTTGTTATTTTAAATGCATATATTGACCGAACTACTTGTCTTCGTCGCTTGGACGGAATTCAACCCGCCGAACATGACCGATCACTCCCGAATGTTTCCGTTTCGGTCGTAGCTTCGGTAGGTTTGCCACCGAAACCGAAACTAAACCGAAACCCATGCTTTTGCCGAAACTCAACCGAAATCGGAACCGATACCGACACTATATGCTTGCTGGTAACATATACTTTAATAATATGAATAATCATTCGAATGAGAACTTTGCTGTTGTCTAACACATACTTTCAACTATATAACTAAGTTGGCCATTTTTTGCACACTTAAATATATTATGTAAATTACAACATGTTAAAATTGAAGCCTTGTAGGAAGTTATAAAAAAAGACATTTTTAATATTTTAATGGATCATGTCGCAAGCTAGAATGGAGCATTCCTAATTAATCGATAGTAAGAGTATTAAAAACAAATCTATTTTTTGTGGAAAAAATGGGCTACTTGGATGGTTGAATAACTTCTACTACCAGTGAGAATACGACCACCTAGTTATTTTTAGCAATAAATGGTATTTTTTTAGAATCTTAAGTAGCTATTTTGAGAAATACATTGTAATTTTTTAGTAAAATCTTGATCTTGCTGTAGCTGTTTTGTGACTTACCTGCAATTAATAAAAAAAAAAACATTTTACTTAAGTTTCAAAGCTTATTTTTTATTAACTGACTGAAGTAGCAAACGAGCATGCTGGCCACCTGATGGTAAGCGGTCACTGCCGCCCATGGACATCTGTAAGCAACTCCATACAGAACATGGGTTCCATCTGAAGTCAATTACAGATGCGTTGCTACTCCCGAGGACTATGATGGTCGCCTCATGTTAAAGTGTGCCGGCAACCACACCCTTCTATCTAACGCAAGAAATGCTTCACGCTAGAAATAGGTTTGGCGGTGGTACTTCCCCGGTCGAACTACATTGTGTACCATTGCTGTACCACCTTCAACTACAAATTCTAGTAAGATTTGACTTTAGATATAACCCCTGTTCTATATGAAGTTGCTCACAATGGGTTGCAGAGACCACTTACCAATAGGAGTTCTGCATGCATATTTGCTACTTTATCTTTAATTTTGTAAAAAAATACCTTAAAAATGGTAGCTTGCTTTTCCTTCCATGCCCGCTTTCTTCCTTTGAAACTTTGTTTAGCAGGTCACTAACATAGGCCCATACTAATAGGCCTCTTCAGGAGTTGATTTTGCTGTTGTCACTGTGCTTGACTGAAAGAAAGAAAGAAATATTTATTTGTAAAAAATACTACAAAATAATGAGATATACTTAACAGTATACATTAATTTTAAATTTGAACATTACTGCAGTAAAATTTTACAAAAGGGTCCACACTCAGCCTCGCCGCGGCGAACCACGGCCACTGATTTTCAGTGTGTCCCAATTCGACAAGCAAATCGGTCGAGTGGTGCGTTGGCAAAATATAATATAAAGAAAATACAATAATAATACTTAAAATTAAAACATACCTAAATAACATGTGTAATACATGGCAAAATGTATCTAATAAAGAAAATACACATCACAATATTGCGCGTGTTGCAGTGGATTTTTTACCCGAATGCGTCAGAAAGAGGGTTTTCGAGTACCTTTACGCACTGTCTAAAGTAAAGTAAAACCTGCTTCACATATTTTACGATATAAAGTGTCGTTTTGTGTTTTATCAACTGGCAAAGTCACTTAGATAATGTCTCCTAATGTGACGTGTGCAAATAAAGAAAGAGTGGGTAGACGTAATTTTATATCATTATAATGACGGTATAAAAACAAAATAAAAAACCGGTAACTATTAGATATTATTACCGTGCTATTAAATAAATATACATACCTATGTATTTAATTATAGGTAGGTATACCTATACCTACCTAAAATTAAAAAACAACTGAACTTTAATTTGCTATTATTTTGAAATAAGTAGCATTGTATATTGTAAGGTCATGCGAGGGAAAATTAAAAATTTACAGAAGCAACTAACAAAACTCACTTTTCAGGTTTTCTACAGGAAGTTGATATGGTTCCTATCATAGTAACGCGATTTGTACTATAATATAAGTCTTCTTGACTATATCCCTAATAAATGTAACCTATATTTATATACCTAATTATAGGTATATTAATGTTATAGGTATAAGTTTTTTTATCTGACAGAAGTAGCAAACGAGCATGCAGTCACCTGACCATAAGTAGTCACTGCCGCTTATGGACATCTATAATCAATTTCATATTGAACATGGGTTCTATCTCAAGTCAATCGCAATCACAGATGCGTTGCCCCTCCCGAGGACTATGATGGTCGCCTCATATAAACGAGTGCCGGCAACCACACCCTTCCATCGAAACGCAAGAAATGCTTCTTAGAGATCATGATACTTAAAACATCTTGAAATTCGAAATTTCGTTTGCAATCTTGCTTATACGGAGACATACCTTTTTATTGTTCTCGAGGGGGAAACCTTTAAAAGGTACTCCACACTGTGGGAGCGACGCAGGGTTATGTGGATTTTTACCGCACTAAAACCCCCGGTGGCCGTCCTCAGCGCTACAAAGAGGATTCCGGGTCTCCAAAGGAACGCAACCGTAATTCTCTGAGCGTATTGACCCATCGGGCTCCTCCCAGATGAGCGACTAGGCCCACCGCTCCGTCTAGTCTTTACGACACACATCCCGCCGTCCTTCCTGGGGTCGCTTGACCACACGGTTCGAGCTCCCACTCTAGCCGACCGCAACCCCGAAAGCCCCTTAGCCCTCTTCTAACCTCGGAGCTACAGGGACGACGGAGACGTACCTAGTAAAGTAAAAGCTAAATTCCAATATAATGTAAACCACTTGTGAACAATGAATAATAGAAGCTTGTGTAGTCTCCCAGGGCCAGTATTCGTGTATTCATCGTACATAATATATTCTATCGTTTAACTACTTACGAGGCCATACGCTAACGGTATTTAGGATTAATCAAAGCGCTGAATCAATTTTAGTTTAACATCGGAAACACGAAATTTGATAAGACATATCAAATTACCTCTAAATCCACAGACCCATTTTCATCCATTATCCATCCATCAGCCCTTTGAGGTCCCCTAAATGACGCCACTCCAACCTTCTGAATCCAACGGTTTCCCGCTGTCTTCTTCAGGTCATCGGTCCACCTGGTGACGGGGCGACCTGTGCTCATTTTGCCTAAACGTGGTCGCCACTCGAGGACCTTTCTTCCTCATCGGTTATCGCTCCTACGAGCGATATGGCCGGCACATTGCCACTTCAGCCTGCTAAATTTGAGCTATGTCGGTAAGCTTTTTTCGTCTACGGATTTCATCGTTGCGAATCATATCTCGTAGCGAAATTTCCAAACATAATCCTCTCCATAGCACGCTGAGCGACCCTGAGCCTCCGAATGAGGCCTACAGGCCTACATTTTATGTATCATTAAAATTATTCTACCGTGTAGCAGTTCTCCTATCTCTGTTGAGAAGCACGTCACCAATTCGAACTTGGCCAGCGCGATGGACTATGGCCTAACAATGTCTCATTCTGAGAGAAGACACGTGCCCAGCAGTGAGACAATAGTGGCGGCCGAGGCATCATTGCCCGGGGTGGCATTTTGGGCTGCGGCAAATATTTATGTTTTGTATATAAAACTGGGATTTACTGTAAAAAAAATTCGAAACTAAATTTTCGCCCCTGGTCTCGCATTTAGCAGTTTTCAAGGTGGTAGAAACAGCGTAGTTCAACCGGGGAAGTACCACCGCACACCTATTTCTAGCGTGAAGCATTTTTTGCGTTTCGAAAGAAGGGTGTGGTTGCCGGCACACTTTCACATGAGACGACCATCATAGTCCTCGGGAGTAGCAACACCTGTGATTGACTTCAAATGAAACCTATGTTTTGTACGTAGTCGATTACAGATGTCCATGGGCGGCAGTGACCACCAGGTGGAGTGCATGCTCGTTTGCTAGTTCAGTCAGATAAAAAAAGGTGAAAATTAAATTTTTCCACCTTTTTATCGTCTAATTTCAGACAGGTGTTAAAGATTGTCTAGGTTAGGCGACATTTATTTGTTCGTCAATTTGGATTTTGTCTTTTATCTTTGACGACAAAATTTCCTAGATGGGTAAGCGGCGAATTCAACGTCGGCCCCGGGCGGCATGAATCCACGTTATGCTACTGGGATTGCCTCTCTGTGCTTTCTGTTCCGACGCTAAGTTTATTAGTAAATAGCAAAACGTACAATTGCATCATAGGATTGAGGTTTGCAACGGTAATACAAATCGAATCTTCTTCACTAATCTATTTATTTTCGTCTCCGATCTTGTATATCACAGAACATACAAGCTTAAATGCTAAATTTTTACATGCCTGCCTAACCACTTCTGGACACTCACCACCTTCCCATGGCCCTCTCAACCTTCAGGTTATACGGGCCGAAACATGAGAGGACACGCCGGTACTCCGCACTGTTCCCAGCGTGCTTCTTGATTTCCCTACAAAGCTCATAACGAGCCGCTCATTCTGAGCTGGTCCCGGCGACGCTCATCCTTCTGGCTATGAACGCTACTCCACGGTCTCGGACACCGGCCGCGCGTGCCCTGTCTTCTCGTTCCCGTCCCTGTTAGCCTCGGAGGAGACGAGATCACCATAGTAGACCGTTCCGCCTCGCTTCTAATCAGACCATTCTGCATGCATTCTCTGTACTCGTTATACTTAAGGGATTCAGAGAACACGTCACGTTACACGATCAAAACACAAACTTGAAGAACTCCGGGATCTCCAACGGAACATAATCGGAGTCCTCCGAGCATGACCACCCGACGCCTCGTGCCGACTGGCCTGGACAATGCGATATGCGACCACACGTGCCGCCATCTTTCCAGAGTCGCTAGACTGGACGATTCGAGCCACTCTTGTAAAGCCCCGATTTAGTCACCTTTTATGACAGTAAGGGGATACCGTAGTCATATTAATCCCGGCATTTCCGGGAACCCTATTAAAATTTATGCAACTAATGTCAGCTTGTAGCTATTTTCTCGTTACGGTCTTTTTATATAGTTGAAGTGCAAAACGACCATGCATTTAATTCGATAGCAACTGGTCAGTGCCGCCAATTGACATCAATATTGTCATTGAAATGGAAAATGCAGTTGCAAAATGATCGCTTTCTGATAAACGCTTTTAAGTATTTTTTCATGTCTCTACTTCTTTTTAATAAAAAAAATCTTTTCTCTATTCACGTGTATAGACACAATTCTTCGGATACCTACAGAAATTATCGCAAAAACCAGATTTTCTCAAACTTTTGATTACTGACTTACTACGAGGACTGAGTTTACAAATACAGGTATACATACGTTGAATATATACATATATGTATGTTCGTAATACCGAGGACTAATTTACTTAATGCAAGAAGACAGATCTATTTCTAAAGACAATATTTTCTGTATTCATAAACTAAGGTTCACACTATATTAAATTGTCTGTCAGTATTGGGTAATGAAGCCTTACAGGCATATCCCTGCGTAAGTACGTTGCAGTCTTATGTCGCGGATTATTGCTACTATTTTTGTAGCTAAATAACATTTTAATAGATGAAAATTATGATATAATATCGATCAGTTCAGTCATATATCGATAGTTCCATAAGAATCGTCCACCAATTCGCACTTGGTCAGCGCGGTGGACCGTGGCCTAAAACTCTTTTTCTGAGAGAAGACCCGTGCCCAGCAGTGGGACAATAATGGGTTGTACCATAAGAATCGTAGTATGTTGTTGATCGTGAATGAATGTGTGGCAGAGAGAGCGTATGTGTGCCATACAGCATTGAGCGAATTACAACAAATTTATCTACAATTTCAAGTGAGGTTTCGTGGCCAAGTGAGATCAGACATTTGTTTTTAACGTTATTAACGAATACATTTCCGCCCGATAAGGGTGGTTAAGCACTATTGCGGCGACATTGACATACATAGTTCAGTCCTATTAAATTTCTAACAGCATCAGATGCTAGTTGTCTAGATTTGGATTCAAAGGGATGTAAAGGGTTTAAAGGTCACCATAAAATAGTCACTTCTTGTTGTTTAATTTTTTTAAACGTTGAAGTAGCCATTGTGCATTCAGTCCACCTGATGCTAAGTAGTCACTGCCGCCAATAGTTCTACTGAAATCAATCACAGATGCGTTGTTACTTTCAGGGCTTAGATTTTCGCTTTATATGTTAGTGAGCCGGCAACCACACCCTTCCACCGAAAAGCAGAAACCGCTTCACGCTAGGAAGTGCTTTATGACCACTGATGTACACACACATCGCCTTTGTGGCGGTGGTACCTTCCATCCATCCATCAGCCTTATGAGGTCCTCTGCTGGACATAAGTGGCGCCACTCGAACCGGTACTGTGCCCTTTGATTCCAAAGGTTTCCCGCTGTCTTCTGCAGGTCATCGGTCCACCTAGTTTCGAGGATCTTTATGCCTACTTTTAACACTTTTAGCTTTAAAGAGATTCAAGATAGCCTCAAACAAATATTTTCGGGTTGTTATAATTTGATATCAGTCCTATCTTGTGGGCTCATTGGTATTTAAAAAATCTGAGACATCATTATGCGTCTTATATGTACTACTCATATAAGATTAGTGATAGCGAGCCTATTTTATTATCATTTAAAACTTTCCATGCCCAAGACCGGGACATAAAAGGGTTGAAGCAAAAGTAGTTTTTAACGTTTGCACTGGATTAAGTTTACTTCTTTTCTTCTTTTCGGTTAAGGAAAACATCGTGAGGAAACCTACACACCCGAGAGTTCTTTAAAAAAACGTTCTCAGAGGTGAGTGAAGTCCACCAATTCGCACTTGGCCAGCGCGGTGGACTATGGCCTGAAACTCTCTTATTCTGAGAAAAGACCCGTGCCCAGCAGTGGGACAATAATGGGTTGTGCCCCAAGTTTATTTAACTACAAAAATCTTTACGAAACCGCGGGGAAAGCTAGTAATTATGTACATACTTTGTACAAGACAATTTAATAGTCTAGTCATACGCATAATACTGCAATGCGTCATTATGTTGTAATATGTGGAATATCGTTGTTCTCGTGTTGATATAATATTTCTTGCTACGATTCCTAGGTTACAAGAGGGGCAGGCATTTGTTTTGCAAATATCCTTCTTTTGTTAGGTCATTTGTGTCTATTTCTATTAAGAGGCGACTAAAAGGGCCTTACGAAAGAGGCGACTAAAAGGAGATTACCGGGTTTCAAGTGGTAGGTGTTGCTAAACTGCTGCTGCTGCTAAACGTTGCTGTGTAGTCGCATACCGTAAAGGCTCAGAGGACTCCGGTTGCGTTCCGTTGTCCCGGAGTCCTGCTCGCAGCATTCGGCCACCGGGTGGATTTAAGTGTTGTAAATCCTACAAAACCCGGTCTCGGATACATTTTGAAGGTTTCCCCTTTGAGAAAAATAAAATAAAAATGTTGTGCGCTGGGATTATGATTTTAATTCTTCCAGTGAGGTTACACCGCTTATCCAATTATCCAATTAGGTACTCTTGCGTTTCGGTGAAAGGCGGTGGCTTGAAAGGAGATTTTATCCTCAGGAGCATCTGTGACTTCAGATACAACCATTCTATATGAAGTTGCCTACATATGTTCAAGGGCTGCAGTGATAATTTTTTACAACCCAATATGTGTTATGCACTTATTTACAGACATTAAACATGACAGACATGTGCTACGAGAGATGAAGTATACTTACCTACTTAAAAAATAATGTTTTGTATATCGACGTAAAGGCTTTATTCTGGCAATTATTGCCACTAGTAGTAAAGTGACTCAGTGCCTAGTCTGTGCCAGAAGGCTATGGTTAAATCTAAGAATGTAAAAATCATACTTGCAAGGTGGCAGAAGCAAGGTTGCAAGGCGGTCTAGTTTGACCGGGGAGGTACCATCGCCACACCTATTTCTAGCATGAAGAATTTCTTGCATTTTGATTGCTCAGTCCCTGGGAGTAACAACACATCTGTGATTGCCTTTGTTAGAATCCTTGTTCTATATGTAGGTGTTGATGTCCATGGGTGGCAGTGATCACTTACCACCAGGTGGACTGCGTGCTCGTTTGCTAATTCAATCAGATAAAAAATACTAAAATATATCTGCAATATTTGTAAATAAACTTACTAAAAAACTTACTTTAATAAAGGCATAAAAAGACAAGGAAAAGCTCTATACTTCTCTTACAAAATAAAGTAAGCGCCTGTTACTTGTTTGAGAGCAAAAAGTATATCAATAACTAATACTATTATTATAAAGAAGACTAATAAACTCTAATAATAATTTTAGAATTTTCATAAACTTTGTAAATATACAAAGCTATGTATGCTTCGCTTGTTATGTCTTTATTTTTCAAAATAAGTAATCCTGTTTACCCAACATTAAACTATATGAAGTAGATAGCAAAAAAACTATAAAGAACGAATGTAGGTTTTCCTGCAATAAATAAATTGAATTGAATTGAATTGAAAATATTACATTTACAAATACAGGGATTATGATATAAATTAGGTATGACGTCAGACTTCTGATAATACCTGTTCTGTATGAAGTTGCTCGCAGATGTCCATTGGCGTTAGATGTCCATTTACTATGTGGACTGTATGCTCGTTTGCTTCTTCAGTCTGATAAAAAACTTTTCTTGTTATTCCGCCATATACCTAAAGTTAGTTAATTCACTGTTCATGCAACCAGATGGTCGAATACCGTCCCTGTAGTTCCGGGATCAGAATAGGGCTACGGTATCCTCTGCCTGTCGTAAGAGGCGACTAAAAGGGGCTTCCGGGGTTGCGGGCGGCTAGAGTGGGAGCTTGAACCGTCCAGCCAGGCGATCCCGGGAAGGACGGCGGTATGTGTGGTCGCATATCGTCGTATAGACTAGACGGAGCGGTGGGCCCAGCCGCCCATCTGGGAGGAGCCCGATGGGGGCAACACGCTTAGAGGATTCCGGTGGTGTTTGTCGGAGATCCCTGAGTCCTCTTTTTAGCGCCGAGGATGGCCACCGGGGGGGTTTTAGTGCGGTAAAAATCCCACATAACCCTTCGTCGCTCCCACGGCGTCGGGTACCTTTTGAAGGTTTCCCCCTCGAAAACAAAAAAAAAAAAAAGATGGTCGAATACACTACGCTAAATTTAGGTAGAGATGACATTCTATGAATTTTTCTATTTTACAAAAATAGGTACTTGGCCTCAACAATATGAAACACATAGTACTTATATTATTGTACCTGTACCTATTATTTTCCATTTTTAGATTGTCGCACGGGGGTTGTATATTCATACAGTACCAATGTATCTGACCCTCGTACATTCTCGTAAAAACCTGCGCCGTCAACCTTACTCCGTGTCGTCACGAATCCATACAAGTTTTATCACCTGTTCGACCTTATATAAGTGGTGTAAAATACTCAACATATATTATCATGTTTCTTAATTTGCTTACGTGTGTCATTTGATATTAGGCCTTTTTGAAGTGAAACTTCTTTAGGCGCATGAGGGAATTTTTTTTACAGATGAAACGTCACGCCGGTATGCAACGGAAGTGTCGGAAAAGAGAGAGAGAGAGAGTGATCGAGACCGATTGAGAGAGAGTAAGACAGGGCGAACGTAGCATGAGCAACTAGCCGTGGAGTGAGAGTAGGGAGCAAGCGAGTGAGAAAGATTGAGAGAAAAAGTGAGACAGAGCGAACGTCGTATCACGCCTTTTTCCCTTCCTCTTAATCTTGGAAATTTAAAGTTTTAGATTTGTATAAATATAAACAAGATTTATAAATTAGTTCGCCAAAGAAGTTTCACTTCTGACATGTGTACTTTGTACGCACGCATGTTTTTTTTCGAGGGGAAACCTTCGAAAGGTACCCGTCGTCGCTGAGGAAATGTCGCCGGTTTATGTGAGACTCTTACCCACATAAAACCGCTCAGTTGCTGCCATCGGTGCTGCAACGAGGATCCAGGACCGCTGATGAAACTTCTGAGCGCGTTGCTCCGTTGGGATTTGCTCAGTTTGACGTAAATGTTCACTACACCATGTGGTGCTTAAGCCGATATGCGACCACACATACCGGTCTCTTTCCTGGCGTCGATGGCGGTTTGAGTTCCCACTCTTGCCACCTGAAACCAAAAGCCCCCTTTTAGTCTTCTCTTATGACAACAAGGACTTTAGTTCTATTTTGGTCCGCAACTACAGGTCTAAAGATATATGATCTAGAGATATATTCGGTTTGCACGCTCGTTTCTGCCACGGACGTGTAAGATGCAGAACGAGCTTTCTTCCGAGGTAATCCCGGGGCATTATGACATGGGGCTCTTCAAAAAAGGTGCGAGAAGAGCTCTCCTTCACAGTCGGCGACGGTGACTACTTTCCATTACGTAGCCCGTCTGCCTTATCGTTAGGTTTAAGTATAAACAAAATGATTACCATGAAATTTCTGTAGCATACTAGCAGTAGTCTGTAATAATTCTTTAAAAAAGATGTAATAAATCTAAGCTGGCATCCAGAGTCTGATTACCAGCATAATAAATTCGCTAACAAACATAAATATCCACCACAAAACTGGGAATAATTTATTTGAAGTGTGATTTCTTTTGTTGGAGTGTAAATGTTACTTCTCAGTAGTCGATAAAAGTAGTCAATCAATGTCACTTCGAGTCTGTCTGTGCGGGCATCGTAACCCAACATTGCAAGCAAGAAAGTCGTCAACCCATTAGCCCAGCCAGCTATTATATTTATACCAGGTGGTAGAACTAGTGTAGTTCGCCCGGGGAGGTAACACGCCTATTTCTAGCGTAAAGGATTTCTTGCGTTCCGATAGAAGGGTGTGGTTGCCGGCACACTTTTATATGAGGAGACCATCCTAGTCCTCGGGAGTAGCAACGCATCTGTGATTGACTTTAGATAGAATCCATGTTCTATATGAAGGTATCCATGGGCGGCAGTGACCACTAGCCATCACGTGGACTGCATGCTCGTTTGTTACTCCTATCAGATAAAAAAAAACTGCTGGTCGCGGGTTTCGTCTCATAATTAAGTGTTGAGGCCATAGTCAAATTGGTAGATTTCAAGAGAGACATTTTCACCATTTTTTGAGAATTCTCAGGTGTGTAGGTGTTATGGTTTCCTTCACTACAAAGCAGGGACAATTAATTTCTCCTAAGCACATCACTGCATGTGATTCGACCGTTTGAGCGGCCGCCTTACCGCAATGTTATCACTGTTCACAAAGAAGGAACTAAGTTGGATGTACATATACATATACAATCTATACTAATATTATAAAGCTGAAGAGTTTGTTTGTTTGTTTGAACGCGCTAATCTCAGGAACTACTGGTTGGAATTGAAAAATTATTTTTATGTTGAATAAACCATTTATCGCGGAAGGCTTTAGGCTATATAACATCACGCTGCAACTATTAGAAGTAAAGAAATCATGGAAAATGTGAAAAAACAAGGAAAATTATTCATCCTTGAGGGCTTTCGTTGCGTGCGCTGCGAAAACGGTTCAAGATACCAAAAATATATGTATGAAAGAAATATTCCTCTTGAATGACTATGACATATGTCATGTATTTTTTAAGCGCGGGCGAAGCTGCGGGTTTCAGCTAGTGTATAATATATACGAACAACTCATAGACAAGGCATACTTTTTAAAGCTTTAAAAGAAACTGGAGTTTCCCTAACATGTGTTCGTTATATCCTCAATATAATTCGTTATATCCTCAAAATATCACAATCAGGTACCACCTACATAGTTCTAGTGTGGTTATAAGGCTTTTGTGAAGGTACACAAGCTTAATCTAACTTGAACAAGACCTTCAAGCCTACCACGTCGTGACGTCATCATAGCGGCTCTATATAGATACACATACCTGTAAAGGCTTTACAAGTTCAAACAACACCTTTAAGAAGATTATACTTGTTCTGTAGAACCTGTTGTGAAAAAAAGAAAATAACACGATCAGTGCCGACACCTGTCATATACCAAGGCTAACCTTGGTATACGACAGGTAGAGATAGAGTAGGCAATATTTAAGTAAACTCTATTTTACTGATAGACGAAAATTAATTAAAACGAATCTATAGTAACACAGTAAAACAATATATATTTGGAAAGGCACCAATAATTTATATAAAATACCAAAATCGATACGCAACCTTACAGATATTAATATATTCAAAAAAGTGCTATCTAAATTTCTCGTGGACAAATGTTATTATACAATTGATGAATTTTTAAATGACAATAATTCAAATAATTAATTATTATTGACTAGTAATTCCATGACCCGCTGATGTAAATGTTAATGCAATAATTATAATATAATGGTAAGATTTTTCTAAATTACAATTTTTTTTATAATATTGTATGCCCATGTGGCCGGAATACGGCGAACAATATATAATTTAAGAACTGTGCATGTACCTACCTGTATTCCACAATAAAGATATTTGATTTGATTTGATTTGATTATCTTAAAATAAGAATAAAACTAAGAAAACAAAAGTGGTGAAAATCAATAAACATTAAATACGAATGAAACGGAAAATGCGGTAGACCCTAGAAACTTAAAATCGTATCTATTTTAGGCAATCTTAACAAAAATAAATAAATAAAAAAATAACATAGAAATAATAGTACGATCAGTGATAGCCTAATGGTTGAAACTTGCCCTCTTAATCGGGAGGTCCGAGGTTCAAACCCAGGCACGCACCAATGATTTATGTGCGTATTAAACATTAATTATTATCACTGCTTTTCGGTAAAGGAAAACATCTTGAGGAAACCTACACACCCGAGAGTTCTTTATAAAAAAAGTTCTCGGAGGTGTGTGAAGTCCACCAATTCGCACTTGGCCAGCGCGGTGGACTATGGCCTAAACTCTCTAATTCTGAGAGAAGACCCGTGCCCAGCAGTGGGACAATAATGGGTTGACGACGAATAGTTTGATTACGCTGTGACTATTAATCTACTTATTTACATCTTAAAAGAAAACTAGTTACGAAGAAGTAAACCCATACAGATAAACTCTACAGATAATCGGAAATGCGAAGACCTAATAACGTAAAGTTTGTAACAACAACCTTAATAAGTGTTCTAAATGCAAGGATTTTGTAACTTCAGAGTAAAAGGACGGACGTTACAAGTGAAAAAATAAACAAAACTATAAAGTAAATAAGTAAAATAGATATAGAACATGATGTGCGAAAAGTGTGTGTCATTAGTGATTTTAAACTAGAACATTTTTGTGTTGAAGAATAATATAGTGTAGCTGAAGATGGATATAAAAGTGGACATGTACCTGCTACTATCAATGCTCTTGTTATGGCTGAGGAAAACAGATGCGAGTAAGGTGCAAGCGGCTGTGAGTTTCCTGTAAGTAACTTTAATTAATTTTAAAATATTTCATAAAGCAACAACTTGTATGTAGATGCTGTTGGATGAAATTTAAAAACTGTTTTTCTAGACACGATCTTTGAAAAGGCGTACCGATTTTCACGAAATTTTTACAAAGACCAAGGATTTGCATGTGGTTTTCGAGGCGTTTGTAGTCATGAAATTTATATCTAAGTCTTTATAATCTATTAAATCTTTACCGACTACTATTTCTGAAAACGATAATCAAAGGGTATGTGCTGAGTCTGTAGAACCTTTTATACAGAAATTTGTGGTTAATTATTATAATTATTGGTTTAAAACTTTTATGTGTAAAGATTATTCAAAAATAAAGTATTTAATATATATATTGTATGAGACTAGAGCCTTTAGCAAAATTTAATTTGATAACGAAATTAACTTCCAGGTCTCATGACTTATTATTGACACTAAGACCTACTAGTGAGATATTGCAATCTTTTAAACATTTTTTAACCCATGTAAACTATATAAGATATCAATCCTAGTAAGTACCAGTAGTAATTCAATGTCATGTGTACTCGTGTCTGTGATATTTGCTGACACTAGGTTAGTACCTATCATTGAGCTTAATGTTGTTCCATGTGGAATCTAGAGTTGAAATGGATGAATCAAATGGGCTTATTACTTTACTTATTCTATACATTTTACGATCTTAAGATAAAAGTTTTTTTAAAGTTATTGACGAAATCAAAATTTTCCACTTTCACGGACAGAACGTGATTGTACGTCATAATTTGAAATTTTGATATGGCACAACGTACGATGACGTTCAAATATAAAATATTATTTATGTCAGAGCGTTTATTCCTGATGAACTTAAGTTAAAATCTTATTGAATGTACCTTGTGTCACACTATGTAAAATACTAGAAACTTTGCTGTCACGATTCTGTCATGACGTCTTTAAAACGTATGATATTAATGGACTCTACGTAAATATGCGTGATGTATGGAGATTCACTGTGCCATTCTAAAATACAAACTAAAGCGGTACCATCCGCGAAAATGCTAATTTTGTAGCATGGAAGGGTCTATTAACGTGTTAAAGACAGTAAATGCTCTTTGTTTATAATTTTTATTCTAAAACTCGTGTTCATTTTCTTGTATTTCAAGATTCGGCGCCTGATGTTTGCGCATCAGCTTTTTTACTGCTGATATGTCGCGAGATGGCTTATCCAAACTGTTAGTCATTCACATTTCTGTATTGAGGCATATGAAAACCCTTGCGAATTATTTTATATTATTTATCTAATTATTTTAAATCAATGAAGTAAATACCTTTAAAATCTTTGCGTATTGTAACATCAAAAAAAAAAAATCTGTTGCAAGATCAATGTAAAGCCTTTGACAAGGCTTAAAGACAACAATCTAATGATAATAGATCCTGTACGTACATATGAAGTAAAAGTACATTCTACGGGACCTAATTCAATATCTGAAAGTAATAAAAGTAATATTATGTAATATCTAATTTTTCAGAGCAAATTCGTCATATCAAGAGATGGAGGTCAGGACAGAATCAAGCCTCTCTCTTCGAGACATACTGCCAGTGAAAGCTAAATATTACGACAAGAATAAAGCACCAAAACAATTAGGGCAGCCTACAATAGTCTATTTTCATGTCACTGTGTTGTCTTTGGATTCTATAAATGAAGAGAGCATGGTAAGTTGAACACTTTTCTCCAGTGCGTTAGTAACGAAAGCTATGAAAGGTCACAAGGTAAAGTTAAAAAAAAACAGTGTTTTTAAAAAATAAGAATTGATGATCTAACAGTACGATTCAAATATTTTATTAAATAATTGTTGAAAGTACATAATACCGTTTGAAAATTTGAAATTAAATATAGAACTAACTATCGATAGCAATATTATATGAGAAATAATAACGTCGTTAGAAGAAACTGAGACAGACTTATTCAATACTTCAATGTATACCTCGTATGTGTAGAAACCCTGCATTTAGAAAATTCGTAAATGGCATCGGATATCAAAACATTACTTGGGCACTGTTTGCTAATTGAGGATATTTAAAAGGTGGTAGAACCAGTGCAGTTCGCCCGGGAGGTACCACCGCCACACCTATTTCTAGCGTGAAGCATATCTTGCGTTTCGATGGAAGGGTGTAGTTGCCGGTACACTTTTATATGAGGCGAACATCACAGTCCTCGAGAGTAACAACGCACCTTTGATTGACTTCAGATAAAACCTTTGTTCTATAACTATATGACGTTGCTTACAAATGTTCATGGGTGGCAGTGACCACTTACCATCAGGTGCACTGCATGCTCGTTTGCTACTTCAATATTATAAAAAAAAATAAAAGTGGAAATCAGTAATGACAATTGTTCATTCTATATTAATAGTATGCATACACGAATAAATAAGAATTTAGAATTATACTTTCCTATATAAAATAAAAAAAGTCAGAAACAAACACCAAAGCAAACAACAGATTTAACTAAAGCATTCGAAACAGTGATATAGAAATCTGAAATGAAACGAAAGCAATACATACAAGGCTTTAGAAACATGTTAGCAGGATTACTTTCAGCATGCTCTACTGGCTTGTAGAGTATTATGTATTGATGCTTCTAAGGCTAATGGTTCTAAGTGGATTTCACAGAGGCCAAGTGAGAGCAAGGCGTGCCTCAAGGATTAGTTTTACTTGTAAAACTTCTTCTCATAGTGTTTAAATAGCTTATCATCATTTTTATAAAGATTGTTGTGATAACTTTATTACGAATATTTATTTTATTCGGTATACGTGATTACTAGTGGTTTTGGTAAGGTGTTATTCAAAAACTCACGGCTACATTTTATTTATCCTTTGATGCCAAATTAATTATCCCGATGTTTATACCAAATTTATATTTCGTTTTTGGTACTTACAGGCAAAATTTTGAAATATGTTCTTATCGGTGTTCATTTACGTTTTATGACAAATCTGGTGCAAATTTCATGCCTTTAGGGTCTAAAGCTTATTTTGTTTCCATCGGTCCGTAAAAACTTTTACTGAGTACAATATTTTACAATGGTGAGTGTTCAGAGGACCTTTTTGACCTTGTGCCTCCGTCGCCCTTCTTCCATCGCACCCCTCGCCCAAGGATGAAGTTCCATCCGCATCAACTGGACCCGTGGTGGTCCTCCTCGATTCGGTTTGCAGGGTCTTTCCTGCCACGAACGTGCAAGATGTGGAATGAGCTTCTTATTGAGATATTCCCGGAGCGCTATAACATGGGGCTCTTCAAGAAAGGTGCCAAAAGAGGTTTCCTTTAAAGCCGGCGATGGACTAGCGACTTCTCTGGTGTTGCAAATGTCCAAGGGCGACGGTAACCACTTCCATCAGGTGGCTCGTCTGCCTTATCGTTAGGTACAAATATAAAAAAAAAACTATTTTAGATACTCTTTCACGCAGGAACTACCTGTCGAACTTCGCTGAAGTTTGGAAAACACGTTTAGGACTTAGGTTGACAAATAGTGCATATTACCATGGCAGACGTGGCTGAAGCAAGCGAAGCCGCGAATGACCTAGTGTTTTATAAATTATAAGCAAAATATTACTTGGTTTATTGCAACAATGTAAATCAAGAACCATGTAACTGGATTTACACCTACGTCCTATTGATCTCATTGCCCTTAATTTTTTGAAACGTGAGCATTTGCAATATTGTTAAGATATCACAAATAACTGCTAAAAGAAAGGTTATTATATAAAGGCTATGTAAATAAGACATATATACATAAACAATATATAAACAGTATCCTAAATAAAAACACTATGATAGTGGTAGACTTGTAGTAGGTGTCTTTCATGGATTGATTCCGGCACCAATGCCACATCAAACTTTCCACAACAGCAGTGTTAAGTTACTGAGTTCTGGTTTAAAGGGTGTAGTAATAGAAACTTACGTAAGACCTTCTAACCCAATCCTCAAGAGTAGCAATACATCTATCCTCAGGTAGGTGTCTGGAGGTGATAATAGGTGTCCATAAGTGAGCATAAGTGACCACATTACAAATGCTGAACGTTGATTTAGTGTCAAATTTAAAAAATGTACATTTCAAGTTAATTGAGCTACAGTTGTTAACAGTTTATTTATCATGCCATTTCAGACTTACGTAGCGGATATATTTCTTGCGCAATCTTGGAGAGACCCTCGATTAAGATTACCAGAGAACATGCACGAAGAATACCGAATCCTGGACGTGGACTGGCTGAACAAGATCTGGAGACCGGACTGCTTTTTCAAAAACGCGAAGAAAGTCACCTTCCACGAGATGAGCATACCTAACCACTACCTGTGGTTGTACCATGATAAGACTCTATTGTATATGTCAAAGTAAGTTGTACGCCCTTTTTTTTGTTATCGAGGGGGAAACCTTCAAAAGGTACCCGACGCCGTGGGAGCGACGCAGGGTTATGTGGGGATTTTTACCGCACTAAAACCCCCCCGGTGGTCGTACTCGGCGCTAAAACGGAGGACTCCGGGATTTCGAAACGACTTCTACCGGAATCCTCCGAGTGCGTTACCCCATCGGAATCCTCTCAGATGGGCGGCTGGGCCCACCGCTCTGTCTAGTATTTACGACGGTATGACGACCACACAAACCGCCGACCTTCCCGGGATTGCCTGACCGAACGGTTCGAGCTCCCACTCTAGCCGTCTGCAACCCCGGAAGCCCCTTTTAGTCGCCTCTTACGACAGGCAGGGGATGCCTTAGCCTTATTCTGATCCCGGAGCTACAGGGACGAAGTTCTACGCCCTAAGAAATGGTTTAAATCTTTTAACATAGACCTATCTGCTTAGAGAAAAAAGGTGATCTTCAACAGATTGTTTTGCAAAAACGTTTAATAAAATGGAGACCTGTCAATAGATCTTCATTTTTCTAATAATTTCTTTATAAAGAGTTAATTTGGCAAAAATCATACTTAAACTTATGTACCTATGTAAGTTTTGGGGGGTACAGAGTTATTTGTAATTTATTAAAAACTTCAATCATTATCATCCATTTTCTACACTTATCTATAATTATAAAATGTGACATGGTACTTATTAAATTTGTTACTACACTAAACTACTTTGTTACTTTGTGTAACAAAGTCAATAAATTCTATAAAACGTTTTCTATAACCAAAGTAATAAGTATTTTGATTGATAGAAACCTACAAATTCATTAAGCTGTTTTAAGTCCTTTTAGGCTGCCTCATTTTGAGATGGATTTATTGTGGCCTACATCGATAAGTCCAAATTTTATTTGGGTTGGATATCACACCTATATTGATTATTGGACGAAGTGAATTCTTGATGGTAATTTTGCAATAAGGCTCACTTTACTTGAGACGACCTTCTTAGTCTTTAGGACCAGCAACACATCTGTGACGGCAGATAAACTCTTGTATTATATGAAGTTGGTTTAATCTTTCCATGTGTGACAGTGACCACGTACAATCAAGTAGTCTACACGATAGTTAGCTTAGTTAATCTTATAAAAACGGCTACACTTATAATTATCTACACTTATTTTATCAATAGCAATATTCTAAGAATTGATTTTTAATAATTGTTTTTCCCGGGATGTTTTGAGTTATTGTAGTTATAGGGATAATTGATTTATTTTCAGGTTAACTTTGGTGCTATCATGTGCCATGAAGTTCGAATCATATCCACACGACACACAAAGTTGTTCCATGATGATAGAAAGTTGTAAGTATTTTTTATTAATTTATTCAATGTTTTGTAATAATAATTTAAAGTAGTTTTAATGTGCGGTAAAATTCAGTAAGCACTCGGTTTTTTAATTAATATTCCCTTTGCAATACGTTATTATATTATGTGGGATTCCTTTTTCTATTTAAAGACAATTATGATTTCGAGTGAAGGGTGTAGCTACTGACTCTCTTTCATATCATCATTCATAAGTAGCAAACCATCTGTGATTGACTTTAAATTAAACCTCTGTTCTATATGAAATTACAGATGTCCATGAGCGGCAGTGATCAATTACCACCAGATGGACTGTATGCTCGTTTGCTATTCTAAATTATAAAAAATGCCCATTTGTCGCTACTGCTACATAAGTGGTTTAAACGACAGCTTTTCTTCAGTTCTTTCTTCATTCAATGGCAAATCCTCTAACGCTGCATTGTCTCCAGCTGATTGTTTCATGGTAAAACAAAAGTTATATTCAACACAAACATAAATTCCATTTCAGTATCACACACTGTCCACGATTTGGTGTTCATTTGGAACATGACAGATCCACTCGTTGTGAACCCAGACATTGAGCTGCCCCAACTGGATATATCGAACAACTATACTGCTGACTGCACCATTGAATATTCTACTGGTAGGCGAATCTGCTGTACTTTGTATATTGTTTGATTGTATATTTTGTGGATTGAAAGTCACGCCTTTGTAGTGTGTACTTTGCTTCTGATAGATTTTTTTTTTACCAAAATATATAAGCCACTATATCAAAGCTACGCATGTACGCGGCACTGTTATTGTGTTTGATGTATGAATAAAATCATTGAATAAAGTATTCATAGAGGCTATCGATTATTTTGTTAGTATTCTATCGATGAAAGACGATCTACAAAATATACCAAAGAAGATACAGAGAAACGATCTTCTTGAGTTTACATCTCATTAAAAATCTTTGATAAAAGTAATGTAATAAACACCAATTCGCGCTTGACCAGGGCGGTGGACTATGGCCTAAACTCTCTCATTCTGAGAGAAGACCCGTGCCCAGCAGTGTGCCAATAATGGGTTGATGAGAGAACATAATAAAAAAATTACAATTACAAATATGTAGATCACACATTTGTAATTGTAATTTTTTTACAGTTTTTGCAGGTAATTTGTCATAGGTAGGTCATTCGACCAAAGGGGTTGTAAAGTTTTTCACCATATAAAAAGTGTTCGAAATCTTATGTAAAGTAAATTATGGATGTGACTAAGTAACTAACGAATTTTTCAGGCAACTTTACCTGTCTAGCCGTCGTGTTTAACCTGCGACGTCGTCTCGGCTACCACTTGTTCCACACGTATATCCCATCAGCACTGATCGTCGTGATGTCCTGGATTTCCTTCTGGATCAAGCCTGAGGCTATACCCGCTCGAGTCACTTTGGGGGTTACCTCGTTACTCACTCTAGGTATTTTGTTATCTATATATCTTATATATATTAATACGTGAAGCAAAAACTTGTGGTGCATTTTTAAGTAATATGTCGCGGACGGATTTGTATGAAATTTTGCAAGTTATAGTGGACGTAGAGAAGGAGTGCAGAATGTTAATATTTTTTTTCAAATAATGCAAATAACATACATAAAATCTACTAAAAACACATTACACACACTACAGTACATTTGTCACAAACACATTCATTGTCTTACTATGAAAACACGGAACGTCAAAAATGTCAGATGTCTTTGTCTAAATACCCGTTATTGATTTTAAATGCAGCTTCACTTAAACCTCTTTTTACCTTTCGGGTGTATTAAAATAACTTGAATTGATAAAAATTGAATTTAGGAAATACTTTGGACAATATCAAGTTTAGTTTTTGAATTAAATTACGGACAAATTTCGACCGTTGCGACGGGTGACTAGTTTACTTTGATGCTTCAATACAGCATATAAATTACAAAAATCTGTAGTTTTATTGTAATTCATTTATGGAACTTTTAGAGGTAGCAAAACAATAAAATCGTTATGATATCTAAGGTTAATTAATAAAGTCCGAGTTCGAACCCTGAATTCACGGTGGTAGAACCAGTGTAGTTCGACCGGGGAAGTACCACCGCCACACCTATTTCTATCTAGCGTGAAGCATTTCTTGCGTTTCGATAGAAGGGTGTGGTCGCCGGCACACTTTCACATGAGGCGACCATCATAGTCCTCAGGAGTAGCAACGCATCTGTGATTGACTTCAGATGGAACTCATGTTCTGTATGAAGTTGATTACAGATGTCCATGGGCGGCAGTGACCACTTACCATCAGGTGGACTGCATGCTCGTTTGCTACTTCAGTCAAATAAAAAAAAAATCATGGACGACAACTCATATATAGGCAGATAACATAAAATAATTATTAAAGACGAGAAATACATGAATTCACGGTGCCTTAAAATTTCTAGACACTTAGTCCCGTGTCAACATGCACACCCGCTAATTATTGATTACAGTAGTCACTAAGAAAAGAAGCAAGATGAGAAATCACAACTAGCTCTAGACGATAAAGATTTTAAGTGATAAACTTTGTCTTTCCAGCCACCCAAAACACGCAATCCCAGCAGAGTCTTCCACCGGTTTCTTACGTCAAAGCCATCGATGTGTGGATGTCTTCTTGTTCTGTCTTCGTGTTTCTATCCCTCTTCGAATTTGCTGTAGTCAATAATTATATGGGTCCAGTGGCAACGAAGGCTATGAAGGGTTACTCGGATGAAGACTTGACGAGAGAACTTGATGCCTATAAGGTTGGTGACAGAATACACGTTTTTAAAATTAGGCTTCCAGTAAATTTTGCGTACATCCACGTAGCCACGTTGTGTATTAAAGATGATTTATATTAATACATATTTTATCTAATGTCTAGACTGGCAGTTATACCATCGATTAAGCCATGCTATGAGCTATATTCAGAATAGATCAAGCACAGTTTTTAGAACGTTGATGAGAAAAAAATTGTCAGAAACGTGTTTTCAGACTTGTGAGAAACAAGTTTTTCTCCCCAGAATTAACTTTTTTATTTCATTTCATGAAAGATCATTGAGTCAAAAATATGAATAGAGGTAATTTACTGAACTTGTACCTTATGAAGATTGAGGAGAGAATTAGGAACTTTGAACAACTATTACTAGTTGACCCGGCGAACGTCGTGCCGGCTAAAAGTCAAAAATCTAAAATTATCAGTGTTTCTCTACTAATAATAAATTTCGACATCTTTCATACAAACATAGGTAAAATCAAGTGTATTGCATTGCGCAACGATTGCAAACTTTGATATTGCACACGTGTATTTTTTTTTTTATTTTTTTTTTTACTTTTACTTTTTCAACCTCTTTTTATGTTTTTAACGTTTTAAATTCAACTTGCAAGCAGTCTACACCTGTAATTGTAATGACATTAAGCTTACCCTTTATATATATTGCTTTGTTTCTACTTTAAAATGTGATAATGTACATTATGTTGGTGTTCATTAAATAAATAAAATAAAATAAAATAAAATAATAGACATGTATTATACATTTCTCTTAAATTACTATCTATCTATTAAAACTACTGCATTAAAATCCATAGCGCAGTTTTAAAGATCTAAGCATACATAGGGACAGACAAGGAAAAGTTACTTTGTTTTATACTAGGTATGCAGTGAAGTAACGTAACAAAAAAGCTTTTTATTATTAAAATTAGAATATCTAATGCATATATATTAGCAGCTCATGGAGATACGTAATAAGTTCTTGGGGAGTCCTAATTATTAAGGCAATTAGGTTTAAGTTTTAATATAACGGCACATCCTTCACTTTACTTTACATTAAAAAGTACTTAGTTAAATATTTTTGAAGACAAATAATCTTATTCTAATCTTGGTCTTAATGCTCCTCTCAACCGAATTATTCGCGAATTCCGGGTAGTCACAAAACAAGTAAATATTGATATTTTTAATGATAGTATTCACAAGTTTAAATATATTATTAATAAATTCATATATCAAATTATATATTGACATATAAAATCTGTTTAATTTAAATTTAATTTAATTTAATTTTAATTTTATTCCAGAAAAATGTTTCTTTTCTTTTGACTTTTATTACTATTGTTATTATCATTTGACTTACTTGTTACTCGCTCCTTTTTGCAAGCAGTTTTCGCCTATAAATGCAGTTGCACTTAGCTTTTCCGTATTGTATAATTGTGTTTTTTTATATTATAATTTGTGTAAACTATGTAGGTGATCAAAAATAAATAAATAAATACTTGATTTCACTGCTGCTTTTGGGATTGGTAGAATTACGAAAGCCCTTCTATACTGTCTAGTTAATTAACGTTTTCTTTTCTTCAGCACATCTTCCCCAATTCGGTGGACGCAAGAGCATCTACATCCGCAACGTTACCGCAGTATGACACATTCTGCGGTGGGAGAGAGACAGCTGTCTACATTGATAGGTTCTCTCGTTTCTTCTTCCCTTTCTCTTTCTTCATCCTTAATGTCGTCTACTGGTCAACTTTTTTGTAAATTTATTCGACGAACTTTTTATGCTTCAAGTGTGTTTAAGAAGATCATGTGATTTAAAAATATGAAGATGGTTTTGTCGTGATCTGATGAATGAGAAAACAAAGTCCTTTCTAATGTAAACCTCTTTCCTCTGTAAAGTCGGTTTTGGATGTTAGAGAAATTGTCGGTCATTTTCATCAGTACGGATAAAATGATACGGCGCTTTAAATTTTAATAAAGAACTATCTTAGATATAACTAATTATAGTAATATAAAATGTAGTATCGGGTCTAGTAAATTATGGTTTAATTGGCAAATCATATTGCAATGCGCACCAAATTTTAATGATTCGTTGAATGTTGTTTGCTGTGTTCACTGTTTGTCAAACACTTTATTCCTGTTCTAAATAACTTAGGTTAAGTAAGATATGATACATAATTTAACGCTTTATTTAGAAATAAGATGTTATAGACTATGTAGGCGAGGCCTGCTGAAAATGATGTCATAACATTCCATATTAAAATCAATAAAATGGATTTTAACATTTGTTGGTTTATAACTTACATATATCCAGACGTAAGTATTTTATTTTCCTATATACCTACTCATAAAGCTTACTAATATAATCAAAAATATTACGTAATACGTAACGTACTGTATTTTATTGTAAATATGACTGTACCTCCACAAAGAAGGAAAGTTTAGTTGTCAGCGATTTTGAAAGGAATTAATACCATTATTTGTACTTGCCTCTGCGTTTGGGTTTAAAAATATGTGGTTAAAGTAGCCGTTTTTTGAAAAAATCCAAGAATTTGCAATGTGCTTACTAAGAGCTTACAGGTGCAATCACGAACGCAAGCTTGAATATACGTATAGAAAAATATATTACTATTAAATAAAAAAATCTATATATGAATTTTCGGGAAATTGTCGAAAATGCTGTTTAGTTTTTAGATAAGACCATTACTCAATTTACAATAAACTTGTAAATCAATACTATTAATTTAAATTTAATTATAGTAAAGTCGTGATCTCATACATTTTAAAATATATTTAGATATAAACTTTAATTGTATACACGTTCATTAATGTATAGTTTTATTAATTAATCAGTAATTTTCGACTCAAAATGCAATTGTGACACATGTCCATGTAAATTTTGTGAAATGTTTCGAAAATGCTGTTCTGTTTCTCTTTGTTTCTAGATTGTAACTAACTGTAATCAAATAATTAGTTTATATTTTTCTTTATAACAAAGTCGTTGCACTTGATATTTCTAAGGTAATATAATTATATGTTAAAATAAAGTCTATTTAGTGTATAATTCTGAAGTTTTATTTATGATGTTTTGGTGTTTAAAGATATATGAAACCTAAATAAAAAAATATATGAAAACGTTTGTATATTTTAAGCTTTAAATGTAATAATTCCCAAAATGAGAGGACTCTCAATCGAGCGTCCAAGATTAAAAAGAAGAATGTGTTATGCCAGAGTTATTAACTTAACGTTCGAATTACTTCTCAAAAAGCAGTCAAATTAAAATCAAAAGCAGTCAAATTAAAATCAAATTGAATAGAAATCACCAGAATTAACTTACAGGTGATAGAACCAGGGTAGTTCGACCAGGGAGGTAGCATCGCCACACCTATTACAAGCGTGAAGCAGTTGAGAGAAGCGTTTCGGAAAAAGACTGTGGTTGCCGGGACACTTTTTTGAAATGAAATGAAATGAAATGTCTTTATTTTGTATAGGCCAACGGGGCACTTACAAATTGTCAGTTACATTTTTTTTTCTTACACTACCACCGGATCGGAAAACGACCTCAACTGATAAGATCCGGCAAGAAACTCAGCGGGTTTGTCTTTTTTCATAATTATATCCATTTTTTTTATATAATTACAATTATGTTTTTTTACATGATAATGAAAGTTTTATATGACGCGAGCAACTTAGTCCTAGAAAGTAATAACTTCCTGTTCTAAAAGACCTTACAAAAGCCCTTGGGCGACAGTGGCCACCATCACGTGGACTCAGAGCCGTCTCAGATTATGATGGGACCCTTGGGCACACAAGATACTGGAGCTAACTTTCATTACAATATAAAAAAAAACTTGATTGAAAAAAAAAACAACATAACAAAAAATACAAACCCGCTGAGTTTCTTGCCGGATCTTGTCAGTTGAGGTCGTGTTCCGATCCGGTGGTAGTGTAAAAAAATGTGTAACTGACAATTTATAAGTGCCCCCCTAGGCCTATACAAAATAAAATAAAGACATTTCACTTTATTTCATTTCACAAGAATTCGGGGCCCTTTTGGAATGTATAGAAAGTATGATGTACTTTCTTTACATTCCAAAAGAGCCCCGATGACTTTCGTGCAACAAGAAAAGTGTAATGCACCCGACTATAAATATTTTGATATTAAATGTGAGAAAAATTGTCGGCCCTTCGGGGCCCTCTGAGGATGGGGGCCCTGGGCACTGGCCCCGAGTGCCCTTATTAAAAACGGCAAAGGCCGGCAAGGCCCTGGTAAAGACGGCATTGCGTGGACTGCATGCTTGCTACTTCAATCGGATAAAAAAATCTTTCCTATTTGATGTAGGTTACATTTATGACACCTGACACTAATGATTGAAACTCGGCATCTCAATCAGGAAGGTCGGCATCAAATCGAGGTTGGAATCTTAGGTTCGCACTGTTTTTTTAATTAAATGTGTAATAGAAATTAATAATCACTACTTTACGGTGAAAGAAGACATCGTGAGGAAACCCACATACTTGAATAGAACTTTCGATGGTGTGCGAAGTCCTCCAATTCGCGCTTGGGCAGCGCGGTTGACTATGGCCTAAAGCTGGCTCATTCTGAGAGAGGACCCGTGCCCAGCAGGACAATAATGGGTTACTTAATTTGGACATCTGACCCAGAAGGGTAATGATCTTTTAACATCATGGCAGCCCCGTTTTCTGGTTCTAATTCCGAAAAACTATAAATATAATTAATTTAAATTCTGGTATTAGTTCAAGCTCAGACTATTACGTAATCTAGCCAGACAATACAATACTTATGGCTACTCAATGTCTACATTTATTAGAGTGTTTTAGAGTTCCTTAGGTTGTATAAAATATATATATATATATATATATATATATATATGAGTATGAGAGTGTATTTATTTATTTGTGAAGGTTCGAGGAATTTACAATATCATCAACCCATTATTTTCCCACTGCTGGGCACGGATCTCTCTCGGAATGAGAGAGTTTTTAGGCCATACCCACCGCGCTGGCCAAGTGCGAATTGGTGGACTTAACACACCTCCGATAACTTTTTTTCTTAAAGTACTCTCGGGTGTGTAGGTACCTACTCACGATATTTTCCTTCACCGAAAAGCAGTGATAATTAATTACTAATACGCACACAATTTTAAGAAAAATCAGTTGTGTGTGCCTGGGTTTGAACCTGGGACCTCCCGATTGAGAAGGCAAGTTTCAACCATTAGGCTACCACTGCTCTGCTCTGGAATAATTATAGTACTAATCTCAAAGTATATTACTTTACCAATTAATATTAATTTATCAGTTATTGTTAATTATTATTAATAAATATTGAGTTAATTCTGCGCATTCGTCCGTTTCAGTCATCTCTAACACGGTAACAAGTATTCTATGTGTTATCTAGGTTCTAGGTCAAAAACTGTGTCCCTGTAGCCTCGGGGTCAGAATAGGGCTACGGTATCCCCTGCCTGTCGTAAGAGGCGACTAAAAGGGGCTTCCGGGGTTGCAGACGGCTAGAGTGGGAGCTCGAACCGTTCGGTCAGGCAATCCCGGGAAGGACGGCGGTATGTGTGGTCGCATACCGTCGTAAAGACTAGACGGAGCGGTGGGCCCAGCCGTCCATCTGGGAGGACCCCGATGGGGCAACGCGGTCAGAGGATTCCGGTTGCGGTCGGACCGAGTACCCGGAGTCCTGTTTATAGCGCCGAGGACGGCCACCGGGGGGTTTTAGTGCGGTAAAAATCCCACATAATCCTGCGTCGCTCCCACGGCGTCGGGTACCTTTTGAAGGTTTTCCCCTCGAAAAGTAATAGGATTATTGTTACGGTAAGATTTACAGAAATAGTTTTGGAATTTCAATGAAATTTTGTGTTTAAACAATATCTACTTCCCAAGTTTATTTTAAATTGTTTTGCCAAATAGGTACATATATTAACTAATTTTGTATGTAAGTACATATCTAAACATCGCTACGGAACCAGCATTGACTGATTAATTCGTTCATAAACGTCTTTTGTACATACCACATATAGACAACTGCATTAAATATTTAAATAACATGCATTGTTGTACGTATGTAACAATTATACAATGTTCGGGCAGACTTTTAAAAAGGTAGACACCACAATGGTTGACTAAATAGGGCGTGTCATTGAATTCGTTAGTTTTTTGGTCTAGACTTAGATGATACGTTAAGGGTGAGGTAATTTAAATTATTTTTTGTAATAAAATATTCCACCAATAGTCCACCAATTCGCACTTGGCCAGCGCGGTGGACTATGGCCTAAACTCTCTCATTCTGAGAGAAGACCCGTGTCCAGCAGTGGGACAATAATGGGTTGACGACAATAAAATATTTACTAAGTATCGGTTTACTTTCATATTTTTTTTTATCTGATTGAAGTAGCAAACGAGCATGCAGTCCACCTTTTTTTTGTTTTTGCGGGTGAATTTTTAAAAGTACCCGACGCCGTGGGAGCGACGCGTATGTGGGATTCTAACCGCACTAACCCCCCCCCCCCCCCCCCAAGTTGGCCGACCTCGGCGCTGCGAAGAGGACTCCGGGAACTCCAACGGACCGCCGCCGGTATCCGTTGTGTGTTGCCCCATAGCGCACTTCCCTGGTGGGCGTGAACTGCTCACCGCACCTTCTGGTCTTTACGGCAGCTTGCAACCATACATGCCGTCGTCCTTCCCGGAAGCATGCAGTCCACCTGATGGTAAATGGTCACTGCCGCACATGGACAAGCAACGTCATATAGAACATGGGTTCCATCGGAAGTTAATCTCAGATGCGTTGCTTCTTACGAGGACGATGATGGTCGCCTCATATGAAAGTGTGCAACCACACCCTTCACGCTAGAAATAGATCCGTTCTTTAATATAAAAAATGATTATCGTCTATTCAACTACCCCTTAAATTCAACCTTTACCGAATACGAAATGACCTGCCGAAAACCGCATCACAATAATAAATTTGCATACAACACTGTCTAGACTTTACGTGACCTGAATCTGTCTGCACTGAGCGGATGCATTACTTTTTAGGTTCCACACAACTTTTGGGTACTAAGTTGGGTCTAGACATTGTTAAGGTTTCCGTCAGATTTAAGATTGACGTGGCAAATGAAAACGCAGTCCAACTGATGATAAGCTTCTACTGTCGCAAGGATCTGTAGTCAATCTCAATCAGTAGGATTGAAATTTCATTTTTTTTTATCTGACTGAAGTAGCAAACGAGCATGCAGTCCACCTGATAGTAAGTGGTCACTGCCGCCCATGGACATCCCTAATCAACTACGTACAGAACATGGGTTCCATCTGAAGTCAATCACAGATGCGTTGCTACTCTCCTGAGGACTATGACGGTCGCCTCATGTGAAAGTGTGCCGGCAACCACACCTTTCTATCGAAACCCAAGAATTGCTTCACGCTAGAAATAAGCTGCATGGTGTGCATACCACGGTTATGTGTCTTCGGTGCTAAGTTACGGGTTAATAATTTGGGGAACTCTTCTGAGGCTATACGAGCATTCAGAGTTCAGAAAAAATGCATCCGTGCAGTATGCAACGCACACTGGCGAGATAGCTGTAAACCACTATTCAAAAAGAATAACGTCTTGCCTCTACCTTCATTGTACATTCGAAATATCTGTCTATTTGTACACAGGTACCCCGAGTATTTCGTAAAAAACGTAGATGTATCATTTTTTTTTTGTTTTCGAGGGGGAAACTTTCAAAAAGTAGGTACCCGACGTCGTGGGCGCGACGCGGGTTATGTGGGATTCTTACCGCACTAAAACCCCCCCGGTCGCCGACCTCGACGCTGCGAAGAGGACTCCGGGAACTCCGATTGACCGCCGCCGGTGTCCTCAGCGTGTGCCCCATCGGGCTATTCCCTGGTGGGCGTGAACTGCTCACCGCACCTTCTGGTTTTTACGGCAGCATGCAACCACACATGCCACCGTCCTTCCCGGGGTCGCTTGGCCGGACGGTTCGAGCTCCCACTCTTCCCGCCCGCAACCCCGGAAGCCTCTTTTAGTCGCCTCTTACGACAGGCAGAGGGTACGTAGTCCTATTCTGGTCCCGGAACTACAGGGACAGACGTAGATGTATCTACGAGACCAACTAGATATCCAAACAAATTAGTCACACCCCAATGTACTTCACAAATTACAGAAAAAATGCATATTACATGGCAATTAAAATTTATAATAGATTACCGGACTCTATTAAAACGCTGACATACAATCAATTTAAAAATAAAATAACAATATGGCTTCTGAAGAAACGTATTTACGAAATCAAAGAGTTTTTAAATATGAAATTGATATGTCTTAATTTTTAATACATCTGACATAAGTTGCGGTGATTGTTTTTACATAATACATACTTTAAGGCATTCTTACTATTTTAGAATGATTAATTAATGATTTTCATACTGATTTGATTTTATTCAACTTCGAGAATATATTATTGACCGAATGAATTTTATGTCTTAGATTTTAAGTGTGACATAGATGCGGGAATTTTATTTATATTATATTTTAATTATTTATTGCTATTTTAGATTGATTGTTATTTATGTTGATGATTTTAATTTATAATTGTTTTATTTTTTATATCGGATTAATGATCCTAATTTATATGTGATTTTATTTTAATGAACATACAGAATTATTATGGTGGAACTGTTAATGATTTTAATGTTGGGTTCTACACATTGTTACCGTCATTATAATTATAAATAAATATTGAACTGATATTTGTACACCAACATTGGCAAAGCACAACGGGCTTTATAATCTACCTGTAATATGTCATCTTTGTACCTGTACTTATACAAATAAACCATTTGATTTAGGTGTGGTGGTGGCACCTCCCCGGTCGAACTCCACTGGTTCTACCACCTTGAGAGAGATTTTGTTTTCATTTATTAATATTATATTAACATTTGTAGCGACGATCCGCGTGGCGGAACGGTTGCAATACCGGTCTGACGCGCAATGGGTCCTAGGTTCGATTCCCGGCCAGACAGATATCTGAATGATGAGTTTAGATTCATGTTCTGGGTCTGGGTGTTTGTGTATTCGTCTTGTGTGTCCACAGTACCCACGACACAGGAGAAAATGCTAGTGTGGGGCTTTGAGTGTAGAAAGCGTGTGTGTTTTTAATATTCACCTTATTTCACGTAAGCGATTGTAAATGTTTACAGAAACATAATAAACTTATAACTCAAAGGCACATGGATTACGTGTCGACTGCCCATCTTTATTACATTTAAGAGCTAAGTTGAAATACGTTTAAAAAATCTTTATTCTCATAAAAGATTTACATCACTTACATGAGAAAAATACTTAATTAGAAATAACCAAAATGCATTCGCCGATTCATACAAAAAATAATAAAAATAATAAATAAAAAAATAATACCCATCCAACGCATTCAGTCTTTTAATAGTGCGTGGTTTGATTTGATAAATTCAGCTAATTTGATCTTGAATGCGTTGAATGAGTGTACACTTTTTAATGTCGCTGGTAACTTATTATAAAGGAGATGTTTCAAAATGTATGGACCTTTGGCCAGGTATCTGTACACCATATGATAAAAATGCCAATAAAGTATAGAGCACTTTTTGACTAAGCATTTTATTAGAATCGACTGGGTTTATTGGTACAAGACTAGAATTTTAAGTTAGAATTGCAACACAAAATAATGGCGGCGGTAATATTGCATTTTGACAGTTGAAGTTAATAAACAAACTGTGACAATGACAATCAGTTGTCAATGATCATCTGATCCAATGCAGTCATATTATTTATGTGTCAACTATAATTAATAATTAAGCCGTTTTAGACTTGCACTTCACACATTCATTTTACAGTTCTACTGCTTTCAAGTTATTTGGAAATCCAAGATATGTAAGCCAGGGGTTGATATCTTGATATAGAAACTCCAACACAATACGCACACGAAAATATTCCCTGAAAATATCTAACAAGACAGATGAATGGATCTAGTAAAAGAATCAATATGACAGTTGTCAGATAATGACAACTACAGTTTTATCCACAGACTGTCTAAATCTGAGAAAGTAGTTGATTTTAATTGGTTTTGTACCAGAAAAATGCAGGTTTTCATGAATTTTAAGTATTTTTTTTGAATTCTTGAGATTTTTCTCGATTTTTTGAGATGGTCTACATATACCTAGCCAAGATTGAAACATCTCCTTTGCGCTCCCTCAACAGTGACTGTTTTCTTCCCGTAATTAGTTGTTGAAATGTCTTTTGTTTCTCTTTCTTAGCAAATTCTTGACATCGGCATACTCTTGCGCTTTACTGCTGGTAGAATAGGGAAGTGATATCTCTTACTGAAGGCAGGAAGAATTATTTTTGCCGTTTATTAAGTTCAGATCTTCTCAAAATATGAAAGATTTATGTTTTAGACATTTCTATATATTAATAAGTGAAGCAAAAACTTGTGATTCGTTTTTAAGATACTTGCCACAGGCAGAGGAGTAAGAAATTACGCACGGTTATGGTTGAAGTAGAGAAAGATTGCGCAATGCTAATATTTTTTTCACATAATGCATAAAACATACATAAAATCAACTAAAAACACATTACACTCACTATCTTGCATTTGACACAAACATACGCATAATAAACGAAATAGGACATTCAATGTCTTACTATGAAAACACATAACATCAAAAATGTCAGATGTCTTAGTCAAAATACCCGCTATTGCTTTTAAAAGCAGCTTAGTTAATAAACCTCTGTTTACCTTTAACAGATGCGTTCAAAATAACTTGAAAATTGTTACAATTAATTTAAATTAGTTAGTAGTATATGAAGTTTAGTTTTTTAATTTAAATTACGGTAGAATTTCGACCATTGCGACGGGTGACTTGTTGACTTTTGAGAGAGAGACATCGGGAGATGTATTGACTTCACATTTCCTTGACTGTAAAGAAATTAGCTTTCTACCGTGATTTCGCTAGGGACAAGTTTACCACAATAAGTATTCTTTGTGATAATAGAAAATATCCACAAAGGATAAATCAAGCAGCACATCGCGAGGAAACTGAGAAGTGATGTGTGAGGTCTACCAATTCGAAATTGGCTACTAGCGTAGTGGACTAAGAGAAGATTCCTGATTAAAATAAAACCCATGCGTATAACGAACGGAAGCAAGTTTGCCGTAACTACTAAATATATCCCAAGTCAGTTACTTTCTTAGAGTTCCTAAAACTATAAACAGTTGTAAGCCATAAAAGTTAACTTAATGGTTATTTAGCTTGAAATACTTTCGCGGTTACTCTTACCCCACTGGCCATCGGTTACAGTTCGTAAATTTGCGAAATATAAATGAGTTAACTGGTTAGGGTCGGTAAATTTAATCTGTGGTTAGTTAAGTATAAAGCGCATAGCGGAGGTGCGTTTTTAAAAGCTTGTATTTATTTTTATTTTTTATTATATTTTAACACATCGACAACATTACACACAGACATTTATAATAGTAACTTACTCTAGACAAAAATCGGGTCGACTATTTAACAAAGTAGATGTGCTTCTGATGTCTTAAAAGAAATTAATTGTAAACTAGTGTTATTAATGGAGTTTCCTAATATAAAGTTATATCAGTGTATTCGTGATATAAAGGACTACAGGACTGTCGCCAAATTAAAACTTGACAGTGCGAAAAAAATTATATTTATCTTATTATAACATTAAAGTAGTAAACAAGGTAGGTTGCACGGATGTAACGGAGCTCCGATTGCGGTTCCGATAAGTCGGAACTTCTGATTGTAATTGCACTTTCGGTTCCGATTCCGGTTCCAGAATTTTTATATCGGAGGTTTATATCGGAGGTCGTCTGAAGCGAATTTGATTTAGGTCATTTGTTAACTGTTTATGGGAAAATGTTAATAGGAAACATGGCAATTCTCGTTATCGTTGTGTGTGTATTTTTTTACTTTGCAATTAAAGTTAAAAAGGTTTATCGTCTTACGTTGTTACTAGCAGTTCAATGATGTATCATTGAAATCGTCTCAGTTTCATTAAATTTGCATCAAATTGATGGACTTTCATACAAACTTTCCTCTCCATTTTTATCCCATTAAGGAGTAATTACAAAAATTCTTTCCTGGTGCTCGCCTACACTGTAAAAGGAAACAGTGCAAAATTTCTAATTACATTCGTTTGGGCTGTGCGTTGATATGACAGTATTTAAGTCAGTTTTTATCACATGTACAAATTTGTCCGATTAAAATACTTTTTTTGCCATAATGTTTATTGACTGATACTACCTCCGATTCCGTTTCCGGTTCCGATTCCGATAAAATGAATTTAAAAACTCCGATTCCGACTTCGGTTCCGATAAGTGACCTCCATTACATCCCTAGTAGGTTGCACTGCCGCACAGCTATGATGGCTAAGATAAACTTCATACAGAACAAGGGTTCTATCTGAAATCAATTATTGATGCGTTGTTTCACCTGAGGAGTAAGATGGTTGCCTCATATAAATTTAAACAGGCAACTATATCCTTCCACCCATCACCCAAATGCTTCTTGCATGTTGTGTTACGGTCGAGAAAATCTACTTTTATGCGTATGTGTGAGTTTATATCTACATAATTATATTTATGATAGTGATAGTATTGTTCTATACAAATTGTATAGACAAATGTCAAAAATACTATATATTTACTATAACTACCACGCAGACACGTTGTACCTATCAAAATATTATATAGGATGGCGGTATGTGTAGTCGCATGGCGTCGTAAACACCAGACGGTTTGGTGGACTTCCACGCCCACCTGGGTCAACGCGCTTAGTCGACTTTCCGTTCCTTTGGAGATGACGGCTTTAGTGACTAATTTTAACACAGATTATGAAAATAAGAGCAGTGATAGCCTAATGGTTGAAACTTGCCCTCTCGATTGGGAGGTCCGAGGTTCAAACCCAGGCACGCACTACTGATTTATGTGCGTATTAGAAATTAATTATCACTGCTTTTCGGTGAAGGAAAACATCGTGAGGAAACCTATACACCCGAGAGTTCTTAAAAAAAAAAAAAGTTCTCGGAGGTGTGTGAAGTCCACCAATTCGCACTTGGCCAGCGCGGTGGACTATGGTCTAAACTCTCTCATTCTGAGAGAAGACCCGTGCCCAGCAGTGGGACAATAATGGGTTGACGAGATGAAAATATGTGCATTGTTCTTCGTACATTAGGTACATTGAAATTTGATTTTTTGATGATAGAACGAGTGTAGTTCGACCGGGAAGGTACCACCGCCACACCTGTCTCTAGCGTTAGGCAATTTTTGGGTTTCGCTGGAAGGGTGTGGTTGCCGATCAGATAAGGATTTCTGTTCAAAATCGCTATAAGCTTGTGAGACAAAAATGGATAATGTTATAACTTGGGACATACGGCATCTCAGTAGGTCTCCCGTCATCTCAACTCTGAAGTGACGTTTATTACGTCGCGTACCACCGAGGGGAATAAACTCGTAAAATTTCAAAATACTATTGTAGTAAATAATTTTATTTTCATCCGTGGACTTAGGTTTGAATTTTAAGGAGAATATCTCAATATTTTTGATGTACGATGCGGTAACTTTAGTGTTTCCAAAGAACTCTATGTCAGCGAGAAAGTTTATCCAAATTTGTTCAGCAGATTATATTGTGTTTTGCAACCTGCTACTATGATGCGGTAACTTTAGTGTTTCCAAAGAACTCTATGTCAGCGAGAAAGTTTATCCAAATTTGTTCAGCAGATTATATTGTGTTTTGCAACCTGCTACTATGATGCGGTAACTTTAGTGTTTCCAAAGAACTCTATGTCAGCGAGAAAGTTTATCCAAATTTGTTCTGCTGAACAAATTTGGATAATTATATCGTATTTTGAAACCTGCTAGTATGATGGTAGTTCTCTCAAAATTTGCAGGCTGAAGTAGCAATGGGCCAGCCACATCGCTCGTTGGGCCGATAACCGAGGGGAAGGAGAAGTTCTCGAGTGGGGACCACTAGGCAAAAGTAGGTCCGATGACCTGAAGATGATAGCGGAAAACCGTTAGATTCAGAGGGCACAGGGCCTGGAGTGGCACTATTTAGGGGAGGTCTATATCCAGCAGTGGAACTTAAAAGCCTGATGGATGGATGGATTATGCGATTGTAGTTTGACAACCTGCGTGGACTGACGCGCAATGGGTTCCGGGTTCGATTCCCGGCTAGACAGGATCTGAATGATGAGTTTAGATTCCTGTTCTGTGTCTGGGTGTTTGTGGGTGCCCATGGTACCCACGACACAAGAGAAAATCCTAGTGAGGGCTATGAGTGTAGAAAGCGTGTAGTATCCGTAATTTAATTAAATGTGTAAGGTATCCTTCACAAATCGAATAAAAATCATATTGCGTGGGTAAAACCATATTGCCTCAGACCAATAAAGACTGAAGGTTTTATAAATATCTTACAATCCCTAATTAGCTTATCAGCCTCTTATTAATAATTAACAATGATTCTATTATTACATCGGTATAAATTGTAAATTGACAGAGAGATAAGTGCATATTTCTTGCATTGACAGACGAATAGACAAGTATTGATAAGAGTAATTGATTACTTTTATATACATTTTGTATATGAATACAGGAGTGACATACATTCACTTTGTAAGAGGCATTAATGTAATCATACCTAAACTACGTTAATAATTCTCATTATAGTAGTTCGACCGGGGAAGTACCACCGCCACACCTATATCTAGCGTGAAGCATTTTTTGCGTTTCGATAGAAGCGTGTGGTTGCCGGCACACTTCCACATGAGGCGACCATCATAGTCCTCGGGAGTAGTAACGCATCGGCGATTGACTTCAGATGGAAACCATGTTCTGTATGAAGTTGATTAGAGATGCCGCCCATGGACAACTAACAACTAACGTAACGTAAAGAACTTTACATACAACATGGGTTCTATCTAAAGTCAATCACAGATGCGTATATACGTCACCTCATATAAAAGTGTGCTGGCAAGCACACCCTTTTACCAAAACGCAAGAACTGCTTCACACTAAAAATAGGTGTGTAACTTCCCCGGTAGAACTACATTAGCTCTACCACCTTTACCTGGGTTAAAATTGCTGTTATAAGGATCTCACCAGAATTTTTGATGAATAACCTAACAATAATAAATAATTTAAACATTGACTAAATGTTCATTTTCAAATCAATAATAAGTATACTCAACTTTGCCTCATATAAATTGCTAATTGATCCGATGAACTTCATTCCACCTAAAAGTCAGAAATATAAAATTATCAGCTTTCCTCCACTATATTATGCACGTTTAATACATATAAACCTTCTTTTTGAATCACTCTATCTATTAAAAAAACTGCATTAAAATCCGTAGTGTAGTTTTAAACATTAACCATACATATACAGCGGGAAGCGACTTTGTTTCTACTATGTATGTAGTGATTGACATAATCCCATACTATTCATATTCTGTTATTTCCGAATTAATAAATAAGTACAGATATAAATTTTCGTACTAAGTGCTGCTCTATGTTAAGCGTAAATCAATTTTACTTTGCACTTAAAGCGTCACGTTCCGAAGAAGATATATCCATAAATCGTAAAGACAGCCGGACAGAATGAAATTATAAATAGTAACGCTTAAAATCCGTTAAGTTTTTTTGGTATGTCTGGGCGACGTCTGGCCGGTAAATATGCAAAGTTAATTTGGTTTTGAGTACATTTGCATGAGACGAGGTGGAATGACTAATGACTATTCTACAGACAAGACTTGTACTTATAGCATATATATTGCAGTGATAGCCTATTGGTTGAAACAAGTTGAACTCTCGATCGGGAGGTCCGAGGTTCAAACCCAGGAACGCACCATTGATGTTTCTAAATTATGTGCGTATTAGAAATTAATTATCACTTCTTTTCGGAGGAGGAAAACACTGTAAGGAAACCTTTATACCAGAGAGTTCTTTAAAAAAAGTTCTCGGAGGTGTGTGAAGTTCACCAATTCGCACTTGGCCAGCGTGGTGGACTATGGCCTAAGCTCTCTCATCTTGAGAGAAGACCTATGCCCAGCAGTAGGACAATAATGGGTTGGCACCATACATGTATAGTACTATATTACTCGTGAGTCGGTGTTATCAGTGTTATTGTCCTTGTGAGGTAGAATTTTAAAAATATACTGAGTCTAGACTTTAAAAAAATAGGTTTTAGTCATAATGTTTTAATGTTTTAGGTACGTGATTTTATCGGCATTTAATGAATTGTAAAATATAATTAAAAATATTAAAATAAATAGCATATTCCTTACCAATGACATGGACCCCTGTAAAGGGTGACTCGTCGTCTAGCAAGCATAGTGCGATGGTCCAGATATTACCTGTAAAATAATGAATATTAATAAAAAGTTCTTGAGGAACAACATAAGCTTGGGTTATCGGGCATTTATTTTACAAATTCAAAGTCTTATTCCTAAGTCACCTATAAGAAAAACTAGAAAAAAGTCGTCAGATTCGTGTGAGGTCGCCCGCATGTTAGCTATAAAGGAAATAATGCGGAAAGCATCCTTACAATAAATAGGGGAGGGAACAAAGACCTCCAGGGTTGAATAAAGATCTTTACCCCTTTATAAATATGTCATAGGAGGTCCAAGTGGTCACGTTGTCCATCCGGTTTAAGAAATAGTGCAACTTAGTAGAGTTCTTAGTCACCCATCATACCTTCTGCTGCAATAATATCAGTGTAGGGAGGTCCTCGAGTTTTTTTTTATTTGACTGAAGTATCAAATGAGCATGCAGTCCACCTGATGGTAAGTGGTCACTGCCGTTCATGGACATCTGTAATCAAGTACATGCAGAACATGGGTTCCATCTGAAGTCAATCACAGATACGTTGCTACTCCCGAGGACTATGATGGTCGCCTCATGTGAAAGTGTGCCGGCAACCACACCCTTCTATTGAAACGCAAGAAATGCCTCACGCTAGAAATACGTGTGACGGGGGTCCTTCCCCGGTCGAACTACACTGGTTCTACCACCTTGAATAACAACCTCGAATTGCGACCACGTTTAGGCAAGAGGAGCACAGCGCACAGAGTCGCCCCACACTAGGTGGACCGATGACCTGAAGAAGACAGCGGGAAACCGTTGGATTCAGAAGGCACAGGACCGGTTGGAGTGGTGTCATTTAGAGGAGGCTTATTTCCATTCGTGGACCTCAAAGGGCTGATAGATGGATGAATGGAATATCAGTGTTGCGCTAATAATGGGTATAACTATAGCTTTGTTAAGGAAGGGGAAGAGAGGGGAATCCAATTGTGGTCCGAGCAAAACAGATCGGCTAGTCCGAAATTTCTTACCTTATGCAGGCACACCCTTGCCGGGATAGATTCCGAAATTTCGTCGACAAAAATAAATCGAACTAGCACATGTCCATCGGCGATAGTAGCACTTACCAGGACAACTGCATGCTACTTTGCATTTTCATTTTCATTCCGACTTCTGAGCAGCTCATCTCGATCCGAGCGTGCGCCATACTCTCGTACTATACACACTCATTAAGTTAAGCTTACCTTAACTTAAGTTACGTTGAGCGAACGCTCAGCCGCTCTACATGGTAGGCAGAATGGAGGGTATTAGGTTTTTTCGTTACAGAATTTCTTGATTCGGTCGCCGTGCTCAAAGCCATGCAATAGCTTAAAAGTTTGGTTCATTGTTAAAAATGTAGGGTGGTAAGATACTTACGAGTAATGAGAATATAATAGGAGTACTTGCACGCTTCCGAAAGTGTCCTCATCTATAGGGACCTTTAAGTACTCGGAAGCGAAAAGTGGAAGGTTCTTATTGCAGGAAATACTTATTGATAATGGAAATTAATCTAGATTTTTTTTATGGGAGGGAAACTTAGGGAGCAGAATTTTTTATAAGAGTTTATTATGAAACACGCGAACAGGGTTTGGCATTATTTTATTTAAATTCGGTATTAAAACTGAAATTTTATACAAATTTAAATAGAATTTTCTTCGATTTTTTTTGACATTTCCTTTCGTATTCGGTGATATATACATTATGTAATTTGGTAAGACATTATTTTATCTGACATATCGAAATTGATTTTTAAATGTATGTTTTTAATTTGTGATTGTTTATTGAATGATTATCTTATGTGTATATTTAAAATGACTATTTTATTAATGAGACATTGAATTTGTGATACAAATTATTTTAATTAATATAATATTACTGGATAAATGAATGTTATTTGTATTGCAATGGTTGAAATGAACTTATTGTTATTTTTATTATTATTCAACTTTTTTTTTTTGTTTTCGAGGGGGAAACCTTCAAAAGGTACCCGACGCCGTGGGAGTGACGCAGGGGTATGTGGGATTTTTACCGCACTAAAACTCCCCCGGTGGCCGTCCTCGGCGCTATAAAGAGGACTCCGGGAACTCGGTCCGACCGCAACCGGAATCCTCTGAGCGCGTTGCCCCATCGGGCTCCTCTCAGATGGGCGGCTGGGCTCACCGCCCCGTCTAGTCTTTACGACGGTATGCGACCACATATACCGCCGTCTTTCTCGGGATCGCCTGACCGAACGGTTCGGGCTCCCACTCTAGCCGCCTGCAACCCCGGAAGCCCCTTTTAGTCGCCTCTTACGACAGGCAGGGGATGCCGTAGCCCTATTCTGATCCCGGAACTACAGGGACGATTATTATTCAACTTATCTAACGCATTGGGATCTCTGTAATGTTAGATATAAGTTTTTATGAATTAAATAAATTAAATTAAATTAAACAGGTCAAACCAACAGTTTCATATCATCAATTATTTTGTATATAAGCTTTGGTAAATATACTTTTTATTTTATTTATTTCGGTATATACAAAACAAAATATTTAAAAGAATTCAAACATTTTTTTTATTAAATCATATCAGAAAAGTATAGATAAAAAATAAATTATAAATAAAGGGTCCATATCACTTCCACTTGGGAGAGTCCCAAGAATGCTGGCGGCGTTAAATAAGTTTGGCCATACAAAGGTATGGCCTAATTGATGGCCAATATATAAAATAAATATAGTTAAGTTCAACATTAATAAAATGTTGTAACTTAATACAAATCATTTAAAATTAATGCCACTGTTACATGCGTGGTTAAATTCAATATATCATATTACCTTTATTTCGGTTCGTGTAAATTGTAATACTTATATATTTTTTTTTACCTGACTGAAGTAGCAATCTAGCACGCAGTCCACCTGATGGCAAGTGGTCACTGCCGCCCATGGACATCTGTAATCAACTTCATACAGAACATGGGTTTCATCTGAAGACAATCACAAATGTGTTGTACTCCTGAGAACTAAGATAGTCGCCTCATATAAAAGTGTGCCGGCAACCACACCCTTCCATCGAATCGCAAGAAATACTTCACACTAGAAATAGGTGTGGCGGTGGTACCTCCCTGGTCGAACTATACTGGTTCTACCACCTTGAAAAAGTAATATGCTTTATGCCGTGCACACTTCGTTCATTACATTTTCATTTACATTACATATGTAGTAATCTATTTATTTATACTCTCAGAGGTCAGTAAGTGAAATATATTGCAGCCTCAAGCATGCCAACATTTCAAGGACCTATTATTCTGAACGATTTCTTCAGGACAATGCTAGGTCAAATACATAAATCAAATCTATTCTGTACATCATACGTTTTTTATCTGACTGAAGTACCAAACGAGCATGCAGTCCACCTGATGGTAATGGTCACTGCCGCCCATGGACATCTGTAATCAACTTCATACAGAACATGGGTTCTGTATTAAGCCCCAGCCGCGCATCATTGTAATCCCACCGCTGGGCAATGTTCTTTTCTCAGAATGAGAAAAACAAGGAGTAACAAAATTTACTCCGTAGCCATACCTGGTAGCTTAATGCAAATTTAATTGTTTGATAAAAAAATAAAGACTGATTTGTAGGGTACCGTACCCAAAGGGCTAAAAGGGCTAAGGACCCTATTACTCAAACTCCGCTGTCCATCTGTGTGTAAGCAGGCTGTATCTCATATCTAATCAGTTGAAATTTTCAGAGATGATGTAATTATGTTGATTTTATAATAATAAATACTACAAACAGAATAAACTACATATATTGATAAATAGATTAAATATACAGATTTCAGAGGCTTCCGGGGTTGCGGGTGGCTAGAGTGGGAGCTTGAACCGTCAAGCCAGGCGATCCCGATAAGGACGGCGGTGTGTATGGTTGCATAACGTTGTAAAGACTGGACGGAGCCGTGGGTCCAGCCGCCCATTTGGGAGGAGCCCGATGGAGCAACGCGCTCAGAAGATTGCGGTTGCGTTTCTTTGGAGATCCCGAGGTCTTCTTTGTATTGCCGAGGACAGCCACCGGGGGGAGGGAGGGGGGGTTTAGTGCTGTAAAAATCCCACATAACCCTGCGTCGCTCCCACGGCGGCGGGTACCTTTTGAAGGTTTCTCCCTCGATAACATAAAAAAGGTTATTACGACGGATTTGCTTGCTTTGATCACGTCTATAACCGTTATTAGTATTCTTTGTGTCAATCTACGTCATAGGTTATGTGCGTGCCAAATTTCAGCGAAATCCGACAACTAGTTTTTACGTAAAATATTAGCAAACACACTTACACTCACACAACTTTCGCATTTGTCATATACTTAAGATTGTAAAAATCGTAATACAAAAATAACCAAGACAAATCATCTAAGAAAGTTCCAATAAGATGACGCTACCCATTGGAACAATGAGTGAATGGTTTATTATCATCCCATTCACCGGTCATCAGTCCTTTCCTTCCTTCTCTCCCTGCACTGGCATTGGCATTGGGCGGCTTGGAGTGCGTAGACTCACCATAAGTGCTGCGTTTAGATGGACTGTCCTGAATTTTATTCTGAAATCAAGGTAAAAAAAATGACGCCATTATTATCAGACTTGGTAACGTGATAATATTGTAAACTATGTTGCATCTGAGACCACTCTTGCACCTGAGATATTATTTCGTGAGCTGTTTTTGAAATAATAACCAACACACACACAGAGACACAGACACACACAGTCACAGACACACATGCTCACTAACTTTCGCTTTTATAATATCGATAATATTGTAAAAAAACTAAAGTACCAAAAAAAATACATAATCTGAAATAACCAACTCAAATTCATTTAATGAAAGTTCTAATAAGATGAAGCTACCCATTGGAACAATGAGTGAATGGTTTATTAATTATCATCCCATTCACCGGTCATCAGTCCTTTGCTTCCTTCTCTCCCTGCACTGGCATTGGCATTGGGCAGCTTGGAGTGCGTAGACTCACCATAAGTGCTACGTTTAGATGGACTGCCCTGAATATAATTGAAAATAGGTAAATAAATATGCAATAAATATCTTAATAGTTAACTTCATAATGTTATAAACTATGTTGCATCTCATTCTTTAGTTCCTTTTGAAAGAATAACATACACACAATGCTCCCAATCTTTCGCTTTTATAATTTTGATAAGAATGTAAAAATAACCAAAATACATACATACATGGTCACAAACACAAATTCAAATTCACAACCTTTTACTTGATAATGTTGTAACTATGTCGCATCTGAGATCTCTCTTGCACCTAAGATACTTTCCTCTAAGGTTTTCTTGAAGAAATCCATAGTTTAGTCATAAAACCGCCTGTTAAACCTTATATTATAAATCGTTTCTTTTTGTTATATGTCTATTTTTGGGGTACAATAAAGATGTTTGTTATTGTATAGTATGTGAACGATCAAAAGGAATATTGAGATACGGAACATTATACAATACGGCAAAAATTGCAGAGTAATATGATCTTTATATTAGGATTTTAGAATATTCGAAATCTTTATGTTACACTGGCATTTACAGAAAGTAGTCAATTCTTATGAAATACCAGCGGTAAATCTTAGTTTTGATAGAAACAAGTCAAACTATTGTAAAGTCGGAATCTCAATAAATGTTACAAAGGTAAAGTTGGATCCGAATTTTCATTGCCTGTCGTATTGTAAAATATTTATAATTTTAATTTAGCTACTCTTGGAGTTAATTTATTTTCTATTGCATTATTTTTTAATTAGAAGACTACCAAGTCAAATTAAGCTTTGAGAATAAGCATAAGCATAGCTACAGTTGGTTGTCAAACATTTTTTTTTTTCGCCTATTCTGTCTCTGAGTTCTCAAAGGAAATCTAATTTTATTTAGAATAATAATAATAACCAACGAATAAATATTTGTTTAAATTAATATTCATCTATAGTCTTAAATGATTTACTATATTATTAATAATACTTATATTAATGTGAATGGAAGTTGGCTTGTTACGCTTTCACGCCAAAACTAGTCAATCGATTATCGTATGTACACATATTTTTGGGATATTCGAAAAAACATAGGTTACTTTTTATTACAAAAATATATATATTTTGGCAGACATGATTGTTTGTCAAAATCAAAATCTCGGCTTCAACGCGATCGAAGTCGCGGGTAAGCGATCGAATTTGGAAAAAGCGATACTTTTACCTAGAATAATAAATAGTACCCATAAAATAATGAATAGCACCCACAAAATAATGAATAGTACCCATACAACGAAAAATAGTACCAATAAATTAATGTATCCCAAGTTTACCAGTGATCGTGGTAGTCCTACCGCCGGATGAGAACATTGTCCTTCGCTAGCCTTGGCTCCTTTTATCACGACGGTTGCAATCAATCAGGGTTGTCATGCGGGCGTATTCTTGTTTTTTCTACGAAATTGAAATTTATTGCCAGAGGGTGACATGCGAAAGTGCCGTTTACGAATGTGTGTCAGTTTGCCAGGAGTTTGAATTTTGAACGGTTTATTTTTAATTGATTTTTCGTTTTGGTTAGAGACTAAATCTTCATTGCCTGATACATTGAAGAACTACATCCCAGCACTAATATATTAGTGAGATTGACTGTGACTTTTTACTCGATAAGTTTGGCGCACTGTCTTTCATGTATCGTCTCAAGTTACACTCTAAATGTTCTTCTCTTCTGTAAAAAAATGAATGTTTGTCTGTATGTCCTCTATAGAATCGTTAACCATATTGACCATGAGATTGTAAAAATCGTAATACAAAAATAACCAAGACAAATCATCTAATGAAAGTTCCAATAAGATGACGCTACCCATTGGAACAATGAGTGAATGGTTTATTATCATCCCATTCACCGGTCATCAGTCCTTTCCTTCCTTCTCTCCCTGCACTGGCATTGGCATTGGGCGGCTTGGAGTGCGTAGACTCACCATAAGTGCTGCGTTTAGATGGACTGTCCTGAATTTTATTCTGAAATCAAGGTAAAAAAAATGACGCCATTATTATCAGACTTGGTAACGTGATAATATTGTAAACTATGTTGCATCTGAGACCACTCTTGCACCTGAGATATTATTTCGTGAGCTGTTTTTGAAATAATAACCAACACACACACAGAGACACAGACACACACAGTCACAGACACACATGCTCACTAACTTTCGCTTTTATAATATCGATAATATTGTAAAAAAACTAAAGTACCAAAAAAAATACATAATCTGAAATAACCAACTCAAATTCATTTAATGAAAGTTCTAATAAGATGAAGCTACCCATTGGAACAATGAGTGAATGGTTTATTAATTATCATCCCATTCACCGGTCATCAGTCCTTTGCTTCCTTCTCTCCCTGCACTGGCATTGGCATTGGGCAGCTTGGAGTGCGTAGACTCACCATAAGTGCTACGTTTAGATGGACTGCCCTGAATATAATTGAAAATAGGTAAATAAATATGCAATAAATATCTTAATAGTTAACTTCATAATGTTATAAACTATGTTGCATCTCATTCTTTAGTTCCTTTTGAAAGAATAACATACACACAATGCTCCCAATCTTTCGCTTTTATAATTTTGATAAGAATGTAAAAATAACCAAAATACATACATACATGGTCACAAACACAAATTCAAATTCACAACCTTTTACTTGATAATGTTGTAACTATGTCGCATCTGAGATCTCTCTTGCACCTAAGATACTTTCCTCTAAGGTTTTCTTGAAGAAATCCATAGTTTAGTCATAAAACCGCCTGTTAAACCTTATATTATAAATCGTTTCTTTTTGTTATATGTCTATTTTTGGGGTACAATAAAGATGTTTGTTATTGTATAGTATGTGAACGATCAAAAGGAATATTGAGATACGGAACATTATACAATACGGCAAAAATTGCAGAGTAATATGATCTTTATATTAGGATTTTAGAATATTCGAAATCTTTATGTTACACTGGCATTTACAGAAAGTAGTCAATTCTTATGAAATACCAGCGGTAAATCTTAGTTTTGATAGAAACAAGTCAAACTATTGTAAAGTCGGAATCTCAATAAATGTTACAAAGGTAAAGTTGGATCCGAATTTTCATTGCCTGTCGTATTGTAAAATATTTATAATTTTAATTTAGCTACTCTTGGAGTTAATTTATTTTCTATTGCATTATTTTTTAATTAGAAGACTACCAAGTCAAATTAAGCTTTGAGAATAAGCATAAGCATAGCTACAGTTGGTTGTCAAACATTTTTGTTTTTCGCCTATTCTGTCTCTGAGTTCTCAAAGGAAATCTAATTTTATTTAGAATAATAATAATAACCAACGAATAAATATTTGTTTAAATTAATATTCATCTATAGTCTTAAATGATTTACTATATTATTAATAATACTTATATTAATGTGAATGTAAGTTGGCTTGTTACGCTTTCACGCCAAAACTAGTCAATCGATTATCGTATGTACACATATTTTTGGGATATTCGAAAAAACATAGGTTACTTTTTATTACAAAAATATATATATTTTGGCAGACATGATTGTTTGTCAAAATCAAAATCTCGGCTTCAACGCGATCGAAGTCGCGGGTAAGCGATCGAATTTGGAAAAAGCGATACTTTTACCTAGAATAATAAATAGTACCCATAAAATAATGAATAGCACCCACAAAATAATGAATAGTACCCATACAACGAAAAATAGTACCAATAAATTAATGTATCCCAAGTTTACCAGTGATCGTGGTAGTCCTACCGCCGGATGAGAACATTGTCCTTCGCTAGCCTTGGCTCCTTTTATCACGACGGTTGCAATCAATCAGGGTTGTCATGCGGGCGTATTCTTGTTTTTTCTACGAAATTGAAATTTATTGCCAGAGGGTGACATGCGAAAGTGCCGTTTACGAATGTGTGTCAGTTTGCCAGGAGTTTGAATTTCGAACGGTTTATTTTTAATTGATTTTTCGTTTCGGTTAGAGACTAAATCTTCATTGCCTGATACATTGAAGAACTACATCCCAGCACTAATATATTAGTGAGATTGACTGTGACTTTTTACTCGATAAGTTTGGCGCACTGTCTTTCATGTATCGTCTCAAGTTACACTCTAAATGTTCTTCTCTTCTGTAAAAAAATGAATGTTTGTCTGTATGTCCTCTATAGAATCGTTAACCATATTGACCATGAGATGATCTGTAGCAAAGTTGTTATTCACGAGTTCGCGAAGGTTTCTGGTGTATTTTTTTGTGATGGCGTAGCAACGCGCGCTGGGTACCTATAGCTAGTGTAAAAATAGTAGTATAAATAGTATCTACTATATTATACATGTATTATACATAAAAACCTTCCTCTTGAAGTCTCTCTATTAAAAATGCATTAAAATCCGTAGTGTAGTTTTAAAGATCTAAGCATACATACACAGACAGCGAGAAGCGACTTTGTTTTATACCATGTAGTGATAATCTAAGATAAATCCACTGCAATCCAATCAATTTTAGCATAATACCATACCCGTCCTTTAGAAAAACATACAAAATACATGCATCTCCCATTCACTCAACCAATCGCGTGTTAACAGAGTCATAAATCGCCAAATTCACGACCCAAATTGTGTTGACGTTCGAAAATTTCTTTTGACCCATTTCTAAAGTCGCAAATTTCTCTTGACCCATTTCTAAAGAGTCGCATCCTGCTTTGTCGTTCGAAAAAGAAAAAAGAGGTCAAAGACCGAGCCCGCTCGCGATTGGCCAGCTCATTGGCCATTTCAATGTTTAACAGGTCACCATAATGGAAAGATTGAAGAATACACACATAATTAAAAATGATTTGTTGCGGAGGGCGAATGACCCTATTCCTGAATAGTGGTGGGAACGTTTCTCGATAAGATTTTGCGATATCTGTCTTTGATAAATATCTGTCTTTGATAAAAATGATAAATGCTTTGATATTTTCACGTTGTTCGCTCATATATCAACATTGTCAACTGCAGCCAACGCAGAGCTTAAGTAGTTCGACTCGCTACAACTTTTGGTGGATTGTATGCTTGTTTGCTTCTTTTTATCCATCTTAAGTAGCAAACGAGCATGCAGTCCAACTGATGGTAAGAGGTCACTGCCACCCATGGACGTCTGTAATCAACTTCATACAGAACATAGGTTGCATCTGAAGTCAATCACAGATGCGTTGCTACTATCGAGGACTACGATGGTCGTCTCATGTGAAAGTGTGCCGTCAATCACACCCTTCTATCGAAACGCAAGAAATGCTTCACGCTAGAAATAGGTGCAGCGGTGGTACTTCCCCGGCTGAACTACACTGGTTCTACCACCTTCAAAACTACTTTATTCTTGTTTTTTATAAGTTCGGAGTAGCAAACGAACATGCAATTCACCTGCTGTTAACTGGCAACTGTTGCTGCATAAGCATGTGAGCGTGCAACCGTTCCTTTCCACCGAAACGCGATTGCTTCATGTTAGAAATAGTTACGGTGCTGGCTATGCGTCGTCGTCGTCGTCAACCCATTATTGTCCCACTGCTGGGCACGGGTCTTCTCTCAGAATGAGAGAGTTTAGGCCATAGTCCACCGCGCTGGCCAAGTGCGAATTGGTGGACTTCACACACCTCCGAGAACTTTTTTTTTTCTTTAAAGAAATCTCGGGTGTGTAGGTTTCCTCACAATGTTTTCCTTCACCGAAAAGCAGTGATAATTAATTTCTAATACGCACATAAATCAGTGGGTTTCAACCTCGGACCTCCCGATTGAGAGGGCAAGTTTCAACCATTAGGCTATCACTGCTCGCTATGCATTATATATTTTTTGTTAAACTGAAAAAGTGTTGGCGCTAATACATTCTGGTTAGAACACTGTGGTACACTAACTATTTAGTCTATTAAGAGTAGTGTAAAGCGTTTATAATCAGGTGCTTATAGCGGTGTTTTCTCCGAAATTGAATTACAATGATTTTATCACTTTCAGGACTCATAGTTTTATGTATATCACTCTTGGCTACGTCGCCTGCATCCCATTTGGAAAATGGGCTACCTTCCTTGCGGGGCGGATAGTGGTGAATGCTCATGCATACCAATAGTACCGCATTGGTTATGTGGGACTTACGAAAGACCTACTTGCCTGCCCACTAAACACCACCAGAGGTGGACTTTGGCCTTTGAGGCCTTAAAGTCTTCCTCTGATAACCCGCAATTTCCATCCATCCATCCATCAGCCTTTGAAAGTCCACTGCTGGACATAGGCCTCCCCTAATCTGCGCCACTTCGACCGGTCCTGAACCACCTGAATCCAGCGGTTACCCGCCGTCTTCTTCAGGTCATCAGTCCACCGGGTCGGAGGGCGGCCTGCACTCCTTTTGCCGAGGCGTGGATTCCATTCAAGGTAGAAGAGTTCTACCCCATCGGTTATCTGTCCTACGAACGATGTGGCCTGCCCATTGCCACTTCAGCCTACCAATTCTGAGAGCTATGTCGGTAACTTTCGTTCTCCTACGGATTTCATCATTACGAATTCTGTCGCGCAGGGAAATACCAACCATAACTATCTCCATAGCTCGCTGAGCAACTTTGAGCTTACGCACGAGGCTCACAGTAAAGGACCACGTCTCGGCGCCGTATGTCATCACTGGCAACACACCCGCAATTTAGTCGTCTCTTACGCAGTAAGGGATAACGTAGCCCTATTCTCCACTAATTCGCACTTGGCCAGCCCGGTGGAATGTGACCTAACCTCTCATTCTGAGAGAAGACCCGTGCACAGCAGTGTGACAATAATGGATTGACAAGTAGCCCTATTCTAATTCCGGACTACCTAACGTACCTAATACCTTTTAATACATACATCGTACTAAGACACTTTGTGACGATGAAGTACCCATACAAGAGTAACCTTGATAAGTTGGTAAGTTTACACGTTTAGGTTAAAAATCGCCTAGATGAAACCGGAATTAACTACCCAAACTTATTATGATAAAAATTCTAAAAGAAAATTACAGAGCGTATTGCTAGAACTGTTAGAGAAGGATTTTTAAGGCAAAACCTTAAAGGTTCGCTGGACATTAGTGTCCTCTAATGAGAGTTAGAGAGCAGTGATAGCCTAATGGTTCAAACTTGCCTCTCGATCGGGAGGTCCGAGGTTCAAAGCTAGACACGCACCACTGATTTATATGCGTATTAGAAATTAATTTTCACTGCTTTTCGGTGAAGGAGAACATCGTGAGGAAACCCGAGAGTTCTTTTAAAAAAACAGTTCTCGGAGGTGTGTGAAGTCCACCAATTCGCATTTGGCCAGCGCGGTATACTAGGGCCTAAAAACTCTCTCGTTCTAAGAGAAGACCCGTGCCCAGCAGTGAGACAATAATGGGTTGGCACCAATGAGAGTTTCTGCCAATAGTTCCCGCGTGCAAGCGTGTTGTGAAGACGCTGCTGCCCATTTAGATGTTGTCTCTCAGTCGTCTCCCACGAAATCTACAGGAAGAGACAGAGTGGTACTGTTCAAAACCAACACCTTACTACATACCACGTCAAGATAACATTACTAAGTTAATGTTCACAAATAAAATCTTACAAATTGTGTACTGTAATTATATCATACTTGTATCACATATGTTTGAAATGAAATGAAATGTCTTTATTACCACCGGATCGGAACACGACCTCAACTGAGAAGATCCGGCAAGAAACTCAGTGGGTTTGTATTTTTCACTTGTATATCTTTTTTTTTATTGCCATATTGTTTGGTTAATGATCTACGTGGCGGAGCGGTTACAATACCGGTCTGACACGCAGTGAGTTCCGGGTTCGATCCCCAGCCAGTCAAATGCTTTGATGATGATCTGGACAATTTTAATAACTTCAGATTTACGGTTCTGGAACTGGATGTTTGTGTATTAGTACCATGACATCTACGACACAGAGCACAAGAATTGAGCGTATTATTATTATTATTATATTCTTTTTTATATGTAGTACCTTTGAAAATATTCTTCAGAACTTATCTTACTTATAAAGTAAAAAATAATTTAAATACATGTTGGTTTAGAGCAAACACAGTACTTAGTACATAGTTCCGAAGTCGGCGCTCATATAAGACACATGTAGTTTCGTCGTGATCCAGCGAAATATGGTGAGCGCCGACTTCGGGACTATGTACTAAGTACTGTGTTTGCTCTAAACCAACATGTATTTAAATTATTTTTTACTTTTATGTGGCATGGAAGTCGGTTGTATTTTTTGTTTAAAATTTTTTTCCTATATCGAGTGATAAAGGAGAATGCCTATGGAACTCAGTATCGCTATAAAATCTATTGTGCCGTAATGTATTTGAGCTTAATTGTTAGTTTGATTTGTGTACTTTCAATTGCATATAAAAAAGTATTTATAATTCTTGGCATTCAGCAGCAATTAGGTAATGAAGGACCACAAAAATAGAATTTTGAAATTGTTAACAAGTTACATAAGTGCTTATTTACGTTTTTCTACCTCTGAGGACTGAGATGTTGGCGTGTATAAGTATAGCCGGTAACCAAGCCACTCCAAACCGAAACAAATTTCAGTTCCAGTCCAAAAAGTTGCTTCATGGAGGAAAATGAGGGCTAATATAGAATAGAATAGAATACTCTTTATTGCACACTAGAAACAGACAAACATAACAAAAACATACAATACAGATTAGTCGTATGCAATAGGCGGTCTTATCGCTAGGCAGCGATCTCTTCCAGACAACCTATGCATGGAAAAGGTAAGGAGAACAGGAAAAAGAAAGTGGGAAGTGTAAGTGAAGTAAGAAAGAGAGTAAAATATATGGGACATCTAGGTAACATAAAGTACACAACTAATATAAATATCTTATAAGTTGCATCAGAAGTACCTACTTACCAGTGTACCTGAAATCCACGAACCTAGGGTATTGTAGGGTCCATCCTTAACTTGTCTCAACGGCTGTCAGAGCAAATATCGCACTTGGAGGAAATTGATGCACCCACGAGATGGATTTTATATAATTACTCGCTGTCACTCATTAGTTATTATTTGAAATGAACAATATAACTTAAAATGGAGGTTTTTATCGCGATCTCGTCTTATGGTGGTCAAAAAAGTATTAACACGAAAACTTAACTAATGGTGTCCCTGCCTGCTATCATTTTGGCTTGCATTTAATAAAAATTGAAAAACAAAACGAATCAAACACGAATTCATAGTAACTGAATATTAATACGAGTTCAAAACAAACAGAAACTTCACACTAAAATTATTATTTGTTACGCGGGTAGATTCTCGATTCTTTGAACCAATCGTATTTTAGATAAAGCAATTGGCAAAGATGGCGACAAAATAAACGGTCAAGACAACGACTTTTATTTTGGACAATTTATATGCGGAGAATTTGTTGTGTCGTAATATTTTCAAACATTGTTTTAATTAATAATAGGAATTACTGATTTCATAAAGTCGTGACACAACTTAGATTTTGCGATACCATCCGTGGGCATTCTCCTTTATATCTAAAAAAATAAATTTGGAAAAAAACAAGGGTTTGAGAATTCGGTAATATTTAAGTATGCACCAGGTTACGTTTTTGTTAAAAAATGTATTATCGATATTTCGATAAAAATCCCTCGCAGCCTCTTCACGCTGGTGACCGCCAGCATCCGGGAGCGGCGTGGGAATGGAGCCGCTCGCCCTCCGCCGGGATCTAGGGAACTAGTTCCTTAGGCTCTGCATGCTCCAATGACACCACTCCAGATTGTAGATATTGTCCTCATTTTATAGACCGAATAAAAAAAATCTAATAAACTTGTATATATTTTTCATTATTAGCAACTTTTAAGGACAGAAGAGTTTATTTAATTTAAAAAAAGGTATATTTTTTAAAATATTGAAAATTTTCGTTCATTTGAAAAATAATATTTTTTTTCAAAATTATTCACATTTGTTAGAGTATAAAAACATATTTAATGTGCCTACTAATAAATAAAAGAGTCTTAAAATATAGCTGTGTTTTATCAATTGCAAATAATCATATTTTTGTACTAATAGTAACGAAATTAATCTTCAAAGATGTTTATCAGAAACATATTTTACAAATAATATTTTTATAAGCATTACAAACAAAGATACTAGACAAGCGCATAATTTTATCTAAATTAAACAATAAAGTTTACCTTTCGGTTTTTACATAATATTAACGTTACGTAAATGTATTTTCAATGCGTCGTCTGTGAAAAATTTCATGGAGAGAGAAAATGCCTTTGATTTAAAGAATTTTAATTCTTTTTTTATTATTTGATTGAGGTACCAAACGAGCATGCAGTCCACCTAATGGTGAGTGATCACGGCCGCACATGAACAGCTGTAATCAATTTCATACAGAAAATAGGTTCCATCTGCAGTCAACCACAGATCCGTTGCTACTCCCGAGGACTATGATGGTCGCCTCTTGTGAAATTGTGCCGCCTGCAATCATCCCCTTCCATCAAGACGCAAGAACTGCTTCACGCTAGAAATAGGTGTGGCGGTGGTACTTCCCCGGTCGTACTACACTGGTTCTACCACCTTCTGAAATCTTTTTACAATATCATTAATATGCAAGTTTGTGGTGTTGTATGTGTGTTTGTATATTGTTGCATTTGCTGTAATTCGGTACACAGATAGTTTATGACAATGGTTAACATGGGATATTCATTATGGACTCATGGTAAATATGATCAAAGCGGTTGAACCAGAGACAAGTTAGGAAAAAAATATTTTTAACCTGAATTTATTTTACACGGTTAATGGCATAATGCATGTTGAGACATGCATTATGCTGCAAATATCCCAAATTGTATTCAACGTCAATACAGTTGAAATAAGCGTGCAGTTCGCAAAGGATTATAGGAATTGGCATTACTTCCACATGAGGCTCGCAATATTGACCGTAATTGTCTAATGTCGCCGACATTTTGGCAATCGGTGGCCGGTTAACGATTAGGTAATTTGGTGCAGATAGATCATGAAACGTTTAAAACTTCGAAGCGTTTGTCGTTCGATCATATACCATATATCTTTAGTCCTCTTTGTAGCGCTCAGGGTAGCCAGCGTGGGGGTTTTAGTGCGGTAAAAATCCTACATAACCCTGAATTGCCCCCACGGCGAACGGGTAGCTTCTGCAGGTTTCCCCCTCGGGAAAAATAGGCTTTTTGACCATGCTTGGGGAGCGTCCGCGTTCCGATATTCTTATGCAGTTCGTATATACTGAGGACGTTAAAAAATGACAATAGTGTTATTTAGAATGCACTAACATCATTTATCGATGAGTTATCGGGAAATTGCGTTATACTTCTCAGCCTATCATAGACCAAGAAATCCAATCAAACAGACTTATTATTCTCAGAACCTCATCAGGAATTAGATGGAAAAAATCATACAAGTTACTCAAGATCTATTCAGTCTTATGATTGATATTGTGCATTGTACGCTCAATAGCACCTCGCAGGTCCTCATAAACAAATCTGCGAAGTGGCCGTTGAATCGGGCTCAGTGCGTTGTCCTGACTTCCTGATTTCGTCATAACTTTGACCCTGGGTTGGAGCTACAAACACAACGTAGTAGATGTTCGAGTGTATCGAAATATTTCTACGGAAACGTGTTAGTGTTATTAACTTTTGATGTATCCTAGTTTTCTATCGATAAATCGATGCAACAAAGAAATCGAACTTGCGACTTCGACGAATTGCGACGAATCTTGGCGCTACCAGTCGTTCCAAATTCAGCAAGTTCATTCCATCGACAAATGATTAGTCTTTTATCTATTGGTAACATGTGATGCAATTAGTAGACAGGCAACTTTATCAACAACGAGCTGAACCCCGCTGCTTCGCCCGCGTTAAAAAAATCGATGTATCGATTGTCCCGTGTCAATAAGATATTTTCCCAAAGCAAAAAGTAGCCTATATGTTAATCTAGAGTGTCAGCTAACTTCCTACCAGATTTTATGAAAATTGCTCCAGCTGTTTAGACTTGAAGAAGGAACAAACATACACACTCACAAACTTTCGCCTTTATAATATTAGTATGATTTAAATTATTCATATGCAATTATGCATTAAATTATCACTTCTAGTCACTAAGACACTCAAAAAATTGTTTCAAGGAGATCGATCGGCGCCATTTGACTTCATTTCGACCATGCGTCTTTTTAAATCTATGTAAATGCTACAATTCTCGATTCCTATTGACACTAACTTCTACGAACAACCAATTACTTTCCATTTCCGTTAACATTATCGATCGCTCAACAAGATCTCAGGAACAGCCAATAACTTGTAGTGGAATTATTATCTGGTTCAGTCTCCTCTCCCCCAATTCGCTGATTGGTACGCGCCCATTACAGCGTTTGACAAGGTTCGTGACCTTTGCCGAAACTCCCCACCGGCCTCATTTATAAAAGATCGACAGGAGACGGGACGTTGCGTGTGCGATGCGGCTTTCTTGAACTGTAATTGCAATAGTACTCGTGATTTTGATGCAGGAAAGCGAACTTCTATCTCAAAATGCAACTTTGCTCCAGCTTTACCTTTTTGAAATAATTATAATTATATATATTAATACGTGAAGCAAAAACTTGTGACGCAATTTTAAGTAATATGCTGCGGACGGATTAGTATGAAATTTTGCACGGTTATAGTGGACGTAGAGAAGGAGTGCAGAATGTTAATATTTATCTCAAATTATGCATGTAACATACATAAAATCAACTAATAATACACACACTACCGTGCATTTGTCACAAACACATAGATAATAAACGAAATAGAATATTCAATGTCTTACTATGAAAACAGATAACGCCAGAAATGTCACTGTCGTTGTCAAAATACCCGCTACTGCTTTTAAATGCGGCCTAGCTGATTATACCTCTTTTTATATTTAACGGGTGCGTTCAAAATTACTTGAAAATTATTACATTTTATTTGAATTTGAGAAATATTCATATTACTTTGGACAATATGAAGTTTAGTTTTAGAATTTTGAAATTAAGGTCAAATTTCGACCAATGCTACGGGTGACTAGTAGCTTTTAAACCACTATCAGTAGGTATGTTATGTTGTGAAATATTAACTTTTACAATTGAACTAATATTCGATCTACAAAACCGTTGTAATATCAGTAGTATTGAATATATTTATGTGACTTAATTCTGTATTTTTTCGAGATTCTACAAGTTTTCTTTTTTGCGTCGATTTGATCCGTAAATTTTGGATATGGTTTATATTTATATACTTAGTGCAGTTTATGTTTTTTGGAATGTTAGAAAATGAAAACTCTGGTCATATTTTATGACAATTAAAGGGTAACGTCCAAAGGTGTTTGAATTTATTGGTGTCTAATAGGTATTAGGTTTGCCACTAATGCGTCTAATGCGTCCATGCATGCAAATTAAAAACGTTTTTAGTTGAATTAACATTTAACATACATAAAACACTACCGTACCTAAAAACACTACCGTAGTGTGTTTTAGTTGGTTTTATGTATGTTAAATGCATTATTAGAAAAAAATATCAGCATTCCGTAATCCTTCTCTACATCAACTAAAACCGTGCGTAATTTCATACTCCTCCGTCCGCGGCAAGTACCTACTCGTATGTTAAAACGGCTCACAAGTTTTTGCTTCACGTATTAATATATAGATAGCACAAACATCATAATGGCACATTGTTATATAATCATCGAGTTCAATACACGCATTCGCGCCCGAAACGCTCATTGTGATCCACATGCGCAAATCTGGATAACAGGAACGTTTAGTGATGTAAAAATTCTCCCACAAAGGTCATTGTCGTATCGTCCTGTCAGGATTCCTGGATGTTCTAGTGAATGACCCCGCGATCAAAACATGCAACTTGACCCAACACATGCAAAGAATCGTTGGTACTACACAAATATGTTTATGTGTTTGACGCGCACTTTGATATGTTTGTTGTGTATACTGTTCGTGTTACACGATTATGGGGATGTGTGCTACGCCTACATTGATATGTTTGTATGTGTTGTGTATAGGTTTTGCTTGTGTTGGGCTCACGGATTTGTGTTTATGTGTGCGTGGCGTCACTGTGTCTCTCAGTAAGGACAAATTGCGTGTAGATTTTGACAAAAAATGTACTGAATTTTAATTAAATATAACATCGTGTAAAATTAATTAGGACTTTTAGATTAAGTTCTGATTGTGTGATGTCTAGATCCGCCTGTTTTTAACACAATAATAACATAATATTAAGGAAGAAATATATTTATACCAGGTTACCAACATTATTACCAAATGGTCACTTAACAATTAAAATACACGCTTTCTACACTCATAGCCCCACAGTAGGATTTTCTCCTGTGTTGTGGGTACCATGGACACGCATAAGACGAATACACAAACACCCACACCCAGAACAGAAATCTAAACTCATCATTCAGTTACCTATCTGGCCGGGAATCGAACCCGGGACCCATTGCGCGTCACACCGATATGATAACTGTTTCGCAACTGTTTCGGCGAAGCATTGCAGGCTCTTCTGGTTTTGCAAATGTCTATAGATATGACGATGGCGACCATTTAACATTGAGTAGTCTAGTACTTAGTACATATATAAGTAAATATATATCTACTGTTAACGAAAACTATTTAAGTTTGCATATAACCGTACATATAATAAAAATTGTAAGACCGCCTGTCTGTTCATACGTATTTACAATAGAGTTCGAAGTTAAAAATATATTTTTTTGAATTATTGTTTGTCTGTTTTTCTTTTGTCTTTGTAATTAGTATTACAAACCGAAACTACTGAATTCAATTTAAACGGTTGAAAATATATTCATAATCCATATTGTCAGGTAGGATTTAGTATTTCATTAAAATCAATTATCAAAGGCGACAATTTAAGATTATGTACCAAATTTTAACGCAAGTGAAACCGCGGGACACTAGTAATTACGCACAGAATTAATTACAAGAGGTTGGTGCATTCTTCTTATGGCATCTAATTATAATGTGTCATAGACCCTTTTTTTTTTTTGTTTTCGAGGGGGAAACTTTCAAAAAGTACCCGACGTCGTGGGAGCGACGCGGGTTATGTGGGATTCTTACCGCACTAAAACCCCCCCGGTGGCCGACGTCGACGCTGCGAAGAGGACTCCGGGAACTCCACTTGACCGCCGCCGGTGTCCTCAGCGTGTGCCCCATCGGGCTCTTCTCTGGTGGGCGTGAACTGCTCACCGCACCTTCTGGTTTTTACGGCAACATGCAACCACACATGCCGCCGTCCTTCCCGGGGTCGCTTGACCGGACGGTTCGAGCTCCCACTCTTCCCGCCCGCAACCCCGGAAGCCTCTTTTAGTCGCCTTTTACGACAGGCAGAGGGTACCGTAGTCCTATTCTGGTCCCGGAACTACAGGTGTCATAGACCCTAGGCACTGAGGTCACTAGGTGTTAACTTCGTACTTATTACCACAAGAAATGAATCAAAACTAAGATATGAGTCATCTCATGACACACGCGGAAATACGGTGGATTTATACGTGTTTTCGACCGCGTCAGTAGGGAGGTAATGTTTCTGTATTTTTTATCTGTCTGTTATAGCAAACGAGCATGCAGTCCACCTGAGTAAGTGGTCACTGCCGCCCCTGGTCATTTGTAATCAACTTCATACAGATGGGTTCTATCTGAAGTCAATCACAGATGTGTTGCTGCTCCCGAGGACTATGATGTTCGCGTCCTATAAACGTGTGCCGGCAACTAGAAATAGGTCTGGCGGTGGTACTTCCCCGGGCGAACTACACTGGTTCTACCACCTTCAAACCACCTGTATAAAGATATATCTGTATGTATGTTTTCTGTTATTCTAATTGTCTTTTAATGATAAATACGAGTATGTGAGTGCCATACATTTAGAATTCTTACCATATCTTAACCGGCATATTCAATTTTTGGTGCCCTTTTGTTTTTTTTTTTTAAAAAACATCTTATGTAATCAATATTATTGTAACCCAAAAATTGACTAAATAAAGATCTTTCTTTCTTTCTATGAACATTTCTTTCCCAAGCCCAAACAGCTTGACGAATTGTAACATGTGACATATCTGGAATCGCCTCAGTTTTCATAGTGAACCAAAAAAGGGATATATTTTTACAATATTAGTCGGATTTTTTATTTTCATAGTACTACCTGTTATATAAACGAGCATTCAGCCCTATTAATGAGTGGCTACTGGTGTCCATGGACATCTGTAAACATCCTATATAAATCTTATCTCAGATTGCCACAGATGCGTTGCTACGTGATGACTAAGTCGGAATGTCTCGTACAAGTCTTGACCAGATAGCCAGATAGCAAAGATAGAAACCCTGTCCTATAAGTACAGATGTTCATGGGGGACAGTGGTCAGTGAGATCACTGCTGTGACATTTCTCGTTTACTTTTATTGAATACCCTGTTACTTATAAATACAAAGAAAGTAAGGTAAATACCGTCTTATTTAGACGACCCGCTTGGCGAAGCGGTTACCATACCGGTCCGACGCGCAATGGGTCCCGGGTTCGATTCCCGGCCAGACGAGTATCCGAATGATGAGTTTAGATTCATGTTCTGGGTCTGAGTGTTTGTGTATACGTCTTGTATGTGTCTATAGTACCCACGACACAGGAGAAAATCCTAGTGTGGGGCGGGGCTATGAGTGTAGAAAGCGTGTGTTTTTATTTTTATATTCTCAGTAAGGTTAGTGCTATCGATGTAAGCCATTAGGTCTGTAGTTCATCCGCTACCTGTTGACTTATAAGGCGATATGGGCCCTGCGCTTAAACCAGTTGATTACCGTTAACAATTAGCGTGGTATAGAACTTACTTCATCAACCGAAGTCTCGTAAAGAACTCTTTGATTTTTGAATAACACCCAAATAAGCAATATAGAGCAGTGATAGCCTAGTGGTTGAAACTTGCCCTCTCAATCGGGAACTCCAAGGTTCAAACTCAACAACTGATTTATGTGCGTATTAGAAATTAATTATCTCTGCTTTTCGGTGAAGGAAAACATAGTGAGGAAACCTACACAACTGAGAGTTTCTTAAAAAAAAAAGTTCGAGGTGAAGTCCACCAATTCGCAGTTGGCCAGCATCGTGCACTATGTCCCAAAACTCTCTCATTCGGATAGAAGACCCGTGCCGAGCAGTGAGACAATAATGGGTTGACGATAAGCAATAGAGAAATCAACGGGTGGAATAGACGGAGCTGTGATAGCTTAATGGTCGAAACTCGCTCTCTTAATCGAGAATCCAAGGTTCTAATCCCACGCACTACAGATATTTTAAAGTAAATTATATAAATATTATTACATTACTGTAAAGGAAACCATTGTAAAGTGTGTCAAATCTACTAATTCATACTTTGATGGACTATGGCTGACATTCTGAGAATTCTCTCAAAATAAGAATAAAATAAAGGGTAAATGGTAAAAGGAGCCATATTACTGATACTCCGCTGTCCGTCTGGCCGGCTGGCCGCCTGGCTGACTGGCTGCCTGTCCGCCTGTCCGCCTGGTCGTTTGTCCGTCTGTTTGTCAGCAGGATGTGTGTGGCTGTATTTTTTTAACCGACCGACCTGAATGAAGCGGTTCTTGCGTTTCAATGGAACGGTGAGGTTGCCGGCACACTTTTATATGAGGAATAGAAATGCATTTTTGATTGGCTTCAGATGGATCCTATGTTTTATATCATGTCACGTAAATGGGCGGCAGTGACCACTTACTATCAGGTGGGCGGTATGCTCGTTTGCTACATCAATCAGAGAAATAATAATAAAAAACATGTAATAAACAAATAAATAATTCACCTTAATTGTAATATGGATACTTTTATTAATTAAACATGTGTTACGTTGTGTTAACGGCCTGCATACATAAATTATATGATAAAGAAGCGGACATAAGTATAATTAAATTAAGCGGTCAAGTGCGAGTCGGTCCATGGATAAAAAGGTTCCATAGTTTCAACGAAATTTATTTATAGCGATACCAAAATTTAATCAATAAATTTCTGGAAAATAACATTTACTTATTTCTATAGACGCTAAATTATAAATATGTAAGGTTGTGACGGAATTAACACAAATACCTCGAAAATTGCTCAATATTTTTGTCTTATTTTTTTTAGACTTCAAGCGAATAATGTATCTGATTACAATAAAGTACCTACTCGATCCATTATAATATTTAAAGGGTACTCACGATATGCCGTTTATGAATTCTTAACAGTATTAACAGTAAATAACAGTTTGGCCGTGACCACGATCCATGCAACTGGGTCGAAATATCTGCAAAAAGGATTCTATAAGAATCCATAAACCGTTAAATATTGTAATGCATCAATTCCGTAATAATACTAGTCTAAAATCAAGTACTCGATCTTTCTACCCTACAAAACTATATTACGCTTTACATGGTCCAATAAGTGCATCCAGACTAAACTAAAAAAGCAATCTGTGTTTTAAGACCTCTTAATACAATACTCATGTAAATATGCACTCAATAGGCTATTTGACAGGTTTTTAAAATCCATTTTATATTATCTAGCAGGGGTTAAGGAACCCAGTAAACGTTGTTTTTTTTAAATTTTGGTACATATTTTCTGAAAAATATCAAATTAAAAATTCTATATTTAAATAGCGCGCAAAAACGCTACTTTGACAATATGGCGGGTTGGTCACGTCACTTGCCTGTATTGTCATCTGTGGCTCATATCATCCACATACATTTGTTGTAAACAAAAAACGAAAGTTTACAAGCAAGTGACGTCATCATAAACCCGCCCAATCAGGAGCATTTAGTGTCACGTGACAAACTTTAAAAAAAATGCATTTTTATTTTTAAATAAATTTAATTATTATTTTCAACTTATGTTAATAAATAACCATTCTTAAACTCATAATATATACTGATAACAGTAATTGACACTTAATTTTTCGCATTGTCAAAAAACCTATTATCTAGGAATTTTCGTTGAAAAAGTATTATAGTAGAGCTGTTTCTAATCGTTAAGGCATAAAAGGCGTAGAGCCAAATAGGACAACATTTTCTGTTTTTGCTACTTGGTTACGGTATTCTAAAAAATCACTTCTTAATTAGTTATTTCGTTTGACACGAACCGCTGATTAGTGTTTCACTAAATTTGAAGTCAATTATTGCCTAATTAATAACTATAACTGTCATGTTTTATTCCCATTTGTCCATCCGATTTATAAACAAGTGACTCTACATTTTTATATGTCGTCAACCCATTATTGTCCCACTGCTGGGCACGGGTCTTCTCTCAGAATGAAAGAGTATTAGGCCATAGTCCATCGCGCTGGCCAAGTGCGAATTGGTGGACTTCACGCACCTCCGAGAACTTTTTTTTTTTAAGAACTCTCGGGTGTGTAGGTTTCCTCACGATGTTTTCCTTCACCGAAAAGCAGTGATAATTAATTTCTAATACGCACATCATTTTAGAAAAATCAGTGGTTCGTGCCTGGGTTTGAACCTCGGACCTCCCGATCGAGAGGGCAAGTTTCAACCATTAGGCTATCACTGCTTATATACTATCACATACATTTTTATATACTTAAGGAAATTGAACTTTTTGTTTATCGTCTCTACAGGTTATTTCGACACACCTTTATAACAACAGTAAATAATATTAATTATTTATTTACCTCAAAAGGTTCATCGCGTTATTATGTGGTTAGAGCCTTTCTTCAAGCACTAAGTGTACAGGCATTTGGAAGCCTCCTCTCTTCCGTAAATCACTACATAGTATAAAACAAAGTCGCTTCCCGCTGTCTGTCCCTATGTATGCTTAGATCTTTGAAAATACGTAACAGATTTAAATGCAGTTTTTTTTAATAGATAGAGCGATTAAAAAGGAAGCTTTGTATGTATAATATATTTTATTTTATTTTTATTTTATTTTGCTAGGGAAACAAACGATGGTCTTAATACTAAATTATCATACAAATAGGAAATTCGTTCATCAGTAAAGTTTCCACTGTAAATAAGTACATTTGGAGCATATACAAGACAAAGATAATTAATTAAAGACAGTTAACATACTAACATTAGCATAGTTAAATACTAGAAGAAGAAAGAAGAAGAAGGAGAAAGAAGAAGAAGATATGTATAATATAGTGGAGGAACACTGATAATTTTTGACTTTTAGACGGAACGAAGTTGCCGGGTCAGCTAGTTACAAATAAGAGCCCTCCCTCAAGGCCGGCAAGTCCTCTGGTGTTGCAAATGTCCATAGGCTACGGTAACTGCTTTCCACCAGGTGGCCTGTCTGCCTTATCGTTAAGTCCAACTATAAAAAAAATAAAATTAAATTAAATTGTGAATTATAAATAACAGTGTAAAGCGATGAGTTCTTATTTTAAGGGTGTGTTATGGGATATATGTATTTATACGAGACGAGTCTTCACCCTCCTGAGGTCTTTTTTTTTTTGTTTTCGAGGGGGAAACCTTCAAAAAGTACCCAATGCCGTGGGAGCGACGCAGGGTGCTGTGGGATTTTTACCGCACTAAAACCCCCCCGGTGGCCGTCCTCGGCGCTGAAAAGGAGGGCTCCGGGATCTCGAAACGACTTCAACCGGAATCCTCCGAGCGCGTTGCCCCATCGGGCTCCTCCCAGATGGTCTAGCACGTTACTAATTGCGAATAGCAATGTATTTGTAGTCGAATTTAGTTTCGCCTACACTGACTGATAGAGTACTCTCTGGTACTGGCATTGATACTACTGAAAATCATATTCAGTATCATTTATCGTCAACCCATTACTGTCCTAATGGTGGGCACGGGCATTCTCACAGCATTAGAGAGTTTTAGGCCATAGGCGATAATGAGTTGTACCCAAATGATACTGCATTTGGGTACAACTCATTATTGTCCCACTGCTGGGCATGGGTCTTCTTTCAGAATGAGAGTTTTTAGGCCAATTAAAAAAAAACTAAAGTTGTCTTTATATCCATTTTTATTTGATCGGTGGAACGAGTGTTATTGCACAAGGACGATAACATCGTGACACCTATCACTAGCGTAAGGCAGTTCTTGAAATTCGGTGAGAAGGTCGGAAGAATTAAGAAGGAATATTAGACCTCCATTTAAGCCATCAGTGGCAGCACATCTGTAATCCGCTTTATGTATGGATAACTCAAAATATTTGAAAGAAAGAAAGAAAGAAAGAAAGAAATATTTATTTGTAAAAAAATACTACAACATAATGTGGCATAAATAACAGCATACATTACTTTTACATCAGACCATTGCTGTAGTAAAATTTACAAAAGGGTCCACACTCAGCCTCGCCGCAGCGAACCACGGCCACTGATTTTCTGTGTGTCCCATTTCTTGCACTTCACTGGAAGAGAATGGTTGTCTTACTTTTGTAAGAGCTACGAGGCGACCATTTTCGTCCTCGGGAGTAGCAACGCGGCTGTGATTGACTTTAGACCGAATGCCTCTTCTATATGAAGGTGATTTGAGATGTCTATGAGTATGTGTGCCTACTTATTATCCGGTGGACTGCATGCTCGTTTACTACTTTAATGCTATAAAAAGTAAGTTTATTAATTAAGTACTAGTTGACCCGGCGAACTTCCTTCCGTCTAAAAGTCACTATATTATACATGTATTATGCATATAAACCTTTCTCTTGAATCACTCTTTCTATTAAAAAAAACTGCATTAAAATCCGTAGCGTAGTTTTAAAGATCTAAGCATACATAGGGACAGACAGCGGGAAGCGACTTTGTTTTATACTATGTAGTGATAGTGTTGGTACAGAAGTATCATATGTGTCCATACCTAAGATATCCACACAGTGCTCCTTAAAGTTTTAATTATAAGCTTATCTAATCAATTCAATGATGCACCTAGCGTGTCCGTATTAGAAAATGAACCGAACATGCTTGATTTATTAAAAATAATTACAAAACGAGAGTAGGTACCGCGTGCATTGCTAGCGGAACAACAAATTTGGCACTTTGGCCGTTTTGCCGAAGGTCGAGAGTTCTTGCGAATCTGCGAATACAATGATTCAATCTAAAGAACCCACGCGTTTTAGTTCACTACAGGCTATCTCCCGAACGCACAGTACATCTGCGGCGGTTACGGGGCGCGCGCGTCCGTATCGGATCCGTGATCCGATCCGAGATCCGATCCGCGATCCGAATCGCGATCCGTTGAGTACCGGTGATATGTGATTTATTGTTTTGTTTGGAAATTCGGTGGGTATTTTATTATTTATTTTTCAATAATTCTCGACTAGTTCAAATGAAATGTTTATCAGTGTTTATGAGAAACTCTAGAAAAATTAATTGTGTTATCAATCACCTATCATGCGTCGTACCTTAGTGCAATGTTAATTTGTTTACATAAAATAATTCGTGATAATAGACTATTGTATGAACGTACCTACTTAGATGCACTTAAACTGATTGTTATGAGAGAATTTAATGCACTTTGCATAATATGTCTATGTTTTAATTGCGTTTTGTGCTGTTAGGGCATTAGCCACCGTGGAGGTCAGTTTAGAATTTTTATAAATTAAAACTAGCAAACAAGCATGCAGTTCACCTGATGGGCAGGCCCCTCATGGGCAGTGACCACTTACTATAGTACATCTGTAGTCAATCTCAGATTAGTGTTTTATCTGAGATCGTCCAGAAATGCGTTGCTACCCGAGGACTAAGTTGTAAAGCCATGGTTGATCTGCCTATTTCTCCCTTTAAACCAGACGACTGTAACGCCTAACACTGCTATTATGCAGAAATAAATATACCGGTGATGCCTCTAACCGCAGAGGAACCTTTCAGAGTTCTTTAATTTTGCTGCTAGAGAATTCTAGGATAGTTTCCGCATTATTTAGTTTGTGATAGTAACGCCGGTAGTTATTCAAATATACCTACTGCCTTGAAATGAGTAATGTCAATATTTAATGCAACATATTTGACCCCTATCTAAATCCTTATTCCTTTTTGTACCGGTTTTGTTAACCTCTGTATAGCCCTTATATTGACCCTTAACAAATAATATAGGTAGTATTTGCATGTACTCACATATTTTTATCTCAAAATACGAAGATGCACTTTTATACACTTTTTAAGCTTATACCAAATATATTGGTATCTCAATGATGAGTTTAGATTCGTGTTCTGGGTCTGGGTGAATTCGTCTTGTGTATGTCCATGGTACCCACGATACAGGAGAAAATCCTACTGTGGGGCTATGAGTGTAGAAAGCGTGCTTTTTATTTATCCCGTATGATACAATTAGTATTAAAATTCATTTAATTGTGATAAAATGTCAATACAATTTTTTCGTCAACAATCTATTACTATCCCACTGTTGGGCACTGGTCCCCTTCGAAGCAAAGAAGGTTTAGGTCATAACGATCGCACTGGATAATTGACGAATTGGTGTGTATTCCAATAAAAGAAAAGGTTGTATAATTTGTAGGCCTTTTTGATGTAAAATTAAATAATTATTATATAAATGTTTTAAAAAATTGTAAATACATACAACAATGTCGCAATACATTACAAAACATATACAATATATTCGTGTATTTCGTGTATTCACATATATTTAAATATACTATTTTGTATTCCTATATGGTCAAAAATACTTATCTATACGTATAATAAAATTAAAGATCCGCGTGTCCTTACATTGCATATGATTGCAAAATAAATTATTAAGAGAATACAAAATAAGTGCAATATCTACATTTTTTTCTTCGTTTAAAATAGCATCATCTTTTTTTTATAATAATGAAGTAGCAAACGAGCATGCAATCCACCTGATGGTAAGTGGTCACTGCCGCCCATGGACACCTGTAAGGAACTTCAAATAGAACATGGGTTCTATCTGAAGTCAATCACAGACGCGTTGCTACTCCCGAGGACTAGGATGGTCGCCTCATATAAAAGTGTGCCGGCAACCACACCCTTCCATCGAAACGCAAGGAATGCTTCACGTTAGAAATAGGTGTGGCGGTGGTACCTCCCCGGTCGAACTACAATGTTCTACCTTTAGAATCTCAAAATATAACAGGCAAAATTTAAACTCCATTTCATTAAAATCCATCAACTCTATAAAAAAAACATCCGGCACTCAGGGCCTGCCGCGGTAAAGCTATTGCATAGCATTTTTATCAACTTATGCAATTATATTTATTTATTTATGCAATATTTTTTTCCTTGATATTAATTCATTTCTTTTTCTTTAATACTTTCTCACAAACAGCTGCTTACATATTCGTCCGATTTCCGAGCAGCTCGTCTAGATCCATGCGAGTTTCGTAATATCGTACCATATACCTGATTAGTGGGGGGTGGTTAGGTTTTTTTCGTTACGAAATTCCTTGATTCCAGTCGCCGCGCTCAAAGCCCGCGATAAAAGCTATCCAATAGCTTAAAAGTTGTAACAATTTGAAGTTATGTTCCGTTTTTAATGCATTTAAAGCCGTGCGCACAACTAGTTAATAATACAAGACAAATCCTTTGAAAAATAATGGCTAATATATGTATAAAAAGTCCCGCATAAATCATCCCCCTCTTTAAAGTATATACACCTTTTTTTTTGTTTTCGAGGGGGAAACCTTCCAAAGGTACCCGACGCCGTGGGAGCGACTCAGGGTTATGTGGGATTTTTACCGCACTAAAACCCCCGGTGGCCGTCCTCGGCGCTGAAAAGGAGGACTCCGGGATCTCGAAACGACTTCAACCGGAATCCTCCGAGCGCGCTGCCCCATCGGGCTCCTCCCAGATGGGCGGCTGGGCCCACCGCTCCGTCTAGTCTTTACGACGGTATGCGACCACACATACCGCCGTCCTTCCCGGGATTGCCTGACCGAACGGTTCGAGCTCCCACTCTAGCCGTCTGCAACCCCGGAAGCCCCTTTTAGTCGCCTCTTACGACAGGCAGGGGATACCGTAGCCCTATTCTGACCCCGAGGCTACAGGGACGAAAGTATATACACCTATAGATACATATGCATACTGAATAAATACGATAAAAATAATATAAAGATTATTAACGGTAAAATTTGTAAAAATCTAAATTTACGTAACATTAGCACCATCCATCAATTAAATTTATTCCTCCCCGTTCGAAAAAAGCTAATAATATTTGAAAGCACGGACCAACGCAACGCAGGTTGAAGTTCGTACCACTAAGCCTATAGTTCCTGTTGATGACTACTCTTCGAACTACTACGAACAGTCTTTTCCGCGTTCGTAGTTACATCTGTTTGTAAAGAAGTTCCATACACACTAACCGGACTCGTGGCGGTCCTCCATGGTTCGGTTTGCACGCTCGTTTTTGCCACGGACGTGCAAGTTGCGGAATGAGCTTCCTCCTGAGGTATTCCCGGAGCGCTATGACATGGGGTTCGTCAGGAAAGGTGTGAAAAGATCTCTCCTTCAAAGCCGGCGTTGCATTGGCGACTACTCTGGTGTTGCGAATGTCCATAGGCGACGGTGACAACTTTCCATCAGGTAGCCCGTATCTAAGGAAGATATGTCTCTTGTAGAGAAAGTAGGTAAGTTGTCACTGCCGCCCATCCACATCTGTAAGCAACTTCATAAAGAACAGGTGTTCTATCTGACTGTCATTAGATGCGTTGCTACTCCCGAGGATTAAGATGGTCGCCTTAAATAAAGGAAGCTACCACAGTTAAAATTAGACCCGCAATTATTTGAAGGGATGAAACAAGTAGGTAACAGCTATACGAAACATCGTAAGAAAAATTCAGTGACTGAAAGGTTTCTTACGACAAAAACTAGGTACGCCCCGCGATTTTGCCCCCCTTAACAAATAGGTATAACTTTAAATTGTAACAACTTTTTAGTAGATAGATAGACTTATACCACTCACAAACTAAGTGTTAAAAGAAGATACGGAGTATAAATAATTTAAATTGATTTACAGACGTACAGACAAAAATGTAAAAGTAACTATTCAACCTGTAGTCGGGGAGTAGAATACGGCTACGGTATCCCTGCCTGTCGTAAGAGGTGTAAAGGGGGTCTCTGGGGTTACGGACGGCTAGAGTGGGAGCTCGAACCGTCCCCAAGCAACCCCGAGGAGGATGGCAGCGGAGAAGGATGGTGAAGAGGGATGGTACACGTCCCCCTATATTACCTGAACCGTGAATATCTATTTTTCCCATAAGGACTAAGTTGGCCCTCTCTATTTATTTATATATTTATTGCACCTTTACAAAAAGTTACAATAGGGCAAACTTAATGCCTGATGGCATTCTCTACCAGTCAACCCTGGGTGGCTGGAAAATGAGTGGCAGGTGTTAATTTTAACCGCGAGCAATAGAAATATTAATATACCTACTTAGCCATAAATACATATACATATATTATAAATAAATATTTATATTATAAATACATATAATACACACAATAAATATATAAAATACATAAAATAAATATATAAAAATAAAATAAAATAATAGATGATTAGGAGACAGTAGTAGTGCTCAGATAATGCTCTCGGACAAGCTTTTTAAATATACACTTACTGGGCACTTACTAGTCGTCTAACATCGTTTATCATACACAGCACACATATTTGCCAAATGTCGCACCAACGTTGTCTAATCACGACAAATGTGTAAAAGACACTACATAGAATAAAACAAAGCAGCTTCCCGCTGTCTGTCCCTCTGTAGGCTTAGATCTTTAAAACTACGATGCGGATTTTTATGCAGTTTTTTTAATAGATAAAGTGATTCAAGAGGAAGGTTTTTGTATAATTCATGCATAATATGATGGAGGAACACTGATAATTTTAGATTTTTGACTTTTAGGCGGAACGAAGTTCGCCGGGTCAGCTAGTATAATATAATACATACAAAATTATTTACTCGTGACGAGCTTTTCTCTATGAAATATCTCTTTGATATACGAATAATCTTTACCATGAAACTTAAGTAGGATATGCAAGGGAGAGAATAATTTTAAAATCTAAAATCACACATCATATTAATATTATAAAGACGAAAGTTTGTGAGTGTGTATGTTTGTTACTTCACGTCTAAACGGCTGGAGCGATTTTCATAAAATTTGGTAAGGAGTTAACTGACACTCTGGATTAACATATAGGCTACTTTTTTGTGGAAAAATATCTTATTCCCACGGGACAATTGATACATCGACTTTTCTAACGCGGGCGAAGCTGCGGGTACAGCTAGTTAAAAAATTTAAAATTAAGATTGTGTGATAAATATCGTAGCAATGATTCGACGTGACGTGACTGCAGTGAATTTAGAAATTCGTTATTTCTGACGCGTTCATTCATACGTTCAATGCGCAAAAATAGTTTCGCACCGATACATTCATATTTATTACTTTTTACTTTTGTGCAAGCGAGCTGTGTGATATAAAAATTACAACGGATTTTGTAACAGAATAAATAAATATCAAAAAAATACTATTTTGAATTGTTAACATGATCAATGCGGGAATAAATAAATAAAAGATTTTTGATCCTGAATTTTACACTTATGTTGAAATATCTAGCGGAAAGGTTCATGTAAGCTAAAAATATTAACAGGCTTTAATTATTAACAGGTGGTAGAACCAGAGTCGACCAGGGACGTACCACCGCCACTCCTATTTCTAGCGTGAAGCATTTCTTGCGTTTAGATGAAAAGGTGTGGTTGCCCGCAAAGTTTTATATGAGGCGACAATCTTAGTCCTCAAGAGTAGAAACGCATCTGTGATTGATTTCAGATTTTTCTATATAAAGTTGCTTACAGATGTTCATGAGCGGCAGTTACCACTTACTGTCAGGTGGACTGCATGCTTTTTTGCTACTTCAATGTTATAAAAAAATGTTAGGTCCCGATCTATCCACTGATTCAATTAAAAAATCATTAGGCACGGATTTCTCAGAAATATATCGGCTATGACTATAATATTCAGCCAGCCCTTAAAAGTCCACTGCTGGACATAGGCCCCCCCTAATTAGCACCTGTTCGACCGGTCCTGAGCCATCTGAATCAAGCGGTTACACGCCGTTTTCTTTAGGACGTCAGTCCACCTGGTGGGGAGGCGGCCTACACTCCTTTTGCCCAGACGTGGTTACATTCCAGGACTCTTCTACCCGGTTGTCTACTACTACACTGGTTGTCTATTCTACAAACGATGTGGCCTTCCCGTTTCCACTTCAGTTTGCTATTTCTGAGAGCTATATGGGTAACTTTCGTTCTCCTACGGATTTTGTCCTGAAGAAAAATGCCAGGCGTAGTCCCAGGGATATAATATTTGTAATACGATTTGGAATGGAATTAAACATATTTTCGAGTATGGTTGGAATTTGGAAGGCAATAAAACCCTTTGTCTTGAGCGTTTTGTCCTGGTCTGAACAGGTCCTAAGGGAAACATACATCATATCCCTATTTATATTATCAATCAATACAGTACATTCATAATGTTCTACTCAAACCCACAGGGATTACAGTGCATCTGTCACTAACTAAGACAGGATTATAATCTTATGTTGGGTTGGCTGCAATGTCCATGCGCGGCTGCGACCACTTACCATCAGGTGAACTGCGTGCTCGTTTTCTATTTCAATGTAATTAAAGACAAATATTAATGCCTGTATATCAACTGAGTCCTCAGCAGTAACAATGCATTTATCGACGTTAGGTCGACTATTAAATCAGTTAGGTTAGGTTAGGTTGGTTTCTTCTTACACTGGAGGAGTGTCCAGCTTCGGACAGTCGGCGCCGTGTCCTCGTCACTGCAGTGGGCCAGATCTCTCGCTCACGGTTGTAGTAAAAAATATGGTCGCGAGCGAGAGATCTTGGAAAGTTGTTAAATCCTTCTACGAGGAAGTGATTTCGCAGAAGGAGGCTGCGGAGAGGGAGGGAGAGAAAACCTCTGACTTCCCTATACACAGCCGGAAAACCAGGCTTAGGAGAAGGGTTCTTCACGCCCATCTTGTACCCCTATTATAGAGGCATTGATGCAGGATACGGGGGTATCCTGCGTCAAAGTAAAAAGCCTCCAGGCAAAAGGGATGGAGAAACTCCAGATCCATCCCAACCAGAGAAGGGCCTGGAAATGGGCAAACGCCGTCGGGACCGCGGACGAGTGCTTTATGCGTACCCGTGGTTCCGACAAAGGGCGTCCAGAGGAACATCGTCGGGTTTTAGCCGGTAGGAGTCCGGCATATCCTTTCAGCTGCCTCCGCTCAGAGAAGAACCCATGAAGGGTTTTTCTACAAAAAAAAAGGTTAGTTTCTTCTCAAATAGACGTGGGCAGACGCCGTTGGTATTGCGGACGGTTGCACTAAACGTACTCGCAGACTCAACAAAAGACGTACAGAAAACCACCTTAGGGTTTTGTACGCCTATTCTTAGCCATATCGATATGTCGACCCGCGTGGCGCAGCGGTTACCATACCGGTCTGACACGCAGTGGGTCCCGGGTTTGATTCCCGGCCAGACAGGTATCTAAATGATGAGTTTAGATTCTTGTTCTGGGTCTGGGTGTTTGAGTATATATCTTGCGGTGTCCGTGGCACCCACGACACAGGAGAAAATCCTACTGTGGAGCTAGAGTATAGAGAGCGTTTGTAGAAAGCGTTTTATATCCTCTACGCTATCCAAGCAGCTGAGAGGAATCCATGGCTTTCCCTACGAAATAATAGTTACTATTGCTGTTCGTTACACCGCTTAAATATTATAGATAAAAAGATACATAGAAACTGAAGCAGTCCGCTATCAGCTAACTGGTTTATATAAATAAATTGTGTTAAGGCGTACGATGCAGTGGTGATGTCACCTTAGCCACAAGAATGATTATTCTGCCCAATTCACTTACCTACCTCTGTGGAGTATCAATGTACACGTAGGTCATGTACGGTTGTAAAATCGTCACATTCATAAGAATCGTTTGTTTTTGTACGGAAATAATGGAACTACTGTTCTAATGTATCGATTATGAATTTTGTTGCGTGTGACCAATTTGAGATAAGCTGAGTTTGTAATATAAGATAAAGTAAATAGGCATATTAACAATCTAATGTTTCCAAGGACCTTGGTAACTATCTCCATGTACTATATCTCATCAACCCATTATTGGCTCACTACTGGGCACGGGTCTTCTCTCAGAATTAGAGAGTTTAGGCCATAGTCCACCGCGCTGGCCAAGTGCGAATTGGTGGACTTCACACACCTCGAGAACTTTTTTTTTAAGAACACTGAAGTGTGTAGGTTTCCTCACGATGTTTTCCTTCACCGAAAAGCAGTGATAATTAATTTCTAACACGCACATAATTTTAGAAAAATCAGTGGTGCGTACCTGGGTTCGAACCTCGGACCTCCCGATCGAGAGGGCAAGTTTCAACCATTAGGCTATCACTGCTCTGCAAAGACAGAATCTGCGTTGTTTCAAATCTTATCAAACAGCGATACTTAAGATAGTTTCTTGATTTACTTCTAAAGACAAGATTTACATTCATTCACATCTTATAAACATAGTGACAGTGACACATCAGATGTATTACTTTTTATATACTTAAAGTATTATTATTATTATTGATGTTCTTCTAAAAGCTCGGATTCATAAAACCCGGTAATTGTTAACATCCACGAGCCAAAGCCACTGAATGTTAAAGTAGAAAATATATCAAATGTCAGTGGTATCCTTATCTATTTGCAAAAATTTCCTTACTATTCTACAGGTGTTCAAAATAACGGCCTTTTGTAAATTACTTATGATATGTAATGGTAAGTCGAGTGTCTTCAAGAAAAAAAATAGGTTAGTTGGTATTATACCAGTTGTAGAGATCGGAACAACTATAGCTTTTCTCAGTTGCCACATTCTGGTTATTTCATCGCTTAGTTCTGTATATTTAATAAGTTTTTCTGCTATTGCACTGTGTATATTATGCGAATTGGGTACTGCAATATCTTTATTATTATTATTATTTGCTCCAAAGACAAAATATACGCTGCTTCAACAAATTCATTACACGAACTTCCGTAAACGTAAACCAAACAGATCGATGTGAAATTTAAAAGTTCGCGAACTGAGCAGGTGTTAAGATGGTTAAAAATATCGAGTTCGTTCATCTAATACAGAAGGTCGCACCACCCACTTGATTTTAAGATCGCAATTTTTTATCAACTATTTGAAAAGCTACGGAACATACGTTCAATTTTGACAGCTTGTGTATAAATCTATCATCGGTTGTTTAGAATTAGGGTGTGTTTATTGGTGCAACTGGTTCTTGCTTCCATCAATGCTCAGATCCGTTCGCAACGGCATGTAAGTCTTATGCCTAGATTTTTAAAGTAAACGATTTCAGTTTGTTTGAACTGAAATGAAGATAATCTTGTTAGGTGAAAGAATATGCTAGGAAAATTCTAAAAGAGTAAGATAATGCTTTAAGGTCTGTGATGTCTTTTTTTTGTTTTCACATAACCCTGCATCGCTCCTACGGCGTCCCCCCCGCCGTAGGAGCGATGCAGGGTTATGTGAAATTGGCCAGTGGCCGTCCTCGACGCTGAAAAGAGGACTCCGGGATCTCCAAAGCAACGCAACCGGAATCCTCTAAGAGCGTTGCCCATCGGACTCCTCCCATGTAGGTGGCTGGGCTCACCGCTAGTCTAGTCTTTACGATGGTTTGCGACCACACATATCGCCGTCTTTCTCGGGATCGCCTGGCTGGACGGTTCGAGCTCCCACTCTAGCCGCCCGCAATCCGCTAAGCCCCTATAAGTCGCCTATTACGACAGGCAGGGGATACGGTAGCCCTATTCTGATGCCGGAACTACAGGGACGAAGGTGTGTGATGTCTACCAATTCAAATTTAACCAGTGACGTCAACCTATAAACCTTTTATAGTTATCAGAGAAAACCCATGCGCAGCGCTGGTATAAGAATGAGTTGAAGGTGGATGCATCAAGTTATATTATATTGAATACTAGTTGACCCGGCAAATATCGTTCCGCCTAAAAGTAAAAAATCTAAAAGTATCGATATTACTCCACTATATTATGCATGCATTACACATAAAAACCTTTCTTTTGAATCACTCTATCTAATAAAAAAAACTGCATGAAAATCCGTAGCATAGTTTTAAAGATCTAAGCGTACACAGAGATAGACAGAGGGAAGCGACTTTGTTTTTATTATATATAGTGAATAAAGACCAGTATAACGAGTACGCTCGGAGGATCGTTAATAAATTCGGTGATAGAATTAAAAATATTCTCTATAGCTTATGGTGGCATTTACATAATACCAGTTACAAGCTTCTTAACAACTTAAGCTCAATCGATTGAGCTAAAACTTTGTAAAAGTTCAAAAGGTACCCGACGCAGTGGGAGAAACACCGGGAGAATTTTTACCTCACTAAAACCCCCGATTCGCCTTTCGGGCTCTTCCCCAGTCAGCATTTGAGGTTACCGTATCTCCTGGTGTTTACGACGGCATGCGACCACACATGCCATCGTCCTATCCTGGGTCGCTTGGCTGAACGGTTCGAGCTCCCACTCTAGCCACCCGCAACCCCGGAAGCCTAGCGCTTACATCAAGTGGACATGCAGTCGTTTGCTACTTCAATTTGATAAAAAAATAAAAAGATTAGTACTTCGAGTTAGGGTTCAATATTGATTAATGAAATATTGTAGTTTAGAATATCATTATCATAATCTTTATTCAGACCATTTTTGGCTTACAATGAATTGGATTACACAAAATTGTCATGACTATTGGAGCTCCTTCCTATAACAGTCACCCAAACGCCAAACAAAAATTTTTTGTCATGTAAATGATTTTACATATCAAATTTCTTATTTTTTCAGATATACACTCATCAAGGATCGCTCGCATCGTTCTACCTTACAACAGGATAAAAACGCATTTTTCATTATTTATATTAAAATAGTATAAATAGTTTTAAGCTTATGTAAATACTGAAAAATGTAACAAATTAGCAAACTAGTAATTAAGTAGATAAACTGCATTAAAGATGTCATGCTCGTTCTTCAGTCGTTTTACTTTATGTAAAATGTTTAAAAATTATCAATAGCGCGATTCAACATACATGTGGCGCCATCTGTTGACGAGTTTTGGTACTTTCCGCAACTCGTAATAAATATTGTTAAATGTTAACTATGTATCTTCGATGCAGTTTGTCTTCATTTAGGATATAAAATCGTACAGAATCGTACGTTTTCTAATCTTTTTAACTATCACACGAGTGAATGATGATGAAAGAATGAATTTTGTGGGTATAATCGGTAGAGTGGCGGCTCTATCGCGTTATATGTCCATAAAGTTTGTGGATGTAGAGCGAATTTGATGTGGTATTAATGAGATTGGTGAAATGCGATTTAATTACGGTAACATACAAATAAATAGACATGTAATAAATTAAAAAAATAGAAAGTAAATGTAGTATTGAAATACTGTTTTTTTATGAATCATTGTAAATAAATATACAGGAAAATATTGTACATTTTCCCTTTATGTCTCATATGAATCATTTAAACGGAAACCTAGTATTGCACTAATCCAATGTTCTGGAAAGATTATCATCCTTTAGTACCAAGAAATACTACAAACAAGATAGAACAAAGTCTAATAATGTATTGTACTATGCTTGAGAACATAGTAACTCTATTTATAATATGTTTTAAATAACTTCGTTATCTCTTTTTATCGGCAAGTATTCAATGATATTAATTATTTTTATCTAGCAAAAATAAGTTCAGTGTGTATCATTAATAAACAGTACGAATTAATTATTATAAACAGTTATTAAGATTGTAAGTGAATAAACAGTCAGTTCATTGAATAGGTACTGCCTCTCCTTCCTTTTTTTCAAATCAAATCTGATCAAGTCAAATCAAATCACATCAAATCAATTTATTTGTGATTAAGGTAACATAGGTATAACATTGTTGTCCAATCGCTAATTTTGCCACTGAGTGGCTTACAAATATATATTAAAATAATTAAAGATGTAATTTAAATGGATTATAAATAATAGTAGTAAATGTCACTAGATATTGTGTTAACATATTATTAAACAACACTTAAACTTATACACGAGTTCATTTGCTCGCTGTATTAAAATACAGTAATACCCCAAATTTACGCAATAGGTTGAACTGAATTATTGATGCGACTCGAGTTGTGTTTTTACTCGAGTCACTAGAATTTGTCAAACTTGTACTCAATTGAAAAAATGTATCATTTTGTGTGTATGCACTCTTCTTTTCAATTGAGTACAAGTTTGACAAATTCGAGTGACTCGAGTCGTGTTTTTACTCGAGTCACTCGAATTTGTCAAACTTGTACTCAATTGAAAAAATGTATCACTTGAGTGTGTATGCACTAGAGTTACCGAGTCATCTTGGCGCGCTGAGTCAACTCGGAGCACCGAGTTGAATTTTGTATTGTCACTAGATGTCTACTGTATTAAAATATAGTAATACCCCGAATTTACGCAATAGGTGAAACTGAATTGTTGATGCGACTCGAGTCGTGTGTTTACTCGAGTCACTCGAATTTGTCAAACTTGTACTCGAAAAAATGTGTCACTTGAGTGTGTATGCACTAAAGTTACAGAGTCAACTTGGCGTGCTGAGTCAACTCGGAGCACCGAGTTGAATTTTGTATTGCTAGTAGATGTCGATGTACTACTCGTTTTTTATCTATGGGGCCGTTTTTAAATACCAAATTACCCGTAATTTTGAGTTTGTCGTTGGTTGATATTCCAACTATTGGCGTATAATAATAAATGTGTTCTAAAAATCTCACTTAAACTGCCAACTTGTAACTCGAACGAGATTTTACTCGAGTGACTCGAAAAATCGAGTTCTCGAGTCTCTCGACTCACTAAACTGAATGATAACCGCGTAAGTCGAATTCGCGTATGTCTGGGAATAAGAAATATGTAACGCAAAAATAATTGTAATTACAATTTTGGTTCCGTGCGGCAAGTTCAAACATGTGCATTCGTTAAGCAATAATTTAGGGTAGTAAGTCTCTTTGTTTTTGTGTTAAATTGATAAAAACATTACTCATTACAAACAAACTCCTTACGCAGTCGGGTAATGAAGAGATTGTGTGACACTAAAACAATACACAAATAGACGAGATTTGAAAATCCAAGTTCACGTAAATTAGGATAGCATAACTCGAGGTATTACTGTAATAAAATGAAATTATTATTAAAATTAATAACCCCAAGTGTCTAATTAATCTTGAGCAAGTTTACATATTTTTTATCTGTGACACGCTGGTTGTCTTTATCTTGTCATATCTTTATAAAATATAAATAAAATAATCAATACTATCTGTAAAACTAAATACAACAGGAAATACTAAGTTACGTAATTGGATAAGTTTAATTATATCGAATCACTGGGTATATTTTGGCTCAATGGCAACTGGTTTGTTCTAAGTCGTTTTGTTTTATTTTTAAGTACAATAATTTCGTAGAATATTAATGATTTCATATTTTATGTCCACTAATCGTTTGACACTGAATCAAATCCTTCTGTTACATATTTGCTTCATGTTACAAAACATTTTTAATATATTTTTGTGTTCTGTTATTAAATCAATCGATTGAATAAATTATTTTTTACATGTATGACTATTCGCACAAATAAATATGAAACAAGAACTCATAGAGAAAATGTGGAAAATACAATTCCCCAAAACATTACGAAACTTCCATTTTCAGATTCCCGGCGGCACAGTCACTTCAAAGGACTGAAGGTGATAAACTTCAGGTTCACGAGCAAAGTACTCCAGAACGAAGTTGACGAGGCGATGCTGAACATCCATGTGCAGGAGCTGGAGCCACGACACAACGTCACAGTGGCCACTGACGACCACTTCACAATATCGCTGCAAGTGAACCGAGTAACGAGAAACAGTCAGGGTAGCAAGGCATCAGTGCCCTACGCAGAGAGTTCGATAAAGCTGACGCGTCAGGAGTTGAAGTTTGGCAAGTGGGTGAAGGTCAACGTGACCAACATGGTCGCGGAGTTCTTCAGGCTGCCGCGGGAGAACCTAGCAATAGTTGTGAGAGTACAAGACTCGAAGAATAGGATGAGTTTGGTTGTGCCGCATCCGAGCTCAGAATCAAATAACGCTTTGGTAAGTTTTTTTATATATAATAATGAAGTAGCAAACGAGCATGCAGTCCACCTGATGGCAAGTGGCCACTGCCGCCCATGGACATCTCTAAGCGACTTCATATAGAACATAGGTTCTATCTGAAGTCAATCACAGATGCGTAGCTACTCCCGAGGACTAGGATGGTGGCCTCAGATTAAAGTGTGCCGGCAACCACTCCCTTCCAACGAACCGCAAGGAATGTTTCACGATAGAACTATGTGTGGCGGTGGTACCTCCCCGGTTGAATTACACTGGTTCTACCTTTAAAAGCTTTAGACTATTTCACTCATTTAACATTAATGGTTTAACAATTAAATGAATTAGCTTACCATTATTATCATTTTGATGATTTTTAACATCGTCACTATAATCCATCACATTGAATATTCCCATCAGTGGTTTTAAATTAAAGAAAATCGTATCGAAATTTCAAAATTTCCTACGTATCATTCTCTCGTTGACGAGACCACCATTATTGTCCCACTGCTGGGCTAGGAGCTTCTCTCAGAATGAGAGTTTAGGCCATAGTGGCCGCGCTGGTCAAATGCGAATTGGTGGACTTCACACACCTCCGAGAACTTTTTTTTAAGAATTATCGGGTGAGTAGGATTCTTCACGATGTTTTCCTTCACCGAAAAGCAGTGATAAATAATTTCTAATACGCACGTAATTTTAGAAAAATCAGTGGTGCGTGCCTGGGTTTGAGCCTCGGACCCATCGAGAGAGCAAGATTTAACCATTAGGCTATCACTGCTCTCTCTTACGTATCATAAAAATCGTGAAAATTCTTATAATCGTAAAAATAGATGTAAATCGCATACGCATCAAGATTTGGTACGGAAGCTAGTGTGTGGGAAAGATATGTGTCAAAGCTTGTGGCCCATTTCCGTCATATCATTACCGCCCACTGGTGGAATTGCGCGGTGCAATATCGGAGAAAGTATGTAAATAGTTGTTGTCTAAAATTATTCTCAAGTGGAATGCTAGAGAATTTTATCGTGATTGTCTTAGGTCGGTTTCGCACTTGCGTCTTTGTATGTGTATCCCGATTTTTATTACGTTTGATTCGAGTGAGATTTGAGTTATTGAATATTATGTTTGGGATTATAATTTAATTTTTTTTTCAGGGTCTATTTTCAGACTAGGTTTTAGGCTAGCGTGCTTGAATTATTCAGTTTACTTACTTATCAAATGTACAAACAATGTTTGGAGAATTATGTTGTCATAATTTCTCATAAGTCATTTTTTTTTGATATATAAATATTTATTTACACACTTTAAAGATAAAATAAACAATTCTATGCGCATTATATACAAAATAAATTATTAAAAATAAAAAAAACATCTTTATATTAAATCTAAAAGAAAAAAAAGTCAATTTGTTATTAATTTACAAAATAAAACAAGGAGTAAAGTAGAATGCTTAAGTAACTATGGAACTCGGTATCTCTATAAAATCTTTTGTGTCGAATGTATTTGGGCTTAATTATAAGTTTGAGTTGAGTACTTTCAATTGCATATAAAAAATATTTATATTTCTCGGCATTCAGCAGCAATATGGTAATGAAGGATCACAAAAACGAATTGTCGAAATTGTTAACAAGTTACTTAAATGCTAATTTACGTTTCTTTCTGTAAAAGCATAAGTGAGCAATAAATACTATTTTGTATACCGTATAAAAAAAAAACAAAAACTATACTCACAGGCCCACACTAGGATTTTCTCCGGTGACATGCGTACCATGCACGTACAAAAACGAATAGACAAATATTCACACCAAGAACAGAGATCTAAATTCATCATACAGAGACCTGTCTGGCCAGGAATCGAACCTAGAATAGAATTTGATCACCGATGCACTGCTATTTCTGAGGATTGAGATGCTGACCTCGTGTACAAGTATACACACAATAAGTAGTTGCATCATAGCGGAAAATAAGGTCTATTAAAAACATTTAAACATCTAATAAACTGCATCATTCGTACTTACCAGTGTATCTGAAATCCAAGAAGCGTGTATTGTAGGTTTCATCATTAACTTATCTCAACGACTGCTTGAACAAATATCGCAGTTGGAGGAAATTAATAATCTACGAGATGGATTTCCCCTAATTACTATCACTAATTACATAGTTTTTGTTTGAAATGAACACTATAGCTTAAAATGGAGATGGCTCACGATGTTGTCTTACTGAACAAATAGGTAAACACGAAAAGTTAACTAATGGACTTAACTCGCTATCATTTTGGCTTTTATTATATTTTAAAACGAATCAAACACGAATCAAACAATATTATCACGAGTTCAAAACAAACAGTCAGAAATTTCACACCATAATTATTATTTGTCATGCGGGTAGGTTCTCGATTCTTTTAATCAATCGTATTTTAGTAAAGGCAAAGATGGCGACAAAATAAATGATCAAGACAACGACTTTTAATGTGGTCACTTTTTATGCGGAGAATTGGTTATTTCGTAATATTTGCAAACATTGTTTTAATTAATAATAGGAATTACTGATTTCATAAAGTAGTGACACAACTTAGATTTTGCCATACCACCCGTGGGCATTCTCCTTTAAATTTTTAGCGGTTATTTATCAATTCCACATAACATGCAGATAGTGTCTGGTACCAAATAGAGAAATCACTTTTTTTAAAGGAGCCCAAAATAGATATCGTAGACATAATTGAATTTCGGTCGAATTCGTCAATTGTAGGGTCAATAATTCGGTCAAGTTCATTCTTATTAAGCGTTACGAAATAGGGGCCACAATTTTTGGAAGATCAGTATAGGATTTGCAAATTACATATACAAATTATACCATTGCATTTGAAAATTAAATAAATAGTACCGTAAACGTTATTTGCTGAACTTGCTTGAACGAATTAATTAATATAAACGTGGTTAGAGATGCGCCGAATATACAGCCTTTATTCGGTATTCGGCGTATTATTCGGCATTAGAGCCGAATATACTCGGTTCGAGTTTGTCTATTTGTATGGAACAAAAAGACAAAACTTTTTACAAAAGATTTATGTTAAAAGTCAAAGAAATCATATGAAGAATGTGTTGAATAAAGTTAATAATATAACTCAATTAAACTTCAAATCAACATTTTTGAAACCTTCAATCAAAAACGCGACTAAGAGAAGACCCGTACCCAGCAGTGGGACAATACTGAGTTGTACCTCAATCAAATTCGATTTTTTTTAAACTCTTATATTTAAATATTATATTTAATTTATTTTTAAATCTCAAATCAACATTTTAATTTTTTTAGTTTATGGAATAGTAAACCGAATAATTCGGCCGAATATCCGTTTCGGTAAAAGTTAAACCGAATAGTATTCGGTATTCAGTTAATCAGTGAAACCACTATTCGGCGCATTTCTAATAGAAATTTAAAGGCATCAGTTCCATACTTAGCTTTATAAAAACATTCAGGCATATATGCTGTAAAAATATAAATTATCACTTTCAGAAACAGTTAAGGAAAACATCGTGATGAAAGTTGATAGTTTCCCAAAAATGATAAAAGGTTGCTAGCTTTTGTTCTCATGTCGGCATTTAGCACGCATTTAGCATTTTAGTGAATTATAGTCTAACTCTAAACAATCCTGAGATACGAAAGAAGAAGGAGAACAACAACTTAGTCATGTCTAATAGCTGATCACAGGTCACAAATGATAAAAGCTTGTTAGCTTTTGTTCTCAACTGGACATTTAGCACGCATTTAGTGGATTATAGTTTAACTCTAAACAATCCTGAGATAAGAGAGAAGAAGATGAACAACTTAGTCACGTCTAATCGCTGGTCACAGCTCACAACTGCACGAGTTTCGGAGCATGCTCCTTTACTGTAATCCTTACATCATTAGTCTTATGCGTATTAGGCGTTGGGATAGAATATTGTACTTGGAAGTTTACTCTTTGAGTCCGGAGATGAAAGATTGTACAGTAAAAGATTTTTATTCACGGTTTTCGTTTCGCATTTTCAATGTTTGTAAATTACATGTATGTAAGAGAATCCTTATTCGCGGACGTAGTTTTATTTTTATTTGATCGAAGTAGCAAACTGTCCACCTGGTAAGTGGTCACTGCCGCCCATGGACATCTGTAAGCAACTTCAAATAGTACAAGGATTCTATCTGAAGTCAATCACAGATGCGTCGCTACTCTCGAGGATTATAATGGTCGCCTCATATAAAAGTGTGCCGGCAACCACACCCTTCCATCGAAACGCACGAACTACTTTACGCTAGAAATAGGTGTGGCGGTGGTACTTCCCCGATCGAACTACCTTGGTTCTACTACCTGGGTAAGTTGGTCCAAATAGAAAGATTCGAACCTTTCCTTCTGCACGACAGCTTTCCCTGAGCACGGCTGGCACGTGCCGGGTCTTTTTCAAACCATTCCTTTTTCACGGTTTTTTTATTGTGGCACAACCTCCACGAATACGGATCTTTACTGTATATAAATGTTGATACAAGACAGAGCGCAGACAATTTTTTGGTAAAAAATATTAGGTACAGAACGAATTTAGTGCAATAAATTGTTATCAATATTTTTTATCAAGCGCCGGCGTCGATCGGACTCATGAGTTCATATAAGTCCGAGTGTTATCAGTTGACTAGGTATTCCCCGCGGATTCGCTTGGATTCATTTCATTTCATTTTAAGGGAGAGTGAATGTAGTCGTGGTGGGTGGGCTGATGAGATAACACCGCCATTGACTTCAGATGGAACCCATGTTCTGTATAAAGTTGATTACAGATGTCTATGGGCGGCAGTGACCACTTACCATCAGGTGGAATGCATGCTCGTTTGCTACTTCAGTCAGATAAAAAAAAGTAAGGTGATGGTTTTACTTAAAGGCGAAAAATTAAATTTTACTTTGAACAAATACTTACATGCAGTATATTTCTCATTTCAATTGAATTTTTATTACCCAGCAATTACTTCATAAACCTAAATATGAAGAATTACGTAAATAGGGTAGTACGTATAGTAAGAATGGAAATACATAGACATTTCTATATAGATACAAAATGTTAAAAGTACGTTATTGCAACTTATTCTTAGTTTTATTATTTTTTGGGTTCCTTTGATAAAAAGAAGGCTCCAATTTCTTCACGCAACAGTTCTTGCGTTTCGATGTAAGGGTGTGGTTGCCGACACACTTTTATATGAGCCGATTATCCTAGTCCTCGGGAGTAACAACGCGTCTGTGATTGACTTCACACAGTCAATCACAGAAGCGTTGTTACTCCCGAGGACCCACAATCCATGTTCTATTTGAAATTGCTTACAGATGCCTATGGGCGGCAGTTACCTACTTACGATCAGGTGAACTGCGTGCTCGCTTGCTATTTCGATTAGATAAAAAAAAAATAGTTAAAAGAAGGAAATTCTAATACAATTAAATACAACTTTTGCAAATAAATAATTTTTCAATAAAATATTGTATATTTTTATTTATCTCACTAACGCTAAGTACTCACGGAGCGATTTTCACCCGCGGCCGCCGCGGTTGCGAGCCCGCAGCTTCTGTAGGATGCAGATATAAATGTAAAAAATTAAAGCAATACTCACGACGCGTTTTTCGCCCGCGATGCGCGCGGTTGTTTGCGGCTCCCGCTGCATCGGCGGGAAACCTGTAGAACCGCGCGGGCCACGGTCAGCCGCAGCCGCGGCGGTTTGCGCCCGCGCGCTCTGCGATTAGTTGGCGGGCGAGTGCAGTAGTCAGGACATGAACTGATGGTAAACCGCCCGTCTTGTGGTTTTCGCCCGCCACGTTTTCGGTCGATAATCGCAACCGCGACGGCAGCGTAACCGCGCAAATAAGCGGTCTCGTGAGATTATAAATAAAACCGCAGTTCCGCGACCGCGGCGGGCACGGGACAAAAACGCTCCGTGAGTGTACGTAGCCTTAGACGACGTTGCTTTGAAATTTAGTAAAATTTTGAAAGCAACGTCGGCAAGTCTAGATTCTGTACGATTTTTGAGTCATGTCTCGTAGCGAATGTAAAATTTGTTGGCAAAATTCAAATGAATATCAGATTTTTTTATTATTTATGACATTTAGCAAAATCGAACAAAAATTAAAATATTCTAAAAACAATAAAAATAGCATTCAATTAAAAATAAAAATAATTAATAATTATGACACGACGCTCTCGAACGGTACGAAAAGAGCTCTCTTTCCAAGCCGGCAATGCATTTCTTTTGGTGTTGCAAATATCTTTAAGCGACTAATTTTCATCTGGTAGCACCTGCCTACTGTAACGTTGGGTTTAACCAAAACATTGCTGTCGACTACGGAACCCTCTGCTACACGCTCGTCCCCAAGTAACACGCACTTGGCCGCTTTTTATTTAATATTTCATAATCATTTATCGCACACTTAATAAGGTCATGATCACACGAACTAATTAGATAATCAGGCGACAAATTACCATTTTTAAACGCAACAAATTTAATGATAACCTATTTATTTATTTATGGGTCTGAATTTTGGTCTGACGCAAAATGACACAAATCTTATACTGATAAGATTTTATTAAAGCAGTTATTGTTATTAATCTGACATAAAGTTACATGTTCGTTCTTCGGCCAGTCAAATTTGGTAAATTTGAAAATTCTGGAACAGGGATTTTCTTATAATATAGTAGTAGCAAACGGTAAGTGATCTCTCATGGATTACAGTAATAATCCTCAAAGAAGATCAGTCTTTACTGAGGTTAGCCATGAATGCTTTGCTACTCCGGAGCGCTAAGAATGCCTTTGATAAGTATGTCGCCAGTACCACACTCTGCAAAGAAGAAAGCAGCGCTCAAAACTGCTATTAATAGGCAGAAGTAGCGTCAGAAAGGGTCCTACACCTTTAGATGTTTATATTTTTGTCACATATACAAATATAGTATTACCAACAGGAAAAAATACACATTTATTTTAGTTTGATAAATTCTTATCACATTATGCAGTTATTTGACCACATTTTGTGATAAAAAGTATTTTGTTCCTACGTTATTAATACTAAAAATAAATATAACAGTAAATGTCTATCTAACTGTACTGATTTTTCTTGGAAACGGCGCAACCGATTTCGAAGAAACTCTCATGTAATATATATAATATAGCACCTATTATTATTATGAAAATATGGAGGATTTTTTAGGCAAAATTATTTAAAGTCGCGGAAAAAATCCTTCGACTACAATTGTAAAATTTATTAATTATCTAAGATATGAAAATGCTGTGACTATGTTTATTTTCTATGGAAATTAGCTACAAATATTTCTCGAATAAGATTGAAGTAGCAAGCATTCAGTCCACCTGATAATAAGTGGCCACCCATGTGCTTAAGTATGCAATTCTATATAAGAAAGTGACGTTGCAACAACGTATTTCCACCAAAAGAGCACGGTACTTCTTCGGTCGGACCACGCTCATCCTACCATCATCTTTGATTTAATTATTATTACTTAAATAGTTTATTTAATAATGTACATTCATTATCTATTGTTTCAGATGCCATACGTAGAAGTAAGTCTAAGAGACAATTCGCATAAGAGAACGCGGCGGATGATCGGAATGGATTGCACGGAGAACTCCAAGGAAGTCCGCTGCTGCCGGTATCCTCTATCAGTCAACTTCGAGGAGTTCGGTTGGGACTGGATCATCGCTCCGAAGCAGTATGACGCGAACTACTGCAGTGGGGAATGCCCGTACAGCTTCCTCCAGAGGTATCCTCACACACACTTAGTCCACTTAGCTGCGCCTCAAGGCAGTGGGGGTCCCTGCTGCGCTCCGAGGCGGATGAGCAGCATCTCCATGTTGTACTTCGACAACGATCTAAACATCATCTATGGCACCATCCCAGGAATGGTCGTCGAGAGCTGTGGGTGTTCATAGCAACTGTCTTCTGATTGCTCCAAGTCTAACGCCGCTGGAACGAATCACAAGACATGAGTTCGATAAGATGCTCTGTTTTGTTTTCATTGCAAAATTCTAGACCCTACTATTCTGTAGAATAACTAAATTTGTTTACATCATTCTCGATTGCTATGACCAGACCATTAGAATCAAGTGAATTTGTGTTTCGAAAACAATAAGTTTCGCGTCCGAGACGCTATAATGCCGCAGAGTCATGTACCTAATGTGATTCTTCACTTACACAAATATTCATTGTAAAGAACTGTAGTAGAACTATTTGGAGTCCGATTCAAGAGACACCACTTCAACGAGTGTGGTAAAACAGACATACATTATCCAAGGCGTTCCAATTTAGTCCTTAGCGATACCGACGCAAGTCGATCTCAGATAGACCTCTACTGTAGTTGATCACAGGAATCTTTTCGCGGCAGTGATCACTTACCATCAGGTGGACTGCTTGCTAAGACTATATCTACCTTCATGTAATATGAAAACAAAAAGCTCGAAAGGCAAAAGCTCCAAATCCAAGGCACTACTGAATATTGAAGAATTTGATCTGGATTCAGCAATCGAGTCATCAGAATACAGAATGGCAAGGCATGCAATTAATATTTTATCTCGTCTTGTGTCTTATCGGTAAGCAAATCCTTTATATCACGGGGCAACTTGGGGCTTAGTGTGGTGAATTGTTATTTGTGATATTCGGTTGAAGACTGTAAATCTTTGTGGTGTGTGACATGAGTGTGACTCTGTACGTATGTACATCTAGATTTTAAATTGTACTAAGTTTTCTTTAATGAAAGTTCGGGAATCTGTATGCATATTCATTGTCTTGGTCTAAAATTCTCACGATAGTCTGTCAAGTTTTAAGAATCTAGGATGAAGAAACAATCAAATGTACTGAAAGTAATCTGGATAAAGCATTTTAAAACGTTTTGCACTGTCCTTTGAAAATCGATAAATACTTTTTATCGATTTTCAACCGTTTTTGAGGGAGTGCGAAATCAGGCATGCAAATAGCATAATTATGCATTCAATTTAGTTCTCTGAGAAAGCTATGAATCTGATTGCCTTCAAAGAAGATTTTGTCTTTGGGTACTGTAGTAATGTTTAGTTGAATATTTAGTTGAAAGTAATGAGCTTAAATAAGGTAGTCATCTTGTTTAATTTTATTTTTTAATGCTATCTCAAAAACATAAGTGAATCTGATGACAATGAATGTGCGTACGTTTTTCATTGCTTTTCAAGTCTAACAATTCAATTTCGACTAATTCTGAGTCGTGGAAGCTAGAGTAGGATTTGTCAATGTTAAAATTTCTTCATTGTATGTATTTTTATCGCGGAAGAAGAGTCAGGGTAGGGAGCGGCTAAGTCTAGAATGAGCGTTAATAAAATCTTAGAATTATATAAAAAAATATTTTTTGAAGATATTTTAGAGTTTGTGGTATTATGGGACCATCCTGGTTAGATAGGTCAAAATAAATTGATATGGATGTATGGAGTGAAGATGACTCTTTTCCGACGATAATATGACTTTTCTGTACGCTAATATGATTTTAAAAGGTCATTCATAGAATTTGTATTTCCTCTAATATAATAAAATCATGTACGAATTCGATTCTCAGTCGAATTTTTTTTTATATATTTTATATTGAATTTCTATCATGTGTCCATATGCTTTTAATTGAATAAGTATCAATGGCACAGAAAATCATGAAAAAAAATCTAAAGAAAGAGAGATTGTATTTAAACAAGTACGTACATTAACTCTATTCTATGAATGACCCAGCTGGTTTATAAACACTACGTAATATTACTAGAAACTACTTATTTCTTTAATTGTAGTAAATTCTGTACTAGGTGTCTTAAATCAATAAACTCGAATGTAAACTCTTGTATAACTAATGACATCTGACTTTAAATAGGAGCTGATAAAAAAGTAAATATAACTTAATAATACGATAATGCATTATCAGTCATTTTTATACCAGAATAATAATAATTTACTTGGTTACACGTTGGATACACGGATACTCAAAATGGCATTTATATTCGTTAATAAGTCTTAAGATCTAGGCTCTAGGTAACAGTTCAATTCTAGGTAGGTAATGATCACAAGCACAATTGATTTTAAGTTTGCCTTAAACGTTTTTCTTTTGAAATTCGATGTTAGTTTGATTAGATTAAAACGTTATTTTGTTAAATATTAGGTTCGCTAGCGGTTTTGTCTGTTTCGTTATCAATATGACAAGTGCCATGTAGTATGCTTTTTAGTCGAATAATCTATCTCTCAAAAAACCCTTGTTATTGCCTAATAACATTAACAAGGGTTTTTTGCGAGATACGAACAAAATTATTATTTTTCGTTAATTCACTTTCGATTGGTTTCATTAAAACCGTTATGGTACCATATTATAACAATTTTTAAATTAGGAACGAAATCCCCAAAAATAATTTGGAGTTATTTTTAAAATTATATGATATTGCATAACCACACGACCATGCAATATTCATTTATTAAAACGAATGACAGATCTGTAATGCCTATTGCATTACAAGTCAACAGATCGTCGATACAATTGGTTTGATTGCATACAATGAAAATGAACAGTACAATCAAGAATGCTAGGAATTCAGCTAAGATGAGTGTGATATCATATGACGTTTGATTACAATGTGTCAGGGGTTTAAATGATTTTAATTTGCATCATTACAGCTAATTTATTAAGAAATACTCTCAATTTTGTCATATTTCTCTTTTAGGGAAGTGTTTTCTTGTTTAAAGGGCTTTTTAAGAAATTTTGCGAAGATGCAACGTCTTCGATCGACTGTAAATTACTGGGCAATTAGAGTTGATTTGAGGTAGTCAACGTGAGCTAATTTCAGGTGGACTTAATGATCGTTTATACATGAGAAGTCGGTTTTCTCTTAGTTGTCAGCGGATCATTACTAAATTAAGCATTAACTCAAAAAGTAAATCTATAGGTAAAAAAATATGGATAATCCTACAGATTTTTAAGTTCAAAATTACACTACAATTTATTTAATGCACATGAAAATATATTTGGAAAAAAATTCATGACATCAGACACATGTATTTTTTATTTCTTATTTTGACAGTTTTTTTTTGCAAACTTCAAATTGTGCTTGTGACAAATGTAATTCTTCGTGCCTTGAAATTTAATCTTCATCTCAGTTAAAGATTAGATTCACAAGATTTACCATCAAAATTTAATTTTAAGTAGGTATTTTATGTAATTCGGTGTATTTCTATATTTTAACGTATTTCTACAACTTCTATTGACATTGTTTGGATCTCGTTCAAAATTTTTATTTACAAATTCTCTTAGGTTTTTAGCGGGTGGTGCTTAAGTGTAGGTCTTTTTTTTTTTTGGACAAAATAATGTAATCAGTCCAGTACCGACCCAATGAATAATTTCTAATTGTAACAAGCAATGCAACGTATTATATTGAGGTGATTGAAAATAGTTTGTTTAGATATTTCGTATTGTAAGGTTTAGAAAAATTTTGTCGGAAGTAGATTTTTTTTCAAAAATTAGATCTCATTGGGCAACTGATTGATACAAGTGTGCCTTTACAAAGATCTCTCATAACTTTTGGATTACGGAAAAATAAATTGATGTTTTTACAACGATTTAGTGTTAAGTGAAGCTCTGTACTGTATCTGGGTGATTTGTCAAAAAATAACTAACAATTTTATTCGTGTCTTTAAGATTTATGGAATAAATTTTCAACTCATATTTTATTTGTTGTTTTCTTTGTGTTTTTCGACTTTATTGGTTATGAAAATATATTTTAAATAGCTAAGTTTTTTTTTTCAATTTTTGTATAAAGGTTGTAAAAACACGATCTTGTATTGTTTTTTAAAGATTATAATGCAAAAAAATCATTATCAATTATGGAAATATCCATCACTAAATACGTTTTTTTAATCTTTGTATAAAGAAATAACAATACAAGTCCTCTTATTGATTTATACTGCAAAAAATACCTTTTCTGCAAGATTTCAAGGTGGTAGAACCAGTGTAGTTCGACCGGGGAAGTACCACACCAATTTCTAGCGTGAAGCAGTTCTTGCATTTCGATGGGTGTGGTTGCCAGCACACTTTCACATGAGCCGACCATCATAGTCCTCGGCAGTAGTAACGCACTGTCATTGACTTCAGATGGAACCCATGTTCTGTATGAAGTTGATTACAGATGTCCATGGGCGGCAGTGACCACTTACCATCAGGTGGACTGTATGCTCGTTTGCTACTTCAGTCAAATAAAAAAACAACGTATGCCAAAGTTAAATCCTTATTAAACTTTTGAGAAAGAGAAAACCGTAAGTGGTTAAGAAAAAAGTACAATTTACCTACTTATATAAATGATACATGAAGTAAAGTATTAGTAGGTTTATAGTTGTGATATGTTAATTTTCAGAGTTTTTTTGAACAGTTTTTCTTAACATATGCAGGAGAAATATTTAAAATTTAAAATAAAATAAAATCCATTAATCATTTGCGGACGTTCTCTCAGAACAGCCACTCTTTATTTATATAAACTTTAAATTATTTACACATTCTGTTCCTACTTTACATTAATATAATCGTCAACGTCTTTAAAATACAATCGAAAACAAAAGTTAACAGAAGTTACAATACGTAATGTACAGTTCAAGGGAGAAATTATGGACTAGGGTATACCAATTACAAAAAATAATACTCCCAACCTTATAATCTTTTACAATAATTTTCCCTTAGGAAAGTATTTCATAAATTTTGGCCTTAAAACTTTATATAAATATGTGTTAGTTAAAAACCGGCCGAAAATTTATTAAATACTCCAGTCTATAATATTGCTTTATCGATCCAAAATATACAAGAAATTAATTTAGTCCTGAGACAGGGACCCAATTCCTTAATCGAGAAAACATTTCATGGCATTAAAATAAACCTACTTAAGGACTTGTTGTACCGGGAGCGAGTAACGTTTTAACTTCATCAGTACAGAATCGACAAGTGTCAGTACAGAAGCGTTGTGAACAGAAATTATTAAATCCATTTTTATACACATTGGTTAAGCGAATTTCATCGCTCCTCGCTCGCGGTGACGAGTCGTTACGTTGAAACAATATACGATTTTTTTGTTTATATTTTTGTTTTTAAGTAAAAGTGTTAACACTAAGTTCTAATCAAGGATATTGTATATGTCTAGATTGCTTTGAAATCACTAAAAAGTCAGTATCGCTTTTATAGAATTACGTACAAAACCTTATCTACGTACGTGTGCGTATAGTATACGTACGCAGCGTGTAAGTACGTTGTCAATTGAGTGGTTGTGGTTTTTGTATTTGCTATCTAGCCATATATAATATCTTTGGTTCTAATGTACAAAGATGTGCACAACATCAAGGTGTCAGTCTATAATAGGATTGGATGGATTTTTTCAAAAACAACATACAAAGCCGGCGAAATCACAATCGGTAATATGCATTTGTAAAAAGGGAACCAGTATATATTTTAGGGGTGATTTCTTCATATTTGTATGCATCATCGCAATTAAATCAGTATAAATAGATTCTAGAAGTCTCAATACATGTTCCATCTCAGACATATATACAATTAAATTTAAGGATCTTAAAAAGTCGTTACCTTTGTTAAAATTGTAAAAGAAAATGGACATTTATCTATCAAATCGTAATAAAAAACCAGTTTTGAATTGTGAATCTAATATATAAAATTCTCGCGTCACACTTTTTGTTGCCATACTCCTCCGAAACGGCTTGACCGATTTTTACCAAATTTTATATGCTTATTCAGTAGGTCTGAGAATTGGCCAAAATCTATTTTTCATACTCCTTAATGGTTGTCCACCCTTAACATTTTTTTTTATTTTTTATATGGCAAAACAACGTTTGTCGGGACAGCTAGTTTTATCTATAAATTCATGCATATTACCTATTGCGTATATACAAGAAAAAATAAACAGTAAACTTTTGAGGTCAGAACATTTTGTGCCATATCAAAATTTTCAATATTTCATTAGATCAGGGTATAATTACTTAGGAACGCTAGATGCATGACCGAGAGCATTTACATGTAATGTAATATTCGGAATACGAAATCAAAGTATATGTTACAATAGTGACAAAAAGCAATTATAATGTTAAAAACAGAGAGGTAATACTATGGTAAAATTTCTGTTCCGAAAATAAGATATGTGTTTATCACTACATTTTCAAAATAGTGCACTTTTAGTGAATTTTGTGATCGCATAACAATTTTCAGAGCTTTATACTATAATGTTCGACTTTTTCTTTATAAGATTGAAGTAATACCCGAGCATGCAGGTCACTGTCACCCATGGATATCCGTAACAACTTCATAAAGAACAAGTATATGAGAAGTCGTGGCTACTCCTGAAGACTAAGATGGCCTCATATAAAAGTGTGTCGGCACCAACACCCGGTAGAATAGCTTCGCTCTAGAAATAGGTGTGGCGGTGGTACCTACCTCTTTAAGCTAAGTAAGTTATACCCTTAAACGCACCCCTCTATATGTATACCAGATCTTATAAACCCGCTTCATTTATTTAAATGTTGTAATTTTTATAGTGTAACGTTACATGTAACGTTAAATGTTACGCATTTTCGAAATATTAAATGACACACAAATGCTCTTGGTTATCGCTATTAAAGTCACTGTTTAAGAACGCTAATCTACAAATTTACAGGTAAAAATTTCAGCGTACAAATTATGGCAGTGTTCAGAAATCGTTTGTTAAGAGAATAAAAACTTAATCTAAAGCATATAAATGAAACATCACAGATCTTTACGCCTACAATAAAAGGAAATGCTTTACTCAAAAAATGCCATGATTCGAACATAAGTCTGAAAGTAGAAATAGTAAGGTCACACTGGAAGTTAGTTAAGTCGAAGATACCGTATATGTCTAGATCGGGCATTGAAACCAAAAATATTAGTTTAGTTTTTTTCGTGTATCTGTGCTACACACGCACACTGATAAAACAGAATGTATAAAAAGTACAACATTACATCTGTGGGTGATGCTCAAAATTTTTTTAAAGTCAACGATATTTCGATTTTAAGTAATATCAGTACACACAATAATAAAAAAATATTTCCATGTTCCGCCGTGTCGTATCTAGACATATATAATATCTTTGGTCCAAGTCTATTACTAAGCTAGACAAGTATGTACAAAACGGTTTTACCACCGTAAATAAAAAGTGGTCGCGACACTGAAACTTGAGCCGTTATATTTAAATAGGATCACAGTGGAAAAAGTGATTTAAATTTACTTTTACATCTAATCGTCTATAAATATAATATATGTTATTTTAAAGTCCACATTATGGCAAGTTTCTACGTAAACGCTATCACTTAATCGTGACACTAAACCTTCTATGTCTACGCCCATAGAAAAATTCATTCACTATTCTGTACACAATCTCAATCCAAGAAGTCACTAACACTCAAAGAATCGAAAGCATCTTCAGACTAATTTATCGTCGATTTTAATCCTCAGAAACTGGGTTGGGATACAGTCCTAGGGTTGCCAGCTTGTGGTTGGTAGACGTCGTACGAATTGTGGGGCTCCAAGTGGCAAACCACGTTGTTTTCTCCATTGAGAACCGCCGCTAAAGCCCTCATGTTGTTCTCTTGCGGCTGATGATACGGATGCATCAGGCGGCCGCTCTCATAGTGCCTTGGATCGTACGCCCGTTCCAAAGTGTCCCATTTCCCGTATTTCCCATAATGCTCCTGTTCATGATGATGCCTGTCTCCCGGACTGTAGGAGATGAGCGGACGATGATCGCCGAAGAACTTGGAGCTCGTTGAACCGTGATGTCCGGGATTTTGCCGGCAGTTGTCCGGACCGGAATTGTCGTCAGACATATCGGACATTAACGTCTCGTTCCTCTCGATTTCCTCGTAAACCGGATCGTCCTGTATCACCCTGAACTCTTGTTCGGAGCCACGCCTGTAAATCCTGCCTTGCTGTGATGCAATTTCTGAGTAAGTGTGGTTTATGTTCTGGCTTCCATGATGATGATGGTGCTTACGACGGTTCTCATCCTTATAATGCTTTCGGAAGATCATCTCCTGGCTGCCAGGTGAATGCTGCGACATGAAAACGTGTGGATTCCTGAAGTCGTGGTTGTAGCTCCTAGTCGTTTGGTAACCTTGATGATGGAGCGGGCTTTCTTCATCCTTGATTATGTGTCGAGGGGAGCCAGGCGCAAGTGGAGCATCACACTCGTATGGAATGTGATTCTGCTGGATCATTTGACGGGATAACGTATCGTGGTGGGGCAAAGTCGCCGTGTTGGTGGAATGGTGTTTAGAAGAAGTGTTCTGTAAAAATCATACTATTATTAAATTCCACATTATAATAAAAATAACGTCTCTGCGTTATAACTAGGTCCAAAACTAGACCTTGAGTTAATAAAAGGCTAATTGGACGACAGCTCAATTCATGTCATTTCTAAATTAGACAATGAAATAGTATCTTGCAATACACGCTTTGAAATTAATGAACAAGCAATTAGGACATGTCAAGATAATTAAGTCTAGCCGGTTAATAAAAAGTACTATCGTTTCTTGAAATTCACACGCCTTTGTCTTGTCTCTAATTAATTAATTAGTTTTAGGTCACTATTATCAAAATAAACTGTGCATTACTATCTAACACCAAAACATCACAAGTGACATTATTTTGAAGTCGTTTTACTTGAAACAAATGAAAATTAATGTGAGTTTTTATTTTTTATGTTAGCATAATTATGATATTCTCGAAGAAGTGCGATAGTTATTTGTGCTATTAATTTGTAAGAATGCATAACATCCGTTAGATCGATTTTATTTCATTTCGTTGTTGAATATTGCCAACTATCTCTTTAAGTAACATCATTCATGTTCTATAACATGATTTCTAAAAGTCATTAAGTCTTGTAAGTAAAAGACTTTCTTTTAAGTAAGACTTTTCAATCTAAATAATGTGGGTTTATGAAAAAATATATTAAGAAGGTTTATTCTATTTACTTCTAATCACCTTCTTTGCTTTAATTAAATTGCTATTCTTATAAGCTTTGCAATACTATATCTGTTCATAAACTCAAAAATATTATTATAATAATTAAGATAAAAAAACCCTAAGTAATTAAAATATATCAGAGATCCGTCTAAGAGAATTATGAACTAGGAATAAATTATTCTAATGAATAAGATAAGCTGTATTCAATATTGCAATACTTTAACACTCACTTTTGAACTAACCTCACAAATGGACCTTCAAGCCGGATAAAAGTGACATTAAGTAATTCTGTCTAAAAGTGCATGTATGAGTTTAGAGATACACTTATTTTTTTTTAATTACCTAGCACAACAAAATATATTAGCGTTTAAGTTTAATCTATGTGGAATTTTAAAATTACTCAGCATAAAAATATTTTTCTATAAAAATTAAACCATATGAATTGAATGAAATAAATCAATCGCACAGATGTATGATTCTGTATGACGTATGGAGACAGAAGGAGGTGGGATGGGCTACTGTGCATTCGATGACGTCATGCAACTATACATGCAGTTAAGGATCGCTTTAGTAAGATCTCAAGTTAACCGCCACCTGAAATTTTAGGTCAAAATTATAAATTGAATAAATACGAAAGAAATAATGATATAATAAATAGAAATAAAGTAGAGCCATAATAAATAGAAGTAATTTATTCTAATAAAGTTTGGTCCTTCTGAAAGTAGTAATTATGGTTCCTTGTAGTAACAGCATCATCCATCTGTAAAGTTGTTTATATTTTTGTCATCTGTATTTTATAGTTTTGATAGATAATATAATTTATTCCCCATTAAGTTTCTAATTCAGTTCAGTTACATTTTTATTTTTGAAATATCTATCAAAATCAAAGCCAGAACAGCCAGTTAAATTAAATCGGCTATTGGACACTAAAGCTATGAATTATACTTACGTTGATTAAGTAAAAGTAAAAAAAAAAACCTCTGTCAGTTTAACTTTACATTAAAAAATGGCCAAAAGACGGAAATCTAAGACAAGGAAATTCTCTATACATCCATAAAAAAACCGTTGGCGAACATGGAGATCTTACTACCGCATCTAATGAAACCACTAGATCAGCCCTCCCCTCACCTTCCAGTTGCCCATCGTGTTCGCCATTAACGTCCACTCGTTCGCGCCGACCGACGCCGCCATCTTATTCGAATAACAAGATGGCGACCGCGACCGAATGTTCTGGTAATCGTTCGGCACTTCGATATTGTTTCTGTAGCTATGCATCGACGCGATGCTATGAGTGTGGGATGAGCTATGGGGTATTTGCGGTGTCTGTCGGGTTCTAGCTTCCTCGTTCGCAACGTATATGGGGGCGGTGGGACGCACGTTCCACCGTGACGCCTCCGGGTGTAAGTTGTAGCTCTGTACGTGGTTAGAAAGATCCATGTTACCAAACTACTACATATGTCTAGATAATTGATGCTAATGCTAAATAAACTAAAAAGAACTTCTATCTTTTTGGTTAGCCTATCGATTTTTTTTTGTTTAATAGCTACTGACAAACATTAAAGTCAATAATCGAAACATTCGAGTAAATAATCGAGTACCCATTTATCGATTTTATTCCAATTATTTGTTTATAATCTAGACATATATAATAATTTGTATTATACGTACTTAAATACATACTATAACTACATATAGACCCTATAACCGTCTGAGAATCGCTAACGAAAGATACAAGAAGCTACGATCATACGCATTGATTTACTAGAGATAGGATTCATATTTCCAAACGTGCTATCGACTTAAATGGATTCATTATTTTAATATTAATTAATAAGTATTAAAATAATTAAACCCATGTTGGATGCAAATTATTTTAAACCACCACACCACTAAGAGTTATCGGAAATGTTTCAGTTAGTAAATATCGAAGCGTTAGTTTTGTTAGGTCACAAGAGGAAAATAAAAGAAAAAAAAACATGAAAACTTACCGTAAAATACGTCACAAAATTAAATCCTTGGAAACTTATAATATGTTAGTGACGTAACACATTTGATTGAGCTGTCTTTAACCAATTAGTTACGGGAAGCCCAAGTGGTGTTTTGGTGGTAATGCTAAGTTTTATTTGGAACAAATCCTATCTCTATGAACAATGCGTACGAACCTTGTTGAACATTTTGTCTATATCCTGGCGGGTATCTGCCGCTCCCTGCGTTGATAGGGTTCCGTAGGTGTGACATGGGTGCCGGAGGTTCTCTATCGGGCATGTGAGGGAAATTTGCCCCTGTCGCGTTAAGGGTAGGACCGAAATTGGTAGAAGGTCCGAAGTTTTGATTCTCTTGTGAATTTCGTCTGTTTCGATGTGGGTGGTAGGTATGAGCGGCTGCGACCGCCGCTAGGGACGCGACAGAGGCGTTGTTGATAACGTTGTTGTTGTTGTGATTGTTGTTGTTGACGACAACGTTTAGATTGTTGATGACTAAGTTGTTTGTCGTTGACGCTGACACCGACGTACTGGCTGAGCTCTGTTCGAACGAATAAAGATGTTCTTTATTTGTCTCAAATGCCATACTCATGCACAATGTTAGGGTGTCCATGAAATAAGTACGCAAAGAGGATAAAGGACGGAAAAAAGGTGTAGGAGGAGGTAGGAAGAAAGGAGGAAGAGATAGAAGAATAGAAGAGAAAAATGGGAATGGAGAACGTAGATTGAGTTTGGACAAAGATTGCTTCAAGCACAATATTTATTTGATGTAAATGCTAAACGCTATAATTATTGCACCAATCTATATTGAAGCCATATGATGGAATATAGTCAGGGCCTTTCCCACTTATCTGATGAGTAACATGTCCAGCCGGCCATTATATGAAATGAAATGAAATGAAATGTCTTTATTTTGTATAGGCCAACGGAGCACTTACAAATTGTCAGTTACATTTTTTTTCTTACACCACCGGATCGGAAAACGACCTCAACTGAGAAGATCCGGCAAGAAACTCAGCGGGTTTGTCTTTTTTCTTATTTATATCCATTTTTTAATATTATTACAATCATGTTTTTTTACATGGTAATGAAAGTTAGCTCCAGTATCTTGCCTTACTACTTATATAAGTTTGAAGTCAGTAATTACTCGTTGCTTTTAATCATACAATAATCTTCTTCGTCGTTATTAATCGTAGAGTTATAGATTCATTAACGTTTATTTAAAGCAAATTAACAAAAATGCTAGTATATTATAAAATAATTCTAGGAATAAAATAAAATTCTCAGTGGTGATTATAATTCTGTACACCCTTAAATTAAGTAGAATTAATTACCAGGATTGGAACAACTCCAGGAGGAATATTGGAATTGATCGGATAAAAAAATTGAAACAGTGTGAAAGAGGGTAGGTATTAGGAAAGCGTATGGTGTATTTCATGTATATCCTATTATTTACTTATAGCACTTTATAATACGGCATTTAATGCGAGTAAATATGGGATGTATACCTTATATTGGAATATGGGAACTATCAGCCACCAGGATTTTCATGCAAAATATGGAATTATATAAAGCTTTTATCATTGAATTGCGGGTTTATAAAATACAATGTTTAATGTATTTTAGTATACAAATGTAATGTAAATACAATAAGTTTAGATAAAATAATAATACAAATAGTATTGTGTAAAAACCCTTAATACAGCAGAAGTTTTAATATCTGTAGAAATCGAAATAAAAATCTCAGATGTTTATCTACACATCTAAGGTTTTTGATTTTAGATAGACATAAAACTTAGGGCTGAAACCTTATAACTATTTTATTCACCTTTTCACTTTAAGTTATTACCAGTTAACACTTACCCAATGTATTTTTTATCGTATATATATAAATACTAGCTGAAACCCGCAGCTTCGCCCGCGTTTTAAAAATACATGACATATACCTTTTTTTTTTGTTCTCGAGGGGGAAACCTTCAAAAGGTACCCGACGCCGCGGGAGCGACGCAGGGTCATGTGGGATTTTTACCGCACTAAAACCCCCCCGGTGGCCGTCCTCGGTGCTAAAAGGAGGACTGAGGGATCTCGAAAATTCAACCGGAATCCTCCGAGTGCGTTGTCCTGTCGGGCTCCTCCCAGATGGGCGGCTGGGCCCTCCGCTCCGTCTAGTCTTTACGACGATATGCGACCACACATACCGCCGTCCTTCCCGGGATTACCTGACCGAACGGTTCGAGCTCCCACTCTAGCCGTCTGCAACCCCGGAAGCCCTTTTTAGTCGCCTCTTACAACAGGCAGGGGATGCCGTAGCCCTATTCTAATCCCGGAACTACAGGGACACATGACATATACCTACGTATCCAATTTTATACCTACAAATTTTTTAACTAAACAACATTTTTTCGGTAGGACTGATAGCATCTTCGAAGCGGACTCGCGCACGAAGCGTTCCGTACCATTATTTATAAACAAAACGTCAAAAAGCCCTATTTGTTTGATTGAAAATTCCTTGAATATTTCAAGCTCTACCTGTTGTTTTTTATTAATATTGAGTAAATAGATAACATTTGTCACATGAAAGTCCCCCCCCCCTTAAATATTAATAATACCAGTAGGTACTTGTACACACAGCATATTGTTACAATTATTAACAGCTCTTATTAGTAATCCATGCAAGTCGATGACTTAAGTTATCTTCGTTTCAATTCTACGTAGATAGGTACATATGCCAAAATATCTTATATGATGCTCCATCGCAATCTCACATAGTTCTGAAGTTATAAATGATGATAATAGTATCAAACTGCAAGTAAACTCCATTAAATGAAAGAAAATTCTTCCTCAGTTGGCCGAAAAATCGATGTACACACATAAAAGAAACATACCAATCGAATTGATCCTCCTCCTTTTCGAACTCAGTCTAGTATATCATTACGTTAAGAAAAAAATATAATATTACCTGCATATAATTAATAGATATGTTACAAAGTCCCTATTTTAAACAAATCGTACCAATTGAATCCAACGTAATCGAATTTGAACTCAAAATAATGCACTCACTTTTATATACCTACAAACTTCTAGAATTAGCCCTTGGCGTAACTCAGGATACATCCAGCGACATCTGTTATCCCTTATTAAAACAATACACAAAGTAAATCTTTATAAAAACGCTTGAAAGTTGAGAATGCTCGGTCGCGGCAGCATCGTGATGTGTCTGCCTGTGTAGGTGTATCTATAGTTATAATCGTGAATATTGTTTACTTCTACGAAATACTACGAAAATAAATCGAATTAATTATATTTCCTTTGTTGTTTGTAGGTATAAATTTGTTTGTACGAAGTAGATTTATTACAAAAAGGTAGATTGTGAATTAAAAAACGGAATATCCATTTCCATATTAATTTAGTAAAAAGTAGAATTCTCATATTCAAAAGACATTTAAATTACATTTATTTGTATGGATGAAAGCACCTAATGGCCAACTTATGTAGAATATGCAGTAGGTATCCTCGAATCAAGAGCAGTGAAACTTGAAACTTGCCCTCTTAATTGGTCCGAGGTTCAAACCCAGGCACGCACCACTGTTTTATGTGCGCAGCAGAAATTAATTATCACTGCTTTTCGGTGAAGGAAAACATTGTGAGGAAACCCACACTCCCGAGAATTCGTTAAAAAAAGTTCTGGGAGGTATGTGAAGTCCACCAATTCGCACTTGGCCAGCGTGGTGGACTATGGCCTAAAATTTTCTAATTCCGAGAGAAGACCCGTGCACGGCAGTGAGACAATAATGGGTTAACGATGTATCCTCGAATCATAGGGAGGTAAAGGTCAATTTTTACATCATTTGTTTCTGCTTACAAACCTCCATAAATATTTGTAAGTAAAAAAAATCTAACTTTTACGGTTAAGGCAGGCAATACCCCTACATCATGAAGGTTGAGGGGTTGAGGGTCAAATTTTTCACTATTTGTTTTAGCTCAAAAACGTTATAACAAATTGGAAAGCAGAAAATGAGGAGCTCTTGCGGTTTAGGCAGGCAGTGCCCCTGCATCATGAAGGTTGAGGAGTTGAAGGTCAAATTTTTCACCATTTGTTTTTGCTCAAAAACATTATGCCATATTTGAAAGCAGAAAATAAGTAGCTCTTGCGGCTTAGGCGGGCAGTACCCCTGCATCATGAGGGTTGAGGAGTTGAAGGTCAACTTTTTTATAATATTATGTTATTCTAGATACTCAAGGTTCACTCAAGTTTCATGTAAACCATATCGACTGAACCTACGTTATCATTTAATCTGCATAAAGCGGAGGTATTTTTTGAAGGTTTTTGTGTTTTTCCGAAGTACCCTAATTATTTTTCTAAAATAAAAGTAACCTAAGTTACGCGCTGTAAAATTAGCTATCTAATAGTGAAAATCCCGATAAAATCGGCCCAGCGGTTTCGGAGATTACCCCAAACAAACAGACAGACAGACAGACAGACAGACAGACAGACAGACAAAAATTTTACTGATTGTTGTTTTGTTATCAGTATCATGCATACTTTCATATGCAATTGATAAAAAGCTGTTATTTTGATATTACAAACAGACACTTCAATTTTATTTATAAGTATAGATATCCATCGGAGTGTAATAGATATCATTTTAAACCTCTACCCATCCTTTCATCATCACCTACTATTAAGATTGGCTAATATTTACCTCTCCTCATATTTGCCATATTTTCCTATATTGTATTTTCTTATGCTTGTAATATCTTGTTCCTACTTATTGATCCTTTCATCCTTACTTAACGTCTTCATCAATTTCACTCTCATTCATATTCGTTTAAAATATCCTTAGCGATAAATATCCCTCTATATTCCCTATATTTTTCTTTTTTTTATACTTCCTTTATATTCTCATTCTTTCCTGTTCTCCGAAAATAATCATTCAATGTTTATTACTATTCTGTTATTGTCCCCTTTCCAAATAAAAAATATTACCACTCTGCCATCCTTCTATATTTTTTATACATTATCTTGTGTACAGATAGTTGCTATAAGTGCCATATTATTTTTCAATTTTTTTTTATATTCCTGACTATATGTTTGATGATTTTGTCAGACGTATCGATCTTGGCTAACCTTGCACAGCGAATATTTTTAGTTTTCCGACTCGCCATATCATCAGCTTAATCTTTTTCTATCTTCTCTCGTTAACCCATTATTGTCCCACTTCTGGGCACGGGTCTTCTCTCAGTATGAGATAGATTAGGCCATAGTCCACCGCGCTGGCCAAGTGCGAATTGGTGGACAATTATTGCACCAATTTTCTATCTTGGCTACAAATATCTCACTCATACATATATACTTACATCCATACATTAATATATACTTAATATCCCCATCCTTATATGTAAATACTTCCACTAACAAATCCCTTTTATTGTCTTTTTGCAACTTTCTGGAACGCTGGAACATTCTGGAACTTTTTGGAACTTTCACACCCCCAGTCCTCCATCCCTTTCCAATCTCTCTAACCCTTACCGTAACATCCCAAGGCTCGGCCACGTCCACCGACACGCACGCACTCTTTCTGGAACTTTCCAGAACCTTCTGGAACTAAATGGAAATTTCTGGAACTTTCTGGGAATTTCTGGAACTATCTGGGAATTTCTGGAACTTTCTGGAAGTTCCTAGAACTTTCTTGGAATTTCTGGAACTTTCTGAAACTTTCGCATCCCCCATCCCTTTTCAATAATCAAAATAACTTCTTACCGTAACATCCCGGGGCTCAGCCACGTCCCCCGCGTCCCCCTGGTACCGGCGGGAGCGCACGGAGCCCTGCCGCGCGTCCACGTGGTTGGAGGACGCCGTGACGGCGTGCGGGGGCGGAGCGCCCGCCAGTTGTAAGCAACAGGATAACCATGGGTGCCGGCGGCCGAGACGCGCGCACTCTTTCTGGAACTGCAACATTTGGTTGGTATGAAGTTCGTGTGCACCTCTAAATTTAGATTTCCGATTTAAAGTTTGGATTTCACTATACTCCTTTTTGTATGTGATAAATAAATTGCTCACAGATGTCCATCAGCGGCAGTGGCCAATTTCCAACCGGTGGACTGCAAGCTCGTTTGCTACTTCAATCTTATAAAAAAATATATATTTGTCTTGATACATGCTGTTGTATATACGAATCTGTGATTAAAATACTTAAAATTGTGCATCTTTAGCAGATACTATATACAATAGCAAAAATAAAAATATCAATTCAATTGTTTTGTGTTAACTTAACTAAACTAACTTAACTTTTTGCTCACGTGCATTTGAAATAAAAAACCAATTACTATAACATATTACCATTACCATCCTTATAAAACAATATAAATTCTCTTTTTATACAAGTCGTACATGCAATTTAAATCTTAAATAAAATAAAACATACCTACATACAATAAGATATCAAAATTATGTCCAAAACTTACAATCTCATTCTGCAGACAATGAAAGACGAAAATGAAGAGGCCTTGAAGCGAGTTGAGGATGGTGAAGGCATAGGCCACGCCCACTGTCTGCTCGTTCAGGTAAAGTAGCCCGAAGGTCCAGGTTAGACCTAGAAGGACGGCTAACACGATCGAGCTGTTCAGCCATACTCTGGAATGAAGTATATTTCATTGTTAGTTGAGGTTAGGTTAGGTTAGAATTTATTGATTTCAAAACACAATATTAAGTCATCTTAGGATTAACTACAACCGTTTTTATTAGAATTCAGAGCCCTAATTACGTTATTTGTCGTCTTAATGGTAATATCCTTTTTTATTCTCACTTGAGTGCATAATTTTTAAAGTTCTGTAACTACCCATTAATCCATAATAGTAAGAAAAATGATGGCTTGTGTTATAATGGTGGGCTTAAGAAGTTGCAATAAACCAGAAGGTTTTTTATTGTTTATAGCTTCGGGTAGGCGTTAATAATTGTGAAAATTCGTCAATATGTTAGAATAAAAAACGAATTAATTCGAATAGTCACTAAATAAAGATATTCAATTAAACCACACTCTAATAAGAACTAGACTGTTGGTTGAAAAAAACGAAAAAAGATAGTGAATGTAATAGAGCAGTTGAATGAGTGAAGAATGAGTTGAATGAATGAAAGAAAAATAATAAGGATAATGTACCTGATTTTGTAAAGCTTGGAGTTTTCTTTAGCTTTGACGGAGACTGTTGAATGATGGCACATCATGTATATAACCATAGCCAAGCAAATCCAGTTAGCCTGAAAATAGAAAAAAAGGATCCATTAAAAAAATACTACAAGGTGATAAATGATACATGTATGTGGAAAAACGTATAGACAAAATATTTGTTAAAATTTTAATATGTCACTAGATGCACATTTCGTCGCTTAAGTTCTAATAACTAACTCAAAAAATGCCCATTTTGAGTGAATGAAATAATGGTATCTCAAAATAAACAAAGGTAAGAAATTGTCAGATTTTAATAATACAAGAATAAGTATTACGCTTCCTGCACTCATAGCCTTATACTAGATTTTTTTACTATGGTGTGGGTTTCATGTAAAGTTTTTTGGCTTAACGCTTCTGGCAAAGTACATCTGACTGAAGTAGTAAACGAACATGCAGTCCACCTGATGGTAAGTGGCCACTGCCGCCCATAGACATCTTTACATAATTATATAATGATGAAGTTGATTACTCAACTTCATACAGAACATGGGTTCCATCTGAAGTCAATCAAAGATGCGTTGCTACGCTCGAGGACTATGATGGTCGCCGTACGTGAAAGTGTGCCGGCAACCACACCCATCCATCGAAACGCAAGAAAGGCTTTACGCTAGAAATAGGTGTGGCGGTGGTACTTCCCCGGTCAAACTACACTGGTTCTACCACCTTGAAAACATGTATAAAATAACAGTACAACCATTGTTTCTTTGACACAGCTATTTCAACTGTCTATCTTCTTCTCATTTTATATAGCAATTTGTAAGCTTCATACTTACCACAAGAACAAATCCAACAGGTCCAACGAAGCTCATGATAAACATCCTATCAGTGGACAACCAGCAGTGCTGACTGGTTCCGTACCCCCCGGGGTACGCGGCGGCTGAAGCCAAGACCACGAGTGCTGGGGCCAGGTAGGCCCCCACACAGTACCACCGGGCCCGGGGACGCTCTGGCTCGAAGACCTCTACTAGCATCGCGTATAGGTGGAAACCTGGAATCGTACACAAATGTTAAGAAACTTAATCGTTAAATTACTTTTTTTACTATAGAAGTAGCAAACAAACATGCTATCCCATCGGTGGTATCCATCCATAGAAATCTGTAATCCATTTCAGATAAAATGCGTCTTACATGAAGTCAGTCATGTTGAACCGCTTAGATGCCAGATAGTAACTTAAAATGACATACTAATAATATTCTAACATTAAATTTGGCTTGAAGCTGCGATCTAGCCACAAAATATCTATGTGAAAAATTTGAGCGAAATTTGACAAGTAGTGTTTGTGTGAAAGAGTAAAAAACACACATACATCCTAACAAACGTTCGTATTTATAATATAAATAGGATTGTGGCAAGCTCCCGTAGTTATTTATAAGATGCGGTCACTAATATTCCTGAATCTCAATTTTTTATCTGACTAAAGTAGCAAACGAGCATGCAGTCCACCTGATGGTAAGTGGCCACTGCCGCCCATTGACACCTGTAATCAACTACATACAGAACATGAGTTCCATCTGAAGGCAATCACAGATGCGATGCTACTCCCTAGGACTATGATGGTCGCCTCATGTGAAAGTGGGCCGGCAACCACACCCTGTCATCGAAACGCAAGAAATGCTTCAGACTAGAAATAGGTGTGGTGGTGGTACTTCCCCGAACTACACTGGTTCTACCATCTTCTAAACCTAGACCTACACAAAGAAGTTTTCCCAATCCTGCATATATACAACTTCCAAATACTATCGAAGACTATCGAAGCACGACTTTTCCCAGGCATGATCACTCACCTGGTGGACGAATCCCCTTTTCTATATGATAAATGTGAAAATGTGATTAGTTATGCAATGTAATGTATTAATAAAGGTGGTAGAACCAGTGTAGTTCGACCGGGGAAGTACCACCGTCACACCTATTTCTAGCGTGAATCATTTCTTGCGTTTCGATAGAAGGGTGTGGTTGCCGGGACACTTTCACATGAGCCGACCACCCTAGTCCTCGGGAGTAGCAATGCATCTGTGATTGACTTCAGATGGAGCCCATGTTCTATATGAAGTTAATTACAGTTGTCCATGGGCGGCAGTGACCACTTACCATCAGGTGGACTGCATGCTTGTTTGCTACTTCAGTCAACAAAAAAAAAAATACTTGTCCATACCTTCAAGGAACATCCAAGCGAAAGCCGCCAGGAACAAATAGTGCAGCATCCCCGCGATGATCCCGCACAGGATCCTGTCCTGCGTCTGGTTGATGCCCAACATGAACACCACTTCCGCGATGAACAGACACGCGCAGAGGTTCTTGTGGATGAGGACTCGGTCGGACTGGAAATTGTTGAAATATTTTCTTATATTCTTGTTATACATAAGCAAGGGAAAAATGCAGTAGTAAAAGTTGAAGAAATAATTGATTATTGTTCACAAATTTGTTCTAATAACTAGAACTAGATATATAGATATGTTAAACAGTTTCATGAAAGACAAAAATGTTTGAATAAAGGGGAAAGAGAATTTAATCATTTATACGTTATTTGCATTTATTTTCATTTCTAAGATGACTCAATACTGTGTGTGGAGTATTCTCGTTTAAAAATGACTTTAGTTTAGAAATACAGAATGAAAAAACGCAAAAAAAGTTAAATAGAAATTAAATAATAAAAATACTAAATTAAACGTAACGGATAAAATTTTAAAGTATAGACTAACAAAGAAAAGATAGTCGAAGGAAGAATATAAGAGAGAAATGAGAATAGAGCTGGATGAGATATTAGATATATAAAGGTAGATAAGAAATAACGGTTACTGAAGAAATAATGAGAGAGACACAAATTAAGAAACATAGAGATATAAGAAAAAGGCAAAGAAAGAAGTACAAAAAGAGGAAACATAGACCCAAACTCACCTCCATATTCCTAAAGCACTGGAAGACGATGATGGCGGCCAGTAAGGAAACAACAACGTAAGCAAACTTAGTGCCAGCTCATGGGTGGCGCTGACGTTGATCCCGTGGAAGTTCATGAGGATCGAGTAAATATTGTAATATAGACAGAAATTCACCTTCATATCCCTATAGCACTGGAAGACGATGATAGCAGCCAGTAAGGAAACAGCGGATATAGCGCAGCCGATTAATGTAAGCAAACTTAGTGCCAGCTCATGGGAGGCGTTGACATAGATCCCGTGGACGTCCATGAGAATTGAGGAAATAGTGTAATATAGACAGAAACTCACCTTCATATCCCTATAGCACTGGAAGACGATGATAGCAGCCAACAACGAAACAGCGGATATAGCGCAGCCGATGAATGTAAGCAAACTTAGTGCCATCTCGTGGGTAGCGCTGACGTTAATCCCGTGGACGTCCATGAGGATCGAGTAAATAGTGTAATATAGACTGAAACTTACCTTCATATTCCTAAAGCACTGGAAGACAATGATAGCAGCCAGTTAGGAAACAGCGGATATAGCGCAGCCGATGAATGTAAGGATACTTAGTGCTTTTTGGACATCATTTTTGTTTTTGTTGGCGGTGTTGACATTGATCCCGTGGACGCCCATAAGGATTGCGAAAACTGTTTAATATAGACTGAAACTCACCTTCATATTCCTAAAGCACTGGAAGACGATGATAGCAGCCAGTAAGGAAACAGCGGATATAGCGCAGCCGATGAATGTAAGCAAACTTAGTGCTTTTTGGACACCATTTTTGTTCTTCGGTGGTGTTGACGTTGATACCGTGGACGTCCATAAGGATTGAGAAAACTGTTTAATATAGACTGAAACTCACCTTCATATTCCTAAAGCACTGGAAGACGATGATAGCAGCCAACAACGAAACAGCGCATATAGCGCAGCCGATGAATGTAAGCTAACTTAGTGTCATCTCGTGAGAGACGCTGACGTTGATCCCGTGGACGTCCATGAGGATCGAGTAAATAGTGTAATATAGACTGAAACTCACCTTCATATTCCTAAAGCACTGGAAGACGATGATGGCAGCCAGTAAGGAAACAGCGGATATAGCGCAGCCGATGAAGGTAAGCAAACTTAGTGCCATCTCGTGGGTAGCGCTGACGTTGATCCCGTGGACGTCCATGAGGATGGAGAAAATAGTGTTATATAGACTGAAACTCACCTTCATATTCCTAAAGCACTGGAAGACGATGATAGCGGCCAGTAACGAAACAGCGGATATAGCGCAGCCGATGAATGTAAGCAAACTTAGTGCTTTTTGGACACCATTTTTGTTCTTCGGTGGAGTTGACGTTGATACCGTGGACGTCCATAAGGATTGAAAAAACTGTTTAATATAGACTGAAACTCACCTTCATATTCCTAAAGCACTGGAAGACGATGATAGCAGCCAGTAAGGAAACAGCGGATATAGCGCAGCCGATGAACGTAAGCAAACTTAGTGCCATCTCGTGGGTAGCGCTGACGTTGATTCCGTGGACGTCCATGAGGATCGCGAAGTTGGTCAGGTGGGAACAGGCACATTCTGTATGGGTAAGGTTCGACCATTCCACTTGGCAACCTTCGGGGGACCATCCACTGTAAAGCAGAAATTGTCGTTCATTTAAACAATTATTTGGAATTTATTTCAATTTTTTCGGTATAATTTGCTACAAGTAAAAATTCCTTTAGTGAAAATAGTATTGAAGGTTTTATATCTATGTATACACCTTGTACTATTACCACAGTACGTAAGAATTTAAATTGTTATTTATGATTTATTTATATTGCGGTGAATATAAAATGCTATAAGTGAATGCTTCTATTACTCATTAATGGAACGTAAAAAATAAAAAAAATATATCTATTTATTTCAGAAGCACACAAAAAAACTAAATTGTGAACGATATAAATAGTTTCAGTAAATTCATCTCAAAAATATTTTTGTACGTAAATTGAAATTTAATATAAACTTACTGCAAAGTGTAATCCCAGAAGACACAAGCTGGGTTCGTGACGTTTTCAGTCTTCAAGTGCTTCATGGTCAGTCGCACCATCTGTGACAGTTGGATGTGGCGTCCGTTGCCTAAACTAGCCGATATCACCTGTAACACAAAGTTTTGGACTTGTAAAGTATGGTAAATCATGAGAATTGTTAGAACCCTGTAATATTACACTTAAACTAATAGAATGGTTCGAGAAAGTGAATGTAGGAAACGTTCCAGATGCTTTCATTGATAAAAATAAATATACAAAGAAAAAAGAATTGCGATAGAAATATTACATTCATTCAAATGACTCTTGAATAAATTCTATGTTGCCCTAGGAGAGACATTTGAATTATTTATTTATTTATTTTGATCACCTACATAGTTTACACCAATTATAATATAAAAATAACACAATTATACAATACGGAAAAGCTAAGTGCAACTACATTTATAGGCGAAGACTGCTTGCAAAAAGGAGCGAGTAACAAGTAAGTCAAATGATAATAACAATAGTAATAAAGAAAGAAAAAAAATTAAAAAGTGAATATAATTTTATAGGTGACTCAAGTCAGTCAAAACAATGGTTCAAATGCCAAAGATAACAAAGTGAATAATAACGCTAATAATAGTGGGACCATTAGCGTAACTTCACCCTTTGATATTTTACGGTCTCACTTTTAGAAGGTAATTACAAGAAAAGCAAACACTATAAATTAATAATGGTTTTTTTTTATCGATTGAAGTAGCAAACGAGCATGCAGTTAACCTAATAGTAAGTGATCTCTGCCGCCCATGGATGCCCATGGATGGATGTGTTCTATGTGACGTCAATCACAGATGCGCTGCTACTTCTTAAAAGTAAGCCGGCAAGCGCAAAACTTGAATCTAATAGTCTAATAATGTAATATCTTTGATGTGACCAACCAAAGAGTAATTTAAGATTTTACGCTACTTTTAAAAGACAAAGAAAAGCGAATACAAGAAAATTATATGAAAAGTTAAAGAGACAAAAACCACTCACCTTGGAATTCAAAACTCTGCTAATATTCTTCTTCTCCCGTTCAGAATTGATGCTGGTGGAAAACGAGGCAGATGGATCAGAGGCGTAAGCGGAGAACTGTGGACTCTTCCCGAAGGTCGGTGGAAGGATCTGCTCCAAGCGGTCGAAAGCGAAGAACACGATACGGACCAGGTCGTTTTGACGATTGTCTGGAAAGTGAATGAATAATTAATTGAACGAATGGTTGAATGATTATATATATTTTTTATAGTTATAGATTATATGTATTTTTATACATTATTTAGGTAATATTTTATTATTTGGCCAATTTAATATAACGTCGTATCGTCAACCCATTATTGCTCACTACAAGGCACGGGTCTTCTCTCGGAATGAGACAGTTTTTAGGCCATAGTCCACTGCGCTGGCCAAGTGCGAATTGGTGGACCAAAATAATGGTGGCCAATATAATATGGTAAGGATAAAAAATAAATCTTAGATACATTTTTTGGAATTTTTATGAATTAATTTCTGTCCTATTATTGGACACTCTCAGAGTGTAAAAATCTAAGGGCATTGTTCGCTCTACTGGTCTGTTATTGATGAAGTTTTCTTTAAAAAAGTTAGACTAATAATGGATTGACTAAATAGTAAGATAAATAGAAAATTAGACACAAAAATAACAATAAATATCCATTGCCATCCAGCGCGGTGGAATATGTACTAAAACTCTCTCATTCTAAGAGAAGACCCGTGCTCAGCAGTGGGATAATGCCATAAGGATCCATTGCCATTAAAAAGACGGTTATTTTCAAATTCAATTATTTGATTATAACCCCTTTTTTTTGTTTGTTCACGTCTATACGTGAATATTTTATTTTACTTGAAAGCTTACCAAGTAAAGCTGCTTTGGGTATGGTGATCGTGTCTTCGGAAGCTTTCCACTGCTCTTGAGCGATCATTGACGGAAATGTTTCATCTTCAACATTTTTTACTTCCAAAACTCTAACGGACAAACCTGCAAATAAACATATATTATGAAATTGTATTTCGAGAAATCTGAATATTGGTTATCTTCTACTCTGACGTATTTCTGAGTTGATATTTTGATATTAATTAGTTCTTAGGCTTTTTAGAAGACGGCTCTTCTAGTTCGTATTTCTTAGTTGATATTTTGAAATACTAAGCCTAAGAACTACTTAGGCTTTTAAGAAGACGGCGGGTAACCGCTGGATTCAGATGGCTCAGGACCGGTCGAAGTGGCGCAGATTAGGGGAGGACATATTTAAAGGCTGATAGATATACATAGGCTTTTTAAGCATAAAAGCTTTAGAAATCCAATTGAGGATACATTTGCAATGATGTTGTGATTCATTATGGGCATTCAGGTGCCCTAAAATTTCTTCTCATCTCTTACTTTCAAATATTATATCTATATCATCATATTGTGTTAAGTACTGGAGTTCGAAGATAACATGCTTTAGGTACAAAAATCTTAATTCGCAAAAATAAAAACCGTTTTGATTTAAATATTGGTTTTGTCTTTTTCCGGATCTTCTCAATTGAGGTCGTGTTCCGATCCGGTGGTAGCGTAAGAAAAAAAATGTAACTGACAATTTGTAAATGCCCTCGTAGGCCTATACATTCATTTCATTTTGTTTTTTGTGCTGTGTACTGGCATTTTCAAATTCTAGCGGCCAGGCAGTTAAAGACTTAAATTTGAGTTTTTATTTTTTTTATTTATTTTTTATTTGACTGAAGTAGCAAACGAGCATGCAGCCCACCTGATGGTAAGTGGTCACTGCCGCTCATGGACATCTGTAATCAACTTCATACAGAACATGGGTTCGAAGTCAAACACAGATGCGTTGCTACTCCCAAGGACTATGATGGTCGCCTCATGTAAAAGTGTGCCGGCAACCACACCCTTCTATCGAAACGCAAGAAATGCTTCACGCTAGAAATAGGTGTGGCGGTGGTACTTCCCCGGTCGAACTACACTGGTTCTACCACTCGGTTAAGTCCTGAATAGAGGCTTAAAATATTAAAATTTATTTTGAGTCTGAACATTTCGTTGTCTCTAGAGCTATGGATGCAAAAACTCACAAATATTCTTCACAATCTGGAGTATGGTCTTCTCTTTCGTGACAGCATCTGCTAGAAGGAACGCGTTTTCTTCCAACTGCGTTAATAACGCGCTGGCAACTCTGTTTTGAGCGTCTGTGCTAAGATCAGACCAGGAGGCGCGCTGACCTTCTTCTAGAAGATTGGATCCTGGGAAAAGATTTAAAAATAATGGTTCTATTTACTTAACATTATGATAAGTTCGAAAAAATTGAAGCAGTAACAAAAATTCAAAAAGATGAACAAAAAGGTTGAGTGGTATTTCTGTCACTATTTTGCATTTAAACTTTTTTATCATCAGATCGAACCTGATGGTAAGTGATCATTCTCATTGATCATTCAAACATAAAAAAAAAACTTATACGCTTTCTACACTCATACAATAAGAATACACATACACTCAGACCCAGAACAAGAATCTTAACACATCACTCAGATACCTGTCTGGCCGGGAATCGAACCCGAAACCCATTCCCTGTCAGACCGGTGGGTCGTCAACTCTGTCCATGGACATCTGTAAGCAACTTTATATAAAATAAAAATTATATAATTTATCAATCACAGATGCGTTGCTACTCCCGAGGACTATGGGGACGAGCTCATATGAAAGTGACCCGGCAACTACACACTTCAAAACAGCTTCACACCAGACATTGATGTGACGGTAGTAACTCCTCAAAAAACACCCATCCTACCATCTTCATTTATTTATTTAAACTTTTGAAACACCTTATACTAAGGGTTACAAGGGAAAACTTAATGCCTAATAGCATTCTCTGCCAGTGAACCCTGGGCGATGGCGATAATTTGTGGTAGGCATATAAATGTTATAAATGTTAAAAGGCAAAAGGAGTACAGGTCGCCCCCTACCAGGTGGACCGATGACCTGAAGAAGACAGCGGTAAACCGTTGGATTCAGAGGGCACAGGACCGGTTGGAGTGGCGCCATTTAGGGGAGGCCTATGTCCAGCAATGGACATCAAAGGGCTGATGGATGGATGGATATAAATGTTGTGTTCATTGGGTTCCACTTTTTTTTTTTTGTTTTCGAGGGGGAAACCTTCCAAAGGTACCCGATGCCGTTGGGAGCGACGCAGGATTATGTGGGATTTTTACCGCACTAAAACCCCCCCGGTGGCCGTCCTCGGCGCTGAAAAGGGAGGACTCCGGGATCTCGAAACGACTTCAACCGGAATCCTCCGAGCGCGCTGCCCCATCGGGCTCCTCACAGATGGGCGGCTGGGCCCACCGCTCCGTCTAGTCTTTACGACGGTATGCGACCACACATACCGCCGTCCTTCCCGGGATTGCCTGACCGAACGGTTCGAGCTCCCACTCTAGCCGTCTGCAACCCCGGAAGCCCCTTTTAGTCGCCTCTTACGACAGGCAGGGGATACCGTAGCCCTATTCTGACCCCGAGGCTACAGGGACGTCATTGGGTTCCACTTACCAGTCTTTATAACACCTAGAAGCATATCCGTGACGATGGCTTCTCGTTGCCTCGGATCAGGGAAGGTCTGAACGTTCTGCGACATCCTCTGAGCCAATTTCTTCATTATGCTTGTCGTTGTCATCATGTCTCCACCATATAAAGTCTTGGAAGATGTCACCTGGAGATTTTGAATTAGTTGGAGTTAGCGCGAATGACAAATATACAGTAATACCCCAAACTTACGCGATAGGTAGGACTGACCGCGTAAGTCGAATTCGCGTAAGTCGAGGTACAAGAAATACGTAACACAAAATAAAATGTAGCTGTCATACAAGTACATAGTCTTACTATTCCACACTCTTATTTAATAGTGTAGGATCGTAAGGCTATGTGATCCATAAAATAGAGATTGTGTTACGCAGCTGAAGACAAATTGAGGAGATTTGAAAACCGCGTAACTCCGAGTTCGCGTAAGTCGGGGTAGCGTAAGTCGAAGTGTACTCATATACCTAAAACTGGAATTCTTACTGAATTATGAATACTTCAGATCTTTCTACCTGACATAGGTACTTCATACATCAGTATGTTCATTCATTGAGTCTTTCCTAGTTGTGGAAAGACTTGTTTTCAGTACTAGGATAAGAATGCAGCTTGTTTATCTAAAGCTGACACACACTGACACACAAAGCTAAATGTATACCGTGTTTCTGAATAAATGCGAGATATAATCACACCACAACATACCATAAAAACACTACCTGTCTCTTTCGTGCACTCTTATGCTTACGATCTTGACAGAGACAATTAAATTATTAGTAGTGTTTTTAATGCTAGTAACAGTTTGTGCGTAAACCTCATCACGCGTACCTATTGTCTGTTACCTTCTATCTTGTTATTTTTCTAATAACACGTTTAATCTTTATGATTTTCTATGATGTACCTATATTTTATTTAATCTGTGTGTTTTATTTTATCTTACAGAAAATGTGTTTTCTTACTTTTATATTCTCTTGTTATAAATCTACTTATTTCCAATATCATTGATAATTAGTAGAAACTTACCTGTGCCAAATCATTGCTGATACTGAGTAAGGACTCTCCCTCTCTCACCCTGGCTTCCAGGCTGTTCAGCCACACAGATCTACACTCGCTCAGGTCTGGAGTCGATCCATGCCATTCCGGCATTGAATCAGCTGTGAATAAAATTAATTTTATTAATTTTATGTTTTTTTTCTTAGATGTATCATTCCTAAACATTTGTTCCATGTGATAATGTACATTCACCAAAAAATGTATTTATTGGAGATTTTAAATAATTTCCTTTTACAATAAAGTGTTTACAGATATGACTTAATTTTATCATACTAAATATAATTAAAACGCTTTCAAAATTAAAGATGTAACGAGAATTACTAAAAAATATTTGATTATTTATTTTTATTTTACTGTTGTCTTGTCTTGATCAAACTGAACTGTATTGTTGTTTGTTGTTTGTTCACTTAAAATGTGTTATAAAAAAGGCATACAACACTTTTAAAAAAAAAAACGCTTTCTTCTCTCATAGCCCCACACTAGGATTTTCTCCTGTGTCGTGGGTACCACGGACAAACACAAGACGAATACACAAACACCCAGACCCAGAACATGAATCTAAACCTATCATTCAGATACCTGTCTTGCCGGGAATCGAACCCGGGACCCATTGCGCGTCAGACCGGTGTGGTAACCACTCCGTCACGTGGGTCGTCGGCGACGTTACTCTCCCTCTCCCTTTCTCTCTCTCCTACTCTATTGTTTTACTATCAATACTTACAGTATCCCATTTCTCCATTAGGTACATGCATGTTGCTCGATAGTTGAGGATCGGAGACACTGGAACTGCCTCGGTAGTCTATCACGTGTTCTGGTGAATCGCCATCTCGGCCTAAATAAAGGAAACTCAGTATACAAAGTGAATAACGGTGAATATAATTTAGAACAACATAATAATAATGGACCTGATGATTGTCAATAACAAAATATCAAAATGTAATAATCATAATAGACATATAACTGGAAATATAAACATTGCCATTTTGATTTACAATGATGAAGTAGAAGTAGCAACTATTCGAAATAATATTAACAAAAGTGTACTTGAATTTAAAACTGATAGGATAAGAGAAGAAATAATTAAAAAACCAAAGCTGATGGCCCCAGAAGGAAACAAATTAGTTGTATTAAATTTGCAATTGCAAATTAAATATGTATTGTTAAAAAAATCCTATAGGTATTCTTTACATTATATAGCCGTGAACTAAGAATGCACCAATTCCCTCTTGGCCAGAAGGTATACTAAAGCCTAACACTCTTATTCTGAAAGATGATCAAAGCTGAAAATACTAAATTGATGACAAACTAAGAGTTAATAATAAAAAAAAACATCACCAAAAAATCTAAATTCGAGTTAAGAGAATACAGTAAATATACCTTTAAGCAAAGCTTCGGAACCAAGTCTTCGAATCAGTTGTAATTGCCTGTCGTTGGGCTGATCTAAGCCAAGGTCGTGGAAATTCTCCCCGGATTGCAGGCCAGCGCCTCTTCTTCGTGGTCTCTCTTCTTCTATATGCTGATGTGATGTCAAGGTACACCTGAAACATAAGATGTGTTAGTAAAATCCAAAAATACTTAAGAATGTATGGTTAATAAGGTTTTGGTTTTAAGAAGGATTAAAGTTGATTTACTATCCAAATTTATTATTGATTATCAAAATAATATGTATGAATTGTTCTGATATCCATTCTGTATTCACCTTTTTATTTTTGAGTAAAAAGTAATCTAAGTTAAACCAGTATACAAAATAATGAGGAGTAACAGACTTGTTCTTCCAATCTTGAACTATTTAGTGGCGTCATGTGAGTAGTAGCACTAAGCTGTTTGATATTATTTAATTTAAAGTAACTTATTTAATATACAATGCGGACAATAACTACACTTACTAAATTGATCTTTTTATGACATTCTCCAGTCTTCTAAATTATTATGTGGTCGTTTTAGTGTCTTTTTGGTCTACTAAAGAACTACATAGTCTTATAAAGACTTTAACTCTATTCAAGTCTTGTAGCACTAAATAATTTCAGTCAAGTATAATTACGGTGAACTTACTTCCACCTCGCTAACCCAGTGGCCCCTCCAGGGCACGGCTGGACAGCATAGGTCCCAGCGAGAGTCCAGTTCCAATGTAGACCACGAGCATTCACTTGGGGACAGTAGGCTCGTCTACCCATTGTTGGAGTTGCACTGGTAGCTGGAGATAATTTGAAAGAAGTTAATAAAAATAACGAATTACATAGTATATAGTATGAAAAGATTAAGTCTGTAACAGTAGGAGTCAAGAGAGATATAATCAAATTGAATTACAATTTCAATAATAACTATCGTATTATTGAATCTGTTATTAAATTTGATTACTTAGGAAGTTAAAATTCCAATAAATAAGATGAACTACAGAAAATATTAGCAAACAAATTTTAAATGATGAAAATTTTCACAATTCAATTCAACCAATTCATTTAAATTTTTGCGTAATGAGAATTTCTCATAATATCAGTAAAATAGGTCAAAACACTAAAACATGAATTATAATGAACAACAAAGGAAATGTTTTTTTTTTTTTTTATGAGACAAATATTCTTACAGTAAGTCTTCTCAAAATCGTCATCAATGTCTTGTTCAACAGGTCTATTTTCCTTCGGTGGTAAATGTATTGAAGGGGTCGCTTCCGAATCGTCATCTTTCGGAGGCCAATCTGTTACGGCGGCTGTAAAGATAAATCAAATAGAACGATGTAGAACGAAAATGATTATTATCATGACACTGCGAACGATGCTAAAGAATTCTTTGCAACGAACTTAAATGTTATAGCTGAATAATCAAACAAATTTATTATAAACTAGCGGTACCCTGCGCGCGTTGCTACGCCATCACAAAATAAATACACCAGAAAAGATCACGAGCACATGAATAACAACTTTGCTAAAGAGCATCACATGATCAAATGAATAGTTTACGATTCTATAGAGGACATATAGACAAACATTCATTTTTGTATATAAGAAGACTATCTTTCAGATATATTCCGCGGCTTTGCCCGCTTCGGTCACATCCACCACAGTAATGAGTATCCAATGTATTAATTTAGGTCATAATCTAAGTTTATGCCAAATATCAACGAAATTCAACCGATACTTTTACGAGTAACATACACCCATACACTCTGACTTTCGCAATTATCATATTTATAAGATTTATATATAATACTCTTAAAATATTCTTAAAAAATGTTATCGACTTTCCAATGTTTTCAATTACCTCTGAAGTTTGTTTGCAGTATCTTTTTTTAATATTCTATTGTGATACATGAACGTTTTCTTTTACTTGAAACCTATGAGATGACATATTTGAATATCTTCAAGAATGAATTCTCTGTCACCTTTAACTGTTTCATAATTAAAATTAGAGTATATTTCTCATACAGAAGTTACCAACTCACCAACATCAACATCCTTATCCTTATGAGGTTTCTCATTCTTGGGAGCATCTGCTTCAACTGCTTTTGGTTCTTCTTTAACTTCTGGAACATTCTCTCTTGGGTTCGGTGGTGGTTCTCTTTCAGATGATAAGTCGGGCTGTCTTGTTGTTGTTTTCTGGAAGGGATGTATTATTAGGCTATTGTCACAATTCAGATATGTTTTAGACGTATTTCTGTTTGGATTGAGGATAAATACAAATTGAAAAATCTTAATTTTACAGACGAACCTTGTTAATATTAAACATTTTTTTCCTTTTATATTTTTTAAATTGAGAAATTAAAATAAAATAAAAAGCAATTAAACAAGCTAGTTAGATCACCAGCTTTTTTTAGGTTTTTAAGCAAAGCAGCGACTTTTCGTTTTTACTGTCGTATTTGTCGCTTTATTTTTCGGTTTCAAAAGAATATTATACCTTCAATTCCAATAAAAATTAGGTTTAATCTATTGGCTTTAATTCTTTAAGTACACAAAATATTTAATAATCCCCTTCTCTCTCTTGAACTATAAATATACCAAAGTACGATTTTTTCATTTCTAAAAAAGCTAATAAACTTAAATGAGGCTTTAAGCAAGAATTTATTTATTCGCCATCGTTCCATTTACGTCTATAAGCTGGATTTTAATAAGGCACTAATCTGAAGGCTTCAATTCATCGTATAATAAGATGTCTTTTAAGATGGAAATCTGTAATCCGGATTATGACTTCCGAATTCCATGATTTTTATAGTTCACATTTATATTTTATATCTTGAACAGCTACTTAATTAATAATATTATTAGCGGTATTACTTTTCTTTCTTGTTAAGAGCATCTTAATCTTTTACTATTTTGATATAGACTTATAATTCAGATAGAAATTGTTACTATCAGGTACTCCATTCTGAGGCAGGAATCAGTCAATATTAGGCAAGGTTCACACTTGATTCATTTGGGAAAAACCTCTCAGATTTGACAGCGGGCATTTCCTGCCACGCTCATCACTTTATTGGGATACCTTATTTAAACGTTTTAATACTTAATTAGTAATACCTGCCTAATTAGAGAACTTCAAATATTTTTTGTGACGGTCATTGTAATTTTTTATAAGAGTAAAGTATTAAACGAGCGTGCAGTCCACGTGATTGTGAGTGGTCACTGACGCCCATAAATATTTCAAGTAACTTGATACAAAACAAGGATATGTATTATCTGAAGTTAATAACAGTTGCCTTGCTATTCCCAAGGACAATGATGGTCACCATAAATAAAATTAAGCTGGCAAAAACAGCCTTCCAGGAATAGGTATGGCGGTGGTACCTCCCTGGTGGTATCATCTTCGTTCTACCACTTTAAAATATCAAATTATTATCAAAATGTTCAACTGTTTTAACATGAAAATGTGTAAGACAATAGAAAAGAACGTACCTTAGTCCCGATATTTCCTAACTGCACTTCAGGTGGTAGAGTGATGTGAGGTCGGAAGGTAGGTGGTGTGATAACTGTGGGTTTTTTCTTCTCCTGCTGGGTCTGTACTGGGCTTTTGGGGATCGGTGGGGCTGATGACCTCCAAACCGTGGGCTGGGAGGTGATAAGCCACGGCGGTGACGGTCTGTTGGTCGTGCTTGTTGTTGATGCTGCAAGATAAAGTTAGGTTAGGTTAGGTTACATTATGTTAGGTGTGGCCACATGCTGTCGTGAACATCCGGAGGCGTAACGAGTACCAATGCTCACTGGGAAGAGCCCGTATGGGGCATTGCGCTTGGAGGATTCCGGTTGTGTTCCGTTGGATATCCCGGAGTACTCCACGCCGCGCTGAGGATGGCCACCGGAGGGGTTTTAGTGAGGTAAACATCCCACATAAGCCGGCATAGCTCCCACAGCTTCGGGTACCTTTTGAAGGTTTACATTAGCATACTCCAGCTACATAGTAGCCAGAGATGGGCCCGGTTGCGGACAAACGCCGTTGGGATTGCAGACGAGTGCTATTAGTGTACCCGTGTCCCGACAAAGGGCGTCCAGAGGAACACTGTCGGACTTTAGTCGGTAAGAGACCGGCATATCTACTCTGCTGCCCCACGTAAAAAAGGTCATCTCATCCTAGTGGAATATAACATTATACCATTTTTGAACCAACAGGTTTTAGTCAAATTTGGACTATTGGTCCAAATTTGACTAATTTGTCCAAATTGGTCTTAAATAGTAACGCGTTTTACTAGCTTTGAATATCCTTATCTTGTAGCCGCTAATGTAAATGTACGAGACTAGCAACATATGGTGTTTATACCGTAGAATTAGTGAGGCTAAGCGAAGCAGTGTAATCAGTATTTAGACAACAATACACAAATTATGTTAATGTTGTAATTCAGCAATAAAATGAAAAAAAATATTAATAAAAGTTTCCTTTTTTAATATTTATTTTACACAATTCCTTTCGTTATTAATTGAAAAGAATTTTTGTAAAAAGATGGGGACACGTCATTTTACAGTCCGAGTTTCTATCGTATAATCACAACAAAACCACTGTTAAAGAAAATTATTAATACCAAATGATGTTAACAAATATATTTTGTAAAATGATTATAACTAGCAAACAATAAAGAGTACTTACCCGGTACACACTGATAATGTGCTTCAAGATATTTCAATGTATTTGGACATGGATCGCCGAACATGTTGGTACTGGCCAGTATACTGCAGTTCTGGTGCATACTGCATCTGTGGATAGAAAGTAAGAATTAAACTTTTTCATTACTTTATTGTATAAATACTCTTTGCTAAATTTATCTTGATTAGATTTCTATTGTCTTTTGTAGCACTTTTAATTATTCAAGTGTGTTTATAGCATATTCTCTACTCTCATTAGGATTTCCAGTATTTTCGGTGCTATAGACAGACACAAGTGTTCGTGTCACTTGTACAATGTTAGTGTTTTTTTTTTATAGTGGGTAATAACAAAACCCAAAATTACCAATATATTAACCATTCATATTAGTGTATATCGGTAAATTTGAGCACATTTTCTAGTATTTTCGGATTTAAATCCAAAGTTGAAAATCAAGTCTGGCTTGATACGGCCACGGACGCTCGCACCCAGTGATTGAATCAAAGGACTTGGTGCCAAATGCAATAAGTCTGGACTTTGGGAACACCTCTGCAATGTTTATTTACGTGTATTAAGGATTTATCGAAATGAAAATACAAGATCGTTAATACTATTGTTTATACTTCTTTCCGCACTAAAATGCAAATATTTTAAAGAAATATAGCAGTAGTGAGACATTTGTACGAGTATATTTTAGGTAAGTACAAAACTTCATAAATTTAATTCATTTGCTCAATACTAATAATTTAGTATTAGAGTATACAAAGAAAATAATCTCATAACAAGCCACATTCACTGAATAAGGCATATGATATATATCCTCTTAGAGACATCTTAGATCTTAGACGTAGTCTTATATGTCTTACATATTTAACCGACTTAATTTGTACTTAAAGTACCGTACTGATCCGTTTTACTACAACAATTTTCAAAATTCAAGATTATTATTCTTGTACACCACCACCAATTCGCACTTGGCCAGCGCGGTGGACTATGGCCTAAACTCTCTCAATCTGAGAGAAGACCCGTGCCCAGCAGTGGGACAATAATGGGTTGACGAGATCCTTGTACATATATTTCACAAAATCTCTTAATATATATACAGTGTAATACAATTTACAAAAACCCACATGAAAATCGCTATAAATTTAATACGACGTAGCGTGCGGCATTCCGGGCGCTGTCATCAATGACCAAGTTTGACGAGATTGTTTATTAACTTGGCCAAACTCCCATAAATTACTAGGAAATTTACTTAAACCTTTCACTACAATAATTCCCAAAATTCTAAACCTGAGTAAGATTATTTATGTACATATATGAATATTCACAAAATTCCCTCCTACGTATACAGTGTAATACAATTTACAAAAACCCACATGAAAATCGCTATAAATTTAATCCGACGTAGCGTGCGGCACTGTAATCATTGGCCAAGTTTGGCGAGATTGCTTAATAACTTGGCAATACTCACATAAACTACTAGGAAATTTACTTAAACTTTTCACTAGAATAAATCCCAAAATTCAAAACGTAAGATTATTTATGTACATATATGAATATTCACAAAATTCCCTCCTACGTATACAGTGTAATACAATTTACAAAAAAAAAAACACATGAAAATCGCTATAAATTTAATCCGACATAGCATGCAGCAGTCCGGGCGCTGTAATCATTGGCCAAGCTTGGCGAGATAGCTTATTAACTTGGCAATACTCACATAAATTATGTGGAAATTTACTTAAACCTTTCACTAGAGTAATTAACAAAACTCAAAACAAGAGTAAGATGATGTATCTACATATATGAATATTCACAAAATTCCCTCCTACCTATACAGTGTAATACAATTTACAAAAACCCACATGAAAATCGCTATAAATTTAATCCGACAGCGTGCGGCACTCCGGGCGCTGTAATGATTGGCCAAGTTCGGCTGCGAAAATTAAATATTCGTCACGCCCGACTTTATTGCGTTAGCTGGCGAGATTGCTCATAAACTTGGCAATTCTCACATAAATAACTAGGAAATTCGATTGTCCCTTGTATAGTTTGGGGCTCTAAATTGAAACCGTTTTTTGTATATTTACTAGTTGGCTTAGTTTTACTATATGCAGTATACAAAAGTGTTTCATATTTACCGATAATAAACGTGGAAATATATAACGTAATATACGTAATATACGTAATAACTTAAGGCTTAATAATTTATTTGGAATGAGAATGAGATCAACAAAAATTTTGTGATATAAAAAACGCCAAAAGGTACTCTTCTCAGCATATCTTTGTCTGCCTAATAATAGCAGTGTTATGCGTTGCTATTTTCTGGTTTGAAGGATTTGGTAAGAGAGATAGATATACGAGGCTTTCCCATCTAGTCCTCAAGGGGTGGCAATGCATCTGTGGCTAACTTTAGGAAGTCCGTGATCTTACAGACATCTGTAGATATCCATTGGCACCACTTACCATTTTAGGTGGTAGAACCAGTGTAGTCGACTGGGGAAGTACCACCGCCACACTTATTTCTGGCGTGAAGCATTTTTTTGCGTTTCGATGGAAGGATATGGTTGCTGGCACACTTTTATATGAGGCGAACATCATAGTCCTCGGGACTAGCAACGCATCTGTGATTGACTTCAGTTAGAACTTCTATTTGAAGTTGTCTACAGGTGTCCATAGACAGCAGTGACCACTTACTTACTTCTATATTATAAAAAAATGTTAATTCATTTAAGGTTAAAATCCGTCCCCAGCTGTGGGACAGCACTGAGTTGGCAATAAAGTTTAATATACCTACGTTTTAGATTCATTATAGAATCATAATTTGCAAATGAAAACGATATTCTATTCTAATAAAGTAAACCGGCAAAACATTCCATCAAAAGTTTAGAGCATAAGTGTAGTACTTAGTAAATCCCCAAGCGGTGAATTATGGTCTAAATTCAATTGTCCTCTTCCAAAACATGCACAAACCTGCTGACCGTTAAACCAAACTTTCCAATTACGCTAAATTGTAACAAATTAAAACCGCATGATAGAAATTTAAGCCCCAAAATTACAGGTGAAATTGCACCTTTTATTAAGCTATCCGTATGCATTATCCGATCAACTGATATACTCGACTGAAATGAACTCCATACAGTACCAAAAATACAGTAGGTACAAACAATTTGTTACTGCTTTTGTTTAGATCGGATGTGTGAATTAACAATAGCTAAAAAAAATCTAATATTTTCAAAGTATAAAAAGCCAACAACATAAACATTTAAACTCATATCATAGAATGCATGAATATATTAAAAAACAAGTTTGTTGCAGCGTTCTGCAGCTCTATCAAAAGATGGAAAGAAATCTTTAAAAGTCTCAAATACGGTTAATGATGCCTTAGCTATTGCAAATGTACCCAGAATGTTGTAAACACTTAACAATAGCTGGCTCGTCAACCTCTTCGCGAAGTATAGTTAAAATCTTGAGACGAAGCACTTCAGTATTCGAGTGGAGACTTCTACCGACCTTAAGCGTAAAAATCCCGTGAATGGATAGTGGATACACAACTCAAGTATCTAATATACCAATTTTACTACGTTCAGATAATGCGTATAACACACGCATATTTCGCTTGCGTACTAAATTCGGTGAGCCATCGGATTTGTGAGATGTATTTGCCTAATTCAATGTAAATATACACAGTAATGTTTAATTAAATCCGAAACACAATCAGTGTGTGTATCGTATTGGAGACAAAGGAGCAAAGGATCGAGATGTTAATTCAAATCTAATTTGGTTTAATTAAGTGCGTGCTATTGTACATTTGGAATTCTCACACTTAATTCGGATTATGAGATAAATCGAATCTCGAGTCGGTTTATTTACGTAGGTATAGCCCTTTATACGTAAAACCTTTTATAGAGGAAGTGGATTTAAAAGGAGGAATTTGTGATATAATTTCGAATGAGAAGACAATAAAAGTAACATAAAGAATTTTTTTTAAATATGAATGTGAGATAAGAAATATATGACCTTGTGTACAGGCTTCAAACGTAATCCTTAATTTATAATTAAGATAGCAAAGATGAGTAATTTTTATACCTAGTACTGAGGTTAAGTGCGTAAGCTTTGTAGATCTCAACCTACACAGAAAAAAATGTCGGGTGTGGTACGAAAAATGGATGGGTAACATTTAGTGGTAATTTTCGTGTGCGTTTTCATGCTTTGGTGGCACAATAAGCTGTTGCATCCAGTTGTTATTAGACGGAGGCACTCGTTAAATGATGGCCTAATGGTTGAAACTTGCCCTCTTGATCGGGAAGTCCGAGGTTCAAACGTAGGCACACACAACTGATTTTTCTAAAATTATGTGCGTATTAGACATTAATTATCACTGCTTTTTGGTGAAGGAAAACATCGTGAGGAAACCTACACACCCAAGAGTTCTTTTCACTTGCCCAGCAGTGGGACAATAACGGGTTGACGAGAGAGAGTCGTTAAAGTAGTCGAAGTCGTTGTCGAAGATTTTACAGAAGCTCGTCGGGTTAAAAATAACAGATATCGTTCTTCCACTAATCCGTACATCCTTCACTAATACACAGAGAACATTATTACAGTAAAATTTGTGACTAATTCACAGGCCCTGAATCATGACACATTCTATTCAACAAAAATGAAGTCAAAACCAACCTGCTATGCAAAACCCGTAAACTCTTCGTGGACATGCAGTTGACGCTCCAGTCGGTGTTCCCATGGTCGTTGCAGATCGTGATGGAGAACCTGCCATAGTTCGCCCTGATGAGGTGGATCACGGAGCCTTCCCCGCAACCAATCTTCAGTGTTTTGCCCTCACACGCGTACGCCGTTTCATATCTTGGTTCTGGAAGAAGATAATGCTAGAATTAGATAAGTTGATAATAAATCAGAATTGAACATTGTTATGGATTGAAGATAACTATTGAATATGGCTTTTACATTATTATGAAAAATATTGATAATGCGAAGACTGTACAAGGACAAAGACAATACAGTAACGCTTCAGCGATTACACTAAACATTAAACAAGACAGTAGCAGATGAGCTACTTGTTGTATACTTTGTACAAGTGTCTCCCATCCATAGGTATTTTAAATTGACCGCAAATTAAATGAAAAGCCTCTAAATGATCTGATCATATTTAAGTACGTTAAGACAAAGTTAAAATAATTTACTGTAACCAAATCAGAATACAGCATTGTATCCCTGTTAGAACGCAAAAATAAGTGTTGAACTAGAAAGAATACCACCATCGAACCCGACTGAATCGCTAAATTAGGATTTATTTTCAAAGCATACGTTCAGTTATCGTTCGACAAAACATTAATTATATTTCCTTTGTGGAAATACTAGCGTTTCATATTTGTAAATAGGTTCTGGCAAAAGCCAAAAGAGTGAAGAAAGGGAACAAATAAAGCCAATCAGACTTAGTTAATTGTGTTCCATTGTTTATGTTACATCAAGTTCACAAGATTAATATTGGGGTAGAAATCACGAAATAACTTCACGGTCGCGTCATTCTTTCAATCCAAACCTTTTGTGTGAAGCTGAAAAGCGGCCAGAACATACCGTCCACAATAAATCCAATTAAACGCCCCCGATATTGTTCATCGAATCGTTTCGCCCAGAAACCATTGCCCCATTCAGTACCCGGCGATCAATGGACGACAAAACGAAAAACTGTCGACTCAACGTTTCATAATCAATTTCTGGACGATTCATCAGTCAGAAAACAAACGCAAGAATATTTTTCAAACGTTAGTTGACGTACATTGAACGGTTTTAGCATGAATTTAGTTCGCCGTGCAAGTGAGATAGGATCTAAAGTGCAATGGATGACGCTGAGAGAAGATTTATCGTTGTAACTTCATGAACAGAATAAAGGGTGTTAGGTGTGCATATTCTTAGGATCGTGTAATAAATCTGGGCAAATTAATGGCGGCACCGACAGATCGTTTAACGCGTTTTCGCTACGTCATACAACAAAATGAGGGCTTCAGTACATAATATACTAGAGTGGATCCTTGGATAGGGTTGTTTGTTGCAAATTGGTATATCGATTGTTTACTCTTCATTAGTTAGATCACACCCTATCATACTCACTCAACTAGTTAGCAACAAAATCTGTTCATTGTCTGACAACATATGTACCTATTCATCTATTGGATTTAATTCATATATGAAGTATGCATAAAGCTGATATCGATTCCGAAGAATATACTTACTGCTGGTTATTGAACCAGCTTTAGAGCAGTGATAGCCTAATGGTTGAAACTTGCCTTCTCGATTGGGAGGTCTGAGGTTCAAACCACAGATTTTTCTAAAATTAATAATTACTGCTTTCCGATGAAGGAAAACACCGTGAGAGAGACCTTCACACCCGTTAGTTCTTTAATAAAAAAAAAGAAAGTTCTCGGAGGTGTGTGAAGTCCGCCAATTCGCATTTTGCCAGCGCGGTGGATTATGGCCTAAAACTCTCTCATTCTGAGAGAAGACCCGTGCCCAGCAGTGGGACAATAATGGGTTAACGAGATTAAACCAGTATAAGTGCAAGTTTTTTGTGTACATTGACGCAATCCATTAGTCTTTTATGGTAAATTTTCGGCCTCTTCTAATAGGAGTTTTTTGTTAACAGTCCCCGCGCCTGGTATGCATATTGATCACAGGTTTTGATGTTATACAGAAAGACGCTACAACATCTACTAGATTTTCTTTAAAAGTCTCTTACGACATCCACGGAAACAAAGTTAATGGTTTCATTTATTATTTATTTAAAAAGGGTAGCCAACAAGACAATACATTACACTTACAACTAAAAACTAGGTTATGCTTAAATTAAATGCTGCCTTAATTACATTCAAGATAGCCCCGACATAAAAACAACAAATTCAAGCAATATCATGTTCCAATATCTCTTTGTTACATCGCATCTTGAATACTATATTCAACTGATTACAACAATTGAAATCAACGATAAAATTTACTTTCACCACCAAACGTACATAGTTCTCGTAATAAGCCGTAAAGCGACAGTGGCCCCTCATATTAATAAATACACCAAAAGCTTTGTTATAACCGCCGCAATAATCATTAAAAAAATACCGAAGCAATTAATCAAAAGTTCAAGAGCGATTTAATGTCGCTACAGATTACCGATAAGCCTCTCGGGCTTGCGATAAATTATCCACCTTTAAAACATTGGTTTAACGCGTGTTTTACAAAACTTTCCCCATATTGTTAATGCTGGTGTTATTATGTCGGCGAGTAAACGTTAACATGCAAGCGTTATGGCTTTACGATTTTTATATTGCACTAGGTGAACTTAGCTTCGCCCGCGTTAATAAAATCGATGTATCGATTGTCCCGTGGGAATAACATATTTTCTTACAGTAAAATGTAGCCTATATGTTAATCCAGAGTATCAGTTATCTCGAAACCAAATCTTATGAAAACCGCTCCAGTCGTTTAAAGAAGTAACAAACATACACACTAACAAACATTTGCCTTTATAATATTGGTATGATTGTTCGGCATAAATCTGAATATGTTTCCACCCTGCTCCAATGCCGATTAGTGAAGACAGGAAGGAATGGCCAATCCATGCAAGATGATTAAGAACTAGGCGTCTTGTTTAAGCGACTGCGAATAAACAACCAACTAACAGCTTAGTGTGACTTCGAAAGCACAGTATCGTACGAGAAATTATAGTCACAAATTTTCACATATCCACCACTCAACCGCAGATGCTTACATAAATTTGTTAAATCGCTTTCAAAACACAGGATACTCAATGCTTTATTTCATTATCCACACGCTACTCGCCAGCAATAAAACAATAGCCTAAAATATATTTATACACAAATTAAAATGCCGAAAATACCAATTCCACGGAACATTAGTGATGGGAGTTCATGCATATTTTATCGGTATGGGACCAACATGTGTTGGATATCGAATTAATTATCGATTGTAACTAATTGCCGTAATTAAGATACGCCGACGTTAATTCACAGTCACTGTCGTTTGTGTATGTGATTGAAATAATACACCAATATCGAGTATACAATAGTTACGTGTATTTAGATATTGATGAAGTTCGATATAATTACAAGGAAGTTTGAATATTAAATTAACGGTTTGAAATTTGAAACCGTTAAGATGTGCAATTAGTTTCTTGACTGATTTCTTTGTAATTGGGAAATAATATTCAGAAGTTTATATCGTTAATAAACAGGGTATTCATGTTAAATGACTTGGAATTAAAATATCATTAGATGTCCTTAAAATTTTAATTGCAACAAAGTATACATGACATGTCCACCAATTCGCACTTGGCCAGCGCGGTGGACTATGGCCTAAAACTCTCTCATTCCGAGAGAAGACCCACGCAGAGTGCGCAGCAGTGGGACAATAATGGGTTGACGATATATACATGACATTTTAATACGGCTTTTATATGGTCAATTTATGTCATTCATGATAAACGAATCAGCGTTATTGTCCCACATGTGTTTTTTACGGAAATAATTTTAAAAGTTCTGGAGTTTGCGTTATTTCCTAATTTGAAGATATAAGAAGACACCCTAGACCATATTAAGCGACATGATTAAACTAATATGCCACAGAAGAATCAGTTTGACTTCAGATAACTTGAGATATCTATTAGCCATCAACTTAACAGCTTAACATTGTTTAAAACAATTCTATTGTAGTAAAACACTCTGCAAAGGTTTTCTTGTAGAACGTAAGATTCGTTTTTCAAGATATCAATTGTTTTGATAGTATCTGTTAAAACAAAATTATAAGAACTACGTACTCGGAATCGTGGCACGGTCTTTAATAACCTCAAGAACTTCAGCGAACAGCTTAGGACTTTTTATCGACATATTACAACACTACTTTACTCACGCGAAACTGCACTTTGTATCCTAAGCGAATCGATACGCGAAAAACTATTTTAAATCACTCCAGAATAGCACCCCATATCGCAGGATCTACCCCCTAGCCTGGGGGTGGTGAATAATAAAAATGATTTATTGGTTATGTCCAGTGCTACTTGTTATAGGGGTCGAAAACAATTTACAAGGTGCTTTAGAAGGAGTAAGGTAATTATTTCCGAAACGAGGGTTTATAGGGTTTGTTACTTGTTCGAACACATTTTGTGGGATAACTGTGGAAAGGGGAACAAAGAAATGTCTCAAGTCAACAGTTGATAACTTATTTAAAAAAAATAACACTATATATTATTGTAGAGACCATATAAAAACAGAAAGAGTGAGGTCAATATACGTGTACAAATTTTTAAGATCATTTTATTATGTAACGGATACTTGCAATATGCGATTGAATTTCTTTCTGCCGATATTTCGTAGAATCGCATATCGTGAGTACCCGTTACATAATAAAAATGAAGAACTTGAAGGTGGTAGAACCAGTGTAGTTCGACCGGGGAAGTACCACCGCCACACCTATTTCTAGCGTGAAGCATTTATTGCGTTTCGATGGAAGGGTGTGGTTGCCGCCACACTTTCACATGAGGCGACCATCATAGTCCTCGGGAGTAGCGACGCATCTGTGATAGACTTCAGATGGAACCCATATTCTGTATGAAGCCGATTACAGATGTCCATGGGCGGCAGTGACCATTTACCATGGACTCTAAGCTCGATTGCTACTTCAGTTAGATAAAAATAAATGTATAAATTCCGCGATAATATTAGTTTTAAGATCATTTCGTGCAGTACGACTGAAAAAATGTGGGTGGTGGAACTCTTTGCACTTCACAAGCGCCATCGTGATACTTATTTCTGCATAATCACAGCAGTGTTATGCGCTGCCGTGTGCTCATCTGAAGGGTATACTAGAGAAGACATACTGATCCGAAACGTTTAACTTTAGTCCTAAGGAGTAGCAACGCATCTGCGACTAATTTCAAGTAAGAATCTGATCTTATTTGGGTTTATACAGGTGGTAGAACCAGTGTGGTTTGACCAGGAAAGTATCACCACCACACCAATTTCTAGCGTAAAGCAGTTATTGCGTTTCGATTTAAGGGTGTGGTTGCCGGCACACTTTCAACGCGACCATCATAGTCCTCAGGAGTAGCAACGCATCTGTGATTGACTTCACATAGAACCTATGTTCTATTTAAAGTTGCTTACAGATATCTATGGGCAGCAGTGACTACTTACCATCAGGTGGACTCCATGCTCGTTTGCTACTTCGACCAGACAAAAAAAATACTTAAAATTTTAATTATTTCTATAAATGGGTTGGTTTAAGCCCTTACATGAGAGCTAAGTATAAAGCCAGATGGTAAACTCAAAGAGATTAAATGTAATAGTCTACATTAAATATCTTCCTAAATATACGTAAATTATTATGACTTCACTATTTTATAAGAAAGGTCAAAATATTACCAACATTAAAAGGAAAGTAGTACGTTGAATGCCAAAATTGGCGTTTTAAACATTTCTTCGAAGCTTTATTTCTACTCGGGCGAAAGCTTTTCAAGATGGCGGCGTTGAAATGAAAATCTCCTGTCATGTCGAAAAATAAAAATATATTTCCTCACCTCGGGTAAAATATTTTTATATTTTCACTTGCATATGGAGCGAATGCTTTTTGCTTTTACACCTAGGTCCACTTGGATTCCTGGCTTAATGCAGTTGAAACCTAGGTGGTTGCGAAAATAACCGACTCTCCCAAAATGTTTTGTAAACTTTATCTTAAAATTTAGGAACAGCAAAAGTATTTTTTGGAAACAGCTCTAACTCTATATAATAATTTACTTTTCAAGTATTTCCATGATACATAAAAATGTTTTTATGAAGAATAACATTTAAGACCATTTATCATATTTATCTTATAGAATATCTAAGTACTAGTACTACTATTAACCGGCACAAAATTACAAATGTGACAACTAACAGAACTATAAACTATGAACTATGACGTGAATGTACTAAATCTAAAATACAATTACAATCCCAGGTACAATTGGTTAATTAAAAAGTCAATTTTATTTGATTGCTTAATAAATTGCTCGTCACTTTTCACGTTATTTTTCTCGTCAAAATTTAAAACAGTCTTCAAACCCACAGATCTTTAAGTTTTACCGCCGTTATCTACGAGAAAAATGGAAACCAAGTTTCAAGTTTGATTCTAGAAGCCTACCGCAACAAGTAATTATGTCTGATAACAGAAATGTTATTCGGTCCAAAATAATGGTTCCATTGTTTTGGTCTGAAGGTTGTGAAAAGGCGATATACTTATTGGAGACGTTTTAACTTGGTTCTTATGAGTGGTAAATTGGGAATGCATCTGCGGCCAACCTCAATCCCACTTAAGATCAGTCATACCTGATGACTGACCTTATGTGGGATTGATTACAGATGTCCTTAAGTAGCAGTGGCAACATACCATCAGGTGGACTGCAAGTCTCCTTGCCACTTTAATATTATAAAAAATACACATGTCGTTATGTGGATTTTAGAAACATATTGTTGAGAGAAAAATCTCACATGTATCTAGCAATACAACAGACATGTTGCCATTCTAAATGCCCTTCAAAATCCTCAAATAGAAGCACTTGCTCGCAAATGTTAAACAGTAATTACATTCGTATTTTACTAAGCAATTCCTTTTCAAATGCTGTAACTACCCTACATTTCTCAAATTAAATTACCAATTTGCGTCTGCACACGGTATAACTGTATGCCATTGGGATAAAGTTGTATTTCGCCCGCGCGTGCCGTAAAAGGTAATAAGCCGGTATCATGGAAGCTCGTTAACGAATACATGTGACTGTCATTTGATATCCAGACACCGCGCTGTACGGAACTCCGCAAACTGCTATCCGAAATTAAATGCTACCCACTCGCTTTACGGTTTCATTTGTCCGCTAGTAATGCAACAATATGGCTGGTGATTTAATTTTGAATCCTATTAATCGACGTCAGTGGCCTACGGGATTAGAGAGTTTTATTATCAGAATTTTACCCCGATTATGAGCTTCGTATATTCGAATATACGATTTATTAAAAGCGGAAGCATTTCTGTTTCTGTTCACGACGGGAACGGAGCGAGCGAAATATATACGTAAAAGTATTGCACGATTATTATGATTTGTAGCGTAGAAATTTAAGTGCAAACGAAGGTAAAGAAATACAAATATAAAGGAAGCATTATATTTTATTCTGTTTTTAAGAAAACAGATTTTATTTACATATTATAATTTTGTATATCAAAATATCTAATATGCAGGCTATCAGATGGTAAGTAGGCCGCCCATGGATACGTGTGATAAACCCCAGAAAACCACCCTTAAGGACTAAATTACTTTAAATAAAATTCAATGTACAATTGTTTCCCTATTGGAAAAAAAGTGAACTTTATTATCTGTGTCCAAATTCATATGGACCAAAACTCCCAACTGCATAGCTCTATATCTTCTCATCATATCACAAAAATAGAGTACCATTGTACTCTATTTATATGGTTAGGATCGTTCGATGAAGTTAAGTTAAATTTTACATGTACTATAAATACCTGTTACAATTCATCCCACGAGCTCAGATGATCCTCATACAAAGCGTTTATAGGCTTCAAAACCTATATATGCCCAACCATGGTAGGGTGACAAATTGAAAACGTTTTTATAGTGTATTTTACGACTTCCCGCAGCATCCGCGTCACTTGATGCCACGGAAAGATTTCTCTGCAATTTCAATGTCAGGTGATACTGCATTTTATAAGAACGATAGTTTGCAAGTAAGCCTTCTATGATAACCTTTATGGGCTTTTTATGGTCCAAAAGTATGTTATATGGACTGGTCTAACAGTAATTTTTATCCGATTTTACTATTAGTCCTTACATTTAAACGAGCACTGTTGATATATTGTACGGAGAGAAAAATAGGCTTGTTCCAAAACCTTCATCTGTTTAAAGTAATAAAATGTGCTTGCACTGAAGAATTTCGTAAGGCGAGCGGTTGTTGACGGTACTTGAAGTTTATTCTTGTCCTTTTGTATTCACTTTTTAATTCGATAGACGATTGACTACATTATTGTAACTCTATATATTAATACGTGAAGCAAAAATTTGTGATACTTGCCGCAGACGGAGGAGTGTGAAATTACGCACGGTTATAGTTGATGTAGAGAAGGATTGCGAAATGCTAATATGTTTTCAAATAATGCATAGAACATACATAACAGCAACTAAAAACACATAACACACTACCTTACATTTGACACAAACACATACATAATAAACGAAATAAAACATTCAATGTCTTACTATGAAAACACATAACGTCAAAAATGTCACAAGTCTTTGTCAAAGTACCCGCTATTGCCTTGAAATGCAGCTTAGCTAATTAAATCTCTTTCTACCTTTAACGGGTACGTTCAAAATAACTTAAAAATTATTACAATTTATTTGAATTTGAGAAATATTTGTGCTACTTTGGACAATATGAAGTTTAATTTTTTAATTTAAATTTCGGTCGAATTTTGACCGTTGCGACCGGTGACTAGTAGTTTTAATTATTTAATTCAATTTGCAGAAATTTTGTCTCATTCCTTCCCATGATGCGACATATTAGCGCGTTCACATTACTCGCAGACTCGTAGATGTTGCTTTTCATACTAAGCGATAAGAAAATGATTTGTTCACAAAATTAGACTGATATTTTTTTAGTTAGATACATATTGATTGTCTTTTTAATGTAAACAGCAAGTTCTGCCGATAAACGGTGAAACTGGCAAGCCGGCCGAATACTGAGGAGCCCTATGACTGTCTTAACTTAAAATTTATACTACCAGTAGTCAAAGAAATGTTAAATTCAAGGTAGAACCAGTGTAGTTCGACCGTCGAAGTACCACCGCCACACCTATTTCTAGCGTGAAGCATTTCTTGCGTTCCGATAGAAGTGTGTGGTTGCCAGCACACTTTCACATAAGGCGACCATCATAGTCCTCGGGAGTAGCAACGCATCTGTGGTTGACTTCAGATGAAACCCATGTTCTATGTTCTGTATGTAGTTGATTACAGATGTCCATGGGCGGCAGTGACCATTTACCATCAGGTGGACTGCATGTTCATTTGCTACTTCAGTCAAATAAAAAAATGTAAATAATTAATAAAAATAAATGATTTTACATGAATAGGGATTGGTGTAAGATTTTAACAGTATTATATCAAAAGCTAACTAACAATGCATTTTATATGAAAAAATAATTTTACGTTGAATATTTAGTATTTCCAGTTGGGTACAAATTCAACATTATTTTGAGTGTCGGTTTCAAAGCGCTAAAGTTTCGGCCGTAAAAATAAAGGTAATGACAATTTCGGTGGCGTATGCGTTCCGTGAATTTAATTATTAAGAATTTGCATATTTTCCCCTAACCCAACGTGGAAAGCACATATGTCCCAAGAGTTTCAAAAATGTTTTGTACATATGTGGGTATAACGGATTCTGTATACATAATTGTAATGCGGGGTATTTGAAGAACATTAGGCAATTTTGGGAGTAAACTTGGTAATATTGTAATAATTACGAAAATAAACGAATACAGTTTAATTCTATTATTTGGTTAAGGTAAAAGGTACCTTTGTGTTTTCGTTTGTGTAGAATATGGTTAACGTATACAATTTTTGCTTAGTCCTTAACTAAAAGTTAAATATACTTGACCTGATAGTCTCTATGCATTGGGAAGTCAGTTAAAAATGCAATGCAGAATGCAAGACGTAGTTTAAACAACGGTCGACGGTCGGATTATTTAACAATTTAAGAGTATTTATTTTATCTGTAATTAAATTTTATTTTTAGGATTTGTATAAGGATATATCTTTCGAAAATATGTGCTTTTCTTTTATAATAATGAAGTATTGAACAGATATTGCTGTATAATATTGAAAATTAATAATATATCACCAAATTTCGTGGCTTTATAAGTTCAATGACATATACATAAAATATGATATTAACGTACTTCCACTCGTATATTTGTTTTTAAAGCTCAAAAATGACGGTTGCCACGCTAAGCAAATAACACTTGAAGGTTTTATTAATATATTGGCTTAATAATATTGAAGTATGAAGAGATATTAATATTATATTGAAATTTATTAAGCTGAGGAACATGACAACCATCGCAGTGCAAGAGATACCCAGGAAATATCTCAGCCAATATGTCTAGAGTTCCAGCCGTCACGAATTCAAACCGCAGTGGAAATTTAAAAGATTTTACCGTAAATCCGACACGAGTCGGACGCGTTGATCCGGACTGACGGCCCAATCGATGCCGGACTTTCCGATCCCAGAGCTGTCAGCTCGGAAAATCTAATCTAAATATTGAGACTTAGGTCTGGACAATAGAAAATTTAAACTATTATCTAGATATTAAACATATATATTGCTAAAATGTTTCGTTTTTGTAATAATGCATTTGTGACTGACCTCAGATAGAGTGGACTAAAGTGGTCGCCTTATATAAAAGTAAGTTTAAATTACAATTATCGCCAAAAATCGTGGCTTTATAAGTTCAATGACATATACTTAAAATGTGATATTTACGTACCTCCACTCGTCTATTTGTTTTTAAAGCTCAAAAATGACGGTTGCCATGCGAAGTAAATAACACTTGAAGGTTTTATTAATATATTGGCTTAATAATATTGAAGTATTGAAGAGATATTAATATTATATTGAAATTTATTAAGCTGAGGAACATGACAACCATCGCCGTAAAAGAGATACCCAGGAAATATCTCAGCCAATATGTCTAGAGTTCCAGCCGTCACGAATTCAAACCGCAGTGGAAATTTAAAAGATTTTACCGTAAATCCGACACGAGTCGGACGCGTTGATCCGGACTGACGGCCCAATCGATGCCGGACTTGCCGATCCCAGAGCTGTCAGCTCGGAAAATCTAATCTAAATATTGAGACTTAGGTCTGGACAATAGAAATTTTAAACTATTCTCTAGATATTGAACATCTACATCGCTAAAGTGTTTTAGATTTTTTTTTTCATGTGGTTTGTGTCATTGATAAAGACAAACGTAGACGTCAAGAAATTAGCTTAATTTAACTCAGGAATAAGGATTTTATAAGCATAAAAGTTATCACTCTAATATTATCACAGATGTGTTACTAGTTTTTTTTATTGACTGAAGTAGCAAACGAGCATGCAGTCCACCTGACGGTAAGTGGTCACTGCTGCCCATGGACATCTGTACTCAACTTAATACAGAACATGAGATCCATCTGAAGTCAATCTCAGATTGCTAGTCCCGAGGACTATGATGGTCGCCTCATATAAAAGTGTGCCAGCAACCACACCCTTCCGTCGAAACGCAAGAGATGTTTCACGCTAGAAATAGGTGTGGCGATGGTACTTCCCCGGTCGAACTACACTGGTTCTACCACCTTAGTTCCAAGGACTGAGATCTTAAATGAATGTGAATCGGCAACTGTACTTTAACACCAAAACGAAATAACTGCTTCAAGTTAGAAATATGTATTGAATACACCTTACATACACCATACTCGGTCTGCCACCTTAAAAATTACTTTTTAATATTCTCATAATCTCAAATTGAAACTTTAAGGTCAATTCTTTCTCTTGAGAGAGACCAAATTATGATAGTAACCTATCACTCGTTGTCGTGAGCTAGCTGTGGTACCCTTGACTCAAGTCATATCTTCGGAATGTGCTGGGCCGTATCGTTGAGGCAATTGGCACATTGACAAATTGTTTATATTTTTCTCTTATAATCTCTTAACACTTTTTTTAAATTTAACTTTTAACATTCCGAAATGTAGGGAGAATACACCAATTTCTGGACAGGCAACCCTACAACCGGATCGTTTTCGAACGACCTAACGTTACTCGGGTTAGCTATTTTACGAGTTAAGGAATAGCACCTATTCCTCGAAACGCACGCAAATTTTGGTGTAACACTGATTGTATTGCTCTCTTGAGGCTTAGAAAGCAACTTCTTAATACGTTTTTTTGATACAGCTGTTTGTTTCATTGTGATCCAGTTGTATTTAAACAAAAAGATTAAAAAGATGTAGCACAAAATGTTTGCAATCAGTAGTAAACTTTTTTGGTAAGTTTTATACTATTCAGTTATTGGGTAATTAACTAAAACTGAAAATAAGAAAGAATACTATACATAATTAAAAATGTAAGCATTCCACGAACGATTTACGTAAATTTAAGTTATAAAACAAATAATGAGTATTTCGGTTACAAATACGAAATATGTCTTCATATTATATACATTTGTATATTAAGTCAAATATTGTTTTAATAATTCTCTTATTTATCAAACAAAAAAGTATAAGATAAACTAAAAGTTTAAAATATGCATGTATATACACTATTGTAAATAATAAGCCACTTTTACTGAAACCATACCTTTAACAGTCAGCTCGATAGTAATAAAATTACTATCCGATCCATATCAGAACGAGGAAAACTATTCAGTTTTGAGGGTCAAACGATAAATTAAGATGGAAAGAAATATATACCATAAACATATTCTACCGTCTGATTGTCAAATACGATTATTTCAACCGAGTGGACATGTGCACCTAATTGAGACGTTTACCCTACCATCGCTGTCACACTAAAATCTACCCGCCCAGTCATAAGGACGAGAATTGAATGCAGAGTAGTTTTGACGTTTACCAGTAAATCTACTGTATCGCTGTGAGCTAACAATGAGGGGTGGGTACGGAAACGAACCCTTAGGGCTTTTTTAACAGTTTTCGGACGATATATGCACCCTTCGGTCACGTACGTATGAAGTAGCTTCCTGCATAAGCGGTTTCATTTTTCTTTGCGGGGCAGCTTCGAGATTGTTTGTGAGGCGTTAGACTTTTATGACCTTTTTTGTCGTAAACATGCGACCTGCGCTGGTATTATTTCTGGATAAAGCAATTTATTTCGAGGCAATTTATTTCTCCATTTTCTTTTTAAAATAGGTGCGAGTGAGAGTTGGGTTTTTCTCGTAAATGTTCCGAAATTTAGGCGTTCACCCTAATTTCAGTGTAAGAAGAAAATAGTGCGTTTATGATTATTTGAACGGCGTTCTTCTAGAAACGGCTGTACCGATTTAGATGGGACTGTCACTATTGAAAATAACTTGTTCACTAGTGAAATTCTACGGTTATTGAAACTGTGTGAATGTAGGTAAATTATAAAGATAATGTTTATAAAACGTGTTGATTTATTTTATGAACACGTGGGTATAGGTACAGACATCTTCTCGTGACCGTGTGCACTTGGTTATTTCTTTTAATTTCAAATGGAGATTTTTTTAAACGTAATGAAGACATTTTTCAAAAAAGCTTATAGAATCGAGATGAGTATCATCCACACTACACTAACCGAACTCGCATGATTTACTCTCGGACGGAACTCAAGGGGAGGTGCCAATTGCAGGGGGTGTTCAAATAAGATTTTTTCCTCAATCGGCCGAGGGTGAGGGATACGGATACAATTTGCGATGTAACCTTTCGTTACACTATTTTTTTATTTTGAGACATCGCGCTGCCATTTCGGATTTTAACTGCCAGTGTTTTAAATGAAAAAAATACGATAAAACTTAGAAAAATAATGTCAAGCATATTATTAAAGCTAATATTGCGGTAACCTATCATTAGTAGTAGTAAATAATTATAAAATTTGGTCGTTTATTTCTGGGACTAGGCATGTAGATTGGAGAAGTAAGACTTTTGGTACAATTTTTATTCTTTATCCAAATGTTGTTTATATTTAGAAAGCACATTAATCTCAGAAATGCAACATTATTTACAATTGATAAATATTTTTTTTTATCTGATTGAAAGCGCAAACGACAATACTGTCCATCTGATGGTAAGTGGTCACCGCCGCCCATAGAAATCTGCAAGCAATTTCACATATAACATGGATTCTGTATAAAGTCGATCACAGATGCTATCCGATCTACTTCCGAGGACTAGGATGGTCGCCTCATATAAAGTGTGCCGGCAACCATACCCTTCCATCGAAACGCAAAAACTGCTTCACGCTAGAAATAGGTGTGGCGATGGTTATTTTAGTCTTAGAAACACATGTCTGATTGAAATCAAATAGAACTGATACGGATGTCAATGGGCAGTTACCATCAGGTAGACTATGCAGTCCACATGCTCATTTCAAACATTATTGCTACAAAAATAAAATAGACTTTGTGTATGTAATTTGAGTATTTAAAAAACACTTGTTAGTAAGCTAATTTGAGGTAATGAGGGGGCATATTAATTCACAAAATTATTTCACAATTACTTTATACAGTAATATTAATGTTATTTATTTGTTAAAAGATGAACCAACATCATAAGAAAATCATAACGAAATTTCCTTCGTAGCCTTACTTATTTTGAACTCTATGTATTGTAGTTAGCGACTATTTCCGTTGGTTTTCCAAGAAGCAAGTCACCCTTCTATAGGGAAGGAATTATTTTTAAGTGCTAAAGGATTTTGTGGGATCCTTACCGCAGTAAATATCATTAGGTAGTGTATTATATCGTAGTGTTATATTTCTAGGGTGTTTTGGAGAGGTAATTTGGACTGACGACATTTTTTAAAACATCGAAGTAGCAAAGGAACATGCAGTCGCATAGTGCTAAGTTGCAGCTCATAAAGGTGGTAGAACCAGTGCAGCTCGGCCGAAGTACCACCGCCACACTTATTTCCAGGGTCGAGCATTTCTTGTGTTTCGATGGAAGGGTGTGGTTGCCACATGTTCACATGAGGCGACCATCATAGTCCTCGGGACTAGCAACGCATCTGTGATTGACTTCAGATAAAACCCATGTTTTATATGAAGTTGCTTACAAGTGTCCATGGTCGGCAGTGACCACTTACCATCAGGTGGACTGCATGCTCGTTTGCTACTTCAATCAGAAAAAAATGAACATTCCCACCAACTTGAAATAGTATAGGGATTCTTTCTGAAGTCAATTATACATGTGTTGCTACTCCCAAAGATAGTCGGTTTTTATGAAAGTGAACCTGGCAACTACTTTCTCCACCGTACCAAAAAAAAACTGCTTCACATAGGAGTAACGTCGGAACTTCCCCAGTGGAACTAAACTCGTTGTACCACCTTGAGAAATACGTGAAAAATTTCTCAAATATTAAATTCTTAACACATGTGATTACTGTTTTTATACTAACTTTTAAGGATAATTAGTTCCCTTTATAAGTCAACGGTATCTAAAATGCACCGAACCACATATGGATACACACATACTTATATTTTCTCTTAGAACTGACACGCAAAAGGTTACAGCTCCGAAAGGTGCATACTGAGCTGGGTGTTAGTTTGACACGGCAAAACTGATTCCAAAAAGCGTCATGTTTACCAAAATTTACCTATAAGTATCGAGCATGAATTATATGAAGCGTCACGTACCTACATAATAAGTATATCTAAAAGTATTAAAATATTTTAACTATTTCAGTCATATATGGAGTTTATCGCAGCCTTTCCTATTTACACGACCAACACAAACAGAAACACGGTAATGTATACCAAAATCGATCTGAAGGTACCAGGCGCGCATAAACGCAAGACAGCCATGTTTACCGCACTAACGCGAATGACGCGTTCGTAACACTTACGTCGCTTCAACTCCCTTGGGGTCTCAATGACCGCAAGTACATAAGTGCTCGCTCAAGTTACAAGTGCCGGCTCATTCGCATACCTTGAGCACCGAAAAAATAGTTTTCCACTTAGCTCTCATGGTTAGAGAGTTAATTCTTAAAGGAATTAGTTTTATGATGCTTACTGAGCTTGTTAGTGGATTTATAACTTAGGTTTTAAACGTTTACGGACACAATCTTTATTGCGTACAGTGCTTGTTAAATTACGGCTCGTGATAGAACTAATTTAAATTAAGAAAACTTTTGTTTATAAATTCGCTACTTTTTTCCTTTTATGTACGATTTTTAAACTAAATCAATTAATTGTACATTGAATATGAATTGTATTAGATGCATACATTATATTTGTGAAATGCTATTATTTTCATATTTATAAATTGTTGCTCAAATTGTAAGTCGGCAAAGGTAATAACAATATACTTGTGGAAATAATCTATACCATATCTTATTTGAAACACCTTGTTGGTTAATATTCATATAATACTGAATCACTGTCAAATAAGATTGACAGCGTCGTCAAAGATGTTCAGCGTTATAGTACCTCTTTTATAGTTATAGTACCTCCAGGGAAGTCGCCTCATATCACTACATAATATAAAACAAGGTCGCTTTCCGCTGTCTGTCCCTATGTATGCTTAGAGCTTTAAAACTACGCTACAGATTTTAAATGCAATTCTTTTAATAGATAGAGTAATTCAAGAGGAAGGTTTTTATGTATAACACATGTATAATATAGTAGAGAAACACCGATAATTTTTGATTTTATTTTTAATTTTTTTAGGCGTAACGAAGTTCGCCGGGTCCACTAGTATATAAATTAAATTAAGTATTCATCTGGTTATTTTATATACTGTAATTTAGACTCTCGACAAGCGCAAAATCTTTCTCCGTACAACAAATAAACCATGAAAATATCAATAAAGTGCATGTATCGTGTATCGTGCGGTCGTAACACGACACGTCGTGGTCGTCACTGATCCGCACCGGAATTATGCGGTCGACTGTACCTTGTAAAATGAGACGGTATTGTTATGTTTTCGGTATTCATATTTTTTATACTTTGTTCCTTTGCAAGGATATCTGTGATGTAAATTGTGATAATACAAGTAACACAAAGATAATAATTAATAATTAAAAGATGTTTTCTATATTAGAATAACGGAGTCAATTTTTTCTTCTGACTGAAGTAGCGAACGAGCATTCAGTCCACCTGATGGTAAGTGGCCACTGCCGTTTACGGACATGTGTAATCAACCACATACAGAACATGGGTTCCATCTGAAGTCAATCACAATGCGTTGCTACTCCTGAGAACTATGATGGTCGCCTCATGTTAAAGTTTGCCGGCAACCACACCCTTCTATCTAAACGCAAGAAATGCTTCACGCTGTGTGGCGGTGGTACTTCCCCGGTCGAACTACACTGGTTCTACCACCTTGAAACAAAATTCCATACGATTCAAGTGTGATTAATTTGAAGAAGGAATGCTAACCTAAATGATTATTAATTACATTTCGCCGTCTGAAAGAAATTTACATGGAACAGGTGTTCTATCTGAAGTCGATATAAGTGAAAATATGTAGAACCATACATAACAAGTTAACAACATTACAATTTTACTAATAATGATAAGATTTGATAGTAATTATATAAACAAAAAGTAATTAATACCTCAAAATTAGATACATTAAGAACAATAAGCAAACTGTTTGCTAAGACTGTAAAATATAAAAGCTGTCAAAAGCTCGTACCAAACGTTCGATCATTACTGTTTTCCCCGAAATTCTGTAGAGGGATGTAATCGTTATACAAAAAAGCTTTTAGTTCCCAAACTTAAGGTACCACAATGGTCTATTATAGCACCTAAATTATCTTTTCACGGACCCGAGAGCTTAATTGAATTAAGAAATGACGGAGATTAATTACTTGAAGACTTATTTTTACTTTATTTTTCATTATATAAAAATAGGAAAAGAGTATGCAATGTATGTAAATGGTCCCTGCCGCCCATGGGTATTTAGAAACTCCAAATAAGAGTCTGAGTATGTTTCCCTTACCACACCCTTCAAATCAGCACACAGTGAAATGAAATGAAATGAAATGTCTTTATTTCGTATAGGCCTGCGGGGGCACTTACAAATTGTCAGTTACATTTTTTTTCTTACACTACCACCGGATCGGAATACGACCTCAACTGAGAAGATCCGGCAAGAAACTCAGCGGGTTTGTCTTTTTTTCTTATTTATATTCATTTTTTTTAATATTATTACAATCATGTTTTTTTTTTACATGGTAATGAAAGTTAGCTCCAGTATCTTGCCTTGCAGTTCAGTAAAAGAGAGCCCTGTTTGGTAAGATACGCTACACTTTGACATTTATTAAATATACTATAGTAATGCATATTATTGCTCAGTCCCAAGCTGTTTTGTCTTCTATGTAATCAGAAATTTTATAATACGCTTTACGGCAAAGTTTAATCTTAATCAATGCTTTGAACTTATTCATTGACAAATTTCTGATTTCAACAGGAAGTTTATTATAAAAGCGTATACATTGACCCATAAAAGAATTATTAATTTTGTGAAGACGAGTAACATGTGCAGAGAGATTGTGCTTGTTCCTTGTATTTATGTTATGCGTATCACAATGTTTAGCAAAATTATTAATATTTTTCTTAACATACATCAAATTTTCGTATATAAATTGGGATACAACAGTAAGTATATTTATTTCTTTAAATAATTCTTTTAGTGAACATTTCGGACTTAGGTTATAAATGGCTCGTACAGCCCTCTTCTGCAGTATAAAGACAGTATTGAGGTCTGAAGAGCACCCCCACAGCAGTATGCCGTATGACATAATGCTATGAAAGTAACTAAAATAAACTATTCTAGCTGTTTCTACATCGGTGAAATGTCTGATTTTTTTTACAGCATAAACCGCTGAACTGAGTCTACCCGACAATTTTTCAATATGGGGACCCCATTGCAATTTGGCATCTAAAGTAACGCCTAGGAAGACAGTTGACTCCACAAGGTCCAAAACCGTTCCATTGAGTTGTACATTGGTTTCAACCTGCCTAACGTTGGGCAGTGAGAATTTTATGCACCCCCTAACCCTAACACCGCTGTTATCTCTATCAAAAGAAAATTATTTTATCTTTATCTCAAACTAGCTGAAACCCGCAGCTTCGCCCGCGTTAAAAAAACGATGTATCGATTGTCCGGTGGGAATAAGATATTTTCCCATATTAAAAAGTAGCCTATATGTAATCCAGAGTGTCAGCTAACTTCCTACCAAATTTAATGAAAATCGCTCCAGCCGTTTAGACGTGAAGAAGTAACAAACACACACACTCACAAGCTCTCGCATTTATAATATTAGTATGAATATGAATTTTCAATGATATGACGATGACTCGCATATGATTAAAAAAAACATATCATAACAAAATAAATTTATCGATTTTTGCCAGTGTTCAGTCCTTAGGTACCAGCCGCGCTCCTTTTCAGCGCCGAGGACGGCCACCGGGGGGGTTTTAGTGCGCTAAAAATCCCACATAACCCTGCGTCGCTCCCACGGCGTCGGGTACCTTTTGAAGGTTTCCCCCCTCGAAAAAAAAAAAGGTACCAGCCGCGCATGATGCTCGCCTGCTCGAATCTCGATACTCGCTGTGTGCGTGCATATTCGTATATAACACAAATAAACAATGGAATACAGAATAGCTTATAGAAGGGGCATGGCTATTTCGTTAAATGATGATTTACCATTCAACTCAACCACCATTCCGCTCCAAAAATAACGCTATTATTCGAATCGGAAATCATGAACATAAACGAAAATATATGCATATTTCGATTCGATAAGCCCTAGTAATATAGTGGTCACCATTAAACCAAACGAGTTTAGCTACTAAAACGACCATTATAATTATAGCGAACGAATTTTTTCTTATCACGGTCATATTTTAGAGCCTAGCATTAGGCACCTTGGCCTCGTGGAAATATAAAAACACCACGTAAACAAATTACCTTCTTTCACCTCGATTAAGTGATCATTACAGGAGCAAATAACATTTAAAATCAGGGCTGCCAGAAGCCAAAATTGTAAACAGTCTTAGTACACAAAACAAAATAAAAATCAAGAATAATAATTGTGTTAATCAGGTATTATTATAATAACTGAAGGTAAGCTGTTCATGAAATAAATTACTTCATAAATAGGTCAATCCACTTTTTGGTAAAACGTATTATAACTATTACTAAGAATTATAGACAAAAATATGAATTTAGGTATAAGAATGTTATTAAACAGTACTGTACCGTTATTCGACCTAATAATTATGAAATTTAGGTCGAATAAGGTAAGTATGTTTAATAAACGTTTTAATTTCAGGTAAAACGTAAGTATTAAACAGTACTGTACCGTTATTCGACCTAATAATTATGAGAGAGGCTTCCGTTTCAATCAGTTGCTAGTCACTTACATCCGGTCCGCAGCGCCCTCTATATCTAGTTTTCTGCAACAATCACTTGTTCATTTCCGGCGGATAGCAGTTTTGCTACACTAGCGCCACCTAAGGCAGGTTTAGCATTGGGAAACATTTTTACTTCATTGGCTGTTCTGTTTTCGGCCGAGGCGGTCGCCAGCTCGCTCCGCAACGAGCACTGGGCCGACTCCATATTGTGCTAGTCTTGCTTGCAGTTATACCTATTTTTGTGGTATTAATCTAAATTAAATATTGAAATAATATATTATTGAAAAAATGAAAAAAACTAAAAATCGAAAGTGAAATTGAATTGAAATAAGGATTTAACGATTTTTTCGTTCGGTAAAGTATAAAATAATAAAAAGCGGTGAGTACCCTTTTATTTTATTTTTTCTGACCGCCATGTCGGACTGTTTAAATTATTGGTTTTTACTTATTCGCTGAATTGTATTTGTGTAAAAGTACACGATTTAAAGAAGTTTTTTTTTTTTCACTATGGGAATCTAGAACTCTAGATTCCCACATTGGGGAACTCCCCAATGTAAATTATGGTTATTTTAAACGTTTTTTTTTTTTGTGTTGAACGTCTTAACGGGTCTTTATCTCCGTTTGGGCGTTTCTCTAAATCCCAGGGATAGGTGGAACCGGTCCGCTTGCATCTAGAGTAAACGTCACCGGAGAAACTGCTTAATTAAAGTGAAGCACCGGGCGGCTAATAATACGAGCGCTATAGTCCTACGAATACATACTCCATACAAAGCTCTTCTTCCGAATCGAGCTAATTTTCAAGCGAAGACGAAAATGCAATGAATCAGGGTGCTCGCATCGCAACTGTAAGTTAGATCAACTTTATAAATAGTCGGTGTACCCTTCCATTAAATGTCTTCTAAACACTATTCTAATAACCCAATAGTACCATTAACAGTGATTCTATGGATCCTTATTTTAGTAGCTACTTTTTTATTAAGGATTTAAGGTCGTTCAACGGCTAACCAACCGATAGGTAATGCTGTGATAAGACACCCGTCCTGAATCTAGTCATGCTTACTAATGTCAAGGATCCTACTACTTCACGCGCTTCAGGAAAACTTGCTAAATATAACGCCGAATGCTTCAAAATGAAAGAAATAATTTTCTTTTCTTTTTTTTTTCGGCTTAACTGAAGCTGCTAATTAAATTATAATAATATGCATGCAAAAATTAGGTTAAGTTTTTTCCACAGAATGAACATTCTAGTATGATGAATAGAAATACGCTAGTGATATTATGAATACCCCTAGTTTGGGTTATTGAGCTGAGCTTGTCCAATACAGACGTGAGTTTGTCAAGCTGCTGTCATGAATCCCAACTTTAAAAAGCACACTGTGGATAATACCACCTCCGTGGTCAACGCTCCTTTAAAACTACTTATTTAGCGTAACTAGACAAAGCTGGCAGCATGAATTCACGGTGAGTAAGGATCGCATATCTGCGCCGCAGAACGATCCGGGTACCTCCGCAAAGAATCAAAAATCTTTCGGGTATCATTTACAGATATGGACTCTAAGGACACATGAGAATACTTGACATATCTTCCTTTCGAGGAAAAGTCACTCAGGCAACCTACCGAATACCGAATACCTCACCGCCGAAGGTTTTCCGAGGAGCCGTGTAGCCGTGTGTTCCGAGGAGCGTACTCTCCCATTTCCCGCCGGGATAAGAGAGATCATGCCAAAACGAGGTATTGACTCACCGAGTAAACTTCTTTCGTGTGCGTCAACTGCACCTGTATTGCCACCAACGAGAGTTGATGCGGGCACCGCCCTACATCCTCTAAACGGTTGCGGGATCCTATTCAAGGCGGTTTGCCTTATTTTAATCACCAAACACTACAATTAACAAGATGCTAAAGCAAGGTGTGCTCATACTGGCGAGGTCTTCTCCCAGTTTTTAGTGTCGTCAATGTTCTCGCGGACAAAGAGCGACTGTACATCAAGTGCAATTTTCAACCGAAAAAGGCTCAGCGAATGTGTACATTCAGGCAAATGAAAACTGCGTGCAACGTGTACCAGTTTTTTTTTGCAACCCCACGACGGGTTGTTCAAATTAGCCTTCATCGAGCTTGCTTTTATTTGCAAATAAAAAGGAACACTCGGACGTTTGCTAACATTGATTTATGCCACGCATATAAAAAGGACTGTTTTTCGGATTCTCCTAGGCCCCGAAAGCCTTTGCCTTACTATCAAACTTGATCAATCAATTTTTAAGAAGGCAAGGTGTTCGATTTTTTATATATTTGGACGACTTCCTTTTGGTAAACCAGGACCCAGCCTTGCTACGCGAGCACGTCTAACTTGCATTACACTCGCTAACATTCCTAGGCTGGAATATAAACATCGAGAAGTCTATCCTTATCTTAAAACAAAAGGCCCTAGAGATTTTAGGCGTAATTTTGGATCCTTACCTGGAACAATTTTACATTCTTACCAGGCAGATCAATCATAAGGATAGTATCGGAGGCGTCAAGTACTCTAGTGAGAGATGGTTCCAAATTGAGAGACCTACAGCGGAGGATCATGGCAATGATGGTTTTCGCTAGTTTCATAAGGTTTTCGATCTTAATATCGATCACTACAAGCGCAGACAAACCAAAACTTGTCACACGACGTGGACGCCTCTGCGTACGAGTCGTTATATATATGTGCGTTACCGTCCGAGCGATGGAGGCGACATTCGTCCGCGAATGACTGTCAGGTATTTGCCGGTAGAAATCTGATCAGACCAATAGAATTGGTCGGTGGCTAACAAACCGCAGATCAAGTTCTCTAATACATCAACACCTTTAAGTTCTCTAATCGAACCCACAGAATACTATCTCGCAAGGATCGCCAGCAATATCGGTTGAGGTGCCATGCTAGAATATTCGAGCTTGTAGGGCACCTGGACATCAACCCGCGCAGCAACCTCCTCAATACAATCTATAGGTATTGACTACCTCATTAAATGTATTACATGGCTATAGCCGGCTACTGAAATTAAAAACCCTGCTTACACAGAGCAATAACCGCGTAGGGTGTTCACCTCCGGAAAGAAGGAGGTACGACATCTGCGGCTGTCATGGTCCTCACTATGGATTAACTGTCGATTTACCATATTTCGGGATAATACAATTGTGACTCCGATCATTTGTCAAGGAAAAAAGCTCCGCCAGAGTGGCACTTGCGCAAGGAATAACAAAGATCATATTTAGGAAATGGGGCACGCCAGCCATAGATTTATATCGAACATGCTGTGCCAAAATATTGCACTCTATTGAACAAACAAATACAATGGCTTTTCCCATTAACATGAGTTTTCCGCCGCCATACTTTGTACTAAGAGTAAGCACACAGGAACATCGCTACGGGTAGTACCTCCCAGATGGAACAATGTGTTCTGGAAACTGGACTAAAAGAACAATGTCCTAGCTGCTTGATTTACAATACAGAAACTTTCTCAGGTTCTATCTGTTGCAACAAAGGGGCTGCGCCTCTCCGGGACTTCGGAAATGGCACTGGAATTTTTTGAAATGTGGAGCTGGAACCAAAGCTTAACTAGTTGGTCATCACAACGGGTCAACACAAAGGGTCGTTACTGTCCTGTACCAGGGTAGCAAAAATCCACTTTAAATAGTTGTCGTACAAATTTGATAAAGTGGGTGACTTTAGTAAAGAGTTCAAAGGGTTCTGATCTGGGTCAATATCTTGCTGACTTGCATCAGAAGAGAGGTTTGTTACTTATTACTATGTTGGTTCACAAATCGGTCGTTGCTACCTTTACCAAACCCAACAATCTTTGACACTGAGTTGTCGCATCTTGGTAAATAAAAATTTTAAAGGCTATTGCGTTAACCGAATCCAAAAGTATTAAACCTGAATTACAGACAATGCGTCTAGCACCCTGTTGAAGCCTACTAACACGATACCTCTGTGTACTAAGATTTTTTAGATTTCCGTACCCAAAGCGTAAAAACGGAACCTTATTACAAATTAACTCCGCAGTCCATCTGTCTGTCACCAGGCTGTATCTCAACGTTTTCGTTGCAACTAAACTAACAAATACTAAAAACAGTAAAATAAATATTTATTTACTATAGTGCTCGAGACTATGTGCTGGCGATTTTACGTTGTTAAGCATTTTCCCTAAACGGTATATCTTAAAGGGTGCTTACATTTGTTGCATATTTTTGGTTCAAAACTGACACTTATCACTAATTAGCTTAGGAACTGAGAATAGAGAACGCCAGTAACAAATCATTATGTCCAGGTTAGTAGGTTAAACGTCTGATGCCTGCAGACAAAGAGTTCTAGCTAAATCTGTCTTTTGCTAGCCTTAACCGGTGAACCTAGAGCTGTTAACCGTACAATCATAGTAAGTTAGATAAAGTAGTTCCTTCAGGAACACTGCATAAAGCCTACAGCAGTTGTGTTGGGTTAGCGCTAGCATCCAAAAACAGGGTTGAACAGTTTTTCCTTTTAGACGAAAATATGGCAAAGGTACCAGGGGTCTGGTAACACTTTTTAGAAATATTACTGTCGTGATATTTCAGTTGACCAAACGGATTTGTCTGTATCGCGAAAGTTCTAATTTCCGTTTATACACATTATGTAGATTGTAAGCCCTTACTGCTTACGACTTGAGGGAAAAAACTTATACATTATTTCTTTCAATTTCAATTATTAATCTTCGTCTTTGAATGTACTTATTACAGATCGGACTTATCAGCATTTCGTAAAAGGTTTAACACTCGCAAGAGTTTGTTGATATAATGATATGAAAACCAAGCATATTCCAGATCTGTGCTTTTTCTATAACGAATATTTACTGATTCACTTTTTATAGTTTCAACCTTTTATCACGGGAATATATCACATTGGCTTGTTCTAGCACCACCAGGCGATAATAGACACGTCTCTCATAATTATTAGGTCGAATAACGGTACAGTACTGTTTAATACTTACGTTTTACCTGAAATTAAAACGTTTATTAAACATACTTACCTTATTCGACCTAAATTTTTAAAAGCTGCCTGGTGTTATAAGAGACGCAATGAAGTAAAAATGTTTCCCAATGCTAAACCTGCCTTAGGTGGCGCTAGTGTAGCAAAACTGCTATCCGCCGGAAATGAACAAGTGATTGTTGCAGAAAACTAGATATAGAGGGCGCTGCGGACCGGATGTAAGTGACTAGCAACTGATTGAAACGGAAGCCTCTCTCATAATTATTAGGTCGAATAACGGTACAGTACTGTTTAATACTTACGTTTTACCTGAAATTAAAACGTTTATTAAACATACTTACCTTATTCGACCTAAATTTCATAATTATTAGGTCGAATAAGGTAAGTATGTTTAATAAACGTTTTAATTTCAGGTAAAACGTAAGTATTAACATAAAGCAAACCTTCGGAAATGTTGGTTTTCCTTGATACATGCTATAAATGATGAAATTAAACAGTCTTTATGTAATTATACAGTCTGGCAACCCTGTTTATAATGGCCGAGAGACGACCTGGCGAAAAATAAAAAGCGCAGGAAATTGCGTGTGCGTTAAAAACGCCAAGAAAGCGCGGGAAAGTTGACGTGACATGTCGATGACGCCATCTTGAAATCATCTTTTGTGAAGTGTAACAAAATGGCGGAGTCACGTTTTCTTAAACAAATCTCTTAAACAAATGCGGCATTTATTTTCGCGTTACGTCTGTTTAAACTGTGTTTGCTTTCGACGTGAGGCTCAGAGCAATGGAGGCATGGTTGTTGTATCGTAGATGGAGTAATTCAATAGACTTCTAATGGGATGTACATTGGGTATCATTATATGTACAATTGTATTTTTTTTATAAAATCTTATCACGAAAAGTCTTCCAAAAGACTGACGAAGGCATGAAAGGGAGGTTTTTGAAGACAATAGAGATTTTAGCAATAAACTTATGAGGGCATATTCTTACTGATAAATGTGTTCAAAAATACGTTGTTCTATTTAATGTTACTCATATACATACATATTATAAATTAAGTCAATAGGAACAGTGAGAAATTTTAGCTCACTGACATAACAATATTTTTATTAAAATTAGGAGATTTAACTATGTTATATTGCAAACAATATCGAATCTCACAATCCTATGTTCAACACTAATTCCGGTACGATTCCGCTAGGAAACGATACCAAATCGAGTTTACTCTGCAGAGAAACGGCGCTCTATTACAAGAGGGTATAACTCAGTAAATGGTGAATTATTTCCTTTACCGAACTGAGGTACGATTCGAGTAGTGTGTGGAATGCGAGTTCGAAATTCGAAAATAAGATTGGTTTTATGTTATTCCCAGCGTTCCGTTGAATAGCCCAGACATGTCATATCGGTGAGAATGGAAATAAATATTTTGATAATTCTACCGTATTCACCCTTGTAACTGGAGGTATCTATTTTTTGTACGTCTGTCAACTTTTAGAATGTTTGCGGCGATACAGCAAAGGTTTTGTATGTAAGTAACATAGTAATAACAGTGATTGAAACGATTGTATATCGATAAGTTAAGATGGTTTATTTTACTTATAATTTTAAGTTTCTATTATTAATGTTTTGTATATACTAAGAAAAATATTAAATAAAATTGTGAGTTATCAAAACAAATAGATACTAGCACAAATATCAAATATCATCAATAAGCCTAATGATTGAAAATCGGATTGTCAATTTAAGAAACAAGAACAAATCCAAAGAATGCTGATTTTTCTAAAATGATCTGCGTATAACAAATTCATTGTAACTAATTTACGGTGAAGGGAAAACATCGTTAGGAAAGTTAAGGTTAAATTTGAAGCATTACTAGTTATTTGGGTATGACATTTTCCTTTTAGTCCTAGTTATAGAGAAATATTGACGAGTCATAAAATGAGGTCACAACTACGACAAAGGAGATTAAAAGACTAAAAATCATTTGATTTTGAGATACGTAGAACATTGATTGGTCTTTTTGTCATTTTTTGTAGTTGTTTTACTAATGAAATCTTAAGTAACTATATATGTGTTATCACAATTGCCCTTGTATAAGTATTGTGATTTACTTTTGTTAGACTAAGCTTAGGTAGACATAAGCAAACTAAACCAAATTTGGGGTTGATAAAAATATCTTATTGACGACGTGCACGTCTGCTATAATGTGCTACGGTGTTATAAAGACCTAGGAAAAAGTCACCTTATGATTTTTTTTTAAATATGATGGTGAGTGGCTACTGTCGTCTATGGACTATCTGTAAGCAAGTCTAAATAAGATCAGTCAGAGTTAGTTAGATATTGGTCATATGTTAGTTACCTTAGAGGACACTCGGAGCTAGATATAGGTGTAGCGATGATAGCCTATTGGTTGAAACTTACCCTCTCGATCGGGAGGGCCGAGGTTCAAACCCAGGCACGCACCACTGATTTTTCTAAAATGATGTGCGTATTAGAAATTAATTATCACTGCTTTTCAGTGAAGGAAATCATCGTGACGAAACCTACACACCACTTCAAAAAAACAAAATTTCTCGGAGGTGTATGAAGTCCACCAATTCGCACTAGGCCAGCGCGGTGGACTATGGCCTATAACTTTCTCATTTTGAGATAAGGCCCGTGCAGAGCAGTGGAACACTAACGGGTTGACGACGATAGGTGAAATTTCGGAGTCAACATTTATCTAATTCAGATTGAAACTTAAAATCAAAACTTGCGTTTCAAATCGCTGCCGTAACAAATGCGTAAGCTTACCCAAAAATCATATACAAAATCATACTTTATTACATAGATATGAATACCTACGTCTCAGGGAAGACATTCCCTTTTGTCGCACGCGTAAGCGACTAATGTGTGTAATACTCCCTCCGAGGGCGCCTGGAGCGGTAAGGCTCGATCCAAAGTTGACGTAATTCAATAGGCGAATACCCTCCGGTGCTGGTAGGCTTTATTTTCGTCATTTTTGCTGATGAAATTTTTTTTTCGAGAAATTCTTTTCGAGAAAAATTTGGTTTATTTTTGATTTTCTTGCGGTTTGCTACTTCCTTTTATGATCATTTGGTTTTCTTAAGTTAACATCTTTAACTATATCTAAATTCTAATGTGGTCCTGCTTGACTGTTTTGTTGAAATGATGATCGGTTCGAATTAAGTCAACCAGCATTGATAATTCGGACCGATCATCTCAGTCCTCAGGAGTTGTACATTTGTGATTAACTTAAGATAGAACTCCTATTCTATGTGGAGTTGGTTAAGCTTTTAAGTGGACTAATTGCTCGTTTCCTCCAAAAAAGTTTGCGGTGACAACGCATCTGTGATTGACTTCGGGTAGTTATAATCGAGATGATTGGAAGTCCTTATAGGACTTACCAAATGTACGTTGAACTAGTTATTATCGAGATTATAGGAAGTGCTTATAGGCGGCAATGGACTTATCAAACGTACTACTAGCTCGTTTGCTCTGCCTATGTTATAAAAAAATGCAGAGAATCCGAATTCATACTTTCAGAGTAAGATATCCCTAATTCTGATCTAACACGAATGGTAATGGCAAAACCACCGATCTGATGTGGATGAGCATCGAAATAAAGCGAAGAAAATGTGACAGACCATTAGCGGCAGACAAGACCCCTTTAGATAAGACAATTCTGAACGAAATTCTTCAGTTTCGATCTAAAGGAATTTGTAGCCTCGGATGAAAAATACTTTGTACGTAGACTTCGCTTTTAAACAAAATAGCTAATTCGGGTGATCTTTAGATAAAATTCTGACATATTTTTTTGGCAGATAATGACATTCTACAATAATTATTTTAGAAGAAAACAACAACTAATTTGTGGATTTCAATTTGTACAGACTGTTCGAGCAGTTCCTAAAAATCGAAATTCGCACAATTAGGAGTTGAAAGGCTTGATAATTAGAGTCAACGTAAAGTATACCCACATAGGTACGAGTATACACAGGAATCTACATTACTGCGAGTGCGACAGCAGACTTTCAATGAGTTTCTAAGATAATCATATGTATTCTCATGTAACTGATATAGTATTTTTACGGGGTTAAAGACCTTTAAATCCAAACCTAACTTAACAAAAATACACGGATTGGTTATATTTAGTAAAACTATTAGGCTATTTAGTCACACAATGCTTCAACGAAATTTTCGAATGAATTAGTCTTCCTTTTTTATCCAAGTCTTAGAATCGTACAACGAGAATGAGATTAGCTTGTCCTTTCAAATCGGAATACGACTAGAAGATATATCCGAGCTGGCACAAAAGAATTGGCGGCCATCTTTGACGCCGTTCCCGCCAAAACGTTCGAAAATCGAACATCACTCTAGGGACGCCATTGAATTTCGATTCCGAAATTTCGAACCGTTTATTACTCCTACCTTTATGTTCCATCCCCATTAGAGCGATAAATTTCTAAATATAGGTACTTTAATATTGACGCTAAGGAATTACTGGTACGTATTTTGTGCTGATTAAAAATGTATGGCGTCTGAGCACCTGGAGTTTTAAAATATTTAGAGTAATAAAATTTAAGTGCACGAATTAATTTTAAATACAATCACTTTATTCTCGTTGATTAAAATTGTTATCGAAAATGTTTAGTCGTAAGATTCATATTTAGATGACAAAAACACCATGCCATGATTAATTAGAAAGGACATTTTGTATACGATAAATTAATGATCGATCGCCAAAATCAAGATAAACACAAATCGTGTTTTTAATACCAATTTCTGTTCGCGCTCTTTGAATTTAGTAAGTAGGATTACAACCTTGTCGTCCCTGTAGTTCCGGGATCAGAATAGGGCTACGGTATCCTCTGCCTGTTGTAAGAGGCGACTAAAAGGGGCTTCCGAGGTTGCGGGCGGCTAGAGTGGAAGCTTGAACGGACGTGGTATGGCGGTATGTGTGATCGCATATGGTCGTAAGGACTAGACGAAGCGGTGGACCCAGCCCATCTCGGAGAAGCCCGATGGGGCAACACGCTTAGAGGATTCCGGTTGGGTTCCTTTGGAGATCCCGGGGTCCTCTTTATAGCGCCGAGGACGGCCACCGAGGGTGTTTAGTGCGACAAAAATCCCACATAACTCTGCGTCGCTCCCACGGCGTCAGGTACCTTTCGAAGGTTTCCCTATGGTAAGTGATTACTGTCGGTGCCGCTGTGGTCACTGACGTCTGTGCTCAACTTCAAATAGAAAGTGTTCTATCTAAGTTCAATCAAAAATGCGTTGCTACTGCGAGGAATAAGATGGTCACCTTATTGAAAGTGAGCCGGCATCTTCATCCCGCTGAAATGCAAGATCTGCTTCAGTCTAGAAATAAGAATAGAAGTGTACCTTTCTCGATGGAAGTACCTGCTCGTATCCTAAACATAAAATACATATTTCTTACAGATATACATATTCCCTCAATGACTTTATTAAGAACAATTAAAAAACAACAATCTACCATCAAATCGCTTGTAAAAAATATTTCCGATAACGCCTATCCTCATATACCGGTAATAGGTAATATTAACTAAAATTAAAACGTGGTAATTCAAGCAATCAGTTCAACATTCCTGCCTCGTGTTACGGTCGCGTGTCGGGACCGAATAAAAAATGTACAGGCAAATTTGATACCGTAACTACTTCTGATATCTTCGTCCAAATCGGCTTAGTGGACGGGTTTTACACGAATATTTTGATAAGATATAATGTGGAACTCTTGGTGATTTTATTCCAGGAACTATCGTCATCTTATTGCTTATCACTACATAGTATAAAACAAAGTCGCTTCTTGCTGTCTGTCCCTATGTATGCTTAGATCTATAAAACTACGCTACGGATTTTAATGCAATATTCAGTATTAGATAAAGAGAATCAAAATGAAGGTTTTTATGTATAATACATGCATAATATAGCAGAGGAACGCTGATAATTTTAGATTTTTGACTTTTAGGCGAAACAAAGTTCGCCGGTTCAACTAGTTAATATTATACGCGAAAGTTTTTAAGGATGTATTTTTAGTCTTTTACGCAAAACTACCGTTCGGATTTCGCTAAGAACAGGTCCAGTCTTATCTGGGTTGATTAGAGATGTCCAAGATGACAGTGGTGTACCATTAAGTGGATTTCACGCTCATTTGGTATCTAAATTGAAAAAAAAACACATATTCATAATATCGAGCGGGTTGTTGTCATAATATCAAAGCGGTTGAAATTTTATTAAAAAACCTTACCAGTGTTTTTGTTTGTAAATAAAGTCTAAGATAATTCATATTTTGAAATAGACACGTAACGGCCACTTCAGTTCTAACTTGATATTACAATCCAAAACCCTCAATCTACACCCATATTTCTACCAATAGCTACCATTACTTGAAAGATATATCATTTACGAATGACCGAAGTATTTTAAACGGGTTTTCGATGACGACTGCTATTATTGGATTTTTACGTAAATTCCCCTTTGTTGAGCTCATTTGCGGGATTATGGATGGTAATGTTCTGAGGGATCCCGATTTGAACGTTGCGATAAGCTCAGAGCTTTCTGGACGCTTAATGTGTTGAGCTTTTGGCGCTTATTCCTGTACTTCGGCTGAAATAAAACCTAGAAAGGCCGGATACCTATAGAAAAATAACGATTGAATAGGGATTTTTTTGTTGTGTTTATTTATTTAGCAATTGTTTATTTATGTAATAAAAACAAAATACTACTGAATTGATCAAAAACAAAAAAAAAATACTTTTATTTTCATAGTTTACCAAATTTTTGTCGTCCTATCGCAAAATAAACGACACTAATAAAAGTAATTACGAGAATGAATTAGTTTCAAGAAGTTAACTTTAATAAAAATTTCGCTTGACTTCTTTTATTGGTAAATGTCTTATAAAAACGACAACAATTAGAAGCTACATTAATTAATTCCTTTGAAAAGGTAATAAAAAATCAATTAGTGTTTTGTGAAATCAAATTGAGCCTTTAGAACTAGGCGATTTTTTGTCATAATTAGCCTGTAGATTTTATTGGAAAGTAATCAAACTTTCATTAACGCAGACAAAAACTACACGAAAAACTTTTGTAATTACGCTCGCCAAAAAATTAAAAGCAAAACAAAATAGCGGTTCTCGTTCATTAGTGATGTGCTGCATGAATTCTACTCTATTCTTTTTTTTTGACATTAATATTATTATTATTTGAATTTTTGAAGTATTTGTAATTTTTTTTTTTCGAATTAATGCTCTGATTATTATTTTATTTCTTTGTATTATTTGCTATTGTCGTACGCTATCTGTCTTCACCTATAATTGTAATGTCACTTATGTTCTTTTATCTGTAATTTATGTTGTTTGGCCTAATTTGGTGTATATTATGTTGGTGATCATTTTTTAAATAAATAAATAAATAAATAAATAAATGAAATATATATCCGCGGATATACGGATCATTAGTCTAGATTCGCGGATACATATCTATCTTTTTACTTAGTTAAAATAGATGTCGGTGAGCTTAAAGCGATAGTTATAAAGTGGAACCTTAATATTTACCATGTCAATACTTTACTGCAGTAAATTAATCATAGGAATTAATAGAATATGCATCCGTGAAATGAGATTTTAAAGCTAATTCTAATTAATATGCTGCTTAAAATTGATTCATTAGCTCGTATTACTTAGAATTTTACACACATAACAAATAATAAAACATAACAAAAACGAATTTTGATTCGCTTAAAAATATCGGATACGGATACAATTTTTTTTCTTAGATATACGGATACGGATATTAGTCACATCACTAGCCGTCATACTCGCACATCACGAACTAAGGTACAGGTTTTGGTGTGAAAATGGGATATAATTTTGGGGAAATAATCAAAAACCGGTTTGCGTGCCCAGTGGGCATTAGTGAGCCCTACCCATCGCGGCCATGTTAATGTTGCCAGGTATAACGCTGTATGTATGTAATGAGCCGGGGAAAATTGTGTTGCCATAAAAATAATTGTGTTCTACCCCCGGTTCCGTACGCTCGATTATGGGTTAGAACACGTTGCTGTTATGGATTTAGGGTACCGCTAGAATATATTCTAGTAATTTATCGTAACAAAAAGTATACTTTTTTGTTACGATATATTAAAGATTTCTATCGCGTAGATAAGTTTTTTCGTTTTTCAGTGACTTTGTTTTTTTTTTACTAGTTGACCAGCGAACTTTGTTCCGCCTAAAAGTCAAAAATCTGAAATTATCAGTGTATCTCTACTATATTATACACAAAAACCTTCCTTTTGAATCACTTTTTCTATTAAAAAAAAAACATTTGAATCTGTAGTGTAGTTTTAAAGATCTAAGTATACATAGGGACAGACAGCGTAAAGGGAGTTTGTTTTTTAATATGTAGTGAAGTAAAAAGAAATTTAAAAATCTGACTGTACCGTCGGATATTTTCTTTTTAATCGATTTCAGAGAGGAGGCACGAGGCTCTTACTTTGACTGTGTTTTTATAGTTCGTTATTTCGTTATTGCTCCTGTAGGTTAATATTATTGTCCATCCCATTCGATACTGGTAACATGTCTGAAACACTTAACATAATCATATCTGTGTGAAAATGTTTGTTTAGTACTTTTATTTTGGTAAATAAAAATCAACACTAAACATATTTGCTACGCACATCAGACCGGCAGATGAACCATAAGTAAGCAAAATACAAGAAAGTATGTTAGCATCCCTTGTTATTAAAAAAAACAGTACATAAAAACAATTTAGGTACGTACAGCAATGAAATATCCATTATACTTTTCTTACCCTACATTATATTATATCTAAAATGGCTCTACGTCTAATAAATTGTCGAATAAACGAGCTGTGCCAATCTATTCCAATTTGAAATACAAATGTAAAGGAGTTGTTTTATCTAGAACTCTAGATCAACATGCAATACCTAATAAATAGGTATTCGGCAAGTATTTATCAAGTCTTAAACCTGTAGATTTAATTTTACCCGGTTTGTGGAGACTACTATAGAATTTATTCTCGAAACAGTTATATAATTTGTGAAAAAACTTTTAATCAATAAATTTTTATTTTATATAACAACAATATCATAGGCTATAAATAAATTTAAAATAAAAATAAAAGTATTTGTTGAGGTTGTTCTTACCATATATTATAGACACACACATAGATAAACACACAAAGACGTAGAAACAGTAGACACGTCTAATTTCATCGTTTCATATCCTTGCCTATTCGAGAATCGAACCCAAAACTCCTGCACCGCAAATTACTATAGTGATCATTATGACATGTTGAAAAATCGGTATTGGCATTAATGATCTGGGTATAAATTTCGGTGAAAGTCAACTTAAGCAGCACAAAAATTCGTTATAATAAAGTAACATTTGTTATTCCGGAATTTTATTGAAACAACGGCATTGAAATTAATGAAACATATGTAATGATAGCATTCAAATTAAAACTACAAAGTCATCATGTCAATTAATTACCACTAGGTCACCATAACATGTAACATGTATACAAATTTCAAGTCGACATTGATCATGTAGAAAATTCCAAAACAATTAAAAAACACAGGGGAATAGAACGCGGAACACGCAATGTATTTTCACATAAACTGAGACCAATAAAACCATAGAACACTGTTAAATTAGACACGGCATGGCTTGACTTAGCACGTTAAGAATTAATTAAAAGATTTAAAGTCATGCGTGTAGAACAGAAATGTATACCAGTACATAATCTATACTAATATTATAAAGAGGAAAACTTTGTATTTTTGTATGTTTGTTACGACGACCCGCGTGGCCGAGCGGTTACCATACCGGGGTAACGCGCAGTGGGTCCCGGATTCGGTTCCCGGCCAGAATGGTATGTTTATGATGAGTTTAGATTCTTGTTCTGGGTCTGGGTGTTCGTGTATTCATCTTGTGTGTCCATGGCACCCACGACACAGGAGAAAATCCTACTGTGGGGCTATGAGTGTAGAAAGCGTTTAAAGCGTTTTAATGGTACATTATCCCTGAGTACCATAGCTATTATAGTCAGCACGAACGAAGTCGCGTGGATTTTGCTAGTCTACAATAAAATTACAACTAGTCAAAGACAAATACATATTTATATGTACCTACTAGTGATATAAGAATGTAATTATTTCAACATTTGCGAAAGCTAATGTACTTACCTTACTGACATTCGCGAATGGGTATGTAGTTTTTTTCAGCTTTTGCTGTAGGATCTAAATTTGGTTACCTTTTTCTTTGATCGTCAAACTGCGTTTCAACTTCAATTTGGATAGATTTGGCGACCTTTTTTACGAACCATTGCAATTCAATATTCGCGAAACATTCGCATCACTTCTTGCGAATATCCAAAAACATATATTAATATCGATAAACTTGATAAAAGTAATATTTTTTACTTCTTTCAGATATCAGTTTTGTGAACAAACCATTCGAGTTATATCCGAGTCGATTTCGAGTGCAATTAATCTTAGTAGGGGCTACCTTAGTTCGAATTCGTTCAATTTATGGTTTTTGTAAATGGGCTGACTTTTATGTTCCTTCAAATGCTTGGTGTTTTGGTCCGAATAACCTTAGTTGTGTTCTTTACGTTATTTTAAGGTAATGTTATGTTTGTAGTTTAGTATTATTACGTGCCTGCAACCCTTTTATGTTCTAAATTTTCAGGCAGCCCGTGTTCTCTATCACGTTACTTTAATACGAATTAGGGTTTTACTTAACAAAAAGACCGGTCACTAAAAGAGTTATGCTAACTAGCTTATTTCCGTGGATCCACCCGCTTCAGACATCTTTACTATTGAAATGAAATGAAATGTCTTTATTTTGCATAGGCCTACGGAGGCACTTACATTTCACCCCTTAAGGGGCGAATTTGCAAAAATACTTTCTTAGTGCTCATGTACACTATAAAAGGAAACGTGGAGCAAAATTTTCTAATCTTTTTTTTATCTTATTGGCGGAGCAAATGAGCATGTATTCCACTTGATGGTAAGTGGTCACTGCCGCCCGTGGACACCTGTAAACAACTTCAAATAGAACATGCGTTCTATTTGAATTCAATCACAGACGCATTGCTACTCCCGAGGTCTAGGATGGTCGCCTCATATAAAAGTGTGCCGGCAACCACACCCTTTCATCGCAACGCAAAAAAATATTTAACGAACTACACTGGTTCTACCACCTGGTAAAAACTAATCTAATCGTAATTCTAATCACAGTAGTTTGAGCTGTGCCTTAATATATCAGTTAAGGCAGTTTTCCTTTCTATATAGACTACGATTAGGTTGTCTTAAATAGACATACAGGTCTACCACGGTAAATCAATGCACATTGACGTCGGTGGTGCATTTAATTACAAATGGCATCAGATCGAATAGCATTCGACTCTGTAATGAGTATAATTACCGTTTCTTGCTAGCAATTATGTTTGAATTAGATATTTGATATTAAATATTTATGGCGTATAAATTACTATAAAGTGGCATTTTATATAACTTGGTTATTACATATTCTTTACAAGTTATATAATAATTATTTTATACATACAAAAATGCAATAAGATTTTTCATAAACGCTACTCAATTGGTAACCATATGTTATTTTTTCTTACGTCCAAAATGTAAACTTTCGATGGACTCAATGTTCGGTACTACTTCAATCTTATAAAGAAATCAATCGCTATAACATTGGGGTCTACAAAACAACTACAACTTGTATCTCTGCTTGGTACAGATCCTTTTCAAGGGTTAAATCCTGTCATAATGTCGACACCCGTGGCGGAGCGGTTACCATACCGGTCTGACGCGCAATGGGACCCGGGTTGGATTCTCGGCCAGACAGGTACTTGAATGATGAGTTTAGATTCATGTTCTGGGTCTGGGTGTTTGTGTATTCCTCTTGTGTGTCCATGGTACCCACGACACAGGAGAAAATCCTAGTGTGGGGCTATGAGTGTAGAAAGCGTGTTTTTTTTTATAATGGCAAAATGCAAATTGATAACCAGTATTTTTATTTCGAAAAATCAGTACTAAACATTAACAGTCACAGTATAAACAATCAAAACTAATTCAGTGTGATTTGGTCAACCCCATAATTCCGCCCGCGGTCCTAACGACCCGTCCACCAGAATTTGCAATAACCGTAATAAATTACAAACCAATCCAACTTGGTCTAATAAGACGCTCAGGATTCCCATTGGTTTCGAATCGGGTCGGCAGAACGTAAGATTATCATTAATTTAATTGACTTTGGACATAGTTTACACATTAATTGAAATAATGTCACAGAGTTTAGAGTTCGTACGAGAGGTAAGGAATCGTGGTCAACGGTTCAAAATACCTGGTTGGTAATTGATAGTTGTGGTTATTTGGTTGTGATATTGAATATAGAACCTAATAATTGTGGTTCAATTAATTGACAATATTATTGACGTATAAAATAATTGTCTTAAAAGAAATTTCTATATTTTAAAGTAATTGAATTATTGGTTCCACAAATTTTAGATCATAATAGCGCTGGATGGCATATTTTAATAAGAGTACATTTAATACTAATATCTAAAAGAATACGGAGGTGTGATAAATACATTCTTAAAAAAATCTATTATAACACATAATTTTACATGTAAGATATTTTATGCAAATATAGAAAAATATAAAAATATACCTACTATTTGTTACAATAAATTATATAACACACTTAATATTTAAAATTTGCAGAAGCTAACCTAATCAAGAACCTTGACCTAATCAAGAAAGTTTTAAAAGACACCACAAGTTTTTACGTGTTTATTAAAAAGCAATTAAGATAAATTCCTTATACGCTTACAACGGTACAAACTTAAAACGGTAAAAACATTCCAGAAAATAACTGAACATCCATACATTTCAATATCAAAAAGCTCGTAAAAGCTCTCTTCAAGGCACAATTACGCTGTCTACGCAAAACAACCGCTCCAAACAGCGATCACGTGTAAAGCTTTCAAACGACGAAGAAACAGAAACACTCAAAAACACAATTACACTAAAATTATTCACGAAAAACTCCATCAGATGAAAAATTATGCTCCTAAAAACCATTACGACACATACTGCGGTGCATTGAAGCGAAGTGAAGTATGGGGGGCTTGAAGTGGGGGGTCGAGACGGGAAGGGGATCCAGACATAGGGGACATAATCCCGTAATTATCGGCTTAACTCTAGACGACATTCGCAGGTGGAAACTGCAAACGTACAGGTGGTAGGTATTTTAGGGTTACACGGACAAATTGTACCGACTGATAATTGATTTATGTGGCTTAGCGGTAACAGGGTTTGGTTGTTTTAGAAAAACAGCGACGGGAGGGTTAACAGGCGGATGATTGCTGACGGAAACAATTGGCTTTTTGTACACACTTTTTATTTATGTACACTGAAGTTTATTCCGTATTTAGCAGATTTTGTTTGCAGTGCATTTTATTCTATATTGAAACTGCCATTATTTTTTCGTCAGTGACTCAGTTTTGTTCATTCGATACGTATTGTTGATTTCGCTTTGAAATACTTTGTTTCAACTATGTAATGAAAGGTCGAAATTTTATTTAAAATAAATGAAAGATTCTTTTTTTAACGAATTGGGCTATTTTTAAATTTAAGGATAACGTATGGAGTATGGATTATCCTTAGGTCTTATAAAGCCTTAATTTAGTTGTGAAAAGGATCGTTCATCCACATTCAATATAAACTAGAATAAAAAAAAATTGTACATAAATTAATTAACTAACAAAAGTACATTACACTTAAGTCCAAGATCGTTGTTGACAAATTCGTTATTGCTAATAAACACATAAAAATAAGTTTTTATGACATTGCAATCAGGAAACTGTCCACCAATTCGCACTTGGCCAGCGCGGTGGGCTATGGCCTAAGACTCTCTCATTCAGAGAAGACCCGTGCCCAGCAGTGGGACAATAATGGGTTGGCACCAATCAGGAGACTTACTCTTATGCTTAATAATGCTCACGTTTTAAATGTTCATCTCTTAATATTTAACGCTTCACGCATTATAAGTAAATTTTGGTCCTACTTATCAATAGGTACCTACTCACCCGAAATATTAGAAATTCCATTAAGGATACGAAAACAAAGGGAGGTTGCCAAAACGGGGTACTTTGAAAAGCTGACCGGCTTTCCATGGCCACCGACGAAGCTAAAATCACAGATTTCCCTTATTAAACGTAAACAAAATCGGGGTAGTTCACTTGTATAGGGTACTTGAAAATTTTGGAATCAGTAGCATTTAATATAAGGCTGTTGCCACACGTGGCTTCTATACACTCGTTCATTTTGTGAATATAACGTAACTATGTTTAGGTTAATACATAGCGTAAGCAAACTCACGTTAAATTATTTATTACATAGACAAAAATCATCAAAAGTGGATAGAACTTGTATTTGAATTTTCTTTTCTTTTGTGTGGTACGTGATATGAAAGATTACAAGAGAAACTACAAGGACTTATCGGGAAATTTTGAGTTGGACTACCGTATACTATCGCTGTCCTGGGATGCTTCAGTTAATTTAACGTGAATAATAACAATGTTATTAGTATAGAACTTTGTGAGAACATGTGTTTGTTTGTTACTGCCAGGCATAAAGCTTCCGGACGAAATTCGTCGAAATTTGACACACACACAGTTTACGACATTTGTATACATATTACCACATAGAATACTCATTACAGGGGTAAACGTGACCGAAGCGCGCGAATCCGCGCGAATAACCTATCGAGATGATCAAGACCGTCCCTGTAGTTCCAAGATCCGTATAAAGCTACGGTATCCCCTGCCTGTCGTAAGAGGCGACTAAAAGTTGCTTCCGGGATTGCGGGCGGCTACAGTGGTAGCTTGAACCGTCCAGCCAGGTAATCCCGGGAAGGACGGTGGTATGTGTGGTTGCATACCGTCGTACAGATTAGACGAAGCAGCGGGCCCAGCCGCCCATCTGGGGGGAGCCCGATGGTGCAACGCGCTCAGAGGATTGCGGTTGCATTCCTTTGGAGATCCCGGAGTCCTCTTTGTAGCGCCGAGGACGGCCACCGGGGGCTTTTAGTGCGTTAAAAATCCCACATAACCCTGCGTCGCTCCCATGGTGTCGGGTACCTCTTTTCGGTTTCCCCCTCGAGAACAAAAAAAGATAATCAAGATGTCAATACAAAACACCCGTGCCTCAATCCAATGTAATAAAAATTAATAAAAATCACGTGAGTTGTATTCTCCTTAGCTACATCTATTTCATTACCAAGCATAACTATATCTTACAGAACCTATAGCATAAGACATGCTTCAGCTACGCAAGAAGGCAGAACGTGACTCCACATAAATATCTAAGGCTGCAGTGAACTAAGATTTACTTGAATAAATTTGTTTATGCTGTAAGCTAATGAATAGTTTGATTTCGCAGATTACGGTACGAATTACGGTAATTTGTCAATTTTCACGCTAAGTTTCTGATCTAGATTTGTATGTAGTAATTTAGAAACTAATATTGCAATGAATTACCTGTAATTAAATAAGGCAATAGAGATACATAGAACAGTGATAGCCTAATGGTTGAAACTTGCGCTCTCGATCGGGAGGTCCAAGGTTTAAACCCAGGCATGCGCCACTGATGGTCGCCTCATGTGAAAGTGTGCCGGCAACCACACCCTTCTATCGAAACCCAAGAATTGCTTCACGATAGAAATAGGCGTGGCGGTGGTACTTCGAACGAACTACACTGGTTCTACGACCTTTCAAGCTTTGTATCTTGTATTATAAAATAACAGTCAAAAATTACCAATTTAAGACACACTATACAATCCAGTTATTTGTCAAGGAATAAAGGTATTTGAAATGGAGATCACGATTAGAACAATACAAGGCACCTCTGGACTAATTGAATTATGACTTCGAGAAGACAATTGGAAACCGCAAGTTTTAGAGAGCTTAAGTCCAGTCGGAGTGACGCAATTTAGTTCTTAGTTAACCGTAATAGTAAACTATACAATATTGTCAAACAGGTTAATAGATAGATGGAGGAAAATGAATAGGTAGTAGGTTACATTTTTATTAGAAGAATTTTGTTTAATAATGAACCTAGTTCCTATTTTAATGCATAACGGGTACTCACGATATGCGGTTTTTGAATTCTATTCGAATTCTTTATGCCGATATTTCGACCTAGTTTATTTATTTATTTATTTTTATTTATTTACACTTTATTGCACCAATAAAAAATTGTAGTACAATAGGCGAGCTTAATGCTAAAAAGCATTCTCTACCAGCCAACCTTTAGGAAGTGCAGAAAAATTGATAGTTGCATGGATCGTGGTCACGGCGAAACTGCGGTGGCGAGGACAAATCGTTAACAAGCACTATTGACAGATTAACCTATCTACCCTTCGTCTAGTTCGTTTTTCGTACAACAACTAGGTCGAAATATCGGATTTTTTTTTTAAAGAATTAAAAAACCTCATATCGTGAGTACCCGTTAAGTATTAAAATGTGTCAATTCCGCGATAATATTAGTCTAGTTCCTATTTCTCGAATGAAGAATACTATAATACTACCCGGAGACTATCGCAAGCCATTTCCACCTCTACAGCGATCAATAAACGGCTTAAAATCACCGGTATTAATTCGTAGATTGATATTACAGAGTAGGTAAATCCGGTATTAAAATTCGATCGTCCATACGTTATCCGTACACGGGAATCGTTTTAGCCGGACTCGGTAAATTTGATTCGGTCTCGGATTATCGGATGGCTCTAGATACAATAACGGTGAATCTGTGATAAATTATAAGGTAAATTGCGGGATCTCGCTACCTTTATGGGGTATAATATGATGCCAAATATACCAGAGAAAATTTTCTTTTTTTAATCATTACATAGTATAAAACAAGTTGTTTCGCGCTGTCTGTCTCTATGTATGCTTAGATCTTTAAAACTACGCCACGGATTTTAATGCAGTTTTTTTTATTGATATAGTGATTCAAGAGGAAGGTTTTGATGTATAATAAATGCATAATATAGTAGAGGAACACTGTAAAATTTTGATTTTTAGGCGGAACGACGTTCGCCGACAGCTACTTTTCTATAAAACATCTGTCTATCGTTGTCTAAAACATGATTGTTTTAGACAACGATAGGCATGAACAGTATAGAATTAATTACTGATAATTTCCATAACTAAAGGCTCTTAAATTTCTGGGCCCAAATGACGTCACAGATCCTCATTTTTTAATTTTTAGATATTTACTACCACCAAATGTATTAAAATAGGACAGCATGACAGCAGTTGTAAGATTTCTCGTACCTGAAACAAAAAAAAACTTATATTAATATTTAGATAAATAATAAAAAAATAAGTAGGCATCTTTGACAAAACAACTTTTAACGTCTTGGTACCTATTTTATATCGAATATTTTAAGTTGTACCTGTTACGTTATCTGACAATATACATTTATTATGACATTTTATTCATTCATTTATAAACCTTGTTACAACAGAGGTAATATAATGAAAAAAGCGGACTGAAATTTTACCGAGCATTACTATCAGTAACTTTTACACGACATCGACAGTAAAATAAAACAAAACATTATAACTATTAAAACAATAAGAACAATTTCAAGAACGTTAACTAATCGTCACAATCCGTAATAACCGTTGAAATTGCTCGTCACCGATATCTAGTAAAACAAAATAGAACAAAGTCATACATTTAGAACAATAGAACAATCTAAATCGCGTGAACTAATCCGATTAACAAGCGGATATAACGAAATACACCCGAAAACCTTGCAAAACGAAATATTATTTAATTAATGGTGTTTAAAGAAACCATTAATATGGATTAGGGCGGACAATTTATTACTTTGTACATTTCTGACAAATGAAGGTCCAAGAGGCGACGGTACTTAGTATTATCATAAAAATGTGTTTTATTGCACATGAAAAATTGTTCATTTGACATGATACCACGCGCTTAATTAACAGCTTAGGAAAAATTATGAATTGTATTACGTTATTATTTGTTGGTTTAAGTTTTAATGATTGTAGGATTACCTATTTTATTATTTTTTATTCGAGGGGGAAACCTTCAAATACCCGACACCATGGGAGCGAAGCAGGGTTATGTGGGATTTTTACCGCACTAAAACCCCCCGGTGGCCGACCTCGGCGCTACAAAAAGAACTCCGCGATCTCCAAAGGAACGGAGTCCTTTGAGCGCGTTGCCCCATCGGGCTCCTCACATATGGGCACCTGGGCCCACCGCTCCGTCTGGTCTTTACGACGGTATGCGGCCACACATACCGCCATCCGTCGCGGCCTAGTAGCTCGACCCTATGAGTTGAGTATACGAATAATAATCAAATCCAAAACAGATCTAAATCCTTAAATTATTATTCTTCAGTTAAGCTTTTTGGTATCCAGTCCACAAGATGATTAAATAACGGACACTCACGCTGTCCCCTTGATGTTAACGACGTGTGTTAAATACTACTCTATACTATTCCTTTAAACTATCGCTACGAAAGTCATTTGACTTTCGTGACTTTTCGAAAATATGAGTATATTTTGTTATCTGATTGTAGTAGCAAACGAGCATGCAGTCCGCCTGATGGTAGTTGATCACTGCCGCCCATGGACATCTGTCATCAACTTCATATAGAACATACGAGTAGGTTCTATGTGAAGTCAATCAAAGATGCATTGCTACTCCCGAGGACTATGATGGTCGCCTCATATCAAGGTGTGCCGGCAACCACACCCTTCCAACGAAACGCAAGAAAAGCTTCACGCTAGGAATAGGTGTGGCGGTGGTACTTCCCCGGTAGAATTACACTGGTTCTACCACCTTGTAGTTGAAGGTAGAACCAGTGTAGGTTCTATCACCTTCAACTACACTGGTTCTACCACATTCAAATATCTTATGCTTTATCGCTGATGAAAATAAATTTAAAAATCTACAAGCCTGCTAGTTTTTTCCTCAACACCCTCATTAGTCAATCAATAGAGCGACAGTGTGTCGTCAACCCATTATTGTCCCACTGCTGGGCACGGGTCTTCTCTCAGTATGAGAGAGTTTAGGCCATAGTCCACCGCGCTGGCCAAGTGCGAATTGGTGGACTTCACACACCTCCGAGAACTTTTTTTTTTTTTTAAAAGAACTCTCGGGTGTGTAGGTTTCCTCACGATGTTTTCCTTCACCGAAAAGCAGTGATAATTAATTTATAATACGCACATGAATCAGTGGTGCGTGCCTGGGTTTGAACCCCGGACCTCCCGTTCGAGAGGGCAAGTTTCAACCATTAGGCTATCACTGCTCTATTGACAGCACGAGCGACAGTAATTGACAGATACGGTGATAGGATTCAACCAAATGTCCCCATTGTAATAGTACTAGTATTTAACATATAGCTACCGTATCTCCAGCAGATTAGACAAACGCAGTCGGTACAGGATTATTCAATTAGACACTCCGGAACTAAGCTGTGATGGAAACGCCCTTTTGATATTAAAATCCCCATGAACTAGTATATCGCATTATACACAAATATATTATACTAGCTGTACCCGCGACTTCGTCCGCGTTGCCACGCAACGCAAGCCCTCAAGGATGAATAATTTTCCCCGTTTTTTTTCACATTTTCCATTATTTCTTCGCTCCTAATAGTTGCAGCGTGATGTTATGTAGCCTAAAGCCTTCCTCGATAAATGGTCTATTCAATACAAAAATAATTTTTAAATTCGAACCAGTAGTTCCTGAGATTAGCGCGTTCAAACAAACAAACAAACTCTTCAGCTTTATATATTAGTATAGATTCATGTTAACTGTTGTAATTAAATAAAAATACAGGATTTACTTTCTAGACTGATTTCGGAAGCGATACCGGCACTCTTATTTTCTTATATAAGATGCAAACGAGCATGCCGTCCACCTGATGGTAAGTGGTCACTGCCGTCAATAAACATCTGTAAGCAACTTCATATAAAACATGGGCTCAATCTGAAGTCAATCACAGTTGCGTTGCTATTCCGAGGACTAAGATGGACGCGGTATTGTGCCGGCAACCACACCCTTCCATCGAAGCACAAGAACTGCTTCACGCTATAATCAGGTGTTGCGGTGATACCTACCCGGTCGAACCATTGTTCTACTACCTTGAATTTCTGACGATATACAGAAAACTTAGACGCTTCAACGTTCTGAGTTGAAAGGGTAGTAAGGGAGACGATCACTGTTATTTGAAGTGGTCTTCAGTGGTCAGCAACACATGTGTGGCAACTGGTAAGATTTTATTCCATGGCCATTGTATATTATCACAACAATAGGTCAAATTGCACGTTCATTTGTTACGTATTTTTTTACACATCAAATAATTAAAAAATCTCGCTGGCACATTACATAACGTAGAACAAAATTTAAAAAAAATCCAGCCACTTTTATAACATGTTTAGAAGAATAAAAAACAGTGTTTAAACACTAAAATGAGTGTAACATAAAAATAACAAAATTTTGAGCACAAAATGTTTAAGAACAGACTTTGGACATAAAATCTGAGTACAACTGTAGTATGCTAATAAAAATATTTCATCGCATGTAATCTAGTAAGACGGTAAGTTAGACGCAAATTTAGTCAAAATAATTCCTGGCCGATCCTGTTGGATGGGGTCCAGGGTTCGTTTGCATCCGGGAAATTTCATTTGGCAACGCTCTTAGATTCAATCTGGACTTACTATGTAATGGGATTCCGGTGGCCGTTTCCATAGAGCGTTTTGGAGAGCAGAATTCAGTTTATTGATTTGTACGCAAAACTAAATTATGAGATATTTGAGTATGAGGTATTGAGTATGAGATATTTTCAAGGTGGTAAAACCAGTGTAGTTCGACCGGGGAAGTACCGCCGCCACACCTATTTCTAGCGTGAAGCATTTCTTACGTTTCGATAGAAGGGTATGGTGCCGACACGCTTTCACATGAGGCGACCATCATAGCCCTCGGGAGTAGCAACGCATCTGTGATTAACTTTAGATGGAACCTATTTTCTATATGAAGTTGCTCACAGATGTTCATGGGCAGTAGTGACCACTTAACATTAGGTGGACTGTATGCATCGTTTGCTACTTCGTCAGATAAAAAAAAATACGAATTAGGCCTTCAGTGTGATATAAAAAGAGTCGAAAGCAAAAAAAATAGTACTGCAAATTGTTTGCATAATATGTTCTCAAATAAACAAGAAATATATTAAAAATTTCAAACATAGATTATTTATCGCAAACTATGCAAAAAAATATGATTTGATAATACCATCCAGATATTCCATATATCTCTGTTTCGAATATTTTGATGTTTCAGCTTTTAGCCAAATTGAAAGGTTCGATTGCCGCCTATCGGCTTAGCACACCGGTTGCCAACTCGAGGATCGTCTGGGCCAGTTTAATAACCACTTGACATAAATTTTGACTTTTCTAGTTCTAATAAACTTGTGCGCCCAGCAGTTGAGAGAGTCCATACTGACGATATAAATAATATAAACCTAGATTTTAAAAAATTCAATCACAACTTTGAGAATAAGTAATTATGTTTGTGCGTAATTAATACTATATTTAGTAAATTTTATTAAGGTTAATTAAATAACGTTAGTTCGAAAACTTTGCAACTTGTAAAAAGCGAACTAAAAATGTTCAATGAGTAACATAAAAAAAAATATCCGATTTTAATCGAATACTTTTTACTTTCGAAATGTAAAGACGTCGCATTCAATAAACAGTGCCTTTGTTCAGACTTTAAACTCCAGTGTCAAAAGAGTTTGAGAACCGCTGCCCGAAAGCTCCGAACTAGAAAGCTTTGTAGCACAGAGGATGAAAGTTGCTTTACGAGTGTTTTTGTATTGAAATTTTTATCCGATACATTTATCTTTTATTGTTATTCGGATCTCGTGTCTGTTATTTTGTTTCAATTTGCATGTATCGATGTTTATTGAAACGTTTATTTCGGCTTGTTTTACGCGATTTCACTTTGTTATTCGAGAGCTTTTTCAAAATAAGTTATCAGTTGAAACTTATTTTCTTTGCGCTTTTGAGACTTTTCTTTAGAATCTTTTCTGATGACTATTATGCTAATGGAACATATTTTTTTAAACTTCCTAGGTTAACTAGGTTATATCTGCGTTTCACTGTTATATCTGCATTTTCACAAACATTCGCATTTATAATATTAATAAGATAATATTTAAGTATATTACATTTTAAGAGATGTTTATCACTAGAAGACGAGGTTGATATTGTAAATAATAACAGGCCGTATACATTTTCGAAATTAAAAAAAAAAACGCACTAACTTTTGTAACGATTCATAGTATTCATGAGTTCTCGTATAAAAATTGCCGAAAATTATTCATAATACACATAAAAAAATTGATTCACTCATAAAAATTAAATCAAAAAATAGGTGAAAATCGTCGTCAACCCATTATTGTCCCACTGCTGGGCACGGGTCTTCTCTTAGAATGAGAGAGTTTAGGCCATAGTCCACCGCGCTGGCCAACTGCAAATTGGTGGACTATTTAGGTGAAAATAGGTACGTCAAATTACCCTTTGGCCCCTAAAAAGGACATTTTAAAATCGCTTCTGAAAAGATGCATTCAACTCATTCCGTTCATTTAAGCCGTAATTACAACGTATTAGACCGGTTAAGAGACTTTTACAGGCGACCTGGCACAACCCTTCAGTGCGGGGTTCGATGTCCGTGCGAAATAGACCGGCAAATCAACTCACCCACCCATACACGTTTACGCTACACACATGGCTCTGTTCGCGCTAATACGGATTAGATTAGAAGGATTTTATACTCTTTACACTCAGGTTTAATTAGCGGAGCGATTTTAATTAATCTTTACATATACTTCCCTACGTTTAAGATTTAATTAAAATATTATTTATGTTTTTATGCTATAAATAGGGATTTTTATTAAATTATTTATAGCATTAAATAATTTTTAAACTAATCTTCCGTAAAATGGTGACCTACAAATCAACCAATCCTAAAATTAAATTAGTAAAAATAGCGTAAATTCTGTTTAGTTTATTAGTACCTACGTTTTTTTATAATATAGCAGCAGTCCACCCAATAATCAGTAGCCACTTAGACTTTTGAAATTAACCCTAGACAAGATTAGTCTTACTTGAGATAAATAACAGGTGGTAGAAACAATGTAGTTCGACCGGGGAAGTACCACCGCCACACCTATTTCTAGTGAGATGCAGTTCTTGCGTTTCGATGGAAGGATGTGGTTGCCGGCACACTTTTAAATGAGGCGACCATGATAGTCCTCGGGAGTAGCAAAGCATGTGTCATTGGCTTCAGATAGAACCCATGTTCTGTTTGAAGTTGCTTACAGATTTCCATGAGCGGCAATGACCACTTACCATCAGGTTGCATGTTCGTTTGCTACTTCAATCAGATAAAATCAATATTTGTTACGCCCGTGGACTTAGCGCAAAATAATAAATTCGCTAAGAAAACAAATTATGTAATAATTAAATAAATATCACTACATAGTATAAAACAAAGTCGCTTCCCGCTGTCTGTCCATATGTATGCTCCATCCATCCATCCATCCGTCCATCTTTAAAACTACGCTAGGGATTTTAATGCAGTGTTTTTAATAAATAGAGTGATTCAAGAGGAAGATTTTTATGTATAATACATGCATGATATAGAGAAGGAACACTGATAATTTTTGATTTTTGAATTTTAGGCGGAAATATCTTCGCCGGGTCAATTAGTAATAAATAAATTAGTAATAAATAAATTAGTAAAAACAAAAAACCCTCTCTTAAACTGAAAAACGATAAAATAAGGTTTTCTATACGTGACAAACGTGATTATTATAATACATATTTCTAGAATGGTTGTTTGTCCCGGTCCACTTAAACGGCCCACGGTCGGACTTTATATCGTATCAGAAAATTTTATATACATATATAAGCTCGAAAAACATTACCCTCTTTCCAACGCAGTTGTCGTAATTAAAATAAATTGCGCCAGAAACCAGAAGCGCATAACTCATATACATGCTTAGAAAATTGATTACCATAAAATATTAGCGAAACGGGTTCGTCCGTCCATTATTTATCCCGTTTCGTCACTCTTATTTATAGTTCTTCATTGCAAAACGTGATATGTGATAGAAAACAAATTGTGCAATTAAATATACCACTTCGCTTAAACAAATCGAATGTCAATTGAGAAAAGACAGAAGTATAATTCATAAGAGCATTGAGAAAACGCATTTACATAATGCAACCGGAAAATCGGGTTTGTTTCTGTAAGTCATTCGTTTCGTTTCATCGTGAAGATAAATTATGAGATTAATGTGTAGTTTATTTTTATACCTTTTTATCAAAATAAATACTGAGATGTACCAGGCGGGTTAATTGTTAAAATTAAGTAATCTAATTTAAACTTTTGATATTTCTTACTTACATATACTCTTATTTTTTATTATTTTATCATGGGGAAACATTCAAAAGGTACCTGACTCCGTGGGAGCGACGCAAGGTTATGTGGGACTTTTACCGCACTAAAACCCCCCCGATGACCGGCCTCAGCGCTACAAAGAGGACTCCGGGATCTCCAAAGGAACACAACCGGAATCCTCTGAGCGCGTAGCCCCGACGAACATATGCTATTAATTAAGAATAAACATAGGTATGCGCTTTGTAAAAAATATTTATTATTATTTGTTTGTTTCAGAATGATGATTTCGACTTTACTTTAATTATTAGTGGATAATAAACTACGATACGATTAATTATCCCTAAGATGTATCGAAACTAGACGAACCCGGTTCCATTGTTCGAGCGGTACTTGGGATGAATGATGACCTGAATTTATTTGCCGCTGATTTACTGTTAAGTGTTATGTATGGTTTAGTGGATCATATACAAGGCTGCAGCAACTTGTGATTTACGGTAACACCCCTTCCCCTACCTTTCCTGTTGTAGGACACTATAGGGGTTAAAGGTAATCAACAAATGGCGGTATTTTTCGCAAATTATTCTATTATTTTTCACAAATACTCTTTTTGGAAGAAGCAGCAAGACATTGGATGGTTCAAGTTTTTTTTAATGCATATTCAATGTAATCTGTATTTAAAATGCAATTATTATATGCTAATAAACAGTCTTTTATGTAGGTAGGCACTTTTTGAAACCACATTCATTCCTAAATTAAAAAAGGTTAAAAGTACATTTTCGTTACAGCTAACGTTAAAAGAATATTAACAACATTTCGATATATATTGAATTAATATCGATATATATTCCGGCTCTAACCACTGTATTGAATTACATAAACCCCAAGTGATCTCCGCGGAGCGTCATTACTTTTCAAGTTTAGAAGAGAAGGAATCGAGATCAAAAAACATCATAAGAATTTTAATAGAGAAGACGGTTTTAAGTTAGCGCAAACGTGGAATCCAATGGTTAGTTTATGTAAATCACATAGAGTTCAAAGTTCGGTGCGTAAGGATACAGTTAGTGTTGTGTGTCGTGATATAGAAACTAAAAAGAAAAATGAACGAGACGTAGGGTAGATAGGTTAATCTACCACTAGTGCTTGTTAACGGTTTCTCCCCGCCACCGCAGTTTCGCTGTGACCACGATGCATGCAACTGGGTCGAAATAATGGCAAAAAGAATTCGAAAAGGATTCAAAAACCGCATATCGTGAGTACCCGTTAAGAATTAAAATATATTAATTTAAAATAATTATAGTGTGAACTTTATTACAGCTCACAAAATATATTTTGTAACTACCTACTTTGTAACTGTATCAAGGATTAAGTTTAAAAAAGTCCATAAACAAGCCATTTAACAGACGTAGTTACAGTACGTTGCTCCATTGAAACCCGTAATATAAGTTAATGATAGCAACTGATATATGTAGCAGTCCAACTTCGAATGAGCGATGATCGACCAAGAAGGCGGGTTGCCGTTGATTTACTACAGTTAAACCGGCCCGCATAGTTCGACGTGACACACGTTGGTACACGTTGACAAGTATTTAGCTGATTAAGTCTGAAGGAGAGTATATTTTAAAGAACATGTATGTACACCGCACCTATTTCTAGAGTGAAGCATTTTTGCGTTTCAATGAAAGGGCGTAGTTGCACACACTTGCGGCACGCTTTTATATGAGGCGACCATCATAGTCCTCGGGAATAGCAACGCATCTGAGATTAACTTGAAATACAACCCATGTTCTATTTGAAGTTACATACAGATGTCCATGGCCGGCAGTGACAACTTACAATCAGGTGGACTGCTTGGTCGTTTGCTACTACAATCAGATAAAAAAAATTATGCCTGCGATCAGAGAAATGGGATGGGTGGGAAAGGACGTTTTTCTACTGTATATAACATTTATGTTACTATTTTGATGCAAGAATCCTACAAAACGTTATATTAAATAAATTATTATAATAACATAACGTGAAAGCTGAACCACAATTAAAATAAGAGGAAATAAATCGCTTTTAAGCAGCTAGGTTGTATGTATTAATAATCAAACAATTTTTTACTTAAGCTTTACTTTGATAAGAAAAGTGTTTTTTTTATGATCTATTTTCTAACTAATTTAGATGATATAATATCTATCACAAATTTATGATTTCGTGCTATTGTGTGCAAATGATAAGTAATAATTATTCATTGAAATATCCAAAACAGTGTAAACTTTTTTTTGATACAATTTATTGTACGGTTTTCAAGCGATTAACGTCTATCATAACCTCAAAGAAAGATTCATGCTTACAAAATAAACTGATAGCCAAATATTCAAACGACATTTCTATTAACATATACGTACAATTTACGTCCCATACAAGATTTACAGATTTAATAAATTACCCCCAAAACACTACTCAAATTACACACATTAAAACAGTTCTGCTCTAAATTTAACGCTATTCATAATACGTCCCCACAACGTGATATAAACTCAACAAGATTTCCTGAATGTTCTAGATATAGCATAATAAACACTCGGTGAAACGTATAAAGTTTTTACTACCACGATAGTGGATGGCTCGTTCGCCACTCTTTACGACCGTGTGTATAACCGCCGGTCTAACTACTACTACTGACTTGGCTGACGTGAATCCGTTTAAAGCTTTATTGGAAGTCTATTTTGAATGTTTGTTTATTTTTAATGAGGTGTGCCGTAAAACCCTTAGCTACCTTTGAATCAAGAGGATTGCGATGCGTAGAAAGAATGGAAATCAATCTCACAGTACATCATAATGTAACTATTATTTTACCATTATATTTGAAATTTTAAAGATCTGTATATTTGATTAAAATATTTTGCATTTTACACATTTTTTTAAGTTGAAGTAGCAAGCGAGCATCTAGTCCATCAGAGGACACGTCACGTGATGCCGTCCATGGATATTAATAAGAAATCACTACATAGTATAACACAAAGTCGCTTCTCGCTGTCTGTCCCTATGAATGCTTATATCTTTAAATCTACGCTACAAATTTAATGCAGTTTTTTTAATAGAGTGATTCAACAGCAAGGTTTTTGTGTTTAATACATATACAATATAGCGGAAAAACACTGATAATTTTAAATGACATTAAGACGGAAGGAAGTTCCCCGGGTCAACTAGTAACGTATAAAACAAGGTTTCACAGATGCATTGACACTTCCGAGGACTAAGATCATAAAAAAAAAACATGCGTGCGTACAAAGTACACATGTCAGAAGTGAAACTTCTTTGGCGAACTAATTTATAAATCTTGTTTATATTTATACAAATCTAAAACTTTAAATTTCCAAGATTAAGAGGAAGGGAAAAAGGCGTGATACGACGTTCGCTCTGTCTCACTTTTTCTCTCAATCTTTCTCATTCGCTTGCTCCCTACTCTCACTCCACGGCTAGTTGCTCATGCTACGTTCGCCCTGGCTTACTCTCTCTCAATCGGTCTCGATCACTCTCTCTCTCTTTTCCGACACTTCCGTTGCATACCGGCGTGACGTTTCATCTGTAAAAAAATTACCCTCATGCGCCTAAAGAAGTTTCACTTCAAAAGTGAGCCGGCAACCGTCTCCTTCAACCAAAAAGGAGAAATTATTCCACGCTGAAAATAGTTGTGGTACCTCTCCGATTCAACCACATTCGTTCTCCTGTGAAAACCTTCAAACACTATTAAATAAAATTAACAAATTTAAGTTAAAATTCAATATATTACTTGCAGGATGTCAACACATTCACACGCTTACGACACTAATTATCCAAATTAATAATAAGACAATAGCTATTAGCTTATCAAACGTCTATTCAAAATCCACAGGAAGAAACGCAATTTCCCGAGCGCTGACTGGGGAGGAACAATTTATAGGATCTGCACAATGGAGGGACGCCCACCGACTTTCCTTGAATGCCGCCATTTGTTGTAACATCGCCGGAGACAAAGATTTGCTTTATGGTCGAGTGTTATTGAATAATGACTTCAATAAAGCTTCTGGGTCTGACGCCCTAAGTTTCGGTGCTTTCAGTTTTTAAACAATGAACGCACCTGGGAATGAGGTGGAGGAATGCTATAGATTAATATATGGCTTTGGTAGACTTACATGTCAAACTTACTCAGTCTTTAACTTTTTTAAGTTTGGCTTACCACCAAAGAAAAAAAAGAAAAAGAAAATCAGTTGAACGTAAAATAAACAAAATTCTTCTAAACACCCTTGCTACACTAATAGCCCCACACTAGGATTGTCGCGGGTCGTCTTTCATATTAATGTTATAAATTTAAAAGTTTGTGAAGATGTACATACGTGTGGTGTTACAACTCTTTGATACAAAGACTACAGATCTTGTTTTATTGAAATTTGGCATATAGATAGGTTATGGCCTAAATTAAGAAATGTGATAATCATTGTCGTCAACCCATTATTGTCCCACAGCTGGGCACAGGTCTACTCTCAGAATGAGAGAGTTATAGGCCATAGACCACCGCGCTGGCCAAGTGCGAATTGGTGGACTTCACACACCTCTGAGAACTTTTTTTTAAAGAACCCTCGGGTGTGTAGGTCACGATGTTTTCCTTCACCGAAGAGCAGTGGTATTTAATAATACAGAAATAATTTTAGAAAAATCCGGTGTGTGCCTGGGTTCAAACTTCGGTCCTCCCTGTAGATAAGGCAAGTTTCAACCATTAGGCTTACACTGCTCTTACTAATCATTACTATCCTGAAATTACCTTTATTAGCGTTAACGTCATTAACGTCCCACATCTCCCGGAAACAAATTCCAGAAAATAAATCAATAAAACGTAATCCCGAGCACAGAAGCACTTAAAAAGGCAACAAATCATTTTATTCCGAACAATCTGTCTCATTAGCGACTCCAAGACACAAACGAATTGCATCTTCCAGCAATTAATTCCAAATCTCCAAGATTGAACCAAGACACTGGGTAACGACCTCATTAGGGGTCGAAAGGGTCCCCCTTGATTGATTATAGAAGTTCTTTCAAATATTTGTCAAAACATTTTCCACGCCGACTGCTCTTTTAGTTCCCTTTTATTAATTGTCGGCGTATTTTTGTTTTGGCTAAGGCTGTTGCCTGTCAGAATTTGGTAATAATGAATAATTGATTACTTTAACAGTTTAGGGGTAAATGTGGATGACAGCGACGCATTTTTCGCTTTCTTAGATCAAAAGAAAACGTCGATTGACGGAAGTAGGCGGTTTAAGGAAAGAGAAAAAAGCTGTGATATAACTCTTGACTTTTTGAGTGAAGATATATATATACACATATTTTTAAGTATAAAAACCATTTTAATTTGCTATACGAATTTGTACAGAAAGCTTGGGAAATAAAACTTGAGCTAGAACACCTATGTTCTTTATATTCGGGTCACCATGTACCACTTGTCAGTAGTAGCCTCAAAACCAGAATACCCTCTGGCAATTTTCATCACAAAAATATTGAGATATCAGCCCAGATAACACGTATACAATCTGGCATGACAACAAAGGTCTAGATAACATTTCTCGAACAAAATCTAGCGAAACGTTACACTTACGCTTGAATAAATCTTTTGTCGTTCGCAAACGATCGACACCTTTCGTTATAAGTTTCTCGGCGATAGAAATAAATACGTTTTTTTCTAATCTAAACTTTTATCGCTATCGGATTCATCTGCCCGGAGTTTCAGTGATTTATAGACGGCAGGGACAGGACATGCTGTTCAGGTGTGGGAGATTTACTGCCTGGGCACCGTCCGATCGTAAGCGTTTAATCGGTTAGGGTAGGTCGGACTGAACGCGGGTAAAAATCGTGGACATAAACGCTCAATCCGCTCGTTCCCGCTTGTCGCTTGATACCAATTGTATTTTATAATATGATTTGAGCTTGGATACGTAGAATGATTAAATAATAAAATACTGGTGATACATAAAATTTGTTTTTCTCCAGAGTTAATTATGTACTCTAACCGTAGTCTTTCACTTGACAATAATAGTTACTGCCATCGAGGTCTCTGAAAAAGTTTAGCAATGGAGGTAGTAGTTGTGTTCTAAGGTTAATGAGATAATTGTACAAAATTAGGTAGTCCGTATCGGAAATGTCTTTCCTTCAGCCAAGATCATCTTTGATAATTAATCCTCAGTCGACAATACTTTTGACTACAAGTTCCAGGTTAAGTTTCAACTACAGCAACTACACGGTATTATCTTTGCATCAGTTTACAGTCATAACGTAATAAATATGCCTAAAGTTATATTCATACACGTTTCACAAATAAGGTTGAAAACATTTGCCGAAAATAGATACTATTTTGAGAAACATACGAAATGTATTTTTTGGCGATTGTGTAATATCTAATTGAGATCACAGTTATATTCTGAATCGTACGTGTTTACTGAGACATGAAAATGGAGCAGAATATATATATGAATATGTGTATATGAATGGCATTTTGAATTCGCTCTTCGAAGGTTTCTGATGTGCATGAGTTGATTCGGTTTGGAATCATCGCTTTTGGGTTTAATTTATTGTGCAATTTTACAACCTTTACATTGCATATTTAATGCGTAACGTTTCGTTTTAATAACATATACTTCAATTAAACAACACATTGATTTCCAAATAAATAATTTAAGAAAAGTATATATGTGTGTGTGTGTGTGCGTGTCTGTGTGTGGGTACATTAAATGCTATTGACAAAGGTGTAAGCGAGATAAATATGACGGTCGTTAGTACATTTTTAATTTCTTTCGTCACAATTCAATTTTCCTTTCGCTGGCGTATTTTTTCAAAACTTGTGTCTTTTGGTGTTAATTTTAGACGCGGTTCAGTACGAAAACTTTAACAAGTCTACTGACTTTTCCTTAACGCACCAAAAGAAGAGATTTAAAAAAAAATAGATTTCGCTCCCTTTGTTATAACTTTTTTTTTTTATTTGACTGAAGTAGCAAACGAGCATGCAGTCCACCTGATGTTAAGTGGTCACGGCCGCCCATGGACATCTGTAACCAACTTCATACAGAATCATCTGAAGTCAATCACACATGCGTTGCTACCCACGAGGACTGTGATGATCGCCTCATGTGAAAGTATGCCGGCAACCACACCCTTTCATCGAAACGTAAGAAATGCTTCACGCTAGAAATAGGTGTGGCGGTGGTACTTCCCCGGTCGAACTACATTGGTTCTACCACCTTGAATTACCTTTGTTATAACTGTTAATTATTTTAAATGTAACGGCTAATCCCGATGCGCCATTTTTTACTACCTATACGTATTAAGGACTTTGTATGATGAGTACCCATGACCTGTGAAACTTCAATTCCGCGTGTTTCAATTCCGCGATTTTATAAATCTAAAACTATTATTACTTTTTAGTAGTCAAATTCAAAATTCTGATAAAATTATTGCAACTGCGACCATACCCTTTGTTTCGTCGCTGAACTAAACAATTAGTCCGTGCGAGCTAGACGGCAATATGTTTAGATTTCAGATATTTCAGTGCGCTCTAAGCTTACCCCTGATTAGTTTTACCTAGCTTGTGGAAAATACTGACAAAAATGTTTTGTGCCACGCAAAATTAAGTAGGGATTACGAGTTATTCATTAGGGATGCAAGACTTTCGTTTCGAGATCCCGGAGTCCTCCTTTTCAGCGCCGAGGACGGCCACAGGGGGGGGGGGGGGGTTTAGTGCGGTAAAAATCCCACATAACCCTGCGTCGCTCCCACGGCGTCGGGTACCTTTAGAAGGTTTCCCCCTCGAAAACAAAAAAAAAGGGATGCAAGACTTATTAATGCACCCAAAACAGACAACACTTTATTAATTACTAAAACATTTCAAGACTATTTTTTTATACTTAAACCTAACGATAAGGCAGACGGGCTACCTGATGGAAAGTAGTCACCGTCGCCTACGGACACTTGCAACACCAGAGGAATTCTATTATATTCGTATTCTATAATAAATAATTAATTAACATTAGAATAATATCCTCCCATAGCAATAGGGTTTAGCCGGTAAGAGTCCGTATCCAGCTGCTACCCCGGGCATCTTGATATCCATGAGAATTACCCAAAAAGGATCATCAAAAAGAGCGGTATAATATACGTCAAGCCTTTTTTGAATATGGAAGTAGGAAACGAGCATGCAGTCTTCTGAATTTTACCTGAGGTTAGCCACAGATGCGTTGTTACCGTAGAACTAAGTTTAGTTCCTTACCACATCCTTGATATCAGAACACAGCAGTACTTAATACTGCTATTATTAATCAGAAATAGGTGTGACGATAGTACCTTCGGAGTCGAACCACAAATACTTTTACCACTTTCGTAATCGAGTCGCCTTATCGACGACCCGCGTGGCGCAGCGGTTACCATACCGGTTTGACGCGCAATGGGTCCCGGGTTCGATTCCCGGCCAGACAGGTATCTGAATGATGAGTTTAGATTCCTGTTCCTGGTCTGGGTGTTTGTGTATTCGTCTTGTGTGTGTCCATGGTACCCACGACACAGGAGAAAATCCTACAGTGGGGCTATGAGTGTAGAAAGCGTGCGTGCGTTATGAGTACGATGTATTTTGTATATATTGTATATACTTTGTATATTACTATGGGGGTTTAAAATCGGATAACGACTAAAACACGTATATTTCATACTAATAAAGACAGTTCAAATAACTATGTCAATACATCCATCAGTTATTGAACGTCAATATTAATTATACGCCAATAAAACTGGCGTATAAGGGGCGTTTTACACGAGTTTTATTAACGATGCCAAGCGCTCAGCAATTATGACGAGTGACCATTGACCCAGACTATGTGCCTCTTGACCACTTGTCTTACTACCAGCGAGATAAGATAGGCGATTGACAAACGTGTTGTTAACACAAAGAAGAAATAACAAGAACTTATGTAGGATAGAGACACAACTGCACCACATTACGCGATGTATGGGCCGGTGCAAAACTTAATTAAAACGTACAACCGCTAAAATTTTCTCTTGTGTCGTAGGTGATACAAATATGCCATAACCAGAACAAGAATCTTAACTCATCTGTATTCAGTTATACCAGATAACTAAGTCAGAATGCCTTAGATAAGTATGTCGGCGTTAATCACTACATAGTATAAAACAAAGTCGCTTCCTGCTGTCTGTCCCTATTTAGGCTTAGATCTTTAAAACTACGCTACCGATTTTAATGTAGTTTTTTTAATAGATACAGTGATTCAAGAGGAAGGTTTTTATGTGCAATATAGTAGACAAAGACTGATAATTTTAGATTTTTAGGCGGAACGAAGTTCGCCGGGTCACTAGTATGAAAATAAATCATAACAAGCAATGAAAAGTCAGTATACAATATGACTATGCCAAAGTTATTTTTTTATAGCATCTACATAGAATAAATATTTTTCTCGTTGGTAATGAGACATGTCCCTTAAAATCGGTACTAGATCCGAGTTTGGAACGAGTTTAAATAGTTTCAAAAGGGTTTTGGTTCAGTTTTCAAATCGCACTTAGATAAAGTGACTTCGGTTCCAATAACTAATTTATTTATTAGCATATAAGCAAAATAGGCAACAAGAATAAAGGTATAAACATACTTTATTCAGGCAATATCTGTAGAATTATAAGATAATTCTATATACGTCCTGGCAAAAAATAATTTTCTACATCAAATAAAAAGTCTTGTCTATGCGTGTGGTTGATATTAACAATTTGGCGTTAAGACCAAATCAAAGATACGTACGTACTACAGAAACAAAAAATTGACATCTATATTTTGAGTCTATATTCTATTGAACAGTACCTGATAAAAGTTGCAAATATAATAATACATATTATATATGTATTATTATATTTGGATGCAACTTTTTATACTTCATTTAAAATATTTTTTTACATAAACGTTTTTACGTTACGTATGTTTTTATTATATACCAATGTATAATTGTAACATTAATGAATATGATTCCCGCTATTATTTTTAAAATTACGCTGTAAATAAACAAGCTTGCAAAATTTTAGGTAAAATGTTCAGTTCTTTTTCAGTATTTCCTTAAAGCTTTATTTTCGAATGAAATAAGGTCCGTAGAGGTTTTATTGAAAGCTGAGGTGCTAATGTGTGGTACGTTTCGATACCAAAATCTGAGTGCCGTACGGTTAAGTGGACTGAAATTTATGTCTCGAACTTGTATTTGTCCCGACTTGATGCATGGTAGTCGTGTGGAAGCCCTAATAGGGTGTCCATATTTTACGGGAACACTCTGTTTTAGGAATGCTTGACAGGTACGGTGAACCGCAGATGGGAGTAACGTTGCAGAGTGGCCTTTAAGATTGTATAAATAAGGTAGAATTTCCTAACGGGAGTTTGTTAAGTATATGTACTTGAGCGTAATGTAACACTATCGTGACGGGTTTAAGCTAGCGGAAAGTGTTCGTATATACGACATTCGGTCTTATATACATGTGATTAAGCTCAAAATTTGAGTAGCGAAGCTCAGAATTTTTGGTAATAAAGCTTTTATGCCGGCGGCAACAAAGTAAAGTGAGCTTTTTGATGAAACTTGTATCAGCGAAAATGGCTTGTATATGCAATTATGCATAATATATGCAATAAGTAAATTTCGTTACTATGTATAGAGATTGTTAATTCACTCAGCTTGAATAGTTTAGACCTTTTACATTATTAAGCATTTGGTACAAGAACTTTTATGTATCATAAATAAATAAGCTACGTATTATTTTCTCTGGATACATTTTTACTACAACTACTGGGTTTTAATGTCCTGTATAATGAGACAGTATATTAAGACTGATACTAACTATACCAATTTTAAATATAAATCTTCTATTATATTCCGTATTTTTATCGTGTGCTGTGCTTCTCCCATCGCTTCATTGCTGACGTTAATTTATTCCTTAGCTCTATTTTGTAAATCTTCTAACTAAAACATACTTATTTCACCTAACCTATTTTTATATTTACCACTTTAACATTAGGTTGTCTGCAAAAATCGCTGTTTAGCGATAAGACCGCATTTTGTTTTGTTTCATTTTATTTATTAAATTGGTATGTTTCGGTTATCTATACTTTCTGGGTACAATAAGGGGTGTTATTATTATTACAAATCTGACGTTTTGAGAAAATTCTAAATGACGGGATCGCATTTCCTATCAGTATAGTATCGTAACCTGCCTTAAGCAGGTCTGCCGTATGGAGTATTTCTTGGGGGGGAGGGCGGTAAGACTGAGAGCTTGAACCGTCCAGCCAAGCGACCCCGTGTAGGACGAAGGCATGTGTGACCACATGCTGTCGTAAATACCAAGAGCCCGAAGGGAGCATCGCGCTCGGAGGGCTCTGTTTTCCATTGGAGATCCCGGAGGCCTCCACGTAGCGGTGAGGATGGCCACCGGAGGGGTTTTAGTGAGGTAAAAATCCCACATAGCCCGGCGTTGTTCCCACAGCGTCGAGTACCTTTTGAAGGTTTTCCCCTCGATAACAATAAAAAAGGTGTTCTGACTTAGTTCTTAGGTGTAGCAATGCGTCTGTGTTCAATCTTAATCTGGTTGAATAAAAATTATCCATAGGCATCACTTTTCTCAAATCAGTAACTGAATTATTTCTGTTCGAAATTCTATGTTAGGAAAATATTATATTAAATGCCTTTAAAGTGTCAATAACGCCACATATTTCTTAAAACCAAAACATGAATAATTTAAAAAACGATTTCAAAGGAGAACGTACAAAGTTTTTCCACATTTCCGTCCTGGGAACCAAAGTCGTCAATCACATTCCGTTGATTGTTTTTCCAGGGAAACCCATGAAATATTCCTTTAAATTCTAAAAACCCATTCGATTCGAAGTGTCGACAATAAAACCGGCATTCAGGTCAGCGCTGCAATACAAATGGGTGTTACTTTCCAGTATTAAAATACTAAGTCTAGAACATTAAAGTTAGTAATAGTACGAGAAAGTTGTGTTATAAATGAGATTTTTCGTGCATGTTCTCAAAACAAAATGATATGTGTTTGTTTTAATAAAGCCTATGAAGATAAAAAATGATCATTTATAATATGTTTGTTGCACTACCTTTGATAGTTTTTTATTTTAACTGACTAAGGTAGCGAACGAGCATGCAGTCCACCTGATGGTAAATGGTCACTGCCGCCCATGGTCATCTGTAATCCACTACATACAGAACATGGGTTCTGAAGTCAATCACAGATGCGTTGCTACTCCCGAGGACTAAAATGGTCGCCTCATGTGAAAGTGTGCCGGCAACCACACTCTTCTATCGAAATGCAAGAAATGCTTCACGCTAGAAATAGGTGTGGCGGTGATAATTCCCCGGTCGAAATACACTGGTTTACACTTTAATACATCTTCAATCTATACATTAATGCCATTAGGCATTAAGTTCACCCTTGTAACCCTTAGATTAAGGTGTTTCAAAACTTTAAATAAAATAAATAAATAAATTAATATGTATATATTATATTATTCATCGTTGGTTATAATGATGATGAACAACGTTGACGACTATATCATAAAACAAAAAATTACTAGGTATTAGGTACAAGTAGTTACGGTGAGATATAGATTCATTTGCTGTGTTACAAAACAGACTACCATTTGCAAGGGTTTCATTTATTGGTTTTAAACGTTTATTTTAATGTTATTTACTGCTCGTATCAATTCACTAACATATTTTACGTATAGAATTCTAAATACATAATCGTCCTAAAATTTATGAAATCGGAAAACTTATACACGCTTTTATTTATAAGCCTGAATGGAAAAGTGTGTCAGCAAATGATCAACCTTTAAAAATAGGGCGCAGGGTATGAATATGAAAGGTTTTTGTGTGAAAACTAGGGCAATTCCTCAACCTCTATCGCAAATATCATGCGAACCAAATAACTATAATTACGTATTTTTTAGTCCCTTTAATATTGAACTAATCCTATTAATATTATAAATGCGAAAGTTATAATACTAACAATAAATAGACGTAAGTTTGTGACGACGGATGTTTGTCCTTCGACACTGACTTAATCCCACTAGAAAGTGGTAGTGGTAAGTGGTTGGTGGTAACGATAATTGTGGTGGTGTTATTCGCAGGTTGTACATAGCATAGCTTTTATCGCGGGCTTTGAGCGCGGCGATCGAATCAAGACATTCCGTAACGAAAAAACCTAACACCTAACCCACTCCGCGTATCATGTAGCGCGGCCGAGCGTTCGCTTAACGTGTATGTATATAGTACGACAGCACAAAACCCGCACGGATCAAGACGAGCTGCCCGGAAATCGGACGAATATGTAAACAGCTGTTTGTAAGAAAGTATATGGTATCAAAGAAAAAAACTTGAAAAGAAAAAAATACTGCTTAAATAAGTAAATAATTATAATTGCATAAATTGATGAAAAATGTTATGCAATAGATTTACCGCGGCAGTACCCGAGTGCCGCAGTTTTTTTATCATGTTTTCATCTCTGTCTATAGTCCTCATGACTGTCTCCCATAGTTTTATTGAAATTGTATGTACTTAAAGTATGCAAGAGACGCATTGCCGTCCCTTAAGACTAAGCTGGAAGCGTTTTTTCAGACATAGGTAGAGTGGTGCTGCCGCCGAATGCAAACCACAAAGAGATTTACCTTCGTCAAATTTTATAAAAAAAAAACATGTTTACTTTTTAATAAATCAGTAAATAATTTAACAAACGTAGACAAGACTAAATCCAATTAACCTCGTTTACGAAAAGAAATATGAAAATATGTTTTTTTAAAACCCAGGTCAAGTGTTCTCCAATCACATCTATTCATTTTAGCTTTGTAATGTAGAGTTCTGACTCCAAATAAACAAACTAGCTTATTTGGCACACTCTACCGTGTTTGCTCTATCAATGTAGAGTAAGAAGGCTGCTCCAGTTTAAGGCTTTGTGGGGTAATGAATAGATTCTCGTGCGACATTCGCGTGAAAATGTTTTTATGAAGAGTTTTTTACTTGTATGTTAACTTTATTTCATTTTTGTTTTAGAAACGCATTAAAATTATATGCAATATTTCTGTCGCGACTTCGGTATTACATTTAAATAATATATTTGAGTACCGAATGAGAATGTAGCACCTGGTAGTATTTTAATGGTGGTAAAATATTATGGTGGTTACCGGGGTGGTACTGCCTTAAAATAAATTTCTAGCGATAAGCAGTTCTCCGTTTCTATAATGAAATGTCTTAATTTTGTATAAGCCTACGGGGGCACTTACAAATTGTCACTGACACTTTTTTACACTACCACCGGATCGGAACACGACCTCCTGAGAAGATCCGGCAACTCAGCGGGTTTGTATTTTTTGTTATGCTGTATTTTTTTAGATCGGAGGAGAAACTCCTAGTCCCCAAAGATTTTAACACACCTGTGAGCGACAACAGGCAACCCTTGTACTGAAATGCAAGAACATATTGGTGGTAGAACCAGTATAGTTCGACCGGGGAAGTACCACCGCCACACCTATTTCTAGCGTGAAGCATTTCTTGCTGTTCGATGGAAGGGTGTGGTTGCCGGCGTACTTTTATATGAGGCAACCATAATAGTCCTCGGGAGTGGCAACACTGGGTGTGGTGGCGGTACTTCTCTGGTCGAACTGTACTGGTTCTAATATCTAGTGGCACTATACTGGTACTACCTAGCTTCGCTCATCTGCTTCTTCAGTCGTACAAAAAGTCCCCAGTCTATAACAAGGGGCAAGACGCCCATCACTGGCGACCAGTGGAACATAAAAACCAAACAAGACATCAAACAACGTGCATGTGAATCAACTTCAGCCACTCTGATAATATCTGTAGTGTTCGCTTGACTAATTAGAACTGTACTCGCCTTATCCGCAATCTACTCTGCGTTTCCACCTTACCGCTGTTACCTTTGCGATGACGTGCCAAGGCATGAGAGGTTGCGTGGGCGTGTTATTAAACCGCCATTTTAAATCTAGCATTTTAAAACACTTTTTTATTTTTTATATATTGTTTTTTATTGGGCCCGTGTCAAAAAATCTGTAATATGTCTTTTTTTTAATAAAGGCAAGTAACATAAAGTATTCTGAGTATGAACGCCAGCCACTGTGATAATATCTGTAGTGTTCGCTTGACTAATTAGAACTGTACTCGCCTTATTCGCAATCTACTCTGCGTTTCCACCTTACCGCTGTTACCTTTGCGATGACGTGCCAAGTCATGAGAGGTTGCGTGAGCGTCATTAAACTGTAATTTTAAAACGTTTTTTTTATATATTGTTTCTTTTTTGGGGCCCGTGTCAAAAAATCTGTAATATGTCTTTTTTTAATAAAGGCAAGAAACGTAAAGTATTCTGGGTATGAACTCCAGCCACTGTGATAATATCTGTAGTGTTCGCTTGACTAATTAGAACTGTACTCGCCTTATCCGCAATCTACTCTGCGTTTCCACCTTACCGCTGTTACCTTTGCGATGACGTGCTAAGTCACAAGAGGTAGTGTGAGCGTTATTAAACTGCAATTTTAAAACACTTTTTTATTTTTACATTGTTTTTATTGTGCCCGTGTCAAAACATCTGTAATATTCATTCATTTAATTAAGGTTAATGATATTAACCTTAATTAAATGATGAAATATGTCCACCAATTCGCACTTGGCCAGCGCGGTGGACTATGGCCTAAAAACTCTCTCATTCTGAGAGAAGACCCGTGCCCAGCAGTGGGCCAATAATGGGTTGATGAGATTAATGATATTAATGCTTTGAAAATTCTAAGTAATTTTGAATTTATTTTAGTGTTTTTACGACAGATAATAGTTAATATTTAATTTAATTACTCATTTTTTCTTTCCAATAATCATGAATTTTAAATAGCCATACATTTATAGGTAATATAAATAGAGAGTAAGTAAAAGGGTAGATGGTATGTAATTTAAATAATTACCGGATAAAGTCTTCTATGGCTTCTAAGCTACACTGCTAGATTTAAAATGCAAATAGATCCGTATTCTGTTTGTAATATTTTACTGCTTTAAGATCAACTTTAAGCACTAACAACAATGCTTGCAGAAATATCATATTAAAAACCTGTTACAAAAAATTCCAAAAAATATATACCTATATAAAATCGTAATTTCAAAACAAAAATGTAAAGCTCATCACTTAAACCAAGCACCTATTTCATCTCCCCAACCAATGAAGAGACGGAAATATAGCCGACCAAGCAGTCTAGACCCCTGCCAACACATTCAATATCCCTTTTGATACTCACTTCATAAGTAATAAGGAGGGGTGGTAGGTCAAGTGGGGCTGGTCGCGGTATATCTTTGATTATCGGCGTGGATTCAAATCGGCCGGTTTTGAAACTCATCTAGTTACTCAGCATCCACGCCGTCAGAATTATGTAATGCAAGAAAAATAACTTTGTTTAAATCATAGGTACGTTACCATTTTACAGGTTACCATTTTACTGTTTAATTGCGTCAACAAAAAAAAAATAAACTGCAATTTTATTGTAATATTTTGTGATTTCTATTAGTCAAGCATGTCTAATTAAATTAAGATTTACTTAATAACTAAAAAATTAAATTAAAATATTAGTTGTAAAATAAAACAAATTAAACCATATTACAAAAATAAACTTGTTGGTAGGTCTCGATTGTCCCGAAATCCCGATTTGTCCCTTAGCTCCGATTTAAATCGAACCTGGCAACGCTAATCTACACAAGTGCTTCATCTGCACGTAAAATATCAAGTTTCAAACAAATTGGCCATCGTAAGGTAGCTTACACGGCACGGTAATGATTTCCGTACAACACCTGTATCGTTATAATGCCTAAGCTGGAACGCTTGCATTCCGCTCGAATGACAAAATTACTTCCTTCCATCCATCAGCCCTTTGAGGTCCACTACTGGACATAGGCCTCCCCTAAATGACTTTCATTTTGGGGTTTTGCCGATAGTCACCACGCCTGGCAAGCGTGTTGGTGACCGCAGTAGATGAAGGAAAACGCAAGGAGATGCTGCTACCCATCTCCCAGGTAACTATCTAACAGGTGGTAGAACCAGTGTAGTTCGACCGGGGAGGCACCACCGCCACACCTATTTCTAGCGTGGAGCATTTTTTGCGTTTCGATGGAAGGGTGTGGTTGCCGGTACACTTTTATATGAGGTGACCATCTTAGTCCTCGGGAGTAGCAACACTACTGTGATTGACTTCAGATAGAACCCATGTTCTGTATGAAGTTGATTACAGATGTCCATGGGCGGCAGTGACCACTTACCATCAGGTGGATTGCATGCTCGTTTGCTACTTCAGTGAAATAAAAAAAAAAAAAAGGTTTTTGTCGAAAGAGAATGGTACTATTCAAAACCGACACCACACGGCCAAAATTACTTACCTACACGACAATCCTTTATTTGTAGGTTTTCTGTATGTCTCAATTTTGTATGAATAATGACATAATAAAAATATTTTTATATTTGCAACTGCGTGTCTATCCATACTATCATAATCATAATCACTACATAGTATAAAACAAAATCGCTTCTCGCTGTTTGTCCCTATGTATGCTTGGATCTTTAAAACTATGCTACTGATTTAAATGCAGTTTTAATAGGTAGAGTGATTCAAGAGGAAGGTTTTATACTCATTAGATAAAACTAGATACTCATTAGATAAAAAATATTATTGTCTTCTTTAGATATGATACGATAATGTCCTCTTAAATACAGCCTTAAAATTAGGTCCTACATACAATACAGCCTTAAAACCGGTCTAACACTGCTATTAATAGACATAATGGTTTCTTTGTAATAATGCTACTGAGTAGGCATTACCGCTACACCTATCTATGTTAGCACTGCCTTATGAACCACAAAAAGTTCCACCACCCTCAAAATATATACAAAGAGAAATTTTATATGTACGTGACTTGAGCTGCATAAAATATACCCGGTCCTAAAATTGACCTAAGTTAAATGAATCATCTCTCTAAGACTTACACAAGCAAAATGAAGAGCGCTGTGGTTTAATACAATTTCCAAAATAATCGTTATATTTTTAAATATGACAACACCTTAAAATGTAGCGAACTTCGGTAATTGTGTTACTGCAGATTGGAATTCGATTACTGTCGCCATTTTCGGTGTGGCGGTGTTTCATGGAATCGATCTAGAAATTTGGTTAGTATTTTAGATTGGTGTTAATTAAACATGTATACCTTTATATTAAAAGGCTTATAATCAAAAAGACTTAAGATTTTCACTTATGGTTCTATATATACCATAATTTTGGGACCTTATTTTGCGAATTATATCATTATGATATTGAAATGGTCGCATTCCGTTAAAACTGGATGAATAATTCATAATTATTAGTACACTAACAGGGTAATGATGGATGGAAAAAGAAATTTATACACCTGGACAAATTATCATATTCCATTTATCCAGTACTCGGACATATAGTTATTGCTATTGATTCTTAATTTTACGAAAATAAAAACAATTGTATTTTTATAAGCCCATTACATCATACATAATTAATTATAATGAATCTACAACTTTTAGGTTGTGTACTTACAAACATACAAACAATTCCACATTATCACTATACATGAAGGATTTAATACGATTTATGTAGGTAACAGGGTTTAGGGACCTCATTCTTGAATGTCGCGACATTTAGAACAACATATGGCGAGGCCTTTTGTAAAGGTTTCCAATATTATCATAAAGGAAAAGGTACGAATTTGCTCCACATACATACGTTTGATAGGCGCCGTGTTTTTGTCTTGAATACATCTCTCCCTCCTCTTTGCATTGTCGTAGGAGGCGATTGAAGCTAAATTATAGGAGATCGAAATCAACCAGGGCCTTCTTAGTCTATACCCATGTGCACAAGAAAGTATGATGTACTTTCTTTAAATTGCAAAAGGACGACGACGACTTTCGTGCAACGAGAAAAGCACATAATATTTTGATATTAAATATGAGAAAGATTATTGGCCATCCGAGGCCCTGTGAGGATGGGGGCCCTGGGCACTGGCCCGAGCGCCCTTATGGTAAAGACGGCATTGGCAGCAACTTCTTCCCGCTGTGTAATACATAAATATTTTTCTATTTATTAAAAAGATAAGCTAAATCTAGCGAAATCGGCTGTTACTTTCTCGTACGCTGTTTTTCGATATAATACATAACACTGTAATTACCTCAATACTGTGCAATTTTTTGTGCTAAAAGTTTCAACATTATGTACAATAGACCTAAGTAAAATAAATAATAATTTATGAATACAGTGCAATGAAAAATATTTCAATATCATACATACTTGACTTGTAAAATTAAAGACCGATGAAATGGAATCCCACTTCAGTGCAGAAATCCAAAGTAATTTTTCTAGTCTAGAAATTTAAAATACTAAAAAGAGAGCCACTCAACCGCTCACAAAATTCAAGTTCATTAGACTACAATAAAGCTAAAAATTGTAGCAATTTAGCTTAAAGCTTTCGGCATTAAGCTCACAATGGAGAATATTATTTTTCAGAAACGCACACAAAAGCATAAAACCTCGCATTTAGAATGCATTTTTACCTTTGTAGCTTTGTAATTTGGCGGCTGAGTGGGAAAAGTTTAAAACGCTGAATCTTCGACATTCGTAAAGAATTTCTATATATCGATAAAAAAAGGTGCGATAGTTTAGATAAAACTGACTTATTCTAGATTATAAAGATAGCTAGTCTTTGCTGAGTTCGTCTCGTTTTAGTAAAAAAATGTAGTAATGTTAGAATCTCAAACCAATAAAAAAAATCTCATAGTCTCTAAGTCTATTCTCATCATAGTTTAAGTTAAAAAAACACACTGTCCAGCAGTGGGACAGTAAATGTTTATTATAATCGTAAAAGAGGTGCCGACGGAGAGAAACGCCTTCAAATTTCAAAACTTTGGAAATCTCACAAAAACAACTTACAACCTTCTATTTTCCTAAACCAAGTAATTAACTCTTAAGATAATATCTCATAAATATTAATTAAATAAGCTCTTTAACCTTTAATGTAAAAATGTGATATCATTAAAATATAAGTATCACGTTTATACAGAATTTGATCTGAAGCTGCACTAATTACTGCACAACACTTGCACCACCGACACAGATGCGCGATAAAATATATGCTCGCGTTCCAACCATCCATCAGCCTTTCGAAGTCCACTGCTGATATTAGACAGCTTTAGATTTTGCAGGTGGTAGAACCATTGTAGTTCGACCGGGGAAGTACCACCGTCACACTTATTTCTAACGTGAATCATTTTGCGTTTCGATAGAAGGGTGTGGTTGCCGGCACACTTTTACATGAGGCGACCATCATAGTCCTCAGGGGTAGCAACGCATCTGTGATTGACTTCAGATAGAACTCATGTTCTATATGAAGTTGCTTACAGAGGAAAAAAGACATGATTTTAGTCTATTTCATGTTCATCTTAAGACTCACCCATCGAATAAGGTTACATTGAAGAAAATTAGAATACTTTACTGTCTCGAGTTTTTGCAAACAACCCACAGGTTTTAAATAAAGCAATTAATTCAATGATCGTACTTACCTTTTTGATATTTGCCAAGAAAAAAACTGGTTTCAATATCTGATAACGTTTTTATAATAGTTATCTTTTTTGACGTCCTCCTAACGTTGTTGGGAGGACGTCAAAAATCTCTAAAAATTCAAGAAATCCTAGCTTATTTTACACTTTTTTACCAGAGTTTAATTGGAGAAGCATTAGCTTATTTCATCCATCCATAGGCCCTTTGAGGTCCACTCCTAGACATAGGCCTTCCCTAAAAGACGCCATTCCAACCGGTCCTGAGCCTTCTGAATATATATACAGATTATCATAATTATATTATCGCATATCTTACACTCGTTTCTAGCTAGCAGTGCGACAAGTTGCTAATTACAACCATATGTAGACAATCTTTCCAAGCACGTTTCATCTTAAGTACCTTTGTAATTGCTCTTAAAAGCTAACTTAAGAAGCTGCAGGTATCTTGTACTAATTGTGACATTCTAATCTCATTTCCAATTAGTTTCATGGCATTCAGAATTTAATGTAACCTTAATTTGTTTCTGGGACTTTTAAAAAATGGTAGGTACTTTTTGGATTTTAAATTTAATCGCCTTGTTTACAATAAGTACACGTGGTACGTACATATAGCTTGATTCAAACTTGATTGTAGGTCGATTCGGTTTCGATTAGTCTTTTCGATGTCCACTGCTGAACATAAGCTTTTCGTAACGCTGTTTTTTGAAAATATAAACGCAGATAGTTATACTGGTATACTGGTAGATGCTGACGCTCATATCCTTATAATTATTTCACTAAGTCATCTCACAAGACTTCCACGGATAGGAGAAGTGCTGTTATTCAAGACAATCACCATACAGGAAGTCTAAATCTTTATAAATATGCTAAGTTGGTTGTAGTACCAGTGTCGTTCGACTGGGGAAGTACCACCGCCATTCCATTTCTAGCGTGAAGCATTTCTTGCGTTTCGATGGAAGGGTGTGGTTGCCGGTACACTTTCACATGAGGCGAAAATCATAGTCCTCGGGAGTAGCAACGCATCTGTGATTGACTTCAAATGGAACCCATGTTCTGTGTGAATTGTGTTGATTACAGACGTCCATGGGCGGCAGTGACCAGTTACCATGCACTGCATGGTCGTTTGCTACTTTAGTCAGATAAAAAAAAAATCCTTTGAAAATCAAGTACAATTACTAACGTCATGCATTTAAAAAACACATTTACCCTACATTTTACTTCATACCACGTTTACAAAGAAACTTAGCAAGTGTACAATAAGTATTTCTCGTTAACTAGCAAAAGGCGGGTCACACAAACAGAAACAAATATCATTCATCACGAAACATTAATCATACATGTGACGTATTGTATGACGTCATTATGCCGTGAACTCCAAGAAAGTTATTTAATTAAACCTCCGCTTAGTTGCTACCCTCGATACTAACCCATTTTGTTAATTCTGCCTCAGTTGTTATTAATTTCATATTTATTTTAATATAAGCCTGTATAGCTTAGCAATGCAGAATAGTATGCTCTCAGTATTTTTGGAATATAACCTGTGACTTTCAGGATGTTTGTTTTATATAGGTATATCTATATATATAAAAGCGAAAGGTCACTCACTCACTCACTCATCACGAAATCTCAGAAACTACAAGTGCTAGAGTTTCAAATTTTGCATGCGGGTTCTTTTATAGACGTAAGTGCTCACTAAGAAGGGGTTTTATGAAATTCAACCCGTAAGGGGATGAAATGTGAAAAACTTTGTGATACATTGATTTGAACGCGGGCGGAGCCGCGGGTACAGCTAGTATATTTATAAGATTGAAGTAGCAAACGTGCATGCAGTCCACCTGATGGTAAGTGACTGCCGCCCATGGACATATGTAAGCAAATTCATACAGATCATAGGGTTATATCTGAAGTAAATCACAAATGCGTCGCTACTCCCGAGGACTAAGATGGTAAATGTTACTCTCTATAAAGTGGTGTTTTGTCGTATCCATTCAAATTGGTTTAGCGTTTTCCAAGACTATAGTTAATTAACTGTAATTACAGATCTTTGCGAATCATTTAACTGGACTTACGGCATTTTACGAATTAGTTTGTACGTTTGCCACAAGAGTAAAATATGTTGAATAATCTTCCTCTCGATGTATTCTTAGACCACTATGAGTTACATTCATAGCATATTCTAAAAGACCTTTTTTTAAATGTTAGTGCTGGCTACTAACTACAATCTATCTCATTACTAGGTTTTATTATAGAAAATGCTGATGGGCAATAGTGGCCTTATCATCTGTGTCATGCCATAAAAATACCTGTAACCCGACGTCTCGTCTACCCATTATTGTCCCACAGCTGGGCACGGGTCTTCTCTCAGAAGTTTAGTTTATTCCATAGTCCACTTCGCTGGCCAAGTGTGAATTAGTGGTCTTCACACACCTCCGAGATTTTTTTAATACGCACATAATTTTAGAATAATCGTTGGTTGAATAAGCCTGGGTTTGAACCTCGGACCTCCCGATCGAGACTGCAAGTTCCAACCATTAGGCTATCACTGCTCTATATACTATCAGTAAGTAAATATTTTCTTTAGTACAATTTAATATAATACTAAAATAACTAAAAGATAAATTACCAACGTTCCACCTCAATCCGAGATTTAAGTAAACTCAAAGCCGCTGAATAGACTACTCGACAAATCTAAGACATCCAATGAAAACTAAAGGGCCGCAAATCGGTCAACTAAATTCAGATCAATGCAAGCCCAATTCGAGTTTCTAAATGAAGATTATTCGATTCGAGATTCTAGAATCAAATTTGAAATAAGAGGCTTGAATACAGAAAGATTTTAGTGGACCTTTAAGCCAAGGTTAATAGGAATTAGTGCTCATACTAATATTATAAAGGCGAAAGTTTGTAAGTGTGTATGTTTGTTACGTCTTCACGTCTAAACGGCTGGAGCGATTTTTATAAAATTTTGGTAGGGAGTTAGTTGATACTCTAGATTAACATAGAGGCTACTTTTTACAGTGGAAAAATATGATATTCCCACGGGACACATCGAATTTTTTAACGCGGGCGAAGCTGCGGGATTCAGCTAGTCTATCAATAAAACAGACTGTCTCATTACTAGGTTTTATTATAGAAAATGGTCATAGGCAATATTGCAATGCGGCTTTATCATCTGTGTCATGCCATAAAAAAAACCTAAAGCATTTTTCTATTACTATCAGTAACTAAAGACTTCTCGTTAATGCGATTTATTCTAATACTAAAATAACTAAAAGATAAATTACCAACGCTCCACCTCGATTCCAGATTTAAGTAAACTCAAAGCCACTGAATAGACTACTCGACAAATCTAAGACATCCAATGAAAACTAAAGGGCCGCAAATCGGTCAACTAAATTCAGATCAATGCAAGCCCAATTCGAGTTTCTAAATGAAGGTTATTCCATTCGAGATTCTAGATTCAAATTTGAAATAAGAGGCTTGAATACAGAAAGATTTTAGTGGACCTTTAAGGCAAGGTTAATAGGAATTAGTGCTCATACTAATATTATAAAGGCGAAAGTTTGTGAGTGTGTATGTTTGTTACTTCTTCACGTCTAAACGGTTGGAGAGATTTTCATAAAATTTTGTTAGAGAGTTAGCTGATACTCTGGATTAACATATAGGTTACTTTTTACAGTGGGAAAATATATTATTGCCACGGGACATCGAATTTTTTAACGCGGGCGATACTGCGGGGTTCAGCTAGTCTATCAATAAAACAAACTGTCTCATTACTAGGTTTCATTATAGAAAATGCTGATGGGCACTATGGCAATTTGGCCTTATCATCTGTGTCATGCCATAAAAAAAACCTCTAACCAGAAATATTTTTCTATTACCATCAGTAACTAAAGACTTCTCGTTAATGCGATTTATTCTAATACTAAAATAACTAAAAGATAAATTACCAACGCTCCACCTCAATCCGAGATTTAAGTAAACTCAAAGCCACTGAATAGACTACTCGACAAATCTAAGACATCCAATGAAAACTAAAGGGCCGCAAATCGGTCAACTAAATTCAGATCAATGCAAGCCCAATTCAAGTTTCTAAGTGAAGGTTATTCGATTCGAGATTCTAGATTCAAATTTGAAATAAGAGGCTTGAATACAGAAAGATTTTAGTGGACTTTCAAGCCAAGGTTAATAGGAATTAGTGCTGAATAACTTTTGAATGGGATTCTTCAATGAATGGATGATTTATTTGCAATAATTGCGGTTTACATTAACGTCTTATTTTTTTTTTATAATAATGAAGTAGCAAACGAGCACGCAGTCTACCTGATGGTAAGTGGTCACTCCTGCCCATCGAAATCTGTAATTAACTACATACAGAACATGGGTTCCATCTGAAGTCAATCACAGATGCGTTGCTAATCCCGAGGACTATGATGGTCGTCTCATATAAAGTGCGCCGGCAACCACACCCTTCTATCGAAACGCAAGAACTGCTTCACGCTAGAAATAGGCGTGGCGGTGGTACTTCCCCGGTCGAACTACACCGGTTCTACCACCTTCAGAGGATTCCTGGATTTCGTCTCTTAGCTGGCTTATATAACAACATATATTTAAATTTGCATTACGTACTGATACGTTCAATGCAACTTGTGGAATATACTGCTTAAAAATAGAAAAAATATTAAACTTTGTTCCGCACTGTATCAAACTAACCCCTTAACCAAGTTAGACATTGCAATTAATAAGAAATAAACAAGCATAGACCTTGCAATGATCGGTCGAATCCAAACGCAACAGCGATCCATCATGATGCTGTTTTAAGTAAGTTAGTAGTATAGTAATAACATTTTCGACCGCTTAAACCAAAGTAAAGCGTAATGCTTTAATGAACCCGGGTCATTCAAGAGGGTGGCATAAAACGTCCATTAGCAGCCAAATGCATTACCAACGACTAATTATAGGGGGTGAGTGCAGGTTTGGGGCGATTCCAGCGATTTCCCTTTGTTCAGCACTGTATCAAATAGGTGTGACTTGTAAGGGGATGCAATGATATTAATGGAGGTTAGGTATTGCGTTACGCGTTTGCGATAATCTTAGCCCTTAAAATTGTATTGCATAAACATAAAGGGTGTTTGAATACAATATATTTTTTATTAAAAAAAATCTGTGTTAAATTTAAGTTAATTTTTTTAAGTTCGTATAAATATGTAGATAGGTTAATTATTTATATTAGAGAAGAATCCAAGAGTTGTGATACTATGGACAATTTTAACAAGAAAACTTTTGACTTCAGAAAATATTTTAATATTTTCATGATTGGTTCATCGTGGGAAGATTTGCATTTAGATTTCTTATAAAATAAAAATAATGGAGACAAATGTTGCCATATTTTAAAGATGGCATTATTTTACATATTTAACTGTCTGAGTTGCCCAAGGAGTACTGCTTCGATTTTTGATTTACGGTAGAATTATAAATGCTACCCCTAAATATTAAGTAGGAATGCCACATGTCTCTGCTTCCTTACCACATCTTTTATACACAGCAATGTATAATTAAAACGTATAAAGTTAGCGGTGGCACTCGCTCGATTCAAAAATGAAGTTTTATTTTTATTTTCACAAAATATTGTATTTATTATTTTCTTCTTGCTTCTCTGCAAAGCATCTATTCTACCATAGAACCGCTATAAGAAACAGTATTAAAACTCAAATATTCCCTAATTTATATAATATATTAATTTCTCTTCAACGTGGCATAGGTACAAAAGCAAAATTCTTTAATTCTTTGGTAGGAATAGGAATATAATAAATTATTTATTTATTTATTTATTTATTTATTCAGACTTACGTCTATCATTACAGGTAGCACCCAATACGATAGCGTAGACAATTATTCATTTTTTTAAAAGGTTAACATTATTTTCTATTATTATTAAATATAACTATATATTATTGTAAGATAAAATATTAAAAACAATTATTATATATAGGAATATAAAATAATATAATAAGTAGTAGGAACTTTCATAATTCGTAAAAGAAAACACGTCACACGGGCACTCAAAGAGTTTGACGACCTACGCATTAGTCGCATGCCGCTATCGCAAGCCGCAGTACCAGGGTACCAGCCGCAAGCAGCTATCGCAAGCCGCACCAAGGTACCATAAGGGGAGCAGTTAATATTAATGGTTTAAGGGAAAACGCAGATGACGGTATCGTTACGGGAACGGAATTGAATACATTTGTAGCATTGTTATTATCGCATTATCATCGTTTTGATTCGATTGTTGGGTTTTCTATTGGGTATATGCGAAATTGTTCTTTGATAATAGCTATGTACTTGTATTTAATATGCTACATTAATATACAAACTGGTTGTTGTACAAAAATTGTCTCAAGAGGATCAAACGAATATCTTTCTGACTTCATGAGCTACCTTTTTTGAAGTGATACTTCATTATCGGGGTTGGAAAAGTGAAACTTCTTTATCAGGGTTGGAAAAAAATTTAGTGTAACATTTTTTCGTTACGCGCTATCTTTTTCTGTTACGCGCCATCTTTTTCTTATCCCTACCACGCGTGATATTAGATAGATTATTATAGATTAGATTATTAGATAAAGTTTAATAAATGCCTTTTATTAAACTTTATCTAATTTAACTTTATTTAACCAATTTCTGTAAAGTTGCATTTAGTAAATTATTTTTTGAAAAATAACGTCTAGTACACGCACACATTTTTTTTGTACCTCTCTAGTACCTACTTTAAACATCTACGAGTCTAACTGGTTCTAACAAAAAACAATCTCTTTAAACCTCGTACCCTCTGCATTCCGCGGTTGTACCCACGTTTAAAAAATATGACAAAAGTTAAAATTAAAACAATTTTAAATAGAGTATGTGGATTTTAATGAAATACTAAATGTTACCTCGAGTTTAAAGTTTTAAAATAAATTCAGAAATTTTATTTTAATTTTTATTCTCTGTATAAATATTAATTCATATGTAGTTTGAGCTAAGTTTTGAATTTTAGGTTTTAATTGGGTAAGACTGTGTCTTTAACATAAAATTGAATTTTGAACTGTGTTTGAACGCGAATGTAGTGACCATATATAAACTTTTTTTTGAGACATTGTTTTTAATTTTCAAAATTACCTCTCTATTATAATCCGCTCATAATGTGTTCATGTATGATTTCTTGTTTATTAATTTACAATTCATATCGTCCCCCACGCCGTAACAAAGTGTGAAGTTGGCACATTTACTGATCGGCTCCGAGGCTCATACATATTAATGACTGACGCACTGGGTGGCTGGTAATACCTACTTGTCTGATAAATCTCCTCCAAGAACACAATGGGCCAATCGGTGGTGCTACTAGGCTTACCTTTGCTTATCTTGTTTATTGGATCGTATGAATACTTATGCCGCTAGGAACTTAAATTGTCACATTACGTTAGAGGTGTGTAATGTGAATATTTGATACATTTTTACATTCTAAAATATTCGCGGTCAAATAGCTATATACTTTTTTATCTGACTGAAGTAACTAACGAGCATGCAGTCCACCTGATGGTAAGCTGTCACTGCCGTCCATGGACATCTGTAATCAACTACATACAGAACATGGGTTCCATCTGAAGTCAATCACAGATGCGATACTCCCGAGGACTATGATGTTCGCCTCGTGTAAAAGTGTGCCGGTGTGAAATGCTTCACACTAGAAATAGGTGTGGCGATGGTACCTCCCAGGTTAACTACACTGGTTCTACCGCCTTGAAAAGAAAAGAAAAAAAAATACTACAGAAAAGAGGGAGGTAAAAGCGTTTTTCATACAACATCTGAAGAATCCCTCTACAATCATTATACCAATAGTTATAGTAAACCAATAGAGGTAGTGTCAATGTTAAGAACGTATGAATATGTACTTTTCTTATTAACTAAGCGTAAAAAAGTTTTACATACTTTAGAGACCTGTGAAAACTATTTATTCGCATTTGGAATTAAAAAAAAATACGCTTTCTACACTCATAGCCCCACACTAGGATTTTCTCCTGTGTCGTGGTCACCATGGACACACACAAGACGAATACACCCAATACAAACACCCAGACCCAGAAAATGAATTTGAACTCATCATTCAGATACCTGTCTGGCCGGGAATCGAACCCGGGGCCCATTGCGCGTCCGACCGCTATTTTAACCGCTGCGCCAGTCGGCTCGTCAAATAGGTGTAGTTCGACCGGAGAACTATTCCAAGTCTAGAGCGAAGCATTTCTTGCGTTTCGATGAAAGGCTGTGGTTGCTGGGTCACTTTTATATGAAGCGACCATCATAGCCTTCGGGAGTAGCAACGCATGTGTGATTGACTTCAGGTAGAACTCATGTTCTATTTGAAGTTTCTTACGTCTTTTGCTAGACTTCCATGGGCGGCAGTGACCACTTACCATCAGGTGGATGCTCGTTTGCTACTTCAATAAGATAATAATAATAATAATAATAGTTAGAACCCATGTTCTATTTGAAGTTGCTTACAGATGTCCATGGGCGGCAATAACCACTTACCATCAGATGGATTGTATGCTCGTCCTCTACTTCGATCAGGTAAATAAGGGAATGACTACTCTACGACCATATATCTTTATATATATTTATATCTCTATCTTTCCATATTCCCTTACATTCATAGTACCTAGCGTAATGCTTAATCAATTTATTAGCGATTCGATTCACGAAAGTGCAATCAAAGGGAGACAGATGTAATAAAAGGACGTTGATCACAAATGTATGCTAGACGGGACCCCTGGTGCGCTTAATTACCCTAAATAAAGCAATGAAACAGTCCTTAGACCTCAAATGTATTCCTACATTCAATTACCTATATTTATACCCATTTACTTCTATTGAGGCTTTGTTTATATAAAGTTGTAACAAGCATTCAGTCCATCGGATGGTAAGTAGTTACTGTCGTCCAAAGACACCGGTAATCTATACTAAAATTATAAAGCTGAAGAGTTTGTTTGTTTGTTTGTTTGAACGCGCTAATCTCAGGAACTACTGGTTCGAATTGAAAAGTTATTTTTATATTGAATAGACCATTTATCGAGGAAGGCTTTAGGCTTTATATATTATAAACGCTAGTGAAACCGCGGGAACTGCTAGTCAACTCTATATTGAACAAATATTCGACCTGAAATCAATATAAAATGCGTTACTACTCCTTAGGACCAAGACGGCTGTCTTGTTTAAATTATCCAGCTTCACGATACAGGTATGATGGTCATACCCCCGGTCGAAATATGTTGTTTCTTCCACCTTGTTCCCTCATCAACCCATTATTGTCCCACTGCTGGGCACGGGTCTTCTCTCAAACTGAGAGAGTTTAGGCCATAGTACACCGCGCTGACCGAGTGCGAATTGGTCCACCAATTCGCACTCGGTCAGCGCGGTGTGTTCACACACCTCTGAGAACTTTTTTTTAAGAACTCTCGGGGGTGTAGATTTCCTCACGATGTTTTCCTTCACCGAAAAACAGTGATAATTAATTTCTAATATGCACATAAATCAGTGGTGCGTGCCTGGGTTTGAACCTCGGACCTCCCGATCGAGAGGGCAAGTTTCAACCATTAGGCTAATACCTTGTTCTACAACTCTACCACTTTATCAAGTTATATTAAAAAAAACATAGTTTTAATGAATACAACTTAATTATAATTTCATTACTATGTTTTAAAGGTTAGTTCTATCACCACAACAATTTCGATTTCTTGTTACAAATTACAGTATATTTTCGGACGTAAAGCTTAAACCTCGCAAAGAAAACCTATTACGTTCATATGGCAAAATAAATCTGAATTTGCATTTGCAGAAATCTGAGTCCTGAGCCACTGAAGCGAGAATTCTGCTACAATATTCAATTCGTCCTCACATTTTATATACTCGTCTTTATCGGATGTCTTCTGTCGGTTACGGGTTCCATGTGGGATATTTTGTTACTTCTCATAAATATATTTAAATGTCGCAAAATTATGTGGAAATTGAAGTCTGTCTCAGATGATCAAAGTCAAGCAACGCCGGGCGTGATCGGGAGTCGAATGGGCGACTGTTTCTTTTTATCCTATTGAAAAGCAAAGGAACTTGCAGTCCACTTGATGGTAAGTGATGCTGCCCACGGACATCTGTAAGCAACTCGATACAGGACAGGGTTTCTATATGAAGTCAATCACAGATGCGTTGTTATTCCTAAGGACTAAAATGGTTGCTTTAAATAAAAAGAGCCGGCAATTACAATATTTCATCAAAACGCAAGAAAAGCTACACGTTATAAATAAATGTAGCGTTGGTACTTCCCTGGACTGAATTTAACTCCGATTTTTTTTTATCCGAATGAAGTAGCAAAGGAGCATGCAGTCCACCTGATGTTAAGTGGTTATTGCCGCCCATGGACATCTGTAATCAACTACATACAGAACATGGGTTCCATCTGAAGTCAATCACAGATGCGTTGCTACTCCTGAGGACTATGATGGTTGCCCCTTCTATCGAAACGCAAGAACTGCTTCACGCTAAAAATAGGTGAGGCGGTGGTACTGCCCTGGTCGAATTACACTGGTTCTGCCACCTTGTGAACTTGTAACTTGTTCTTAGTAACCTGTTTCGATCCACACATCCACCAAGAATACCCATTTAAAAGGCGCGAATTACACACAAAAACACGCTTATTTTGTAGGTGAAATATAAACAAGGTTTCGGTGTACGTCATTTTAACTGAAATAAATGAGAGGTGTTCTGTGCTGAGGTCAAGGAAAATTAAAAATTTACGTGAATTATGACGATGCGACGGAGAATTGCCCCAATTTTATGTGGAAGTTCCTTTGTCGTGGTGATTTACGAGATTTTTTAGGAAATTCTCTCGCCTTTTTATGTGTTACACCGACATTTTGTCGAGGAATACAAAGTAACACAGAGGTCTTTTAATGTATGTGTAGCTGTTGGGCCTTTTAATGTCATATGAGTTTACTCAAGATTAGCAACCACTGCCGCCCATTTTTAAAAACGTTTCTTATACATATAATATTAGGGTAAATGTATCTCGTACATCTCGTATTAATTATCACTGCTTTTCGGTGAAGGGAAACATCGTGAAGAAACCTACACACCCCAGAGTTCTTAAAAAAAAACTTCTCGGAGGTGTGTTAAGTCCACTGATTCGCACGTGGCAAGCGCGGTGGACTATGGCCTAAAAAACTCTCTCATTCTGAGAGAAGACCCGTGCTCAGCAGTAGAGCCGTGCTCAGACAATAATGGGTTGTACCCCATACATATAGTAGCATTATTTTTCGTGGAATTGGTGTCTATACCTTATAGAAAATGAGACAAATTCAAAATATATTTTATCTTCACCTTACACACCCTTCTAATGCAGCAGAACTACATTCATTCTGTAAGAAACATATTATTTCAATAATAGGAAAAAAACCAGTTGGATTTGTAGCTTCAAAGTAAAATTATAAAATTTTTTCCATTGCTACCGCGCATTCGAGCCAAAAAAGGCTACCATCTTCAGTTTATCATTTTGAATTATACGCATACGGAACCGAAAAGCAATCCCGCTACAAAAACCTACCATACGACTCGGGGCAAGTCTGCCGAAAATATAATGAGTAAACTTTTCCAATTATTATAGTTGTTGTTAGAGGAGAAAAAAGCCTTAACAAGGTGGAACAACGAAGTCCTGTTTTTACTTCCAAGTTGTATTTTTGCGAATATGTCGCTGTTTGGATTGTATAAGGACATTCAAAATTGCAAATCGCAAGAGCCAGGCGTAAATTAAAAAATGCTTTTTGATTGTACCTATTTAATTAACGAAGTTAAAATAATAATAAAAATAAACGGCCATTAACCACGTGTAGTTAAAGCAACAAGTTTTCAATCCTAGGACTTTTTCTATAAAATCTTTAACTTCAATAAATTTTGAATTGTGTTTCTACTTTCTATGCGTTTCTGTATAAAATTATATCTGTACCTAATTTTAAATTGATCAATTTAGATTAGGAAGGTTTTTCATTAAGCCATATATACAAATAAAACCGAACAGACGTTTGTGCAATTAATGTTATCGCTTTTTCATTATAACTGTTCTACTTTATTTTTATGAAGTACTAAAATTACTAACTACTTAAGTTTAGTAACTTTAGCGGGATACTTAAGTTTACTAACTACTTAAGTTGCTTGTAACTTACAAAGTAACGTACGTCATACGTCACAGATTATATTGTAAAATAATATAATCTAATAAACACCTATAAAGGTGGGCCATAAGTGTGTCGCAGATATTTCTACTGTAACTGGACTATCAACCTAACCTAACCTAACCCACCCTGTATAAAAAGCTAAATCCAACTCTAAGCAATAACATGATAATACTCCTGTATTTTCAGGATTTAGGTATTCAAAGTGAAACTTTTCATCATTATGTCCTCTCAGGAACGGGTTGTAATGTATAGTAATTAATTTATTGTACGTATTGTAATGTAACTGGACAAGAGCAGAGCTACTTCTGAATGTAACTGGATTATCAAGTCTTCTGTAAATGTCCCAATTCATTCTAAAAGCTATCAAAAATGAGAAAGTCCAACTATGTTTACATTTTAAATCGTACCGTAATAAAATAAGACATCTTTAATTATTCCCCTTAAAAATAGATAACTTTTTTTAAAAGTTGGCTTTAGTTTTTAATCGGTTAAAGAAATTAATAATCTTACCTATAGGGTACGGTAAGGGTTGGTTCCTTCACACGCATTTTGCTAAAACACAAATGATTATCCCACACTAATTAAAATCGCTTGTGTACCCTACAACAGTAATTTGCATTCGAAACGAAACATTATTATAATTTGTAAATATGGCACCCCATTAAGGTTTTTCCCGTGACAGTAAGATTAATACAAATAGTAACCGGGGGAATCCACAATTTTTATTTGAAACACTTAAATTGAATTTACAAGTGAAAGGGTCGGAAGATGGGAGTGAAAAGGACAACATTATCAAATTTTGGTCGGTTGATTCGGATCATCATTCGGGTAACGGAAAAGTATCTTATGTTAACGGATTAAGGTTTATTTTAGACTGGCTGCATGGAGATTCTAGGGCTGCCAATTACTATCATTATGAACATTGTTTTATATGTAAGTATTTCAGGTTTGCGTACTACTCTTGGAGCAGTGTATTTAATGTTTCTGATGATTTTTTTTTATCTTTTTCTTCCATCCATTACTCCTATAGAACCGGCCTTCTAGTATCAGTGCGCTAAACAGTATTATCTATCGGGTGGTTAATTTGTGCATGTAATGTTGTAAGGCATACATTATTTCTTTTTTTTTCAATATATATTTACCTTCTAGTTACCTAGTTATATATTTATCTGTGACGTTTACAACACACAGCTATCATAAAAAATAATGAAATAATATTTTTCAAATTGTTTTCATTACATATATTTTTCTTTTTGACACCAAATACTACTACTTTGTGAAAAAAAAATACACTCTATTCTGTGACACTAAATTATAATAACTTGTAAAAAATATATACGAGTATTATAATCATCCTAAACGTTTTGGCAACCCTAATACAGTCTGCGAACAATTTGATTGTTAAGAAAAACACACGGGCACTACAGTCCCGGGTTGTAATACAATTAATATCAATTTGGGAGCGAGGGGGTACTTATTGTGGTACCAACTGTGGATACAGTTAAATTTGCTTTAGAATTATTTTAACGTACGACCACGGATTATACGAATTGGTGGAGTATTTGATAAAAGAGAGCTTCTATTTTAGTACATTCGAAATAATGGGACTGTAAGGAACAATTAAAGACTTACTTCACTTCGGCTAGTTATTAATTTAATTGTTTAAGAGATCTCCCTATGTCATTTTTTAATCTCGATTTTAACGCCATTATTCGCTTTATGTAACTCATGCATTCTGGTTATAATAAACAATTTATATTGAATATATGGCTAGAATTTACATTTCCAATAAAAGGTTCAAAACAATTTCATATGAATTTTTAATAATCAACGGGTACTCACGATATGCGATATGCCGTGACCACGATCCATGTAAGTGGGTCGAAATATCGGCAAAAATAATTCTTGGAGAATTCAAAAACCGTATATCGTGAGTACCCGTTGATTATTAAAATGTATCAATTCCGCGATAATACTAGTCTAAAATCATAAATATCATATGAAGTTTTACAATGTTTTAGTACAAAGTTGAAATAACGTGATAAAATAAATGTATGCTTGTAGGTGCTTGTTTTAGTTTGAATACGTCGGATAGAAAATATAACAATGACACCACTGATAACCGATGTGATAAATATAGGATTTCTATTATTTAAATAATGTTTTAAGATAACAAATAAAATCGTTTCATAATAAATGTAGACAGTGTCGCAGATTAAACTTAGTAGCCTACTACCTTTTAAAGCGAGAATCGATCGCCATATAAATAAGATACCAAAAGCAACTGATATATCAGATACTTCACAGAAACACTGTGGAGTATTTTTAACACCTACTAAACTAAAAAGAACCTAGAAAACAATTGACAAACCAAAAACAAAAAGCAAAACGTTACATTTCCAGACTTTGGCAATAATACAAAAAATGTTTCCACAATTCCGTCCCGTTAGCGACAATTTAGCGCTATTAAACTCGCTTCGTAATAAAAGACAAAAAAGCTAATACCTGCCGTGACATCGCGAAGAAATAATTAACAAAACATACAGAAATGAACCGAAAAGAAGTGTGCCGACGAAATCTAATTATTTTCGCCGCCATGACAGCGAGTTTGCCGCGCTTTCGCACATCCAAAATGGCGCTCGAATATGGCGGCGAGTGAATGGCGCGGTGTCAACACCGAACAATATTGCAGACTTGTTTGACAGAGAAACGTGAACGGTAAGCGATGTGTTTAATTTTTAATTATATTATAAAAGTTGTTTAAAGTTAAAAGCCATAAAAGTAGGTATTGACCCAATCAAAAAGTCTATTAAAAAAACTCTACACAGTTTGCTTTGCTACGTATAAACTCAAATGTGCTTAATGATGAAAATAGAAACCTGTGGTCAAAGGTCAAAAACTCCTTTCATATAACAATGCTATTGAGTTATTTTCAAAAGTAAATTCATTTTTAAGAGTTGCTAAATGCATTTTGTTGATGGTGATAATTCATAACATTAACCCTAGAGATTAAAATTCGATCATCATTCACCGCTGGACATATGCCTCCCCTAAATGGCGCTTCAACCGGTCCTGTGCCCTCTGAATCTAACGGTTTCCCGCTGTCTTCTTCAGGTCATCGGTCCACCTCGTGGACATACTTTATATATAACAGGAGTTCCCTCTGATGTCAATCAATGCGTTGTTACCCTCGAGGACTAAGATGGTCGCTACACATGATTCAATTTTGATATAGTTCGACCATAGTCGAACCATAGTCGTCTTATATATTTTTTTATTGATAGTAGCTCGTCTGTGGCTATTGTACAAAACTAATAATGTTAATTAACAAAATAGGTTGTTATTGTTTTGTATTAGCCTGTATTATGTGATGATACTGACGTAAATACATATTGAAGTAACGTTTTCCATTACTAATTTATAAATCCCAATTAATTATTTTACGATTAACTAATGCACGTCTTGCATCTAAGTCTACGTCATCAGTCAGTCATGCGTCCTCATAGATCTCAAACCCATCTTAGACATAAAGAAAGTCTAAAACTTTATCGTTACAAAATCCTCGCTCGCTCTTCTTTAATGGTGAAGCAAGTGCTTCCAATATTATGAAGCGAGGACACGAAGGTCGACAGCCACTAAGCCTTCGAGCCTTCTCTTATTTATATTTAGACAAGACGACCGCCCAGGAAATTAATTTTCATTTTTTAGCAAAACATTTTTAGTTTCGTTTTAGGTAAACTAATAATCGTACTTTATATGACTTAGGATATAATTTAGGTCGTCTGACGTGAAATAATCACTGGAAAAGCTATTTTAGTGACTAAAAGAGGGATGTTAAGTAGCGACTGCGATCTACGTATTCGGTACCAAATCAAGTGAAAAAGGAATTTCGAATCTTTGTTACTTATTTGATTAGCATCAAATGAGTAGGTATGCAATTATCTCGGTATAGTTAGTACCTATCTCACATAAAAATAAAGTCCGGAGATTGAAAATCGATGAGCTGCTAGTCTTCAAGCCTAAATTAGTAACTTTGACACATTTTAGGGCAGTAATAGCCTAATGGTTTAAACTTGCCCTCTCAATACAGCTTCGAGGTTCAAACTCAGGCACGCACAACTGATTTATGTGCGTATTAGAAATTAATTATCACTGCTTTTCGGCGAAGGAAAACATCGTAAAGAACAACACCCGAGAGTTCTTTAAAAGAAAAAGTTCTCAGGGGTGTGTGAAGTCCACCAAATCTCACTTGGCCAGCGCGGTGGACTATGGCCTAAAACTATATCATTCCGAGAGAAGACCCATGCCCAGCAGTGGGACAATAATGGGTTGACGATACACACATTTTATACCAACAGTGTAACATTTTAATAATTATGCATAATCTGTTCATTTCCATCAAATTGACCTTACAGTCTGTTTATAAGTGGTTACTGCTGCCCATGGACATCTGTCAGTAACTTCATATAAAACAGGGGTTTCCCCTGATGTCTGTAATTAGTGCGTTGCTACTCCCGAGGACTGAAATGGTCGCTATACATGACTTGTTCATTTTAGAAAACGTTGAAAAGTACTTAAGTAAAGTATTTCTTGCGTTTCGATGGAAGGGTGTGGTTGCCGTCACACTTTCACATGAGGCAACCATCATAGTCCTCGGGAGCAACGCATCTGTGATGGACTTCAGATGGAACCCATGTTCTGCATGAAGTCGATTACAGGTGTCTATGGGCGGCAGGGACCACTTACTATCAGGTGGACTGCATACTCGTTTGCTACAATAGTTAGATAAAAAAAAAAACATGCGTGCGTACAAAGTACACATGTCAGAAGTGAAACTTCTTTGGCGAACTAATTTATAAATCTTGTTTATATTTATACAAATCTAAAACTTTAAATTTCCAAGATTAAGAGGAAGGGAAAAAGGCGTGATACGACGTTCGCTCTGTCTCACTTTTTCTCTCAATCTTTCTCACTCGCTTGCTCCCTACTCTCACTCCACGGCTAGTTGCTCATGCTACGTTCGCCCTGTCTTACTCTCTCTCAATCGGTCTCGATCACTCTCTCTCTCTTTTCCGACACTTCCGTTGCATACCGGTGTGACGTTTCATCTGTAAAAATTTTACCCTCATGCGCCTAAAGAAGTTTCACTTCAAAAACAAAAGCCAAAGTAACATGTACAAAAGTGTTGAATTACAGGCTCAAACATACTCATATAAAGTACACGTGATACCTATCTAGGTCCAATTAGACCCTATATTTAAGCTAAAATGAAGCGATCCATACATGACGGGAACCCGATAAGGCCTAAACAAACAGAACCCTAATTAAGTGCCGGTGAGCAGTCATACACCCTTAAATACACCGATACCTAAGTTTACAGTTTACTTAGACTTCAGCCCTTTGATGTACCTTTCATTGATGGTTTAATTAGAAGGAAGCTATTCTTTGCTTTTGTTAATGATTGAAAAGCCTATATTGCCTATATTGTTATTTTTTTTATAAGATTGAAGTAGCAAACGAGCGATGGTAAGTGGTAACTGCCGCCCATGGACATCTGTAAGCAACTTCATATAGAACATAGGGTTCTGTCTGAAGTCAATTACCTACAGATGCGTTGCTACTCTCGAGGACTAAGTTGGTCGTCTCATATAAAAGTGAGCCGGCATCCACACCCTTCTATCGAAACGCAAGGAATGCGTCACGATAGAAATAGGTGTTATGTTAAATACGGACATGATTGATAAGTCATCAGCCCATTATTGTCCCACTGCTCGGCACGGGTCTTCTCTCAGAGAGTTTAGGCTATAGCCCATCGCGCTGGCCAAGTGCGAATTGGTGGACTTCACACACTTCTGAGAACTTTTTTTAAAGAACTCTGGCGTGTGTGTATTTTTACATGACTGATAAGTCTAGGAATGTTCTAAACCAAATAATATTTACAAAGAAATATTATGGATTAGTTGTTCAAGCCACGTTTCACCGGCGTTTAAAATAGACAACATTACCTTTAATTCTAATAACTTTTGATTGAGTGGAATGAATGACATAAATAGTAAATATTACCTTAAGATAAGTACTGTAATTATATTTTTCATTAAATTTATTTATTTTAGGCCGTAGCGATTGCATATATATTCATGCAAAAAGATAGAAATATACTCGTACTTATTCTCAGCCCTCCAAACTATCTTTTTAAAAATTTGCACAGGCATATGCAGACTTTTTACCATGTTGAACAGACAATAAATCAATTAATTTTAATATAAATATGATCTGGGTTTTGAATCTTGAATTGAATGGACATTTCTATTTATACAATCAGTATCTATTTAACACAGTCAAATGTTCTATTTATCAACCAACTATTCCAATCATAATATTAATTTTTAAACTTATAGCAGTGAATTAAAAAAAAACTGAACAGTAGCTTTATAAAAACACCGATTCACTATAAAACAAGTAGTGCAACCATACCACCCACATAATGAGGTATAATCCACTTGGAACATGTGTGCCGATCTGTCACACTGTGATTAATGATCCCTCCCCCAGCTATCAGATTGGAGCCAACGGGGTTCTTGATGTCGGTTTTCAAATTTCCTTAATTATAAGGCAGAAACGTTTGACACCCTAGTTCGGAGGGTTCAGGATCAAATTTTGTTCGTTATATGCATATACTTGGATAAATGTGAAAAGGCTAAAGGTAAATTGTTTGTTTACCGAAAGATAAACGAATATACTTTTAAAACTTGCACACTTGTACACAAAATCTTGACAATTCAATACATTCAGATATCGAAACAAAGTATCAATTTTACAATAAGTTTCCTAATACTATCAAGAATGCAGTATCAATAAATAATTTTAAGCAAAAATTGATTGAAGACATTTGTCAGCAACACGACACTGGCTAAAGATATATAATAATGTGAACTAATATTGTAAATTCTCATAAAAGTGAATTATGTATTAATTCTTGTGAGACATAAATATTTCTATACCCTCAAATATTACATAATTATAATATCATGACCCAAAAGTAACCAGGTAAGGGAAAGAAAAATTTCATTTAAAAAACATTTTGAGTTCTGTATATAAGTATATATAATTAAATTCAAGTAATAGGTGTTCAGCTCAATTTTGATTAATTTTAGCGTGACAAGTGTGAGAGAAAAAAAGATTTTTCTGTTAATTAAATGCAGCGTTTTTCCTAACTTAGCAAGTGATAAAATTTTGAATATATTGTGTGACAAAATTACTACCTACTGAAAATTAAAAAAGAAAAACCGTAAATGGAGTAAATGGTAAATTGCGTAATTAACTAATCTTCAAATTTTATTATGACATCTGTTAACTTCGGCCATTTTAATAATTTTAATACGTACTAGAGTTGTTTATTCCTAAGAGTGAACGGCTCTGTCAAATAAAATACGATTAGGTCTGTAATATTAATAGTTACGTGACTACCCATTCGGGATTCGGTTCAGACATCTGATACCGACTGCCGATAACGTTCCTTCATAACTAACATTTAAGGCTTAATGTTTCCACCCTATAGTATAGAGTGAGTTGACTTAGGTAGGAACAGGCGCATGATAAAACATCATTACTCTCGTCAACCCATTATTGTCGCTCTGCTGGGCAAAGGTCTTCTCTCAGAATGAGAGAGTTTAGGCCATATAGTCCACCGCGCTGGCCAAGTGCGAATTGGTGGACTTCACACACCTCCGAGAAGTTTTTTTTTTACATCATTACTATGTTATTTTACATAATTTATAAAACTTACGACACATTATAACTAACTACATGATGGGTTTCATCATTTATCTATTTTCGCATAGTCCTATTAAGCCTTTCTTAAGCAAACGAGCATAAGATTAGATGAAATACATTTTCATTTAATTGTAACTGGCAACCCGTAACTGGGAATCGAAATCAGCCCCAGACTCAGTTGAATGCCTCGGATAAGTATATTTTCCTTCCCAAAAGTACTACATATAGAGTAAAAACTTATATTTCAAGTTCAAACTTCAAACAGCCTCAAGGTTAGCTATTTTTTTTTTTGTTTTAATAGCAAATATCGTAATTGTGCAAGAATAAATTCCGAATTAGCTGAAATGTGGTGCCATTTCTCGTGATACAGATACGATCCTCTACCCGTGAAAGCAGTAGAGGCGATTGACGGACAAAATATAGGAGATAAGCAGCACTCTTTGTCTTCATGTGTAACATAACACTTACTGCGTTCACCAACACGATTGCCAAGCGCGGGAACTACTGGCAAAAAGGCCAAGAAGCCATTAAGAGAAGGCTCTGAAACATAATATATTACAAAACCAAGATACTCCTAACCAGCTATATCCTAACAAAGTATTGGCAGCACGGCACTCTATACTAATTATTACTCCGGGGTTCCCCTACAGATTTGCAATCAGGGTTGCCATCGCCGAAAATTGCCTTGATTTATGCGTCTGTGCAGTTTTACTGTAACGAGTTTAGGCGAGTGATCAACTGTAATTACACATGGTGGTGGATGTATCAAATGTCGTTTTAAATGGGAGTTCCGAACTATAGGGTTGGCTGGCTATGGTGGGGGAAATGGGGAAAGTTGGTGCCGGTTTTACGGATTGATTTTGTTACTTATTTGACTGTTTAAATACGTATTTAACTTTATATTTTGTACGTCTTATTAATATTTTAAACTGAGTTTGTGTATACTGATCCATTCAAATGTTTTGTAACTTTATCATGAATATATAATATAATATATAAAATTCGATTGGGGTGAAATTTGGCATATATTTAGTTTATGGCCCAGATCAGCTATACTCTAAGTGTGTTCCGCGGAACCCTAGGGTTCCGTGATACCACTGTCGGGGTTCCGCAAGAATTTAGAAAAAAAGTTTCATACCTAGTTCATTTCATACTAGTTTGATTTTTTATTTTTTCATGTTTTCTATTATTGTCCTTGCCAAGTGGTGAAGTACACAATAATTAGTAACTGTTACATTGTACTTTTATTATGCTGATTAATAAAAAAAACACTTATAAATCCCATTAAGTGTAAATCCCATTATAGTCCCATTAAGTATTTTGCTTCCTAAAAGAGTTCCATCATTCAAAAAGTTTGAGAACCACTGGCCTAGATTAACATATAGGATGCTTTTTACTATAGTTAACCTGACCAAAGCAGATGGAGGCGCAGAAAAAAACACATTGGCAGTGGAAATAGATATTACAAGATAACAACAATGTAAACTATTATAATTACTTACGTGTTTGCTTTAGTAAATGTGGTTGTATTTTTTAACTATGCCAAGTATTTCCAGTGTACCCATTAGCGATGAACAAGATCAGAAGAAACATACCTGAAACAAATTAAAAAAAAATATTAGTTCAATTATTTAAACAAAGAAGTAACATAAAAAGTTCCGTAGTTCATATGAATAGATATCAATGCTAAGCAATGTGGGACGCGGTAGAGAAATATATAATTATATAATATATAAGTTATAGGTGTTTGTCAGTGGTTAAGCACGCTTGCGAGCTTTGGAAGATACCTGAAGTAGTCAAGCGCGATTGGATAAAATTCGGTAAACTTACCAACGTATATTTTGGTTACACACACACACACACACACACACTCCCACACTACGATTTTCTCCTGTGTCGTGGGTACCATTGACACACACAAGACGAAATCACAAACACCCAGACCCAGAACATGAATCTAAACTCATTAGATAGATACCTGGCCGGGAATCGAACCCGGGTCCCATTGTGCCAGACAGTTGTGATAACCGCTCCGCCACGCAGGTCGTTACGCCAAGCGGTCCTATAAAACTCTTTTTGACTCGATGTAGAGAATAATATCCCCACAGACAAATAAAAAACAAAGTAAATAAAATAAACTTGATAATGGATTCATTTTAATAAAAAATAATTATGTTTTTTCATAGCAGTGGACCATAAAAATTTTTTAAGCAAAATCCCAGGCGTATTTTTTATTTATTACATCCTTCTATATATTTTTTCAAAAATCATAACATATAAACATCGTCCGACCGCATTCGCCACAATCAAATAGAAAAAAAAAACAAACGTAACAGGAATAAAACGTAACAAAATGGCGTCGTTTCCGGCCGGATACCGGATATTGGAGAGGCATCGAATATTCTATTTTATCTACGTTTAATTATCTTTGGCAAGTTTCGCGCCATCGCCCAAGCTTTAATATTCCTATGATACTTTTTACTTTTTATGAAATGTAACTGTCCATTCATGTTTTTCAAATTCAGATTTTCGCTTCCTTTTTAGCTTTTATGGTATAGAAGTAGCAAGCAAGTGTGTAGTCCACCTATGATGAGACGGGACCTCTAACCCGGACTCCCTCCTAGCCTCTAGGATACTAGCCTTGTCAGGGTAGGAGAGGAGGGGGGGGGGGGGGGTTAAAGAATATTCAAGTTACGAAGGCCTCCTCTTTACCCGGGCAGATGCTCAAGGAGGTTTAACACTCGTTACAATAAAATTGCTTCACTATCCTATTTCACTAATGACAACATATATTATAACAATGATATTCAAATTCATAATTAAATTAAAATACAATAATGATAATGACACAAACAAACAGTTATAAGAATGAACAAAAATAATGATAATAATATTTCTAAAAGAAAATTCTCAACGTAATTCGGAGCAATAATAACAATAAAATAAATGTCTAAGTCAGTAAATAAAATCAAATATAAATTAAATTAAAGTATAAAAAGATAGGAGCAGTGATAGCCTAATGGTAGAGCAGTGTAAACTTGCCCTCTCGATCGGGAGGTCCGAGGTTCAAACCCAGGCACGCACCACTGATTCATGTGCGTATTATAAATTAATTATCACTGCTTTTCGGTGAAGGAAAACATCGTGAGGAAACCTACACACCCGAGAGCTCTTTAAAAAAAAAAAGTTCTCGGAGGTGTGTGAAGTCCACCAATTCGCACTTGGCCACCGCGGTGGACTATGGCCTAAAGTCTCTCATACTGAGAGAAGACCCGTGCCCAGCAATGGGACAATAATGGGTTGACGACGATAAAAAGATAAAGAGATAAGATTAGAACCTTTCCTTGGATTTGCTACATATACTTATTACCTCTGACGGCTATCCCTCTCCCTTACCTTTAAACCAATACATAGCAACGCTTAACACTGCGGTTACAAGGGAGAAATATCATAACATATTTCATATTGGATATTTGATTTAAAATGTATTGTGGGAGGATTTCTCGTTATTCGACAAATATTGAATAATTTTCCGTATTTCCAAAAATACAACGTAAACCAAAGCATTTCGGAATACAAACTGAAATTGATGGGAAGCACTCAATTTATTTATATAAAATAATGAATGCAATATCGCTCAACCAATGACTTGTTTGTAAAGTATTTTCGTTTATTTGAAATAAATTTTATACCGTTGATATAAATTTTTGGTTTATTTATGGCGGCACAACCAGACTATAGCAGACCATAATAATATGTAATATATTGTAATATGTAATATACTGGTTTAAACAACGACTATTTGATTAACCATACTTATAACTTAATCAATAAATTATTATGAAAACAAAGACTTCGTCAAACAATACTTTTAAGTCACGTGTTTTGTTTTAAAAAAAAAAACAATCTTTTTTTTTCAACTTTATTGAATACAAATTTTCATCGGCGGCAAAGACTGTACATAGATTTTCGTATACGAATACGAATAATTCGTGGACATGTAATGTGCTTAAGGAAGGACACACGTTCAAATCAAATCAAAACAAATTTCGTTTATTATGGAATGTAGGTAGCTAGGTATATGTATAGTACAGTCACAAAGATTCCTCTACATTCTCACCGCGAGCGGGCATATAATTATAAGATTTAATAGATATAAATAATAACGTTCTCTTTAAAGTAGACTACTTGTTACTTATACTTATACTTAATTTCTTCAATGAAACCTTATTCCACGCCACATTCTGAACATATTGCGCTAACCACTAAGCTACAAGCACTTCAGTTACAACTTACAAACAAAAAGACTAACAAAACCCCAAGGTCCTATTTCATGCAGATAATACCTTTAAGCCTCCCATGTAAATTTATTCACGGCTACATAGAGGCTTAAGGCACTTGCCTGATCACTTGCGATGCACTACGCGTTCCTTACAAAAAGTAATATTTGTACATAATTTTAATAATAGAACATGACTGCCATCGAATTTTATTGTATAGTAATTAAAACAAGAAAATATTCTTAATAATAATAATAATTTGTTTAATATTTGTAATATGAGTTTAAGAGACGGCTTACCTCAAAAATAACAAAAATAATTTAAACAGACTGCTTTTAATACCTTGATTCGCAAATTTCGGAAAAAAAACCTGTCACGACTTCCAGGAAATCCAACTGATGTATTTTTTTTAATAAATCGCATAATAAAATCTGTCAAAGAAGTTGTAACGCCCTCGTAATTTAATTTGTTAAATATAAATATATGTCCTGGCTGGTTGCCCGTTACGTAAGATATATTCATGCTTCCTTTGTGAGAATCATTGGCTAATACGCCTTTATACAGAAAACATAAGTAAAAATATAAAATAAAATATTGCAGCAGAAACTTCAACACACTTGATTAAAGTGAGAGATAAAATAAAACAAATAACAAGCAAACTTTGTTAGTATTTCATCGCTTGTACTCGTTACTAGTTTAAGTTAGTGCAAGTGTCTGCTGCATTTGAAGGTATGTCTTAGCGGTTACCAGTAACCACAACTCGAAGCACTACAAAGATTTATATTTTTTACCTTTTTATTAGCAGAACGGCTGTCTGCGTGCGGTTACGTTTAAAAAGTGGAAATGGTGGGAAGAACGTGTTTTATAGTCTGTGCATATAAAAATATGGCGCGAAAATGTGTTGTCAAGGATTATAGGATTAAAACGAGTACTTTTAAGCTTACGTGCGCTGAAAATTGAAACATTGACAAATGTATTTGTTTTTGAATTTTATTTGCCGTCATTTATTATTATGAAACTGAAATACAATTTTACAGGGAAATAACTTGTTAAATTTTACATATATAATAGTGATAACAACACAGATTATATATTAGTAGTACACTTCTAATCAATAGGTACAATATTATTTATTTAGAACAGAATTATTTCAGATAAATTGAGAGTATCGAGAGTATATAGAGAGAGATTAGAGAAACGTTATATGAATATTAATAATTTATAATTTCATTTATTTTGATTTTTTATTTTATTTAGCACATATATTATTAGGAAGAACGGTGGGGAAATACCAACACCATTTAAGCAATGACGGACTATACGCACGGTATAGAGCATTAGCAAACATACGTAAAAATAACGTAAAGTTAAAAAAAAACCATGACGTTTAAAAAAGGAAATTTAAAAATAAATTACTTTTATTAACGTTCCTCTAAATTTGGCGGTGAGTGTAGTTATGCCGCCTTTTTAGTTGGAACGTCTAATTCACATGAGGCGACCATAATAGTCCTCGAGAGTAGCAACGCATCTCTGATTGACTTCAGATGAAACCCATGTTCTGTATGTAGTTGATTACAGATACCCATGAGCAGCAGTGACCACTTACCATCAGGTTGACTACATTCAGACTGCAGATAACAAAATTCAGTATCACTATCTCATCTCTTATACGAACCTCAATACATTGTTTACTATTACAGATTTATCTTTAGGTGAGATTGTTGTTAAATACAGGGTAGTAATTACCCACATGAAACCCAGAGAAAGTTTAAAATTTCTTTCTTTGTTTCGAGGGTAAATAATTATTAAAGAGAACCATTTTAATTAATTTCCACAACGAGAATTCCCTTCACGAAGTACTTCAAACAACTGAAACATGACTACAAATTTTGATTACGATACCAAACAATAAAATTAATTTGTGAAGTCTAATAAAATGTGGAATAATACGATATCCGACGAAAACCGACAAATACGGCGGAACACGATATGCGTGCGGAGATTGCGAAGATATAAAAATGCAGCCAAGTTCAGAATTTATTTCTACGTATGTTTTAATGTGTAATTATTTTAATATTTTTAAACGTTTGTATGTTTAGCATTCTTTATTTCTATCTTTACTATGCCTGCAAGTAACTTTGTTTGTAACTAAAACTGAAACGCTTTCACGCCAAAATTACTTAACCGAATATCATTAAACTCTGTATACATGTTCTTAGATATGTTATAAGTAACATAGGACACTTTTTATAAAAAAAAATATATTTTGTTAGACATGATTGTTTGTGAAAAAATTAACAATCTAGAAAATTTAAAGACAATATGATATTAATGTAAAGGTACATTAATATCATATTGTCTATTGACTTTAACTCGAACGCAGCCGGGTGTAAAAGATAGTTTTAAATATATAGCTTACATCCTATTTATCTACGATGTATGTTATTATAATGGTTGTATATATAGGTATAATTATAGGATAATAACTCTACATTTCTCTCTCTTTAAAAATAATACAAACAAATGTGGCCACATTCCGCATTTCAAACATGAATGTTAGTTACGCGGAAATAATCCGCAGACGGCAGATGTAAAGCATTTCACCACGACACCTATTTAACCGATTATAAACCTTAACATAACGAACGAAAAACCAACAGACGCGCCTACACGACTTGTATCAACTATCCGAACATGTGATACTAATCTTCGGGCCATATGCGAATCGAATTGCCACATTAGCGGCAAATCTAACCGCACGAGATGAAACCACCCCAATATCTTGGTCATAGAGTTGGAAATACGAAGGTCTGAGCAAGGAAATAATTAGATATTAAACGCAGTTAATACGATTTAAGATACGGGAAACAATTTGTACATAATACATTGAGGACATTACTACGTATATTGGGGTACATTTCATTTGTATTAAGACCCTATATTAGATAGAGATGGCACGATCTTCTTTGGTGTGCAAGAAAGAGAGAGTATGACAGGAAATGAGATAGTCATTCGTTATTTAACTTTCTTTATACATCATTATCGTAAAATAAACTCGGCTTACAGTTAACAAGTACCTAGTCAATTTTATAGTGCATTAGTACCATATAATTAACTATATTGGTAATCCAAAATTAGTCACAAGATAGTAATGCATTTGTCTGATCCTCATGTAGGAGCATATCTGTCTTCGAAATATTATACTTACAATTCTTTGAGCAGTATGATTATGGACCAAGAAGTGAACAGCATGCTACTTCTTGTAGTATTTTTTAACTAAAACACCTCTTTTATACAATACTAGTTGACCCGGCGAACTTCGTCCTACCTAAAAGTCAAAAATCTAAAATTATCAGTGCTTCTCCAATATATTATACACGTATCATACATAAAATCCTTCCTCTTGAATCACTTTATCTATTAAAAAATCTGTATTATCCGTAGCGTAGTTTTAAAGATCTAAGCATACATAGGGACAGACAGCGGGAGGCGACTTTGTTGTATACTATGTAGTGATACATTCAACTGTTTCAAATTAGAAATCAAATTCAAGAATATTTTATTCAAAGTAGTACCGAATAGAATATTTGAAAGTCAATAAGAGAGCAAGTGAACAAAGAAGTCTTATATTAAACATTTAAAAAGCTTCATTATAATGTCAATTTAGGTTAATAGGGCATGTAGTGCTGGAGCAGTTTCAGATTTTTTTTATTATCTGATTAAAGTAGCAAACGAGCTTGTAGTCCTGATGGTAAGTGGCTACTGCCGCCAATGGACATCTGTGAGCAACTTCAAACAGAACGTGGGTTCTATCTGAAGTCAATCACAGATGCGTTACTACTCTTGAGGTCTATGATAGTCGCGTTATACAAAAGTTTGCCGGGAAACACACGCCATTGAAACGCAAGAAATGCTTCACGCTGGATATAGGTGTGGCGGAGGTACTACCCCGGTCGAACTACACTGGTTCTACCACCTGTAATGTCAGATACAGTTTTGCTGGTTAAATAATCACTCTCTGACCGCTTTGCTGATGTTTACTAATATTTACTGATATAATATAGTACTTACCGTATAAGTTAGGTACATTTTAATACAATATTAATAAATAACTGATCTTACCAGCCACTACAGCATGCATTAAGCATATCGCTTGAAAAATAACACAATTCTAAATGTTACTTAGACACAACACGATATGATAATAAAAATAAAGTTTATAATTATTATTATTCGTTAAACAAGTGGAGTAACTAACATGGTGGACAGAGCAAACTGAAATGTTACACTACAAATTAAATAGTAATGTCCTTATATTCATTAACATCTTATTATAATTACCAAATGATTGAGAAGACTTTTAACATGAGGGAACTTCAAAATAACGCCGTTGAAAATTATATTCTAAGGGATGTTCCGTGATCCCTGAATTACGCATTTTATCACGAAGTCGTGGCGTCGATAAGTGTAATTTAACCAGGGGGAGGTTATGTCTTAAATACCCCTTAACAACGTCTAAGGGGCGCCAACCCTTAAGCCCATCTTTATTGTTTTAGATATTGGCTCGGCGATAAAAGAAACGTTTTATAACTATGTTATAGATTTAAAATGGTTGATAACACCGTGATACGAAATCGACGTGGGAAGGCATGAGGGTGTTTTCAATTTTGTAGGGAAAGAAGTGCACTTATTGTTGTAGGGTTGAAAAGATACGGATTTAAGATATGTTATGTCGCCTCATATAAAAGTGTGCCGGCAACCACACCCTTCCATCGAAACGCAAGAAATGTTTCACGCTGGAACTTCCCCGGTCGAACTACACTGGTTCTACCACCTGCGTTTCAGAAGACATAACTCTACTGATATTATATGTTAGTATCACAAGAACATTATAGTGTCCTAATTGTATGTACCTACGCGTATATTTTTTTTAAGAAAGAAGTGGTAAACGAGAACGAAATCTATCATATGGAAAATGATCACCGTCACCCATGGAAATCTGTATCCAACTCGAAATTTAATAGAACAGGGGTTTAACAGAACCTGAATCCAAACAAAGCCACGTTACCACTCCTAAGCAAGATGTTACCTATATTTACCTGTATTCATGCTTCATTGCGATTTCACCGCTCCGTAAAATTATATATATTTTTTTACAAAAAAAATATGTCAATCCAATTTATCTTTTTTATAATTCTCATCTAATTGGGATCAGTGATTATTTATCAATATAAGTTTAAAATATTTCCAAAAGAAGCTTTTAATATTGTAATTCTTATCACCTTTTTATAATACTTTTTCGTTTGAAGACCTCTCATTCTTTATACCTTTTAGCACCTATGAGCCGTGGGGTATCCGTCTTCAATAGTGGTGCTATTGACTCCCTCTTCTCATTAATGTCGTAAAAGGCGACTATGGGACAAAATCTACAATGGTAGGAAGCAGTCTCTCTCTGTGTATTTACTGCGGTCACAAACACACATGCCAAGCGTTATATCGAGGAGTTTTTTTTTTATTTTCTGTGTAGTGATATATCTCACATTAACACATATTCTATAAAACCTTTAACCGGCTACTCATTACGGGTCAAAAATTACATTTCTTCAAACAGACGGCAAAGGCTTACCACATAAAGAGGTACCTGTACGAATGCTTAGTGTTCCCGCACTCACATCAAGTGTTTACTGGTATCCAATTCAATAGTTAGCTTTCGAAATGAAGACCTTAACGCGAGTTCAGTTCACAACATCCACTTTTCTTTTTTCATTTCTTTCATTCCTTTCAATTTGCATTTCGGATTATAGTCGGTAGACGCCTAATTTAGTGGGGGAGCTTCCTTTTGTTGGAAATTCAAATTATAACGGCCTGATTGCGAATTTAGAGGATCATCGATTGAAGCACTTTTAAGGAGGTTTTTATTACACGGCATCGACGCTTATTTGGCAGTTTCAAGTTTTTAATTCATATAGCAAACTAGAGCCTACATATCTGTTCTCACAAAACATTGATTTTAAAAAATCCGCGAAAACTAAAATGTTCAGAAGGGTATTTTGTTTTTTTTTTAATTGGGTACAACCGATTGGGGCAGACCGTCCCTCTGCTGGGCACGGGTCTTCTCTCAGAACGACAGTTTTAGGCCATAGTCCACCGCGCTGGGGTACAACCTATCATTGTCCCACCGCTGGGCACAGGTTTTCTCTCAGAATGAGAGCCACCACGCTGGCTAAGTGCGAATTGGTGGACTTCACACACCTCTGAGAACATTTTTTTAAAGAACTCTCGGGTGTGTAGGTTTCCTCATGAGCTTTTTCTTCACCGAAAAGCAGTGATATTTAATTTCTAATACGCATACGAATCAGTGGTTTAAACCTCGGACCTTCCGATTGATAAGGCAGGTTTCAACCATTAGGCTATCACTGCTCTAACTATTTATTTAAGAGATTATTGACTCCGAATAGAACCCGTATTCTATATTAAGTTGCTCATGGGCGGCAGTGACCACTTACCATAAGATGGACTGCCAGCTCGTTTGCTACTTTAATCAGATAAAATAGATGATATACATAAATAATATTATTAACCTTCCTGTCCTATATGTTTAACATTTCAGTTTGTGGCTCTTGATGTCTTGGCTTCAAGTTTTCGGTTCAATAAACGCGTGAACAAGATTCTACTTTATGTTCCAAATGTATTCGTAAACATAATAAATATTTGTGAAAATATTAACGTGAGAATAAACGAACGTGTTTATCATTGCTTGGGAGATTTCTTAAATACTCATAAGACTAATTGTTTGAGTTTTTTTTTTTTTTAAATAAAAAAGGAATAAAATTTTGATTTTGAAGGGTTTACAATAAATCTGTGGCCATCTTTGATTTTGTCTGGAGTTTACAAGTGTCCATAGTCAAAACTGGCCACTAACTACACGGTAGACTACATGGGGTATTGTCCCACTGCTAGGCACGGGTCTTCTTTTAAAATGAGAGAGTTTTAGGCCATAGTCCACCGCGCTGGCCAAGTGCGAATTGGTAAACTTCACACACCTCCGAGAACTTTTTTTAAAGAACTCTCGGGTGTGTAGGTTTCCTCACGATGTTTTCTTTCACCGAAAGCAGTGATAATTTATTTCTAATTCTAATACGCACTTAAATCAGTGGAGCGCGCCTGGGTTTGAACCTTGAACCTCCCGATTAAGAGGGCAAGTTTTAACCATTAGGCTATCACTGCTCTGGTGGGACTACATACTCGTTTTTAATTTCCACATTCTATAAAAGTCCTCAGAAGTTTGTTAAGTTGTCAATAACTTGAAATATAGTATACTATCGCCAAACCCTTCTTGTTCCCAGACTTCATAAACCAATAATGGGTTTATCGTAAAAGCATAAATAAATACGTTCCTTTCTGTAGGATCTAATATAAAATTGTCTTGTCTGCGTGTCTGAGACCCATTCGACATTCAATTTCCGGGAAGAAAATAAACGTCAACAACAGAAACGAATATTAGCGATGTATATTGCTGACGCTCTCGACATTAATTTTATCTTATTTTAGCGATCCGTAGTGAAATTGAAAAACTGAAGACTGTTATTTTTATGAAATTTTAATGAAATAAAATACGATGACATTAATGGATTTCCAAATCAAGTTATAATTAACTTATTTTATTAATGTCGCATTAATATACCAGTCTTCTCTAAAGCCAGTGCCTGGCGCAGGGACTTTTTAAAGTGGGTAGGTGTAGTGCCTAGATATATGCTTCTGCCAAAGATTCTTGTCATGTACTTGTTTAACTTAAGATTCAGGTAACTTTTTTGTCACATTTAAGTAGCAAACCAGTTCACCTGAGAGAGAGCGAAATGGCCAGACGCCGAAAGGGCCAGAGAGCGCGCTGAACCCTCTCGGAGAAGGATCCGCCGCGGCCGCCGGCAACGGCGCCGCGTCCCTGTAGCCTCGGGGTCAGAATAGGGCTACGGTATCCCCTGCCTGTCGTAAGAGGCGACTAAAAGGGGCTTCCGGGGTTGCAGACGGCTAGAGTGGGAGCTCGAACCGTTCGGTCAGGCAATCCCGGGAAGGACGGCGGTATATGTAGTCGCATACCGTCGTAAAGACTAGACGGAGCGGTGGGCCCAGCCGCCCATCTGGGAGGAGCCCGATGGGGCAGCGCGCTCGGAGGATTCCGGTTGAAGTCGTTTCGGGATCCCGGAGTCCTCCTTTTCAGCGCCGAGAACGGCCACCGGGGGGTTTTTTTTAGTCCACCTGATAGAAGGTGGCCACTTCCATCCCTAGAGATCTGTAGGCAACTTTATACAAAACAAGGGTTCAATCTACAGTCGCAGATGAGCTGCTACTCCCCAGAAAAGAGGTCGCTTTGAACATGAGAGAGAAAAGAGTAATTCTAGATCAGCATATACTGTATATGCGGAACACTTATATACAGTCAAACACTCACTTTACCGTTTATCTTTTCATTCCATTTGCTAGAAATAGTTCGATTTCCGGACTTGATATGCTGACTGGCCTATTGATGTGTCTGTAACGACTTCTTTTATATTTTGCCCTATTGTAGCAGTCTCTACGGGAGACAACTGATTAGGTACCGTCGTCACACATTTCGAATTAGAAACCGATCAAGACTTGTCAATATTTTTAAGACCTCTGAACGAATGTCACTGGCAAGCAAAAATAATAAAATAAACAACTATAAATATTGCTAAGTAGGCTGCCATGTTTACAAATTTCATACAAGTTACCAACCATAAAAAAAATTAAAATATTTTTATTAATTTTATAAATGTCAAACTTCGTGAAGATGTATTTGTTAAGGTGGGCATTCACGTTACGACGGTCGCACGGACTGTCGCACGAACTACGGTCGTATGCGACAAGTTCGATCGTGAGTGCCTTGGTCCTAAGGCGGACTGTACGACCAAGGTCATGTCGCAGATCCGTTGAAGTATTCTCGAACTGTCGTTGTGACAGTCCGTGCGACCGTTGTAACGTGAATGCCCACCTACTCTTTCACTGTAAAAAAATCGTTAAATAGATGCTTCGCTGCTGTTTTTCTTGAAATTTGCACACATATAGTTACTACTCATTACCATTGCAAACACGACCAAAGCGGGCAAAACCGCGCAACTAAACTAGTCGATCATAATACCCCATAGCAAATATTGAAATAGAATTTTCTTCAAAATGTACCGCTAAATTCGAAATATTCTTCTGACAGCCTCTGTCATTATTACGCTATTCTATTTGAGAAAGTGGTTATGGAGAAATATATTTATTCTTCGAAAACTTCACGTGGAGAGGAATTCTATTTGCAAATACAATTTTATTTTCACATATGAACTTCACTGGCTTCTCTGAAATGCAAATATAACTGTATCTAAGAAGTAATATCACTACATAGTATAAAACAAAGTCGCTTTCCGCTGTTTGTCCCTTTGTATGCTTAGATCTTTAAAACTACGCTACGGATTTTAATGTAGTTTTTTTAACAGATAGAATGATTTAACACGAAGTTTTTTATTTATAATACATGTATAATATAGTGGAGAAAACTGATAATTTTAGATTTTTGACTTTTAGGTGGAGCGAAGTTCGTCGGGTCAACTAGTATTATAATAAAAGCACATGAAACCAAAACCCTGTTATTACTGGAATAGGCGACCTTTAAACTATAATCATGCAGAGGGTTCGATTCCTTGTCAGGAAAATATATATATTTTTTATATTACAGTAGCAACCGAGCATGCAGTCAAGCTGGGAAGTAGCAATATCAGCTCATGGACTTCAGTAGTCTACTTAAAATTGGTACAAAGTAATTCAGTTTTTATTATGGAAGTTCCCGATAATTTTCTTCGAAATTTTATTACTCGTCTCATACATACATTTTACATTGAATCCAACTCTATTACTGGTAGCGTCTGATTCGATCTCCGAATCCATTATTTACTCGTACAATTGATTCAAGCCTCGGTGTAATTGGAAACCTCAAATAATTTCATTAGGGTTTTAGGTTCAAATAAGTACTTTCGACAGTACATCGGTTTAAGGCAAAGGTCGTACAGGTAACAAATTCGCAAATAAACTTCAAGCTGTTGTTCGAGTCACCTTCAGAATTTAACAATCGTATTGCTTTAGAAAAATAGAAAATCGAAGGATTATCTGAATGTCAAAATTATCGAATGTTAGGTATTTGTACGACGACGAGAGAGTATTGTTGAGCGAGATAGTGAATAAATTAATTATGTAGCTATTTAAATTATGAATAAGAACTAATAAAATAAGTAGTAATAGAATGTGAATATATTAATTGACGACCCGCGTGGCGGTGCGGTTACCATACCGGATTGACGCGCAGTGGGTCTCGGGTTCGATTCCCGGCCAGACAGGTATCTAAATGATGAGTTTAGATTTTTGTTCTGCGTCTGGGTGTTTGTGTATTCGTTTTCACAGAAGAAAATCCTACTGTGGGGCTATGAGTCTAGCGTTTTTTCTTTTTTTTTAAATAAATGATAGGAAATGTAACTAAAGATATGAAACGATAAAGATACCAGCTTTTGTTTGTCAGCGTAAAATCATTATTACAAATTAATAAACATCGAAAAAATAATACGTAATCCGAATGGCACAATTTTGTTCCTTTTACCAAGAAACTTTTTGATTTCAATGTGCATATGATATCTCTAAAAGCAATAATTTTAATGCGACGAATTGTTAACAGACAAAATTTAAAATATAAAAACCAATCTTTTTGTTACTTTAAAAATAAACCAATATTTTTTTCCCGAAAGTGCACAAGGCGTTCATTAATGTTAATTTAAAATTATATTTCGTTTTCTATCAGATAATATAAGATGTCTCTTTTTTCGCTTATTATACAGCAATGCATAATTCTTTACATCTGTGCCTTTAAGTAAATATTATGTGAGATCACGTAAATAAACACTCGAGCATTTCAAAAATATATTCCACTGTCTGAAACCCAAGGGCAACGTTTTCTCGAGATCTTCGACCCCTAAATAGTTTGTTTACTGCAATATTTTCTATTTTTATGGCGGTCATGACATGAACTTGTTATTTTTTTTTATTTATCAAATACTAACTAACCCGGCGAACTTCGTTCCGCCTAAAAGTCAATAATCTAAAAATTATCAGTGTTCCTCCACTATATTATACATGGTTTATACATAAAAACCTTTCTCTTGAATCACTCTATTTATTTAAAAAAACTGTATGAAAATCCGTAGCGTAGTTTTAGAGATCTAAGCATACATAGGGACAGAGAGCGCAAAGCGACTTTGTTTTATAATATGTTGACGACCCGCGTGGCGCAGCGGTTAGCGTACCGGTCTGACATGCAGTGGGTCCCGGGTTCGATTCCCGGCCAGACAGGTATCTGAATGATGAGTTTAGATTCTTGTTCTGGGTCTGGGTGTTTGTGTATTCGTCTTTGTGTGTGTCCATGGCACCCACGGCACAGGAGAAAATCCTATTGTGGGGATATGAGTGTATAAAGCGTTTTTTAAGTGATTTACATGGGAAGGCTATTAGTTCTATTTCGCAAGGTGCTTTTGATCATCTCAGTTGTAATATAGTTAATATTACGATAACTGAATATAAAAATAGCCTTTTAGCGATGTTACATTAAACCTGCATCTAACCCCATCACCCTTTTGAGGTTCATTGCTCTAATGAGGGTTTATGCAAATAGACCACGCGCCTGGTGCATGTTGGTGACTGCAGTAGATATTAATATTAAATAGGAAGATGTTGCTCCCGTTTCTGACTTTTTTTAACTGAATGAAGTAGCAAACGAGCATGCAGTCCACCTGATTGTAAGTGGTCACTGCCGCCCTGCGACATCTGTAATCAACTTCATACAGAACATGGGTTCTATCTGAAGTCAATCACAGATGCGTTGCCGCTCTCGAGGACTATGATGGTCGCCTCATATAAAAGTGTGCCGGCAACCACACCCTTCCATCGAAACGCAAGAAAAGCTTCACGTTAGAAATAGGTGTGGCGGTGGAACTTTCCCGGTCGAACTACACTGGTTCTACCACCTTCAGAGGATTCCTGGATTTCGTCTCTGAGCCGGTTTTTTATAACAACCATGAAAGAAAAAAGTGATGCCAATTAACACCGAAACTACACACCATATTCGAATTTGCATTACGTACTGATACGTTGAATCCAACTTGTGCAATATATTGCTTAGAAATAGAAAAGTCATTAAAGTAACCCCTTAGCCAAGTTAGACATTTATTGCAATTAATAAGAAATAAACAAGCATAGACCTTGCAATGTCCAATGATCGGTCGAATCCAAACGCAACAGCGATCCATCATGGCGGCTGTCCGCCATTTATCTTCTGTGTCGTATATTAAAAGGAAATGGGCATTAGAAAAACTTTGTACGCGAATTATTGTTCTTGTCCTAGCTAGACCTATTACGAGGTTTTTACGCGAACTTTAACTATGTCATATAGATACTACAAGATATTATGAAAACATAAAACCCGACAATTAAAACTGTTTTAGTAAATATTTCTAATGCTTTTTAGTACTTAACGTCAAATAGTCACATAAAAAAAACGCTTTCTACACGCATAGCCCCACACTAATATTTTTTCCTGTGTCGTAGGTACCATGAACACACACAAGACGGAAAAACAAACACCCAGACCTAGAACATGAATCTAAACTCATCATTCAGATACCTGGGCGGCGTCAGACCGGTATGGTAACCGCAACGCCACGCGGGTCGTCAATAAAAACGTTAAAATATATTTTTTGTACTAGTCTGTTTGACAGCATTCATTTGATACCTATAAAGAAACTCATTTTTCCTATTCCCCTTTCCTAAACTATATTTAGAGATTATATAGCCTACATCACTGACAAATGAGATGATTCCAATGACTAGTCACCCGTTGCATCGATCGAAATTCGATCGTAATTTAAATGAAAAAAAAATAATTTCATATTGTCTAAAGTAGTACGAATATTTTTCTAGTTCAAATAAAATGTAATCATTTTCAAGTAATTTTGGACGCACCCGTTAAATATAAGTTAGTTGATCTTATGTATGCTTAATGCATTATTTGAAAAAAATATTAACATTCTGCACTCCTTCTCTACGTCCACTATAACCGTGCAGAATTTCATAATAATCCGTTCGCGGCATATTACTTAAAAATGCGTCATAAGTTTTTGCTTCACGTATTAGTATAATAATAATAATACGTCACATATTACAATGCGTCAAGCCGTTTGAGCAGTAGCACGTGCCAAAGAAATGGACATACATACATTTCCATACACTCAAACAACATCACCCTCTTTCTGACGCAGTAAAAAAAAATGGTCTTTGCGTAAAAAAAAAAACATGAACGCAGACATGGCCATTGTCATGAAGGGTACCTTAACCCCTATCATAAGCTCTATTACTTTTATGAGTTCTAAGTTATTACACAGAATAGTTATTTAAAGGTGGTAGAACCAGTGTAGGTCGACCGAGGAAATACCACCGCCACACCTATTTGTAGCGTGAAGCATTTCTTGCGTTTCGATAGAAGGGTGTGGTTGCCGGCACACTTTCACATGAGGCGACCATCATAGTCCTCGGGAGTAGCAACGCATCTGTGATTGACTTCATATGGAACCCATGTTCTGTATGAAGTTGATTACAGATGTCCATGGGCGGCAGTGACCATTTACCATCAGGTGGACTGCATTCTCGTTTGCTACTTCAGCCAAATAAAAAAAAAACAAAAGTGATTAACTCAAGCGATATTTCTAATTAATAATTTGATATAAAATCCTTGCAATCCAATGATCGGTTGAATTCAAAGGCAACAGCGATCCATCATGGCGGCTGTCCCGCCATTTATCTTCCGCGCCGTATATTAAAAGAAAACGGGCGATGGAAAAACTGTGTCCACGAATTATTCATGTTTCACTGCGGTTGGGATTGGATTTATATCATTTGAGGGTTAAATGGATTAGTTCGATTACGATTAACAAAAAATGACGTAGTTTGAACCAGACACTATGATATTGAGTATTTAATTTTAATACGGCTAATTTTTTTATTTTATTTTCTTTGGTTGTAGCGTCATATGGAATAAATGTTTCTTTTTTTCTTTCTTTCTTTCTATTTAATGATATTGATTTAATGTCTACAATTTTGACGAGCTTAACAGGATTTATGAGTTAATTTACATTTAAAGAGGACTGTACACTTAAACTATCTTTTATTCTAAACATAGGGCGTCTGAGTAAAAACAAAAAATCAGACATAAAAACAAAATATAACGCAACGTCGAAATTTCTAAATAGTAATTCAAATAGCATCTTAGAAAATCTGTATATTCCAGAAACCTAGGCTCATCTGAAGTACGCACACAGATAACATATGCACATGTTATGCAAGTTAAACACACCAAAACATCCATGAATCACGATTCAAGATAACTACGGAAACGTCCTGTACTATGAATTATGGGCCCTATTAAAATATTTCTACATATTTCAGAGTCATTAAAGAATTCTTAGTAAGATTCTATAAGTGAAATGATTTATTCGGGACTAGCCGCCTACTAATCAGTCTACTAGGTTTATCCTTATTATCTTATTATAGTTATCCTGTTGCTTTGCCGGGTTTGTAGATAACGTTAAAATATATTTTAGGGATTAAAGTAGGAAATGAGTTTACAATCCACTGATAGCAAGTGATCAGTGCAGTGAGCAGTGATAGCCTGATGATTGAAATTTACCCTCTCGATCGGGAGGTCCGAGGTTCAAACCCAGGCACGCACCACTGATTTTTCTAAAAATATGTGCGTATTAGAAATAAATTATCACTGCTTTTCGGTAAAGGAAAACATCGTGAGGAAAACTACACATCCCAGAGTTCTTTAAAAAAAAAAGTTCTCGGAGGTGTGTGAAGTCCACCTATTCGGACTTGGCCAGCGCGGTGGACTATGGCCTATAACCTTACTCTACCTAACCTAACTCTTACTCTGTGAGACCCGTGCCCAGCAGTGGGACGATAATGGCCAAACCGTACTGGCCAAGTGCGAATTGGTGGACTATTTATATTAACGAATATTATTTTGTTTGCCATGGTAGATATAAGCGGAGTTGTACACGTTTCTGAAGGTGCATACATTGATAAAGAGTTTTATATTGAAATATTTTTGACTGTAATATGAGTTTAGCATTTTCAGAGCACTCTTAAATTTTTATTAATATTAAATACACTTTTCAATTCAACATTTAAATCTTAAAATTCCATTCCAAAAGTTCAGTGCTTTAGACTGAAATCAAAATGTTTTGCATAAAAGAACTTTGGCACAAAAGCGCAAAGTTTAAATAAAGCTAATTAAGCAACTGTTTGTATTTCATACAAATATTTATGTCTGTGGTAATTTCTTGCAGTTCTTTGCATTACAATGTGTGTTGCCAGTGATGACCTATGGCGCCGAAACGTGGTCCTTCACTAAAGGCCTCATTCGAAGGCTCAGAGTCGCTCAGCGTGCTATGGAGAGGGCTATGCTCGGAATTTCGCTACGAGACATGATTCGTAACGATGAAATCCGTAGACGAACGAAGGTTACCGACATAGCTCTCAAAATCAGCAAGCTGAAGTGGCAGTGGGCCGGCCATATCGCTCGAAGGACGGATAACCGATGGGGACGAAAGGTCCTCGAGTGGCGACCACGTTTAGGCAAAAGGAGTACAGGTCGCCCCCCTACCAGGTGGACCGATGACCTGAAGAAGACAGCGGGAAACCGTTGGATTCAGAGGGCACAGGACCGGTTGGAGTGGCGCCATTTAGGGGAGGCCTATGTCCAGCAGTGGACATCAAAGGGCTGATGGATGGATGGATGGAATTGGGTAAGCCTTACACTACTCGTTTTGTATTTCTTAGTCCACAACAAACTTTTTCTACTTCATATTCAACTTCATTATCAAGGTAAAACCAGTGTAGTTTGACCGGGGAAGTACCACCGCCACACCTAATTCTTTTTTTTTTTTTTTGTTTTCGAGGGGGAAACCTTCCAAAGGTACCGACGCCGTGGGAGCGACGCAGGGTTATGTGGGATTTTTACCGCACCAAAACCCCCCCGGTGGCCGTCCTCGGCGCTGAAAAGGAGGACTCCGGGATCTCGAAACGACTTCAACCGGAATCCTCCGAGCGCGCTGCCCCATCGGGCTCCTCCCAGATGGGCGGCTGGGGCCACCGCTCCGTCTAGTCTTTACGACGGTATGCGACCACACATACCGCCGTCCTTCCCGGGATTGCCTGACCGAACGGTTCGAGCTCCCACTCTAGCCGTCTGCAACCCCGGAAGCCCCTTTTAGTCGCCTCTTACGACAGGCAGGGGATACCGTAGCCCTATTCTGACCCCGAGGCTACAGGAACGACACCTAATTCTAGCGTGAAGCATTTCTTGCGTTTCGATAGAAGGATGTGGGCTGCTCACACTTTCACATGAGGCGACCATCATAGTCCTCGGGAGTAGCAACGCATCTGTGATTGACTTAAGATGAAACCCATGTTCTTGTATGTAGTTGATTACAGATATCCATAGCAATAACCACTTACCATCATGTGGACTGCATGTTCATTTGCTACTTCAGTCAGATAAAAAAAATATCATAGCACTTTCAGTTAGAATGATTTAATTACACATTTTTAGAGTTCGGTACTCAAAAGGTAAAAACGGAACTATTACTAAGACTATGTTGTCCGTCTGTCTGTCACCAGTATATCGTGAATCATGGTACCTAGACAGTTGACTTTTTCACAAATAATGTGTTTCTGTTGCCGCTATAACAAACAGTACTAAAAACAGAATAAAATAAATATTTATGCAGGTCTCCCATACAATAAAGATGAGTTTTGGCGTACCACTACATAATATAATACAAAGGCGCTTCTTGAAGTCTGTCCCTATGTATGCTTAGATCTAAAAAACTACGCTACGGATTTTAATTCAGTTTTTCAATAGATGGAGTGATTTAATAAGAAGGTTTTTGTGTATAATAAATGTATAATATAGAGCAGAAACACTGATAATTTTAGATTTTTGACTTTTAGGCGGAACGAAGTTCGCCGGGTCAACTAATTTTATATATATGTTAGTACGGAACCCTTCGTTCGCGATTTCAGCTCACACTTAGCCAGTTTTGGTACTTCTAACGTCAACGGTTATTTTATAAAGATTGCACTATTCTTTCCCCTTCACATTTATATCTTTTTGCCGGAAAGCAAATTCTAAGTTTGAAAATATTGCAGACGGTGTCTGCTAGACACAGCAATTGATGGAAAATAGCGGAAAAACTTCAGTATAGTTTTTACTGTCCTCTCGCAGGTGGCAGACAGCCAGCTTAAGCGTTGCCTGACTTAGAAAGCGAATTAATCTTGTGCTTTTAATATGTCATACATCGTTATAAATGGGTTTGAGGGAAGATTTTGTGGATTTCATTCAATGTGGTTTTGTTTTTGATATTCGAAAGTTACATAAATACGTACTTTTACGTGTATTTTTATATGAATAATATTAATCGTAAGCTGATTAGGATTTTACCGATTTTTTTATTTAGAATGCCTGGAACTTCTCGTCAACTCATTATTGTCCCAATGCTGGGCACGGGTCTTCTTTCAGAATGAGGAGTTTTAGGCCATAGTACACCGCGCTGGCCAAGTGCGAATTACTTTTGTGAAACATTTTTATTTCATCATTTTAATACAAATCCTCAACTCCTTCCGAACTGTGTGAACTCCGAATATAGTATCCAAATTTCTAAAACACCATCTATCATTGACTTTGGCCATAGCGCTTCAAGCCATACGAAAAGTTCGCACACGGCACCGTAGCTCGGAATCTGTTACCAATTTATACGGTACCAACTTCCATACAACCAAAAACCGCACAAAACCGGTCCAAAATTTAGAACAGTCAAAACAATAAATTGGATTATTCATTTATGCGCATCCCGTACGCTTCCGTAGAGCTTGTGTTTCTCAAATTTGCTACTAACTTGGCTAAATATTTAATGTATAAAAAGCTTTAGATTATGGTGGAAGCTAAATCAAAAAAGGAAAAAAGTTAGGTTTCAAGTGGTTTTTGTGACATGTTTATTTTATATGATTACTTGGGGTTGAAACAATAAAAATAATGTAATGTTTGTGTATCTAAAATGTACAAAACACCAGAAATACAGTCGTTGAAAGTCTGGCCTGATAATAGTTTACAACCAGGTCACCTTTTGTCAACTAGACCTAAACTTTGAGAAGCAGCCAGTTAAGGGGCAGACTGAAAAACGAAACAATAGAATCGCAAATTGAACGCCGCGACAGAGTGGTGGCAGTAAAAGCATTCATTGGGGTATCAATCAAACTTGTCTGCCATGTGTTTTATAAATAATCTATCGACGTTTCGATACGTTCGACTAACCTTCGAAAATTCTAATCATTCTTCATTTTATCGTCGATACGACAAACTTGGCTATCTTATAGGCAAAAACTTAATTTGAAAATATGTACTTTTTTTTTAAATAAAACCAAATACCAATAATACTGTCCTTGAAAACATTCCAAGCTCATAAAAGTTGAAAAACAGGTAACATTTTGCCATGAACTAGACCTACACTTTGAGAACCAGCCAGTTAAGGGGCAGACTGAAAAACGAAACAAAAGAATGGCAAATTGAACTCCGCCGCGACAGAGTGGTGGCAGTAAAAGCATTCATTGGGATATCAATCAAACTTGTCTGCCATGTCTTTTATAAACAGTCTATCGATGTTTCGATACGTTCGACTAATCTTTGAAAATTCAAATCATTGTTCATTTTATCGCCGATGTTCTTTTTTGTGAAAAAAAAATGTTTTTTTTTGTAAAAAAAAAAAACAAAATACCAATAATACTGTCCTTGAAAACAAACCAAGCTCAGAAAATTTGAAAACCAGGTAACATTTAGCCATGAACTAGGCCTAAACTTTGAGAACCAGTCAGTTAAGGGGCAGACTGAAAAACGAAACAATAGAATCGCAAATTGAACTCCGCCGCGACAGAGTGGTGGCAGTAAAAGCATTCATTGGGGTATCAATCAAACTTGTCTGCCACGTCTTTTATAAATAGTCTATCGATGTTTCGATACGTTCGACTAACCTTTGAAAATTCAAATCCTTTCTCATTTTATCGCTGATACCACAAACTTGGCTAACTTATAGGCAAACTCTAATTTGAAAATGTATATTTTCGTGAAAAAATAATAGAAAATACTAATAATACTGTCCTCGAAAATAGTCCGAGCTCAGAAAATTTGAAAACCAGGAATATTTTTATATCTTTGAAAATTCGAATCCTTCCTTTTTTCGTATCGCCAATACAAACTTTCCAACTTATAGGCAAAACCAGAATGTGTATTTTTTATGAATAAATACAAAATACCAATAATACAGTCATAGAAAACAGTCCAAGCTAATAACAGTAGAAAACCAGGTAACATTTAGCCATGAACTAGGCCTAAACTTTGAGAAGCAGCCAGTTAAGGGGCAGACTGAAAAACGAAACAATAGAATCGCAAATTGAACTCCGCCGCGACAGAGTGGTAGTAAAAGCATTCATTGGGTATCAATCAAACTTGTCTGCCATGTCTCTTATAAACAGTCTATCGATGTTTCGTTCTGTTCGACTAATCTTTGCACTTACAACTTATTATACTTATTTTATCGAAAAACGAATAATTTTTTTATCCGATTGAAAGAGCAAACGAGCATGCATTTCACCTAACGATAAATGTTGCCCTACCTTACTGTCCCACTGCTGGGCACGGGTTTTCTCTCAAAATGAGAGAGTTTAGGTCATGGACCACCGCGCTGTCGTCAACCCATTATTGTCCCACTGCTGAGCACGGGTCTTCTCTCGGAATGAGAGAGTTTAGGCCATAGTCCACCGCGCTGGCCAAGTGCAAATTATCACACAACTCCAAATTTTTTTTAAAGAACTCTCGGGTGTGTAGGTTTCCTCACGACATTTTCCTTCACCGAAAAGCAGTGATAATAAATTTCTAATACGCACATAAATAAGTGGTGGCCTGGGTTTGAACCTCGGACCTCCCGATTGAGAGGGCAAGTTTCAACCATAAGCCTATCACTTCTCCTACCTAAAAACTTAATAATAGAAGCTAACAGTTACACAGTAATATGTTAATAACAGCAATTTAGTTAAATTAAACACCTATTTATAAAGGACTAATCATATTTACTGCGTCAGCTATCCTGCCATAATTACAGTTTCGTCCAAGTTAATAAAATTGTGTTAATAACCTTTAGCATATTCACCTTACCTTTGTCATGATTAGGCTACGTGGAATATACCAGCCTTGGTCCAAATTAGAATGAAATTACTATAAAAATTAGTTTTATGTGTATGAAAACAGCTATTGAAATGTTTGAAATTAATTTCTTTCACGGTTTTCATGTGATAGTCATGTTTATTAAGAGCTGAGTCATGACGCAATTATTATCTTAAGGTTTTCCATATACAACTTTATTACTAACTAGGTCTGCCCCGCGGTTTTGTTCCGTTTCGAAAAATGTTTCTCTTCTATAATTTTATTACTTTTGATAGGGGATTTGATAGGGAATTTCACGGGGATTTCAAGCCATAAACACATACCTAAATATATTTTTAGTACTTTGAATTAAAAGTAGTTTGCATCAAACTATTTTCTTTGAAATATACAGACTGTTGGTATATAACAAAAATCCAAGCCTTTAATGACGTAACCACTGGTACGATAGAACTGTCAAACGTCAACTCATTCGTTCACAGATCTTTCATTCGATTGTTAATTCGAATTGTAAGTCACATTAAATCAGACTTTCAAACAGTGAACATCTTTTCTTTTCTCCTGTGGCCATATCACTTCACAGACAATCGCGATTTGAAAAACTTATAATTATAATGACTTTTGATAGGACATTTAAAAGCCAAGAGATTTTAAGCCATAAAAACATAAATATATTTTTAGTACTTTTAATTAAAAGTACTTTGCACCAAACTATTTTTTAAACATACAGAAAAACGAAGATTAAAAAAATATAGAAATTTTTATTATGACTTCTCATTTCACGTTACATGTCTGATTATTTCTAGACTTATCGAAATTCAAACAAAACATTTTCTATAAAGTACAGCTCGATTCAACTCAACTCGAATGGGACATCGGATTTTTTTTTTATTTGACTAAAGTAGCAAACGAGCTTGCAGTCCACCTGAAGGTAAGTGGTCACTGCCGCCCATGAACATCTGTAATCAACTTCATACAGACATGGGTTCTATCTGAAGTCAATCACAGATGCGTTGCTACTCCCGAGGACTATGATGGTCGCCTCATGTGAAAGTGGGCCGGCAACCACACCCTTCTATCGAAACGCAAGAAATGCTTCACGCTAGAAATAGGTGTGGCGGTGGTACTTCCCCGGTCGAACTACACTGGTTCTACCACCTTGAAAAATTGAGGAATTATTCATGTAGTATCGATTACAAGGTCCTCGCCTCGATTGTTCAAAAATGAAACAAGCTTCGCTAGCGAATTCGTTGAAAACTTCGAGTCAAGTTGTTTACAGAAACTAGCCATCTACCTGGGAAAGTCACGGAATGCTGATGTGGCTTTGTTGTGCTTTTCTCAAGAGTATAGTAAAAGCGAATCGAGTTTGATGTTTGCTTTTGAGAAATGCTTGAAGATATATGAGCAAATTTATCCTTCAACGTAAATACGGACGCTTAACAAATATACGGTAAAAGAAAATAAACTGGTTAATTCTTGTTTGAAGTTGCAGTAGTATTACTTACATTTACAAATTCTACAATACAATTCAATTCAAAAATTTCCAATTGTAAATTTCCAAAAAAAATATTATTTTTATTTTATGGAAATTGACGATTTATTTTTGGGAATTGACGATCAATTACTTTATTTTTCTATACAATAGAAGCAAGCAAGCATACAACGCGCCATCCATTGCGATCCATCCACCAACTGCGATAGATGATAGATGTTTCCGAATAGGAATTCTAACAGGATTTTTACCAGGTGGTAGAACCAGTGTAGCTACCACCGCCACGCCTATTTCCAACGTGAAGCATTTCTTGCGTGTTATCACAGCTACACTTATTTCTAGCATGAAGCGGTTCTAGCTTTTCAATGGTAGGGTGTGGTTGGTACACTTTTATATGTGGCGAAGATGGTCGCCACATATAAAAGTGTACCAACCACACACCACACAGTCTTTGGAAGTAGCAACACATCTGTGATTGACTTAAGATAGAACCTGTTTTTTATATGAAGTTGTTAACAGATACCCATTGGCGGCAAGGACCACTTACCATCAGGTAAATGATTATTTTTCAACTGAAAACTCTATTTAGGAATTAGTGCCTGATATTTACAGGTCTAGTCATATACTTGGGAAATTCACCATGGAGAGGGAGTGGGGTCAAAATTTTTCAAAAATAGGGCACGTGGTTTGGGTACGTTCCATAGATCTTTCAATTAAAGTGGCATGAGAATAAACGGGACTATACCCTAACTAAGCTCTCAAGGAAAATGTCCGTATTTAGATAAAGGGACCGTTTTCCCTATTCTTGTTGTATTTATGTTGTTTGTTTATTTTGGACCAATGACTATCTGATTTTGATAAGGACACCCTATTCACAGTTATATTATAGAAAGTTAATAAAAAAATACGCTTTCTACACTCATAGCCCCTTATAAGAATTTTATCCTGTGTCGTGGATACCATGGACATGCACAAGACGAAAACGCATATAACCAGAACCAGAACATGAATCTAAACTCACCATTCAGATATATGTCTGGCCGGGAGTCGGACCCGGGACCCATTGCGCATCAGACCGGTATGGTAACCGTTCCGCCACGTGGGTCATCAATTCTTATAATAAATAAATATTATAAATGTTGATTTAATGATGATAAGATTTCTGGTAAACTCAAAAAAGTTCGTTCAGTAAATTGTTATGGTTTTAATGAACTTGTTATGAGATAAGATTAAGATTACTAAGATTATTAAGATTACTTATATTAAAAACGTATTTTAAGATTATTGAGTTTTTCTGTTTAATGAAATAATGAAGACAATTATTAGTCATTAAAAAATAATGACAATTTTTATTATACAAAAAGATGTAATAATGTACAAAAAATGTTATCACTAACTAGCCTAGGTTAGCAAAACAGATTAGGTATGTTAAGTTCTATTTTAAACCGATTCAAGCAAAGGGGGGGGAGCTATGGTCGCCTGTAAATATGTTTATGTCTGATAAAATGTTTCTAAAATAAAAATGAAAAAATTTCAATCAAAAAAATACTAATTTGTCTACAGTGCGCAACCGCGGTAAACTATTTATTAACCAATCGATTAGCGAAGACGGAAACCGAACATAAAATAACAACATTCTACCACATTCTCGTATCAATTCAAGTGTCATATGCCTAACTGTATGGTCGTGCAGATGCAAGTCGCATGCTCAATGACCACTTTGCATATGATTATTGTGCGCTACTTGTTCCTATGCAGTAAGCATTAGTGATTTAACGAACACTCACATTCGCATTCGCGAATCGTCGTCATCAACCCATTATTGTCCCACTGCTGGGCACGGGTCTTCTCTCGGAATGAGAGAGTTTTAGGCAATAGTCCACCGCGCTGGCAAACTTCGAATTGGTGGACTTCACACACCTCCGAGAACTTTTTTTTAAAGTTTCACTCACGATGTTTTCCTTCACCGAAAATTCGCATGATTCGCGATAATTCGCGTGTTAATAGACATTCGTAAAAACATGTGCGAATGTTTTGTTGTTTAAATTGCAGCGATTTGCAAAAAAATGCCAAATTTATCCCAAGTAAAATCGATCTACAATTCAACCAAAAAAAAGTCGCCAAATCTAGATCTTCCGGCCTCCTACACCAAAAATTAAAAAAACAAACATTTGCATTTGCGAATATCGATACGGGATTCGCATTCCCATTCGCGAATGTTCAACACCATTCATTACGTCACTAGTATGCATGGTTTGAAGTTCAGTTGTTCGAGGCATTTTAGTATGCCTGGCGTATGTATTGGATATCACTTCGAACTCGATTAGAGGAATTGCTCATGCTGCGGATATAACTGTGGTGGTCGTGGTGAACACAATTGATATTGTGTGTCATGCGGGTCTTGGGTACGAGGAATAAACTGATTCTGAACAAGAGATAACAATAAATATAGATACATATTGCATAAAACCAACCAACTACAGTACGCTTTCATTACGCAATCAATTACAGAGACATACATACTTAAATAGTCAAATTAAAAAATGGAATAATTTTCCTTTAATCGGTCCTCAATAAATCCACAAAGTTTGAACGAAATCTGGCCGTTTATAGTGGGTCAAAATCCCGCCCAAAGAAGTCGGTTACAAACATACAAGCAAACATACAGGTGAAGCTAATAAAAAGCTAATAAAAACTACATAAATCTTCTTCTTTATAAAAATGAATGTTTATCTGTATGTCCTCTATAGAATCGTAAACTATTCATTTGATCATATGATGATCTTAAGCAAAGTTGTTATTCATGAGCTCGCGAAGGTTTCTGGTGTATTTTTTTTGTGATGGCGTAGCAACGCGCGCAGGGTACATACTAGTATTATATAAATAACATGAAAAATTAATGATAAACGTCGACATCATGAGATGTGAAATTTTATCAGCGTTGAGGTAAAATATTTAAACAACTTCACTTATTGAAGTGAAAATTCTTTATCGGGGTTGGAAAAATCATCTTTTTCTGTTACGCGCCATTTTTTTTTATTTTTCGTTACGCGCCATCTTTTTCTTATCCCTACCACGCGTGATATTAGATAGATTATTATAGATTAGATTATTAGATAAAGTTTAATAAAAGCCTTTTATTAAACTTTATCTAATTTAACTTTATTTAACCAATTTCTGTAAAGTTACATATAGTAAATTATTTTTTGAAAAATAACGTCATAAAGAAGTTTCACTTCTTACGAGTGTACGCTAGAACACGCACACATTTTTATTTTACGAATACACTTCCGCAGAAGTGAAATGATAGAATTACCGTACAAAACTAAAGCAACGAACCCAAAAGATTGAATTCTCTGGCGCTGTCTCTGTCAGCTAACTTGGAAGAACATGTTTAAACTGGGACAAACGGTACTGGTGCAATTTTAAAGCGAATTTCGTTTCTATTCCTATTTCTCTTAAACCACTATTATTTATACCGTCTCAAATCGAAGATCATTAAAATAAGTATGTAGATTTATGATCTATTCAAGGAACATGAATTTTTTTGGTAGTTATTTGTTTTAGAAGGGCCTACGATATTTCAAACGGCTTAAATCAGATGTCATATTATAAACTATATGTTTTGATTAGAGATGCGCCGAACTGGTTGTCATTTGGTATTCGGCGTATTCGGCATCTTTTTCACTATTCATATTCGGCCGAATTATTCGATTTTAATGCCGAATACATTCGGTTCGAAATTTTCTATTTTCTTGGCTACACGTCATGGTATAGAACAACACAAAAACTTTTTACGTAAGATTTATGTTATAAATGAATGAAATCCTATGAAAGTTTGTTGAATAAAGCTAATAATATAAAGCAATTAAACTTCAAATGAATATTTTTGAAACTTCAATCAAATTCGCGTTTTTTAAACTCTTGTATAAATGTTTATTTTTAAACCTCAAATCAACATTTTAGTTTTTTTATGAACACATTGTCACAGTTGTTTCTTAATAAGAAATGGTAAACCGAATAATTCGGCCGAATATCCGGTTCGGTAAAAGTCAAACCGAATAGTATTCTGTATTCAATTCTCCGCTGAAACCTTTATTCGACGCATGTCTAGTTTTGATGCACAAAAAAGGCAAAAAATATTAATCGTAAAATTATACCTCCATTTTTACAAACCAGATAATTCTTTACAGAATTAATCGTCAACGGATTTTAAGATCCAATTGAGAACTTACCTTTGATTATACACGGAATCAATCATCAAGGAATCATCAAAAAACTAGCTTGTCCTAAATCCTTAAGAAGATCAAGACGACGTTAGAATCTCAAATGAAATCTATATTGGAACTTTATTGGATATTGAAACGAACCACATGATAAAATCTGAAATGGTAATTCTCTTTTACACGCCAAGTACTTCGCAAAGTAAAGATTAGGTATGGGGACTTTAGTGACATAGAGCAGTGGTAGCCTAATGGTTGAAACTTGCCCTCTCAACCGGGAGGTCCGAGGTTCAAACCCATGCACGCATGCATTCATGTGCGTATTAGAAATTAATTATCACTGCTTTTCGGTGAAGGAAAACATCGTGAGGAAACCTACACACCCGAGAGTTCTTAAAAAAAAGTTCTCGGAGCTGTGTAAAGTCCACCAATTCGCACTTGGCCAGCGCGGTGGACTATGGCCTAAACTCTCTCATTCTGAGAGAATACCCGTGCCCAGCAGTGGGACGATAATGGGTTGACGACGACGACGACTTTAGTGATAAATTCAAATAAAGTTTTACGTCTTCGGAATACAGTATTAAGTTGTACATAAGTTAGTATGATTTCGTTTGTAACCGCCACGTTCACTATAAACTTGTTACTTGAGAGTCCTCTAAATTCTGCTTACATACGAATACGCTGAGGTATTTGCATCGCGTTTTGCATTTTATGAACGGCTATAAATAGTGCTTATACTGTTACTTGACACCTGCATAATCAGCGCCATTTAATATAATTCCCCTAATTGTTCCCTTCTTGATAAAATATTGCGTCATATATTAATTTATATTTCCAAGTCTTATATTTATTATTTCTTCCAATCCCTATTGCTTATCGTAGTGAGAATTAAATTTTAATTATCATTGGCATATATTGAAACTTGGTTTAATAATTTCACAATATGCAAAATGGTTCTCATTATTAAAGATATGTGTTCTGTAACACATATAATATATGCGAAAGTACTTTGTTACAGCTCTTAAAACTCCAACAACAGCGATGAACATTTTAATGCATCATTGTTTATGAGGTATCTGAAAACGGCGCTGTATTAAAGATTTGGTTGGAGTTTTCATATTTCTCTCAGCTTCACAACTAAGACCATATATTTGAAGTGCAGACAATTCATTTTTCAAACGGCGGTCTGGCGCGGTCGGAGTTGCGACTTGAGAACTTTCGCCAAGTTGCTCGTAAACTTTTGATATTCGTATCCGTTCGACCGATCCCGGTCTCGGTTAAATTTCATAATTCGACCGCGAAGCTGCGGGAACTTCGTGTATTTACGATTTAGTTGCCGAATTTCGGGGATTGCTTTTGCTTTTTTTATGGCTGCTTTATTTTTAAATTTACTTATCTTTGCATCGACTTTTTCATTTTATTGCAATCATAAATATTATTTACGCCATACGAAATGTAATACATCAAAAACTCTACACGTAAGACTTAGATCTTAATTTGGCTTTCGACAACGTGATTACTAGTCTTGGCGCCCTCATTTCCTCGACAAGTTTGCATCTCGATAGCTGTGCAGACTGTAATTTAATCCAAGAGAATGTTTCTCACAACCGCAGTAGCAACGGAAGTCGGTGGGGTAAGCAACGTCTAGTGGTTTGGGGTGTGTCTCAGGGAGGTACATAGGGGCTTTTATTGTTCAAACTCTATAGTGTTCACTGTTTTGTACATTTTATAAAGACGCATTTTTTTACTAAATCTAAAAAGTTTTCTTTCTTTTTACCTTTAAATATTTTTATAAAATCAATTTCAGACGTCTAGGGTCCTATTGATGTTAAAAGTAATACATAATAAAGAACAAATGAATACAGTATTTTAATATCGTGTTTTTACGTCACACTACACAGTAGTATCATGTCCAATTAATGTAAAAACTTTCAGCAAAAGAGATTTATTTATCTCGGTACTCTGCAAGACTACTAAATTATATATCCTTTGAAGATAACACATCTAATTACAGAATAGTAATTAATTTACACGCGGTTTTGCTTCGCCACCGACTTGGCATGTGAATTCGTGTGAATAACATCTGTAGTCTCTAGCTCGAACACTGTATTTGCTGTGATTTTTGGGCAAAACTATTTGAACCTCTGAGAACCGTGTTCTCAAGTGTGAATTTGGGATATTGAGGATAATATAATTTTAGCTTTGATGTAATATTATGCTTGAATGAAAACTGTAAAGTAGGTCAAGATTTTATAAAGTAAGGTAATATTAAATATGCTTTTAAAAATATATCGCTAACATGTACAAAAAATGTTTGTTATTTAAAATGTGTCAATATTACAAAGTCTAATATGATCAAATTATAAAATGAGCGAGAAGTACCAAAATATATTTACACAAATTAACCCATAACTTACAATATATTTCGTTATGTTCTCGCTGAAACAAAAACAAAGATCTAACAAGATACTTTAATAGTAAGATAGTGCCCATCTGTTGAAAGGGTACTCTACTGAATAATGGACAAGGCTTTAGAGAAATGGTTTCATATCTCCGAGTTATGAAGGTGGTAGTTACTGCACATAAAAGTACAATGAAAGAGATAACGTAAGTATAAAGTAATAAACAAAAGAAAGTGAATAAAAGTAATGAGCGGAAAAAAATCTAAAAGACTACGTGTAATAAATCCGGATTAAATAATTTTGTAGACGGCTAGATTTTTTTGGTGAATTAACATTTTTAATATATTACATAATCGACGTTGTTTCAAGCAAGCACTTTTAGAAAGTACATATATATAAGTATATATGTATTATATTTGTAAAAACAGAAACTTCAAAGCCAGGGAATGAAATTCAAGTAAACTCTATACCGTTGGATGAGGAAGAAAATTTTGAAGTAAAGAGAGATCTGTTCTATTCACAGGTGACTTTATAAAGCGTCGATCGCGACAAAGATAAACTGAACTTCCAACTGTCGATATTTGCACTAAGACCACTGTTTCACTAAAGATAGAAGCAGAAGGCGATTAACATGCTCTTACTACATAGAATACTGTTTATATTTGTTTATGAGTGCTCTCAAAGGTACATATTTGATTTGTTTTTTTGCCAAAATCAATTTTCGCTAATTATTGTTTAAACAAAATAAACGCTTTCTACACTCATATCCCCACAGTAGGGTTTTCTACCGTGTCATGGGACCATCGACATACACCCAGACCCAGAACAAGAATCTAAACTAATCATAAAGGCACCTGGTCTGGCCGGGAAGCGAACCCGAAACCCACTTGGTATGATAACCGCACCTCCACACGGATTGTCTAAAAGCCACAGCTATAGATTTAAATACTGTACAGAATACAAAGATATTCTCTCGACTTGCATCTACCAAGTCTTAGAAAATGTGTTAAAAAATTATCTTAAATCGTAACACTGTTATCAATGAACACAGTACCTTAGCAAGTAAGTATTTCGGAGAACTCGAAGCGCCGGTGTTTACTGAGGTTGAACAGTCTTAATGGATGATATACAATAATATTGTCTTTGAATAGACGAAACTTTCACGGTTTGCGCATCGCGACGAAGAGTTTACTTGGCGTAGAAATTAAACGTTTCAAGTTAGAGGGTCGAATTGCTTAGTGAGATATGGCAAATGAATGGCGACATTGTTTTCAACCCAAATTAATTTTAATATCAAGTGTGATGTTTCCGTCTAAAATTGTGATAATTGATGAACTTTGCTAAAAAAGCGAAAGGATACAGGTCATACAAGAAACAGCCCGTTAAAAGACTTCGAAGATGATTTCATTATTGAATTGTTTTAACCTATGACTTTAAAGTTTGCTTCTAAGTGACTGTGATAATTAGTAAGTCGTACACAGCTAGAATTAGTTCCACTAAAGCAAACTACCTCAATGGAGCGGCCGATATCTCAAGAAACAAACAACTATAAGTTTCTAAATCAGCGTAACCACGCGCGAAACTTTGCCGCACTAATCCGTTTTCTATTCCAGTACGTCCCGCTGTAATCCAGTTCGGGGCGGTTCGGTCCGGTTAGAGCCGATCCGCGCTAGTTATATCTGATTTGATATTATAAACATGGATTTAAGTTACGCTTACTCCTCAAGGACAGTATGCTAATAAATACAAAGATGGCTAATGCATTATGTTTACTGCGCAAATAAAACGTGACTTAAATGACGCATTAAGTAGGATTATTTAGAATAGTTAATTTATCACTTCTGTTTATTAAAAATTCTCGCTATTTCTAGTTTACTGTTCAAGAACTGTTCCTAGTTTACTTTAATAGATGCAGTCATAAGCATCGTGTATTCATTTATAGCAATTGATTTGTTCTGAGGAACACATAAAATTATTTAAGGGGTAGGTATCTCTTAACCCATTACGCTTATAAGCAAGCTTGTGGATATAGTCCATCACATCAAGTATAGGCCTGTTGTAAGACAATAATGGTTTGATGTTAATAGCAGCACTATCATCTTTACGGTTTACTAAGCACTTTAGTCGATCTAGCGCTATTAAATTTGATGCTATAATCTACCGAAGCTAGCCTTCTGGTGCAGAAATTACCAACTAATAGCAAGAAGTTACGAATGAACCAGTTTTGCGTATAACATGATCAGATGCAGCTACGTTATCTATGAAGTATCTTTTAACGACGGAGTTTAACGAGCATGCAACTAAACTTAATATTTGGTTATTAAATTCTTGTTTATTGTTAATGGCTCTGAATTCAAACCGTAAAATCTGCGTTATTAATATTAGAACAGATACAAAACTATTTAAAATTTTCCATTTACAACTATAATCAACCATTTATAAATACTAATATGTATTTGTAGCAAAATGTGATTAAAGTTTCTTAGTGATTAAAAAATGGTACTGGAAAAAAGGATAGAATTAGATATTGACAATGGATAGAAAACAGCAATAGGAAAAATATCATAGAGAAAGGTACCATTAACAGAAGTTTTTCATTGTTCTCCGTGGAAAATCATTTTAGAGATGAAATTCTAAGACGAAGTGAATTTAACTCGGCGTCCTGGATGAATCCTAAATTCATACATTACGGCGAGAAACTTGTAAATTGCACGCTTCATTTGCAAAGCTTCACGTATTATGGTGGTGGTGTAGTTGAGGATTCTAAAGAATAAATAACGAAAGAATAACTTCACTCAAATTACTACTGCAAGTAAAAATGTACATAGATAATACATTGATGTAAGTAAAATCCCAGGATTTTTACACCACGTAGCTTTTAAATATAGATAAATTCAAAGTTCTAGATTTAGAGGAGACTTCAAGTTTAGATTCATGGAATAAAACAAAATTTAGATTGGGATTCATCGTAAGGAACTTGAAGTTATTTCAACTCTTGAGATCCAAAGTTTAAATCTCTGTGGAAGCGTCAAGAAATCTTGGATTCCGATTTATTCGTGACATCATAAAACATTTAGTGGTTGCATCAAAACTTTGGCGAAGACGTTTATTTCGGAACTGTGGTTTCTAGGGATTACTTCGGTTCCACATTTCGTATAATTTTTGATTTAAAATATTGTTAGGGATAACAATAATCCTAATCTCCTTATAAAGGAAATTTCAAATGTCAGTAATTTATTCTTGACGAGATTTTTAACAAACTAAATATCTATAATTTTAAGATTCTACTTAGAGCGTCAATTTCGAATATTACGTAAAAGTAGCAAACAGGCAAAATAAGAACACAGTCATCAATAAGTTAGAAGCCAACTGTTTACAGGAAGCACTACCGATTTAGCATTTACGTTTGATGCGACAAAGTCAAGCGGTTTTCTCCAATTTCCCTGCCCAACTTGAATTCCTCGCAGTTGGAGCAATAATTTACTTTGTTGTGAGAGAGACAGTTACGTATGGGGCTTAATAAAAGTGCTCCACGAGTAACAATAGCTCAAATGTTATAGTTTCGCTAGAGTAAAACATTGGCGATGCTTTCAAATTTAGTCTTCAAAAATAGTTATTTGGCGGAGACGTTTTGTTTTATTTTTGTATAGGGATAATATTATTGAAACTATATAATCAGATTTATTAAGACTCGTATCTGGCGTAAGGAATCATACTATTCATCATATCATAACATACTTCATACTAATATTATAAAGGCGAAAGTTTGTGTGTGTATGTTTGGTACTTCTTCACGTCTAAACCATTTTCATAAAATTTGGTAGGGTGTTAGCTGACACTCTAGATTAACATATAGGCTGCTTTTTATTGTGGTAGAATATCTTATTCCCACAGGACAATCGATACCTACATCGATATTTTTTAACGCGGGTGAAGTTGCGGGGTTCAGCTAGTAAACAATAAACATTTTCGGAGTAAACGGGAGTTCAACATTAATATAATTATATATATAGTTATTGTTTCATAGAAATCTATTTCATTAGGCTTTATAAAAACTAAAAAAAAACTATTAATTTTATCTTACCTATTTAAGATTTAGAAAAGTAAAATAATGGATTGATATTCAAATATATTATGCAGCTTTAAATCAAGCAGTTTATTCTCAAATTTACTTACATATACGAGTGCCTTAAATTTTTCGTAGAAGCGGTCGGAGCAACAATTTACTTAGTTGTATGAGACAGTTACGTATGTGGATTAATAAGGGAGCTCCAAGAGTAACAATAACTCAGATGCGATGTGTAGTTTCACTAGAATGAAATTGGGCTAAAAATACTTTTAAATTTAGTCCTAAAGGATAACAACTTGTGTTATTTATATGTTCGTATTCAGTTTTCTTTAGTACGGGGGTAGTAAAAATAACATGAATCCTTGCAAAACCGAAGTAATTGAAATAAAGGATGGGTATTATTGTATTAGCCAGATGATATATTAAATGAAAAATGTACATTGTACGTATATACGATTTCCGATCATGAAATTCAGGCTTTTAAGTTACCAAATATTTTATATATCTTAAAAGTATATGTCTTAAAAGGCAATAGCGGTCTTAGGTCACATAGTGCCCGTCCCTGTAGTTCCGGGATCAGAATAGGGCTACGGCATCCCCTGCCTGTCGTAAGTGGCGACTAAAAGGGGCTTCCGGTGTGGCAGATGGCTAGAGTCGGAGCTCGAACTGTTCTGTCAGGCAATCCCGGGAAGGACGGCGGTATGGGTGTGATCGCATACCGTCGTAAAGACTAGACTAGAAAGAAAAAAAAAGGTCACATAGTGACACTAAAACATATAGGCGGTTGGAATTCTGAGATTCGAAATGTATGAATTGTAGGTTATGTCCGCAAATGCAAGACCCACAAGAAATTCCACCTACACCCATAGCGGGAAGAGTTGGTTGTAGTTACATACACCCCGCAGGCTGAATGGGTTACCAACCGCTACAATGTCATACTTATAAAATACTATTCTCTATGCTATTCTTGTCGCATAAATCAAATTATCCTTCGTAACATTTAAAAATCGAACACATTTTATTACCCTAAACATAAAAATCATTCGAGCAATTCGTGTCAACCCTAATCCAAAGTAACAGTTTAAAAAGACATTCAAATGCTAACCCGGGACGGAGGAAATATTATTCCCCGGCTAATGCCCGCGAGTATACCGGGACGCGGTGCTATTGCCGTAAAATCAATAGGCAACACATTTGTACGGGAATGGGTTGGAATGGATGCGGTATGTAACTACATTTTATTTAAAAAAAATAATAATAAAATATGCTATAGTACGGAAATTAAAAAGGGCAAAATAATTTGTAATGTTTTGTCATGAATACACATAGGATTACATAAAACATAATATATAGTGTGAAAAAAAGTTTGATGCAAATACTTAAAAGGAATAATTGTTATTCTTTAAAATGTTTTTTTTTTTATGATTTATTACTATTTTTTTACCGTTTACCGTTTTTGGCTTTACTATATTAATAAGGGAAAATTGGTATTCAACATCATTATCATCGTTGGAGTAATAAAAACTAGGGATGGTAGAGTGTAACAAAATCCATATAACACGCGCATAGCTTATGTAGGTAAATGGCGAATTTGGGGAATTTCGGTTGGTTACTCGTCTGAATGTCAAGTCAAGTCACAGGAAACTGTAGTAAATGACAATATACAGAGTTATTGTTCTAAACGCAAAATTAAATAAAACTATAATATTCAAAAAAATCCAATATATGCTTTTATATTACATCCTACACTCTAAATAGTAACATAGAACACAGCAAAATAGATTTCGAATAAGGAGCCAATCCAATGAATAATATACCTTAATCCATTAAACTGCCAACTCCGTAATTCGTACATTAACGTCTCAGACATCCACGTTTCACGTGCCGGTGGATTGTAAATCCAATCCTAGCAAATATAGACTTGAAATTCCCAACATAGATGTTATTGGCAATATAATGATATTTCAGTTCATAAACAACAGATAAATGTATGGTATATAAGGTCTATATTTGTCTATGGAATTATATAAATTAGGAATTGAAAAGACGTAGTTTGCGAGAATGTTTGTGACTCTTTCACGCAAAAACTAATAAAGGAATATGGCTTAAATTTGTCAAATATATAGTTTTTGACCTGGTCTAACACATAGGATACCTGGTACAGAGTTAAACGTGACTTAAGAGCGCGGAACCGCGAGAAAATACTAGTACAGAAATAAAACTTGTTCATTATTATTTTTTCTTTTTTTTTGTCGACTTTGTCACTTGGAGACCACATCGTCCCATGAGACTACAATATAAATAATAGATCAACCAAAACATGAAATACAATCAATTGTTTTTAGTCCCATATCAGCCAATCTAACCAGTACCCTAGCCTTATCCGACAACGGGAAAGATTCTTTGTTTTTTTTCTTTCATGATTCTTTGTTTCACAACTGGGCAAGGTTTCAGCAGAAGAAAGACGGTAGCCGTAACTCTCCTTATTAATCTCTGATCGAGAGGCGATATGTAATAAGAGACTAAAAAATACAGTATTATTTTATAATCAAGATAAAATATTTAAACATACGTGACTTACTTGTTGCCGATTTGCGGCTGAATCGGAAAGCCACATTTTGATATGTCTGGCTAACCGGGGACCAAACCTGGAACACTTTTCTTGTCACACTACTGCATCTTACGGGTGGTCGCTATAGATTATATTACATCAACATTACATTACATCAAGAGAAATTCACATGAAAGCTAACCAAAGGCTTGCCCTAAGGGTTTCTTAGTAAATCAGCTTACAGTAAAAATATAGTTTTAAAAAGTATAACCTACTTTCAGAGCTTAGAATTAGAATATATTTTAAACTTTGAAAATGTTTTACATGCTGTAATATTTATTTAACATGTAAACGAACATGATTAGTTTCAAGGTTTAATATTTTCTTTCTTATTTGAAAATTGTACTGTGACCTCTTTAAATCAATGATAAATATAAAAATACTAGCTGTCCCGTTTATTTTTTATATGGCAAAACAACAAACGTTGTTTTGCCATATAAAAAATAAAAAAAATGTTAAGGGTGGACAACCCTTAAGGGGTATGAAAGATAGATGTTGGCCGATTCTCAGACCTACTGAATAACCATATAAAATTTGGTAAAAATCGGTCAAGCCGTTTCGGAGGAGTATGGCAACAAAAACTGTGACACGAGATTTTTATATAAAAATATACCCCGAAAAGTATAATTTCACATGTGAATTTTAACAACTTGACTTTAAAAAAAAACTGCAATTCGTTCGCAAATATAAATCCGTACGAAAAACTTTTTAACAAGTTATAACAGATACACACGTAAATAAATTACATAAAAATCGCTGTCATTCAACAATATTCATATTGCATTCATATCACAGTCGCTTTAAATTGCAAATTTAATTGTCATTCGCGAAATCCGGCCGCCATTTTGGTTCGAAACGCAAACTATTCGGGATATTAATATGATACCTTCAATGGCGATTATTTAAAACAAAACACATTAAAATATTACCGTGCATCGTAATCTGAATGATAAATACACGGACGGACAGATGGACGTTTTATCTCTGTGTATTAATGGAGGTACAGATGTTGCATTTTGTTTTAGGGTCTTTGTACATTTTAAATTACACTAATTTATATCACATCCTATCAGTTATAAGTACCGATATAAATATTTGTGTGAATTTTAGAAATAAATATCAACAATGCAAAAAACTACATTCAATGTGTCGTCAACCCACTATTGTCCCACTGCTGGGCACAGGTCTTCTCTCACAATAAGAGAGTTAGTGGCCATAGTCCACCTCGCTGCACAGTGCGAATTGGTGGACAATAATAGGATATATAGGGACATTCAATAATAGGGATATATCCTGTAAATAAACACGATTTTTATTTTTATTTTATTTGCCATATCTGACTAATGCTTTAATATAAGACTGAAGTAATAAACGAAGATTCAGTCCATATAATGGTTTTATTAATCATTGCCACCCATGAAAATTTGTAAGCAAATTCATATGGTATCAAAGATGCGTCTCGATTTTTGAGGACGAAATGGAATCCACACCCTTCCATCAATACGCAAGAACGATAACACGCTAGAAATAGGTGTGGCAGTTTTATCTCATTTCAAAGATCAGAAACTGTTTCATGATGATTGTAGTATGTAGATCATTCTAAGCCACAAGAAAATTCCTTGTGTCATGAGTACAGAACAGAACAGAAATTTAAATTGATCGCTGCGATATTAGCCTAGCTGAGAATCGAACCCAACGCCCCTTACATGTAGTCAATTATTTCAACCACTAAGTCACGAGAGTTTCAGAATATAATACCTTTGTAATTAGACGCTGAAAACTAAACTATGAATAAACATAGCGGAAATAAATCCAGTAATTTGAGTGTAACATAATATTGTTGTATGCTGTATATTTCCATTATATAATAAACCAAACACGCGCCACTCGTTAGGGAAACAAGGGGCAAATGGCTAGAACTAGGAATAAATACGCAAATCTACATATTTAGTACGATTGCGTTGAATTAGCACCGCTAGATGAGTTCCGTTCGACATTTTTTTTCTAAGACTGAATTTGCAAAAGAGCGCGTAGTTATCTGATGGTAAGTGATCACTGCCGCCCATGGACATCTGTAATCAAACGCCATATATGATCAGTGTTATCCGAAATAAGCTACAAATGAGTTGCTACCAATGACGACTAAGTTGGACTGCCTCGATAGTAAGTTTTATAAGGTAGAAAATGGTTCGACTGGAGCCCTTGTTCTACAGGAAGTTGCTTACAGATGTCTATAGGCGGCAGTGACCACTTATCATCAGGTGACTGCTCGCTCGTTTGCTACTTCGCTACAGTCTTATTAAAAACAAAACCCTATAGATCAGAATAAAGCAGCGCATAACACTGCTGTTATAAGGCAGAAATATTGGTGTCGATGGTGATTCCAGAGTCGGTCCATTAAAGAAATTTTACAAATCTGACCAATGCCAAAAATATTTATTTAAGAAAAATACTTTAAGATTAACATAAGTTATTAACATCACTACTAAAGAGAATCTATTACTCTATATCGTACCTAGTTTTATATAGTTCAGGTCTTGCCTTAAAATAATGATCTATGATAGAATGCATCAGTAACGCAAATTAGCTTTATATCAGTACACAGAAATGTACGTCTACATTTCTGTGTTCTGCTGGTTAAATGCAAAATGCAAAATATATGTGGCGCTGCGTCGCGGGCGAGTGTCAGACTTAGCCTTACCACTTCTAGTAAGCCGATATCTGTGGGTTCGCGTGTTCTCATGGCAAATTAAGCAGACAGCGCCGGACCGGGTAAGTCGACTCCTAAATACCTAATGTATTTAGTTGGAATCCTTTGTAAAAGGCTTGAATTTATAATTTCCGTGCGTCGTAAATACAGTAGTCTATTTATATTAGAGTATCGTGGCGTTATGGCTCGGTTTAATGTGCTTTTTGATAAGTTTATAGCTAATGGAATGTAGATTAAGTTTTTTCATTATAATGCTATATTTACGCAGTGTAAAATTATTTCTAATGGAACTTGGTGTAATACTTTGATAATATGATGTGGCCCATTTAGTCAGTAGGATGTGTTATTATCGATGATGAGACTATAATATGTTATTTTAATCCACCTTGCTACTAAGGGAGAATAGAAATAAAAACTTTTTAACAAAAAATATCTACCGACTTCCATGTCACAAAAAAGTAAAAAATAATTTAAATATATTTTGGTCTAGAACATACTCAGTACTTAGTACATAGTCCTGAAGTCGGTGCTCGACATATTTCGCTGGACGACGGTAACTACGTCCTATATGAGCACCGACTTCAGAACTATGTACTAAGTACTGAGTATGTTCTAGACCAAAATATATTTAAATTATTTTTTACTTTTTTGTGACATGGAAGTCGGTAGATATTTTTTGTTAAAAAGTTTTTATTTTACACTTTTTAGTGACTATATTTTTATGTTTGTATTTAAATAAAGCCTCTAAGTTTGCTTTGTGAATCTACATATTCACAAAAATTAAACATAAAACACTTTTACAATTCATACAAACAGGGCGCCCCCTCTGGAAGTACCCCTCCATCATCAGGGTTGAGGAGTTGAAGGTCAAATTTTTCATCTTATATTGTTGCTTAGTAATCTTATAACATATACGTTAGTACCAGGTGGCTAACTTCTATGGCTCAGGCTTGCAGTACCCTGCATCATCAGGGTTTAGGAGTTGAAGGTCAAAATTTTAATTTTGTGCCTCTGTTTGGTATTATTTTTACATACCCGTAAGCACCAAATTGCCAACTCCTATGGTTTAGAATTGAAGTACCCCTTCATCATCAGGGTCGAGGAGTTGAAGGTCAAAATTTTAATTTTGTGCCTCTGCTTAGTATTATTTTTACATAACCGTAAGCACCAAATTGCCAACTCCTATGGTTTAGGATTGAAGTACCCCTTCATCATCAGGGTTGAGGAGTTGAAGGTCAAATTTTTGATTTTATATTTTTGCTTAGTATTTTCTTTACATAACCGTAAGCACCAAATTGCTAACTTCTATGGTTTAGGATTGAAGTACCCCTCCATCATCAGGGTTGAGGAGTTGAAGGTCAAATTTTTCATCTTATGTTTTTGCTCAGTAATCTTATAACATATACGTAAGCACCAAATGGCTTATTCCTATGGTTTTGGCTTTAAGTACCCCTGCATCATCAGGGTTGAGGAGTTGAAGGTCAAATTTTTGTCCCATGAATTTGCTTAACAATTTCATTATATATTCGCAAACATCAAACGATCAACTTTTATAGTTCAGGCTAGCAGTACCCCTGCATCATCAGGATTGAAGAGTTGAAGGTCAAATTTTTCATAGTAAATACCTACATAGTAATTTTATTCTATATTTTACTCAATTGGACTTCTCCAGCTAAGGTTCGGCCGACTATCACTAATTTTATTATTTTGCTCCAAAAAGTTGAAGATCCTATGATTAGAACCTTATCAAACTCTTATCAGACTACCCCTGGAGTACATCCTTTCTAATAAAAAAAGAATCATCAAAATCGGTTGGCGGAATATTGAGTTATTCATACATTTATCGCGTACATTGAAAATGCAAATTTAAGACTTATGCGTTTTTCTTATGGATGCCCTAGTCAAAAAAATACTAAAAAAAAATGGGACCCTATGACACGCACTACCTTTCAAATAAAAAAAAAATCATCTAAATCGGTTCACCCAGTCCGGAGAAATGAGGTAACAAATATAAAAAAAAAAAAAAAAAAAAATACAGACGAATTGATAACCTCCTCCTTTTTGGAAGTCGGTTAAAAAGACACATAAATAAACACAGAAATGGGCATGTTCCAAATTCAACTGGAACCGTAAATCCTTAAGAATCTAATATTTTTGACTGAATTCCAAAAAGGAGGAGGTTCTCAATTCGTCTGTTTTTATTTTTTGTTAACCATATTATATTAATTTTATTAAACATAACATGAATTTATTTTTGATGGCCGTCAGTTTTAATTAAAGATAAAAATTTAGAGATGAGACTAAGATTACGAAGCTGACTTAAAAGATTTATCATGTTCTTTTAAAACTCCTATTAATTAAAGTCACTTAAATGCTTGGAAATTCACACATTCCAATTCATATGCGAACTCCAATCAACTTACACATACCGAGCCTATCTGACCATACAAACATAACTGCCTACGTAACTTGTTATAAATTTAGCGTAACTAAGTTCTGCTTGTCGCTCGCTCGATCTAAGTTAATCGCCATACGACCGATCAGATTTTTACCTAATTACCCGCTGTAAGTTATTATTTGGCTCAAGTTATAAGCGATTCGCAGAAAATCTATTTTAGTAAATTTTATATTTTAATTATAAGTATTGCGGGATATTACTGTGTTGTTCTTTACTTGAGATATAACTTGAATTGTTTCTGTTTAGAAATGATTTAATGTTTTTGCAAAGTAATTTTATTTCTAGGTCATAAATTTACTTTCTAAGACACCAATTTATAATTTGCTATGTGGGATAGGTCTTAAATAGCACCACTCCCTCTCTAGTCGACGAAGTCCCAAGAGGTGATTAAGGAACAAAATAAAAAAGCAGTGTGTGAAAGTTCCTGAGTAATATTAACACCCTTTGCGGTCACTAACAGACAGGCGCGCGGTGATTATTACGGTGCCAAAAACGGTGATTATTATGGTGCCATAAAGGGAGGCTTACGTCCATTCGTGGACCTCCAAACGCTGTTGTAAGAATCGATACTGATACACCATTAAAGAATAGGCAAAAACAATTTTATGAGGACTTTCATATAAATATAGAGTTTACTGTTAGTAAAATAGACATGAAAATACTTAAAATTCTTATAAAAAATTAAGACCCTAAAAATAGACACGTTCGTCGATGCATATTTCTAATAAAATAAATCAAAAGTCTTAAGTGGCATTTCACGCTTTCACTTATAACTTACACCACACATTTATTCTTCACAAGTTTAAATATTAATGTGCATTTGGCGTGTGGTACGCCTAAACATAGATTAAGCACAGACCGACATAACGCAAGAAAATATCTTTATATACATACATTCTGACTAGGTCATTTCGCGAAGGGAGTTTTTGCTCGAGGAAATTACTTGTAGATTATGTATAAGTTATTTATAAGCACACTTCGGTAAGTCATTATGTTATTTTAATGTAGTCGAAATAGACATACAATGGCTATGGTTGTTTATTAATAATCAGTTAGTACTTTTTTTTTTATACTTAACCTAACGATAAGGCAGACGGGCTACCTGATGGAAAGTAGTCACCGTCGCCTATGGACATTCGCAACACCAGAGGAGTCGCCAATGCATCGCCGGCTTTGAAGGAGAGCTCTTTTCGCACCTTTCTTGAAGAACCCCATGTCATAGCGCTCCGGGAATACCTCAGGATACTTATGAACGTAATAATAATTTCAAATAAATTGTAATCAAAATTGATTCAATGTTTGCGTGATAGTGAAAGTTAGTTATAACAAGTAACCGAAACAGAAGTTCTAAGTTTAACCAAGGTATAGAACCTGAAACTTTGTAACACATGAATTATACGGAAGACACGAGTTTCTAATCATAAATTAAAATTTCTTTTCATAAAATTTCTTCTCTTTTTTATTATAAGATTGAAGTAGCAAATGGGCGCATGCTATGAGTCCACCTTATGGCAAGTGGTCACTGCCGCCCATGGACATATGTACGCAACTTGAAATCGCAGATGCGTCGCTACTCCCGAGGACTAAGATGGTCGCCTCATATAAAAATGTGCCGGCAATCACACCCATCGAAACGCAAAAACTGTTTCACGCTAGAAATAGGTGTGGCGGTGGTACTTCCCCGGGCTACACTGGTTCTACCACCATCATTATTTTCGCGGGCTCGTTATTTAAATGGGTAACTTTGAATAATATTCTTAAGTATTGTTAACCCATCCCTGAAATAACCTATCACAAAATTACCACTCGTCCGAAAATTAATCAAAATCAATTCGTGTCTTCTTCAATAACATCTTACATCCCCTTCAGAGGGTAAAACGGGATTTTAATTGCTCTCCCACCCTCACCCTTAACCCTAATGGTGACGAAATCGTCTTGTTTGATACTAAATTGGTGTCTGCGACGTGAGATACGATTCAGCTAGATTTGAAAGCTTCGAATTATGAAGGTCCGGGATTTAAAACGATATCTGTATGTATAAATTGTAATGAAATTGTACTGTAAACAGCGCCATCTATCGGCCTAATGGAAAAAAGTTGTTCGAAAGTATCTTAATCCCGTAGTTTATAGTGGAAACTAAATCTGAAACTACTGATTTTTAAAGCTTAGATATTTGTAAACAGGTACAATACTTTATTAGGGCGGTACTACCGCTACATATTTTTTTAATAGGTACTGATTTGCACTGATGTGTTCTGGTCTGAAAGTTTGTAAGGAAGACGAAGAAGAGATATCTGAGGTATTCTAACTCAGTACTCATGGGTAGCAATGCACCTTCAGGTAAGATCGAAATTCTTGATTGAATGTGGTAGAACCAGTGTAGTTCGACCGGGGAAGGACCACCGCCACACCTATTTCTAGCGTGAAGCATTTCTTGAGTTTCGATGGAAGAGTGTGGATGCCGGCACACTTTTATATGAGGCGACCATCATAGTCCTCGGGAGCAGCAACACATCTGTGATTGACTTTAGATAGAACCCATGTTTTGTATGAATTTGATTACAGATGTCCATGGGTGGCAGTGACTACTTACCATCAGGTGGACTGCATCGTTTGCTACTGCAGTAAAATAAAAAAACATCGATTTTATCTGGGGTTGATTACAGATGTCGATGGGCATTTTCCACTTACCATCAAGTATACTGCATGACTAGTGGACTTTTAAAATACATTTAAAAATACATTTCATAAGTAATACAGTTAAAACAATATGTCATGCTAAATGAAACCCGCAGCTTCGCCCGCGTTAAAAAAATCGATGTATCTGTTTATCTGTCCCGTGGGATTAAGATATTTTCCCATAGTAAAAAGTATATGTTATGTTAATCCAGATGTTAATCCAGAGTGTTAATCCAGAGTGAAAGTGTAAATTTTATGAAAATCGCTCCAGCCATTTAGACGTGAAGAAGTAACAAACATACACACTCACAAACTTTCACTTTTATAATATTAGTATGAGTATGATTTCTAATTAATGAAATCATAATCTCCCTCCATAAAAGTCTCTATAAAACTCTATAAAAGTCATTTATACCTATTAAGATATTGCCGAAATGGAGTCTGCATTTCAAGATACGATTCAGCAAAGCTGTGGATGTCAACCGAGTCTAGACGTCAAGCGACTTTGACTTGTAAATAAGTGTATTCACTTCGCAGACAACAACGGACTTGGTTTATGAATGCCTGCGAACCACTAATCGGCGAACGTGCAAAAATGGCTAACACTTAGTACTTTTGACGAGACTACTTTATTTCAAGAGATATAGAATATTTTTGAACACGTTTTTGGTCTAAGTGTTTTTCAATACTTTTTTGCTTTCTTCAACGATAAAGGCCAGGATAGTTTATCGCCGTTCTCGTGGGTATCTTTATTGACATATGAAAACAATTATATATGAGTATGTACCACCGTGCCATGTGGGTAGAACACAAAAAAACGAATGATGCCGCGACCCCTTTACCAAGACACATCATCTTGGTCCTCAGATCTAGCATCATTTACAATGCTTACGTATTTTGTCTTATTTGTAAAGATATTGATATATCATGATTTTATTTGAGTTCGTTATTAATCGAGTATAAGAAAATATAATATACGTACACAAATACAATTCATTATTAACATTAGTACATAGATGTTCGACCACTATGATCTTTCAACATATGATTAGACCCAAGTACTACACACTAATTTGGTCACACTACGGACATACCTAATTTTTTTGTATATAGCTAATAGAGCAAGTGAAAAAGCTAAGCTCCGTCATAGCTCCCAACAAAGCATAGGGGAGATTCAAATGTGAATAGGGACAACTAATAAAAACACTAACAACAAATACAGAAATAATTTATGAGGCTAGTTTAGTTCGGAATGAAAAATGCAAGCTTAGATTACGCTAGACGGTACAGTGGAATAAAGGGAAAAAACTGAAAAATATAAAACAACATGAAATACAGGGGAATATTTTAAATATAACCATTAATCTGGCTCGTGTACGTCGCTGTCACAGTACCGTCGGCAAAAACACGCGGAAAATAGAAATATTACTTGCATCTATTTTCTTGCTGTCTCCGTTTGCTTTTAATTTTTTTGCTATCGGTAAGGTTTTGTAAAAGGCATAATGGTAGTTTTTCCACTGGCTAAGTTTGTTCGTGATTACTAAATGAACATTTTTCTTTGAGAGGTTTGCGTATTTTATTTTTTAGAAATATGCATGTTTATGTAAAGGAAACCTAAAAACACCCACATAAAAGTAATATCGATAGTCAATATTGATTATATGTATCAAATTTATTATTTACTAGCTGTCCTAGCTATTAATTATTTACTAACCTTCCTTTTGAATCACTATCCATTAAAACACTGCATTAAAATTCGTAATGTAGTTTTAAAGATTTAAGCATACAAAGAGGCAGACAGAGGATAGCGACTTTGTTTAATACTATGTAGTGATGCTCTCTGTTATATGCTATTCCCTTCTATCTATCAAACCAGATAAAATACCGTTCACGTGACTTATTCTAACAAATATAATTCTGTACGTATCACATATGAGAAAGGAAGAATGTAAATTGCCACTGGAAATTATGTGGATTTTTCCATCTAAGTATATACTGTAGTAACCAGATCCAAGAAGAATTCTTGAAATAGATAACAGATAAGTGGCTGCACCTGACAGCCAAGTAGGCTGCCTCATAAAAGGACAGAACCATACAAACCCGGATTATAGCAGCTAAAGCGCTTTCTATAAAACAGATATTACAAGCGGAGATATCTACCAATAAAATTAAGATTCAGATCCTGATTAGATACAGAGATTACTTTAAGTAATTCCAACTTGAACTTTCTGAAGTATCGCATTATTTTATCTGCGCGCACTAAAACTTTTATTAATATTTTCATAAAAACCACCGAAAGTACTAATCAAAACGAGGTGCTCGGGCCCACAGAAATTGCTTCAAACAGAACAAATCTCGAGTTGTTCGAAGTTAATTAAAACTTTTTGCTTAAAATCTTTTTTGCGAGCGCTTTTTTTGCTGGCCGTACACGGCGCTTCCAAATTAAACTGCCTTATTAATAGATCGGAGATACGTCGCTTTTGTCTTTCCGTACTTGTCTCACGGATTTAATAGAAAATTTAAACAAGGCCCGTGGTACTTTCTGCTCTGATTAAAACGACTACATTTCACCCGGTGAAGGCAAATTAAAATCTTAGAACGCGTGGTTTCGTGTTGTGACACACTGTCGCGCAAAATGGCGAATAACGTAATTAGTCTTGGGGAGGAAATCTGCATCGTATAAGTTACGTTAAGACAATTATAGTCTGAGTTGGAGACAGTTTAGCTAGTATTCGTATAGTATTGTGCATGTATTCGTATTCTTGTTGCTTATTGTATTACATAAGAGATAGTTACGCTTGTTTCGAACTTCGTGTACTCGAAATACGTTGTTTTAAGTCCTGATCGACAATGTTCAAGGAACTCGCATGTTTAACTTATTCACAATAGTAGGAGAAATACGGTTTAACCAAGGGGGTACGACATTCGTATCTATTTCTAGCGCAAAGCTAGAAAGGAAGTTATTGGTTGCTGACTTAATTTCGAGGCGACCATATTAGACTTTACGAGTGGTAAGCTACTGTGAATTGACTTCAGTTAGAATCTTTTATCTATGTGGAGTGGGTTAAAGATGGGCGGCAGTCATAACTTACCTTCATATCGACTGTTTGCTGCTTCAATTAAAAAAAAACTGCATAGATTACATTAACAATGAATTATTGACTGATTCATAAGTTTAAAACTATCTCGTTTTGTGTTAAAATACAAATAAATCTTAAAACGTATTAAAAAATTTAATAAGCAATTAATACAATAAGGTAATCATAACAAAAAATCCATTAGACTTTCGAGGTCCTAGACATAGACTAACCTTTTTTTTTGTTTTCGAGGGAGAAGACAGACTAACCTAAGGGGCTGAGCCCATAACAATATTAATCTCAAAAATCCTTATTACACACACCTGACGCATGTTAGCCAAACTAAACTTTAGAGTTCATAAACCAAATAAGAGATATACATCAGCGAGCACCTACGTTCCTTAACTTACAATCCCCAAAATGATAGCACATAAACATTTTCACGTCGAACTTTGCGGTAATGGATGAGGGTATAAAAGTTGTAATAAAATATTATTCAGAGCGAATGAAAGACATACGCCAATCTCTTAAGAGTTGAGATCATAAAATTTCGGTAAGTTCTGCCAGTTTGTTTGATTTGCAACGTACTTACGATATCCATCCATCGTGGATCGAAGTTTCTCAATATTTAGTGCCTCTTTCAAACTCACCGATTACATTTGGTGTTATTTGGCGGTTTATGAGGCTCTGGCGATGTCTAATGCAGATTTTATTGCACCGACGATACTTGTATACGTTTATATTATTTACAATCTGATGTGCAAGTGTCATTGACTTTAAATATAGTAAGTCTGGGTTATAATGGTGACACACTTAGATAAAAAAAAAAACTATATTTATATAAGCTATATCATCAATTAACTTTTATCATTTTGTTGTAACGGCTTCATTTCTATTTATGCTGAATAGAGACATTTATTAAAGGTCTATAATTCCGTAATGCTTTGAGAAATTTTGCTTCTTTATTTTGTTGCAATAAATAATTTAGACTTAAATATGATACAGTTATTTATTAATGAGATGCGAGTTTATTCCAACGGCCCCGCGTGTTTTGAACACGTTTACCCATAGTTATGAGTATCCCTTGTATTTATCCTGGCCATGAGCTATATATGCTAAACAGCGAAATGTGATCTCTGGTTTTTGCACGAAGAGAACACAAAATATCCTCACAAACTTTAACATTTAACATATTTTACGAATTTATATAATGACATATCACATATTATAACGTCATAATTCACGTTCAGAAAAATGCATATTCGACAGTCAACAATTTTAATAACCCGTATGTCCCGTGATAGCATTGTTAGATTAGGAGTTTGGGTCTCGGCTGCGAAATTCTTGCGGTATTATTGTCAATTTGGATAGGTCTGATTTTGATTAACATTTACCTTGTAATATCGATAATGCCTTCGAAAACCGACCTTGTATACCAAACCGCATAAGACCGGTTACTCGCTACTGGATTCGTAAAGCTTACCTGAAACAAAAAGGAATTTCGATTAGTATTCATGTACATTTTCGAGTGTCGTCGAATATGAGTGTAAGTTGAGCTGGTAGCACAGAGAAAATACAAACATTTGTAAATATTTCTACCTTTAATATAATGGGTGGTAGAACCAGTATTGTTTGCCCGGGGAAGTACCAGTAGTTCGAAACGCAAAGTTCGTTCGTTTCGATGGAAGGGTGTGGTTGCCGGCACACTTTTATATGAGGCTACCATCTTAGTTCTTGGGAGTAGCGACGCATCTGTGATGGACTTCAAATAGAACCCCAAGTTCTGTATGACATTGCTTACAGATCTCCACGGGCGGCAGTGGCCACTTACCATCAGGTGGACTGCATGCTCGTTTGCTAATTCAATCTTATAAAAAATACCTATAAAAATACCTACAATATTTAATACTACTTCCTATATTCTATTTTTGCATAAAAACAAACAGTTTAACGACATTTCACGGGTCGAGTTGAGGCTTTCACGGTAAAACCTATTTTGTGGAGCTAATGAATAGGTAGCGCAGGCCTATGAATGATTTATAAGGATAGTGATGTAAGGTACTAACTTAACTGCCTTATAAATTGATTTAAAATTGGCATTTTTAAAAGTAAATTAAATAATGACACTCGATTTTAATTTCATTTAATTTTTCCTAGTAAAATTATAGATAAGCGTGCAGAGACAATAACACGTCCTCTCGAAAGTTAAACTTTTGTCGGCAATTTTTTTCGTCAATCTGACGCATGTCGCATTATACTCGGCTGCAAGGTCGAAAAAAGTGAAAGGCTCTCGAGGATTGTGTGCCATAAAATTTAGGTTCCATACAAAAAGGCCAATGTACGAGTGGAGATAGCGTGGGACTAAGTGGACTGTTCTTCTTTATCTGTCGATCTTGAAAAGAAATACTCAGTCTTTTCTCGCGGATGTCGTAGAAGACGATCAAGGGACAACATCTAGGTGTAGGTATCAGCGTCTTCATGTATAATATTCGATGGTGGACTACGAACGGTCGATGTACGGATCTAATCGTGTCTACTACTACTTTGCGTCTCAAAAACACTACCTAAATGTGGGAGACATTTAGGTAGTATATTTTAGAGACTAAATCTACGATTCTACTAAATCTACTAATTTATCGTCAACCCATTACTGACCCACTGCTGGGCACGGATCTTCTCTCGGAATGAAAGAGTTTTAGGCCATAGTCCACCGCGCTGGTCAAGTGCGAATTTGTGTACATCACATACCGACAACTTTGTTTAAAGAACTCTCGATTATGTAGGTTTCCTCGCGATGTTTTCTTTCACCAAAAAGCAGTGATAATTAATTTCTAATACGCACAAATCAGTGTGCGTGCATGGGTTTGAACCTCGGACCTTCTGATTGAGAGAGCATGTTTCAACCATTAGGCTATCACTGCTTACTCATTTACATTCTAATTTACCAAGTGGATATTAGATGGTACAATTTCAGAAATTTAACATTTAGAGTTGATAAATCTTATTTTACTGGTAATTCTTTAGTAACCGTAGTTCGGGTTTTACAATAAGACCATATTAAGATAATTGATTAAGATTAAAATTTATTAAATTGAGACTAAGATAAATGATAAGAATAATAGTATCTAAATGATAAATTATAACAAAAGCAACTTATGAAAATAGCTGAAGTTGAAAAGAAAACGTCTTGAGCAAAGTAAATAAAGAATAACAAAAGTAAACGGATTTACGTAGCTATAACGATTGAGAACAGGAAATGAAAGTCGGGTTAATATTTCAGAGTCAGGTAATGTAGAAATACCTGATCATACTGCGGAGCTAAGTTTCAGGAAATTAGACTTCGCTTGAAAATCGCTTTAAAGGATTGCTTCTTTGGGACCTATAGCTTGACATTAAAGCAAAACAATAGCTTTTAGAAAAATGTCTTTTGCTGAGTATAACTTATTTTGTTTTTATCAAGAAAAATATATGTCGGCGACACCGCGTATTTATGAAAAACACGTTGCTGAAAATAATGATTTGAGTCAGTTTAAAGATCGAAAATTGTTGGTTTATTAAATTAACAATATTTAGTGATTTCTAAAAATGTTAATTTAGTCTACCCTCCATTAATGTGTTATTGTCACCTCACGCAATTTTGTTATAAAAGTATGTATTGTATCCTGACGTCACGAACACTTTGTTATATACAGTGGGTCAAAAAAGTATTTGTACACCTCGTTTTTTACCCATAACTTTAATCAAACGAACGTTGCATGAACGAAATTTGGGTGGTCAGTACTTCACAAAGTATAAAAACATTGTGTATATGTATTTATTTTTAATAAAGAGTTATAAAACAGTTATACGGAAAAAAACAAGAATTGAGTGGTCAAAAAAGTATTTGTACAATTACGACAACCTTGTAAAACATAAAAATTTTAAACCCGACATTATAATTGAAATGAAATATGCATGTCTCTAGCATCAATAATAGCTTGTTATATTTTTGGCATGGATTCATCCAATTTTAAGATGGGTTTTCAGGTATTATTCCCACTGTTATATGATTATTCGTTGCTGATTATGTATATTTGGGGTTTTTTCTGTTGTGCACTTTATATCTAAATTATGCCCAAGATTTTCAATAGAATTATTATCTGGAGATTGGTGGTGTGTGGTGTCAATCAACTATCCAAAGTGTGGTGGCATACATAACTGATAGGTAATTTTATAGAGTAACTATTCTCTTGTTATTCGTGCAGTGTGCTTAGGGTCATTGTTATGCTAAAAGTGATATTGACCACAAAGGCATAATTTGACTGCACTTTCATTCAAATTGTCGCGCTACACTTTGATATATTTGCGTGCATTTATATTCCCTTCGAAAAAAGCAAACATTTCAAGGCCATCGTAAGCCATACAGGCCCAAAACGTAACGTTCTGTTCAACATGTTAAACCGTTATTTAGCGGTTGCAACTCAGCAATCGGTTTTCACCAAACGATTTTTTTAATATTTTCGTTGAGTGCAGAACATCATGCACAGTTTCTGATCATACGTCATACGGACTTGCTATATATTGATGCGATGTGATTGATCGGCGTTTGAACACTGGAAAACGGTTTTTCTGAAGCATCTCTAAAGGTAGTACGGCGCTTTCTCGTCATAAGTATCTTCGGTTGACCTGATCGGGTTTCGTTTTACATTTGTATGAGCCATTCTTTCGAATTTTTTTACAATGTACTGCATTGTCATGATGTTTACCTTCAGCTCTTTTCCATTTTTCTGATATTTTTTTCTTTGTTTCCGAAAAATAATAACGCAATCTTGTCGAGACTTACATATTTTACTTTTTTTATTTTCTTTGATTGTTTGATACTCATTGTAAATTGAATTGGTAATTAAATAATCGAAGAATAGTCTAAAAAAGGTTTATGAAACATTTAAGGACGCTTTGTCTTCATTTAATACTTTTTTCGATAGTTTAAAGATATACATATAAGTGTACAAATACTTTTTTGACCCCTCAATTCTTGTTTTTTTTAATAACATTTTTTTTACTCTTTATTAAAAGTTAATATACATACACAACGTTTTTATGCTTCGTTAAGTACTAACCACCCAAATTTTGTTCACCTGACATTCGTCTAATTGAAGTTATTGGTAAAAAACGAGGTGTACAAATACTTTTTTGAGTCACGGTATATTTTTTACGAAAATATCATCTACAGATTATTTGATCATGTAAAGCAGCTATACTTTATTGTGTTCCGCGGAACCCTAGGGTTGCATGATACCTCTGTCGGGGTTCCGCAAGAATTTAGAAAAAAAAAGTTTCATACCTCCCACTAGTTTGATTTTTCTTTTTTCATGTTTCCTATTATTGTCCTTGCCAAGTGGTGAAGTAAATAATAATTAGTAACTGTTACATTTTACTTTTATTATGGTGATTAATAAAAAATACACTTATAAAAACAATTGTTTTATTTTAGGGTTCCATCAAGTATTTTGCTTCCCAAAAGGGTTCCGTCATTCAAAAAGTTTGAGAACCACTGATGTAAAGAATAGTTAAAAGTGACAATCAAATTTAGTCCCCAGGTTTGAGAATACAAAGCATATGAGATCGGATTTTTTGTTGAACTCATTGGTACAAGTTCCAGTCGTTTTTGAACCGCTTAACACAACATATTATGTAAATGCATGTTTTCTACGTGCATTTGCAAGTGTGTGTACGCGTGTACGTGTGTACGTTTGTTGCGTTTATGTATGTATTAAATTAACCATTTATGTGTTTGCCTCGAGGCGGGGCCGGCGGACGCATCTCCCTTCCATCCATATCCTTTATCGTCTGAACTGGTGCGCCTCTTGGCGGGCCAGTTATCAGACAACTTAGGTGCCCAGCACGGTGATTTTCCCAACCTTCTACATGTAAGTGTTAATATCCAGCGGTGTTCCTGTATGGAACTCCGCCAAAGCCGCTTGTTCTGCCCCAAAATCCGATGAAGACTTAAAAGCCTCAATGGCTAAAGTCAACCTCTGGTGGTGTTTAGTGGGTAGACACGTAGGTTATTCGTGAGTCCCACATAACCGATGCGGACAGCCGCATTGGTATGCATGAGTTTTCACCACCACCATTCCTGCACGGAGGGTAGCCCTTTCTCTTTTGTCTGGGCGCAAAAAAAGGCGTGGAACATTTTATTTCATAGAATATGAAATTGAAGAATTGCTTGCACAAACCCGTAAATATATGCGTGGTTGATGCCATACTTTACTCAACAATATACTCGTATGAAACATGTATGTAGACCTGTATGTATGACATAACACTACATTTAAATCCGTGACCAGTCCGTCCATATTCCCAACCAACCCCTAACGCGAACAGGTAAAACGGTGGAAGACATTTTAAATATTTACCACTCGGAACAGCGGGTGCAAGTGACAGTGATTGGTGGTAGAACTCTTTGTTTAAAACCACCCGTTACAGTAACTCCACACCACACGTGAAGCGTCATCAATTATCCATGGCAGGCGCCTGGATTGAGTCGTCTTGTTTATTATAGTTCTCTTTAGTTTCCGTAAGTGCTAGCCTTTTTCATAGTTCGAGTTTAGTGTTACACGACTGTAAGAATTACTTAACAAATGATGGTTATATTATCCCTCATAATCGGAGAAGCTTGGAGCAAATTTCACCAGGCGGCTGCTTAAACACAGCTTAGTTGTGAAATGATTAGTTACGAGTAAAATGTTAAGAATTGTTTTCTTTATCTTATCGAAATAGCAAACGAGCTTGCAGTCCATCTTATGGCCAGTGGTCACTGCCGCCCATAGACATCTGTAAGCAACTTCAAATAGAACATGAATTCTGAGTGAAATAAATCACAGATGCGTTGCTACTCCCGAGGACTATGATGGTCGCCTCGTATAAACATGTGCCGGTAACCACACCCTTTCATCGAAAAGCAAGAATTGCTTCACGCTGGAAATAGGTGTGGCTTCGGTACTTCCCCGGTCGAACTACACTGGTCCTACCACCTGCTATTTAATAACATCATCATTGGACAAATAAACTACTTTATACTAGTTACCGTACAAGGTAGTAAAACCAGTGGCGGATTTATAGATTTGCCGCCCATAGGCTATTCAATTTTTGCCGCCTCTAAATTTTGATATCTTAGTCCACAATCATATCAATTTTCTATCAATGAAATTTCAACTTTATAATTTGTGCTCCATCATCCTCGTTACATCAACTTTTCCCATATAGTTATTATTATTGAGAACTATGGTACCGTGTTAGATCCTTGGTTATTTTTATAGCAAAGAATTATTAAAAAACATTATTTTAAGGAAAAAATATCGAAATTATCGAATCGTCATGTCGTTTGTTCTGGCGTTACAATACAAATACGACTACGCAATTGCATGCCTTAAGTGCGAAGCGCGTAGTAGGTATGCTCTATTCTTGCCTAAAAATCTAAATCCGATATTTTCTTCATCAGAAAGAAAAATAATCGCTGAGCTTATAAAAAATATTTTTTCGGTTATGATTAATTATTTTTTATTTAAAAGGAAGTAATTTTAATGCCATATCGTATGGATTTTGGATGATCGTGTTCACAGTAAACACGATAACTTCACGAAAAAATCATTTTTTCACTTCAATTTTTTTTTAATATACTTATTTAATTGGAGAGAAGCCGTTGAATAAAAAATTGCAGCTGAGTATTGTTTTATCTTATTATAATTAATTCATTCCCATTGACATTTTCTGAAAAAGTTGGCTTTGCAAAAAAGTTATCAAATCTACTGATGTAAACATTTAATTTAGATAATTCGTGTACGACATGAGCGCTTAAGGCCTGCTCATTTGGATTTTCAAAACTTTTTCTTACTACAAATAAAATAATTAACTGATAAAATGTATCAAGTTTCTAATGAGCAAATTGTCTCACTTCATATTTTGTGGAAGGAATTTTTTTATTGTCAAGTCACAGTCGTTCAACTATCAGTTATTCGATTAATATGATCTCTATAAGATATTGAACTAGTTTTTTATTTAATAAAAATTAGTCAATTTTAGTCAGTATTTTTTACGCATAAAGAAATTACTTTCTGAAATTGAATTTGACAAGTTGCAAACTTGCTGCAGCAATCATGGTTAGACCATCGATATTATATCAAGATTGAATTGGGTAAGCAGATCTCATAATTATTAGGTACATGGAGAAAAAATTATAGCAGTTATCAGTGAATATATGTAAAAATTACTAAATTTCGATTATAATATCGAATCGCTATTGCGATATTCTAAAAGTTCATAATCAGTAATGTATAATTAGTAAAGCGTTTAGGAATTGTTCATGCAGAGATGTTGAAATATTTATTAATTAGCACTGGATATGAGAATTTTTCGATTTTTGTTAAATATTTTAATTTCTCTCCAATTTTCGAAATTCGTATTATGTGTGTATAATAATTTTTTTTTCAATTTGTAAACCGAAATAAAAAAATTATGAACTAAATTTGCCGCCCCTTAAAATTTGCCGCCCTAGGCTCCAGCCTACTCAGCCTGCTGGTAAATCCGCCACTGAGTAAAACCACACACACCGTTGAAAATATCTTTTCTCTTGTATACATATGCCATCTTTTTAATGGCACCAATATGCAATACATTTGAATAAATGAGATTTGTTTCAAGTATCGTTCGATGTGCTTGTGCAAACATAAAAACAATAAGAAAAACAGTTCAATTTTATTATCAATGAATGTCTTTGAGCTATTTATATGCGCTAATGATGATTTGATATTTAATAAGAGTGATTTTATCAACCACGGGTTAAAACAAGTTAATATAAATAAGCCATATATCACACTCCTCTTAATGTTGCACGAATACGCGACACTGTACAAATCTTAACTAACTAGTACAAAGTAGTAATAATTAACATTTTAATTTTCGCCAACGGAATACCAAAAACACTTTTTTCTCCCCTTAATTTGGACACTACGCTATGTCATTAATAAACAATTAACTGTCTGAAGTACGTGACGGGAGTGTGTCACGAAGTTAGACGTGATAGCAACTAAATTGATCAAATAAGTAAAAAAATATGGAATTATCTACTAATAATTAATAAATTACTAATTAATTAATTAACGATAGCGTCTCTAACTTTTTGGAAAAACAAAAAAATTGAATTGTGCTCTTAATAATAATAATTGTATTGTAACATTTGTATTGTATTGTATATCTTTTAAATTTATTTAATTGTTTTTTAATCAAATCTGACCTTATTTTTATAATTTAATCTAATTTTAATTGTCGATCCCTGACATTACTAATTATTTTGTAACTCTTTCCTAATTTAATGTATATATCCTAATTTGACTAATCTAAATAATGGTCTATATTAGTTTGCATTTTTTTTATAACTACATAGTACATGTTCATGCATGATGTGATCACCTGTAATTGCACGAACAGTTAAACAGTATCATCTAAGTTTCATATTATTTTGTTTGATTGCTAAGCTGTATCCTATGTTGGTGTTCCAATTGAATAAATAAATAACAAACCCTTAACAACACCGACTATTGTAATACTTTTCAATCATTTTTTTGTAGCTACGAAAGAGCTTAAATTTTATCAATTGAATGTTTTAAAATTTAATGCAATATGATGATTATGAATGATTTTAAAACAAGTTTAATTAATAATTCCACATATCAGATACCTTCTCCCACATATCTTCTATACGCTAAACGGATCTTAACTAACTAGTACAGAGTAAAAACAATAAATATTAAAATTTTTGCTAAAAATATTTTCCGAATACCAAAAACATCAAAAATACTTTTTTCCCCCTTAATTTAAACGCTAAGCTATGTAATTAATAAACAATTAACTGCCTGAAGTACGTGACGGGAGTGTGTCCCGAAGTTAGACGATTGCAGGCAACTTGTCCAAGTATTTTAATTGGAATACATTAGGGAACGGCGTCTTCCAGTTACTTGTTTATAGTGTTCCTTACTTGTGAATAACAAGCGGGTTTGTCGTCAACCTATTTTTGTCCCACTACTGGGCATGGGTCTTCTTTCTAAATGGGTTTCAGGTCATAGCCACCGTGCTGGAGAGGTGTGAATTGCTAGACTTCACATCCGCATCCGGACATACCACATACAGGTGGTAGAACAAGTGTAACAACCGGAGAAATACCACCGCCACACCTATTTCTAGCGTGAAGCATTTCTTGCGTTTCGATGGAAGGGTGTGGTTGCCGGCACACTTTTATATGAGGCGACATAGTCCTCGGGAGTAGCAACGCATCTGTGATTGACTTCAGATGAAACCCATGTTCCATATGAAGTTACTTACAGATGTCCATGGGCGGTACTGACCACTTATCATCAGGCAAACTGCATGCTCTGCTTCTTCAATTAGATAAAAAACCATTGACAAAGTTTTAATGAACTATTGGTTGAATAAGTTTCTTCCCGATATATTCTGTCACTCTGTCTGTAAAGCAATGATAATTCTTTTCTGATAAGCACTTCATTATAGTAAAATTAATAGTACCTGGGGTATGGACGGTTGATATAATTTATTGAATCTCCTTACTGTCGATATCTTGACTTCTTATGTAAATACATAAACGAACTCATAGTAACATTAAAAAGTATATTCTGGGGCTATGAGTGTGGAAGACGTGTACGTGTGTAATTTTTTTGTACAATTGTACAATCTGTACAATATATGCCGTTGAGCCGTTTGGTCTGTAGCGCATGACGAAGAAATGTACATACATACAAGCACAGTCATACATACGCTCAAAAAACCCTCTTTCGGTACGTAAAAACATGCAGTCTCCTATGAAGTCATTTATGAACTTAAAAAGCAGCCCGCATCTACGATTCTCAAACCAGCGTCACGAACAGACGCTATTCCAAGATGGAGGTGTGCCTTACATAATCTTCTCAGGTCGTTTGATACGAACGTTTTCCGTATGAATGTATTAAATCCCTCATGCACCATCTATGGTAATATAGCGAAAATATCGCGCTTTTCCTTTTACGTCTAGGATCAGAGGCACTCAAGCTTTCCGAACTTATGTTCTAATATTTGACGTTTATGGATTGTAGTTTTTATTTTTTTCTGTTGTATTTTTTTTAAAAAGGGTGTTAAATGTTTGATGTACATATAACCTTAACAATAAGGTATTAACAAAACTGTCGCTTCGGTTACGTCTACAAGGGTAATGAGTATGCTTTAAATTAATTTAGGTCATAACCTATGTGTTTGTTGGATTTCAGAGAAAGCGGGCCGATATTTTCTGGCGTAATGGTAAGAATTACATATAACCACCATCAAGATTCACACTACAATTATTATTGTTAAGAATAATATTTGTAGACGGGTTCTTGTAGGTGGTAGAACCATTGTAGTTCGCCCGAGGAAGTACCACCGCCACATCTATTTCCACCGTGAAGCAGTTCTTGCGGTTCGATGGAAGGGTGTTGTTGCCAGCACACTTTTATATGAGGCGACCATCTCAGTCCTAGGGAGTAGCAACACATCTATAATTGACTTTAGATAGAACTACATGTTCTATATGAAGTTGTTCACAGGAGTTTAAGGGCGGAAGTAACCACCAGGTGTACTGCATGCTCGTTTGCTACTTCAACCTTGTAAAAAAAATAACTTCCTCACATAAGACTGTCACACCAGAATTATTTTGTTAACAATAATGCCTAAATTGAAATTTTTAACAATTCAGTATGTCGCTAAGTAGGTCAAAAACGATTTCTGCTTTTATTTTTCTAGTAAAGTAGGCAGTTTCAGAATCGCTGTCTTAGATGATGTACGATCGTTAGGAAAATCAAGTGGTTCCGTACCCGCGACCCTGAATAAATTCGCTTTGTACACGCAATATCCTTTCCAATGTGACCAGTCACTTAGCCTGATAGTTTTGTTTAACAGATATCATGTTTATGTACATTCTAGATTAAGTTAGGGTGTTAATATCATTATGAAGGTGATGGAACTCTTTGTGGTACTGATGGCGTTTCCATCTTTTTTTGCGTCGGGGAAACCATCGAAAGGTACCCGACGCTGTGAGCGCGGCGCAGGTTTATGTGGGAGTCTTACCGGATTAAAACCATCTTATCTCTGGTTTGTAATAGCAGTGCGGCATCATTTTAAATAGCACCACTCCCAATCTGCCCATTGCTGTCGGTGGCTACTACTGTTACTATTTTTTTTTACCTGACTGAAGTAGCAAACGAGTATGCGGTCCACCTGATGGTAAGTGGTCACTGCGGCTCGAGGACATCTGTTATCAACTTCATACAGAAAAAGGGTGCTATCTGAAGTCAATCACATATGCGTTGCTACTCCCGAGGACTATGATTGTCGCCTCATGTGAAAGTGTGCCCGCAACCACACCCTTCTATCGAAACGCAAGAAATGCGTTTGTAAAATAGTCTTTGGCTTATAATAGCAGTGTGCCGTGTGGTATCATTTTAAATAGAACCATTCCTAACTTGCCCCGATGTCGGTGGCTACTGCTGCTTATTACAGGATATTGGCAGCAACGTCTTCATTTATAAATATCAATAACTACTGCGGTCACCAACATACATTATATTATGATATTATACATTCTATATGACTATTGGCAATAGCTTCCATTAGGAGAGACGTTTATCGTTACGTTATTCCAGTTGTGTTCCTCTGGAGATCCCGGAGTCCTCTTTGTAGCGCTGAGGACGGCCACCGGGGCGTTTTAGTGCGGTTAAACATCCCACATAACCCTGCGTCGCCCCACGGTGTGGGGTACCTTTTGAAGGTTACCCCCTCGAGAACAGGAGAGACGTTTGTTGTTAGAAATATATTTAGGGATAGCCACATTACCATCTTACCAGCAGACGACCTACATACTTTTAAAGCTTTTATTCCCGAAGAAAACCTAATATAGAATAAGAACATAAAAGAAACAGCCAGAAATATTTTCTGTACGGATAATAATAAATATGTCGACCCATTCAAGAGAGTAGGCGAGCTTATAAAGACAATCCATTTAATGCGATAAATAGCCTGAGCTATCTAAATAAAGACCGTGTTTCACCACTTTCTAATAAACATGTCTTGGTACAAACGTTACTTTAAAAACCAACACACTTAAGTTCCGGGTTCGATTCTTGGGCAGAGTAAAGACTTAAGAGTAAAGAAACACGCTTTCTACACACGCTTTCTACACTCATAGCTCCACACTAGGATTTTCTCCTGTGTCGTGGGTACCATGGATACACAGAAGACGAATACACAAACACCCAGACCCAGAACATGAATCTAAACTCAGCATTCAGATACCTGTCTGGCCGGGAATCGAACCCGGGACCCATTGCGCGTCAGACCGGTATGGTAACCGCTCCGCCACGCGGGTCGACGAAGAAGATTAAAGTCGAGATGTTTATATGTACTTGTCTTTATATATTAATGACAAATGGGACTATCATTCTATCGCTATAAAAAACAACATGGTAACTTTTCTGAATTCTCGCCAATAAGCAATCAGAAAGTTAGGTTAGGTTAGGATAGATTTAAAAAAAAAATGTTGTACAGCAAATTGTTAACACTTTAAAAATGTAATTGAAAAAAAAATATTAACTTACTAACTTATATTACGTTTAAAAAGTGTAAATTTAAATAATTAAGTCCCATTTTAACTTCCGCATCCTTACATATTTTTATTTTAAAAGCGTATTTCTAAAGCTTACGGAAATGAACACCATAAAGCACAGACAAGATGGCACCTATGCAGTGGAGGCAATTATTAACAATTTAGCAGAAAACCCGCGCCGACATTTAAAATCTTTATGTCCTTAATATCCTGTGAGGTATACTACACATTTTACCTTTTGCACATCATTTCAGCAAAATACAAACATATTACATACATGACGACGCGTGGCGGAGCGGTTACCATACCGGTCTGACGCGCAATGGGTCCCGGGTTCGATTCCCGGTCAGGTATCTAAATGATGAGTTTAGATTCATGTTCTGGGTCTGGGTGTTTGTGTATTCGTCTTGTGTGTGTCCATGGTACCCACGACACAGGAGAAAATTCTAGTGTGGGGCTATAAGTGTAGAAAGCGTAATTTGAATGTAGAAAGCGTAATTAGTAGTACTTTAGTATAGGAGACAATTATGTATTTTACATTTTTTTTATTTGACTGAAGTAACAAACGTAAGTACGTACGTACGTAAGTACCTGATGGTAAGTGGCCACTGCCGCCCATGGACATCTGTAATCAACTTCATACAGAACATAGGTTCCATCTGAAGTCAATCACAGATGCGTCGCTACTCTCGAGGACTATGATGGTCGCCTCATGTGAAAGTGTGCCGGCAACCACACCCTTCTATCGAAACGCAAGAACTGCTTCACGCTAGAAATAGGTGTGGCGATGGTACTTCCCCGGTCGAACTACACTGGTTCTACCACATTTTTTATAATAGTTCAATTCGAAAATCATAAATCAAAATTATTTAAACTATAAGTTCAAAGTATTTTATATCCAGACTGATCGCGTACTTATTAGTTTTTATAATATGGAGATAGTAAAAGCACATGATACTTATCTGACAATTTGTAAGTGCCTCCGTAGGCCTACGCAAAATAAAGACATTTCATTTCATTTCATGCAGTCCATCTTATGTTAACTGATCAGTGCCGTGTATGGATCTGTAAGCAATCCCAGGTAAGACCAGTCTTACCTGAGATGGCCACATATGGGTTTCTATCCGGAGGATTAAGTGGGAACGCCTCGGATGACTGTCTCCCTAACTACAACCTTCAAACTAGAATATATTTATAGGTGGTATAACAAGTGTAGTTCAACCGGGGTTTACCACCGCCACACCTATTTCTAGCGTAAAGCATTTCTTGCGTTTCGATGAGGGTGTGGTTGCCGGTACACTTTTACATGAGGCGACCATCTCAGTCCTCGAGAGTAGCAACGCAAATGTGTTTGACTAGATAGAAACTATGTTCTATATGAAGTTGCTTACAGATGTCCGTGGGCGGCAGTGAGTACTTACCATCAGGTGGACTGCATGTTCATTTGCTATTACTTTTATTAGATGGTGTGGCGGTGGCACCTAATGTCGCAAGGTCTTAGCACCTTTATTTCAAACAAGACACAGTTTTTTTACGACAGTATATTACCATACATACCGCTGTCGTTTAAGTTTTTTTGTCCTACTCTGATTTTTACGACTAAGACGCAAACGATTGTGTGTAACTATCCTTACATCGCATAACACAGTTGTCCTCGGATGTAATTTAGTACTACATAAGACAAAACACTTTAATATCCCAGCGAAATAAGGCGTTAAAATTATAGCAGCTATTACACCGAAATGTGTTACACTCGACTGTACTTAGCACACAAACAAGTAGCTTTTAGCTAAGATAATAATTAGGACGTCTTAATATTACGCAAGCATTCTGAAGACAATGATACATAGTGGTAGAACTAAAGATATTAAATATATAGTGTTGATATATTCTTAAGTCTCTGGTCAGAGCCAAAAAGATACAATATTCTTTAATGGTGTAAGAGTTGAAGCGAATCATAAAATTATGGTTATAGTTATATACAGGCATTATGTAGCGCGTGCGTTTCACGATTAGGCATGCCAGGGGTGGCAATTGGCAAATCCATCCAGGGTGTACAATAAACTGATGAAAAACTGCTGGATGTTGAAAGGATGAATAATCCATACTAATACTTATTATAATGTGAAAGTGTGTTTGTTTGTTCCTCTTTCACGTCGCCATAGCTATTATATGATATGGTTTATATATTGGGAGATAGTTAGGAGGGCGGAAAGTGACGTATGTTACTTTTTACCGCGCTCTCTCATTCACATGAGAATATTGATGTTTTGTTAGTTGATACATATTTAGTAGTTCCAGACGTTGTTAATAGATGGCGTTAGTAAAATTCATTTGCATGCCCTGAATCACGCTATCAAATGCTAATGTTAATTTCCTTTGACCATGCGGTCGAAGCCGCGGGTAAGAGCTAGAGAAATATATATTTAAACTCAAAAGAGTGATAGTATCAGTAAAAGATGAGACAACACATGAGAAGGTGATGAATAAGTGGATAGATTACATTAAAAGATAATTAAGTTACATTTAAGTAACTTTTAACTAAGTGTACATTTTACAAAAATAAATTCGACGCCTTTATGAAAACCGTAATTACATATCCCCTCAATGTATCAAAAGTTCTATAAATACAATGTAGTTAACAAGGAATTTAAATTTTACACAATAATTGAGTTTTACTAACGCTATTCGCGCTTTCGAGATCGCGTTCGAGATTAATAAAATTTTTATAGTCCGCCCGGCACGGCGGCCATTTTGTTTGGTGTGAAATTAATTCAAAATGGCCGTCGTAAAACCGCGCGGTTACGCGGCAATGTGCTTAATGAGGAACGATTAAAATTGTTTCTGGAATTACGATAGGAATACATTTTTTGTAATTCATTACTTTAAAAACCAAAAATACAATAAAGCAAAACGCTAATTTAATTTGAAAAAACATTTAAAAAACTGAAATTTCTAAGACATAGCTGTCTCTATATAGTAAAGGCCGATAACAATTGAAAATAGTTTTTCATTAGAATGACTATTTAATCATTTGTTTAAACATATGAAATACCTAAATATTTTCTCATACATTGAATATCCAATCGGTAAATCTTGAACAAAAAACGAAAGTTATACCTACAGTAAAAGATAAGTAAGAAGTACGTTTAATAATAAATTACAGCTCTTAAATCTTAAATATCTATTACGATAATAAATTTTAATTTTTATTAGGCCGCGTTTAAACTGGCTTTAAAATTTCATACTCATATCATGTTTCATGTCGTAAATGATAAACTTAAATTTTATGTCACTGATTTTTGTGATACGGCATTAAAATGAGGAATGAAGAGGCTAATTGACGTGATTCCATGAAGGTTATTAATAAAAATCATCATAAAACAATTATTAATATAATACTTTCTAATCTGTGTAATTTGCATAAGTAGTTGACATGAGGCATGGTAGTAAATCATGGGTTGCTTCACCCTGCATTAGTCGCTTGTTTAATTGAGAAAGAAAAGCGGTAAACGATTTTCGCCTAGACTCTATATTGCTATCTATTCATCTAGATATACTTTGGGCATCCTACCATTTTAAACGCTCCAGTTTCTAGAAAATTATTTAGATGATTAGTATAAAAATAATTGGGACTTTGGATTTAATGTATGAATATAGTATTGGACATAATGCATCGATTTTATAGCAATGTATACATTATTAAACACCTTTCACCCTTAGTTTTTAAGTAAATGAAAAAAATAAACGACAAATCTGTATTCAATCATAAACTACACATACTATCTTTATAGATTTAATGAATATAATATGTTTTATAGATTTCATAAATACCTGCATAGAATTGAGATAAAGTAAGATTATAAGAGGAAGTAACGCAATTTTAAAATAGCTTGTTTTTTATCTGTTCTCGTTCATCGCCGACAGACAACACGATCCTAAAATTAAATAAACTCATCGGTATTAAAATTTGAATAAAAATGAAAAGCGTCCCGTTCCCGCGTAAATCTTCAATGTGGGCGAGAGATTGATCGTCCAATATGAAATATGTAGATGCTCATGCCACATGGGGTACATTAAGCGCTAAAGATGAATGCGGTATATTTAAGGATGGTATAAAAAGTTTTACTCGGTAAAGAATAAAATCGTACAAAAGAATGAGAAAAAAAAAACCTTGTAAATATTATAAATGCAAATTTGTGAGGATGGTTGTTTGTTTGTTACTCTTCCATACAAAAACTTCCGGTCGGATTTGCTAAAATTTGCACACACGTAGTTTATTACCTAAGGACTAGGTGCAACATTGGTGCTTTCCATTGGAGATCCCGGGGTCCCCTGCAAGCGCTGAGGAAGACCACCGAGGTTTTAGTGGGTAAAAATCTCATACAACCCGGAGTCTCTCTCAAACCTTCGGTGAATCTTTTGAAGGTTCCTTTCCCGACACAAAAAAGTTAATAGGTAAAAATAGGATATAGTAATACCCCAAACTTACGCGATAGGTGATTAAGTGATAATCACGTAAGTCAAGGTTCATAAAATACATAGCACAAAATAAATTGTAGCTGTGCGGTTTCGTCCGTCCAAACATGTGCATTACTGCACAATAGTGTGGGATAGTGTGTATGTAATCAATAATAAAGAAATTGTGTGATGCTCAAAAGAAACACGAATCGAAACGATTTTAAAATCGCGTAACTCCGAGTTCGCGTAAGTCGGGGTAGCGTAAGTCGAGGTATTACTGTATTCATTACTATGGTAGGTATGACCGAAGCGGGTGAAGCCCTGAGAATGGCCTAGTGGTAAATCATGATACATCATGTAAATTTTACATATCACGATTGACATATTTTAATCGTTTCGTTGTAATTAAACCAAAATGAGTCAACAGAACTAATTAGGTATTCAAGTACCACGTCTTTTAAATCAAATATTCAATTAGTTGAAACGAGGCTACATATGACTGATATATAAATATTAAATTAACTTTAGATATATGTACGTTTATCTTTGAATTGAAAATCTATCTCTCTAAAAAAATTAGAATAGCATTCATGTTTAAATTTAGACAACCCAAGCGACTACATTTTATAGAAGTATAAACAAGGGTTCAATCTGAAGTCAATCACAGATGCGTTGCTAGTCCCGATGAATAAGGTTGTCGCCTAATAAACCGGTAACCATACCCTTCCAACGCAACGCAAGAACACTCTACTAATAATTGTAACGACGGTACTTTTCTGGACAGACCTTCCTTCCTTCCTTCTACATTAAAAAAATAACAACTACCATTCCATTATAACAGCTGGGTTCTACGATTCACGCTTCACCACTCAATTACCGATCAAGTCCAACGCGCTAACCATCAAAGTGCGAAAGTTTCGCCACCCACGGTCACCCATCCAACTCACGACCATCATTGGTAGAGATCGTCATCGCGGGGCTTTGCGTTTAACATCTATAGATGTTATCCAAAATTCCTTCTCCTTGTTCTAAATTAGTTCTTCGAAATCTTGTACTATCTACAACACATTCATCTACATCTGTCACATTAAACTGTCGCCTGTCGCCATAAATTACAAGCCACGCTAATGAATTAAGATTATGATGTGTTTTAAGACTCTATTAATTATATTTACGGGTGGTCTTACTCTGTAATTGACTTGATGTATATTGTCATCGATAAAAAGTAACTATAGCTATCTATCATTACCTATTTTTTTTTGTTTCGAAGGCATTAAACCTTAAAAAGATTTCTATGTTCATAGCCCACACAGTAGGATTCTCTCCTGTGTCGTAGGTGCCATGGACACATACACAGACGAATATACAAACACCCTTTTTTGTTATCGAGGGTGAATCCTTTAAAAAGTAGCCGACACCGTGGGAGCAACGCCGGGTTATGTGGGATTTTTACCTCACTAAAAACTCCCGGTGGCCGTCCTCAGCGCTGCGAGAACTCCGGGATCTCCAACAAAACACAGATTCCTCCGGGAAATATACAAACACCCAGACCCAGAACAAGAATCTAAACTCATAATTCAGATCTGTCTAGCTGTGAATCGAACCCGGAACCCATTGCGTTTCAGACCGTCATGGTAATCGCACCGCCACGCGGGTCGTCATTAATATATATATATATATATATATATATCTTAGAATGTGGGAAGTTATGTAAGATTCCTTCCTAAAACTCTCTCAGTGGCCACGCTACACAAATAGTAAATATATCTTCAGAGTGATATATGTACTTATCGAAAAAGGTTGGAATTACATGACAATGTGGTGTAAATTTGACTTTTCAACCACCATGCCCAAAGTTTGAAACCTAGGCGCCATTCTAAAAAGTCATGTAACCTATGGCACTACAAACTTAGACCATTCTGTTCATATTTCAAAATCTGTCATATGATCAGAAATTAGGCAGTAGCGCGTGGCAATGAAATGGAAATACATATACAAACATATACACATACGCAAGAAAAAGATTATCCTTTTGATGCATTCGAGTAATAAAATAGTCTGTGATAAAGTTTTTTTTTTATCTGACTGAAGTAGCAAACGAGCATGCAGACCACCTGATGGTAAGTGGTCACTGCCGCGCATGGACATCTGTAATCAACTTCATACAGAACATGGGTTCCATCTGAAGTCAATCACAGATGCGTTGCTACTCACGAGGACTATGATGGTCGCCTCACGGCAACCACACCCTTCTATCGAACCGCAAGAAAGCTTCACGCTAGAAATAGGTGTGGCGGTGGTACTTCCCCGGTCGAACTACACTGGTTCTACCACCTTTTTTTCCACCAGTGTTTTACTAAAAATGGTTCTACCACCATTTTTAGTACACTGGTGTTGTTAGGCAGAAATAGGCGTAACGGTCTCGTCTCCAGAGTAAAACCAAGCACTCTCACCTGTAAAACTCAATACTCGTATCTACAAAGATAATTTGTTACCTCATTCGTTTGAACAGGCATGTTCAAACATACAGAGTATAAGTAAACCTACGCAACTTTCCAAAAACTTTAATTACCTTCGAAAATAAACCTTTTGAATGAAAATGAGTTTCACGACTTTGAAACTTCCACGTGGCTTACACGGTACAATTAAACGAAACTTTGTTGGGATGAAACGATACGAACTTGGAACTTTTTGTTACAAAGTTTTGTTTATAAAAACTAAGCAAACATGTATGTTAGTATATAATAAGAAGGGAATCTAATAAGGGAATTCTATCAACTTAGAATTATTTTGATAGTAACTTTATTCTACACTAGTTGACCCGGCGAACTTCGTTCCGCCTAAAAGTCAGAAATCTAAAATTATCAGTGTTTCTTTACTATATTATGCATGTATTATACCTACATAAAAACCTTCCTCCTGAATCACTTTTTTTATTTAAAAATTCATTAAAATCTGTAGCGTAGTTTTAAAGATCTAAGCAAACATAGGGACAGACAGACAGAAGCGACTTTTTTATAGTATGAAGTGACGCGTCTATTTCTAGCGTGAAACAGTTCTTGCGTTTCGGTGGAACGGTCAGATTGCCACACTTTCATATGAGACGGTTATCTTATAACCTCTGAAATAGCAACGCACCTCTAATTGACTCCAGATAGAACCCTTGTTCTGTGTGAAGTAACTTATAGATGTCCACGGGCGGGCCATAGATCTCTTACCAACAGATCTATTAATGTGAGCAAATAATGAGAAGTGGCCCATCACATGAAATATATTCTTGTTTGCTATTTCATAATTATTTTATTCTTATTTGTCATATGAGGCAGCCATCTTAGTCCTCGGGAGTAGCAAACTATCTGTGACAGTCTTCAGATAGAACCCGTGTTCTATATAGATAGATAGATAAAACATTTATTTCATAACTTAAGACAACACAAAATAGATTTACAAAACACATTGAACAAAAGTTGGTACATACAAAAACACAGAACAACAAAAAAATAAAAAAAGTATTATTTATCTATTTTCTAATTAAAATGAAGTACAGATGTTCACGGTAGTGGCCACTTACTATCATGAGGACTGTGTGCTTGTTTACTTCTTCAATGCGATTAAATTAAAACATGTTTTGAACCTAAAACCCTTTGTCTTTCAGTATACTGTACTCTGTTTCAAAGACGCTGGTATCGAATAGTGAAATTCAAACCAAGGCCCATTAGTAAAAGTCGAAGGGATTGAAATAAATGTTTAGGGTCTTTCTTCAAACGGCCCCAGGGTAGTCGGGATAAGACATCAGAACTAAAAGCTGAATCGTGTTGTGGCTATTTTCATACATGTCGCTCTGCCCTAATTCGCGAACTTTTTCACTGAGCTCCATTCGAAGCCTATTTCAAGGTTCTATGAATTTTGACCGGAATAATTAATGATAAAGTTGGAAAAATTGGATGGGAACATAAAGTGGCAATCGATTTTAGGATCAGGCTCTATATACGCATACTACGACAATTTATTATGTGTGAATGTTTTATTTTTATTATGATGTCGTCGGCAAGTCATTATTGTCTCACTGCTGGACGTGCATCTCTTTGCAGAGTGAATTCGTTATTTATATCTTCGGCCCTAACTTTAAGGATTGACACGTTAGATTTGAAAAACGGTTCTTTGCTATTTTTTTTATAAGATTGAGGTAGCAAAATGGTACGTGGTCACTGCCAGTCTTTGACGAAGGTCAAGCAACTTCATACAAAACATGGGTTCTATTATGAATTTAATCACAGATGCGTTTCTACTGGTGCCTTCAGGCCGTCACCATTTCTTCACCGCACTACTCGCCGAAGGATGAAGTTTCATCCACATCAACTGGACTCGTGGCGGTCCTCCACGGTTCGGTTTGCACACTCGTTTTTGTGCGGACGTGCATGTTGTGAAACGAGCTTCCTCCTGAAGTATTCCCAGAGCGCTATGACACGAGGTTCTTCAAGAAAGGTGCGAAAAGAGCTCTCTTTCAAAGCCGGCGATGCATTGGCGACTCCTCTGGTGTGGCGAATGTCCATAGGCGACGGTGACTACTTTCCATCAGGTATCCCGTCTGCCTTATCGTTAAGTTAAAATATTAAAAAAAAACTCGAGGACTAAAATGGTCACTTCATCTAAAAGTGTGTCAGCAACCGTAACCTTCCATGGAAACGCTAATCTCCTCGCTAGAAATAAGTGTGACGGAGGTACCTCCCCGGCCGAACTACACTAGATCTACCAGATATGCATAGGTGGCATCGAGCATTTACCATATGACGGCATGCGATTTCTACTTCATGCATGCGTCTGCTAGTCCACCCATTCGCACTTAGCCAGTGAGAGTTGAGCCCAGCAGTGGAACAATACTGGGTTGACGAGTTTGCTACTTCAATCTCAAAAAACAACCTAATTGCTTTTTAGGTTGTTTTTTCAGATCACGGGAGTTCACGGAAGTCTTATTCGAATTTCGCCACTCAGTAGCTAATAAGAAAAGGTCTAATGATGGAAAGTTCGCAATAAAAGCGTTATAATGGCTAAGTGTGATCGCGTTTCGCTTTTCAAATAATTCCATTATTTTCGTACCAACGCGTTCTTGCTACGCAAGGGCATAGATTAAAGGTCCGTTGAAAGTTTATGCCTACACGCAAAGTAATATCCAAGTTATTGTATTTACTTAATGTATATCTTACTAATTATTACAAAAATATGTACAAGTCTTTTTTTACTGATTTCTTAAAGAATCAAAAACTTACTATTAACATTTTAAAAAAGAAGAACGTGTCACTGTACGCATACCTCAGAGTAAGGGTGTTGATAGACGGACAAACGGACAACGAATGATAATATAATTTATGGGCGTTTATTCCTTTTATGGTACAGAATCCTAAAAGTCCAACTTTTTATACAATATAATTGTATATAAATATCGTGTTATAGAAACGTGTAACAAAATAAGCTTACAAATACTAACATAAAATAAACTATACAGTTCATACTTTAATCTCTATATATTATATTAATACGTGAAGCAAAAACTGCTTTTAAATGCGGTTTAGCTAATTATACCTCTTTTTATATTTATCGAGTGCGTTCAAAATTACTTGAAAATGATTACATTTTATTTGAATTTGAGAAATATTCATACTACATTGGACAATATGAAAATTTGTTTTTTAATTTAAATTAGGGTCGAATTTCGACCAATGTGACGGGTGACTAGTTCTAATAAGTGTGTAATTACTTCGTGTAACGTAAATGCCAATCAGCATGTTTCTTATTTTGTCGCCATTAAATTATTTCTGAGAAACTAGATTGACCGGTATTTTGACAAAATAACGAAAAATGATTAAAATAATTACACCAATCAGCTTAAAGGACTTTTAATCGGCTATTACCCATTTTCAACACCCACTTATTTTAATGACAGACCTAGAACCAATCATGTCTTGATAATGCGCGTGTTTTTAATTTCTGTGTCTCCTTTTATAACGACTAATCGACTTGCCACACCGTTAGCAAGTTGCGATGAGCGATAAATATTTAACTTTAGTAACGTCAAACGATTTTGTTATAACACTTTTGTACCGGATATTGCTGCGTTGAGTACTTTCGTCATCACTTGTCATCTAGTGACCCGATCGCTCGTTTGCTACTTACGTACCTTATAAATAAATAACAAGGGTTTGGAAGTGAAAATAATTATTTATATAATCGTATGCATAAGTATATGTTTGGTTGGAATACGTATAATATGTTAGACGAGACTGCAAAAATAATATTTATAGTTAATTAGTTTACCTAAAAAGCATGATATTTAAAGTGTCAAATTTGAAATAAATTAGTATCCAGCTGCATCCAGCCTTCGAACATTGGTCATAAATGGTGCTACAGTTATTGCTTCACATCACCTGCTCTGTTTACTACTTCCGTAGTTCATATTTCATCGCTTAGTCGCTACTCATTCACTGTCAAACAAGTGTTTGATAGACAATAATAAAGTTTTATACAAATTGGAAATACTTAAGCGGACTTGGAAAGATTAAACTTGAAGCAATAAAAGCTGATATGTTATTGGCCATATATTTTATGATCATATATAGCTTATATGGTAATAGGTGTAAAATTTCGGTAGCTTTTTAGATTCATACTAAAATGGGTGTTTTGTACTTGCAACAAATACACATGTTGCATATTCCAACCAGACATGAATGTTTTTTGTTTATCGTTATGCAAGGGCGTTTTTAAAAACATAAACGGTGTCATTAGATTTTAAAAATCTAAATGGGCATCGAACATGTTCAATTGGATAAAAATCCAATCTATATTATTTTGCTATTTAATTGTATCGCTTAACGATCAATTTCTTGTCAGTGCTGACGAGAAACATAGCAAAAGAAAGGATTCATTAACCGACTTCCCAAAAAGGAGATGAGAACCTCCTCCTTTTCGACTGTATTTTTTTTTAAATACTATTTTACTAGACTGCATCAAGAGGATATGTTTTTGGAGCGTACACACCCTACAGCCCAAAGGGCTTGACGGATTTTAACATGTGACATATCATTGGATGTGACTCATTTTGCAAAAAGACTTTATATTTATTTAAACATGGCATCTGCGACCAGAGAAAGTTATTAGAAAAGGATTTTTTTGTCTTAGCAGTCGGATTTTTAATTTTCATCATTTCTAAATTCATATATCAGCAGAAAGTAGTGATAGCCTAATGGTTGAAACTTGCCCCCTCGATCGGGAGGTTCGAGTTTCAAACCCAACCCACTGATTTTTCTAAAATTATGTGCGTATTGGAAATTAATTATCACTGCGTTTTGGTGAATGAAAACAATTTGAGGAAACCTACACACCCGAGAGATCTTTAAACAAAAGTTCTCGGAGGTGTATGAAGTCCATCAATTCGCACTTGGCCAGCGCGGTGGACTACGGCCTAAACTCTTTTATTCTGAGAGAAGACTTCTGCACAGCAGTGGGACAATAATGAGTTGACGAGATATGTATATCCTTTACATTAGTGGATAATATACGCCATAGTTGTAGCAAAAAATCACCCTGTCGCAGTAATCACCATCAGATGCACAGTAGTTTAAGTTCTCCTCCAACTAAATAAATCTATTCTGGGATAGACATATCTAAAATCATGGTAGGAAAACAGGTGTGTAGGTAAATTACGGTTCCACGTAAACAATATCGAGTGGCCGCGTCTGTGACATAATCTATGCCACCTGAACGTTTGTCCAAGCGTGAGTTAGCACAAAGCAAATTAAACCACACAGCGAACAAGCATTACGGTACGCTGGAATTAGCTAAAGAGATTAATGATATGTTTACTAGAAATAGCTTTTCAATGCGACTACGTAATGGTGAATCGATAGGAAATAGGTGGCGGTAATGAATATACATAGGTAATCGATACAGAGGCTTGGTTTGGTGATTGTATGGTTAAGTGCAGGGTGTTGGGTTTAGATTCAAATTTGAGATGTGTAAGTGACGAAAAGGTCGTCGCATATGGTCTATAGGTATATAATTTACACGTATGTAGAAGTTTGTTTTTTAAACACGCTTTCTATACTCATAGCCCCACACTAGGATTATCTCCTGTGTCGTGGGTACCATGGACACACACAAGACGACTACACAAACAAACATTCAGATACCTGTCTGCAGATACCTACCTGCCGGGAATCGAACCCGGGACCCATTGCGCGTCAAACCGGTATGGTAACCGCTCCGCCACCCGTGTAGTCATATATCGTCGCTTTATAAACGTAAATGTTGAGTTTGTGCTTTTGATACTTCTAATTAATCCGTTTATTTTAGGATAGCAGTGCCCAGCAATGGGACAATAACGAGTTTACGATGCTGAAGATATGTATATAATTGTTATACAATCAACAGTAAAATCATTCTAACAAATATTACGCTTATAGCTATCACAATATCACACTCCTTGTATCTTGTGTACACAAATATATTATAAGCCTTCATTCAGGCACATTAATATATTGTTGTTACTCGTATCACTCGTTCCACTTTTGCGTGTCTGTTTGCCAGATAGCAAAGGCCTCCTCCAACACTCTCCATTCTGGCCTTTCTATGGCACAGAGACATACAACCACTAAAACTTTTACCTTACCCTACCGGGAATAGAACACGGGTTCAGGAGCTTTAATATTGCGATGCGATATGGATAATATACTGATGTAACTGTCATAACAAAACAGTTACTGATAAGTATTATAACTGTCGCTTTAGTTTAAGCGACAAAAGTCATTTTTCTCACCATAGAAGTACTTCATTTAAAGTTAATATTAAAAGATTTTATTTAAAATACAATTACAGTATTACGTTACGACAAATCGGCCGAGTTACTCTTAGTTTAACTGAGATTAAAAAGGTACGATTCCTAAAATTGGGCCCGTAGTCACAGTAAATGTTTTATTAATTGACAGACGAAATGACAACGGACTCTAATCGACATGATTTTAGCCGAAATAAGGCTAATTGCTTTTGTATGTTGGAAAATGTTGAATGAAAGAAATAGAGGAGCATTTGACGTAGAAATATTTGAACTGAAATATTTTGCTTCATAAAGTTCGTTTGCAAAAATAATTTGTGGTTATTTCTGGTTTATGATAAGTGATATAAATATTACTGCAATTAAAAAATATATTGTGATTGTGATGATGATTTAGGTAATAATAATGGATACATTCCTGTATTTTTGTTTTCTTTCAGGACAAGGACATTTATTCATAGCCCCATAAGAGCAGTGATAGCGTAACGGATGAAACTCGCCCTCTCGATTGGGAGGTCTGAGGTTCAAATCACAGGCACGCACTACTGATTTTTCTAAAATTATGTGCGTATTAGAAACTAATTATCACTGCTTACCGGCGAAGGAAAACATAGTGAGAAAACCTACACACCCGAGAGATCTTTAAGAAAAAAGATATCGGAGGTATGTGAAGTATATCAGGTTGACGACACTTAGCACCATACTAGGATTTTCCTGTTTTGTGGGTGTCATGGACACACACTCAGACTCGCAACATTTAAATCCATCTGGTGTCTATCTGATTGGGAACCGAACCCGGAACCGCGTGTCAGACTGACATGGTGACACCGAAAATGTGATCTGTGTGTGAGTTTTTTCCTTTTGGGGATGACAACCAATTAACATTACTTTTTAACAGAAATGGGAATTCAATTCCTTAGATAAGTATATGGCGAACATCATCACATAAGAAAGAAAAGTCAAAAATGAAATTAAAAATGAAATCGCTTGAAAACATTCTCCGTAATAGCCACTAATACATTACGTCCATTGAACTGAAAGATAAATCATTCGTTCATCCGTTCTTACATTCAGTGAAAAAATCACAATGTAATCTCTCGGGCGTCGAAAATTTCTATTACTATTATTTCTTTGAGAGTCCCTAATTTGCGATTTTCATAATTGAATGATATCAAAACGAATGCCCGGAAACTCGGGCATTCGTTTCGTTCAAAAATTTATGCCCGAGTCAAGAGCGTATCTTTTTTGAAATTGCTTGTTTTGTTTGAAACAAGTGAGAATGGACTTAAGCGCTTTGTTTTAAGAAGAAAAGCTGTAAAAAGTACGGATTTTAATGCGACTGTCCCTTTTTTTTTTTTTTTTGTTTTCGAGGGGGAAACCTTCAAAAGGTACCCGACGCCGTGGGAGCGACGAAGGGTTATGTGGGATTTTTACCGCACTAAAACCCCCCCGGTGGCCATCCTCGGCGCTAAAAAGAGGACTCCGGGATCTCCAACAAACACCACCGGAATCCTCTAAGCGTGTTGCCCCATCGGGCTCCTCCCAGATGGGCGGCTGGGCCCACCGCTCCGTCTAGTCTATACGACGATATGCGACCACACATACCGCCGTCCTTCCCGGGATCGCCTGGCTGGACGGTTCAAGCTCCCACTCTAGCCGCCCGCAACCCCGGAAGCCCCTTTTAGTCGCCTCTTACGACAGGCAGAGGATACCGTAGCCCTATTCTGATCCCGGAACTACAGGGACGCGCCGCCATTGCCGGCGGCCGCGGCCGTTTCTTCTCCGAGCGGGTTCAGCGCGCTCCCTGGCCCTTTCGGCGTCTTCCTTTGCCGACATGACGTCCTCGCAAAAGGTGATCATGCCGTTCCAGGCCTCTCGCCGCTGAATGCGACTGTCCCTAGGAACAGTTTTTTACTATAATTAAAAAATATATTATTTTTCATTGTGAAATTCATGTCCAGTTGAGGATTGCGTACTAATGACTTTGTGGTAGTTATTGCGACTATGCACGGTGTTGAACTGGCTTGAAATACAAGAAATGTTTACGTAAAAAAGCAGTATTGAGGCATAATTAATTATTACTGTTTTTGAAAATAGCAAACAGAAAGTTTGCAGCTAATCTGATGGTAAGCTGCGACTGTTAACAACCCTAGATAACATTAGAGCGTTTATTGAGGTTTTGTAATAGAAACGTTGCTACCCCTAAAGATTAATTAAGAACTCAGATAAGTTCCTTTACAACAACTTTCAGACCAAAACACAGGAGCGCTTTTATTAGGCAGAATTTGCGTGGCAATGGCGCCACTAAAGTCGAACCACAATGAGGTTCTACCACCATTGCGATTTGATGGTAGAAAATATACACAGGGTACATCTATATACCTGTGAGGGTTGCCATTAGCCCACAGTAAAAACTTTTGGGCATATTCATGTTACGTTGTTTACATGACATTTTGGTTCTTAGTCTACCATGGCCCTAAGCTTCATTAGTTAAAGCGGAGATCTGTGCCAATTAGTGGCACTCTACTATCCCAGCGAATCAAGAGTTATGTGAACAACTATGACTGCTATAAATAAAACAGAACAGCTATAAATAAAACACTACCAAAATTAAGCCCATGCAGGACAATTCAGTCAAAAAATACACAATAAGTGAACAGAGTATTACAAAGTATTACATTAACGAAAACAACCAATATACTACCAAAATATACCTTCTTAATATATGACAACAAGATAAAGATATAATGAACAATACCTCCATACAAGCTACACTTCGCTTCTGTAGGCGAAGTTTACTTTTATTAAGCAATCAAGCTTCAGACAACGAAGCATCCCGACTACCTTTGTACACAAAGGATCCTTAAATATCCTTTTAGCTATAAATAAGAAAAACGAACGCCTAATAATCATATACCGGCCGTCATCAAAGCCTTTGTCTATAGCTTTAATCGCACCACCTTTTATCTCACAAACCTATTGTTCAGCACATCATACACCATCGTCGATAAATTCGCCTTTCCTCGCACATTTTCAATCTTATCCGGCAAAAATAAGACTCCAAATCACTGAATCCAGATCGGGTCATTACCGACAATTTTCAATTACCGTTCCTCAAGAGGTTGTACCTGTCATCTGTTAAATTATATCCCTTAGTTGCCTATTTAACTTCGAACTGGAAGCTTTACAATCTGTTTACCTTGGACGCACTGTGACAGGATATGAGAATTTATAAGTTATGCCTCATTGTTTTCTGGAGACAATGGCCGGGAAGTTATGCCGCCTCGAATATATTATGGTGACATTAACGCTACGTAATTTTCGGGACATGATCTCATCAAGGCAGACGACTACTTGAAATTACAGCTGAGACGAATACTTATTTACTTGAAGGTAGAACACTAGTTCAACTCCGGAGGTCACACCTGTTTCTGACAGGGTAGCGCTGTGTTGTGGTTTAAATGTCTGGTAAGGGAGACCTTTGAAGTCGTACGCGTTCCGAGTGAAAGCTCTGTTGCTTGTGACTTGAAGAATTGAATTTGTTGTGGTCACAAATTGACGTTTATACTACGGGCTACTTATACGAGAAGAGTCAAATAGCGCCACGAAAGGGAAGCGCTGATGCGTTTCTTTTGAGACCCTGGAGTTTTTCGATATGCGTAGTGAAGCCACTGAGGTGGTTTCAATGAGTAGGAATATCACATAATCTATGGGTTAAGTAGAGTGTTTTTTGATTTCGCTTTTTCTTTTTTTTTTGTTTACGAGGGGGAACCTTTAAAAGGTAACCGATGCCGTGGGAGCGACGCAGAGTTATGTGGGATTTTTACCGCACTAAAACCCCCCCGGTGGCCGTCCTCGGTGCTACAAAGGGGACTCCGGGATCTCCAAAGGAACGCAACCGAAAAAAATTCGAGTGAAGAGACTATCTTAAAATTCGTTAAAAAGCACGACATGTTTAAAAGACCGTTATACATATCAATCGAAAACAAACATTGACATATAACGGTTCGAACAAGCAGCGATGTGACAGGAAAGAAATTATCTTTCGACGAGCTCGACGCAAAAGTAATTAACTCTGGATCGGATTTACAACATTAAAGATTGCAGCAATAAAATGGAAATAGTGATACCGCGGTTGTGATTACGGTATTCTACTCAGACGGATTGGTTCCCAATGAGCTTCACTTGGCCAATGTCCAAATGGGGCGTCCATTGCAAAAACAGTCGAATCTGGATCATCAAAAGCACTGACCTAGAAGTGAGATACAGCTATGCACTGTCAAAATTTCGGCACCTCAAAACAGGGCGAAATAGCAGCGTTTCGCAACTTTTCGTTTCGACCTACAAAACCTATATTGTGGAACCGAACTTTTGTTACGATGGATAAGGAATAAAAGGCCAAGTGCGAGTTAGTATAGCTCAGAAATAGTTCAGTATCATGCTGTATAAATATAAAAAAAGTACTTTGAAATTCATGCCAAGAATTTAGATTAAACTTAGCAGATTTTAATTTTTCGTTATTAAGTTGTTAGTTTGTTACAAAATTGGAAAATACTGATCATATCTTACAGTTACGCAGTATATAATGTCAAGGTCATTTTAACGACCCTCGTTAAGCAGCGGTCACCATACCGGTCTGACGCGCAATGGGTTCCGGGATCGATTCCCCGCCAGACAGTTATCTGAATTTTGAGTTTAGATTCATGTTCTTTGTCTGAGTGTTTGTGTATTCGTCATATGTGTGTCCATGGTATCCACGACCACGATCCAGGAGAGTCCTATAACATCCTAGTGTGGGGTTATGAGTGTAGAAAGCGTGCATGTATTTTTTTAAATATATAATTCCACTAACAATAAGTAATGCCACGCGGGTCCGCCTGCTTCGATCATGTTTAGCACAGTAATGAGTATCCTATGTGTTAATCTAGATTATAAACTATCTATGTGCCCATTTTCAGTGAAATCCGATCAGAAGTTTTATTTATAATATTATAATTAAATATCAAAATTCTCTGTTTGTTAAACCGTCTATCTATTAAAAGTCACTTTTTAAAGTTACTACGGAAGCCGTAGGTTTTGCAATAGGTGCATTATATACAGAACCCAAAAATGGACAAGGAACGGGGTCAAAACTGAAACTAACTAGCTCGGGCTACGTCACTTTTCAGGTGACATCTGACGAAAAAATACTGGACTTTTGGTAAACAAGTCTATTATTCGCCTCGGTGCGAAAAATTGAGTCAAAAATAGTCCAAACCATTCAACAGTATTTACAAAATTTTTGTTCCTACATTTTTAATGAAGTAGCAAAACGAGTATTGAGTCCATCTGATGGTAAGTAGTCACTGCCGCTAATGGACATTATATTCCTTAGTTGCAAGCAACTTCATACAGAATAAGGGTTCAATCACAGATGCTTAACTTCTTTCGAGGACAAAGGCTTATGTGAAAGTGAAGCATCAGCCTTCCTTCGAAACAGAAAAACTGCTTTACGCTTGAAATTGTGGTGGCCGTGGTACCTCTCCGGTGCAGCCATTTTTTTATAAATTAAACTAGCAAACTAACATGCAGTCCACCTGATGGTAAGTGGTCACTGCCACCCATGGACATCTGTAATCAACTTATAGAACATAGGTTCTATCTGTCAGTCACAGATGCGTTGCTACTCCCGAGGACTATGATGGTTGCCTCATATGAAAGTGTGACGGCAACCTTACCCTTCCATCGAAACGCAAGAAATGCTTGACGCTAGAAATAGGTGTGTCGGTGGTACTTCCCCGTTCGAACTACACTGGTTCTACCATCTTACTCGTATTATTAGTAGTCATACTCGTTTAATTCTCTTACTTTTGAATGACGTACATATACGACTTTAATTACCTTAAATTGATCTCTTAATATATCTACATATACTTTCACATCCCACTCTCGAGGAACCAGTAATTTGAAAGGGCAAATGCGTTTAGCTTTTAACTTTTTTAGGAGTTAATTTGATGATGACAGACCGACAGACGGCGCCCCTACGTTCATTAACACTGATTGCAATTTCGCTTGTTAAAAGTTCAGACTGATTTTGAGATAACATATCTACACGCGTTTATATACCACTTCTCTTAACACGATTTTTTTATGTTTCCTCAAAACAAATATTGTTTACGTTTTTTGCAAGTACATTGCAATTTACACTGCACGTTTACGTTTTTATTCATTAACTCGCTGACCCGACAAACGTTATTTTGCCATTTAAATTTTTTTTTAAATTTTAAGAGTGGACAACCCTTATCACTAAGGGGTATGAAAAATAGATGTTGGTCGATTCTCAGACCTACTCAATATGCTCACAAAATTTCATAAGCATTGGTCAAGCCGTTTCGAAAGAGTATGGGAACGAACATTGTGACACGAGAATTTGATATATATAGATAAAGATAAAGTACAAGCCGAATACTTTTTATGTCAATAAACAAAAATGGTTTATAAAATTTGTTAATATGAGCCTATGAACTATATCCAGACATGAAATTCAGATGATGTCAAAATTAGATTATATTTTTGCATATTTTGATAGTATTAAATTTTCAGGCGTTTTGACCGATTTTTACAGGTTTTTAAAAGCTGAAGCAAACCTTCATCATACATATATATATTGACTTAAACCAAACCGCAGACGATAGGTAGTTGAGTATAACATCAATGACTTTATAACCACCAACATCCATTGAATTTAAAACCAGGTACATAACATTTCTATAAAATCACACCACACAAAAATACAAAACTTACAGAGGTGTCGAATAGATCTCGGAACTATTTCAGACACTTATCATAGAGTGTCGCTTTTATGTGTCGCGTGAAGTCCTTTTGTCTCCATTTAGACATCCATTTCTCTTGTTTACCCGCTATCTGGCTAAAAAGCATGGCGTCCATATAAAGGGACTGAATCCGACATTTTCTTTTAATGTGATTACCTACCTGTGTGGAGTTTAGAGTTATCTATAGTTACAGTTTTGAATGCGGACTGAAACTCAGCTTTAGAGCATTTTATTTCGTTCCTTACTTTTAATAATACTGATTTTATTAATACGAAAGTTTTAATAGACGTAACTTTGTTACTCGACATGCCAGAAGGGCTAAAATGCATAGCTCTGAATGAAATTTGGTACAGATACAGATTATTCGTAAGACTTGCACATAGACTACTTTTGTCTCGAAGAATTCGATGATTTCTGCATAAAAAACGCAAGTGCAACCGCGACTAGAACTAGTATATTTTAAAACTAAATATGTAAGCAGGCACTGTCGCAAAATTATAGACAACCACTGCGTTGTCAGCATAGCCGGTATTATAGCTATGCTTTTTTGAAAAGTTCCGGTAGTTTCGGAGATACCAAGGAAGGGAGGAAAGTAATTTACAACTTACACTTGGCTGTGTGTATGTTCGCATGTGTATTTATGTGTCTTTATCAGTTTGTGTCTTTAAGGCATTATAAGTTTCAAGTGTCCATCAATTCGCACTTGGCCAGCGCTGTTTGTAGGTCTATGGCCTAAAAACTCTCTCATTCTGAGAGAAGACCCGTGCCCAGCAGTGGGACAATAAAGGGTTGTACTCCAAGCTTCAAGTGAATGCCTTATATTAATAAAAAGATCATACAAAAAGAGTTGAAGTTCTTCCTAACACATTGTTATCTGTTTTAAAACATGCAATAACTAACTTCTATTTATAAACACTACCTCATATAAAATACACGCAAACCTTTACAAATATAAAATTCTGCGTGTACTTGGTTCTATTTTTAGCAGGGATTGGGCGGTCGGATTAATTATTCAACCGCTGGTGTTCATGATATGAAATTATGTTTCTGTGAATGAGCTAGCCTTGTTTCTGGCTGTCATAACACCGAAATTAAACAACAAAAAGGTTTAGACCGTCTGACAGGCGTCGGTTTCAATTGTACAGCACCGCTGAATTACGATGTCTTGTATTTACGTGAAATTGTAATGTGTAATTGTTTTGCCTGTTATATAATGAGTTATATAAATATTATGTTATATAATGAGTTATATAAATATTATGCGTAAAAATGGAAAACGAGCATATCACTTATAAGTGAACACTGCCATTGACATCAACCTTTTTATCTGACTGAAGTAACAAACGAGTATGCAGTCCATCTGATAGTAAGTGGCCACTGTCGCCCATGGATATCTGTAATCAACTTCATACTGAACATGGGTTCCATCTGAAGTCAATCACAAATGCGTTGCTACTCCCAGGGACGGTACCCTAGATAAGATTATAGTGCCGGAACCCTAGATAAGATTATAGTTAGGACTCGACCACATATGCGTTGCAACCACTGAGGATTAAGATTATACACCTGGGATAGGTATGTTGCACTTGCCACATCCTTCAACCCAAAACAGTAACGCGTAACTGCTGTTATTAGGCAGAAATATGTGTGTGGCTTTGGTGTCATCTAAGTCGAAAGTTGCTTAACATAGTTATCAGACTGTGTTAAACATCTATCGACTGTTTTGGGTTGAAGGATGCGGTAAGCAACATACCTATTGTCAGCAATCCATTATTTTCAGAATATTGAGCATAGTCTTTTATAAAAGTACTAGCTGACCCGGCGAACTACGTTTCGCTTAAAAGCCAAAAATCTAAATTTATCAGTCTTCCTCCACTATATAATGCACTGTATTATACTTAAAAACCTGCTTCTTGAATCACTCTATTTAACAAAAAAACCGCATTAAAATCAGTAGTGTAGTTTAAAAGATCTAAGTATACATAGGGATAGACAGCGGGAAGCGATTTTGTTTTATACTATGTAGTGATGAAGATGGGTTTAGGCCACAGTCCACCAATTTGTTTGCTGCACATTGGAGCATTGGTACGGCACAAACGAAAACAATTGTTTTAAGGAAACGTAATCGACTCGTGCTAAAGACATAGCGGACTTTATGCTCATTTGCGACTTCAAGTTCACTCGAAAACAAAAGAGTCAAACGGTTGAATCCAAGTTTCAATTTATCACCGAGAGATGGCGCTGAATGTATGAATGAATTGAAAGTTAGATTACACAATTTAAATTCCCCCTTCATGCAAAATAGGGACGGAAAGATGAGGTTTGAGGGGGTGGTATAGAATACATTATACTTGGGAAAAGGGGGAATGGAGGTTAAAATATTTACCTCGCGGGGTTCCGAAGTGTGTTCGACGGAGCGGAGAGAAATCCTAATGGATTATGGTATGATTGGACCACTCACCTTACCTGATATTTCGGGATTTTTCTTTTAAACTCGGTGTAAATTGGTTTTGTGCTATTAAACTGAGGCCCAATGTCGAAACAATTAGGAGCGTTTTCCTTTTTAGACGGTTTTTATCCGATTACTAAGGGAAAGTGAAGTTTTTGGCGCGATTTATAAATGTAATGTATATCTGGCACGTTCTATGGAACAAACTGTTTGAAAGTTTTTTAATATATATATAGAAAGTGTATGACCGGTCGGTATCAGAGTGATATAAACAATATGTTATTTTAAATATTGCGTCAGTGGACAGCAAAAAAACAAGACAAAGACGATATTTTGATCATAAAAATATACATATCAACTGAAGGCAATTGGCCACTGCCGCCCATACACATCTGTAAGCAACTTCATATAGAACGTAGGTTCTATCTGAACATCCCTGTAGGCTCGAGGTCAGAATAGGGCTACGGTATCCCCTGCCTGTCGTAAGAGGCGACTAAAAGGGGCTTCCGGGGTTGCAGACGGCTAGAGTGGGAGCTCGAACCGTTCGGTCAGGCAATCCCGTGAAGGACGGCAGTATGTGTGGTCGCATACCGTCGTAAAGACTAGACGGAGCGGTGGGCCCAGCCGCCCATCTGGGAGGAGCCCGATGGGGCAGCGAGCTCGGAGGATTCCGGTTGAAGACGTTTCGAGATCCCGGAGTCCTCCTTTTCAGCGTCGAGGACGGCCACCGGGGGGGTTTTAGTTCGGTAAAAATCCCACATAACCCTGCGTCGCTCCCACGGCGTCGGATACCTTTGGAAGGTTTCCCCCTCGAAAACAAAAAAAAAAAGGTTCTATCTGAAGTCAATCAAAATGCGATGCTACTCCCGTGTACTAAGATGGTCGCCTCGTATCGTCTGCCGGCAACCACATCTTTCCATCGAAACGCAAGAGTCTTCACGCTAATAATTAGGTTTGGCTGTGGTAATTCCCACAGTTGAACTACACTAGTATTACCGCCTAGCAAAGTTGTAATTGGAGTATTGATTTTAAACTATTATTATCGTGGAATTCGTAGATTTTATTGTGTTACGGTTGCATGGATCGTAACACTAAAAAAGAAAAACGAACGAGGCGTCGGGTAGAGTTTAATTTACCACTAGTGCATGCCAACGGTTTCTCCTCACCACCGCAGTTTGGCCGTGACCACGATCCATGCAACCGGGTCGAAATTTTGCCAGAAAGAAATTCAAAAATCGGATTGAGGTATTGAATTATGATTCTTTTGGTCAGGATTTCGAAATACCTTAAAATCGAATTGCGATTACATAATTGCTTACTAACGACGTTTTACTATGGGCAATAAACATGCAAATCCGAAACAGGGTTTGTTTGGCTAACTGATCGGGTTAACCAATTACTTCTTTAAATAGCTTTTCCGTTAGTGGGAAATTTACTTTCCGAATTATGTTGCAAATTGGAATTTGAAATGCTTGAAGATTCGATTTTAATGCTAAATATTTAGCGCTCGGATCTGTCGTCCATCATTAATAATAAAGTACTTGGTATGTGATTACGGTGATATACTTATATTATGCGTTGTAACTTAGTCTTCGGAAATAGCAACGTAATAGAATATATGTAATATCCCTCATCTGTGGTCTCGTCAACCCATTATTGTCCTACTGCTGGGCACGGGTCTTCTCTCAGAATGAGAGAGTTATAGGCCACAGTCCACCGCGCTGGCCAAGTGCAAATTGGTGAACTTCACACACTTCCGAGAACTTTTTTTTTAAAGAACTCGGGTGTTTAGGTTTCTTCATGATGTTTTCATTCACCGAAAAACAGTGATAATTAATTAATAATACGCACATAATTTCAGAAAAATCAGAGGCTCGGGTTTGAACCACGGACCTCCCGATCGAATGTGGTCACGAAAACATATACCAGAGTTGGTGATAAAAAAATCCTAGTAGTGAATAGTGCCTATAGTGCCTATGCCCAGCTATACTTGAAAAGGTGATGAATAAATGGGGTATGTAGACGGCGACGCTGATATGGAATTGTTGGAGGTACCTGGAAAAATGCTAAGTAGATAGTCTACAGGTTTTTTATATACTGAGATTAAACGAAAACCTGTCACATATAAATGAAACCATTTTTTAATAATATTGAAGTAGCAAACGCATGCCGTCCACCTGATGGTAAATGGTCACTGCCGCCCATGGACATCTGTTAGTAACTTCATATAGAACATAGGTTCGATCTGAAGTCAAACACAGATGCGTTGCTACTGCTGAGGATTGAGATAGTCGTCTCATGTATAAGTGTGCCAGCAACCACACCCTTCCATCGAAACGCAAGAAATGCTTCACGTCAGAAATAGGTGTGGCGGTGGTACCTCTCCAGTCAAACTGCACTAATTCTACCACCTGGTAAAATTTTATATTAACCATTTTATATTATTGTAATTGATTTTATTGTACTGTACAACTTAGAGACATCGAGTACTCGACTTCGAGATTCATGTTAGTTTTCACACCTCGATGTGCGCATGTATAAATACATTGCAGTTCACGATTAGTCAATTCAAGAACTCTAACACAGCGTTAATCAATAAAAGTTAGCATAAAGAATCGTTAAAAGCCTGGCCATAAGCATAAGCCGTTATTCCGTGTGCTATTTAAAATGCTAACATATCTAATTTCTCAATAATCAATGTGTGAACTGAGAAAAAACCGGCCAAGTGCGAGTCGGGCTCACGCACTAAGGGTTCCATACCTTTTCGTACCCATCTATAAAAAACGGTAAAAAATACCTTGATTGTATGGGAGCTCCCATAAATATTTATTTTATTGTTTTATTTTTGTATTTATTGTTATAGCGACAACAGAAGTACATAATTTGTGATTATTTCAACTGCCTACCTATCACCATTCATGAAATACAGCCTGGTGACAGACAAACGGACAGAGATGTCTAATTAATTGGGTTCAGTTTTTATGCTTTTGGTAAGGAACCCTAAAAATGTAGCGCAAGCTCTTTGTTTATTCACAACCTCGCGTGTAGGTGATAATTTCATTGATTACGAAATACCACGGAATTCGCATCTTTGGTATTTTAATTCTTGAAAGTTCCACTGTGGGACCATCTTCACACCTGGCCTGAGTAGGGTAATATTCTTTGATATAAATTCCGTTTGAACATTATAACCAGCTTAACTTTGATTGTTGCCCTTTCAAAGTTATGCATTCAACTGATTTTGATGAAATCTCATAAATCTTGTAAAGGTGAAAGTTTTTAATATTTATTTCTCGTTTCCGCTAAATCTTCTTATCGCAGTTGGTTAAAAATTGGCACACAGCTTTTACCGTGGTAAATCGAGTATTAAGTGCGCGAGAAAATCTAATTTTATACAAAACCGTTAAAACACTGAAGGAAGAACACAGACTATTTGAAAATAAATTTTCAAAAGACTGCCCACTGCTGGGCACGGGTCTTCTCTGAGAATGAGAGTTTACCGCCTGGCCAAGTGCGAATTGGTGGACTTGACACACCTCCGAGATTTTTTTTAAGAACTCTCGGGTGTGTAGGTTTCCTCACGATGTTTTCCAAAAGAAATAAACTTGAAATATTATGAGTGTATGTGTGTCCTTACAGTACTTTTAGGGAGTGTAACACATACAATCGAGGTACAGGACTCCTTACTAGGGGAACTAGGGAATGCCTATTTCCTGCAATTGACTAAGAACGGCCATTGTTCAAAAGAGCAGATGGCTATAGTAACTTTTTTACAACTGTACCGTAAAAAACTATCGTAACAACTGTTTATCGTTGTGTTTTCTATTTCCTAAGTAATTCCCTCTAAGAACACTAGTTGTCACCCGCGACTTCGTACGAGTATTCTATAATAAAATATTAAATGACACAAATATTTAAACTTAACTCTATTAGGAAGAAATATTAACAGGTAAAGTCTTGCTAAAGAGATTAGTTTACTCTCGGCGATGGTTAATCAGAGCTGTTTTTTAAAGGTTTTTTACACTCAAAGCCTCACTCTAGGTTACGTAAGACGAATATACGCAAACCCAAAACACGCACTTTCTACACTCATAACTCCACGGCTCCACGCTAGGATTTTCTCCTGTGTCGTGGGACCATGGACACACACAAGACGAATACACAAACACCCAGACCCAGAACATGAATCGAAACTTATCATTCAGATACTTGTCTGGCCGGGAATCGAACCCGGGACCCATTGCGCGTCAGACTGGCATGGTAACCGCTCTACCACGCGGGTCGTCAGAACAGAAATCATAATTCATCATTCGGCCTCGGACTGAACTCGGAACCCACTGCTGTGAAACCAGTACGGTGAGCATTCTATCACGCCGGTCGTCAGATAAGAATTCTTTCGCTATCCTAAGACTACTATGTTACTCCCGCGGCTTCGCCAAACGGTCGTGTCTACGACGCTTTTGAATCTCCTATATGTAGATCTAGGTCGTAAACTATCTATATGCTATTTTTCAGCGAAATCTGGCCGGTAGCCTCAGAGCGATAACGTATAAAACAAATATCGTTTGTTCAATTCTGTCTCAAAATTCGCAACTTATAAAATTAATAATATATACAAAAGATGACCCGGCAAACTCAGTTCCGTCTAAAAGTCAAAAATCTAAAATGATCAGTGTTTCTCCACTACAACACAACCTTCATCTTAAATCACTCTATCTATTAAAAAAACTGCATGAAAATCTGTAGCGTAGTTTGAAAGAACCAAGCATACATATGGACAGACAGCGAGAAGTGTCTTTGTTTTATACTGTCGTGACACATATAATATTTTATACAATATGCTTGTATCCGGTGTATCCCCTTCGTTCAATAATACACCTTGCATAACACAATTTGCCAGAATTTATATTTGCGCCATAACTATATTATTGAATATTCACACCGGAGCGGCGTCTCTCAAGGAAATAGGACAAAAGATACACCCAAAGACTGTCTCAAGCATATTCTATGTGTGTGTAGTGTTAAGTCCTTAGTGTGGCGAAGGCTGATCACACACGAGGCCTGCATTTGAACAAAAGTCTGCTGATATGAATTTAAACTAATATTATCGCGGAATTTATAAATTTTATTATTTATAGGGTACTCACGAAATGTGATTTTTATGTAAATCACAAATAGTGCAAAGTGTGATGCGTGAAGATACAGTGTGTTGTGTGTCGTGATATGGAACCTAAAAATGAAAAACGAACTAGACGTAGGGTAGATAGGTTAATTTACCACTAGTGCTTGTCAATGGTTTCTCCCCGCCACCGCAGTTTGGCCGGACCACGATCCATGCAACTGGGTCAAAATATCGGAAAGAAATTCAAAAATAGCATATCGTGAGTACCCGTTACATAATAAGAAGTCTGCTGGTTAGAGCCGGAATTAACCACTGGATCGAACTGCATAAACCTCAGGTGATCTCCGCTGAGCGTCATTACTTCCCACGTTTAGTAAGAGAAGATCAAAAAACATCCTAAGAACTTTAACAGAGAAGATGGTTTTAAACTAGCACAAGCGTGGAATCCGGTGGTTAGTTTATGTAAATCGCAAACAGTGCAAAGTGTGGTGCGTAAGGATACAGTTAGTGTTGTGTGTCGTAATATGGAACCTAAAAAAATAAAAACGAACTAGACGTAGAGTAGATAGGCTAATTACCACTAGTGCTTGTCAACGGTTTCTCCCCGCTACCGCAGTTTGGCCGTGACCACGATCCATGCAACATCCATGATCCATGCAACTGGGTCGAAATATCGGCAAAAAGAATTATAAGAATTCATAAACCGCATATCGTGAGTACCCGTTAAGTATTATAATGTATCAATTCCGCGATAATACTAGTCTAAAATCATATATTTTGTAATAGAAGTCTCAATATAAAATCTAGACGAACCTCGTCAGTTTTCAGCCTACGGTAGGTGCGGAACGGCCTAGATTTATGACTGCGTTTTCGTTCGCGGCTCCTTCAAGCATTTAGGGATCACACGCTCTAAATGTTGCAATTTGAATGTTAATGCAGGTGTATTCTATGAGCAATAACAAAATATACAAATTTGAAAATATATTTTATAAGTATGTGGTATGTTATGTAAGTTAAGTATAAGGTATGTATGAGAGAGCAGTGCTAGCCTAATGGTTGAAACTTGCCCTCTCGTTCGGCAGGTCCGAGGTTCAAAATTAGGCACGCACCACAGATTTATGTGCGTATTAGAAATTATTTATCACTGCTTTTCGACATCGTGAGGAAACCTAAACAGCCGAGAGTTCTTAAAAAAAGTAAAAGTTCTTGGAGGTGTGTGAAGTTGATCAATTCGCACTTAGCTAGCGCGGTGGACTATGGCCTAAACTCTCTCATTCCGAGAGAAGATCCGTGCCCAGCAGTGGGCCAATCATGAAAGAGATATGGTATGTTTAAATACACAAATTGTCTTAGTCGTAGCAAAGGCACATCTCCGGAATCATATACGTTCTTCCACCTTTTATATATTCATTAGCGTGTACAAACTTACTCAATCCTTTAGTCATAAAAAGTAAATAATTAAGATTTTATTTTTGTAACCCATTTAATGTATTTGCACAAGTTTTGCGGTTATTTTCATATTCGACACTCGAACGGTTTTGTGACTAACAATTACTCATTCGAGAGCTGTGAATTACCCGAATGTACGTGACGCATCTAGACGTTTTAGATCTGGGTCTAATCGTGTTAATTTTCAAAACACTTGATCAAAGCGGATTGCTCATCTGTTTGTTCAAAATTAATTGAATAGAAAGCTTTTTGTCCTTTGAGATAGACATATCAGAAATGATAGTACACTCGCCTGCATGAAAAAAATCGATGTGTCGATTGTCCCCGTAAATAAGATGTTTTCCCACGATAAAAAGTAGTCTATATATTAATCCAGAGTGTCAGCTAACTCACTATCAAATTTTATGAAAATCGCTTCAGACGTGAAGTAACAAACATACACACTCACAAACTTTCGCCTTTATAATATTAGTACGAAGTACGATTTTATTGCCATTAGCAAAAAATTACTGTCCCTTTGCTGGTCACAGGTTTCCTAATGAATTGAAAAAGGTTAATATTAGGTTAACAGAGTTCTAATCTACTATACTAAGCGGTAGATTTGTTTGCTAAGGAAAAGTTACAAAATATTTGCAAAATGATAGTTCGATGATTTAACCGAGGAGGTTCCACCATTTTTTTTTAAATAAGTGTGACATCTATTTAAAAGGTGCCTCATAATCTTTCGTTTCGGGAAACAGCGGTTGCCGGCTCACTTTCATATTACACACTGGCTATTGGAGGCGACGCACTAAGCATTCAATTATTTATATATATTTTTATAAATATAATAATAACGTTACATGTATGGTATGTTTTAACTATAGCAACACAATCGGGTAGATCAGTCGACAGCAGAACGGCCCTCGAACGCGCTTTTATGCATTAAATCTCGTGTTTTTTTCCTATTGCTATATTCATATTGACTTCAGATATCACACATGTTCTATACAAAGGTGCTTGCAGATGGCAGTGACCATTTACTATCAGGTGAGCTGCCACAATCTTATAAAAAAACAATAACTTCAGTTACTTAGATCGATTGCGTGAGTAAATGTAAAATAACTTAAAAATCATTGTACATTCTGTGCACATTTTTGTGCATAACATCTTTTTATACGTCTTTGTATGTACAAGCATAATTTATACGCTTTTTTGAGTCTCTATTGTGTCCTATCGAATAGGTCTCGTAAGATATCATTATTATGTTCACTACGTGTCTCTTTCATGTTAAGCACGATTTAAATGGCAAAAAAGATGAATGTAATGTATATTTTGATACAAGAATGACTACCTGCAATCTTATGAACAGTTACTTTTGGCTTTATAGCTTGCAAGGTATTGCAAGTTTTTTTTTATGTGTCCGAAGTAGCAAACTAACATGCAGTCCACCTGATGGTAAGTGGTAATCTGTAATCAAATTCATACAGAACATGGGTTCCATCTGAAGTCAATCACAGATGCGTTGCTACTCCCGAGGACCGGCAAGTGACCGAGAAAGTGTGCCGGCAACCACACCATTCTATCGAAGCGCAAGAAATGCTTCACGCTAGAAATAAGTGTGGCGGTGGTACTTCCCCGCTCGAACCACACTGGTGGGTTCCGGATTCAATTCCCGACTAGATAGCAATATGGATGATGAATTCAAAATTTTGTTCTCCGTAAGCTCACAAAGCGGAATATAAAATTAACTGTATTATTCGAACTTCAGAAAATTGAAATCTTTAAAATCCTATAACAATTTACGCATATTGTTTTAATTTGTTCAATAGTTATAAATTACAAAAGTACAATAAAACACAACTCACCTGAACTCCTCGCCTCAACTTGCAGTCTGTTGTCCACGAAAATTGCCACTAATAACAAACACAGCACAGTTTTGAACCAACTACAGCGCCATCGTCCTCTCGCGAACCTGCCATTACACCTCACGTTATTATCACTATCAGTCGATTCAATATTATTGTCTAAACCGTACATACTATTATTGCTACACACTCCCTCATTTCCACCTTCATTCCTTTCTATAACCACACTATTGTCGTCTATGCCCCCTCTGTCTTCTAACAGTGATTTGAGGTCTAGTAGACTCTTCCGTTTAGTTAAAACTGTGTTCTCTAAAGGGTCTAAGGGCTGGGTCGGTTGCCCAATCATGGTTGGTTCGTGGTTGTGGGTGGTGTTAAAGAGATTCTTCATTTGTGCTCTGGTCAAATTGCCCCATCATCTTGGAGTTGCATCTGAAACAATAAAATTAAATTTATTAATCAACTTATCTAAAACTTTAATCATATTTTACTTGAACTAATAAAATTAAATCAACCTAAAATTAGTAACTAAGTTTAAAAATTGTAATTACGATTTTATTAAGTAATTATTACTATTGTAGAATTCGAGTTATTTTCACAAAAAATAGCATATATTATTAACAGGAACAACGAACGAACATCGGACGAGGAAACGTAAAATGACGGAAATACCTACTGCGCTCCTTTTAAAATGGATTTACCTTAAATTCGCTACCAGAAAGGTGAAAACCTAACAACTTAATAGGGTAAACGTAATACCTTTATAAATTCGCTATTCCGCAAAAAGACGATATTGGTGCGAAAATAAGTGCAAAACACGATGCCGACAATCTAATAAGCAATTCATCAGATGTGACAGTGTGTGTTATCCTCGGACGAGTGGGGTACAGTGGGGAAAGAGGGGAGGAAGCGCTGAAGACACCTGGGTCCCACTGTTAGAGATAAAAGGAGTAAGATGAACTCGTTCCAAAGCCGGATTAACGATCAGGTCTAGACTCGCACTAATGAGGTTTAGTCGAGCACTCGTTATTTTTGATCGATAGTGGTGGAAAGTGTTTGAACGGGGTTGAGCCACCATTACTTTCACGACAATCCGCTGAGAACAAGCCGTTACTGTTTGTTTATATCGGTTTTGTCACGAGCTCTGTGCAAGGAACAGTTACTTTACAAAAATGTTATCATACTTCATACTAATATTATAAAGGCGAAAGTTTGTGAGTGTGTATGTTTGTTACTTTTTCATGTATAAACGACTGAAGCGATTTTCATTATATTTGGTAGTGAGTTAGCTGATACTCTAGATTAACATATAGGCTACTTTTTACCGTGGAAGAATATCTTATTCCCACGGAACAATCGATACATCGATTTTTTTTAACGCGGGCGAAGCTGCGGGGTTCAGCTAATGATTAATAATAATAGGTTTCTATACTATCGTACATTAATTTACTACATCATCGAAAATGTATTATTCAACCGAAAAGATTGAACTTTTTGATATCAATAACCACTTTTGACACAAAATATGAGAACAAATAAACATAATAAATTACGCAAAAATACCTACATACGGATGATGATTTTACAACCAAAAATAGCTGTATTTTGATAACATATGTATATTTCATGTTACGAGTATATTTGTAATTTTACTAAATTCCTTTAACTCTTCGCACGTTACGATCCAAAAATGCTACTATCACCATTTTTCTATCCGTTTTTCAACAGCAATACATTCCGCTCGCTTGCTATTCCGTGTTTTTGCAACGAAACTCGAACAAAGGATCGAAAAATGATTTTTGCCTTTACTGTAGTGACTTCATCGCAATTTCGTTTCGAAATTGAAACGCTCTGTTTGGGGGTATCAGAAAACAAGTAGCACAAGTTTTTGCACTCCAATCGGGATGCATACACGAATTGGACCAGCTATCAGACCCAGGTGCGGGCTAGCGCTCTAGCTGTCCCATTAATCTCCCCAAACCATTCTTATCCAGCCACATTAGTTGGTCGAGTGCGAGCCGGGAAAACAGGAACCTAGCACTCCTTGGAACGTGGCTGACGTTTTAAAAGCACAAATATAAATCTGCAACGCTCTTCAAGATTTAAAAGCTTTGAAATTTATCATGATCAGCGGGGAAGCCTTACATTTATACTTGTACTGCTTACAAATTCACTATCCCGGTATGTGGATTAAGTTGATGTATAATTTAAAACGGAAAGTAATTTCCGTTTGATTGAATAGAAATGTATCAAACACAAGGAGCTGTAACGAATATTACATTATGAGATACAATCAAATACAAAGGCAAAATCTGTACAATTTCCCCTAACAGTCACATTACAAAAGATAGGGAAATATTTGTATCAATATCAGTATTTTACAAATCAAATTGAATGGAAACGAAAGGGTTCAAACCCAAGATCAAGATCACGTATCAACTATATTTCCATGCCTAACGACCAAAGGAATTGTTCGTTCTTGTCACAGGATAAAGTAGGGGTCCGGCGAAGATCGTAACTGAAAATTGTTTCAGTTCCCTCGGGGACGTTTGAAAGTTCAGGTGGAACTTGTTCCTGAGAACGTCGCAGGTGCCATGAGTTATCGGCGATGCACCACTTTTATTAGGCGTGAAGGTTTAAGACCTGTTCAAGACGGTTTCAAACAAAGTACCTATTTTGTTCCAGAAAAATACGAGCAAAATGTTTTTGCTTTCGTTTGTAGTAGCTCATTAGTCTTTATTTAATATGTTTCTTTGATACGTATATCTCTACTATTCAACCAATATTCATAAAATGTATTAAACGTAGATACGTTAAAATAAACATACTTTGATTCATGGAAAACCGACAAATCAAATTTCATAAATCCCGAGATAACAATACAAAATCATGTACAGAATGATAATAACGTTGCTAGAAAATTTCGAATAGAAAGGCTAATAAATCCGAGTCGAGCCGCGTTCAACAATTAAGTCTTCGTGCGAAAGCGTAAAGAGAAACAGACGAAAAAATAGTTAATTAGCGAAGTTATAAATGTAGTCGAGATTACCTTGAATCGAATTAAATTTGAATAAGTATCTGCAGACAGTTCAGTGAGGCGCTGAGAAGAAATATAAACAGTCATTTATCGTAACAATCCGTTGGTCCATTCCTGTTTAACCCCAAACCTCGGGGGGAGGGACTGAGCACAGGTGCGGGTGTACATCCCCCTTAGCTTGACGGATTGTTTGTTTTCCCATCCCATTTTGTTGCTCGTTTTTGGGAATTTGCAGTTGCAATGTTAGGACTTTAGGAGCAAAGGGAAAAACGGCAATTGCTCTTAAACGATTAACTGGACACCTGTTCCCAATTCCCCGCTCATTTCTTGATGGGCCGCGTGGGGTGTTTGTGCTACGTTGCATTGGGATGGTTTTTAACAGATTCTAGTGTTTAGTTTGACTTGTGTCAATTGGATGGTAGATTTATTTTTTCGTCCCTGTAGTTCCGGGATCAGAATAGGGCTACGGTATCCCCTGCCTGTCAAACGGAGCTTCCGGGGTTACGGGCAGCTATAGTGGGAGCTCGAACCATTCGATCAGACGACCCCGAGAAGGAGATATGCGTCGTAATACGCATACAGTCGTAAAGACCAGATGTAGCGGTGGGCTCAGCCGCTTACGTGGGAGGAGCCCGATGCGGCAACGCGTTTATAGGACTACGGATTCTATATACAAACAACATAACAGAAGTAAGAACAACATAACAACTTTAATTTCTTTGAATCGAACCAAAACATAATGGTAACGATTTAATATAATAATCTACATCATAGAAAACTTTTATAATTCATTTCATTTTCATTACCTTTAACTTTACATTTGTTTGATCAGTATTCTTTTTTACTTTTATTATCATTTCTCTCTCTTTTCTCCTAAGAAATAGCACCGCATTAACTGAATTCTTTAACATAGCTTGGACTTATGTAAGACTGAGCATGTTGCAGCATTTTATTGCATTAATTATACCAATACGTAATACGCAACAGGTATGTTCATCTATAAAAGGCTGAGTTGCATCTAGTGAAGCTAAATTTAGAATTCCAACAACGGCAAAGCATTCTTAGTAACATGTTGCAAAATAGGTAATTGCAATTGGGTGTAAGAAAGTTTAATAGAGAAAATACCGAAGTGTCGTGTCTTAAATTAAAATCTAGTATTTATTTAAACAAACTAATAATGTATTTAATTAAACTTTTACTTTAATTTAAAATATGTTATTTAATATATAAATACTAATAAATAAATACTTTTGATGAAAAAAACTTAAAAGAATCGTTACATAAGAACAACTTAATTATAAAATGTTAGGTACTTTGGAGTGTTGTCGATAGATATAATTAATAACAGAAATTTCTATCGTCAATCCGGAAGTATTGAATTTACCTAATTAAAAATATATGGAATTTTCTTTATAAAAATGCATCAACACTATCAAAAATTATTACTATTGATTTTTAGTATTTATGTTATTATTTTATTCTAAACGGGCGGGGCCCATCTAATAAACATCACTACATAGTATAAGACAAAGTCGCTTCTCGATGTCTATCTATGTATGCTTAGATCTTTAAAACTACGCTAGGGATTTTAATGTAGTTTTTCTTAATAGAGTGATATAAGCAGACGGTTTTTATGTATAATACATGTATAGTAGAGAAACACTGATAACTTTAGATTTTTGACTTTTAGACTTTTTTGATGAATATAAAACAACTTGTACAACGCATATAGGTACTATAATATACACTACATATAACAAAAAATTTGATTCTCTGAGTTACCTGTACTAAGTATCCTGTAGATATCCCTTCCTAAAATTTGCCCGAAGATTCGACACGTATTCCCTTTCAAGCACGTTATATCTTAGAAAGGGACATTGGACGTGTGGAAATGACGCAGAATTGCCGAATGCCTATTCCCGCTACCTATGTATCAGGATACCTGTAACACTTGTCTCATGCGTAACGAGTGACTGGGGAGAACTCTTCTAAACTGAGGCAAACTTTTTTCTTGTTACATATGTGATGTCGATGACATCTAAGGTTTAGTTTTTTGATGTGTTGGAAATTTGATTCTGGATATTAAATATTTCTGAATTTGATTTCGTGACAGAAGAACATCGCAACTATGAGTTTTGATGTTGTAGAAAATAATCAAGGTCAAAATCTAGCCAGAACCTGGATTTAAAAATATTTATTTATCCATGACATCGAATAATATACGTGCTGACCCGGCGAACTACGTTCGGCTTAAAAGTCAAAAATCCAAAATTATCAGTGTTTCTCCACTATATTATGTATGTCTTATACATAAAAACCTTCCTCTTAAGTTATTCGATGTATTAAAAAAAGTGCATTAAAATCCGTAGCGTAGTTTTACAGATCTAAGCATACATAGGGACAGACAACGGGAAGCGACTTTGTTTTATACTATGTAGTGAAGTAATCTTAGTTTGGAGCTGCCGATATAAAACCTAAAGTAAAATAAAGATTAGTCTACTTAGGTTATTAAATAATAAGATTTTCAGGAGACAACAACTCGATATGAAGAACAGGAAAAATATTCCTGTAGTTTTTCCCGAAGACTTACTCGCATGAGTCACATTTACCACAATAAAAAGAATCCTATGTGTTAAAGGCCATAAACTTTCGTTACGCAATATCATCTCAAATCCGATCAATAGTTTTTATAAAATAATAATACAAATAATATAAATAATAATACCTTCATAATAGAGCAGTGATAGCCTAATGGTTGAAACTTGCCCTCTCGATCGTGTCCGAGGTTCAGACCCAGGTACGCACCGATGGTTTTTCTAATATTTTGTACGTATTAGAAATTAATTATCACTGCTTTTCGGTGAAAGAAAATCATCGTGAGGAAACCTACACACCCGAGATTTTAAAAAAAATGTTCTCGGAGGTGTGTGACCACCAATTCGCCCTTGGCCAGCGCGATGGACTATGGCTTAAACTCTCTCATTCTGAGAGAAGATCCGTGCCCAGCAGTGGGACCATAAAGGGTTGACGAGAGACCTTCATAAACATTCACGTTTATAATATTAGTAAGATGGACTGCAATTTTTCTTGTCACATCTATACACACAAAGTAATAAACCTGTTACATCAAGACATATTTCTAAGAAAAATGGCTACGCTATGTTTGCTCACTCGCTTATCTTTACTTGGCGATAATGAAACATCTAGTGCTCTAGGCACCGTAGAGCAGGGTTAAAATTTCATGGCCTTAAACGGCGTTCCCTGTTAGACCAGCGCCATGTTGCCAGGAATGGACATGTGCAGTTTTTCTGGACGCTACCTCGGTATTTGCAATTATTCCATGTATAGATGAACAATTTGCACATGTATTTGTTATGAGGTACTTAGAATATATATGTATAAAGTAGTTCATTAATGTCGGAATCATGACATAGGGTTTTTGTATAATGAACAAATGAGCTTGAGCTATGAGTGTACTGTTAATTTTAAAAACAGGATTTCCATAGAAGACATTTCGTGATCATTTTTTTTTGTTTAGTATTCTGGTAGATACAAACGTAAACTTGTGATAACGATATATGGAGTTATCACAGGGTAGAAGAAAGCAAAGTGATTGAACGATAAATAAATATTAAGGGTAGTTCTGGTTATTTATTTTCTTAGATCGTGTTGTGGCGACACCTACTTCGGGTAGTAATTACTATCTATAGTGTTACTGCAGTTTTGCTGGAATTTCCTCAAAGCTTTTAAATGGAATAAATGTTTGTGATGTTATTTAAACAAATTAGAATATTACATTCATTTTTCCGTAAGAATGATACGTCAAACTAATAACATCTCTGGAATCCCACCAAATCTCTATAACGAGTATACTGTTTGACAAAAATAATCTTATTATCAGTGACGGTTACAATCAAATCAACTCAAAGTCTGACTCAGACCATAAAAGAGAACATCTACATATTTTACATAGAGCTTCCTTCAAGATTTCGCTGGAATATAAATCGAATATCTCAACATTCAAATGGGGATATTACGCAGTCTAAAGCGGTTCATGATTTCGCCAACTTCGATAGACATCTATACTAGACTTTTCGTAAATGTAGTCACCCCAGTTGTAAGTTTAATGCTTGTAGTGAATTCGGATATTTTATTCGAAATGCCTTGGGTACTAATGATTTGGAACAGATAAAGCTTTTGAAAAGAGCGGAGAGAGGGATAAATATTCGTTGTGGCGGAACGGTTGCCATGCCGGTCTGACGCGCAATGGGTCCCGGGTTCGATTCCCGGCCAGACAGATATCTGAATGATGAGTTTAGATTTCTGTTCTGGGTCTGGGTGATTGTGTATTCGTCTTGTGTATGTCCATTGTACCCGCGACACAGGAGAAAATCCTAGTGTGGGGCTATGTGCGTGTGTGTTTTGAAATATATTTAATAAATTGAAGTAAAAAAATGTTATATACATTTTTAAGTTGGAAATAGCAAACGAGCGCGCAATCCACTTAGTAGATAGTGGTTATGTCACCCATAGATGTTTGTAACTAACTTCAAACATGACAAACGTTCTCCTATCAATTACAGACGCGTTGACTTCTGAGATCTAAGACCTGGTTTAACTCAGACGGCATTTACACCCTTACACTTTGCAAATAACACAAACATAAATCAAAATGATATATTATTAAGTGGTGGTGTCATCAACTTTATACTACCTGGTCCAGTTATCTTAAAAAAAGCAAAAGTGCTTTTGATTTATAAATTTTATTTACGCTTTAGGAAATTAACTAATTATATTAAATAGTTGCTTTAAATAATACAACTCTTATAGAAAAATAATAAAAAAATGGAGTATCGTAGAAAAATTGTTCACAGTAATTTAGATAAATCAAGTTACGATTGAATTTCCCATATTCCTCCCATATGAAGGCATGAGACGTAACATAATAGCCAAAAAGGTCCAAGTAGTGGAAAACGATCTCTGACATCTACAAATTTGAGCATTTAACTGTAATACCGAGCGAAATCACCAGGCAAAATGGAGATAAATTGTCAGTCCCATATCAGAGTCTCGGCTTGCGAATAATTCACAAAAGCTTAAAACTATGACTAGGGAGGACTCGAACCGATGACGAAGTAGTCAAATAGAGTCCTAATGTTTCTGCACGTTTTTGCGTTTGCGTTTGTGCATTATATAAATAAATTCGAAACATAAATCAGGTAGATTTGAATTTAGAATTTATTCATAAATATTATACTTGGGGCTTTTTGAAAACGTGGTATTAAGCAGGTGTTAAGTTTATCGAAAAAAATTAACTGTCTAGCTTTCACGGTTCATGTGATACAATCTGGAGACAGACAGACAGACAGCGGAGTTTTAGAAATAGGGTTCCGTTTTTATCACCCTAAAAAGTGATTACTGTGATTTCTCTTGAGTTGCAAATATGCCATGGTGAATACTTTTGATAAAGTGAGTTGTCTGCTTTTTCGCTTGTTTTTGAGAGTCAATGTATTAGCATCCAGCAAATAGCATTTATATGCGACGAATCTTATGTTTTACTATCAGAATGTTTTTATCAGACCTTTAGCAGTCTATTTGTTACTTCACCCACGACTCGAAGGCGTCCATTATTCTGAAATACGAAGAACACTTCGCATCTGTCGGCGTAACTTTCAGGGTTGCACAATTTAGTGAATGCATCCCTAACCATTCTATTGAGAGTCCTGAAATTTCCAAGCCCTAAGTGTCTTTTCGCGTGGTCGTAAAAGATTAAGTACAATTGCATAGAAATAGCTAAAGTTTGTTCGACCTTAATAACGAATTTAGCATGCTAATAACTAATTACTTGAAACGACTGAAAACTATTAAATTCTGGGTAGGGACTTTCAGTCTTGTATAGTTAGGAATTGAGGTTAGTGGTATAAGAAGCTTTTTGATTAAATTAACTGTCAGAAGGGATATTACTTACGTGCGAAGCTGTTTTTACTGATGAAAAAAATCTACTTCTAGTAGAGTGCGGTTCATAATATTTTCTTACCAAGACCTCTTGAGCGTCATACAAGGTTTATATTAAATTTGTAAGAAGTCATTTTGAATTTATTTTTTTATATAAACTTAATAATTTTGAGATTATTCTTTCAAGTTGAAGACAGGTAAACGTAGATAGATTTTTGGCAGGTAGAACGAGTATGGTTCCACTGCGGTAGTACCATCGTCACATTTTTTATAAAAATAATAGCAAACGAGCATATAGTCCACCCGATGACAAGTGATCACCGCCGCCCATGAACTTTGTAAGCAACTTTATATAGAACATGGGTGCTAACTGAAGTCAATCATAGATGCGTTACTACTCCTAAGGACTGGGATGGTCGCCTCATATAAAAGTGTGCCAGCAACCACACCCTTCCATCGAAACGCAAGGAATGCTTCATGTTAGAAATAGGTATGACGGTGATATCTCCCCGGTCGAACTACACTGGTTCTACCACCTTTAAATTAACTACACTCTTTTTCTAGAGGTTTTATTTTACTTTTGATTGGGGGTACAACCCATTATTGTCCCACTGCTGGGCACGGGTATTCTCTCAAAATGACAGAGTTTTAGGCTAGGCCATAGTCCACCGCGCTGGCCAAGTGCGAATTGGTGGATTAGTTTTGAATGACTTCACATAAAACCGCTATACTCGTATACGAACTTTCCTACAAATGTCTACTGACGATGACATAAAAAGCTCCTTTGCTATTTCAATTTAATAAAGATTGTTAAATACTCTGTTACATTTTAATTCAATCCAGATAATCACAGCGTCAGTGCGAAAACCAGCACAAATACTGTGGAATTGTCGGCCTGAAATACGCGAAGTTTGGCAAAGGGTCGACCTTAATAACGCGTGAGGTGTTTGGCGGCATGCTAATGTCCTATAACACGGAATGGGCTGGATTGAGCTCCCTGCCAATTTCGCACTCGTTTTGATATTTCCTGCGTTCTAACGGTATGTGGATTATAATGGATTTTTCTTTTTACCCGATTGCATGCGGGTAATGATTTTCGAGCGTTAGTACACCCGTTTGATATACTTATGCTCGAAAACCATTACCCTCTTGACGTGTTGTTACGTATGACATATCATTGCAATTGACTGACAGAGTTGTCAATGACAAACGCTATATAATTTAAGAATGTTACAAGTCTGTTTAAGTATATGCCATGGAGTCTTGATAGCATGGTTTTCGATAGTTCTAAACAATTCGTCCCATTACGTTGACCTCACATTAGTTAAAGAAGTCGGTCATATTCTAGGAAAGGAGTATGGAATTAAATTTTGAATAAGCGGCAATAGGAACATTGCCGACATGAGAAGACAGCACTTTGCCGAAGAATAAGCATTCTTCGGCAAAGTGCTGTCTTCTCATTAAACAAATGCTTAATAATATAGTCTAAAAGGTAACTAAAGGATTAAATCCATGATATGAGGAATTGATCATTTCTACGAAGTTATATATCAGTCACACAGTCACTACTGTGAAATCCTGATAGGAAACGTCTGTATCCAACCGTAACCCAGTAACTAAAATCTTATACGTAAATTTACTTTATGTCTAACTTTCATGTAATCTATTTTATTCATTTACAGTATAATGTATGTACAACCCATTATTATCCTGCTGCTGAGCACGGGTCTTATGACAGAATAAGGGAGTTTAGGCCATAGTACACCGCGCTGGCCAAGTGCGAATGACTATAATGTAAATATGACTGTAATTTCATTTTGCTAAAATTTGTAAAAATTCTAAAATTAGAGCCTAACACTGTATATTTAATTTTTAAAAGACCATATAGGTTCATTGTCCATCATTCATAGTCCATCAATTCGCACTTGGCCAGCGCGGTGGACTATGGCCTATAACTCTCATTTTGAGAAGACCCGTGCCCAGCAGTGGGATAATAATGGGTTGACGAGAAATTCGTTCATACACCGCACATGTATGGAATCGCTTATCTAACATCATAACTCAGGCTTCACAATTCTTAACAAGAACACTCGTTTGAAATGTACCAATTAATTAGTTTCACGATTTATGCTCGCATTTCAATGTTTGTACGAGATAAAAAGTGTACAAGTGTTTATAAATTATGGATGTCATAATTCTCAGAAAAAGCCAATTTCAGAGGAGCGTTATCAAGATTGAAAAACAGAATTAATTCAACGTGTACGGGATGATTAATGTTTCCTTGCGCGAATGTGATAAGCGGTGGTATTACGATGTTTCCCACTGCTGGGCGTGGGCGACTTCCTACAAACGGATCATGGTAGTGGATTCTACCATGCTCGTAAAGGAAGTAGATTGATCTACTAATAGTGCTTGTCATGTTTCTCTCCTCGCTGCCGTAGTTTGGTCGTAACCACGATCAATGAAACTGGGTCAAAATATCGAACAAAATAAAATTCAAAAACCGTATAATATTCTAAGTACCCGTTCTTATTAAAAACCATTACGCGTGTGGCGACTTCGCGCAACTCGTCAAGAGATGGCGCTTCTAGTATATCGAAGTATTTTCGTACCCCGCATATATACAAGTGCTTCCGAACAACGACTGTCGGAGCTAGGCCGCTACCCAGGCATGATCACCTAGCCTGGCAGGAGATCTCCCTTTGCCAAACGCGTGCTTTTAAACCCTTGTGTGGTTGTTGGCGACCTACTTTCATATGGTGACCATCTTAGTCCTTGGGAGTAACAACTCCAATGGCATAAGTTTCTGTGTCAGAAGGATGTGGTAACTGTGACTTACATACTTAAGGATACCATCGCATCTGTGAGACTGAGGTAAGACTGATCTTATATGAGGTAGATGTATATGGTGTATACATGGGTGACTTTTTTTAATAAAATTGAAGTGGCAAACGAGCATGCAGTTCACCTGATGGTACGTGGTCATTGGACACCTACAAGCAAATTCATATAGAACATGGGTTTCAATCTAAAGTCAAACACACATGCGTTGCTACTACCGAAGACTAAGTTGTTACATAAAAAAATAACTAAGAATAACTAAGATTTTCGCCTCATATAAATGTGTGCCAGCAATCACACCCTTCCACCGAAACGCAAACTGCTTCACTCTAGAAATAGGTGTGGCGGTGGTACTTCCGGGGGTACAATACTGGTTCTACCACCTATTAAACTTTCATATAATAAAAAAAAACTTAAAAATTCCAAGCAACGAGCTCCTTTTCACTAACAAAACACATCCAATACTTTTTAAAATGCTACCCTGGTGCCCGAGAATATAAAACTCAAACAGAAAGCTCAATAAACCCGGAACAATCAATACAATTTGTTGCACAATCAGGGTGACCGGGAAGTTGGTTGGAAATTTCCAAGTTTTTGAACTTAAGTTATTTTCGTTTCTTTTAACTTCACCGACTTTAGTTTACACTTAAATCGCGTGTTAATGCTTGCAATCGGTTTACTTGATCGTAAACACGTATCAATGGGCCCCTAGAACAAAATCGTATATGAAAAATTACCAATTTACAGTATGAAGCTTTGCTGATTGTAATAGCTATTTAGGAACTTATTTAACAAGTTCCTAAATAGGTATTACAATGATTTTCCATAAATCTTTCTTGGCGTAAGTAATCAATGTATGTCCACAAAACTTCTAACCTTCATACTGTAAATTGGTAATTTTTCATATACGATTTTGTTCTAAGAGCCCGTCGATATATGTTAAGGTTTTGACGGAAAAAATAGGAGAATTAAAAGACTTTTTGTGTGGTTAAGGAGACATACTTATATGAGAAGTATGATGTCCACCAGTTCGCACTTGGCCAGCGCGGTGGACTATGGCCTAAACTCTCTCATACTGAGAGAAGACCCGTGCCCAGCAGTGGGACAATAATGGGTTGACGACGACTTATATGAGACTAACCAAATTCAACAACAACAAGTCCTCAAAGATAAGATACAGGTAAGACTATAATCTTATTTGGGATTGATCTAATATGTGTTTGCCACTTTACATTTTTTTTTAATCTGACTGAAGTAGCTAACGAACATGCAGTCCACCTGTTGGTAAGTGGTCACTGCCACCCATGTACATCTGCAATCCACTTCATACAGAATATGGGTTCTATCTGAAGTCAATCACAGATGCGTTGCTACTCCCGAGGACTATGATGGTCGCCTCATACTAAAGTATGTCGGCAACCACACCCTTCCCTCGAAACGCAAGAAATGCTCCACGTTAGAAATAAGTGTGAACCCGGTTAAACTACACTGGTTCTACCACCTTCAATAAATATAATTTATATAAGTCACCTTAGTCCTTGGAAAATTGTAGCAACGCATTTGTTGATTGCATTGATTGAGTTGAGATAGAACGTCTATTCTATATGAGGATGCTTACGAGTGTTTATGGGCGGCAGTTACCACTTACCATGAAGTTGACTCCATGCTCGTGTGCCACTTCCATCACATAAAAAATATGTTATATGCATAGAAGTTGTCACTTCCATTCATTTGCAGTACATGTTTCTTTATTATTTATTATTAATTAAGTATTTGTTATGGTATATTTTACATTATGCAATATGCATTTCAATTTCGGAATGCGGGTAAATCATTAAAAACGCGCATGATATCGTAAGAAACAATTTCGTAGCTAAAACGAATGAGATCGCAAATTACACATCCGTTAGCCATTCTGTAGCGAGACGCGGGCGAAACTTTAAACCATATTTCCACGTAATTACCCAAGAACAGCTGAGAAGGAACAAAACGAATGTTTAACTCATTAACCGCGCTCAACTAATGGGATTTGATGGAAGACAAAAACGCGAGCAGTTCCCGGGGGCGCGGTTAAGCATGATTTATTGTGGCTCCCTCTGCCGGGACGAGTCTGACAACGAGAAATGAAAGCATACACCTGCTTCCAGGGACGTGAACGGTGCGTTCACCCTATGATCGTACGACTTTATAAAGTGTATTGTAATAAATTTGCCTGTTATACTGTCATACAAGAGGATGATAGGCAACCTAATTTATATATGTACGCGTATGAATAATTATTTGAGCGAATGCGTTTGCTGACTGTAAATACCTATATATTTTTATTGACGTTGAAATAAGTAAGATCACTTAAATATAAATAATTCAATAGTAAATTTGTCTTTACAAAGAAGCACTATATTTGCGTTACCATACAGTTCATATACTACCACAGCTTTATCTTTGAGTAAAAGTCAATTGCGTAATTTTCTAAATTAGCTAGTATATAGATAACGAAAAAATGCCTATATTTGCAAGAAAAAATTGAAAGTTTTATATCTTACTAGTTGACCCTGCGAACTTCGTTTCGCCTAAAGTGTTTCTCTACTATATTATACATGTGTTATACATATAAACCTTCATTTTGAATCACTCTATCTATTAAAAAAACCTGCATAAAAATCCGAAGCGTAGTTTTAAAGATCTAAGCGTACATAGGGACAGACAGCGGGAAGCGACTGTGTTTTATACTATATAATAATGTATCGTAATCATAGGCTACAGAGATGCAGATAGTTAATTTTTATTTACGAGCATTATAGTCCACCTATAAAATGTTTTAATTTAAAAATACATCTTCAAGTTCTCAGGTTTCATAGAAATAATTAAAAATTTACAATCATTGCACAAACAGATTAAGATCTACATTGTATAACATTTATTCCAGTAACATTTCTAGTATAATTACTTTGAATGAACCGTGCTAAAGTAATGAGATTTGAATAAACATTTCCTGGCATTTTTAATATTCTAAATTCGCTAGAAAGGTATGAGTAAGCTAGAATATCTGGAGCAAAATTTACATCACACCAATAAGCAGTCACTAAATTCTTATATGAGAGCTTGAATTGTATTCTACCTTTAAAAATATTCCACCAGGAGTCTTCCGTCCACTGATATTCTTTACTGCCTTTTATCTAAAGAGAAATGAATATGAATTCAAGCAGCCCGCAGATTCAATATTTTCCCCACAGTCACGGCATAAAGTTGGCGGGATAGAAGATAAAAACCAACTATTTATGACCTTGCATCACTAAGCAAAACTAAAATGCGGAAGGAAAATACGGCTAGAAATTTCGTGTCTAATCTCTTTGAAACGCTACATTTTATGTATTATAATCAGCAAACTGGTGTACAGTCCTGATGTTAAGTTTGAATCAAATATTGCTTGAAGTTGATAACACTTTAGAAAATTAATATTACTAATTACCCACATAACTAACTTCAAAGATATAGTGACCAACCAGTAAACACATTTTACTGCCTTCTTCCCTCCCCCCCCCCCCCCGACCCTTATCTTTCCTTTTAAACATATAAACAGCGCAAACCTTGTAGCTATAGGGAAGAAACAAAGCTGCACATCTGTTATGCGACTATAGAAAAAATTACATCTTATGTTTAAATACACGTTTTCTACACTCATAGCCCCACACTAGAATTTTCTTCTGTGTCGTGGGTACCATGGACACACCAAAATGAATACACCAACATCCAGACCCAGAGCATAAATCTAAACTCACCATTCAAATACCTGTCTGGTCGAGAATCGAACCCGGGACCCATTGCGCGTCCGACTCATATGGTAACCGCTCCGTCACGCGGATCGTCAATGTATTTAAAGTTTGTGATAAGAATGTAAATGTTACATTTGTTTCACACTCGTATTCATTTCGTGTCAACAAAAATATATTTTTTATTATACGAAATATATTATTAACATAACATTTCATACTAAATTTCAGTACAATCGGTAAGGGTTACTTAAAAATTCGACAACTAACAAGGCAATTTGAATAAAAACTTATAAAAATATTATTTTTACAACTTACCCAATTTTATTGCTAGTTATTCAAAGTAGATGCTCTCCAATTTGTATACAAATTCGTACTTCACATTAATTATACGGATTCTACTGTTCGGACGTAAGTATCGCAAAAACGAAACAATACAATGAGATCACGTATGTATGATTCATATATTACACAAAAACCAACCTCTTAATGTACCTATCGACCTCATAATGTATTGTAGTTAATGAATCATTGATAGGTTCGTAGCCATATTATTTCTGACGTTTTCGCAATACTCGATGGAAAAAATTGACGATATTTTTTGTTGTTACATTAATTAATGTACGTTTTTATTGTGTTCTTCGTTTTGATATGATACGTAAAAACGAATTCATTGAACTTTTTTCATTATAAGTAGTAACTTGATTAAAACATTGCGACAACGATTAGTTTCAGCAAAATAAGTTAAATGAAAACAGAGATATATATGTCGGAAATGGCGGTATTGTGGCAACACCGGAACGCCAGCGCCATCTAGTGGCGTTCGATGAAGTTAGGGTTGTACCAGTTTAATAGCCGACACCTCAGTCTATCGTTGACGGTCGGCCGAAGCAGACAACTCTAAAATCATCCCGCGTTCTTAGTGCTACGATTACTTGCCTACTTAATTTAGTTAGATTAATTCAGTGATTGTAACAAATTTAATTCGGCAATATACTGTGTGTTAAAATCAAGTCTGCAATTTATTCTCGTGCTAACATTCCCTATCAGAGCCCACAGTAGGTTATCCTGATTCGATGAGCGAAAAAGAACCACCCCCTCCGTCATATATGAGCGTACTTATCTAAACGCCGTTTTTATAAAATATCAATCTCTCCAAGAAAGGTGCAAAAAGAGCTCTCCTTCAAAGCCGGCGACTCCTCTGGTGTTGCAAATGTCCATAGGTGACGGTAACCACTTTCCATCAGAAGGCCTGTCTGCCTTATTGTTAGGTACAAATATAAAAAAAAACTTGTTAAAAAGTAGATACCGTACTTTTTTTTCAGAACTATTTTAAATATTCAAATGTTGCAAACACACCTACGTAACGATTATTATTTGCAATTATTATTATTTCATTTAATGAATATACTCTCCATCAAATTTGAAAACTATGTCAATAGTTTGAACGCACTTAAACGATGAATATATTTCAAAAACCATTAAAATATGAAACTAAAAATGCTTCTATTTTGACTTAACGAGTGCATACGAGAGGGCTTTGGGAATCAATATAACTGAATATACCTTTTGTTAATTTTTTTTCATCAGATTGAAGTAGCAAACGAGCATGCAGTCCACCTGATGGTAAGTGGTCACTGCCTTCATATAGAACATAGGTTCGATCTGAAGTCAATCGCAAATGTGTTGATACTCCTGAGGACTAAGAAGGTCGCCTAATATAAAAGTGTGCCGGCAACCACACCCTTCCATCGAAACGCAATAAATGCTTCACGCTTGAAATAGGTGTGGCGGTGGTACCCCAGCCGAACTACACTGGTTCTGCCACCTGTATTTTTTTAATATTAATTCAAACAGCGGTACCTTACGAAATATTCTAACGTGTGTCATCACTAAAAGTACTGTTTCTAGCACTAACCATTACATTACAGTGTGACACAGAGAAATGCGGCGAAAACTGCACCTGTTTCTGTTACGGAAATTCTTGGTCTTAATCTAAGTCCTACAAAACAGAGTTCATTGTTTATACGAAACTTTAAAATAGTGAACATAAAATGTTGGAGAACATAAAGTATAATAAGAATAAAGAGATAGAATCACACCTTTAAAAAAAAAAAAACATACGCTTTCTACACTGACGTGTCGTGGGTACCATGGACACACACAAGACGAATACACAAACACCCAGATCCAGAACAGGAATCTAAACTCATCATTCGATATCTGTCTGGCCGGGAATCGAACCCGGGGCCCATTGCGTGACAGACCAGTATGGTAACTGCTCCGCCACGCGAGTCGTCCAAAAAAGAAAACGATGTATAAATCTTTATATGTGCTAAAGCATAATGATACACTAACATATAGTCCATTATTTTTTTTATTTGACTTAAGTAGCAAACAAGCATGCAGTCCGCCTGATGGTAAGTGGTCACAGCCGCCTATGGGCATATGCAATCAACTTCATACAGAACATGGGTTCCATCTGAAGTCAATCACAGATGCGTTGCTACTCCCGAGGACTATGCTGGTCGCCTCAGGTGAAACTGTGCTGGCAACCACACCCTTCTATTGAAACGCAAGAAATGCTTCACGCTAGAAATACACGCACGTGTGGCGGTGGACCACCTTGGACAATTATTCTATCGACGAAGACGTAAAAGACGTCTCAATTTATTAAAAATTACAATTTAGGTGACATTTGTGTAAAGGGTGCATGTAAATATGAACACACAAAAGACGCAAAGACTAAAAAACATGAAACAGGATTTGAGCATGTCTAGTTATACCTAATATTGTTTTACTTTGAATAGAGGCAATGTTACTCTTACAGCATTAAAGAAATGCCTGAAACCTAATATTTTTAACATCATTAAACGAAATAAAAACACCCAAGTAATCCGCTTTCACCGTAATACTCGAGAATGCTTGGAACACTGAAGTATGAAAAGAAATTGTAATAAGCAGATAATAATACGGTGACTAGTTGTGGTAACATTTATTTAAATATAACAATATTAACTATTATTGTTATTATCAATATTTATGAGTAACAAAAGTATTTAGTGAAACAGACAAACATCTGACAAAGACGCTGTAATTGTTTTTATCTACATATACGAATAAAAAACATTCTCTTGATAATACCTAGCTATATTTTGATCAAAGTAGGAACTGAAACTCAAATGCGTTGTCATCAGCAATCAATATCTCATCGAACTGGAATTATTTTAAGGACTAAGTTGGAATGCCCGACGAATAAGGCTCATAAAAGTAGAACAAAACAAAACTTAACAATAGTGTTATTAAAACATGAAAATTAACTAAGTTAAGTTGCCGCCTCAATGGAAACATCGGGAGTTCAACAACCTTTAAAAATGTGTTTAATACTAAATAAAAAGGTTTTCTTCACGACAACTAGACTCAAAATACGCTCAAAAATAAGATACTTTTTACCAAAATATATACACATCTGGGAGGAAAAATATTTCAAATAAACAGAATACTTTCGAATGTTCTGGACGGTCGGGAATATCAGATTCATTTAAATATGTATAAAGTTCCCACATCAAACGAATATCATTTCTCTGGGAGCTTTCTGGGCATTAGAGCTCGATATTTGCTGAGACCCCTTGGTAATTGATTCGGAGTCGATATTGGATGGGGCACAATTTTGGCCACGTAATGCGATATTATAACAAGCATTTAATGCTCAAAAGAGATTCGTTGACTTTCTGTATAATCAAGAGTTTAAAAAATCTATAATTGGTTTTTCTATGGACATTGATTGCACAAAAGAGACGTTTATCCAAATGTGTTTAAAGAACAAAAGATAATATGCTGAGACTGATATACAATACAAACATATGAACTCCTTTGAAGATTCAAAATTTCTATGTAAGTGTGTCAAGATTTTCAACTGACTGATTGAAAAGGAAGTTGAAATAAAAGAAGATGGACGTGAAACAACAAGCGATAATTGCGATGGACTGACCTATTCTGTAAACAAAAAGATTAGAAATCAATGGTCGTTCGAGTGTTTGGTGTCTATAAAAACAATTCACACGGTCTCATATTTGCCGACGACAATCTCATTAAATATGACTCGATGAGATTATAATGAGTTTTCAATTTATACGATTCTTCGAATGTGGTTAAGCAAATACGTTGGAAAAACACGGTTGAGTGAAAACAAAATTCTGTTCGGGACGACAAACAAACGAAATTGGACTCCTGAGCCAAGTGCGATGTTATTTTGATTTTCGTTTACTGTATATAGGTCATGAAAATACGTTCAACATAATGCACTAAGTTTGTTTGGTTGCTATGACTATATTGAAATTCTTTTATTTCAAGGCATCCAATCTGTTTCAATCACACTCCTTATATGTATTTGGAAATGACACATATAATTTTTTGTTCTATGTTGTGGCTGCCATGGACACAAACATGACGTATACACAAACACCCAAACCCAGAACATGAATCTATACTCCTCATTCAAATACCTGTCTGACCGGGAATCAAACCCGGAACCCATTGCGCGTCAGACCTGTATGGTCAATACGTCTATTATTAGCTACTCGTATCTACTTTTATTCAGATTGCATATGAACTATATCTCTAAAGAACTTAAAGCACAAGCTTCGATGATTATATCTATTAAATTAAAAGTGTGAATAACTTTGAACAATAATTAAGTTGACATATTCAAATCCTATTGGTGTGATAATCAAAATTTACAGGCAGTCGTAATTCGACCGTAATCCAACTCAAAAACTAAACTTGATATTGTCCAAAGTATTTCCCAACTTTAATGAGATTTTATCAATTTTTAAGTAATTTTAATATACCCCAAAAGGTAAAAAGACGTTTTATTGACAAAGCTGCATTTCAAAGCAATAACGGGTATTTTGACAAAGACATTTGACATTTTTGACGTTCTGTATTTTCATAGTATGAGATTGAATTTTATATTTCCTTTATTATTTATGTGTTTGTGACAAGTGCATGGTAGTGAATGTAATGTCTTTTTAGTTGATTTTATGTATGTTATATGCATTATTTGAAAAAAAAATAGCATTCCGTACTTCTTCTCTACGTCAACTAACTAGCAAAATTTCATATTTCTCCGTCCGCGGCAAGTTACTTAACCGCAAGTTTTTGCTTCACGTATTAATATATAGATGACCCACACATAAATAGTTTATGACCTTGATTAGTACATAGAGATTGAAATAAAATGAAATGAAATGTCTTTATTTTGCATAGGCCTTCAGGGGCGCTTACAAATTGTCAGTTACATATAAATATACATATATATTTTACGCTACCACCGGATCGGAACATGACCTCAACTGAGAAGATCCGGCAAAAAACTCAATGGGTTTGTCTTTTTTCTTTGTATATCTCTTTTATTTTATTTGCCATCTTGTTTTTGATTAGAGATACTATCGTGGTAGACGCGACCGAAATGGGCGAAGCCGCGAGTTTAACCGAAGTACATAAAATTGCATGCCATTCAGTATTTCAGATACGATTTATCATTTCAGTCACCGCAATCTTCATGAACTAGTCTTCAACCCTTTCTCGCAATATTAAGGATGCACCCCACACATCAAAATTCAGCTCAAAATACATTTATATCAGCCAGCCAACGAAGCAGCGATACACTATTTAGCATAAACGCAAATCGTTCACATGTAAATTTCTTCGTAGCACCCCTGATGTGTATGGAAAATACTCGGTTACCTGCAAAAGGTACGCGTTTCCACACCTATGATTGTAAGATAAGCTATAACCAATTACATTGGTACGTAATCATCAGCTATGTCGTACCGTGTTATACGGTAAAAAGCTACATGGTGTCATGTAAACCAAATAAAACTACGAATTATAACTAGACGTTCATTATAATTGCAGAAGACATATTCAAGGAAAGAAAGAAGAATTTCAGGAGAAGGAATTTCAGTAATACTAATGTCATGTTACATTTTTCGAAACCCGAATGAAACCGCAAGCAAAGCTAATGTACTATCTAGTACTATTCCCAGTTAATGATACAAATAAAAATTCCAAAATTTATTATATCTACGTCTTTACCAGAGATCGAATCGAGAACCCTCTGCATATCAGATATCCATACTTCCATATCCACACTATACTATACTATACTAATATTTTAAATGTGAAAATGTGTTTGTTTGTTCCTATTTCACGTCACCACATAGCTATTATATGATAAGGTTTATGTGGGGAGATAGTTAGGAGGGAGAGTGACATAGGCTACTTTTTACCGCGCTCTCTCATTCCCATGAGAATATCGATGTTTCATTAGTTGATACATATTTAGTAGTTCCAGACGTTGTTAATAGATAGCGTTAGCAAAATTCATTTGCAAGTTCTGAATCACGCTGTCAAATGCTAATGTTAATTCCCCTTGACTGTGCGAGCGAAGCCGCGGGTAAGAGCTAGTAGTTAATAAGTCAGTCTTTATAGTCAAAAATCGCCCGTGTTCGCTTTATCGCCGCCAATAAAGCAAGTGGTCCGCTGTTACCAATAAATAAAGCTAACTTTGCAGCCAAGATCGCATACATTACCCGATAACAAGATATATAGTCATACAAGTAGAATGGAAACTGGAGAATCGAGAACGCATACGCGATTTCGCTCGCCAATACGTTTTAGTGTGCGGCTTGTTACAGCTTTACAGGCTTTGGGTTACGTGCTTGTGTTTGTGTTGGTGGAAGTATTGTGGTTTGCATCTGGTGTTACCACCGCCACGGTACAAGGGTGAAAATATTTTGTGCCGTGTGCACATAGATTACCATTACCATATGCCATTTTATAGGCGGTAGAACCAGTGTAGTTCGCCCGGAGAAGTACTACCGCCACACCTACTTCTAGCGTGAAGCAGTTCTTGCGTTTTGATAGAAGGGTGTGGTTGCCGGCATACTTTTATATGAGGAGACCATCTTAGTCCTCGGGAGTAGCAAGGCGTCTGTGATTAACTTAAGATAGAACTTCATGTTCTATATGAAGTTGTTTACAGGATTCCATGGGCGGCATCGACCACTTAACATGAGGTGGACTACATGCTCGTTTGCTACTTCAATCTTATAAAAAAAGTCTGATTTAGACGTATCCATATTTGGGAGCAAGATTAATATCTGTAGGTATGTTTAATTGCTTCGATTATTATTGGCAGTCAATCTACAGCACTCGTAATAAACAGACGTCCACATAAACTTTTAGTTTGTTCTCGCACCTTATAACTTTAAAAGTAAAGGTGTTAAGAATACTCATAATAGAGTATTATTTCTTTATAATGTAGGAATAGCAAACGAGCATACGACGGTACGACCTTATGCTAAATGTCATTTGAACATTTATAATTCAACCAAGATAACAGAACTGGAATACGAGCAAGTAATAATGGAAACCTACACACCCGAGAGTTCTTTAAAAAAAAGTTCTCGGAGGTGTGTGAAGTCCACCAATTTGAACTTGGCCAGCGCGGTGGACTATAGCCGATAACTCTCTCATTCTAAGAGAAGACCCATGCCCAGCAGTGGGATAATAATAGGTTGAAGACGACATAGCAATGCTGTTGTGATTTTACAACACCTGAGTAGTCACCACGAATCGCCGGCTTTGAATGAAAACTCTGTTTGCACTTTCCTTGAAGAGCTCTATGTCATAACGCCCTACGAATATCTTATCACCACATGGGGCAGATCAATCCATATTTTGCATGTTCATATTAATTATATTTATACTACACTAGTAACCCGACACATCGGTCGAAATTCGACCGTAATTTAAATAAAAATCTGAACTTCATATTGTCCAAAGTAGTGAATATTTCTCAAATTCAAATAAAATGTAATAATTTTCAAGTAATTTTGAACGCGTCAGTTAAATATAAAAGAGGTTTAATTAGCTAAGCCGCATTTAAAAGCAATAGCGGTATTTTGGCAAAGACATCTGACATTTTTGACGTTATGTGTTTTCATAGTAAGACATTGAATGTTCTATTTATTAAATTGTTTGTGACAAATACACGTAGTGTGTGTAATGTGTTTTTAGTTGATTTTATGTATGAAATATGCATTATTTGAAAAAATATTAGCATTCTGCACTCCTTCTCTACGTCAACTAATAACCGCGCAAAATTCATACTAATCCGTCCGCGGCATATTACTTAAAAATGCGTCACAAGTTTTTGCTTCACGTATTAATATAAAAATATTTCATACTACTTCAGAAGCGTATTAAAACTATTACAAATTTTCGAATCATTAGTTATACGTAAAGAAGACGAGGATAAAAGCAAGTTGTGTTCGAAGGCAATATTTTATTTGTTCCCGTACAAGGAGTCCTTCGCGCGAGTGCCCCGCGAATTGAGTTTGCATTTTAAGAGCCCATTTACAACACAAATGCCTTCGCGTAAATAAAAACAGAACTTTTATATCCGCGTAAAGATTTCACGATGGTTTCGTCTTCTTGGTTTTGGCACTTGAAATTCACTCATTCACGTTGGATGTAGCGGATTGTACGATATGACATGTTGTTTAGCAGATTAATAATCAGTACACTTCTACCTTAAGCGTACCATCCCCACAAAAGCGCTGCCACCCATGATTGATGAGAGTACCTAACCTATTATGTCTGACAGTTTTTTTTAATGTGAATGAAGTAGCAAAGGAGCATTCAGTCCACCTGATGTCCATGTAAGTGGTCACTGCCACCCATGGACATCTGTAATCAACTTCATACATAACATGGGTTCCTTCTGAAGTCAATCAAAGATGCTACGCGTTGCTACTCCCGAAGACTATGATGGTCGCCTCATATAAAAGTGTGCCGGTAACCACACCCTTTCATAATAGCTTCCCGATAGAAATAGGTGTGGTAGTGGTACTTCCCCGGTCGAACTACACTGGTTCTGCCACCTTAATTTACATCCACACTCTTTTACCACGTTTCAAAACGTTTCCGATTGCCACTATTATAAAAACAACATTTTTATAACAATGTAATCTGATTTTATTGGTGGTAAAGTACTTTGAAGATAGATGACATTAACACAGCAAAAGTTTGTAAAATTAAACAGAATTAGCTAAAGGAGCTCAATTTTATTTTATATTATTCCCACAAGTTTAAAAGTTGCAAAGAGCTAAATTTCAGTAAAAACAGTACCGTAAATGAAAACAGCGTTTACCAGCCGTTTAGAATAATGAAATAACAAACAAACGGGGACCCGAGCCACACCAATTAAAAAAATAAAACTGAAAAAAGTACGCCTAATTTAAAAAGTCAAGTCCATGTATAGTCGAATGGGACAAAAAACGGTGAAGTGCGAGTCGTAGTCAACGCACGAAGGGTTTCGTATCATTATCTCTATACATGAAGCGAACATTTTAGTCTTCGGAAGTAGCAACGCATCTGTAATTGACTTCGGGTGGAAGCCATGTTCTGTATGAAGTTGATTACAGATGTCCATGAGCCGCAGTGACCACTTACCATCAGGTGGACTGCATGCTCGTTCGCTACTTCAGTTAGATAAAAAAAAGTTGAGAGGTGTCAAGGCACCCGGATGGAACGAAGTTCCTTTCGATTAATTTGTGTGGGTTTTCCGGCAACCATTGCTATAGAGGTTGCTATAGCGATAATTGAAACATATTATCTGCAAATGTTGCAAGTGTCTAACTATCAAGGTTCATGAGATACGGCCTTACAGAAAGACAGACGGCCAGCGGAGTCTTAGTAATCAATTTTTTCAAAGGGTACGGAACCCCAAAGTCAAGTCTATGTATAGTCGAATGGGACAAAAATAACAGCGCTTCTAACGGTGAATAACGTAATGTCAGCCCTAACACGACAATTCCATTCACAGGGCTGGCATTAGCATATGTACATAGACGGCGCCATGTTTGAATTGCAGACATTTTGTTGCGATTTTAATTAACGGTTTTTTAACACAATTATTTTTAATCTTGCAAGCTTAACGGTTTAGCGAAATGACCGCTTTTCAATGATTCGGTTATAACATATTAGTGATGTAAGGAATGTTATTATTTGTCATTCGCGAATGCTAATGCGAATGCAAATAATGTTTTTTTTCAGGTCTTAATGTATGATGTCGGAGGATACAAATTTGTAGACCTTTTTTGTGGTAGCCAAACTGCAGTCCCCATTTAATTTAGATACACCGATTTGGCTCCTTTTTGCAAAAGATTTTTGTAAAAGTGTAAAAAAAAAATCATAACACTTATACATCTATATACCAAATTATACATAAAAAATGGTCCTATATAATTAGCGTCCTATATGTAAAATTTCCCAAATAGCCAAAGTTGCCACCACCGCACACGACAGTGTGATGGTGACAGCGATGGCCTAACGAGGAGCTACGAAAGACAGACTAATTAAGTTAAAAAAGAACTATTGTGAAAAAACGAACGGACGATCTGTCTGTGGAGTTTATGTATTATAATAAAAAAAATGTGTGCGTGTACTAGCGTACACTCGTAAGAAGTGAAACTTCTTTATGACGTTATTTTTCAAAAAATAATTTACTATATGCAACTTTACAGAAATTGGTTAAATAAAGTTAAATTAGATAAAGTTTAATAAAAGGCTTTTATTAAACTTTATCTAATAATCTAATCTATAATAATCTATCTAATATCACGCGTGGTAGGGATAAGTAAAAAAGATGGCGCGTAACGGAAAAAGATGGCGCGTAACGAAAAAATGTTACACAAATTTTTTTTCCAACCCCGATAAAGAAGTTTCACCACATAAATAAAAAAGAAACACATTGGCACAATTCTTGCGAATGCTAATAACTAAAAACATGCGAATATTTGCAAATGCGAATGCGAATTTTCATCCCATCACTATTACATATTGAATGACATGAATAGACACGTACGCTTAAACTTGAAAGGCTAAGCGATTGCACTTACCTAATACGGTACCATGCACTACATGTCACATGTAGATAACTTCAGAAAGACAATTAGTAACCGATTTCGTCTTTATATGACATCTTGTCATTCGGATTTGTATGACATTTTGTCATTGATTTGTCATTACAACTTTTACAGATTGCTACAGTTACAGAACTGTTACCACTGCCAATACCAGTCTGTTTGGTCAATATGAATATGAATTATGACATAAATTACCTAACTGTGTTGTAACTATTCTTAATAGGTATACACACCTATTTATAGCGTGAAGCATTTCTTTCGTTTCATCGTTTGGTTGCCGGCACACTTTCTCATGAGGCGACCATCATAGTCCTCGGGAGTGACAACGCATTTGTGATTGACTTCAGATAGAATCCATGTTCTGTATGAAGTTGATTACAGATTTCCATGGGCGGCAGTGGCCACTTACCATCTGATAAAAAAAGTAGATCTTAGAATGAGTATTGACGGCAGCCGACTGTTTTTACATGCTCGGTTCAAACAAAACGTCGCTTGGAATTTTATGCACCAATTTTATTTATATTTTATGAATTTTATTTATTATTTTTTTTACTTTATTTTATGGCTATAAGTTAGTGTTACTCATAAAACTGATGTGGCATATAAGTAAAACGGTTTAATACATTGCTTAAAAATATCGAACGTTCAAGAATGTTAATTCCATGGTGTGAAAACATCCGCAGAATTGAATTCCAGACCTTATTTAAGGCTGGATGCGTATAACACTTAGTATTTAGGTACCTGATGATAACTTTTTTCCAAAATAGTCCTATTTACAAATCAAATACCTAGATATCTGATATTACTATATTACATAGCCATAAATGTACTTTTTGCTTGAAAAGACCACAAATGTAATATTTCTTGCGTCGAAAAAATTGCAAAGATCACAGAAACATTTCCAAAAATCTGGAAAAAGCAAAGCGAGAGCGCCGCACAGCAAATATGTGACAAAATATTGTATTCTGCATCCCTACGTGGTCCGACGAGGTATAAAAATATTCCAATAGTGAGCGCTTCTTTCGAGTAAATAAAAATAGTTCGACGGAGACCTCCAGAACCAATAACTTAGCATTTGGATCTACGCGTAGCGATGTTACATTTCAAAAAAAAAATTAATACAATTTATATGTGTGACTTTAATCCGCCTTCAGTGACACTCTCATACTATATGTACGATATATGATACATGTTAAAATATCAGTTTAGAAATAAACTTCATTTCAACGTTATATGTATTTTTTTTTACAAGTTTGAAGTAGCAAACGAGCACGCTTTCTACACTCACAACCCCACACTAGGATTTTCTCCAGTGTCGTGTCTATGGACACACACAAGACGAATACACAAACAACCAGACCCAGAACATGTATGTAAACTCCTCAATCAGATACCTGTCTGGCCAGGAATCGAACCCTGAACCTACTGCGCGTCAGACCAGTAAGGTAACCAAGCATGCAGTCCACCTGATGGTAAGTGGTCACTGTCGCCCATGATCATCTGTAAGCAACTTCATACAGACATGGGGCTCCTGAAGTCAATCACAGATACGTCGCTACTCCCGAGGATTAAGATGGTCGCCTCATATAAAAGAGTACCGGCAACCACACCCTTCCATCGAAACGCAAAACCTGCTTCACGCAAGAAATAGGTGTGGCGGTGGTACTTCCTCGGGCGAACTACACTGGTTATCGGTGAAGGAAAACATCGTGAAGAAACCTACACACCCGAGAGTTCTTAAAAAAAAAGGTTCCGTTGGTGTGAAGTCCATCTATTCGCACTTGACCAGCGCGGTGGAATATGGCCTAAAAACTCTCTCATTCTAAGAGAAGACCCGTGCCCAGCAGTGGGACAATAAGGGGTTGTACCCAAATAAATATAAAGTAAAGAGCAATAAACGATTATAGAAGGTAAAAAGTCGGTAAACCCTTACCAATTTCCCATCCTATACTATCGATCAAAATGTAAATGTTCTTCAACCTCATCTCGGGAAGCGTGATTTGACGCCCCGAGCTACTGGAGTGGCGTAGAATATGACTTCAGGCGACTGATATTTCAGTGGTTTAAGACCATCGGTGAATGAAAACATTGCACCTTTAAAACATTTTTATTGATAAAATACAGGTAGATATATTACTATTAAAACCTATAAAAATCTTTAAAATCCGTATTAAATTGGTTGAATAGGTGGTAGAACCAGTGCAATTCGAACGGGGAGGTACCACCGCTACACCTATTTCTAGCGTGTAGCATTTCTTGCGTTTCCATTGAAGGTGTGGTTACCGGCACACTTTCATTATAGGCGACCATCTTAGTCCTAGGGAATGGGAACGTATCTGTGATTGACATAAGATAGAAATGCATTGATGATTCATTTCTAATACGCACATAATTTTAGAAAAATCAGTGGTGTCTGGGTTTGTATCTCGGACCTCCCGAACGAGAGGGCAAGTTTCAACCATTAGGCTATCTGCTCTACCCCTGCAGACTAAGACGGAACGTCTCGATAAATATATCTCCCTTACCACACCCAAACCAAATACACTTACTACACTTAGTCTTTTTCTAATGAAGAAAGCCATACAATTCTTAATTCTATTATTACATCGTTAGTAATATAAAGTCATCAATCTAGTACCCACAAGGAAAATTATCTATTCCTTTATATTTTCGCAACCGATTTCTACGATACTTCACTTAATATATGGCTCAAGTTCCGCGGTACAGTACCCTTTATTACCTTAATGCGCCTTTAGAACTTTTCAAATAAGTACCCCATTTATAAGGGATGTAATATGATCCAAAATGATTGTAGTCATGAAGGTGGAATTGTGGTCCGACTCTGGAGACACTGCCTCATAAGAGCAGTTGGAAAGTGTTGTTATGACGACCCGCGTGGAACAGCAGTTACCATACCGGTCTGACGCGTAATGGGTCCCGGGTTCGATTCCCGGCCTAACAGGTATCTGAATGATGAGTTTAGATTCCTGTTCTAGGTCTGGGTGTTTGTGTATTCGCCTTGTGTGTTTCCATGGTACCCACGTCACAGGAGAAAATCCTACTTTGAGGCTATGAGTGTAGAAAGCGCGTTTAAATGTAGTATGTATTTATGTGGTTGCCGGCACACTTTCACATGAGGCGACCATCATAGCCCTCAACGTAGCAACGCATCTGTAATAGACTTCAGATGGAACCCATGTTTTGTATGAAGTCGATTACAGACGTCCATGCACGGCAATTACCACTTACCATCTGCGTGGACTACATGCTCGTTTGCTACTTCAGTTAGATAAAAATGTACCCGGCAGAGGTCACCATGGATACCTGTGCCTACGCCTCACAATCAACAAAATCACATCCAGTGGGGTCGTTCGGGCATTATCATAAGTTTGATCCGGTTAATCCGGGTCTAATCCGGGCCGGGTCGCTTGCGGTTGCACGGGCGTCAGACCACCCGGTGTTGAAACCGTTCGGGATTACGATGTGGAAGTTTGATATATTTTAACTGGATATCACTGGGTTATACGTTTCGGTTTTAATAAGCAATGTTGTCGGAAGCGGGGTCTGAGGTTCGAATCCATCACAGATTTAATTATTTGTATACTATAAAGTATAAATATTATATACTATCACCTAGCTTATCGCTATGCCGCTGTCTAATATTATCTGATGAAATTTAAAGGATAAAAGTTACTATATATTAAATACTATAAAAAGTTGCAACAACTTTGTTAAAAATTGAAGATGAGTCTTAAAGTAATTTTTGTTTTCTCTGCATCAACTGCTCTGGTATGGTATCGTATGGTGACAGCACTGCCAAGCTGATCCTCATGTCTAAATCAAATAACTAAATACACCATTCAGATGTCTGTCTGACCGGGGATCGAACCCGGAAGTCATTGTGCGGCAAACCGGTGTCGTGATCATTTCGCCATACGACCAATGATGATGAAAATGGTCAAATATATAATGATAGTCTAACTTGGAACCTTAGATCCTAACTTTTTTACGTAAGATTGAAGCAGCAAACGAGCATATAATCCAACTGATGGTAAGTTACCATCGCCGTTCATGGACATCTATAAGGAACTTCACATAGTTTGCTTCTCCTAAGGACTAACACGGTCGCCTTATATAAAAGTGTGCCGGCAACCACACCCTTCCATCGCAACGCAAGAAATGCCTCACGCTAGAAATAGGTGTGGCGGTGGTACTTTCCCGGTCGAACTACACTAGTTCCACCACTTGGTAATTTATAAAATTAGGTCCGTAGCGGATTGATGACTAAATAAGAAGATCCTATACGCCTGAGACATTTTGTAGTACAATCACGATCCGCTATAATCAGGAACATGAAGAAAGAATTTACTTCGAAGACAAAAATGGAGACAATGATAAATTTTATATTTTTTCCCGCGCACACAATACGCCATCTTGAAGCCCGCCGTTAAAGTCTATTTGCATTGAATTCGCTTCATTTCTTTATTTTGGTGAAAATACGATCAAGATTTATCCGCTCTTCGATAAAATAAAATGGAGATAAAAAGCGGATTTTTTGATTTTAACAACACACACACACACACACACACACACACGCGCGCTTTCTACACTCATAGCCCCACACTAGGATTTTCTCCTGTGTCGTGCGTACCATGGACACACACAAGACGAATACACAAACACCCAGACCCATAACATGAATCTAATCTCAACATTCAGATACCTGTCTGGCCGGTAATCGAACCCGGAACCCATTGCGCGTCAGACCGGTATGGTAACCGCTGCGCCACGTGGGTCGTCAACAACATCTCTTTATTATCCGAAAATCCAAAATACCTTCAGCAAATAGCAATAAAAACTGTACTGTCAGTTCAAAGACAGTAACACAGTACACATAGTTAAATATCAATAGTGAGATTTTTAAAAATGCAGCTTAAACCGTGCATTACTTTTCTATTAGTGTTCCTACGCACCACGCATAAGAGTTTAGACGCACAGCGCGGTCGTGAATATCTTGCACTTAAAAGTTAAAGTGATCTAGTCTGATTTGTTTTATGAATGTTGTTAAATGGCCCCGAATTTTTTTTTAAATCTTAATTAATTAATTTCGAAAACTCGAGTTAATTACTTGAAATTATTTTTAATAGCGTACTTTATCGTCTAGAGAATTAAAAGAGATTGAATGCTAGAAAAGTACACTCTTACATCTTACAGTTCCTTTAATAACTCCAGATTGATAAAACACAATTTTATTATAACACAAAATGCAAATTTACTATTTCGAACCTTTGCAACTTGTCAAAGTCACATAGTATATAAGCCTCAAAACCATCAGCCCTTAAAATTCTTCAATTGGACGTAGAACTTATAGAAAGGTGGGCCCTTAGAAGTCTTCAGCTGAACTTAGGTTTTTCTTAGAAAGATTTTGCCGCAATTACCCCATTTGGCTATATTAAGGTCATCTCTTAGATTCATATGAAACCTAGAGGCAAATAAGATATAAGCATAAATATGCCTACTTATACGATATTGGATACAGCCAATCCAAAACAGGACTGAAGTCGGAAAAGTATTTTCCCGGTTACTAAAAACGTTTATATTTTCCAACATGGTATATTTATGCAAATCTCGCATAAACTAAAGCAAGTACACGATAAAGATTTAGCATTCGGACCGTTACACCTATCCGTCATAAAACTCGTTCAGTCCTTTGTGTTTCGACGTAATCCCTTAGGAACGTGTCCTATCGATACGTAGTAAAGGGTAAACGTTTATTCGCTCGAGATTAAAAAAATAGATATATATTTATGCGACTGAATCAGTGTCAATTGAATAAGACTCAGTAAATCGAAATTTGTAGGCGTTGCTTTACATAAATACATACGATTTATAACATTATATTTCTTAATATACTTAGATATGAGCTAAGAAAGCGAAATTTGTAGGTTGTCTGACATAAATGAGAACTTTTTGACTTGTTTGTTAAAGTATATTATTTACTTATAGCATTTGTTTCATAATATTTGTCTTGTATAAGGTAAAAGTGCTAATGGTGATGATGAAATTGTTAAGTAGATGTTTAACGATAGTGGTAATCGCTTAGTGTATTAATTTAGACTTGCTACGTCGAATTAAAAAAAAATGGTCCTCTGTTGTAACTTATAAAAAATGACGATTTTACCGATTGGAATTAAATGGTTATGACCTCTCTTCTTATTTAAATTTACTGTGCCTACTCTTACGGAATTGTAGGCAATACATAAATGTGAGAAAAAGGGTTGAATATACCTATTACCTTCCCGAGGTTTTAGCTGTAAAGGAAATAATATAAAATCCTCGCTTGCCTCTATCAGTGAGACACGAGGGTATCTAAGTATTAGAATAAGGCCCAAGAGATCTCACGCCGAGAAGGGATATGCATACGATTGACCGAAAATCTATGAATGGCGTCACTTGATCGAATTTCAGATAGTTTGCCGTTAAACTGTTTTGAAGTTATGGTTACGGGGTACGGGTTCATCCCATGGGTTGTAATGGCTACTTGGACTGGTTTCATTTAACATTCAGAAGTTCGAAACTTTATATTGAATTCATTCATTAATTGTATAAAAATATTTTGGTGACGTAAAGAATTCAAATTACAAGTGTAACGGTTTAAATTATACAACGTATACACTCGCGGTCACCCATCCATTACCCAAATATCCATTTGGGTGTTGGATGGGTGACCGCGAGTGGCTTATTTTCATGTATCATGAATTGTTTAAAAGTTTCCGACAAGGGATGGTCGCTGACAAGTAGCATCTGTCTCCTCCAATTCGTTGGAACGTGGTGGAATATCGACGTCAGCCCATTATTGTCCCACTGCTGGGCACGGGTCTTCTCTCGGAATGAGAAACTTATAGACCATAATTCACCGCGCTGGCAAAGTGCGAATTGGTGGACTTCACACACCTCCGAGATTTTTTTTTTAAAGAACTCTCGGGTGTATATCATATCCTAGCCAGGTTTCATCACGATGTTTGGTGGAATATCGTGCGACAAAAACTAATGAAAACCTTTATTTACCCTGAGACATAGACAAAAACATACAAGCATCGCGCAAAAAATGCAGCCAAAATCTTAATAATATTACGAAAGCGAAATTTTGTAACATAGATTACATTTTGTTATTAATGCACACAAAAGCTTCTCATCGTATTTGCATATTTAGCACAAAGATAATTCATGACCTTAATTTATAGGATGCTCTTCGTTGCGAATGTTACCCAAGCGAGCAGAGGCGTGAGGAAAAGCTAGTCTAACCTAAATCTTCAATACAACACAAGCTACCCTTTGATCTATTTAATGGCCTAGAAATCGCAATCACGTGAACGCATAACAAACCACAAGTTCACATATAAACCAAACTCAGAATATGCATACCAATAGGTAATGTATGCAAAATAGTAAAAGTCAGATAAGTAGACGCCATCACGCGATCCGGACATTTTGTTAGCATTTATATTAGCTCGAACGACGTTAATCGGACGAAAGGGTTTTATGTACCATACATTTAGGTTCAAAACGACAGCTAAGTTCCGGGAAATAAAGTCCAAAATCTTATAACCAGAAAAATAACATAGATCGTGTAGATTAAGCATAAGTAATAGGTAATAATAACAAATGATGGTCAAGGGTGAGCGTTCGCGATGGAATCGCGGGGAAAATTAGGTCTGTGTAATGGTAGGCTTTCAAGCAATGCGGCTTGCGACTGCGTCTTTCCGGACGAAGGTAGTTTACATGAAATCCTTTAAGCTTTATCCTGATTAATGTAAGACAATTTTTTTTTTTATAATAATGAAGTAGCGAACGAGGATGTAGAGCCGTGATAGCCTAATAGTTGAAACTTGCCCTCTCGATCGGGAGGTCCGAGGATTAAACCCGGGCACCACTGTTTTTTTTTAAATAATGTGCGTATTAGAATCGGGTATTAGAAACCGACACACTCGACAGTTCTTTCAAAAAAAGCTCTCAAAGATGTGTGAAGTCCACCAATTCGCACTCAGCCAGCGCGGTGGACTATGGCCTATGACTCTCATTCTGAGAGAGAAGATCCGTGCAAAGCAGTGGGACAATAATGGGTTGATGACAAACGAGGACGCAGTCCAGCTGATGGTAAGTGGTCACTGCCGCCCATGGACAACTGTACGCAACTTCATACAGAACGTAGGTTCTGAAGTCAATCACAGATGCGTTGCTACTCCGGACTAGGATGGTCGCCTCATATAAGATATTGCTTTGAAGTTTATATGCTTCTGGTACTCCAAAAAAGGAACATGATATTGGTGATATTTTTTGTGTGTCTAAATTTCAAAATAAAAATTATATTTGATTTCAAACACACAGATAGACAGATAGAAATGATAGGAATTTGTCATCTCATTTATTCTCTTTGCTCCATACCATTTATTTTTGTAAATATATGTACAGAAACTCGGAACAACTACTTTTATGCTATGTTAAGAAAGGGAATAATAGTGGCATAATAGCTAAAACAAAATTAATTACCATAATTATGAATACCTCCACCAATTCGCACTCGGCCAGCGCGGTGGACTATGGCCAAAAACTCTCTCATTCCGAGAGAAGACAGCCCAGCAGTGAGAGAAAAACGGGTTGACGACCACGAAAGAAGTACAGAAGGTACTTAACTCGTACAAAATATAAGTATTCACGATCAACATTACGGAATTACCAATGGTAGTTCAAAAACAACAATTTCACAGTTTTTCCGGCGTTTATCTCCAGATCTTGCGGATTAAGGCAATAAACATCGCTAAGCCCATTATTTATATTTCTGGTAACGACTTCGTGACTGCCTTCACCGAATCTATATCGTTGGACTGAGGGTTGGAATGACTCATTTTAGTAGCTTGTAAGGGAGTTATGTGGTTTTAAATTATAGTAAGCTTTTAGGACTTACAGTTTTGATTGTAAAAGCCCTACTTGAATAGGGTTGTACAGAATTTCTCTGTAACCTTTTATTTTAAATTTACTGGTAAATTTTGTGTATTGAACCATTTTTTATAAGGTTGAAGTTGCAACCGAGCATGCAATCCACATAATAAATCGCCCCTGTTGTCCATGGACATTTGTAAGAAACTTGATAAAGAACAGGGATTCTATCTGAAGTCACAGATGCGTTGCTATTCCCATGGATTATTATAGTCCCCTCATAAAAATGTGAGCCAAAAACAATACCCACTCACTAAAACGCAAAGCTTCTTCACTCTAGAAACAGTAGTATCTTTATCTTACTCTTGGTAGTATCTTTCGGGTGGAACTATAAACATTCTCCCACCTTTTTTTTTTCAAGGGGGAAACCTTCAAAAGGTACCTGACGCCGTGAGAGTGACGCAGGGTTATGTGGGATTTTTACCGCACTAAAACCCCCCGGTGGCCGTCCTCGGCGCTGAAAAGGAGGACTCCGGGATCTCGAAACGACTTCAACCAGAATCCTCCGAGTGCGTTGCCCCATCGGGCTCCTCCCAGATGGGCGGCTGGGCCCACCGCTCCGTCTAGTCTTTACGACGGTATGCGACCACACATACCGCCGTCCTTTCCGGGATTGCCTGACCGAACGGTTCGAGCTCCCACTCTAGCCGTCTGCAACCCCGGAAGCCCCTTTTAGTTGCCTCTTACGACAGGCAGGGAATGCCGTAGCCCTTTTCTGATCCCGGAACTACAGGGCGTAAACATTCTCCCACCTAACAAATTTTCTTCAATAAATTATAGCTTGCAATAAAAACTACAACACAATGAATTAAGGAAACAATTCAATCCTTCTTACGAAATGAGGATAATGGTCAAAATTGCTGTCTCAATTAACAAAACATCAGACATTAAGATTGGTTCACACATGTTGAACATGTAGAATGCAACAATATTACGAATGGCCCTACGTGGGTTTCTGTGACGAGATTTTTTGCGCCTTTAGAATCATTATATACGACAAAAACTTACTATTACATGGGGCTCTTCAAAAATGGTGTGAAAAGAGCTCTGCTTCAAAGCCGGCGATGCATTGGCGACTCCTCTGGTGTTGCAAATGTCCATAGGCGACGGTGACTACTTTCTATCAAGTAGCCCGTCTGCCTTATTGTTAGGTTTAATTAAAAAAAAATTACGAAAGAGCTATTACTAAGACATCCGGACCTCTACTAATATGTATATTACTATGTTGGTGTCGATTTAAAAATACGATGATTACCAATTTTATTCGCACTTCAGAAAAGTCCGGTGTGTACCAAGCATAACATAATTAGGTCCACGCTTGACAAAACATTTTGACATTCTTACCAAACAAGCATTCAATTGTCAGTTGTATTTAGTACCAAGCCTAACTCTAAAGCACGTAAGGTTGAATATTACCCCGCGCTTAAAAGTAATAACCGCCCACTGTCCTTTGTGGTCACTCTGACCCCATCGCATTCCAGTGCAATAGACCGCAGCGAGTCCATTACCTTGTTATGCCTAGGATATGTAAATTGAACGAGCGAGGGTTATTAAGGGACTAAAATAACCAAGGGTCCCATAGCTGAATTTATACTTGTTAGAAAACGTGGCATCGTTTCTGTAATTTTGAGGGTATTTATATATATATATTTATATATATATTACAAATATTTTTAAGCTATTGCAGAGCTTTTATCGCGGGATTAGCGCGCGACGACCGAATCATGAAATTCCGTAACGAAAAATCCTAACACTCCCACTCCGCCTACCATGTAACGCGGCCGAGCGTTCGTTTACCATGTACCTATGTATATGGCACGACAGTACGAAGCTCGCACGTATCGAGACCAGCTGCTCGGAAATCGGACGAATATGTAAACAGCTGTTTGTGAGAAAGTAAGTAGTATCAAAGAAAAAAACTTGAATTAAAAATCAGTCCCTCAGTTCCGCGCGTTTTTTTTACACATAGGAAACAAACAAAGTCCACCTGAAATTATGTGGCCATAGCCGCATTAAATACATATCAAACGTCGATAACATCAATCTTACAAGAAGTTGAGCACGGGTGTATACCCCTCTTATTCACCCTTCAAATCAGAACACATAGTGTAACACCAGCTATTATTATGGAAATACATTTATTTATTTATTTACACTTTATTGCACCAATAAAAAATTGTAGTACAATAGGCGGGCTTAATGCTAAAAAGCATTCTCTACCAGCCAACCTTTTGGAAGTGCAGAAAAATCGAAGGCGGCCATTACATTGTATGTGGCCCTTATACATCTCGCTAAATTTTCCGTGTGTATTGAAAAGTGTGACTTCAACTCTATTATTAAATGTCGTAGGTGACTAAGGAACAAAATAAAAGCAATCGAGAGCAGAGTCTTCCTGTTTACCAAATGCGGTCACAAATATGCATAACAGGTGCGATGATAATTGCAAAGCACCCTTATGGGAAGCTTGTGTCCAGCAGAGGTCGTTCGTAGGTGGTACAACCAGTGTAGTTCGCCCGTGGAAGTACCACCGCCACACCTATTCTACCGTGAAGCATTTCTGCTGCGTTTCGATAGAAGAGTGTGGTTGTCGGCACACTTTTATATGAGGCGACCATCCTGGCCCTCGGGAGTAGCAACGCATCTGTCATTGACTCCAGATAGAACTCATGCTCTGTATGAATTTACTTTACCACTTACCATCAGGTGGACTGCATGCTCGTTCGCTCGTTCAGTCAGATAAAAAAGATGACTTATAGTGGAAGATGAATTCCGTACATTCAAAGGGTACTAAAAATCGACCTGAAATCAATAATCCTAAGCCTAAATTAAACAACACTTACTGAATGAAGCCGGGGGCGAAAGCCTATCATGTTTCGTCTTGATTGACCTGACATTTGTTTTGATTAGCGATTCGATCTCCCAACTTTTGATTGGTAATTCAATAAGATAAAATTGCAGCAAACATTATCAGAAATGCGATACTCGATAGCTTCAGACAGAATTAGTATTGACATAAGTGCCTATTGATTTCCATTTTAGGGTTGTTTTAGGGTATTAATAGACGTCCTTGTTTATTAACCCTATCTTGTCGCGCAGTATGAGGTTTCTTTAAATATTAGACTAGTTAAGGTCATTGTCAATCACCTGTTCATTTATATATATATGCGAAATAATAAGAACGCATTTTAGTGGAAACCTTCAATAGGTACCCGACGCCGTGTTATGTGAGATTTTTACCTCACTAACCCCCCCGCCCCGGGTGGCCATCCTCAGCGCTGCGTGGAGGACTCCAGGATCTCCAATAGAACACAACCGGAGTCCTCCGAGCGGTATGCCCCCTTGGGCTCTTCCCAGTGAGCATTGTACTCCCTGCGCCTCCTGGTGTTTTCGACAGTATGTGGCCACACATGCCGTCGTCCTACACGGGTTCGCTTGGCTAGTTCTACGCTCTATTCTATCCCGGACCTACAGGTATATTTGTATTTACCCCCTCCTCCTTAAAAAATTGTATTAAATACAGCACATCCTGAAAACAGCACATAGAAATCCTATCCTAAATATATTTATAATGAACTGTCACGGCTCACTCACTTACCCATTGATTAAATATCGCAGAGCATGAAAATTTAAGATATAAACACGAAAGTTTGACAAGTGGTTTCTTTTATAATATAGACTAGACACCCGGCCAACTTCATTCCCATAAATCAAAATTTTTAAATTATCAGTGTTTCTCCACTACATTATACGTGTATTATATATAAAAACCTTCCTCTTGAATCACTATATCTATTTGAAAAAGCTGCATCAAAATCCGTAACCTAATTTTGAAGATCTAAGCAAACATAAGGACAGACAGCGAGAAGCGACGTTGTTTTATACTATGTAGTGATGTTTAGAATGGCCGTGTGGTGTCGGCCTTTTAGAATAGCACCACTCCCTCTCTTCCCGTGGATGTCGTACGAGGCGACTAAGGGACATAAATCCAAGAGATGGGCAGCAGCATCTCCTTGTGTAATTTACATCTACTGCGGTCACCAACACGCTTGCCAGGCGCGGTGACTATCGGCAAAAACCCCCAATGAAAGGTGCAGAAGAACCCCGGCCCCCAGTCCCCGGCAGCCCCGCTATTCCAGGCTACGGTAGCGGCCTAGGTAACGGCGGGGCAGGGGGTGCTAAGAATCTCCGGCAGAGATCCGGCTACCGCAACCGACGACTTCTGCACCTGGCAACATACAACACCAGGACACTGAGGACCGACGAGAAGATACAGGAGCTGGAAGAAGAGATAGACAAGTTGAACTGGAGTGTTTTGGGATTGTCTGAAGTCCGAAGACAGGGTGAGGACACGATAATCCTCAAATCGGGCAACTTGTTCTATCACCGGGAGGGCGACCACCTGTCTCAGGGTGGTGTCGGGTTCCTCGTCCACAAATCCCTCGTCAACAACGTGGTAACAGTCGACAGTGTGTCGTCAAGGGTAGCGTACCTTATACTCAGAATATCTAAACGGTATTCGCTGAAGGTCATACAGGTATATGCGCCGACTTCGACACACCCAGACGATGAGGTCGAGGTTATGTATGAGGACGTAAGTAGAGCCATACATACCTCAAAGACCCACTTTACCGTTGTTATGGGGGATTTTAACGCAAGACTAGGCGCGCGGAACGATGGTGAGCGGAAGCTGGGGCCCTTTGGAATTGGACAACGGAACCACCGAGGCCACTTGCTTGCCGACTTCTTGGAGAGGGAGGGCCTCTTTATGATGAACTCTTTCTTCAGGAAGAAGGCACAGCGAAAGTGGACTTGGATAAGTCCTGATGGTTCATCTAAAAACGAGATAGACTTCATTTTGGCAGACAAACGGCACATATTTAATGATGTCTCTGTGATCAACAGGGTGAAAACCGGAAGTGATCACCGGATGGTAAGAGGCACATTAAATATCAACGTAAAGCTGGAACGGTCACGCCTAATGAAGTCTACGCTCCGACCAACACCTGTCCAAATCCAGGGCTCCGAAGAGTTTCAGCTTCAGCTACGAAATCGTTTCGCGTGTCTTGATTCTTGCGTTTCTGTGGACGAAATTAACACCAAGGTAGTAACAACTGTCCACGAGGTGGGGTCTAAGTACTTTAAGACCCACTCCAGTGGTAGGTCTCGAGTTCTCTCAGAGCATACTCTCGGTCTTATGAGGGAGAGGCGAGAACTATGTGTGCAGTCTCCAACCTCAATGTCGAAATACAGACTGCTCAATAAACAGATCTCTCAGAGTAGGCGACGCGATTGGCGTGCTCATAACACCCATCGCGTAAAAGACGCTATTGAGCGAAACCAGGGCTCGAGAGTGTTCGCCAGGGATCTGTGCGTTGGGCAGAGCCTGCTGACGAGGTTGAAGACCGAATCGGGCACCATGGTTTCGTCTAACCCCGATGTTCTGAGAGAAATTGAGAAATACTACGGACAGTTGTATGCTTCCACACGAGTTCCCGCCCGCAACAAGGCGGACGACAAACGTGCCAAACTGACCCGACACTATACTGAGGACCTCCCGGACGTCAGTCTGTATGAGATTAGAGAGGCTCTCAAACAGCTGAAAAACAACAAGGCACCGGGCGATGACGGAATCACAACAGAGCTGCTAAAAGCTGGCGGTAAACCCGTACTAGTGGCGCTCCAAAAGTTGTTCGATTCCGTCATTACTAGCGGGACAACCCCGGAAGCGTGGAGCAGAAGCGTAGTGGTGCTGTTCTTCAAAAAGGGCGACAAAACTCTTTTGAAGAACTACAGGCCCATTGCGCTTCTGAGCCACGTGTATAAGCTGTTTTCGAGAGTCCTCACTAACCGCATTGCGCGCAGGCTAGACGACTTCCAGCCTCCCGAACAAGCCGGTTTCCGAAAAGGCTACAGCACCATGGACCACATTCACACGCTGCGGCAGATTATACAGAAGACCGAGGAGTATAATCTGCCGTTATGTGTTGCTTATGTGGACTATGAGAAAGCCTTCGATTCTATCGAGCACTGGGCGGTGCTGGAGTCCCTTCAGCGATGCCAGATCGACTATAGGTACATCGTGGTGCTGAAGTGTGTATACACAGCCGCCACCATGTCAGTCCGAGTACACGACAGAAGCACAAATCCAATCCAACTGCAGCGGGGAGTCAGACAAGGCGATGTTATATCGCCGAAACTGTTCACCGCTGCGTTGGAAGATTTGTTCAAGCTGATGGAGTGGAAAGGTCTTGGCATTAACATCAATGGCGAACACGTCACGCACCTTCGATTTGCCGATGATATAGTCATCTTGGCAGATTCGCTGACGGACCTCAGCACAATGCTAGGCGACCTCAACAGCGCCTCACAACGGGTGGGTCTTAAGATGAACATGGACAAGACGAAAATCATGTCTAATGTCCATGTCACACCCGTACCGGTAGTTGTTGACGGCACTCCTCTCGAAGTTGTCGACGAGTACATTTACCTGGGACAAACGATCCGGATGGGTAAGTCCAACTTTGAGAGGGAGGTCACTCGTAGAATCCAACTCGGCTGGGCTGCGTTCGGGAAATTACGTAGTATCTTCTCGTCCAAAATTCCTCAGTGCCTGAAGTCGAAATTATTCGAGCAATGTGTGTTGCCAGTGATGACCTACGGCGCCGAAACGTGGTCCTTCACGGTAGGCCTCATTCGGAGGCTCAGGGTCGCTCAGCGTGCTATGGAGAGGGTTATGCTCGGAATTTCGCTACGAGACATGATTCGCAACGATGAAATCCGTAGACGAACGAAGCTTACAGACATAGCTCTCAAAATTAGCAGGCTGAAGTGGCAGTGGGCCGGCCACATCGCTCGTAGGACCGATAACCGATGGGGAAGAAAGGTCCTCGAGTGGCGACCACGTTTAGGCAAAAGGAGTACAGGTCGCCCCCCTACCAGATGGACCGATGACCTGAAGAAGACAGCGGGAAACCGTTGGATTCAGAGGGCACAGGACCGGTTGGAGTGGCGCCATTTAGGGGAGGCCTATGTTCAGCAGTGGACATCAAAAGGCTGATGGATGGATGGATGGATGTAGTGATGTCAAGCTAAGAACGCATATTATGATAGAAAAGAATGGACAAATTTTCCCGTTAGCAAATTCAACGTGATACAGAATAGACCACAATTTGATGGTTGTGTGTATGAGTGGCGGCATACCACTTAAGATTAAGTGGTCTGCGTGCTCGTTTGCTACTTAAAGCTGGCGACAGACAACGTGTTATTGTAAGATTTTAATATATACCGGGTACTCATGATATGCGGTTTTTTATTATTTTTGGAGATATTTCGACCTATTTACAAGGATCGTGTCCATTGGCAAGCACGAGTGGTAGATTGACCTATCTACCCGTCTAGTTACATTTTTTCCATACCATGACATAACCTAAAATTAATTAAATCAAATTTAAACCGCATCTAACTAAAATAATTCAATAATAGGTATATAATACATATAATATATACTTATAATATATATAATTATATGATTATATTATTAAATAATTAAATTCCATTGCCCGACTACGTCAGAGAGAGGGTGAGGTGTTTTGTAACGTTAAATTCGCCACGAAAATGATTCGCAAAACACCAGCGACTATTAAGATATTATCTAATTCAGTTAACATTGCCATTATAAGACAAATAATAAACAAAATAAAATATTCAACACCCAATAATTTATTCACGAGGCTATCGTGATAGCAAATATAAACTGGATTCTTACAGAGAGGATATGAAAATAGTTAATCACGGTATGGTCTGCAAAAAAGCGAAACGAGAACTGACAAAAATGTGAGTGAAATAAATGCATAGCCTAAATAGACAGTATGACATACCTTTTAGTCCAAATAGTTATCGTATTAAACATTAAAGTGAAAGATTTAATCCGGTTGTAGCAAAAGTAGCAAGTTGCAAACGAGCATGCAGACCACCTGTTGTTAAGTGGTCACTGCTGCCCATGGACATCTGTAAACTACTTCACAAAGGACAGGGTTTCTATCTTAAGTCGATCCCAGATGCCTTGCTCCCGAAGACTAAGATAGTCGCTTCCTATAAAAATGGCCGACAAACACACCCTTGCACAAAAACGCACAAACTGCAAACCACAAGAACGAAACAAAACAATCAAAAAGCATTCGAATAAAATAAATCTACACCGGAAACAAGGCAGCACAGGCATGCTTCTTTTATTACGTCCATTTTAGTGAGCCGCATTACACTAGACAAGAAAGCACGCTACTTGCCTTATTCATTCTTTAGCGAGCCGAGTTATACCTATTTCTGTTCCGAATAAATAAGGCAATAATGACATCTTCATGCGATAGTCGAGTGGGTCACTTATCAATTAATAAATAAATAATTCACGACCCTCCAGGCCTATATTAGTGATGCGACTCAAATAGAATTTGGTTACTCGAGTTACTCGAGCAATTTTCTGCCTCACTCGATTTAGAATCGTGTTTCCGAGTCATTCGAGAAACCACTCAAGTTGCAAGTTTGTAATACAAATGAGATTTTTTAATAACATTTTTATTAATATATACGAAGACTCGTGATATCAACAATGACTAAACTCAAAATTATGCGTATTACAAACTTTTATACGTTTTACAATCAATCTATATCGTTATTAACGTACATGAACTATGGACATGCAACTTTTAACTTGTCTGTGCAGTTTGTAAAAGCGGTCGACACAACACAGATAAAAAAGTAGTCAAGTGACATCTAGTGACAATGGACGTTTTTTTTTATCTGACTGAAGTAGCAAAGGAGCACACAGTCCACCTGATGGTGAGTGGTTACTGCCGCCCATGGAGATCTGTAATCAACTACATACAGAACATGGATTCCATCTAAAGTCAATCACAGATGCGTTGCTACTCCTGAGGACTATGATGGTCGTCTCATGTGAAAGTCGCCGGAATCAACGCGGTGCGCTGAATTAGCCCGGCAACTCGGGTGCATAGATTACGAGCTTGACAGATTTACTCGAGTGACTCGAGTAAAAATGATCGAGTCCCATCACTACGACATATTGAAACATTGGCTCAATGAATTTATTACAGTGTATTGGTTAGTCTACAGTTGGTCAATTGCTTTTTATTTGTATTGCTTATCTGTTTTCTCATTTGCATTTAAACAGAGATCTCGCTCTTGTATCTTCAGTTCAATGCAAATGGCTTCATAAGTGGATTTATGAAGAAAACCACTACGACAATTGTTAGTCGTAAAATAGCTCTTTACGTTATTATAAGGCACAAAAGGCGTGGCGGTTGTGCCAGCGGAATCGAACCACTAAGTTCTATCACCCTTCTTCATAATATGAAGTAGCAACGAGCGACAGTGACCACTGACCATCAGGTGGACTGCATCCACCTGATGGTCAGTGGTCACTACCGCTTATGGACATCTGTAATCAACTTCATACAGATCATGGGTTCTATCTGAAGTCAATGACAGATGCGTTGCTACTCCCGAGAAACTAGGATGGTCGCCTCATATAAAAGTGTGCCGGCAACCACATCCTTCCATCGAAACGCAAGTAATGCCTCACGTTAGCCGTACCAGGTTAGCCAAAATGCGTCCTAACCCCCGAGGACTAAGTTGAAACACGTCGTTTAATTCTTCCCAGTTATACTCTAAGAAAATAGCAGCGTAATAACACTACTGTTTTAAGCATCAGGCAGAAATAGTTATGGCGACGGTGCTTCCAAAAACCGAGCCACAAGAAATTCTATCACATTAAAAATGACATGCAATCTCATACACCTCACCTTAAAACGAGCCCCAATAAGATGCAGGGACAAGTCCTTGTCCTTGTAATAAAAGTCACATAAGACAAACCACAAAGCAAGTTCCGAAATCTTCCTATTTACCTGAAACTAACCCTAAGCTACGAATGCAGCTAAGCGTTAATTTCAAGACACACACTGTACTATGAAGATATAATTAAACTCACTATCCACAGAAAGGGCAAAGTAAATCTCGTATGTAAATTATAAATTGGACACTTGGTTTAAGTTACGAGCGATTACTTAATTTATAAACAACTTTGTAAACATGCTAAAAAGAAAACTGAAAAATAAACGAAATATAGATTATTCTCTACTATGTTCTACATGTAATTATACATAAAAATCTTCCTTTTTAATCACTCTATCTATTAAAAAAAACTGCATTAAATTACGTAGTATAGTTTTAAAGATTTAAGCGCACACAGGGACAGACAGCGAGAAGTGACTTTGTTTTATACTTTGTTTTATACTATTATGATGTTTGTGCGTTTGTTACTATGTGCATTCTTCACACTTGCCCATTACAACAAACTAATCAATTGATTAACTAATCGATTTCTATCGAAGTAAAAATATGTAAAACTTTCAATTGTTTATTTCAACTGTGTGAATTCTTATATGTATACACTTTTTAAGTCTCTCACTCTTAACTTGCACCACCCACGAAGGCCACCCGGATAGATCCGCGAGCTGACGATTATGCATATTAGTTGCCAAGTATTACAAACTTTATCCGGGATACCCTGGTTTCATGTATAAAGGTGAGTTTAACAATGGATCCCACAAGTTAGCGTACAAAAATATATTGTACTAACTTCCCTCCGCGACTTCTTCTGAACTTTAGCTTAGAAGTGTAGAGCCAGAATTGCTAGAACTGAAGACTTTTTTTTTTCTCAGTATTCCCGCTCCCCTTCACTTTGGATGGATGGTTGTGAATATTTGGTGTTAACATGAGAAGCAATCATCGTATCCCCATCAGCGGTAATACGTGTATAAAGCTTCTTGTAAAATATCTGTTCTATATTATTTTTATGTAAGACGACCGTGTGGCGGACCGGTTACCATACCGGTCTGACGCGCAATGGGTCCCGGGTTCGATTTCCGGCCAGACAGGTATCTGAATGATGAGTTTAGATTCGTGTTCTGGGTCTGGGTGTTTATGTCTTCGTCTTGTGTGTGTCCATGATACCCACGACACAGAAGAAAATCCTACTGTGGTGCTATGAGTGTAGAAAGCGTGTGTTTTTTTATGTTTATTTATATATAGGCGACCATCTTAGTCGGCGGGAGTAGCAACACATCTGTGTTGACTTCAGCTAGAGGCCCTGTTCTATATAAAGTTGCTTACAGTTGTCCATGGGCGGCAGTGACCACTTACCATGAGATGCACTGCATGTTACTATGCAACTTCAATAAGATATAAAAAATAGTGCACAAATATAACCAGAAAGACATCGCGTGTTACATTAATTTCGCAAGCCCGCAAGATATAATCCAAAGCTTTCAGATCAAATCAGCATACCCCTTATCCAACAATACCGAGTAACATTACCGAAATTCGCAACTAAAACCCAACACGCGTAAAACCTAAGCTCCGAATCTAGACATCCGAGATGAAATACACCCAGGTCAGCGAGGGTAGGCTTAGGTACAGATAAAGAAAAAACGTGACATAATCAGCATGTTTCTTGGGTTCACGGTTCTTCTGACTTGTTACGTTAAAAGTGGAATGTAAAATGGCGGCCACTGTATATCTCACTATACCTTACAGAGCGAAGGTGGAACGAACGTATACCCGGAGAACTGTCATCTGTTTTAAAAAGTCAGTACATAGGTCTCTTTCAAAGCATGGATTAGTAACTTCTCAGATTTTGCAAATGTCATTAGCGACAGTGATTTTTTTTTCATCTGGTAGTCCGTTTCTTTTGTCGCTAGGTTTAATAAATGTAAAAATATATGATAAAAACAATTTAAGTCGAAAAATTGTTTAACATTGATGAGGAGAGAGTAGAACATAATCACAAACGCTGCACGCGTCCACCAGATAGTGTTTACATCTGTAAAACTTATATATAGGGTGTATATGAAGCCAATCATAGACAGAGCGCTAAAATAGTCGCCTCATATTTTTATATGAGGTTTATATGAGCTTCATTTCATAGAACAAGTGATCACATTACAATACAGCCAATTTGGATTACAATATTTAGTGAGACGAGTCATACATACCGCGAATTAGATGGGATGAAATATGTCGGACGGGATTACTAGGTACTTGTCGCTACTTTTCTTTTTATTTCAGGGGAATCACCTTATAGGAATTTTATCTATTTTAGAATCCAAGGTGTTTTACGTAGGATTACGTAGGACATATTGGTCAAACATAAAGAAAGGTAAGGGTTCGATTCCTGAGCATACAGACATGTTAGTATCAATTTAGATAGTGCTTGGTATTTGTATAGGTATTTGGGTACGTCTTGTGTCTTCAGAGCACATTTTTGTATACTGTAGTAAAATGTATGTAATGCATAGAGCAGTGATAGCCTAATGGTTGAAACTTGCCCTCTCGATCGGGAGGTCCGAGGTTCAAACCCAGGCACGCACCAATGATTTATGTGCGTATTAGAAATTAATTATCACTGCTTTTCGGTGAAGGAAAACATCGTGAGGAAACCTACACACCCGAGAGTTCTTAAAAAAAAAAGTTCTCGGAGGTGTTTGAAGTCCACCAATTCGCACTTGGCCAGCGCGGTGGACTATGGCCTAAACTCTCTCATTCTGGGAGAAGACTCGTGCCCAGCAGTGGGCCAATAATGGGTTGATGCGAGAGTAAAATGTAAACTTGATGGAAAGTTAGGACATCTACAGTCGGTGACTTACTTAACCTTGGCTACAGATTATCTTTGAAAACTGTCCTTAAACCAAAACATTGCAGCAGTCAATCTACAAGTTCAACCACCTCAAAAAATGTTTAGAAGACGCAAGCTATAAAACAAACGATATTAAAATAACATTACACACAAGTAATTATTCTTTCATACGCCCTTAGTTTCAATGTAAATATTTGGTGATTTATGAACGAACAAACACAAACATCTTTATTCATGCAAGTTCAAAGACAGAAGCTCCTTAACTTAACCTAGGGGTGACTTTTGACTAGGACAGTGTTCCTCAAAGTTGGCGGATGTGTCCCCTAATGAGCGTTAGGGTTTAAAAGGAACCGGTGTAAGGCCCGGATAAAATGGATAAGGTTTCTTTTGATGGAGTGTTGAGTTCAAGTTCAGATCAGGAGAGTAAAATATATGGCACTTTCTTAATTTTTTCGACACCACTGCTGTTTGTAATTATTGTTTTTTGATAAATTTGAGGAGAGCTATAACGGCTACAACGACTTCATTTATTTTTAACGTAGGTGGAAAATATGTAATTTTGAGAACTTCTGGCCTACGTACTGTAGACAAAATATAATATATTTTAGTTTGTTCCAACACAGCAGCATTAATTTTCATAAACCATTATTAGCATAAAAGCTCGCAAGATTGCTTAATTACTTGAAATATCAGATTGTAAAATGCACTATCTGCACTTAATAAAATGAACTTAATTTCATTCGCGTAAAATAACAGTAGATTAAAGAAAAATCGGCTAAGCGTGCGGTGTTCGCTTACTAAGGGTTCCGTAGCATCTCTATATTCATGCATGTGCTATATTATAATACTGAATGAAATTATTTTTTTTTTTGTTAAGAGCTCGAATCACGTTTGGTCAGTAAGAGTAATGTTGTTATTCATTATAACAAATCAAAGACAATAAGTGCTATTTTCCTGTTAACCATAACGTCTATGGGGACTTTTTATTGCGCATATCATTCTGTTACTTAAAAAATCCAGCCCGGTTAGACTTAAGTATAATAAAATAAAAATACCTATTTCACTCACAGTATTCGCTAAAACGTCCATTCACACCAACCGTACCTGTAAAAAAGGAAACAAAAATCAGATTAGTTTACATAACACCAGAGCTTGACTTAATAATTCACGTGTTCAAATGTTCGGAGGGAAACGTTAAATATTTTATCCCACCTACCTTCCGAACCCGTTACAATTAAAACTTTGAAACTATGTGCGTAACCATACGCCACAGATTAAATAAACAGAGGGAAAAAGGACATTCGGCTGAAAATAAACAAATTGACATGATGCCGGGTGTTGTCTCTCTTTGTTTGATCAAATACATAAACGAAAATAAATTAAAGAGAAGAGAAAGCTTTTTTAATGTTTTACAAGAGATTTGATGAGGATTTTTTAGATCAATCAAAATATTTTTATACTTAGTACTGTACCTACTGATAGTAGTAAATAAGGTTATAGACGTTTAGTTATTAATTTGAGAGAGGGACAACTTTCCAAATTTAATTATAAGACATACTAGCTCTTACCCGCGGCCTAGTCCGCACGGTCAAAGGGAATTAACGTTAGCATTTGATAGCGTGATTCAGAACTTGCAAATGAATTTTACTAACGCCATCTATTAACAAAGTCTGAAACTACTAAATATGTATCAACTAAAAAAACATCGATAATCACATGGGATTGAGAGATCGCAGTAAAGCGTAGCCTACGTCACTTTCCGCCCTCTTAACTATCTCCCAGCATAAAAACCATATTTCGTATCGTATAATAGCTATATCGCGACGTGGAAGAGGAACAAACAAACACACTTTCACATTTATAATATTAGTATGGATTGTATGCTGATGAGGATATGTATGACAAGCTATTGTAAGATTGAAGCTTGTTAAAGATTTTTTATGAATGCATCCGGTTTATATTGTACGCAAAAGTCAGTGATTACAAAACGTAAGAATACAAGTAGCGGATAAAATGTAAATTCAAAACCTTTTCAATTCGAGTGACTTCAAAGCAGTCCTTGAGATGACGATAAATTTCCCGTTTAATTTTTTTTCGTTTGCAATTACGAACGACGTGATAATGGAAGTGCGAAAGGAGCTTATTAAAAATCAGACGCGTGACACAAGCGCCCGTAATGCCCTCAAAGCACTATCATTAAATTCATGAGGTCTTTAATCCAAAAAGAAATCCGCCAGAATCCCAAATCGAGGGTCTTTTGAGCGACTTCAAAGTTAAATAACCCCTACGTAAGGTTAGTGACAGAGAGATGCATTTTGCCTCCAATACCGTCACAATAAAATACAATTTCGTACAGCCTCCATACCAATCCAAGAAACAAATGTTCAGCCGTGCAATTTAGACTGTATTTCCGGCAACACGGGTTACATTTTAAGTTAACAAATATTTAAATTTATTCATCTACAGTTACGTAGTAAAATGGACTCTAAAACGCTACAGTTTAAGTTGAACGTGACCGGGGAAGAGATTCGGGGATATGACAGGGGTTCCCCACCGCACCGCGATTTTTCAACGTGGCCCGCTGAATGACGTCTGTATATTTTACTAGTTAAGTGACAGATGGCTGAGGGCTGCAAACTATTTATTGTGCCATTACAGTTTGGTTGCCAAATGCCGAGTGAGAGTTTGGGGCTGACAGTTGAAAATTGCGCTGTTACTCAAACGACCCGGCATTGTACAGTACATTATTAGTATACTAGCTCATACTTGCGATTGCACTCGCTAAAGATAATACGCGTCATTTTTCTTACATATCTTAACATTAATTTCTCGTACAATTATGTATTTTTTGAAACACGTACGCTTTAAGCATTTATAAAAGGAGCTGTTAACAGATTCACCTGTTTGTCTTTAATCGGGTGAACCGATTGAAATGCGAATTGTATGCATAAATAAAGCGTTACACAAATCCACCTCGACCAACCTGAACCTCAAACTTTGCCCTAACTTAACCTAAACTTCGTAAACAAAACTGAATACCAATTGCGACTTAAGCAAACACAAACGATCACACAGACACACATAACTCATACATATTACAGTATCCCGTATCTGTTTGGAGTTATTGTCAGCCGCGTTATGGCCGTTTTATTTGTCGCGTATTGACGGATAATAAAAGGACCGAAAGCAATTTGTTTTTATTGTCTCAGCCCTGGTATAAATTTCAATCTATTTATGATGAACGTAAACATAAAAAGTTTGCGACGCCTGTTTCAGGGGTGTTAAATCCGTTTCGAGTATCGTTCCGCGGATTCGAGGTGGGAAATAATAAACCTTTATTTGTATGGATGCTATTGTAGATTTTCGATGAGTTTTTTCAATAGTTAGTGACAGGGTTATTTGTTATGATGTTACAAGTGCTCGTAATTGAAAGCTAAATATGTATGTATGTGTGAATATACGTATGTTTCTCTTATGGATGTTTTTTTTTTATATTCTTTATATTTTTATATTTTTTTTATATTTTTTATATTCTTTATTTTGTCGGTGTCATATTGTTCCACTACATTTACTACACATTACAATAAATATATTGTGTTCTGTGGTACTGAAAAGAGTAAAAATGCCAGAATATAAAATTTAAACTTAAAAAAATTAAAAATATAAAAAATACATTTTTATATACTTATGACGATATCATTCTAACGAAAAAAATATAAATATAAGGGTTTGGTTAAAAACCTTCAACCCTTAGAAAATGGGAAGTTATTAAAAACAATGAATTTATTTCTGGCAATTGATTTCTAAAATAACTTATAATTTTTGTAAATTCTAAACGAACGTTTCCAACTTTCCACCACCTAAACTTTGACTCTCAGCTTCTAAAAACCCAAAACATGTTAAGACGACCCGACTTGTATCCGAAAAACGCTTTTAATTAGAAGATGAAACATGAATTATGGTGTTATGAGCCCGCATGCTAGGTGACGTTTATTAAATGGTGTTAAATTTATAGACATACCCAAAGAGCACTTAACGGGCATGACTGTCGATTCGGTAACGATGTACTTCAGTTTTTCACCCCAAATTATACTGTGAATGACACTTTGGTTATTCTTCCACCTATGAATAGTACACGTTACTATATGCGAGTATGCGATGAAGTTTTTTCGTATAATCTTTTGTAATGTAGTCAAAGAAATGGAATTACTTTTAAGTGTTTTAAAGTATAATCTCTACAAATCATGCAGTTTTAACGTCTTAAGTAGTTTTGCTTTTAATTGGGGTACAACCCATTATTGTCCCACTGCTGGGCACAGGTTGTCTCTCAGAATGAGAGAGTTTTAGTTTTATTTTTTTTGCTTTTAATTATTTATGTATAATTTTGCTTTATTTGTTCAACTTTTTATAAAGTAGCAAAAGTTAAATAATTTTAGTGGTTTCGATGACTATAATAACTACAAATAATGTAGCTTTAACGACATAAACAGTTTTTTTAATGTTTATCTGTTATTTGACTTTGTATTGCTATTGTATTTTTTAATGTCTTCTTTACTATCCTAAATCAGAATTGCATAAGATCATAAAAATTGGTAAAAATTTAAATAAAAATTTTCGTAACGTACAGTGCCTACATTTGTCGGATCTATAGGATTCCATAATTCTAGTATTCTTAGAATATCTAAATATGTTTATATTCAAAACTTTGCTTTTAATTAAGACTTCTTTCATGCAAATAAAATACGTAAATATAACTTTTGCAAACTAAAAGAAATAATATTTATTATTTAATAAGTTCTAATAAAAATATAAACATAAATTAATCCGAAATTTTAATAAACACAGCCATCTTGGACCAACCAAAGTTGCCAGCCCCGAAATATTACAACTCATAGATAATTTAAAAGGGCATAAAGAGTAATAAAAGCTGACACATTGAACGCAGTGTTGCCATTCTCATGCGTAACTGAAGTATATTTTTTATTATCACACACCTGTGCAGAATATATTGTGGCAGAATTAAAAGCGTTATATTTGACTTTTTAAGCAAACTAGTATTGTTCTGCAGATTTACTTGTAACTTCTTGAATAATGAATTTTGCAAGATGATGGAGTTGCGTTTCAGTGGAAGAGTGTAGTTGCTTGTTTTTATGAGGCGACCATATGCAGAAGTGGCAACGTATCTGTGACAACGTTTTCAAGGTGGTAGAACCAGTGTAGTTCGACAGTGTAGTACCACCGCCACACCTATTTCTAGCGTGAGTATTTATTGCGTTTCGGTGGAAGGGTGTGGTTGCCAGAACACTTTCATAGGAGGCGACCATCATAGCCCTCGGTAGTAGCAACGCATCTCTGATTGATTGCAAATGGAACCCATGTTCTGTATGAAGTTGATTACCGATGTCCATGAGCGGCAGTGGCTACTTACCATCAGGTGGACTGCATGTTCGTTTGCTACTTCAGTCAGATAAAAAAAACTGTGATTAATAACGTAGAGCTATCCTTTGATATAGAGTTATTTTCAGATGACTACCCATAGTCATCTGAAAATAACTGCCTCCCAAGGGAGTGACATAATTAAATAAATTAGTGCTATTTTGTCACGCTAATATATTTTGTGCATAGATCTTTCATCACTTATACTAATCTTGGTATTATCGAGGGAATATATGAAAATCAAGAAACAGATAGTTCGTTATGAACTTACCTTTCTGATGTTACAAAATTGGTAGTTTAAGTATTGGGGTACAACCCATTATTGTCCCACAGCTGGGGCCACAGGTCTTCTCTCAGAATGAGAGAGTTTTAGTCCACCGCGCTGGCCAAGTGCGAATTGGTGGACTTCACACACCTCCGAAAACTTTTATTTTGAAGAGCTCTCGGGTGTGTAGGTTACCTTATGTTTTCCTTCACCAAAAAGCAATGATAATTAATTTCTAATACGCACATAAATCAGTGGTGCGTGCCTGGGTTTGAACCTCGGACCTCCCGATTGAGAGGGCAAGTTTCAACCATTAAACTATCACTGCTCTCAGTTTTAGTATACGTGTGTAAAATGTTATATAGAACTATAAAATGTGAAAATGTATCTGAACACTTTGTGTACTCATGTTGTACTCAATAAATCGAAAGACAAAAAACAAGCACGTATATTCCTAGTTCTCAAACAATTGAAACATTTCTTCGAATAAACTAGGCTATACAAATACACTGAAAGTCGTTCAAAGAAGGATATTAGTTCTAAGCCTCGATCGATTGCGACCAAATCGTTTCATCAAAGGATTACAAGTCTTGTTATCTGGACGAAGTGTCAAAGTAGCTAATTATTTAGTTCCTATCATTTCCACGACGCTGGGCCACGATGTCGTTACAATACTGATATTGACAGTCATTAGTCCCACTGTCACTGGCAAGTACTTGTCAGATCATTAGCGAGTATTCGGAAGAGATTTTAGAAGCGAGAAAGTATTTCCGAAAAGTTTAATTGTGAAACGATTTTGGTGGCACCACCACACATGTTTCTGCCTAATAATGTGTGTTAACCACTATTGTATTCTGGTTTGAAAGGTGTGGTAAAGAGTTTCGGAAAAGTATGCCTCCTCCTCATCCTCATCTGTGTTATCCCAGTTTACTCCCTATTAGTCCTAAGATGTCCACCAATTCGCACTTGGCCAGCGCGGTGGACTATGGCCTAAACTCTTTCATTCTGAGAGAAGACCCGTGCCCAGCAGTCAGCCAATAATGGGTTGATGAAAGTCCTAAGACAGAAACGCATCAGTGGCCATTCTCAATTAAAACTGTAACTTGTCCATCAATATAAATCATTATTTTGCTACTAAAGACAAAAAGTCATTCGGCATTAGAAGTAGCAACATTGTCATTGGGTTTAACCGTTCACAGTTTAACTACACTGAGTAAAATATTAATCATAGCTCATACAAAAAATATTATATTTATAAGATGTTTTTACATGTCTGTATTTTTTTAACTTATGAATCATATAAGCAAGTAAGTTATTATCATTATATATATTTTTAGAAATGGCAGCAAGATTTTAATGTCAATTAATAGTGATTTTAAAATACTGTGCATTTATTTGTAACTTCTTAACACTCCTTTTAACGATGCGTATTCGCTTTTACGATAACAGCGACTATTACCGATTCTTCGGTAATCTTTTATCTTTTCTCGTTAATAGTGAGACATGTACCGTCTGTGGCTCTGACAGCACACCGTTTCTTAATGACCGAGATGTATTAATTATTTCTGAGCCATTTACGTAAGAGAGAAGAAAGAGAGAAATGAAAGGAATGGATGGTTTGTTTTTAGGATATAAAAATACGGTAATTATTTGACATAAATAATGTATTCTCTTTGTGGTTTTTATATTGTGGATTAATTTATAAGAATACAAAAACATTGGTCCGTATCGTGGATGTGTGTGGTAGCTATCTGCATTATATCAGACGATTATCTTATGTGTGATCGCTTTAAGGTATACTCTCATTTTCTATATTAAGTCACTTTTGGAACGCTATGACGTTCTATTCCATTTAATAAAAAAAAATACTTATTTAATGTTTAAATAACTTATTTAAACATTTAACAATTTCATCGCCTTTCGATCGCTACGCTTTTATTTCTTCTTTACATTTAAAAACTCTATGAAAAAACTTTATAACTGAGGACCCGCGTGGCGGAGCGGTTACCATGCCGGTTTGACGCACAATAGGTCCCGGGTTCGATTCCCGGCCAGTCAGGTATCTAATTGATGAGTTTAGATTCATGTTCTGGGTCTGGGCGTTTGTGTATTCGTCTTGTGTGTGTCCATGGTGTTCACAAAACAGGAGATAATCCTAGTATGGGGCTATGAGTGAAGAAAGCGTGTTTATATGCATTTTTTTAACCAGAACACAATAGCACTTACTCTTAGAACCGGTACAAATTGGTATTAAAATACCAAATCGCATAATAAATCATCTGTATTCTTAAAGTGAAAATGTATTCTAACGAATTAATATCTTCAGATCCAGAGGTTACCAAGATATATAAGGGGATGTCAAACAACAAAAACTAAACATTAATTCAAAAACCGTCCACTTTGGAGGTCTTCCAGCTGAAGCGACAAATTAAATCACGACAGACACTTGCTTCACTGAAAGCTAGTAACGTGAGCGAGTGATCATACACACACACTTTCTACACTCATAGCCCCACAGTAGGATTTTCTCCTGTTTCTGTACCATGGACACACACAAGACGAATACACAAACACCCAGACTCATAACAGGAATCTAAACTCACCATTCAGATACCTGTCTGGCCGGGAATCGAACCCCATTACGCGTAGGACCAGTATGGTAACCGCTCCGCCACGCAGGTTGTCCACATAATAGGTACTACGATATACATTGAGATGTATGCTATTTCCTTTTTAAATACCTACTCATTTCAACGACGTATTCAGCAGGAAATTAGACACTATGCAATGAATAGACAATTGTGTCAATCCTTTTAAAAAAGAAAAACAAAAGAAGATTTGTTATGAAACAAAATAAAAACAATTACAAAAATTATTACACGATAAAAAAGTAATGAGCTATATTACAAGAAGACAGATTTGAGTCAATTATTTTAAGTTTAGAGAATGCATAAGTCGCTTATCAATTTATGCATAATTGATAAGCTATTGTTTATCTATCAATCCCTATATAATCGTTGAATTGTAAGGATTTATTTATACGCTACAATAAAACGTGTACCTAAAGATATGTCAAGAGAATGAAATGTGACATATAGTTACAATGTTGGGTGAATAAATCGGTTCAAGACATCGATATAGAAAACCCAAGATACACAATCAGCATCTCAAAACTGTCCAGTGAAAAAGCGCTCAATGTCAAAATTGAGCGCTCATTTCAAGTAGTATAATTTTATTGTTTTTGCTTAAAGCGTTGTAAATACAACTTTAAATCATGGATGTAAGATTGTATTGCTAAGATATATGGTCGTTATGACTATCTATAAATAACTACGTAAATTTGACGACAGTTTTAGGTGTCATTTTTATTCGAGACTGTGTCTTTTTCTCTTTTCAGTCTACCTGATGGTAAGTGATCACTACCGCCCATGGACATCTGCGAGCAATTTCATACAGAACATGGGTTCTATCTGAAGTCAATCACAGACTCCCGAGACAAATACTCCCGAGGACTATGATGGTCGCCTCATATAATAAAGAAAGGGTGTAGAAAAGGTAGCCAAGGTTGCAAGGAACAACTAATAATAGATTCAGTCGTTATAAACAGTGCTCATAAACAGAAAAAAGATATTAGTATAATGTACATAGACTATCAAAAAGCGTTTGACTCGGTGCCGCACTCCTGGTTAATATACATACTAAATCATTATAAAATACATCCAACAATAGTATCATTCCTTGAAAAAGCTATGGGTCACTGGTCAACAATACTAAAAACACACAACAATCAAATCACACAAAACACTCCTTCTATCCCTATTCGGCGAGGCATTTTCCAAGGTGATGCCTTTAGCCCATTATGGTTTTGCTTAGCCCTCAACCCCCTTTCTCATATGTTAAACAAAGCAAAAGCCGGATTTCAAATTAAAATAAATGAGAATAAAACGAAACTTACACATCTAATGTACATGGATGATATTAAATTATACAGCAATAACACCAAAACACTACATATTTTAGCTGATATCACGCAAACGTTTTCAACAGATATAAAAATGAATTTTGGTGTAGATAAATGCAAAACGCTAACAGTTAGGAATGGCTCAATAGTACAAAATGATTATGCTTTAGACTCAGGTCAAATTATAGAATCACTTGATCATAACACATCTTATAAATATTTAGGAATTCAACAAAATCAACGAATTAATCATAAAGAGATAAAAAATGATATTTTACAGAAATTTAAACATAGGCTTAACATCGTCCTTCGGTCTCAACTTAACGCACGTAACTTGATTAAAGCACTTAACACTTACGCTATCCCATTACTAACATATTCATTTGGAACTATTAAGTGGTCACAGACGGAACTCAAACATATTCAGCGTACCATCAACACGTCTCTAACAACTCACCGAAAACATCACCCTAGATCCTGCATACAAAGACTAACACTACCCAGAATTGAAGGTGGAAGAGGAATAACAGACGTAATTTACATAACAAGCAAATAACATCTTTACGCGCATTCTTCTTTGACCAAACCCTAAGATCCAACCTACATAAAGTAATCACTGCAGCCGATGTCCAAATAACACCACTCAATCTCAGTGATAGAACACCACAACGCAATGAGCAATTAGTAAACATGTCGGCAAAAACAATTGCATGGGAGAACAAGTCCATGCATGGGAGACACTATAAAGATTTACACCTACCTCACGTTGATAAGATAGCCTCAAATGAGTGGTTGAGACGCGGAGAGCTATTTCCGGAAACGGAGGCTTTCATAATAGCAATTCAGGATCAAACCATAAATACCCGAAACTATCAGAAATATATCATCCAAAATCCTAATATGTTAAGTGATCTATGTCGGCGATGTCAGAGTAATTCAGAGACTATACAACACATAACAGGTGCTTGTAAATCCATAGTTCAATCAGATTATAAACATAGACATGACCAAGTAGCAGCCATAATCCATCAAAATCTAGCACATAAATATAAGTTCATTACACACAAAATACCTTATTATAAATATATACCTAACACTATACTAGAGAATGATAATTATAAGATATATTGGGATAGAACAATTATGACCGACAAAACAGTACATTTTAACAGACCGGACATTACATTACTGGATAAAATCAACAAGAAGGTTTTCATAATAGACATAGCTGTATGTAACACCCACAACTTGGTCAGTACACACACAGAAAAAATGGCCAAATACAATGAATTGGCACTCGAAATAAAAAGACAATGGCAAGTAAGCTCAGTACAATCAGTTCCAATTATAATTTCGACAACAGGTATCATTCCTAAAACATTACACACAAGTCTTAACATATTACAGATGCCACCATATACACAAACACTCTTGCAAAAAGCTGCCATTCTGAATACTTGTCGTATCACGCGCAAGTTTTTAGATTTATAACAAAAAAGTCTCCTCCTTCTTCGCTTGGCTAAGGCCCGCGCAGATGGATATTGTACCCCTCAAAAGGGAGAATGAAAACAAAACATAGATAAATAATAATAATAATAACTTTTATTCGCGTAAGTTACAACACACATAAGCAAAATAACAAAAAAAAAATATACAGAAAAATAAAACACCGAAAAAAAAATAAAAAAATTAAAAAGTATACAATATTATGAAATATTCTTAAATAAAGGTTTTTTTTATCTATAACTAATATAATATGTGCTGCAACAACCACGAAGGGGTCAGACTCAGCATAAGCCATGAGCGGGGTTATCCCTACTCCATGACGCTGATTTTCAGCCTGCCCCACGAGTCGAGGCCACTCGGACAGCTGCCCGCAAGGCGGCCATTACTGCCACATGTTTACGCGGAAACTCGCGCCGTTACATATCTCAAAACGTTCCAAATATGTGACTATGGTGAGTACGAAACACTAATAAATTTTCACGCCAGTACCTATTGCATCCATAATTGTATATATGCTAAGTTTTAAATCTTGTGTTTACAGCGAGATCAACTAGATGACGAAAAATAACAATAATAATAAGATACCTTCCTACGCCAACTTCAGAAACAATAGCAAATTCAAGTAGCTACTGCGCCTAACATAATTAATTATGGACAACCTGCTTCTATGCCAAAGAGCCAAAAATTAAAGGTAAGTTAATATTCAATTATGCACCTACTATGTTATTATAAACCAACAAAGTGTTTAGAAGAATAATAATAACGTTTTAGAGAAAGTGTACATATAAAAGTGTGCCGTGTGTAGTGTATTTCTATATCGATTTTTCAAGGCAACTTTTCACCGTTTATCGCTCACCGCTCCTTACGACACCAGCCGAGAGCGCGCTGTTCTATTCATACGAAATCAAAACAGCTAGTGTCCTATTCAAATTACTGGCCGGTAATTAATCAAAATAACCCACAGGGACGGTATGGGTCCACTTGGCATTAAGTATTTCGGCAAAGTGGCTGTCCTGGAAACGGAATTCGACAAATTGAATACATTTGATGGCTGTGAATAGACTTATTGGTTACTTTGTGTGCGGGTTTTTTTGGGAAAATGTAGCAAATAATTACTGGTCTTTATATTGTAATTTCCAATGATAATAATGGAATTCGATAAGATAGGTTTTTATTATATACAATGATAATAATAGAAAGTTAATTCGTTTAATATTTCTGAACTTACAAAATTAATAGGTTTGACGATACTCTTACATAAATTATACAATTTCTTAATTGTAGCCAGAACTTATTTGTATATATTTTTATAAGATTTTATTTAACTTACAATGTTTGTGGGTAAGTTATGTACGTATGTATGAGAGTTAATCAGACCAAGGCCAATTCGCACTTGGTCAGCGCGGTGGACTATGGCCTAAAACTCACTTATTCTGAGAGAAGACCCGTGCCCAGCAGTGGGGCAATAATAATAGGTTGTACCCCATGTAAGTATGTATGTAAATAAGTGTGTTTAAGTCATATTTTGCAACCTTAATTTAACCCACTTCTTAGTGTCCGATTAAGCTGAAATTTGAAATACAAGTATAGTATAATTACAATGTAATTATATTAGATCAATATTGTTCTTAATGTAAAATGGCGAACACAACAAAATGGCAGATTACATTTTTATGTACACCGAGAATAGTTCAGGAAACCACAGACCTAGAGATTTCAGTAAATCTAACGTTGACAATCTGATATAAAATATAAAATAAACTAATTTCTATCAGATGGATAGCATGCTAGTTTAAATATAAGGGATCGTCAACCTTTAAAACATTTTAACTTTACTATCACCTTCAGAATAATAAATCACTGTAATTTCATTAAATCACTCACTATTATTGTTTTATCCAATCAATTTTTCAGATAATAGAACGAGCCAAAGGTTACGTACCCGTGCTCCGAACTTATTCAGTAATGTATTCAAAGAACTTGCTCGATTATAAATTTAATTTGATCGACATCTAGTTAAGATGCATGGTTATAATAAATTTAAATTATTTTGATAGACTATCGAAGTTAATGACTCCAAAATATTTCTTATAATATTATAAAAGGTAAATGAACGGATTTAAGGCATAAATCCCAATAATTTTAAATTTATCGAATTAAAACATATTATAATAAAACTATTACACTTACTACACCCGTACACTTATAGCTTTACGTTAACATTTTTCTTCTTTCAAAAATGCCATTAATACACACAAAGATGATAATATAAGCACCACCCAGATGTAGAGAAAAAAAAAATCATCACTTACATATTTGTCTGGCCGGGAACCGCACCCGAAACTTTATAAAGACACTGTGATAATCACTAACTGGAAATAACAGTCCTTATAGCAGGTAACTTTCTTTGTGTTTTTTTTTGTTATATTTAAAGAAATAATGAAGACCCGCGTGGCACAGTGGTTACCATACCGGTCTGACGCGCAATGGGTTTCGGGTTGGATACCCGGCCAGACAGGTAGCTCAACGATGAGTTTAGATTCATGTTCTGGGTCTGGGTGATTGTGTATTCGTCTTGTGTATGTCCATGGTATCCACGACACAGGATAAAATTCTAGTGTGAGGCTATAAGAGTAGAAAGCGTATATAATAAGCACATAACATGGTTACTTCTTCCTTTCAATCACATTTGGGCTCACTCTTTTCCAAAACCCAATAAATCATCAAAGAAAATTAAGTAAAACAAGCGTCCCAATTCCGTTTGTCCCCACTCAGCCCTAAGTATATTTTAATGTCCCTTCGAACTGAAATCGAATTAAAATCAAGTCATCCAAGTGTAACGATAGACGCAAATCTTAACGCTCTCGCCCTTCCGTGAACGTACGACCAATCAGGCGAGGAAAACGCAAGTCGCATACAAAACACCCCGACTTACCCTTACACCTTACTTCAATCTTATTACAAGATCCTAAAACCCAATATCAAATATCCCGTAACGTAACCATAGAGTATACAATAAAACAGACGCGAGTGGACGTAGTTAATTTAGAATGAAATTTGCATCGACTGAATGGAGATAAGATGGATGCGTGCGTCTTGTACGCGGTTCGTTGCTTCGATATTATGGGAAATGCAGACATTTCTATAAATATATAGTTCTGTGTATCTGATGTTACATTGGATTATTTATTGATTTACAATTATTTATACGTTGCTTTCGCATGAGGCATGTATTCGACCATAGACTATTTCCATTATGGTATTTAATATATAAAAAAAAATCAAATTTTAATATACTAACAAATTTTACGATCCGCATGGCGCAATGATCTCCATATGATATATATATATCCATATCTATTACGTAATGATTGCCGGGTTCTATCCCCGGTCAACCAGATGTCCGAATATTGAATTTAGATTTACATTCTTACTTTAGTGATATTTTATATTTACCTTTGTGTATCTATAGCTTTACTTCATAGGTTATCCAAGAGTTAAGCTATGACTTTAAAAAACTATAGGTTGAGCTTATCTAAGAAATTAAGGTATTTTTATTGCTAAGAACTTTATTGAAATATGTGATATCATATTGAACTGCATGAACAAAGCATGCACTGGGATACCCTTCCTTTAAGAATACATTAGTGTAGAAGAATATACTCTTTGATGCAGATTGATGGATTTTGATCGTATCGTTAAATTGCAACTCATGAAGTTCAAATCCTTTGATGCGTCACACATACAAATTTGAGCGAATTTGATCTTGGCACGCGTGACTTTTATTTTCGACTGACCCTTCTGTTCTCAAATCTTTGACTCCCTCGGGGTTTTGTATTAGGGTTCAGTTGTGAGAGGGGCAATCGTTGCGTGCTTATGTTTTTAATGTTCTAATGCTGAATACTATTGTATTGTTAGAGAATGCTTTATCTCCCTTCGAGGGGACAGTCCTGATATTGCAGTTATGGATTATAACCAGTGATAAGCGTGATGTAGCAACAGAATACAAAGGAATAGGGTTAATTTGAATGACTGTAACTGACTTGTAAGAATATTTATGCTTCAGAAATAAATGTTATTTTTTGTAATATTGGATATGGAAGCTATTGCTACAAATTGATATCTATAATAACCAATTCAAGATAAGAGACTTAGGAGCAGTTTAAAACGTCTCCCTACAGACCAAAACATAGCAGTGCTTAATACTGCTGTTATAAGGCAGAAATTCATACAAATAAGAGGTGTTCAAAATAATTGAACTCTCATAGCTTAGGACTGAAACGAGAATTCTATGAATGTATATGAATACAAGTATCAATAAAATGAAAGCCACATTAAGCCATAATTGTAGCAGATGTAGGCAGTTATGGTCATGATGGTCGTGTCCCAATCTGGTGGTAGCATGACAAAAATTTCGTAACAAGCTATTTTGTAAGGGAATAGCAAATTTCATCAAAATACAATATTCAATATTTTGAAATATATACTGGTCCCAACTGAAATGTTTAAAGCCATTTCATTGTAACGCCATAGTTCAAAAGTTACTTAACTTAACCTGTCAAAAGTTTAACTAAAGTTGATACTATTGAAAAATTCTAGTTTTATTCAAACGTCAAGGATCAAGATAGTCCAAGTCATCTATTACATATTAAGTGCAATATATAAAATCTAAGTTGAATGATTTGATCATGACTTTGCTTATATTGTCACAAACAGTAGCTAACTTTGAAAGTTCAAAAATTGAGTTAGGACGCAAGAGTAATTTAAAAATAGTGTCCTATTTTAAAATTCTTCTTTACTAGTCCATTGGATCATATGACAAGTTATTATAACTTTTAACTATTTTTGAAACTGATGCTAAAGTTTTAAGTGTTATCTGATGACAGTGCACATAATATCTTTAAACTTTTATAAGTTGAAATTTTAAATTATTCTAAGTATGTAGAATTTGGAGAAAATGGGCTAACAAAATACTTATATTACAACCTTGTATCACACAAATGTCGTGATGAAAAAAAAAACATTAATTTTAAGAGTATCGTAGCATAGAGTATTAAAATAAGTGCATACAATAAAAGGATTTTAAGACTTGTAGGTGTTTTCAGAGGCTTCGATGCTTCGAAGCCTCTAAAAACATGCTTGTTTTGAGAAAAAAAAATCCGGAATATTCTTGAAAAATTTCTAAGATTACAAATCATCTACATTTATTACCGCAAAAATAAAATTAGATATCCAATTCATAGCACACTAATTTAGCGCTTAAATACCTACTTTTTCATTTTAAAAATGCACACAGAATACCCTAAAAGCCTCTTCGGGTTAACGGTCGGCCCGTAACAATCCTTTCCGGCGCCATGTTTCAGTCGTTAACAACGCACGTGAATACGTTCAATCTCACTTCCGGTCTTTTAATCTACACTACAGTTTGCCTGCGGCTTCGTCTGTATTTTATAGATGGAAGGTAATTATACAGATCCTCTATTATTAATAATTACCTACCATTGTTTTTGTTAGTCGACGTAAGCCTTATTTTTAAGTTCTTTTATAAGATCGAAAGGTCACTGCTGCCCATGGACAGTCGTAAGCAAATTCATAAAGAACAAGGCTTTTACGTGAAGCCAATACAGATGCGTTGCTACTCTTGAGGACTTAGTTGTAATGCCTAGGATAAGTTTGTCTTACTAAATCTTTCTAAGTAGAACAGAACAGCGCTTAACACTGTCAACCCCAGAAATAATTTTAATCTTCCATCCATCCAATCCAGCATCCATCCGTCCATCAAATTCATCCATCCATCCAATTCAATCTTTAACTGTATCCTTGAATGCAACATTTTTCAAATAGGTATCCATTATATAGAAAACATCGCTAGATAATCCATTCATCAGTTCTTTGAGGTCAAATGCTGAAAACGGTCACCAGGCATTAGAAGAAACAATCCAGAAAAGTTCTTAACTACTAGTTATTTACATATTTAAACGTACATAAATATAACAAGAAACTAAACCTTTAACGAAATGTGAAGGCACAGAATTATTATTCAAAACCACATTTTAGGGTAACATCGTTCCTGTATCATTACTTCATTAATAATTTAAACGTACTATTTAGTTACAGAGCAAATCGGTAGTTACATGGTAATTTAATTTATTTAGGCTTTGAATACATTCCATTGAAATACGCGGTTTGGTTTACGAAATCATTGAGTTCTATTTCCATTAAATGGACGAATTACTTCGTTCAATTCAAACGTTAGCTTCACCATCTGTGATTGTCTTCAGGTACAAGGTGACTACTTATCATCAGGTCAATTGCCACTTCAATGTTATAAAAAATGACATTTTACTGGCAAAAAGTCACGTTATCAGTAACAAATATGATGTGTTTATTAACTACTAGTTGACCCGGCAAAATTCCTAGCAAAAATTCACGTTAATATTGACAAATATGACATGTTTATTAATTACTAGTCGGACCGGCAAACTTCGTTCCACCTAAAAGTCAAAAATCTAAAATTATCAATGTTCCTCCACTATATTATACATGCATTATACATAAAATCCTTCCTTTTGAATCACACTATCTATTATAAAAAACTGCATTAAAATCCGTAGCGTAGCTTTAAAGATCTAAGCATACATAGGGACAGACAGCGTGAATCGACTTTGTTTTATACTATGTACTAATAGTCTATAACCTTTCAATAAATGACCTATCTTATTTAAGAAGATCTATTTAAATCAGACCAGTGCTTACTTCCAAAGCATGTTCAAACAAACATACAAATAAACAATCATTTTATTAGTATGGACAAGTAACAAAGCTTGCTTAAATGCTTAAAACGTCGCTCGCAGACATTCTAGTTTTAAAATAGTCTAAACGTGAAACATTTTATCTTACTCGAGGATCTAATTTGAATCACTCTCAACCTAGTCAGGATAAGCCAAGCGTGGTGCAATCTCTACAACTTTAGTAAGTCTGCAGTGCTATTTGTAACCGCCAAGACCTGACACTTCTAGACGTCTGTGAATCTGCAGATTGATCCATACATTTGCATAGTGAAATACTGTACTTATTAAAATAGTAATGTTCTTATATAAAGTTATACTTCTTTACACATCTTTATTATACTCTGCCATTTTATTTATCTTGAAATCGAATATAACTTAGTTAAATGAAATCAGGATTATAACGACATTTTCTGAATCACTATAAAAACAATGTTATCCCATTGTTTTTGAAAAAAAAAGTTGATTTCGTCTACAGTCATATTGCTCTGGTTCACTTGTTTTTGATTCAGAAATAATAAAAAAGTGTAAAACATTCACTTTTAAGCAATGATTTCCCGTAATGTAACACATCATCGTAACCGTTTCCGTTACAAAAATAGGTTTATGCATTTTAATAATTAACGGGTACTGATATGCGGTTTGGGAATACTTTACGAATTATTTTTTGATATTTAATAGGTTTATGGTTCCATCAATACTTTTTCATTCAAATAGCGCGTTAAATATATTTATATCTCCATAAGTGAAATAATTAAATCTAGCATATAAGGTGATAATAAATTTGACTAATACTGCCGCTCATAGACTTAGAACAGTATGTTCGTTTGAAACATTATTTATAAAAAACAAAAACTTAAAAATAAGTTAATCGGATAACGAAATCACAAACGAAAATCTACTTGAAGCCCTTCCAAGTTAATAAGCACATTACAATTAATTATAATAATGATGATAAAATATAAGGTTTTACTATCAGTGAATATTAAGTTTCACTCCAAAATATTCATCACTCCGCTTTTATTTAAATGAAGCAAGAATGTGATACTAGCTTTTACCCGCGGCTGTGCTCACTTGGAAGCCTAGATTTTCAATATTTTTTTTCGACCCGAGTGGCCATTCGGTTACAACACTGGTCTGACACGAAGTGGGTTCGAAGTTTAATTCCCGGTCAGACAATTAACAAAATGATGAGTTTAGATTCTTGTTCTGGGTCTGGGCGTTTGTGTATTTTTTTTTTGTCTTCGAGGGGGAAACTTTCAAAAAGTACCCGACGTCGTGGGAGCGACGCGGGTTATGTGGGATTCTTACCGCACTAAAACCCCCCCGGTGGCCGACCTCGACGCTGCGAAGAGGACTCCGGGAACTCCAGTTGACCGCCGCCGGTGTCCTCAGCGTGTGCCCCATCGGGCTCTTCTCTGGTGGGCGTGAACTGCTCACCGCACCTTCTGGTTTTTACGGCAACATGCAACCACACATGCCGCCGTCCTTCCCGGGGTCACTTGACCGGACGGTTCGAGCTCCCACTCTTCCCGCCTGCAACCCCGGAAGCCTCTTTTAGTCGCCTTTTACGACAGGCAGAGGGTACCGTAGTCCTATTCTGGTCCCGGAACTACAGGGACAACAGAAACTACCTACTATGGGGCTATGAGTGCAGAAAGCGTTTATTTTATTTATAAAAAATCATGTTTGCTATTTTTTTAATAAAAAGTATTTTATGTTTTTTCTAATACCCCTTACAATATGTGCACAAAGTTTCATGATAGTCGGTTTAGTAGTTTTGGCGTGAAAGCGTAACAAACAAACCTACATAGACATCTATAGTAAGAATGTATACTTGTATTTTATAACAAGTTCACAATACCCTTATCGCGTATTTGAGTAACTTCCCTTCACACCTCTCGAGTGAGGTCGTTGAACCCGCACCCCTTGTAGGGTCGCTATTGTTTAGGTTTTCAAATTGCCAAGGTGTTTTCGGATGGTAACAAAAGATTATGGTTTTGTTTGGTATTATCTTTGGTATCTTGGCTTTGTTGCAAGGTCATTATATTTTTATCATCCAAGTCGTAAAGTATGGTAAGGCTTTGGCTAATTTTGGGATCTCAGTACTGTATGTTCATACATTATTATATTAATACGTGAAGCAAAAACTTGTGACGTATTTTTAAGTAATATGCCGCGGACGGATTAGTATAAATTTTTGCACGGTTATAGTGGATGTAGAGAAGGAGTGCTAAATGTTAATATTTTTTCATAATGCATATATCATTATAAAATCAACTAAAATACATTACACACACTACCGCGCATTTGTCACAAACACATACATAGTAAACGAAATACAACATTCAATTTCTTACTATGAAAACACATAACGCCAGAAATGATAGTCTTTGTCAAAAATATTCCCTATTGCTTTTAAATGCGGCTTAGCTAACTTTATATATTTAACGGGTGCGTTCAAAATTACTTGAAAAATAATACATTTTATTTGAGTTAGAGAAATATTCGTACTACTTTGGACAATATGAAGTTTAGTTTTTTAATTTAAATTACGGTCGAATGTCGACTGATGCGACGAGTGACTAGTATTTATAGTTACGTAGACAGAAATACAAACAAAGCATGCATTATTAAAGCTTGGCAATTGTTAGGAATAAATAATATTTATCATATAAACATTATGCAATAACATACGACGTTATTTGAAATCACAAAATACCACTAACACTTAAATTTCCAATAGGAATAAAATTAATCGAAATCAATTCTATATTGTACGTATTAATACTTCGCGTTATATCACAAACAGCAATATAATACCTATAGAAATTATTAGTGTAATTGTTTAAGAAAACGGGTTTCTTGTTTCCATACCAATTGCGTTCCCTTTGATAATTTACACAACATTTAATTGAAAATCAGGACATCTTGTATTATAGAAATAACAGGGAGCAAATTGGGTGGGACTAGTGAATAAGGTTTGTATCATAGAATTCAGAATCGTATCGAAATGCCTAGGACTTTTATGTGAAAAGAAATGTCTCAGAATATAAATAAAGGAAGATGTAACATTTTAATTCATATAAGTAACATAATTATCCTACTTGTATGGATCTGAATCTAAGAGAAAATGAGAAATCGTGATATGCAATATTATTTATTTATTTTTATATTATAATTTTCAAGGTGGTAGAACCAGTGTAGTTCGACCGGGGGAAGTACCACCGCCACACTTATTTCTAGGGTGAACCATTTCTTGCGTTTCGATAGAAGGGTGTGGTTGCCGGCACACACATAAGGCGACCATCTTAGTCCTCGGGAGTAGCAACGCATCTGTAATTGACTTCAGATGGAAAACATGGTCTGTATGAAGTTGATTACAGATGTCCATGGGCGGCAGTGGCCACTTACCTTAGGTGGACTGCATGTTCGTTTGCGACTTCAGTCAGATAACAAAAAAAAAAAAATATTTGATCTCTGGCCATGTTAAGTTTTATTTAAGTAAGATTTTTTTTTCATAATTTGGGTTTCACTGTAAAAAATCTTGCATATCCATAATAACCACTCTAAGAATTTAAACGCTATATAGCTTGAAGTCATTCTAAATCCTGGCAGTTAAAAACTTGTCAGTCGAAAACTCAATAAAAAGTCTGAATTTAAAGAATTGTATACGCCTACCCACTGACGTACACATACACACGACATGACAAGCTGGTCTTTTGTATTAAAACTAGTAATAAACAACTATAAAATATGCCACTTTAAAAAAAATAATCAAATTATATCCTCAGTAACACACCGCTGCAACGTGTCTAAAGTTTATTAACTCTATGCCTTACATACTTATAAATTACAATTGCTAAGTACCTACAAAAGCCGCCCCTTCTAAAACAAGTCAAACAAAATTATAATCGTAACGCAGGAGACATGAATGTCTGATTCGTAATGTATGTAAATATTCCTTCAATCCTGGGATCATAAGTGTACTGATTCGAGGTCTAAACTGTTATAAAGTAATTGTATGTGGAATACTTGAACTGACAAATTAAGTGGCGTAACGAGCAACATTCAATACCAGCAGTAAATATATTAATGACGTGTCGTATAGTAACATATTCAACCAATGTGCGTTATCGTTAATTTGTAATAAATAATATAATAGTCAAGGTGGTAGAACCAGTGTAGTTCGACCGGGGGAAGTACCACCGCCACACCTTTTTCTAGGGTGAACCATTTCTTGCGTTTCGATAGTAGCGTGTGGTTGCCGGCACACACATAAGGCGACCATCTTAGTCCCCGGGAGTAGCAACGCATCTGTAATTGACTTCAGATGGAAAACATAGTCTGTATGAAGTTGATTACAGATGTCCATGGGCGGCAGTGGCCACTTACCTTAGGTGGACTGCATGTTCGTTTGCTACTTCAGTCAGATAACAAAAAAAAAATTGTTTGACCTCTGGCCATGTTAATAAGTTTTATTTAAGTAAATTTTTTTTCATAATTTGGGTTTCACTGTAAAAAATCTTGCATATCCATAATAACCACTCTAAGAATTTAGAAGCTATATAGCTTGAAGTCGTTCTAAACCCTGCAAGTTAAAAACCTTGTCAGTCGAAAACCATTCCAAAATAATCCTGTAGTTGTATCTTGACAATCTCAATATAAACTCTGAATTTAAAGAGTTGTATACGCCTACCCACAGAGGTACACATACACACGACATGACAAGCTGGTCTTTTCTATTAAAACTAGTAATAAACAACGATAAAATATGCCACTTTAAAAAATAATTAAATTATATCCTCAGTAACACACCGCTGCAACGTGTCTAAAGTTTATTAACTCTATGCCCATACTTGTAAATTACAATTGCTAAGTACCTACAGAAGCCGCCCCTTCTAAAACAAGTCAAACAAAATTATAATCGTAACGCAGGAGACATGAATGTCTGATTCGTAATGTATGTAAATATTCCTTCAATCCTGGGATCATAAGTGTACTGATTCGAGGTCTAAACTGTTATAAAGTAATTGTATGTGGAGTACTTGAACTGACAAATTAAGTGGCGTAACGAGCAACATTCAATACCAGCAGTAAATATATTAATGACGTGTCGTATAGTAACATATTCAACCAATGTGCGTTATCGTTAATTTGTAATAAATAATAATAATAGTCAAGGCGGTAGAACCAGTGTAGTTCGACTGGGGAAGTACCACCGCCACACCGATTTCTAGCGTGAAGAATTTGTTGCGTTTCGATAGAAGGGTGTGGTTGCCGGCACACTTTCACGTGAGGCGACAATCATAGCCCTCGGGAGTAGCAACGCATCTGTGGTTGACTTCAGATGGAAGGAAACAGCGGAGTACCGCTGGATTCAGAAGGCAATCAAGGGCCAATTAGGGGAAGCGCTATTTAAAGGAGGTCTATTTTCGACGGTGGACTTCAAAAGGCCGATGATTAAGTAATCCTAGTAAATGCATAAAAAAGTAATCCTAGTTGAGCGTAAACCCTAGTAGTTCTAACTTATTAGAACAATAGATTTGTTACGAAGTGAGCTATTGAGAAAGTAGTTATTAAATTGTAGTGAACGTGGTGATTTCATGGTTCATCGCCTAATGCCGCCAAGCGTTGCCGTTCTCTCAATTGTATGGTGTTGAGGAAGAGACTTATGAAGATATCCATTCAGTCTTCCGGGGTAGCACCGTGTATGTCTTAGTACTAAATTTTAACGTCTTTTCTGCCGGTTATGAGTTCGTCCATGGCACAAACGACATATGAAATCTAGTGGGAGGCTATAAGGTTGGGAAAAGTTATTAATTAATTAAACTATTATTACTATTTACCTTTATTGAATACATTAGGAGAATGTTGCATCTAACCATAGAATATCGATAAGAAAGAACAGTTTTTAATATTATCAGCTTTTAGGCTATTTTTATATAAGAGTTCTTCATTTTTATATCTTCGCTTTTCGCTTGCAATACAACACTTACTTATATTTCCCGCTCGCGGCGAAACGAACTTTTACGCAAAGCTGGCGTACCACCGAATGCTTGGTAGGTGTTAACAATTCTAGGAACTTCAGCATTAATGAACAACTTGGTGTTAAGTAAAGTAACAAAATAGTTGCTTTTTAAAATACGGAATCTGAAATTTCTTGTAAACATTCTTGAAAGATAAAAATAAAGATCGAGAAACATTCATAAGGATATTCTTTTCTATCCAAGTACCTATATTTTTTATACATTAAATATGTCGGCGCGACACCGCGTATTTGTGAAAAACACTTCGCCGAAAATAATTATTTTAGTTAGTTTAAAGATCGAAAATTGTTTGTTTATTAAATTAGCAATATTTAGTGATTTTTAGAATTGTAATTTAGTTTACTCTTTATAAGTTTTTTATCGTCGTTTCACCAAACATTGTTATAAAAAGGCGAGCGCCTGCCGGTAGAAAAAGATTCTTGTTTAACCTTCGAAGCGATCGGACCTCCTCAATTGTAAATAAATCAAAAAAGTTTACTTCTATGTTTTACTTGAAATATTCAAGAATGGACAGTAATGAAGACTCCTGACCTTCCCGATATCACGTATCACTCATTTCACTATGTTATATATGTAACAAATGCTAAGAGAATGGCTGATATAAAAATGTTATTATTCCGTAAAGGATTTTATTGCAAATTTTGTGATTTGTATCATATATACAACTGGATATAGGTTGGAGCTTCTGGCAATATTCTTCACCATATCTTGCTGAGCAAACGTGGAGAGCCTCATTAGAACTTTACCATATCTATAAGCCAAAAGTTTTTTATTATACTCAAGTAGTAAAGATTTCTACAAATTAGTCTGATACACTTGGTATACTGATTCTACCAAACGATATCTTTACTTCAAAATTATTATTATTACAGTCATTACTGACCATTCGATCGGTATACCCAATATTGGTTGCACCGTACACCAATAATGATGTACGGTAGTGGGCACGCCTTGGGCAGTACATACCGAAGGCAAATGCTGACCCCATACTCTTCCAACTCCCTGTGGTCATCGTGCGCGGATAACACAATCCCAGTTCAGATTGCTTCAGATAATTGATAAATTAAATTTAAAAATAAGATAATGAAACCTACAACTAAATTAAAAATAAGTTAATGAATATGTAAAAAACATGTAATATATAATTATGTTAATTATATATGTACATTTTGTAAATAGTTTTGTTTTTAACAATACTTGACTATTTTCTCTTATAAATCTACTAATTGTATTACAGTTTGGATCAATATGAAAAAAATAATCTTGTATCTCGAAATTGAAATAAAGTATCTCTAAATAGTTAATGAAACCTACGACTAAATTGAAAATTTGTAATTCGGGTTCTAACGCAATGTGCGTCAAATTATTTAATTGAGACAGATTAATTGAGACAGAAACAGATTTTTCAAAAAAAAATTAAAAGAATATTCAATTAAAAAGGATACTATAGGCTATCAGAATATTTAGAAACAGCAATATAAAATAGATCGGTCAGCTCGCACCATAACTCAAATCGCCATACCCTGATAGGGTTATAATGTAATGTATTAATGTAAATCTTTGAGTCTAGATCTATTAGCGTAAGGTAATATACAATTCGCTGGTACTGATTAATATTGAAGCTGAATTTTGTTTATTTTTTGTCTGAGAGATAAAAAAATCTGAGTGTTTGATCTGTCCTATGGTCCAATGCTGGGCACGAGTATTCTCACAACAGTTACACGAAATTTATTCATTATGCCGTCGGCAGAGTTTGTCCGTCTGTGTGATTGAAATCGCATAAAACTACTAAATTTAATTTTACCGCCTAAAACATATTCATTTTAAAGTAATGTTTAATAATTTCTTCAGTTTCCTAAAAACATTATACAAATTTTCGGTCATACATTGCAATGTACACTGCACGCCTAAGTTTTCGGCCAATGGAATGGAATACTTGGAATGTACTTTAAATTTACGAGCAAGAACAGGAACAATGTATGTCTTGAGAAAACGTAATAGACTCATACTACAAGACAGCTGAAACGAGCGTCCATTTTCAAATCCATACGCTATCGCACCCATATACAGTACGATAAGCCATGCAATAGGTTATTTCACTTATTTTCAAGACACTTATTTGCGGTCGCGTAATCAACGTAATTCACCTCACCTTTGTTCCTACATTGTAGTGATGTAAAGCACGTTATTACTTGAACATACTCGAATGCGTATGCGAATATCCCTAACCGACATTCGCAAATGCGAATGTTGTCTTTTTTTCTGCTTTGTTGTAGGAGCCCGGAGGATCTAAAGATTTAAACACGCTTTCTACACTCATAGCTCTACAGTAGGATTTTCTCCTGTGTCGTGGGTCCCATGGACACACACAAGGCGAATACACAAACGTCCAGACCCAGAACATGAAGCTAAACTCATCATTCTGGGTGTTTGTGTTCGTCTTTGTGTGTGCCCATGGCACCCACGACACAGGAGAAAATCTGTGGAACTATGAGTGTAGAAAGTGTTTTTTTTTTTCAATATTCACACAATTCTTGTGAATGCGGATAATTGATCATCACGAATATGCGATTATCGCGAACGCGGTTGCGAAAATTCTTTACATCACTACTACATTGTATTGCTATTCACTAATACATGAATTAGCTTCCCAGATTGCTTCCGTGTGAGTTGCACTCCTGCGGTTGATTTAATAGTAATTTGGGCAATAAAGCTGATATTATTTTGCGTCTAGACAAAACAATAGAAGATTAAAATCATAAACTTGAATGGCTCTTGTAATGTAGCAATTTATTTTATGGTTTTTAACTAAGTTTCAATGGAAGAAGATTATTCATTTTTATGTCTCATCGACATGAACAAATTGAAAGTCTTCCATTATGTCCAAAATAATTTTAAATACTTATTTCAGGCATCTTGTTATCTTACAATAGAAATGGACTTAGGTGGTCTGGACATCTCTCCACAGATAAGAAAAGATAAAAAAAATAGAGAAGACCACCAAGAGGTAAAGTGTAGGATAGGCAGTAGCTTTTTGTGTGTCATCAACACCCACTGCGGTTCAAAAAGTATGCTACGAGTAGGTGCTGTGTCTATTACGAAAAACAGTAAAGAGAAATATCTGTCGGTGTGTGGCGTGTGTATGTTGTGATGGTAATATTGGTATTTGGTGAGTATGTAGGGTTCCCTTCACGAGTACACTTCACACGAGTAATTCATAGCAAACTTGAATTCATACTGATTTATTATATAGAAAATATTGTAAATGAATCCAACAGTGGATCTCACAGGGTAAATGGATGGATGGATTTAGCATAAATAATGTTAAGTTTAATTAATTTATTTATTTATTAACATTATTATTACACGCTAAGGCAAATATCACAGAGTTAGTCTAATTAATTTGACCAGCTTCGCAAAGTGATCAAATGCCGTCCTGCGAAGTACAGCTCTTGGCGTCCAAAACACATTTATAGTCTGGTTCCTAGCCACCAAGCTGTTTAGCAGTGTCTTTGATTCATTTAAAGGAGACTCCTTCACAAGGAATGTAAAAAGCAATGAAAAATAATAATAAGCAACAGATGGATAAATTAGTGCTTCAAATCGCAGGCATTGACAAAAACCACAAATGAAAAGTCACATCAACAACAAAATTGAATACACGTATCGAAAATTTATCGCGAAACTGAAACGGATTAGAAATATCAATTGGAATTGGTATCGTATGCCGAAAGCAGGTTGGAATGTTGGATTCCGTCGAAATATTGTCGGGCGAGGTGCATGCGACGAATATTTGTCACGGGTTCTCGTCGGAATTTTCGTCGGTACATGCCCCCGTTGCGTCTATTGTGTTAGTCGCTACGGAATCCTAATTAGTGATGTTACAATGACATGTTTCGGATGTCCAAAATGAAACTATATCTAAAATTGACACACTGTGATGTATGATTTTACACTAATATTTCCGGTGTGTGACGGGTGCTCACAGAATCCGATTTTCGAATTATTTACGAACGAACGAAATACACAAACAACCATACCCAGAGCAAGAGTGAAACGTGTCTGGTGAACGTGAAACGAAAAAAAAATAGATGACGTCTGGTTCTAGCCCGGTGATAGTGTGAGAAAAAAACTGTAACTGACATTTTTTTTTTATTTGACTGAAGTAGCAAACGAGCATGCAGTCCACCTGATGGTGAGTGGTCACTGCCGCCCACGGACATCTGTAATAGACTTCATACAGAACATGGGTTCCATCTGAAGTCTATCACAGATACGTCGCTACTTCCGAGGACTATGATGGTCGCCTCATGTGAAAGTGTGCCGGCAACCACACCCTTCTATCGAAACGCAAGAACTGTTTCACGCTAGAAATAGGTGTGCCTTCCCCGGTCGAACTACACTGGTTCTACCACCTCGAAACTACAATTTGTAATTTCCCCCGTAGACCTATGCAAAATAACGACATTTCAGTAGTTCGTAAATTGTTTCGAATCGTAATTGATCTCTTGACCTCAAAAATGAGGTCGTTTAGAATCGATGCACTTATTGTAGTTTCAATTCGTTTTCACTGATTCGTAATTGTTAAGCCTGTTGTAGGCCTCACGGTGATTTTTCATTTTAATTAATAGATTCACGAGATTTTTAATTTATGCTGAGTTTTATCATTCTCAGTATTGAATTGATAAGAGAATCGATTGGATACCGTACCAGCTTTTATATCGTATTTATACTGAATTTAAAAAAATCATAGAGACCGTGGTTGGTCTAGAAACATTGGGATAAAACCACGTCAGCTTTCGAGCAACATGGTGCAGAATTTTTTAGACTATTTAAATTTATAGGCAGCTGTATATACTACAGTATACAGGCAGCTGTGTAGCTTTGCAATTAACAAACGATAGATAGTAAGTCGGTTAGGAATAGAATCCTGTTTTTAAAATATGACGTAGCAAACGAGCCTACACTTCATCTGGTGGTAAGTGGTCGCAGCCACTTCAAAGTAACTTCATATAGAACAGTGATGCTCTCTGAAGCCAATCTTAGATGTTGGCTCCTCTTTTTTTATAAGATTGAAGTAGCAAACGAGGATGCAATCCACCTAATGGTAAGTGGACATCTGTAAGTACCTTCATACAGAATATGGGGTTCTACCTGAAGTCAATTACACATGCGTGGCCTCTCCCGAGGACCAAGATGGTCGCCTCATATAAAAGTGACCTGGCCATACCAATCTTCTATCAAAACGCATGCACTGCTTCACGTTAGAAATAAGTGTGGCGGTGGTACCTCAATTTGTGAACTTGGTTCAACTTACTAAATATTCTTTTCCATTAGAACAATATTTGATGTTATGAAACCGTTCAGAAAAGTAAACAAAAACAAAGCGATTTTTTGGGAATACTATGAAGTATGAAGATTTTATCGCTGCTCTTTATTCTCCGCCATAAAGAAAATTCAAGGACTGATGGAGGATAGCGGGGTTAGTAAAACATTTTCCAAAAGGAGATGGACGGGTCAGAGGGTATCCTCTCAAGAGGGCATACGTCTGTTTAAGAAAATTATGGGAAGCCTAAGTACACCAATGAGCCTTCAATGACTAAATTTTACTACAGTGTCTAAGATAAAAAAAAGTCCAAAGAAAAAGTCTAAAAGGTCCTGTGCCCTCTGTTGGAGAAAATGATGTGAAGCCTAAGTACCATTAAGCCTCCAATGGGTGTTTTTTGAGGTAGAAAAATATTAAAACAGACAGATAACGTACTGTGTACGGAAAGTAGTAATTGAAACATGGACACTGATTCACGGGCGCGCACACATACAAAAATGCACATACACAAATACTTACGCGCAGACACACGCACACACATACCCACCCACACACTCATCGCAGTGGCAACCGCAGTTTGAATTTATATTTGTACCACTCGAAAATTAAAATTTAATTAATTGGAAGACGTATTGATAGACGTATGATAAATTTATGTTATGTTGAGAAGTGGATTTTATTAATTATTTAATAAACTCATATATGTTGTTCCCGCCTATATATCACATTGTAAAAGTGAACAATAAGAGTATAAGAACCAAAACGAAATCGCGACCTTTTATACTGTATCTAAATTTGGGATTGTAATAATTTACCTAATACCTTACCCTAATAACGTTATTACGGTATTTAGGTCAATTTCTTCATTTTTATTCCTTTATACTCACAATCCAGACTCGGATTGACTCGAAAAGAAAGTAGCGAAGTAAAATATATCAGATTTGAAGAATTACACAAAATCTTTAGTCAAAATCTATCCCATTAGCTAAATAGGCTACTAGTAACTACAATTGTTATGTACGTAGTAGTGATGTAACGAATGTTATCGTTTGATTCGCGAATGAGAATAAGCAGTTTTTTTTAATTTGACGCCAACTGCGGTGCGGCTGTAGGAATAGTGTAAGCGGCAGCAAAATATAGATTTGGGTCTTTTTTTATCCTCAAAATGTAATTCGTGTTATATTTATATAGATATTAGCTGACCCGGCGAACTTCGTCCCGCCTAAAAGTCAAAAATCTAATTCTAATAAATTCAAATTCATTTATTAATTAGATAACCAGGATCCATTTGTTAGTAAAAACACTTATACCTATTGTTAGTAGAAAATCTAAAAATATCAGTGTTTCTCTACTATATTATGCATGTATTATACATACAAACCTTCCTATTGAATCAGTCTATCTATAAAAGAAACTGCATTAAAATCGGTAGCGTAGTTTTAAAGATCTAAGCATACATAGAGACAGACAGCGGGAAGCGACTTTGTTTTATGCGGGAAGCGACTATGTATTGATTCGCACGTTTATTCCTAAAAATAAACAACTTAATATTTTTGATTTGCGAATTTATCACCTAGTCCATTCACATTAAAGTATAAACTCGCGAAGCGTAAATATTGAGTTTTTTTTTTATCTCACTGTAGTAGCAAACGAGCATGCAGTCCACCTGATGGCAAGTAATCACTGACGCCCATGGACATCTGTAGTCAACTACATACAGAGCATATGTTCCATCTAAATTCAATCACAGATGCGTTGCTACTCCCGAGAACTATGAGTTATTTCTTTTATGAATAAGGCGCGATATGGCGACATTTTTTTGTCGTCAAACTGCAATTCTATATTTGCAAAACATTCGTACAATCCTTGCGAATGCGAACAGTAAAAACACGCGAATATTCGCGAATTAGAACGTTCGTTACTATTTTGTATACTGTTTAATCACCAGTATGTAGGATACAAGCCAAGATATATTTTCTCTATAACAAATATTAGATGATTAGTATGGTATACAATATTGATGTATTTCATTTCGTTACGTAGTTTCAGTAACTGTAATAATATTTTCATCCCTTATTTATTTTGTGGATAGCGCGATAGACGCATAAATTGAGTCTGCCAAGGTTAGCCAAATAATCGCTTCCGTGAATAGTCAGCCCTACTGGCTTTGATGTCGAAATCCGTAGGGCTGACAAGATATAATTGGCTGAAGATTTATTTTTGTTATAAATTAATATTTTATTATTGCAATTGATAATGTTAAACACCTTTTTGTATTTGCCTTTTTATTTTTTTTTAATGAATTCAGAAACCACCCATTTTTTTATGATCATACAAAAATTATATATCTAATATATAATATATAATTTTTAGCGATTTTTTTTTATTTTTCCGTGAGATTTGCTTTTAAGTCCCACAATTTTCCTTACTCGAATTTTTCAAAGAAAAAATATCAATATCACCACATCTCCATGTAATCAAAAAATATCAATCTTTAATCACTATCACTAGTATAAAACAAAGTCGCTTCTTGCTGTCTGTTTCTATGTATGCTTAGATCTTTAAAACTATGCTACGGATTTTAATGCAGTTTTTTAATAGATAGAGTGATGCAAGAGGAAGGTTTTTGTGAATAATATAGTAGCGAAACACTGATAATTTTAGATTTTTAGACGGAACGAAGATCGCCCGGTCAACTAGAACTCTATATAGAAAACAAAAAAAATCGATTTTTACCTAATTTGGTACACTTCAAGATAATTATGCAGGTAAATTATCTTGGGAGTTTAACACATTCACCTACGCTTCATAATCAGTCCCTTTACCCAAGTCGCACCTGAAGCAAGGCAACCTGCAGTATCACTAATGCGATCATCTGGTCTATTAGAACCGAATGCAATCCATCCGAACATAGTTAGCTTTGTAAGATGGTATCCAGATTACGTATATTAGATTTCTGAGCGCACCGGATATTCGACGTCCGGTTACATTTGCCGAAACAGGATAAGTTTGTAAGGACTGAAACGTACTTGCGACTTTTTGATACTACGTTATCCTGGCGGCTTCGCTTCGGCCACGTGTACTGTGGTAATTGGTAATCTAGATAATATACGTGGGCCAAATTTAGGTGCTCTATGTTAAATAAACTAATCTAAAAAATCTTAGAAAGAAAATCACAAACCTTAGTATTCTCAGTTGAGATCATGTTCCTTTGCAGTGGTGATGAAAGAAAAAATATTGTATTTAATTGACCATTTGGGTTCCCGTAGGCGTACACAAAAACAAAATATATTTCATTAAAAAACTTCTTATACAAAAATTATTTCATTCCATTTCAGATGGTTGAAAACTACAATGAAGCCTATTTCTGTCTTTTTAAAAATTGTTTTGCACTGCAGTGTTCTGTGACGTGTATTTTATATTAGCAAGAAATGGAGTACCATACAAAGATCGCACTTTCTAACAATTTCGGTAGAAGTAAATTTAGCAAGAGTCAGCCTTACACCGGTTTTCAAGTTCCAGAATTAATATCAATGAGTTTAAATTGATATAAATCGCATTAAAGTCGAAAGTGTGTTTCAGAACTAAACCAAGCGCCGGCCCTGATAGACGGCAAATTTAGCACTAAATTGCGAACTGACCCTACACGCTCATTTATTCAAATATGTTTATTTGAACGTGCCCAGTTGATTGGAGGATCTACGGGGACTGATCATAAATCTAGGTAATTGAGCGTTTAAGATCTGACTTCAGATATTTAGCTATTTTGATAATGCAATTTGTTACATATTCGAAGGTTTTAGCAAGCGGAACAGAGGTTCAAATTGTTATATACTTATAATAAGAAAAATATACAAAATTGTGATGTATAGTACTGTCTTGAATACCAACTATTCCATCTCTTTTTTAAGAGTTTCTAAGCAAGAGGTGTCCGAGAAACAAATCCGGGAGACAGGCAACAGTGTCTATCAATTCTTAATATTTTTTGTATTCCTTTTATGGTTTGGTTTGATGCAATTTAAAACATACCTACAGACAAAAAGAGGGACAGAAATTATAAAAATGGTTTATTCTTAAACCTACATATATTGTTGTTGTTACAAATATATGCAACGTACTGACATACTGAGAGAGCATAATGGTTGAAACTTGCCCTCTCAATCGGGAGGGCCGAGGTTCAACCCTAGGCCAACCTAACCTAACCACTGATTTTTCTAAAATTATTAGCGTATTACAAATTAATTATCACTGCTTTTCGGTGGAGGAAAACATCGTGAGGAAACCTACACACCCGAGAGTTATTTAAAAGTTCTCGGAGGTGTGTGAAATCCACCAATTTGCACTAGGCCAGCGCGGTGGACTGTGGCCTAAATCTCTCTCATGCTAAGACAAGTGCTAAGCAGTGGGACAACAAAGGATTGACGAGTCTGACATAATAAAAGATCAATTTGTATTAATAACTAAATAATGTATGATTTAAAAAATAACGGGAAGCGTTAATTTACGCCATAATGCTAGTTTTAAATGAGATCTTATGATCTCATATACAATCGACTTTACAGTTCCTAATATAACTCATCTTAAAACGACGTCTGCCCTGGCTATTAAACCGTGGATTTTTATTTATAGTTTAATCGAAATCGCTCTTTCTGTCCGTCCTGTTTAAATTAGCCCTGACGTTGTTTGCTGGAGCACATAATTTACCATCTCTCATTGATTATGTCGTCTCAAAACACTTTAAACTCTTGGTTAATGTGCTTAAAGTTGAACTTAACTAGCGGTTCAAGTCTATTACTCTTCTCGGTAGGGACAAAAAGATTGACATATGGCATGCTCTCGTCCTTTTTTTCACTTCAATCTTCTGTTCTTGTTGTATTGTCGACGAAAAACACGCGTAAACATCTTATGACTTATTTTCCATAATTGAACTCATTTCATATAACAATATTAATATTGTTTGAAATTTATAAATAAGATAGGTAATAAGATAGACCAGGGCATAGTGGTTGAATCTGTTTTTGAGGAAGATCGGTTCTGCTTCCGATAAAAGTAAAGGATAAAATGAATAGCTTGAATTCATTGCTTGAGGTCGGTCGCCATAAACTGGCCGTTAATCTCAATAAATAAACACAATTATGCTGATCGTACTTAGCAAAAAAATACACATTTTTTATTCTTTAAATTACGCGTTTTCTTTCTCACTGTACGTTTAGTTTCAAGCGACAAAACTGTTCATCGCTTATCGCTCACTCACCATACGTGAAACAAGTTGGTAGACACATTCTATATTTCGCCAAAGATAATGATGGCATCAAAAGAACATGTTTAGACAGATTGATACATATAGTTATTTCGTTTGAACATGATATGACAAGAGTATTTATTATAATGGATTGACAAACGAGCTTGTAATTAAATTGGATTTAATTAGAAGACTAACTGGTTTACTAACTACAATTCACAGTTTAATAAAGTTTACATATAAAAAATATTTATTATGAAATAGAAGAAGTAAGCGTGCGTGTTAATCTAACGATTAGTGGCTTCTGCTACCTATGGATTGTAATCAACACTACTGGATCAGAACCCTTTTTTTTTTTTTGTTTTCGAGGGGGAAACCTTCCAAAGGTACCCGACGCCATGGGAGCGACGCAGGGTTATGTGGGATTTTTACCGCACTAAAACCCCCCCGGTGGCCGTCCTCGGCGCTGAAAAGGAGGACTCCGGGATCTCGAAACGACTTCAACCGGAATCCTTCGAGCGCGCTGCCCCATCGGGCTCCTCCCAGATGGGCGGCTGGGCCCACCGCTCCGTCTAGTCTTTACGTCGGTATGCGGCCACACATACCGCCGTCCTCCCCGGGATTGCCTGACCGAACGGTTCGAGCTCCCACTAGCCGTCTGCAACCCTGGAAGCCCCTTTTAGTCGCCTCCTACGACAGGCAGGGGATACCGTAGCCCTATTCTGACCCCGAGGCTACAGGGACAAGACCAGAACCCTGTTTCAGATCGATCACAGATATATCGCTACCACTATGAACTAAGTTGGCATGTCTCGTATGGTCTTGATTACCTACCATCCATGCATTAGTCTTTTGATGTCCAATGCTGGACGTAGGCCTCTCCTAAATGCCACTCCAACCGGTCATGTGCCCTCTGAATCCGGCGGTTTCCCGCTGTCTTCTTCAGGTCATCGGTCCACCTGGTAGGGGGCGACCTGTACTCCTTTTGCCTAAACGTAGCCGCCACTCGAGGACCTTTCTTCCCCATCAGTTATTCGGTCCACTGCAACTTCAGCTTGCTAATTTGATTACCACATCTTTCAAACTAGAACAGCAGAAGTCAACTCTGCTTTCTGTAGAATGTTTTTCTTCAAACAAGGTAAAAACAAGTGACAACTAATTTCGTATGATTTAAAAACGATTCGAACCTGGACCATGAGCGCGTAATTGTGACACACTACTTGGAGTATTCAATGTTTCCTTTCCTTTATTAATGTAACGTTGGAACGTGTTCGTTCAGTTTTCATGACTTAACTAGCCAACCAATCATGAAATTTGGGAGCATAATTTATAGTGCGTGTTATAGGCATGACCATAGGGTACTCTTGATCCCGGAAAATTGTATGGGTCCCGAAGGAACGATATAAAATCTCACAAAATTTTTACCTCTTCTCTCTGAATCTACTGAACGAAATATACTCAACTTTCTCACTTATGTAAAGTTATATATCCTATAATAAATTAACTGATTCATTGATGATTAAAAAAACAACAATCACATGATATGACGAATGAAATGTGTCATTAGGTGGTAGAGTATTAATTCCTGTAGTTCTCGGAACAAAATAGGGCTGCGGTACCCCCTCCCTGTCGTAAAAGGCGACTAAAAGGGGCTTGCGGGCGGCTAGTTCGTTCAGCCAAGCGACCCCGGGAACGCCGGCGGCATGTGTGGTCGCATACCGCCGTGAAGAACATAAGGTGCGGTGAGCGTATTCGCTCACGAGGGAAGAGCCCGAATGGGCATCGCGCTCGGAAGAATCCGGTTGTGTTCCGTTGGAGATCCTAAAGTCCTCCACGCAGCGCTGAGGACGGCCACCAGGGGGGGTTTAAGTGCGGTAAAAATCCCACATAACCTAGCGTTGCTCTCACGGCGTAGGGCACCCTTTGAAAGTTTCCTCTTCGAGAACAAAAAAAGGTGGTAGAGTATTGTTCCACCGGAAAGTTACCACCGCCACAACTATTTCTAGCGTTTCGCTGGAAGGGTGTGGTTGCCGGGTCACTTCTATATGTAGCGACATCTATTCAATATGAAATGGACTTCAGATGTACTATTAAATTAGCCTTTAAAACAAACAGAAAGGTATCTTCTATGCGAGTTCGACTCACCCTTGACCATTATTATTTATTTTGCTTGAGTTGGGTACTGTCGTGAAGCGAAAAGATTTCGGACAAGAAGGTTATCCCGCTTACTAGATTGACATATTCGATTTACGATATTTTATTGTTTTTCTAAAACCGGTTTACCCTAACCTAACAATATTTCATATTTTAATCGTATGGTATAAATTGTAAAATTTGCAAATATAGCAAAATGTCTCCTCATGTCTCATCAATTGTCATGTTATGCTATACAAATATTTAGATACTTAGATATATTTTTAAATTTATACATATATAACAAGTAATAAAGTATTTTCTACACACAGAATCATACTACGATTTTTTGGACGTTTCATGTAATCAAAAATCTTTTAAATATAAGTAGTACAACTAGTTGACCCGGCGAACTACGTTTCGCGTAAGAGTCAAACATCTAAAATTATCAGTGTTTCTCCGCAATATTATGCATGTATTATACATGCAAACCTTTCTCTTAAATCATCTATTAAAAAAAACTGCAATAAAATCCGTAGCGTAGTTTAACCGAAAGCGGGAACCTACTTTGTTTTATACTATGTAGTGATAGTAGCATACAAGCATTGCGCATTAGTCCATTAGATAGTACCTGGACGCAGTCCATTGACACCTTTATTCAACTCCAGATTTCAGATAAGAAAGTTCTACGTGAAGTTGATCACATACGCGTGAAGGTAGTCGTTGGAAGTTTGGAAGCCTTGGTAAGTATGTTCACTACCTGTTACTACATACAATTTCTAGCGTGAAGCTTTTTTTCCGTTTCGATGGAAGGGTGTGGTTGCCGGCACACTTTTATATGCGGCGACCATCCTAGTCTTTAGGAGTAGCAACGCATCTGTGATTGACTTTAGATAGAACATATGTTCTATTTGAATTCTTTATGCTTACAGATGTCCATAGGCGGCAGTGACCACTTACCATCAGACGGACTGCATGCTAGTTTGCTACGTCAATCAGATAAAAAAAAACCCTTCAAATCAGAATTCAGCGTGCTGTTGTTACAAACATTTACACTGTTGTTACAAATATAGATTTATTTCTGGGTATTCCATATAACACCAACTACATAATCAGCATAACGTATTATTTAAACACACAGTTTATCCCTAATACCAGATATTGATTTTGCTATAGCATAGGTGCGCTTAAACCCTGATTATTATCAATAACTGAACTAATTCTACTTAATAATGAATGCTTTATCCATAACGCGGTACCAAATATCAGAAAATGAAATGGTATTTTCAATAAACACTGAGCTATAAATTGTATTGCTAATTCACCTGGATTTGGCAAAATCTATTTCCATTTTGGTTTATTTTATTTGTAGATCAAGCCGCATATTACGGTTCTACGCAGGGTTCCAGATTGTATCTCTGTTTAGGCATATTTATATCAAATTAATTGAGATATTTGCTTGGGTGAAATTATTACAAAGAAAACAAGAAAACAAATTCGTTGTTTCCTTGGCGAATCTGTTCGAGGTCAGGGTTCGATCTGGTGGTGGTGTATGAAAAGATATTGTTAACTACCCACAATTTGTAAGTGTTCTTGTAGGCCAATACAAAACTCAGATTTCACTTTATATGGTGTTTTAATGAAGGCGCTGGCCTTTATAAAGCGATTCTTTTTTATATGACTGAAATTGCAAACGAGCCGCCCATGGATATCTGTAATCAACTTCATAAAGAACACGGGTTCTATCTGAAGTCAATCTCAGATGCGTTGCTACTTCCGAGGACTATGATGGTCGCCTAACAGGAAAGTGTGCCGGCAACCACACCCTTCCATTGAAACGCAAGAAATGATTCACGCTAGAAATAGGTGTGCTTCCCCGGTCGAACTACACTGGTTCTGCCACCTTAGATCTACCACCTTAATCTTTGAGGGTTTAAACACATCTTTCACCAGTTACACTCCCACTGCTGGGCATAGATCTCTTAAAAAAGGAGAAAGGTCATTGTACTTCACGAGTACAAAATTACTTTTAATCAAATTTCGACTTCGAACACAACATTTCAATTACAAAGTGCCTAAAATTATATTATATCCCTTGTAATAATTTTAATTGAGTTTCATAGATTGTAATACAATGCCAAATGAAGTTGTAGAAATAAATGTCGCTGTTAACGCCTTTAGACTTGAGTAACTTAGGAATCTGCGTTTGACATCTGACTTAATTTCTAAGTTCTGAGGTAGAATAATTATTTGATGAAGACAACACTTTTGTTGGTAAATATTGAACAAAAATTGGACGAAGTATTTTGAGTATGTATGTACGACATAGGAGAAAGTCCTAGTGTTTCTATGCGTGTAGAAAGCGTGTAATAAAAAAATATATATAAAACAGTTTTTTAACCGTCAAAAACGTGTTTATTGGCTTGTATGTTTTCATCATTTATACTACAACATTTTAGAAGTCTTAACTACTACTACTAGTCGTCAACTTAATAATATACCACTATTGGTCAAAGGCCTTATAGTGAGAGGTATTAACATCCACGCAGGTGACCAAATGCTGATTGAAAATTTTATAAAATGATTGTGTAACGCCTCATGTAACCATTTCCGTTACAAAATTGCAAGGCTTCGACAAAATTAAAAAAACAAACAAATCGAACAAAAGGCAGTTATACCTACCCATTTTACATAAATTCCCATGCCCTATATAGAAACTGACCTAACAGTCTATCTATTTTCAACTTTCACCCAAGGTTACCAAGCGTCCTTCGCTTCCCCGAAGTGTAGCCATAACATTTGTATCAATTATCCCGTTTATCGCCGACGGCCATATTTCTTAATCGCGACCCCCATACGCCGCCATGGCACCATGCCTTTAACGCTAATGTCGAATAGATATACCATATTTTTTGTGATAGCCATACCTATTTATTACGTACTTTTACTCGCAGTTCTTTTTCCATGCTCTGTGTTATTCTATGGCACACTATCCCTGCACTTACTACCATCAATCCGTTTAGACACTAATCTTTCACACCTATATTTTTGTGTCTTTGAAGACACTAAAGTATTCGTGTGAAAGATTCGCTAACAAATATACATCTATCTTTAAAACTTTTCACCTTTATAACTACATAAGTAAGATAAGATTCGAATCGCACTTAAAACATACTTTAACGACGCGCGTGGCGGACAGGTTACCCCACCGGTCTGAAACGAAGTGCGTTCCGGGTTCGATCCTCGGCTGCCTAGCCGAATGAGTCTGTATGTGAATAATGAATTCAGATTCTTGTTTTATGTGTGGTTTGTTTATGTATTATATGTATGTGTATTTATGTTTATGTATGTGTATGTATGTTTATGTATGTGTGTCTTTGTGTGAGTTCATGGCGCCCACGACAGATGAAAAAATACTTTTGTGATGTTACTACTACATCACTTCTACTTTCTTTATCACGCTCTACAGCTCGAACGGCCTTATTTTAGCATATGAGGTGTCGTTAGTATTATTTTTCTAAGATGATGCTTGCGAATTGAAAAAAGGAGGAAGAGTGAATTGTTCTTATCATAAAAATATTGATAACATAAATATAACAATAACTATTTTTTCTACTTCGGCGCAAAGTTTTAAAAAGCATTATTATTAGGTACTTAAATAAATTATTATTAAAACAAAGAAGGCCGACTGCTTAAAACTACTCATCTGCAAAAGAGATAATATTCCGATCCGGTGGTAGTGTAAGAAAAAATGTAACTGACAATTTGTAAGTGCCCCCGTAGGCCTACACAAAAAATAAAGACATTTCATTTTATTTCAGAGAAAACAAGTAATGTAGGCGAGCGCAAACAAAAATTTAAAGATAAAAATACCAAAAACTACGTTTGTCGCTGCTTACATCTCATGTTTTTCCATTTTCATCTTACTATTTTCGGCACAGATAAAAATAAATATAGCTACACCTACACCAAGCGTTTATTACTAAATAGGTCGATTCAGTTAAAAATAAACCCTTCTATAAACTTTGCTGTGTTTTAGGTCATTGATAAGGATGGAAGAAAAAAAGGAACTGAGGGCAACAGAGAAGAAGTTGGATAGGAGATATAAAAGCCACTGCATGAAGAGATTGGAGAAAGAAACCTTTGGATAGAGAGGCTTGGAAAAAGCTGGCCTTTACGGAAATAGGGGTCCCAATCAACGGTAGTGGAGAAGAAAATACTGATAGAGAAACAAATTAGTACTGTAATTTATTTTTTGTCTAATTGCAAAAAATTTTTGATTGGAAATAATTTTTTTTTTTTTTTTCTTATTATATTATTATTATTTATTTTGGTTGCCGGCCCGCTTTTATATGAGGCGAACATCATAGCCCTCGGGAGTAGAAATACGATTGACTTCACAAAGAACCCACGTCGTGCTTGACGTTTTTTATAGATGTCATTAGGCGGCAGTGACCACTTACCATATGGTGAACTACATGCTCGTTTGCTACTTCAGTCAGATAAAAAATGAATGGGCTTTATTATTTTTATTCTAGTTATATTATTATTAAATAGACAAGGATATAGTAGATCAATTGTAAAGTATATACTATCATTCACATGCCTTTCCAAGCATCGAATCCGGAACTCTGTCAAAACGTTATTTTTAGTATTTTAAAACTCTAATCTCCGTCCATAATCAAATTCGAAGGTGTTAACAATTTACTCGTACATCTAACTCGTTTCCATTATTGACTGTATAGCATCAGACACCACGATCGTAAATATTGGCCGTTAAATAAAATACACAAACACGCACGCAACGATTCATTATGGAAGAAAATCGATTTGGAGATTTCTCCACGGAAATACTTGGCTGAACACGCGGCTTTACTTGTCCTTTTTTAGTTATTAAATAGATAATTTGTAAGTGATATTATTTCAAAGATATAATTCTTGTTTTTATTTTGGTTTTTTTAATCGAGTGATAAATAACCAGGATCGGACATTTAGTCTATTCAAAGCCAAATTTAATTTAGGCATCTACCTAATTCCATGTATAGTCAGATTTCGGTCGTAATACTCTCTGGGTGTAAGTTTAGCATCACGATGTCTTTGCCACGCAAATCAGCATCAGATCAAAAATCGAAAATAGAAATAGCCTACTTGACTAACTACATATGTATATACATCTTCAAAGGCGGTAGGACCGCCTTTGAAAATGTAGTTCGACCGTGGAAGTACCATCGCCACACCTATTTCTAGCGTGAAGCATTTCTGCGTTTCGGTGGAAGGGTGTGGTTTGAGGCACACTTTTATATGAGGCGACCATTATAGTCCTGGGGAGTAACAACACATCTGTGATAGAACCCATATTCTATTTGAAGTTGATTACAGTTGTCCATGGGAGGCAGTGGCCATTTTCAATCAGGTGGACTGCATGCTCGTTTGCTACTTCAATCAGATAAAAAAAAATACAAAAGTAATTAAACCCGCCATTGTTTCGGGAAATCATAGAATCACTAAAGCGAAAGAATACTGAGTTCTGACGCGAATCATTCTAATTATCCTAGAGTCTTAAATATTAAAGCTGGAATCGTGAACCTTAGACAAAAGGTATATTTTAAATGTAGGCATCGAATAAGTCAATTTGAAATATTAATGCATTTTCTTATATTACAGTCGAGTAGGAAGTGTAGAAGAAATAATAGTACTTAACTTGCAGTACCTAGCTACTTCAAGCATATCTTACATAATATACCAATTAGTTATAATAATATTTAAGCTTCTTTTAAGATCCTCTTGTAACGTTGAACTCGCCTTAAGAAGTTACGTCATAATAGGATTCACAGAGTGCAATGCACTTGCAATTATCTCAAGATATAAACATAAATATACACACAGTGTTGCTTACGTAAGCATACTAATATAACTTTCATACTTTTAATGTATGGAAGCCTCTTTATTATTTTTTTACCCGATTGAAGAAGTATACCAGCTTGCATTCTACCACTGAACCACCCAAGCGATGAACTCTCTCATTCCGAGAGAAGACCCGTGCCCAGCAGTGAGACAATAATGGGTTGACGACACACCAGCTTGCCGTCCACCTGATGGTAAGTGATCACTGCCGCCCATGGACATTTGTAAACAGCTCCATATAGGGCAAAGGTTCTAACTGAAGTTTTATTATATGAAAGCCTCATTATGTTTTTATTCGATTGAAGTAGCATACCAGCATACAGTCCATCTGATGGTAAGTGGTCACTGCCGCCCATGAACATGTGTAAACAACTTCATAAAGAACGGAGGTTCTAACTGAAGTCAATCACAGGAGTGCTGATACTCCCGAGAACTAAGACGGCCGCCTCACACAAAAGTGTAAAACATGTAGGATTGGAACCCACAATATCATCTTCATATTTTTGACTGTTTTTATACAAATTTAAAAATATTGTGCGAATCTCAAAAGAAAATGCTACATATTCGACTAGGTACTAAACGGATAAAAAAATACTGTGTCAATTTACCAAACAAATGACAAACAAAACAACATACATATATAGCAACAAAACAGACCTCTAAAATCCCCGTTCCGCCACATTTTACTCGGAGATGAACCCTGAAATCTTAATCCCGTTGCACGCTAATTAAATTAATTAAACGCCCACAGCATCGGCGTTGGATATGCCGGCGTGAAGCAACAAGTGCGACTAATCATGATGACTTTGTTATAGACTCCACTAATTAGCGTCGTATCATAACGTGGAATGTGTTTTTGTCGTATGAGTTCATACGCAAGATTTTATTGACCTATGGAGCAGCATATGAGTAGATATGCATCAGTTAATAAAGGGCTGCGAAAATTAGTATGCACTTATTTAACCCTCGCCTATAAATATCTTTTTGACTATAAATGGCGCTGAAGTTTGGTCTCAAGTTGATCATATTTACCATCACCGATTTATATATTTTTTTATTTATAGAAGTAGCAAACGAGCATGCATGCAGAGCATGGTAAGTGGTCACTGCCGCTCATGGACATCTGTAATAAACTTCATACAGAACATGCGTTCTATCTAAAGTCAAACAAGATACGTTGCTACTCCCGAGGACTATGATGGTCGCCTCATGTGAAAGTGTGCCGGCAACCACACCCTTCTATCGAAACGCAAGAAATGCTTCACGCTAAAAATATATGTGGCGGTGGTACTTCCCCGGTCGAACTACGCTAGTTCTACCACCAGTTGTATGATGTACTACTGGCAGAAATATGAAAGAAAGTTTAAGATGTTCCTCAACGTTCGTCGTCAATGTATTATTGTGGGCACGGGTCTTCTCTCAGAATGAGAGAGTTATAGGCTATGGGCCACCGCGCTGGCCAAGTGCGAATTGGTGGACTTTGTGAGAGGACAAGTTTTAACCATTCACCACCAATCATCACTGCTAAATGTTGATTCAAATGGAAGTATTTACGTCCATTCCCTCAAACGTCATAACTTCAGAAATAGAAGGACACAAGTCCTTCCTCCAGCATTGTAGAAGACAACCTTATAGGAAGATATCCTTTATTTTTCCAGCATCAAATTTTTAAATTTAACCTACGGCTAGGGCTACTACGGCTTTGATCTAAGGGTCCCAAAAAATAATTAGACGACATAAAACGATATAATTCTAACTTGTACAAACAAGCCGAGTTTCGAATAGAGACACTACTTCTATACCCTATGTAGCGATTTAATTAAAATAACACAAAGCTGAATTCCAGCTCCCAATAAACTCACGACAGCTCAAATGGACTAAAAATAATAAATAGACAGGGTTCATTACGTCGACAATCATCGCCAGGGGTGGCCATCTTTGTCCCGGTACAATATTAAATTTATGATATAATAAAATTTAATTTCGCACCTGTCAGGCCGCTTTGACAGCGTTTTCCATTTCCGAAAATATAAAGCATCGCTGATAGAGCCTGTCAGATTTTTGATTTAGTTTCGGTGTAAATTCGTTTGTAGTTTTCAATATGGCGCTTTATGTAAATTGCATTAAATGGTCATTGACGTCTATTTTTAGGAATTTGAAGTTAATAATAGATCTACTATCTCCATGAACTTATGTACTTATTATACTTTAGCTTGGCATTCTAGCCAAAACCTATTACTTGTGCCTGATAGTGCTATGAATGTGGTCTACAGCGGCGACACCGTCACATCTATTCATATTTTGTTTCATAATAGTAATGAAAATACGCTGTGATAAGCTTTCCAAGTTAGTGCTTAAAAGCCGCAGTAGTCCTTTGGTCATAGCCAGTGACCCCGGGAAAGACGATGGTACGTGTGGCTGCATATCATCGTAAATACCACATGGTATCATGGGCTTAAACTCCTGAACTTTCATATTTTAGTTATTTTTATCAATCTTTATTAAAAGTGTGTTTTTTTAGATTTCACACTTAGAATGTAAAATTAGTAATTTGCTTACCTAGTAGACAATTAGCACTCGTTTACAAATGATTAAGACGATCATACCTGAAACAAAAAAATTCCGTTATAAGTTTCAAAAAATCAACATAGATAAACATAATTAAATATAATTGCCATACTATTTAAGGTGTCTAAGCTTAAAATGCATTTGAGGAAAAATTACCACCATATTTTCACACCAGTCGTACAATTTCCTTGCAATTACTGTAAGGAGAGCACTATATTTTATGAAGAAACTAGCTTCACAAAGTATACCATCCAGAACCCGTCGGAATTAATGACTTGGTATGGACGACGAGAAGCGATAAGCGAGTGAACGAAGATACGATAGACCAATCATATCTAGATATTATTGAGAGTAATGACACGTGAATGACAGGATCTTTCAAAAGATTTTTGGGAATAGTAAGGAGCACACGTAAATACGTATGTAATTTACCGTATTGAAGAAAATAATCGAACGGCTTAACTATGTTACTTAATCTCACATTTTTGACATTATAATTTTTGTCGACATCGGTTTTATGTGACGTATTCAAAGCTCCGAAAAAGACTTTCGAAGGGTTTAAAAGAATCCATTTAGCAATGGTATAAAATACAAAACAAAAAATATTGAAACATGTCACCGAATCAACAACCCACATTGAGTAGCAAATTTAAAAAGAGGATCGACGTAAACATGTTTTTTAATCAATAGCTTTATAACTTTTTATATCTGACCAACTCGCACTTGGCCAGCGCGGTGGTCTAAGGCCTAAACTCTTTCATTCAGGGAGAAGACCCGTGCCCAGCAGTAGGACAATAATGGGTTGACGAGAGATATCCGTTGTTCAAGCAATAGGTTTACATTTTTGCAATTTGACATAATATATCGCTAGTCGTTAATACGTTCTGAGTGGGACTAGCATGCAATTATATTATTAAAATACAAGAACTGTTATACTATTTAGTCGTAATAAGTTACACCTTTTTGAGCCACGCCTCCACTTGAATATGTATTATGAGCGCCTTAATGTATATTTTATGCAATCTCACCGCACCGAAATAATTGTTGCCGTATAAATAAGACATTAAAAATAGCCGAGCTTCATATTATGTAGTTAAGCATTAAAAAGGTAGGTAATGTTAATGATAAGTGCACTTAAAATATCTAATTAAGACATAAATTTCGTTTGTTACTAAAATAATCCGGCTTGAAGGACCATTAAGAGTACATAAAAATTAAATGGTACTTTGTATATGTTAATCGTGTATTTTAATTTCTTCATGGTTAAGAAACTACATTGATTATAAGTATTTTATGAGCCCACACAAATTCAAAATGTATATAAGTATAAAGAAGTGAAGTAAGAATAGATATAAAAGCTATTAAGCACGAAAATTTGATGAAATTAAAAAGACCTGAGGCTATTATTTACAGAACATTTAATTTGATGGTTATTGAAAAGACGTTGTAGAATTAATAAAATTACAATTATGACTTGATGATAAATCTAAACAGTCTCTAACTTACAAACCAGAAACCACCTTTAACAACTCTGCTATAACTTTAATACTCAATACCAGGCAGTATTTACCAGACACTCGTAATAATACGAGGTGTCGCTTCCAGCTAAGTGCTGGCCGACGTCACCTGGGACCAGCTCATTGCGGGTTACACTTATGCCGGAGCACTCATTATAAATAAAGTGTGTAAGTAACATAGAGGTAAGATATTAAGTATGTGAAACCTTAAATAACAAAATTGAGATTATGATGATGCAAACTACAAAGAAAAGTGATTACAAGATACTCGAGGAAAATTAATAGAAGCATAGTAATGAAAAACATATTGAGGTAGTGTAATGAAGCCTATGTGGAGCCATAAAAAGAAAAACACTTCAAGTAGAGAAAATTAATAAATGCTTTTATTTTAAAAATTAATATGCTTCTAATAAAAGGAGCAACAATGTTGCATGGGTGATGTTGATCATAACACATTACAATCAAGACTAAACACGCACTAACATAGTGCAGTAGAAGAATATCAAAATTGACCACACTTCCGAATATTTCTCGCAATCCGTCATTATAATTTCAAAGCTCAAACGTTTACATTCATTTCACTACTTTTACTGTACCTACTTTTATTGGAATATTTTTTGTATATGGTTTATGGTTGCATAAAAGTTGACGTCTTCTACTTCTTGACGTCGACTTTGATTAAGATTATAGCCGCTTCTAATTTTAACCTAAAGACCTAAATTAGAAGCACCTAAGTTTGTACATACAACTCATATTACCATAACACGTTACGCTGTGAACATAGTCATTAGTCCCATAATGACAGCACGTGAGAGGGTAAGTCGAGTCTAATTAAATATTCTTATTTCCTCGCCTAAGTGAGGTGGGGCTGATAACAGATGGGCTGGGTTATCGTATTTACATAATGCCTCGTATGATGCATCTTCGTCAAGCTGAGAACCTTTTAGGCAGATTTCGTTTGTAATATTCAGGACTGTAATAAATTTAATATCTCAGTGGGACATAAATAAGGATGGAAATTTGCATTTCGACCAATTCGTGGAATGTCCGTATACAAACCAAAATTATTTTTAAGTAATTCAAGGTAACTGAATGTATAACTTAAAATTAACATAAAGTTTAGAAAGTATTTCTTAATACCCATAAAACATTAATATCTGTATATTATAAAACTTATTACGAACTAAATATCATAAAACGATAAGAGAGCATTTAATTGAACAATAAACTGATTGCAATAGAAAGCCTGAAACCACAAGTCTCTAGTATAAGAAAAAAAGATGACATACAAGTTCTATATAAAATAAGTAATGAGCTACCTTAACAAAGGAGATACTAATAATAGAGGCAATACAATTCAATAAAGAATATTAAGCATTATTAAGTAATTCATATCCAATCTCGGTAGTTGGATCGCTAAGGGATTAGTTGCAGGAGAAAAGAAAAACGAGTAAATATTGGATATAAGAGAAAGTACAAAATAAGTTAACAATGACTAGTATGATAAAATGAAAATAACAAAAATGATTCAAATTATCGAGCAACACAATATTTCATATGTAATTCATTCTAAAAAGTTTTAGCATTTCCAAAGAAAAAAGGTATCGAGTGAACGGACTTAAATTGAACGAGATTTTTAATCACTACATAGTATAAAACAAAGCTGCTGTCTGACTATGTATGCTTAGATCTTTAAAACTACGCTACGGACTTTAATGCAGTTTTTTTATAGATATAGTGATTCAAGAGGAAGGTTGTCATGAATAATACATGTATAATATAGTAGAGAAACACTGATAATTTTAGATTTTTGACTGTTAGGCGGAACAATGTTCGCCGGGACAAGTAGTATGTTATAAAAATAAAAACAAGAATCTGAAATCAAACAAATATAAATGAGATGAATTTAAATTTCCTAAAAAACCCTCATTATGAAACGTTTTTTTTTAATACATAAGATTGTCAATCACGAACAATAGTTTCTTTATCGCCTGTAGTTTATATATTTGCAGTAGAACACGCAAATTTATCTAATAATCGTCAATTAGTCACATTCCATTCATTCGCCTTTGATACATCTGTATAATGAAATGTAATTACATAAATATCATCCACGATCCATGCAATCAAATCTTTTCATAATTACAGCAAATCATCTGGTAAGATCCGATTAAGGGGAAGCTTAATATGTTGCTTATTGTCTGTGTATTAAAGAGATCATTGAGAAAGACGTATTATGTGCAGTAATGTTCTGGAGTTCATATCCGAGGCGCCACAGACAGATTTCTGCCTTATAACAGCTGTATATAGTGTAACTATGAAGGACTGAAGGGAATGTGGGAAAGAAGAGACATTTAAAACGAAACATTCCATATTAGTTCTGAAGCCTACCCTATCGTCGCCAAAAAGGACCACAATCTGTCCCTGTAATTCCATTACACGAATAAGACTACGGTATTCCCTGCTTGTCTTGAGAGGCGACTAATGGGACTTCCGAGGTTGCGGCCGGCTAGAGTAGGAGTTCGAACCGTCCATCCAAGCGACTTTGGGAAGGACGGTATGTGTGGTTGCATGCCGCCGTAAAAAACAGAAGGAGCGGTGAGCATATACGCTCACAGAAGATGAGACCGTACGTAAAAATCCCACATAATCCGAGTCGCTCCCACAGCGTCCAGTACCTTATGAGAGTTACCTCATCGTAAACAAAAAAAAGAAGGAATACAATTGTTTTGTGTAGTTAAAAACGTCCATGTGCACCAATGATTACTTACAATCACGTGGACTGCACGTTACTTTGATATTTTAATTTTATTAAATAAGAAATCGAAGTACGGATATTACTATACAATTTATAGTCTTTTCCGTATAACTCCATTCACGAGTGTGATCCTATCTGATATTAATAAGTCCTTGGTGGGTCTTCCAATTTATACATGAGCCGGATGGCCGATACTCAAGCCAGGAGATTACATATTATTAATATTTATATTCTCTTTTGGCACTACTATTTTATAATCTTTATCATGCAAAAGACTTTAAAATTCATTTGTTAAGCATTTTCACTGATGAAAGAAATAAACGAGCATGCAGTCCACCAGATGATGAGTGGTCACTGTCTCCCAAGAACCTTTGTAAGCAACTTCATAAAGAACATCAGACCCATGTTCAAATTGACACTTTTATAAGAGGCGACCGTCTTAGTCCTCGGGAGTAGCAACACATCTGTGACTGACTTCAGATAGAACCCATGTTCTGTATGAAGTTGATTACAGATGTCCATGGGCGGCAGTGACCACTTACCATCAGGTGGACTGCATGCTCGTTTGCTACTTCAGTGAATTAAAAATTAATCTGATACGTCTATACTCCCGAGGACCTAGATGATTTCCTCATGGAAAAGTGAACTGGCAACGACATCCTTAGACGATAGAAACCGATAGAGAAAGAAAGAAGTATCTTCGCGATCGAACCATATTTGTACATTGTACCACTTTATAATAAATTCGTTTGTTAATGTTTTTTTGCGGGTACGAATGAACATTCTACATACACACAAAGGCTATTTCTTACAATATTTAACATGGCCTTAACAAATCCTTCGATAGTCCATGATACCTCAGTCACTACGAAAGTGCATAGTAATGTTGCATTGTGCTGAGAATTAACATCTATACAATTTGGATGTCTTCTTTTTAGTTCATACTCTCTCACGCTTTGGTACAAAGAACTATCGATGGATCAATAGGCAAATTACTTTCTACGATTGTCTAATCATTAATAATCGCTGTTAATACCATGAGGTCAAAATGTCAAATGACATCATCTAACATTATGTAAAGATATGACTTCGCTTGGGACGTTTGAAGAACCCGATCAGTTTATATTGAGCAAAATTATAACATGGAAGTTTAATGTTACCTTAGCTTTTAAAGAATTTTAAAGAAATATTTTCTTATCATCAATAATCAAAGTCTTATCATATTTTTTTATTTTGTCATTAACTTTTCACAAGTAGACAATATTAAGTAATGACAAATTGAAAAGGTTTATAAACTAGGATAATTAATATCTAAAATATTTTAAAATTAAGGTACAACGTCTGGAGTGATGTACACATAATTCCATTTTAATACAACGATCAATAATATTGATTACTTTGAATCAAGTAAACTCAAATGTCAACTTAACGGTTGAGCGATTGGAGTCCCGCCATAAAGTGAACTTCAATTCCTATGTGGTGGGAGTCCCAACGGAGCAGATGTCAACCTTCATGAAGGAAGAATTTTGGGCGAGAGGTGTTGTGTTCCGGCGATTCAGAGGCCGGCTACCTGACACCGCGCGTAACACGACGCCGCACATTCGTGTTACATAAATTTTAAATATTGTTTATGTATAGTATTATAATATTTTATATTAGTTTCTGTTTTGTATAGTATCATAGTTTTATTAAGTTTTATGTTTTAATTTGTTATATTGTTTACTTGTATTTGTGTATTAGTTTGTCTATGGGCCTTTGTAGCCTGATATAAATAAATAAATAAAAATAAATAAATTAACGCAACACTAATCAACCGTCACTTCTAAAACGCTTACGCAAGATTATACTAAGTTCATTTCTTCAAGCACTCCATGATTGGATTACACGCGCAAATTGCTATAGTAATTACCATCTAATGAAGTGAATTGAATCATTTACCTGTCACCATCAATCCGTCGTTAATCATCATACCGTCACCGTTGGTTCAACCGAATCGTCTTCCGTTTGAATATAGATCGCATGCTAATTAAACGTTCGTAGCACGGATGTGAGCCACATAAATCTTAGCCAATGACCTTTGGGTGCGTAAATTCGAAGCGCTACGCTGAAACGGATGCGCGCTGTAAATGGATGGCGTAAATTCACAAGAACTCCAAAGGGGTCTGGCAGGGAGAGGTCGTAGGGCCTGTATTCTTTCATGTACATAAATGTAAGATTGTTTTAAAAAGGTTTGTCTTTGTGTTTCAGGATTTTAAAATATCTAATATAATACACATTAGATATTAAAAAACTTGTACAGGAATAAAATATTTTATAGTAACACATGGAAAATATTTTACGTCCACAAAATAAAAAAAAGATTGGAAAGGGTGCGTTTATTACGTGCGCGGGAATATTATAGATCACGGCGCTACATAGTAGCTACGCAAAAAAGCAAGTCGCCTAACTTTTAATCCTACCGACTACTTCTAAATAAAGAAATTTTTTGCCGCAAATACAAAGATATAGTCACCATTTTTTAATCCGCGAATACTAAGAAAGCGATTGCGAAAACCGTGAATAAGGAGCTTTTGTTGTATTAATTTTCACATGATCAATACTTTCCTATTCATAATAAAACAAAGGCATCGCATAGGTCGCAGACAGCGCCGGTTAGTTCCGGCGATCCATCATCGGTGCTGTTCCTGAGTTTAATCGGTAATGAAGGGGGTGGCGAGGTTTGCATTCGTATTATGTTATTAGACAGTTTTGATTAAAAATCTCATGATAGTTAAATAAAAATAAGTAAAGAATATAGTGCAGATTTTTGGAAAAATATTGAAAGTTTTGCGAAATATTTTTATAATACGAATTTTTACTTCCCATGAAAGTTTTAAGCGAAAATGTGCAAAACAATCAATATTTTAGTATTAACGTTTTCTTTTCTCTCCACGTAAAAATAATCAATTCAGACGTTATTAGAATTTTCTTTCCTGTTAGGAAAAAAAGGCTTTTAATTTTTGGAATCGTTTCACTATATTTTTTGTAAACAGTATTTTGCTTACCTGTCCTTAACATCTCTCTTATACCCGACTAGATCAACAATTAATATCACAGTATACCCTTAACTATTTCTTGTGTGGTCTAAACATTGTTTCCCTCAGCTGAAGCTAATCCTGTAATTTATCCAGCTTATGCCAGACCTGGTAAATAAGCTTACACTTGATAACGCAAGCCTTAAACGAGCTTATTTTATCTCATCTCGAGATACAATGCAACTGAAGTAGCGTTGGATTATCTTTATACGTTACTTTCATAAAGTAGCTATACCTACGACTTCGTGCCTGTGGAATGAGACTGGAATATTCCTTTTTTAGTTCTCTATAAAGGATATATAAACCTAATGATTACATGATCGTCTTAGTAGATATAATTACGGATTGAAAATAATGTGACTTTCACTTTGTAATATTTTAATATCTTCATCTAGTTAAGAACTTTTTAAAAATTTCACATCAGTTTCTAAACTATGTGTTATACCTGAATTATCATAAAAATCAGGTGAGAGATGAATAAATAGGAGCAGTAGATACTGTAATATTATTCAGGACTAGCTGAACCTCGCAGCTTCGCCCGCGTTAAAAAAATCGATGTTTCAATTGTCCCGCGGAAATAAGATATTTTCCCACAGTGAAAAAGTAGCCTATATGTTAATCTAGAGTGTCACCTAAGGCTACGTACTCACGGAGCGGTTTTCACCCACGGCCGCCGCGGTTGCGGGCCCGCAGCTTCTGTGCGAAACTCACGAGACCGGTTATTTACGCCGTTACGCTGCCGTCGCGATTGCGATTATCGATCGCAAACGTGGTGGGCGAAAACCGCAAGACGGGCGGTGTACCATCAGTTGAGGTCTTGACTACTGCACTCGCCCGCCAACTGATCGCAGAGTGCGCGGGCGCAAACCTGCGCGGCTGTGGCTGACCGCGGCCCGCGCGGTTCTACAGGTTGCCGCCGATGCAGCGGGAGCCGCAAACAACCGCGCGCATCGCGGGCGAAAAAACGCGTCGTGAGTATTGCTTTAATTTTTTACATTTATATCTGCATCCTACAGAAGCTGCGGGCCCGCAACCGCGGCGGCCGCGGATGAAAATAGCTCCGTGAGTACTTAGCGGAACTCCCTACCAAATTTTATGAAAATCGCTCAAGCCGTTGAGACGTAAAGAAGTAACAAACATCCACACTCACAAACTTTCGCCTTTATAATATTAGTATGAAGCATGATTAGTATGATTTCCAAGTTTATGGAGGTAAATGATAAATAATTGATATTCCAATCCTAAAGAGCTTAAACAACGTTAAATATATAAATTACATAGTACATATACGTGCACGAAGTCGCATAACACCTAGCTAAATCAAAAGTGAAATTTCATTACCGAAACATCTTCCAAACTTCTCCAAATCCAAGACCACTCATAATAATTCGGTAAGCCACTAATTTGCGAAGTGGCGTGTTAGGTTCGCTGGAAAATTAGTTAAGTAATTAGCCACTTTACACAGATTACGGCCATGACTGGGAGGAAAATTTGGAAAAGTCTAAGCACTGGAAGTTTCGAACGCGTAAGAACTGACAGATAATCCATCAGAGTTGAGAATGATATGAAATTAACTCGTCATAAATATATTTTAGATTCTAATTAATCACGGAATTGATTATTTTATATCATAGTAATTTTTATGGGTTTTGTTCTAACAAAGCAAGGTTTTGAAGATAAGATACCTGATGTTGCTAATGATGTATCTGAATGATGAGTTTAGATTCCTGTTTTGGGTCTCGGTGATTGTGTATTCGTCTTGTGTGTGTCCATGGTACCCAGACACAGAGAAAATAGTCCTCGGGAGTAGCAACACATCTGTGATTGACTTCAGATAGAACTCATGTTCTGTATGAAGTTGATTATAGATGTCCATGGGCGGCAGTGACCACTTCCCATCAGGTGTACTGCATGCTCATTTGCTACTTCAATCAGATAAAAAACATAAATAAAAAAGAGACCTTTACCACGTACATTAATCCTTACACATTAAAAGCTCAGCAGCTTCGAGCTTTAATTGAAATATAATTAATACTCACCATTAAAATAATATAATAACCATAAGCCCGTCATTACGTTCAATGCTGTTATAATTAAATCGTTTCAGTAAATGATTGAAAGCCTATAGTGATGAATATTTCCTTTGAGGAAAGAGTATTTCATATTAACATATATGTTAAGATTGGAAATATTGTTTCGGAAACATTAAGTGATAGTAAAATTAAAACAACTGTTTGTTGATTTTATAAAATATTAGCCGATCCGGCGAACTTCGTTCGGCCTAAAAGCGAAAAATCTAATATTATCAGTGTTCCTCTACTATACTATGAATGTGTCATACATAAAAACCTTCCTTTCCTTCGCTGTCTGTCTTTATGTATGTTTAAAACGACGCTACGGATTTTAATGCAGTTTTTTTTTATAGATAGAGTGATCAAGAGGAAGGTTTATATGTATAATACATGCATAATATACTTGAGAAACACTGATAATTTTGGATTTTTGACTTTAAGTCGGAACAAAGTTCGCCGGGTCAACTCGTCGTCGTCGTCAACCCATTATTATCCCACTGCTGGGCACGGGTCTGCTCTCAGTATGAGAGTGTTTAGGCCATAGTCCACCGCGCTGGCCAAGTGCAAATTGGTGGACTTCACACACCTCCGAGAACTTTTTTGTAAACTCTCCGGTGTGTAGGTTTCCTCACGATGTTTTCCTTCACCGAAAAGCAGTGATAATTAATTTATAATACGCACATTAATCAGTGGTGCGTGCCTGGGTTTGAACCTCGGACCTCCCGATCGAGAGGGCAACTTTCAACCATTAGGCTATCACTGCTTCATCTGCCGGGTCAACTAGTTATCTATAAATATCTCTTACCACAGTCTTCAAACCAAAACAACACTGTTTCATAGTGGCTATAATTTAGTTCAAGATTGCATACTGTGACTTGTTACTTTAGACATATGAAATATTTCCAGGCTTTACTCAGCATACCATATCATGTATATATCAGCTTTATTCAAAACAATAATAAAATATTTCTATTCTAAGGAGGTTCTACAAAACATCCTTTGACGCCAATAAGCAAACACCGCTGGGAATATTTTTCACTTATGAGATGAAGACACCGAAATTTCATAACTTATTCTGTGTCACTTTGTTTAAATAAAATCTTATCCATATATTTGATAGATTTTAAATGTATGGTTTGATAGATTTAAAACACTCGTGGAAGAGTAAAATCATGGAAAAAACTCATTGAAATATTATTTTGTAAATAAGCTACTTTGAACAACAGATTTTTGATTAAGATTTCGTATTGTATTTATTATTTCTTCTTAAATGGTATTTAAGGTGGTAGAACCAGTGTAGTTCGACCGGGGAAGTACCTCCGCCACACCTATTTCTAAGCATTTTTTTGCGTTTGGATTTTTTTGGATGTGGTTGCCGGCACACTTTCACATGAGGCGACCATCACAGTCCTCGAGAGTAGCAACGCATCTGTGATTGACTTCAGATAGAACCCATGTTCTGTATGAAGTTGATTACAGGTGTCTGTCTATGGGGCGGTGACCACTTACCATCAGATGGACTGCATGCTCGTTTGCTACTTCAGTGAGATTTTATGGTTAGTCTGGAATATATCCCACCACTCAGACGAAATTGACCATATCGCAACCACAACGCAGCACCAAAACTTTCAATTCTATTTACATATACTATATACATCTTACTGCGTGTTTTCGGTGTAAATCGTGTGAATAGACACTTAGCGAATAGGGAATATCCATAGCAGTTACACTTCGGGCTATCAAAAATTTTACCTTCAAAGTTAAATCGTTTCTAAAATTTCCCAACACCCACTTTGCATTCACCAAAACTGTTTTAAATTTCATCCGTAGGTACATTTGCACTTAAATCGGTTCAAGAATTTTGTACTGCAACGAGGCGAAGATTTAAAACTAAAAGAGCAATAAATGGCAAATGTCCCGATGGCCTGCAAACAGGACGCGTGGACAAATGCTACTTCGGTATCGTCACCTGTGTCCCTTTCGAAGTACAATTACTTTCAGAAATGTTCAAGTAACGTGGATATAAATTGCCCGATTGTTTGAAGATAAAATTGTGGTAGGACTTTCGAGATACTGTGGTCATATCAATTTCTGTCTGTACTGTTATTTATTATTATTATTATTAATTTATTTATATCAAGCTACAATGGCCCATAGAAATGAATTGCCTGCATTGCCTAGCACGAAGGTACAATGAACTTCTTTCTGATGTACAGAAATACCCCGAATTTACGCGATAGGTGGGACTGAGTGATAACCACGTAAGTCGAATTCGCGTAAGTCTGGGTATAAGAAATACGTAACACAAAATAAGTTGTAGCTGCGCGGTTCCATCCGTCCAAACATGGGTATTAGTGTGGGATAGTAAGTGTGTAGGTGATCGATAAGAAAACTATAGTGACGCTTAAACAAAATACGAATCGAAGAGATTTGAAAACCGCGTAACTCCGAGTTCGCGTAAGTCGGGGTTGCGTAAGTCGAGGTATTACTGTATACCCAAAGCGCTACGACAAAAGGCTCATTAAGAAAGATCCTGATGATGCATTGGCAACCCAAATATTGCCATAATAATAATAATTAAATATATAATTAAAATTTCTTTATTTGCTTTGAATAAGGTTTTTAACATTGGTCTAATGATTAAATATTTTCAACCGTTTATTCTATCCATAAGGCATGCAAATATGTCATTGATATATTGAAGTTTAAATTTAAAATTATTCTCAGTCAAAAAATTAAAAAAAGTCAGTGCAAAAATCAATTAACGATAGTAATTACTTCCCATCAGGTAGATCTGATTTATCTTTACGTTCAACTAAAGAAACATATTTCCTATAAAAACTATTCTTTAAAGCGCAGTCGAGTAAAAAGAAAGAAAAATGTCAGAGTCCGTACAATACTATGTATACGAATTCCCTTAAAGTCAAAGTTTTACCGAACAAATGATACGGGGATTGTCACCTGCGCTTCGAAAGTGCATTTCTTTTCGAAGTGCAACTACACGTAATTCCTTGGGGGATGTTATTCCACTGTAACTTGGAATTTGTTGCTGCGGTTTTAGAATCCACCTCAAAATAGTGAAGTGAGGGATTTTGGGGTTACGCTTGCATAGTGATTCCAAAAAAAATATCATAGTGATCGGAATAAAGCGATGATAGCATAGAGGTATAAGGTGAATAGTAGGATCCAACCACTACATAGTGTAAAACAAAGTTGCTTCTCGATGGCTGACATTACAGATTTTAATGCAGTTTTTTTAATAGAGTGATTCAAGAGAAAGGTTTTCACGTAAATAAAAAAAAGGATATAAATAAGAAAAAGACAAACCCGCTGAGTTTCTTGCCGGATCTTCTCAGTTGAGGTCGTATTCCGATCCGGTGGTAGTGTAAGAAAAAAATGTAACTGACAATTTGTAAGTGGCCCCGTAGGCCTATACAAAAACAAAATAAAGACGTATAATACACGTATAATGTCCACCAATACGCACTTGGCCAGCGCGGTGGACTATGGCCTAAATTCTCTCATTCTATGAAAGGAGACCCGTTACCAGCAGAGAGACAATAATGGCTTGACGAGACATAAAGAATATAGTAGAGAAATACTGATAATTTTAGATTTTTGTGTTTTAGGTGGAATGATGTTCGCCGGGTCAACAAGTACTTTATAAAAGTACCGTTTAACTGTTAATGTATTATGTGTAATATTTTAAACATGATACAATTCATAGTTCGATTCAGGACGCATCATTGTAACACACTTCTTCGCCTTATAAAAAAACCATCACCTGCTAATAGTACTCGTACAACGAGATATAAAAATCAGATAAGTCCCTAGTCATTCCAATTTATTCCACAGAGACGCCTCTTCTAGTATAGGAGCTAGCAACGTTTTCGAGAAAGAATTTTAGGTCAGCTGATTTTGTGACATGTTGTCCTTCTTGCACTTTCGGTTAAAGTCTGGGCTATCTGGCTGGCGGTAGCGGTTGCGTTCATTACTGCGCATCCTACCTGTCCAGGTAATAATCCTGGATTTTAAAAACATTTTAGAAGGCGTAATTTTTATTTGTTTGTTTTTAAATAAGTCTACCTGACATACTTTTTTTATTGTCAGACATTTTTGACAATGCTAACGATGTGCCATACGCGATTTTTTTAATTTTTTTTATAAAAATTTAAAGTATTTTATAAGGTCTGTAATTTTAATATTATGTTATTTAATGATAAGAAAAACTTAAAATAAATTTGCCAGACATTAATTCGATTGTCAAGTCTTGAATTAAAATGAAAAAGTCATGAAAAGTATTGCAGTATAATGCTAGTAGTCCGAGAGAGACAGCTGAAGGTGCGAGAGAGATAGACAACGACAGTGGCGCGACAGGCAAGTTTTCAAGATGGCGTCAGTCTAATGTCACATGTTTGTTTTTGTTTTGATTTTAATGTTTATTTTTTAATTTGGTTACAATGGCCATTGATAAAATAAAATGTGTTTTTTGTAAAGGACATAACGATAAAATAATACTTTTCGTGGCAGCGGTCTAGAATCGTGCCACCTTAAGGGGGCATGAGGGGGGATGGAGGGGGTAGGGAGGGGTTAGTACTACCCCCTCCCGCAAACCCCGCTTGCCGGAGACGAGTAGTTTTTTTTTATCGAATTTCGAAATTCATAACCTCAATAGTGCAAAATTTAAAAAAAGTGTTATTAGTGTTCATTTACTGTATATTTTTATTTATACGTTTTATCTAACCTAGGACATGTTTGTTCAATAGTTGGAAACATCATTTTTCCTTTAATTTTAGGGGACATTGCCTAAAAAGTCGACGGAACCCCGCTTCGCGGGGTTTAGTGTGTTTATTAAAAAAGTCTAACCTAACCTAACCTACCCTAAATTAATTTTTGAGCTATAATTCTTTCTCTTATCGGGGGGCTTCGCCCCCCGAGCCCCCCTCCTGCTCTTTTGCATCTTTTTATCTAGAATAGGGTGACAGGAACAGTTTGCACCCCATATGACCACGTCGACAACCCTTCTGTTCTTCTGCTAAGATATTGTGATGTTCGATATGTGTATTAATTTTCGCTGTAATAGCTGATGTAAGAATCTTATATATAGTGGGCAGACATGTAATCGGTCTGTATTGTGATGGTTGTGTAGAGTTGTTAGTTTTTGGAAGCATGTATGTTATTCCTATTGTGATGAAGTTGGGTATATTTTGTTTGCCTAAAATGATTTCTGTTAAAGCTATTGCTAAAGGTTGATGTAATGATGTTAATTTTTTAAACCAGTAATTATGAATTTTGTCGATCCCAGGAGTCGAGCTGTTAAGTTAGTTATGTCGAGCTCTGTTATCTCTTTGAACTCCACTTCGTCTATTACCTGCCATTTATTTTGTTCTTCTGTTATCCAATCTGCTTTATCATTATGTTTTATATTTTCCTCCCAGATATTGGCCCAGTATGTTTCAAGTTCTTCTTTTGTAGGTATTTCAGTATAGTTATTATTTTTTGTTGTGGTAGTGAAATTCAGTTTTGGTTTGCAAATGTTTCTGTAGAATAGTCTTTCATTAGAAGTGAATTGAGTGTTATCTTTTTTACGTTGTAGTGTTCTTTTGTATCTTTTAAGTCTATGTGTTTTTAGTGCCAACTTCTGTTTTAGTGTGTCCAGAAATTCTTCCGGTTTTCTATTATTACTTTCGTGTTTAGTGTGTCTAGAAATTCTACTAAATATGTCGTGTACTTTTTTAACTAATCTATCAGATCTATTGTTGTTTACGTATTGAGTTACTCTACCAATAACCACTCTAAGATTTTCTATGTCTCTTTCTAGTCTAATTTGCCACGATGGTTTGTTATAGTTTTTTGGTTCTTTATGTGTTGTATTGTGTGTGATTTTGTAATTAAGTTCTTCTGCTATCACTAAAGCTGTGTAGTATATGAGAGTGTGAATATCATTTAGTTGTGTTTCTTTCGATATGAGTCGGTGTAGGATGTGTTGATTAAATAGTTGAACTAAATCGTTAAGGTGTTTTGTATATTTAATTTTTGGCAGCTTCGGTCTCGCTGTTGCATCCATTCCGGAGTATTGTGTTACTGCTATTTGTAGTTTATCATACATGCCTTGAAAACTGGTGTCATTGGGTGGCACGACATCTGCAATTGTATCCGATTCGTTTTTTAAGAGTAATGTAATGAATTCAGTTTGTGTAAATGAATGTGAGATTGATGTGAATGTTTGAGTATTGGATTGTGATAAGTTGTGAGATTCATATAAATTGTTTTGTACATGTGTGTGAGATTCTGGCGGGTTATGATTCACTTCTATATGAACTTGATTATATTCGATATTATCGTCGCTTACAGTTTTTTCGTCTTCTAAACACTTCTTCCTTCAGTTTATTTAATATTTCTTGTGTTAAATACCTATTCTTAATTATCATTCTTCTTTGGTCTGAAACTCTTTGCTCTGAAACTTTGATATCTGGATATTGTCTTGAAAAAAGTTCATGCAACGTTTTCCTATATGTTGTCATAGCTAGAGCTTCGTTAGTCGCTGGTAAGTATTAAGACTAATTGTCTGGTGCCAGCGTCCGCCCCTCACGTGAAGTTGAAGAAGAAGAAGAAGTGAAGTGTGAAGAAGACGTGAAGTTAGATTTTGAGGGGCTTATTATTATTATTATTATTTATATAGACAGTGACAAGTAATTTACTTTTGTAATTGTTCTCTGTATCATTCTCGACTAATTTTGCAACTGTCTCTCTCGGACTACTAGCATTATACTGCAATACTTTTCATGACTTTTTCATTTTAATTCAAGACTTGACAATCGAATTAATGTCTGGCAAATTTATTTTAAGTTTTTCTTATCATTAAATAACATAATATTAAAATTACAGACATTATAAAATACTTTGAATTTTTTATAAAAAAAAATAAAAAAATCGCGTATGGCACATCGTTAGCATTGTCAAAAATGTCTGGCAATAAAAAAAGTATGTCAGGTAGACTTATTTAAAAACAAAAAAATAAAAATTACGCCTTCTAAAATGTTTTTAAAATCCAGGATTATTACCTGGACAGGTAGGATGCGCAGTAATGAACGCAACCGCTACCGCCAGCCAGATAGCCCAAACTCTAACCAAAAGTGCAAGAAGGACGACATATCACAAAATCAGCTGACCTAAAATTCTTACTTTTAAAACGTTGCTAGCTCCCGTACCATTCAAATAAACTCATGTGGGACACTAATATTATCTGGAGATGGTTACTTAGTCCGTGGACATCAATGACCACTAGACCACTTACCATCAGATAAACATGCTCGGTTTCTACTCATATTAAAAAAATACTGTTTCCAAATTTAAACGATAATTCAACTAATTAAACAATAATACTAAGTTCAAAAGAACTATTTAAGGTGATGTTTCAAGTTTTCTTTGTGTAGAAGTTTTTAATGAGTTAAATGTAAAGTCTATGCAAGTTAAATAGGAAAATGTCTGGAAAACTTTATGAAATTGCAATGCAGATTTAAAATTTAACGCCCTCATTTATTACAGAATTATACGTAATGATAGTCAGAATGTTGACTTCATTTTTATATAGATAAAGAAAAAGATGTACTAAAAGTAATATGCAATTGTATTTTAAGGTGGTAGAACCAGTGTAGTTTGACCGGGTACCACCGCCACACCTATTTCTAACGTGAAGCATTCATTGCATTTCGAGAGAAAGGTGTGGTTGCTGGCACACTTTTATATGAGGCGACCATCCTAGTCCTCAGGAGTAGCAACGCATCTGTGATTGACTTCAGATAGAAGTTATGTTCTATATGAAGTTGCTTACAGATGTCCATGGGCAGTAGTGACCACTTATCATCAGGTGGACTGCATGCTCGTTTGGTACTTCATTATTATAAAAAAAAGTTATTTACATTACTATTATAGGAAAACTAGATATATGCACAAATTGCAACTTTGAACCGTTTTAAGGAATAACTATATCTAAAACAAAAACAAAATAAACAATTTATTTAAATATCAAATAAAGATACAATATAAGGATAAACTTTGAAACTCTTTCTAACCATTCAGCCCAAAATATCATATAAAGCAATTGAATACTCTTAAATTAGATCAATATAGCAATCTACTCTACCCAGACATAAAACGATCAAACCCCTAACAAACGAGGTGCCAAACAAAAGCTTAAAAGCTCGCAAAACTTATAATTGTTGTCATCGCAACTTAGATTGGCTCCTGCAAAACATCTTCGATAACTTAGTAACTCGGAAATGCTAATACAAAACTTGAACTCACTTCTAGACACTTGTTTAACTTTGTAAGTAATATGACTTTACATATATGTATTAATGTAAATTAAGTTGTCTCTAGAGTTCCAGTTCTCTATATTTTTGGATAATATTTTATCTATATAGTCTATCAACATACTCCGAATCGGACATACTCCGAAATTTGTTTGTTTTTCTTAGGTTCCCTACATACATATATACATATATTTTTATACAATTGAAGTAACAAACGAACAAGGAGGCCACCTGATGTTAAGTGGTCACTGGCCAATTAACATCTGTAATATAAAGTAAACAATGCTAAAGCTTAAATATCGGCAGTGAAGAATAAAACGTATATTGTGAGTATCGGTTGCATAATAAAAATTATCAATAATCTATGTATATATATAAAATTCTCGTGTCACAATGTTCGTTCCCGTACTTCTCCGAAACCGACGAAACCGGCTTGACCGATTCTAATAATTTTGTGAGCATATTGAGGTCTGAGAATCGGCCAACATCTATTTCTCATACCCCTTAGTGATAAGGGTTGTCCACACTTAACATTTTTTTTTTAATTTTTATATGGCAAAACAACGTTTGGCGAGTCAGCTAGTAATAATATAATACCGTTATAATACTATTCTTAAGTCCACCAATTCGCACTTGGCCAGCGCGGTGGACTATGGCCTAAGCTCTCTCATTCCGAGAGAAGACCCGTGCCCAGCAGTGGGACAGTAATAGGTTGACGACGACTATTCTTAAACCATATATCACTTGTAACACCATATCAATAAGTAACGATTTCAAAAAAATGGCTAAAACTTCTTTTGACGATCACACAAGTTTGATGTTGTTATATAAGAACTAATTTTCATTTTACTTTTAACTTGTTTTGGGTGTTAAAATTTACTTCATCAATTTATGTAATTAATAAACGTATGATGAATAAACACAGTAAAGCCAGGAAAACAACAATTATTTCTTCAATATTATTCATAACAAGAACTCAGTCACCGTCTGTCGTTTGTCTCTGACGAGAAGGATTTTCTTGGACTGAATCAAGAAGACTTTGTTAAATTTTCCTTTTTTCATAATGAAATCAACGACTGGGACTTGTTAGTTACATAACTAAACATTATTTTAAATAGGGCAATGAATTAGCTATTATGTACTGTAAAGTACTGGTAATCGTGTGTATTTATGTAATTGAAATAGCAATGGAGTATATAGTCGATCTAATCATAAGTAGACACCGTTGCCTTTGAAGACATATGGATGATATGCCTGCGGGGAAATACCACCACCACACCTATTTTTAGCCTGAAGCATTTCTTGCGTTTCGATGGAAGGGTGAGGTTGCTGGCACACTTTTATATGAGGCGTCCATCATAGTCCTCGTGAGTACCAACGCATCTTTGAATGACTTCAGTTAGAACCCATGTTCAGTATTAAGTTGATTACAGACACTTACCATCTTACAGCGGTCACTTACCATCAGGTGGACTGCATGCTCGTTTGCTACTTCAGTCAGATAAAAAAATATCTGCAGCAACACATAGAATAGGTGCACAGATATATAGATTAAGTTATCCGGATACCATACAGATGTTCTTATGCATTCAAAGTCTCAAAATCGATCCATCTGTTCATCCTAGTCCTCGGGAGTAGTAGCGCGATTGACGTCTGATAAAACCTATGGTCTATATGGAGTTGATTAAAGATATCCATGGGCGGCAGTGACTACTTCGCATCAGGCGGACTGGATGACTCTCTCATTCTGAGAGAAGACCCGTGCCCATCAGTGAGACAATAATGGGTTGACGACGGGCTGGATGCTCGTTGCTACTTCAATTAAAAAAACGTGAAACCACGGTCTTTTGGGAGAGCTAATGAAATTACTATATAGCTAATAACGCTTTACGAAATGAATGTGGGATGCAGTAATGAAACTCCGAAACATAAGCAACTTTCGCAATGAATACCGCGTTGTTCATTTTATTTTGACAAAGATTAATGTTGCAGAGCGGCTATGTAATTTTCGCGTAAAATTGTTCGTTTTAAAATACGCGAAATTGCAAAGAAGCTTAAAATATTTCGAATACTTACAATTCTTTTGCATGTTATTTCTATTTCATTAAAAATCCGTTCACATTCAGAAAATTACGTTAAAAATCCCTCTTTCTATAGCTTTTTACGTTTATATTTATCAAACTTAGCTTAAATAGAAAATTCAAGCATTGTGGTATTAAGAATTTTCTACACCTTAACACGAATTTTAATTTGTACAAAACTAGCAAAGAATATCAGATAATATAATAATGATATTATCATATTCCCATTACATAAATATTTTATTTAAACACTTATAAAATTAACTAATCCGCTTACCTAAATACAGAGATATTACTGATAAAAGGAATATTGCATATTTAGTGAAAAGTTCTCCATAAAATAACTAGAAAAGCTCTTGACAAATTCATATTTACAACAAATACTGATTACTTTTTAATTTAACCTTACCTACGAGATATAGATACATTTATATATTTTATAAATGTATCTATATCTCGTAGCAGTAGAGCAGTGATAGCCTAATGGTGGAAACTTGCTCTCTCGATAGGGACGTTACAGGTTCGAAACCAGGCACGCAACACTGATTTTTCTAAAATTAGTGCGTATCATAAATTGTTATACACTGCTTTTTCGGTGAAGGAAAACATCGTAAGTGATCACTGCCGCCTATGAATACCTAAACCCCCCCCCCCCCCGGTGGCCGTCCTCGGCACTGAAAAGGAGGACTCCGGGATCTCGAAACGACTTCAACCGGAATCCTCCGAGCGCGTTGCCCCATGGGGCTCCTCCCAGATGTGTGGCTGGGCCCACCGCTCCGTCTAGTCTTTACGACGGTATGCGACCACACATACCGCCGTCCTTCCCGGGATTGCCTGACCGAACGGTTCGAGCTCCCACTCTAGCCGTCTGCAACTCCGGAAGCCCCTTTTAGTCGCCTCTTACGACAGGCAGGGGATGCCGTAGCCCTATTCTGATCCAGGAACTACAGGGCGTCGCCTATGAATACCTGGATATAACTCCATACAGAACGAGGCTTCTATATGAAGTTAATCACAGTTGCGTTACTACACCCGAGATCTAAAATAATCGCCATATATGAAAGTGATCTGGCAATTACACGTTTTCACCGAAACGCAAGATTTACGCTACAATTAGGTATAACGCCGGACAATCTACGTCGATTTGACGAAAAATTATTTACAAAAAACATTGTATTAACATCCACTCTTATAGCTGTTAACAAAAACCATTAACGAACTGTCCCGTCTACATCATGTAATCTATGGCCGCTCGCCAAACTATCACCGGTTCGTTACGAGAAGATTAATATTTCGTCGCAGTAAATACATTATGCGACGCGGTGGTCACTACCGAAGTTGTGCTAAATTGTCGAAGTTGACAGCCCTGGGGAGCGAAGTATTAGGGTTGCCATACTTAGCTGGACGAATGCATAAAGCTTGAAGTTTAGTGCATTTAATGAAAAGAGCAGTGACCTTGTCTCATTATTTGTAAAATATTGAGACAATTACTTAGTGTAAATTAACACACCTTTGAGAACGTTGAGCACTCATACAAGTTTCTTCATGTTTTTCGTCATCGGTGATATATGAAGTCGAAATACTACTAGTTGTACTATGTAATTCAATTTGATGTCAATTACAGCGAGGTAATTACATATTAATATACGATCATAGAGCCTCGGGCTCATGTAAATTATAACTGATCTATTAGATTCAGACACATTGACATCGAATTCGATGGGTGACCGTAGGTGTCTTTTCAAGCATGATCCCGTTTTCTAGGACGTCGGTCCCGATTATCATCGTTGGATAACAGCAGATAATCTCATCCTTCAGCCTTTTATCGTAAACCCTTACATTAGGGCCATTGGAGGTCTGAAAACAAATTTCATACCTAGTTTTTTTTTTTAGTTTTTTTTTATAATATTGAAGTAGCCGTTTGCTATGCATGCAGTCCACCTGATGTTAAGTGGTCACTGCCGCCGATGGACATTTGTAAGCAATTTCATCAGAACATGGGGTTCTATCTGCAGTCAATCACATGGTCGCCTCATAAAAAGTGTGCCGGCAACCACACCCTTCCACCGAAACGCAACAACTGATTCACGCTAGAAATAGATGTGGCGGTGGTACTTCCCCGCGCAAACTAAACTGGTTCTACCACCTCAAAAATCTATTTTAAATTTGTAAAAGCACACATTTTGATTACTGAGGTACTATTTAAATATCAGATTTTGACCGGAAATCCCACACTATTAAACTGTAATATTGTTAATGCTACTTGCACCGACAATAGTTCATTGAAATACAATTTTCCGAAGCCTATTAAATAATATTTTATATCTGCGGTAATCTCCCACTCTTTATTAACGGCACAAATCAATGGAAACCAATAAAACTAATTGAAAACAGACACGATTAAATTCTGTTCGCAGTCGACTGGATTCGTATTAATTTATTAAAACACACGTAACATAATTACAAAGGCGATGTTTAATTAAATCAAACAGCAAGTATTTCAATAAAGTCGACACCGGTTGACAGCCCTAATTATTTGGGGAGAAATAGGGTTGTACATGTGGTGATGTGGACTCGAATTTTATGCAACATAAAAAAGCAATATAACTTTAACTGCATACTGGTTAACTTAATTACATTTTTTCATGTAACAAAATTTTTCATGCAAAAAATTGAACCGTTTGCGTTAGTAATCGGTTCATATGCAATTTAGGATAACATTAATTCTAATAAGAAAGTGTTAGTATTTCAATCATTTGCCTTTTTATGATAATTGTTCAGAAAAATGAAAGGTATAAGAAAAAATATATAGCATCTTTGACTTCTAGAGGAATGTGTATGGTAATGTAATGTCCCTATTATTGGTCATTGATTAACAAGTTTCTTCAGTATAACTACAGTTAATTTATCATCTAAATCGTATACTAATTTAGCCGTACAAAATGATATAAACTTGTAACGAATTAAACAAAAAAATGTGCATTATGTAAAAAGCAATTGTAAAATTGCATTAATTTATTTTTAGGTGTAATACAGAAAATGAGACGCGTTTATTACGATGAAAGACGATACAAGCTTTGACTACACGACATATTAGCGCTATAAAAGCGATTATGCGATTAATTTGCAGGCAAATCGCTCCTCAAAACGGATTTGTTATTATTAGAAATTTTACGTTAATTACGTTTCAGCTTTAGAGCTTTTTGTATTCATATGCAATTAGACATTGACGTGAATCTGTCAGGCTTTCGCTCTTTTGCAGCGCATTGTTATTAATTAGGGCTGTCAATTTACAGAACTTAACTAGAATTAGCTTATATTATTTTGGGAACGGACTCGGTACATTTTGTTTTGCTTGAAACATAATATTTTACAGTAACAAACCATATTTACAATCCTATTAATGTTATGTATGTGAAAGTTTGAGAGGATGAATGCCTTTTACAAGCTTTCACGGTAAGCTAAGCTGTTAGACATCTGTTAAACAGTATACGTAAAGAAAAAAGTACATAATGTACATGTGTACAAAAATGATTGTATAGTATAAAACAAAGTCGCTTCGTGCTGTCTGTCAATATGTATAAGTAGATCTTTAACCCTAAGCTACGGATTTTAATGCAGTTTTTTTTTAATAGATAGAGTGATTCAAAAGGAAGGTTTGTATGTATAGTATTATACATACAATCTTCCTATTATATTATGGATGTATATGCATAATATGGTGGAGGAACACTGAAAATTTTAGATATTTCACTTTTAGGCGGTACGAAATTCGCCGGGTCAGCTAGTATGCGTATATTTATTAATGTTAATAATATTGCAATGTTTGAATCAATAACAATAAATACGTAATCTCTTCTCCTCACTAGAAAGACATCTGCCGAAATGTTAAATTAAGTTATCTGGTAGGTTTTTATAATTTTCTCGGTTCCGTCCATGTACGTTTTGGTACAGACCATCCCTTATAAACCTCACCCACGTTCTAAGTTTTGACAGACCGCCGGATATGAAAACCAATGGTCGGAAGGCTAAGCTGTGCTTCGTTATAATTATAATATTGTTGAAAATATTATTTGTTTGACACTTTCATAGCAGACGGAGCATTACATTAGAGCATATATATGATTTTAGCCTAGTATTATCGCGGAATTGATACATTTTAATACTTAACGCACTCACGATATGCGGTTTCTGAATTCTTATAGAATTCTTTTTGCCGATATTTCGACCCAGTTGCGTGGATCACTAGGGCCTGTCAATGGGTACTCCTCGCCACCGCAGTTTCACCTTAAACATCCATGTTACTGGATCGAAGTATCAGGAAAATAATCAAAATTTGATTAGTACTCGACCATGCACCAAGTAAATGGATAGAATAATTTACAAAAAATCAAAAAATCGCTCATCGTGATGTTACGTATTAAAATGAAAAAAAAATAAGTCGACGTGGGCGACAAGAAATTCAGTATGACTATACGATCATGAGATGTAACTTCAAACACAATGGGTGGTCTGAAATAAACGTAGTTGCGAAATTTAAATCCTAATGGTTCTCGGTACAGATTGAGTTGCGAAGTGCAGTGTTCGAAGAAATGGTAACTTGAAATGTATTAATTGCTCAGCGTTTTTAATTACTTCAAGTTTATGGTCGTTATAATTGGCGCTTGAGCACTTAAAGCAGTGATAGCTTTCTTGTTGAAACTCTCAATCGATGGTCCAGGGTTCGACTCCAAGCGCGTATCACTGAATTTCTAAAAATGATGTGCGTATTAAAATAAAGCATCACCCGTCGCAACGTTCGAAATTCGATCGTAATTTAAATTAAACTTCATATTGTCCAAAGTAGCAAAAATATATCTCAAAATCTAATAAATTGTAATAATTTTCAACTTGTTTTAAACGCACCCGCTAAAGGTTTAATTAGCTAATCTGCATTTAAAAGCAATAGCGGGTATTTAAAAAAAAACCATCTGACATTTTTGACGCTATGTGTTTCCTTAGTAAGACATTGAATGTTCTATTTCGTTTATTATGTACGTGTTAATGTCCAATGCAAGGTAGTGAATGTAATGTGTTGATTTTATGTATGTTTTATGCATTATTAGAAGAAAATATTTGTACTCCGTAATTCTACATCGATTATAATCATGCGTAATTTCATACTCCTCTATCTGCGACAAGTATCTTAAAAAGGGATCACAAGTTTTTGCTTCACGTATTAATATATAGATTTATCTCTGATTTATGGCGAAGGAAAATATCGTAAGAATCTACACAACTGAGAGTTCTCTAAAAGCAAGTGCTCAAAGATGTGAGTCGTCGACACATTAGCACTTAACAGGCGCTGGGATCTGTGGCCACCCTTACTTTAAGAGGAGACTTCCCAACAGTGGGACAATTGATGACATGAATGATTTACAAGGTGGAAGAACAGGTAAGGTTAGACGTAACTTTTAAGGTGAAACGTTTTTTGCTTTTTGTTTGAAAGGTCTATGTCTATAGTATTTGACCTGAGAGTAGCAACGCAATTTTCTAATTTCAGACTTGTTATACATTTTACTTACAGATAATCATAGGCAGTAAACAGGGCGGCCTTTAATAAAAATAAAACAATAATATTTTATGAAAGAATTTTGCATTTTTAGTGATTTTAAATTCACGTAATTTGAAAGCCTTTTGCACTTACCAGTGTAATTTTAAAAGTATACAACAAAATAACTGGTTCTATAAATTCGTGGGTTAAACAAACGCGTTACCGCAGCGGAGGCGTAAGGATTATTGTACTAAAATGTTATTTTAATCGAGTTATTACCCACTGAGCATGATATTAAATTATAATTAGATTTGTTCAAGGGTATGTGTTATAAGCTTTTCCTTTGCGTATTAACCCCCTAATGTTAGAATAGCCTAGTGATATGATACCGGTCTTTTGTGATGAGTCTGGAGTTCGAGTCCCGGGCACGATTGAAATTTTACTAATAAATTTCGATTTTTTTCATTTTATAGAAGTTACAAATGCATGCAGTCCTTGAACTTTTAATGTGATTGTAATTTTGTAATGGTAAGTACTACTTTCCGTGGACATTTGTGACAATTTAAAATAGAACAGATGTTCTGTCTGAAGTCAAGCACTAATGGGTTGCTACCACATTCACCAAAAACACAAGAACTGCTTCACACTAGAAATAGGGGTAGTTTCGGTACCTTCCTGGAATACACTGGTTCTACCACCTGTTACATTAGAAAACAGTCTTATCACGTGTCTTACAAAAGTTTTTTTATTATTTTGAGATGAATTATACCTAATTGTTAGGTTAAATTTGCTATAAATATTTGCACGAAACATAATTTTTAAACATGAATTTTAATAATTTAAAAACCCCTATCTAAACAAATCAACAGGTAATAGAGTACATTTGGCAAAGGGAGATCTCCCGCCAGGCTAGGTGATCATGCCTGGGGAGCGGCCGTGCTCCGACAGTCGTTGTTCGGAACTTGTTTAGATGCGGGGTATTGAAAATGCTTCGATAGCGTGTTTCAGAATACTAGTAGCGCCATCTCTTGATGAGTAGCGTGAAGTCGCCACATACAGAACACATAAAATATGATAGATGAGTGCGTTTTGGGCAGTATTCTCTTTTCAGGAGCAGTAACAGACCGACCATCATCCATATATCTGGCAGAAAAACCAACATATCATTGTAACATCGTTGATTTATGGTGCCCGCTTCGTAGGCAGTGCCTGTGTTGTCAGATCTCTGGTTTATATTACTACTATCAGAAATATAAATATGTCTGCCAAATTCACTTCGTCAGCGCGGTAGACCATGGCCTGAAACCCGAAGAGATCCATGCCCAGCAGTGGGATAGACGATACAAATATATAAAAAAAGGTAGAACGAGTAACGACACACATGTTTCGAGCGCAGTTCATATGTTTAGTTAGGAAGGTTGTCGATGCTGGCTGACTTAAATTTGGGGTGAATATATTAGCTCTTATATTTTTTTATTTGACTGAAGTAGCAAACGAGCATACAGTCCACCTGATGGTGAGTGGTCTGTGTGGCCATCAAATCTGTAAGCAACTTCATATAGAACAGGTGTACTATCGGACGTCAATCATAGATTCGTTGTCGATCTTGAGGAATAAAAACACACCCTGCAACTATACTCTTCCATAACCATACTCTTCCAAACGTAAGAAATGCTTCACTCTAGAAATAGGTGTGGCTACTTCCATTTCATGAAAAAAATGTACATAAGTACAAAACAGTAATGTACACAAATATTACGTAACAATACAGGTACTCGTATATTTCGTACAGTCACACACAAAACGCAATGGAGCGTAGCGAGCACGGAAGGAGCAAACATACATTAGCGATAGGAGTGATGCATGGCTGTGTTCTCACTGAGCTCATCTTTTACTGATAACGAGCTTTGTTTGGGGCGAAGAAAAGATAAAAGGTATAAATAGATAAAGATAATATTACTTATTGTTATTCTTTAAGCGCTTTCTGAACTTGTAGATTCACAGTATAAGAATCTGATGTTTTGCATGAATGCTATGTTATTGAAGGTGGTAGATCTTTTTGCGGTTCGGCTCCTGAAACACCACCGCCACACCTATTTCTACCCGATAAAGGGGGTAGCATCTGTGTCTAACCGCAGGTGTGACTGATATTATCTGGGGTCAATAACAGTTGTCCACGCATAGCAGTGACCACCAACCAGGTGGACTGCATGCATGTTATTACATCATTAAAAAAAAAAGAAGTGCCACTGCTGGGTATGAATTTGTGGAAAAGAGTTAGTAAACAAACAGCTGTTAAATAGCCGAAAAGCTTCCAATAAGGTTAACAACCGCTAAAAAATAATAAATAACTAATACCGTTAAACTTCGTACTATGTGTACAATAACTTATAAATAAGATAAACCAATAAATCATAATCTACTTTGGTTATATAGATATATCGTCTGCTATAAAGCATGAAAACATCTAACCACTGGCGGTCGCCCATCCAATTTCTAACCGCCCGTCGTTACTTAAAGCTGTAGATCGGCCACGATCTACATAAGCCGCAGGGGTATGCGCCTCGCATAATCCTTTGCATACCAGACGTCAAATAAGACGCAATCAAGTTGTAAGCCGATTTTAGATTTCGCAATTATTCGAAAGCTGACTTCAAATTGAAATAAAACTATTGGATTTGGCGGAAGCTGAGCTGTATTGAAGTTTACTGGGGTATTAAATGTCGAATTTTGTGTTAGCAGTGTCTTAACTTAAGGTAAACTTTGAATATCTATTCATACACCCTTACAAGTCTGTTGTCCTATAGGCCCGTTCGTAGAAATGGACGTTTTCAAAAATTATTACGCTGGACGTGGGTTCAGATAATAACTTCAATAATTTAGGTTTTTTCGCAACTTCATCAGCTTTGGTCACCTCTACCACGATATCAGGTATCCTATGTGTCAAATTTCAGCGAATACCGATCGATAGTTTTTGTGTGATAGAGTAACAAACACACATACATCCTAACCGACATTCGCATTTACAATATGAATAAGGTACGATTATATCAAATGATTAATCCCTTTCCCCTTATTATTTTATATAAAAACCGTAGCGATAAAATACATGCTTATTATTTCAAAATTAAAAGTTAAATCTCGCTAAATGTGTACATTTTAATATACACTTTTGTTCTCGGCTGTACCAACCATATGAATCATAAGTAACAGCATTTTGGCGAATGTGCACTGAGGTTTATGAAAGAAAAAATAAAAAATGGCGGCAGTGCCCCGCCATTTTGTTCCTCTCGGTAAAGAATGGTACTGAAATTTTAGTTGAAAAACGTGTAAATTAAACCAGGTAAAGCTTTTCATGTCTGTTTTCGACGAGTCTTTTTACTAAATTTATAGTTAATTTTTGTCTGCTACTGTTTGCGATATAGTTCCACTTATTTCTCCTTCTGGTAATATTGTTAAGATTTATTTGGTTGATTTATCGCGAATAGTTTATGAATACCTTTAAGGAAGTATTCCCGGAATATTGATATATAAGTTAACTTTTCCCTTTTTTGTTAAGAACGTTACGTAATTACGTTACGAAATGTTAAGTATCTTAACTCATCTTTTGAATCCGAACACAACAGCACTTTACAGTGCTGTCATAAGGCAGAAATACATGTGGTAGAGGTTACACCAGAGAGATGATTCCATTTACATATTTGCCAACTATTACATAATTATACGAAACTAATGTTTATTAAAACAATACACACCTATTTCTAGCGTGAAGCATTTCTTGCGATTCAATAGAAGGGTGTGGTTACAGGCAGACTTTCACATGAAGTGACCATCATAATCCTCGGGAGTAGCAACGCATCTGTGATTGACTTTAGATGGAACCCATGTTCTGTATGTAGTTGATTACAGATGTTCATGGGCGGCAGTGGCCAGTTCTCATCAGGTGGACTGCATGCACGTTTGCTACTTCAGTCAGATATAAAAAAATACGTGTGGTTAGCAGCTTCTAATATCCACCTCGCTTAACTTCTTTAATAAAAAGTAATATTTTTAGAATAGGCGTTGGTATCATGGAGTAAACCTTATTCACTCTTTTAAAGAATCATCGTAATAATATGAACAGAGTATACGTAATTAATACGAATTTATATCTCTCAAAAGCGCAGAGATAATTAAAATCAAAATCTATAAACAGACCTCCACCACAATCATTCGTGGCGCACGCACTCAAAGGTAATTAATTTGATTTGACAAACAAAGCTATTCGAAGCCCACGATTGAAGGCATATTGGCGCAAATATTCGGTACATATTTGCGCGAGTATGCGCGATGGTATGACCTGGTCAGGTATTTACAACAGTTTGTACGCATTCCTAGCGCACTAATGTGGCGTTTGGAAATGTTGGATTATCAATTGGACAATAATAAATATCGATAATTTATATCAGTGGTGACAACTTAATATGTCAATTGGGACATATGTCATGCGGACACTCTGTCAGGTGATAAGGTCACATACGGGTCACACATGCAGAGGGTTCTGGGTTGGGTTCTCGACCACACACACAACTTAATGATTTTCCATATAAAACTAAAATTATAACGTTTTCTTAAGTTGTTTTAATTTTACAAGCTAAATTGTATGCGACACAGTAGCCTATGTGTAAACCTAGGTTATAAATTATCTGTATCAAATTTCGGCGAAATCCGATAAGTACTTTTTGTGTAATAATATTTATTATTGATAAAATAAAGTTATAAACTATTATAACAAAAGAACCATTTCAATATTGCAATTGATTTTGTATATACTTACTGTTTTAACTTAGTTAAGTTAAATTCGTAGTATTCATAGATACTGCATAATAGCTTTCTCGCGTCTATATATAAATACATACAAATACGGGTCCACTATAAATAGTATAATGTCTTTAGTACCAGAAAACAAATAGCAACACAAGGAATAATTTCTCCGATAACAATGAGAAGTTGCGGTCTAATTACGTATCGGTTTCCAATAGCATTTCTGCGAATGATTTCTTAGTTCATAAATCGGTTTAATGACCAATAAATTCCTAATAACAAAAGCTTATTAGGATTTGCAATTGCGTGCAATCTTGAACAAAAGTCTAAGATTTGGATTCAAAATTGGATATTTGTACACAGTAGTGTAATAATTAAATACAAGTTTACGGAATGATTTATTTTTGGGTTTTTATTTCACTGTGAAATGTGAAATAAGTAGGGCTTGACCGTGGGTAGCAACTGACACACCCATTTTAGGGTGAAACCGTTCATACGTTTCGGTCGAAGAGTGGATGCCGCTGGCTTAAATAAAATGCATCTTAACACTCATTGCATCTGTGATTTAGAATGGAGAGATTCCCTACTCTATATAGGTTCAGTTGCAGATACCCCAAATCGGCATCATCACTACATAGTATAAAACAAGGCGCGTCCCGCTGTCACATGTCGGCAAACATTAATTTTACCGTTTACACAAAACAAACCTGAACATAAAAAACATAAATCAATATAATAAACATATAATATAAATATAAGTACCTATATCTGTTTATACTGGAATATTTAAGTAGGTAGCATAGTCAACTACATTCGACCAACAATAGGTTAACTGCATAAACCATTCAAAAGCAGACTTTTACTTCATAAATAACTTAACGGAAAACTAATATCTAAATCAATTATACTTTGAAATCGAATAAGCATTTCGTTTATCGCAACAACCGGTTATCGATAAAGTGTTTTCGAGTCATAAAACCGGAATTAAGTCGATATTCATTCGAATCGTAAAATCTGAATTAAATCGATATGCATTCGATTAACCTCGGTCCGTTACGAAGTGATGTTAGTGGTCATATCGAGTTTATGGTGCATTTGTAAAGGTAATTTCGTTTTAATTAACTTTATTAGCTCTAATAATATACTAAAATGGCATTAAACCGCTTTTAGCAGAAAACCATTTTGATTGAATGTTTTAGTGGTCATGGTAATGATGAAAAATGTACAAATAATAATTAGGCCTTCATTTAAAAGATTGAAGATTTATTTGTTGTTAAAATACCGGAGTATCGCTGTCATAAAAAGGCGTGTATTATATAAATTAATGTTATTTATCGAATTGATAAGTTGTAACGAAAATAACTAAAACCGTTAATAAACAACGAATGTATTGCGATAAAAATAAAAATTCTGTTTCTAAACTTTTTTGTAAATGAATTTGTCGCCTATCATGCGTATTATTTTATAAACCGACTTTATTTCTACCTTAGATTTTTAGCTGAAATTGCGAAACTAGGCATTTTACTGATGAATTTTAAAATGACAGAATTAGCTCCTTTGCTAATTTTGTCATTATACAATTTGTATTGCGCGTGAAATTTTAAAAACCGTGTCAATACCATAATAACCGATCAATAGCACATCTCTACTTGGTACCTAGTCACATAGTACAATGAAACGTCAAATGACAAATGAAATTCGACGGGCGACCATAAATTGTGACGACGAATAATAAAAGATTATCTATCCAGAAATAAATATAGGGGGATGACAATGGGTTCTTTATTAAGGGAACACTCTATGATCAAAGTTTTGTTTCCCCAGTGGGGTGAAGGGTAGAGGGGATGCACCGGGGTTGCTTCTTAGTCGCCTGCTATACTATGAACGGGAATTATACTCTTTATAATAATAATCGACAAAATTATTCTGTTTGTTAAAGTCCTTGTCCCTAATTTTCGATATTATCTTCAAAGAGACACGAAGAGTTTTATTAATGTTATGTTTTAAAGAAAAACAATAGGTACCAAAGATCAATATACGATACATTAATTTATCATCGAAAACTAAAAAAATACAGTCATTCTAAGTGACTGTAATTACAGTACAGTACATTCTCAGTGATTTGGAAAATCAAATAATTTATTAAGTGACCATCAAGGTAGTCCAATGACTATGATGGATTCATGGGTTCAATAGAACAACTAATGTTAATAACCTTCGTAATTGCTGTATATTAATTGCGACATCGTTATAAATAGCATTAAAATACCGATTGCAGTAATAACAACATTAAAACCGTTATTTCCCCAACTTACAGACCTTTGTATTCTTTCCATATTAAATGGCAAACCGTTATAAATAATAAAGATTCAAAGATTTATTGAACATAGAAACAAATTTACAGTAAGAAATTGTTCGTAAATGACGGCAATAGTTCGAAAACTGTGTCGCAGTCATTTACGCCCTCCTCAGGACACAGGGAAAGTATGTTCACAAATACATGTTACAAATGCAGTCATGCTAAAACAAACAGATATGATGAATTGATAGAATCTTCACATGATTTAGCAAAAGTTACAACAATGATTGCAGCAATAACAGCATAAAACCCGTTATTTCTTAAATATTTCTTGTTACTCGTTACTCGTTTTTCGCGAGCAATGAAACAAGGTACAATGCTGGAATATTAAGAGCGAAAAAAGTGGGGCGATGAGTACAATCTGTCCCTTTACTAGTGTTGGAGCTTTGTGATCAAAATCAGGGTGCTATGTTACGTCTTAGTTATTAACAGTACGCTTTTAAGGTGATCACATGTGCTTTGAAAGGATTTTATGATTAAGGACGTTTTTAATTATCACGAAATTACATGCACTCAATTCACACTAAACTCTTTCATTCTGAGGGAAGACCCATGTCCAGTAGTGGGACGATAATGGGTTGTACCCCACATACACTCAAGAGGTAAAACCAGTGTAGTTCGACAGGTGAGATAACACTGCCACACTCGTTTCTATGGTTGGTTGTATGGTGGAAGTGGTCGCCGGCTAAAATTTACATGAGGCGACCTAGTCCTCGAGAGTAGAAACGCATCTGTGAATGACTTCAGATAGAAGGACCGTTCTGTTATAAGTTGCTTATAGATGTCCTTGGACGGCAGTGGCCACTTAGCCAACAGGTTGACTCTTTTTTACTTCAATGGGCTATTTGACAGGTTTTTAAAATCCTCATCATCCACATCGTCATCCACATACATTTGTTGTAAACAAAAAACGAAAGTTTACAAGCAAGTGACGTCATCATAAACCCGCCAAATCAGGAGCATTTTGTGTCACGTGACAAACGTTTAAAAAAATGCATTTATAATTAAGGATTTTTAAATAAATTTAATTATTATTTTCAACTTATGTTAATAAATAACCATTCTTAAACTCATAATATATACTGATAACAGTAATTGACACTTAATTTTTCGCATTTTCAAATAGCCTATTGGATAAAAAAAAAACATGTTCATTGGTAGCAGCTACTACTAATCAAAATACTGCAAATCGTTTGTTACTTTAACAACGCAGTAACTACACGCGTTACCGTATTTGAGTAACTATTCTAACGATAGAATCGCTACTGAACTATCGACATCAAACAAATTTCACACATAAATCAATCGACGAAGCGTGGCACCGGTCGACGGAACGTTTTATTTTTACAAGAGGGACGATTATCAGACGCGTGCGAATCGTTACTACCCTACGTTTATGTGTAGAGCTCTTGTGTTTTGGCGAAATGCGTTTGGTGCACACATTGATAGCCTAATGGTTGACTCAATCAAGGGTCCCAAGTTCGATATGGGAACCACTGATTTTTTTCTAAATGATCTATTCCAATAGATATTTAGAAAAAATAATTTACACTGATTTACGGCGTTGCCACCAACCATTGTGAGGTAAACTACACACCTGGATGTTTTAGAAAAGGTCTCAAAGGTATGTGAAATTCCATTTGGCTAGTGTAATGGACTATGGCCTACAACTCTTATTCTGAGAGGTCAGTGCCCAGCGTTAGAACAATTATGAGTTGACGATAATAAACCACATAAATAATTAGAAATGGATGATATATCTTCGTTTCTTCTAAACGCTTTTACTAAATCGGAGGCAAACGAACATTTCGACGGGCCCCTATAAGTAAGACAGTATGATACTAGTACAATATGAAGCTTAGAAGCTTTGTATACATACAAACAATGATTACTTACGCAAAGAAAGACGACATATGGAAAGTCAACGTACATACTTCATACATACTTCATACTGTAAATTGCTAATTTTTCATATGCGATTTTGTTCTAGGCGCCCGTCGATTTATCCTTTGGTAGAAATCAATTTGACAAGAAAAGACTTATACCTTGTTTTCACTAGGTGCTCAGATATTAGATAGATACATTGTTAAACGGAATTACGATATTGGCACCATACTACTCAATTTATATGTGTCCTGCCTCATCATAATCAAGCAATCATGTTATCAGTACAAAATGTATCGGTTCCTAGACTCAAAATTACCTATTCTATTCAATCGCGGTACAAATTCCATTTGAAATGGATCGATATCGGTAACCGATCGTATTAGATACTTATTGGCGGAATTCTATCCGGCTCGAAGGACCAAATAATTTTAGAAAATTTGTTTTATAATAATATTAGCTATACCAGTTGCAATGTTGAATTAATTTTAATTAAAACGAAATATTTCGATCTAAGATAACACCTAACAGAATTTCATGATAATTTCAATACGTAAACTTAACTTTTTGGATAGTTTTTTTGTTAAGTGTCATTATATTATTTTACTAAATAATAAGTCTTTCAAATTTAAAGCTCAACATTAGGATTCCCTGATCGTGAGGATAATACACCCAGACCCATAAAAATTAAAGTTCTTGGCCGAGGATCAAATTCGAAACTTCATATCGGCCTAAATACTCGACTGGGGGAGCCGTCAAATCAACAAGATTACTATGAGAATAGAAGGCATCATTCAATTGATTTTACGTGTACGTGTGTCTCAAATATGAAAGAGATATCAATATTAAATTTTCATTACAAGAAAATCCATACTAAGCGTCTTTATAAGCATTGCCTTATAAGATCCTAAAAAGCAACCTATAATTTAATGCTAAATGAATAACGAAAGCGTACCCATATGTGGGAAGGAGATAGTTATCTATAGACTATATGAGTTTCAAACCAGTCGGCAAAGCACTGTCATTTCGCAGAAACGTTTAGGCGCATAACAGAGGAACGACCAATCGCAGTTCAAATAAATTTACTTCAAAATTGGAGATTTAAGCGACAAAGTATGTAACTATAAGATTTAAAAATACTGTTATATTTTTTTTTTACAAATAATTTTTTTTTTACAAATAAATATTTCTTTCTTTCTTTCTTTCTTTCTTCTTAAAACATGTTGTAATATAATTTGATTTTTCAAGTGAGATTGAATTCTGTCATTAAGTACTAATATTTACAATCTGACGATACCTCAATAAGAGATTAAAAGTAAGAGGTTCAAAATGGGAAAGCTAAAAAAGTGAAAGAATAAGACAATGTACATAAAGATGGCCACAAGATATCGCACATCCGAAAATAACCTAAAATACAATGTTGAAAATGTTACGTTGCTAGTTTTTGTAGCACGGCGAATTTTTGTGCGTGAATTTCTCTGTAATGGTGGTCTAATTAAAATATTTCGAATTGAAGAAGTAAGTATTGAAGTAGTTAGACGAGTATGGACGGAAGATTCCACTTAAAATGGTACAGGACCCATAAGAAATTTCGAGTCTTGTTATTCACGTCTTAATAAAAACTAATGTAGAAAAGAAAACAGGTTGCCCACATGTTAAGTCGTCAGTACAAACCATTAACATGTGTAATTTTACAAATATTTAAGTTGCCAAGCAATCTACCTGATGGTAAGTGGCTATCTCAGGTCTGAAAGATGCGCTGACTGGTTTTTTATAAGATTGGAGTAGCAAACGAGCATGCAGTCCACCTGATAGTAAGTGGTCACGGCCGTCCATGGACTGTCAAGGTGGTAGAACCAGTGTAGTTCGACCGGGGAAGTACCACTGCCACATCTATTTCTAGCGTGAAGCATTTCTTGCGTTTCGATAGAAGGGTGTGGTTGCCGGCACACTTTCACATGAGGCGACCATCTTAGTCCTCGGGAGTAGCAACGCATCTGAGATTGACTTCAGATGAAATCGATGTTCTGTATGTATATGATTACAGATGTCCATGGGCGGCAGTGACCACTTGCCATCACGTGGACTGCATGCTCGTTTGCTACTTCATTCAGATAAAAAAAAAATCTGTAGACAGCATCCTATAGAACAGGGACAATATCTGAGGTCAATGATGCGTTGCCACTTTCAAGGACTAAGACGGTAGCCACATATACATACAATACATAGGCATGGACAATATAAGACCGCAGTCCTGACAAGCTTAAGTGAAAACGCTTAGCTAAGATAAGAAATAGATATTATTGATGTTGTCAGTTAAACCATGAAGAGATCTACGACATTTTAAATTGAATTTGTTACAGTTGTTATAAATGTGCGTTATTATTTCAAACGACGACATTTTCTAAAATGATTTGGTCCTTCGAGCCGGATCCAATTCCTTTATGTATCTAGTACGATCGGTTACCGATACCGATCGATTTCAAATGGGATTTGGACCGCGATTGAATAGAATAGGTAATTCTGCGTCTAGGAACCGATAGATTTTGTACTGATAGCATTATTACACTTGCTTTAAATCGACAATGTATGAATTTAACTTTGTTGCTACCACGCAATCTGTTGCGAACCAACTTGCGGAAATTGCCTTGTTTTGTTAGGACTATACTAGACTGAAATACGGTCTACGCACATTCTAATTTACTTGTCAAGCATGAAAAAGCATAAGCTGTTATACTTTCTAAGTTCAACTTCTTATGCTGTTTTTACGAATGGAATAAGCAGAACTCACGCCTTGTTTCTGTTCATTCAACTTCAGATTACGATCGAGTCTTACTTAAGCTTGGTCACAGATACGTTGCTACCCCTTTTTTTTCTTTGTTCTCGATGTGGAAACCTTCAATAGGTACCCGATGCCGTGGGAGCGATGCAGAGTTACGCAACCGGAATCCTCAAAACGCGTTGCTCCATCGGGCTCTTCTCTCATGGGCGACTGGGCCCACCGCTCCGTCTGGTGTTTACGACGATTGCGACTACACATACCACCATCCTTCCCGGGATCGCCTGACCGAACGGTTCGAACTCCCAGTCTAGCCGCCCGCAACCTCGGAAACCCCTTTTTAATCGCCTCTTACGACAGGCAGGGGGTGCCGTAGTCCTATTGTAATCCTGGAACTACAGGGACGAGGTTGCTACCCCTGAGGACTAAATTCTTACTTATCAGACGACGACAGCAGCGCTTAGCACTGTTGTGTTGGGACGAAATGAGTGCAGAGTGATTGATGCATGATATAAGTACAATATACATCACGAAATTGTATTAACATCGCTACTAAATTTATGTCGGTGGTCGGATAACCTAGTTAAAGGTAATACAAGCTTTTCTTTTATTCATGGGTCAATATGAGATATTCGTTGCTTCATAAGTCCAATCGAAAGTAACGCAAATAATCCGCAATTACGCTACCAAACAATACACACAAACAGAATCGGGAACACTAATAACTAAATCAAATAACTGCTATATCGCATTGCACCATCCACTTAGGCGATTAAACGGATTAATACACCGTTTGTATTGCGAGGGAATATGCTAAAAGTATTAAGCTTCTGCTAGTGCATGCGCGAATGGAATTAATTTTAGGAATTTTTACGCTAGTTCGGGAATTTTATAAAATTTTAAAATTTTTACACAATCCACAAATGACTTAGTTTAACGAATATATTGTGCGTATATTCTTATGCCTATGAGGTATAAGCGAATTAATAATATATCTCAACACGGGTTTCTCGGTCGAACTAGGGAAGGCTTGGAACCTTGTTTTACGTTGAAGATTCGGTAATATTTCAAATAGCATATAAGGTTTTTCTTTTTAATTTGAAGTACTAAACGAACATGCGGCCCACTTGATGGTAAGTAGTTACTGCTACTATATTGCATTGCACCATCCACCTAGCCGATTAAACGGATTAATAAATCGTTTGTATTGCGAGGGAATATGCTAAAAGTATTACGCTTCTGGTAGTGTATGCGCGAATGGAATTAATTTTAGGAATTTTAACGCTAGTTGGTAAATTTTGTAAATTTGTAAAATGATTAGACCATCCACTTAGAAATTTATCTGATCAATATTCTGTTTATATTTTGTTTATAATATGGAAGTAGAAAACGAACATACACACCGCCTGATGGTGTCCATAACATGTATGGAAAGTTACTCTCAGGGATTAAGATTGTCACCTCAATTAAAAGTGAACTGGAAAGGTGTGGTACCTTTCCATGGAAACGCAAAACTGCTAACTACAACAGAAATACATCATTGCTGAAAATTTCAAGTATCACGGTCAATGAGATACAGACTGATGACAAACAGGCGGACAGGCGGACATCGGACGTCCTTGTAGTTCCGGGATCAGAATAGGGCTTTGGCATCCCCTGCCTGTCGTAAGAGGCGACTAAAAAGGGCTTCCGGGGTTGCAGGCGGCTAGAGTGGGAGCTCGAACTGTTCGGTCAGGCGATCCCGTGAAGGTTGGTACGTGTAGTCGCAACGCGCTCTGAGGATTTTCGGTTGCGGTCGTTCCGAGTTCCCGGAGTCCTCTTTATAGCGCTGAGGACAGCCACCGGGGGGGTTTTAGTGCGGTAAAAATCCCACATAACCCTGCGTCGCATCCACAACGCGTCAGGTACCCTTAAAAGGTTTCGCCCTCGAGAAAAAAAATAAAAAAGTCGGTCATCGGAATCGGAGTCTCAATAATAGTGTTCTGTTTATACTCTCTGCCTACGGAACGCTAAAAACGATACATCCAATATTAGATGGCGCGGGGTGAAAGGGACGTAAAAATATTAACGCACAATATCACTCGATAGATTTAGCGATATCCCCGTCACATCATTATTATGTGAGATTTACGACGCATTGTCATATGTATAGTCTCGTATTGATAACGGAGTAATATTAAAGCATTATTATACGATAGTATAATGGTAAGGTCATTATTGTGAAATGGAGATGTTGAGTCGCTATATATAATTGGAAATTATGAGTCTAAACATTTCGTCGTAAACAAATTTCTGTTGTGATTTGGATTTCAGAAATCAGGCCATAGACTGCCATTGGAAGCGTGCGTTTACTGCATACAATTTTAAAATTTATTAACAGACTTCCCAAAGGAAAGAGGAGGCTATTCGTCGTGTATATATTTTTTTTTATGTATGTTCAGACGTTTTGGCCAGACGCCGTCGACCTACCGATACGCGTATTATACGCGTATGCGACTTCGGGACTATGTACTAAGTACTGTGTATGCTCTAAATATACATGTATTTAAATTATTTTTTACTTTTATGTGGCATGGAAGTCTGTTGTATTTTTTGTTTAATTTTTTTTTATAGAATTTATTTATATGTTCGACTCCGGAAGCCACACCTATTTCTACCTTATAACAACCGTGTTTCACCTGTTGTTTTCTGATCTCAAGGCTGTGCCAAGAAAACATTCTTATCCAAGGATGTTCCAACTTAATCTTTAGGAGCACCAACACATCTGTGGCTAACTTTTAAGACTGATCTTATCAAGGTGTGATTACAGATCCATGGGCGTCAGTGGCTACTTACCAGCATGTAATAGCCGTAACAAAATCCTCTCAGGCGTTTAGCTATGTGTTTTTGTATTTTTTTTATCTGACTGAAGTAGCAAACGAGCATGCACCTGATGGCAAGAGGTCACTGACGCCCATGGACATCTGTAATCAAATACATACAGAACATGGGTTCCATCTGAAGTCAATCACAGATGCGTTGCTACTCCCGAGGACTATGATGGTCGCCTCATGTAAAAGTGTGCCGGCGACCACACCCTTCCATCGAAACGCAAGATATGCTCACGCTAGAAATAGGTGTGGCGGTAGTACTTCCCCGGTCGAACTACACTGGTTCCACCACCTTTATACTATAGGTATCAACAATATAGGTATATACTATACAACAATATACTTTTTAAAGCAACTTTCACGAAGACATCAACTGCGTGATATACCAGAAAATTTTGCAAAAGGAGCCCGAGGGCGGCACCGCGAGCGGAATTTCGAATACAGACAGGCAGAATATTGTTAATGTTGCGGTGTTTCGAACATACTAAGGTGTTGTTAGATATAATCGCTAGGTGGCGTGGCATGCTTCACGATGACCTATGACATTATTCCGTGACTGTACTTAACACGTCTTTCTGTTTAACCACAGACCAAAAATCTAGACGCCTCTCACAAATTCATATATTAATGTTTTTGCAACGTACTCGTACATGGTTCGACCACGTCGCGCCGACCTATTTCTAGGTATTCTTAGGTAGCGCTGACATCTTTTTCTAGCGTGAAGCCGTTCTGGCGTTTCGGTGGAAGATTGTGGTCGCTGGTTCAACTTCATGAAATTTTAAAACTTAAAACGCTTTTTACACGCATAGCCCCACAGTAGGATTATCTCCTGTGTGGTTTGTGCCATGGACACACACAAAGAAAAGTACACAAACACCCAGACCCAGAAGAAGAACCTAAATTCCTCATTTAGGTACCTGGCCGGGAATCTAACCCGGAACCCGTTGCGTGTCAAACCAATATGGCTACAGCACCGCCACGCGGGTCGTCATTAAAAGGCGATCATTTTAGTCCTCACCTTAGATGTTCCAGTACCTACTTTGAAAATCGGCAGAATTTTTTGCTTCGCAAACCTTAGTCTGTCTTTTTGATTTATTTTCTAATATGATTTAATATCTTTTGAAAGTTCGTAATGTAATATTTTGTTAACTATATATAACCTGCGTAAATACTCTGCGTAAAGTTTAGTTTTTAGTTAATGAAGTAAACGAGTCACTGCCTTCCATGGACGACAGGGACCTCTGCAATCAACGCCAATTTAGATTCGAGCCCTAAAGATATCATACATAGAATCTATGACATTTACATTCGTATCTTTCACAAGTTACTTCAAAGTAATAATTTGAAGTTATAAACAGACGGTTTGAGTATTTTACGTATGATGTTTGGGGTACAACCCATTATTGTCCCACTGCTGAGCACGGGCCTTATCTGCGAATGAGAGAGCCATGGCCATGGTCCACCGCGCTGGACAAGTGCAAATTGGTGGATTTCACACACCTCCGAGTACTTTTTTTTAAAGAAATCTCGCGTGTGTAGGTTTCCTCGCGATGTTTCCCTTCACCGAAAAGCGGTGATAATTAATTTCTAATACGCACATAAATCAGTGATGGCGCCTTGGTTTGAACCTCGTACCTCCCGACTGAGAGGGCAAGTTTCAACCATTAGGTTATCACTGCTCTCATCATGTATGTTTACAAATACAAAAATGAACAAACTTACTAAATGAAGCTTAACACTGCTCTCAAACAGAATAACACAATTCACGAGAAAACAAGCCTTTAATAAATAAAATGAAGTCATTACACCCAGATTCGCTCTGCAAGAACTAATTAACCAAATAAACGATATTAAGGGATGGAAAAATGTGTTTAATGATAATATGTACTCAGCTTTGCTTAATAAAGCCTCATTTTGAGGATAACAGCATCATTAGAAATTTGGGCGAAGAAATTACGTGTACATTTACCGTACTTTGAAGACAGGTGTTTGGGTAATTTGACTAGGCTCTGTTTCCGACTGTGATTGTATTGTAAGCAACCTGAGGCTTATGTTGTTGATGTATCTTCTAAGGTTTCAAATTATCTTGATAAAATAAATTATGAAAAAAGAAGCCAAAAACTTGTAATGTATTTTAAGCATCCAAAACCTTGTATGTTCTTGACGTGTGTTATTTGTTAAAAATTAATTTTCCTATCAATCACTTTAAGCGAAACTTTAATCCTACGACGTAAAAATTTAAATTGAGTAAGAGATTGATTTACCCTTAATATTTATTTTGACATTTAATTTCCATTTATAGTCCTATCACTTATCTTATTATTTTTTAGTTTGTGAACTCACTGTATCTACAACCGTGGAAGTATTACTGAAGCTTTGTCGTATACTAAAAATCACGGATGGACGTAAGTACGCACTTTCTACACTCATAGCCCCACAGTAGGATTTTCTCTTGTGTCGTGGGTACCATGGACACACACAAAACGAATAGGTGAACACCCAGACCCAGAATAGGAATCTAAACTCATCATTCAGATACCTGTCTGGCCGGGAATCGAACCCGGGACCCATTGCGCGTTAGACCGATATGACAATCTCTCCGCTACGCTGGTCGTCAAAAAGTAAGTAAGTACAAGATTTTAGAATGGAGAGTGTGTGTCTTGTGTGTTTTTACTCCTGGGTTCACCGTTAAATAAAAGCGTTACTTATATTGCAGAGACAACAATTGTAAGTATGAATGGATTTTTATTAATCTTTCAGCTAAAAATTACTCGTCGGAATTAAATTTGGCACACATAAAATTTATAGCACGGATTAGTAGGGTATTGTGTTGCGATAAACGTGAACAATGCGTGCAATGTCACTGCAAAAAACTAGTTATATATAAAATAATATAATCTTCATTCTTTATTGTAACACGTTATTCATAACCACATTAGTCACATAACAAGTTATGTACGGTTAGCAATACCATAATCTCATGTTTATAAACTCTCGTGTTTAATTTACGCTTTGATAACCTAATGTTTGTTATTAAAGTAACTGGGAAATATAGGTTAGGTAATTAATGAAATAGGTTTTAGCTTTAAGTTAGGTAGCCAGCATTTGTTTATTGTTAACTGTATGCACGGACCACGGTGCACGGTGCACAGTGCACAATTATGTGTGTGTTAGAAATTAATTATCAGTGCTTTACGGTGAAGGAAAACATCATGAGAAAACCTACATACCGGAGAGTTCTTTAAAAAAAGCTCTCAGAGGTGTGTGAAGTCTACCAATTCGCACTTGGCCAGCGCGGTGGACTATGGCGTAAATCTCTGTCATTCTGAGAGAAGACCCAAGATTTGAACCTCAAACCTCCGGATCGTGTGCCCCTGTGCCCAGGGACAATAATGGGTTGACGACAAATATATAAAAGCTATAGGTACTACCTACCAGGCGCCCATAACATCGCTATACATCTGTCATTATAACTTTTATTTCGCAAGCTCTTAGACCACCGATAAAAGAGCGAGCTATTAATCAAGTTGACAGAGTCCAAGGAAAACACATTAGAAGTTTGTAAAGTTTAGCGGAAGACGGTGCAGGTGAGGCAAATAGCGTCGATAAATTTAGAGACCGATTCCTGATTTGTGCTCGGGGGAAATAAATGAGGAATTATTTATATACTGATTTTTGAAGGTGCTGGTGGGTGGTTCTCTCATATTATTTTTCATTGGAGTATTATGGTTTAAGGTTCTTTATTTCCCAAAAAGATTACAAATCGCTTACTGAGAAATTAGGTTTTAACAATGATATTATTTTTGTGAGCACTAGAGTGGGTAGGCGAACAATTTTGCATGCAAAAGAAACGGTCGAGTCAGAACAAATAACAGCAAGGCCCAGTTACACCAAGTACTGATTAATTGTTATTGTGGATCATAGATTAAAATTAACTATTGAGATTGAATTAACCATGAGAGATTCATTTATATTAAATAAATGAATACAGAAATTTTATTGAGTTTTATTATTTAGATGTTTAAATATGATAAAATGTTATAAATAAATAAGTGTGATAGTAGCAATTTGTATATTTAATGTTTTAGTTCATATTTGTTTCATATTTATATTTGTTTTGTTTATTTTTTAACACATGAAAAAATCCGCTAAATTAAATAATTTTGAAATATTTTTAATAAAATGTCTGTCCAAATCTGTATAAAATATTATAACTCATTGGTTCTAATAAGCAGATATGAAAAATTGTCATCATACCATATCAAGGCCTCATTAATCTAGTGCGTACTTTTTTATATTACATTCATTTTTGTCATTAGTTTGACGTAGCATTGTAATATGTTGAACTTTATCTATATATTTAATTACCAAATACACAGAATATTATACTATTTTATATATATCTCGTAATAAGGTTGTTTTAAAAACGTCCTCAATTTCATTATTATTCTGCCTACATTTAATGAAGTGATATAAGTAAAAACAATTTAAAATAGGCTCGTATGAATGAAATTAAATCTCGTATGCTTCCAATAAAACCGTGTACATTTACTTAACAACCGCTGGTACATCATATGCCTCTCATTGCATCGAAATACACAATTTATTTCCAACCTCAATTAAACTGTCGCGTCCCTCTTCCGTAATTACTATAAAACCCTATACTTAAGAAGACGGATTGCATCGCAAAAACTAGCGTCAAGTTGTCTTAGACAGAAACTCGGAGAAATATGTCTAGAATTTATCCGGCTCAAAGGACCAACTCGAAAGTTTCAAGATTCCTCGCGAGATGGCGCGGTGCTATGAACTTTTCTTTGTAGCAATTGTAAAATTTACTTCCTTGTCGCCTTGTGAACTAGCTCCGACGTGTTGATTACCCCCTTTCAGCAGAGTTTCGAAATTTCGACAGTACCTGAAAAAGACAATGTTATCTTAGATGCAGTTTTATAACAGGAAATTTAAAGTTTCAACATTTTTATTCGAAGAACATGATAGTGTTACAAACATAGTTGTATTTTGTTTAAACGACTGTGTTCCAACCGCGTTAGATCTTGTGCTATGACGTCACAACACGTAATAAAATAACTATGGATATACAAAGAAATATGTCGGAATAAGTTTCCGAAATGGTTGCATAAAAAGAAAAAATCGCTATATAGAAAAAAAAAACTATTTTAATGAAAACATTATATATGTGTATATACGTATATCACAACGTACTCAAAATTGTTTTATTATAAATATATACTTATTTAGCGGTCTATTTACTAAATGGATATGTATATTGTTATTACGTGCGAAAGCTTTTTCCTAGGAAACATACCTTTTTTATAATAACGAAAAGGCAAACGAGCATGCAGTCCACCTGATGGTAAGTGGTCATTGCCGCCCATGGACATTTGTGAGCAACTTCATATAGAACATAGGTTTATCTGAAGTCAATCATAGATGCGTTGCTACTCCCATGGACTAGGATGGTCGCCTCATAAAGTGTGCCGGCAACCACACCCTTCGGCGGTGGTACCTTCCCGGTCGAACTACACTCGTTCTAACACCTGCATATATAGCCTACCACTCTCCTACACGGGTCGCTTGGCTAGACGGTTCGAGCTCCCACACTTACCGCCCGCAACCCCGGAAGCCCCTTTTAGTCGCCTCTTACGACAGGCAGGGGATGCCGGAGCCCTATTCTGATCCCGGAACTACATGGATAATCCTACGTATATCCTATGTTTTAATGTAGGCCACAACCTATTTGTATGAAAAATTTCAGCGCAATTCGAGATGTAGTTCTTGCGTCAAAGCGTAACAAACAAACTTACAATCATATTTATAATATTAGCAGGCAAGTAGGCATGTCACTCTGTAAATTAAGTGAATTAATCGACACCTCAAATTTTAAATATGAAAAACCCTTTGGCCTGAACAGGGTGTAAAAGAAATTAACATACGTAAGGTCTATAAAAACATTCCCCTCTTTCTGACGAAGTCGGCTAAAATTTATTATCACATGAATTTGAAATCGAGGGATCAGTTCCAATTTCACTACGTTTTAGTTTAAGAATAAGAATTACATTGAAAGAATATTATGTACCATATCAACTCATACTATAATAATGAACTAAAGTATTTTTAACCAGTTAATTTTAAACGAGTAAAATATGTGTATAACCTATTAAAATTTAGTACACTTACTACCTATGAAAATGTCTCATATATAATAATACATAACAATATACTTTAGTTGTATGCAATTTATACTCACCCCTCGGTCGCTAAACTCTATTAAATTATAACAAAAACTCAAAGAGAAATTGGATTGAACTCTACCTAACGAAAGTTGCAATCGAGTTATCCGAAGACATGAAGTGTCAACTTTGCATTGACCGCCTCATCAGGACTTCCGTCTCTATCTTCCCTCCTAAATACGAAAGAGACGACCATCCCAGCCGGCGGCCATCTACAAACTATACTGCTAGTTATTAAGCGCTACCTGAATAATTCATAACGGGAGGGTAGAACGAAATAACTTTGTAAGTTCTAGTGGCACCGCTTGCAACAAAGTTTAAACTTTATCGTGGCACGAAAAAGTCCAATTTGGCACGGTCGGTTCTCTCACATTTTTATAACTGTCTGACTTGGAGCAACCTTAAGAGATTTGAAAATCAAAGGAGTTAAATGCTTTCAAAGTTTATTTACTATTGATTTTTTCTTTTTCGACTCAGGTATTGAAATTGAAACGTTATGTACTCTCTAAAGTAGTTTTAAGAAGTTTCACAAACAATTTCACTTGCTAATTTGGATTTCCAAGTTTAAGAGGTTTAAAAGAATTTTCATTGGAGCCGAAGTGTTTATTGTAAGTTCACAAGTTCGGTCTACTTCTGTGTAAATTGAATAAGTTGTTGACATGAAACTTAATTTTGTTACTCTCATTTTTAATAATCTATCTATATAATAATTAAAATTAAACAGGTACTTTTACTTTTTAATGAGAAAATAACATATATTCACTCAATGCATATTGAATGTTTACAAGGTACTTATAACCAAATATTGTTTATCAATTTTCTTTGCTAGTATATGCATCTGTTTCTTCTTCAAATTGGCTGCATGGATTGTGGCCGGACTTTCACTGTCAGATATTTGAAATTATAAGGACTACCCAAGGTTGATTTCTTTGAAAAAACTTGCGTATAAAAAAAATTGCGTATAAAAAAACAAAGATACATATGTACCCGCGAGCGTCTTACGCGTTGTCATCACTAAATCGGCGCTAAAGCCAATCAGTCCTTTTCGAAAAATGGTATTTCCGTTATAATTATGCCATGTAATATGTTTAAAAACGCAGATAAAACCATGGGGCGCTGTTAGTTATTTATAAAACAGTTATCATAAGCTCTTCCGACCCAGTGGTAGTGTAAGAAAAAAAAATGTAACTGACAATTTGTAAGTGCCCCCGTTGGCCTATTCAAATTGGATAAGACATTTCATTTTGTGGCGTTAGTATCTGAATATGAATATCTAAAACTAAACATTAAGTGGTTTAGAATCGGTGAGTTCCTTTAGTATTTAATTTTATAAGTAAGGTCCTTAAGTCTTGTGCTTTAAAAGTTCAGGCTATCCATTCTCGAACGATACTGCGAAGTTAGCTTCAGGCGTCTTCAATTGTGGAAGGACTTCTCCCCAGAGCCACGAAGACAGATGGCTTAAGGTTATTACTTTATGTTCTTTTGATCATTGCATTGAATATAGGGACTAAATGATCTAATTATAACAAAGAAATATTTCTTTTAACAATCACTTTATAAGTCTTAAATATAATAAAATAATAGCACTGTGTCTGTATATTACAATTATTTGCAAAAAAAGAGAAGCTAAGAATATGTTGCAGATTTTATAAATAAATAAATAAATAGATTTTAGTAATTTGTTAAATCGCGTCATACCTAAACTTCTGAATTTAATTGACAGACTGCGTAAGGAGTGAAGGAAAACATCGTGAGGCAAACTGTACACCCGAGAGTTCTTTAAAAAAAAGATCTCGGAGGTGAGTGAAGTCCACCAATTCGCACTTGGCCAGCGCGGTGGACTATGGCCTAGAAACTCTCATTCTGAGAGAAGACCCGTGCCCAGCAGTGGGACTATAATGGGTTGTACCCGTAATGAGTGTTATATTTTTAAGACAGTTAAAGTTGTGATATCATTTAGTCTTTATTTACTAAAATCCAACTTTAATTTAAAAAAATAATATTATATTTAAAGGTATGTATTACATTTTCTTAAACGCGAGGCATTGCCAGTAAAGAATAATTTTCTAAGCAATTATTGTTCTTAGCAACTCAACGTCACCCATATAGGTATGTACATATATACTTACATAATATACACAGATTACGGTACACAAAGGCATACCCTTTGTGAAATAATTTGCCTCTCCCTTACAAGTAATAAAGCTAAAATGCCATAATTCAGGGAAGTCAGAAAAGATTCAAAGAATTAGAGATCTTTGTACAAAACAATGGCGTCTGTCGTCCCACACTTTGTATGTGAATTATGTGCTCAGGCAAGTCGTAATTTTAATAATTAAAATCCTTTTAAGTTAATTTTTAATGGTGTTGTGGTTCACGGTGTAAGCAATTTTGGTGCGAAAATTTCTGCATGACTTATTCTGGTGCACTCAAATGTATGGTGCAAGTTTTAAGAAATTTTAGGGATGAGACTTAAAGTGGAGTGCTGCTGTTTAAAAAGTCAAAGGTTGATATCTTTTAAAAGGTGGTAGAATCAGTGCAGTTCGACTGGGGAAGTACCACAACCACACCTATTTCTAGCGTGAAACACTTCTTGCGTTTCGATAGAAGGGTGTGGTTACCGGCGCAGTTTCACATGAGGCGACCATCACATTCCTCGGGCATCGCATCTGTGATTGACTTCACATGGAACCTACGTTCTGTATGAAGTTGATTACAGATGTCCATGTGCGGCAGTGACCAGTGGTACCATCAGGTGGACTGCATGCTCGTTTGCTACTTCAATCAGACAACAAAAATCTAAAGCGCAAAGCTCAGGTTTTGAAAGAAAGTATTCGAAATTTATAGTTGTTGTAAAGTAGAAAGAAATGTTTATCGCTATGGCAAAAAAAACATTTTTGATTTGATTATAAAAAAAATGTTTCGATGTAAAGTAACTCAAAATCGGTTTAGTTATTGAATACAAAGCGTGTTTCAGTCTAACAATAATTATATACTGAAATAATTGTACAGATCTCTTGGGAATAATAGAAAACCATGACTGGATGATATGGATTAATTATTATTTATTACAAATAGCGTTGTTAAAGGCCAATTAGTAAAAACTGACAGACAAAGTATAGTATATAACTATCCTAGCGATATATCAGTCACAAGTTTAATGACGAACAAATTGATATTCGGATAAAAACACCTTAATCGGATCTTTTCAACTTTTGTTCGGATCTTTTCACCAAGTTTGTATAAAAATCTTTCCTTTTCCGACTGAGATTAGGGCGATGGACTTCAAAGAAGAGAAAACAAATTATACGTTTATTCGAAAACAAATTAGGGTTTAGAAAGAGTTAGGGCTTAAAATACAAAAACCGAATTTGGCTTATTTTGGGGTGAAAGGAAGCTAGGCTTAGTAAAATTAAGTGTTTGTTTGATATTTAAAGAACTTAATAATATTAATAGAAAAATGATAAAAAGCCACTCAGTTCAGTTATTTTTAATTTAATCGCTAGAAGTACCAAACGAGCCGTACCACTTTATAGTAAGGCGTTACTACCACTGCTGGACATCTATCACAGACGCGTTACTACTCCCCTCCCCAAACTGAATGCAAGAACTGCTTCACCCTAGAAATAAGTGTGGCGGTGGTTTGTAGCTACACATCAGGTCACATCAGGCGGACTGCAAGCCCTTTAACTGTCTTGACAATCAAAACCAAAACATCAGTTAAAGTATTTTTAAGACATAAATGTTAGATACTTTTCTCAGCGGTGGGCCCAGCCGCCCATCTGGGAGGAGCCCGACGAGGCAGCGCGCTTGGAGGATTCCCGTTGAAGTCGTTTCGAGATCCCAGAGTCCTCCTTTTCAGCGCCGAGGACGGCCACCGAGGGGGTTTTAGATACTTTTCTCATTAAATCAGATAATAAACATCAAAACATTTGTAAAATAGGAATACGTAACTTAGTCGACATTTATTTATTTAAACAAAAGGTCTGCACGTATCTAACAGAAAAATGTTACTATAACGTTAACGAATATCTTAATGACAGTAATGCATATATCTAACACGGCCATCTGATTTGCTAGTAAGTTCAAACATTTTTAATAAACGTTTCTCATTCATCTCATTAGATTTCACTATTAATGCATCGCAATTTGACATTTGTACGCCAACATTAGGCAACAGTAAGCGTTGCTCCTACTACTGTAACCATCTATATATTGTGCTTACTGACAAATAAACGATTATGATTACGAAAACTCCGAGAGCAGAGCCGCGGGTAAACGTAATCCTATATAATTACCAAAGAGTAATACGAAATTCGATGTCACGCTGAATAATTTCTTTAAAGGAATTATAACGCTCATTTGCCCTAAATTAGGTAAATCCTATTACGTGTACAAACAAATTAAGCAATTAATTTAAGTGACGTACATACAATTTAATTATCTATAACACTGCTCTTAAAATAAGCTAGAACTTAAATTAGATAATACGTAATTTTGTGATAAGTATGCCTAATTAAAACTAGTTATTAACGGTGGTAAATAAAATTATTTTTAGAGGCGACTAGGTAATTAGTAGTTATTATAGTGCTATCAAACACCGCTTCACCTATTTCTACCTTATAACCTAGGTATTAATGAAAAATTTCTGATTATATACATGACAAAACAGCTTGGAACTAAACAATACATCTATATATTAATACGTGAAGCAAAAACTTGTGATTCGTTTTTAAGATACTTGCCGCAGAGGAGTGTAAAATAAAGCACGGTTAAAGTTGATGTTAAGGAAATGCTTCACGCTAAAAATAGGTGTGGCGGTGGTATTTCCCCGGTCGAACTACACTTGTTCTCTTGACAACCCATTCTTGCCCCACTGCTGGGCACGGGTCTTCTCTCAGAATGAAAGAGTTTTAGGCCATAGTCCACCGCGCTGGCCAAGTGCGAATTGGTGGACACTTGTTCTACCACCTGTAAATGGTCCCATAGGAAAATAAGCTGGTAACCGCGCCCATCTACTGAAATTTAAGACCTATTTTTATGGGTGTACCATCGCCATACCTATTTGGGCTGACGGTACAGCCCCGACCGAACCACGAACATTCTACCATCTTACAAAAATAAACACGCTTTCTACACTCATAGTACCACACTAGGATTTTCTCCTGTGTCGCGGGTGCTATGAACACACATAAGAGGAATACACAAACATCTCAAACCAGAATATGAATCTAAACTCATCATTCAGAGACCCATTGCGCGTCAGACCGGTGTGGTAACCGCTCCGCCACGCGGGTCTTCAATGGTACAGTGGCTGTCTCTTTGTCTGGTCAGACTACATTGGAAAGGCTCAAGACCCAAATATAAACTTTATAGTCAGTTAAGACAAACTAAGCTCTGTAGTGAAACGCTTTAATTAAGGGCTGATTTTGAGCTAATGACAGAAATGACAAATCTATACAACCCTAATGACTACTCCAAACAATGGCACGAATTCATAATGAATTGAGAGACCTTTGTCTAATACCCAAATCGATTCCATTTAACAATATTTCTATAAGAAACCCTTTCTTCCTTAAGCCCTTTGTCCTTACAGTGGGCAAAGTTTAGGTAATTAAATTTTTATATCCTCTTTTCGTGCTCGGTCTAAATGAGCCCGAATATTTTTGTTGGGGACGCGGGAAAATTTTGACAACGGCCGTAATGGCTTTCATTTATGCTTCGAGGTTTCAGGCGGTTTTATATTTGGGTGTCTAAATTTATCGCTTAAAATGCCTGAAAGGAACTATTTCTGTTATAGTAGCGAAAGGCTTTTGTATTTTAATAGATTTATTCGTTGCTATTATTTATTTGAGCTTTTAGCGCTGTTACGTCTTCAATTTTTATAGAGTATTAAATATTTGTGCAGGTGAAAGGCACTACTATCATTTCCCGTTTTTTTTTATCTGCTTTAAGTGGCAAACGAGCATGCAGTCCATCTGATGGTAAGTGGTCACTGCCGCCCATGGACATCTGTAAGAAACTTCAAATAGAACATGTGTTCTATCTCACCGGAAACTCCTTCCATCGAAACGCAAGAAATGCTTCACGCTAAAAATAGGTGTGTCGGTGGTATAAATCTAAAATTAGTACCGAGAAACTAATAAAAGAAACAATTATTAAAATATTCTTGTACGTGTCACATTGGCAATTGACAAGAAGTACAATCACCCCGTCGAGATGTTACCTTACCATTATTTTTAAAAGATTGACGTAACAAATGTACATAAAGTGCACCTCACGGTATGTGGTACGCTGTTGGTGGTTCACCCATGAACATCTTCATAAAGAGCGGGTTCCTACCAGAGGAATTTGGATGTTGGATGTGTTGCCAATCCACAGGATTAAGATATTTGCTTCATATGAAAGCTGGAACCACACTGCTGCTGCACATTAGAAAAAGGTGCGATACCTCACCTCACCAGTCTGATTATACTCAACCCGACCGTGTAAGTAAATTGTTTTCATAAAAATTTGATATTTTTCTCAGAACCTATAACAACACCTCAATTCACCTAAATATGCAAATACCTAATAATGCAATCAAAAATCCATTATCACGTTGAGACTTCGTCGCGAGAATTCCAAAATTGTTTTGAAATAATAAAGTCAATATATTATTATGGAGATTAAGCGTAAAATATGACTTAATAGTGCAATTAGCTGACATAAAATTGGACAAAATTTGAATAATTTCATGCAAATTCTACTTTGAAAGAGGATTTGTCATATAAAAATTGACATCTCCATTAAAGCTTAAGAAATAATACATTCAAAAGGTGGGAATATACAATTTTAATTCTAATGTAACACACGTCTGTTTCATGGTAAAGCAAGACTCTCACAGGATACAGGCCATCGTGTGCCACATTGGCCCAGTAAATATTGATAGACTTTTCATTTAGAACTTACTTTCAAAAACTTTCAATTTCGTTTTCCCTTACGCCTTTTAAACGCACAAGTTTCACAAATGAAATAGCTTAAAATTCAAACTTTGGACACTCGAATCGTAGACAAATTGACTACTTTATTTCTTCTTAAAGATGACAAAGCACACATACAAACATACACATACACACGTAGACAACCTCAATACTAGTGCTCAATAATCCTATTTCCATCTGAAACAAAAAGTGTACCCTTGAAGCGAGCCAATAATTTCACTGAAAATGCTTAAAATCACACTCCAACAAAATATCCCCTTTAAGCATTTTCGCAGTAGAAACTTGTTTAAAGAGTAGATTTATGCTAAACGCTCGCGTGGCCTCGGGATTTTTATAGCCACATAAAAAGTAAATTCAAATTAACTCCTGATGTAACTCCAACTAACTTGAACCCTCCTTGAAAGAAATTATTGCCCTTTTTAATAGCTAATATGATAAGGTTAACTTTGGCAGTAAGTTGTTGGTTTAAAACGAATTTTTAAGTAGCAAATAATACGTTCGGAAACAAAAGTGTAATTAAAATTGGATTGGTTAATTTAGCGGAGGATCTAAAGCAGCGGAGTTTTAAGATTAATCATCGTCAATTCACATTATTGTCCCACTGATAGGCTCGGGTCATCTCTCAAAATGAGAGAGTTATAGGCCATAGTCCACCGCGCTGGCCAAGTGCGAATTGGTTGGACTTCACACACCTCCGAGAACTTTTTGTTTTAAAGAACTCTCGGGTGTGTAGGTTTCCTCACGATGTTTTTCTTCATCGAAAAGCAGTGATAATTAATTTCTTTGTTGCAAATGTAAAAACTTTAATAATATGTGTACGAAACCTATAATATGGGCTTAGTTAGTCTACAAATAAAAATACGTATTATTTAATATTATGTTATTAACATTATTATTACGGTTATAGATAAAACGCTTTACGCAATTCATGAACACTAGAAAAAATACGATATTTACGCACTAATAGCAGTCGTCGACTTGTCCTGTTCAAAGGACCAAATAAAAAAAACTTTCCAATGAAACGCCGGGAAACTCCCGTAACGAAACTCATCGGCATGTACCTAGCTCGGTGAATATTAATATTGAAATGAGGACTGGGAGGTAATATTCTTAGGCCGTACGATTTATTATCGTATGTGTTAATACCAATTGTTGTACGAATGTATTTTTCTGCTTTGTACAGACATTTTATGGGATACATTGATCCAATATGAAAGCGGTAAGGGCTTACACAAAGTTTTTTTACTCATGTTTAGTAATAGTAACTTATAGTCAACATGGTTTTAATTCTAAACATGAAAAGCTGTAAATAAAGACTTTTTTATGTTAAGCTTAAAAGTAAACACAACTTCAAAACATTCATTCCAAATGTTTGTAACAGAATTAAATAGTTTCTGTTTATACTTTTCGCTAAGTAAAAAGTTTGAAAACTCTTTTAGAGGCGATAATAATAGTCAAGTCATTTATCTCTTTGGATCCAGTACTAAAATCAGTGGAAAACACTTTCCATAAATTAGATTAATGTTGTGAACAGTCTCTACAAAACTTTCCAGCTTTTTTCCATAGTTTACGAGCGAAGAGAGATAACGAAATCGTTAATGGAATAGTCACCGTTGCGCTTAATCTGCGAGCGAGACATCTGATTATCGCTTAGTTTTACAGAGCGTGCGATTTTGCGAATAGCCCCCCTAAACTTGCTCCCCACTTGTCGGGGATTAAGGTATCCTTTTGTGGAAAATATTGCAGAATGTGCGTTTAATCTGAGCGGGAGAGGCCCACGCTTCGCTTGCTTTTTTGTTAGGAGAAATTTTTATTTTTATTCAAGATAATCTCTGAGCAATTTTACTGGCAATCGCTACCTACCGGTCCTACTTAACGGTTCTATAGCACGTTACACAAACCTTAATAAGAGATTAGCGGAGCGAGTGGTTTCTATTGATAAAATTGAAACGTTGCTTTTAATCTACACAAGACCTTAAGTGATTCGAATGGGATACGTATGGAGATTACAAATACACGTATTTGAGTGAACGTTGAGGGCCCTTGCGAACATATTCAAAATAGACTTAGTGCTATCAATTAATAACTGCCACATATATTAGCTGTAGTGTATGTTTATACTATAATGATCTGTAATTTAGTCATTTTGTTATTTCGTTTTTAAATATAAATATTTTTACATAGCTTTCGTGTGAGACACGGGTCGCTGTAGACAAATACATCGCTATATCCATTTTTTGAGGTCCAATGTTGAATATAAACCTTCCTAATGGAGCTTTTTGTCACTTTGTAGACAAAGTAATACTCTAATATAGGTATCCTTCCCTCATACTTTTGTGAGCCACTGCTATACATAGGCTTGGAGCTAGTTCATTTTGGGTTCTATATCACGACACAACACAAACTGTATATTAACACACCAAATTACGCATAATTTGTGATTTACATAAACTAACAACTGGCAAAAAGAATTTTAAAATCCGCATATCGTAAATACTCGTTACATATTAAAATGTATCACTTTCGCGATGATTTTAAGCTAAAATCAAATAATGTCAATCACTATACTACATCGTCGTCGCCAACCCATCATTGTCCCACTGCTGGGCACGGGTCTTCTCTCAGAATGAGAGAGTTATAGGCCATAGTCCACCGCGCTGGTCAAGTGTGAATAGGTGGACTTCACACAACTCCGAGACCTTTTTTTAAAGAACTCTCAGGTGTGTAGATTTCCCCACAATGTTTTCCTTCACCGAAAAGCAGTAATAATTATTTTCTAATACGCACATAATTTTAGAAAAATCAGTGATCCGTCCCTGGGTTTGAGCCACGGACCTCCCGATCGAGATGGCAAGTTTCAACGATTAGACTATTATAATGCTCATTATACTACATACTAAATTATTATTTAAGTTAGCTGATTAATTGATAATACGAAGGTTGAACTCGCATCAACCTATTATTGGCCCACTGCTGGGCACGGGTCTTCTCCCAGAATGAGAGAGTTTAGGCCATAGTCCACCATGCTGGCCAAGTGTGAATTAGTGGACTTCACACACCTCCGAGAACTTTTTTTTAAGAACTCTCGGGTGTGTAGGTTTCCTCACGATGTTTTCCTTCACCGAAAAGCAGTGATAATTAATTTCTAATACGCACATAAATCATTGGTGCGTGCCTGGGTTTGAACCACGGACCTCCCGATCGAGAGGGCAAGTTTCAACCATTAGACTATCACTGCTCTACGAAGGTTGAACTACTGGCGTAAAAATACTTGAGCACTTGCTTATTCCTACATAATATGAGTTTCCATCGCTAAGTTAACTTTCTGTTTTATGATTTACCTTCCTTTCTTATTAGTTCTGGATAAAATGACTCAGACCCACCCCTTGATGGTGACCATTATATTGCACTATTCGGGATAAATTACAGGAATTAATGCTATCTTTACGGTCATATTGGCGACATTACCACCCTACCGTCTGTCGGATAAGGATGTACCAAGAATAAAAAAGGTTTTTTGAATACGAATACAAAGAAAAAATAACATATATTTCTCAAAGTAATAGTACTCAAAGTAATTTTCTAGGTGATAGAACCAGTGTAGTTCGACCGGGGAAGTACCACCGCCACACCTATTTCTAGCGTGAAGCATTTCTTGCGTTTCGATAGAAGGGTGTGGTTGCCGGCACACTTTCACATGAGGCGACCATCATAGTCCTCGGGAATAGCAATGTGAAGTCATCTGTGATTGACTTCAGATGGAACCCATGTTCTGTATGTAGTTGATTACAAATGTCCATGGGTGGCATTGACCACTTACCATCAGGTGAACTGTATGCTCGTTTGCTACTTCAGGCCGATAAAAAAAACCTACCTTTATAAAAAGAATGATGAAAATTTTTAATTTTAAAACTACGAATCATACCAAGTCATTATCGTTTAAATGCACAAGAACATTTTTTTTGGGTTATATTTCTTTCTTCTATTAAGTATACATAAGTTTATTTTTTTATTATAACCATCATTATTTTCTTTTACATTTGAATTAACAGAATTAATAGAATGAAGTAATATTAATATAAACTCTCTCATTCTGAGAGAAGACCCGTGCCCAGAAGTGGGACAATAATGGGTTGGCGAGAGATTTAATGTATAAAGAACCTAATATATTAAATAAATTGACTTAAAACATAAATTGTAAATTGCATGCCTTATAGATAAAAAATAAGAGAAAATGTAGAACTCAACACCATTTTGTACCTTATTTTGGAAAATAAAGATGATTTGATTTCATTTGAAAGACTTTCTATACGTATAGTCAATTCTTAGTATTGTATGTTATAGTTTTTACTCCAGTATACGAATACTCTATCGGAACAACCCTTATCAATAGGCTTTTATGAGAGGGAGGGCCGGCATCTAATAGGTTGTTGACCTCGTATTAAATATGGAATGTTACATTTCGGTAATACAATGCCTATCTATTGATATTTAACGCAATGTCGTGTATATTTTTAATGTATTGGTTTACAATGCCGACCCGCGTGGCGAAGCGGTTATCAAACCGGTCTGACGCACAATGGGTCCCGGGTTCGATTCCCGGCCAGACAGGTATCTGAACGTTGAGTTTACATTCATGTTCTGGGTCTAGATGTTTGTGTATTCGTCTTGTGTGTGTCCATGGTACCCACGGCATAGGAGAAAATCTTAGTGTGGGGCTGTGGGTGTAGAAAGCGTAAAGCGTATTGCTTAATGTTATATACCGACTTTGTCGTTTTATTTTTGTTTCTGTTTAAGGATTATCTGTGTATACATCTGGTTTTATTTTTGGAACGATGCTCCTTATCGCGGGGTGCGAAGGAGGCTAGATGGAAAAAAAACAGACTTCTTTTGCGCTCAAACAAAAAGGAAAGGGCTACCCTCCATGCGGGGATTAACACTGGGCTATTAAGCAGAAAAAGATGAAGCGGTAATGTCGTCGGCGTCAAACAACACATTTCACCCACCGCCACTTTCCATATTTCAATATAACACTACACATAATTCGTTCCCAACCAATTATTGTCCCACTGATCGGCACTTGGGGTGAGGAGGTTTTAAGCCATAGTTCGCCGCATTGACCAAGTGCGTATTGGCAGATTAAATTTGTTAGTTTTAAATAACCCTTAGGCATGTAGATTAAAAATTATACGTGTCTGGAAATTGAATCACGAACCAACCGATTAAGAAAGCGAGTTAGCCATTGGCTATCACTGCTCACACTATATCAGTGCCGAATTAGCCCCAAGAGTAGCAAATGCTACGGTTCCCGTGACTAGAGGGGCCCCGCGGCCCAACAACTACCTGCTATTTATATTTTACTATCTTTGCTATCCTAAAAATCCTAAACTGAAAGAAGATATACAGTGGTATCTCTAAATTTTCCCAGACTGAATTCAGAAAAGTTTACTAGTAACAGTTTTGTTTTATTTAATATATCGTCATATCGTCAACCCATTATTGTCCCAATGCTGGGCACGGGTCTTCTCTCAGAATGTGAGAGTTTTATGTAATACCTATACTTAAGGCCTCCGGTCAGAATTTGCTACAGGCCCCGCGCTGGGCAAAATAAAAAAAACAATTATACATTCCATCTACTGCCAAATTCATAAACTCCTAAAATGAAACTCAAAAATAAGGCTCCCAGCAAGTACACAGTATTTTTGAGTACAAACACAGCGCAGACAGACGACCTCCGTAGACGCAACCCTAGACCGCTATTGACGCTCCGTCAAGCGTGGCTCTCGAAGAGATAAGATGGGCGCAGGGCTGCTGCTTATGTAAGCGACGTTCCCGACTTTTAGCGAGCTTTTATTTATGTTGTGTTTCTCGTGTGTATGCATGTGCAAGGCAAATTATGCAAAAAATACGTTTTCTACACTCATAGCCCCACACTAGAGTTTTCTCTTGTGCCGTGGGTACCATGGACAAATCCAGATGAATACACAAACACCCAGACCTAGAACAGGAATCAAAACTCATCATTAAGATACCTGTCTGGCCGGGAAGCGAACCCGGAACCCATTGCGCGTCAGACCGGTATGGTAACCGCTCGGCAACGCGGGTCGCCATCAAAGGGAATTTGAAAGAGCTAATCTTAAGAAAACGTTCTAAATTTTGTTTGTTACGTTACGGTTTGGATATCATGTCCGCATGAGTTTTAACATCATTCTAAATGCAATATGACAGACGCCTCTAAATCGCAGTCCATTTTTTTATCCGACTGAAGTAGCAAACGAGCAAGTGGTCACTGCCGCCCATGGACATCTGTAATCAACTTTATACAGATCATGAGTTCGATCTGAAGTCAATTACAGATGCGTTGCTACTCACAAGGACTATGATGGTCGCCTCATGTGAAAGTGTGCAGGCAACCACACCCTTCCATTGAAACGCAAAAAATGCTTCACGTTGAGAAATCGGTCTTTATAAGCGCCCAATTATTTATAAGCGCCCCAATATCAAAGTAAAGTTTTCTGAGAAGAACACCGATAATACAATTTCGTTACCGGGATTTTCCTGTGTCGTGAGTGCCATAGACACACTGAGACAAATAGATAAAGACTCAGTTCAGACAATCTAAAATTATCATCCAGGTATATGCTTGGCCGGTTATAGAACACGATACCCTCTTTGTTTTGGGGTATGTGACCGCTACTGCTCACGCTCGCGCTAATAACGAATTACTTGTATATACTTAGTTGTACCGTTTATCCAATATTAAGACTACTGAAAGTCGATAAGATAAAATTATTACATTCGCATGATTCGTACAAGTTTGGTACAGATCACGTCGGGGTCACCACTTTGGCAAAGGGAAATCTCCCGCCAGGCTAGGTGATCATGCCTGGGGAGCGGCCATGTTTTGACAGTCGTTGTTCGGAAATTGTATATATGCAGGGTATTGTAATACTTCGACAGCTTGTTTTAGAATACTAGTAGCGCCATCTCTTGACGAGTTGCGGGACCACACAAGTTTTATTTCCTAATAGCTGTTCTATTGAGTAAAATGTCTACATAAATTACAAAGAGCCTTATTTGTCCCATATTTAAACAAAGCGGATTTCAATTTAATATAGACTACAGACGAGTGATATCTATTTTTCCAGACCGATTCGTATATTACGGAAACCGATTTATATCTCTCACATTTAGGTCGAGTGTCAACCCTAGCCTCTATTGACGCAGCGCCGTCAAGCGTAGCTCTCGAAGAGATAAGACGGAGGTAGGGTTGCTACTGCAATATCAGCTTGTATGTTTTAGTCTGACTTTCATCTTTGCTAATAGTTTTTAGGCTATTTTTTACAAATGAAAAAAAAAACAATTTTTTTGATAGTTCTAAGATAATATGTTTATATATTAAGTATACATAAAAAAACAATTCCGTTGTATGTTTAACGTCTTATTTTAAAATTTTGATAATTGACTTCAACACATATTTAGGCACATTCGAAACGTGCATTTAAATTAAAAACAAAATAAAATATATATTTTCGAGAAAAAACTATCTTTGTGACAACCCTAACTAGCAATAAGCGCGATTCGCAAGCGAGCTTCGAAAGCTCACTGCGCCCATATGTCGAATACATCGCTCTGACATCATCACTCGAATATATGAAATTCACTCTCCATAATGCTTAAATTATTTCAGCATTTCCTAAGGATACGACGTAATATATTTGTTATGCAATACCAAATTGAATAAATAAAAATATATATAATATTGTTTTGTAACAAACACATAAAAAACGTGCAGAATTATTCTTTGGTGGTAGTAACTTCGCTGTTGCCAATTTAGGTAATCCAATCCTATTTGAGATAGATTGAGAGATGAAATATCCCAAGATGTGATAGAAAAATACAAAATAAAAAATTGAAAAAATACATGTTAACTAATTAAATTCGTTACCTAAAATATCTATCAGAATCCCTAATTGGATTAATCGGCAAACAATTCTATTTAAAGTTAATTAAATCTTTTGTTCATTAAGTGATCACAGATGCATGCAAGTCTTCACAGATGCATGCCTTACACATTTGCTCCTCGAATCTTAAAACAAGCAAACATCAAAAACCTCTGAATCGCCGCACAAAACTCCACCATCACGTAAACACACAACTATCCCACATTGAGCTCAAACAAACGTGTGCTATGACGCAACGAAAACAAACTCAGTACACGAAACCTATCAGCGGCTCTTTGACTACTGGAATCGATTATAAAAAACAAACTATAAATATACGAATTTGTTTGACTTTACTGCTTTCTACGCGTTTACTCAAACTACAATAGTGATAACAATATTCCAAGATCGCAGGTTTCTGACAACTAGTCACCCGTCGCAACGGTCGAAATTAGACCGTAATTTAAATTAAAAAACTAAACTTCATATTGTCCAAAGTAGCACAAATATTTCTCAAATTCAAATAAATTGTAATAATTTTCAAGTTATTTTGGACGCACCCATTAAAGGTAAAAAGAGGTTTATTAACTAATCTGCTTTATTTAAAAGCAATAGCGGGTATTTTGACAAAGACATCTGACATTTTGAAGTTATGTGTTTTCATAGTAAGACATTGAATGTTCTATTTTGTTTAATATGTACCTATGTGTTTGTGCCAAATGCAAGATAATGCAAGGTAGTGTGTGCTTTTGTGTGTGTTTTTTCTTCACGTGTTAATACGATACGATACGATTGATTGCTAGACCATTGAAATGGTAAAGTTAATTTTATTCTGTCTATTTCAGTACTTAGGATTGTTAATAGCTAGGTAAATTTTCTGACGTATAAAATTTTATTATAAGTAACTAACTAATGATTTCAAATAGTTCAAACCTTTTGAAACGTATTTCTTATTTCGGTTGTATGTACAATCTGTCGCTTCTGACTCCAGAATTCCAATAAAATGGCTATAGAAATTATAAGAGTATCCAAAACAATTTTCCCTCATTACAAAATGCTCTAAAAAGTAAGCCGACCTCGCACACTTCTAATGCTGAATTGTCCCTAAAGACTCATTTCGAAGAGACATGACATTACGAAAAATTGCAGACCTTCCTTCGAATGTTCGATCATTATTAACTAGAGCATATCCTCTTGACTTTGCTGCTCGCAGGAGAATTGCAGAAGACAAACAACGAAACTAAGTACAGGGCTAATATTTTCTTACCAAAAATTATATTTACCGATGTTCCTCAAGCTTCGGCCCTATTAAATCACCCCAGGGAGAATGGTTCGAAGATATTGGCGCAAATGATTTCCGCTTAGACGGGATGTGGGTGAGGTTTGAATTTATATCGCCTTGTCGACTTTTTTCACAAGGTTCATTTTTTATAAAGTTGAAGTACGAAACGAGCTTGGAAATCTTCTACTTTCATCCATCATCAGTCTTTTGAAATCCACTTTTGGACATGGGTTTTTCACACTTGACGCAATTCCACATTCTCCTATGCCTTCTGAATCTTATAGACTTTTCACTTATCTTTTACTTTGAGATATCAACATATCGGGTTATAGGTCATTGTCTTTCATCGACTATAAGTTTCTAACCGATCCCGAATAGGACTGAAGTCTTCTCAGAAGTTAATAAAAAGGACGTTGCTGCTGAAATGATCCTATGAAATGAATTACAATTAAAATTTGTGATGAATATTTTTAAACACAGGTGAAATCGCGTTGCTCAGCGGGTATAAAATACATTAGTACATATAAAACTTGCCGTATTTGTTAACTTGTATATTTTGTCCATAGATCTCTTTAACAAGGTGCACTACATTCAAATTCTCTTTCATCGGTTTTCACACCAAAGTTTGCGCAATCTATCGCTCGCAAAAACCGTAAAGTGTCAAAGTTGAATTGTTTTCACTATACATCAACACATGATACTTCGCAACTAGATTTGTTTATGTTTTTGACGGATCCAGTAGGTAACAAAAGCTCGATGTAATATTTATCAAACGCTGTGGGCTCGTATGAAATATTTATCGAACTACCGCTCCCCGGTTCGCGGTTTCGTTGAAACTTTTTGGGTTCCTGTTACGAATATTTAGTTTGCTATTTTTATTCGGAATAAAGGCTTGTAAAAATTGCCAGTGTCTGATGTTATAAAGTTCGGCCCGCGTTAGTGGTTCATATCATACAGAGTTGATTTTTTGGAAATTTTTGTGATAAAATTAACTGATGTTTCTAACGTATTCTATTTGGCAGCTATCGCTGAGATTTGCTGAGCAATTTTAAATCCTGTTTTAAAATCTTCTCTTATGCTTCTTATTATTAAGGTTCAATAATTTTGTTAACCAGTGCAGTTCGACCGAGGAGGTACCACCGCCACACTTACTTCTAGCGAATAGCAGTGGATTTCGCATTAAGCATTTCGATGGAAGGGTGACGCAACAGATGACCATTTTAATCTTCAAGAGGTCTGGCAGAACCCATGTTTTAAATTAAGATGCTTACAGATGTCCATTGGCAGCAATAACTACTTACCATCAGGTGGACACATGCTCGTTTGCTAATTTAATCTTACTAAATACTAAAAAAAAAAACAAAGTAAGGGACAAAATTGTAAAGGATAAGTTTTTTTACGTTGTGACATCACACGGGACGTACAGAAAATCACATTCGTAGTTATTAGGACCTTTTAATATCTCATAAGCCTTAATTTCCTTATAACATTCATACGCGACAGTAATTACCCATGGAGGTTGCCAATCAACAATTGGTATTTAAATTTCATAAATTCAGTTTAGTCGAAGTTAGTAATCAACTAATTTCAAGAATCTGAAGTCGGATATATTTTATCAAAACTCTTATGAATTAAGTTGATATCATTTCAATCCCTTAAGCACAACCCTTCAGTATTCAAAAAACAAACAAAAAATTCACAAAGAAAAGTAGAAACAAAAGGCAGAATGAAGACAAACACTCATTACCCCGTGACGTCACCGATTGTGAAACGCGACCCGGATATTGTTTCTTCGAAGCCACTCCGATTTGTCACAAAACAGCCACGACCTAGTTAAATAAATGCTACACTTTGAATTAGATACAGAAATTCGAAAAAATCGAGAGAATCAAATGAAATCGATAGGCGGTTTGGGCGTGAATTAATTGCAATGGCTCTAAAAATTGCTGGATAGGATCAAGGGACTTGGCTATAGTTAGAATAGCTTAGGTATAGCTTATATAGCTAACCTAACCACTTTTGTCAAGTTTCAAATGGTAATGAGTTTCCCATGAATTAATACGGGCCATCTTTGTGTGCAAATCTTTGTGCCAATTTCGGTAAAATGCGATCTAAGTTTTTTGCGTGAAAGAGTTGTCGTCAAACACACATACCTTGTGAGGATATGTGTTTGTAACTCTTCACATTTGTAGCAATAACAAAAATAAGATTAATAAGATAATTAGATTATTATTCCAACAAAATTGTTTAACTGAGTTTAGGTCCAGTAATCGTTGACGACAACTTCTTTTCTCGTCTAGACCGTAGTTTTGAAGGTAGAACATTTTGTGGTTCGACTCCAGATGAATCATTGCAACACCAATGTCTACATGCTATTTCTGAAGGGGCTGGTAAAAGAGGTATAGTTATCCAAGGCGTTCCAACTTAGTCTACAGGGATAACATCTGTGACCAATTTCAAAACAGAGTGATTCTGATGTTATAATTTCTGGGGTCTGATGTTATAATTACTGGTGTCCATTGAAATGAAATGAAATGTCTTTATTTTGCACTTTGCAAATTGTCAGTTTTCTTTTACACTACCACCGGATCGGAACACGACCTCAACTGAGAAGATACGGCAAGAAACTCTGCGGGTTTGTCTTTTTTGATATTTTATATATCTATTTTTTTATATTTACAATCATGCTTTTTTACATAGTAATGAAAGTTAGAGCGCATCAGATAGAGTGCATATTCATTTTCTACTTCTTAACTCTAGTTGAGCAAGGGCCTCAACTTATAATAAAAAAACGTTGATGTTCACGAGACGCCAACAAGTTAATCTCAAAATACAAGATCCACCGCACTATATAACCGCAGGTATAAAACATATTTTTATTTGTCAGCTCGCTGCACAATTTTAGGGTATGACATAAACTAGTTCTGTAACAAATTGGGTGCCTTGTTCCCCTATCGACCCACTTCCAAACGGAACGAAGTTCTGAATGCAGGTTTGATGCAATTGTTGCGGTCCCGCTCCGTAGGTACACTGGATTCGTTATATAAAAATGAAAAATGTAGCTCTTTTCATCCATGATATCCGACTACCTACAGTTATTTAACCTTTTGTTTTACTTAAGATTAGTATTTTCATGGATTAGCTAGCGTACATATTGGAGCCTCTTTCTTAGGTACTTTTCGTTAGCTCTTTAACTCTTTTATTTTCTGGTTTGCCTACAGTTAACAATTTTTATTCATCCTCAATTTAAAAAAAATGTTTAAAATAATTAAGTAGGTATATAATGCATTACACGTTTTCGAAGAGATAATTTTGAAGAGATTTGCAACAGGCAGGTATAAAAATGTATCTTTTTTCACCTGTCTTGTCCTAGTACCTACAGTTTTTAAGCTTTTTTGCTTCTTATTAGCATCTTCATTGATTTGCTAATGATACGTACCATTAGGATTTATTTTTAATTCAACTCAAAATAAGGAAAGATGGGTTTTTAAATGCAGAATAAGGAAGTCATTCTTTACTTAAGTTATATTGAAATTCGATTATTTGTCGAGGTCAACCGTCAATAAGAATGCATCCCAGTTCCGTAAAAGATCGATTAGGGACATGTTCCTGCCTGATACAGACGACGTAGTTAAAACATATTTTTGATCGTATGAAGTTAGCAAATGGGCATCTGTACTTAAACCAAGATTAGGTATACTTTTACCTGAGGTTGGTTACAGATTCGTTGCTACCCCTGAAGTCGGAGTTAGAAGCCCTCGTTTTCGCCTCGCCTCGTTGAAAACAACGTTTACGTTAGCACACATTTCAGACCAGAACATAGGCAGCGCTGTTATTAGGCAGATACTGGTATGGCGGAGATACTTTCGGCACAAACCATGGAAGGTTCTACCACTTTCAAATCCTTAAGTTATCTTACCGCTCTTTTCAAACACGCGTACCGCACAGCGCTTGAAATTTTTATAAGATGAGCAATTTTGTGATGACAGTAGTAGTTATGACTGACAGTAGTAAGTGGTCCTGTTACAGCAAAACCACTGTTACCACAAATAAAATATAAAATAAAAAGGTAAGCACTTTCAACTGGATTTTATTTAGATACCAACATTGTGAAGAGGTCAATTAGCTTTATGCTACTACTTCAATGCCTCTTGACTGCAACAAAGACCTCTCAAAGACCTCAAGCGACCAGTTTACAGACGGATTGGGCAACAGGTCTTACCCATGGGCCACAAAACATTCTTCTAGCGTCAATCGTCTTACGCTGCAAGCGTCAGTTGACCAGATGTACATAGGTATATGTCGTATCTTGTGAGGCCACGAAATTAAGTTGCAAATTGTAGCGATTTTTCCCAAAATTCGCTCAACGCTTCCGGTTTGCTCCGCCAAGGAAGGGTTTTGTGGCCGAACGCATAGAGCTGGCGCTTACTGGGTCAATGGACTCCACTCAAACACAATGGCGTAATTTTTGCTGTGCTCCAAAGCTCTATGGTCGCAAACCGTCGCTTACTAGTCTAGGTAGCCACTGTGTAACGAAATTGCACTAATTATGTATTTTAAGTTGACTGAACTCTTTACAAAAGAAAATTGTACCAAATGCGTTCTTATAATTAGGTACATTCGTTACATCTATTTGATTTATTAAACTTGTTTTCTTTCCTTGTTATACAGATTTTATTATATATTACATTATTAAAAATTAAATAAAAATAAACATAAAAGTATATCAGAAATATAACGTTAAAACTTTTACATACATTTTTGAGTGATTTTTAACTTTAGGTAGGTTTTGTAAATAGCAATTATATGTACTATTGTGATGCTTTCATGGTCTGAAGTCTAATTAATATCGAAATAACCTCAAACATAAGGTAGAAGTAACGTTTAAAAATTAGTAAGAATTTATTCACTATAACAAAGGGCAATTAACCGATTCTTATCGCTATGATTAACGACTGATTATTATTAGGTTTTTGCTGTCACACCGAATAAAATAGTACGTAACCGTATCTAAATTAGAAATTTCCACTAAATAATATTTAAGCCTTACCTCATCAGTGCTGTAAATATGTACATATGTATATACTTTACGAGGTATTTTGGATCGCGACTGCGTATGCGGTAAAGGACACATACAGACCCAGGCATTCCAACTTAGTTCACCTTATATTAAGTAGTTACAGCCACCCACAGACATCTATGTATACACCACATACAAAACATGTATTCTTTTTAGCGGTGGTGCCTGCCCGGTCAGAATACACACTTGTTTTATTGTTTTGCATTTTTATATATTCGGTTTATTTCAGCCAAGTTACCACAAAAGTATAAAGATAAAGAACCCGCTTATGTTTGAGCTTTTAAGTTTTAATTTCAAGGCGTGTTACGATAGGAAAGTAATATTAATTGATTAATATTATTTAATTAATTTCATTTCTTTTCGTACTATTTTTATTTGCGACCTAATCTTAAAGAACGCCTGAACAGACTTAAACATAGTTTTAACAAAATTTTATTAATTACTGAAACATCAAGGAAATTGAGTATACCGATAATTTGAAAAATCTGTATTGTTTTTATGACTGTAGGCAAGACAGACCTAGGCCGGAACTTTACCCTTTTATTGTCCTACAACTACAATCCTAAAACAATAGAACAGGGGTGGGTGGCTTGGCATCGGTTATAGGCACAACGTATAGATAGACTCTATAAACTAGCTAAACCACGCAGCTTCGCCCGCGTTAAAAAAATCGATGTATTGATTGTCCCGTGGGAGTAAGATATTTTCCCACAGTAAAAAGTAGTCTATATGTTAATCCAGAGTGCCAGCTCCCTACCGAATTTTATGAAAATCGCTCCAGCCGTTTAGACGTGAATAAGTAACAAACATACACGCTCACAAACTTTCGCCTTTATAATATTAGTACGTTGATATTAGTATGACTAGCATGATGTATGATGATAATATAGTATTGTACTTATTAAATTGAAGAAGCATGCGAGCATGCAGGTAAAAATGGTCAATGCCACGATATCTGCAAGAGAAGGATGGAATCCTAACTACAGTATAGTTTTACACCTTCTATCCCGTGGTAGTTTACATATTGTAATCGATAATATGCAAGTGTTTCCTAAAGAAAATAAAGTTATTAAAATTAATTATTTTTTTGTTTCATTGCTGTTATAATATAGAAAAAAGTGTAACATTGGTGTCCCCAAATGAACCTAAAACGGAACCTTTTTAAATGAATTTAAATTCAAACGACTGAGTTGCCCGGGAAACGAACACTGGACCGTAGCGTAGAATCAATTTAACTAAAATTGAGATTTATACCGGATTTCACTATAAGCACGGATTTGTTTGTACTTATCAAAAGTATTTTAGGTGACTCTTCTTCAAATATTTCACTATATTTTCAGTATGTAAGGCTCATAGTATTCTGATAGCTGAATGCCACGCCGTAAATAAAAGCCAGGGTACAAAGCGTTCAGATGCAAATTCCAGCGTCACTCCCATTGAGCGATTGTGGGATCACATGCCTTAGTCATACCTATAAGGTTTTGCGGAGGGAATCAAGCCGTACTGTTAGTCCTGAATAAAAGAGGAAGTTGTTGACGACGATAAGAAGTATGTTAAGTAATACTAATAGGTGTTTGCGAATTCTCGAAAAATAAAACCCCGATATTCTTGATGTAATACTGAAGCCAGAAACTATACAAGCGGCTACCCATCTAAATCAAATTCACCGGATTAAATTTAATGGATTTAAATTCAAAAGTCTGAGGTGGCTGGGAAACGACCCCCAGACGGCGGAGCGAGAAGCTGAAACCAAATCACTAAAAATGAGATTTATACATCTTTCACTATAGGCACATGTTTGTTTATATTTATCAAAAGTATTTTAGGTGACTCTTCTTCAAATATTTCACTATATTTTCAGTATGTGAGGTAAGTCTCATATTCTGATTGCTGAATGCGACGCTGTAAATAAAAGCCAGCGTACAAAGGGTTCAGATTCAATTTCCAGCGTGACTCCCATTGAGCGATTGTGGGATCACATACCTCAGTCATTCCTGTAAGGCTTTGGAGAGGGAATCAGCTGTACTGACGGTCTGGTATAAAAAAAATACTAAGTTTTTCAATACGTTTAGGGTGTCTACGTTTAGGTGTGTATGTTAGGTCATTCTGTTATTCTGGTATATAATTGGCACTCTTATAGATGTTTTTCGATTTTACGTCAAGAAAAATCATGGATTTTCTGGAGGTGACCCCCACACCTACTAAATAAGCATATAAAATTTGGTAAAAATCGGTCAAGCCGTTTCGGAGGAGTATGGCAACAAAAACTGTGACACGAGAATTTTATATATCAAGAAGATAAGTAGCAAACAAATATGCGTCTTAAATGGTAAGTGCCCGCTGTCGCACTTGGACTTTGTAGACGACACCAGATTAGATTTGTCGTATCTGAAGTTAGTGAAGGTGATGAAGTTTTGAAGGTGATAGACCCAGTGTAGTTCGACCGAGGAAGTACACACACCGCCACACCTATTTCTAGCGTGAAGCAACTCTTGCGTTTCGTTGGAAGGGTGTGGTTGCCGGCACTCTTTTATGTGAGGCGACCATCATAGTCCTCAGAAGTAGCAACGCATCTGTGATTGAATTCAAATGGACAACTTCATACAGAACCCATGTTCTGTTGAAGTTGATTACAAATGTAGAAATTAACTAATCTAAATAATGTGAAACTTTCCCTGTAATAAATTTACAAGATCTACCACCTTACGTATGTGGTTTGCCGGGGGAGGTACCACCGTAGCATCAATTTCTAGCCTGATGTAGTTGTTAGGTTTTGGTACAAAAATGTTGGCAAACTCAGTTTTATATGACGCGATCATATTAGTCATCGGGCGTAACAACAAATCTGTGATTTATTTCAGACAGAAGTTGATCTGTATAAAGTTGCTTACAGATATCATTGGAAGTAGTTAACAATTACACACACAAAGATTCCACTGACTTTGTGATCATTTAAGCAATTTATATCACATTTTCTTAAATTAAAGCCGTATTCTAAAGGCGAAATGCGACATGACAATTGACTCGAGTAAGGGTTGACGAAATAAAAGCGATAAGCAAATATTTATTCCTGGTTTAAGGACGTGTCCATGTGTGTTTTCCGATTGAGTGCCGACCCTAAGATGGTTTAGGGTTTCACCATTTTTTTAATACTTTCAATGATTTTGTAGTTATAATAGTCATTTCACACGTACAGGCGTGTTATAGATATTGAAAATCGCTTGGAAAAGGTACCTACGTATACTGTTTTTACAAATAATATTTCTGCAATAAATTAGGTTTATAGAAAATTTATTTTTGCAAACAACATCCTCAGCTTTATAAATTATAGCCTTTACCCACGACTTTGTCCGTTTCATTTTCTATTATTATTTTAGACAATTTAGTTTTGAAAAGAACATAATTATTTTAGAGTACTTCTGCGTAAATTATATTTTTAGTTATATTTTCACCCCTCTCTCCGCGTCCCTCGCAAGCAACGCCCCTCCTCCTTGCAGCGTCATGTTTTGCACATCATGCGGCGCGGCTGAATTTTATATCGGTCTTATTTTAAAATTGTCATGTCAAAGACAATTTTGTTCACAATTAAATACTCTTAATCAACAACACATTTATTTGGACAATGATTAATATTATTACGTTGATATAACTCTTAACTAATTTCGATCGAATTTGATTACCATGAAAACGGTTCTAGTGAGTTAATCTTAAAAGATAGACACATAGTGTCGCGGACATTTTTTTAGATCATTTTAAGAGAAATAATTCTTTCATACATATATTTTTGGTATCCTGTACCGTTTTCGCAGCGCACGCAACGGAAGCCCTCGAGGATGAATAATTTTCCCCGTTTTTTTTCACATTTTCCATTATTTCTTCGCTCCTAATAGTTGCAGCGTGATGTTATATAGCCTAAAGCCTTCCTCGATAAATGGTCTATTCAATACAAAAAGAATTTTTAAATTCGAACCAGTAGTTCCTGAGATTAGCGCGTTCAAACAAACAAACAAACAAACAAACAAACAAACAAACAAACTCTTCAGCTTTATATATTAGTACAGATACTCATAAAATAAATATCAATAAAGATACAGAACCCTTTCAATTATTTTTTATTTACATTTTTTAATTCTTGAACACTCATAATTTCATATTTATGACTAGATCGAAATATTATCGATAATTTCCAAATGAAGCGATAATAAATTTTGTATTTTGAAGACGGCACTACAATATATGGATTGATGGCCCCAAATAACATCTTAGAGAAAGTTCAAGCAACATATAATTAAAATGGTCCCCACCTCAAAGTTATCGGCAATAATTTATTGGGTACGCGTCGACAACTAAATTACCTAGACTCGATTCGTCCCTAGGGCCACTTTTGTGTGAAAAGTTTCGCGCGAAACTTCATACGTTTGTATACGATGGTCCATTCAAGGGTATTTGGCGTTGCATGGGATTTTGGCACTTATTGTTGATTGTGAAGGGTTGGTTTAGTGTGAAGAGAGCATGAGTTGAGATATTTTGAAAATTAGGTGAGTAGAAATACGAGTAGCTAATAAAAAAACACGTGTGAGGCACGTGCCTGTCTGGATGGCGGTAATAAATATAGTCGGTATCGGGTAGGAATTCGGGGTGCGTGGGGTGATAATGTGGAGATTTACAATCGTCGAGGTGAGGCGACAGTGATTAGTGTGTGATTCGTTAAGACGAGTTGGCAGTTGAAGGTCAGGCCTGTACCAGCTATCATCATGTAGTCTTAACAGATTGGCTAAGAAGGTACGAATGTACTTTTTTTTAAATGAGACAAAGTTGCAAAGGAGCATGTAATCCATCTGATGTTAAGTGCCACCCACGCATTAGCCCACTTCGGTTACGTTTACCACAATAATTAGTATCCGACCAATAGTTTTCGCAAAAGCAATAAGCAGGTTTTCAAAAGGTAATAAGCAGATATACATCTCCACAAACTTTCGCATAATATTGATAAGATATTGAGAGGACCATTACTGATCTGCGTGGTAGTGTGACATATTTCTAGCGTGAAGAAGTTCTTGCGCTTCGATGGAAGAGTGTTGTTGCCGGCACACTTTTACACGAGGCGACCACCGTCCTCGGGAGAAGCAACGCATCTGTGATTGACTTCAGATAGACGCCATGTTCGATATGAAGTTGCTTACAGGTGTCCATGAGCGGTAGTGATCATTTCGTAACAGGTGGACTGTATGCTCGTAGGTTACTTTATTAAAAACACACTTAACCAAAGCGGTGGACTACAGTCTAAAACACATTCTGAGCGGCACGTGCCCAGCAGTGGGATAATATTTTGACGAGGTAATCCGTTGATAAATACGTCCAAAAATCTTGATCCTCGGACCGTTACACAAACAATGACAGTAACAAACACGTGAGGCACACGAAAAGGCCACCATATTTGCACGAGCGTCTGTTTGTTTTTCCACGATTCTCCACTGCTCAGTACATTGCGGTTGGTGTACTGGGGCCATGTGTGTTTTGGTTAATAGGACATGGTATAATTAAGTATTGCTGGAAGTTTTTAGTTGAGACATTATTTTCTTAGGTTTTAAGGAGTTTTATATACAGGGGTTATTTATATAAAATTTTCGAGAGGGTAAAATGCGAGAGATTTGTTATATTAGCTACAATATTTTTGTAGTATAACTGGGTTTTATTTGTAATTACATTGCTACAGTATTATTGTGTATTGTATTCAAATGTATTTATTTAGCAATAATATTCGTCTTGCATATAACTAGATTTTTACTTAGGAGATAATTATGATTATATCTGAAGTATTTATATTTTATAAACACTTAATTAACATTTAAATTTTACTTATTTAATTATTTAAGTCTTTAACTAGTCTTTAATAAGAACATTTGCATATTTAACTATTATTTTTAAATTTACTAACAAGACATTTTAAATTGACAATGAATTATTTTATACATCTAAACATGATATCTTATATTACTTAAAATTAAATGAGAAAAGACAAATGACTCTTATTAAACCAAGTAATATGGTCACCTTAGTTAATGGGCATATGAGGGCGGGGAATAAACTCGTACCCAGTTTCATTTTCATTAACGCAGAGGACGCTAGTGTCATAAAGTGGCCAAAGCTGACAGATACATTTATGCAAATTTCACCCAAATATGTTAATGTTTCATGCATATTTAATTTGTCCAACTGCTTCAAGTCAATGCTATTGTTAAGGGCGTAGCTTGTGTGTTTAGTTAATTATGTGTATTGGTCTGTCTTCTGTGAAATATTTCTTTAAACAAAGTGGCAACTAGGTATGTGATAATGTGTCCCTGTAGTTCCGGGACCAGAATAGGACTACGGTACCCTCTGCCTGTCGTAAGAGGCGACTAAAAGAGGCTTCCGGGGTTGCGGGCGGGAAGAGTGGGAGCTCAAACCGTCCAGTCAAGTGACCCCGGGAAGGACGGCGGCACGTGTGGTTGCATATTGCCGTAAAAACCAGAAGGTGCGGTGAGCAGTTCACGCCCACCAGAGAAGACCCCGATGGGGCACACGCTGAGGACACCGGCGGCGGTCAAGTGGAGTTCCCGGAGTCCTCTTCGCAGCGTCGACGTCGGCCACCGGGGGGGTTTTAGTGCGGTAAGAATCCCACATAACCCGCGTCGCTCCCACGACGTCGGGTACTTTTTGAAAGTTTCCCCCTCGAAAACAAAAAAAAAAAGAAGGTATGTGATAATGTAAAACAATATTAAACGAGAAAGTTTGTGAGTATGTATGCAACAAGTGCCTTTTTTTGTCGAGGGGAAACCTTCAAAAGTAACTTACGCCGTGGGTGCGATGCAGGGTTATGTGGGATTCTTACCGCACCAAAACCGCATTGGGCTCCTCCCAGGTGATTCGCTGGGTCCACCGATCCGTCTGGTGTTTACGACGATATGCGACCACGGCTGGACGGTTTGAGCTCCCACTCTTGCCGCCCGCAACCCCGGAGGCCAACTTTTAGTCTCCTCTTACGACAGGCAAGAGATACCGTAGCCCTATTCTGATCCCGGAACTACAGGGACGAATACAACAACCTACTGGTCGAATCTGGATAGATTTTGATCCATGAATAGTTTATGGCGTTTTTTTTCGTGTGGAATACCTACATAGGTGCCTGACGGCCACGAGAGCAGCTGTGAGGATATGCCAGACGCCTACGGGCTAAAGCCCCTCGGTATTCTTCTGGACGAAACCACATTCCTCCGTCGAGACCACAAGAACACTACGCACTTATACGCGGAACCGACGACGTATGGATCCACTTTACTTTTTATATAATAATGAAGTAGCAAACGAGCATGCAATCCTCCTGATGGTAAGTGGTCACTGCCGCTCATGGACATTTTGACGTTCACAGTATAAAGCTTTGTTGATTGTAATAGCTATTTAGTAACTTACAATGATTTTCCACAGGTCGTCTTTCTTGGCGAAAGTAATCAATGTTTGTATGTCCACAAAACTTCTAAGCTTCATACTCTAAATTGGTAATTTTTCATATACAATTTTGTTCTAGGGTCGCGTCGATTTGTAAGCAACTTCATATAGAACATAGATTCTATCTGAAGTCAATCACAAATGCGTTGCTACTCCCGAGGACTAGGATGGTCGCCTCATATAACGTGTAGGTATAAAGTGTGTACGTGTGTACTATGGTGTACGAGAGAGAGCTATGCGGGCGAAGATGAGTAAATTTACTTATCACCATTAATCTGTAATTACACCGAAGCTTATGTCCTGTTTGACTAAGTCTTTTTAGAATTAAAAGAACGCGTTCAATTAAATGATTATTTCGACCTATATCTATACCGATAGTATCTTAATATAAACATCGATACTAATATTATAAATGTGAAAGTGTGTTTGTTTGTTCCTCTTTCACGTCGCCACATAGCTATGGTTTATATGCTGGGAGATAGTAGGGCGGAGAGTGAAGTAATCTACTTTTTACTGTGCTCTCCCATTCCCACAAGAAAATATCGGTGTTTTGTTATTTGATACATATTTAGTAGTTCAAGACGTTATTAATAGATGGCGTTAGTAAAATTCATTTGCAATTGAATCGCGCTAACAAATGCCAATATTAATTCCCTTTGACCGTACGGGCGAAGCCGCGGGTAAGAGCTAGTTTTGATACATATTTACTTTTTCAAAGTGAAATTTATGCGCTTTGCCTCTATGATAGCATAGATATAATAGCAAACTACGACAAAAATATGAGACGCTGCACTCAAAACCAAACTTTTCCTTACACTGCTTAGTAATAACAACTCGTACGGGTAAAAAGGAAATTCTCATTTATTTTACATGTAGATATTGCAAGTTTGGCTACATATACTCGAGAACTAAAGACTTACTTGCTTAAGAACTGGAAAGTCACATGTAAGCTGGCCTTACGTATTAACCAAAACATCACTGTTAATTCAACAACATAACTCAAATAGATAATTTAATTATTATCCGTCGCACACGTTAAAAACTCCAATAGCCAAGTATATGACAAAATAGCAAAAATCACTCATTTTTCTTATCGCAAAAACCCATCTGTGGCGCACAAAAATAACTATTTACAAAAAAGCTAAAAATGTCGTCACGTAGCATCTAGCTCTATAAATATAACGTAGGAGTCTTAGAATTATTGATCTCGGACGTGATATTCCGACGCTCATACATTTCCCATAATAGGAACATCGATGTGAAATATGGTGGCGTCGAGCACGTTAGGCTGGTTTTACACGAGGCGGTTATGAAGCATTCCAATCGCGTTTTTTAACTATTTTTCAATACAGCTTTATAAATATAAATTAACTTCAATGTCCGAACCGAGAAATTCTACATATTTTCTTAAATTTTGTAACCGATAAGACTAGAATGATATTTGAAAGCAATTATTGTTTTAAAAAACAACTAATTAAGTCAATCACAAATAAAAACTAGACGAATTTAAACAATAAAACAAGCAGTAACGTTTCTCTGCTAAACAAATAAAAAAGAAATCACTACTTATGAATAAAAAAGCTTTATCACATAAAACGTCTACCGTAAAAGCGATTCGACTGCGTAAAAATCGTCCTGTGTGAAAGCAGCTTTACCCGTAACAAGTTTAGGCCTTCGAAGGGGACAGCCAGACTGACATCATTACATCCCGGAAGGCCACTCAGGACTCCTACTGAATTTAATAAATTTCGATTCGATCCTGAAAACTGAATAGGAATCGGTGGAAATGACCTCGCAAATGAAGTGCCCTTCAGAAGATCGGAGTCAAATTGCTTGTTGACGTCCTGACTTGGCCATGTTTCGCGTTTAAATTATTTTCTGTAACTCTTGATGACGGTTTTTCGGAAATAGAATTGAATTCGTTTATAGACTCTCTTTATTAAATGATGGAAATTGTTAGCGTATTTTTTATTTCATTTAATTTTGGGACTCAAATGCTAATTATTTTGATACTTTCTATGTTTAATTTTAAACATTGTAATAGAATATACAGATTTTAGTTACTTTAAAGATCGAAAATTGTTTGTTTATTACATGTTAATTTAGTTTACCCTCCATAAATTTGTAATTGTCCCCTCCCTTAACTTTATTATAAAAAGGCGAGCACCTACCGTTAGAAAAAGATTCATGTTCAACCGTCGAAGCGATCGGACTTCCTTAACTTTGAATAAATCGAAGAAGAATAACTCCTGCGTCTCACTTGAAATCTTCAAGAATGCATAATAAAGAAAATACTGAAGTTTTCTTAGACTACGATTGTCGGTATAGAATATAGATATTACAAACGTTGCAAATAAGAACTAAGACATGCGCCTGCGCAGTCAGCCTTATCGTTTCAAACACGCCATCGCAAACGCATACATTTCCAAATGAAAGTTTCAAAAACAAAACTATTAAATCGCAAGTTATATGAAATAAACCCGATGTTTATTATTTTGAAAGATAATCCGCTCCCATTTTACACCTACTTTGCTATTGGATTGGTGTTACGAAATAAATGAATTTGTTTGTTCTACGTTTCAAAACATTTCTAATTTCAAGCTTATTTTCATTTTGATAATCTACGGTCTTGTTTCACTACGGGCGAATAACGATAATGAGCTGGAATGTGAAATACTTATTTTTAAAACGATTAATGAACATAATAGCTATAGAGTGTACCGACGCAGTTAATTACATAACAAAATTGCATCGATGCGCATATTTCTGTAATACCTATTCCCTATTCTTATCATATTGTTTTACACCTATCTAAAAAAGATTTAAAAAGCAAGCATTTCGAGTTAAATGGTCATTGACGTCTATACATTGAATGTAATGTAATATAAAAAAGAAAAATGTATATAAAATGTATATAAACAAAAAAGAGATGGAAATACTTTTTACAGCACCCTGCAAATAAAAACACAGTCGAGTCTCGTATGGGTAAAACAGGTATGACAGTGAAAGAACCGCTTTCTACGCTCATAGCCCGCACAGTAGGATTTTCTCCTGCATCATGGGTGCCATGGACACACACAAGATGAATACACAAACACCCAGACCCAGAACAGGAATTTAAATTCATCATTCAGATACCTGTCTAGCTGGGAATCGAACCTGGGACACATTGCGCGTCAGACCAGTATGGTAACCGCTCCGCCACGCAGGTCGTCAAGGTGAAAGATTTCAAACAAAATGCTATCGAATCAGCGTGATGTTAAAGCGAAACATTTGTTTTTTCATCGCTAAAGTTCAAACACATGTCTAATGACATAGTTGGAAAAAACTACGCAATTTGATTGTCTCTAATCTAGTGAGAAAGTTTGGTAAACGCTGGAATCAATACCCCATAAAGTAGGTTTTATTAAGTTTTTCCATTAGGCTCTTTTCGCCTGAAAGCATTCGAATTATCTTTTTATACATTTCGATCTGTTTAAAATCGACATACTCTATTGGAATCATTAGAATATTTTCTTTAGGTTTTCTACTACTCATCGATACGTTATTGGTGTAAATGGATATTGTTTCACATATATCGATAGTTTTATCCACACATAAAATGGGTTAACTGTTTTTACTTCGAAAATGTTAACATGATCATTGTTTTTCCAGTATTTTTTTTATCTGACTAAAGCAGCAAAAGAGCATGCAGTCCACCTGATGGTAAGTGGTCACTGCCGCCCATGAACATGTAATCAACTACATACAGAACATGGGTTCCATCTGAAGTGAATCACAGATGCGTTGCTACTACCGAGGACTATGATGGTTGCCTCATGTGAAAGTGATCGCATATTATACCGAAGCACTTCTAAGTCACTGTCTTTAATTACTTTCTGTGCAAATTATGCATTTCCTTACCGCTATTACAGATACGATAATAATATGATATTTCTACGTTTAACATTTCTATACAAATGTACGATGGTTATTAGGTCTCTCAATATAATTAGTATTCTAGCCTTGATCCCTCTAATTCTGGACTAATCTATCCAAACAGTAAATGGCTTAAGATATTTCTAAATTGGTGATTCCCCGTTCCAACTTACAGGTCTCCTTATATCTCTAAACCTTAGTATTCTAGCCACGATCTATCCAATTCTTGGCTTATCTGGCCAAACAGCGCCTGTAAATAGGGCAATCCCTTAAGGTACTTCTAAATTTGTGATTCCCGTTCCAACTTATAAAGCCATTCCCGGTACCTTTGAAGGTATATCTTTGTGAAAGATACCGCCCGCTCTGAGTGATTTGGCCTTTGACAAATATTGGTTGAATAGAATGCCGGGACGCAATATCGGCTGTAAGATGGGGTTCCTTTTGCATTTTATTGGAATTTAGAATGTTATACGTTGATTCAACGGCTTACGACTTAATTTTGAGGGGTTTGCTAAATGTTGGCTGGTTGATACGTATTGGTTATATTTCTAATGCAATTTGACCAGTTATATAGTAGAGGTTTTGATATAATGATTTAAGGTAGAGCCAGTGTAATTCAACAGGAAGTACCACCGCCAAACCTATTTCTAGCGTGAAGCATTTCTTGCGTTTCGATAGATGGGTGTGGATGCCGGCACACTTTCACATGAGGTAACCATCATAGTCCTCGGAAGTAGCAACGCATCTGTGATTAACTTCAGATGGAACCCAGGTTCTGAATGAAGTTGATTACAGATGTCCATCGGCGGCAGTGGCCACTTACCATCAGGTGGACTGCATGTTCGTTTGCTACTTCAGTCTGATAATAAAAAAACGATCCACAAGCTTTCAATGTTTTTATGCTAGAAAATTCGTTCATCATTTCCTTGCTTATATTGCCGTTTATCTTAATTTTTACGTTAATAATAAGGCATTGAATTGTGATTGTTTCTGCCCAAGGACATTGCTGCAACTTCATATAGAATACAGTAGCAACTTATTAGGGTCAACCTGAAGACATTTAAAAATGTGTTACCACTCCTGAGACTGAAATGTAGCCTCAAATAAAAGTCAGCCGTTAATAATTTCTAACGGCTGATTTCGCGACTCTTAGTATTAAAACAGTGGCGACCATACCTCAAAAACTCACCGGTCAAAAATACTGGTGGTATCACCTTATTTTTATGTATAGTTAAATTAACCCCTTAATTAATTAATTATGTATAGTTAATTAGTTGTATAGTCTTAATAATAATAATATACTTTATTGTACCCAACAAGGAACATAATGCAATGAAGTCTTACCTAAACAATGATCTTACTCCGACTCATAAGTATAGTGGATACATTAATATAGATCACATTCTACCTGTAAGCTAAATTTTATCCCAGTTGTATCAACACTTTTGTGTTATAGAGTAACAATCTTCCATGCATCCGAAGGATGAAGTTCCATCCGCATCAACTGGACCCGTGGCGGTCCTCCACGGTTCGGTTTGCACGGTCTTTCCTACCACGCACGTGCAAGCTGTGGAATGAGCTTCCTCCTGACGTATTCCCAGAGCGCTATGACATGGGGCTCTTCAAGAAAAGTGCAAAAAGAGCTCTCCTTCAAGGCCGGCGATGCATTGGCGACTCCTCTGGTGTTGTAAATGTCCATAGGCGACGGTAACCACTTTCCATCAGGTGGCCCGTCTGCCTTATCGTTAGGTACAAATATAAAAAAAAATATCAGATACTTTCAACTGTATCATATTAGTAACACAAAACCCTTACTAAGTGTTAAACACCTCAACCATATCGAAAGCATTAACACCTAGTTCGTTAACTAAATCTTAGTCTGGATCGTTCGCAAGTAAACAATATCCACTGATTACGCCAATTACAGGCCACCTTCGAACAAGATTGTTCCGTTCCTATGCAGATTTTGACACAACATTGTTTGTCTTTAGTGCACTCTAAATACACACACACTTTCTACACTCACAACCCCACAGTAGGATTCCCTCCTGTATCGTGGGTGTCATGGACATACAAAAAGACGGGACTGGGACCCAGAACGGATAAAGTAAATTAATCATTCAGAAACCTGTCTGGCCGGGAATCCAATCCAGAACCCACTGCGTGTAAGACCGGAATGGTAACCGTTCCGCCACGCGGGTCATCAAATCTCACTAAAGGATAAATTGAAAACGTTGTAATGTGAATGTCTCTTCCTTTATTTTGACGACCCGCGCGGCGGAGCGGTTACCATACCTGTCTGACGCGCAATGGGTCCTGGGTTCGATTCCCGGCCATAGGTATCTGAATGATGAGGTGAAATTCATGTTCTGGGTCTGGGTGTTTATGTAGTCGTCTTGTGTGTGTCCATAGCACCCACGACACAGGAGAAAATCCTAGTGTGGGGCTATGAGTGTAGAAAGCGTGTTTTTTTTTTTTTATAAACGCTTTATGCGATTCATTGGCGTATCCATCGAAGCAGAAACGTTTAAGGCAATGAGATATGATCATAAAGGCTTTGGTTTCATTAGTCTCTATAACGTCAATAAATAAGAATAATATGGTTGCCGGCTCACTTGTATGTAACTTTTATGTACTACATGAGCCTACTTACTTAGTCCTCGTAAGTTTAAGACATCTGTGATTATTTTATTTTTATTTTTGAAGTAGCAAATGAGCATACAGTCCACCTGATGGTAAGTGGTCACGTGGTGGTGAACATGTGTGAGCAACTTCAAATAGAACATGAACTGAAGTCAATCGCAGATGCGTTGTTACTCCTGAACACTAAGATGGTCTCATATAAAAGTGTGACTGATGACTGTGTGTGTGATTGACTTTAGTTAGAACCCCCTTTTCTATAAGAAGTTTCTTACAGATGTCCATGGGCGACAGTGACCACTAACCAGCAGGTGGACTGCATGCTCACTTTTTTATCATGCATGATTTTTTTGAACTGATTGAAGTAGCATTCGTTTGCTACTTGAATCGGATGTTGAAATAGAAACTTTCTTTTCCTTATTACGGACTTATCGTGAAACTCGACACAGGCCAAATGAAACATAAATGTTGATAAGTATCCAAACCTATCACGCAAAATATAAATAAGTCGCAAAACGACAACGAAATTTAATATTAAGGAAATAAAAAGAAAACAATGGGACATCTTGTAAAATATCTTTTTACAAAAACTGGAGGAGCGATGAAGTTGAAATAACTCTCATTTTGTATTGGCGGGGTGGGGAATCAGTGGTGAGGGTGGTGGGGGCATATTATCACGTAACAAATTGGTTTCTGCTACCTTTGTTCGTTCGTCCCAGGCCCTTTGGTGCGACGAATGACGTAGGTACCGATGGCAAATAAGTCAAAAAATAAATGTAAAAATCAAAATGTAAAGAAGTTTCACTATATTAGAGTTATTTTTATTAATTTATTATTAGAATTAGATATAATTTCTATCTAAATTGTTTAATGGTAGACGGATTCAGTGAAAAGACCCAAAGGAATTAAACATATATATCTCTCAGGTATGAGATATACTTATGAGACAATTACGTAAGTAGTATATGTATATCTATTTAGAATAGGGATCATATTACTATTAAATAATAATAAAAGCAGATCATATCATGGAAAATTATTACTTATTCTTATCGATTGGACAGTTAGAAAAAAATACCTGCATACTAGTGTCGTCTCTGAAGCAAACATACCTGTAACAGAAAAAGTTAAATTTTAATTCTCATACGTAAAAAACCTCACAGACGTAACCATTCTCTGACGGAGTACAAACAACTTGTTTTGCAAACGGTACATGCCCAAAAACCAGCCGTCTTCTTAACATGGTACAGAAAAAGATTCCTTTGTGCGTACCGTTTCAAGAGTAAAGCCTATTGAGACACAATGCGTTCGTATTTACCTTTTTTGTACACCCTACTTGTGTTATTGAACTTTGGTTAGAATGCGGATTTTTTTCATTCCCATCGTAATAATGGCAGTTTAGCGTTCTGATGAGGAAATTGCGAATTTTAATATATATTTTAATGTAAGGCAAGATACTGCAGTTAACTTTCATTACCATGAAAACATGATTGTAATTATATTTAAAATAAAAAAGATATAAAATGAAAAAAAGACAAACCCGCTGAGTTTCTTGCCGGATCTCCTCAGTTGACAACCTCAAGTTCCAATTCGGTGATAGTATAAGAACAAAAAATTTTACGAACAATTTGAAAGTGCCCCCCCCCCTGTAGGCCTATCCAAAATAAAAAAAAAATCAATACATTTCATTTCAATGGCGAGTCCTATTTTAATATGTTTGCAGTAGCAATGGGCATGTAATCTATCTGACGTTAAGTGGTCACTGCCGCCCATCTGTAACCTTCATACAGAACAAGTGATCTATTTGAAGTCAATAGCAACGCGTTGCTACTCCTGAGAACTAAGAACATCGCCTCATATAAAGCCGGCAACACCGGCTCCTTCCACCGAAACACATGAACTGCTTCACGTTAGAAATAGGTGTAACGGTGGTACCTTCTGGTCGAACCATATTATTTATTAGAATAATAGAATAGATTCTTAATAGAAAAAACATTGTCTAAAATTAACACCTGCCGCAAATCTAGCCACCCAGGGTTGAGTGGTAGAGAATGCCGTCAGGCATTAACTTTGCCCTTTTGTTACTCTTATTTTATAGAGGTACAATAAACTATTAAATAAATAAATAAACAGTTAACTTAAGATTTTACAGCACCGCTAACGGCGACTTAGGACAACGCCTTACCTAAGAAAGCCAGAGCTAAGATAGCTTCGCTAAAAAGCCAGTCGTAATCACAGGTAACCCTAATCTAGCATCACGGCACAGTCCTAGCTGTTTGAATTGTAAACATGTAGCAAGTCAAAGCTTTGTTGCAGCGCGAACGGCCGCGGCGCGATCGACAAATTAATCAGCCGTTCATTCACCCACTCACTCGTTCACTCGCTCATGGGTTGCTGAAAGGGTGATTGTAAAAGGCAACCGTTTTCAGGTGAACTATTTTTGGCAATTGATTACGTTATCCTATGTTAGTACCTAATACCATTATATGAACAGAAAATAAAGAACATCTACTCAAAACAAAATCATATAAGGGATTTTTTATGGTTTACAATAATTAAGTTAGTTATACATACTCACCGAAACAAATGCAAACTCTTGCAAGTAAGATTATGTAAAATAAATAAATAAGAAAAAGAAATTAAAGCAGCCGTTGGCAGATACTAAAAAACAAAATAAAATTGCTTTATTAGCTAACCAGCCGTAATCACAGATAACAACCCTAATCTAGCATCACGGCACAGTCTGCTCTAGCTGTTTGAATTGTCAACATGCAGCCAGTCAAAGCTTTGTTGTAGCGCGAATGGCCGCGGCGCGATCGACAAATAAATCAGCCGTTCATTCACCCACTCACACGTTCACTCGCTCATGGGTCGCTGAAAGGCTGTTTGTAAAAGGCCACCGTTTTTAAGTAAAATCATTTTGGGAATTGATTATGTTGTCCTCTGTAAGTACACATTACCCTTTATGAATAGAAAATAAATAACAATTACCCAAGATGAAATATTATAATTCGACGGTCCCTCCGTATAAGAACGGTATAAAATTGCCTTAAAAGCTAACCAGCCATAATCAAAGGTAAAAACTGTAATCTAGCATCACGGCACAGAACTAGCTGTTTGAATTGTAAACATGTAGCAAGTCAAAGCTTTGTTGCAGCGCGAATGGCCGCGGCGCGATCGACAAATAAATCAGCCGTTCATTCACCCACTCACTCGTTCACTCGCTCATGGGGCGCTGAAAAGGTGTTTGTAAAAGGCAATCCTTTTTAGGTGAGCTATTTTTGGCAATTGATTACGTCATCCTATGTTAGTAGGTGCCTATTAACTTTTATGAGCATAAAATAAAGAACCTTTACTCAAAACAAAATCGGGTAACAATTTGTTATGTTTTACAATAATTAAGTTCATTTTAAATCTTACCGAAACAAATTAAAACAGTCATTGGCAGATGTTAAACAATAGGATAAAATTGCCTTAATAGCTAACCAGCCTTAATCACAGGTAAAAACTCTAATCGAGCATCACGGCACAGTATTAGCTGTTTGAATTGTAAACATGTAGCCAGTCAAAGCTTTGTTGCAGAGCGATTGGCCGCGGAGTGATCGACAAATAAATCAGCCGTTCATTCACCCACTCACTCGTTCACTCGCTCATGGGTTGCTGAAAGGGTGATTGTAAAAGGCAACCTTCTTTAGGCGAACTATTTTTGGGAATAGGTTACGTTATTCTATGTCAGTAGGTACCTATTCCCTTTTATGAGCATAAATAAAGCATGAGCATAAATAAAATAAAGAACCTTTACTCAAAACAAAATCAGGTAACAGTTTGTTATGTTTTATAATAATTTAATTCGTTATAAATGTTTACTGAAACCAATTAAAACAGTCGTTGGCAGATGTTACAACAATTAAATTCACTTAAAAGCTAACCAGCCTTAAACGGTAAAAACTCTAATCGAGCATCACGGCACAGTATTAGCTGTTTGAATTGTAAACATGTAGCCAGTCAAAGCTTTGTTGCAGCGCGATTGGCCGCGGAGCGATCGACAAATAAATCGGCCGTTCATTCACCCGCTCACTCGTTCACTCGCTCATAGATTGCTGAAAGGGTGTTTGTAAAACCCTTTTTAGTTGAACTATTTTTGGGAATTCATTATGTTATCCTACGTTAATACCTATTATCGTTTAGGGGTAAAAAATAAAGCCAATTTACTCAAATTAAAAGTTTCGATGTGTCCTGAATTTGTTAAATAATAGACGGAAAATTTGTAAACAATTAGCCAAAGTAAGGCACTGTATATTGCATAATCAATATAAAAATATGAAAGCAGTGCTAAAAACATACTAATCCAAGAGCCATGAAATATTCGCTTCAAAAGATTTGCTCTGGGTTACAAGCGCCAGTAAAATGTTAAAAACTATTATATGCGTCTGAATTTATCAGGCCACGAGATTTGGGAACTGTAGGGAAATTTGTAACAAAATCCGCTCAATGCTGACGCTTGCCGCGCATAAAGAATGTTTTGTGGCCGCACCGCAAGAAAAGAAAAGGTAAATTTATAGGAGTACTTCGCCAACTCTACTAGAAGTCTGGGCTATTTTGTCTATAGTAAAACGATTTACGACCTATTTATAATCTTTGAAAAATCGGCCCAAGTAATACTAGTATTACGACATTATACATTTCTATTGATGACTTTTTACTACATGCTTACACCTAAGTTTAGATTGCCAAAGAAGTGTCACTTCTATCACGTGAAATTATTATATTAATACGTGAAGCAAAAATTTGTGACGGATTTTTAAGTAACATGCCGCGGACGGATTAGTATGAAATTTTGCACGGTTATAGTGGACGTAGAGAAGGAGTGCAGAATGTTAATATTTTTTTCAAATAATGCATTTTTCATACATAAAATCAACTAAAAACACATTACACACACTGCCTTGCATTTGTCACAAACACATATGTACTTAGTAAATGAAAATGAAAAGACACAACGTCAAGAATGTCAGATGACATTTGATTCTTAATTTAAATTACGGTCGAATTTCGGCCGATGCTACGGGTGACTAGTTAATTTTATTGTGCTATTTCTATTTGTTTATCTGTCTTTATGTAATTTAGACAGAAGAACATCATTCAACGGTAAGAACATGACTCTACGGTAAGATAAATTTGTAATTAGTAAGGTAAATTTACCAATGACACACAATAATATAAAAAACATTTTAGCAGACGTATGTATTTTTTTATTTTGAGTAAAAAATCCAACAGAAAAACCAAGAGCTTCTCAACATACAATGTTAATAACCAATATTTATTTACGCATAATTATGAGTATTTGTAAGTGTATATGGATAATTATGCTACTGGCTACTTCAAACAACAAAGATAAAAATCATTTCATTAATCAAGCTAAAAATGAAGGTGCATTTCAACTGTTGCTTCAATTATTTGATACGCGATTGTTTCAGTCAATTATTTGCCCGTATTTTTATATCGTTAAGTACTTCGCACACTGCAAATGCACCGCGAACAAATATGTGAAATGCTTTTATCCGCATTGTTGTTTTTTATTATGCTTATTTTTTTTAATAAACATACTTCTATCCGGTATTACATTAGTCGAACATACCTAACTAGTTGTAATAATCTAAAATTATGAGTGTTTCTCAACTATATCATGCATGTATTATACATAAAAACCTTCCTCTTGAATCATCTCTTCTTCTATCTTTAATAAAAACTTCATTAAAATCCGTAGCGTGGTTTTAAAGATATAAGCATACATAGGGACTGACAGCGGGAAGCGACTTTGTTTTATACTATAGTAGTATGTAGTGATGTATAACATCAACTACAAAGTAAGAGATGTACTTGTGAAGACGATGAAACGAATTATAGGGTAATACTGGCCACTTGGACTGGTTAGAGTGGCGCCGTTTAGGCCAGACCTATGTCCAGCAGTGGATTAAAAAGGATTATGGATGGATGTACTAGACAATTAATGTGCAGTCTCAGCCAATGATTTTAATTAAATATTATTGCCACAAACAGCAATGACTTTGGAGTCATCTATATATTAATACGTGAAGCAAAAACTTGTGATTCATTTTTAAGATACTTGCCGCAAGCGGAGGAGTATGAAATTACGCACGGTTATAGTTGATGTAGAGAAGGATTGCGCAATGCTAATATTTTTTTCAAATTATGCATAAAACATACATAAAATCAACTAAAAACACATTACACACACCGTACACAAACGATAAACATAATAAACATAATAAACGAAATAGAACATTCAATGTCTTACTATGAAAATACATAACGTCAAAAATGTCGATGATTTTGACAAAGCAAAATACCCGCTATTCCTTTTAAATGCAGCTTAGTTAATAAAAATCTTTTTACCTTTAACGGGTGCGTTAAAAATAACTTTGGACAAAATTAAGTTTAGTTTTTTAATATAAATTACGGTCGAATTTCGACCGTTGCGACGGGTGAGTAGTATATATAAAAATCATCAACTACTCGTATATAAATCCTATGCATTTTCTTATAAACTCACACTAGAACCGTCGCAAGACAACTTTATAAATAGACTAATTAACTAGTGGTAATTAAGATTTGCAGGTGTATCTATTAATCGCAATTAACATTTTATCAATATGACAAGTAATTACGCATCTGTAAACAACATTAATCACAAGTCACATGATTTCAGAAATGAGAAAACCGAGTCCGTTAAAGTTGCATTCGTTGCGCCGAAAAAATGAAATTAAAGTATTAATATATTATTATTTTAATGCCAAGAATAGACCTCATATTTTAAATTCAGTCTTTTTGGGCTTTATGTGACAGAATCTTATCTTACTAATCTTACTAGTACTTTGAAAGCCAAAAGTTTGTGAGGATGTATGTATTTGTTACTATTTCAGGTAAATTTGGCATACAGACTGTTTTAGACCGGTTCCGGGACCAGAATAGGGCTACGGTATCCCCTGCCTGTCGTAAGAGGCGACTAAAAGGGGCGTCCGGGGTCGCAGGCGGGTAGAGTGGGAGCTCGAACCGTCCGGCCAAGCGACCCCGGGAAGGGCGGCGGCATGTGTGGTCGCATGCTGCCGTAAAGACCTGAAGGTTCGTGAAGGGCCTGAAAGGAGCATCGCGCTCGGAGGGCTCCGGTTGTGTTCCGTTGGAGATCTCCAACGAAGCCGAAGCCCTCCACGCAGCGCAGAGGACGGCTACCGGGGGGGTTTTAGTGCGGTAAGAATCCCACATGACCCACGTTGCTCCCACGGCGTCGGGTACCTTTTGAAGGTTTCCCCCTCAAAAAAAAAAGATAGTTTAAGACCTGGATTCGGGGTACAACCCATTATAGTCCCACTGCTGAGCACGGGTCTTCTCTCAGAATGAGAGTTTTAGGCCATAGTCCACCGCGCTGGCCAAGTGCGAATTGGTGGACAAGACAACAAAGACCTGGATTAATACATAGGATACTCAATACTGTGGTAAACGTCACCAAAGCGAGCACAGCCGCGAGAATAAACTACTTGTATATCACGCTCCACAAACATTAGGTACTCTTTTTCTATCGTAAGATTCCATTAATCGTTAGTCGTATATCCAAACGTGGTGAGACTGGCTGGCATTTAATTATAGGTCAATTGATTTTATTGGCCCATCGAAATAATGACGCGTTTTTAATTAATCGTTAATGAATTATCGGATTTATTTACTCACATTTAGTTCGGCCGAATTACAAATATAGTGAAATAAATACGAATACGAATTATAATATATCGTTAATGAAAACTCGATATTCATTTAATTAGCATACAGTAGATCTTTATGCACGATAAAGTTTGCTCATGCCAGTTTTATAGTAATATATGTTCAGTACTTACATGTAAACATCGAAGAGGAATTTTATACGATAAAATTATATTGGGTTTTAAAATAAGTTTATGTTAAAATACAAAAACGACCGATGTTAATGCATTCTTTGATATAATCTATACGATTGGTGGATTTTTATATATTATGAAAAATAGTATAGAATATCAAAAATATAATACAAATAAATTGAGAATATTTTAGTAAAATGTTTTGAGACTCTGTATGCCTCAATACGAGTTTATTACGTTTTTTGAAGAAAAAATACGTTTACGTATTCGCCCATACATTGGAAAAAACAATGCAATGTATGTGAGAAAATGTATAAAATGTTTGTCTTGATAAAAACTAACAAACTCAAGGGCAGTGATGTTGGAAATGTCTATAGGAGGGTGACTTTCTATCAGACAGACCTTCAGTCTTATCGTTACGCTTAATTAAAAGGAAAGTACCTGCGCAGGTGTAAAATTAATTATCATTAATAAAAAATAAATAAACGACACCGTTTGTAAAACTATCAAATAGATGTTATCAATCAGGAATATAAGTTTCACATTTCATAAAATTTAAGTAACATCGCCATTATGGCATACAATAAAAAGCCGGAACTGCTCTTAAGTTTCGGAAGAAGGATGTGGTTGCCGGCTCTCTTTCACATAGAGCCACCGTCTTAGTCATCCGGAGTAGCAGCGCATCGGTGATAGACTTGAGACAGAAGGACTTGAGACATCAGGTGGACTGCATGCTCGTTTGCTACTTTAGTCAGATAAAAAAAAAACAATTTCCGTTTCTACTGCAGTAACACTGCCTCATATATATTTCTGAGACCAACGCAGTAGCGCAGAGGCTGTTTTTGCAATCCGTTTACAATATGTGTTAAAATCTTCAACTTTATGTTCAATGATTGCGGCACTTTACACCGCACTGGGCGTTGATATATACTATTTCCTATCTCCTTCATTTTGTCCCCAAAACACGTCCCATGTTAACCACTAGAAGAGAGGGAGAGGTTTTATAAGACCTTTACCACACGGCACTGATACAGAGATACCATTATACGGTCTGCGTAGCGGAGCGGTTACCGTACCGGTCTGACACGCAGTGGCTTCTATGTTCGATTCCCGGCAAGACAGGTACCTGGATGATGAATTTAAAGTTCTGTTCTGGGTCTGACTGTTTGTGTATTCGTCTTTGCATGTCAATGGCACCCACGACACAGCAGAAAATCCTACTGTGAGACTGTGAGAGTAAAAAATGTCTAAGTTTGACATTCCCGTGACGCAACCTTCCTGAAATTGTCTCTTACAAAAGTTTCCTTCAAAAACTAATCCAGCGAATACACAACATTCACAGAACGAGCATCAACTCAAAAGGTCAGTCCAAGATGGCGGCCTAAGATTGCATTCGGCTAATTTCCAGCGCTGACATTTAAACTGTGCATTTATGAGAAATAATGGCATTGTATAATTGTGACATGAAATTCATTGAGGCAATAAAACCGATTGGCCGGTATTCAGTCGATTGAGTCATATAGCTTGTTTATGGTGGCTGTTGTAGAATTTGTGTCATTGCGCACGATTTATGACGTTGTGTGTAAGTTTATGCTTTAAACTTCATTTATTATGGCGATGTTGTGTACGAACGCTACGAGTGATGTCCTTTTCATAGTTTTGTGTTCGATACCGATTAATCTGTGGGATGATTAGACTTGTTTAACTGAGTCTGTCGCAATAATTGTCCACCAAAAAAGATACAGAGTTATGTTCACCCATATTCACGAATTCACGAAAAAAGTTTTTTCTTTTAATATCGTCCATCACGTATTAAAATCGCGCACCGCGTCCGTCTCGGCCAATCAATGGCCAACGCATGGCAGGGTCACCATGTGGGATAATTAGGAGAAGTAAATGGACTATTTAAAACAGCAAAATAATTATACCCTAGAAACACCAGGCGTGGCCAACGCCTGTAACCTGATAAACTACCGCGTACTTCTTTGCTCCAGCGAAACTCATATGGAATGTGTGTTAAAATTTACAATAATTTATCCGATGACATTAAAAATGAATCCAATAATAATTTTAAATTCAAATTAAAGACATACTTATTAATGAATAATTATTATAATATAAATGACTTCTTAAATGATAGGTAATATTAATTATCTTTGAAATAATAATAATTTTAATGACTAATTCACACATATTTATGTAATGAATAATTTATATTTGCATGCTATCACATTGTTAGCAGGACAAGCGAACAAATTTTATTTATTTGTTTATTTATTGTTTATGTACCTTATCATTAATGTACAAAGGTGGACTTAATGCTATAAGCATTCTCTGCCAGTCAACCTCAACATGTAAGAAAAACATCGTAGGCGGTATAACAAAAAAGAATAATAAGACAGAAAATATTTAAACATTTTTATTTGTAACATCTGATATTATGTACCTGTTCTGTGCAAATAAACTATTACTATTACTACTATTACTATTAAAATGATACAAACGTGTTCTCTTGGCAGAGGTTGTTTTCGAACAGAACGCTTAACCTAATTGATACGTGCAAGTTTCTTATACGTATCATAACGCTGCATACCACAGAACGGTGAAAATTTTGGTTTCCGTTTTTCAATTCAAATAGAAATTCTATTGTATATGAAGTGGATTACTGAAGTCTTTAGTGGCCTGCATACTAATCTGCTACTTTATTCGTATAAAAAAGATGTAACATAAGACGAAGTAACAAAACAGAGTCATAAAATTTTAAATTTTTCTCAATTCTCAGTTAACAGTCTACGTAATCAGTATTGTTTCCAAAATGACACGGAGTTCACGTCTAGATGCTTTGTTTAAACTTTTAATGCACAAAAATAGATGACCAACTTTCCCCTGTTTACTCTTAACCCTTCAAACCCTGCGACTTCCGCATAACGCAACCGCTCCAGTTAACACTCAAAAATAGAAAAAACCAGCCAAGTGCAAATCGGAGTTGTGCGCGAAGGGTTCCGTGCCATTATCTTTAAAAACCGGTAAAAATCATGTTTGTTGTATGGGAGCCCCCCTTAAATATGTACTTTATTCTGTATTTTTTTTGTTATAGCGGCAACAGTAATACATCATCTGTGTACATTTTGAATGCCTAGCTATCACGGCTCATGAGGTACAGCTTGGTGACAGACGGACTGAAGAATCTAAGAAATAGGGTTCCGTATTACCCTTTTTGTACAGAACCCTAAAGCATTCTCTATTAGCTATTTCATAATGCTTAAAACAATGTCCACGGACTGGAAGTGCGTGCGTGGGATCAAAGTGAATGAGTGAACGAGTGGAAGTGACCGGGTGAATGATCCGCACGGCTCGCTGGCCGGTACGCTACGGCGACGATTTGTTTACGCCTCGCGATTTTTTGTTACGTTGTTTATTTAAAACGTTTGTTATTGTTACGGGAGTGAAAATTTGCTTTTAATTTTTTGGGGTCAATGAATATGATAAATGAAATACGTATATAAAAATATTTATTTCCACTATGTAACTTATTTTATTCTGATAAAAAGTAGCACCAAACATTTCCTAACTATACGAAAAATCATGTGCTTGAAGTCTAAGTCCAAACCCCAAACTCAATTTTCTGGTCATTATCAAATTATTATTATCATTAATTATTAAATAATCGTGTCGCAGTAATAATAAATAATAAGTAAATAATAATCCGTCATGAGCAAACCTACAACCCTAAGAGTTCACTATGTTTTCAAACATTAGGCGAATTTCGCTTTTATGTTATTCATTTTGAAATTCCTCGGACTGTAAATGCAAGTTTTTGTATGACTGAAAGCAAGCGACCATGCAGTCTACCTGATGAGAAGTGGTCACTGCCATCATCACCATTCACCACTCACTGTACAATTGCAATTGCAATATAAACAGGGCCTCTATCCAAAGTCATGAACAGACTTGTTCCTCCTCCTGGGGACTAAGATCGCCTCATATAAAAATAGACCACCGAAACCTTCCACTGAAACGCAAGGTTCACGTTAAAACTTAGTGAATTCTACTGGTTCCACCTTGTATCATGCCTATGACAAAATGCTCCCAACATAATCAACATTAGTCACGCCTGTAATATAATTAGCTGCTAGGTGTAACGGTCTAATTCAGAGGATGATCTGATTATCTAGACTGCCAAGCGTGTGAATGGGGCTTATTTTAGATCGTCAGGATAAGGCGGCGTTCAAATAATATTTCCTTGTGTTACATAAAGTATTTTTTAACTAACTGTAGTAGCAAACGAGGTGGACTGCACCACCTGATGGTAAGTGGTCACTGCCTCCCATGGACATCAGTAATCAACTACATACAGAACATGGGTTTCATATGAAGTCAATCACAGATGCGTTGCTGATCCCGAGGACTATGATGGTCGCCTCATGTGAAAGTGTGCCGGCAACCACACCCTTCTATCGAAACGCAAGAAATGCTTCACGCTAGAAATAGGTGTGGCGGTGGTGCTTCCTCGGTCGAACTATACTCACTCGTTCTACCACTTTGAAAGTATGGCATTTTTAAGACATATATATTCAGGCGAGAGTGGATTCCTGGTCAGATTTTAGGGATTTTTAAACTCTATAACTGACTAGTTTGGAAGATATTTTTTTAATGTGTTGAATTTAAATTTTGCATGTGAAGTTAGCATGCGAGTTTTTTAATTTAAATGACGGTCGAAATTTGACCGATGCGACGAGTTAATAGTCTACAAAAACCTTTTAAACAGTTATGCCTAAAAAATAGGGGGCGTTTAATATTTAGTAGTTGTATTCAGACATTAAAAATATATAAAAAAAATGTATATTAAAACCATTTTAAAGTACCAATAGATCGGGACTTTAGTCACATATATTCGTAGGTTAATAGAAATGAGCTCATGTTGAATGAAACTGGCTGCCGACCAGACAATTGGCACCGATCGGTACAGGGAAAAACTAAAGTAATTTGTAACACGGCAGCTACACGACTAGGCTGATTACCTGGGCACAACATACGAGTATGTACTATATGAGTAACATGGCTGTTTGGTTACCAACAACATACGAGTATCTACTATATGAGTAACATGGCTGTTTGGTGACTTATAGGATAAATTGGAAATGCAAAATTTCTGTTGATTCACACCTATATTTTGTTTTGCAATTTGGTAGAATTAATTGTAAATTGCGTGCGTTATAGGTAAAAAAGAAGAAATGTAGAAACTCAACACCATTTTGTACATTATTTTGCAAAAGAAAGATGATTTACCTAATACGTTTTTTAGCAGTGATAGCCTAATGGTTCAAACTTGCCCTCTCAATCGGGAGGTCCGGTGTTAAAACCCAGGCACCACTGATTTATGTGCGTATTAGAAATTAATTATCACTGTTATTCGGTGAATGAAAACATCGCGAGTAAACCTACACACCCGAGTTTAAAAAAAAAAAAAGTTCTCGGAGGTGTGTGAAGTCCACCAATTGTCACTTGGCCAGCGCCGTGGACTAAGACACTCTCATTCCGGGAGAAGACCCGTGCCCAGCAGTGAGACAGTAATGGGTTGACGACGACTGTCACAGGCATATAAATTGAAGTATTCAAACCAAACAAAATGAACAGCGTATTTCGATTACTCAGATGAAGGCTTTAATTTAAAACTATGAGTCGAAATATTTTTTACTATAAACAAACATTGTTTTAATTTATATAAATTAATCAGACGGATATGTTCGACCAGTTTTACAAATTGCAGTTTTTGTTTTTCCTGAACATTTGCAATTTCGTTTAATAATTAAAATTTGGCTGATATTGAATAAACAGTACAAGTATTGTTTATTTTTTACAGCATATCCGAAAAACAGTGTAAATATGTGTATGTATTTTGTGATGAATGAGAGATTGTAGAGATAAATACTATATTTATTAACAGAGGAAGATTAAAGTATTTTTAATATAGATGTAGGAAGATAATGATATAGATGATGTAATAAACGAGATGAGAAGCGTTAACATCAGATAAGTTTAAGTCCTACTTGAGAGTGGCCACTGATGCTACCCCATAGGACTAAATTGTAACGCCTCGGTTAAATGTATCTCCCTTAACATACTCTTTAAACTAAAACACAGTACTGAACACTGTTTTTATTAGGCATAACAATTTTCTAACTTAACTGTAGGTATAATTCAATAGCTCTACACCACTAATATGCCTAACTTAATATATAGTTTCTTTGTTTAAAAAAACTTCTTGATTGAAATAATTGCGAAATCCTTCTTGTAAAATATAAGCTTTCTTATATTGGTTTCTAATATTCTATATAAAAATGAATTTAAATTGAGATATTTTAACATTGGGACGTAATAAATATTTAATACTTTTGAACTTTAAGCTATAATTTGAAACAATGTTCAAAAATATCATACATCTTGTACTGGGACGAATGTAAGGTATTTTTCTAAATTGAGCAACAATTTCTTTGTATCAAATCACATAAAGGTCGCCATCCATTTATAATAAGCGATCCTACGAAATGGCCGTCTAGCCAATAAAGGTCTCAAAGGTACCAACACGTAATTTGTCTACAAATTCCGAAGTTAAGAGAGCAATAAATTTTATAACATTGTTTAACACTACAATGCGAAATGCCATTAGGCCCTACTTTGTCAAAAACGTTTATGATACTTCATAACTTACGACACGACTACGATATTGTATGTAAAATTATTAAAATCGTTACAACTTTTTATATTATTTTAATAGTGTGCATATAAAAGAGAGATTTTATACACAGGCGTAACTAGAATGTTGTATTTGTCTTAAATTCTCTTGTAATTCTCATCACTACACATCGAAAGAACCAAAATTACAAATATTTGTTTTTTTTCACGCTACAAATAGGTGTAGTGGTAGTATCTCCCAGGTTCCAGTTCAGTAGTTCTACCACCTGGCTTAAGGTCACAAAAAACGTAATTGATACTTTAATACAATATTTTTTTTAAACAATATTCTAATTTACCCAGCGTTGCCAGACTTCCCGATTTCGGCGGGACGTCTCGATTTATAAGCCAAAATTAAAAGTGCCGCGCTTTTCGGGAAAGACTGGACTTTTGCAAAAAAAAGCAAAAAAATGGTCGCCAAATCTGTACAAATTTCAGTCCAAAAAAGGTCGCCGGTCTCCGGTCCTCCGGCCCCCTACACCATGTTTTTTTGGCTGTGTGTCTCTAAAGACGTGAGACCGCCTCTGCTGTCCCACTTTTGACTATGAAATTCCGCTTTTTACCTCAATAAGATTCTAAATCCCGACTTGATAAAAAAATCTGGCAAAGCTAGTATGTAGGTATCATTTAATTATTTTAATAAAATGACCGAAATATTTACTTGACACGAGATTTAACTATTATTTTGAAAAACTATACTAAATTCTCGTATTATAATGAGAATTACTCAAGAACAATGTAACATAAGATGTAAATGTGTTTAATGAAAATGTACACGTAACAATTAACTATTCATAACGTGTTAGTCGTAAGCATTAAAGTACTAACGCCGAGTCACAAATCATAAATTCACCGCACTTAGGTATAAATTGGACCCTAACAAATATTAGACATAAATTACATACTTCTAAACAAAATTCGACGGTCTAGTGGTTTTGGAGTAGAGCTTCTCAAACTGATCGCTCGATCGCCAAAAAATTGTAAAAGTTGGTAATTATAGACAGTCATGCCAGCGCCATCGGCGACTTTGGACAAATTTGTGTTTGTTTTTAATAAATATTATAATACTTTGAAAAAATCATAATCTCTCTATTTCTGGGTCTAGGAAAGTTGGAAAACTTCCACTATCTTGTAGTAGGCCTCTAGAGCCAATAAGGATTTTTATGAGATCGAAGTACCAAACGGGCATGCAGTCCACTTGATGGTAAGTGGTCACTGCCACCCATGGACATCTGTAATCAACTTCATATAGAACAAGTGTTCAATTTGAAGTCAGTCACAGATGCTACTGACGAGGACTAAGACCGTCGCTTCATATAAACGTGTGCCGGCAACCGCACCCTTCCATCGAAACGCAAGAACTGCTTCACACAAGAAATAAGTGCGGCGGTGGTAAATCTTCGGTTGAATTGTTCTAGCTTCAAGCTAGTAATTTTATCACCAACTTTGAGAAACACCGTGGAGTAACCGACCTGTAGGACAATAGCCTATAAATATTTTACAAGCAATTATATTGAAAAACTGTCGAAACACTTAGTGTTTCCGGATATTCTAATTTAAATTAAATTATCGTCCTTCGTTAGGGTCTATTGTAGCGGCTATTGTTCGAAACAAATTTGATTGTTTCCATCCGTTTGGCTTCGGACTGATCAAGCTTGAATGGGTTTGGTCTGACGATTGGGGTTATCAATGTTTTTTGATATAAAGATTCCATGTTCTGTGTTATCAAAATAATCTACTTTTAAAACGAGCATATGATGTATGCCAATTTTTTTGGCACGTATGGTAACGTTTTATATTGACGGAAACTTCAGAAAAAGCATAAAATTAAATACCTTATTACTATAAAAACAACAAACCCAACTGCATAAAGACACCCACAACACTAAATTGAATTTGAAGGCAATCATTTTTTATAAGCAGATTGGCTTTTTAGTTTAATAATTTAACAATATTATTTGTTTCAACATTGCTGATTAGTACATTTGAGATTTGATTGCAAAGTGTCTATTTCTGAGATTTGAAAGCCCTTTTATTACAAAATGGGAATCAAGATCTATAACGTTTTGTAACGCGGCAATGATCAGATACTTTGATGTGGTGATGTAAGGTGTCAAAGGAGGTGCGGGGAAGAGAGGTGCGGTAAAGAAAAGTGCGAAGATTGTCAGACAGAGTCGTCATTATAGAAAAGAATTGGACAAAAATGTAAATAGTTAATAAATTGTAAGAAATGCTCTTAAAATTTTTTACTGTTTTATTTTACAGCTTTATAGTTTACAGCAGTTGGTAGTCTCACGTTATCTCTTAGAGCTTAGGCTCGGAGGCTTATAATTACTCCTGTTATCATACTGTGTATCTTGGGCTAACACTGTATCCCATGTCTCCTTTAATTGACATCCTCATCCTCAATATCCTGAATTCGCAGGTAATCTTGAGACTGTGAAGCTATTTTAGGATACATAATGTAAGTGATTAATGAATTTAATTTTACAAAAGTAGCTTAGATACTTATTTTAGTTAATATTCAAGTAACTCGCTAGATTTTAAATCTTGACTATCGCATATAAATATTAGTAACAAAAGGAATATAAATAAACTCTGAATAACTTTTTACGATCCTCTTCCAGGTCCGCGGTGAAGTCAATAATTATTTGACTTCACCCAAATGAATACAAATACAATAATAGTACCCCAAATTAATACGAATACATGAACTGTTTATTATTGCATTCACTTAAGATAGGTGACGCTAGACGGTATAAAATTTGAATACATTACGAAATTTCTAGCGAAAAATCAATGTACACTAAAATTATAAAGCTTGAAAATTTTATCAACCGTTTTCAAATACAATACGTGTATTCTTGTATTCTTACTAACATAAAAATGAGCTAAAGTATGCAAATCGATTGGTGCAAATCGCTTGGGCGTTATCGCCGTGACCAATCGGTGCGTTACTCATACGCTGCAAAAAAGCCGGCTTAGTGCGCGTTCGCTTCGCGCACGAAGGGTTCCGTACCATTATTTAAAAACGGAAAAATATTAGGTATATTGTATGAAAGCCCGCCATTAATAATTTACATCATATTACTTCATACATAATAGAAATACATCATCTGCGAAAAATTTAACTGTCTAGCTAACACAGTTCATCAAATACAGTCTGGTGAAAGACAGACGGGCAGACAGACAACCGAGTCTTTATAATATCGTTCCGTTTTTAACCTTTGAGTATGGAACCCAAAGAATGACGACAACGCAATTTAAACCTCCATTATACCATTCGACACGATACGTCGTTTTGAGTTCGGTGCAATTTTTCCGGTACTAAAATATTTATGGGCACACTTGTAACAAGCTTAAAAATATTTCATGAATTACAAAATGAATGAAATGAATTATTGCATTATTCATATCTTTTGTCGCATGTACTAAAATTCGTCAAAAAACGTAGTTTATTTCCACACGTCCACATCATCTTCGGTGAACTAAACTCTATGTATGTAATTCCTCAGTTAAATTTTATGATATTATTGAAGACTAGCTGTGCCCGCGACTTCGTCCGCGTGGAATAGTTATTTTGGGCATAATTTATTTTTGCAAACAACCTCCTCAGCTTTATAAATTATAGCTGTTACCTACGACTTTGTCCGTTTCATTTTCTATTATTATTTTAGACAATTTAGTTTTGAAAAGAACATAGCTAACTCATATAGCTCATATATAAAAAAATGAAATTATTAGAACCTAAAACAAAATATCCTTAAAACAAAATCAAATAGTATTTAAAAAGTATTTTTACACGACGATAAAACGACGCAAGATCTCTAAGATATCAATATCTTCTAAGATGTTCATTGAAATTAAGTGATGTCAAAGACAATTTTGTTCACAATTAAATACTCTTAATCAACAACACATTTATTTGGACAAAGATTAATATAATTACGTTTATACAACTTTTAACTAATTTCGACCGAATTCGATTACCATGAAAACGGTTCTAGTGAGTTAATCTTAAAAGATAGACTAATACTGTCGCGGACATTTTTTTAGATCATTTCAAGAGAAATAATTCTTTCATACATATATTTTTGGTATCTTGTACCGTTTTCGCAGCGCACGCAACGGAAGCCCTCAAGGATGAATAATTTTCCCCGTTTGTTTCACATTTTCCATTATTTCTTCGCTCCTAATAGTTGCAGCGTGATGTTATATAACCGAAAGCCTTCCTCGATAAATGGTCTATTCAATACAATTTTTTTTTTAAATTTGAACCAGTAGTTCCTGAGATTAGCGCGTTCAAACAAACAAACTAACAAACAAACTCTTCAGCTTTATATATTAGTATAGAAGTATAGATATCGGGATATACTTTTCAACCAACTCCTCCAAATTTAAACGAAGACGTATCGATATAAAGATTGATTTTAACTTTTCCGGATAACAAAGAAATCATTAGAAAATTGAAATATCACTGAACAGCGACATATATTCTAAGTTCATATTTTGTTGCATGTGGTCAAAGATAAGATCTTTTAAGAGGTGCATCGAGCTATTTGTGCGGGTAAATTGTTCTTTGTAAAGCAAAAGACAGAATCAAAACACTTTTACAATTCATACGAACAGGGCGCACCCGCTCGCAGGGCGCTACCGCACCCTGCTCGCTTATTTTTTATGTTTTCTTTTATGTTCCAACCTAACCTAACCCATCCTGTTTAAAAAGCTACAGCTAAATCCAACTCTTAATAATAACATGACAATACTCCTGCATTTTTAGGATTTAGGTATTCAAAGTGACACTTTTCATCATAATGTTCTCTCAGGAACGGGTCGTAACGTTTTGTAATCAATAAGTACCAAACTCATACGGCTTAAGTAGGTTGTGTACTTAGATAATCAGGGTTGATGAATTGAAGTTTAATTTATTAATCACATTTCAGTTTAATGAGCTGTCATTAAACTCATGATATATACTGAAAACAACCGTAAGCATTATGTGACTACCTTTTATAATTTAGGCTTGCAGTACCCTGCATCATCAGGCTTGAGGAGTTGAAGATCGAAATTTTCATTTTGTGTCTTTGCTTAGTAATTATATTACATACCCGAAAGCACTAAATAGCTAAATTCTATGGCTTAGGCTTGAACCACCCCTGCATCATCAGGGTTGAGGAGTTAAAGGTCAAAATTGGCATCATTTGTCTTTGCTTAGTAATTATATTAAATACCTGAAAGCACCAAATGCCCATCTCGTATAGTTTAGGCTAGCAGTATCCTGCATCATCAGGGGTGAGGAGTTGAAGGTCGAAATTTTCATCTTGTGTCTTTGCTTAGTAATCATATTACATACCCAAAAGCATTAAATGGCCATCTCCTATGGCTTAGGCTTGAAGTACCCCTGCATCATCAGGCTTGAGGAGTTGAAGATCGAAATTTTCATCTTGTGTCTTTGCTTAGTAATTATATTACATACCTGAAAGCACTAAATAGCCAACTCCTATGGCTTAGGCTTGAAGTAACCCTGCATCATCAGGGTTGAGGAGTTGAAGGTGAAAATTTTTACCGTCCGTACAATCTTATTATATATCCATAAAAACAAATTGACTTACTTCTACAGTTCAGGCTAGCAGTACCCTTGCATCATCAGGATTGAAGAGTTGAAGGTCAATTTTTTTAGGAAATATCTGCTTAGTAATCTCATTCTGCATTCAACCTAATTGGACTCCTACAGCTTAGGTTTGGCCGAGTATCGCTAATTTCGTTAATTTGCTTCAAAGAAATGGATCCTATGATCAGAACCGTATCAAACTCATCAGAGTACCCTTGAAGTACATTCTTTCAAATAAAAGAAAAATGATCAAAATCGGTTGGCGGGAAATTGAGTTATTCATCTATTTATCGCGCACATTGTTAATGCAAATATCAGACTTATGCGCTTTTCTTATGGATGCCACTGTCAAAAGTGAACTAAAAATAAATGGGACCCCATGACAGGCACTACCTTTCAAATGAAAAAAAAAATCATCCAAATCCGTTCACCCAGTGCGGAGAAATCGAGTAACAAATATAAAATTAAAAAAAAAATACAGACGCATTGATAACCTCCTCCTTTTTGGAAGTCGGTTTAAAACTATGTCTAACATAAAAATCAAAGCGAAATACTAAATTTTATTGAGGTAGCCTCCAAATTGACGGACTTTCATACAAACTTACATCTCCTATTTGGGTTAAATTGGGGGGGGGGGGATCAGAAAATTCATTCTAAAGTGACGTCTACGTCATAAAAGGAACCCCTAGTAAAAATCATATTCGTATCTTTAGCAGTTTATGCTCTACGATGTTTATTCAATAGATGAGTGAGAGAGCATCCTTTCGTTTTTATATAAGTATATATAGATATAGAGATATAGATTTGTATAGTATCAAATAACATAGGTACACACATAACCAATAAAAATACATAACAAAGGAATACATTTTACAGACCATAACATGTTTAGTTTCAACCAATTCAAGTATGCAGTTACATATCTTGTTAACACTTATCGAACACAGAATAAATACTGTGTAGTTTTAAATTGACATAACTTTTTTATTTATAAACCGATTTACATAAAATAAACACTAAATGTTAAGTGAAGTTTCCCACAACACATTGGTGAAAATTATATTCAAATTGGATAAGCCGTTTCTGAGATTAGCGTTTTCAAACACACAGACAAACAGACAAACAGACAAACAGACAAACAGACAAACAGACAAACAGACAAACAGAAAAGATTTCTAAAAACCATTATTTTGGGTTTTATATCGTATTAAAGACCCCTAGAAATGGTTTTGACCTAAATTTATTCCATGTACAGACAGCGACCTCTTACAGATTTATTATAGTATAGATAGAAGAAGATTATGATGAATTAAAACTTCTTTAAAAGGCTTTTTTATGATGGCAATGAATTTAAAATAAAATATATATGACTTCAAAAACAATCCTAATTAAATTCGAATCATTTATTGCTTAATTCATTTAATTCTGTTAATTAGACAGTAACTAAGAAGTAGTACTATTATAATGTATCGTTATTAAATTGGTATTTTTCTCTGTTATGTTTTTCTTTAAGGGATACAATAAAGAGTATTGTTATTAGAGTTTACTCGATATGAGAACAATGTAAGGAGTAAAATCTACTGAAGAATGACCTCGTTACGTTTACAGTTCTGATTACAAAATCTTTACGTAGACAAAAATTTCCCAGTAAGAGACTTGCTTTGCAATTTGGTCGTATTATTTTATTCTTGTAACAGAAAACACGGATTAAATATAGCCACCAAAGTGCAGTGAACTGGGCATTCTAGAATTTAATAATTCTTTTAAACTGAACATCTCTTAGACATTTAATTAACTCGAGTAGGTCGGAAAGGATACGAGGAGTCATTTCCTCGCGTTATGAACAGACGTGAGTGTATGTGAGGACTAGGGGTTTTTTCCCCAGTTAGCTTGTTAGAGAGGTTTTCTAGTTAGAAACTAGAACGGCTGTGTAATTGTTCGAGCGCTGTTTAAATTATTTAGCGGCTCGCTGGAGCTATCTGGAATCACGGTTTTGTTGGGTTTTTGCGGATTCTAGTGGGTATTTAAGATGTAAAACCTCTTTTTTAGTAAACGAGCATGCAGCCCAGTGAGCAATTTCAGGTAGAAAATAGGTTCAGGAAAAAAATATCTCACAGACACCTGTTAAGCCACAAATTCTCACTTGGCCGAAACAAGCGAGGTGGACTATGGCCTAAAGTTCTCTTATTCCGGGAGAAGACCCGTGTCCAGCAGTGGGACAATAATAGGTTGATGATATATATAATATATATAGATTAAATGAAATAAAGATTCTCTTTGAAGTTGATCAGAGATGCGTTCCAAGTACCCATGACTTCGGCCACTTCACGTGAATGGGAACTAGCTAACACACCCTTACTCGAAGCTGCTAAAACTGTTCTACACTAGAAATAGGTGTGACTGTGGTACCTATTCGTTCGAACCATACCCGATCTACCTTGTTACTTGTACCGTTTAATTGTCTGATGATAATTATTATGTTTAAAAATGGTAACACGACATATTTTTATGAAAACAAAATAGCACATAACCATGCATAACCATGCAATGCAACGTAGGACATTGCCGATTTTCAAAACATTAATCATTTGGAAGCATAGATTGAAAATTTATCTATGAAACATATATTTATTTCATTTTTATTTCTAAATTATTTCATCAAAGATTTCGAACAGGTACTTCGAGAAAGCAAATAAACACGCAACGCCGTTTCTAATTAGGGGAACTTTAATTGAATACTGAACTTATCGTGCTGTAAGTATCAAAACTTGTATATTTTCTCAAGCATAACGCAATCAAGATTGTTTTTAATAACATGTATAAATTGGATAATATTCTTGTGAATGTGTTAATGGTTTTGTTATCCATACCTATGACGCTTCAAGCTTTTCACACTTACAACAAAGATAAGGTTGCCATAAACGCACACAAGGACGAATGTAAAAATAGTCAGACCCAGAACAAAATTATAATTTGCATTTTTGTCTGGCCTCGACGTCGAACCTAGACCTTTACGTGTTATGTAATGACTACTTATCATGGACATCATTAACCCGCCCTTTGGAGAGAAGAGTTTTACGCTTTAGACTTCTTCACGATGTGTTTACTCAAGTTATGGCAATTGATATTGAATTTCTAAAACGCACATAACATTTAACGAGACGTGCCTTTGATTCAAACCCTAGACTCCCCAATTGACATTAAGCCTAACTGATGGAATGTGGCACCCACCGTTCATGAATATTATATATTTTTTGTAAATTAAACAAAAAAACTCTCTTATTCTGAGAGAAGACCCGTGCCCAGCAGCGGGACAATAATGGGTTGACGACAAACAAAAAGAAAATGTAACTTGATATTATTGTTTTAATTAGTATATATAAGTAGTATTGTATCGTTCTAATTAACAATAAATAAGTAAATAAATAAATAAAATAATATCAAAAATACTTTAAAAAAAAGCTTTAATTTCAATGCACTGAAAAGAATAAAATAATATTTGTAGTACCCAAACCCATCATTTTGTTGCATTGTACAATATTATATGATGAAAAAGCTTGTCCCGAGACTTTCCAGTAGTGTTGCTCAGATCTTGGTTAGTCGTTTTCAATTATTCTCCGCTCAAACCATTCTCCTTTTTTTTTTTATTTAACTAAAGTAGCAAACGAGCATGCAGTCCACCTAATGGTAAGTGGTCACTGCTGCCCATGGACATCTGTAATCAACTTCATACAGAACAATCCATCTGAAGTCAATCACAGATGCGTTGCCACTCCCGAGGACTATGCTGGTCGCCTCATGTGAAAGTGTGCCGGCAACCACACCCTTCTATCGAAACGCAAGAAATGCTTCACGCTAGAAATAGGTGTGGCGGTGGTACTTCCCCGGTCGAACTACACTGGTTCTACCACGTTGAAAAGTTTTATCTATCCGTGGTCTATGTTTTATTTGGCATGTTATTTACGCTATGTTGTAATCAAGTCTATATAACAGGCTAAGTCTAAGTCTCATCAAAGCTGCGGGTGGTAAAACAGTTCTTTACAAAGCACAGGTTATGTACAAAATGAGTGCTAATTACTCAACTGGGACTAACATGGTCCAACGCGGTCGGCCATAAAACTCGTGCGTAAAAGCGTAATGGTGTAATTACAAGCTTAATTAGCTAGGTCGAACGGTTGTCAGTTTACGACACACGTGACCGAAGGGGTGTTAGGGGATTCGAGTCCGGTGGAAGCAAAAATGAGTCTTGTGTGTAGTATAGTAGTACTCGTCAACGCATTATTGTCCCATTGCTGAGCACGGGTCTTCTCTCTGAATGAGAGTTTAGGCCATAGTCCACCGCGCTGGCCAAGTGCGAATTGGTAGATCTCACACACCCCCAACTTTTTTTTTTAAGAATTCGAGTGTGTAGGTTTCCTCAGACGTTTTCCTTCACCGAAAAGCAGTGATAAATAATTTATATATAGGTACTTCTAATATAGAAGTAGTAAGGTGACTTACCATCAGGTGGACTGCACGCTCGTTTGTTACTCCTATCAGGTAAAAAAAAAGATTTGGAGTGCTAGCAGAGATCAGCGGCAGATACTTTGCTACCTTTAAAATTAAAGTTGAAATGCCTGACTGACTTACGACTCAAAGACTGAGTCGCGAGAACCGAGGTGGTTCTCGTAATAGCAGATATAATTATTAACCTACCTCGACATTATCGATTTCGACATTATAATTACAAGATAGAAATAGGTGTGGCGGATGTACTTCCGGAGTTAAACCACGAAAAGTTTAACAAACTTTATGCAAAAGAACTACTTCGCAACTATGTATGTGAAATAAATATTCATTATTGGTATTTTTAAATAATAAAAAAAAATTCAGGCATCTGAAGACCCATATGTAGTTAGTAACAATACGTTTACGTAGAAAATACGTTAGAATTATAATTGATTTATTCGTTTTATATAAAATTAATCAATTATTATTTTTTTAGTTAATTATTATTATGAAGGTAATTAATTGTTTGATTATTATTTATTTTAGTTTAACCCTCCTTTGCCTCGATAATACTGCCTATTAAAATGTCCGTATATCGATCACAAAACTAATTGCATGCGGAATGTTAAGACTTAAAATGAATATAACTTAGGTTTTCTTTTTAAAAAAAAACACGCTTTCTACATTCATAGCCCCACACTAAGATTTTCTCCTGTGTTGTGGGTACCATGGACACCCACATCACGAATACGCAAACACCCAGACCCAGAACATGAATCTAAACTCATCATTCAGATACCTTTCTAACCGGGAATCGAACCCGGGACCCATTGCGCGTCAGACCTGTATGGTAACCGCTCCGCCACGCGGGTCGTCAAACTACTTTTAATATGAGTGAGTTTTATGTATTCGTAAAACACGAGATTATAACATAGAACTATATAGAGAGATCATTACATATTAATTTTGACTAAACTTCAATAATTTACTTACCTTAGACTATAAGCGCTTACGGAGAGTCAGTAAAACCAGTTAGTAGACCTTACCTGTAAACAAAAAGACTTTATTAGTAACATCAACACGCAAACATCTTCGCATCTAGGCCTATCTGTCAATCTTTTTATTGACCTTATCTCAGTTATTCGATCTTTGCAATCGATAGATACCCGTCGGACCTGCGTCAAAACTCGTTGGCCATCGGGAACAAGTTTTACTTTGTAGCTTTAATGATAGAGTTTAATTTGCAAAAAAACAACGCTTCGGCGCCTCGAAGCGTTAATGCCTTCACTTGGTTTTATTTTCCTCCGCAGGTTATATTTAAGGAGTATAATATCTGGCCTTCGTAGCCACTCATTAAGTACTCGTGTTAATAACCAAACGCTTGGGAATTTAAAATGGATGGGCGATCAGCTGTTTGGTTTAAATGCGAGGAATTTTACTTATGACAATTCTGCAAATGTCTTCTTTTGCACTATGTTGGATTGTTTTTATGAAATGGTTTTAAATTAGTCTGTTGTTATGTTGCAGTTATAAATAACTTTTCTACAGACATAAACTTCAATTCATATAAATGAATGTTTTACCATTTAGTAATCTGTTAACCATTTAGGAATCTTACAATCTATATCGTACATGATAAACGGTATTCTTTGAAATCATAATTTAACTTTTTTGGTTACTTACATCTGTACAACGCCTGTTATAAGGCGTTATACTATGGAAAATGAACTAAAAAAATCATAAAACAGAAAATCTTATGATATATTTGTAGTTACATCAAATTGTATTTTTTTTTGTTTTAAAGCGGTACTTTCATGATTCAAACATTATTAAAAATCTATAAATTGCTTATTTCTCTTTGCGGATAATATACTATAACACTATTTTGTAACATAACCACTACATTCAAGACAATGTGTGTTCTACACACGGTCACACACACATCATGTAAAACATTAAAAGGCATTCCAGTCATGTCTATCTCATTAAATGCGTATTCGATGTCCAAAATTATTGGACCCAAAACAATTGAAGTAAAAAGTCCAATTTAACTTGCATGCGTGACGTCAAACGGTGTTAACATTCGGAAGACTATGTAACGCATGTCTCGTACCATCCTGTTTCCCGCGTGTTAAGTTACACGGCCCAACTTGATGGAATAAATGTTTTCGACCACTGTGTTGTGTCACTCTCACGCATGCCCGTTGCATGCGTTAGAGCGAGACGCGTACAAGTGTTGCATTGTTAACGTCGATTTGTATTTGTTTCGACATGTATTATCAAATTAGTTTGTTTGTCTGTTTGTATCACCCAAAAGATTGCATTGATTTTGATCATGTTTTGCATTTAATTAATTAATGAGTTGACTCAACAATTTGTTAAAAAAAATATTTCGATGCGTTAACAAAAGTCTGAGAAAGGTTGAGTAAGAAAAACTTTTCATTATCGTCATATTTTACAAGAGTCATATTAAAATGCTACATGTGACAAAATTTACAATACAAAACCGTGTAAACGCATGCATGTATTTGACACAATCGATGACCAGACTAGAAATAAGTAATTATATTAACGCACTATTAACGCACTAGTAAGATTACAAAGAAACGGAAGGTTAATAAATTTTTCATACATCAAAATACAGAAAAAATGTATATACACGCGTGATATAGATAACCTTTTTTATTAGTAAGTTGGTTAAAATGTATTTACTTATATTAACTGATAGGAATGGAATGATACATGGTTGTAATAGCATGTCCCGTCAACCCATTATTGTCCCACTGCTGGGCACGGGGCTTCACTCAGATTGAGAGAGTTATAGGCCATAGTCCACTGCGCTGGACAACAGCATCTACTAAATCCGTAATCGTCATGCACCAGACAAAGTCGCGGGCACGAACTAGTGTAGTATCAGATCGCACACTGTTACTCGGAGTGCGGTTTCGATTCTTGAGATTTCTTTGACAGCACTCGGAGTGTACATGCATGTGTCTGATCCGTTATCCAATGCTGCCTGTCTTTATGTCTTTTATTTTGTAGTAACTATGCAACGTGGTTTTACCCGCGTTAAAAAAAAAAACAATTTTACGAAGTAATGTCTACGATTTTAATGAAATAATGACCAATATTTTCTTAGATACGGGTTATGAATGTTATGTCCGTTTAAATCATCCAATACGTATAGTTTCACGTGACATGTAATGTAGATTGTTAAGTTGTAAATATCGAAGACTGTAAGGGCCGGCGCACATAGGACGGAGCGCAGCGCAGCGCATGCCCGCGAAATTTTCTTAACGAATCACACACTAGCCGAAATTCGCGCTAATTACTGGGAGAATGCGCGCGGATGCGCGCGAATGCGCGCGGATGCGCGAGCATGCGCTTCCATGCTCCTCAGAAATAAATTGCTGTTATTTAATTTTGGATATTATTTCTAAAGGGACAATGACGATAATAGTTTGACAGAAAAAAATGCGCTGCGCTGCGCTCCGTCATATGAGTGCCGGCCCTTAAGCGATTAAATAAATTTGCCAATCATGACGGTGAAATGTTGAAACTTGTTTTTAAATACAGAAAAGAACAGAAATACAAATTCGAATAAGACATTAATTGTTTCCAAATAAAAAATAACTCATATTCAATCTTGTACTAGTTCTAAACAACGAGTACCATTTTAGTTCGTCAGCGAATAGTTCCATTATAAATTCCAATACAATCCCAAGAATGCGAACAACGCAATAATTTTGGAATACAATGCTGCATTACAAATTCTTGCTCGCTTTACCGTACACTCGGAAACAACAATGGTTGATAAACAATGCGAAGTTGCCTATAGTTGACGGGATAAAAGATTGCATTGCACAATGGTTCGTATGAAGGCTATTTGCTACATTTTATAACAATATCGTAGTACATATTGTTGTCTAGTGAATGAAGATACAATTAATTAATTAAAGCTTTGTATTCACCGTATCTTTTGACTCAGAATCCCATCCGGATTCAGAGTATCTACTGTGATTAGTATAGTTACCATTGAATCACATAAATCGACAAAACGTCAGGTTATATTTAACCGATTTCATTATTTTTAACTGTTCTTTTTGGTTGACGTAACCCACTATTGTCCCACTGCTGGGCACGGGTCTCATCTCGGAATGAGAGAGTTTTGGGCCATAGTCCACCGCGCTAGCCAAGTGCGATTTTTTTTGTCAAGTATATCAAATAACTAAGAAAACTGTGAACGACCAAAAGTACTCAAAGGAAGCTAATTCGCAAACGGAAGGCGTAAAATCGTTTTACATGTACCGATTACATCAGGGATATATAAAAATCTGCGAATACAAAGAAATAGTCAATTTTTTTACCGCAGGTTTAGCGCGAATACTGAAGATGTGCTGAAGACAATGCGGAAACCGTGAATAAAGAGATTTTACTGTACTTTATGAATATAAGTTAAAAAAAAACGTGCGGCACTCGAGGGCTGCCGCGGTAAAGCTATTGAATAGCATTTTTTATCACCTTTTGCAATAATAACTATTTATTTATTTATGCAGTATTTTTTTCTCTTATATTAATTCAAGTTTATTTCTTCGAAGCTATATACTTTCTCACAGACAGCTGCTTCCATATTCGTCCGATTTCCCAGCAGCTCGTCTCGATTCGGGCAAGCTTCGTACTATCGTACCATATACATACACGTTAAGTGAACGCTCGGCCGCGCTATATGGTAGGCGGAGACTTTTTTGTTACGGAAATTCTTGATTCGGTCAAGCTATGCAAGAGCTTAATAACTAAATACACTTTTATCACGTTGTAAATTATATAGAAGGATGTTACATATCTACGAATATAAGAATTTTTAATAAAAATAATACAATATGGATTCCATGACGTCACGCCAGTGCATGCAAACTTGACATAACGGGTCAAACTCATGAATTTTTAATAAGCAAAACATTTCTTTCCGCACGTGTTCTGCTTCTAAATATTGCGTAATGACTGTAATTTGTAATAAATAGGGAAAATTACACAGAAACCATATTGTAGGCCGTTGATACTGTATTCTGATTTTTTTTTAACAAAATTACCTGCATATTAGCTGCCGTTAAAAGGGTAATCAGAAACCAAGTAACAAAAAGAACTATTTTATAAGCTCAAATTAACATTTGTAATAATATGTTATGTATACATACTTGTAAGGCTATTGAATGAATCCAAAGTTTTAAACTATTAACAAGAGTTGTTTTTTGTTTTTTTTTATCTAACTGAAGTAGCAAACGAGCATGCAGTCTACCTGATGGTAAGTGGTTACTACCCATGGGCATCTGTAATCAACTACATACAGAACATGGGTTCCATCTGAAGTCAATCACAGATGCGTTGCTACTCCCGAGGATTATGATGGTCGCCTCATGTGAAAGTGTGCCGGCAACCACACCCTTCTATCGAAACGCAAGTAATACTTCACGCTAGAAATATAAAATATAAAATGGTTTATGGAAATTTTATATAAAAAAAACCTAATATTATAATCTAGCGGCGTTTAATCTCCACGATGAAACCTCTTTAAAATTTGTGGTAGATAGAAAGTAAAATACTACTTCGATGGATTTTAGGTACTAGTGACCACTTACTATCAGGTGGACTGCATGATCGTTCAAAAAAGTTGATTACAGAATTTCATGACTTAAAGTGGTCTATTACCATCTGTATTGTTTAGTCTGACGACCCGCATGGCGGAGCGGTTACCATACCCGTCTGACGCGCAATGGGTCCCGGGTTCCATTCCCAGTCTGACGAGTATATGGATGAGTTTAGATTCATGTACTGGGTCTGGATGTATGTGTAATCGCCTTGTGTGTCCATGACACCCACGACACAGAAGAAAATCCTAGTGGAGCTGAGTGTAGAAAGCGTGTGTTTAAAATTCCCTACTCAAAACACAAGTTACACATAACAAATTCACACACCGACAGATACCCCAGACCTAATTAATTAGGCTACTTCAATTCACTAATCCCGCATCCCATTCAGTTCTCAATTAGGTCACCTGCGCCCAACGTCGTCCTAACCAACTAAAAGGATTACCCAGATGTCATTACAGTTAATGTGATTACATTACAAATTGCATTACCACACGGAAGTTGGAATAACAGGATGTCTCCTATTATGGGTTATGTGGGCCTTAATACTTGACGTATCAGTTTACCCGTACAGTCAAGTCCTTTGAGAAAATATGAACGCTTATTGCAATAATACCTAATGGAAGCGAAATGTGCTATTGAAGAATTTAATGATTTTTGTAGGAGAAAGAACTTTATGCTTTATATTATGTAAGCTGCAAGTCCTCTTTACTGCACTTTTTACTAGCTTCCTGATTTTCCTGAATGATATTCAGACAACCAGCTAGGCTATGGTCTTAGAACAGCGCTGTTTAGTAAAATGGCGAGATCTTTATTTGAATGGCTTATAAACTAGTTGGCTGGTAATTATAAACTTCAAAGTAAGGGTCCCCAGGATCTCCAAAGGAACGCACCCAGAGTGCTCTCAACGCGTTGTCCTTCCGGGACTTCAGGCTCCACCCAGATGAGCGTTAAACCATCGCGTTTCGATGTTAAGAACGGTATACAGCCACAAATACCGCCGTCGCTGGCTACCGCTGGCTGACGGTTCGACCTCCCACTCTTGCGCCTCGCAATCCCTGAAGCCCACTTTAAGTCGCCTCTACAAGGCAAGGTATACCGTAGGTCTATTCTGATCCTAGTTCCCTGTAGTCGGGGATTAGAATACGGCTACGGTATCCCCTACCTGTCGTAAGAGGCGACTGAAAGGGGGCTTCAGGGGTTGCGGGCGACTAGAGTGGGAGCTCTGACCGCCCAGCCAACAACCACTGGAAGGACGGCGGCATGTGTAGCTGCATGTTGTCGTACACTGAAAGGCGTAGGGGACAGTCACGCTCCCCAAGCGATGAGCCCGTAAGGGGCGCAGCGCTAGGGGGCACCGATGGTATCCATTGGAGGTCCCGGGGTCCCCTGCAAGCGCAAAGGAAGGCCACCGAGGAGGTTTTAGTGGGTAAAAATCCCACATAAACCGGAGTCTCTCTCCCAAGGCTTAGGTGTACCTTTTGAAGGTTTCCTCCCCGTCATACAAAAAAGGTCTATTCTGGTCCCAGGAGTATAAGAACAAGAAAGACAGGTCCCATAGAAACCTGTCTCTATAAAACCCACCTTACCGTAAAATTCCTACCCAAACAACCCTATAAAACAGCTATTAGGAAGTCTCAGATAGATCATAACTTTGTATAGTTATTAGCATTGTTGCATAAGATAATGAATAAGACGTATTTAATAGTAAAATTTGAAAATACAGATTTTATAGTCAATAATTTCTCTGAGGTATTAAATCGTCTGACATCAGTATGGGAATAAATTTAGTTTTATAGTTTTTTAATTTAATGTTTCGTTTTACAGCGGTTTTACTTTGTTAAATTATGATATGTATTAGCAGGTGCATTTAACTGTCAAACATTAATAAATAGGACTTGTTTTCCACTTAAAAAAATCAATAAATGTTTTAGTTTCGATCGTGAAACTTTCTTATTCTGTGAATCCCTTTAAATTTTATATCAATATTTTTTAATCGAATTGAAAGTTTTCATTGACGGAAATGGGTCTAGGTATACATATATTAGTATGATCACTTGATTTTAAGTAAAAATACGCATCTTATATTCATTTACCTACTCATAATACATACTAGTCCATACTATTCATACTTCCATACTAATATTATAAATGTGAAACTGTGCTTGTTTGTTCCTCTTTCACGTCGCCACATAGCTATTATCTATACTAATATTATAAAGCTAAAGAGTTTGTTTGTTTGTTTGAACGCGCTAATCTCAGGAACTACTGGTTCGAATTGAAAAAAAACTTTTTATGTTGAATAGACCATTTATCGAGGAAGGTTTTAGGCTATATAACATCACGCTGCAACAAAATGGCATAGACAAAGTCGCGGGTAACGGCTATAATTTATAAAGCGTTTGCAAAAATAAATGACGCCCAAAATAACTATTCCACGCGGACGGAGTCGCGGGCACAGCTAGTATGATATAGTTTCTATGTTGGGAGATAGGAGGACGGAGAGTGAGGTTGGCTACTTTTTACGGGCTCTATCATTCATGAGACTATCTATGTTTTGTTAGTTGATACATATTTAGTAGTTCCAGACGTTGTTAATAGATGGTGTTAGTAAAATTCATTTTTAAGTCCTGAATCACGCTATCAAATGCTAATGTTAATTCCCTTTGACCGTGCGGGCGAATCCGCGGGTAAGAGCTGGTACTTTACTAAACCCTTTAAAGTTTAGTTTAGTATATCCTTGTTATATACTGCTACCAAAATTAAATGTGGCAAGACAACGGTACTGCGACATTCAAAGAACAGTACTACTTGTAAAGTGTACATTTAAAAATCTAATATCAAATTGAACTTTCATATAATCTTATCTCAACCGAATACCTAACTGTACAACCGAAATTGATAATCGAGCCTCAATAAGTATAATAATTTAAATTCCCAATAACATTTTAAAACTCAATAAACCGAAATTATCTTGACCAGTCAGAAGTAAAAAACGTTAAGTGGACTTTTGGTATGCAAAATCTTTCTCAAAATAAATGTGTCGCCATTAAAAGATTTAACGACATGATACGCTTAATGTTATTAAATAAGAGTCTCCTCATATAAACCGGGAAATCAATTAATCCGATCAGTAAAGCCATGTGAAACATTTTGACACAAACTCTCTCTCGCTCACACGTACGTCGTCGTCAACCCATTATAGTCCCACTACTGGGCACGGGTCTTCTCTCGGAATAAGAGAGTTATAGGCCATAGTCCACCGCGCTGGCCGAGTGCGAATTGGTAGACTTCACACATCTCAGAGAACTTTTTTTTTAATGAACTCTTGGGTGTGTAGGTTACCTCACCATGTTTTCCTTCACCGAAAAGCAGTGATAATTAATTTCTAACACACACATAATTTTTGAAAAGTCAGTGGTGCGTGCCTGGGTTTGAACCTCGGACCTACCGATCTAGAGGGCAAGTTTTAACCATTAGGCTATCATTGCTCTGCCGCTCACACGTACACATACACACAGGTACACTAGCGCGCGCAAACATGCATTTACTATTATGTGGACTGCATGCTCGTTTGTTACTTTTATCAGTTAAATAAATAATAGTTTAAAAAAACTAAAAAAACACGCTTTTTATAGAAAACCGAACTAAAAAATAGAAAATAAATTTAAATGAATTTTAATTAAGAAAATAGTGTTAAAATTTTTAATGAATAAATTAATAATAGTGTAAATAAAAAAAATATATTTTATTTTAAAAGACTTTGTTACTATGTAGTGATTCTAAGTCTGGGTAAATTTGTTTTTTGTTTGTGGAGCTAAGAGTGTATTAAGACTTTTTTTATCATTTCAGTCATTATTTATGGCCTACCATTTAGCAAAGACATCCTAAGACATCCTAAATTATCTAGATATATGTCTGGCCGGAGACCGAACGCGGAACTTACTACGTGTAAAACCATTATAGTAACCATTCCGCCACACGGGTCAATCAAACACTGACATACACACACATTTCTTTATTAAGTAACAGAGCATAAATAATCCTATCGAATCGTAAAACACCCGATCGAGCGCGCCGTGCATTTAAACCAAACACCCGCGCCTTATACAAAAAAAAACATTTACTTTCTGTCCACGTAGCCTTACAAAACAGCGACTTTAAGTACCAATTTATTCATATCGAGCGTGTTAAGGACATCTTCACCCCGCTACTGAGAATTGGTAATGATTACAAGAGAAGTAACACTGAGCGCTGGTGTTTTATACCTACCTTTCTTTTTTGTTATCGAGGGTGGAAACATTCAAAAGGTACCCGAGGCCGTGGGAGCAACGCCAGGTTATGTAGGATTTTTACCTCACTAAACTCCCCGGTGGCCATCCTCAGCGCTCTGTGGAGGACTCCGGGATCTCCAATGGAACACAACCGGAGTACTCTGAGCGCGATGCCCCCTTTGGGCTCTTCCCAGTGAGCATTGTACACACTACGTCTCCTGGTGTTTACGACATCATGTTGCACTCGTTCCGTCCTCCTACACGAGATCGCTTGACGGTTCGAGCTCCCACTCTTACCGCCCGCAACCCCTGAATCCCCTTTTAGTCGCCTCTTACGCCTGGCAGGGAATACCGTAGCCCTATTATGATCCCGGAACTACAGGGGTAACATTGGTTGTAATAATCTTACGTGTTTTTTTGTATTAACTAATATGCCACCAGAAACATAGAAAGTTTAGTTAGCTTATTATTGAATCTTGGCCTTTAATTCGAAGTCAGCAGACATGAAATTACGAATGAAATTATTTACCACTTACTTTAACGGCGAAGTAAAACATTGCAAGAAAACATGTAGGACATAAAATAAATATCAAATATGAATTCGAATTTGGCCAAAACGGTCAACTTCCTTATAGTCGCTAAGTCATCCGAACTCACAATTTTAGAAAAAACTTCTCAGTAGATTTTGGAGCAGTAGACAGTCCACCAATTCGCACTTGGCCAGCACGGTGGACTATGGCCTAAAACTCTCATTCCGAGAGAAGACCCGTGGCCTACACTGAGACAATAATGGGTTGACGAGACGAGACGATAACTTCCGAAGACAATAACCCAACGTTTCAAATCAGCACAGCAGCACGTTCGATTTGCTTCCAGCGTTATTGATGGGTTATTGGTTTCAGTCATGTTAAAGATGAAAATGGGGGCATAAATCCAATGATCCAATGTTAGTCCCGCTTAGTTCCCAAGTCGGATGCCACACAAATCACAATAAGCGCTCTTCATTATCCGCATTTCACTCCAGCGAGGCTTGTATCTATCGGAATGCGCCTACAAAGGAGTACCCATACCGACTAGTCGTAAGGGATGTCCTCTTATGTGTCGATATATCGTAACCTAATCGTATCGACCACATCGATAAAACGTATACATCAAATCGACAAGCGACATATAACATTGCTTATGTGAACTATATGCATTTTTTATGTTATGTTTTGTAATATTAAAATAGTAAACAAGCACGCAGTCCGTATAATAATAAGTTACCACGGACGGCCATAAACATTAGAAACTTTTTTAATATTCGTTTAGACTGCACTTTTATCAACTTTTAAAGCAGATTTATTAATCGACTATCTGTACTTGCGTTGCAACACCGCCACAAAAGAAAGCTGCGAGGACTCATGCACAACTTTGCTAAAGATCATCATATGAACAATTACATAGTTTACGATTCTATAAAGGACATACAGACAAACACTCATTTTTACATATAAAAGTACATATTCTGGTTGCCACCAATCTGCACTGCACTTAAACGATAAAATCTTATGAAATATATATAATATAGAGTATAGAGTAGAGTACTTATAGAGTGTGCATCGTAAACTGTATTCCAATATATCGATACACCGAGCATCCCTAGCCGCTATACTTTGAGCAACCGGCTTCAAACCAGTCCGCCTGAGCCTGCCGGCTGCGCGCTTCAGAACGTCGTATGTGCCGGTTGACTGACTCTTAAATGCCACTTACGCGTTGTTCTCTCAAATTTTTATTGGTAATAAGTAGCTTGTTGATGTTTTTTGCCCATGTACGACGGAATTGACCTTTGGTTTAACTAAGTTTTGAGATAACTTTTGAATGACTTGTAACTGTGTTTTGTAGAGATAAGGTGGATTTGTTTCAATGGTGTTAGACGTAATGACTTTGAATTTTACACCGTTGAAATTGTTATGTTTGGTTGTTAAAACGAAAGCACGTTACAAGCATGTATTCCATATAATGAATTGGTAATGTCGGTAATAAAAAACGACGATAAGGAGTTTTATGAAAATCCATTGGAGAAATACAGGATTCTTGAGGACTAAGAATATTCAAAAAAGTAAACCTTACAGAACCACAAAAAGACCTCAACCCCGTAGATGAAGACCAGATAGTCTAGTCTTCCTTATATTATAAAGACCGAAAGTTAGTGAAAATGAATGGGTGTTTCTTTACACAAAAACTACTCGCTAAAATTTGGACATCATTTAAGACTTGTTTAACACACATGATTTTCTTTACGTAGTGGAGCCGCGGGTTTAACTTCGTAAAACTTTGACAAAACCTAACCTTAAAGTTTAACTTAAACATCTTCAACATCAGTACAATACAGCCTATATTCCCTCGAATGTTCCCGTCGTTTAAGCTAGTCACCTGGTAAGGAGCGCATGTGAAACGGCGGGATATTTTAAGTCTTGTCGGCGCAGTAATTACAGATGGTCCATCGAGGTAAATAACCGGAGTTGCGGTCGCTCTCACTGTCATTGATGTTTGAATACCTTGCACTTCTAGATCTGTACAGCTTTCGCATGTTATATAAAATTTAACAACACTAGTATTACTTAAACTACTTCAAACCATATGTTAAGTTATTTTATACGATTGAAGAAGTACTTGTCCACCTGATAGCAGGTGACTATGGAGATCCATTACATTGATTTTTTTATTTGACTGAAGTAGCAAACGAGCATGCAGTCCACCTGATGGTAAAAGTGGTCACTGCCGCCCATGGACATCTATAATCAATTTCATACAGAATATAGGTTCCATCTGAAGTGAAACGAAAGAAATGCATCACGCTAGAAATAGGTGTAGCGGTGGTACTTCCCCGGTCGAACTACACTGGTTCTACCACCTGGAGACTCAATGATTAATTTCAGGTATAAATATAAAAGACGACATGTGATACAATTGTATAAATAATACTATAGTCTATGGTCTCTTTGAATGACAGCTGAGGTCAAACATCAGCGAAAATGTTCGGAAAAATATCAGGAATAAGAATACCAATATAATTCTGATAGCGTCTATCCGCTGGATATAAAAACACGTGTGAAGTAACTGAGTAGGAGAATAGCTGGCAGAGCAAAGCTAAGCAAGTATTTTTTTTTATCAAATGAAGTAAACATGCAGTCAGTCAACGTGATGGTACTTCATATAGAAGGAGGGCTACCTGAAGTCATTCAAAGCGCTGCTACTCCTGAGCGCTAATATCGTTGTCTCATTTGATAGTAGTTGCTACGGTAATGTTAACAGGTATATATATTATTTGAGTAATGCTGTTCAGTAATATAGGTATATTTTATGACAAACTCTCGAAAAATGTTTCGATTTCCGTGTATTACAGAATGCTTTTAAAATCTAAATACAAAAAAAAGAAATTTCGAAAAATACACACGGACACAATTTATTTTATGTATATGAATCTTCAAAACACATGTCGAGTCATTGATTCATGTAATCTGTTTAAAAGCCAGTTTTAAACTCGTTATTATACATGTTTTGAAGCGTGGCTTGGCCCGCATGGACATACCTGCTGTTTTTGGGTTTTTATGCAAATAGCCTTTATATTAAAAAAGGAAATATGTAGATTATGTTACATTTTTAATATAAAATAGTTAAAACAAAAGATGTTATCTGTTTCTGTCGAATAACAGCAATATTGTGCTTAGATATATTTTGATTTTAAATATATTTATTATTTAACTAGCTAACCCGGCAAACTTCGTTCCGCCAAAGTCATAAATCTAAAATTGTCAGTGTTCTTCCACTATATTATGAATGTATTATACATGAAAACCTTCCTCTTGAATCACTCTATCTATTAAACGACTACATTAAAATCTGTAGCGTAGTTTTAAAGATCTAAGCATACATAGGGACAGACAGCGCGAGTTTGTTTTGTATTATGTAGTGATTCTTTTGTAGAAGTAGCAAATGAGCGTACAGTTAGCCGGATAGTAAGTGGTCACTGGGCAGTGTAAAACTTCTTTTAAAAGTTAGACATATATAGATAGTAATCCGTTACAAAACGATTTACTTTGGTCGAATATTTTTTCGAATCGTCCAAGTGCGATGAATTATTTTAAACGTTAAATACGAAAGAATAACAAGTTGTATGTTTATCTTAGTACTAGCTGAAGCCCGCAGCTTCACCCGCGATAAAAAAAAACCGATGTATCGATTGTCCCGTGGGAGTAGGATTTTTTCCCCACAGTAAAAAGTAGCCTATACATTACTCCAGAGTGTCAGCTGACTCCCTATCAAATTTTATGAAAATTGCTTCAGCCGTTTAGACGTGAAGAAGTAACAAACATACACACTCACAAACTTTCGCCTTTATAATATTAGTAAGTAAGTATGAAGTATAGAATGATCTTAATAACATAACAAGGCCTGTCAATATACAATATTTTATACAAGAGTATCGATGGTAAACTTCGATCGGTTTCAACGCTATACCGAACAAAGGGGTGACAGCGCCTTATATTTCATTTTTCTGAAAAATATACCCACTGAAAAGGCAAGTAGGGAAATAGTAATTACAAGTTCTTTCTAGCCGGAGTCCATTGTACTCGTCACAATGGTGGGAATCTTTTTGTCCTGGATATCGGTTGGTACCCAAAGAGAGAAAATACTGGAAGCCTATATTGAAATATTTCAATATACGCGTATGGATTTGTGACATTATTAAAGTTTTATTAGCTGGCTAGCATTTTTTTAATAATTGAAGTAGAAAAGGCACGCCTGATAGTAAATATTCATTGCCGCCCATGAACATTTATAAGCAATTTCATATAAATTAAGAGTACTATCTAAAGTTAATGACTATGCGTTGCTACTCCTGAGAGCTAAGATGAAATAATTTTAAAGGTATAAATCAAGAAGCAAAAAAGATTTTTAAATTAATTCACTACATAGTATAAAACAAAGTCACTTCCTGGTGTCTGTCCCTATGTATGCTTAGAACTTTAAAACTTCGCTAAGGACTTTAATGCAATTTTTTTAATGGATAGAGGAAGAGGAAGAAGATTCAACAGGAAGGTTGTTATGTATAATACATGCATAATATGGTGGAGGAACACTGATAATTTTAGATTTTTGACTATTAGGCGGAATGAAGTTCGCCGGGTCAACTAGTTAAGTGATAAAAATTAATTTCTGAAAAGTAATGCTTAATACAGGTAGATGCTACAAAAACAAAATTGTTAAAACTGACTTCGAAATCATTTAGAATTTGTTCTAATTTCCTTAGTGTTCAGAAGTAGTAACATGCACCTACTAAGTTTGCAGCTATAATTGGGTTATCACGTTCTACAATATAGCCATTATGTTTCGTATTAGGACACCCCACTGAGCATAGATAAGTGAACAATCGCCTAGTTATTATCTGAACAATCGACAACGAAACTAATAGACTGCTAATTCGATACTGCGTCTTATATTTACATATCATGACGAAGTCATTTATAAAACATCATTACGACTCTATTAGGTTATTTCGGCTATGAACTGAAGTTAAGTAACTGAAGTGGTCACTACCGCCCATGGACATATGTAAGCACCTTCATATAAAACATAGGTTCTATCTGAAGTCAATCACAGATGCGTTGCTCCCCCGAAGACTATTATGGTCGCCTCATATAAAAGTGTGCCGGCAACCACACCCTTCCATCGAAAGGCAAGGTGTGTGTAGTTCATATACCGACTCCAAAAAATCGTACCGCAAAGAGTACTACCACCTTACAAATGTGTGTATGTAGTTTATGTACTGATTCCAAAATAATTCGTTTTCGAATAAATAATCGTAAAGCGTCTTCCATTTTATTTCACAGCCAACAATTCGCGATGCGAATTCTCACGAATTACGTAAAGCAATAACGAATAATTAGTTAAATTTTCGTTTTAATCAACTTTTTTGTATTCTGTTCACGAAGCAATAATTAAAATAAAAGTATAGAGAGTAAAATAAAATATATAAAGAGTTTTAATCTATATGGATTTTTTGCATTTTATATTGAAAACTGATAAAAATAATAGGAAAATGCTTTTTAGTGGTCTAAATTCTCTTCACTTTTGGGGGTTTGGGGTTTGAATCCCGGAAAAAAACTCATGTTGTTAAAGTTGTCTGCGATTTAGAAAAATATAACCACTTGTTTTAACCGTGAAGACATCGTGTTAAAGCTATAGAGTTCAGTGAATATATCTTAAAGGTATATGAATAAATATGTATAAATTAATAACAGTATTTTTTTTCTTTGGGGGAACCTTCAAAAGGTACTCGATGCCGTGGGAGCAACGCCGGGTTATGTGGGATTTTTATCTCACTAAAGGTAGTCGTCCTGATGTATGTCCTATAGAGGACATACAGACAAACATTCATTATCGTTAACATCATATTCAATCGTAAACTATTCATTTGATCATGTGATGATCTTTAGCAAAGACGTTATTCATGAGCTCTTGAAGGTTTCTGGTGTATTTTTTTTGTTTTTGTGATGGCATAGCAACACGCGCAGGGTACAGCTAATAGTAGTAAATAATAAGCTAGTAATAAATGCATCAAGCTAAAAATAAGCGTCATGGTAGTAGCTTCCCGGTCGAGTCATGCTCGTTTTACCACCTCATCTCCGCCGCATACCGCCTCATCACGAGCAGTGATAGCCTAATGGTTGAAACTTGCCCTCTCAATCGGGAGGTCCGAGGTTCAAACCCAGGCACGCACCACTGATTTATGTGCGTATTATACATTAATTATCACTGCTTTTCGGTGAAGGAAAACATCGTGAGGAAACCTACACACCGAGAGTTCTTAATAAAATAAAAAATAAAAAAATATCGGAGGTGTGTGAAGTCCACCAATTAAACTAAACCTAAGCCCAACGTAAGCCTAAACTCTCTCATTCTGAGAGAAGACCGTGCCCAGCAGTGGGACAATAATGGGTTGACGACGATAGATACATAAAGATACCCGTGCACAGTAGTGGGTGAGGAACGAGTTGAACATCATAACTCGAAAATAAAATTAAAATAGCCCAGCTCCAATACCACGGTAATCTCCACGTGATATTTTATCAGACCAGAATAAAATATGTCGCGTATAAAGATTACAATTTCTTTTCAAAACAATTCCTACCCGCCCACAGCTAAGCAGATAATCTACACCCACATTATTCAATTTATTATGCATTCCACTAATCTCAGTGCCCTACGAAATTAAGCAACAGAACGAGGTCGTAGGGCCTAAACAAAGATACAGCAATATTGAAGGTACCCTCCCTTTAAATTAGTTTGGACTTTCAGAAGCTTTTAAATTCGGATTTTGTACCTGGAGAGACACCCAATCTCTGTCATCCCTTGATCGCTCTTTGTAAAAATGTTTGTAATTAATTTACTTTTTAAATAAGGGATTTGCGAAAATTATTTAAAAGATTTTCGTTCTACATTTAATTTAATTCCGTTTTAAGAGCTTTTTATATAAAAGGGAACTATTTGTTTTGAAGTTAATATTGGTTTTGTTTAATGTTGAGATCATGTACAGAAAAGTTAAAATTCAATTTTCATTTTTATTATTGAATAGCATCCCCCTGATGGTAAGTGGTCACTGTCGCCCTTGGACATCTGTAGCAACTTTATAAAGATCAAAGGTTCTATCTGAAGTCAATCACAGATGCGTCGCTACTCCTGAGGACTAAGATGATCGCCTCATTTGAAAGTGAGCTGTCAGCCATGCCCCTTCACCAAAACACAGGAACTGCTTCACGTTAAAATTAAGTGTGGCAATAGTACTCGGTTGAACTACACTGATTCTACCACCTGTTAGTGATTACCTTCGCCCATTAATATCTGTAACAACCATATATACAAAAAACAGGAGTTCTACGAAAAGACGATCACAAATACGTTGGCAATCTCAAGTAATAAAATGGTTGCCTCATTGCTAAGCGAATTAATATCTATACCGAAGGGTATGGATGTCAATTCGCTTAACAATGAGGCAACCATTCAACGCTCCAACACTTTCCATACTCATAGACCCACTGTACGATTTTCTCCTGTGTCGTGGGTGCCACGGACACATACAAAAACAAATACACAAACACCCAGACACAGAACAAGAATCTATACTAATCATTCAGATACCTATCTAACCGGGAATCGAACCCGAAACCCACTGCACGTCAGACCGGTATGTTAACCGCTCCGCCACTCGGGTCTTCAAATTGTAACGCACCTTATAAATAAGTGTGATAGTAGTCAATCCCCCAAGGATCCTACGATATCTTAAATTTATTTCAAGAGCTTTATTCATAAAATTGACAACTTATTTGAAAGCAAATGTCGATTACCACTTGCGCCCACACTCATAACAAAGCCATCAAACGAGATTAAACCAATAAGGTCGATAATACAGAAACATAACTTCCCTAATCACCTTCGTAAACCTCCCAGTTTCGACACCCGAATTTCGGCTAATCGCCCCAATAACTCTAAGATATAGGTGCTCACATCCTTTGTTCTCAAGTACTCCTAAACGTTACTGAAACATTAATTTCCTTCAAAAGCAGTGCTCCTCTAAATTCGTTTTACGCCCTCCACAGTAATTTACATCTTCTTATCGTAGGAGTACAGGAGGGGTAGTTTTTTCACTTCAATTCACCTGGTACTAGGGATGCCCAAGTCTACCGTAACAATATCGCATCCTAAGTGTATCGTTATTTGTATCGATACGCGATATCGTATCTCTTTGTCACAAACCGTATCCATTTCGCAAGCATTTATATCAACTCATTGATTCATTGAATACATATGTTGTGTTATTTTGGTAGGAATACGATAAATTGAAGTGTAAAATATGCCAAAAATATCGATATATCGTATATCCATGTGTATTTTTTGTAAAATTAAAGCATTTGTTATAAAACGAGAGTGCATCTCATGGTCCCTCACTGCCACCCATAGACAATTGGACATATATAATGTACTTCATAAAGACCAATTCTCTATGACGGCAATAATAATAGATGCGTTGCTATTCCCGAGTACTATGATGGTGGCCTTAAATAAAATTGAGCCGGCTGCACCCTGAAAGAACTGTTTTGCGGTAAAAGGTGTTGGTGTGATACCTTCGCGGCGCCATCGCATCGCATCAACCCATTATTGGCCCACTGCTGGGCACGGGTCTTCTCCCAGAATGGGAGAGTTTAAGCCATAGTCCACCGCGCTGGCCAAGTGCGAATTGGTGGACTTCACACACCTCCGAGAACTTTTTTTTTTAAGAACTCTCGGGTGTGTAGGTTTCCTCACGATGTTTTCCTTCATCGAAAAGCAGTGATAATTAGTTCTAATACGCACATAAATCATTGGTGCCTGGGTTTGAACCTCGGACCTCCCGATCGAGAAAGCAAATTTCAACCATTAGGCTATCACTGCTCGGCGCGGCGCCATACTTACCTTAAAATTCCGATATATCCCATAATATCGGGCATCCCTACCTGATATCGGAGACGGATTTGTGTACAGTGCTGCTGACACTTGAAGCGCTCTTCCGCATAGATTGGCGATTTACTGACGAATTATCATATTTTACTGATGGCGTTTCTTTGTCATCGCTACTTACACAGGAATATTAATAGCAAGAACACCTAAAATGGCAGTTTTGCTCGATTTATGTTGTAGTATGAATTTATACTATTATTTTTTAATTTAATTATAATAATGAAGAAGCAAACGAGCATGCAGTCCACATGATGGTAAGTGGTCCTTGCCGCCTATAGATAATTGTAAGTAACTTCATATAGAACATAGGTTTTATCTGAAGTCAATCACAGATGCGTTGCTTCTCCCGAGAACTAAGATGGTCGCCTCATATAGTGTGTGTGTGTGTTATTATTGGAGTTATGGTATTACAGGTAATCTTTGCGTCGTATTCTAATTTCAAAATGACATGATACAGGTAATTTAAGTTAACTTTTTGAATGACTTAAAAAAATAATGAGTCTCACACTAATTCGACTCAATTTTTTTATTTATATATTTTATCTTATTTTGAATTATTACGAACTGACGAATTACAATATGTTATGTGTAGCATAAAAATATTACTAAAAAAATTGTGAATCACGTACCAAGTTTTTTATAAACAAAACTGTCCTCGAATCAGAACTTGCCAAAAGCTTTCTTGAACCAGTTTCGGCAATACATCTATATGTTAAATACACAAAATTGGCAATGAAAATAACGAATTAACCATTAACATGTCACGTTGCGTTGACTCCAAACTTAAAATTAAAGCCAAAAAATAAAAATAAGGGACATAAAATCGAAATGGCTTGTCAAATTACGTTCATTATAATCCCATAAACAGACACAGACCTGTCGTGTAACAGGAAACCGCCTCATTAATAAAATTTTTATTTGATAGACAATAAAAAGGCCATAAAATGGAGTAGGAAACAAGTAATTGTATTAACATAGCCTAAATGAGATGGAAGCACGAGCAGTGGCACTGAATATAAATAATCTGCATTTGATATGCGTTTAGGCAGGTTTCATACATGCATATTGTTCGGTTTAACTTGATTGTCTAAAAAAATTACATAAATTTCACTTATGGACAAAACCTATGCTAATATATTAAAAAAACACAGTAAGCAAGGTAAGCATGCTAGAAATCTAAATAAATATATGTATGTTGTAAGAAATAATTTTGTTATAATATTTTTTTTTGTATTCTCACATAGTGCGTTTAGGCAGTTTTCATACATGCACCATGTCATGTGGAATAAATATAGTCCTTTTATAACTAATGGCATTATTTTTTTAATAATGAAAATTAAACTTTTTGAAAATAAAGAGAGACAGTAAAGATTTTGAAAAATCACAGTAAATAGTGATAGTGTCATCAGGATGATCGTTTTCAGATCTAAATAATTTCGAACTTTCCTTTGCGAAAAATTTAACAATCGAATTTATAAAAAGTCAGAGATTCTCAATACAAATGCACTGGGCGATCTAGGATTTGAACTCTGGACTATCACGAAAGTAATGACGCACGGTTTTAATATGCGTGCCAAATTTCAGCGAAACCCGACCTGCAGTTTCTGCGTAAAAGAGTGATAAACATTCAATCAATCGTCAACCCATTATTGTCCCACAGCTGGCCACAGGTCTTCTCTCAGAATGAGAGAGTTTAGGCCATAGTTCACCGCGCGGGCCAATTGCGAATTGGTGGACTTTACACACCTCCGAGAACTTGTCTTTTTTTAAAGATCTCTCGGGTGTGTAGGTTTTCTCATGTTTCCCTTCACTGAAAAGCAGTGATATTTAATTTCTAATACGCACGTAATTTTAAAAAATCAGTGAAATATAAAAAATAAATGAGAGCAGTGATAGCCTAAGGTTCGAAACTTGGACTCTCGACAGATCCGAGGTTTAAACCCAGGCCACCACTGATAAACATTCACATTTCACAAACACATTTCTAATTAATAACAAATAAGTTATTATAAATCTAAGAACCCAGATGGCCTCTTAAGGCAAACTATACAAGTCGTTTACAACTTCATAGTCAAGTTAGTATTCAATTCGCGGCTGCTACATTTGTCTTTGCCATTATGTTGACTGCAGTCGGAGCGAGTCTGCTTGCATAAAGGTACTACACTCTATCCTACAAATACATAATTTTGGATTATAATACTTGCACACTGTTCTAGAAAAAGGTAAACTGAATTGATTTTATGAGTATATAAAGTAACCTTTTTCCTAGCGATGAACCGGAGTTTAATAAATCTGAAATTTTGTCTGGGTGTACGTGTGTTGGACACTCTTTGGTCAACAAATTCAGAAAAAAGGGGCATCACGCCCAGAGGGCTCCGGTTGTGTTCCGTTGGAGATCTCGGAATCCTCGTTCCAGCTGAGGACGGCCACCGGGGGGTGTTATTGAGGTAAAGTCCCACATAACCTGGCATTGCTCCCACAGCGTCGGGTAACTTTTGAAGGATTAACCCTCGAAAACAAAAAAAAACGAGTTTATGACCTGGATTATATGACATACGATGGTAAGCGTGATCGAAGCGGAAATGCAGGAATAAGCTAGTTAGATATTTGAAGAAGTAGGTTATTTTTCACCAAAACTTATGGTTTCAGTGTCACTTACATCTTTTATCGCTCATATAAAGTTGATGTTACACAGCAAGATGACTTCTTCTAGTCATAACCGATACTTGTAAAGCGGGTGCATAACCACCTTAACAAGCCGTCGTATGCAGCAATGACGCTGCGGGCATTCTCGCAACACTAGATTAAAGGGTAAGATATGCGTAATGTTTAAAGTTAACTGTACATCGGCTCAAATGGACCGGCTAGTTAGGACATCTTTATGTTATATACTTCTATTATATCACATTCCACGTTGAGAATATACAGTACATACACGTACAGTATGATTTTTTTAATAGTATTTTTTTATTAACATAATAATAGGTAAATAGTTAAAAAAATATTACTGATATACGAATGTATATGTATAGTTAACCTCTATCTTTTAGGGAGATGGTAAGAAATTCAAGTCAAGATAAACAGACTATACACACATATGCACATGCACGCATAAAATTATTATGACCCCATTGTTGCACACAGATACAAAATAATAACTTACCCCCAGTAACCCCACACTATATTTTTTTTTGTCGTGGATGCTATGGACTCACACAAAAACGAAAACGGAAACACCCAACCCCATTATTCTGAAATCTGCCTGGCCGGTGATCGAACATGGGACCCACCGCGTGATCTTCTTCTTCAACTAGGCCTTTTCCTATTTTTAATTGAGGTCGGCTCTCCTAATAATTTATCTACAGACCTGGCGGTTCTGTATTATCTTTATTATATACACACGCATACACTCATAGCCCCACACTAGGATTTTCTCTTAAGTCGTGGATACCATGGACACACACAAGACGAATACACAAACACCCATACCCAGAACATGAATCTAAACTCATCATTCAGATACCTGTCTGGCCGGGAATCGAACCCGGGACCCATTGCGTCAGACCGGTATGGTAACCGCTCTGCCACGCGGGTTGTCTTTGGGTCAATATTACTACTCTTAAGGAGCCCACCGCGTGTTATCAAACAAAATAGGTATAAGAGTGCTGAATCCAGCGTCGAAGTCATTACGCTATATATTTAAGATAACATCTCTAGGCATGCTAATAAAACCTTCTTACAATGGACGTAACAAAATGATATCTTTATGAGCTGAACGGAGAGGTAACGTCCACTCAACATACGTATCTCCGCTTTATCTCTATTGACATAAAGACTATTTTCGTGCAGCATTGTTTCTGTAATAGTGACAATTCATAATATGTTATCAGTCACTCATTGTACCCTTTATGTGGTCATTGACAAGTCGACAAGTGGAACATACCCACAATGACATACTGTTAAGGATAATAGACAATACAATGTATACTAATCATGTTATATACTACTACATATCAATACTTGGACCACAAAAATGGATATTTCTAATTAGCTCCAGAAAACTGAGTAGTAAAGTCTATGATTAATTATGCTTACCAAAAAATAAAGAAGAAAAAATAAAAAAATATATATTGCAAACCTCCTCCTATTTCTAAGTTAGTTAAAAAAAATGTAATGTGAATATATTTTTCGTACTCTTATTATTTATGAAAGCACTGATTGAAACATACTAAATATGCAGAAACGATCATTACGATATTAGATACCTTTTGAGTACAAAAAAGAAAATGCGTCCCTTCCCGCTGATGTCGAAGGAAGGAAAAGAACGAATAAAATCTATAAGATAGGCAACAGCTGACACTGTTGGGCACGGGTCACACACTCCTGGGCACGGGTCTTCTCTCAGAATGTGAGAGTGTAGGCCACAGTCAACCGCGCTGGCCAAGTGCGAATTGGTGGACTTCACACACCTCCGAGAACATTTTTTTTAAAGAATTCTCGGGTGTATAGGTTTCCTCACGATGTTTTCCTTCACCGAAAAGCAGTGATAATTAATTTATAATTTTAGAAAAAAGCAGTGGTGCGTGCCTAAGTTTGAACCTTGGACCTCCCGATCGAGAGGGCAATTTTCAACCATTAGGCTAACACTGCTCGTCAGCTGACACATAAGACACCTAATGTGGTCACAACACACATATGAAGTGACTATTTCCGAAAAAAAACCCGCTAGAGGAAGTGTATGTCCAGTAGGGTAAATTAAAAGTCTTAAAGAAAAAAAATGTAAGATTTTTAACCAATCCAATTTTACCTGTTTATAACAAATAGCCCCCCATCCCCCTATTAGTGCTTCGTCCAGTCGTAGACCTCAGGAAGCTGTATGGAAATGCATGGCAACAAAAGAAAAAAAAATAGCTAAAATTTTAGGAAAAAATTATAAATGGAATAAAATGTTACTCATTATTAAACATCCTTATATTAGAAACATTTCTTGCGTTTCGATAGAACGGTGTGATTGCCGGCACACTTTTATATGAGGCGACCATCATAGTCCTCGGGAGTAGCAACGCATCTGTGATTGACTTCAGATGGAACCCATGTTTTGTATGAAGTTGATTACAAATGTCCATGAGCGGCAGTGACCACTTACCATCAGGTGGACTGCATGCTTGTTTGCTACTTCAGTCAAATAAAAAAAAACCAAGATAAGCGTACAAGACAAGGCATAATTTATCATCATACCATATTCTGTAAGATTGGTACCAATTGTCTAGTCTTTAGAAAAAACACCATAGAAGCATACATCAAGCGAACATTGAAATACCATTAATATCAGCATTAACAAACCAGGTGCTTACAACCTTTAAGTTAGAGTATTTATTTGAAGGGTCTAACCAGTTTATATCCTAACTAGATCCAAAAATCTCTACATTTTTTTCTCTTCTTCTATCAGCTAATATAAGTTTAACTTTATATCAGGAAATGGTAAAAACGCGTATGCCATTCATTCAGAGCAGACAGGTATCTGATTGATGAGTTTAGATTCATGTTCTGGTGGGTCTGGGTGTTTGTGTATTCGTCTTGTGTGTGTCCATGGTACCCACGGCACAGGAGAAAATCCTAGTGTGGAGTTACGAGTGTAGTGTGTTTTTTTAATTTAATCTTATAATATTTATATTTTAAACCTAAACTTAAGCATACCTCCAATGTTTGTCCTACACGTGTTTCAATAATAGAAAACCATATCGATATTAAGGTGTAACAAACGTAAAAAGTATCCTTTTTTATTCTTATATGTACATACATTTCACATTACCTTAGCAACAAAAGATAAGTTAGCAATAACTTACATCACGTATCTGAATCAGATAATGACGAAATCTCTTATTTCTCATTCTTCCAATCCTTATAGAAGCATGTTATGTCCCGAAAGTTGTCATCCCCTGACATAAAGTAAAACGCCTACAAGAATGGTTACCCACACCGATAAGGTCCATAAACATACGCTCACGCACACAAGCAGAGGAAAAAGATCTAAAGAGTAGATACTATTGACCGTTATTTAATAGAAGCCCGTATTATGAACTTGTTCGATTGTCGGATGTGACCAGTATAGATAGAAGCGATGATTAAATAAATATATTTTGATAACAGTACATTGTCATTTTCTAGTATAATTAATAATATTATTATTATATTATGGTTATTTTAACAGTTAATAAATAATTTATTAATGTTACTTAATAAATAATTAATATACCTAGTCTTGTCTTGTCTTTTAGTCTTGCTGTTATTTATTTATAAGTTCAGTTTTTATTTAGTCTAGTTTATGTTACTTAATTTTATTACTTTGTTGTATTTATATAACTAAGTACCTATCGCATTTATTATATTCAAAATCAATTAAGATACTAAAGTTGTAAAAAAAAATAGTCTTACGGCTCATTATAACATTGAAACCAATGCAATAAAAACGATACAATTCTGAATTTTAGTTCGAAATTAATTAAGTGTTTAATGAATTTTATGATTTTTTTTTGCATAATTTTCTCGATATGGGTGTAGTAATAAGTATTTTTTGATGTGTTCAGGTTGTGGGTGTTTTTTTTTTCAATATAAATTTATGACACTGTATACTGATAATACTACCTGACTTTTTGACCACTGTATTCGACATTGCACAATAAGATAAATGCGTTAATGTTTTTAAAACTATTTATTTTGTTTTTTTCCGACATAAAATTTTACTTTAGCTACTATAAATGAGGATATAGAGTTATCGTAAAAATGTTGATTTATATACAGTATATCAGTTACCGTAACAGATAAATTATATATCAGTTTCCAAGAAAAAGTAAAAAAAATTTGCCAATACCAAGACAAAAAAGGTAAATGCCCAATATTATGTAAAGTCACTTATTTCATAATTGAAAACGATATTTAATATTTAGTCGCTCACGATAGCACAAATGGCTAAATAGAGTCGTTGAATAAATACTCTCGGGATTATATCTTAATAAAGGAACAGTAATAAAACAGTAACTCAGGTCTATTCGAGGTAAGAAATGGTAATACCTACATTTATGCAAACCAGTTCTATTCTAGTGAAGATAAATCTTATAATGTGTATAAATAGATAACATTATGCAACAATTGTAAGATACTTTTGTAATAAGACGTTAGATTTTAAGGTGATAAATAGAGATAGAGATAAATATAAGGATAAAGACACGCTTTAAATTTTTATATCAATAAAATGGGAAGCCAATTTGAAGTCCAACTGATGGTAAATGGTTACCACAACTCGTGATCGTTTTGTATCCTACTCCATAAATATCAGGCATTCTATCTGAAATCGACCACAGATGCGTTGCTTATTCCAAGGCCTAAGACGATCGCCTCATGAAAAATAATTAACTACGACACCCTGCCACCCAAACGCCAGGACTAATTGTTTGTCACTAGAAATAATTGTGCGATTGATACCTTTTTACAGAAAACATACATACTTCGTCCCTGTAGTTCCGGGATCAGAATAGAGCTACAGTATCCCCTGCCTGTCGTAAGAGGCGACTAAAAGGGGCTTTGGGGTTGCGGGCGGCTAGAGTGGGAGCTTGAACCGTCCAGCCAGGCGCTCCCGCCAATAAGCCGCTCATCTGGGAGGAGCCCGATGAAGCACGCGCTCAGAGGATTCCGGTTGCGTTCCTTTGGAGATCCCGGAGTCCTCTTTGTAGCACCGATGACGTCTACCGGGGGGGTTTTCGTGCGGTAAAAATCCAACATAACACTGCGGCGCTCCCACAGCGTCGGGGACCTTTTGAAGGTTTCCCCCTCGAGAACAAAAAAAAACATACATACTCGTTTTACTATTTCTTAAACGACTTTGTGCCTTGCATGGTTTGTCCTACTCTGAGGGACTGTGAGCTTGGAAGCTTGGAGGGCTTGGAAACCACTTTGTGTCCATAAGGTGCTTGCCGGCTGACTTTCATATGAGCTGACTCCCTCGGAAGTAGAAACGCATCTGTGATTGACTTAAGATATAATCCCTATTCTGTATTAAGTTGCTTATAAATGTTCATGGGCGGCAGAGACCACTTACCGTTAAGTCGACTGCATACTCGTTTGCTACTTCAATCATATAAAAAACAACAGCGTGATATTTAAGACTAAATGGTTCTAACCTAAACCATAATCTTACAATAGTATAACATGGATAATGACTTCACTTATCTCAATTTCCTGTTTATAATGAACCAAATAAAAACATGTTATAAGCTAAACGTTTATACTGTGTATGAACAGTTGGTTTTTTATTTCGAATACCGGTATTTACCGTGTCAATCGTATGAACTTAAAGTTATCACCTCAAATCTGACAAAAATAATATTTTACTGACTCTTTGAACCTTTTGTAAAGAGTAATTTTATTATGATAACGTTGTTAAAGTAAGTTTCATATTTAGTATAAGATTAATTATTAATTTACTAATAATTACCTTCTTTACTTGTTACAAAGATCTTAACTATAACTTGAAAGTTACATCAAAATCAGTCAAGCCATTTATTTCAGTAATACAAGGCCAAAATATAAGTTTTTGATGTAAACGACAAGAACACAAAATAACAGACTGTTCTTAGTTTTTAAACGTCGACAGGTAACTCGAGATAGCTTTTTTCAACGTTCCTATTATTTATTTTTCAGTCATTACGAGTCTACTTGATCACTTTGTCTAAGTTCCTAAGACACCTAAAGTAGAGAGATACAATAATTAAAAGAGCGGAGATATTAACATGAACAAAATAGACAGTACAATGCTGTAGGAAGAGATCGTAAGACCAGATACTAATACCGTTACCGATCTAATAGTGGTGAGTCCGTGCGATTACTGCCTACGCGACTTGAGCGTAGTCTGGTACATACGAGTAATTTTGATTCTGAATAGGGTTAGCAAAAATGGAAAAACTTAAAAAACTTTAGGAGGAGGGGATTAACTAACTCTCTAAAAATCTGTGTATATTTTTAAACTCTGACTTTTAGTAAAAAAGCTAAATAGTGACAATCCATTATTGCCTCCTGCATTTATGATGATAGCTTAATATGCGTACAGGTCTGTTTAGTCGTAGGTAGATGTGTTCTAAGGCATGTAGGAAAATAGTACTGCTAGTCTATGTCGTCACGCAGCTAACATTCACCGCCACGCATCAACATTCGTTGATAATCTCGAATATGACACAAAGCCTCAAAACGATAAGAAAAGCTACTACCGAAAACTTAATTAAAATGTCCACGTATACCATCCAAGAAAGTTGTACGCGCCGGTGATAGTGAAGACGAACTCAAACCTGATATGTAGGCGTGACAAGATGATAAATTAATGACATGATAGGTGATTATCAAATCCAAAACAAATGCCGCTGCTGCAAGAACTCTACTCGATAAAATCAAATAAATAATCGTTCATGTTACAGAAATATACGCCCATATAATATACGCCCGAAGCAATGGATTATTTCTTAATAACGAAACACTGAGGAATAATTGTGACAAATGTAACAATTATGGTCAGAGAGTATCGCTGTTGGATGTAAACGATAATGACAATTGCGATCTGTTAGAAATAATATCGACTGGAAACATATACGTGGGAGTAGACGAAATTGATGAAATTAAAGGTCAATGTACAAACGAGACCTTGAAAACCAAATCGTCCAAAAACAATACTAATTTGCAATTTAAAGTTTATTTACAATTTATAGTAGTTTATTTATCGAACAGTATTCAATAAGAAAATACAAAGTAGATGTCAGTAAAGAAACTCAATATACTAGACAGTTCTATATACCAAAACGTAATAAACAACAAGCATCATCAATTGTGGATAACGTGCATATATAAATATAAACATGACCTTTTAATAATCCAGTAAGTGTGAAGCCATGAGGTCATAATGCTCATAATACTCAATACTAATCTTAAGCACAAAGGGAAATGACATTAGTCATTACCTCGAGAAAGCCGAAACTCCAACACATCGTTACCATTAATCCACCGGTCTAAATACCATTGGAATAACGGAAATAACGTTAGTCACGTTTTTATCTCATTAATGGTTGGACTATTTATCTCTTCATGTCCTCTCCTCCATCATTAATACATGTCAACGGTCTACTGTCGCCCGACTTTTGTTTCGTTTTGGTTTGTGACATTTCGATTTCTACTTCTTATAGTTTAATCCCCGACTCGGTAACATTATCGTGGACGTGACTTTTAGCTGCGAAATCAGGAAAGAATAATATGCCGTAAATACTTTTACAATTTGTTGACGGGCAAACATTTTTTCACTTTTAAACTACAGTAGCTATTAATGAACAAATAAAATCAATGAGTAGTACACAAATATTCATCAATAACTGACAAAAACATGTAATTACAAGTAAACTCATTCTATGTAGCAGTCCATTGAAGATAATGAAAGGCTGTTACGACTTCGTAAATTGGATATTAACAGTGATACAAAAGCAATTCGGTTCAAGTTTTAGTCGGTTAAGGTAACGAATTAGAAAACTCATTATTACGTAAACCCACTAAACTTGACCGAACAAAAATCGTGAAGCAATTCTAAAAGATTTACAGTTAGGTATCTTCATAACTCGTAACCAGTAAAATTACAAGCACCACTTAAAATTAATTAAACGCCCTTTTAAATTCTTAAGTACGCATTCAGTTATCGACAGCATGAGCCAGCCAAATGACGCGCAGCTGGACACCAATTTACAAAGAATAAATTAAAGCAAAGCGGACATGAAACTGGCAATATTTGATTAGCACTTAACAGACGAGCAAAAAATGCGAACATCCGGCAAGTTCGCGCCAAAACCGCACGCAGTCGAAAATGCAGTCAAAGTACCAAACCAAACAGAAAGGCACAAACATGTAAACACTTCTGAACGACCGCTCCGCTTCCTGCCTGCGGGGCTTGAAAAAAGTAAAAACAAAAACGATCCCATATCAACAAATTCTTTCCAACACCGAACGAAACGCCACCATGGCTCCCAATAGAAAACGTTCAATTTCGAACATGCATGCCCGTTAAAAAAATGTCGTACCCAAGACACGGCTAACGTCCCAATCATATAATTTGAGAGTAACAGGTGCCGGCCATTTTATTCGAAAAAAGTTGACGTCGTGTTTTTATTGAAATTAAAACCGTATTAGAGAAAATCGTTCGGTTAACCGCAAATGTGTTTTATGGCCGGTTGGCTTCGTTTTGTGTCGAGAGATGTTATGCAGAACGATCATGGGGTTTTAGATTTAATGCCGCTTCATTGAAAATGGCCGACGTACTTGTACAAATGAAGGCTGTCTTGCTCCGATATTCAATAGTGAATAATTCCAGTTAACATTTAAAAGACAGAACGCAAATAATGTAATAGCGGAATGAAATTAAACTGGAAACGTTGGAACAAAGCTTTGAGGTGTTCCGAATGCAAGTACTCCGATAGTTTCTAATTAGAAATGAAAAGAAAGGCAAAGAAAACTGGGAGAATCTTTAATGAAAAAGATTTTCAATGGTCAAAGAATACCGACTATTTTTTAGTTTGAAAACGATTCGTTAAGAAGTTAGCGAAAGCTTCTCATTATAACGACCAATTGAAGTGTTAAGTCTAGACTCATCTAAGGATGCTCTAAGAGTTTAAAAGACCTGGAACAATGCACTATTATCAGTGCAATATCACAATTTTCTTCAATAATAATTGGATAGTCCAAAGGCGGTCCTTTCAACACGTTCCTTAATTAAGTGCTCAACAATAGATTTCAAATAATTTTTAAAATAATAAAGATTAAAACGGTTAGAAATTGCCAATGGAATATATTGATAGTGAACTTAAAAATATATATAACGCACCCGAAGACTTGTTAGAAACAAGTTGTTTTCTAAACTATATATGTATTTCTAATTGATAAAGAACATCTACAAATATGTAGCAATAGTAAGAGCCTAGTAAAAGTTGATGTAACGATAAAGATCGCTATTTTACTTGTCTCTTTTTTCTCAAGCTTTATATCACTCACAATCTACTCCTGTTTTATAGCAAGGCACCCTAACGACTAAAGACAAAAGCCGTAAAGAATTTCTAGCAAAAATAAGACAATTCCAATTTCTTATGAATATTGCGACAACTTATTTATTAGATCCACGCACAAAACAGCTAAAGGGAAATTGCCGTAAAAGATACCGAAACAAGAGGCGAAGCTTTTTGCGATATTGTTTCTACTCTCTCTACTATATCATCCTAATCGCGTTAACTCTACTAGTATTAAAAGAGCATATTTTATGCTCAGCTGGCACAGCGCCAAAGGCTTACAGAGAGATGAGTGAATATGAAAATAATAAGCAAGTAACGTTTAAACTTAATTTACCTTTTCAACTAACCGAAACTTCAAAATTAAATATTTTTATGAACGAAATTTTCAAACAATGCTTCGCGCGGATTGCAGTATTAAATCTGTAAACACAAAGAATACAGCTTTTTAAAAGAATTGTAATTCAGAATATGAGTTACGTAATAAAATAAACGGATAGTTAAAACTTAACAATGGTGCCTCAGCAGTATTTTTAACTCTCATCCTTTATTATTTAACTGGCTCATTAAACGTTAAAAAGACAAAGAAGAACTTCCTAATGAGTCTAATCAAGCGCTTCATTTAATAGAACTCTAGGTTAATAAAAAATCTTTGAATGATGATTCTAGGAGACTAAAAAGATTAATAATGCGGCACGATGCCTTGATGAGGGCACTGCTAAGCTAATCGATCAATTGTTTTTATCGATCCTAAATCGATATTTCTAATCTTTGAAATGGATTGGCGATGTTGCGCAAAGGAATTCAGATCGATTTATTATCTGAAGACAAGGCAATATTAAGGTGCAGCACGAACTAAATACTGCCTAAGTTATTGACAAACGGGATACACGTTTGGAGCTTCGAGATGTAATAGAGTATTTATGACCGATATCATTAGTATATCTACATGTATTTGTAAATTCGTGCCGTAAAGTGGTCATAGCTCCAAAATGAACTTCTTTGATCATTCACTTCAAGTTTAAGAAGTTATTTTAGATCCAGCGTTGGATTGACGCCTCTATGGGTGTTACAAATATAATAAAATATGGAATAGGAGTGCGAATACTTTGATCCTGACTGCCCTTATCTGAGAAGACTACAATTTCTTTTCAATACATAATGGGTACTCACGATATGAGGTTTTTGAAAACTTTTCGAATCCTTTTTGCCGATATTTCGACCCAGTTGCATGGATCGTGGTCACGTCGAAATTGCGGTGGCGGGGAGAAACCGTTGACAAGCACTAGTGATTGATTAACCTATCTACCATACGTCTAGTTCGTTTTTCTTTTTTAGGTTCCATATCACGACAACTACACTAACCTATCCTTACGCACCGCACTTATCATATAAGTATTAAAATGTGCCAATTTCGCGATAATATTAGTCTTAAAATTACTACAATTTCTGAAATATCTAGCTTATTATTAGCTTATTCGATTTAGACTTACTCAAACCAGAAAAAGTGCCGCGACTGTTACTAAGCACAGATCTAGTCCGAAGAAGTGTATAGGTCACCAAAATCAAGCCACCACTTTACCACTCTCGTCAACCCATTATTTTCTCACTGCTGGGCACAGGTCTTCCCAAAGAATGAGAGAGTTTAGGCCATAGTCCACCGCGCTGACCAAGTGCGAATTGGTGGACAAGCTTTACCACTATTAAGGTGTAATTTATGAAAGATGAATCGGTCCAAAAGCAATCAACACAAGTTGATCCCCGTCTAACACAATTATCAGTGGTGGGTCCGCTGGTGGTAAATCACTAGGCCGATTACTCCGAATGCGAACGTAATTAAATTACAACACTCGTAACTTGACGAGAGGCCGTGGGACGCTGAAAGCTGTCGGACTAAGTTATAAGAGGGAGCGATTTCAGACGTGAAGTACATTTCAAATGTCAAACATTTGGCAAACGAACAATCTGGATGGATATAATTGTAATATGTATAGCGAATTTGACTGACGTTATGCTAAAGTCCATCTAAAGTGAGCAATTTGATTAAAAGTAACGCCAATATTAATTAGCAATTAATAACATATATTTCTTGCTTACTTCAGCTTTAAGAATTGTTTTGTTCCATAAACATATTGATCTATTGCATTTTGATTAACCTACAGAACTTATATTTGAATAATATATACAAAATTTTAAAATCGACTTCATCTGATACAGCCATTTAGCATAATCTGAACAAACACAATCACTTCTTCAATTACAGAATCTGCGTCTGCTATTAGCATTCTAGTAATACAAATTTTAATCAAACAGTTCAAGACGAATAGAAAACACGATATTAATATTAATGTAACTAAACAAAACATGTACCAGGCTTACATAAAGCTCGCATATTTTAAGCTAAAAATAATAGTCTATGCTATGATTAATGCTGTACTTCTGCAAGAATTCTAATAACTAATGAATTTATACATGATTTTCATTGCCAAGTTGTCTTGGCCGTTCCCTTGAGCATAGATCTACATGTGAGATTTTCTGCTTAAGTAGACACGCAAAAGAAATAGATAGGCATCCTGCCAAAAGCTTGTCATAAAATATAGGGATAGAATATACGTTCTAAACTTCATGGATCCAAACGAGATTTAGTAATTACCCAAGGATTTACTGGAAGCAAATTATTTACCGATCGACGATTTAATTTAATAACTGCTTCGATATTCCGAAATCACGTCCTATTAGAAATTAATTGGTGTTATAGCTATGGACGTCAAAACACCTTGAGGAAATGTGCAGTTAAGTTCAGTTAATGTTTTCAAGCCACACCTGACAAGTGGAATCACGCCTGAATGTGTGTCCAGGTGTGATTTTGAACACGAGAATTCATGTTTAACATCAAGTGATGATGACTTTAGAGTAACTCATGTCAAAATTTTAACGCATCCACTATATCTTCCTGCTGAGCTTTCAAAGAAAAATTGTGATGTTAAACATGTCCCCCATCAAACCATAGTTAAATTATGTATTCAATTCTGATTTAGATTTTAGTCACAAATTTAAAGGGAAAAAATATATAGGCTGCAATGAATAGATTTAGCAGTATTTTTTAACATTTACAGTGTATTATAAAATCTTATTTTTTTTTTGTATCGTTACGATCCGCGTGGCCGAGTATGGTAACCACCATACCGGTCTGACGAGCAATTGATTCCAGGTTCGATTCCCGGCTAGACAGGCATCTGAATGATGAGTTTCGATTCCTGTTCTGGGTTTGGGTGTTTGTGTATTCGTCTTTGTGTGTGCACTGATACCCACGACACACGAGAAAATCCTAGTGTGAGGGCTATGAGTGTAGAAAGCGTGTGTTTTTTTTTGTATCTTGGACCATACGAAAGCTTTCCCATTTCCAATAAAACTCTAACGTATAATTACTTACATAAACATGCGTTTTTATTATTGCTACTTATTTTTACTGCTTTTTTTACTTGAAACCAATCATCTATTCTATAACCACAAACAAGTAAGCGATCAAGGTGACTTTTGGTCTAATGGGTTATTTGAACTTTCCATTGTTATTCAAAGTATTCAGGATAAGATGAAACTTCTTATAAACAAAACGATAAAATTTAACTTTGACTTGAAAGATTTTATTTAATTTCATCACTACACATATGGCGTTATTGTCCCATATTGCGCGTATTGTTATTGCTGGGCACGGGTCTTCTACCAGAATAAAAAGCGATTTAGGTCATAGTCCACCGCGATGACCAAGTGCGAATTGGCGATCTTCACACACGTCCGAGAACTTTTTTAAAGAACTCTCAGGTGTGGTTTCCTTACGATGTTTTCCTTCACCGAAAAGAAGTGATAAATAATTTCTAATACGAACATAAATTAGTAGTGCGTGCCTGGGTTTGAACCTCGGTCAACCCTGCTCTACTATACATATACTATCTTCAAATTGTTTCATTTAGATACCTTGCCCTGACATTTGAATGTTGATAAGATATGATTGCTATTACGACTACTCTCAATGTCATGTAATTGTAATTGTCATTTGGCATATAAAATTTAGTTAAATTGCACCAAACTTAAAATTCTTTGAAATAATCCGCACTATTTCAAATTCTCCAAGACTCATTGTTAGTTAATTTTCTTCGCGAGCACTTGACAACACTTATTCACGAAAACCACAAAGCCGCTTTACCCGGAATGAGCCGAACAAAGTTGTGAGTGATCCTTTAAAACGCTGCCCTCCAATTTTCATTTCTGATTATTACAGTCAATGTCAAAACTTCCCGAACAAAACCAAACACAATTTGAATTACGGACTCAAAACTTACGAAATCTACTTCGCAATGATGAATTCTTAGAACGGCACACCTGTAGCAGAATTAAAAACAAGTGACTATTTAGCGTTGACGGTGGTCTTTCGGAAATATTGACATCTGAGCATCATTATAATAGATTAAGATCCGGCTGCAAATATGTGTAGTTATCGTGTGCGTGCTGAAATCCACATTTTTACTCATATTTATGATTAGGAGAATAAAAATCTACCAGGTTGCCAATCAAAATGTGGCCGATAATATTTTAAATTAAATTGTTATTATTTGATTTCGCGGGAAAAATTTCACTTATCAAATTTTTAAATAAAATATCGTTCACTTCACGGAAATAGGTATAAAGACTTTGAAAAATCGTAGTTGCCGTTGCGCACTTGGCCGCACCTCTCCGCAGCCAGGTTTAAACAGGTATGATTTTGATATATTTATTCGTCCATAACGAATGTTTATTTTTTATACATCAAAATAAAGCTAATTTTTTTCTCATTATTATGATATACGGCAACCTAATTAAATCTGGCCCCAAGTTAGGGTTACTGGCTGTTAAAGATGGTAAATATTGAAGGGTGAGTGAGAGGAAGCTAGCGCGTAACATCACCAGTCGAACAAAGATAGCAATTGCCAGCTGTATGACATTTTAAAGCTGTTGCCCATACGTCAGATGCTAGTTTTCTCAATCACCAGTTCTAACAATAGCAAGAACGACTAAGAAATAAATACTCCAAAAGAATTGTCATCTTTTCAAAACTACAAATTTTATATACAACAAAAACTTAACATTGACCAAAATAAAGCCAAGGTTACTTATGTAAAGAAAATTATATTGTGCAAGTACCGTATGAAATAGTTTTCTATTTTATTCGAGTACTCAATCATTTATTAAATATAAATTAAACATTCAAGCGTATGGAAAATAAAAAAAATATCTTGTGATTCCGTATTGCGCAATAGCTTTAAAACGTCGTACAGCTGGCAATCTCTATCCTTGTTAGACTGGTGATGTTACGCGCTAGCTTCCTCTCACTCACCTTCAATATTTACCATCTTTAACAGCGAGTAACCCTAACTTGCGGCCAGATTTAATTAGGTTGCCGTATATCATAATAATGAGAAAAAAATTAGCTTTATTTTGATGTATAAAAAATAAACATTCGTTATGGACGAATAAATATATCGAAATCATACCTGTTTAAACCTGGCTGCGAAGAGGTGCGACCAAGTGCGCAACGGCAACTACGATTTTTCAAAGTCTTTATACCTATTTCCGTGAAGTGAACGATATTTTATTTAAAAATTTGATAAGTGAAATTTTTCCCGCGAAATCAAATAATAATAATTTAATTTAAAATATTATCGGCCACATTTTGATTGGCAACCTGGTAGATTTTTATTCTCCTAATCATAAATATGAGTAAAAATGTGGATTTCAGCACGCACACGATAACTACACATTTTTGCAGCCGGATCTTAATCTATAAAAACTACGGTCCTCCACGGTTCGGTTTGAACGCTCGTTTTTGCCACGGACGTGCAAGTTGTGGAATGAACTTCCTCCTGAGGTATTCCCGGAGCGCTATAACATGGGGTTCTTCAAGAAAGGTGCGAAAAGACCTCTCCTACAAAGCCGGCGATGCATTGGCAACTCCTCTGGTGTTGCGAATGTCCACAGGCAACGGTGACTACTTTCCATCAGGTAGCCCGTCTGCCTTATCGTTAGGTTAAAGTATAAAAAAACTAATGTTTAAAAATAAATAACAAAAAAATAGCTTTTATTGACTGCACTGACATGAAGAAAATTTTCAAAATAATGTTCTATTTAATTCCTTGACAAGAAAAATATTTTTTTAGTATTGAAACTCATCATTTTGTTGCATTATGTAATTTTATATCATATTAAAGGTTGTCCCAAAACCTCACAAATATTGTAAGTTAATAAAAAGCTTTCAAAATACATGTTGATATGACGATTATACTAAATTGTTATAAAGCAGCTCACATAAAATGTAGTCTGTGATAAGTATTCAGACATCTGTAACTAACTGCATACAGGAAAGAGATATAACAGATGCATTGCCACTCTAGTACACTGTGGTCATCATCTCATACAGCAGGCATATCATACGTTACTATATATCGTCTTCTATCTATCCACTATCATACTTTTCTACTAAAGCTAGTTATAATTAACTTCTAAGACTTCTAAAATCAAAGATAATTGAATTACAATTTCAGAATCATCGGAATACCTAATTCCGTGACACCTGTAGCGAACTTAAACAAGCGACTTGCGTTAAAAGTGGTCGTGCTTCGGAGATAATGAGCTTAGGCAAATCCTATTACCGCTTCGCTTACACGGATTCTTTTTGCAAACACGAAATAGCAGTGTTTGTGCGACGCACGACTTTGTGTGCCACAGGATTAGTTGTGACTAGAAATGGCTTACGTAAGCCAAAGATGGCACAATGTTGTTGTTTCAAGGAATCAGCTGTAAACGGTACATTTTAGTTTTTGCTATAGTTCGTACATACCAGAGGTGTTACGAATATCCGTATCCGCATCCGCAAATGCGGATTATTCGCATTAATTCAGACATCTGCATCCGAATTCACATCCGCATCAATCAATGCGGAGTTTAACGGATGCAGATTCAAATCAACAAGTAACTACAATCATCAAAAAAATTTAGATGAAAATCCACTTAATTGGTGGAAAGCTAACTCTCCAAATTAGCACGCCGATACTTATCACCTCCACCAGCCACAGTTCCAAGCGAACAGCTATTTAGTGCAGCTGGGTTAATATATAATCCGCTAAGAAACAGGTTGGAAGCTGAGAAAACTGCAATATTGCTATTTATTAAATATAATTTACCAATTTTTAAGTTTGATTATTAAACAAAGATTTTTTTTTTGAAGCTCAAAATTCTGTTGTCTTAAGTAAAACTAAAGAATTGTGTAATTTTATTATATAAATATGATTAAATAAATATAAAGTTAATTTTAAATTGATTTTTTGCTATTTATGCACTCAAAATTTAAATAGTTATCCTTTTAAATCCGCATCCGCATCCGCATTGAATCCGCATCCGCATCGAATCCGCATCCGCGGATGTGAACTTCTAATAATCCGCATCTGCATCCGCGGATGTCTAAAATTTTGCATCCGTAACAACCCTAGTACATACTATAAAAGAGACATCAAGAAACTTTCACGCTAAAACTAGTGATGCAATGATAAATAAGCGTTATTATCGCTTGCTTCAGGATAAAAATAAAAATAACCATATTATTATCTATACTAATATATAAGGCGTCTGCTTAAACTTCAGTAATATGATTCAAAGTGTCAAAAATTTTAGGTAATGTAAAATGGTTGGATATATTACGTTATAGTCTGCGCGAACGAAGTCGCGTTGATTCTGCTAGTAACTATAAAAACGAATCCTTATCGTAAAAACTTACTTATTAACAAACTGTATGTCGAGTTCTAATTTCTACACCATAAACATACAAATGACCACAAATCAGAACACTTTTTATATGTACCTTTTGATATAAAATTAATTTGTCATTCTGTCCCTACTCTTGAAGTGTTGAGCAAGATCAAAATGGTACTAATGACCGATACATTAATGTACCATTTCTATGCGTCTCTCATCTGTGGTTCCTTCGTTTGGGTACATAGCAAAATAGGCTTTAAAGAAAGGATATAATGGTTAATATTCCGTGCAGGTGTTGCTAGATCCATGAGCAGTCAATACAAGCTGATTATCTGTTATTCTCGATTCTTTATGCTAATGACCTATTGATACGAGAACTTATAGCAGTGGTTCTCAAAGTGAGCGATAAAACACGCTTGTGTGCACTGTAGATTACAGACAATGGCATCAGACAAAAGAAACTTAAGTAAGAATTTCATCTTTAAACATGGCTAAAATGAGATGGCAGGCAATCGCTTATTTTTGCTTTTTGAGTATTTTGAACTTAAATCAAATCCTACCGGCTACATTTTAGCACTCGATTGCGTAAGGACGGTAATGTTTTTTGAGCGTATTTAATTAATTTATTTATACTTCTTAGGTAAAAAAAGACAACAAAATAATTATGTCTAAGAATGAGTGATAATCAAAACAAGTTTGAGAACCTCTGTCTCGTAGGATTAACGTAGGATTCGAATACAATATCAGTTTATTCTTAGTTTTTCAGAACATAAATGATATATGGTTATGATAAAGCATTTGTTCTGTAATAGCTTAGAATATAGACTTAAAATAACGACTTAGTTTAAACTTACTTGGCTTTAAAGGTCGCCTATTCTTATAATTTATCTTCATTTACCATATTTATTGTGACGTAGGCTAAGTAGGATTAATTACCTGTAACAAAAAATAGTGTATTAAAATCATATAAATAGGAGTATATTTAAAGCTTAATCGCTGCACAAAATTTGTCTTAAGACATGAGAGTAGAGCTGTATTTGTAGAAACAGCAATACTGTAGTTTTTATACGATCAAAGCATCAAACGAGCATGCAGTCAATCTGATGGTAAGTGGTCACTGCCGCGCATGGACATCTGTAATCAACTTCAGACAAATAAATGTTCCATCTGATGTCAATGCCTCATTAGAAACCTAGCAACCACATCCCTTGTTGAAAAAAAGCTAAAAGCATCCATAACGAAAAACTTTCAGGGCAGTTTCATAAGTTATACACACACAAAGTTAGGCACAAAATATATTTAAATGTATTATTTACGGAATACCCAGAACATTACTTGGAAAACATGCAATATTAATTCGCACATATTCATTTTATATTAGACATTGCATGACAGAACACCAAATAACTAACAATATATCCAATAGCAATAGAACAAAAATTTAAACGAATGTAGTTTAATTAAAGTGCAGCAATAAATCACAAAGAAATCTGTCAGTCTCAAGGAGAAACTGAACAAGTATCAAAGCCGTAGAAACACGTAATACAAAACACGTCCTAATTGTTTGCACAAGCGCTAAAAATCTCATCCTTGACCAACATTGGGACCCACCAGAAACTAGGTCTCCCATCTAGGCGGGAACAAGGCGTATGCTTGACACAGTTCTGTTCTATCTCAATATCTGTAAGGGCTGTAACAGACGTGCGATTTGTCGCATGATAGCGTCAGCGACTACGATTGTAGTGTTTTAGATTTATATTTTGTGTTATTTGAAATAACGTTTATTATTTTGGTAATTGTACTGTTACTAGCATGAAATTTAATATGTTACGAATTATTAATCTTGTTAATGTTATAAATTCGAATATTGTAAGGATTTGTAAGTTTGTTGTGTTTTCGTTACTCTTTCGCGCAAAAACTACAGGTCGCGTTTAACTGTGGCACATGGATATCACTACATAATATAATACAAAGTCGCTGCTCGCTGTCTGTCCCTATATATGCTTAGATCTTAAAAACTACGCTATGATTTTTATACAGTTTTTTTAATAGAATATTAAATCAAAAGGAAGGTTCTTATGTATAATACATGCATGATATAGTAGAGGAATGCTGCCAATTTCGAAGTTCGCTGGCCACCGGGGCGGGTTTAGTGCAGTAAAAATCCCACATAACCCTGCGTTGCTCTCACGGCGTCGGGTACCTTTTGAAGATTTCCCCCTCGAAACAAAAAAAAATGACGTCATGGACAACAGCAAGTACCTAATAAATGGCCCCATACTACGCTTTTATACAGTATCGTGGCTGCCATGGATACACACAAAGAACAATACACAAACACCAAACCCAGAACAGGAATGTAAATTAATCATTCGGATACCTGTCTGGCCGGGAATCGAAAACGGCACCCACTACGTAACAAACGTCGAATTACCTTAAAAATAATTATACAAAATGCTAAACCAAAACACTTAGTAGCTGGTCTGTTTAAACCCTTACATAAAAGAGAACAAAAAGAGAATACGCAGAGAGCCCGAGGCATTTCATTGTGCATCGTTACGATTGAAATCTGAATAATGTGGAAGTGAAAAACAAGGTAATTTTAATTAATTGTTACAACTGACACCTACCACTATGCGCCCCCGCGATAGGGTAAGCGAACGAATAAAGATTTGACTGAACAAAAAGCAATCAAAAATGTTAGATGAGAAAACATTAGTTTAACTAAGCTACATTCAGTAAGAGATAATAGAAATCAAACACTGTAATTTTATTTCAATTTTCGGAAGCTATCACATAGCAAGATACTTACAGTCAGATACAGAGACAAAAAGACGTTGCAATGGCGCAAAGAACAAACGCAAAAAATGTAAAAAAAAAACAAGATTTGTTCATTTTGATTCCATTAAAAAAAATCTAGATTAATTGTAAAATTTTCGATTAATTCTTGCGTAAAATTGTTGTATAATATTGTATAGTACTGAAAGTGAACAACATAATATAATGATATAATAATGTAATAAAAAATATTAAAACCAACGTTTAAAAGATGTCACAAATATTTTTGTGAATACGACAAGTGCCTTATGATCTACATTTCACTGAAACTTATTTGTTGTCACAAAAACGTATGCGAATGAGAAACAAAAGGCTATAATTATACGGAAACAAAAATACATAATACAATTTCAATTAATTCTGAGCAATCCGAAACTGAAGCATCAAGGTTTATTTCATTAAATTAAGGTACTGTTTACTTTTTATTATTTAATCTACCCAGTGTTGCTTCACAACATACTACGGACGAGCAAGTTGTGGAATGAGCTTCCTCCTGACGTGTTCCCGGAGCGCTATGACATGGGGTTCTTCAAGAAAGGCGCTAAAAGAGTTCTCCTTCAAAGCCGGCGATGCATTGGCGACTCCTCTGGTGTTGCGAATGTCCATAGGCGACGGTGACTTTCCATCAGTTAGTCCGTCTGCCTTATCGTTCGGTTAAAGTATAAAAAAATAAAAAAAACAAAGTCGCTTTTTGCTGTCTGTCCCAATGTATGCTTAGAGATCTTTAAAACTGCGCTGCGGATTTTATTTTTATTGCAGCAGTGATAGATAGCCTAATGGTTGAAACTTGCCCTCTCGATCGGGAGGTCCGAGGATCAAACCCAGGCCACTGACTTTTTCTAAAGTTTTGTGCGTATTAGAAATTTATTATCACTGCTTTTCGGTGAAGACAAACGTCGTGAGGAAACCTACACACCCGAGAGTTGTATTAAAAAAAGTTCTCGGAGTTGTGTAAAGTCCACCAAACTCTCTCATTCTGAAAGAAGACCCGTGCCTAGCAGTGAGACAATAAGGGGTTGACGAGAGACGAGAGAATATAGTTAACATGGGCGACGCCGCAACATAGAACCAGGTTTGAAGTATAAGTACATACACGTTTAGATTTCAATATTTAACGAAAATTCATGATATGGTATTTTCAATTTATTTTTACCGACATTGGTGGTCAGTTATGGCCGTGACCATAATCGTAAGTCGAGATATCGGCAAAAATAAATTCGAAAACAGTAAATGGTAAGTACCTGTTATTTATTAAAATATTTCGTGTCCGTTATAATGTTATTTTAATATGATAAATTCTTATTTGATTTGAAATACTGCCAACATTAAATATGATCTCACGGAACCTACAGCCTAGATTATAATCACATAAGTATCAATTACACGCATTAAAATATTATTCATAACTAATACTGTGGATTAATGTATCAAATTTGGGAGAAAAAACTCATTTGAATATCCATGTTTGATTCCAACCGCGTGCACATAAACAAGTTACATAATTCTGGTATTTATACCTATAACTATAAAGGTTATTATTGCGTAAGGCTTTTAGTAGCAGGTGCCCTAATGGTAGAAATATAGGAAAGTGCCATCCAAATTATTCAAGTTTTTTAGCATTACTTCAAAGTGATGATAAGATCTCCAGTCATTTATTATTCTATTATAAGCGTCACTTTTTCTGTGAACTTAATGTATTCGGATTTAGACTTCGCTAAACTAATAGAAACGCCACCCATTAAACTGCTTAATATTTTAGCCAAAGTAAGATTAATTTATGTTTACGCAAATGGATTTGCGATAACCATTTAGAGCGAAGTAATAAATCTTAAAACAGTATCACCTAGAAAATCAAGTAGTCACGTATGAAATATGTGCGTTTGATACTTAAAGAAAAGAAGATAATTCTTCAATTTCTTAAGATCGACATGTTAATAAAAATTGTAAAAGAAAATAAACGTATATACTAAATATAACTAATGAAATATATCGGGACAAATCCAAGAAGTTTCAACATGATACAGATACCTTGTTTAGTAATGGCTAAAGTGTACTTTAGCAAACACACTTTTAGCTCGAATATAGTTTAAAATACTGATTTATAATATCATAATAATATCATACTAGTTCCTTATTATCTAGGTTAGGAAAATATGTAAGAAGATGCAAGAACTTTTTTTTATCTGACTGAAGTAGTAAACGAGCTGGACTGCATCCAACTGATGGTACGTGGTCACTGCCGCTCATGGACATCTGTAATCAACTTCACACAAAAAATGGATTCTATCTGAAGTCAATCACAGATGCGTTGCCACTCTCGAGGACTATGATGCTCGTCTCGTATAAAAGTGTGCCGGCAACCACATCCTTCCATCGAAACGCAAGAAATGCTTCACGCTAGAAATAGGTGTGACGGGGGTACTTCCCCGGTCGAATTACACTGGTTCTACCACCCTAGATTTGACCCTTACATATCATAGGAAGTTAATGTAATATAATGTTGTTAAAAAGCTTGTATAAGTCTGTGTATACACTATGAACTACATACGTTTCGCATCTCCATTATAGTAGGAACGAAACTCCAAGAAAGAACCCCTAAAAGACTAAGGAACAAATCACATACAATCCTCCCCACAAGACTAGTGTATTCTAGAAACGATTAACCAAAAACCGTAAACGGAAAGCGGTCCAGAGCGCCCATGGGAAATACTCTTGTTAAACTCCCGCACAACACTATTAGCCTCAAGGTGACTAGTCGAACTGATACACTGTTACGTTGTAAGCGACAAGCGATAACCTTTCAAGCTATTCAGTTTTCAAGGCTAATAAAGAAGCTTAAGCTAGACTTAAAATTGAGAAATGTTAATGAAAGAAACGGTTATATTGTACTTATTTTACTATTTGTTCTACATAATGTACTTATTCACGGTTTTATAGAGTAACACATACAAGAGCGCACGAGAACTTGTGGATTATGTTTTTGTTTAATTTCTATTCCTCCTTTTTTGCATGTATAAGCAAGTTTATATAAAACAAGTGCTCAATCTGAAATCAATGACATTTTTTTTACTCCCGAGGACTAGGATGGTCGCCACATTTAAAAGAGAGCCAAATGCATTAAGTTAATTAGTCTGGCAATTATAGCACTAATCTCTTCAAAATTCCTTAGATATTTTACTCGACGTACAACAGGTACCTTAGTCTCCTTGAATGTTGTTTCTGGCCGGGATCGCAACTATTTATTCGCTCCTGAAAAAGTTTTCCAATAAGCCTTCGACACGCTGATTAAGAACCGCCTACCTTCTTTTTGGTAAGTTTCCTTGTTTTGTCAAGGACTTGGAACTATTTAAAAGATACCACGCGTGACTATTCGGCTTTTGCCATAGTTTGATGATATAGTGCTGTAAAAGTCACAAGTTTTTTTTCCACATAAAAAGTAGAAATAACTATTTTCTGAACTTTATTTTTTGGAAGTAAGTCTTATTTCAATGATTTTTCTTGGTTATAGAATAAACTCAAATTCGATCACGTTGTGTTAAATAATAATTCAAAATGTATTCAATCAGGGAAAGTGTCTTACAAGGAAGTACAAGGAGGAATTCCTTATACTTCCTTGTAGGAATACTAATAGGAAACTAAAATCTGCTGTTAAAAATAGAAACAAAAAAAAATAGAAGGGTGTGGTTGCCGGCACACTTTCACATGAGGAGACCATCATAGTCCTCGGGAGTAGCAACGCATCTGTGATCGACTTCAGACGCAACCCGTGTTCTGTATGTAATTGATTAAAGATGTCCATGGGCGGCAGTGGCCACTTACCAAGGTGGACTGCATGCTCGTTTGTTACTTCAGCCAGATATAAAAAAACGGGAACAAAGAACTGAAAAAAACGACCGTCATTGTTGTGAACGTAAAATAGGTGATATTGCATAGTCGATACAAAAGGTATATAATGAAATATTTCGTAATGAAACGGCATTATGATAAGACCAAATCGATTATGGGACAAAAATTAATTTTCCACGGGTATGCCTTCATTATTGTACTAACGAATGATTTCCCATGGGCCTGTAACAGTATCAAATATGATTTAATACGACAGAAAATCCGATTTATAATTCATGTCACATCGCGAAATTAATCGTACGAAATTGTTGGGAGTTGCTTTTTAATTATTGCTAGAAAATTCGAATTTTCTTAGCTTGCGTATCCACTGATTGAAGGAAAAATTCATCGTAAATGTCTAATCATATCTATTAATATCTTTTATAGATGGGAATCTTGTGAGGGTTTCGGTACTTTTTCATTTAAGACCTGTCGGGTTTTATTCAAATTTGGCACACATAGTTTATGATCTACATTTTTTTTTCTCTGTCAGAAGTAGCAAACGAGCGTGCAGTCCACCTGATGGTAAGTGGCCACTTGCACCCATGGACATCTGAAATCAACTTCATACAGAACATGGGTTTCATCTAAAGTCAATCACAGATGCGTTGCTACTCCCGAGGACTATGGTTGCCTCATGTGAAAGTGTGCTGACAACCACACCCTTCTATGGAAACGCAAGAAATGCTTCACGTTAGAAATAGGTGTGGCGGTGATACTTCCCCAGTCGAATTACACTGGTTATACCACCTTGAACACACAGGGAACGCCGGCTTCAGTCCCTTCTAATGAATTACACGCGACTGAAGAGGGCGAATGCTCAGAATTGACCTATATGGTGTAAGATTAAAGAAGACATTAACCTTTTTAGAATTTATTTTGAATATTTAAAAATACTCTAATCTTTAAATTAAGTAAGTCAAATTAATAAATGTCATCTGAACAAAAATTCTAGATTTTCAGCGAGTTATTTACTTTTCCTAGACACCTGGTTTGGTGTCTATAAGCGACAAGTTTATGATCTAGATTAGGTGGTTAGGTTAGGTTGGGTTTAGGTGATGCATATGTAAACATTGGTTTAATTTTGACTCCTATCTACATCCTACACCATGATCAGACGAAATACACTAAGGAGCAGGAGCTCAATAATCTACTTCCAAATCTAGAAAAGCTCGAAGATAAGAATATAAAAATAAAAACCGGAACAGATAAATCACGACAGTCTAAAATATTCCATAAAACAATGGCACGATAAGATTACCAAGTTAAAGTCAGTTACCACGGCATGTGATTTGATCTCTCCCATCAAGGCCGTTGGTCAACACGAATTATAGATCTTTGTGGTCACGAAATGTTACTTTTGTATCAGTTATGCCATAAAACTGTTGGTTTAAAGGGCAGATATAAGATTACTAATTAGATTGAGATTGCGCAAATGTCAGTATTTAAAACCGTCAGTTCAGCAATAGCAAAGTCATTTACCTGAGTTAAATTATTGTTTGCTTTTAGACGATCAAAATGTGATTTTAAATTGATCTTACAGCGGCATGAATACATTTAAATATTGAATAGGTACTCGAGATATGCGGTTTTTAATTTCTTTTTGGCGATATTTCGACCCAGTTACATGGATAGTAGTCATGAACAAACTTAATAGGAAAAAGAAGTTCGACACGGGGGCAAAAAGGTAGACAAAAAAATATCTATTAGTCTCAGTGTCTTACGCGTAATTTTCATTATTATTATATGTACGAATTAGTTATTTCTTAATTCTTAATTGGATTCTAACCTCCTTATGGACACAGAAGTAAAAACATACAATAAACAGAAGCAGTTTACAATCTAAATAGCTGCTTTAACTGTTGCTTAAGCAGCAGCTTCTAAATATGCTTCCTATTATCCCTTGCATCGCAACAGAGCGATACAAATCATACAAGCAATGCCAGCCACATCAGGTGCATAATCAACATATATATCAATCAGGTCGCACACAACAAAATCGGTGAATCCAAAAATGAAGTTAGTTAATTAACAGAAACCACCGCACATCGAAACGCCGATACAACTCATTCCGGACATCAAAGATCTCAGTTTACGTATCTGGATTATTGGAGAAATTCTGACAATACGGTGCGTAATTTCAAAACGGACATTTTGGCTCCGATTTCACGAACATGCTACTGAAAGCAAACTTCATTCAAATGTTCGACGGTATATCGAATGATTTTGCGTTCACCATTCGAAGCTGCTTCTTTGTAAAATATAATTACTGGTATCTATGACTCTTTATTACTTTGTCCTTTGTTTTTATCTTCTACATTTTTTGCATCATATTTCGCATTTGTCTCAACGCAAAGCGTTACGAGATTGTTTTCTACTCTCGCATCGTTAACGACAAAAATTTTGTTTTTTGGTTTATTGATCTTTAAACTAAACATTTTCTATGGGCTGAAATTATTTTATCCCAAACTAGGCAAAAAATATTTTGAAACTAGATGAACCCGCAGCTTCGTCTAAGTAGCCTATATGATAATCCAGAGTGTCAGCTAACTCCATACAAAATTTTATGAAAATCGTTCCAGCCGTTGAGAAGTAAGAAACATACACAAACTTTTGCCTTTACAATATTAGTATGATATGATAAATTGCAACTGAAGGTGCTATTTTTGTCTTTCAATATCGGTGTGAAGTTAATGTTCTAGATTGGGTTTGATGAGAGAGCGCTATGAGAAGATGCAAGTCCTAAGTAGCAACGCATTGTTATCCAATTCTGATAGAACTCCAAAACTATTTCAGATTAGATACAAATAAATGTTACACTGTTTAAAAGATAGATTTGAGTTATTTATATAATGCACGAGTTCTGTTATACCCAAGTCAGTACAAACAGATCCGATCAAAAGTTACACACAGCTTTAAGTGATACTCCATTTCCTAGAACTCAAATGCTACAACTCATTAAGTATTCCTCAATTCTTTACCGCAAGCAGTTTGTCGGGAAGAGACCCAGGCGAGCAATTCTCTAAACAAACGGACACTCTTTAATTGAATATACAAGCGAAACTGTTGAATATACAAATTCTGTTTTTACTGACTCCAACTTCGAACTTCAGTATTCAGTACCTAATTATTAAATTAAGCTTAATTCTTTTGAGTTTCAGACTTGTTCTGATATTAGTATTTTTAGGCTATAAGCTCGTGTAAGTAGTAGCAGTATAGCTTTCGTAGTCCAAGGTTCGATTATCCATTATTTTTAACGTATATCAATCTTAAAGTGAACTCTGAAGTACCCCAAAAAAAAGTGTGCAAGGAAAGATGTACCATGTATATTTTTCCTAAAAGTAAGGCCGATTTGACTTGCTTTAAAAAAAATTGCAATTTTAGTCTTAAATTCCGGCGGATTTCAGACACTAAGTTTTTTCTTATAATATGGACATAACAAAGAAGCATGCAGTACTTCCACTGCCGAGAATAGAGATCTAAAATAGACAGACACCAGTTGGGTACAGATAAGTTGCTACCCTTGACAACTAAGCAGTAAAACTACAGAAAACAATTTTTCCCTTAGTACTTCAAACCAGAACACAGCAGGGCAAAATACTCATGTCGTCAACCCATTATTATCCCACTGCTGGGCACGGGTCTTCTCTCGAAATGATAGAGTTTTAGGCCACAGTCCACCGCGCTGGCCAAGTGCGAATTGGTGGACAGTGCGAATTAGTGGAAAAGAAATTGATGTAAGTTGAAATATTTCCCTCTGATTGTTCGTATGAAATATCATCAAGTATTACCTTACATTCGTTTCATTAAATGAAAACTGTTTCAGTAATAAAACTTATTGTATTTATGATAATACATGTGGGAATATTAAATAGGTTCCAGCTCCCAGCTAAAACACTTTGGCGGTTACACTGCGGCGTGCGGGCTACGGTTGATAAAACTCCGGTGATATTGTTTTCGGATACAATAAATTTAATGAAAATATGTAAACTCGATTTGGGTAACTTTCAACATTTTTTACAATATTTGTGATATTATAATCTGTTTTATATTTATTGCACCTTGTTTTTATTGAATGAATAGTGTCCTTTTTAGCTAGTTTATTAATCTAACACAATAAATTTACGGAGAATACAATTAAACTATCCACAATTACCCCTAAAACTCAAATTCAAAGTTATCCTTAGTTTTGGGTAACTTTGAATATAATTTTTTGAGGATATGGAATCCGTCATTAATCGAATATTTTAAGGTCTGAGTAAAATTAATTAACATATTTTTGTTAATTAAAACCAAATCTATAAAAAATACATTAATTTTGATATATAAATACAATAGACAACTTGGTCTTGCCATATGAATCAAGGTCGATCAATTTGGTGGTAAAATAAAATACTTGTTTTTTTTTTGATTATTTATTCCATCCATCCATAGGATGGACGGAACATCGGGTACCTTTGGAAGGTTTCCCCTTCGAAAACAAAAAAAAAAAGGATGGACGGAACATGGACATAACATAGGCCTCCCCTAAATGGCGCCACTCCAACCGGTCCTGTGTCCTCTGAATCCAACGGTTTCCCGCTGTCTTCTTCAGGTCACCGGTTCATCTGGTAGGGGGGCGACTGGTACTCCTTTTTCCTAAACATGGTCGCCACTCGAGGACCTTTCTTCCCTATCGGTTATCGGTCCTACGAGCGATGTGGCGGCCCATTGCCACTTCAGCCTGCTAATTTTGAGAGCTATGTCGGTAAGCTTCGTTCGTCTACGGATTTCATCGTTGCGAATCATGTCTCGTAGCGAAATTCCGAGCATAACCCTCTCCATAGCACGCTGAGCGACCCTGAGCCTCCGAAAAAAATATTTTTTTATGATACAGGTAACTTTGAACCGTTCAAAGTTACCCATATAACATCCAATTTCGACGTCGTCAAAAGTTTAACAGTTTTACGCAATATGCAACATGGGATACGGATAGTACAGTTTCAAAATAATAATATACAATATACATTTTAAAGATAAACACCAAAACACACCTGTTTACGGTAAGTTTTATATTATAATTGCTATTTCAAAATGAAGCATCAAACACTTGCAACAACTTCACTACGGAAAAGGCGGTATTTTTTAAAATTATGACATGACAGGTACCTTTTTTTACTTTCATTGCTATTACAACATTTTGGCAAACCATTTTACGCAGGTACGATATTGAAACAACAAGAAGTTTCCATGTAATAAATTAATATATTTTTTTCACAACTTTGTTCAAAGTTACACCGCTGTTCAATGTTACCCAAATTGACTGTACGAAAATAAATAAAATTGAACTTTCTTTGTAGCATAACTGAAAATTACTTCTATTTAATATGTAACTAGTATATGAGTATATTAGCAGTGATAGCCTAATAGTTGAAACTTGCCCTATCAATCGGGAGGTCCGAAGTTCAAACCCAGACACGCACCACTGATTTATGTGCGTATTAGAAATTAATTTATCACTGCTTTTCGGTGAAGGAAAACATCGTGAGGAAACCTACACACCCGAGAGTTCTTTAAAAAAAGTACTCGGAGGTGTGGAAATCCACCAATGGCCAGCGCGGTGGCCTTAAACTCTCTCATTCTGAGAGAAGACCCCTGCCCAGCAGTGGAACAATAATGGGTTGTACTCCAATATGTAACTAACTGAACCCCGTAGCTTCGCCCGCGTTTAGAAAAACCTATGTTTGATTGTCCCGTGGGGATAAGATATTTTTACTCAATAAAAATTAGCCTATATGTTGATCCAGAGTGTCAGCTAACTCCCTACCAAATTTTATGAAAATCACTCCAGCCGTTTACACGTGAAGAAGTAACAAACACACACACAATCTTTCGCCTCTATAATATTAGTATGAAGTATCATAATAGCATGTTTGCGGTATGAGTCGAATGCCACTATTTTAAGGTTTTCCGGGAGTTTTCTTAGTTCTCGCGGGTAACAAAATAAATTTTGAGGACGTATCAGTATGACTAACATTATCTGGGGTTGAATATAGACATCAATTGGTTTCAATAGCAATTGTAGGCAGATGCCTGGTTTTGCATAGGTATGTTAAGATTAAGTCATTTTTGAAGTGAAACTTCTTTAGGCGCATGAGGGTAAATTTTTTACAGATGAAACGTCACGCCGGTATGCAACGGAAGTGTCGGAAAAGAGAGAGAGAGAGTGATCGAGACCGATTGAGAGAGAGTAAGACAGGGCGAACGTAGCATGAGCAACTAGCCGTGGAGTGAGAGTAGGGAGCAAGCGAGTGAGAAAGATTGAGAGAAAAAGTGAGACAGAGCGAACGTCGTATCACGCCTTTTTCCCTTCCTCTTAATCTTGGAAATTTAAAGTTTTAGATTTGTATAAATATAAACAAGATTTGTAAATTAGTTCGCCAAAGAAGTTTCACTTCTGACATGTGTACTTTGTACGCACGCATGTTTTTTTTAGGAATTTTGCCTATCTGACTTTGTTTGACTGTGTTTGACTCTGTAGTCTGCAAATGCCTGTTTGACGCATTATATCGAATTTAATTTCAATTATTTAAATATATTTATAGTCCTTAACAATCTTTAAGTAACGGCTACTTCTTATGTTATTAATCTTTTTCTAAAATTAATATCATTTCATCTTTTTTTGCAATTTAAAGTTGTCTTACCCTTTTTAAACTCAGATCAAACGGGACAGTATGTAGGTACTACAATCAAATTGAAAAAAAAGGTCGCAATATTTTGAAACTTAAAAATACCAGCAGACTAGCATAGTTTCGGTTATAAATACACCAAGATGTTCCATGAAAACGCTGCTGGGGTAATTATCCGCCATTTGCCTATAAGGGGATGTTTTCGGAAACCCGGCATCAAATTAGAGCGAAGCGTTGTTTTTCTACGAACAGATTTATAGCAACACTTAGCTTTCCACTTTGCCATGAGGAGTTAAAATTTTCCTTTTGCGTATGGCCTCTTTGTTAGCGGTTAAATTTAGTACCCCAATCCGCTATAAATACGGAATTTAACACATTTAAACACTGTATATAATTTAAGACACTCACAAACACCGACGTATTTTTTTTTTCATCCATTAATACACGCTTTCTACACTCATAGCCCCACAGTAGGATTTTCTTCTGTGTCGTGGGTACCAAGGATACACACAAGGCGAATACACAAACACCCAGACCCAGAAAATGAATCTAAACTCATCATTCAGATACCTGTCTGGCCGGGAATCGAACCCGGGACCCATTGCGCGTCATACCGGTATGGTAACCGCTGCGCCACGCGGGTCGTCGATTACACAATTCAATTCAATGTTTAACGAAATAAGGTTTAGAAGACAAATATAGAACTGTAAAAACATTATTAAGTATATAGGTTTCTAGTGGGGTCTTGAAGTAATAAATTACATTTTATTTTTTCACTTAAACACACATGAGTCGGACTAGTCGGTCAACATAAAGCCTGACATTATTTATTTTAAATCATCCAAAGGTTTATCGAAACTGTTTTTATTTGATTTACCACCCACTTCGTCAGACAGTGTAAAAAAGGGACCATATGAATATTTATATGACATGTGTACGGTCACATTAGCCTACCTAAAAAGGCTCAGGTTTGATTCTGACAAAAATAAGACGAATTTTATTTTACAATTAGTCCAAGATTTTCGTACTTTAATTTGCAACACCCTGTGACATGAACATGACACAGGATGTTCTAAGATTAAAATAATAAAGGTTTTTATTCTCGATTTAAATAGCAAATTAGTCTTCAAAAATTCAAATTTTCGGTACAGTCATAAACGAAAAGCCACTAAAATTCATTTTATAGCTTAAATCGCTGGAAATAGCGCCGCGCCACAGCGAAGTGCAAACTCCATACTCCTTTGTTTATACAGGGCGTTGTTAAAAGAATGCTGGCTCAAATTCAAACTCGCAAAAAGCGCTTAGGTGTTTAATTAATTTAAAAGCTTTGAAAGAAGAGGGGACTCTGTTAGAACACAATGCGATTGCCTTTTCGTTGCTTTTTTAATCTACTTCCTACTGTAAATTATATTTTACTAAACAAAGTAGAATGCATTTCCTGACCTGTAAATAGACTCGTCCTTTTATTACTACAGCAACTTATTAAGTTCTAAACATAACATAGGGATGGACACTTTTTTATGATCTTCCTCTTCTTTCAGAATCTATGAAACAGATTCATAGAGGAGAAAATTGATAATGTCTTTGCCCTTAACATAACTTACATAATAGCATAGCAATAGAATAGCAACTCATGAAGTAAAGTGAAGTGGGTGAGATTTATCAAAGATGCGTTGCTAGTCCCTAGGACTATGATGGTTGCCTAAAATGAAGTGTGCCTATAAGCACATCCTTTCGTCGAAAAGCATGAACAGCTTCACGCTATAAATAAGTGTGGCGGTGGTACCTCCCCGGTCGTACTACTCTGGTTCTACTACCTTATGCGTGTTGGTGGTTGGTTGGCGGCCCATGGATATCACTGATCAACGTCAGATAAGATTATAATCCTACCCACCACAGAGGAGGTCGACCACAGAGGAGAATCCCCTAAGGCGTTAGTTGGGACAAAAAAGATTCCTACCACCTTACAAGTAGTAAAAATCTTAATGCAAGACCTGACCCGTTATTCTAATAGAGCAAGTTAATAAAAGTCTTGTAAAAGTAAAGCGGTATTTACCCAGATATTGTTTCGCGAAACTCGTAATCTGATAAGTTTGCGAGTTAAATTGAATATTTACTGTAATGGCAGCTTTGAATGAAGTTCTCTCGGTACTCTCGACTTGTTTACAACATAATGGTCAAGTTTGCATGGATATTCTGTTTCCACGAACGCTTATTAATAACTTGTATCAATAAAAGTGCAAAACAAACAGGCGAAATTTCTCGTCTGTCGCTTTTTACTTAAAACTTATAAACGTGGTCATTTTTAATAACATTTGCTTTTTGAATTAAATTATACAAACTGCTTGCCACACTTATTTCTAGCCTGAAGCAGTTTTTGAGTTTCGGTGAAAGGTGAAGGTGAAACTTTTATACGAGGATTTAATTCTCGATATTGACTTCAGATATAACCCATGTTCTATATGAAGTTTCTTATAGGTGTCAATGGGCGTATCCCTGTAGTTCCGGGATCAGAATAGGGCTACGGTATCCCCTGCCTGTCGTATGAGGCGACTAAAAAGGGCTTCCTGGGTTGCAGGCGGTTAGAGTGGGAGCTCGAGTCCAGCCAAGCGATCCTGTGTAGGTATGTGTGGCCTCATGCTCTCAAGTAAACACCAAGAGGCGCAGTGTGAACAATGCTCAATGCCAAGAGCCCAAAGAGGGCATCGCGCTCGGAGGACTCCGGTTGTGTTCCAATGGAGATCCCGGAGTCCTCCACGCAGCGCTGAGGATAGCCACCCGGGGGGTTTAGCGAAGTAAAAATCCTACATAACCCGGCGTTGCTCTCACGGCGTTGGGTACCTTTTGAAGGTTTCCCCCTCGATATAAAAAAAAGGTGTCCATGGGCGGCCGTAAAGATTACTGGGTAATCAGGTAATCAGGTAGACTGCATGCGCGTTTGTTACTTCAGTCAGATAAAAAATGGCTACTAAATGTATTTCTTGGATCTTATAGGGCAATACAATTTCTAAGCAAACTGTTGCATATTTACAAAAATTCGCGAAACTCTGAGGCTTACAGCACTGAGTGATTATTTCTCGAGCAGTAAGTTGCGACACGCGTGTACGACGACCCACGTGGCGAAGCGCACACTACGCCGGTCTGACGCTCCGGGTTCGATCCACGGTTGATCTGAATGATGAATTTAGATTTTTCGTTCTGGGTCTCGCCATCCAGACCACCACCATCCACTAGGATTTCTCGAGTCACCACTCGAGAAATCCTAGTGTGGGGCTATGAGGGTTAAATGTATAAGCGACAGTTTATTTGTGCTTTAGTTCTCAGCGTTGACATACAAACGATAAAAACAAATATATGTAGTACCAAAAGACTACGAAATTTCTCCGAAAACTGTAGCGAAATAAGAAGCACAAGGTGGTAGAACAAGTGTAGTTCGACCGGGGAAGTACCACCGCCACACCTATTTCTAGCGTAGAGCATTTTTCGCGTTTCGATAGAAGGGTATGGTTGCGGGCGCACTTTCACATGAGGCGACCATCATAGTCCTCGGGAGTAGCAACGCATCTGTGATTGACTTCAGATGGAACCCATGTTCTGTACGTAGTTGATTACAGATGTCCATGGGCGGCAGTGACCACTTACCATTAGGTGGACTGCATGCTCGTTTGCTACTTCAGTCGGATAATAAAAAAAAAACATAGTACTAATCCCGCCACAATTTAAATTAATACATTCATTTGAAAATCATTGCTCTCCTTTTAAGGCAGTCGGGTAATAAATGACAACATATTTATTTTATCTATAATAGATATCTTAGGCGGATATCTTTTAACAATAAATTTGCGGACCCATTAAGACAATCACCTTAAAGTTCAAGGACACGTATTAACAATTCCTTTTGATAAGAATGGTGTCAAAAAACCTCTTATCTCGACATAAAAATAAATAACATAATGGGCATTTGCCTTAACATTTGCATATGCAAACTTACTGATAAGAATTATCAATTTAAGAAACTACTGCTTTTAACGTCTTTTAAGGCTATGAATATATTTGTGGATTTTTTATTTGAATTGTGTATTGGATGTTTGGGTTTTTTATCAGACTGAAGTAGCAAACGAGCATGCAATCCACCTGATGGTAAGTGGTCACTGCCAACCATAGACATCTGTAATCAACTACGTACAGAACATGGGTTCCATCTGAAGTCAATCACAGATGCGTTGCTACTCCCGAGGACTATAATGGTCGCCTCATGTGAAAGTGTGCCGGCAACCACACTCTTCCATAGAAACGCAAGAAATGCTTCACGCTAGAAATAGGTGTGGCGGTGGTACTTTCCCGGTTGAACTACACTGGTTCTACCTTGTGTATTGGATGTTTGTGTACTTGTTTTTGTGTGTACTCACTTTAAAGGCACTAATGTCACATCTATATTTGGCTAATAACAGCAGTCTTAAGAGAAAGTCTGTATTGTGGTTTGAAGGGTGTATGAGCAAAGTAGTAATTAAGGGTAGCAACCTGTTTTAACCAACTTCAGGTAAAAATTGATCTTATCAGGAGTTTAATTACGGATTTCTACCGCAGTGGCCACTCACCAACAGGTGGAGGCAGCATGTGATCAACATGTTTGCTTCTTAATAATAGTAATTCAGACTCATTTTTATATTTAGCAAGCTCCAAATATGACAGACTGACTGATGAGCTTGACGACCCGCGTGGCGCAGCGGTTACCATACCGGTCTGACAGTGGGTCCCGGGTTCGATTCCCGGCCAGACATGTATCTGAATGATGAGTTTAGATTCTTATTCTGGGTCTGGGTGTTTGTGTATTCGTTTTTGTGTGTGTCGATGCATCCACGACACAGGAGAAAATCCTACTGAGGGGCTATGAGTGTAGAAATCGTTGTTTTTTTTTTTGACTCCAAAAATCTACTTTAACGAAAGCCAGATGTCCAGAAACTTGATAGATGATGATGGATGGAATGTCTGATATATTGAAATGCAATTACGACTAACCGAAAAAAGGCTGATAGCGGATAAAACTAATATGGATTCCAATATGTGATTCACATGGGGTTTTTCCTTTCAGAATTTGACTTTAAATTTTATTTAAAGATCCTTAGTATTTTTATGTATTTATATATGTAGCTTATGTACATTTTACGTAGAAAACTTTTATGATTAGCTCACTTATGCTTCTGATAAGTAATATGATAATAATGAAAGCTTTTATACAGTAGTTTTTCGTGAAATAACACACACACACACGCCTAGTCAACCCATTATTGTCCCACTGCCGGGCACGGGTCTTCTCTCAGAATGAGAGTTTAGGCCGTAGTCCACCGCGCTGGCCAAGTGCGAATTGGTGGACGTCATACACCTTCAAAAACTTTTTTTTAAAGAACTCTCGGGTGTGTAGGTTTCCTCACGATGTTTTCCTTCACCGAAAAACACACACTAATCGTTACAAACATTGGTATTTATAATATTAATCATGTATTATATGACCACACTAATGCTAGTCTAAAATCATGTATTATATAACCACAAAAATAAGTACTTAAGCACGTGATTGTTTTCGTTTTACAACCAGCATTCATTAATTTAAAAATTCTTTATTATCACACGGCTCGTAATTTTCAAAATACCATAAGTCCATAGCCTTAACAGGAGCGAAAATTAACGTGTTCCATATATCACAATAACGTGTTACGGTATGCTAATGTCCTTTTATGAGACCGGCCACTCATATATAGACATCTCGTACGTTCTCATATGTGGGGGACGGGTTATAAAATATGTATGGGGTTCGATGTTACTCGTCGTTGTCCACTACTAAGTGGGTATGGTTTTGGTTCGTTCCAACCTTCAAAACTACACTTAGCTAGTTAGGATGATTCCCTATAGCTATGAGGAGTGATATTTCGGCCCTAACATTGATTCGACCGAAGCCTGATGATAAAGAGATTGGGGTACAACACATCATTGTCCCACTGCTGGGCACGGGTCTTCTCTCAGAATGAGAGAGTTTTGGGCCATAGTCCACCGGGCTGGCCAAGTGCAAATTGTTGGACTTCACCCACCTCCGAGAACTGTTTTTTTTAAAGAACTCTCGAGTGTGTAGGTTTACTCACGATGTTTTCCTTCACCGAAAAGCAATGATAATTAATTTCTAATTCGCACATAAACCCAGGCAGGGTTTTGAACCTTGGACCTCCCGATTTATTTACATTAGGCTATCACTGCTCTATTAATAGATTAATAGAATGTTTTTATGTTGGCAGTAAGTAACGAGCATGTATTTATGTTAGGCATTTAGAAGAATGGGGGTTAGGCCCAGATCCTAAAGTTACAACTTAGCAAAGCTAAGAAAATAAAGAAACCAGCCGAACTTTGATTCGCTGACTATTGGACTATTTCCTTAACAAAGCTTTGGATATATCCATGTTCATTACGTTCGCCAAGTACTTACGTATCTATATATCCTAAAAATCCTTGAGGGCACTTTCTCCTATAAATTCTTAAGGGCACTCTCTTCTTGATGCCGATATTTCGACGCAGTTGCACGGACTGATCAAGGCCAAAATAAAATATTGGCAAAACTATAAAAAGCCATATCGTGAATACCCGTTACAGTTTAAAACGCAAAAGAACAAAGTAATCCAGCATAAGTCCACGTGTATCTTACAAACAGCTACATAACTGCTCTTTTTGAAAATAAGAGTCATATTAAGGTCGGAATTCTGAGAATGCGTAATCACGTTAATCACGGGCCACACGAATTTGAACCCTGTTCACTGCACATAAAGACGGGAACATCCAACCATCACGTAACTAGGTTTTGTAAAACGTCACATAAACCTCACAGAATAATGAGCGTTAGGGCGGTTTCAGACAGTGCGCTTAAACAGACGTAAATAGGACGTGAGTTATCGTGAGTATGTTTTATGCCATTGTGGGATTTTCTTTATTACTTACAGGTAATGGTGTAATATATTACTTGATACGACTTTTTGGCGGTTTGTCTGTTTAATAACAAACTTCGCTATTGAATGGTTGTATTCGCCCCCACATGAACAGGTTAGTACTTTATTGAAATTTTATTATCTGTTGCGATTCAATAAGAATATTAGAGATCGGAACGTTAATGCATATAAAATTTTATATTGAATAGATGTTTTTCGTAGAAGAAATACAATGCGTCATTGGGTCATAAATTCTGCTGAATCTTAAATTAAATTGATATTTCTTTACCAGCCAATGTCTCTCTTTACAACTACGATGAATCCTGAAACATATTTCACAACAAGCTAAACATACAATCGAAGCAGCTTTCGTAAACGACCATAACTCACGGCGTTTGAGACGCGCGTTCCACTCGTAGCGTCTGAAATATGGCCCAGCCAGCAAAGTACGGTACCAACAATACAATGTAAGGGGTGTTAGGAGCTATGCAAGTAGGTCGTATAAATTCAAAGCCATCCTGCGAATGGCACGTAAACTTGGACGGGCTTGGACAGTCCTTAATTGTAGGGTGACTATAGTTTTGGGTAATTTAGAGTGTAAGATATATTAGTTTTTAGCAGTTATGTCCTGTTTAACATGTTTTTATGATCGTACTTACACAGCGTAATTTATTGCTTTTTAGCCGATTTCCATTCAAAAGGTTTTAATAAAAAGTAGTAGCCACAAATAAAACCTACTTTTATTGACAATCTAAAAACTTTATATGTGTGTGTTTGAGCACACACGACCTACTAGGTTTACATGTTTACAAAAATGTCCTTAGTAATAAAATCTTTTTTGGTAAGTAAGTCACATATCCCATATCGCCAAAAAAAGTTATATACCGATTTGGTGTCATTTGCTACCACAACCGTTGGTTGTGGTAGCAAATGACACCAAATCGGTATATACTGACAACACTGACACTGACAACACTGAATATATTACCAATTTATGGAGCATTTTGGACTGTAATAATACTAAGACATATATGCGCTTAAAAACAAAACCCTTTTTCTGACGCAGTGGAATAAAAAGCCTAAATTGTCCATCATTCTTCATATTCATGGTCACTCTATCAAAGACACAAAGTCCCGCGGAAGGTGATGAGCGATGTGAACAAGGGTTCCTTACGAGTGTAATGAATGTCCGTTTGTCTGTCTTTACTGCTTTGTGCCGCTGACGTACCCTAACAATTTGATGACGTCATGTGAGTTTTAACAGTGCGTAAAGGCATACCGAACGTATGAAGGTACTATTTATGTAACTGGCAAGTGATGTGAAGCAGTTGAAAATTGGATGGGTGACCACCAGTGGCTAACAGGCTTCGGATGAAAATCTAATAGTTAGTCTTAGTTATCATTTTTGTTGTTGGAGGTCCTGGCCTCCCATGATCTTGAATGTCTTATATTAAGCAACAGAACTTTAATAAGTCGCAGCCAAAGTAAATGTCAGTTTTAAGTTGATTAAGAGCTGCGCAACATTTTTTATCAAATGTACAAAAAAATTAACAACAAGTCACATAAAAAAGATCAAACACAAACTAGCCTTTCCTCCAGGAGAAAATAAAATGAACACGGTCAGTCCAAACAAAATGAGTTTAAAACAAAAAAAGTAAAACCAACCGCGGAAGGACAACAAATATCGCGGGCAGCAATATTTCATAAGCTATTGTTCAAACTAACGAAAACTACCCTTCCACAGCGAATATTTTAAAAGGGTGACTGCTATCCCGTTCCGAACGAAATCCTGTAAAACAAACGTTAATCTCTCCTTTGAACTTAATGCAGCTAAGGTAAAAAGAAGTACAGAACTTGTTTCAAAGCCTTAACCTGGGAACGTTTCCGGGATCAACGGTTCACGGCAATATGGACTTTAGGTTCCCGGGATTTTAACTGAAATACGATTGCCGTGTGCTAACTTGGATGGGAAGGGGTTCTAAACAGTTGGATTTGTAACTTTATGATCTGATGATTAGGTCTAAAGTGTTGTAGGATTGCGTCTTACGGGTGGTAAGGTACTTGTAATACGTTTCTGATGACTTTTTAATTCGAGCCTCGTGTGAAACATCGACTCTTGCGCACTAATAGACACATTATTTTGATTGTTGAATGTATGATTTTCACATTTTGTCCTATTTGCACGCTCTACTGAGTCTCATTAGTTTAATAATTTAAGCAGTCTCTTCATAACGATGTAATGTGTGAAACTTGTTACCTTGCATGCCGTTCCACGTCCATTAGGGTAATCGGTTAAAGTTGTATTGTTACCTGGAAAGAAGAATAGACGTTTAGTAAAATGACTGAGTCACTTTTATGCTGCAACATAATATTATAGTTTGATGTCGTTTTCTTGAAATGTTACAATGACATCGAAACTTAAAAAAAACCTTTTCAAATCGGGATTTGATTCGGGATCGTTAGTAGTCAATAACGTATCAGGAAAAAATCTACTTTGATTAATAAAAAAAGTAAATAAGCAAAATAAAACATTTTATATGACAACGCGATAAACTGCTAAAAGCCAAATTAAATAAAAACTCTTAGTTATATGTAGTAAGTACAAAATAATAAACCCATGTAGAGTGTATGAAGAGGTAAATAGCGGTCAATTCAAGCAGATTAATCTAAATCGAAGATTAGAGATGTGAGTTTATTTACCGACTTTGTTTAGCGATGCTACTTACCCAGACTAAAAATAAAGTATAAGTAAGTAGCATCGTTAAACAAAGTCACGTTGCTAAAAAGCCTAGTCTACTCTATACATAATCTTTGATCCGTTTCCTAACCGTAGCAGCCATAATCCTTCAATCTAGTGAGTAAACAACTATGTTTGTTCATCACTTACAGAACACCTGAGTCGGGTTACAACTCCAATATTCCAAGGATAACGATTTTCGACGTAACGGAATTCGATTTTATTGATATTAACTTGTAGTGAAACAGTTGGTTCATTTATCGTAATCTAATACCATCTACCCAAATATTTGAAGTATACAATTTTCTCTAAACTTTATAAGTAAAAAGTAAAAAAAAAAAACATAACTATAAAATCGTTCCACTGTGAAAATCCCCAATTCGTATGAAATAATAATAATAATAATAATAATAATTTATTTATTCAAGTAACTGGACTCAATGTACATTTACATCATTTTATCATATGTTTACTGATACAGTGATTAATATACTGACAGTCTAATCGATTACTGATCATTTTTAGGATACTGTTGGAGCTTTCCCGGACACGGTGCATCAGAGAGCTGCATTTTTTGCGAATTATAGTATAAAAACAATTGACACGTGCTTTTGCAAACATCCCTGATGCACTACAGTATCTCGGTAGCCCCATCAGCATCCTAAATCCATTATTAAATTGAATACGAAGAGCATTGTAAGTTTTTTGGGTGTAGTTGGCCCAAAGGCTGCTCGTGTAAAAAGAAGTCGAGTAAGCGTTGAATAAGGTTTTTTTAACATTAAAAGAGCAACGAGCAAACCTTCGAACCAACATGTTAACTCTCACTGACAATGCTCTTCGTTCTCTTTCAATGTCTTCATCGTCTTTGAGGTCAGTGGTAACAATGTGTCCTAAATATCTAAATTGATTAACTCTTTTTAGGGTTGTTCCATTTATTTGTAAACTTGGAACATAGGCTGGATATTTACCACTAGCCCCAAAAACCATGACTTCGCTTTTTTTAGCGTTGTATGTTAAGCCATGATATTTAGCATAATTTTCGCAAATGCTTAAAAGTTTTCTTAATCCACATATTGAGGGACTCAGCAACACCATATCATCGGCATAACTGATATTATTAACGGGAACACCATCAATATGACAGCCAATATGGCTATTGCTGAGCTCATCGATAAGTGCATTAATGTACAGATTAAAAAGAGTAGGCGAGGTTAGCCCACCCTGCCTCACACCACTTTCTAACTTGTATGGATCCGAAAAAGTCCCAGCCCACCTAATTAAGTTTACTTGATTATTATACCAGTACTTTAAAATACTTATTAATTCAAAAGGAATTTTAGCCTTCTGTAGTTTTTTCCAAAGAATATTATAATCAATCATATCAAATGCTTTTGATAAATCTAAAAAACATGCGTAAATTGGTGTATCACGTTTAGTATAATATTTGATAGTATTTTTTAGAGATAATATTGCTGTTTCAGTAGATAATTTAGGTCTAAATCCAAATTGGTTGTCGTGTATACTAATATTTTTGTTTATTTCTGAATGAATCAAACTATCTAAAATTTTTCCAATTATAGTCCCTAATGATATAGGTCTATAATTATTTTTGTCACACAAATCACCTGTTTTATTTTTAACGATGGGTACTACAATTGTTTTCATCATATCAGGTGGTAAGTATGAATGCCGAATACATAAATTAAATAATAAATTTAGAACTCTTGGCAAGTGAGGACCCGCGTAAAGTAAATGTTCAATGCTAAGGTTATCGTGACCTGGAGACTTTCCAGGTGACATATTTCTAATAACATTAATGATATTTTTTGTTGTGAATTTTGTCAACGCTTTGCCAGAAAATAGGTTATTATTCATATAAAATTTTGACTTATGTGGAGACTTTACAACAAAATGATTTTTAAAAAGATTGGCAATGTCTTTGCTATCAAAATTACCATTTATATTTATAGGGAGAACTGATCTTGTGTTAGATAAATTATCAGTACTCTTCCAAAACGATTTAAAATCCTTATTTGAGTGATGTGCGGCTAGAATATCAACTTTTAATTTATCTTTATTTTTTTGACACCATTTCAAACGGGATTTGAATATTTTTCGTGACTCACACATTTCTGTAAATATTTTACCACTACTAGGTTTACCATTATATAACCAATTTTTAAGCTTAAATCGGGCTTCTTTGTAAGCTAAACTTACATGTTTATTCCAACCAATAACAGTTTTCTTTCTCTTACAATTTATAATATTTTTTAGACTCGTTTTCGCCGAATTACTCAAAATTGATGTAATCTTAATATATAAATTGTTTATTTCTTCTTTATGATCAAAATTTTGACATTGTTTATTGCCACAAAACCTAAATGTGTCGGGAAAAGTAATTAATCTTAGCATACGATGACATTCATTATAGTATAAATTTATTTGTTCTATATTTCTTTGACCCCAAATAATGTCACTTTGTTTTTTATTTATTACTTTGGTTTCCAAATTTATTACACTAAGATTACATTCTATAATAAGTGGGTAATGATCTGACCATAATACATCGAATAAAACTTGAACATTTATTATCGATCGCGCTGCAGAATCTGTAATCAAACAGTGATCTAACCATCTCTTGGAACCATGTGCTTCGCTTACAAATGTAAATACACCAGAATTCAAACCCAACATTTCAACATCTACACATCTCCAATGTTGTTCAATTGAAAATTTTGATAACTCTTTATAAAACAATTCTGTTGGATGAGCATTAAAATCACCTAGCATATAGGCGCATTCTATATGTTCATTATCTACAATTGCATTTATTATAGCTAAGCAATCAGTAAATTCTATCAAATTTTCAGATATATCTACAGGCATATATATACTAAAAACTAGTATATATTTTCCGCTAGATAATTTTATCTTAATACAACATATACGAGGATTCTCACAATCAATTACAGATACATGTGAAAATACATTAGCACGCCACAATAACGCAACACCTCCAAAAGGTCTCCCTCGTAATATTCCAGCTGATGTGTCAACTGCTGAAGTACCAGTACAATTAAAATAAGTAACATTTTTAACACGCTTCAAAAGGTGAGGGTTATTGAATTGAATTTATTTTAAATTTGATTTGTATTTAAAAAGAAAGTATAAATAAAAGAGTTTTTAAAAATAATCAGAAATACAACTTAAGTCAGTATAAGCAATCCTCTTATAGTTTCCTAGAACTAGTCTGTAAGAGCAATAATAATTCTTTAATCTAGTAAGGAAACAGATGTATACTCACATAGATCTAAAAGTTCCAGGAATTACTGTAATTCCAGAAATAACTTATCAATATACCACACTTTAAACTTATTACATTAAACTTATCACTTATCACATAATTACTATGTACATAACTAGTTACAAGTGTTTAATAAACACTTATTGGAAGCGATGAATATTTTATCAAAATGTATTTAGTAAGTATTAATATGAACTCTAATCCGTATTGAAGAAATGTGGATATGTCCTTCGCCCACATGCACGTCACGTATGCGATCACACATACCGCCGTCCTTCCCGGGATTGCCTGACCGAACGGTTCGAGCTCCCACTCTAGCCGTGTGCAACCCCGGAAGCCCCTTTTAGTCGCCTCTTACGATAGGCGGGAATGCCCTATTTTGATCCCAGAGCTACAGGGACGAGTGGAGTGAAGCCTAACCTTTACTTCTGTCTCTGAAGCCTTCAGTGATTGCATTTCAAACGCATTCCTATCTTATCTTATCGTAGACCTTATTAATTGTCTACCAAGGCAGACAAACCCTACTCTAAAAGGTCCGTTTATTAGTGAGATAATGGTATCGCACCTTTTATTCATAAAAAGAAACTTCTTTGAAATTTGATTTGCGAGTTTATTACTTAATTCGTTCGCTTTATGGTATAAATTCGCGAAACATACATTTTGAGTTATTTCTTTTTATGATAAAAGTGGGATATGTTGTCAACGAATATTTATTGGTCGAATTCCATTAAATTTTAACAGGCTATTCTGGACAGACAAAGTCAAACTCATACCCATTATACACTTCAGCATGAACACCAGGAAAACGGCTGTATAATATCATTATTTTCATCGACCTGAAGAAAAGTTGATTGAAGCCATAATCTTCCAATCTATTAAGTAAACAGGGGTGTTTGCGCTAGAACCTGACCCCAGCTCCTTCGTAAAACCGAACCAATTTTCCCATAACTTACCCTTAACGATTTCATTATATCGTTATTTGTTGTTAAGCAATCATTATATCATTTTAACACACAATGACAATCGAGTGACATAATTAAGAAATATATGGGTATAGACTGATAGTCTAAGTAAATCTTCTGATAATATTAGATATAATATTACCAGAAGATTTACCTATACTTTTTAATTTTGATTGTGACCACGATCCATGCAACTAAATCGAATTATCGTAAAAAAGAAATTCAAAAACCACATACTTATCGTTATTTTTTAATAATAGAAGTGTCTAATTAACTGATTCTCAAGCATTAAGTGATCATTATAGCCCAATTTCATCAACCTCAAATAAAATTGAAGTTACTTCTGAGGTCGAATACAAATGTAAGGACTACTACCTGTAAGGACTAAATCCCATCAAAAACACGAATGTTAAAATAAGAGGGCAAGTTTTCTCATAAAAATATGTGTGTTTGTTTTCTTCGCATATATAAAGAAAATGAGATCTAAATTCTGATTGCTTTAGTTAAAGAATTCGCAACATCGTAAATAAAATTAAAATACAATTTATTGTTTTCATCTACTACAATAATGCTACCTAATACCTAATTACAACTTTTTAAATTTTAATATATAATTATTTGCACAAATTATTCATGATAATTAGAATATAAACCAAGATATAACCTGACTAGTCTAGTTTTGTGCACCTCAGATAAATATGTATGTCTCCATTACCGTAACTTTTAACCATAACACAGCGCTGAATCCTGCTGTAGATAGGCAAAAACATTACCCTCCTTCTGACGCAATTTGGTAATAGGTGTTGCGTTTATGCCTCCGGAGTTGAAATATATAATATTTTACCTCTTTTAAAAACATATATAAACATGCTACATATTACGTGACCACAACAATTAGGCGCATCAAACAAAAGCGGTTCCGTACCCCGCACCTCGCTTCTGTCCCCGCGCATCCCCAGTGACGTGCAGTCGTGTATCGTCTAGGGGTTTACGTTAGCCAGCACGTGTTTAATGTTATTTCGTTATAATGTTAGTTTAAAGAGTGATGGATTGAATTTTTAAAGTTATTATTAAAATAGTTGATATTCGTCAATAAACCTCAAAATGGGTAGGTAGACTATTTGTGGAGGAGAAAGGACTCTTTCGTTCAAAATATGCATTTTTTAACAAGAGAAAATGCATGAACCCAGTATTCCTGTCTCTCAAGTCGAAAATCGAGTGTATGCTGCAACAGGCATCAGTCTCTTGAACAAATCAAAGAGAAAGAAAATATTCCGTGTCTGCAAATATCTTAAACACATGAAAGTGCTTTAAAAAATACACGACTATTGAACATAAACCACTATGGCTTATGTTTTAATAATGGTATACCTACATACTTTTGGTATTTGGTAATAGAATGTACTTCGTATCGGGATGGAAAATCCCTAGTTCTAATGACGATACATGGGTCACAAGAAACAATTCGTTTACCACTTGAATTTGCAAAAAAAAAACAAACGAAGATCACTACACTTATGAAAACACATTCGTTTCATATGTCCAATTCGAATCTTGCATTTCGTTATGTAAGCAGGAACAATACGCTGAATCTGCTACCACCCACGAATATCATATCAGTGTATCTGTTCTACTTAGTATATTATCTCCTTCCGAGAAAACCTTCGTACTTATGGGGAGTAGAGGTATAGAAATATCAATGTTGAAATTGATAAGAAACAACCGTTTTTTTTACTTGGAATGAGAAATTGTGTATGTTGTAGGGATGTGCTGAGTATTTTGTACTCTTATCCGAGAGAGATTTCAATTCGCACTTGGCCAGCGCGGTGGACTATGGCCTAAAGCTCTCTCATTGTGAGAGAAGACTCGTGCCCAGCAGTGGGACAATAATGGGTTGTACCCATCCGAGGGAGAAAGTTTTTCCGTATCCGTCATGGTGGATCTCGAACGAATCGTTTTTATTAGTGTAGATAATTATGAGACACTAAACAATTTTAAATTACTCTATTTAATTTAAAATTTTATCATTAAAAATATATAGCACCACCATGAAAATGGTAGGTTTTCGGGTTTAGAACGTTAATGATATAAAAAAAATACTAGGATTGTAAAAATGGATGTAGTAATGTAAAATTTCCTAGATTCATAGATATATAGATAAAAAAACACGCTTTCTACACTCATAGCCCCACACTAGGATTTTCTCCTATTTCGTGGGTACCATGGAGTGTCCATGTCACAAGACGTATACACAAACAACCAGACTCAGAACATGAGTCCAAACTCATCATTCAGATACCGGACTGGCCGGGAATCAAACCCGGAACCCATTGCGCGTCTGACCAAATGCTAACCGCTCTGCACCACGGGTCGTCATAGATAGCTAGATATACAGATAGATAAGTAGATATAAAGATATTGTAAAGAAAGGATATCCTACCGAGACATCATTACCCTTAATTAAGCTAACGTAAGCTAAATTCATCCAAAACGTAAACATCGTAAGTACTTCAAACTCAGTTGTTGAAAGCAGGCTGATGGAGGCTGACACTTGCTAATGTTTAAGTATTTTAAGGTATTTTCGCCGCCATTGTTGTCAGCGATTTCGTTTTCGAAACTCGTCAAGCTTAGGAAGTTCTGGCTTTGTTAAGGACGAAATTGATAATTAGTGTTATTTATCGATCATAATTTTCAATACACGATCATAGTTCGACGAACCGCGTGGCGGAGCGGTTACCGGTCTGACGCGCAATGGGTCCTGGGTTCGATTCCCGGCCAGACAGGTATCTGAGAGATGAGTTTAGATTCGTGCCAAAACGTAAACATCGTAAGTACTTCAAACTCAGTTGTTGAAAGCAGGCTGATGGAGGCTGACACTTGCTAATGTTTAAGTATTTTAAGGTATTTTCGCCGCCATTGTCGTCAGCGATTTCGTTTTCGAAACTCGTCAAGCTTAGGAAGTTCTGGCTTCGTTAAGGACGAAACGCCGATTTGATAATTAGTGTTATTTATCAATCATAATTTTCAATACACGATCATAGTTCGACGAACCGCGTGGCGGAGCGGTTACCGGTCTGACGCGCAATGGGTCCCGGGTTCGATTCCCGGCCAGACAGGTATCTGAATGATGAGTTTAGATGCTTGTTCTGGGTCTGGGTGTTTGTGTATTCGTCTTGTGTGTATCCATGGTACCCACGACACTGGAGAAATCCTACCGTGTGGACATAAGTGTAGAAAGCGTGTGTTTATAAACGTATTGTTAGTAACTACATCAAAAAAATAGTCACGAAACAGACAAACTAAACATATGTATGTAAACTTATTGTAAATACCTACACAAAGAAGGGTTTTTGTCCTTGTATTCATTTTAATATGTATCAAACTAGACGCTATCCTGAAACGTTAGGCATTGAACCTGGAACCCCTTACAGATATTTTACAGATATGCGACAAAAAAACCTTATATGATTCGTTTTAAAATTGAAGTTAAGCTTATTTCTGCATTGTATTTGTTAATAACATAAACGGACAGGAATATTCAGTTTTCGAAGTGAAACTTCTTTAGGCGCATGAGGGTAAAATTTTTACAGATGAAACGTCACGCCGGTATGCAACGGAAGTGTCGGAAAAGAGAGAGAGAGTGATCGAGACCGATTGAGAGAGAGTAAGACAGGGCGAACGTAGCATGAGCAAGTAGCCGTGGAGTGAAAGTAGGGAGCAAGCGAGTGAGAAAGTTTGAGAGAAAAAGTGAGACAGAGCGAACGTCGTATCACGCATAGTGCTATGGAGTGTGAGGTGGGAGAGAGCTATAGTGAGAAAGATTGAACAAGAGAGAGAGAGAGAGAATACGGGATATCGAGAAAGAATACACGCCCTATTGGTTGTGTATTCGTTTACTAGTTAACAAAGAAGTTTCACTTCTGACATGTGTACTTTGTACGCACGCATGTTTTTTTTTTAAACGACATCGAACCTGGAACCTTACCAAGTAATAGCGAATAAAATTACTCACTTACCTCTTTCAAACGAATTTAGTAGTAGTAGTAGTAGTAAACAAGCATGTGGTCCATATGATACAACGTAACTACCTCTGCTTATGTATGTCAGCCTTAGTACTTATTATGCTTATTATTATACTAATTACCTATACTTATAAGAAATAATAAGTACCTTGGAAAGTCCCAAGGTCAACATTTAGATGAAGTTTATTTTATTTTATGTTTTTGTCAGTATAGGGTACAACCCATAATTGTCCCACTGCTAGGCACGGGTCTTCTCTCAGAATGAGAAAATTTTAGGCCATCGTCCACCGCGCTGGCCAAGTGCGAATTGGTGGACTTCACAGACCTCTGAGAACTTTTTGTTTTAAGAACTCTCGGGTTTGTAGGTTTCCTCACGATGTTTTCCTTAACCGAAAAGCAGTGATAATTAATTTCTAATACGCACATAAATTAGTGGTGTGTGCCTGGGTTTTTGTCCCGATCGAGAGGGCAAGTTTCAACCATTAGGCTATCACTGCTCTTTTTCAGCATAGTTATTAATTATAATTGTTTGCATACTTAAACAAAAACTAACCCGAAATATGTTAAACCGAGCAAACCCACACCACATCGCTAGTATAAAACAAACTGAAACTAGAACCGATCACCCGGGAACCAACAATGGCCATTGTGTAGGACAAAGTAATTTGGTGAAGTGGTCACACCCTCCACATAGATAAGGCACATCCTTATCGGCTGGGTGCGAGATTTGCGACGTTGACGTATTTCTGACTTATGAAGTATTATTGGAAGAAAAGGGAATAGAAAAAGGACTAATAAATAAGTTATTGCTTTAGTGTTCAGATTCAAAAAGATTTTTAAACTATTTTGATAGCATTAAAAGTATCCAAAGACCAAAGACATCGCAAAATATATCACTTAAAGTATTCTAATGGCCGTAAGCTTTCTTACTCTGACTATGAGAGGAGACCCATGCCCAGCAGTGGGACAGAAATGGGTTGACCATAGTATAAACCTTTCTTGGTTCTTTATTATGTTTTCATTTACGGTCAAAGCAACCGATAATAAGTTTCCAATGCACACATATTTCCTAAAGATTTGAAATGTCGGATTTGAACATAGTAGAAGGTCCAAACTGTATGAGTTGGAGCCACGGTACAGCATCACGGTAAATTGGTCATATATTTCCACCATTAAAATATTTAGTAAGGTAAGTCAGCCATCCGCCATCCACCAATTCGCAATTGCCTAGCGCGATGGACTATAACTATAACCTAAACTCTCTCATTCTGAGAGAAGATCCGTGCGCAGCAGTGGAACAATAATGGGTTGACGAAAGAGTCATCCAACTTTATTCCTAAGCTAACCTAACCTATACATGTTTATAACTGCTTATAACAAAGATTTTTGTACAGTTATAAACACCATATATCAACTCATTTACTTAATTCCGTCATCTACGTTTCTGCTTCTGTCTTCTCATAACTCGTGTAAGACAAGGAGACATAATAAAGACATTTCAAATTAAAAACTACAAACTACAGGATGTCAGCAATAAAACGTTCGAACAAGTGCCATAACCCATAAGTTTCCCTTAAAACAAGGGTTGTTGGCAACATCGTCGGTCGCGGGAGGCGATTTCAAAGACTTGATGAAAGCTCTCGACGTATTGGAGCTTAGGGTTGGCGCGCGTGAGAAATAGATTTTTTCTTAACTCGTTTTATTTTTTTGCAATCCAGTATAAGTAAAGACAGATTAAATAATGTGTTTTTCAGATTACTTTAAGTAGTTACGTATAATGTTATGTGCACATAAAAAACAACATGCGTTTAAAAACAGTTTAATATTCCTAACATTATGTGCACTGTACTGCACTGTACATTTACAACAGACATTTATAAAAGTAAATCATTTTACATTAATCACTACATACCTAGTATAAAACAAAAACAAACCTGCTGTTTGTCCTTATGTATGCTTAGATCTTTAAAACTACGTTACAGATTATAATGCATTTTTTTAATAGATAAAGTGATTCAAGAGGAAGGTTTTTTTTGTATAATACATATAGAATATAGTGGCGAAAAACTGATAATTTTAGATTTTTGACTTTTAGGCGGCAGGAAGTTCGCCGGATCGACTAGTTATATATATCAAAACTAAAGTTAAGTAAGACGGCGTGATTCCCAAAGTGCGACCTTTCAAAAAATCTATGTCCTAAGACAAATATTGATAAGCGAATATGACATACATTTTATTCAATAGCAAATTAAACGGACAAAGGGTTTTTTTCTTATTTTTTGAACCGATTTGTAAGCTTAGATATGCGTGTAAATCTGTGGACGCGTGAATTCTTGTTTGATCTGGATCAAGCCGGATAATTGATTTGCCGATGATTGTTACGTGATCTTGTTTTCAATGGGACCCCAAAAAGGTTGTGTTTATTCAGATGCCTGTTTCGAAAGGATTAAGTATGAAGTCCTATTCTATTTTGAACAATCAAACAACAGTGTATGGCCAAGTATATTTACAAAGAAATATACCTACCTATACCAAACTTTATTTTATGGGCTTCATTTTCTTAATAACTTTATTTTCGAATTCATGCTTTCGGTTTTTACATGGGGTCATTGCACTTTTTACTTTTGTTGTTATTTTTTTCCGTAAGAGTCAAAGTGACAATTCAAAAGCCTTATAAGATAACGATAACACATTTTTTAAATAAGACTTTGCTTTCATTAACATATTTTGTTCTCAAAAGTTAATTGATATAAACAAAGAATGAATCATGATGAAAATAAAAACGGATACTGACGAATACTTTCTAAGACTTGATATTTTGGAACTAATAAAATAATGTTTCCTTTATTTCTCTCGTCTTTGCAATACAATACAATTCCCCCATCCTTTCCACCCACCTTTAGACAAGACAAGTATGAAACCTTAATATAAAAATAATAATAATAATAATATAAATAAATACTGGTCGGAAATTTTGTCTGTATGCTTGAAGTTTTGTAAAGTGTAAATAACCGTGTCTACAATTAATGTAATTGGTTATCTTTTTATACCGTTTTAATTGTAGTTTATAAATAGGTAAATATACTAATACAATTTTGATAAGTCAGACGAAATATAAAAAAAATCTTTTAGTTAGTCACAGCCCTAGCTTCGGAGCAGGCCAGGAGGTGCTCTTACATCCTACTGCGGTTGCAAAATTCCCTCCCGCAGGTCACTCACCCCTCTCATTACGCGATAACTCCATTCGTGACGGAGTGACAACTTTTTTCATTTTAAGGATTCGACTTGTTAATGGATTGTATGTAGGTTATTTGGTTATATCGTTGCTGTTAACTTTTATATTTTAATGAGAAAAATGATGTTGGTACGAATGAGGCGGTGTATTCAAATTTATTTCTATCTTACAAGTATCTGGTACAATTTAGTGATTTGATTGAAAGCCTTCAATGCTACATGTCAAAAACTACTTGTTTTATTTCAACAAATATTCAAGTAAGTATGGAACGTGGAACGCACTGTTGGAAATAATTAATGCCACCAATGGACATCTGTAATCAACCCTTGGAATCCTACGTATAATCGGCCATGGATAATCCATGAAGACTAAGATGTAATGGCTCGTGAAAGCATGCAAGGTTGAATAAAAAACCTTTTAACACTACTGTCCGTTAGTAAAACAAAATCATTAAATCCACACAAAATTCCGTAAAAGTATTAGCAATTATAAAGGTTTAAAAGCAATCCTGTTCCGACATAACCACAAAATCAACTGAAAATGAAATGTGAATAAACATATAAAATAAATAAATGTTACAATTTACACGATATCAAAATGTTTATTAACGTACGGATAACATTTAAACATAACCGTTATAATATTAATAACGTACAACGTCAACATAAAATTAACCGAAAAGAAATGAGAACACACTTAAATGAAATATGTGTAACACATCTTAATATAACGTTTAATATCATACAGAACATCGACCAATCTCGCCGCCACTAAATCATTTTTCCACATATCACAGAACGAATAAACGTCAAGCTGACAGAAAAAACAAATAACGCTGAGAAATATACACACCTCTAATATTAGAGAATCATTTCAGCCGAAGCATGGATCTGATATACCAAAAGTAGGATCTGATATACTAAAAACCGTTATTTATCGATAACCGATATTTAACCATTTATTAGTCGATATTATTTATCATACCGTATCGATACAACGATACAGCGAACCAACAAATGCAAGGTATCGACCACCGTAAGCTACTAAATTACTAAAGACAATGTCAAAACAGTTTTCAATTTTACATTCACTACGCCTTTGTTTGACTTTCGACAGTTGCCTCATGTCATAAAGAATCAAAGCGTATTAGAAAATATTTGAAAATATTTGCACCGACATCGGTAATAAACTGTTTCTGATATCGATATAAAGATAAAATAGCAGATACGTAACCAGTTAACATTACAACCGAAAACGACAGTCTATTTCAGTTAGTTATTTAAGGAAACGAACGTCAAAGTGCGGTGTCATTTTTACTAAGGTATTAATTACAAAGGGCGTATGTCCGCGGTTTGGGCATAACTATTAACGGGGCAACTTCGAAATAGTTTACTTGGCGCGCCGCCAGGAGCGCTGCTGTCCTTATATGTTTTTTATGAACTGTTGGACAAGGACGCAGTCCAATTAATTGTTAAGGGTCCACTAAAAAGACTATATAACTTTAACAACTATAATATTTTTCTTTAGGATATTTGCATTACGCTCATATTCATATTAGAAAAAATATGTATAACATTTGTTGCTGTGTCGTGATAAGCCTACTTTTAGTAAGATAAATATTAAATGTATTAAGCAAGAGATTAAAATTTAAGTAATCTAAAAGTGAAAATTCAACATAATTTTTCAATGGATCTACTCTCTAATCTATTAATAATAATAAATAACACAAAACACAAAAACTGTGTTAACAGCTATAAAATCATTAATTGATCACCAAAAAACTATTAGTTTCAAAGGGTGAGTGCACACGCGCGGTCTCTCAAACTATTAACAGGGCTTTCGAAATAGTTTCCTTGGCCAGCCGCCAGGAGCGCTGCTCGCCTGATAGATCGCGCTGCCTTGCGTTTGACATTGTTGTAAACAAAAATAATAAATAAGCGTTCAACGTACGTATTTCGGATGTATACGAATTTTATTTCGGTGTTTTATTGCTTTACGTAACATTTGAAACGGCGAGGTTTATCGGCGACAGGTCTGGTTACTCGCTCCGTTAAGTATTGTTTTTGGGGTCATGAAATTGATTTTGAAATCCCTTGGCGGTTTAACTCTATTGGTCATTGTTAATGCAATGAAGAGATTAAGAGATGATTCCTGTCTGGTTGGTTGACTGCAGTTCACATTTCCCGCAGTATAGGTAATGTGTAGTATGCTGTTTCGATACGATTAGTGGAAGTTAAATAGTTAATGCTGCGATTTTTATTGTTTTGTCAATCATTGATTATTTAGGTTTATTTTTAAAATAGCACAAAAGGCGACATTACTAAAATCAAAATGCTTTAAACTGTTACCGAACAGGACCACATCACACACTACAACGATTGAGTCATTTCATGTAACCATTACTGAGATTATGACGGTAATGAAAGTTGAGTAATAAACCTAACTGACGCCCAAAAATATCTAATTTCTAATTCGTACTCAAAATATCTAATCTCTCATAAGTACACTAGACTAAGTTAATTACAAGCAGAGTTCGCAACTAATAGATCATTCAGACCTAACTTGATTAAAGTTACTCTACAGACAAATGTGTATGCCTACACTAATTTAGTTGGGAAGCCTAAATTTTCAGCGTGCATCCTATAAACTTTGTAGTACCTGTCAAGAGCATTCGAGTTTATTTTACCAGGTTCGCCTTGTAGGTTCGCTTGCTGCCTGAACGCAACTAGCTTAAATTACATTTCTGACACGGTATCGATGATGATTATCAAGTGCACTAAGTTTAATATTGTAATAGATGATAAAAAGACAAAAAAAAATTGTCATTAGGTATGTAATATTTACAATAAAGATTTCATATAAAACCAACTTTTAAATCTATTAATAATTCGGATTAAAATATGTTTCGGAACAAAATAATGAGTTCCATGTGAACCTGACTATATTTTCGGAACATTTACATTAGATATATTTTTAGTATAAAAAATTTAAGACAAATACACATAGGTATATACGGACAAATGAAAATCTACTGTTTTTTTTTTGTTACCATGCAAATAAGTGTAGTGAACGTTATGACGTGACTTTTGAAATCACTACATTCCAATTTTATTACATTCCTATTTATACATTTTTTATTATGTGTACGTATAATATATAACATTTGTAAAAAATCTACTATACTACTTATAATTGCTTTTAAAAAATTTACTCACTGATTGATTTATAACCTTTTGTCCCTGATATGAACAACAGACTCTTAACCCAAAATATTCAAAAAGTCGGAGCGAAGTAATTTCTTAATACAGGCACACCCTTATGTATTCAGCTTAATATTCCTAAGTACTGCATCATTTACAGCGGCTTGTGTTTTCCATTGTTTTCAAGATCAAGAAAATATCAGAATTTGCTTTTATTCTCGTGATATGCTAGATCGTAAATACAATTACACAGATTCGTCGGGAAAATTTGAGCCGTAAAGGGAGAATAACATAAAAGAATTAGGTAATAGTATGCCATAGAATTACGCAATAGTTTATTCTGCTAAATTTGTCTAGATGCACTAGCAGCATCCGCGCCTACATTATACTTCGCTATCACGGTTCATGAGACACAGCCTGATGACATTTTCAAGGTAGAACCAGTGTAGTTCGACCGGGGAAGTACCACCGCCACACCCAGATCAAGCGTGAAGCATTTCTCGCGTTTCGATAGAAGGTTGTGGTTGCCAGGACATTTTCACATGAGGCGACCATCATAGTCCTCGGGAGTAAGCATCTGTGATTGACTTCAGATGGAACCCATGTTCTGCATGAAGTTGATTATAGGTGTCCATGGGCGGTAGTGATCACTTACCATCAGGTGGACTGCTTGCTCGTTTGCTACTTCAGTCAGATAAAAAAATACAGACGGACAGACGGAATCTTAGTAATAGGGCTCCGTTTACGTACGGAACCCTAAAAAGGGTAACAACACAACGAAGTATATGAAGGTAGTCCAAAAGGCAATGTTTATCAACTACAACGGTTCCATACAAAGGTCACTCCGAGTAACTTTGGTATCATTTATAATTGAGTTCTTTTGTTCATTTCGAGGGTCGCTCTTCCAACTCACCTCTGGAGGATTGGGATTATTCTAAACACGTTTAATTTTATTGGGAATGTCGCCTGCTTATCATGCAAACAACGAAATATTTACTTTAATTAATGGTTGGTCTTAAAATTTTTGAAAATTCGTCTCGCCAGGTCTATTTACAGATTAAGTCTCAAAATTTATATTCGGCTTAAATTAATTAAACTATGTTAATTACATATTGCTGCGCAACAGGCATGCAAATAGCTTGACCACGGAATATCGGCTTGGCCCGAAAAACGTCAGCATTGACCGTTTGTGTTGTCAAATATCACTTGTTTTAGCGACATTTGTGGCCTATTAAGATTTGGCTGGCACACATATTATTTGTTTTTCAAGATCAGCGCTGTCGGTTTTTAAAGATCAGCACTAGCACTCGCAGCGCAGAAGAAGCATTTCATGGCCATCAAGTGAGTCGTAATAGTTTTAGGCAAATGTGCTAAGATGGTATTATCAAACTAGTTGACCCGGCGAACTTCGTCCCACCTAAAAGTCAAAAATCTAAAATTATCAGTCCACTATATAAATCACTCTATCTATTAAAAAAAACTGCATTAAAATCCGTAGCGTAATTTTAAAGATCTAAGCATACACAGGGATAGACATCGAAAAGCGACTTTATTTTATACTATGTAGTGAAGTACTTAAACGAGCACGACATGTGATAATGTGTGGCCACTATCGCTTGGACATTTATGTTAAACCACAGATAATATTAGAGACCTACCTGCGATCGACACCCGAAATGTTCCCACCCCTAAGTTCAAAATACTAGAACAACGAAAGGTTCTACCTTAAATTATTCTGTAGAAAGACACTCATGAGTTTCTTTTGTACATTGTTTAAAAAAGCCATTTTTCCTTGCTTTCGAGTACATTACTTTCCACAACCGCAGCGTTTCCTTCAGAAACTTTATTTCAGGACAAAAAAGGCTCTCTGAAAGGCACTTCAAAAAAGTATGAAATAACGCGCGGTATCCCACCGGAAGTCGGGCGCCGGAAGTCGCTAGGCTTCCCGGAAGTGCTAGAGGGCACTCGGGAACGCCCGAAATTGTATTTAATCGTTGTACTGCGACCTCTGACAAGAAAGGCCCGAGGCACACACGTCATTTTTTCAACAATAATATTTAACTGGATACAAAGGGAATATGAGAAATTATTTTAAATGGATTTTTTATGCCCGTGGACATCTACCTTTATACTGTGGCCTTTATACACCTATTTCTTTTTTATTATAACAGTATAAAAAGCTATTACATCATTATTTTAAGGGAGTAACGTATTACAAGGCATTACATATGAATTTTTTGACCTCAAGTTTAAATCCTATATTTCGTTGGTTACAGATGTCCAAAAGTGCAGTGACCACTCAGGTTGTCTGAATGCTCATTTGTGATTTGCTACTTCCATTCATATAATAAACTCAACTCTCAACTCAATGTGATATAACTAAGTAGTATCTTTAAGTCAAAATTAATTGACGTTCTCCTAATTGGGGAATTCATAATACCATAAAAGTGTTTGGTTTCATAAATCTCTGAGATAACACGCCGCCGATGGATTAACGAACCAGAAATTGTTTAAAAACTGTTAACACCCAAAATGTTTTGTTCGGTTGCCTCTCATCTGTTGAAGGGCAAACAAAGACAGGCGTCTATTTTCTGATCACAACTTCAATAACTTCAGAAAATTACCACAAGTCTTATTACGAGCGCGGAAGATTCAAAATAGAGCAACATTTACTAAACTAGCCGCATATATAAAGTTGTACCAACATGTAGTAGTCTGAAAGTTACACGATTCTAAACTCTATAGTAATAGTTATGGGAATAGTAAACAATGTGATAAACAATGGATGCCACATGGTTCTAACATAATATATGAAGAGGATTTAAAACACACTGACGGACATTAAGTGGTACTGTGTATAGATGGACGTGTTGATTTGATACTTCCTTCTGCGCACTGTTTTATAGTATTTTAAAGACCTGCCGAAATATTGCGACGTGCGTTGTGTGTTTTAACGTTAGGGATAAGAAATGTTTTCATGTCACTTTTTAAATAGATGTGAAAGATTTGTCACGCATGTGTATTATCTTGTGGCTACTAGTTTTAAATAAATCTTTATATGTATGAGGGCAATGCGCGGCAGCTGTGGAATATAAAGCAATGATGAGATAGCGATGAAGATATGCCTTATGTTCTATAAGGCATTCTGACGTAGTCTTACTCTACCTGTGAATGTGTACTCTTATGTAAGAGTTTAATTAGAGGACGGTTGTTAGAGTGCATACTACAGTGACCTTCAAGATGTATTAGTCAAAAACAACAATGACTTCCTGTAATTAAATTTGACTTTGTGTCTATTATTGCATCTAAAATTAATTAACATTGAAATTTATTAGCCATTAACAATCATAAGCCAGAAGCAAACAAAATGATAGCAACTACAGTCAGCAAAATAACGAAAGATTATCAATAAATAAATACTAAACAATGATATAATGCCATAAAAATTATAATCAATCTGCAGTCATAAGCAAGAAATAATCAGCGAGTACAGCAAAACAAGTGCCGACGAAAATATAATTAACAGTACATAAATACTAAAAGATGATCTCAATGGAGAACCTAACGACGTATTGATATACAAAGTGTAGTCTCAAGTTCTAAATAAAAGATGGACTAAACCACTGTATTCACTGCGGTCGATAAGACGACAACAGGATAACATTTAATACTACATGTTTTTTTTTTGTTTTCGAGGGGAAAACCTTCAAAAGGTACCTGACGCCGTGGGAGCGACGCAGGGTTATGTGGGATTTTTACCGCACTAACCCCCCCCCCCCCACGGTGGCCGTCCTCGGCGCTAAAAAGAGGACTCCGGGAACTCGGTCCGACCGCAACCGGAATCCTCTGAGCGCGTTGCCCCATCGGGTTCCTCTCAGATGGGCGGAAAGGCGAAAGTTCGTGAGTGTGTCCGTTTGTTACTATTTCACGTCTACACTGCTGGAGCGATATTCATAAATTTTGGTAGGGAGTTAGCTGACACTCTGGATTAACATGTAGGCTACTTTTTACTGTGAGAATATATCTTTTTGCGACAGGACAATCGGTACATCGATTTATATAACGCGGGCGAAGCTGCGTGGTTCAGCTAGTATTTAAATAATTTCCTATAAGGTTGGAGTCAGAAAGACACGTGTTATAAATTTCGCTCGGCCGTGAATAAATATAATAGGCAAATGATGTTCAAATCAAATCATCAATCAACACTTAAAAATCCTGAATTAAAAATCGTAATCAAAATTATCGGATGGTCAAGATCCGTAACCGTATCTCAAAAACCTGTAAAAAAACATTTATACTTCCTTATTTATATGTACGAGTAGATTCAAAATTTCATATCCGTGATAACAAAACTACAAGAGATTGAGTCTTTAGACAACACACATAATTACTGACATACAGAATATTAGATTCACTCGTCGTACGTAATAGTCAATAAATTTTATAGTGAATTTGATTTTCATTTGATTACCTAAATGTTTCTCTTTTTGTCTCTATATGTGATATTCAAGTATGAGTCTGTACGTACAAGGGGTAGTCTACTGGCCTCTATAACACAAGGAGATAAAATCAATGATTGTGTCATTATAGTCTTTCCATATTCCATATAAGGTCATATACCTATATTAGTTATGTTTCTCGTCAAAAATTTAAAAAATCCTTCTCGTTCATCGTTTGCAGTCAAACAAGTGCCTAACAAGCTTAAAACGTAAATAATGAAGATAGATCGCGTAATCAAATGTATTCCATAACACATTAAAGTTAGTTTCGAACTAGAATGAACTGAATATAACTGAAAACCGAGAATCTATTTTCAAGAGGAATATTCAGGGTATATTTTTTCTACGAAGCTATATTTAAGTTCGAAATGGTGTTTGAAAAATTATATCGGTATGTAGGTACTTTTTATAATATAAATTAAATAATACCTACTTATACATTGTCATTCGCCAAAACAAAAGTATCCTCACAATATTTAAATCCTTAATTATGTTCCGTGTCCCACTGGGAATCTAACCCAATATAGAATAGACAAGCCGCAATCAAATTTGTCTAAATGAATCTATAAATGTAATTATTAACTATTTACCTCATATGTTAGTAACATTAAAAAGAAGTCACTAAAAATTGTTCAAAAATTCTACGTTATGAACAAGAATTCCAAATTTGAATTTCGTAGCCTTTTGTTACACTGAACAGCAAAAACCTCAAGACTTCATTAAGAAAGGCCTCGGATTGTAACACACAGATGGGACATAAATCTTTAATTATCAAGATTGAATGTAATTCGCGAAGCAACGAATAACTAGATTCAGATAAAATACTTATGCAAATTGAGTCTAGTCCGGCAACAGTGCAGCGAAACACCAAGGGGAGGGATTAGGGTTGAGAGTATAGTACTTAACGTCAGCGAAAACCATCAACAAATAGGGCTGCCACAGAGCCAATTTATCTACAAGAATATTTCAGCACGACCATAAAGAAATTATAATAATATGCAAACAACGGCGGATTTTATAGTATCCGAACAGAAATAGGAATTGAGCAAACAATATTTAAATGAATAGATAAAAACAAAAGTATCGAAAACCAATTTCAGAAGGTACACTCCAGACTGTAGCCGGGAGAGCTCACCTGACAATCTAAATAAACAAAAACAAAATTTCAATTTGAAAGACTTAACCAACCCTCCGCGTGCCGGGCCTGAACGGGTCTCAACGTAAATCCCACTTTGATCGACTTCCCAAGTCCCGTTCAAGTGATTCCCTTTAGTTTCGTAGGTTTAGGCATTCCGGACGCATACTCCGGCCGTCCACGCTTTACCAAACATCCACTACTTTCCTTTTTATCTCCACCGTTGAATATCGTAGACATAGTCACTCAAAATGTCGAAAAGTTTCAGTCGGATAAAAATTGGTTCGGTCGAAAAACTATCAAACAAGCAATTTGCGTTGTCACAAGGTCTAAATTTGCGCCAGCCAGCGAATTCGGTCCAAATCAGGAAACGGCTGTAGCAAAAAAAGATACCCCACAGGTAGTGAGAAATCAGGACGGCTGTTAAACTTAATACGTGCCACATATCGATAACTGAACCATGAAAAGAGTGAAATGACTCATAAAAACGACGTTGCTTGCGTTGCGGTATAAAAATCCCCTCGTATTGGATATCGCAAGAATAAAAGAGTGTCTCGTAAAAACGTTAGGTTTCATAAAAATAATTAACGGTCCAAAACTCGACGGATTACTTTTGGATGTGACGTCAATCGCAGATTCATTAATCGCATGGATAACAGACATATTCAATTAATTTTTACGGAAAACAAATTTCCAACGGTGTCAGTCATAACTGATAGTAAAATGAATTTTGGTTATATTGGGGTCAAATATTCATATCCAGTCCATAAATAGAACATCTTAAATTCTACAGCAATAACTCGTGGAGTTCACAACATTATAACAACAATTCATTCGTAGATCGAAATGATGTTACATCAACATTAAGTAAATCACTATTAACATCAATTTAAGTGATCTTAAGGCACACGCACGATCCATTCGAAACACCTTCACTCGTGTTCATTACATATCCATTAACAAAAAACGGAGTTGCCCAACCACATGAAGTCGTATTTAAAAGATGGCCAACCTTTAACCTGCCGTTTTGTGGGCGTTCCACTCTACCATTGTGATACTTTTAAGCCATTCCAAGTGTCAAATTAATGATCCGAAACAGTGATGTTGTTGCGGCCTCGTTTTATCGGTACCTCCCCCCTGGTTATGTTAAGCGTGGTTTAATTTGCAAACGCCTTTTATAACCTCCGGCATTAATTATTAAAAAATATTTAGTGCAGATGTTTCTGTTGATATATATGGTGAGTTACATCATTCTTACTTTAATTTAGATTCGAATCTTTAAAAATTGATTAATGATTTTGGTATAGATTTGACTGCGCCCAAAATAATATGTACCTCATTCCTGAACGTAATAATTAAAGATAACATCATATAAGATTTCTAAAAACTTTCGTCAAAATTTCTGTTTTCTTATTTCGATCAACTTTTCCCTTGAATGAAAACCTTTCTCAAATTCTCCCTTTAACAAGATTTCACAGGAAAATGTAGCAAAAATGGAAAACAAGACGGGTTTACACGAAAATGTTTCAACTCGAGTTCAATTTGCAACGATGTTAGCCCGCTTCACTCTCTCACTTGGTGCCAACTCCGTGAAGATTATGCAATAGATGGCTCGGAGATAATCTAATCGTTACAATAGCTCTTGAACTTTTGTATGAGGGCGTACGTCTGGTTCAAATGTATTCAATGCAGCATCGAATATTTCGTTTCCTGTTCCAAAAACAAGTTGAGTAATCTCGTAAGTAAGTTCTAACGTAGAACTATTTTGGAGTAAATAAATTTAATATATATCTTCGTTATCTAAGCAACCAATCATATATTGATTATTTATCGATGAATTGTTATTCTTAATTATAATTACTTCGATTTAATTAAATATAGCAATCGCATCATAACCAGTAGGTTATATTACATGTAAATTATTTTACTTCCCCATTTCCTCAATATTTCTTGCTACTCATCACATTATACAGCTTTTACAGCGCACAGCAAATATCTAAAAACAAAGTTTACAGTAAGATTTATAAATAAACACAACACGCGTGAGATTGTGTAAACGAATCATAAAATATGATTTAATAACCCAAGCGTTGATCGACCTATTTATTGCTTGATCGACGAATTCGTTCGAATGTGGAGCACAATTTCCCTTGTCGCGATTCGGTTAATCCTGGCCCGAATTACGCACATGTGCTGTCGATTCACGAAATCTGGCAGCCATTGACCTGAATAAGCTAATGTCATAATCATAGCATTAATAGACAACTTTGACAGCACGAAACTAAATATTATAAACATTTTGACTTCAACCTATTTAAAAGCACATTTCCATTCTATAAGTGAAGGTAGTTACACGGAAATTTAGGATTTACTAAAAAATACTAATCAACATATGTGAAGACATATTCATCTCATATTCTGTCGTATTTTTATAAGAATCTGAAATCATCAATTGACTTTGTAATCCTAACACGAATCTAAAAATTATTACAGGCCAGACGTCACACTCTATGACAGAGCGCTAACAATAAATGTCTTCAAGAAAAATATAAACATTTTCCAGATTTCTAGCGTAAAACATCAAACCCGATACAAAACAGGAACATTATTCAAGTCTTAATTTTAGATACGAAACACTTTCATGTCATGATTCTCATCGCTTGTCAGCTTTGTTTCCCGGACGGGTACTTAGTATCCCAAAAGTTACATGACAAAGAATTTTAGCAAAGGACTTGGTTTCTTGTATACTCGTTTGTACACTTTAACTATTTTGATTATATTTCAGGATTCTAAAAAGTTTAACACAAAAAACCATACAAATAACTTTTACACCAATAAACTCCAAAAGATCAGTCTTATACACTTTACTCAAAAACTGCACTAGAGTTATTCCTTATTCTGCTTCATAAAGGCGTAGTGAAAGTCATTTTCATAAACCCGGCATTACTTACAGCATACGCCTTACCTCTTTCCATGCACCAAAAACCACCGTCAGGTAGTAAACGTCCATAAGTGTGAACAAAGCAAATTGGTCGATAATTTCGCGAATATTTAAATATCGGAATAAATTGTACAGCGTCCTTAAATCCTTAACTCGGTAGACACTACTCAACGTCGACTCACAGTACTTAGCAACTCTCGTTACGCAAGACCCGCTAAAAGTTGTGCGACAAAGAATTTCAGGCTGTTTCTCTTTTAATTATCTTTAATGCCCAGTTACTAAACAAGCCTCGCTGTATTTCTGAATATAAAAGTGGCTCGGTTTTCATTTCTACGATTACTCGTTGTTTTTTTAGTATCTCTTCGTTTACTATTTTTGTACTCGTTTCGACTTTTGAGAACGACTTTTCAACAAACGGCTTTACGACCTTTAATAGTATTGTTTACTTTGCTTAATGAACTTACAGAAATAAGGATTACTTTAATTATGTAGATTAAGAGATTTCGGAGTTATCTTTTAAGAAATTAAAATTTAACAATTGAAGAAGGGTCTGGTAAATCTTTTATATTATTAGGTCAAGGAAATGTTAGAAGATTGTAAATGGAAAAACACTCACTGCTTTAAATATCTACTGATTTAAATATGAAATGAGGTGAATACACGCGGGAACAGCGCACGAAGCTAGTCATTATAAGTACTTGGTCTAAGTTCTCGGAACATTCGTTGAACTTTTGGACGGATTTATATAACCAAGCAACTAAGTATCGGAGAAAAGCCGACAGGCGTTGACGTGAAAGTGTTGCTAAATCAGGACTCGAAGTACCGAAACATTTCTCACATCTCACAAGGAGTTGCAGTTACTCCATTATGAGCTTTAGGTTCAAAAAATAAGGACCACATGTCGTGCCGTCGTGACACGAAACTACCTAATGTTCGGTCGTGATGAGTGGAGCGAATTGTTACATGACAAGATAATGTAATGCTGATGTGAATTTCGCTTTAATTTATAAAGGTTGCCACGATTTTGGTCAAAGGAATTGCAAATCGAGTTTTATTTTTGAAGACTCAAAGGGGTAATTAAGGTAGAGGACACTAAAATCTCCGCACTATCAATATTGGACTTGTCAAATTGAAGCGACATTGTGTTTTTTAGCCCATTATATAATAATATAACACATTAAATGAATCTATTACAGAACTCATACTTAGTCAGCACTACAAAGTCGCTTCCGGCTGTCTGTCCCTATCTTTACATCTTTTACATTTAACTTACATCTTTAAAACTACTCTACGGATTTTAATGCAGTTTTTTTAATAGATAGAGTGATTCAAGAGGAAGGTATTTGTGTATAATACATGTATAATATTGTAGAGAATCAGTGATAATTTTAGATTTATTGGCAGAACGAAGTTCGCCGGGTCATCTAGTAATCATATAATTAAAAAATGAACTTAGTCCTCTCGGTAAGATTTTTTAAGATTGAAACAGTCAACGAGCATGCTATCCACCGGCTAAGTGGTCACTGCCGCCTATTCACGTCTGAAAGCAACTTCTAGGATTCTATCTGTAGTCAATCACAGATTCTTCGCTTTTTCCAAGGACGAAGATGATTGCGTTTTAAGAAAGTGAGCCGGTGAGCTTATGAACAAATGCCTATTTGCTGCTTGTGATATAAAACCTTTCTTTAAAATTTATTTCTTTATAATGCTCCTATAAAATATATATGCAATATCAAAAGATCCACGAAACAAATCTCAAACAATATGAAAAATGCAAAACATTCCTACGTTCTGCATAGAAAACATTTCAACGGCTTATCTGTAAGACAAACCAGCTTTTAGCGTGAAAAGTTCTCACTAGCGTTATCAAATCAGATTGTTTACAGTACCATAAGGGATTGCGTACCATTCCTTAGACCAGTACTGACCATGGCAATTTATTATCAAGATAAGATATATTTTAAGTAACCTATTCGATTTCACATTTGGCTTATCGCTGTGCGTCGGCGCATCCACTTTGTATGCGCTGGCGCAGAATCGATGCGAAAGTAGAGATTTACGACCTGGCCTAAAAGCTGTGTAAATTGCCCATTGTCTCTTTCGCACGTATGGGAGTGTTTGGGGAGAGAAAAGGATGCATTGAAACGTCGATTCACTAGGAAGTTTCGGGGAAGTCCAACCGATCTGTCACGACGCTGACAGGCTGAAGCTAAATGGTAGAATTAGGGATTTTTTCGAATTGGCAAGAATAAAATATTACACGTCGCTTACTTTGTAGAATATTGAAAGGACTTTCAGAACAGATGCTCCCTTTGCGTGATCATACATTTTTAATAAACTTAGTTTTGGATTTACAAGAAGAATAGTAGGTACATTTAACATTTTATATTACATATTATAAATTAAGAACTTATGAGCCCTGATTGTAAATTTAATTACCTAAATATATAAATGAATTAATACTTTTTAACACTCAATTACAATGCCATTTCGAACGGAGTTTCTGGTTCGATTCCCTGTTAAAAATATACTTAGATAAATTTAGGAAACAAGTCAGAAAAAAATGTAGAAGTTGTAATATTAATTATTTAATCACTAATACGAAACAATATTATTCTTCGAAGTTAAATTTAAACTTACAAAGAATATAAACGTAGGTTGGAGTACCGAGATAGGTATATATTTTTAAAAACATTGCTACTTGCTATTGAACTCTGGACTCTACATTTCAGTTCAAAGAATTGAAAGTTAAGCACACTCGGCAATTTGATAAGAAGCTTGATTCATCATAGCACGTGTTAGCCGCCAAGCAAAGGTTGGTAATGATATAAATAAATCAAACACCGTGTTATAAGGACATGTGTCTGTTGTCATTATTATTGTTAAGAATAATACTTAGTTGACACAAGCATTATCTCACTTAAACCAAAAAGATAAATACATAGTGCTATACATATATATCTGAATGATTTTGTTTTAAATAAACTTCAGAAAAAGAGGATTTAGTTTACCTTGTAATTATTTTTGTACGTAAATATATCACTTACTCTGCTAAACTAAGTTATTGCTGCGGTCACGTCTGCCACAATAATGAGTATCCTAAGTATTAATCAGTGTCATAAAGTATACTTGTAGGTGCCAAATTTCAGACAACCAGTAACTATAGCGTGAAAGACCGACTAACACACATACACCCTCACAAACTTTTGCTTTTATAATATTAATATGATACTTAGTAGACTATGAGCAATGAGCTTTAAACGTTTAATCAGCATGTAGAGAATAAACTTTTGTGGGTGTATTTTCTTGTATCTAGTGAAAGAAACAAATGGACACGCCAATAACCAACTTAAAATATTATAACAACTAACCTCACCTTTATTATTGTTAGGATAGTTTTTATTACAGTTACATTAATGATCCGGCTAATACACGCTCTTTTAATTGTAGGTAAATTTATCATTAAAAAATATCAACCGGAAATGTTAATTTTGATAATTTTTTCCGTTATCAATAACAAATTGTATGCATTTACCTATTAAAAAATCTGAACTTTGATTTTCGTTGCCTCTTTAGTAAATAAAAAAATTGGATCATCACTATTTACATTTGAACTTTAATACCTAATATTATTGTCAAAAGCATAAAGCTAACAAATCTTCATATAATCCCAACCCTACAGTGTTTACCCTTCAAACTCGCAGGCTTCAAATGCAATGGTTTACTCCCAACCCTAAAGTTTCGACAGCTAACTGATAATTGATAACAGAACAATACTAAGTGTCTCAAACAAACATTCTTATCTGAAGGGACAGCGCCCTTCATCAGGTAGTCTCCGTGACGTCAAAACATGGCGGATTGGGTATGATTAATATTAGGGAACGAATTTATAGCCGAACTAGATTTGCAGATCTATTTCTAGGTCATAATTTTATTAAAAACGAATTAAAGTGTAATAATTTCAGTGAGGCATATATAGCGGTCTGGAAATGAAATAAATTATATTTATTTTACTTCTTTCCTAAATTAACCTACAGAAAAACTCAGCTCAATCTGATGAAATAGTTTAAATTTCTATTTTAGGAATAGTTTAATTTTACATAAAAAAAATCAAGCGCAGAGGTAAAAAGTGCTTATATTCAATGTGTACGCGAAAAATGTGTAGTAATTACAAAAAAAAAACAGATAGCAATAAAATATCAAAATAAGCGTCGAAACACAAAGAGACAGCCACAAACGTCACCACTAGACGCTAGAAGTGTAAAAGAAATAAAAGAAAAACGTAACTCCTGAGTAAAGAGTTCCGTAACAAAAATCGTAACACCGACACTTTTACCCCTCATACCACGCTTAAAGAAGTTTCACTGCTATATTATGCGTTTTACGTTATATCCATGTTACATTAACCTCAGTAAGAGCAGATTTTAAACATCTGTTGTTCGTTTAAAAACTACCGGCGTTCCGATTTTACTTTTTGTACGATAATAGCTTCCCTTTAAAACATTTATATAGTTCACTTACGGCAATGTTTCCCAAACTGCGAGTGACCCCCGAGGGGTCATGGACAGATGGTTAAAAATAAAGACACGTCGTGAAATGTGCAAGAAAATAATAGGTAATATTTTTCTTATTTGATATATTGTATAGCAATTTTATTTATAGTAGAGTAACAAAATTATTAGATATTTCGTTATACAATTTGAACGTTTTTATTTCAAGTACGAATAAGTAATGTTAACGTCCGGTGAGTAATAATCATGACGTGAGTTTATATACCTATTTAATAGGCGTGAGTAAAATAAATCTTTTTAGAGGATGATTTAATAAAATAAGTAGATTTTATAAATTACGATGCCACTTTTATTTCTGCTTATTTCCTCCCTTTTTCCTAAGTTTTTGTTTTAACCGTCATTATATGCACATTTTTTTCCATCCATCTATCAGCGTTACTGGACAATGGTCTGTCAAAAATTATGGCTTTTGCTATTCCTCACCGCCTTGAATAAGTGACTGAATAAATGATTCGAATAAGGCAGTGGATTGAAGTTCAGACTGTGTACAGAAAGACTCAATAGCCCGTCTCCTGTATTTTTTCCTCCTCCGACATCCATGGAAGAAGAGAGAGTAGTGCTATTTAAGACCGACATCATGTGACACAACACATCGTCTTAGGAGTCATCCATAAATTACCGCACACGTTAAAGGGAATGTGTCGATGAACTGTGACATTTTGTGACAAAGCGAGGGGTTCTAAATCGTGGAGTCACTTTTCACAATATAATATATGCAAGTAAAAATAAACAACATATCTTAGTTAAATTTTATTATTTTTTATTTGTTTAAAAATAACAAATGAGTTTGCAAAATATGACATCACACAAAAGGGGGAGGGGTCTCGCAAATGTTACAAGTACGGGGGAGAGGTCATAAAATTCGTGTGACGTAATTATTGGGTGGCCCCTTAATATTGCGTGTACCAAAATATAGTCTTCCACGTAGCTTTAACAGACGTAGGGACAAAACCGTTCAACGCTATTCATTTCAGCTACCTGTTTTTTGGCGCCAAACTAAAAACACTATGGCTGACAATCGACCTGCACAAAACGGACAAAGCTAACGCTCTCGTAGAAAAGGTAGCCCCACATCTGGATACAGTGGGACAATCTCGATCAATACTTGTGATAATCCTTTTTTGCCTAATAATAATATTGGATAAATAAATAAATAAATGGTTGTGTGCCATATAAAATGAAAAAAAATGTTAAGGGTGGACAAACCTTATCACTAAAGAGTATGAAACATAGATGTTGGCCGATTCTCAAACGTACTCAATATGCTCACAAAATTTCATGAGAATCGGTCAAGCCGTTTCGAAGGAGTACGGTAACGAACATTGTGACACGAGAATTTTATATATTAGAAGATAACGATACGAAAAACCAAATAATTAAACAGGAAACGATAATAGTACTTCAATTTAGTTAAAAATACGTTTAAACAATCAAAATATTCCGAAGTATTAATTTGTATTTTCCGCTACAACGCGCAACGCAGACAATGGGACGTCCTCGGTCTATGTTGCCATAATTACCATTTCAAATTGCCTAATTACAACTTTTTTGTCAAGTTTTTGTACAACTAATTAATATATTTTTATCTATTGTTACAATCAAAATGGGTTAAGAATCAATTAAAACTGTTGTTATGATACATTTTTTATTTTAACGAACCAAAATATACTAATTAAAAAATAAATTTAATTAGGTAGAATTAAGTAGGTAACTATTCGTCAAATATTCGACCGATAAAAATATTTGTATGATAAAAAAAAACAATATGCAGGAAAATCCAACACTATAAGTTGCCATGTGGTCGCTGCACTATGAATAATATGAATTTCTTATAAGCAATCTGAATAGGATAGGGTCCTACCTGAGAATGGTCATTGCGCGTATATTGTTATCATAGATGAGTACAGAACTACTAATGTAGTAGAACTATGCCTTACCAAACACGACCCAATGCCTTTTTCTTACAATAGGACATCAAGAATACGATAGCTAAGCAAATACTAAGATGCGAGCTAACTGTAAGGCAACTTGTGTTGTTATGCTTTGTTGACTTATATCATCGTATATTACAGTATCTGGCTGGATAGATGACGATGAATTTTGAATTAAAAAAATTGACATTAGAAAAATAAAATTAATGTTGTCAAAACGTGATTATGATTTCTAATATATCTATAGTCTTAACATGAAATAAAATACGTGTTCTAAAGGGAAAAATGTTTAATTAAAGTTTTTAACAAAACCGACACGGTAAATTTTATCTTAAGTATAATCTTATCCCATCGCATTCCAAACATTTGGAAACTGTAGCGTAAGGTGAAGCGGAGTCAGCTGTGAGTGCGCGCCATGTTGAAGTTTTTATTTTTTAAATTGCGCTGGCATGTCAAACGATTCGATCCCGTTCGGCTCGGATTCTATTGTGTTGTATCGAGCTTTCGGTTTTGGATTTTGTTTATGTGATACGGTGATGGAAGTCCGGTAGAGTAACTTTGCATGTACTATCGAAGGAGACTATTGCAATTTATAGAGTTGGACGTTTGAAAGAAAATTGCTTTTTATTGACTTTTATTGGCTGTATGTGAAGTGTTGTTTGGCGCGAATCTAGTTAAAATTGGAATGTATTAAAATGGGAACATGACGTACAAAGCGCCATGTATTTTTGGAGTACAAAAAAGGTAGGTAGATTGAATCTTATAATTTTAAAGTAAAAATACATGTGAAATATTTTTTTTGAAAGTATACACATGTAGATCTAAAAAGGATAATGAGTAACATTTTTATTTGACTACGCCAGTATAACTCCTATATTTACTCTTCTAGATGTATCAAAAACATGGTAGAAAGAAGATGCAAAGCGTTACATAATATGGGGCAATGTACTCAGTACGTAAATAAAAATACTCGTAGGTATCATATTTGTTTGAACTCATTTGCGCTTGGACGAAAATAAAACAGCAATTCTGTGTCACCTACATAATTAAAAAGTTATCGTGCTTCCGAGCCATTAAAGCACTATTTCCATTACGGAGTTAAGCATTAACATTTAAACATTATATCCCTGTACATTAATTATCTACGGCCCGCATCGCTCGCTCTAATTCACCTAATAAATCAATGTTTATACAAAAACCCAACAACTTGAAAAGCGAAACGATAAATTGCCTAAAATTCGCGGGCATCCAGAAAAATCACCACGAGAATTACGCGAGAAACTTTTTTAATAACGCTCACGATTCTATCTCAATCGAAAAATTCGTAACAAAAAAATCCCTACACAGTAAGAAAAATGTATAAACATGTCAGGGGACGACCGGTTGAGGTACGCCATTTTTTATTTAATCGAACACCTATGCACGAAAGGGACGCACGATCCTGTACCTTTTTGGGCGGTAAGAACCACAAGTTAGGAGCGGGACGCAATCATATTTCCCTCCTTTTTATACGGCCACTGCATTCATGAGGACAAAGAATAAGTAGTAATAAAGACGTGACATTCGTGCAGATGGTTGATAAAACTTAATACTTGGCAGTTTGTTCGCTCTTGGGCTATTAAAAGGCAACGAATAGATACGTTGTTACACGGTCTTTAGTTCTCCAGACTCATGAAAACATTAAAGGAAATGGTTCGCTCCGTCGAGGTCGTATATTGCCTTCCATGTTGGTGGTTCGCGGAACCTTTTTACTTTTGCTATTGGCGGAATTGGAGAGAAAAGAAAATGGCAAACATTCAATGTCTCAATTTAACTCCGAAGCAGAGGAGGCGAACTTGATTGCGCCTAAGTGTCTTATTTGAAGATCCGGCCCAAAATAAAAGTGCGCAATTATTTTAAAACATGCCTAATTCATACCGTTCGAATTTTCCAAATTCCAGCCGACCTTTCGTAAGATAAATACCTATATCGTGTTTCGGCTACGTCGGGAATACGTAGCTATTTCGTTCTCTCGAGCCAATTAGTGAAAGAGACACAATATCCCCGACTGAATGCAAAGGGACAACTTTGGGATCCAATTTTTACCTGATGTTTATTGCTCGCGCTGACAGCGGTATTACGAGAGAAAGGAAAGTGTGACACATCTAAATAAACCTGTATTATTTCGCTGTGATCTCCGCAAATAGACAAGTTACATTTCGCAATGGAAGTACTTTGCGAAATGAGGTGCGTGTTAAAGCAAATTTGACGTTTGTTACTCGACGGGAAGTAAAATCAGAGTAAAATCTTCCGAGATGACTACAATATGTTGCTTTAGATGTAACAGCCAAAGGAATCGCAGCCACAATCCAATTTAATGGCACACGACTTCCACTTTTGATGATGCGAAACTTCTCAAATGAGTTTCCGGAAATAACCTCCGAGCCGATTTCGGAGTCATACAAAACTCGTAAAACCTTGGCAGCAAGACTGTCGCTTCACCACGATCCCGAACCTTCCCGAATTTAACGACTCTGTTGCTGACACCGTTACATTTCTCCTTTCACACGCAAATCCCGTAGAGTTTGTAAGGAAAGAGGCCAATATATCGCGAGTTTTAGCGTAAGCGAAAACATCGCCTGCCGCAGACAGAATTTCGGTGTGGAAAACCTCGTAAAGCGGTGTTACGTAAATCGATCGTTTGTTCAGCTGATTGCTAGATTGAAAAGCCGGCTTTTTGCTTTGTAATCTCGCTTATAACCTACGGAACCGCCCATTCCGTAATACGGTTCAAAAGTTTTTATTCAATTCGAGGCACCCTAACTAATAAAAATCACCAATCAAATCTTTGTGTTTAATGGATTTAAATACACGCAAGTGTATAATTTTATACAATCTGACAGTAAACCTCCAAATAGATTTGGCCGAAATTATTTCTGAGGGGAACTTTGGAGACAATAAAATAGCCATCTTATAGCCCCGCCGGATGCTACACCATAATGTAACTTTCTTACGCAACCCAGGGTTTTTTTTTTTTTTTTTTTTTTTTTAATTAATACCATGAATGTACTGTTCTCTTGTTGTTCACATATTGGAGGTCATTTTGAGATTCTAAAAGGTAAAGCTGTGATGTTCATGGGAATATTGCATTCCAGCAAACTGCTATTTGATACTGTTTGCTGGATGAAACATAGATCCCATCAAATATTCATATGTACATGAGAGTGTATGTATTTTATATTTATATATGTAGTTGTGAGTTATATTAAAAATATTATAGATATATAGTAGTTTTTAAATTATGTTATTATTGGATTAACACTGGTTTCACTGTTATTTATTTTCTTTAAATTATTTATTATTATTTTGCAAAATTTCTCGAATGAAGCAATTGTGGTCTCCTTTTTTAAAAGTTCAATTATCGAGAATGGTGATATGTCTACGTGTGCACAGAGGGCCTCGTGTTCTTGTCTCCATCTATCAAAGATGGCACAAGTTTGAAGAAGGTGATCTACTGTTTGAGGCGTGAAGCCGTCGCATGGGCAGGTGTTGTCCGAAATGATTTTGAAGCGATTTAAGTATGACTTAGTGTAGCTATGGCCTGTCAAGATTTGGGTGAATTGGAATGAAATGTTCACGTTTTTGAATAGCTCGCGGATGTCCGTTAACTTTGGCAGTAATAGTTTGGTGTGTTGGCCCGTGTCCGAGCTTCGATACCGTTCCTGCCAGGCCTCCCGATTTTCCGCACGGACTCTATGTTTTACATATGATATGGGGAAATGGGCGTAGTCAGGTTTTTTATGTAACCGAGCGGCGCTGTTAGCAGCAGAATCCGCTACCTCATTTCCTTCGGTCCCAACATGGGCCTTAACCCAGGAAATATCTATTTTGTGTGTGTTTCGATGTAAGTATATAGTTTGGTGTATTTTGACGACTAGTGGATGAGTGTTACTTCTATTTTGAATAGCGTGTATGGATGACAGTGAATCGGTGTGTATGTGTGTTTTGTAATAACTATTTTCCGTGGCCCAGCGACAAGCTCTCCAGATGGCATATAGCTCAGCCTGGAAGACGCTGCAGCTGCTGTGTAATTTAAATTTCTTAGTGACACTGTTCAAACCTGTGCTGGCGGGAGAGTAACATACGAATGCAGCACCAACCGCCCCGTTCTCCTGCTTGCTACCATCGGTGTAGATACTGCATGATAGTGATCCGTCAGTAATCTCCACGCTCTGCTCATTGGATGCGGCTACGGTATTGATGGACACTCTACTTGCGGGGTGAAGAAGTTCTGCAACTGGTGTAGGTTTCTCGAGTTCAACATTTTTCGGTAGGTATGTGGTTTTGCCAGTGAGTCTTACTTGTTCTAATGTATGAACTTCGCGAATTGCAAGGTCTAGAGGCGTGAATTGAGCCAGTGCAAGAGCTGCTGTAGTAGATACAGTTCGAAACCCCCTAATCACCTTAATGGCAAATCCTCTTTGCACGCTAAGTAAAGATTTTTTAATGCATCTTTTATTTATCACATGTCCCCAGATGCCGGCAGCGTAAGTGACAATTGGTTGGATAACGCGTTGGTATATAGTTTGTACGTTCTCGGGATGGGCGCCCCAGGTTGGTCGAGCATAGATGCATAGTTTGTTGAAGATTCGCATTGCCTTCCCGAGAACGTATCGAACGTGGCGACCAAACAGCAGCTTTTCGTCCAAAATCACACCGAGGAGTTTAATTTCGCTACTAAATTTTAGAATTTGGCCATCCATCGCCACTCTGGCAGCCTTGGCACCGGGAGTAAAAGCTATCATTTGTGTCTTCCCGGGTCCAAACTCTAGTTTTACACTACGGCCCCACGCTACTATTGTTTGTAAGGCAGAGAGTGCAGTTTCTTGCAGACACCCCACCTTATCCGCAGAAACCACCAGCAACACATCGTCGGCGTAAGCCTGGATGTGACATCCAGCTGGGAGCGGCGTGCTCAGTAACTCGTCCAGGATGGTATTCCACAAGACAGGGCCGCATACGGATCCCTGGATGCATCCCTTAGACATTTTGCGGGTGACCCGCGCTCCAGCGTGATCTAATATCACCGTTCTGTCGCGTACGTAGTTGGTGATGAGTCCGTAGATGTTTTTAGGGCACCCAATACGCCTAAGCTGGTGAAATAGCGCCGGCCACCATGCATTATCGAATGCTGCACGGATATCCAGAGATATTGCCAGCACCTGTTGCCGATTGGACTTTGCCCGCCGAACTGTTTCCACAGCGTTATGGATGGCATCAACGGTTCCAGTTTGCTCCTTAAAACCAAATTGGGACGAGTTTGATTTTCCTTGGACTGATGCCCTGTGCATTACTCTCTTCGTGAAAAGTTTTTCCAGTAGTTTTCCAAACACGGGCAGCAGGCCTATCGGTCGGAACGCATTGAACGAGGTGTAGTCATTTTTACCGGGTTTTGGGATCACTTTCACGTACGCGATTTTCCACTGATAAGGGAAGTACTGTATTTCGAGACACCGGTTCATGATGTCTGTCATCAGTTTGGGGTAAGCAGCTGCAAATCGATAACAGACATCCGAAGTGAGGTTGTCGAGCCCCGGTGCCTTCTTCGGGTTCATAAGCTTAAGGTGTTCCAGTACTTCCTCTTCGCTGAAAGGGAGATCATCCTCAGCATCCGGTAGCTCCTCAGAGTGCGATCGTAATTGTTGATGTCGAGGGTCAGTGTCCGGTAAGTCCTCAGGAAAAAAATGCTGTAACAAGGCCGCTGCAGTTTCGGTTGCGTCTGTCGTAAATTTATTTCCCATTAGCAAAGTAGCAGGTGGTCGCCTGGGCGCAGCGGCTTTCAAAAGTCGATTTGTGAGTGACCAAACGTTCTCTTTATTTTGCAGTTCACAGAATGCGCGGAAACTCTTGGTGGATTCAGCGCGCAGAGCCTCCGCGTACTGGGTCTTTATAGCGTTTTGCTCCTCAATGAGGTCGGTCAATGGGAGTCTCCGTTTCTTGGCGTTATGTAAACGGCGATGACCATCCACCACCCGCCTTTTTAGAGCCTCGAGACTATCATCCCACCAGGGCGGTTTATTATTGTAGCCAGAGCCTCTCCTAACCGGCATGGATGTTCTGCATGCCCTCTGTATGAGTGACGTTATGTCACTCACAATCGACTCAATGTCCGCCGCATTTGTACCTCGTATGTCATAGTCCAAGATATTTGATCTAGTCATAAGGGTGTGCATGGTGTCGTCGAAGGCTGACCAATTGGCCTTTTCTGTCCTATATAAGAAAGTAGAGGTAGAGGTGGAGTCAGTACGTCGGTTAGTAGCGTTGGTTGTTTGAAGAGTATAAGTGATAGCGTTATGTTGAGAGGAAGGACAGATATCCAGATTGACTTTCCAATTGTTAATAGAGTTGAGATTGGAGGCCAAGGTTAAATCAATTATTGACGACCTCCCCCTTCCGTGGGTGATAGTTTCGAACGTTGGAGTGTTTCCCAGGTTACAAAATGACAGGTTATTGCTATAAGCCATTTCCATCACGGCCGACCCCCTGGCATTCGCCCGTTCACTTCCCCATATCGGGTGCCACCCATTAAAATCTCCCCCAATCAGTCGATGAGCTCCGTCTGTGGCTTTAAGAAAATAATCCAATCGTTCCAAAGTGTTATTCAAGTCTTGTTTCGGCTCTATATATACTGACGCGATGTATGTTTTCCTGTTGCCAGTTGCGAGTTGGATCACACACAAGTTGGGTGTGGAATATTGGGAGAACCCCATAACTGTGCCGCATTCTGGCTTTGTGAGTATACACGCTTTAACGCGCCCCCCACTGGAAAACTGATGAACATTAATCCCCGAGATGCTTCGAACCTCGTCTCCGGCACCCACATAGGGTTCCGAGATAATAGCAATACCATATTGCCCAGCCATAAAAGAAACAAGTAATTCGTGGAAACTGTGTTTGGATCTGTCTGTGTTACCCTGGATGATATGTATGGGCCTAGTTAGATCCATAATCGATGCGGTTATTAATGCGGTTGATCATGGATCGCAGTCTGGGACAGCTTGTAGAAGTGGCTTTATGGCTGGTGCTTTCGGTGGTGTTAATTTTTTCATTATACTTGACGCAGTTGATACATTTGCTCACGGGGTTAGCTTTATGTGGGCAGTCGGCGGCGAGATGGGAAGATTCGGCGCAGTGCGCGCAGTATTTATGCTCCGAGGGGCAGTTGGCTTGGAGGTGACCGAAGGATAGGCAGTTGTAGCATTGGACGAAAGGTGAAAACTCGTCCACATGAACCCTCTGATGGTCAACGCAGACGCGTTCCAACTTCAGTATTTTTCTCCAGAGGCGTGGTTGCGCGACGATGACAGCGTTGTAGAGGGTAGGGTTCCTGTTCTTACGTAGAAAGCGAACGCGTATGTCTCCTTCCCCCTCAACGAGATCCGAGAGCTCTCTGTTTTGCTGGAGAATGATGTCCACCAGCTCTTCGGACGGAACATCATTCGAGATACCTTTTATAATAATCATAGGCAAGATTGAACGTGCCGGCTCCGCGCTTACATCCTTAGCGTCGCTCAAACGTTTTAGGGTATCGTCTCTCTCCTCTCTGCTGTTAAACTCCACCCTGAGCTTATTATTAGATACGGCCTGAACGCGTGTGGGTGCAAAACCAGAGTTCCTAAATGAAATGCTGCGTCTCCAGGCCTCAATTGCATCCTGTTTTGATTTAGCTTGTTTGGGGGTTACAATTAATGCCGGTTTTGTAGCCGGAAGTTCGGCGCATCGATCAAATTGCGCGTCAGGTCTGCCAGCCGTGGCTGCAACTTGGGCGTACGAGGGGCGACCACCAGATGTATGCAGCGTGCGAGGTACTTGTTGTTGCTTGGAAAATTTTTGCAATTCCTCTCGTACGCAAGCAACAATCTCCCGTTTCAGCCCCTCGGAAGCCAAAGGGGCAGCGGTAGTGGCGGAGGCAGTACCAGAGACCGGGGCTATCAGATTTACAAAAATCTCAGTGGCTTTTGTTATCTCATCTGCGGCTACGCAGATCAGGCGCTTGTTCACAACGGAAACATATTTTCCTTCGTAAACCTTGGTATTTATTAGGTCGGTGAGCCCGCGGACAGCTTCCTGATACTGCTGGGTGGTCTTAATATCGGCCGCTTTGTAAGGCAGCTCAGGTGGTGGCTCGGATTTTGGCGACATTGTAAACAGTGAGTTCTAACAAAAATCGGGTTACTGTAGGAAATCGAACTTGTCTACCTAAGCGATAAAACAGAGGGAGGGTGGGCGGGCTTTCGAAACCCGTTAATCGGGAATAACTCAGGAACTACTAATCGGATTTTATTGGGGGTGATATTAAATGAAAGGGTTCTGCAAGACGCAGCTATTGAATTTAAATTGGAAGCAATCGGTGCACAGACCGCGAAAAAGTTAAAGTTATAAGTTTTAAAATTTGAAAAATTGACAAAAAATAAACGGGTGAAAATTTTTAACCGAAAGTGATGGGAATAGTTAGGGTTCAATAAGATGTTTCACTGGTGTAAAAACTATCAAAGTCGGCTGACAGACGACCGAGATATAATGAATTCAAAATTATAAGAAGTTGATTTCTATGGGGAAAGGGGCTTCACCACTACGACTCGGTTTTGTGGAAATTTAAAATTTTAGGTTTTTAACGAAATAATTATACCAAAAGACGTGCAATAGCATAGAAATGAACTTATTTGAAACAATAACAAGGGCTATTGTTGATATTTCGGAAGTTATTCGACTTTTAATATGTTATATAACAATAGTATGGAAGAAACCCGATAATCGGGATTAACTCGGGAACTACTAATCGGATTTTATTGGGGGTGATATTAAATGAAAGGGTTCTGCAAGACGCAGCTATTGAATTTAAATTGGAAGCAATCGGTGCACAGACCGCGAAAAAGTTAAAGTTATAAGTTTTAAAATTTGAAAAATTGACAAAAAATAAACGGGTGAAAATTTTTAACCGAAAGTGATGGGAATAGTTAGGGTTCAATAAGATGTTTCACTGGTGTAAAAACTATCAAAGTCGGCTGACAGACGACCGAGATATAATGAATTCAAAATTATAAGAAGTTGATTTCTATGGGGAAAGGGGCTTCACCACTACGACTCGGTTTTGTGGAAATTTAAAATTTTAGGTTTTTAACGAAATAATTATACCAAAAGACGTGCAATAGCATAGAAATGAACTTATTTGAAACAATAACAAGGGCTATTGTTGATATTTCGGAAGTTATTCGACTTTTAATATGTTATATAACAATAGTATGGAAGAAACCCGATAATCGGGATTAACTCGGGAACTACTAATCGGATTTTATTGGGGGTGATATTAAATGAAAGGGTTCTGCAAGACGCAGCTATTGAATTTAAATTGGAAGCAATCGGTGCACAGACCGCGAAAAAGTTAAAGTTATAAGTTTTAAAATTTGAAAAATTGACAAAAAATAAACGGGTGAAAATTTTTAACCGAAAGTGATGGGAATAGTTAGGGTTCAATAAGATGTTTCACTGGTGTAAAAACTATCAAAGTCGGCTGACAGACGACCGAGATATAATGAATTCAAAATTATAAGAAGTTCCGCAACCCAGGGTAGGTAGAAAGCTATGACAAAAGTAATTATCATTACTAACCATCATGACTTTCATATACTTCTAACATTCCCAAAGCTGGGCACCTAAAGATTTGAGGGATTCAGTGAAAATAAGAAACAAAAGACACCACAATAACGTAAGGTCTTTCCGTGAATGTCGTAAAATTCGACTAAGAAAATAATCCTAAGAGTTCTCCTAAGTAACATTGGCACTAAATGCTATCATATCACCTTGGCAAGTCACGGCATGGCATGGCAAGTGCTAAGTCACCAGTAGACCTCAAAGACTGATGGATGGATATTTTTCTTCACCTTTTAACCACACGGTAACTTAGATTGATACGAATAACTCCCGTAATCCAGATTTCTAAGACATTTTACGGCACATTCACGCCACTAACTAATAATTAAACTGTAAACTTGTACAATCAATAGCTCGAGGTGGGAAAGACCAATCAGTTGTTTGAATGACGTTAACTTGAAGAATAGATAATGCACTTAAGTACTGCTCTGTTCAGTAAGGCGTTTGCCCGTAAATCGAACAGCGAGGCAGCTTCTAGCAAGGGTATAAATTGAAATTGCAAGATAGAAGCGTCGGAAAAAGCTTAACTAACTCCGGTAAAAGCAATTTTATTTAATTTAGACGTTTAATATGTGGAAAAGAATTTATTGTATCTAATTTTATAGATAAGTTAGCACTTTGTTTATTGGGTACTTAGGATTTTATTGAAGTTGTTCATACGAAGATACTCGACGATAGGTTATTGTTATGGTACATACAGTTAAATACTATTGATCTCCTTTATACGATGCTTTTCAGTTAATCAGTTTAACCTTCATAAAAGTTCTTTAACGTGATAGATAGATGATGTATATATAATTTCATATTGAACTCAAAATATAAAATCGGCAAATAAAAATTACACTTCATATCAGCTCGAGTAATGAGACCACCAAGAATAAGATTTTTCGCACAATAATTTTGTTGTATATGGAAACATGAACCGGGCATGTGAAGATCGTGATTTATCAAAAGTTAAGCATTGGTCGCGGTCGAGAATGGAATGGGTGACTGCTAGTTGTCTTTTAGAGACATACCTGAAATCAGCCATTTTCCTAAAAACAAAAGAAGTTTTACATATCTACTTAGTATGTAAGTATGATTAACATAATTTATAGTGATAAGACCTAGAACTGTGGGTCACTACATGACCTGTGCCACAGTCTGTGTTATCCTTATCGCGCCATTTGCCGCAAAGTAATGTGACCTAACCTGACGTCTGTAAATAACATGATTATATTGCTATCTGAACAACCTTGGCTACTGTTTCTGTTGGATGGTCTTCCTTGGTAGATTGTGAACCCTATCTTATTTTAGTTTTTTAAGGGGCAGAAATCTCTGCTGTTCGAAACACCACCGCCACATTTAAGTACCTATTTTGGTTATTTTAAGGTAGGCATGCTCATTCTCATCCAGGGCTTTCCAAGTTGATGACCCGCGTGGCAGAGCGAATGGGTCCCGGGTTCGATTCCCAGTCAGACAGGTATCTGAATGATGAGTTTAGATTCATATACTGGGTCTGAGTGTTTTTTGTATTTGTCTTGTGTGTGTCCATGGTATCCACGACACAGGAGAAGATCCTGGTGTGGGATTATGAGTGTAGAAAGTGCGTTTAAAAAAGTTTGTTCAGATAGAACCCATGTTCTATTTGAAGGTGCTTACAGATGTCCATGGGCAGCACTGACCACTTACAATCAGGTGGATCGCATGCTCGTTTGCTACTTCTATCAGAAAAAATACACATCGTTATTATAAAAAATGGTTCAATTAAATTTGCTGCTTTAATTTGATTACAACAAGACATTTTGCACCAGCCCAACTCGAAACAGCACCCAATAACTTAGGGAGTCATGAAAACGGTAACATCTGGTAAATATCAAACGGAAACAAGCTCCAGCATTGCATGTAACCCATAAACATATCGTGTCAACAGACTATTCGTACCATAACATTGTATATTCCGACTTCTATTCTAGTTTTTGCGACACACTATCTTCTATGCTAAACTATGATAAGTTCCGTATGCACTAGCCATAGTTACAGGGCTAAATTCGCTGACATCTTCGAAACTGTTATCAAGCCCCTAATTTTAATATTTTGGTCTTCTACCTATATAGATTTTTATTATAAGTATCTCGCGATTAGTACGATTTTCAAAGTATTAAAGCATCCGTGGATTCATCTTCACATACTTTTATATCAGCCGAAAATAAGGAATGACCAGGTAATTACTTTGTAGGGACCATGTAAGTATGAATGGCTGAGTAAGCAAGTTTGTATGCAAGTGTGAAGTATGTGAGGAGTCGAGTTAGTTACTGCGCACTAACCGACGCGAATGCATGTGTATTCGTTTCGGGGTAAAATTGGAAATACAAAAGTGAACCATATTGATTTGGACTTTAATTTAACATCCTGGTGGCAGTAACTCCCAATGCAGGAATAGGGTGGGACACGTGGCCATATTAATCCCACATTGGTGACCTCACGACGTTTTAGAAACTGAATTCGCGAGTGAAGAGTGTCGAATATCTAAAAACTTTATCGGTGTGAATATGAATCCTACGGTGCCTATTCCTGCAGCGGTCGAACTTAGTGGCGAATTATCGCAAATAACAGTGTCATCACGCATACCGGAATTCTGGACGGATGCTCCACGGCTTTGGTTCATTCAATTTGAGGCTGTAATAGCGAACCAGAAACTCGGCGATGAATCCAAGTACAATTTGGTTATCACAAAATTGACTAAAGATAGCATTCAGCAAGTCACTGACTTACTATTGCAACCTCCGATGAAAGATAAATACTCCAGTTTAAAGGACAGACTATTAACAGTGTACGAGGAATCTGAACTACGTCAAGTGCAAAAATTATTAAGCGAAATTGACCTTGGTGAACAAAAGCCGTCACAACTACTACGTCGCATGAGAGAATTGGCTCGTGATAAATTTTCCGGCGACACATTACGCATATTGTGGACAGGACATCTACCTTCGGCTGTGCGCGCCATCCTAACCGTCAGTGAAGTTAAAGATCTTGAGAAGTTGGCGGAAATAGCGGATAAGGTTATGGAATCATCCAGAGTGAGTAGTACTATCGCAGAAGTTACACCGACAACCTCATCAGCGTCACACGACTTTCTGGTAGCTGAGATATCCAAGCTTAGTAAGTCGATTGAGAATATGCAAAGAGGTAGACAGAAATGGCGGCATCACTACAACCAACGTGGTAGATCCCAATCGCGAGGTCGACGCAACACTTCGTCACACAGGCGTAATCCACAATCACCTGACTGGTTATGCTTTTACCATTTCCGTTTTGGTAACCGAGCTCATAAGTGTGTACAACCATGTAATTACAAGGAAGGCAAGGAGAGTAAGGAAAACTAGAAACGGTACAGTCGTCGGCGGGATACTGTACTGACTCCGTCAATAACCGCCTATGCGTTACGGACATTAACTCTGGCTTACGATTTTTAATTGACACTGGTGCAAATGTGTCAGTTTTGCCTGTATCACAGAAGGTAAAAACCCAGAGTGAGTGTAATAATTATAAGTTATATGCGGCCAATGGAACTGAAATTCGTACGTATGGTATTAAAAATTTAGTATTAAACCTTAATCTTAGAAAACCATTTCGATGGCATTTTATTGTGGCAGATGTTAAACAGCCTATAATCGGCGCTGATCTATTACGTCATTATGGGTTGTTAGTGGATCTGAATAATAGAAAATTAATTGATAGTGACACGAATTTGTTAACACTTGGCAGCATAATTTCTTGCACTGACCCATCAGTGAACACTGTTTCAGTGAATCATCCTTTTCTTAAATTATTATCTGAATTTTCAGAAATTACGAAGCCTATTTCATTTAAGGAATGCGAGTCTGATAATGATGTTTATCACCATATCGAGACCACGGGAGTTCCAGTTCAAGCGCGAGCACGACCACTTCCTGCTAACAGGTACCATAAAGTTAAAGAGGAATTTAGGCTAATGCAAGAATTAGGTATATGCAGACCGTCAAAGAGTCAATGGGCAAGTCCATTGCACGTCGTCATGAAGAAGAATGGGGATATTCGGCCTTGTGGTGACTACAGACGTCTTAACGCCATCACCAAACCGGACATGTACCCCGTGCCACGTCTGCATAATTTTACATACATATTGGCAGGTAAGAAAATTTTTTCTAGGCTCGACATTAATAGGGCATATCATCATATTAAAATAGCACCGGAAGATATTGAAAAAACGGCAATAATTACAGAATTTGGCTTATTTGAATTTTTACGACTTACATTTGGTTTACGTAACGCTAGTCAAACTTTTCAGAGATTCATGAATAACAACGTATTAAAAGGTTTCGATTTTCTTTTCAATTTTATTGATGACGTAATTATTGCAAGTGATAACTTAGAACAGCATAAAATACATTTACGTAAAGTATTTGAACGTTTTAGAAGTTTTGGCATTACAATAAATTTATCTAAATGTGATTTCGGCAAGACTAGTATTGAATTTTTAGGATATCAAGTGTCAGTTGATGGTATACGACCACTTGACCACAAAGTTCAAGCTATCGTAGATTACCCTAGACCGGAAACTGTCGAACAATTACGACGTTTTTTAGGCATGATTAATTTTTATAGAGCAAGCATACCTAACGCGGCAGAATGTCAATCAATTTTAAACGCATTTTTAAAAAATTCTAAACGTAAAGACAAATCTAGCATACCCTGGACTGAGGAATCAATTGACGCTTTTGAAAAGTGTAAATTAAGCCTTAAGAATGCAGCCATATTGTCACATCCTGTCCCGGATGTACCCTTATCTCTTATGACGGATGCTTCGGACAAATCGGCTGGGGCAGTTTTACAACAATGGATTAACAATAAATGGTTACCATTAGGTTACTTTTCCCGTAAATTTACTAAAGCGCAAGAAAAGTACTCAACCTATGATAGGGAATTGACTGCAATATTTATGGCTATAAAACATTTTCGATATATTATAGAAGGTTGTCAATTAACTGTATTTACGGATCATAAACCATTAATTTATGCTTTTGATAAATTACAAAGTAACAGCGAAACACCGAAACGGACAAGACAATTATTATTTATTAGCGAATTTACAACAGACATTAGGTACATTCAAGGTAGTAACAACGAAACTGCTGACGCGTTATCGCGCGTGGAAACTATACACTGTCCTACGTCAATTGATTACTCGGAACTGGCTGATGCTCAGGAATGTGACGAACAACTGTCGCAATTGTTAGATGAAACTAAATATAATAATTCTTTCAAGAAAATTTTTATTCCTAATAATAACAAATTCATTTATTGTGAAAATTCAACTCCTACGAGCAGACCTTATATACCCGAAAACTTGAGACGAATTGCTTTTAACTCTGTTCATGATTCTAGCCATCCTGGCATTCGTTTGACGCGTAAATTAGTAGCGCAACGATTTTTTTGGCCTGGTTTAAACCGTGATGTTGGACGGTGGGCGAAAGCCTGTATCCAATGTCAACGATCTAAAATTGGTAGACATACTATATCCGACTTTGAAGCCTATCCATATGCTAACCGTTTTGAGCATGTACATATAGATATAGTAGGTCCTCTTCCGACATCGGCGGAGGGATATAAGTATCTAATTACTATGATAGATAGATATAGTAGATGGCCTGAATGCATTCCAGCGAAAGATATTACAGCGGAAGCTGTGGCTAGAATATTTTATGAATCATGGATCATTCGTTTTGGGAGTCCAATCAAATTGACAAGCGATCAAGGACGTCAATTTGAAAGCAACTTGTTTACAGAACTTTTAAAGTTAATGGGTATTAAAAAGTATCGTAGTAGTCCGTACCATCCTCAAAGTAATGGTATCGTTGAACGGTGGCATCGATCTTTGAAAGCAGCACTTACAGCACGGTTAATAAACAATTCTTCTTGGTACACTGAGTTGCCTACTGTGTTATTAGGGTTACGTGCGGCAAGTAGAAGTGATAATGGTGTAAGTCCTGCAGAATATGTTTACGGTCAAACCATTCGTTTACCTGGAGACTTTTACAACGTGTCAGATAAACGAATCGGTAACGATTTTACTTTTTTAGAACAATTAAAGTCTACTATTAAAAATTAAAACCAGTATCACGAAATCATCAGAACTCACGGACATTATTTATACACAATGATTTAGGTAAGTGTGAGCATGTTTTCGTACGTAATGATGCGGTACGCAGACCATTAACACCTGCGTATGATGGTCCTTACCGAGTCATCGAAAGGCGAAATAAAGTATTCGTAGTACAACTGCCTAATAGAAAGGTAAGTATATCAATAGACAGACTAAAACCAGCATTTTTAATTAATGATCAAAATTGTGATGTAAGAAATTGTGATGCCAGTGTGAGTAAAGCATTAGATTTTACCAATAAAAATGTATTATGTAATGAAAAAGTAACTAGGAGTGGCCGTAAAGTTAAACCACCCGTTCGATTTAATTGTTAATTAAAAAATATAATAACTCATAAATTTCGCCTAATAAAATATAATATTGCATAAATATAATATTGTACTTGTAATAACTACTTATACTAATACTGAACTGTAACACTGTAATAATTCATATTTTAGTCGTAAGCAAAGACAGTATAAACAACTTGTTATTGATGGACTAATTTTATTCATTTTGTTTTTCTAGAACAATACTAATTGTTATTGTTACAGCGGATTGTTATTAAATTGTCAACATTGCATTATGCACACCTGAGACCTACTTACTTGTTTCTTTACGTTAAATTATAGAAATCATTTATTATAATTATCACCTTCGTTAGTTAAAGTACTTTCGGTAATTTGAAATTACAGTTTTTAAGATGGGCAAATCGTATAGCAAAGAAGAAGTAATAATAGCCCAAAACTCAGCGGTAGAAATGCACATATCTAAATATAACTTAATTATGTCTATAATGGCAGCAATGCTGGGCATTATCATCCTTTTTGCATCGTGGCGACTTTGTCGTCACAGGGCTAAGAAGTGGCTTAGAAGAGAGATAGTGCGGATTCCAGGAATAAATCCTGCACCATCGACGGTAACGCACACGGTTCCCATGCAGCCGTCTACAGCCAGCTACGCGTAATTTAATACATTTGTTATTGTGTTCCAAGTTCCAAGTACAGTGAAGTGCATAATGCAGTGTAATGTTATGATATTGTAACAATGTTAGTATTATAGATTTTAAATTTTTATTTGGATTGTAAAAATTTGGGGGGTGTAGTGTAGGGACCATGTAAGTATGAATGGCTGAGTAAGCAAGTTTGTATGCAAGTGTGAAGTATGTGAGGAGTCGAGTTAGTTACTGCGCACTAACCGACGCGAATGCATGTGTATTCGTTTCGGGGTAAAATTGGAAATACAAAAGTGAACCATATTGATTTGGACTTTAATTTAACATCCTGGTGGCAGTAACTCCCAATGCAGGAATAGGGTGGGACACGTGGCCATATTAATCCCACAACTTGAAACATGAAAGCTGTGGACTACAACGTGAACGAACAACCAAACAAAAAAACAATACAATACAATATCATTTATTTGTCGAAATAAGGTATATTACAAAGATGTCAATAGTATGCTGTATAAGTCTGCTTACTTTACCCGTCATGGGTGTACAAATATAAATAAATATTTAATTAAACAGATTTACTCATTGTTAAAATTAAGTATAACAAAAATAAAGTCCACCACTGCATCTTGCTTTGTATATTTGTGGCGATGACTATTCAAAGCGATGTAATCTTGCCTAATAACTTTTATAGCTTAAATCCTTATATTTAAAGCTTTATAAAGTGCAATCGGATAGTGCGTACGGCGCTTAACCCGCATTAATCCACGATGTCTTCGTGCGGTTTGCAAGTTAGTTCAGTTTGCAGTTCCCAGTATCCTATTATTATAGAGTTGATGGCAGATACGAATTAATTTCCTGATCTTAGTAGCACATATGTGCTGTTGTAACGTAATTTAGTTGTTCACTTGTCCTTGCTTTAGGAAGTTGAATTGAATCGTATTTGCATGGACTGTATTTCCAAGAACTACAACAGCTCTTTTGAGATAGGCGCTCTTCAGCAATACTAAACGACCTGGTTAAAGTAGTGATAGTTCAGTCCATAAAACTCTCTCAGGCCTCTTAGGTAATTGAGGGCCAAAGTTCGATCCCAGCCACGAGTATTTATATCCATACTTCCATACTAATATTATAAATGTGAAAGTGTTTGTTTGTTCCTCTTTCACGTCGCCGCATAGCTATTATATGATTTGGTTTATATGCTGGGAGATAGGAAGGCGGAGTGTCGAAGGCTACTTTTTACCGTGCTCTCTCATTCCCATGAGAATATCGATGTTTTATTAGTTGATATTTATTTTAGTAGTTCCAGACGTTGTTAATAGATGGCGTTAGTAAAATTCATTTGCAAATTCTGAATCGCGCTATCAAATGCTAATGTTAATTCCCTTTGACCGTACGGACAAAGCCGCGGTTAAGAGCTAGTTTTTCATAAATTCATGTTTTTATTAAGAATAAGTTATTTATCACTGCTTTACGAAGAAGGAAAAGTGCACAATCGCACAAACCTGAGAGTTCTCTTAACAAATGTTCTCTAATGTTTGAAGTCTACAAATTCACACTTAGCTGGTACGGTGAACTTTTGACTAAATAATCTAAAACTCTCATCCAGAGAGGAGACCATTGCCCAACAGTGGGACAATAAAGTACTGACGTTAAAGACCCCGGTTTGTTACATGCACGTGATGTAAGGTCACCACTACCCATTAATATCCAGAATCGAAGCGAAATGGAAGTTGATATGTGTATTTCCACTACTTATTAAACTTCCTTATATAAGTTCTTTTCCGAGTCATAATGAGAATGCAAAAACATATTGAATGAGATAAAACTGACGTAGAAAGCAAAAAGTGTTCCGTAGTTTTTACTTAAACGCGTGTTATAGTAAATAGTACTTTCACTTGTAGCGGCAGTGCAAGTACCGCACAATATTTATATTCTTACTACCCCCGGCTACGGTAACAATGACTTGCATCAAGTACCAACATTACATTTATTATGCAACTACCCCGGCTATGGTTACAATGATATTTTGATTTCTTCCGAAGAGGAAACCATATAAAGACGTTCTGAATAATTTGTTTTGAAACAAGAAACAACTTCATCGTCGGCAAAATATCTTCAGCATGTTCATCACGCAGCATCATCGCCGGAACTCGCCGCCGCTTTCCTGGAGCACTCGCCGCCGCTGAGAGATGTCCACACGTCGCCGCCGCCGATCCGAGGATGCGCGCGCTAGCAACCCGCGCTATATTTATAGCAAGCCGGCAGCACAAGCGAGACGGCCTAGATTTCTATTTCTTTCTAACATTTCTTGTAACTACCTTATCTATTATTTACATTTTTATTTATTCATTATTTATAATATTATTTACTTAGTTACTTAAGAATTATTGGTAAAAATTCCTTTTATTTTATTGGTTTGTATAATTATTTAAGTCATTATTGGTCGATCAAAATTGTAGCCGGGAATATAAATATAGGGTGCCTTCCTTAATAAAGCATTCCATTCAAGCCTCAGCCTTCTGAACAACCAGTAGTTTCATTTAACCGCCACTACAATACCTGGAGTCAGTAGGACACCGCTACACCCTACAGTGGTGATCCTACAGTGGTGACCCCGAGCTCGAACACCGAGGGACCCCATTCTGGAACACCGAGGAAGCTCTGCAGCAATCCAGCGACGAAGCTCTGAAGAATTGAAGATCAATCCCTGCAAGAAATCAGTGTAACCTATCGTCGTCACTATGGAGGAATCCATAAAGAAACATCTTGTAGAAGAAATTAAGAAGCTATCATCCGAAGTTGCCGCGCTGAAAGCATCGCAGGAAACCACGTTAAATCAGAACAACACGCAAAATCACCATCACAGAAGACCACCCTATCGTCGCAGCCGTTCTACAAGTCGAAGTCGTTCAAGCTCAAGAAATTCTCTTTACTGCTACTACCATCGTCGTTTCGGTCATGAAGCAAGAAAATGCACATCTCCATGCTCATTCAAAACTGAAAACATGAAGACGAAGTCGGAAAACTAACTTCCACGCTCGATGCGACGGGATCTGGCGTCACGGAAAAATCCTACCGTCTATTTGTGACCGACAAGCGAAGCAACCTCAATTTTTTAATCGACACTGGAGCGAACATCTCAGTTATTCCGCCGCAACAGAAGATGAAGCCACTGGAATTCAAACTCTATGCCGCAAACAATACAGAAATTCCAACATACGGAGAGAAGACAATGGAACTCGATTTAAATCTACGTCGACCATTCAAATGGAAGTTTATCATCGCGAAAGTCAGTAAACCTATAATCGGTGCTGATTTTCTAACGCATCACCAACTAGTTGTCGACATTAAGAATCGCAAGATCATCGATGGGAAGACCAATCTTTCGTGTAACTCGTTCGTGCAAGCAACAAACCTTCCTACTATAAGAAGTATAGACGTCGAACAGCCATATCATCAGCTACTAGCTGAATTTCCCGGAATAACAAGATTAACTTCAATGAAGCTCACACCGAAGCACAACGTGGAACACTTCATTGAAACAACCGGCCCACCACTTCATTGTCGCGCACGTCCAATCGCACCACACCGCTACGAGCAAGTTCGAAGGGAATTCGAGAACATGATAGAACAAGGATTATGCCGCCCAAGCAAAAGCCCTTGGTCATCACCACTTCACGTCGTACCTAAGAAGAATGGCGAACTACGAGTTTGTGGAGACTACAGAAGACTCAACTCTGTTACAACTCCTGACCGCTACCCAATACCGCGAGTCAAGGACTTCACTCATCATCTGTCGGACAAGAAGATATTCTCCACAATCGATCTCAACAGAGCCTACCAACAAATTAAAGTACGCGATGAAGACATAGACAAGACTGCAATAATCACACCTATGGGATTATTTGAATTTTCACGAATGACACCTGGATTGAAGAACGCCGGTCAAACCTTCCAAAGATTCATACACGAAGTACTTCAAGGACTCGATTTCGTATTCGCATTCATCGACGATCTTCTAGTTGCAAGCCCAGATGAAGAAACTCATAAGAAGCATCTACGTATTATTCTACATCGACTAGAAGAAAATGGAATCACTATCAACCCATCAAAATGCATATTTGGACAACAAGAAGTTCAATTTCTTGGTTTCACCGTTAGTAAGGAAGGAATCAAACCGCCTGCAGAAAAAGTCCGAGCAATTGTCGATTACGCCAAACCACAAACAATTGAAGAACTCAGAAGATTTCTTGGAATGTTAAATTTCTATAGAGAACACATTCCGAATGCATCCGAAATACAAGCACCGCTTCACGCCTACCTTCATAATACAAAGAAAAGAGATAGAACTATAATCGAATGGAACGATGACGCCACGAAGGCATTCGAAGCTTGTAAAGTCGCGATTCAAAATGCAGCTTTACTTGCTCACCCATCACATAAAGCAACACTTGCTATCTTCAGCGACGCGTCTGATAACTCAGCGGGAGCCGTACTTCAACAACACATTAATGGAAAATGGCAACCACTTGGCTATTTTTCGAAGAAATTCTCCGATGCACAACGCAACTACAGTACATTCGACCGAGAGCTACTTGCTATCTACATGGCTATTAAGCACTTCAGAAAAACTTTCGAGGGAAGAAACCTGATAGTTTTCACAGACCACAAGCCATTGACTTATGTACTTCAGAAGAAACCTTCAACATCGGAAACACCACGTCGTGCAAGACAACTAATTTTCATCAGTGAATTCACCACTGATATTCGTCACGTCAGTGGGAAAGACAACTTAGTCGCCGACGCACTCAGTCGCACACAGATCGACAGTGTATCATGTCCAACGACAATCGACTATTGCAAGATAGCAGAAGCGCAAGACAGAGATAGAGATACGATCAAGCAACTATCGAACCAAAATAACTTATCTATCAAGCAAGTTATTTTACCGATGTCACATCTACCTATCTACTGTGAAGCTTCAACATCTACTATGCGTCCATACCTACCTGAAGAATGTCGTCGTGAAGCATTCAACGCTCTTCACAACATTAGTCACCCAGGCGTCAGAACAACAAAGAAGCTCATTACAGAAAGATTCTTTTGGCCTTCAATGCAAGTTGATGTCGGAAACTGGACGAAGCAATGTCTACAATGTCAAACATGCAAAGTACAAAGACATACATCAAGCAGCCCATCTTCATTTCCACCATCGGATCGATTCGAACATCTACACATCGATATCGTCGGACCACTACCTACTTCACCTCAAGGATATCGATACCTCGTTACGATGATCGATAGAACAACGAGATGGCCTGAAGCAATACCTACAGATGACACTTCAGCAGAATCTGTTTCGAGAATTGTCTACGAAAATTGGATTACTCGATTCGGTTCACCAAAGATAATTACAACCGATCAAGGAAGAAACTTCGAAAGCAATCTCTTCAAAAAATTACTTCAAACAATGGGTATTGAGAAGACTAGGACAACGCCGTTTCATCCATCTTGCAATGGAATCTTAGAGAGGATGCACAGATCGCTCAAAAATTCTATCAAAACTCGTCTATCTGAACATACAACGTGGATTGATGAGTTACCTACAGTATTAATGGGTCTACGAGCAGCACCTCGCACAGATACTGGTATTAGCGCCGCACAACTCACATACGGATGCAGCCTACGTCTACCATGCGATTTCTTCACTTCAACATCAATAACCAACCAAGAGATGGACACCGATTACGTCAATCGACTTCAAGAATCGATTCGCAATGTATCGCATCAAATAACTTCGCACAGAAATAAGAAGCCGATATTCATCCATCAAGACCTACGTAACTGCAAAGAAGTTTTTATTCGCAACGACGCTGTAAGGAAACCATTCCAACCTACATACGACGGACCGTATAAAGTCTTAGAGCGAGATAGCAAGACTTTCAAGTTGGAATTACCCGGTCACAGATCATCCGTTATCTCAATCGACCGACTCAAGCCTGCTTATACTATCAATGAGGATACTACGGAAGACCTACAGGTACCATCACGTCACCCACCAGAGAGGAAGCAAGACAGCTCATCAATATCTACATCAACACCTACATCAAGTCAAAGTAAATCTATCTTGAAGACTACAAGATATGGGCGAGCCGTCAAGCCTCCGGTACGCTTTCGCTAGGGGGAGAGTACTGTAGCGGCAGTGCAAGTACCGCACAATATTTATATTCTTACTACCCCCGGCTACGGTAACAATGACTTGCATCAAGTACCAACATTACATTTATTATGCAACTACCCCGGCTATGGTTACAATGATATTTTGATTTCTTCCGAAGAGGAAACCATATAAAGACGTTCTGAATAATTTGTTTTCGAAACAAGAAACAACTTCATCGTCGGCAAAATATCTTCAGCATGTTCATCACGCAGCATCATCGCCGGAACTCGCCGCCGCTTTCCTGGAGCACTCGCCGCCGCTGAGAGATGTCCACACGTCGCCGCCGCCGATCCGAGGATGCGCGCGCTAGCAACCCGCGCTATATTTATAGCAAGCCGGCAGCACAAGCGAGACGGCCTAGATTTCTATTTCTTTCTAACATTTCTTGTAACTACCTTATCTATTATTTACATTTTTATTTATTCATTATTTATAATATTATTTACTTAGTTACTTAAGAATTATTGGTAAAAATTCCTTTTATTTTATTGGTTTGTATAATTATTTAAGTCATTATTGGTCGATCAAAATTGTAGCCGGGAATATAAATATAGGGTGCCTTCCTTAATAAAGCATTCCATTCAAGCCTCAGCCTTCTGAACAACCAGTAGTTTCATTTAACCGCCACTACAATACCTGGAGTCAGTAGGACACCGCTACACCCTACAGTGGTGATCCTACACACTGTTTCTCTATCATGCGGTAAACGTCGTTTTTTAATCCGCGACTACGGAATGTTTTTGATCTCACAACTCTTATATAAGTTATATATAAGAGTTGTGAGAGCAAAATATACCACCGCCACACCTATTTCTAGCGTGAAGCATTTTTTGCGTTTCGATGGAAGGGTGTGGTTGTCGGTACACTTTTATATGAGGCGACCATCTTAGTCATCGGGAGTAGCAACACATCTGTGATTGACTTCAGATAGAACCCATGTTCTGTATGAAGTTGATTACAGATGTCCATGGGCGACAGTGACCACTTACTATCAGGTGGACTGCGTGCTCGTTTGCTACTTCAGTGAAATAAAAAAAAAAAAGTTATGAACTGTTACAAATAGTTTGACTAGCTATGCCCTTGGATTTACTCGCGTTTTAGATAACAAACAGTATTTATTTGAAGACCCTCGTGGCGCAGCGGTTACCATACCGGACTGACGCGCAATGGGTTTCGGGTTCGATTCCCGGCCAGACAAGTATCTGAATGATGAGTTTAGATTCATGTTCTGTGTCTGGGTGTTTGTGCATTCGTCTCGTGTGTGTCCATGGTACTCACGACACAGGAGAAATTCCTAGTGTGGGGCTATGAGTGTAGAATGCGTGTATTTATGGCTGTGATTACTTTTGATGGAAAAGTTGTTTTCTTTTTATAAATTTAGCCCTAAATGTAACCACATTACCTACTTGTTACCGGAAATATATTAAAAATACTTCAATTAGATTCAATGATTTCGGTTTACGATTTCAAATGTATGCAAAATATTATTTCTATAAATTCCAGGATTTATTAAAATTTATATTATTACTTATTCAGTCTTCCAAACTATACCTAGGTAGTTTTCTTTTGATTGATATGCGAAATCCAATAATTATTATATGTTTGCACTGTCCTTTAGTAGTGGAATTTAATACAAGCCTATTTTGCCTCACTATTATGTACTATTTAATTTATTAATAGGTGCCTTCTTACTTACATGCCAGAAGTAAAGTAAGATGTACTTATATTAAATATGAACATATAAACAGTACTATTGACATCGACTAAAAACTATACAACTACTATACTAAAGAGTCTAAAAACATGCATATGGTACATTTACAAACATTCGTCCACATAAGTACATAGATACATACCTTTTTTAAGTAACCTCAAGTGATCAAATTCTAACAGTGATTGTAGTAAATTGAATGTCTGCGCGACTTTATCTTTAACACAGCTTTAAAGTAAAAACAGGTGTTAAGAGCCCTCGAACATTAAGGCACTTCTACACTATAGTACGTTGCAGTAATTTTGTTTCTATTGTTTAAAGATTCAGTTCCCTTAAGTTTCGTCATAACTTCGTAAGTGATTAGTAAAGGTGAAAGAGAAATTATTTTGTTATTGAGCTATGCTTTTAGTTTTATCTTAAGGCAATGAGATGTTTAAAACCAAGTTAGTCACGTAGGCATTTTACCGTTGTTCTTTGACGTTTGTGTATAGACAAAAGTTTCGTTTAATTTTTTGTTCGCATCTTGAATGTTCAGTCAAATGAACCCGGGATAAACGGTGGTATATGTGGTCGCGTACCGTCTTAGGCCAGGCGGTGCGGTGGGTCTAGCCGCTCACCTGGGTGGAGCTCGATGGGGCAACGCGCTTAGAGGAGTCCGCGTTCCATTGGAGATCTCGGTGTCTTCTTTGCAGCGCCGAGAACCGGGGAGGTTTTAGTGCGACAAAATCCTAAACAACCTGGCATCGCCCCCAAAGACTCGAGAATCTTTAGGTTTTCGCAAAAAAAAGGCATAAAATGTGCCGCAATCGTTTTCATATAAGGCTGAATTAAGAATGATATAAATGCTGCGATCAATGTGGTACTGTTCTGACTAGTTTATTTTTTTTAAATAATATCTTGCAAACACTATAGTACTTACTCAGACCATTCGATTGAGATACAAACAGAGAAAAGTAATGCAAAAGTTTCTGTATGTATTTTAAGACATTTTAGCAAATTTTAAATTTTAGCTAGACGAAACAATTTACACCAATGAATCGTGATCCTAGTAAGGCTGAATTTACTCACAAGCTATGTGTCTAAGTAAATTGGTTAATAACTTTAACGTGTTATAATCCAGCAAGATTGAGCTGCATTAAACCATATCTATATATATTTAAATATAACTTTCAATTGTACGTACTTATACTAGAGTTACTTGCGACTAAGATAAAACAAATATGCATATTTTACTACGAAAGCTTTTTAAAAGCGTTGATAAAATCATCCGTTCTAATCCTAAAAGGCATTATCATCAAAGCCACTTCTGTCACCGCGAGCTGTCAAAATTAATTAATCCGCCATCTTGTACTGAACAAAGACAAGACGTTATCTATGGTCCGTTCGGGTAACGGTCCGACAACCATTATATTTTTACTGTTAATACCTGGCAGAGATTACGAGAACAACTATTAGATGTTACTACTTAGCGTTTTGACTTATGGAACTTAAATGGTCCAATATAAAATACAGAATTATTAATATCAGTAGAAAATATAGCATTTAACTTATGTATTAGCAGTTGGTATTTGCTTTAAATTTGTATTATAGCAAAGCCATTGTAATACAAAATGCCCATAATATTTTGAAACACCCATCATATTATCAAATGACTCTTAATATATCGATCTGCTAATTGTGGTTTTCAGGTTCGAATCCCGGCTTGCCACTATAAAAAAACATTTAAGATCAAATGTTTTTTTTATACAAATCTGGGTGTTGGATCTACGTATTGTACCCAAAACTCAGTGAAACCTTTTATAAGAAAACATCGTTCTAGGCTTACCTACGTATGCATTAATTTTTTATAAAACCTATGCATGGATAGCTTCAAAGGATATTGAACCCCACACTAGAATTCCCTTTTTTGTGGGGAACCAACCCTTCAGATTTCCTTGTGGGATCTTTCCATTTACTTAAACGATTTTAGGTACCGATACGTTCGAAAACCAAAGGTTATTATTTTTTTAATGTTAAGATAACATTTATTGTGTATTAAATCTAGCCATTAAGTATACTTTACAAACAATTACGTCTAAAGTGGACTACTAAATACTTATTACATAGACAACATAGACGAAAATATTTTAAAATGTTAAAATATTAACTTTTTATTGTTTACTTTTAGCTTTAAAAGCTTACACAGAGTAAAAATTAAATTCATAGTTAGGTACCTAATTGTCTTCTGCGAGTAAACACTACATTGCCCATATATTCTCGTGTAAAACGTAGATAAGCAAGAATTTCGAAAACGTAACCGAAACCATAAACACATCCCTCAGAAATCGATCCACAGATAAAATCCGACCATAAACAAAACTCGGATCTTCAATCGCGGAATCTTTGAATACTACGACCGATACCACAGAAACGTAATGGCACTAAAGTTCGATACACATCACAAGATGTGAGGATTATCGTAAGCGGTGACAATAGATACTTAGTTTTAAATTGGTGTGAATAAAACCAAGTACCTATCCTTATTCAACTTTGATTTTTATTTCTTTGTACGGTTCGTGATTGACAATGCCTAAAACGTTCAATGCAAAGACATACAAATAATAATAATAGATATAATAAGTTACGTACTTATTTTAATTCGAATATTATTTCATGGTAGGTACTCGGTATAGTTTGTTCGTATGTACCTGGGTATTTATTTTTTCGAATATCTCTTTCAAATACTTAAGTACTTATGTATGACAACTTTATTAGAGGCAAATTAAAAACTAATTAAATTGAATATATGCATTTGAAATACGTTTAATATTAAGTAAAAAATTCCTAGACAGTAAGCTACAAAAACCTAACACAAATAGAAAAAAAAAAACAAATTCAAAATAAGAACTTCGTATTCCGAACGTCAACGTCAAGCTAGGGCGCGAAACGCAATTTTTCCTAGTCAATTAGCCCACGGCATGGCATGGACGTACAGCCAGTGCGACACATGTCGACATCTGTTCGACAACTACCGATGGAACGCACGTTTCCGGACGGTTTTGAGATTTTTTCGCGGTAAATTAATGCCCGCGGCACTGGGGTGCAGGGACACGTGCTCGTATTCAAATGAAGAACGCCACTTCAATTTTTATTATGTGCCTTTGTGTCAATATCAAATATTAGAAACTATGCTCTGATGTGTTAATGTAACTTCATTTCATCATGTCAACGTGAAATAAAGTAATTTCTTAACAATTTTTTTCGTACTTCAAGGTGAGAATATTAATTATTTTGTTATAAGTACTGTTACTTGATTAAAGTGATAAAATATTATTTACAGACAAAATACTGCACGTTGATAAGACATCGGAAAAAGTAGGTATCTTAGAAAAAACATTAAATAAAAACTTATTTTTAATGCTACGAATTTTTATCCCCTTAAAAGCTGTTTGTTGCAACTTCCGCCACTTACGAAACATCTTAACAGATCTTCAATAATACTATTTTTACAAACACCCTCTTTCCACTTTGACATAGGTACTTGAAGTTAACGCATCAATAACAAAAAATCTAAATTAATAATAACAACGCTTTCGAAAATAGGTAATTACCTCACGCTCGGAATTTTATTGTGTCGCAAGTACCACACATAGTGGACACAAACACCCAGACCCAGAAAACAAATCTAGCTTCATCGTTCAGATGTCTATCTGGCCGGGATTCGAACCCGGAACGTCGTGCGAGTGTAAAGTATGGCAATTCGCCACGCTTATCAAAAAAGAAACAATAAAAATCTAATTCAAAATTAATTTGATACCCTAGTCCCTACTTATTTTTATTCAGAATCCACAAGTTTATTCGCGCGACCACAATAAAGAGTTTACGACTTAGTTTACGAGTAAATCAATGGATTCGTCTCATAGTGACCTCTCAATGGGTCTAGATAAAATTGGATGTACGGTTTCTAGGTCAACACAATAAATAACAATTTGGTATTCAGTAATTTGTGGTACCATCTCCTTTACTGGTATTTATTATCAGTGATATAATTTTATGGCCATTAATACTTGCTACCGAATATGTTAGGTAATCGAATCGTATAGATTTCGACCCCGGTTTTGCTTATTTAGGTTTATAAGCTTGTAGAAGTGGCAACTTTGGCCTTTTTAAATATATTTTCATTACAAACTAGGTAGGTAGTTTCGTTTGTATGTAAATAGCGGTTGAAGAAAGAATTTTATTTTATCTGGACTTTTCGAGTTTCGACTGTATGTTATTAATATAATAAATGTTTGTGATAATGTATGTGTGTTAGTTTTTTTAACACGCATAAAAGCTATAGATTGCATTTGGGTAAAAAAAATTAAACACATATTAACATACTAGTCACCCGTTGCAACGGTCGAAATTCAACCGTAATTTAACTCAAAAATTAAACTTCATATTGTCCAATGTAGCACGAATATTTCTCAAATTCAATTAAATTGATTTTCAATTTACTTTAAATATACCCTTTAAAGGTAAAAAGATGTTTAATTAACTAAGCTGCATTTAAAAGCAATAGCGTGAATTTTGACAAAGACATCTAACATTTTTGACGTTATGTGTTTTCATAGTAAGACATTGAATGTTTTATTTCGTTTATCATTTATGTGTTAGTGTCAAATGTAAGGGAGTGTGTGTAATACGTTTTTAGTTGATTTTAGGTATGTTTTATGCATTATTTGAAAAAATATTAGTATACCGTAATCCTTCTCTACATCAACTATAACCGTGCGTAATTTCATACTCCGCCATCCGCGGCAGGTATCTTAAAACGGATCACAATTTTACTTCACATATTAATATAGAAGATGTTTACGGTCTGGATTAACACAGGAGATACTCATTCCTATAATAAACGTGACTGAAGCGAGCGAAACCGCGGTAATTATCTAGTACATTTATAAATTTGTAAAAGTGGCTCTGTCTTAAGATATTTTTTCGTTATAAACGTGTTTGTTTTGATGTAAGTAAATACATGAAAAAGTTATTACAATTACGTTTAATGAGTCTTAATGGGCGTATAGTCAAGTGTGAAAGGAAATAAATACTTGTGATTTTTTTCCCCAAACTTTATTTCTGCCAGTTTGTATATTTCTTAGTATGTACCTACTTTTGTCCACCAATTCGCACTTGGCCAGCGCGGTGGACTATGGCCTAAAATTCTCTCATTTCGAGAGAAGACCCGTGCCCAGCAGTGGGACAATAATGGGTTGGCGACGACCTACTTTTGTGTTTATATTTAACAACATGATTTTATAGTACCTATAAGTAAGTAATATATTTTGTCATCAACTTCTCGATGTTATCGATAATGGTCATGTATATATCTTCTATCTTCATATAAAAATGAATGTTTGTCTGTCCTTAGAGCAGTGATAGCCTAATGGTTGAAACTTGCCCTCTTGATCGGGAGGTCCGAGGTTCAAACCCAGGCACGCACCACTGATTTTTCTGAAGCTAGAAATTGTGCTAGTGGTAGTGCGCGTTAGAAATTAATTATCACTGCTTTTCGGTGAAGAAAACATCGGGAGGAAACCTACACACCACAGAGTTCTTTAAAAAAAAGTTCTCGGATGTGTGAAATCCACCAATTCGCACTTGGCTAGCGCGGTGTCTGAAAAAAGACCCGTGCCCAGCAGTGGGACAATAACAAGTTGACGACTATATGTCCTTTATAGAATCGTAAACTATGCATTTGATCATGTGATTATCTTTAAGTGGTAGTGAATGAGCCCACAACGGTTTTTGTTTTTTTTTTTGTGGTGGCCTAGCAACGCGCGCCGGGTACAGCTATTATTCAATAAAATACCTACTTTTAATAGATGCTATAAGTACCTACCTAGTTTTCAATCGACGCATGATTTATAAAAATGTAATGACACAACAGGTAGCCTTTTAGTCACTAAAAATAGCCTTTATATCTTACAGTTAAGCTTTAAACGTTTTATGGAATCCATGTCTTTATGGAACCATGTTCTGTATGTAGTTGATTACAGATGTCCATGGGCGGCAGTGACCACTTACCATCAGGTGGATGCTCGTCTGCTACTTCAGTCAGATAAAAAAAGCTTTAAACGTGAAACAGTTTGTCCTTTAAATGTGATTTCAACTTATGAATCATATAAATATACTCCATCAACCTAAAGAGCTTTCGTATGGTTTGCGTTTGTCCGCTAATTAACCTTTCATAGCATGTTTTCTAGAAGATACCACACATTTTCCTTGAAAAATATCAACTACTCCCGTGTCCCGTGTCCTTATAGCTTACTTTCTTACATAAAATATAAACGTGTAGGATAACTTCAACAAATAATATTAACGCAAAAAATATATTACAAAATTATAGTAACGATGGCAATATGAAATTACAATATTTCAATAGCTTCGTCGAAGCTAATTTAACTTCGTAACAATAAACTTTTAGTGAAAATCATGTTAACAAAACATTATTATGTTCGCTTGCTTGTAAAGATTTTGCGACAAATTATAAAATACCTAATATAATTCGTGTCCGTGAAATATACATTGTTTGGGTACAAGTTACGCCATCTATTGGATAGTGACAAACGAAATTTCGATATTCAAAACAAAACAGATTTTATTTATGGTAGTCTTTATTTTTAATTAAGACGGCACGTTATTATTAAAATAGCAAATACTAGCAAAACGCTTGTTATGAATTGTGGAAGAAACGCAAAAAGTTAAACTTTTCAAAACTGTATTTTTCCGAGTATGAATTATTATTTGAATTCGTCACAGTAATTAAGTTATTAACTTAGACTTAATTACTTTTGTAAGAAAAAGTTGGATAGAGATTCAGTTAATAAGGCTTCATAAGTAATTGTAATAAGCGTTCTCTTCTGAGAATCATAGATAAACCATCGCGGGCAATTTGTTTTGTTTATTTTTCGTTTCTCATTATTTCATTTAGATTATAACTGTATGTTTTCTCTTGAGTTTTATGATTGTATTTGTGGTAACGAATACTGTAACAACGTATTAAGCTTAGTGGTAAAACGTAATGTATCCGAAACTAGGCAAGTTGTGTAGTGTAAACCAAAACCAAAACAAACAGAAATGTAGTAATAGACAGCTATATCCCGGGTCAGCGCAGCTCGGCGCGGGTCAAGTAAGTGTAATTAATCGAGGTCCACTCGACTGGAATCGAACCCACGGCAGTGTTTACTGCACTGGCACGCCGCGCGCATCTACAATGCAAATCCACTAACACAATCCACAATCTGCGATTCAATACAGACGCATTACAACGGAGCTTCGCCGCTCGCATACAACTTGAATCGGACTATCGATTTAACTACACGGGGGCCGTAGAAAGAATTCCTTACAACAATGAGCCGGTGTAACAATAAATACCTTAATGATATCCCGAGATCGGAGAGAAAAGGCGTCCGGCGGCGGCAGGCAGAACCCGTCCCACTCTTTTCAAGAGAAATCCGACACTATTGCATGCGAAACACGTAACATCACAATACGAAATGGCACAATCTCACACGAACACCATAAAGATGAATCCACAGCACTGGTTTGGTTTTGGTACAAAAGATGTTTTTCGTAACACAACGCGACCGCGACACACCTCCGACGAACGACCGACGCGCACGGCGGCCGGGCACGAACTGAACTGGTTTTGCCGAGAGGGCGGGGGGAGGCGGTCGGGTGCGTTTGCTTCGGTCGGTTTTATGAAAATATTTCGTGAGTAATGCACGTGTTATGTCGGTGAGTGCGTCGGCCTAGAGCGGCCTCGGGATCTTTGATTGAAGTGCATCGTAGTACGGGAGATAAAGATAATAAAAACCTGCGTGTCGTAGTGGTCACACTCCGTTACAGGTCTAGTTGTGGGGTCTTTGTCTCCTCGCTGCCTACGCTTTCTATTCGATAAAAGCAAAGCTTACGGGCTTAGTGATCGTTGCATTTCTATCTCCAATCAAATTTACAACGTATGGATGCCCGTCCGATGGGTATTAGGTTTCATATTGTAAGTATCTTGATATGGATACTGATAGCTCTGTGCTACGGAGAAAATAAACTAACTAGACATTACGTTCTAGACTACGAATATGCAAATCAAGTCTTGAAGGTTTTATCGAAAAATCTGAAGCGAAACGTTAAGAAGGCTTTATAAAAGAAAAAGTTTGTAATGCAGACGATTCATTTGTTAAACTGAATAATGGCGCAAGTTAAAAATGGAGGATTGCCAAAACAAAAAGTGTTAAAAGAGTTGAAAGTTCTTCGTTTCGCGAATAAAAACCAATACATTAGTGAGGTCTCAATATTTAGCATCGAGTTTTGCGGCTATCCGTTGGTAGGTACGTAGTTGCATATAAGCTGGGATTAAGTGCCTCGAAACGTTAATTTAAAAGCGAAATGCCCGCTTAAGAGGCGGGCTAGGAATTTTACGATATTAATAAACCTCTATTAGCAGACAAGATGGCGCGGGGCGGTAATTCTGAATTATGGGGTAACGTTTGGCCGACATTTTAAATCGATGCGAACCTATCGTTTGAGGATTAATTGTTTTATGCACACGGTGGTTTGTGTGAGCCTGTTCAAATCCGGCAAATGGATGGATAAAGTGCAACGTTCCCGTATGCATAACTTGTCTATAGTAACCGATTTGTCTCACTGTCAGCTGTTAACTACCATTACTGCTGCGATTTAATAAAAGTTACCTGTTAGCTAACTTCTTTAAAAGGTTAGATGCTTAGCTAAGTAGTTTAGACACCGACTGACAAACATAAATCATTATTTTTATCAAACTGTAGTAACAAATGAGCACGCAGTCCAACTGATTAAACGGTAAGTAGTCACTGCCGTCCACGGACATTTGTAAGCATATGAAGCTCATGCTAGAAATAAGTGTGGCGGTAGTACCTCCCTGGTCAAACTACACTAGTTCTACAAGCTGAAATATGAAATTCGTAGTAATTAAGTATATCTCTACTTATATTAAAAGTTTATTCGCAATAGGAATTAAAACTCCTAATGTAAAAGATACCTGACAGAATATTAGCATCTCTAGACTCTACAGCAATTATGGATAACAGAGACTTATTAAAGGTGCACTGAATTATCGTTAGCTACTTATTATTTTGAATTACCTACTTCATTTCGATCCTTAGATGTTGTCCCGCGATTTGTCGCTTTACATCATCGCTTGTAGCTCTTCGCTCGCAATCAGACAAGAGACGATCTGAAACAACGTGGACAAAGGCTAATGGATCTGAAAATAAAGTACCTCGCACTTATTGTCACTGCATACAGAAATATTTTATCCAATCGAGTTATTTAATACCGAAACGGTTATTCAATTAAACGCAATCCAGCCTGAAATGTTGAGATATTCCGTTTATTGTACAGTATTAGGTACATATATTTAATTAAAATTCGCTTTGAGTAGTGATGATCCCTTCGGTCAGTGGAAATTACGTGTGTGGATAAATCTCTTATTTTGCTACTAACTACCTACCTAACGATGCAACTTGTACTACGCCGATACAATATTCATGTTATCCCTAATGTTTTAAATTATAGCCCATATATTAGAAGTATTAATTTAAAATGTTTGTTGGTCGGTTGTTGTAAAAACGGTAGGTGGTACAGGTGGTAGAACCAGTGTAGTTCGACCGGGGAAGTACCACTGCCACAACTATTTCTTGCGTATCGATGGAAGGTTGTGGTTGCCGGCACACTTTTATATGAGGCGACCAACATAGTCTTCGAGAGTACCAACACATCTGCGATTGACTTCAAATAGAACCCTGTTCTATTTGAAGTTGGTTACAGATGTCCATAGGCGGCGGTGATCACTTACCAACAGGTGGACTGCGTGCTCGTTTGCTATTTCAGTCAGATTACCTGTTTTGGCGGTAAATTACCTCACAGTGCATTCAGGGTTCGAACCCGAAGAAACAAAAATTGATTAACTTACTCTTGTGGATCAGGGTGGTTGTATACTCGTACATATATGTGTATTCGCCCGTGGCACTATGATGAGTATAGAGAATGAAAGTGTGAGGCATACACTCATAGCTGTGTTTTTGTAATAAAAACCTTACTCAGGTTTCCTTTTAGCCTTGTGAGTAATTTCTAGACTCCACAGATGATGTACAGGTTTATTCCTACAGATTGGAATAGAAAATAATCCGCTAAGAAAAATCGAAATCCCTGTTATCAAAGGATACTCTCGCAATAAAAACGCATTTTTAGAATTGCGTTGGCCCTTTCAAGTTAATCCTTGGATTAGGGCTCAGCTCCGGCGGCATGTAAATATATCTCTTACATTAGGAAATAACGATTATCTTAATTCATAAATGTTTTATAATGACGAATAAATGTGTAATCTACTCCGCAGAGGATCTTCCTGAAGCCATTAATAGATGCATTGCTTAACCATTGGTAGAACCAGTGTAGTTCGATTGGGGAAGTATCACCGACTCACCTATTTCTACCGTGAAGCATTTCTTGCGTTTCTATGGAAGGGTGTGGTTGCCGGAACACCTTCACATGAGGCGACCATTATAGTCCACGTAAGTGGCAACGCATCTGTGATTAACTTCAGATAGAATACATGTTCAGTATTAAGTTGCTGAAATTTGTCCATGGGCAGAGATCACTGATGAAATGCACGTCCATCTGGTATTTCAATCTTAGAAAAGAAAGTAGTAGGATAGATGTAGATTAAGAAACAAAGTCATTGACAAACTGAAAAATACCGAATACCTTATACATACATCCATACAATACATGTCTAAACAAAATCAAATAAATATGTCTATTTTTACACCAACCATAAATACATCAGTTAGAAGTGGTAGAACCAGTGTAGTTCGACCGAGGAAGTACCACCGCCACAACTATTTCTACCTTGAAGCATTTCTTGCGTTTCGATGGAAGCCTGTGGTTGCCGGCACATTCATATGAGGCGCCCATCATAGTCCTCGGAAGTAGCAACGCATCTGTGATTGACTTCAAATGGAACACATGTTGTATGAAGTTGAATACAGATGTCCATGGGCGGCAGTGACCACTTACCATTAGGTGGATTGTTTCGTTTGCTAGTTCAGTCAGATAAAAATACATCGTTTTATATTACGCATTCGTATGACGAAGTAAAACTATACTCATATTATGAAACTTAACTGATCTGTACCAATTCCAATCAAATTCTAGAATTCCGTTCAACTCTGACAATATAAATACCCACAGTCGTACATAAATATTCACCAAAGTATATACCGTGGTACATTATAAATTATTTCCTAGAATTTATTGCTGTTCGTACTAAATTAATAGAGTATTGAATATGAATTTGATGGGCATGTAATTACGGTGTACGGCGTTGTCCTACCACGTCCAATATTCGACGAAATTGTACCGTCTATTTCATACGCTTTATATTTAAACCTATTCTCTCTATAAACTAAAATAGAAACCTATATTAAGAGTTGTGTAAAGACTTATGTCTAAACATAAGCCTATGTTTCCTGTAATTAAGTTACAACACTTTTTACCTCATACCTCACGTAATTACTCGGTTTAATTATTGTTTATAAAAACTATTATGAACACATTATAATTATTATTTTATAGGATAGAAGCAGGAAATGAACATGTAGTCAACCTGATGGTAAGTGGCCACTGCCGCCTATGAATGCTTGTAATTAACCCCAAATAAAATATGAGTATATTTACATCTATTTTTTATTGTGAAACAGTACAAAATCATATCAAATCGTATCACGCCTTCCATTAAAAGGCGTGATAGCCTACTGGTTGAAACTTGCCCCCTCAATCGGGAGGTCCAAGGTTCAAACCCAGGCACGCAGGAAAACATCTTGAGAAAACCTTACACACCCAAGAGTTCTTTAAAAAAAAAGTTTTCGGAGGTGTGTGAAGTCCACCAATTCGCACTTGGCTAACGCGGTGGCCTAAAACTCTCTCATTCCGAGGGAAAGACCAATGTCCAGCAGTGGGACAATAATGGGTTGACGATGAATGGAAGGCGACAATCCTTGCCCTCAGGACTTCAAATAGAACGCCTGTTTTCCATCCATCCACGGGCAATAGTGTCAATAGTAATCTTGAGATATCTATAAGCTTGTTTGCCACTACAATTAAATAATTTAGGTAATTAAAAATTAACTCTTACCTGATTTTGGCCAGCGATGTGTTGTTACCCTAACTTTGAAAATCGCAGATAAATCGCTCTTATTGGACCTTTCAAACAAGAGACCGTGGCACTTAATCATTGCTATTAAAAAGTAGAAATTATTGTCGCAGTGGCGACTTCGTCGAACCACGGAGAGTTCTGCTACCTGCTAAGATACATTAAAACGTATTTGTTTGAAAGTGTCATCACAGAAAAAAAGCAAAGTTTTCATATGTTTATACTGTAGCCACTCCTGTACCACTAAACGGACAATTGTTCTAAAATTATAGAAACAAATCATTAATGTTATTACTCATTAGCATAAACACTTAAAACGAAAGGCTGTACACCACGAATAAAGTCGCCTGTCCTTGGGCCATAGTCCCATCAAAACCGGTTCAGTCTTTTTCAAACCTACTATGTACAGAGGTAAAGATAATTAAAATCGTGTTTCCGTTGTTGTTTCGACATGTGAATCAATCATTACAATTAAATTTAAGTGCTTGTAAAGACATGTACTTTGAAATATCTATCCAAGAAATGTTTAATTTTATTTATTATACCGTCAATAAAGCGCCTACAAATTAAGAAATATTTTAAAATATTGAGAATATTTTTTGGAGGTGGTAGAATCCTTTATGGGTAGATTTGGGACGTATGGGTAGATTTGCAACCTATTTCTTTGTAATAACAGCAGAAATAAGCGCCGCTGTGTTTTAGTCTAAAGTGCGTTAAGGAAAATATATTTATCCAAGGTTTCCAACTTAGTATTCAAGGGCACATCGCTCGAAGGACCGCTAACCGATGGGGAAGAAAGGTCCTCGAGTAGCGACCACGTTTAGGCAAAAGGAGTACAGGTTGCCTCCCTACCAGGTGGACCGATGACCTGAAGAAGACAGCGGGAAATCGTTGGATTCAGAGGGCACAGGACTGGTTGGAGTGGCGCCATTTAGGGGAAACCTACGCCTAGCAGTGGACATCAAAGGGCTGATGGATGGATGGATTGAACGATAGCTGCAGATTGCATCTAAGGATCTTATCTGCGGTTGCTCACAGATGTCCAAGGGACGCAGTAACCACTTATCATCGAGCAAACTACATGAAATGAAATGAAACGTCACTATTTTATGCCTGCGGAGGCAGTTAAAATTATCAAATACAGTATTTTTTCTTACACTACCACGGGATCGAAAAACGTACTAAACAAAGAAGTGAAACTTCTTTATGACGTTATTTTTCAAAAAATTATTTACTATATGCAACTTTACAGAAATTGGTTAAATAAAGTTAAATTAGATAAAGTTTAATAAAAGGCTTTTGTTTAACTTTATCTAATAATCTAATCTATAATAATCTATCTAATATCACGCGTGGTTGGGATAAGAAAAAGATGGCGCGTAAAGGAAAAAAAAGATGGCGCGTAACGAAAAAATGTTACACTAAATTTTTTTCCAACCCCGATAAAGAAGTTTCACTTCAAAATGCTCCTTTGCTACTTCTAGATCCGAAAAAACAAGACAGACATAATTTTTACAGATATTATTACTAAAGAATTCCCATGTGTTATGTTCGCTTAAAAGAAATTATGGCACGTCTCGTATAAAATATTTTCAAGAAATACGACTATCGAATGAACTGGCTTGTAATTACAGCGTACAAATTGCTTCGATGAGTAGATTTGGTTTTCCGGTCTATAGCATTGTTTCGTGTCGTCAACCCATTATTGTCCCACTGCTGGGCACGAGTCTTCTCTCAAAATGAGAGAGTTATAGGCCATAGTCCACCGCGCTGGGTAAGTGCGAATTCGTAGACATGAATAGTATTGTTTATGTTGCATCAAAACGATAATTATGATTGATTAATTTTCAGTATTCAGAGAGCTGTGATAGCCTTATGGTTGAAACTTGCCCTCTCGATCGGGAGGTCCGAGGTTCAAACCCAGGCACGCACCAATGATTTATGTGCGTATTAGAAATTAATTATCACTGCTTTTCGGTGAAGGAAAACATCGTGAGGAAACCTACACACCCGAGAGTTCTTAAAAAAAAAAAGTTCTCGGAGGTGTGTGAAGTCCAACAATTCGCACTTGGCCAGCGCGGTGGACTATGGCCTAAACTCTCTCATTCTGGGAGAAGACCCCTGCCCAGCATAGGGCCAATAATGGGGTTGATGCGATGCGATTCAAGAGCTTAATTCTGTAGCGTAGTTGTATCGAAAAAAGAAGGGCTATTAAGCAACGAACACTTGGTTCAATAAAGATTGTACAAACATGGCGAAATTTCTGTTAAATGTGAAATTACTTTTGCTCGTTGCTTATAGTTTTGTTATAGTTGCTTAAAGCTTATAAGTTTGAGCGAGAAACTCGTACTTATACATATGTACAATATATGTTTATAACTTTGAATACTAATTTCGAATCAAAGAACATACATAGATTTCTATGACGGACCTTTTCCTAGTGTATAGAGTAGTGTATTCACGGAAAACGTTAATTAAAGCAAAATTCAATATTTGAACAGCGGTTAGATATTATGATGATGATGCGCCGACCGCTGTGCCATACAGCTCTTTTGCTTACAAATGTCCATTGGTACAGTGACCCCTTTCTTTTGGTTCTCGAGGGGGAAAACCTTCAAAAGGTACCCGACGCCGTGAGATTGACGCAGGTTTATGTGGGATTTTTACCGCACTAAAACCCCCTTTACCCCGCCCCCCCCGGATGCCGTCCTCGGCGCTATAAAGAAGACGGCGGGATCTCCACAGGACCGCTGCCAGAATCCTCTGAGCGCGTTGCCCTCAGTGACCACTTACCATCAGGTGGACTGCATGCTCGTTTGTTACTTAAAATATATAATAAAAATACAATCAACGAACAGACACTTCACAGTCCCGACCTAGTTTGAAAATTTGCCCGAGATACAATACTAAGCAACCATTAAGGTCAATTTAGTTATAACTTTTAGTGTAACAAGGCAGTTGATACTTTTCACAAGAGACTATTTGTTGGGATACCTCGAGGTATCTCTAATAATGTTGTAACGTTGGACCTTCTTTTCGACGATTTAATTTATTAGTGTGAGAGTAGGGTTGTCACATACATATATGACATTTTTTTTTTAATCTCTTAAATAATAAGAATACATTGAGTGCATGTCACGTATCTATTTATTTTTCAAATTCAGTGTACACATTTTGGCGTACCCAAATACGAACATATTTATAAATAGTTTGCTTATTTAGTCTGGCTCGCACTAGGCCGGTTTTATTTCTTTTCATTCTGTTAACTTAAATGTGATGATCCTACCTTTTGGTCGTGTTACGCAACATTATATTATGAATGTAGGAAATCGACAGGCTGTTCAAATGTGTTAACTCGTGAAGAGTGTTTTCTACATACTTAAGATTCATATACGAGTATGTATATTGGGAAAAGTGCTGTTTAACTGCAGATCATCTAATAATATATATTGGATTATTTAATTACCGATAAAATCTTTTGTATAAAAGTTATCCAAATTCATTTAATTATTTTTTTACAGGGTGTTTAAAAACTATTATGTACTTAAAATGTAGATTTTTTTCTACGTAAGCAAATCCCATGACTTTTAACGATTCCTGAAATTGTATGCATGTTTTAATTAATCCCGACGTCCCGACTGACAAGCAAAAAATTATATCACCAAAGCTGAGAGGCAAGATATCATATCACCAAAATGAGAGACAAAATCACCGAGCAATCTGTAATGATTAAAATAATTTTATAACAAATGCAAACATTATCAATAACGGTCCAACTCGGACATTTTAATTAGCTGTCGGTGTATACTGAATTCAGAATTCTAATGGTTTCAATTAACTAAACTTTATCAGATTGCAGTCTATTTGTAAATTCCTCACAGGATAACTATCTGAGAATAACTTTATAACTAACATAACAAATTATATAGTGCACTACAGAGATATTTCTCACAGTCCGATAAAATCTTATTCATTATTTTAGTTAGTTGTATATTTATCCAGTAATCTATTTATATTAGTTGTTATGTAATCTTATTAATTTGTAATTCAATTAGTAAAATTATTATCTACCCTTGATTATGTGTCATCATCAATCTAATTAGGTTAAAGAAATTTTTGTGGTTTGACTGGAGAGATACCACCGATACACTTATTTATGTATTATAACAGTAGTATTAAGTGCTGCTAGTTTGAAGTTTGTTTGAAGGTATACTACCGAGGTGTTTCAATTTAGGACACAGGTAGCAAACAATAGGTAGTTTTACCAGGTGGTAGAACCAGTGTAGTTCGACCGGGGAGGTACCACCGCCACGCCTATTTCTAGCGTGAAGCATTTCTTGCGTTTCGATGGAGGGGTGTGATTGCCCCACACTTTTATATGAGGCGACCGTCCTAGTTTCGGGAGTAGCAACGCGTATGTGATTGACTTCAGGTAGAACCCATGTTCTATTTGAAGTTGCTTTCAGGTTTCCATATGCGGCAGTGACCACTTACTTTTTGCTACTTCAATGAGAAAAAAAAAACATATTTCTAGTCAAAATCAGGATTGATGACATAATGTTCATGGACAGACAGTTCAGATGTAGTACGAGGTCGTTTGCTGCTTCATAATTATCTAAAAAAAATGGAAATGCTAGAAATGGATCCTTAATAAAATTAAAGAAATGTGCATGCGTCACGGAATTGTCCAAGCGCGGATCGGAAGACTTCATTAAAAATTTAGATTTTTATGCAAAACTTTAAGGTATGCAGATTTTTACATTACGAAAGATCAATTAGTTTCTTATTTGCACGTAACTTCGATAAATCATATGTGCGTGCCTTGGTCTCAAAGCCCGAGTAAGCATGATAAGCCGAATTACAAGAAGGTTATCACTGATTGTTTTCATTATTGGACCTATATTATATCGACGTATGTGACGACCCACCTGGCGAAGCTGTTACCATGACACACACTGGATTGCGGGGTCGATTCCCGGTTAGACAAATATCTGGATGATGTGTTTGTGTATTCCTTTTTGTATGTGTCAATGGCACCCACGACACGAGAAAACCTAGTGTGGGGCTATGAGTGTAGAAAGCGTTTATTAATTTATGAATATTATTATTATAACATTTGTTCAGTATTTGGGTTATTTAAAAATATCGGTGCCTGCTCTTAGATTGCATCTATAATTACCAAAAATTGTGATTGAACTCTCTAATTAAAAGTTCCATAATACATTTTTTTAATTTTTGTAGTTAATCATCATTAAAGCAATGGAAGTACATGCATTGTAATAAATGAGTGTGTGTACCTTAATATTATATTTTTTACTTTCTTAATATTTGTACTCTATTATAACGATCATAATGTCATATACTTTTGCATAACATAGGTGTCGCTCCGTTAGGGTTTAAGAATAAGAGTCCAGTAACAAACAGACAGGCAGATGGAAAGGTAATATGGCTCCTTTATTTACCCTTTAGGTACATAAAGGAGAACAGAAGGTGGTAGAACCAGTGTAGTTCGACCGGGGAAGGACCACCGATACACCTATTCTAGCGTGAAGCATTTCTTGCGTTTCACTTTTATATGAGGCAGTCAGATTGACTTCAGATAGAAACCATGTTCTGTATGAAGTTGATCACAGATGTCCATGAGCGGCAGTGTCCACTTACCATTAGGTGGACTGCATGCTTATTTGCTACTTCAGTCAGATAAAAGAGAACAAAAGAACACTATACAGTTTTACTGCTAAATACAAAGTAAACATTACTAGTAAACACTGCTTAAATCTAGAACAAATAAGCCATACAAATTGCTTGAATAGCAGTCATAAATTACGTAGGTAATTTGCCGATTCCTATTCAACGGGGGTTTTGTGACCTAATTGACATTACTTGTTCATACGTAAAGGTCATTTCTAGGCTGGTTTATGGCTATGTCTTAAAAGCTAATGACGTGTCTAACTAAGAAAGTTGAGCGACAGCCGACAACAGACTGAATATTATCATTAATTGTATATTGTATATGTCGGCGCGACACCGCGTATTTATGAAAAACACGTCGCCGAAAATAATTATTTTAGTTAGTTTTTAAGATCGAAAATTGTTTGTTTATTAAATTAGCAATATTTAGTGATTTTAAGAATTGTAATTTAGTTTACCCTCCATAAATTTGTTATTGTCACCTCACCAAACATTGTTATAAAAAGGCGAGCGAACGCCGGTAAAAAAAGATTCTTGTTTAACCGTCGATGCGGTCAGACCTCCTAAACTGTGAATAAATCGAAGAAGTTTACTCCTGTGTTTTACTTGAAATCTTCAAGAAAGGACAATAATGAAGACACCTCGACCTTCCTGACGTCACATTTCACATATCACTTCGTTATAATTATTTCTGTTTTATATTATTTTATTTATATCTGTACAAATATTGCTTCCGTGATTTTAAAGAGCCGATACATAATGTACCGCTACATGCAATAATTACTTTTAAGCAAACGTAACACTTTTAAATTCTTTAATAATAATATCTGAACACATCATGTTTTTTCTGATTCAGAAGTAGCAAAAGAGAATCTTCTTAAGTTAAGGACGTATTCCGATTCGGTGGAAATATAGGAAAAAATACTGTAATTGATAATTTTTAAGTGCCCCCGTAGGCTTATACAGAATCGTCCCGCTAGTTCCCTGAACAGAAAAGGGCCACGGTATGTAGTAACAGGCGACTAAAAGAGGCTTCCGGGGTTGCGGGCGGTTAAAATGGGAGCTCGAACTGTTCGATCAGGCGACCCCGGGAAGGAAGGCGGTATGTGCGTTCGCATATCATCGTAAAGACTAGAGGTGGCCCATTAGCGGTGAGTCCAACCGCCCACCTGGATGGAGCCCGATAGGACTCTGGTTGCGTTCCTTTGGAGATCCTGGAGACCTCTTTGTAGCGCCGAATACGCCCAATGGAGTGGTTTTAGTGCGGTAAAAATCCCACATAACCCTGCGGCGCTCCCATGGCGTCGGGAACCATTTGAAGGTTTCCCCCTCGAGAACAAAAAAAAACTAACTTGACCGCAAATATTTTATTGTGCTATGGTGTGACGGGGTCTCCTTTATAAAGGCCCTGAGTATACTCTACCACGTAGTTACGATGTGGATAAGCGCAAATAAGTCTCAAAAATCATCAGATGTTTTGAGTTCATAGAGACACAGTGTATAGATTGTTATATAATGATAACAAATGAGACCGACGCCGTAACGGGTCCTCCAAAGTATAGAACCATGCATGAAATTAAGCCATCAGCAGACACCCATCCAATTTTTGACCGCGCCCCAAGTTGCTTAACTTCATTCATCAATAAAACCTATACAAGTACGATGCTTTCAACGCTGAACTTATTTTAATACTTTGTTTTTAAATATATTACAATTTCTAAATCATATAACAAAACTAACATTAGCCCTGTACATCAATTGTAGGCTTAACCAACAGACATTAAGAGACAGACGTAATTATATTTTTGACGCAACAATTGTCTAGATTTTTAATGACAAGCCAAGTTTTCCTTTGGAATTAGCTACACCGGATGCGAGGGTGTGTTGGGGTGCAGGAATGAACCGGAAGCGTCTCGGCGCACCCCGGCGACGCTCGTACTAATTACTGTATTGGTATCATGTTTACTCTTATTAGCTTAAATCTAGTAATTATAAGATTAGTGTGCTTCAAGTGATTCGCTGTTAGGTTCATTGTGCTTTGTCCCTGTAGTTCCGGGACCAGAATGGGGCTACGGTACCCTCTGCCTGTCGTAAGAGGCGACTAAAAGGACCTTCCGGGGTTGCGGGCGGGAAGAGTGGGAGCATGAACCGTCCGGCCAAGCGACCTCGGGAAGGACGGCGGCATGTTTGGTGGCATGCCGCCGTAAAGACCAGAAGGTGCGGTGAGCGTTTCACGCCCACCAGGGAAGAGCCTGAAAGGGGCATCGCACTCGGAGGACTCTGGCTGTGTTCACGGAGATCCCGGAGTCCTCCACGCAGTGCTGAGGACGACCTCCTGGGGGGTTTTGGTGCGGTAAGAATGGCACACAACCCCTGCCGCTCCACGATGTCGTGTACCTTTTGAAGGTTTCCCCCTCGTAAACAAAATAAAGATGTTCATGGGCAGCAGTGACTACTTACCATCAGGTTGACTACATGCTCGTTTGCTACTTCATTATTATAAAAAAAATAACTTAAAAATTGATCAATTTTATAAATATTTGTAGACAATCAATAACATACATCAATAGTATATATTAAGTCTTGCGAGCTACATTTATCCGTGTCCCAAAATAGAACTAGACTTGAGAGTTGGAACTTAAGTTCGGCACTTAACTGATCTATAACTAGATTTAGACACCTACTGCGACATTTACTCGTGAGTCTACCCACTGCTGTAACTATCTAAATTTAGTGTAGAGACGCGATAAAGCTAAAACTGTTTTATATCAAACTTATTCCACTAGTCACCTGTTGCAACGGTCGAAATTCGACCGTAATTTAAATTAAAAAACTAAATTTCATATTGTCCAAAGTAGCACCAATATTTCTCTAATTTAAATATTTTTTTTTTGAATGCACCCGTTAAAGTTAAAAAGAGGCTTATTAACTAAGCTGCATTTAAAAGTAATAGCGGGTATTTTGACAAAGACATCTGACATTTTTGACGTTTTGTTTTCATAGTAAGACATTGAATGTTCTATTTCGTTCATTACGTACGTGTTTGTGTCAAATACAAGGTATAAAGCGTAATGTGTTTTTAGTTGATTTTATGTATGTTTTATGCATTATTTGTAAAAAATATTAGCATCACTCGCAAATCCTTCTCTACATAAACTATAACCGTGCGTAATTTCATACTCTTCCGCCTGCGGCAAGTATCTTAAAAACGAATCACAAATTTTTGCTTGACGTATTAATGTATAGATTATTTTACTTATTAGCTTTCGCCTCATATTTTACTTCATATAAGGGACTTCGAAAATTATTTATACCTAAAATATTTTTGTTGTTTTCCCTACATAGGGACTTCCTGTGCCATTAGTACGAGTTCCTTAATTTCCTTAAAACAATCACAATCACAATATAATTGTATTTTGTTCTGAAGGGCGTGGTAAAGATTTTTTTTCATACGACTGAAGTAGCAAACGAGCATGCAGTCCAACGGATGGTATGTGATAACTACTAACCATTAGCTGTCGAGAACAATTTCTATTTGAAGTCAATCACAGTTGTGGTGCTACTCCCGGGGCCCAAGATGGTCGTCTATATAAGAACAGGCCTTATTAAAAGAAAAAAACGATTTTATTTACTACATCAACGTATTTAGACATAAAAGCAGTTTTCTATCGTAATCATAATAATTACATAGGCAATTCTCAAAATGGACCGGATCGGGTAATAAAATTTAACTTCAATTGAATTCGAACACTGACCTCGCCATTTCCAAGGTTTCTTCGGCTGTGGACAATTTTTTTGACAAAATAATCTCATGATTAGACGCGCCGATTTGCCATTTCATTACAACGATGATTCTTGTGAGAAAATATTACTGGGTCTTTGAAATATTTTTGTGTCGTGTTTCTGTAGCAAAGTAACGGTTTCTGTTTTTTTTATAAAGTTGAAGTAGCAAACGAGCATCCAGCCCATCTGACGATTTTTATTCACTGCCACCCATAGACATACGAGCAGTGATAGCCTAATGGTCGAAACTTGCCCTCTCGATCGGCTCGAGGTTCAAACTCAGGCACGCACCACTGATTTTTCTAAAATTATGTGCGTATTAGAAATTAATTATCACTGCTTTTCGGTGCCCTCTCGATCGGGAGGTCCGAGGTTCAAACCCAGACACGCACCACTGATTTATGTGCGTATTATAAATTAATTATCCCTGCTTTTCGGTGAAAGAAAACATCGTGAGGAAACCTACACACCCGAGAACTCTTAAAAAAAAGTTCTCAGAGGTGTGTGAAGTCCACCAATTCGCACTTGGCCAGCGCGGTGGACTATGGCCTAAACTCTCTCATTCTGAGAGAAGACCCGTGCCCAGCAGTGAGACAATAGTGGGTGGACGATACCCAAAGACATGTACAAGAAACTTAACATTGAACAGCGGGTCTAACTGAAGTCAATACGTGCGTTGCTACTCTTTAGGATTAAAATCGCCGCCTCGTATGAAAGTGAACCGGTAACCACTAATCAAGGATGGTTAATAGTTATAACATTTAGTTTTATTGGATACCACATACATACAAAACATCTGTGATTTACTTCAGATGGAACCCATGTTTTGTATGTAGTTGATTACAGATGTCCATGGGCGGCAGTGACCACTTACCATCGGGTGGACTGTATGCTCGTTTGCTACTTGACTCAGGTAAAAAAAAATACAGTCACTTATATCTCTTAGACCGCGTCTGGTAATCCACTGCTGGATGGACTGGATGTACATCTTACATAACCTGCACTTGTTACGTTTCGATGGAAGGGTGTGGTTGCCGGTACACTTTTATATGAGGCGACCATCTTCAGATTGAACTTCATGTTTCATATGAAGTTGCTTACAGATGTCGCAGGGCGGCAGTGATCACTTACCATCAGGTGGACTGCATGCTCATTTGCTACTTTAATCGAATAAAAAAAAACTTTGTTAAGATGAGACGGCGCGGTCTCCACCAAAGACCGGCTGGGGTGTTTGGTTTGGGCGAAATAACATGCACTATACACGCTTTTACTATGTAGGAAGTAAGATTTCAGTATAACGTTACATTTTATTTCTTTTTTATTGTTTTAGGTTTAGCGGATTTTTGTTTTTAATTTCTTTTTTTTTCTCGAATATTGTTACTTTTAAACATTCCACATCAACCCATTATTGGCCCACTGCTGGGCACGGGTCTTCTCCCAGAATGAGAGAGTTTAGGCCATAGTCCACCGCGCTGGCCAAGTGCGAATTGGTGCACTTTTAAACATAATAATTTCTAATTTAAATGTATGTGCTTATTCTGTCTTTGTGTCTATGGACCGAAATAAATGTTTTCTTTCTTTCTTTCTTTCTTATATATAACTAAGAAGTCAAGAATAGTGCCGTTCAACAGAAGTACAGATCGATGAATTCCCGTCGTCAGCGCGTCCCGACGGACACGACGCTCGAGTGATAACTGGATCGCCTGTAATCTTGCTTCCCTCTACATTTTCTGGAATGTGGAACAGCGAAGGAATCTAAGCTGTTCTATTATATTTCTTTTCTTATATTTGGATCTTATAATAATAATTATGGCATTAGTTAGTAAAAGTTTTGACGTGGAATACTTTGAGTTGACTTGTTAGTTTAATTCGACTGCCGGTCAAGCTATCGCAATTTATTCAAAAGTATTTTTCCCAATTTATGTAGGTGTACTTTAAACCTTGTCTACTTAAAAGTCATTTAGGTTCTGTGAGGGGACTGCTTTATTTAATAAATAGATATATCCTTCAATAAATTATATTTGCTGGCTTGCAACCTTTTTTATGATCCGTTGGGTATTGGTTACTCCACACAACACCAATGCGTATAGACGAAGAAAACTACGAGTTAGTGATAAATCCACCATCCAATTGACCAAACTATCCGGACCAAACCCGATGCCGCTTAGCTTTATAAATGAGTCTGTAAGTTAGTGTCTAAGTAACTACATAGTATAGAATAGATAACCTCTTTCCTTTGGGAAGTCGGTTAAAAACAAAGTCGCTTCTCGCTGTCTGTCCCTATGTATGCTTAGATCTTTAAAACTACGCTACGGATTTTAATGCAGTTTTTTTTAGTAGATAGAGTGATTCGAGAGGAAGGTTTTTATGTATAATACAATGATATAGTAGAGAAACAATAATAATTTTAGATTTTTTACTTTCAGGCGGAACGAAGTTCGCTGGATCAACTAGTTTAATATAAAACATTCTTTATGGGTGTTTAAGCGAATATTGGTTATAAATCTATATATTAATACGTGAAGCAAAAACTTGTGAAGTATTTTTAAGTAATATGCCGCGGAAAGATTAGTATGAAATTTTGCACGGTTATAGTAGACGTAGGAGTGCAGAATATTTTTTTCAAATAATGCCTATAACATACATAAAATCCACTAAAACACGTAACACACTACCGTGCATTTGTCACAAGCACATAAATAAAACGAAATAAACATTCAATGTCTTACTATGAAAACACATAACGTCAGAAATGTCGGTGTCTTCGTCAAAATACCCGCTATTGTTTTTAAACGAGGGTGAGGTAATAAAACCACTTTTTATATTTAATGGGTGCATTCAAAATTACTTGAAAATTATTACATTTTTTAAGTTTAGTTTTTTAATTTAAATTATGGTATAATTTCGACCGATGAAACGGGTGACTAGTCCTATTTATTTCGATCAATCGAGATTTACACAAACTATGCTCTTTCAGCATTATAGTAGTAAATGCTATAATACAGATACAAAACAACCACAGATAGTAGCACATCGATCGTTCCGTCGGCAGCGTCCCGACGGACACTTCTCGGCCAACTGATAACTGAATCGCGAGTAATCTCGGATCCCTCCGCGTTTTCGGGAATGTATCGAGCTGTCGTTTACGGGAATTGTAGCATTGTTGTAGTCTTCTAACATTGCATAAAGTGGAAACTTATTCCTCTGATGATGTTATAATATTTTATTGATACCACAGGTTAATAATAAACTTACCAGGGGAGATCCCATGCACTGTATAATTAACCCATTTGCTAATAAATGATTTTTTGATTTGATTTTGATTTTTATTAATATGATATTTACGCTACCGATTGTCGGTTACTCTTTCACGAAAAAATACCGGTCGGATTTCGCTCTTTATGACATAGAGTAGAGGGCGAAGTCGCGGAAATAACTTAGTATACAAATATTAAATATAAAACAATAAAGGTACGAGAGGAAATTATTAGTAACACTACAAGGTACGAACATATTCAATACAAGATGTGCCCCGCGTTTCACTTGCGGTTAAAAATATAAATTTTAATTTCAATCACTTTTGTTACGGTAGATCCATGGATTTTAATAAAATAAAACTAAACTACTTCAACATGTAAACTATGAATCCTTTAAATTAAATTCAGTATAACGCTATTTCAAACATAAAGACAAACAGAAAGAAAGACACATGCCTAAAAATATTAAAAAAACATTGACTATTACTAATTACTATAATTACACATGCCTAAAAATATTAAAAAAACATTTACTATTACTAATTACTAGTCCTCCGAACATTTTATAAAATTAAATACGTTACGCTTTCTACACTCATAGCCCCACAGTAGGATTTTCTCCTGTGTCGTCGTTACCATGGACACACACAAGACGAATACACAAACACCCAAACCCAAAACATGAATCTAAACTCATCATTTAGATACCTGTCTGGCCGGGAATCGAACTCGGGACCCTTTGCGCATCAGAAGTTCACACGCGCAGAACTATTATTTTTATTATGTATCAATGGCTGATGAATGTTATGTTATCACTGATGATGTGTCAGCTAGTTATATGGACTTATTAGATTGTTATAAAATGAACATGTCATAAAAATACTTGGAATTAATTTTAATTGTATTAATTAAAAAATATACATTTTACTCAAATTGTATACTCAAAATATCAAAGTTTGAATCAGTTGTCTGCATACTATGATGCAAATTGGATGTATAATCTACGACTCAGGAGATTCAGAGTTCTATCCTTAGCCAGGCAGGTAACTAAACGATTTGGTGTATGTGTATTTTTACGTTTTGAAGATCTATGCGCCTGCAACCGAAGAAAGTTGTTTTTAAATTATTCTTTAAAAGCCTTTATAAAGAAAACTTGCTCATCACTACATAGTATAAAACAAAGTCGCTTCCCGCTCTGTCCTTATGTATGCTTAGATCTTTAAAACTTCGCTACGGATTTTACTGCAGTTTTTTAATAGATAGAGTGATTCAAGAGGAAGATTTTCATACATAATACATACATAATAAAATGGAAGAATATTGATAATTTCAGATTTTTGACTTTTAGGCAGAACGAAATTTGCCGGGTCAGCTAGTATAGTACAAAGTAAAATATCTTCAACTAGTTGGCTGATAGTAACGACAGAGTGAGACAGCGATAGTGCATGTCTGCGCTCTAGTGCGGCTGGATGCTATCCAGGAACCCATTCAGTTTTCTGCACTTCAATTAATTGATTGTTTCTGCCTTATTCAAGTGGACTATTGTCTTTTCTTTGTTCCTAGAGCCTGCGAGATAAGACTTGCTGATAAGACTAAATGCCTGTTACAAAGTAAAGCAACCTTTCCCGATCGCCATTGACCTGTAAAGAATGTCATCAGTGCCCTTAGTACGGGTTTATTGTTTGCTCAGAACAAGCATTGTTTTTGTTTCCGCTCATACATTGCACTTAACATTACACGGTTACGATTTCGTTTAAGACTATAACTTGCAATGTACTTTGAAATGATGATGATCGAAAACGTGACCAACGATTGTTTTGAGGAGGACAAAGTGTATTCCGAAATTGACCGTTCCGAAATATTCGTCAAATTTTGTGAATAGTTTAATCTTTTGTATCTTAGGATATCTATTTTTTTTAAGAATTACTCTATTCGAAGCATATTAGTTGTTTAAGTAAAAAAACTGTGTAGTCTGATGTTACTTAGTATACTTAATAAAAATTTACCACGTTACTGTTATCAAGGTATACCCAAAATGACCGCGAAAATACCCACACATTTACTAAAAAGCTCAATCAAAAGCCGCATAATATATGGAACAGAGACCGATTTAGTACCCACCAATTCAACAACCAATAAAATTTTATAGTCCCGAAAAGATTTTATCATGTCTGGTAAATTGTCTGTAGTTCAAAGTATATAAACAACTATACTATATTTAACCCTGGATCTGTGCAAGATCCCATTCAGTTCGCTGCACTTGAATTAATCAATTGTTTTAATCCACTCGCGAAGGCAGCTGGTGACCGCGCTAACTGGCGAGTGTGAATACGGTGATGGACCGAGAGGATTAGCGATTTAGAGCTTGTATAGAAATACTTTTCGGCGTTTCTGCGGCTAGGCTCAGGTCTTGTCTAAGACCGATGTTAGGTAGGACTAGTATCGTAGGCTGATTATTTATATACGCATCATAGGCTATCATCGAACTTCCAGACGCACGGCAGGCTACCACCCCTACCAAGTCACTCTTCCTTTGGCTCGGACGAAACGCTTTGCTTCGTCCTTTTTAATACAAACAGCTAAAGAGTGGAATGCCTTGCCGGCCTCTGTGTTTCCCGATAAGTACAATCTGGGTGTTTTCAAAGCAAGAGTGAATAGGCTCCTTCTAGACAAGCGTGTCACATCTTAGGCCTCATCGTCACTTCCCATCAGGTGAGATCGAGGCCAAACGCGTGTCTATTAAAATGTAAAAAAAAAAAAAATACGCCCAAAAGTGCCAGTGGCCGCTTATAAACGTGTGGACTGCATTGCTCATTTGGTATTCAATATTACCTTTGTTGCTGTCAATGATAATATCTTATAGTATGTAGTTCGCCGACAACTAACTAGATGGCGCTATGCCTTTTTTATCGCATTCTCTGAAACACGCGGTTGAGAACATTCACCCATAGTATAAGGTCCCGGTTTAATTTCGCAATAAATAAGTTCGAATTGAAGCAGTGTTTCATTGTGCTCCCAAGTAAGTGACTCCAATAGACCAGAAAGTGAGTAATTCAGTGTTTAATAAATGTGCATGGTCCTTCGACCCCGGATCTATCTTATCTAATAAGATTGGACTGGAGGCCTTTTTGTGAAGCGTCGGACTTGCGGGCAGTGGATTGCTGCCGCAAACGCAAGTCATACCCCCCAGCGTGGTAGGACGTCACTGGGGGACAGTCTTCTGGAGCAGTGACTGTCAGGCGGAGTCATCGGTGAGGAGCAGCAGGGAGCGTTGGAGTCCCAGGCAGTTCAACTTCAGCGGGCAGCAGCGCCCGAGGCTAATCTACTTCGGCGGGCAGTGGAGCCCGAGGCTGTGTGACGTAAGTCACAAGGAACGGAAAAGGTTATGTAACCGAAGAAAAAAGTGAGTTAAAATTATAATATTACTCTTTAACTTAAAGTGAAAAGTGCATAAAGTGAATATAATTTGTGTTGGCAGCATAAAAATTTTGACATTAATATTGGAACTTAGAATATTAAAATTTTAATATCTGTTATATTGGACTTTAAAAATTTTGTTATAATTGTGCATGTTAGTTAAGGACTTAGAATAGTTTTGCTAAATCTGTTGATACGGGGAACCTATGCCCGATTTCTGACAGAAATAAATACTTCAAACACTTGTAAAATTTTCGACATTATAAAATCTGAACTTGTAATTTTCCCAAAAATTTGAACTTTGTTTTGATTGTGTTTGAACTTTCTTTAATTGGCTTTAAATACTTGCAATTGTAACGCAAACTTGTAATATTTTATTGAGTTGTTATAAGGTAATTCAAGCTTTAGTAATTATTAATTTGTTAATATTTCATAATGGAGTCCATTATAAATTTACAAAATGATATAGCCTCGCGTATTTCCAAAGGAAAGCTGAATTTTAAAAAGTCTCCTAAGGAAAGAATTTCACAGGAATACTTAAATGGAAGGTTAGAGGTTTTGGAACAGATGTGGTCAAAGTTTGTATCAGGACACGAGGAGTTAGCTAAGAATTATTCATTTGATGTATTAAAAAAGTCAACATACGCCACTGGCGAGTTATATGATAAGGTAGAGGAAATGTATTTAGATTATAAATGTGAGCTGCAATGCCAGCTAGCAAAATTTCAAGTACAATATAGTGAACCATCTCATAAAACTACCATAGCAAAGTTACCTAAAATAAATATACCAACTTTCTCAGGAAACTATTCAGAATGGTGTTCGTTCAAAGAATTGTTCAGATCTCTAATCATAAACAATAGTAGTATAGATAATGTTCAAAAGATGCACTATTTGAAGGGCTGTCTTGTAGGTGAAGCTGAACTAATTCTTAGACATATCCCCATACAGGAAGTAAACTTTGAACGCTGTTGGGAATTATTAACAAAACGCTATGATAACAAAAGATTTGTATCGAATCACTCAATTAAACGTTTGTTAAGTCAAAGGAATCTTTCAAATGAGTCTGCAATTGGCCTTAAATCCATTGTTGATACTACTGATGATTGTTTAGCAACCCTATGTAATTTAGGCATAGATATCAGGAGTTGGGATATTTTAATAATACACATACTCACATTAAAGTTAGATCCTGAAACACGTCGGCAATGGGAGTTCAATATTGCTGGGTTTTGTGAAGAATTGCCTACTTACGAACAATTTAAAGATTTTTTAATGACTCGGTTTAGAGCTCTAGAATTCCTAAATACTAAGTCAACTCCTGTATCTAGCCAAACTGTCAAAATTAAATCATTACACATAAAAAATGTTATCTGTCCATACTGTGCTAACGATCACAAACTGATCCTTTGTAAACAATTCCAAAAACAGTCTGTAGATAGTAGACGTAAGTTTGTCTTTGAAAATAATATATGTTTTAATTGTATGGGTGGCAGTCATTCGGCCAAGGAATGTCGTTCGTATACAAAGTGTCACATTTGCAAGCGAAAGCATCATTCACTTCTGCATCCTAAAGGAAATGGTTCTTTGGTTAATAATAAGAATAATAATGAAAATAAAGGGTGTGTTGCCACTTCTTCAGAAACTGCAAACGGAGAAACCAACCAAACACCATTAGTATCTTGCTTCGCAACGGACTCTGTTCAACAACAGGTGTTACTGGCCACGGCATTAGTGGAGGCTACTTCCAGGAATGGAGTAGGGTACAAGATTCGCGCGCTCTTAGACCAGGGGTCGCAGTCATCTTTTGTAACTGAGTCTACAGTGCAGTATTTGGGTTTGACTAAGACTCCAATTAGAGGAAAAATAACTGGTCTTGGTGGAGATGAGCAAATTATTTCCAAGGCGATGGTTACCATCGAAATCAGATCCTTGATCAATTCCAATGTCAGGATTCCGGTGAAGGCATATGTCCTCAAAACTATAACTTCGCTTCTTCCTACGAGAAAAATTGATAAACTGGATTGGCCAGAATTAAAAAATCTTGTCTTAGCTGATCCGCAATTTTATATTCCAAACCACATTGATCTTCTTTTGGGCGCAGAAACATACAGCCAAATACTACAAGAAGGCATAAAGAAAGGTCCGTTTGGTGCTTTGATAGCACAGGCTACTAGTCTCGGATGGATTCTATCAGGTATGGTGAATCCATTGAATGATCCTGTTTCGAAGATCCAAGTCATGCACTGTTGCACGGAAAGCAATGACATGCTCAAGAGGTTCTGGGAACTGGAATCAGACCAACGGCAACCGAAGGAAACCATGTTCACGGATGATGAAAAACGTTGTGAACAGTATTTCAATGAAACAACTCGGAGAGATGAAGACGGCAGGTACATCGTGTCTCTTCCATTTCGAAACGGTACTCCTGAAGTAACGGCTTCACGGGAAATTGCTGAAAGAAGATTGAAATCACTAGAACATCGTCTTAGCAAAGACGGGGCGTTGAAAGCGAAATATCAGGAAGTAATTGATGAGTATTTACTTTTAAACCATATGGAAGTGGTGCCTAGGGATGATGTTGACAATGCTAACTCAATTTATTTGCCCCACCACGCGGTTGTCAGAAGTGACAAACAAACTACTAAAGTAAGAATAGTCTATGATGCATCATGCAAGGGGAAAAATAATCTCTCATTGAATGATCACTTGCTCGTTGGACCCACTTTGCAACCAGAACTTAGGTGCATTGTAATGCAGTGGAGGATTTCACCCATTTGTATGTCAGCCGACATAGTTAAAATGTACCGGCAAGTAAAGGTCGACCAGCAGGATGTTGATTATCAACGGATACTCTGGAGAGAGCATAATAATGAAGAAATAAATAGTTATCGACTTACCAGAGTCACCTTTGGCACGGCGTCAGCGCCTTATTTGGCAGTAAAGGCTCTTCAGCAAGTAGCACTGGATCATGGTGTAAATTATCCTTCAGCAGCTGAAAGGATACTTAAAAATTTCTACGTCGATGATCTTATGACCGGTGTTAACAGTGTCGAGGAAGGAAAAACAGTGTATAAAGAAATGAACGAGCTACTAAGCAAAGCAGGTTTCGAACTACAGAAATGGTGCAGCAACAGCGATGAGCTACTAGAGGCAATGAAAGGAAACAAAACAGACAAGGAAATCACGGGGAACCTGAAAATAAAGGAAGACGAAATTACAAAAATAATGGGACTTACCTGGGACCGAAGTGAAGACTCCTTTCGATACGTTGTCCATCTGCCTGAACTGCAACAACCTGTAACAAAAAGAAGAATTATTTCCGACATATCTCGTCTCTATGATCCACTAGGCTGGGTAGGACCAAGCATAATAACAGCAAAAATCATAATTCAAAGACTTTGGCTAGCAGCACTTGACTGGGATGATAAAGTACCAGATAATATATTAAATGAATGGTTGACTTACCGTGAAGAGCAGATAAATTTTAATAAATTAAGAATACCTAGATGGCATGGCACCAACGTGAACGAGGTTCGTCGTGAGATACACGGTTTCTGCGATGCATCAAAGGCGGCATATGCAGCGGCAGTATACCTCCGTATACTTGACTCAGCAGGAAAGGTGACCGTTACCTTAGTCACGGCGAAAACGAAAGTAGCACCTGTAAAACAAGTTTCAATACCCAGGTTAGAACTGTGCGGTGCCGTGTTACTTACCAGATTGTTGTTGGAAGTTGCTGAGGTGATGAATGTGGAGAGGCGCAACATCCATGCATGGACCGATTCGACTGTAGTACTAGCCTGGCTAAATAATCATCCAAGTAAATGGAATGTCTTTGTGGCGAATCGAGTGTCAGAAATTCTCAACAGCTTGGATCCAGCCACCTGGTGCCACGTATCTTCCAAGCAGAATCCTGCAGACGGAGCATCTCGAGGATTACGCCCTTTGGAACTGGTAAACAATGAGTTATGGTTTTACGGCCCAGAATTCATATCTCGTGAACCTATTATCTATCTCAGACCAAAAGAGGTTCAAACTGAAATGGAGGCACTTAAAACACACTGTGCCACGCTAGAAGAATCTATGTGGGATAAATATTCATCTTTAACGAAAACAGTACGAGTCATGGCATATTGCAGACGGTTTATAATAAATTCGAATAAAATAAAAGGACCCAAATTAACCACAAATTATCTTACAGCTAAGGAATTAAGAAGCACATTAAATATTTGGATAAAACTATGTCAATCAAACAACTTTAATAATGATATTAAATTAGTGAAAGAAAATAAAAACTTACCCAAGAACAGCAAACTTAGAACATTAAATCCATTTCTTGATGGCGATGGAGTATTAAGAGTGGGAGGTCGACTGTCTCAGTCAACGTTGAGTATAAATAGGAAGCACCCGATAATAATACCAAGGCAGTCTCATCTAACGGAACTAATTATCGCTGATGCCCATAAACAAACACTCCATGGTGGACCGCAATTGACTTTGACATACATTTTAAACAAGTACTGGATATTAGGTGGAAAACAATTAGTAAAGTCACATTACAGACGATGCGTAATATGTGTCAAGAGTTCAGCCGTCACTACAAATCCTTTGATGGGGCAACTGCCGTCTGCTCGTGTTACCCCAACTCGCCCATTTAGTCATAGTGGAGTGGATTACGCAGGGCCTATTCAAGTACGTACGACTAAAGGCAGAGGCCATAAATCCCATAAGGGATATATTTGCTTATTTATTTGTATGGCCACTAGAGCCATACATTTAGAAGTCGTGACTGATCTTACGACTGAAGGCTTCTTGCAGGCCTTCAAGAGGTTTGTAGCCAGACGAGGAAAGTGCTCTCATTTATGGAACGACAATGGCACAAATTTTGTTGGAGCAGCAACCGAGCTACAGAAATGTTCTGCTGATGAGCACAAGCGCATGTCTCAGGAGGTAGCTGAAGCACTGGCGATGAATAATTGCGAATGGCATTTCATACCGCCTCAGTCACCCAACTTTGGAGGTTTGTGGGAGGCTGGTGTGAAATCGGTAAAATATCATTTGAAGAGAATCATCGGGAATTCTACGCTGACATACGAAGAAATGGCCACGGTACTAGCCCAAATAGAGGCCTGCCTTAATTCTCGGCCAATGTCAGCTCTCAATGACCAACCAGATGATTTCACGGTATTAACACCAGGTCACTTTTTAATTGGTGAATCACCAGTGGCAGCACCTGATTATGATTGCGAGAAATCGAATGTGAGCAGTTTGAGGAGATGGCAACACACTCAACGTATGCTACAAACATTTTGGCGACAGTGGTCGCAGGAATACTTAACCAAATTTTTACGTCGGTACAAATGGACTGATCATCATTCGCAACCTTCGCTTGGCGACGTAGTAGTAATAAAGGAGGATAATTTGCCTCCATGTCGATGGCTCTATGGTCGAGTAACTGCCACTCATCCAGGAGAAGACAAGGTCGTAAGAGTTGTATCCTTACAAACTAAAACTGGGTTTTTGAAACGACCTGTGTCCAAATTGTGTTTTTTACCAATTGAAAAATAATGTGTTTACTTATATTAATGTAGCAAATAATTGATAAATAAGTTTTAGTAATAAGTTAGTTATATTTTTGCTATGCAATGTTTAAGTTAATAAGTACAGATTTAAGAACTATTCATACAACATATAACCTATGTATTTCTAGTCCCTCCATGGTGGGCGGTTGTTAAAAATATATATCTACATAATAAAGGACAAAATTCACTTTGCCCTTGGTGGGCGGTATGTCAATGATAATATCTTATAGTATGTAGTTCGCCGACAACTAACTAGATGGCGCTATGCCTTTTTTATCGCATTCTCTGAAACACGCGGTTGAGAACATTCACCCATAGTATAAGGTCCCGGTTTAATTTCGCAATAAATAAGTTCGAATTGAAGCAGTGTTTCATTGTGCTCCCAAGTAAGTGACTCCAATAGACCAGAAAGTGAGTAATTCAGTGTTTAATAAATGTGCAGTTGCCATAAATTAAATAACTAATTAAATAAAAGGACATTTGCATTTTTTATTTTTCGTGTATTTAACGTTAAACAGAAATAGAAAAAATAATAAGGATACAGCTTTTTATTTATTTTTTATTATTTGTTATAAGATTAATTGGAAATTAGTCCACGTACTAGACTATAAATGCAATCATCAAGGCCACCGTTTCTTCAAATCTTGAACCGATCAACATAATTAAATTCAATAGACTCTTTAAAAAATGTGATTACGAGTTTATATTTTTCCTCTACATAATAAAAAGTTATCATACAATTTTCGCTTTTGATTCAAATCTCTATTTATGAATTTAAATAAATCAATGTGGTTATAATCATAAAATGTTTGATTATGCACTAGTTAGGATTAACTTAATTATGCTATGAATAAATCATAGCACATGTTACATACCTTCGATACCACATAAACTTCCTTCTGAGGTATTTTCGACGATGACGACTTTCCATCAGATGTTCTGCCTCCCTTATCGTTAAGTACAGAAATATAAATAAGCGTTTTAAACTAACGCTCATAAATCCGCTTCCGCGTAACCAATATGACCGTACCCTGTATCTTGAACCAGATCTATTATTGTTGAAGCACGTGTTACTTTATTTGACATAAAACGCATTCTAATGGCTCGTTAGTTAGCGCTGCAACATTTATTTAAATGTGCTTTGATCTATGGAATTCTGAACGCATTGAAAGGGATTTGCCCTTATCTCTTGTGCTAACATAAATATTTACTTGGTTATCTGTTTGTACGTTCACAATGAGTTATGATACTCGGCCTATTTTGAGTTAATACAATGTGTTATATTTCGAAGTTAATCACTTAGATAATACTTAGATAAGTTATATTTTGTTGTAATATTGGCAAACGAAATAAAGGACATGCAGAACCCGGTAGGTCCTAAAAATGACATTATAAGACATAATCAGTTTTTCATAATTAAATGCAATAGCAAACTATACAGTGCCCCTGTTGGTAAGCGTTTCTAGCGCCTATTTCTAGCGTGAAGCAGTTCTTGCGTTTCGATAGAAGGGTGTGGTTGCCGGCACACTTTCACATGAGGCGACCATCATAGTCCTCGGGAGTAGCGACGCATCTGTGATTGACTTCAGATGGAACCCATGTTCTGTATGAAGTTGATTACAGATGTCCATGGGCGGCAGTGACCACTTACCATCAGGTAGACCGCATGCTCGTTTGCTACTTCAGTCAAATAAAAGAAAAAAGCGAGAACTACTGCTCATCTGTAAGCAAATTCATACACAAAAAGGTTTCTATCTAAAGTCAATTGCACATACTTTGCTACTCCCGAGGACTAAGACGGTCGTAAAGTGTGCCAGCAACCAAACTCTTTCACCGAAACGCAAGAACCGCGTCACGCTAGAAATGGGTGTGATGACGGTGCCTCCGGAGTCGAACCACATTTGCCATCTTCTTAAAACTGTTTTAAAATAGCTGCCACGAAATTCTAAGGAACTTTATGAATCAGAAGCGAGACATGGTCAAGTTTAGCCAATAAAATATGTAGATACCTATATTCTCACATAAGGTGTTCTTACATTGAAATATCTAATGAGTATGCAGGCCACCTGATCGCTAAGGGGTTATAGACGACCGTGCAAATCTTTAAGCAACTTTATAAAAAACAGGGGTTCTATCTAATATCAAGCACAGGTGCGTTGCTACTCTTGAGGACTAAGATGGTCGCTTCATGTGAAAAAGTGCCGGCAAGCAAACCAAACCGGCATCTTTAAATTATATATATATATATTTTTGTTTTCGAGGGGGAAACCTTCCAAAGGTACCCAACGCCGTGGGAGCGACGCAGGGCTATGTGGGACTTTTACCACTAAACCCCCCCCCCCCCGGTAGCCGTCCTCGGCGCTTAAAAGGAGGACTCCGGGATCTCGAAACGACTTCAACCGGAATCCTCCGAGCGCGCTGCCCCATCGGGCTCCTCCCAGATGGGCGGCTGGGCCCACCGCTCCGTCTAGTCTTTACGACGGTATGCGACCACACATACCGCCGTCCTTCCCGGGATTGCCTGACCGAACAGTTCGAGCTCCCACTCTAGCCGTCTGCAACCCCGGAAGCCCCTTTTAGTCACCTCTTACGACAGGCAGGGGCTACCGTAGCCCTATTCTGACCCCGAGGCTATTATATTACCAAATTTTCATATCCCTTCACAATTCCAACGGAACTCCAAGCGCATTTTAGCATAACTGCAATTCTACACACCTTACATAAGAATCGATAAACTGATAATAAACGTCATCGACCTATTTGAACCTATGTGACGTGTTATTTACTTGATCCGTGGGAAACAGCGATAAGGTTGTGAACGGTGCCACGTGTTGTGATCCCGATTTTATATCTTTCATGAAAGTGACACATTAATTCGGTCAGTTTTGTTTTAAAACTTGGCAGTAGTTAGCATTCTACCTGATGGCTAAGTTAGCTCTACTGTTAGGAACATCTGAAAAGAACCTTTTACTGTCTTATACTCAACTAGAGCAGTGATAGCCTAATGGTTGAAACTTGCCCTCTCGATCGGGAGGTCCGAGGTTCAAACCCAGGCACCCAGGCACCAATGATTTATGTGCGTATTAGAAATTAATTATCACTGCTTTTCGGTGAAGGAAAACATCGTGAGGAAACCTACACACCCGAGAGTTCTTAAAAAAAAAAAGTTCTCGGAGGTGTGTGAAGTCCACCAATTCGCACTTGGCCAGCGCGGTGGACTATGGCCTAAACTCTCTCATTCTGGGAGAAGACCCGTGCCCAGCAGTGGGCCAATAATGGGTTGATGTGGACTCAACTAGCAACCCGGTGAACTTTGTTCCGTCTAAAATTCAAAAAACTAATATTATCAGTGTTCCTCCACGATATTATCATAAAAACTTTTCTCTTTAATCACTGTATCTATTAAAAAAAAAACATGCGTGCGTACAAAGTACACATGTCAGAAGTGAAACTTCTTTGGCGAACTAATTTATAAATCTTGTTTATATTTATACAAATCTAAAACTTTAAATTTCCAAGATTAAGAGGAAGGGAAAAAGGCGTGATACGACGTTCGCTCTGTCTCACTTTTTCTCTCAATCTTTCTCACTCGCTTGCTCCCTACTCTCACTCCACGGCTAGTTGCTCATGCTACGTTCGCCCTGTCTTACTCTCTCTCAATCGGTCTCGATCACTCTCTCTCTCTTTTCCGACACTTCCGTTGCATACCGGCGTGACGTTTCATCTGTAAAAATTTTACCCTCATGCGCCTAAAGAAGTTTCACTTCAAAAACCTGTATTAAAATCTGTAGCATAGTTTTTAAGATCTAAGCATACATAGGGACAGACAGCGGGAAGCGACTTTGTTTTATACTACGTAGTTGAGCACAACATCACACACCATTGTTATACGACTGAATTAAGCGTGGCGCCTTTGGAGTTGAAATTCAAAGGTAGGCCACCTTTAGATATTTTTTACCAATTACGCTATAATAATATTTTATGAGAAAAATAAAGGTTCACAAGTGCTCTAAAAAGGTAGGATTAGGTAAAAGGTTTTAGTACAAAACCCTAAAACTAGATAAACGACCTATACCGGGATACCTTAACAGATTAAATAAGCATTTATCATTTTAATAATAAAAATATAATCGACGAGAAACTATTATGAAACTTTTAATGTTGTGCCGTTTTTATAAGGAATTTTATATTGTTCGGCCTATTGAAGGTTGATTTTGAGCTTCGAAGTATAATATCACCTTTCAATACCCATTGTTGAGTATCGTTTACGTTGATATTTCAGTCTTTTCAGCGCTTAGTCAGTATATAATGAGTTTGGTAATAAGGTGATAAATGGCTGGGATTTTGGATTATATTGTTACCTAGAGGCCTTTTTTATTTATTTATTTACCATGTTTAGATCCGATAGTCTTCAGTATTTTCAGCTTACTTTTTATGAACCTACGGATTACGATTGTATCGAAATTTAAACTATTTTATTGAAAATTCGTTTTTAATTTCCGATATAGAAAACAACTATTACACTGTTTTCTATATCGGATAGATGTTGCATCATAGATCCACGATTTGATATGGTGCTACGAGACATTATTTTTTTTTCAACTTTATGCACTTACATAGTGAATGTCATTTCGCTTGCCATCTCATGGTTTGAACTAGGATTTTATAATATTTACTGCCTTAGATGTTTATGGTACACTAAAGATAATTAAAACCCGCGAGAAGTAATCAAGCCCATTTGCATCATTAATTGAAGTATAATTTGTTTATATATATTTATATATTTATTTATTTCGGGCTAGAAAGCCTAAAACTTAGGCTAAGGTACAATTATTTAAAATATACGGGTATCCCAACCTTACGAAGTAAGAACCTGGTGCCTATTATAGGTATGGGAAACCTGGATTACAGGTCATCAGTGCCCTCCCGCGGAAGACTGTATGATAAACATTTGTTTGTGTGCGTGTATGTGTTTGCGCGCGCGTGTGTGTGTGTATGCGTGTGTGTTTTTGTGTAATAATGTGTATAGGTGCGAGTGTGCTTCTGTGTATGTTGGTTTTGTGTTTGCATTTAATAATGAGCGTGTGGACACAAGTTATAAGTACTGCTACTAAAACTGCTTAGAACAAACGAGTATAGTCGCGAACGCCAAATACATCAGAGTAAGTTATTTACACTAATATCTGCGTTTGCTCGCCAAGTTTATGTCCCATTCAAATTGAATCGGACAACTAGTAATTACTTAACCAATCCGTTCAATTTTATTTGAAACGTATTCGAAACGTGTTTCCCCATCGTTTGAGTTCTAAAGCAGTTGGTAACAAGAAACCTAGTATCCCTTTCAATGTTTTTTCTTTTATAATTTGTTTTTGGGCCGATTTCATAGTGACCATTTGGAAGTGCCGCGTCACGCACCGCAGTCTCTATTTAATATTATGTTTTTATTGGCCCACGATCGTTCATAGATTAGGCTTTAAGCTTTTGAGCAGACAAGTCAAATGTAGGCAGGTAACGATTGTAAGCATTTTTGTTTAAATGTACTGGACATTATTGGAATAAATGTTTCATACTAGAATGTAGCTTAAGTTAAGTTTAGCTATAACTGAAATACTCGATATGCTCGTAAACATAAAAAAGGACTAGCTCTTAATTGCGGCTTCGCCCGCATGGTCGGCACAAATACAAAATTCCGTTAAATTTATCAATTGCTTTTGACTTAAGTAAATTGCATGTAACATTTGATAGCGTAATTTAGATCTTGCAAATATGTAGCAACTAACAAAACTTCGGCGGCGTGAAAGTGGAACAAACAAACACATCAAATTTATAATATTAGTATGGATAAGGTGCAATCTTAATAACATACCATAGTCATCATTTTACTTCAGGCAATGAATGCAGTAACAACATAAGAATGAACTATTAGATAAAAAAAAAACTAGAGCGATGTATTGTTTAGCTCACACTACTTAATACATAAACGTTTTTTTTTTTTGTTAATTATGTTATAAAATGTTTGCTCTACATTATTGTATTTTTAAATTGTTAGTTGAATACTAACAATTCAAAAATACACACACAGTTTTTATTTTTTATTTTGAATTAATACCGTATAGTCATATTTTGAAAATCTTTCTCTATTTATTGTACTTGCTTTTTAATCCTTTACGTATTTAAAATACCCAAAATTATTTATAGAAAAATTGTGAGCTTGTTTCGAATATAGTCTTTCCGACGTCTGATTCTATTAGGCACAAACCACTATCACACTTAGGTACTTATTCTTTGACCAAGCGGCGGTTCCTTTTTGTTGCCATCGAATACCATTCAGAGATTTTTTGTACACGTCATTAAGAATTGTATTCAGTTTAATTATTGTGTTTTGAAGATATGATTAATATCTAGCGATTACGTTATTTTTACTAGAAATCTACCTATCATATCAGGCTATATACTAATTTGGCAATCTATGACCTCAGGTGATCTATTGTATGGATATTTGGATACATGTATGGACAACAGTGACTCCATAAAATGTTTAAATATAAAAAAATGTAAAATTTCGGTGCCTCTAAAAAGGGTACAACTCATTTTTTTTATCTGACTGAAATAGCAAACTAACATGCAGTCCATCTGATGGTAAATGGTCACTGTCGATCATGGACATCTGAAGTGCGTCGCTACTCCCGAGGACTATGATGGTCGCCTCATATAAAAGTGTCCATCAATGCGCAAGAACTGCTTCACGCTAGAAATAGGTGTGGCGGTCGTACTTTCCCGGGAGAATTACACTCTACCACCTTCAAAATATATTATAATACAAAAAACTAACCTAAACACAGTTTTACTAGATGGACCATGCAACAATAACACACACACTAACTGAAGTATAAAGTAATTTATCAACAAGCATTTCATAAATCAACTAATTCACAAAAACATAGACAAAAACTGATAAAACTCGATGTAAATGATATAGTTCACGGGTAGTTCACGACGGTTGATTAGACATCGATTCTCGCAGATCGTATTGTTGTAAATGTAATAGAGCTAAGAACATTGTAGAAATGGCACATTGTATAGTATGCTAAAGATTTTTTCGAATAAGTTCTTGTGAAGGAGTAGTTTTTTCGAGTTTGTATAGGTTTATAATAGCAGTGTTAAGTACTAATTTGTAAGGATTTTTAAAGTGTAATATTATAGTGATAATTTAGTCCTTGGTTGGTATATGCGGGTGATTTTGATAATCCAACAAAGAGTTTAGACTACTAAATGTCAGCCAAATGACTTCTTGTAACTCTTCGTCAACCCATTATTGTCCCACTGCTGGACACGGGTCTTCTCTCAAAATGAGATAGTTTCGCACATCTCCGAGAACTATTTTTTAAATAACTCTTGGGTGTGTATGTTTCCTCACGATGTTTTCCTTCACCGAAAAGTAGTGATAATTAATTTCTAATACGCACATTGATCAGTGGTGCGTGCCGGGTTTGAACCTCGGACCTCCCGATTGAGGGGGCAAATTTCAACTATTACTAACTATAGGCTATCACTTCTCTCTTCTTTTGTAACTGCAATAATATTATCAGACTGCGCGAGAAGTAACGCAGTGTTTCGAGCGTTTGTACGTCCAATCCTTTGGCATGTTCTTTGATACAGTCCAAACATTCTTACAATATTTAAGTTCTCATTAATTTAAAAGCTGTTAAAATGTTTGGGCAAAATTTTGGATGCCATAAAATTCGTCTTGTTAGAACTAAAACATCAACAAAAAAATATGGCATCTTTAACGTTATTTTATCAAATTTTTCGTTGTGACAGGATACTTAATTTTAATTTGGATAAGGCATCTTCTACTAGATATAGATCTCTATGCACTCGTAACTTGGGCGATGATATCATACTATTATGCATTCCAGTTTATTAGGCTTTGTAAATTGTGCTAATTTAACTGAGAAACATTATGTTATTACTCCTATTTTACTAACATATTTAAAGGGCTCATAAAAATCTACGGAAAACTAAGAAAGAGATTCTTATGCAACGATACATCAGGAAAGCCACATGCAGGAGCACATTCAAGACGCTTTTACGGGAACATTATCTACAACTGTCATGAGTCTAGCGACATTTCAATCCTTATTTTATTTACTGTATTATATGTATATTATATATTGTTATAATTATATGTTACTTATCATACAATTATTTGTTTATATAAGTATATATTAATATTTTGTGTATATATTTAATTTAAGCAATATTTATTATTTCAATAATTGATAATTTGTTTACTTTTATATACCTACCACAGATTATCACTGTCGCCCAGGGTTGACTGGCAGAGAATGCCATTGGTGCCAGTGGTGTAACACTATTTCTTTTTTGGACGTTAGCGCTGGACTTTTTTCTTTGATAGCTGCATGTAATTTATCCAGTTCATTACAGTATCGATCCGCTTTGATATTTTTCACCTCTTTCAGCAACTCGCAGTACACTAGGCCTTTCCTGTCCTACCACAAACAAAGCAGTACTTTCCGTTGATGTATACTTGGTTTTGGAACTGTTGCTGATGAGTTTCCTGGTTTGCAATAACAATTTTTTCCCATAATATCCTCGTAAAGAATCCACTTTTCATTCTTTCAGTAATCAGCTAATCCAAATCGGCTCCACATTGTGTCTAATCAGATGTGATAAACACATTCTTACACGATCAGACAAATTATTTTCCGTTAATGTGGATCCGAAACACTTTGGCTTAACAAAAACCCAAAGTATTTAATGTGGTCTCCAACAGTTGGATGAGGAATGCCAAAATCTTCTGTCGTTTCTTGACTTGTTAAATGTGGAGGTTTATAAAACATGGGTTGCCAAACATCATTATTGATCTTAAATGGTCTTCAAGATAGATCACTTTTTTGGAGGCTCATATCTTCGGAACGAAATTTAGTAAACCATCTTTGAGAGTTTGGACCATTTACAATAACTTTTCCAAATACCTTACAGATTTTTATCTCAAGCCGATGCGTTGTTCTTAGAATTCATATAAAATGCAGTGTGTAAATGCACTTTATCCACTGACAAGTTTTTCATTTTTAATATCACAAGTAAATTATGAACTACGCAAAAGGACTCCTTTTTTATATAATATTGAAGTAGCAAACGAGCATGCAGCCCACCTGGTGATAAGTGGTCACTGCCGCCCATAGATATCTGTAAGCAACTTCGTATAGAACATAGGGTTCTATCTGAAGTCAATCACTGATGCGTTGCTGCTCCCGAGGACTAAGATGGTCGCCTTATATAAAAGTGTGCCGGCAACCACACCCTTCCGTCGAAACGTAAGAACTGCTTTACGCTAGAAATAGATGTAGTGTGGTACTTCCCCGGGCGAACTATATTGATTCTACCACCTACATTTTTTATATTATACAGAAGCTAAAAAAATAAGAAAAAAAAAAACAAATGACTAGTCAGATGTTTGTATTATTTACAACAACAATTACCTGCCTATTAAAAATACGGCGGAACTTTCCCTCCAACCTTAATAGTTGTGAGAGTGACATAACCATGTCATGATGTTTCAAATAAATATTGGATGAAAAAGGGGACGAGAGCGACGATTTTTTTATCATCATATTAATATGGGTGCAAAAAGAACGCTTGAAAATAGACCATTATAAATATAGTATAAGCAGAATGTTACTGTTGACGTAAACTTCAAAACAAGCTTAAATTAAATAAATTATTACTACGACCAAAAAACGTCAGATCTGTTTTTGTGGCGTGGCGGTGTGGTTACCTTTCCGGTCTGACACGTAGTGGGTTCCGGGTTCGATTCCGGGCCAGGCAGGCAGGGAATGATGAGTTAAGATTCTTGTTCTGGGTCTGGGTGTTTGTGTATTCGTCTTGCTGTGTGTCCAATTGTCCATGGCACCTACGACACAGGAGAAAATCCTCCTGTGGGGCTATGAGTGTAGAAAGCGTTTTTTTAAGCAATCGGTTTTCTAATTTAACGTTGTTTCTTGTTACATCGTTTGAGGAGAAATCAGGAATAGAAACCAGGTCCCATTAGGCCTTACGCAACGGCCCTTCCAGATTTGTATTTCCTATCCAAGCCAAAAAGCCTATTTAGAGTTCCGTGGGCGTTCGTGGGCGAAGCGTTGTTGCCCAGTTTGTACGCAGCCTAACGATATCCATCTCAAACCGAGATGTAGGAAGATTGATAACTTCATCACTTATTGTTTCAAGGGCTGAAATGTTCAAACATCTTGTCTAGGACTTGAACGTTTATATTGTAATTTAACACAACTTTAGTACCACATATTTTAGCTAGGTTATATTATTCTAAACTTGAGTTTGCAAGTAGGTTTCTGATATTAGTCATTACGCTAGCCTGGTGCCACAGACGTCACAGAAGCTTGATTTCTTAATTGTTTACAAGTTGTATATATAAATTTGACGACCCGCGTGGCGGAGCGGTTACCATGCCGGTCTGATGCGCAATGGGTTCCGGGTTCGATACTCGTACAGACAGGTATCTGAATGATGAGTTTAAATTCATGTTCTGGGTCTAGGTGTTTGTGTATTCGTCTTGTGTGTGTCCATAATACCCTCGACAAAGGAGAAAATTCCAGTGTGGGGCTATCAGTGTAGAAAGCGTGTTGTTTTTAAATTTTGATTGATGATTGTGGTATAGAAGATCTCAATCTCATAAATTATTTTGTAGGAAAGGTTTAAGTTGCAGTATCTAATCGCGATTCACTCAGATAATAAAAATACTATTGATGAAATTATTTGTGAATTTATTGATGAATTTCCCAGTTTAGTTTATGTAAGATTGAAGTAGCTTAACGACTACGCGGTTCACTTGATGGTAAGTAGTTTTGGCCAACCATGAGATAATAATCAGAGAGAATATATACTACTCTATGTACGAGTAGTATATATGTTACGGTAAATGTAAGTAATCGGTAATTATCTATAATTACCGGTTATTATAGATAATTACCAACGCACCAACCACGTTTACCGGTTATTATATAAAACTTCCGCGCGATCGTGGTAAATGTTGATTTAAGCTTTGGAATGGAGAGTGAACGGTGCGGGAAATGGTCCGAAGGAATAAAATCTATTTAGTTTATGAAAAATAAAGCTCATCACTCAGGAATAAGCCGTAGCCTCTACGAGGCTATCCTGCTATAGAAGTAGGTCAATGCGTAAGAATTAAGGTACCAGACATAGATCGAGCCAAAGCAGATGGCCGAAATATAATAGCCGTTGTAATTTCGATCGCGAATGAAAATCTTTACAAACTTGGTACGAAATACGGGATTATAAGCCAGTTGTACTCAAGAAACGCATTATTTACTACATTTACTAAAAGAGTATGGTAATTTTATATAATTTCCGGTAAATGTGATTAATTCGAAAGTTTTTATAACCTTTACCACGAGCACTGGTAATTATGCATAGTTCCCGGTAATTGTACATAATAACCGCACTATTCACATTTACCGTAACATATACATACTTACCACATTCATTTCGAAAACAATGTGTGTATTAACAATTTATTATACAGTAACGGTGAAATACAATATCGTGATGAAAACTTTATACCTAAGTTCTTTATAAAAAGTTCTCAAAGGTTTCCAATTTGCACTTGCCCGGTTTGGAGTCTGGCCTTGACGAATACATACAAGACATCAGTATAGAGCAGTGATAGCCTAATGGTTGAAACTTGCCCTCTCGTTCGGGAGGTCCGAGGTTCAAACCCAGGCACGCACCACTGATTTATTTGCGTATTAGAAATTATCACTGCTTTTCAGTGAAAGAAAACATCTTGATAAACCTGCTCACCCGGGAGTTCTTTAAAAAGTTCTCGGAGGTGTATGTAGTCCACCAATTCGCACTTGGCCAGCGCGGTGGCCTAAAACTCTCTCATTCCGAGAGAAGACCCGTGCCCAACAATGGGACAATAATGGGTTGACGATATATACATACATGACATCAAAAATCCTACCAAGGATTTGAATCCTGGACCCTAGCTGGAAGCTCACAGGGCAATCACACCTCTGTTCACTGAACCTAAAAGCCTAGTTAGGGCCGCGTGGGCGAGCGTGGGCGACTGCCTCGTTTGTACACGCCCTAATGATGTTCATTTGATCCTAGGCATCGGAATTTATAACTTCATAGCTCTATGGGGCTAATTCACTGTGCGGAATGTTCATGTCCAGAAGATTTAGTACCTTTCATTTCATTTGAAGTTATTTGTATGGAATGCGCTTCCTTGTAGGCTTGCGAAACATAATTAGGTGTCTACTGATGTGATATAGCCCCTTGTGAATACGGGTGTAAGTATAATTGTTGCCAATTGACTTTTCATACTAAAATTGTTTGAAAATGAATGACCTTTGATTAATCTTTGTTTTTCTAACACTAAACTCATTAAAAATGTTTACATAAACGGAGATTTATCAATATATCGACGTCAGGTTTTTTTGTTTTGGTATATAAAGTCACTTTAGCAAAACTAAGACCTATAGCCGTTTTCACTAGATATGATAAATATTCTTTGGAGTTTCTATTCATGTAGTAAATGGCTATGCAGATTACAGTGATGTTTGTTATCCATTAATAACAACTGAAAAGTGTGGCTAGTTCTATATTAACTTAGTAAAAAGGTTCTTCATTCTAAGAACGAAGCTGGTAACGAACGAGCGCGTAAGAGTAAAAAAAAACACGCACCCTTTCTACACTCATACCCCCACAGTAGGATTTTCTCCTGTGTCGTGGGTACCATGGACACACACAAGACGAATACACAAACACCCTGACCCAGAACAGGAACCTAAACTCATCATTCAGATACCTGTCTGGCCGGGAATCAAACTCGGGACCCATTGCGCGTCAGACCGGTATTGTAACCGCTCCGTCACGCGTCGTCAAAAGTAGCAACGGGCGTTTAGTCCAAATGATAGAACGAGGACCCATGGACACCTATAATGACCTCGAGATAGAATTAGAGTCCTACAAGTAAAAAGAGTGAGGTCGGTCACGTATCCGTCGCTACCCTTGAAGACTAATTTGGAACGCATGACGAATCCCAACTCAGTTTCAACCTATGTAACTTACAACATTTAAAACACAAACATTAGTGTTAATAATATTGTATGTCGCAAACCTAATATACGACCTATCAAAAACGGAAAAAAAAACATTATATATCGCATCTTAATTCATAAAAAGAAATATCTTTAATTTTTTGATTTGCGAGTTTATCGCTTAGTTCGTTCGCTTTACGGTATAAACTCGCAAAAACATAAATTTCGAGTTATTTCTTTTTTTAAATAAAGGTGCGATATGTACAAGGTTATTCCTAAGGCTTTGCCTGATCCGCTCTACAACAGTAATCATTCTATGTGTTTATCTAGGTTATGTGTATGCTTTATTTCAGGTAAATCCGATGGGTAGTTTTTACATGGGAGTAACAAAGACTTTTCTACATATTCACATACGTTCGCTTATATAATACTAGCTTTGGAGCAGTGATAGCCTTATGATTGAAACTTGCCCTCTCGATCGGGAGGTCCGAGGTTCAAACCAACAACCAACCGACCAACAAATTAATATTAATTATAACTGCTTTTCGGTGAAGGAAAACATCGTGAGGAAACTTACACACCTGAGAGTTCTTTAAAAAGATCCAGACGACCTGCTCGGAAATCGGACGAATATGTAAGCAGCTGTTTGTAAGAAAGTATATAGTATCAAAGAAAGAAACTTGAATTAATATCAAAGAAAAAATACTGCACAAATAAATAATTATAATTCATAAGTTTATAAAAAAATGCTATGCAAATAGCTTTATCAGTCCCAGAGTGCCGCATGTTTTTTGTACAGCCGTCGCTGCTGCCGCCACGCTCAGCTAGGACACGATTACAAATAGCGACCTGGGTATGAGTGATTGTGACAGCAAAGTTAAAAGTGAAGATAAATAACCTAAAGACATCTCTTAACACTTTCACGGACGGAACGTAATTGTACGTCATAATGTGAGTTTTTCATATGGCACAACGTACGATGACGTCCAAATTTATTTAAGGCAGAAAGTTTATTCCTGATGAACTTTCAAGTTAAAACCTTATTGGATGTACCTTGTCACACCATGTAAAATACTAGAAACTTTACTGTCACGATTCTGTCAAGACTTCTTTAAAACGAATATCATTGGACTCTACGTATTTATACGTCATGTATGCATTTACTGTCATTCTAGAACACAGACTTGAGCAGTACCGTCCGCGAAAGTGTTAAAAAATAAAACAATAGAGACTTGGCACAAAGAATCAGTCTATGGAGATATATATACCCTTTCAACTACAAACTTATTACTTTGACTAAGTATGTCTAGAAGAAGAAGTAGTACTATAATTTAAGTATTTCTAACAATTCTCGATTCCAATGAGGTAAGTGACTAATACGAAGATAAAAACAGAAAATCAATCTTAACTTCCAAACAGTACGGTGTGTTTTCTCAAAACGAAATAGAAAAATAGGAAGCAACCCCTAATGAAATCTAATACATATGTAGCTAATACTAATACTGTAATGTGGGGTCATTGACCGGGAATCAAACAATGGATACGTTGGTAAGGGGCTATTGGTTTTCACGGGAAAATATATGGAGTGGTTACCACATATTATGTTACTGGAAAGAGTTACCACTTTCTTATAACATAGAAATAGCAATCAAGAATGCAGTCCACCTGACTATACGAGTAAGTGCAACTGCTCTGATCCTGCAAATATTCTTTGTAATGGTGACTGTTTTCAATTAGGAAAGAGGATTACTGGAAATTTCTTTCACCATAATGATGCAAATCACAAAAGCGCTTAAAGAAATCGTACTAGTGATGTAACGAAAATTCGCATTCGCATTTGCGAATATTCGCATATATTTAGTGACGTAGGCTACTTTTTACCGCGCTCTCTCATTCCAATGAGAATATCGATGTTTTGTTAGTTGATACATATTTAGTAGTTCCAGACGTTGTCAATAGATGGCGTTAGTAAAATTCCTTTGCAAGTTCTGAATCACGCTATCAAATGCTAATGTTAATTTTCGTTGACTGTGCGGGCGAAGCCGCGGGTAATAGCTAGTTATTTTATAAGTTTGAAATAGCAAACAAACATGCAGTTTACCTGATGGGAAGGAGTCACTGGCGTGGATATCCGTGGATGCAAGGGTCTTCCTGTGGAACAAAGGTTCTTTGTTAATCACAGATGCGATGTTCTCGCGAGAAGTAAGATGGTAACCTATAATAGTGAGGTAGTAATGCTAGAAATAGTTGTGGTATTGGTCAAATACATTTAACAGTTCAATCAGTCCGCTACAACTTTGTAGTTAAAACAACGCAGACTAAGCCAAAGGTATGTAAATACCTAATTACCGTCACATTCCGCAGATATTGGATCAAGTGGTAATCCACCACTGTAATCGTATGATAACACTTGGAGGATTTCACTAGCTTACATAATCTGTTTATCTTGTTATATTTCGCTATCCTGATGATCCTGAACTGTTTGTACGGTTATAAGTAATTGGGGCAGTTTTTGATAAAATGCTAAAAAGTTAGCTTCGAAGTTTTAGTACCCGCTTCGCTATTGCTGCTTTCAATAATAATAATAATTTTATTTCAGACATGGTCCATATATGTTAGTTACAATGTTGCTTACAAATTATGTTAGTATATTTAGTTCATACATTTAATTATCATTTAATACCATAATATACACATTCACAATTTCAATTAGAATTCATTTAAAAATTCAATGGGTTAGATTCGTATTTGGATTTAATTACTTCAATCATAATCATTGGCATTTTGAAGAAAACATTAATTTGCATTTGTACAATATTTATTATGAAATTTAGTTAATAATAAATAACTTATTTTATTCTAAGAATTTTCATAAGAAAACCCTTGCAAGGGCAAGTCTTAAAGGTATGTGAAGGTAATAGATTCAGACAAGTGCAAACCTTACCGCTTTTTTTTTTGTTTTCGAGGGGGAAACCTTCAAAAGGTACCCGACGCCGTGGGAGCGACGCAGGGTTATGTGGGATTTTTACCGCACTAAAACCCCCCGGTGGCCGTCCTCGGCGCTGAAAAGGAGGACTCCGGGATCTCGAAACGACTTCAACCGGAATCCTCCGAGCGCGTTGCCCCATCGGGCTCCTCCCAGATGGGCGGCTGGGCCCACCGCTCCGTCTAGTCTTTACGACGGTATGCGACCACACATACCGCCGTCCTTCCCGGGATTGCCTGACCGAACGGTTCGAGCTCCCACTCTAGCCGTCTGCAACCCCGGAAGCCCCTTTTAGTCGCCTCTTACGACAGGCAGAGGGGACCGTAGTCCTATTCTGGTCCCGGAACTACAGGGCGTAAACCTTACCACTTACTACCTAATACAACATTAAGATCAAGCTGTAACTTGGTGCTTAACAGTACAAACTTTTAGCCTTAAACTTTGCTCATCTAGCAAATTTAATAATTTAATTACAAAATTAAAGTTGCAGGTTGTAAGTCCGCCAATTCGCACTTGGCCAGCGCCGTGGACTATGGCCTAAAAGTCCCTCATTCTGAGAGAAGCCCGTGTCCAGGGTCTTCTCTGGGCATGGATTGGTTGTACCCCAAAGTTGTAGGATGTAGAACCAGTATAATTAGAGCGGCGAGGTACTACCACACCTACTTCTAAAGTCTAGCAGTTCTTGCTTTACGTGCAAGGGTGTAGATGGAGAATAACTTACATGTGAGGCGGTTATCTTAGTGGGAAGCAATAAAGTTAAAGCAAGGAATAGCATGGCAATGGCCTAAAACTCATTCTGGGAGAAGACCCGTGCCCAGTAGTGGGACGACATGGGTTGACGACAAGGAATAGCAAAGCATCTGTAATCAACTTTACAGACGACTACTTGACGACCCGCGTGGCGGAGCGGTTAACGTACCGGTCTTTCGCGCAATGGGTCCCGGGTTCGATTCCCGGCCAGACAGGTATCTGAATGATGAGTTTAGATTCGTGTTCTGGGTCTGGGTGTTTGTGTATTCGTCTTGTGTGTATCCATGGTACCCACGACACAGGAGAAAATCCTAGTGTGGGGCTATGAGTGTAGAAAGCGTGTAGAAAGAAACTTTTGATAAAACCTCTGTTCTATAGAATCCGTATCCGTACAGATGTCCATGGGTGTAAGCAAAAATTACGTAGGTACTCATTCCTTATATCAATCTTAAAAAAAGAAGACGTCACTTAGTCTCTATCTCCATTATCACAGTCCCAATCATAGACCTTCCTTCATAACGTGTGCATAAACACGGCTTGAAACCTAAGTTCTAATTAAGTACAATCATTATTGCCTTAGCTAACACAAGTTACAGCGCATTGTGCTGTATATAGCCATAAAATAAGGGTTAAAGTATGCAGAGAGCGTCCCTAGTGTAAATATTGTGACCACGTGTGTTCATACGGTCCAGCAGAAAGATGGCGGCACACTACAAACTAAGATATTTCAAGCGATGGTACTAAAAATTAGAAAATATATGGATTTGATTTACAGAAATATTTTTTTCCACTATGGAGTAACTTCTTTCATTTATGTATGTAGGTCGTCAACTCGTTATTATCCTACTGCTGGGCACGGATCTTCTCTCAGAACGAAAGAGTTATCGGCCATAGTCCACCGCGTTGGCCAAGTGAAAATTGGTTATGGATGTGTTGTTATGTATTGGTACATATGAAATTGAAGTATAATGTGTAAATTTGGGCTTCTAGGGAAATTCCCAATATCCTAAATACTATTGGAGTCAGATTTTCAATCGATTCTATGGTCAATTCACTTATTGTTACCCTTAAAAACTAATGTTAAAACGTATGGTGTATATGTTTCAACTTTGCTGTACCCAACTGTACCGTGTCGAGACGGACACAACAGATCCTAACATAACCATTCTGAACCAGACATAATTATGTTATTCATTTTTGTATTTTTTTTCTCATTGCAATACGAATAATTAAAAAGAAGAAGTAGATAAGTTAACATCAATTTTGCGCATTATTAACAAAACATACGAACTGGAAAGTTCTTATGTTTGATTAATTAATACGTACTACACATACAGCATAGTGAATTATTCTAGCGCCATAATGAAGTCGTCGCCTTACGGGTACGTGGCCTCTCACTACCAAACAGTTTCAGTCCGCTTTAAATAAGCCGCTGTGTGCGTTGTGCTTAATGTAAATATTAGAATGGTGGTCCGGTCCTCAGTAAAAATCGTTTACTCAATTATTAATTAACTGAGATGATTAAAATTAACAGAAAGGCAGCTTTACATTTGTTTTAGTAACAAAACATAACCGGAAAAAACAATAGCAGACAGTAGAATAAATCACACAATAAGACACTATAATACCACACACAGCTTATTCAGTGATATCTCGCTAAGTTACCACACACAGCCTTATGAAACATTCTAACTACACAACACACTGTGCAACAATCCTAACGCCATAATAAAGTCGTCGCGTCACGAGCACGCGGCCTCTCATTACCAAACTGTTTCAGTCCGCTTAAAATAAGCCGCTGTGTGCGTTGTGCTTAATGTAAATATTAGAATGGTGGTCCGGTCCTCAGTAAAAACCGTTTACACAATTTTATTATTAATTGAGATGATAAGAAAATAACAGATTTTTTAAAGTTATAATCAATCTTGCATATGTTTGTTCTATTAATAAAACATAACAACTTTGAAGTACGTTAACAGATTGTAGAATAAATGGCACAATAAGAGACAATGATACCACACACAGCCTTATGAAACTTTCTAACCACACAACACACTGTGCAACAATCCTAACGCCATAATAAAGTCGTCGCGTCACGAGCACGCGGCCTCTCATTACCAAACTGTTTCAGTCCGCTTTAAATAAGCCGCTGTGTGCGTTGTGCTTAATGTAAATATTAGAATGGTGGTCCGGTCCTCAGTAAAAACCGTTTACACAATTTTATTATTAATTGAGATGATAAGAAAATAACAGATTTTTTAAAGTTATAATCAATCTTGCTTATGTTTGTTCTATTAATAAAACATAACAACTTTGAAGTACGTTAACAGATTGTAGAATAAATGGCACAATAAGAGACAATGATACCACACACAGCCTTATGAAACTTTCTAACCACACAACACACTGTGCAACAATCCTAACGCCATAATAAAGTCGTCGCGTCACGAGCACGCGGCCTCTCATTACCAAACTGTTTCAGTCCGCTTTAAATAAGCCGCTGTGTGCGTTGTGCTTAATGTAAATATTAGAATGGTGGTCCGGTCCTCAGTAAAAACCGTTTACTTAATTCCGTGTACAACTAGCCTTATGTCAATAGCGGTTACATCAAAGTTTTGTGAATTACTCGCCTGGTTTTAGTTTTGTAAATGCTTAATTTAGTTTGGTTGCTGGGTATTTTTATTGTTAGTCTAAGTAGTATGTGGTACGTAGGTTAGAAGGAAAAGATTTTACCTGCACACATATCTGTTTGTCCTGTCCAATTTTGGCCTAAATACAAATTTCACTTTATAAGCTCAGAATTAGAATAAGGATACAGTAACCTTTGTCTGTCGTAAGACCAGACGATGCCAACCTGGGTGGAGCTTGTTAAAGCTACGCACTCAGAGGACTCCAGTTGTGTTCCTTTGGAGATTTCGGAAGCCTCTCCGTTTCGCCTATTATATCAGTATGCAATGTATGTCAAACAATGCTTTGTTTTGCTTTGAAAGATGTGGATATTCAAACAATTTATTCAGACGTTCTGAGGAGTCGACATCTGTCGACGACATCTGATGGAAAACTACTAACTGAGTTAATTATAAACGTTTTACATTTTAAGGTGCACCTCCGTGCGACATTTATTGCAAATTGGATCAGTGGTTTTTGCGTGATCGAGTAATAAATAGACACACACAGTATCATTTTTTCAAAATCCAAAATCAAAATCCAAAAAACCTCAAATTTTGACATTTGACCCCGAATAAAATTTGAAGCACACATAGGATCGTTTGGGATTTTTAAAACTTTATATGTAATGGTAAACCCCAGCTCTTCACTAAAATTTGGCTTTCCGGAAATTAATGTTGTTTGAAATGAACCGGATAGATTACATTGACCAATACGGTCACTAGTACTTCAATCACTACATAGTATAAAACAAAGTCGCTTCGCGCTGTCTGTCCCTATGTATGCTTAAATCTCTAAAACTACGCTACGGATTTTAATGCAGTTTTTTTAATAGATAGAGTGATTCAAGAGGAAGGTTTTTGTATATAATACAAAACCTTCCTCTTGAATCACTTGAGTAGTATAATGAAGAAACACTGATAATTTTAGATTTTTGACCTTTAGGCGGTACGAAGTTCGCCAGGTCAGTTAGTATAACTTAAACAATTGATAATAACAATAAATGTAGCTTCATTTAAAATTATTGCTTTCTAATAAGGCAATGTCGTAAAACTAAAAAAGTTTATAGCACAAGAGTTTTGTCAATGTATTCGGTTCATTGGTAACTATGACGTGTTTGAGGGGTGAACGAGGGTTAACCCTTATAGCTATGTGATCGAGTTTTATGACTTATTTACATTAATTTACCCCACCCCATACGTCTATCTGTGGGTGAGTGTATAGGCGATGGCTATATTTAAAGAATCAAAAGAAAAAAAAAATCCGGCAACCGGGGACTGCCGCAGTAAAGCATAGCATATTTTATCAACTTATGCAATTATAATTATTTATTTATTTATGACTATTAATTCAAGTTTTTTTTTAAATAATACTATATACTTTCTCACAAACAGCTGCTTACATTATTCGTCTCTTCTCAATCCGTGCGAGCTTCGTACTGTCGTACCTTATACATGCACGTTAAGCAAGCTACATGGTAGGCGGAGTGGAGGGTGTTAGGTTTTTTTGTTACGTAATTTTTGTGATTCGGTCGCCGCGCTAAAAACTATGCAACAGCCATAAAATAACGTGGACTGCATGCTCGTTTTCTACTTCAATCTTATAAAAAAAACCAAACCTGGCAGAATAGGTGTGGCAACTGTAGGTAACTCTTGTGCCTGTAGTTTCGGGACCATTAAGAGTAGGGGGCGGGCGGTAAAAGTGGGAGCTCGATCTGTCCAGCGAAGCGACCCCGGGTAGGACGACGGCATGTGTGGCCGCACGCCGTCGTAAACACCAGGAGGCGCAGTGAGTACAAATGCTCGAAAACAAAAAAAAGATATTTCTCTTGCCAAACAGTCCTAGCAGACGATAAATGTTAACAATATAAGTTTTATATAAAGCAGGTGTACTAAAGTTATATAACACATATATACATCCGATCGTAAATCAAAAAGTAGTGTAAAATCTGCGTTCTAAGCTAATTAACAAAATGAAAGAATAAATCATTCGCAGGAAACACGCCAAGCTATACTTAGCTATTGTGTCAGATTGTCAAATTTTTTCGGTTCATTTGTATTCAGAGGTCAACAACCCCATGTGATCAGGGTTTATGACTTGTTTACATTAATTTATGGCGACCGTGTCCAGGGCTAATGCCGTGGCTTTTCGGCTTTTCGGAAATGGCGATGGAAAGTGATTTACTATTACTTACGTAGTGTTGCTAAGTACCAACTTGCCTGCGACATGTCGACGTAAAATTAAACGATACGTAATTTGTTTCGTTTATTATGTGACCATTCGTGGCTTAGCTGTGAAGATCTACTTATAGATCTTCACAGCTAAGCCACGAGTCATTTATTTATTTTTTATTCATTATGTGTATCAGCTTAAGAGTAAATAAGATAATAATTTACTTAGTAATTAGATAATAATCAATAAGTAATTCGTATAGTTATTATGAAGATCATTAAATTATACGGTGTTAAGTACGTAATAAAACTGGAAAAAAATTTAAGTTTACATAACTTTTAATATAATCCCGCAGCTAAGCAAGCTTCAGTCATGTCTTTTTTTCCGTCAAGGTGGAAACCTACCCCCTTGACGGAAAGGTACCCGACGCCATGGGAGCGACGCAGGGTTCTGTGGGATTTTTACCGCACTAAAACCTCCCGGTGGCCGTCCTCGGCGCTACAAAAGGACTTCGGGATCTCCAAAGGAAAAACGGAGTCCTCTTAGTGCGTTGCTCCATCGGGCACCTCACTGAACCCATAAGGTTCGACAGGTGCCATCGCAAACACCTAGCATGTTCTAGCATGAAGCAATTTTGTCATTTAGGTGGAAGGGTTTGCGATTTTTATAAGGAGCGGCCACCTTAGTACATGGTAGCAACGCATTTGTGATTGACTTTAGATAGAACGTTTGTGTTGTATGAAGTAACTTACAGATGTATATGAGCGGCAGATGCTACTCATCGTCGGCTGGATTGCACGCTCGTTTGCTACTTGAATCCTAATTTAAAAAAATACTTGTAAACGGATACGTTTACAGGTATTTTTTTAAATTAGGATTGAAATCTTGAAAATGTAATAAATAATAAGCATAAAAATCTTATTTCTATTAGTACTTACTACAAATTAATCTACGTTTAACTACTATATAGTAGTCGATATAAAAATAGTTTAATTTATCGGTATAATTACCAATCTCGGTTTAATTTTACGTTTCTGTTTGTGTTCTAATTTTGGTAACCAAAAGTTATTTGTATTAGGTAATAAAAGGGCACACCACCATAATCTTAAGTCATTATTGCCCTAATTTACCACCTTAACTGTATTAATGAGCGGAAGTTACTCTACTAATTTGCCTGCATAGTTAACATTTTAAGTTAAACCCACTAATTTGACTCATAATTCGTACCGTAAACTATTTTTTTGCCGCAATGCAGCAAGTCTATTGTTAGATGAAAATGTGTGTAAAGCATAACGCCTTTCATCTGAATTATCAAGTAGGTGCCATGACATCACGCAAAGATAAGTCAAAAAACCACCCATGAGAAAGTCATTGATATATAAGCTGTCAGGTTTGCCAGGTTTTAGACCCAGTACCACACTCCTTACCCGAACACAATACAGCGTAATACGGCTGTTATTAGACAGAAATGAGTGTGGCTGTGGTGCCACCGTTGTTGCACCGCAAAGTTCTAAAAATCCTAAAAAAAATTGCTAACTTACAGACTTAAACGCTTAAAACTTAAAACGCTTTCTACACACATAGTCCCACAGTAGGATTTTCTCCTGTGTCGTGGGTGTCGCAGCTTCACCCGCGTTAAAAAAATCGATGTATCGATTGTCCCGTGGGAATAAGATATTTCCCCACAGTAAGAAGTAGCCTATATGTTAATCCAAAGTGTCAGCTAACTCCCTACCAAATTTTATGAAAATCATACACACTCACAAAATTTCGCCTTTATAATATTAGTATGATGATACGATTAGTATAAAGTATGATAGTATGATTAATAAGATGTTACACAAAATGGGAAACACATTTTAATGTATAAATAACCTTTTGCTACAGCCAGTGCGAACCCCACATAGTTTAAATACCGGTGCATATTACACGTTGACAAAACGGTTCAAATATATAGTATTATCATATCTAAAACAAAGGTATGGCGCGGATTTAATCGTACTAATTAATATCGTGTATCGCGCATAGTTGACATTCCTGTGATTAATCACTTGTCTGACCTCAAGCGAGTGAGTTTTACGAGGCGATATAAATGTTAAGCATTTATATCAAATGATGAGCCATGAAATCAAAGATAAATAAGGCCGATTATAGAATGAATGTCGTTTGCAAAATCTCGATTTTAACATTGTTTTATTTATTTTTAAGACTAATTTTTATTATATAAATGTTAAAATATTTAATAAGTTACTTGTCCTTTTTTAACTAAGCTCCAAGATCTGAACAATAGTCTAAAAAGCCAGCAAACCTGCTTGTAGTCTTTGTTCAATTAAAAGAAAGTACAGTTTTAAAATATGTAAATAATGATCCTCATACTGATAGGTTTACTTTTTTTTGTGAAGTAGCAAACGAACATGCAGTCCACCTGATGGTAAGTGGCCACTGCCGCCCATGGACATCAGTAATTAACTTCATACAGAACATGGGTTCCATCTGAAGTAAATCACAGATGCGTTGCTACTCCCGAGGACTATGATGGTCGCCTCATGTGAAAGCCTTATGGTAAACGCTCCGCCGCGCTGGTCGTCAAATCATCATTATTTATTGACGGTGATTACATGCCATTAGAGCTACCTGATGGCATGTAGTCACCGTCGCCTATGTACATTTGCAACACCTGTGGACTCGCCAAAAATACCAGCTAAAATATTTAAAATCGTTCACATTTTTTAGAATTCAAACCCATTGATTATGATATAAAAATATTTATGACTAATTTTACTACCAGTATTATGGTTAATTTTACAAAAGCACAGAACCTAAACAAAAGTAACTCGCTGCTCGCCGTTTATCTAACAAATGTTCCACATACGTGGCATTCCAACGAGCAGGGTAGCGCCACAATAATGACAATTAGTGGCAGATCACAGAATGTGACGCGACAGACGTTTCACTGATTTCAGTTACCGGTCCCAATTTTAACTAGAGGTTTTATTGTGTAACACAAAATGATTTTATACTAGAATTATCGCGGATTTGATACATTTAAAAATGTAACGCGTATTGCGTATGTGATTTTTATTGATGTTAGACTATTATTATCCCGGAATTGATACATTCTAATACTTAACGGGTACTCACGATATGCGGTTTATAATTCTTATAGAATTCTTTTTGCCGATATTTCGACCATATAAGAATTCATAAACCGCATATCGTGAGTACCCGTTAAGTATTATAATGGATTTTTATTGGCTTGTATTTGGTTTGATAATGAAAAATATGTAATATTATGTTCCTTGGAAAAAAATACCCTTATGGTTTTTTTTTATTTGACTGAAGTAACGAACGAGTATGCAGTCGACCTGATGGTAAGTGGTCACTGCCGCCCATGGAGATCTGTAATTCACTACATACCTACAGAACATGGTTTCCATCTGAAGTCAATCACAGATGCATTGCTACTAATGAGGACTATGATGGTTGCCTCATGCGAAAGTGTGTCGGCAACCACACCCTTCTATCGAAACGCAAGAAATGTTTCACGCTAGAAATAGGTGTGGCGGTTGTACTTCCCCGGTTTCCCAACCCCAGGAACCCATGTATGGTCGCATGCCACCGTAAATAACAGACGTTGCGGTGAGCGTATTCATTCACCAGGGAAGAACCCGAAAGAGGTATCGCGCTCGGAGAACTCCGGTTGTGTTTCACGCTAGAAATAGGTGTGGCGGTTGTACTCCACCGGTTTCCCAACCCCAGGAACCCATGTGTGGTCGCATGCCGCCGTAAATAACAGACGTTGCGGTGAGCGTATTCATTCACCAGGGAAGAACCCGAAAGAGGTATCGCACTCGGAGAACTCCGGTTGTGTTTCACGCTAGAAATAGGAGTGGCGGTTGTACTCCCCCGGTTTCCCAACCCCAGGAACCCATGTGTGGTCGCATGCCACCGTAAATAACAGACGTTGCGGTGAGCGTATTCATTCACCAGGGAAGAACCCGAAAGGGGTATCGCGCTCGGAGAACTCCGGTTGTGTTTCGTTGGAGATCCCGGAGCACGCAGCGCTGCCACTGGGTGGGATTTAGTGTGGTAAAAGTCCTACATAATCCTGCGTCGGTCTTACGTCGTAGAATACCTTTTGAAGGAGACATTTGAGAAAAAAGGCTTTACTGTTTGAAGTACTCAGAAAAAAAGCGCCATCCAGGCTGTCAGAACGTTAAAGCATGCCCGTGGCCTTGCCACTTATCATACAGAGAAAAGTAGGACTCTAGAATAACGATCTGTTAACCATGTGACAGAAGGGAATTCATGACAGATATCTCCATAACAAAATAAAAAGTTGGGTAAAAATTCTATACATAAATTTAATAGTTTTAAATTAAGGAGCATAAAATTTTAGCTTTTGGTTCGAAATAAAGATACATCATATGTGTTGAAAATTTCATTTCCGTGGATGAGACGTAGGAGTTAAAACTTTCTTCAAGCCGGAGCGTCTTTTGTTTGACAAAATGCACTGTGGTCACCAACAGTCAGGCACGGTCACTATTGGTAAAATCCCACACACAATGCTGTACGTTTCTTCTCAATACCTATCTCCAACAGTGGATTTCAAGTTTACTGTATGGATGAATTTTATTATAGCCTACGCGAATGAAGTCACGAGAACTGCTAGTGACAATATATATTGTTAATATATGCCTCATTATAATGTTATTATAGCTTAATAAAATTCTCTTAACTTAATAATATAGCGATATAATATTAAATTTGAGGAATAAATAAATATGTAACATCGATACATAACATGTCTATCCACTTAAAACAGGTAACAATTAGCCGATTACAATTCAAATTCGAATATTTGCAATGTTATCTAGTATGGATATTAGAAAAAAAATTATAATAATTAAAAATTCAAAACTTTGAACATTTAATATGAAATATTTAATTTAAGATATGAATGTAACCCACAATTATTGCAAATAAATCATTCATTCATTCATACATAGGAAACTCATTCCGTGGTAGTGGACGAATCCACGGGAATAATCTACAAAAGCCTACACGCCTATTTCTCGCGTGAAGCAATGCTTGCGATCCGATGGAAGGGTGTGGTTGCCGGCATACTTTCACATGATGCGACCATCATAGTCCTCGGGAGTAGCAACGCATCTGTGATTGACTTCAGACGGAACCCATGTTCTGTATGAAGTTGATTACAGATGTCCATGGGCGGCAATGGCCACTTACCATCAGGTGGACTGCATGCTCGTTTGCTACTTCAAAAAAAAGCATAAAAATAATCACGTTTAAGCCCATTCTATTAACCATCGTTTTGATACATTTCAGTACGTAACAATAACATACGATATGCGGGTTTTGAATTATTTTCCCCGATATTTCTAAAATCGTCCATTGTTTTGATGTTTATATACCACATTTACATGTTGTACATATTTCCTTCTGTTTTCTTTTTGATCTGTGTCAAAACCCTGAGGTTGCGTGTGCTAATTCCGCGGTCTAAAGGCAGACATGCCGTAGTCAGCACTCGACAGAGACGGACTCTACATGAAATTATGTATATGTACTATTTGTGAGACGTCATTTTTAAAAAAATAAAAATTGGTTGTGTTAGTAATATGTGGCATCGTTAAGTGTAGTCTAGTGAAAAAGAAGTGAAGGTGTAAAGATAAAGAACTCATAATTTAATAATTTATAAACGAGTAATATTTTTATTCGAACATTCAATTTCATATATTTTTTTCGAACAAAAAAATACAAAATTCTGTGTATTTCGTAAAACCTGTTATTAGGCACATACGAGTCATGTAGAGAGCTACTATATAACGTAGAAAAATGAATAAAATGCTTATTCATAACTTAACATATAGTTTAAATATATGAAGTATAACATACTTATTAAAAAGATGAAGAAATAAAATTTAGCGTAGTGCGCATTACACTTAAATTAAGCAAACGAAATAAGAAAACCCGATTTCGCCGTGGGTGGGTTATTTCTATAAATAAACAACCTTTCACAACAAAGTGTTTCAAACAATAAGGCTAATAACTTATAAAATTAAACACGTAAAGGGAAAAGGGAATTTAAAATTAGCAAATTACTGCGTCTGTTTCCCACGTGGTAAATCCCACCCTGTTAATCATCGCTGCTAAGGGTTGCCACATACCTGCGTCTAATTAATTTTAAATTTTCAGGTGAAAACCTATTATGGATGTTACGGAGCTCTTCATTATATATCCGATAATTCAATTAACAATCCTGGATAATTATAATCTGATGTGAGTTTGATATTCTATTATATTTTACTTACGCTTATTTTTTTAAAAACCTTAGGATTGAAATCTAAAAATACTTTAAAAGACATTTTATAAGGATAGATCATAGTTATTCATACAATCTCACATACATACAACATCTATCTCATATCCACTTATTTCTAGCGTAAAGCAGATCTTATATATATAATATCTTTGTTCATTTAATAACTTTGTTGTTACTGAATTTAATTACAAATGTTCATAGGTAGCAGTGACACTCACTCATTCTTTTAAGACTTAAAGTATTCGTTAGGTGGTAGAATCAGTAAGATTAGATCGAAAAATAATTACCACCAAACTGAACTCTAGAGAGTAACTCTATGCCCCAACAAGTTTCCACAAAATAGTAATTATTAATGTTTTCACATATAATTTACAAGTAAATTACACTCAATATGCCCGACAACGAAAACGTAAGCGTAAAATCGACGTTGTAATGTAAAAGGGAAAGCTTAAGCATCCCGGGAAGGACGGCGGTATGTGAGGGTCGCATACCGTCGTAAAGACTAGACGGAGCGGTGGGTCTAGCCGCCCATCTGGGAGAAGCCCGATGGGACAACGCGCTCGGAGGATTCCGGTTGAAGTCGTTTCGAGATCCCGGAGTCCTCCTTTTTAGCGCCGAGTACGGCCACCGGGGGGGTTTTAGTGCGGTAAAAATCCCACATAACCCTGCGTTGCTCCCACGGCGTCAGGTACCTTTTGAAGGTTTCCCCCTCAAGAAAAAAAAGGGAAAGCTTAAGCAATGATTATTTTTAAATAGTAACAGCGTAAATATCTGATTAACACACGTCGTCGCTCATCTTAGGATATGAAACCTTAGTCCTCACGGTTTTTTCTTATCTGATCGAAATAGCAAACGAGCATGATGCCACCTGATGGTAAGTGGTCAGCAACCTCAAACAGAACATGGGTTCTATCTGAAGCCAATCACGAATGCGTTGTTACTCCCAAGGACTATGATAGTCGCCTCATATAAAAATGTGCCGGCAACCACACGCTTTCATCGAAACGAAACGCAAGAAATGCTTCACGCTAGAAATAGGTGTATAGAATAGGTACTTCCCCGGCCGAAATATATTACTTCTACCACATACCAAGAAACGCATGAAGCATTATAGAGTTGGTAACAGTGAGTCTAAATAATAAATAGTCTGAAATATCATTAGATCTTTCAAGCGAACTCTTCTAGAAAATAAATTTATTACTATGATTTGTCGAACTCGAAATATTGAATTGTGCATTTTGAAAATACTCAAGTCTAAGTCTAGACGCTAGGTAAATAATTGTTTTAGTCAAAATCATAAATTCTTTGTCATAAAGCTTCTGTTTCAGCTTAATTAAATATAACTTCGGAATATTAATGACCTTTTAATATACTTCTGCGAAATTTTGCATCGAAACTCCGCAAATGTATTCGACCAGTTTTATCGAAAATAATTTACTTAAATATACAACTAAAATTAACGATAACGTAAACACTATTTGAAACTTAACGAAAACCTTTTAGACCTTTTCAATTCGTGAAAGCTTTATATAAATAATTAAATTTTCTCAATAATAACATAATTTAACAAGATTTATGAAAACTATTCACAAACTTATAAAGTGCACTAAAATCTAACCACTTTACTTATGAATATTTCAAATTATGAATCTATATATTAATACGTAAAGGAAAAACTTGTGATTCGTTTTTAAGATACTTGCCGCAAACGGAGGAGGATGACATTACTCACGGTTATAGTTGATGTAGAGAAGGATTGCGCAATGCTAATATTTTTTAAATAATATATAAAACATACATAAAATCAACTAAAAACACTCACTACCTTGCATTTGACACAAACACATACATAATTAAGGAAATAGAACATTCAATGTCTTACTATGACAACACATAACGTCAAAAATGACAAATCTCTTTGTCAAAATACCCACTATTGCTTTTAAATACAGCTTAGTTAATAAACCTCTTTTTAATTTAAACGGGTGCGTTCAAAATAACTTAAAACTATTACAATTTATTTAAATTATAGAAATATTGCTGCTACTTCGGACAGTACGAAGTATAGTTTTTTAATTTAAATTACGGTCGAATTTCGACCGTTGCGACATGTGAGTAGTATTTCAAATTGTACAGTTTTAGTTCTAAATCGATTTGAAATAAAGCTTAGACTTCGATAGGAGTGTCACCTGTCGTTTCAAGTGTGTACTAGGGCGGCAGAGACCACTTACCATCATGTGGACTGCATGCTCGTTTGCTACTTCAATGAGATAAAAAAGCCAGTTCCAAGGAACTTTTCGATCTAGTGTCCTCATGATCCTTCCTCCATCGCACCACTCGCCGAAGGATGAGGTTCCATCCATATCAGTTAGACCCATGGTGATCCTCCACGGTCCGGTATGCGCGATCTTTTCTGCCGCGAACGTGCAATGTGTGGAATGAGCTTCATCCTAAGGTATTCCCGGAGCGCTATGAAATGGGGCTTTTCGAGAGAGGTCCTTCCTGCTGCGAATGTGCAAGATGTGGAATGAATTTCCCCTTCACGGAGCACTGTGAATTGGGACTCTTCAACAAAGCAGCAAAACGATCTCTTCTTGAAAGTCGGCAATGCATTGGCGACTCCTCTGGTGTTGCAAATGCCCATAGGCGACGGTGAACACTTTTGATAAAATGGCCCGTCTATTTTATGGTTAGGTACAACTATAAAAAAAAGCAATGGACTTCAAAACTCTGATAGAAGCATCGATATGTGGGCAAGAGGTATGTGGGCAGTTTTAATTTGTACTTAAGTCTGTATTAAAACATATAGCCTTACGTTTAATATAAAGATTATAAAGGGGTTTTTCCTATTGATACCGTTCATCCCTCCAGTGTGTATTGATTGCAATCCCACCTTTCCCCACGGACTGCTATTGTCCGCTCGGAGCTTGGTATGATTACCCTTTTGTTTTTTCCCACTTCCGCTAGATTTGAGATTTCAATCGAGCCCCACTATTGAAAACTGCGTATCGGTTGCTTTTCCCGTATTTTCTTTCTCATAAAGGATAACAATTATTTGTATTGAAATTTCTTTTTGTTTTAGAATATTAATCTGGGATTTATAGGAGCAATTTTTATACATAACTGATCGTTTCTAGTAAAGTTATGCGCTACTGCTTGTGATAAACTAATTATTGTCTGTCACAGGTCATAAATATAATTACGACTTATGTATCAATAAATCACCTGGATTGTGTACAGGTGTGGTTTCCGTTTCATTTTAATTTTAGGCGACAATCTTAGCCCTCGAAAGTGGCAACGCATCTGTGATTGTCTTCAAATAGAACTCCTGTTCCATTTCAGGTTGCTTTTTTTACGAGGGAGAAACCTTCAAAAGGTACCCGATACCGTAGGAGCGACGCGGGTTATGTGGGATTCTTACCGCATTAAAACCGTCCTCAGCGCTGCGTGGGGGACTCCAACGGAACACAACCGGAGTCCTCCGAGCGCGATGCCTATTTCAGGCTCGTTCCTGGTGAGCGAATACGCACTCCGCATCTTCTGTATTTACGGCGATCACACATGCCACCGTCTTTCCCGGGGTCGCTTGGCTGGACGATTCGAGCTCCCACTCTAGCCTCCTGCAACCCTGAAAGCCCCTTTTAGTCGCCTCTTACGACAGGCAGGGGATACTGTAGCCCTATTCTGGTCCCGGGACAAAGACATCATACCAAAGGTACATATATCATTAGTATTGCAATTAAAACGATAATCACAAATTACAATGCAAGTTATTCCAATAACGAAGAAAATACAAGTTGGAATCCATATCAAATATGACTCCCAAAAGCCTAATTAACTAAAACGAGAGGAAACCGATGCGAGACTGTCACGAAACAATTCCCCATGACACCCATTACCCCAGAGTGTTATGTTATTGATAAAAGATCCCCCTTTCTCGTTTCTCTAGTTGCTTTTATTTTTACTGCCGGGTTTTTCTTTTACCACTATATTTGAGTTTTCAATCAGATTGTTTTATGGAAATCTTATTAATATTATAAATGATGTTTGTGAGTGTGTTGATGTTTCACGCAAAAACTATGGGACAAATTTCGCAAAAAATTGGCACACATATAGTTTATGACTTAGATAAACACATAGGATACTCTATACCGTGGTAAACGTGACTGAAGTGTGCAAAGCCGCGGGAATTACCTAGTCTCTATTATAAAGCTTGCCGTTTAATAATAGCGTCTCTATTCTATAACCAACAAAATATAATAATGAGGCATTCTGGTGCTATGGTAACAGAAAAAGACGATTACATAAACAGCGTGGTTTAGAAGAATCTCGATTCATCATTCAGATGGAACTGAATGATCTTTGAGACGCAAGGCCCTTTGCACCGCGAGGCAGTAGACGGAGGCCCACACTGCTCAAGCCTTACTCAGAGAGGCGGCCTATGACTGAACGCCATATTCTCATATTACTCATATAGTTAGAGTACTTTACCTGGTGGCGTACTAGGTACCACCGCCACACTTATTTCAGGCGTGAAGCAATTCTTGCGTTTCGATAGAAGGATGTGCTCGCCGGCACACTTTTATATGAGACGATCATCAAAGTCTTCGGGAGTAGCAATGCATCTGTGATTAACTTCAGATAGAACTCATGTTCCATATGAAGTTGCTTACCCATGTCCATGGGCGGCGTGGCCACTTACCATCAGGTGGACTGCGTGAGTGCTACTTTAATGTTACAAAAAACAACTTATGGCACCCAGAACACAAGAGAACTCAGTGTAGGGCTATGAAAGAAAACATCAAAATCACTTTTGTTAGAACATTTGTCTGTCTGTCTAATTGAAATAACAATATAACTCCAAACCAAAACGACTTTATATAAATTTAAGGATTGTAGAATTACTTGAGATTGATTTTTTGCAATCGAGCATGCAGTCCACCTGATGGTAAGTGGTCACTGCCGCCCAAGGACATCCGAAAGCAACTTCATATAGATCATGGGTTCTATCTGAAGTCAATCACATATGCGTTGCTACTACTGAGGACTGTGATGGTCGCCTCATATAAAAGTGATCCGGCAACCACACCCTTCCATCGAAACGCAAAATAATGCTTTATGTTAGAAATAGGTGATTGATGTTTGTTTCATTAAAATCTGTTTTTTATTAAAGTTACGATTAGCAAAAAAAATTGCGTTCATAATAATCATTCAAAATCTTTCTTACATCTAGGACAACAAGACCATGTCCCTGTAGTTCCGGGACCAGAATAGGACTACGGTACCCTCTGCCTGTCGTAAGAGGCGACTAAAAGAGGCTTCCGGGGTTGCGGGCGGGAAGAGTGGGAGCTCGAACCGTCCGGCCAAGCGACCCCGGGAAGGACGGTGGTATGTGAGGTTGCTTGCTGCCGTAAGAACCAGTAGGTGCGGTGAGCAGTTCACGCCCACCAGGGAAGAGCCCGCTGGGGCACACGCTGAGGACACCGGCGGCGGTCAATCGGAGTTCCCGGAGTCCTCTTCGCAGCGTCGAGGTCGGCCACCGGGGGGTTTTAGTGCGGTAAGAATCCCACATAACCCGCGTCGCTCACACGACGTCGGGTACTTTTTGACAGTTTCCCCCCTCGAAAACAAAAAAAAAAAGGACAACAAGACCAATAACCAGTAATCATTACAATTTAAGGTCATGGTACATTTTCAACGGGAATTAATCTACAAAGAACAGCCAGCACTGCGATGCAAAGGATCTTGATATATTTTAATAAGTAACGGGTACTCTTAAATCGCATATCGTGAGTACCCGTTACATAATAAAATGTATAAATTACGCGATAATATTAGTTTAAAATCATAGATTTTGATATTTAATACAGGTATGTATTAACCTATATGATATTACAAAATCCTTTGCATTAACACAACCCTCGTCTTAATACATAGATGTGTTAACTTCAAACTATATTCCTTTATGTAGGGGATGCATCCCTTTCAAAGCACTGTTTATAGGAAGACTCTTAATCACTTAGGGGGTATTAAAAGTGATATTAAAAGTCCGTCTCCGAAAAACGCCCTTAAATCTTTAATCGTCGTGGTTTTTTGGGGTTGTAAATCCCACAGGAGGTATTATCATTAAAAACGTTTTCATTTTTCAAATATTGTGAGACTTCGTCATCAATCTTTGTTTTGTCGGGAATTAGGGATATTTTGAAAGCATATAGACTTATATACCTATTTGTATATTTGCTTTACTGAGTCAGCAGGAAGGTAATATTTTAAATGTATGTATGATATATCAAATTGAAGCTTTCAACGGTCGATCGTGCATATATGAAAATGAACTGTAGATAATATTAAAGGACTAAGTCACCTCGACCAGGTGCACTGCCTGAGGACTAAGATGTAAAGCTTTGGATAAGTATATCTCCCTTACCACACTTTTTAAATAAGAACATGGCAGAGATTATCACTGCTGTCAATACGTAAAAATAATATTTTTATATCTCTTTCTCTCTCGTCAACCCATTATTGTCCCAGTGCTGGGCACGGGTCTTCTCTCAGAATGAGTGAGTTTTTATATACTTGTAAATATTATAGAAGTAGAAAAAGAGCATGCAGTCCACATAATGGTAAATGGCCATTGCTGGTCAAAAACATTTCTAATCAATCCCAGACTACTGAGAGACACTAGTCATGACGCACGAACCTCTCTCTCTTTGATTCGTGGGCATGGATACCCTCCAAAATTTACGCCACAGCCCACCATGCTGGCCAAGTGCGAATTAGGGGACTTCGCACCCGTTTTGGAAACTTTTCTTTAGGGAACTAGCCTTTTTTTGTTTTCGAGGGGGAATCCTTTAAAAGGTACCCGACGCCGTGGGAGCAACGCAGGGCTATGTAGGATTTCTACCGCTTTTAAACCCCCCGGTGGCCGTCCTCGGCCTGAAAAGAGGACTCTGGGATCTCCAAAGGAAAGCAACCGGAATCCTCTGAGCGCGTTGCTCCATCTGCGTGTGGCTCCTCCTAAATGGGCGGCTGGGCTCACCGCTCCGTCTAGTCTTTACGACGGTATGCGACCACACATACCGCCGTCCTTCGGGTTCACCTGTCTGGACGGTTCAAGCTCCCACTCTAGCCTCCAGCAATCCCGGGATTTAAGTCGCGTCTTACGACAGGCAGTATACCGTAGCCATATTCTGATCGCGGAACTACTGGGACAGGGAACTAGCCTTACCTAACGTTCTCCACAGACGCGTTGCAACCTCCTAGGGGCAGATTGATCTACCTCGGATAACTATGACTCCTTCACCGTATCCTTCAAACAGGAATAGGCAGCGTTGCAGTTATTAGAAAGACGATAGAAGCGATGGTGGCGGTTTCGAATTATAGTAATAAATAATTATTAAATGTTAATAGGTTACAAAGACCATTCAGTAGTTCGCATGCTCGTATGCTATTTCTATGACTTAAATATCAACCAGTCACACAGCGGGATCTTACGATATTACATAAAAAAGATTTATCGATGGAATATTTAGGTTGCGGTCACATGATTTATCGTTAGCGGGTCTTAGAGCTATAAATATTATGAAACAACTTTTTTCGCAGTTATGGTAATAACATGCTTAATATTTTAGTCTCATCGTCCGTATTAAATGATTATAAATTACATAAATATGTGATACAGACGCGAATTATGATATATTGGATATTATAATTAATTACTGATTGTAAACCATTTAGCTGTCACTGAGTTAGTCCGAATCGGAAAGACATATATTAAAATTAAGGCTCTTGTTTTAGGATTTGATTAACAGCAATTTATTTTTCGTCTTTTTTTGTTCGTGTAGAAATGTATCGGGCTTGGAATAAGTAAAATATAGAAGCGTCAAATAAAGGGAAAACTTTTTGTCTCCATTTGATCAATGAAATTTACATATGTACTCTATGTATTTAACTTTGTAGTTTTTTTTAATTCTCGCTCTCAATAGAAAAGAAATCTCTCATTCTGCTTTATTGTTCAAGAAATAGCAAGAAATAATGCTGTTAGCTTAATGATAATAGGAACACCACACCTGGACACCTGTTATGAACTCCAGATAAGATTAAAGCCTTACCTGAGATGCTACACTTAAGAACTAAGGTGGTAGAACCAGTGTAGTTCGACCGGGGAAGTACCATCTATTTCTAGCGTGAAGCATTTCTTGCATTTCCATGGAAGGGTTACTCGCACATTTTCATATTAGGCGACCATCATAGTCCTCGGGAGTAGCAACGCATCTGTGATTGACTTCAGATGGAACCAATGTTCTGTATGTAGTTGATTACAGATGCCCATGGACGGCTGTGACCACTTACCATCAGATATCCTGCATGCTCGTTTGCTACTTCAGTCTGATAAAAAAAAACTTAGTAAAAACGCCTTGAATAAGTATTGTCTCTCTAGTCACATCCTTTAAATAACAACACATTAGCGATTAAGACTGCAATACTAAGCAGATATAGGTGTGATACCATTTTCAAACTGTAATTCAACATCAACATCTTTGGACTTCGGTATTCAGTTAACATTAATGGAAGTCGCTGAACCTTGACTAAGGTGTTACAGGACGTACGAAAATGTACGATATAGTTTATAAAGTTAAGGTTTTTACAGTATTCCACACAAATATTCTAGCATCTTGCAACTTGATATTTTTTATAAATTTCACCATGACTTTAATAACTTGTTAGCGAAGCACTTAGTTATTCCGTTCCGCATCCGAAAGTCGCTAGTTATTCAGCGCTGCATAGCGATCTTCTTGAAGCTCCGCAATCGGAATGCGACCGCACCGACTGCCATTTCGATAGACCACAACCAGATATCTTGTTCCGATAATTTATTTTATGGACTCAGTGGAATTATTACGTAATAATTAATGTTAAGGAATAGTATTTTAATATTGTGAAACCCGTCATCGTCCGAACACAATATTATGCATTTATCGTTGCCTCATAATAGCAGTAATAAAAGCTTCTAGTTAGATTTTAGTTTTAAGTTTGTGAAAAGTGATAGATAAATATACAGTGCATTTCAATGTAATACTGACGTCTAAAGACGAATCAGTTGTGGTCCGTAGATAGGAACCGTATTATATCCGGCACTAATAGCAAATGTTCGTATGCTATTTACTATCAGATGGATTGCTTAGTACTTTACTACTTCTTTGTTGTTAAAAATAACTCTATAATAATGGCAAGAAGTTAAAATGCTATTCTAGCTTTCGCAATTTGCCTTTTTTATAAATTTCACCATGACATAAATAACTTGTTAGCGAAGCACTTAGTCATTCCGTTCCGCATCTGAAAGTCGCTAGTTATTCAGCGCTGCATAGCGCTCTTCTTGAAGCTCCGCAATCGGAATGCACCGCACCGACTGCCGTTTCGATAAACCGCAAACAGATATCTTGTTACAATAAGTAACTTCATGGACTTAGCTGAATTTCAACTAAATAATAAACGGAATACATTATTTTTTTATTAAATTATTTTACTAAGTTAGTAATATTGTTAAAGTTATAAATCCCTACTAATATTATAAATGTGAAAGTAACTCTGTCTGTCTGTCTGTTTGTCTGTCTGTCTGTCTGCTACTTATTCACGCCTAAACAACTGAACCGATCTTTATGAAATTGGGCACACAGATAGTGTTGACCTCGAGAAAGGACTGGGCTGCTTTTTATCGAAAAAAATCGGTTGAAAGCGTTAAAATCGGGCATAAATGTTTGTATGGAAGTTCGTTTTTGACAAAGTCCCATATTGACAAGTCCGTCAAGGGGTACGATAAACTTACTTAAAACCTTATCTAAATAATAAAACATAAAAAGACATTGATTTCGAGTCGACAACATATATCCGTAAAATTCGGATTGTCGCGTATTTTGTTAAATTCTAATGTAAACATGTGTAACATGACAGTAGTGTGACATGACAGTAGCCATAATGGCCGCCCGGATGCCATTCTGAATTCATTCAAAATTAATACGTATAAATTTGTAACTATCAATTATGATAAAAATAGATGTGATTCAAATTGATTTTAATTTAATTTATGAATTTATGAAATATTTAAATAATAAAAAAGCATCCGTTGACGTACTGCGGCCGCGCAGCTTACGACCTAATGTAAAATCGCTCTTATAGTACAGGGATTCCCAATTGATAACAGATGGCGCGTCATACTATTATAGTAAAATAGTTATTCGAATCCAATAATTCAAAGGCGATAAAATGTTTTAACATTGTTTCAAAATAAAATTATCGACTCCATTTGTCACTCCATGTTCATGTTACATAAATAGTTTCTTAACTATTATTGCATAAATAAAATTATTAATGTTATTGACCACACCCGTACATTTTTAGCGAAAAAAATTTTAAGCACAAAATACAATTGATAGTCTTTTAAGCAAAATACTAACATTAATAAGTCGATCAGTATCTAAATATGGCATAAAAATTATATCATGAATTATTATTATAAAGAAGCTTTTGCAACTTTTGTGATAAATAATTGCATTTATGAATATTGAAGCATGGTTGATGAACACTTGGCTCTAATAACAAACGAGCAATGTCAACATTATTGTTCTTTTTATATTTATGATAATTATGTTCATTATAAATAATGTTATAGAAAACATGCATTTAAATAACAACATATTTTAAATTAATTTTAGAATAACAAAGTGTGTCAAAATAAGCCAAAATAGATGATGTTCTTAACTCATAAGTAGGTATGTGAATTTCGCATCTGTTATTAAAATCGTGATAGCCGTGTGGTGCCAAGTCGGGGATTAGAAACGCGAGGTCTGGGGTTCGAATCCAGTTGTCTTATGTACATTATTATTATTATTATAATCTGTAGTTTTCATAAATACTAATTTGCGCGGGAAAAACTTTGCGATACATTGATTTGCACGCGGGCGTAGCCGCGGGTACAGCTAGTACAATATAATTTTATGTTAACGTTGTAGAACACATCTGTTTCTAACTTTCTTAGCCAATCACCGATTTGTGCATTTCCATTACACTTATTAGTAACTAGTTGACCCGACGAACTTCGGTCCACCTAAAAGTCAAAAATCTAAAATTATCAGTGTTCGCCTATATTATGCATGTATTATACAAAAAAACCTTCCTTTTGAATCAGTCCATCTATTAAAAAAATACATTACAATCTAAGCATACATAGGGACAGACAGCGGGAAGTGACTTTGTTTTATACTGTTTTGTTTGTTTTGTTTTATATGTAGTGATTAAAACAGTCTAGAATTTTGTTATTTGGTCGATGCTGTGTACTGTGTATTCGAAACGTGTGCAAAGGGACTGGCACTTACAAGGTATTTCAGTTCGGCCAACAGGGAATGTGGATAACCTTTGGTAGGACTCCAGTCTCCTCTGGGATTAAATACAGACGTTAATGGATGGATGAACAGTGCAATGGTCAGCGTGAAATTTAAGGAATAATTTAGTTTTCATACCATATAGTACATATCCTACTAATATTATAAATGCGAAAGTTTGTGAGGATGTATGTGTATTTGTTATTCTTTCACGCAAAAACTACTCAACGGATTTGGTTGTAACTTTACAGTAGTATAAGTTATACATTAGAATAACACATGGACTATAATTTATACCGATTTTTTTGTAATAAGGTTATAATATAACGAGAAATACCAGGTTAGTCGCAAAAAAAGTTGTCCTCTGAGAGATATCTTCGCGTACGCTGCCTAAACCGATGGAGATATCCAAATATAATGTACCGTGGAATTGTTTGGCTCACATAGATCTAAATAAAAGTCCGCGACAGCATATGTCTATATTTTATGTATAACCCACAATAACTCTTTTTATACTTTGAAAATTTAAAAAATATGAAGTTGATGTTTCCATGGGTTTTATACAAACTAAATATCAAAATATTATTTCAAATTAATCAATTACTTACTTACCAAAATAAATGATTTCAAAAAATCAAGCATCTAATAAAGATTGAATCTGCCTTTTACACCATGTAAATTGGATAAGTAGTTTAGAAGATATTACGAGTATAACATACTGCGTAGTCAATTGATTGACCGGCAGTACGCGCCGTGCGCCGCCGCCGTATACAATGAAGTTGTAAGTATGATATTATTATTTGAATGGTTATAAAACACGGAGCAAAATGTGAAAGGTAAATGACGGCCCTGTAGTTCCGGGAATAAGGCTATGGTATCCCCTGTCTGTGGTAAGAGGCAACTAAAAGGGGGCTTTCGGGGTTGCGGGCGGCTAGACTGGGAGCTCCAAACACCCAGTCAGCAACTTCGGGAAAGATGTCAGTATGTGTGGTCGCGTGCTATCGTGAAAGACAGGATGGACGGAGCTTGAACCGTCCAGCCAGGCGATCCCGGGACGGACGGTGGTATACGTGTGTACGCATATCGTGGTAAAGACCAGATGGAGTGGTGGACCCAGCCGCTCACTTGGGAGGAGCCCGATGGGACAATGCACTCAGAAGACTCCAGTTGTGTTCCTTTGAAGATCCCGGATTCTTGGTGCTATAAGAATCCCACATAACTCTGCGTCGCTCCCACAGCGTATGGTACCTTTTGAAGGTTTCTCCCTCGACAAAAAAGAGAAAAAAGGTCAATGAGAATGAAACGGTGGAAAGGTTAAATATGTTATCCAATCGTCATCAACCTTTTAATGTTACAGAACTCGGCACATGTGTCAGATTAGCAGTAATATAGGTCGTAGTTGACCACGCTAGCCAACTGCGCGTTGGTAACCGTCACGCGATTTTTAAAACCTTTCTTAAAACTTTTAATTTCAGAGTAAGCATTAATATCTGTTGCCGACAAAACGAATTCAAATTAATATACGTGCCTGTGATTTGAAATTTGAACACTCTCATTGAGGCGATTAACACACGGCACCGCGCACCGCCGCGAATAGCGGTGCCCCGCGCGTTAAGGCGGTTTACGCACCTGTACACACGGATGGACCGATCATCAAAATAAACTTTTCGACACCGAAATCCATTTTATTAAATTGCAACACGGCCTGCATCAACGATGATCCCCGCGGTTACCCTCCGCACTGTCGTTTGCGCGGAGACATGGTGGTGATGAGAACACCGCTGGACCGCGCGGTCGGTCGGTGTACGTGTGTGAGGCATGCAATGAATTTATTAGACCCCATTACAACATGAGATCCGCTTCACCGCCTACCGCGGCAGTGAGCGGTACCGTATGTTAATCGCCTTAGGAAGTAGGGCAAGGGTTCAATCTGAAGTCAATCACAGATGCGTTGCTACTCCCAAAGACTATGACGATCGCCTCATATAAAAGTGAGCCGGCAGACACACCCTTCTAATGAAACACAAGAACTGCTTCACGGTAGAAATAGGTGCGGCGGTGATGCCTCCCTGGTTGAACCATTGCACTACCTCCTTGGAAACTTTATGTGGCAGACTAAATTCCACGCGAGCGAAGCCGCGGGCAAAGGCTAGTAATACATAAGTATATAAATATTTTAGTATGTTGGCAGTTTCTGGTTTATTTAACTGTAACTGTGTACATCATGCCAGTTGTAGTGACTTTTGGCAAAATCCTATTCCTAAGAAATGCTTCACGTTAGGTGAAGCATTTCTTGCGTTTCGATGGAATGGTGTGGTTGCCGGGATATTTTTATATAAGGTGACCATCTCAGTCCTCGGAAGCAACAACGTATCAGTGATTGACTTCAGATAGAACCTATTTTCTATATGAAGTTGCTTACACAGATGTTCATGGGTGGCAGTGGCCACTTACCATCAGGTGGACTGATAGCTCGTTTGCCACTTTAATCACATAAAAAAATCGTAATCAGTAATTATAATAAATATATAAAATAGGCCTTTTGCATTGGGAGATCTCCCGCCAGGCTAGGTGATCATGCTGGGGGGGCGGCCGTGCTCCGACAGTCGTTGTTCGGAACTTATATATATGCGGGATATTATATTGGGAATACTTCGAAAGCATGATTCAGAATACTAGTAGTGCTCTCTTGATGAGTTGCGGGAGGTCCCGACAGGCCTCTTATATCTAGCGATGAAACTAAAAAGATTGATGATGAATGTAAGTCTATAATATGAGAAAATCTGCGGTAAAAAATATTTGTAATTACGTTACTTAGATTTGGGTCTGTTATCACCCATAACCGAAGATGGTATGCAATGTAGACACCGCAGCACCCAACCGCAGGCAGAGGCATGCAGAATGCGATGTCACACAGGAATTTAATAACCACTGATATGTGGATATTATGTGATATTATAGACTATTATTGCATCTTGTGAGGTGGTATCACCTAGGAGGTACCACCGCCACAAATATTTCCACCACGATACAATTTAGCGTATACAATCTGATGAGTAATTATTGTATTACAAAATACCACCCAAATCAAATAGTAGCGCATGGGTAAAAGATTGACTAACATTCATCCATCTTTATAAGCATTCACTCTTATAATATCAGTAAAACAAGATGACTTCATAATTTTCAGATAATCCGTGTGTATTTTTTTATTATTTTTATGTTCAATGTCGCTACGTAATTATTAAGAAAACTAATAAATATATTACAACAAACTCATTACAAAAAAGTGTTTTAATAATCATTGGTTATTAAAAAATAATCTTATGGAAATAATCGCTTATAAAATTAATTAAGCGCGCTTAAACGCGCGTTTTGTAAGTCATCGTCACGCATTCACTAGCCTTAATGTTATAGCGTAAAAAATAATCTTTTAGGAATAACCGCTTATACAAATAATTACGTGCGCTTAAAACTTTGTAAGTCATTGTCACGTATTCACTAGCCGTCATCTCGATGTCATAGCGTAATGAAATTACGGGCAATGTTTTATTCATTCCCGACGCTTACCTACTTATCCCGGACGGAAGTTTCCATACAAAACAGGGAGCTCGAACTTTATAGAATAACTGATGACCTTCAGGCTCCTCGGAGTCGGATTGGCTACCGGGAAATGCTCTAAAGTCTGAACTGAACGGAAACGTAGTTTTTATTTTTCATGTAAAATGTACGCTCTGTAACTAGTTGGTGTCTGGTATCTATGGGGAGTTCTGTGTTGCCAACTTTCTGGACATTTCCCTAAATTAAAGAGTTTTGGGATAAAAAATTGTGGGGTATACTTTTTTGAGGTAATTTTAAGGGGATAAGAATTATTTCTATGGCGACGTTTATTTCTTCGCCAAATTCGCGAAACACTAACTTTTTCTTGTGCGGCAGATTATTTAGCCTGGGTTTCTTTTTTATCACCGACTAATTTTGAATGGTATTTGTATTTTTTGATGTTTTTTTTTAATAATAAAGAAAGTATCAAATAGTTGGCATTACTGGTAGATATAATCAATTGATGATACAATTCGCTTTCCGGATATTATGAGTTAGAGAGGAACATTATTTTGAAAGATTAGATGCTTCTCAAAAAAGTCCTTTGTTGTTATTTTCATCGCCTGAACAACTTGGAAACAGATGCCCCACAGCATAAAAAATTCTTCTCTTAGCATCATCGTAAAACTAAAGTACCTATGCTATTTCATAATGTGTTAACAAAAACATGCTACATATACTTTTCGCATGGTAGAACCAGTATCGTTTGATTGCGAAAATACCAACGTCGTATCTTTTCTACAAAGAATTAAAAGCTGGCTGACTAAAGTGAGAAGTGATCTTACTTCTCACGAGTGGCAATGCACCTGTAAATGACTTCAGATCGAACCCATTTTATATGTGAAGTTGGTAAAGGATGTCATGGGCGGCAGTGACCATTTATACGATAGACTGCATGATTATTTGCTACGTCGATTCTTAACCCACATCGGTAACAATTTTTACCTCGATTTCAGGCGAGATTTAGGGTGGTAACACACGAGCGACAGCTCATGGTGATTAGTCTGGTCGACGATAGTTGACGGTCGCTGATAATCGCTTGTGTGATACCCCGCTTAATCGTTTCATAAGGACAGTGACCAGTTACCGTCAGGAGAGTCAGCTTACTCGTTTGCATATAATTATTCCTACCCCCGTCTACCCCTGATTTAGTAGAAAAACGAGTGAAGAATCCGAACAAGCTTTATTACCCTTTTGCTATGCATTGCTACCGAGACTTAATTTCAAATTTAATGAAATCGTAAAAGGGATTAGTGGGATTTTTATAGTTGGCAATGAAAAAAGCAGTTGGTTGGAATGTGGCAATTAAAATCGTTAGTGTATGGGTATGTTCATTCTATACTAATAATTCACCGCGACGTTTCTCACCATTATTGTACTGGTTCTGAATTTAATAAATATTGGCTGTCGATGAAATTTCGAAGACAAAAACACACACATACACACACGCTTTCTACACTCACAGTCCCACAGTAGGATTTTCTCCGGTGTCGTGGGTACCATAGACACACAAGACGAATACACAAACACCCAGACCCAGAACCCGAATCTAAACTCATCATTTAGATACCTGTCTGGCTGGGAATCGAACCCGGGACCCATTGTGCGTCAGACCGGTATGGTAACCACTACGCCACGCGGGTCGTTTCGACTTTCAATGAGTTGTACAGGAATATCGTAAGGAATATGGTCAAATTACAGAGACATAGGTATAAAAGCCTATTTTTTCGTTTCCAGACTTGCACCCACGAAGTAAAGCCTATTTCGTAACGATAGGCCCGTTAAAAATAGGTTAAGTCCTTGCTAAAATTAGCTCTTATAAACAGACAGATAAATTTGATATTTTACTTTTTTTAAATTACAGATTGACAATATTTTTATATATATGGAGAAGCGCTGTGAACAAAGTTTTTCTCAACGCTATCTCAATTGCATTTTAATTTGATAAGTTTTGTGGACGTATTATTCTTGTTGCTTGGTTTAGCTTAAAGTAATTTGTTTTTGTATGTCATATAATCATTATTATGATTACGACTTATATTTAATGTAAAACCATTCGTAGTACGACTCCGGTGGCAATCGGTAGGAGTGCCGCGGACTGCCGCGGAATGCCTATTTCTGCTTTTTAGTACCAGCAATAAGTGATGATTAGACATCGGATTATATGCACTATCAATGCTAAAATATGCATCCAAATATGCACATTATAATGTTGAGATATACACCAAAATGGTTGAATATACTACTCGACCAAAACAATTAGGCGCACGACAGTTGAAACGTCATTACAACTAGGGATTTCCCATCCCGATACGAAGTATATTATATTACCAAATACCAAGAATATGTAGGTATACCATTATCGAAACATATGCCATAGTGGTGTATTTCTAATAGTCGGGTATTTATTAAAGCACTTTCATGTGTCTAATATATTCGCAGACATGGAATATTTTCTTTCTTTTTTATGTGTGTAGGAGACTGATGCCTGTGGCAACACACACTCGATTTTCGACTTGGAAGACAGGAATACTGAGCCCACGCATCTTATTTTGTTAAAAAGAAACATATTTTGAATGTAAGAGTCCTTTCTCCTCCACGAATAGTCTTTTTTCTATCCATTTTGAGGTTTATTGACGAATAATCAACTAATTTAATAATAACTTTAAAAATCACTCATTAAACTAACATTATAATGAAAGAACATTAACCACGTGCTGGCCAATGTAAACACCTAGACGATACACGACTGCACGTCACTAGGGGATGCGCGGGGTAAGAAGCGAGATGCGGGGTATTGAACCACTTTTGTTTTATGCGCCTAATTGTTGTGGTCAAGTAATACACAAAATATGCACTAAGAAAGTAACATTTATTTCATTTTTGGTCGTCAAACTGAAGTTGGTATAGGTTTTGGTGACCTTTTTTGGTCGTCAAACTTAAACCAGTATACGTTTAACGAATTTTTTTGGTCGTCAAGCAAACTAATTGTCCAAAACTAACGAAAAAATGCCAAAATATGTAATAACGCTTAAAAACTATCATCTTCATCAGTCCGATGTCTAGTGATGATGTAGGAGTAGTAAAAGAATACGCAGTCCACTTTATGGTAAATGGTCACTGTCGCTCATACATTTGTTATTAACCCGTATAAAATTAGAGTCGTATCCGAGGTGGGAACGATGCGTTTCTATCCCTGATGAAGTTAGAAGGCCTTAGGATTGATATGTCACCCTTACCACCTTTCATACCAGAATACGACAATGAAATGAAATCAAATGTCTTTATTTTGTATAGGCCTACGGAGCACTTACAAATTATCAGTTACATTTTTACCCCCGGGTACTGAGAAGATCAAGCAAGGAATTCAGCAGGTTTGTCTTTTTTGTTGTTTTATATCTCTTTTTTTTTCAATATATTTAAAATCGTGTTTTTTACATGTTAATAAAAATTATAATGATTAATACTGCTGTCAGTGGGCAGAAGTACAGTGATGGCGCCTTCGGAGACGAATCACAGAGTTCTACCATCTTGTGTATTTGTGGGCTAGCAATCTGAGGTCGAGCTTACATGAAACCCAGGCTGGGGTCGATTGTAAATGTTCAAGCAGTCATTTCATGTTACCATACATACATTTGTCGGGAAGATTTGAGAAATAACGTATCATATCGCAGTGTACTATGATACTCTTCTTAAACCAGATGTAGAGAATAATTCTCTCCGCAGAGAGAAAAATAACTGCGAGGTATTTATTTATTTAATTTAATTAGTTATTATTACTAATATTATGAATAAAAATATTATATAGTTTTAATTCATAATATTTGTTTAGTATATAAAATGAGATACATAGATCAGCGAAGTTTTCAATTGTTACTAGAACACTACTAGCGCAAAAACGATGAAAGAAGAGCAGTAAGTTAAAATAACAAAATAATTTTTAAAACTTATAATCATCAACACCGGCACTAACGGGTTCGCGGATGAATGCGAAAGCGTGCCCGTGTTCCCGCCGTACGGTGCGAGGAGAAAACACAGTGGGTAAGTGGTAGCCGGTAAGAGTTCGGCATAACCCAGCTGCTGCCCCGGACGGCTGGGTATCCATGAGGATTATCCACTTTAAAAAAAAGATTTTACTTTATAAGAGCAACAAAAACATAAAAAAAAAAAACAAAAGAAAAAACTATTTTATTTCGGCGATCGTCTGCCTCACCTTCCTTTTAAATTTTGCAATTGAGTAGCTGAAGGGGTCAAGATTCAGCAGATGTTTGTTTGTATGTGAAACTACGCATTAAAAAAATCTTACATATACTCGTTCAGTTAATTGCTCGTGCATTGAAATTTTCTAGGCTCGTATGGATGGTTGTAGCTTAATAGATGTAACACAAAAGGTAAGTATTAAGATCTAAAAGAAAAATTGACAGTATTGTGTTCACTCCTGAGTCTTAGTAAGTAAAAGAGAATATGAATAAATTATAAATATAAAATACGTTCATAAGGCTAATAAAACAAAGTTCAGGCTTAATTAGCATTTACACGACATCCTCATTGTTCTTTGGCTGGAACAAAGGTACTTCCTGCTTAGGAACAATACTGACCTAGGATTGTGGTGACCTAGACTCTTAGGGCAACCAGCTAGGATATTTTTCGAAGACATACCTTAAAATCACATTAGGAAAGCACCCAGTAAGTTCATCTTTAAAAAGCTTGTCCGAGAGCATTATCTGAACACTGTCATTGTTTCTTAAACATCTTTTATTTAACTTTTATATAATATGTATTGTTTTTGTGTATTATATGTATGTATGTATTATATGTATGTATAATATATATTTTAATGATCTAGTATGTATATGATGTATTTATAACATATTAAATATCTATAATCTTTGTGTTTAAAACACCTGCCGCAAATTTTCCAGCCACCCAGGGTTGACTGGCAGAGAATGCCATCAGGCATTAAGTTTGCCCTATTGTAACTTTTTAAAGGTGCAATAAATATGTAAATAAATAAATAAATAAAATCAAATTTCATATTATTTCATTTATTGATAGAAATACAGGAGTATTAATTAGACTCTATCAAAAAAAATATACACCGGCCGAATTGAGAACCACCTCCTTTTTGAAGTCGGTTAAAAATGTGTTTCTGTTCTCGTGGTCTAAGTTAGACTATCGCAGGTATTCTTCATATTAAAATACAGTAGTTTTCTGTTGCGATTACAAGAAAAAAGTAGTCAGAGTTGTATTCGGGAAACAAAAAAAGCGATAAAATAAAAGTTTTAATGTGGCTTAAAAGAAATAGTTATTACTCATCAAAATTTTCTCAATACTTTTTTAGAAACCATCTTAAAATTTAATTTAATTTGATTAACTGTTACAATTTACAAATTTACATATCTTCTCCAACTCACAAGCACGCAAAGCTTCAAAACTTCAATTTCTTATAAAAAAAATCTCGTCAACCCATTATTGCCCACTGCTGGGCACGGGTCTTCTATCAGAAAGAGAGAGTTTTAGGCCATAGTCCACCGCGCAGGCCAAGTGCGAATTGGTAAACAATTATTATCACCTTATTCTTACTGAACTTTAGCAAATCCATATCGCTCAGGCTGCTCTAATTCTTGGATTTCCTGACAAATTCGATTAAAAATTAGTGAACGATCCCGGAAATCCCCGAGGCATGGTAGCTTTAGTCCCGACGCGATTCACACGATTATGCTTATGTTTCTATATATTACTGTAATGTTAGGTATCTAAGAGTGTACTTAGTGTTGTTAATATTTCGTTTTATTGTAATTACATTGTTGCATTTTAGAATCAAAGCGCGCATAGTCAAACTTACTTAGATTTTTTTCTGATTAAAGTAGTAAACGAGCATGCTGTCCACCTGATGGTAAGTGGTCAACGCCGCCCATGGACATCTGTAATCAACTTCATACAGAATATGGGTTCTACAACAACGCATCTGAAGTCAATCACAGATCTGTTGCTACTCCCGAGGACTATGATGGTCGCCTCATATAAAAGTGTGCCGGCGACCACACGTGTCTCGATCCGTGCGAGCTTCGTACTATCGTACCATATACATCATATACATACACGTTAACGTCATATACATACTCGAACGCTTGGCTGTGCTACATGGTAGGCGGAGTGGGAGGTGTTAGGTTTTTTCGTTACGGAATTTCCTGAATCAGTTGCCGAACTCAAAGCCCGCGATAAAAGCTATGCAATAGCTTAAAAAACACCAAAAATATATCATCAACTGCATTATATGCAACTAAATACTTGTATAAAATATTGAGACAATGGTCTCGTGTCAGCTAAGGCTGAGCCGCTTCCCACTGCCCCTTTGCATGTTGTGTATTTTTTTTATGCTTAAGGCAATAAATGATTTTATTATTATTATTACTTCAATTAAACATTTTTTCTTATTGTGTATAGGCCTCTTGGGACACTTAAAATTAATCAGGTGTAGAATAAAAAAATAACAATATGACATAACAAATAGGCCACCCACTTACTTTAACATAGTACCTTAACATTTTGTTGCTCTAAACTCCAGATGTAAAACAAAACGCCTCGAAACATCCCTTAGACAGGAACAAGTTTAACAAATGTTTCAGAGACGTGAGCGTTTAGACACGTGTTCAGAACATTTCTTACGTTCTAGACATTTAGCATTCCGGGAACAACTTTGCTTGCTTTGCTTAAAAACTGGTTTGCAGATTAGTATTTTGTTAAGTATTTTTGACTAAACATACAGAAGTAAATAAAATGGTTAAATTTATTTATTTATTTTTATCTGACTGAAGTAGCAAACGAGCATGCAGTCCACCTGATGGTGAGTGGTCACTGCCGCTCATGGACATCTGTAATCAATTTCATACAGAACATGGGTTCTATCTGAAGTCAATCACAGACGCATTGCTGCTCCCGAGGACTAGGATGGTTGCCTCATATAAAAGTGTGCCGGCAACCACACCCTGCTGTCGAAACGCAAGAAATGCTTCACGCTAGAAATAGGTGTGGCAGTGGTACTTCTCCGGTCGAACTACACTGGTCCTACCTTCAACGCTACGGATTTTATTGCAGTTTCTTAAGTGAGTGATTCAAAAGGAAGGAAGGAATGTATTCTATATAAGGAATACATTAACGTATAATATATTAAAGAAGCATTGACAATTTTAGACTTTTGATTTTTAGGCGGAACGAAGTTCACCGGTACAACTAGTTATTAATATAATGAATCGAGCGGTCATCATACCGTGGATTCCGATCCGAGGCCAGGCAAATATCTGAACGATGAAATTTAAGATTTGGAAGAAGAACTAGGGTGTATTTAGTAGTCATTATATGTGTCCGTGGTACTGATGAGATAGGAAAATCCTAGGTTAAGGCTATTGCATTTTCCGAAGTGTAACTTCATAGTTCTGTAAATTAATAGTTCTCAATTTCAAATCATTTTTTTTTATTTTAAAATAGTTTACAAATTTTTGTATGTATTTTTCGTCTGTACATTAATTTTCTAGTTTTTCAAAAATTATCAATGATAACACAATGCGAAAATGCTAATTTTACAGAAAAATAAAGTCAGTTTATCTAAAACGAGATCTATCGAGCCTAATCTTTGCCTTTTAAACTATTCTGTTACATAAAAATTTTGCAAATTTTGCAAATAAAATTGATAGATTTGAATTTGTCAATTTGTCAAAAGATTTACTTGTTATTTTTACTAGGGTTGTCGTCAACCCATTATTGTCCCACTGCTGGGCACGGGTCTTCTCTGGGAATAAGAGAGTTTTAGGCCATAATCCACCGCACTGGCCAAGTGCGAATTGGTGGACGTTTACTAGGGATACAAATGTATTAATTATTGTAATAAATATATTATATTCGTCGTCAACCCATTATTGTCCCACTGCTGGGCACGGGTCTTCTCTCCGTATGAGAGAGTTTAGGCCATAGCCCACCGCGCTGGCCAAGTGCGAATTGGTGGACGAATATATTATATTGGCACGGCACAAGTAGATAGGTTGGAAGTACCACTATATACATAACTGTTGCTCAGGTGGTCAGTAATATGATTAAGTAGCCAATCTCTATGTACGCGCTACAGGGTGATCAAATTTTAGATCATTGTCCAACAATACTTTTGTATTCGCATCTATATTTACTGAATCCATTATTGTTACCGTATACATATATCGTTATTTAAACATTCGCAAATGCGAATGCGAATATCCTTTACCGACTTTCGCGGCTGCTAATGCAAATGTTGTTTTTATTCAGTTTTTGGTGTAAAGAGCTGGAGGATCTACATTTGGGATCTTTTTAGGTTTAGGTTAGGTTTAAAGAATTTTATTCTCATGCAAAACAGAGTTTCATTTACAATGAGATACAAAAAGATAAAAAATAGGTTACAAAAAAGCTTCTGCCTCCGGAGCAGTAAATATTAGCACAGTCTATGTAGTAAGATAACTTAGGATACATAACTTTATATTTTTCTAGACAATACAATTTTTTTAGTCTATTTTATACATTTTAATATTTTCACAGTTTTTTATATGGTTAGGTAAATTATTATACAGCTGTACTCCCTCAAATAGTATCGTTTTCTTTCCATAGTTTGTTCTAATTTTAGGTAATTCAATCTTGCTTTTTTGGTCTACAAATTGCTGTTCGATTTCAAGTTGGATAGATTTGGCAGCCTTTTGCTTGCACGGCACTGCATTCAGTATTCGAAAACATTCGCACCATTCTTGCGAATGCGAATATTAGTTACATCACTAACATTAATATACACTTTATATTTTTTTGTGAACACGCTGTACCCACAGCAATATCTCCTACCGCTTAATTACTCGGCGTAACTAGCTTATTGTGACGTCATAAATAAATCAGCTGCTCAGTACTGGGATACTGTTTTTGGCAGATACAATATTTATTTGAAACTAGTGTTCATTGTAATAGTGTATGGTCGATTGTCGCTTTATTGATACGTTTGTTTAAATACCGATACAAAAAACATTACATTAAATCAAACTTTTAATATTATTACGAACTATTATTCAATTATTATTCAAGAAATATTTAAATTCCGATAAAAATATAACATTAATAAAAACTTTTCATATTATTTTTCGAACACCCTGTACCCATAGCGATATCTCCTACCGCTTAATTACTCGGCGTAACTAGCTTATTGTGACGTCATAAATAAATCAGCCGCTCAGTACTGGGATACTGTTTGTGGCAGATACAATATTTATTTGAAACTAGTCACTGGAATAGTATTGTAACGATTGTCAGTTAATTGGAACGTTTTTCTTATAAAAATAGGGTTGGAACGGTAGATTAAGTGAAATAGGTAACGCTTCTTACTTAAATTATTAATCGAGGGATGCAACATTATGCCGTGCATAGACCGTAGTAATATATTTTAGTAATACACCCCTATATTTTTGTTTGCTTTTTTACATCTTTTTTAACAATATATTTACGACTTCTTAATATGCATACTTTTTGCCCTTATCTTGCAATTTTTAAAAACCGTGTAAAAATTCGTAACGTAGTTTAAAAGAAGAAAGCCACACACACGCGGAACACGCAGATCGACTTTGTTATGTTATTTTATTTTAGTAATACTTACTGAAAATCTAAAAGATTGTGTGTTTGTTAATCGATCACAAATAGACTACAGGTCAAATTTCGCTGCAACTTAGCCCACAGATACTTAATACTTAATCTGCATTAATACATATAACGATTTTCCTTACGATAGTTAACGTCATCACGATCGGAGCCACGGGGAAAGTTAGTATATAAGTTGATATATAAGGAAGTGAAAATTACACATCGCACGACTTTATTTTTTTATTTCAATGACAGGTACATATCTGCAATTCGTTATGATATAAATCAGTTTTCTCTATATCTGCGTATTATTTGTGTTGACTTCTGAATAACTAAGTCCTTAATCAAAATATAACAACGAGGTAGTTAGTGCTGGTTTAATAATTCATTATAATTCGTAGCTAGCGCTATTTCCGATTATTCCGGCAATTATTTTATAGGCTGCCTAGAATTTTATATTTAACGGTCGCTTTGAATTTGGTATAATGGACTTTTATTTTTCCTGATTACACGAATAATTGTAAATTAGTTTTGTTGGTCGACCTGATTTATTAGTGTTTTTTTAACGTAATTTACATGGAAGGACAATTATAAGAATAGTTCTGTTGATATGTTGTTATATTACAATATTTCAGGAAAAAATAGGTAGAACCAGTGTAACATGTACGAATTAATTATACAGTTAATATACTCATATATATTTTGCAAGTTTAATGCAACATATGAGTATTATTATTATTAGTTCGACCGGGGAAGTACCACCGCCTTGCCTATTTCTAGCGTGAAGCATTTCTTGCGTTTCGATGGAAGGTGTGGTTGCCGGCCCACTTTCACATGAGGCGACCATCATAGTCCTCAGGAGTAGCAACGCGTATGTGATTAACTTTAGATAGAACCTGTGTTCTGTATGAAGTTGATTAGTCCATTAGCGGCAGTGACCACTTACCATCAGGTGGACTCCATGTTCGTTTGCTATTTCAGTCAGATAAAAAAAAATAACAATTTCTTTTACTACGTTTATATTGTTCAATTGTGATGTGCGATATTTCTGCTGAATATAGATAGATATAGATATCCATATGCATCAGGGACCGCTTATTAGACAGGCTGCATGATTGTTGAATTCGTCACTACATAAGCAAATCAACGAAAAGTGGTAGGAAGTATAAATTAACACAAGGTAAGTGCCATCGCTACACATATTCCTAGCGTGAGCATATTATTGCCGTGTCACTTTTACATGAGGTGACCATCGTAGTCCCCGGGAGTAGCAACGCATCTGTAATTGGCCATCTCAATCCGTAGGAGGAGCAACACGCTAGTGTTTGACGTCACATAGAATCTTTGATTTGACGAAATTGTTTGCAGATGTCTATGGGCGTTAGTGACTATTAACCAGATGAACTTCATGCTCGTTTTCTATTTAAATATAATATCTTTGAGACATATATCATGTAAAGGCGGCTTACATTCATTTGATTAAGCATGCAACAAGAATACAAGAATTCATCTTTATGGAACGAAAGAAGAAAATGAAGAAGAATATAAGAAAATGAAGAATCACGTTGTGACTTCTGCGCGTTTATTTTAATAGAATGTGTCACTATTACTATTTTTCTGGTTCAGTACAGTTTTCCCACGCTACATTTCCAAGGAAATACTCCAAAAAGATAGACGTGTGATATATTTTTTATCTGTAGCGAGCGTGGAGCACTTCGCCACAGCTGCGCCATTGTTAAAGGCTCGCAACATCAATAAGCCATTCTGAGGAACAGCCGGAAGGGCGAACGCATACTGAAACTTATTTCATATACGAATAACACTATATAATTATATTTGTAAAACAAAAAACGGCTTACGCATGAAGTGCACTATGATATATATTTAGACACAAAAAGATAGACGTGTGATATATTTTTTATCTGTAGCGAGCGTGGAGCACTTCGCCACAGCTACGCTATTGTTAAAGCCTCCAACATCAATTAGCCATTCTAAGGAACAGTCCAAAAGGCCAACGTACACTTACCTTTATCTCATATACGAAAATAATACCTATAATAATTATGATCGTAAAAAAAAACAACTTACGTATAAAGTGCTACTATGATATATATTTAGGCACAAAAAGATATTTTCTATCTGTAGCGAGCGTGGAGCACTTCGCCACAGCTACGCTATTGTTAAAGGCTCGCAACATCAATAAGCCATTCTGATGAACAGCCGGAAGGGCGAACGCGTACTGAAATGTATTTCATATACGAAATAGTTAGGTGGCTGGCGGATTTAATATCGATACAATCAGCACAAGTCATAGTAGAGCTTTGTTTCTAACAATGTTACAACTCAGTCCCATAAAAATGCAGAGCCCTGTATGTTTGCCTCTTCGATTTTATCCGTTTTTATAATTGTATCCATAAACCGCAGATGCATATATGTGCAAATGATTTAATACCCCTTTTTTTAAGCAACATCAATTCACTGTGACGCGAAAATGTACCAAGATCATTTCATACTAATAAAAACATATACGAGTAAATAATAAAGATAGTAACGGGCTCTAAGCATACAAGGCTTTAAGCGTCACTACAATTTATTATCCGGCCAGTGTACTGTCACCCTTACACTGTATCCGTGTGTTTATTTATAGGGCATTAGAAAAGACGAATTCGCTTCCCTCGTCTTTACGGGGCAGTTTTAAGAACGTTTCTACATCCGTGGAAATGTTCTTTCAGCGGACAATCTATACTAATACAAATTACTCTGTCAATTTGTTACGCTTTTACGTCTTAACTTTGTTGACGAATTTTGTTAAACTTTTACTTTTTATAAGATTGACGTAGCAAATAAGCATGCAGTACATCTGATGGTAAGTGGACTTCCTCCACTCCTCGTCCATCAGCCCTTTGAGGTCCACTGCTAGACATAGACCTTCCCTAAATGACGCCACTCTAACCGGTCCTGTGCCTTCTGAATCCAACGGTTTCCCGCTGTCTTCTTCAGGTCATCGGTCCACCTGGTGAGGGGCGACCTGTGCTCCTTTGGACTTGAAGTGGACTTTACTTTAATAAATATTAGATTAGTTTGCGATCACACATTCCGCTGTCTTTCCCGGGGTCGCCTGACCAAACGGTTCGAGCTCCCACTCTAGCCGCCCGCAACCCCGAATGCTCCTTAGTCGCCTCTTATGACAGGCAGGAGATACCGTAATAAGATCTCCGTACCGGAGATGAGGTAGTTAAAAAAAAACTTGTTTTAAAATATGCTAAGGATTCACACTATATACCTACTGGCCCGAATGAATTTTGGCACCTCGATTGTTTTGTTTTAAAATAATAAATATATTAAAATACAAATAAACAAGCAAGAACGTGATCATCATACTCATAACAACAGTACGTATACTTGACATTCATATCTAACTTAAGGTTTTAAAAAATATTAATTTATTTTTCATTACATATATAAAATAATAGAGCTCCATCCATCTAAAAAGTATTTAATTTTCTTCAAGATCTTTTAAACCTTTGACGGCACTCGAGCACTGATTTTTGTCTACTAAAAGTCTGAATTTATCAATCGAGACGTTTCCTCCTTAAAAAATGTCGAAGTTGCTTTTTAAAGATTCGATTTAGGGGAACGGAAAATCTGTCAATTATTTCAATGGTGCTTGAATATTCCGTCATTAATTCAAGTGTCTGAACGCAGTGCTGGCTTAAGTTGCAGGCGATTGGTGGCGATATGACATTTTATCGACTTACTATTTTTACCCGACTGCATCAGAAGAAAGGTAATGTAACAGGTCAAACTAGTTTGTAAAACTAATCTAGCTGGTAAAACTAGTGTAGTTCGACAGGGGAGGTACCACCGTCACACTTATTTCTCAACGACCTATCTTCAACGAAACGCAAAAACGCTGCGTTTCGTTAAGAGGGTGTGGATGCCGGCTTACTTTTATATGAGGTGACCATCTTAGTCCTCTGGATTGATTTCAGATAGAAACCTTGTTCTATAAAACGTTTCTTACATATGTCTATGAATGGCAGTGACCGCTTACCATTAGTTGGACTGCCAGCTCGTTTGCTACTTTCATCTAATAAAAAAAAACTGCAAAAAATTGCAGACGGCTAGAGCGGGAGCTCGAGCCGTCCAACAAGCAACCCCGAGAAGGGCTGAGGTATTTGTGACTGCATCTCGCCGTAAGCACCGGATGGTAAAAGGGGATGGTATACCTTCCCCAAGATATGACCCCGTGAGGTGCGCCGCGCTAGAGGACACCAGAGCGTTCCATTGGAGATCCCTACCAGCCACCGAGGAAGTTTTAGTGGGTTAAAATCCCACATAACCCGGAGCCTCTCCCAAGGTTTCAGTGCACCTTCTGAAGGTTTCCTCTCCGTCAAAAAAAAGGTCACGTAGATCTAAGAAAGTGTAGGTATTTATCCTTCCGCTACTATCATTTTAGTGGTCGATGCCAAAGCTACCACCTTACCGCACTAAGCTATAGGACAATTGTTTAAGCCGCTGCTGTTAGGGCACTCAATTCGTGTTTATTGTAAGGTACATCCCATCAACCCATTATTGTCCCACTGCTGGGTACGGGTCTTCTGTCAGAATAAGAGAGTTTAGGCCATAGTCCACCGCGCTGGCCAAGTGCGAATTGGTGGACTTCACACACCTCCGAGAACGTTTTTTTTTTTAAGAACTCTCGGGTGTGTAGGTTTCCTAACGATGTTTTCCTTTACCGAAAAGCAGTGATAATTAATTTATAATACGCACATAAATTAGTGGTGCGTGCCTGGGTTTGAACCTCGGACCTCCCGATCGAGAGGGCAAGTTTCAACCATTAGGCTATCACTGCTCGTAAGGTACATATTGGATTTTATCCAACTGATTACATAAGATAATGTCAGTGCCCTATTGAAAAGAGGAATAACTAACAGGATTTTTACTAATTGATTTTGTGATGCTGCTCCTCTCCTCTAGATCTCCTTTTTTAAACATTTTTCTACAATGGACGGATTTTCTTGTTACGAAAAAGGAGAGAGAAAGATCGCCGTTTGTCAATAAATTCGCAGAAGTCAATTTGACTAAAATCATCAAAGTTACACTACCACTGCCACATCTATTTCTAGCGTGAAGCAGTACTTGCGTTTCGGTAGAATACGAGACGACCATCTTAGTCCTTGAAAGTAGATTTATCTGAAGTCAGTCACAGCTGACTGACTTCAGATAAAAATCCTGTGCTGTATGAAGTTACTTAGGAATATCCATAGGCGGCAGTGCTTATTTAACATGAGGAGAAAGCAAGCCCGTTAGCTTTTTCAATTTTATGCAAAAGGAAGACAAGATGTTACTACTATATTTCTACGAACTTTCACCACATGTACTCTATAGTAATTCAACATCGCAGCTATGGTTAAATCAGTTATGAGGAGTACGCTTGAGGAGTAAGCTCGAATGCCTCGTCTAAGTCGCAGCCTTTCAATACTCCACTTAAAGCAGTAATATCGCAGAAATATTATGATTTTTTTTAAAACCATTCGTTCAGGACGTGAAAGGAACAACGTACACAAAGACACAGACAGATGTACAATGCTCGCACGAGCCGCTGTTGTTTTAATCCCGCACACCTCTTTACAGAATTATCCAACATTACTAGTATGACTGTGCGTTTGGAAAATGTCGGATAAGTTTTTTTTTGTTTTTTTTTTTGTGTTTCGTTTCTTGAAGAATTTTATGAGGTCCGTATCTCGCTCTTGTCTTCACAGGATATACCAATATGACTAAATATATGACATATGATACATGACTAGATATTAACTGTGATGGAAAATTAGGACGTATGTATTTCTTTGTAACATAATAGGATTATGGACGATCAAGTAGTTATTTGGTTTTTATTTTTTTATTTTGATACATGTATAATAATATAACTCCTTTTAGAATACAGCTATATTTTATTCTGACTTGTTATAAGTTATATCTAGCTCTGATGTGTTCTGATTTGGTAAGGAAGATTACATTCATACGAAGTATTCCAACTTTTGCATTATAAAAAATCGCAAACTTGCATAAGACACATCCAATGGCAATTGTACGTAACTCCAGATTGTCGTCAAACTATTATTGTCCTATTTCTGGGCACGGCTCTTCTCTCAGAATGAGAGAGTTATAGGCCATAGTCCACCGCGCTGGCCAATTGCGAATTGGTGGACTTCACACACACCTCCGATAACGTTTTTTAAGAACTCTCGGATGTGTAGGTTTCCCTATGATGTTTTGCTTCACCGAAAAGCAGTGATAATTAATTTCTAATAAGCACATAATTTCAGAAAAATCAGTGGTGCGTGCATGGGTTTGAACCTCGGACCTCCGGATCGAGAGGGCAAGTTTCAATAGTCCATCACTGCTCGATTTCCTCCACTATCGATTAACTCCAGATCGTCGTCAATCCATTATTGTCCCACTGCTGGGCACTGGTCTTCTCTCATGAGAGAGTATTAGGCCATAGTCCACCGCGCTGGCCAAGTGCGAATTGGTGGACCACCCACTCCAGATCAGATAAGGATTTTTTGCTGAGATTAACTACAGATTGATTGCTCCCCTGTGGACTATAGTGGAATGTCTTAGATAAGTCTTGTCTGCCTTACATCCGTCATACCAATACATAACAGCGCCTTACATTGCGTTATTAAGCCAAAACAGGAGTGCCAACAACCTTATTTATCGATAGAAACACATTTCTTGCTCCCGTCAGATAGAAAATAAATCTTATTTAGGTTGTAGTATGTGTTTATGACCTGAAGACAGCGGGAAACCGTTGGATTTAGAAGAAACAGGACCAAATAGAGTGTCACCACTTAGGGGAGGCCTATGTCCAGCAGTGGACATTAAAAGGCTGATAGATGGATGAGGTGTTTATGAATAAATACATTTTCTACAAGGTATGGTTTTATGAAATAGTGGTGGGTACAACCCATTATTGTCCCACGGCTGGGCTCTTCTCTCAGAATGAGAGAGTTTTAGGCCATAGTCCACCGCGCTGGCCAAGTGCAAATTGGTGGACTGAATTGGTGGATTGGTGGAATGAAATAGTAATATCCCCTTAAAAATAAAAATGCTTGTCACCTCGAAACATAACAAAACGGTAAAATACCTCTTGCTAGCTTTAAGAGCACCCTGCCACATCTGGTATACATTTAACAGCAATGTATGACATCAATAAGGCACAACAACATTTGCCCTTTTCTTTAAAAGAGGACGCACGCACAAACATATAACTATCCCTTTCACTCATTCCCATTTTCATATCGCTGTTCCGCTTTCTCAGGATTTTTCCAGCCCGTTACACGGTTCCCCGGCGAAAATGTGTAAAATATATTTAGCGTCAAATGAAATCATTTGTTTTGATATACATAATGAGGCTTACGTTGCATTAAATTTTGCGACTATACTCGGGGCAAATTTGATATGGAATGTTTAATAACAAAGCGTTGCCCAGCAACCACTGACAGGCTGGGGAATGAAACTTTTTGTTGGTTTATCAGCCGTCTTTTACCTATTATTAACTTTTACTTGTTACTTATAATTGGTTGCAAATCCCTTCATGGAATTAAGGTTGTAACATCATTAGTTATACAATGACGATACTGGTAAATAAATTTTGTTTGACTGGTTTTAGCATATTATCTTGCAGTTGGTAGTTATTAGTTAATCAACTCTTCTTAATTAAATTACTTCGCGAAACTTAATGCATACTTTCGTTGAATATAACATGCATTTGTGTACAAATTCGTGCAAGATGGTGATAACCCTATATAGGATTTTTTATGGTTTGTTTACATTTATTCCAGATCGAATTTGCCCCGAGTATAAATTTAAATTCATAATAAATAACCTGTATTGAGTATACAAATAGCCTCTTTGTGATGATGTGTGTGTATGTGTGCTTGTTTGCGTGTGCCTAAAGAAAAGTTAGATTGGTTTGTAAGTCTTAGGTTTAAGTTAAAGGTGATAAAATTTCTTTCTGGTTCGACTCTGAAGGTACTTACTGATTTTACGATTATTTCTGTCTAAAAACGCATTAGACGCCTCTGTATGGTTAAAATGGTGAATACTTATCCAAAGGGTTCGGAGTAGCAACTCATCTCTAGTTAACCTCAGGAGATTCTAGATCCTGGGCTTAACTACAGATGACATGGACAGTAGCAACAGTGGCCACATACTAACAGTTGGACCGCAAGTTTTTGCTACTGCAATATCATAAAAATAAAAATAAAACATTTATAAGCAGCTACGAGTTTTCAATGAGGTAAAACGTATTTTTTTATAAAATGAAGTAGCAAATGAGCTTGCAGTCTACCTGGTGGTAAGTCACTGCCCATGGACATTTGTAAGCCACTTCATACAGAACATGGAGTTCTATCTGAAGTCAATCACAGATGTGTCGCTACTCCCGAGGACTAAGATGGTCGCCTCATATAAAAGTGTGCTGGCAACCACACCCTTGCATCGAAACGCAAAAACTGCTTCTCGCTAGAAATAGATGAGGCGGTGGTACTTCCCCGGTCGAACTACACTGGTTTTACCACCTATAAAATGGATATTCGGATCGACCGTGGAAGTACCACCACACTTATTTCGATTCCTTACGTTTCGGTTGAAGGGTGTGGTTGCCAGCTCCCTCTTGTATACAGCAACCATTTTAATCCTGGGGAGTAGCGGCGCATCTGTTATTGACTTCAGATAGAAACCTTGGGCGGCAGTGCCTTACCATCAGATGGACTGTACGCTCGTTTGCTACAATGGGATAAAAATAAGTCTTAAAACTCTGTTTTAAATACAAATGCTAATTTAATGTTCAATATACCATGTAAACTAATCCCAAATCGTAGTCAGATGTCGTAATTTGCATTCCTACCAATGATCGCGTGATATACACCAATAAATCCAATAAGATCGATATTGATCAACTTGTGAGGAAAATGGATATTCAATTAGAAGATTTAAATTCATATCATTGCTAATATATTCAGCTACACCATGTTTTTAACGTAATAGAATTTGTAACTATTTTGTTTTTTGGAGGCTTTTATGCTAAATATGTTTTTTTTGAACACGCTTTTATTAGCTTGTGCTGTCTGTAACGGAATCTTTGAGCTCAATTGTCAGCGGTTTCAACAGAATTCTGGATATAAAATAGGGGGGATATAAAATATATAGGTGGTAATGGTCGTGGGGATTTTATAGGTGGTACAATCAGTGTAGTTCGCCCGGAGAAGAACCATCGCCACACCTGTTCCTAGCGTGAAGCAGTTTTTGCGTTTCGATGGAAGGGTGTAGTTGCCGGCACACTTTTATATGAGGCGACTATGTTAGTCCTCGGAAGTAGCCACGCTGTGATTAAGTTTAGAAAAAACCCAAGTTCTGTATGAAGATGCTTACAGATGTCCATGGGCGGCAGTGACCACTTAACATCAGGTGAACTGCATGCTCGTTTGCTACTTCAATCGTAAAAAATACATATAAAATGTTCTATCTCTGAAATTTTGTTCATCCTATGCTTAGGAAGAGAGGGAGGGTTCCGAACAGCGACAACATAGCCTTAGGCTGTGTTGTCGTTGGTTCCGAAGTACAGTCTTTGCCGACAAAGAAGGTCCGTTTAAAGATTTTTCCCCGTCTATTATAATAATCCTCCTTTAATTCGCCCATACTTGAAGCTTAAATAATGGATTGTTTTGAATCGCGGATCCAATTCGCGTAAATTAACGCGCTATTTCTTCGCTTACCGCGCATGTAGCATGTATCACAAGAAAAAATTGTACGATAAATTAGAATCCAAGATGTCCTGTCGTATGGCGACCTCATACCAACTTTATCTACTCAACTCCGTGCAGAATCGCACTATCCGAATCGTCGATAACCCAATAATCATCAATGTTATTATAACGTTTCAGTCTAAGGGAGCTATACATTCGCCGTCCCTGTAGTTCCGGGAGGTTTAAAATCCTACATAACCCTACGTAGCTCCCGCGGCGTCGAGTACCTTTTGAAGGTTTCCCCCTCGAGAACAAAAAAAAGGCTATACATTCGTAAATATAACACAACAATTTGACTTACTCAGTCTCAGAGAAGATCAGAATTCTTTCTGAGATTGACCAAAGACGTTCATACTCCCGCGGTCTGACATATTCGCCTCATAAAAATGCGTGCTGGCAACCAAACACGTTTGATACTAGAAATAAGTGTGACAGTTTGAATAAAAACAAGTAAGAAAGACATACAAATAATTGAGCTATCAATACATTTCCATTTATTAAGTAATCAGAACCATAATCAAAGTTAGCAGCAACATAAACGAATTATTAATAACCGAACCGACCCATTACTCTGCAAATTGACAATTGACGCGTACAAATTAAACGGTACATTTTGATTGTTCCAAACAAAACAATATCGTTGGAAGATAAATAATTCAGTGGGAATTCAGAATTCATTCGCATGTAGCAGGAGTCATCGGAATTAGCGCTGACGGAGATGACGGCATCAATATGCAACTGTAGCAACAGAACTGTATTAACGCGTTGGATGGTGTTCAGCCACAATGTGTAAGCTATTTTATTTATGTTTGTATTATATATTTCACTGTAACATCGTTTTTTAGAGTTAAATTTCCTTCGTTTGACGATTTTTGGATGGACAGACGGACAAGTGGATAGCGGGGTCTTAGTAGAAGGGTCACTTTGGATCCATCCATCCATCAGCCTTTGAAAGTCCGCTGCTTAACATAGGCCTCCCCTAATCTAAGCCACTTCGACCGGTCCTGAGCCATCTGATTCCAGTGGTTACCCGCCTTCTTCTTCAGGTCGTCAGTCCGCCTGGTCGGGGGGCGGCCTGCACTCCTTTTTTCCAGACGTGGTCTCCATTCGAGAACTCTTCTACCTCATCGGTTGTCTGTCCTACGAACAATTGGCCTGTCCATTGCCACTTCAGCTTATTAATTTTGAGAGCTATGTCGGTTGTTCGTCTAGGTGATTTCGTTGCAAATCATGTCTCGTAGGGAAATTCCGAGCATAGCCCTCTCCATAGCGCGCCGAGTGAATGAGGCTCATAGCTCATCACTGGCAACACATATTGGTCGAATAATTTCGACTTCAGGGACTCAGGAATTGTGGACGAGAAGATACTACGAAATTTCCCGAACGCAGCCCAGCCGAGTTGGATCCTTCGAGTGACCTCTCTCTCAAAGGTTGGTTCACCTGGTTCCTGTGGCACTTGTAATGTGCCCACATATGATCTCCTGAGGATGGTTATAGTTGCGCTGCTGTTCATGAGGTACAATTTGGAAAACGCAAAGAAGTATGCCTACTACTACCTTCAGACAGCTGCAGCTTGCAGCTCCCAACACCGCTGTTATAAGGCAGAAACAAAAAACTAAAGTAAAGGAAATAGTACAGTTGTAGAGATGTTTTAACGCAGAATACGTATACCAGTAGTCCTTGACTCGAAGTCACATTCCTTCACCTTTCAAAACTAACCACGAACCTACCTAACAACCAAACTTACACTCATTACTAACGTAACTTTAGACAGTTAATACCAAGTACTCAGTCAACAAATTTCAGTTAGACTTAACTGAGCTAAAATCAGTTTAGCGTCCGCAGAATGGCGCTAACTGATGCCGCTATCAATACCCGTCCATTGCCAGCCGCAACTCATCACTCCGCAATCAGGACTGTGTTGGAATGTATTTTACAAGAATAGTTCGTTTACTGTACACTTACTATGAGTTTAATACTTCGCTTAAAACTATCATTGTTTCCCGATACAATGCAAAGCACGTTTTTGCATTCCTTACAATGTACTTTGCAATGATGGGTGACAGGAAAACACCTAATAAATTCATATTGAATGCACTAATATGTTTTTCACGTCCGTTTAAGTTATACGTCAATAAATGTCGCTTTTTGATGCAAAAATGCGTTGAAAACTTTTTAATTTAAGTAGTAGAATCTACGAGGTGGTAGAAAAATACGTTTCGATCTAGGCTTCGTTTGATTAGTTTATATTATTCTGATTCATATAAACAATTCAATATATATTTTTTGTTGCCGGTGATGCAAAATTTAGTTCTTCTTTGGGAGGTTGCAGCACACACATAACTAACTAATATTAGAAAGGTGAGTTTGTTACTCTTTAACGAAAACACTATTAGACGATATTTGTTGAAAATTCGTACACAGGTAGTTTATATCCTGGATAAATACAATCGTGGTAAACGGGATCTGGGGTAAACGGAATGAGGGTATAAATACCGGTACATTCTGAATATACCTGATGTATCTGTATTTATTCAATACCCTCAATAATAAAATACCTAAATATACTAAAACGCTTTCTACACTCACAGCCCCACAGTAGGTTTTTCTCCTGTATTGTGGGTGCCATGGACACACACAAAGACGAACACACAAACATCCAGACCCAGAACAAGAATCTCATCATTCAGATACATGTCTGGCCGGGAATCGAACCCGGGACCCACTACGTCTTAGACCGGTATAATAACCGCTGCGCCACGGGGGTTGACTTAAAATTCTTCCTCCGCAAATATCCGGCTTACATTTATATATGGCGACTACCTTAGCCGCCCTACATGGAGAGCAGCAACGCATGTTTAATTGACTTTAGATAGAACCTTTGTTCTGTATGAAGTTGCTCACAGATATCCATAGGTGACAGACACCCATTACCACCGACTGGACTGCATGTTAATTTGCCTCTTTAATCTTAAAAAATGGTTTTAAGTAAATTTCACACTCGTTTGCTGTTTTTATAAGATAACAAGCTAAAATGTACTTGAATAAGCCATAATAAATGCAATATCACCAACACTATAACAAGTAGAGATCGATCGTGTTTCTAGCAGTTAAGTTATTGATGGGGTTCCGTAACTTACTTAGTGATTGAATGATGACCTTTGTTCGCTGTTATACTCTACGCGTTAGGGTTAAAATGTAACATGTACGAATTAATTATACAGTTAATATACTCATATATATTTTTACAAATTTAATTCAGCATATCAGTAGGTATTATTATTATCATTAGTTCGACCGAGGAAGAACCACCGCCACACCTATTTCGTGAAGCATTTGTTAAGTTTCGATAGAAGGGTGCGGTTGCCGGCACACTTTCACATGAGCAACGCATCCGCGATTGACTTCAAATGGAACCTATGTTCTGTATGAAGCTGATTACAGATGTCCATGGGCGACAATGACCACTTATCATCAGTAGCATCCTTTGGAACTTCAGTATTAAAAATAATAACCTATTTAGTATCAATAACGAGCGCATAACCGCGCCAACTAAGCGCCCAAATCCGCATTACTTATTAAGCACGCTCCGTTATTCCCACTTAGTAACCGGTAATAAATTCAGCGTAACGTCCATTTGTTTCAGCAAAATAAAATGATTCCGAGCCTTGAAACCTGCGGTAGATATAACGAAACCAATGCGTTGGCCTGTGAATGATTTATGCCTTCTCCGAACATTCGTATAGTGATGCGACTCGGGTCGTGTGTTTACTCGAGTCTCTCGAATACATTTGTCAAACTCGTACTCGATTGAAATAGGTATCATTCGAGTGTCTGTGTATGTAGTTACCGAGTCAACTCGTCGTCAGACCGCAGAGTTGACGATAGAGAGGCGGTAGTTAACTCAGAGCACTAAGTTGATTTTTTGTCATTACTAAATTTCCCTGGACATGGTTCGCAGAGTTGACTCGGTAGTCAATTCAGAGCACTAAGTTGATTTTTTTTCGTTACTAAATTTCCTTGGACTACTCTATATGTTTATCTATGCTGTGCTGGCCGTTTTTACAAACCAAAATACGCGTATTTTTGAGTTTGTCGTTTGTTGTTATTATATTATAGACGTATATTTGTAAAAATGTTACTAAAAATTTCACACGAATTGCATTGTAACTCGAGTGGGATTTCAATCAAGTGATCGGAAAACTCGAGTGATGTGGTAAAATTATTCGAGTGACTCGAGCTATAAAATGCAATTCGAGTCGCATCACTACAACGTAGTCATAAACGTAGCGTAAAACGGAATTATTTTATTAATAGAGGTATCATTGCTATGGTATGTGCAAAGATAGATAGAAATGTTATTGGGTTGGTAAACGTAGACATCTACCTGTAAGCCCGTTTGTATGAGAATAAATTGGCTGAATTTTAAAGGCTCTACATTTTTGTTTTTATGAGATTGAAGTAGCTAACGATCATAACGTCCAACTGTTGGTAAGTGGTCATGGACATGGCCGCCCATGGACATCTGTAACCATCTTCTTATCAGAAATTAGAACATAATTTCTATCTGAAGTCAATCACAGATGTGTTGCTACTCCGGAGGTCTAGGATGGTCGGTTTATACATATTTTTAATGTTTATGTAAAAAACTTAAATTCTTTATTCCTAAATTCTTTTATTTTTTTCTTCTAATATATCAATAAATTCATTTAGAAACGCGTGTACAATGGAATTCATAATTACTCTCATATTATGCATAAATTACAAATGGGTATAAACGAAATTAGTCAAAATCGTATCGATACCCCTGAGATCACTAAGTTGGAATGCAATGTATAAGTTGTAACCTTCAAACTAGAATCCAATAGCGTTTAACATTACGGTTATAAGGTAGAAGTACCTATGACGACAGTACCTTTCACGTCAAACAAATGGTTCTACATATATACCACATTTGTCAAATTAAAAAAAATGGAATTCTGAAACTTACATATTGCCTTTTACCACAAGGTACAAAACTTCATTATGTTACAGAGCGGTATATTTCCCACAACTTCAAGAGCGACCTGCGAGATATTGCGTAACAAATGTCTGTGAATGATTTATGCCTTCCCCGAAAGAGCGCACTGTCACTGAACCGATTCCAACAAAAATCTACGTTTTTATTGAAATGTGAAAATGTTTGCTGTTTTTATATTGCAGCCAATGTAAACCAATTCGAATAAGCTTTATGTATACTTTAATGTTTCTATATTAAGGTATTAAAGTAACACACTGTAATAGATATATATGTTACGTACAATAAAATAATGACGTTTCTTTTAATAACAATGTTTATAGCAAGACTAAGTATATATTTCAAAATCATTACCCTCATTACGCAGTCGGGTAAAAATAGAAGTACAGAAGTACCTCAAAAGTTTCAACAAAGGGTGTAGATGTCTATTATGTTTAATAAAATATTTGCGAAGAAATAGGAATTCTAAAACTTACATATTACCTTTTACCACTACAAGGAACACAACTTCATTATGTTACAGAGCGGTATATTGCCCACAACTTCAAGAGCGACCTGCGAGATATTGCGTAACCAATGTCTGTGAATGATTTATGCCTTCCCCCGGAAGAGCGCACTGTCACTGAATTGATTCGAACAAAAATCTACGTTAATATTAAAATGTTTGCTGTTTTTTTCTGTACTGCAGCTAATAGAGACCAATTCGAATAAGCTTTATATATACGTTAATGGTTATATATTAAGGTATTAAACTAACACACTGTAATAGATATAGATGTTACGTACAATAAAATAATGACGTTTTTCTTAATAACAATGTTTATAGCAAGTATATATTTTAAAATCATTACCCTCATTACGCAGACGGGTAAAAATAGAAGTACAGAAGTACCTCAAAAGTTTCAACAAAGGGTGTAGATGTCTATCATGTTTAATAAAATATTTGAGAAGAAATAGGAATTCTAATACTTACATATTACCTTTTACCACTACAAGTAACAAAACTTCATTATGTTACAGAGCGGTATATTGCCCACAACTTCAAGAGCGACCTGCGAGATATTGCGTAACCAATGTCTGTGAATGATTTATGCCTTCCCCCGGAAGAGCGCACTGTCACTGAACCGATTCCAACAAAACCTACGTTAATATTGAAATGTGAAAATGTTTGCTGTTTTTATGTTGCAACCAATGTAAACCATTTCGAATAAGCTTAACATTTTTTTAATGGCTTTATATTAATATATAAAGTAACACACTGTTATAGCAAAAATGTTACGTGCATTAAAATAATGTTGTTTCTCTTTGTAACAATATTTATGGCAAGACTAAGTATATATTTCAAAATCATTACCCTCATTACGCAGTCGGGTAAAAATAGTTTTAACAGAAGTACCTTAGAAGTTAAAACTAACGATGTAGAGGTAGACATCTGTAAAAATGATCTATAATTTTTAGTGAAATATTTGGGAAGAAATAGGAATTCTTAAACTTACATATTACCTTTTACCACTACAAGTTACAAAACTTCATTATGTTACAGAGCGGTATATTGCTCACAACTTCAAGAGCGACCTGCGAGATATTGCGTAACCAATGTCTGTGAATGATTTATGCCTTCCCCGGATGAGCGCACTGTCACTGAACCGATTCCAACAAAAATATACGTTAATATTGAAATGTTTGCTGTTTTTTTTTGTATTGCAGCTAATAGAGACTAATTCGAATAAGCTTTATATATACTTTAATGGTTCTATATTAAGGTATTAAACTAACACACTGTAATAGATATATATGTGACGTACAATAAAATAATGACGTTTTTCTTAATAACAATATTTATAGCAAGACTAAGTATATATTTCAAAATCATTACCCTCATTACGCAGTCGGGTAAAAATAGAAGTACAGAAGTACCTCAAAAGTTTCAACAAAGGGTGTAGATGTCTGTCATGTTTAATAAAATATTTGGGAAGAAATAGGAATTCTAAAACTTCCATATTACCTTTTACCACTACAAGTAACAAAACTTCATTATGTTACAGAGCGGTATATTGCCCACAACTTCAAGAGCGACCTGCGAGATATTGCGTAACCAATGTCTGTGAATGATTTATGCCTTTCCCCGGAAGAACGCACTGTCACTGAACCGATTTGAACAAAAAATCTACGTTAATATTGAAATGTTGTGAAAATGTTTGGTGTCTTTTTGTATTGCACCTAATGGAGACCACTACGAATCAGCTTTATGTATTTTACTGGTTTTATATTTACGTATTAAATTGACACACAGTAAATGCAATTAATGTTACGTACAATTAAATAGTGTTATTTTTCATTATAACAATATTTATGGCATGACTAAAAATGTATTTTGAAATCATTACCTTCATGACGCATTCGAGTAAAAATAGATATAACAGAACTACCTTAAAAGTCAAACGAACGATTCTACATTTCTGTCTTGTTAAATAAAATATTTGGGAAGAAATAGAAACCCAGATACTTACATGTAGCCTTTTACCACTACAAGTAACAAAACTTCATTATGTTACAGAGCGGTATATTGCCCACAACTTCAAGAGCGCCCTGCGAGATATTGCGTAACCAATGTCTGTGAATGATTTATGCCTTCCCCCGGAAGAGCGCACTGTCACTGAACCGATTCGGACAAAAATGTACGTTAATATTGAAATGTTGTGAAAATATTTGTTTCTTTTTCTATATATATGTCATAAAACTCACATATCGTGTGTGGTATATAATGTACTTTTAAGATACTATTACATACTTTAAGTCAGCGCGGTGGACTATGGCCTAAAACTCTCTCATACTTAGAGAAGACCCATGCCCAGCTGTGGGACATTAATGGATTGGCACCAGTACTTTTTAGTTTATCATTAACTCTGATTAATCATGGGATATCGATATATATGATAAGAGTATGTTCCTAAAATGAATATGAACATTTATTTAATTATACTGATATAGGTAGTAACTTTCTTACTATACGATGGATAGAAATAAGCGTGGCGGTTCTAATTTGTTTAAAAGTCCGTAAATTTCTGAAAGTCATCCATTCATCTATCAGCCCTTTGAGGCTCACTGTTGGACCTAGTCGCCTAGTCCTAATGGAAGCTTTTGCTGATAGTTGTTTTTATCTAACTGAAATAGCAAACGAGCATACAGTCCACCTGTTGGTAAGTGGTCACTGCCGCCCATGGACGTCTGTAAACAACTTCATACATAACATGGGTTCCATCTGAAATCAATTACAGATGCGTTCCTACTCCCGAGGACTATGATGGTCGCCGGCAACCACACCCTTCAATCGCAACGGAAGAAATGCTTCACGCTAGAAATAGGTGTCGCGGTGGTACTTTCCCGATCGAAGTACACTGGTTCTACCACCTTCAATTACTGTACAGTTCTTCAGTTACTGTTCAATTACAGTTACTGTGTTTGGCATGTTGGTAACCGCAGGTTTTGATGTAACATAGGAAGACGTTTCAGACTATATCTTTAACTTTACTCACCAGTTGCCTACGTCATAATGGCAGGGATCGAGGCTATTAAAGACCGATACGACAAGGTCCGGCATTTGTGGAAACATCGCAACCTATTTCATTTCGTGGACCTAACATGAAATACAGCCTCCTAACACCCTAACTGCGAAATATGTCCTGGATTTTATCGGACCTTCCCCAGAAATATTTTACAAATGTTCGCTCCATCCGAACTACCAATACAAGATATTAACCGAGCGAAAAAAATCCGTTCAACAATGGAGCGTGGCAAATAAAAATAATAAATGCGCAATTCTTTAGGCAGGGCTGTAAAACTGTCGGTCGCACTCGTGCCCTTGAGTTCCGACCGAGTTTGAAACCCCTGGGCAGGGGATTGATGGCACGTCAGGGGAGGTGAATTGTTTTAATGATGTTTTTGGGTATTTGTGATTAGAGGAAATTTCTAATGTTGAGTTCGGTTTTTTGGGTATTATGTCCATTTGTAAAATTTTAAATATGTAATCATTTTTAACGGACTGCGAGAATGGAAGTTGGGTGAAGCAAAATATGTATTGTATTTTGTTTTCTCTATTTTTTATGTATCTATTTTATGATTGATTTTCCGCGATGCGACCAGTTTTATTAAAGACATGATGAAAAATACCTGCCTGGTTTGTGGTAAAGCAAAAATATTTGTGTACTTCACGTAAAGCGAAACTTTATTACATTTTGTTAAAGATTAAATGGCTTTGTCAATAACACTAATAGACCCATAAGGGTTCGAATCCAGATAAACCACCACTATTTTTGAGTTATATCAGCAGCGTTAAACACTAGTGTATTTTGGTCTTAAGTGTCTGCTATAGAAGACCTACATGTCTGAGGCGTTTCAACATGTTTCTCAAGAGTATTATCGTCAACCCATTATTGTCTCACTGCAGGGCACGGGTCTTCTCTCGGAATGAGAGCGTTATAGCCCATAGTCCACCGTGCTGGCCAAGTGCGAATTGGTGGACTTCACACACCCCCGAGAACTTTTTTTTCTTAAAGAACTCTCGGGTGTGTAGGTTTCCTCGCGATGTTATTCTTCACCGAAAATCACTGATAATTAATTTCTAATACGCTAATAATAAAAAAAAATAAAGAGTGGTGCATGCCTGGGTTTGAACATCGAACCTCCCGATCGAGAGGGCAAGTTTCAACCATTAGGCTATCACTCTCAAGAGTATTGCTACCCTTTATTTATGCCTAACCTTAGGTAATACTGGTCTTCGTTCCCGTAGTTCCAGGATCAGAATAGGGCTACGGCATCCCCTGCCTGTCGTAAGAGGCGACTAAAAGAGGCTTCCAGGGTTGACTTACGACGTTATGTGGTTGCTTACATGTTTATCGAACCTCCCGATCGAGAGGGCAAGTTTCAACCATTAGGCTATCACTCTCAAGAGTATTGCTACCCTTTACTTGTGCCTAACCTTAGGTAATACTGGTCTTCGTTCCCGTAGTTCCAGGATCAGAATAGGGCTACGGCATCCCCTGCCTGCCATAAGAGGCGACTAAAAGAGGCTTCCAGGATTGACTTACGACGTTATGTGGTTGCATAACGTCTAAGAAATCTAAGACTAAGAAATCTATTCTTCTTCCCATAATATTATCCCTCTCTTACGTCAGCCTTTTAACTATTTTTTTTAGTTACGACCTAGGTTATGTGGAATTTTAACTCACTAACCCCCAAGTGTTGCATGGATTACAGCAGGATCCCTGACGGACCACAACCGAAGTCCTCCAAGCGTTCTGTTCTTTATGAAGGCATGCAGCCACACATGCCGAGATCCTTCCCAGGGTCAGTTGGTTGGACGGTTCGAGCTCCCACTCTAGCCTCCCGCAACCTTGGAAGCCGATTTAATCGCCTCTTACGCCAGGCAAGGGATTCCTTAACCCTATTATGGTCCCGGAACTAAAGGGTCAAACCTTCAAAATAACTACGAATTACAAAGTATAGTAATACTAAACAATGGTATAAACATGACGCTGACCTCTAAATTAAATCACGAAGGGGTCTACTTAGGGCCTGGTTTCTCGACCTATTTTTCTCGAGGAACGAGACTACTCGAGCAAAATTTCTCGAGTTTCTCGAGTATCTCTAGACCCTATCTATTACATTTCTATTTAATATTGAAATTTATCTTTCCAAAATTTAGTTTACTATACAAAAAACCGAAGAGGGTACTGATTGATTGATTTGTCAGTTCGTGTACACTTAACGTCGATCCAAATCTCTGAAGGGTTGACTCGACTTAGAAAGTTAGGCAGTCGAGATGGATCGGTGCGAGACAATGTCTATAGAAAGGTATATTTTTAAATTGTTATTTAATCTTCTATTTTTAATGTATTGTTTCGACTATGAGTGGTTATGTACATTTATATACAGGCGTATACAGACTATGGTACATTCTTTATATCTCAAATACCGATAATTAGTCTTCGCTAATTTTAGCCTGCAATTTCACACGCGATTCAGGGACGCTAAATATAATTTAATGCAAGCGCAATGCTATGGTATATTTTTTATATCTTTAAAAAATACAAATAATTGTCCAACCTGTTTCAGCCTGCAACTTCCCACGCGTGAATTATAACAAAAAAAATTCTTCCTTTTTCATATAAAATTGTATTTCTTAGCAAATATTAACTTTTTGTCTATAAATTTGACTAGATATTTCTGGCATTTGGCGCGGAAACTATGGGACCGTGGGGATTAAATGCTTAATATTTTTTTAAGCATATTACCAAACGTTTGATAGAGTCAACGAATGATCAGAAAGCTGGCACATACCTCGGTCAACGAATTAGCCTTGCTATTCAACAAGGTAATGTTGCCATTCTGGAAACTCAACCTAGGGACAGTAATTTGGATGCTGCTTTTTATATTTAATTTAGCATTTTGTTTTTTTTTAACTTTTAAGTTATTCTTTTATATATACATACAGTTATAAAATTTAGTTATTGATTATATTTATATTGTCATTTTAAATAAATAAATAAAATACCAATTTGAAAAAAACTTAATGGCTTCAACAAATTCTTTGAACCTCAATCTACCTAACCCGTTTGTTGTAGAAGTTTTTAAAAAATTTAGTTTACTTTTGAACTTGAATGTCAATATTGTGATATGTAAGATCACACGCGAATACATAAACTTTATACTCGGTTAGGTTTCGGTCGAACTGCAGATAATTACAGCGGCTCCACAAAGAAATAAAAAAATACCTTGTGAAACAATTTGCTAAAAATCTTTTGAACGAAGAGGTACTTGTGGTTTATGGCGACCTGCCGTAACTCATCAAGAGATGGCGCTACTAGTATTCTGAAACACGCTATCGAAGTATTCTAAATAGCCCGCATATATACAAGTTCCGAACAACGACTGACGGAGCTCGGCCGCTCCCCAGACATGATCACCTCGCCTGGTGGGAGATCTCCCTTTGCCAAAGGTTCGACACCAAGGCACGCTTATTTCTGCCTAACGATAACATTCTATTATATTCTGGCCTCATGGGTGTGGTATGAGGACATACTTGAGCTAGACGATTTAACTTAATCTTAAATGGTAGCTAAAGTAAGGTAAAACTGTTTTTTTTTTTTATCTGACTGAAGTAGCAAACGAACATGCAGTCCACCTGATAGTAGATGGCCACTGCCACCCATGAGAAACAAACCAACCAAACAGCCAACAAACCACACCCTTCTATCGCATAACGCAAGAAATGCTTCACGCTAGAAATCGGTGTGGCGGTGGTACTTTTTCCGGTCGAACTACACTGGTTTTACCATCTTGAAATCAATATGTAATTTGTTTCAGTTATAGTTAGTCCATGGGTGGCAATGGCCACTATCAGGTAGACTTCACGCTCGTCCCGTCTTATATACAAGTCGGCAACTACACCCTTCCACCAAAACATAGGAGCGTTCTCTTCATAATCATAATTGTCTCATAAACGTTCTCTCACCTACTAAAATCCATATTTGACTATTTATGTAATTGTAGGTACATGTTATAAAAATTACAACAGTTTTTTTAAGTTGTGTGCGAGCTTAGTACCTCTTTGTAGTGCAACCATTAATCCATAAATTTGCATTACACATTCAAGGTCCCGTAAGGTGTTGGGTTACTGGGCCACCGCCTACCATAAATACTAATAAATCTACCACCTGACTTTGACAAATGAATGTGAATTCTAGTGCCACGGATCTTCTGGTCTAAGTTACGAGATGCAGCGGAAATGGGTAAATTGTTTAAATTCTTATTGCTAACAGCTTTGGTTTCTAATTTGATCATTAGGAGATAAATACTCGAATATAGAACTTATGAACGTTAACAAACGTCTGTATTATTATATTATCTAGCTAATTGTATTGAGTTTTCTCTTAAAATCACGTCTAATGTGGATTTTGCTTTCAGTAAGCATTCATTTATAATGTCAGAAATGTATTACGAAATACATATATTGTTATATGACGATATGTAATACATTGTTGATACTTTAAAAGTTATGTATAGTTATCTGAATATATGTACTAATGTACTAATATTTTTGTGTATAGGTCAAACGACTCATGCGATTCTACTATGGACTAAAATTATAAAAAATATTTGACGAATAGATGACGTCTTTCCTTTAAAGTCGGTTAAAAGCGTGTATTTATAAAATTATACGTTAATAACATCAAGCATGCAAAAATATTTAAAAATGTGTTGTTGACATACATGGTAATTTTCAATAATCGTTTTCCTAACTTAGATAGTCAGTTACATATTCTATTTTGATCCACTAACCACCTAAGAGTTAACCGCTTTACGCTCATTACTTAAACCTTTCCACTTGATAACGATCCAATGAAAAAAGCGGCGTTTATCTCACTTCTGAATTTAAAAAAGGGCGAGTCTAATTACAGTTAATCCTCGTTATATGCGAAAAGCCGAAAATAATTACGAACGCGAAAATAAGGCACCCTTTTTAACCTTTTGCTTATTTTTTTGACGGCGCCCTACAACATACATTTTAATAAGATTTTCATGTTATTTATACGACTGGTACTGTTCGAAAGTTTTAATTGATTTTTGGAATTTTCCGTTTTAAAAACATGTTAAATAAAATCATTGAAAACATCAATCAGTGACAGTAATAATGAATTATTAAATAGATATGTAGTAGTTCTCACTTGATTTAAATATACATTTAAATACACTACAAAAAAAGTTATAACCTTCTGTTATTTTTTATATTCCAACTATATATGTAAAGCCAAATAACATTTACTTTGCCAATATACTGAAGTATCTCTAACCATTTTGTTTGTAAGAAGAAATCGATGCCCAGTAGTGGGATAATAACATGCTGATATTGGCAAAGGAGTGGTAATGTATTTGTAAGTAATTTCTAATGTAAAGCAGTTCTTTTGTGGTACGGTGTGGATAATAGCTGAATTACATATGAGACGATGTTACCCCAGGAGAGACAACGTTTTTGAGTTCCCCCTCAGATAGAACCTCGGTTCTATGTTAAGGTGTAAAATGGTGGCAGTGCCTCACCATCAAACGCTAAATGTTCGTTTGCGATTTCAACCCTATTAAAATGGAGTTACCACATCAAAGGATCACTTAACCAACTATTAAATCCCACAAAAGATAAGGTCCTTTTCTCATACCATTGAATTGAACACCAAAGCCCTAAGTGCGACCACTTTAGTCCACTCGAGCGCCACATTGCCGTTATTGTAGCAATTTCCGTTTTCTCAGCGAAACGGAATGGAATCGCAGCGGGCGAATAGGTTCATCTATCTTTTTACCTTGTTTCAGATAGAAATATAATGTTATGTTTAAATGGACGTATACCGTTATTTTTGCACGACTGCGCCAGAATGAGAGATTTTTTTGTCCAATATAAATATGTAAATAAATAATGTAGCGCGCTTTAGAGTATAAAGAGTCCTTTAGAGACCTTGAGAGATTTAATCGATTTTCATATACACGACACACCTTTATGTTTTTGATCCTTCGAATTACATCTATCCATTGAATAACAGTTAAAAAATCATAACACTATATACACTAACTCCGTACATTTTTATTTGCATTTTTAAATTATTTTTTATTAATATAATGAGATGATTACGATGTCGTTGCATCGGTTTGATTAACACGCTACTAAGACTTAATGATCTATGGAATCTATGGAAATTGCTCGTGGAAAATAAAGTAATAAACCATTTTTATAGATAATTCTATTATCAACAATTTTAGTCTGATGTATTTTATGCTAAAACTTACCGCTAAACTGAAAATCGCGAAAAATTCATTTTGTTGACATTTAACCTTCATTTTTTTTCCATACACGGGAATGATGGGGAACTTATAGGGCTTGTTTATAATGGTCTTTTGAACAATTGTACCAATATTTAGCTTGTTGGGAGTATGACCAGACTATGATAATATATTTTAAATTTTAGAGCGCGGTTTTAGCCGCGGCGCGCATTTTGTCTCTATTTTGAAAGGTGGTAGAACTAGCGTAGTTCGACGGTGGAAGTACCACCGCCACACCTATTTCTAGTGTGACGGTAGTGTCACGGTAGAAATAGGTGTGGCAGTGGTGCTTCCTCGGTCGAACTACACTGGTTCTACCTTGAACCTTTTTTAACCTCGACAAGTAAACGCTGAATAAGATTTCTGTTTTACATTTTTATATTCCTTGATTTAGCTGTTCCCATTTATTAAGTGATGGTCCGAATAAAGTTTACAAGTGCTGAAGAACTGAACAAGTAATGAGAGTTTCAAACAAGCCCAAATTACTCTTGTTAAGTTTAATATTTCCAGTAAATAAACATAGTGCCGAAAGCTAGATGCTCGGCGCAAAATTTGTATTACATCTGGGGGCCCACGGATCATTTAGGCCGTACCTAGTTAGAACTTTGCTTCACTACGCCAATAAAGACTGGATCATATTTCTTAAGACCCTACTATAAGGTACGTGTCAGCCTACGCGTTGTTAACGATAAGCGATGAGTTTACTTTAAACTATCATACTATAATATTATTAATCATATTTCATACTAATATTATAAAGGGGAAAGTTTGTGAGTGTGTACGTTTGTTACTTCTACACGTCTGAACGGCTGGAGTAATTTTCGTAAAATTTGGTATGGAGCTGACACTTTGGATTAACATATAGGCCACTTTATACTGTCGAAAAATATCTTATTCAGACGGGACAATCGATACCTCCATTTTTTAACGCGGGCGAAGTTGCGGGGTTCAACTAGTCTTTTATAGTTGTACCCTGTACCCTGCACGCATTGCTACAACATTACAAAAGAAATATACCAAAAACCTTCGCGAGCTCTTGAATAACAACTTTGCTAAAGATCATCACATGATCAAATGAATAGTTTAAGATTCTATAGAGGACATACTGACAAACATTCATTTATATATAACGATTATGGAATTAGCAAACGAGCATGCAGTCCATATGACAGTAAGTGGTAACTGCCACCTAGGGACACCTATAGTCAACCGCTGATAGGATTGGGTCACTAGCAATTTACCGAGTTTTTTTAATAAATGCCAATTATCACCAACAGATACTTCCCTTTGAAGATTGCACATAGCGTAAGATTTTCACATGAACACCCATCAGTACTATACTCAACGATTGGGTTTGATTATTTTTTTTAGTTTTTCTTAATCACAATTACGTTTTCTTCGCTTATAGCTGGAACTCACTGCGTGTCGTGACATTTCAACCACTCCGCGACGCGAATCATCATGTAAGGCCAGCAACAATATAATGCCTTTGAGCTTGCTCGTTTTTATGGTCGGTTTTCCGGAAATACGGGGTAATCAGCAACCAATAGCACGCTTTCTACTCTCATAGCCCCACAGGAGGATTTTCTCCTTTGTCGTGGGTACCATGGACACACACAAGACGAATACACAAATACCTGTCAGGCCGGGTTCAACCCGGGACCCATTCCGCCAGACCGGTATGGTAACCGCTCCGCCACGCGGGTCGTTGGCCAATTCTACTATTTTGTTATTCGTAACTAGCATATTAGTAAAGTCGTCAACGCTATCATATCAAAAGTCGAAAAGTTGGTGGCGCGTAACGCAATAAACTATAGTTCATTTGTAGTACGCGTTCAACTGAGCATGTATCGAGCTGCCTGAAGGAAGAGCTGTGGCCGAAGGGAGTTGTATTCCGGAAGTTTCGTGGATGGAGAGGACCCCTGGACCACCAGACCGGCGATGTGAGACCCGCGTCTCACATCGCCGCAAACACGTGATTTAATTATAAGAATATATTGATATATATTGTCTATAAGGTATATATAATATGGATCTCTGTATTCAATTATACTCATGTATCTTTGTTTATATTGTCTGAAATAAATGGTTAAATAAAATAAATATCATTTGGCTAGATTCTCTCGGCCCGATTTTCACATAATGTTTTACTTGTAAGCTATAAAGTAGTTCAACGCTAAACGTCGTAAGTCGTGAAAGTCCAAAGTTGCGGTCAAAAAACGGACTGCCCCTAAGAAAATTTTCATAAGAGATTTTCTCCAGAGAATTGGCGTATACGAAAGATCGCCTTACAGCAACCTCTGTAGAGAATATTACAAAAACTTACTGAAACAATATTAGATAAAATATTCCTCAGTTAAAGCAGCGATAGATTTTGTTTTAGTAAATAGATCAATCTTCCTTATAGAAACGGTTTTAGGGAGTCCTATTAGAACTGAATGAATTATAATTTTTTTGTTTATTTGCATTTTGAAGGTGGTAGAACTCGTAGTTCGACCGGAGAAGTACCACCGCCATTACCTACCAATTTACACCTATTTCTAGCGTGAAGCATTTCTGGAGTTTCGATGGAAGGGTGTGGTTGCCGGCACACTTTTGTATGAGGCGACAACATATTCCTCGGGCGTAGCAACGCATCAGTGATTGCCTTAAGATAAAACCCATGTTTTGAATGAAGTTGATTACAGATGTCCATGAGCGGCAGTGACCGCTTACCATCAGGTGGACTGCATGCTCGTTTGCTACTTCAGTCAGATAAAAAAATGTTTCGTTTCAATCTCACTGTAATTTTTCTATATTAATGTAACCTGAAAATGCTTTAAAGTTTATATACGCGGTTTATAAGTATTGGCTAAATAAAAATAAGTTATAAGTAAAAAAATGTTCAACGTGCGTAATAATGAAGAGAAAATACAATAAAAAATAAGCCATGAATAATGTTTAAAAATAAGTTTTTACTGTAACAATTGCACCCCCTTTAACCCCGCTGCCAGCGCTCAAGAATATACTTATTATATACAATACATGTATACATACCAGGGTAGCCAGACATCAAACGTTTCAAGGGCACCATACAATGGAATCAAGCAAAGGGGCCTCGCTGATGGGTTTTGCCCACGTCTACATGGTCCGCGCAATGCCAATACTTGCAATGCATTTACGAATTTCCTATATAATTTGCGGCTTGAAGTCCTTGGGTCAAGTAGATGGTAATGGTATAACTACGATTTCTTTTGTATCGCGAGGAATAGAAATAGAGACGAAAACACAAAAACCCATCATTCAAATTGAGGACCCGTGTGGCGGAGTGGTTATTATACTGGTTTGACACGCAATGGGTTCCGGGTTTCATTCCCGGCCAGCCAGGTATCTGAATGATGAGTTTAGATTCATGTTCTGGGTCTGGGTGTTTGGGTATTCGACTTATGTGTGTCCATGGTACCCACGATACAGTAGAAAATCCTAGTGTGGGGCTATGAGTGTGGAAAGCGTGTTTTTTTTTACATCTTTCTAACTGGGAATCGGCCCCGATATTTATTGTGTTTCAGACTGGTATGGTGTCCGCTACACCATACGACCATCAAGATGTAGCAATACCGCTATTCTTAAACTAAGAAGCTTTACCTTTAAATACTTAAATTTATTACTCTGATATCGATGAAATAAAAATATTTATATAATACCTATAAGTACCAGATCATCAGAGGCTGATATGAAGGTAATAAATACTGCAATCATTTGCGTTTCTAATGGCAGAGCTTCATATAAACGGATTTATACCAACGTAAAGTATTGTTCAAATTAAAGCGTATGCAGGGTTAGCACGCGTACTCGGTCTACATGAACGAATGGGACACTAAGATTTTACTCTAACTCTTCACTCGTTCTTTTAGGAAGTCACTTAACAAAAAGACCAATTTTAATGCAAGCGAATTAAACTAAGAAATGCCCAACATATCAGTGAAATGTGTCTAATTGATCACGCGCAAGGTCCATGTGATAACGGTAGGTTAGAATCAATTATTTTCTACTTCATTTTGAATAAGCATCTTTCGAATTATTACACGACAGCTTAAAGGCCGAATTATATCTTGGACACCATTTTTTTCCCTTCCCATTAGTTCCATGGAGCTTAAACATAAATAAGAAATATTAAACATTGAGAAGCAATAAAGTATTATATTTTTGGTTAAATACATAAACAAAGTCGCTTTTCGCTGTCTATCCCTATATATGCTTAGATATTTAAAACTACGCTACGGATTATAATGCAGTTTTTTAATACAGTGATTCAAGAGGAAGATTTATGTATAATACATGTATAATATAGTGGAGAAACACTGATAATTTTTGATTTTTGACTTATAGGCGGAACGAATTTCGCCGGGTCAACTAGTACTACTTAAACTATAACCGAGTTAATTCATTTGGGTTTCCGCTTCCGCTTTCTACTCAACATTTGCGTTAGTTTGAACAAATCCCAACAGTCGTAAGTGGCGTCGGAATTTTTTATTAGACCAATAAAAGTAGAATTTTAAAAGCGCTTTTGCTGGTCGTGATAGTTTATGATTTCATTTTACGATATATTTAGGACTTCGCCATTATTTTTTTGGATTTTGTGCTGCTCGTTTTAATAATAGGTCATTGTTTTGGGTCACTTCCAAGTTTGCTTGGACTGAAAATTTTAAGTATCTTACTGGATAATATAACGGCAAACTTTAATCGTAAAAAAATGTACTATCGTTATTAAATAAATATTTAAGATAGAAAAATATTGAACATGGTAAATAAAACTCAAGTAGAAAATAACAGTATAAGTATCACAAATATGTATGAGATAGAAGCAGTAAAAATATTTGGATTTTTCCAGCATATGTGAAAAGCAAAAAATATACAATTGCAAAAAAATATACAAAAGATAGATAAAAAAGAGTACCCTAAATAACTTCAATACCCACCAATTTTTAACCCAGTATTATTTTATTAATCCATAGGTACACGATAAGCGAACGCTCGGCCGCGTGTTAGGTTTTTTTCGTTATGGATTTTTTTGATTCGATCGTCACGCTGAAAGCCCGCTATAAAAGCTAAAAACTTAAAATATTTTTTTTATTTTTTTCATTACTGAAAAACATAGGAAGAAAAGTTTGGAAATTCTTTGAAAGGTTCTTAGTGGTATTATTTCCGTGTATGATTTGTCTCTATCTCTTCGCAGCAATTGTCACCGTTACAAAAGTTTTTGAGTAATGGCTTATTTTTCGAGCAAATGTTTAGTCAGCACTTACGAGTTTCTTTATAACATATGAACTTACTCCAGACTGTATAAGCTTACGCATCAATATCGAGTGTTAAAACAGAGCAGTAGTGATAAATTTGTTGCATATTGCAATTGTATATACATACATACATATATGATTTATGTATATACATACATCCCACAGCTGGGCATGGGTTTCTTTACAAGGTGAGAGACTTTTACTGCATAGTCCACAACACTGACCAAATGTCTTACATAAAAATTACATCAGCGTTCAATTAAGACAGCGAATACGACCCGCGTGGCGGAGCGGTTACCATACCGGTCTGACGGGCCATGGGTCCTGGGTTCGATTCCGGGCCAGGTATCTGAGGGATGAGTTTAGATTTCTGTTCTGGGTCTGGGTGTTGTTGTATTCGTCTTGTGTGTGTCCATGGTACCTACGACACAGGAAAAAATCCTACTGTAAGGCTATGAGTGTAGAACGCGTGTGTATTTAAAAAAATAAGGTAAAAAAACCATGCCCACCCCCACGTGCCAACCAAAAAAACGACCATTTTGATGTCCCCTTAACATCTATAAAAATACATGTGTCGTCAACCCATTATTGTCCCACTGCTGGGCACGGGTCTTCTCTCAGAATGAGAGAGTTATAGGCCATAGTTCACCGCGCTGGTCAAGTGCGAATTGGTGGATAAAACTGTACTGGTTTTGATATTCTACAGTACTAGTCTTTTTCTGCAACAGGAAGAATTTTGCAGCATATTATACGATGGCATACTTGCTGACCTTAATTGGAAAATAATAAATCCTTTATTTTGTCTGATTTCTTTTTTTAAATATGGCCTAAACTCTCTCATTTCTGAGAACCATGCCTAGCAATGGGACAATAATGCATTGTACCCTTTTTTAAATGAAGTTTTATTTGAAATTCATTTTGAAAGGAATAACGAAATTATTAAATATGATTCATCCATAAAACAGATAGTAGAAACCAAAGCAACTCGCAAGAATGAGCATAAAAGCTTATTTGAAAACCAAATCTAATATCTCAGATCTGTGAGTGAGGTCGCGACCTTATATCAGCTTCCATTAGACGATGCATTTCTATTACATTCAGTCTTCTTTATTCCGAGTTTATTAGGCCATTTAGATTATATATATCCATGTCGTCAACCCATTACTGTCTGACTGCTGGGCACGGGTCTTCTCTCAAAATGAGAGTATTTAGGCCATAGTCCACCGCGCTGCCCAAGTGCGACGTCGAATTGAGAACGTCATCCGTTGTGGAAGTCAGTTTAAATATCAGTGGTGGGTTCCCGATCGAGATTGCAAGTTTCAATCTATCCATAATAACGATAAGTTAATCATTACTTTATAATATTTATACTCAAAATTTATACATTTTATGTAATGAAGTAGCGAGCAAGCTCGCAATCCACCTAAGGTAAGGTAAGGCAAGTTTTCACAGCCGCTCATTGACATCCGTAGTCAACGCTATATAATATACGACTACATGAGTTCCGTTATTGATCCGTTGCTTCTTCTAAAGATGAAAATGGAACGTTTTGGATAAATCTTGTACCACACCCTTCAAACAAAAAGTCAACCGTGTCACTGTCGGTACCTATAAGGCAGAACAGTTAAGTCTCCAGAGCCGCATCACATAAGGTTCTACCAACTTCAAAAAAATAATTATAAAACGACGACTTTGAGGACCCGCGTGGCGGAGCGGTTACCGTACCGGTCTGATGCGCAATGGGTCCCGGGTTCGATTCCTGGCGAGACAGGTATCTGAATGAAGAGTTTAGATTCTTGTTCTGGGTCAGGGTGTTTGTATATTCGTGTGTGTCCATGGCACTCACGACATAGGAGAAAATCCTAGCGTGGGGCTATGAGTGTAGAAAGCGTGCTTTTTTTTAATATTCAGGTATTCACGATATGCGATTTTTGAATTTCTTTCTGCCGATATTTCGACCCAGTTGCATGGATCGTGGTCACGGCCAAACTGAGTCCCCTTTACATAATAAAAATAAATGTATAAATTCCGCGATAATATTCGTTTAAAATATTTATTTAATTTTGAAGCTTATTTTATTTACCGTGTTACCTTAACTGTATATTATAATTTATTTTGCCTATATTTAATAATTAAATATTATTCAAATGTATATTTTAGTACAGTTTATTATATGTTTCTTTTTAATATTAAATACTCACGTGTAAATAATTTATTGTAATCAAAATATGGGCCTTTATTTTTTTTTAATATAATTGTTTTTTACAACGAATATATAATGAGGCTAAGCTTATGTGATATGCGCATATCATAGCATTAACGCGTGCATATGAGGTTGCATATTTATATAAAATTTATAGCTGGCTTGTGTTATTACGTAGTAAACTGGAATAAGTTTAGTTAGCGACTAGTCTTCACTCACACGTACCACGAAGCAACTTAATTTAAGAAAAAAATATTTTGAAAGGTTCGAATTTTTAAGGAAACAAAAATAAGATGGGGAAAAGGACATTTAATATGTTAATAGCCTAACACTTTTTAATATTTAACCATCATAGTCCTCGGGAGTAGCGACGCATCTGTGGTTGACTTCAGGTATAACCCATGTTCTGTATGAAGTTCATTTCAGTGGCAGTGGCCACTTACCATCAGGTGGACTGCATGCTCGTTTGCTACTTCAGTCAGATAAAAACAAATATATGTATATGTGCTAGAAATGTCAACCACACATACGGTAGATTTTTCTTTCAAAAATTAAAGTAGCAATCGAGTGTGAATTGCAGTTGATGTTAAGTGTGTACTGCCACCCACGGAATTCTGTATGCAACTTCATATAGAAAGGGGGTTCTATCTAAAGTCAATTGGAGTTGTGTGGCTACTAGCAAGGACTAAGATAATTGCCTCATATAAATTTGATAGGTCAACTGACTTACTATCAAACTGTAGGCAGTTTGATAGTAAGCCATGTCTAACACCAGACTTCCATAAGTAGAGGCTGAAGCAAAAATGCCTCAAAAGCCTGCTTAACTGCGCTTAGCCATGATGGTGAATTAAAGCCTAAACTTCATATTTATTCCAAAAGGCTTCCCATACCCAGCAGTGGGCAAAAATGTATTAATAGAGTCATGTTTGTGTGAGTTAGATGCAGTGAACACCTGCGTCGTTCAGTTTAGTGTAATGAGCACATTAGTTTAATATCTTTTTCGGAGTTTCAATATAACGTAGTCTTGCATAAATAGAGATACCGTACTCACAAATGACTCTCATTTTTAACATTTATCGGACTTAGCAATTGCAATATTTAGCCTTTTATCTGATTGAAGAAGCGAACGACCTTGCCCATATGATGGTAACTGACCACTGCCGCTCATGGACATAAGCAATTTCGTATAGAACTTGGGTTGTATCTGAAGTCAGTCACAGATAGGTCTGTATGCCCGATGACTACTAATGTCAGGTTGCCGGTTTACTCATTCAAAAGTAAAACAGCAATCTCACCCTTCTACTTAAAACTACCAAAAATAGTTTTAATGGCGCTACTTATCCGCCATGACTACTTACGTTAATTTAATTGGATAAACATAATAAGCAACTTCATAATGGCAGAGGTTCTAACTAAAACACTCATCGATATGCACCTCTGCAGCCTATGATTGTCGCTTCGTACGAAAGTATGGCAATCACTATTTTTAACGAATCACAGGAATTGGTCACGCTAGTAATATGTGTTAACACTTTCACGGACAGAACGTGATTGTACGTCATAATTTGAGATTGTGATATGGCACAACGTACTATGACGTTCAAATATGAAATATTATTTACGACAGAACTTTTATTCCTAATGAACTTTCAAGTTAAAATCTTATTGGATGTACATTGTATCACACCTTGTAAAATACTAGACACTTTACTGCCACGATTCTGTCTTGACGTCTTTAAAACATATGATATCACTGGACTCTACGTATTAATACGTCACGAGATTTACTGTGTCATTTTAAAACACATACTCAAGCGGTAACGAAGAGCAGTGATAGCCTAATGGTTGAAACTTGCCCTCTCGAACGGGAGGTCCGAGGTTCAAACCCAGGCACGCACCACTGATTTATGTGCGTATTAGAAATTAATTATCACTGCTTTTCGGTGAAGGAAAACATCGTGAAGAAACCTACACACCCGAGAGTTCTTTAAAAAAAAAAAGTTCTCGGAGGTGTGTGAAGTCCACCAATTCGCACTTGGCCAGCGCGGTGAACTATGGCCTAAAATTCTCTCATTTCGAGAGAAGACCCGTGCCCAGCAGTGGGACAATAATGGGTTGGCGACTACTCAAGCGGTACCGACCGCGTAAGTGTTGATAGTAATCACTCAGTCGATTATATTCGTTAAAATATGATAAAATTTTAACTATTATGGTGCACATCAAAATAATCTAATCTTCTAATAAACTTTGAAACAAATTATCTATATTCCTCCTCCTTGAATCGATTCCTTAATCCTGGGGGTCGTTAGCTGTATTAAAAATATCTTTTTCTTTACCTTAAACGGGACAAATGATTTCTAGGACTAATGACCTACTATAGTTATTTACATTAAAGGACCTTGAACAAACTCGGAAATGAAATACAATTTTGTAACAGGCAAGCAATTTAAGATGAAAATGGGTCCTGAAAAAAATAAAACGTAATCTACAGTAAAATATCCCGCGGGGATCTGTTCATAGTGGGTTGCTTAAAAAATAAAATGAAAGAAAAGAGGAAAGAAAGCAAAAACAATAGCAGGAATAATATAGTATGACATGGATACCATGATGAATATCTAACATTTGAAGATCTTTATGGTTTGTCGCGGGAGGAACCATTAATTTCTACCTCTCAACTCAACAGCAGTGTTAAACGCTGTGGGATTAGTTTGTAAGATGTGGTAAATTTGGCATACTTATCTAAGGTCTTCCACCTTAGTCCCTAAGGAAAGGATAGGAAAAGGCAGTATGTTCCATGTGGTAGAACCAATGAAATTCGTCTGGGGAGGTACCACCGCCACACCTATTTCTAGCGTGAAGCATTTCTTGCGTTTTGGTCGAAGGGTGTGCTTGCCGGCACACAATTTATATATGAAGTTGGTTACAGATGTCCATAGGCGGCAGTGACCACTTACCATCAGGTAGACTGCATGCTCGTTTGCTACCCCAATCAGGTAAAAAAGATGTAGGGATGTACCGCTAACTAGCCTTTGCTAAGATTCTAATGTTATCTGACTATGAGACTGGTCACGGATGTCTATATTTATTTAGGTTACGGCATCCCTGTGGTTAAATCACATTGGCTTAATGCTTGCGAGTGATTCAAATATTTTTCACCCAACCAACGTTACTTTTAAACAATAGCAGACAATACTGTCTAATGACGTCACGCGATCTCATTTCATAAATAGGCCACTTGCCATAACTCCCAAAAGAACTCTAAATGAAAACCTGAATGTTTATGAGTGTGAATTTGAATGTAATCAAGCCTCGAGTTTGCCAACTTTGCTCAGAATCTACAGATATTTCATTCCACGCAAAATATATTTCTCGTGTTTAGGCAGACGTTGATGGATAACAAGCCATGGAATTAGGTAGCGGGTAAATGTACTGAAAAAATAACTGACCGATCGGACTATGCGTTTATTTTTATGGTTTTGTGGTCGTAATCCGTTTTATGAAACTATACGTAACAGTGGTTTTTTCGTATTATTGTTACAGTGCTGAATAGGTACTAACACTATAATATGCGGTTTAGATTGCGAAGAGTTTCGGGTTTTTACTTTTTCTTTTTTTGTTAACTCAGTTCAGAGACAGATTATTGTAATTAAAGAAAAAGAAATCTCAACTTTTTAGCGCCCTGTACTACAAGACGCACAGATTACAAAAAGTTTACTTCCCTAGGACTTACTCTCTACTTGTATATCAAAATTAGAAGTGACTTTAACTGTGTCTATTCACTAGAGTTGTGTGAGGTAGCTGGTGGTGTCAATTCTATCAATAAAATAGCACTGTTGTAATAATACTACATAGTAAATACATACATACTACAATACATGCTTTACATGACGCAAAGGGCATGATAATACAATACAATTTAACTTTACTTGATGCTTTTTGCATCATATAAAGTTAAATTGTAGTTTAATATATTTAAGTTTATTTTATGGAGAGATGTGATTTAGGGATTGGATCTGCGGGCTAAAGATCCGTGACTTTTAATGCGACGTGTCCTAATTTTTCTTTAATATGCATAAAGCAAACGATCATTCAGACCATCTGATGGCAAGTGGACCCGTGGCGGTCCTCCACGTTTCGGTTTGCACACGTTTTTGCCACGGACGTGCAAGATATGGAATGAGCTTCTTCCTGACGTATTCCCGGAGCGTTATGACATGGGGCTCTCCAAAAAGCTGCGAAAAGAGCTCTCCTTCAAAGTCGGCGATGCATTGGCGACTCCTCTGGTGTTGCTAATGTCCATAGGCGACGGTGACTATTTTCTATTTGGTTACCCGACTGCCTTATCGCCAGGTTCAAGTATAATAAAAAAAGTGAACTTTTACCCGTGAATATCTGTAATCAACCCCCTCCCCATGAGATCCAAATGGCACCTGAGGTTGACTACTGATGCGTTGCTCTCTCTGAGGACTAGCCCCTATAAGTATGTCTCTCTTCTCCCTGTAGTCGGGGAGTAGAATACGGCTACGGTATCCCCTGCCTGTCGTAAGAGGCGACTAAAAGGGGGCTCCTGGGGTTGCGGACGGCTCGAGAGGGAGCTCGAACCGCCCAGCCAGCAACCCCGAGAAGGACGGTGGCATGTGTGGCTGCATGTCGCCGTAGACACCGGAAGATGCAGGGGGACAGCTACATGTCCCCTAAGAGACGAGCCCATGAGGGGTGCTGCGCTAGGGGGTACTGGCGCGTTTTCTTTAGAGGTCCCGGGGTCCCCTACAAGCGCTGAGGAAGGCCACCGAGGAGGTTTTAGTGAGTAAAAATCCCACATAACCCGGAGTCTCTCCTCAAGGCTCCGGGTACCTTTTGAAGGTTTCCTCCCCGTCAACAAAAAAAAAAAAAGTATGTCTCTCTTATCACATTTTTCAAACGATAACTTTGATATTATTGGGGAAAAATAGGAACGGCGTATGTAGCTCTGGAATCAACTCACAAAGTCTACCACTTCCATAATATACTACCAATACAACTCCTCACGCTAAGCGGGTGGAAAGAACCTTAATGGTTACATACCAAATTCCTAGTTACTGTTCATGACACCTTTACAATTAAGCATTAGGTATTGATGTACTAATTTATCAACTGCACTCTTGTTTATTCATTGTAGTCTGTTGAATTTGTTCAGCGCTGCACAAAGTCCGCACAACTAAACCGAATCAGTTAAATTTAACTACGATCCCGAATTAGTTGTTTGTTAGCTTTATTTCAGTAGCTTTACGGATCGGGTACGGAAATTGGTAGTTTTAATAAATTTGCATTTTTTATTAAATGGAAATCCTCCTCCTCAGGTCGATGACCTCAATGCTGAGGGTCGTGACTCCCTCCACGGATCACTTTATTCTGGACTATGTTATGCCAACGATGCCGGTTCTCCGTAACGTGAACGGCATCATGCATGTTACTTTTGAGAGCAAATGGAAGTAGCAAACTAGTTTGAAGGCAAATCTAAAAGTAAGTACACCTATTTCTAGCGTGAAGCATTTTTTGCGTTTCGATGGAAGGGTGTGGTTGCCGGTACACTTTTATATGAGGCGACCATCTTAGTCCTCGGGAGTAGCAACACATCTGTGATTGACTTTAGATAGAACCCATGTTCTGTATGAAGTTAATTACAGATGTCTATGGGCGGCAGTGACCACTTACCATCAGGTGGACTACATGCTAGTTTGCTATTTCAATATTATAAAAAAGCCACTGTTGCCCATGGACATCTGTAGTCAAGCCTAGAAAAGGCTAGAGTCTCACCTGTGATAAACCACAAATTGCTTCCACTCAGGACTAAGTTGGAACGCCTCAAAAAACCATGTCCTTCAAACCAGCAGCATATAATATTGGTGCTGTTAGAGAGAAGTTGGTCGTACCTGTAGTTCCGGGATCAAAATAGGGCTACGGCATCCCCTGCCTGTCGTAAGAGGCGACTAAAAGGGGCTTCCGGGGCTGCATGCGGCTCGAACTGTTCGGTCAGGCGATCCCGGAAAAGACGGCGGTATATGCGACCACATACCGTCGTAAAGACAAGACGGAGCGGTGAGCCCAGCCGCCCATCTGGGAGGAGCCCGATGGGGCAACGCGCTCAGAGGATTCCGGTTGCGGTCGTTCCGAGTTCCCGGAGACATCTTTATAGCGCCGGGGACCCCCGTCCTCCGTTTTAGTGCGGTAAAAATTCCACATTGCGTCGCTCCCACGGCGTTGGGTAAGTCTTTTGGAGGTTTCCCCAAAAAGACAGAAGTGTATGTAGAAATGGTAATGCTGGAATCGAAACACGGAGAGTTCTATCACATTTAAAGATCAAAATAAGTAGACAATTAGAAGTTAATAATACAAGCTTTTCTGTTTTCTTTGGCAATACCTACACTTAACTAGTCGCGCTGTAGTAAAACTAGTTTTTTTTGCTCGATTACATTAGACCTTAGACACTTTTATTTTGCGGTCACAATTTGTCGGCCTACACATTTTATTGTTCGTGAAAAATAAGTAATATAACTGTTGTATTTCGATTCTCAGTAAGCAATTTGTTATCCTTTTAAAAAAAAATTAAATCATATTTGAAACAGCTTAAGATGTTGGCATATTTACATGTTATTAACTTATCCTCTGAGAGATTACTAGAACCGTCTACAGTTAGTCAACATGGAGTTAATTTAAAAGGTTTTTGTATGGCATTATTGTATCGATAACATACCAGCATGGCCTATAGAAAACTACGGAGTGTAAACACTAAATATTATGGCATGGTATCAATCAATAGAATCAGTACACATACACAAACACACACTCGCAAACACTTTTCTTCTCTCTTAATGTAAGTAATATTGTACAAACAAAAATGGGAGAAGACGCTGAACCCTGAAACACCGTTTCGACTACCTCAGGGACCAGAGGCTTCAAATGACTGAAATGTACTTACTTTTTTGTGTCAATAAAGTTATTATTATTATTATTATAGTATAGTGTGAGCAGGGACGTACCATCGCTACATCCATTTCTTGTGTAAAGCAATTCTGCGTTTCGTTGGAGGGGTATGGTTGCTGGTTCACTTCTATATAATGTTCTATATGAACTTGATTATTGATCCATGGACGGTAAAAACCATTTACCATCAGGTGGACTCCGTGCTCGTTTGCTAAATTGGAATAAAAAAGGCATAGTAAGGATTATACCTTAAAAACCAAATCATAATTATTTGATCGGTGCGGAAAATATATTTTCCGGAACTGAGATCATCCCATAATTAGCCGATAATTGCTCAATTCAGCGGCGAATGTAGGGCGACTCATTAGGGTTTTTAATGCGACCGGTGAAATGAGCTCGTCATTTCGCTTGATAGCTGCTAAAATCCGCGTGGATTTAAATAATCACGTAAAGCTAATAATGACCCGCGTGGCGCAATGCATGCTGGTCTAAGGTCTTTTTGTCACGCAGGTTTATCCGCACGCGTGACTTACTTGCATGCGTCAGTTAACTCGCTGCAGTTTTATTCGTATCACATGTTAAGTCAAAAATACGTGGACATGACAAAACTGCAACATAAAAACATGACACGCATGCCTTAACGCATATCAGTCTAAAAACCTTTTGTCGCGTAGGTTTATCCGTGTGCGTGGTTTTCGTGCATGCGTCAAGTAACTCTGCAGTTTTGTTCGTGTCACATGATACATCACATATACGCGGACATGTCAAAAATGCAGCGTGACAGGAAAAGTGAATATGAAACGATAGGATGTAAGTGACATTCATGTGCTTCGAACCGAGCGTGAGAACAAATCCGCGTCCTTGCCAATCACAGCATTGCGAATTGGGTAGCGTGATTTTATAAACGTAGGGGGTTAAGAATACAGCTACAGAATATGCTACATATACTTTTGCTTAAGGATATCAATTGTGTAAAAACGAAATACATAAACCAATCAGTTTAGTAAAAAGTGATGAATAATAAAAATTTTAAATGTGGTGGAACCTTTTGTTATCCGACTAAGACTAAGGCACCACATTCTTACTCTTTTCTGCCTTGAAACAGAAGTGTTAAGTGCTATTATGCTCTTGTCTGAGAGTCATAGAGATGCAACCGGTCATAGGATTTCCCACATTGTATTTCTGGTCCACATCGAATAGGACTCTAATATAAATTTTGTTTAGATATTAATAGCCATAATTGCTAGTTACCATCAAATAAACTATATACATAAATAACATAATTCACGAACAAAGCCCGGTAACGTTAGAAGCAATAGTATTTCAATAGGTGACCGTTGGTGCCCAAATTGAATACGCGCTTGCTTTACGAACGATATGCCTGGAGGCTATGACAGAAGCGTTATTCCTAAATCATCCATCCATCTATCCATCAGGCTTTTGATATCCACTTATACTAAGCTGGGGCCCTTCGACACACAAGAATGTAAGGAAAGTATGATCTATGTTCCTTTTCATTCCAAAAGGGCCCTGACGATTTTGGTGCGACGAGAAAAGTGTAATGCGCCCGACTATTATATTTTGATATTAAATGTGAGAAAAATTGTCGGCCCTTCAGGGCGCCTGTGTGAGGATGGGGGCCCTGGGCACTGGCCCCGAGTGTCTTTATTGAAAAGACTTCATTGAGGCCACCCCTAAATGGCACCACTCCAACCGGTCCTGTGCCCTTGTGCATGAATCCACCCGTTTCCCGCTGTCTTCTTCTGTTGTAAATCTATAAGTTGTAACTTCTATATAAATCTGCCGGTATAGTCGGATTACAAAGAGTTCCACCACATTTAATGGACTTATGAATAAGATTAAAGGCCCTTAAAATAAATGATGCAATTTATTTGTTTCAGACGAGTAGCCTCGCCAGTTCATTGTGATAAGCGTTGCTTTGAAGTTTATTTTCAAAATCTAAACTGATACAAGTACAAATAGATGATATTTTTTACTGTGCAAGATATTGTTATGCTCGTTATTATACTTGAACGGTTTCAGTAAAAAAGCTTCTTAAAAATAATTATTCCTTTATCTACAGAAAGGATTTTTTTCGACATTTTACTAGTATGAGTATAAAGTAGGAATTTAAACTTTGTATTTTTATTAGTGCTGTTTATCTTGAGAAGCGTAACTCTTCTCGCGGATGCCGTAAGGCAAGTAAGGGACCATATCTAGGAGATTGGCAACACCGTATTTCTAGGTTTTCAATGTAACCAGGGAACTGTAGTTTCGGGATCAAAATAGGCGTAGGCCTATTACCGTAGGGTATTCCCTGTCTGTCGTAAGAGGTGATTAAGAGCTTCTGGGTTTGCGGGCGATAAGAGTGGGAGCTCGAACCATCCAGCCAAGCAACCCCGGCGTAGCAGGACGACGGTATGTGTGGCCACATGCCGTGCCGAAAACTGTGATTAACAGTTTTCATGGGGGGCACTAACCACTTACTATGAGATGGACTGCACGCTAGTGTACGCTGGTTTACTTCTATAATCTTCTTCTTTATAAAAAATAATGTTTGTCTGATGTCCTCTTTAGAATTGTAAACTATTCATTTGATCACGTGATGATCTTAAGCAAAGTTGTTTTTCATGAGCTCGCGAAGGTTTCTGGTGTATTTTTTTGTGATGAATAACAACGCGCGCAGGGTGGTCCATTATGACCTAGACTCTCATATTAAAAGGTCATCTATGTTCGGTACCAACAAAATAATACGTTATAATGATAACAGGGTGCCTACAAACCCTTTTTATCAATTAATTTATTTTCAATTACAAAACAAAATTGGGAGACATAAGATTGGAATCGAGTTCTTTCTAAAGCACCGTTAAACATTTTTAGCAAATTTTTACGTAGAAATTACACATTTGAATTTAGAAAATTCCAAAAAGTAATTTCACCCAGCAAAGGGCCGGGCATTTTCCCGCTTTTTATCTCAATTCCCTTAATTAAGGGCGCGATTGTGTCCGAAATAAAGGACAGATTACCTTAACAATTATTTGAATTATACGGATTATGACGCGAATGAATTTTTGTTTTATGCTGAAGTGCTTTTAGTCCTGCCCTGAAGGTGGAAATAGGTCAAGCCTGCTTAATGGGTCTATACCTTCTTATATGATGTAACCAGGGTCTGATGCTTGGTGGACTTCTTGGGTATTTCAAGGTAGAAACCAAAGTTCAGTTTTGAGACAAAGTACCATTACTATGTCTTACATTTTTTTAATAAACGTATTCTGTTTCCCATTTTTTAACCAAGAATAAAGTAGCAAGGTATCCACCTGATAGTGGTAATTGTCGTCCATGAACATCTGTAAGCGTCTTCATACATAACAGAGGTTATTTCTGGAGTCAATCACAGGTACCTTGATTCTCCCGACGACGACTAAGATGCTCGCCTAACATGAAAATTACTTACCTTCTTTTACGCTAGGAATTGGTGTTGCCGTGGTACCTCCCCGATTCGATTATGCTTGTTCTTCTACCACGCAATTATATTATATTCCACTTGTCATACTCCCATAGGTAGATATGAATTTCCAGACGCATTGCCACATCTATAGTATAATTCTTATTTACTTTTAAAAGCTTATTACTTGCATATGCCACGACCACTCTGCCAAGAGACTAAAGAGAGCGAACGTATGAACATTATTTAATCAATATTATGATACCGAGTAGAAAATATTATACAAAAAAATTAAATTTCAATAGAAGTAAAACTATTTGTTTAGACAAAGACTGTATAATATATTGAAATATATATTATACGAGTAGTTCCAGAATGATATATATTATGATGGTAAGGCTAAAGAAAATTTCACAAACCAAAAAAAAACGCTACATAGCCTACAGTACTTTTTCTACTATATCGTGGGTACCATAGATACACACAAGACGAATACACAAACACCCAGACCCAAAACACGAATGTAGGGAAATTTTCATAATTTCCTAATTAATTTCAATCATACACGCTTTCTATACTCATGCTTTTTACACTCATAGCCCCACACTAGGATTTTCTCCTGTGTCGTGGACATATACAAGACGAATACACAAACACCCAGACTCAGAACATGAATCTAAATTCATCATTCAGATACCTGTCTGGCCGGGAATCGAAGCCTGGACCCATTGCGCGTCAGACCAGTATGGTAACCGCTCCGCCACGCGGGTCGCAAACACGAACCAACGTCAAAATACAATAAATGAGTTAACTTTCAAAATCTGTGCCACAAAATAAACTGGATACCTACATCAATCCAATATATAACTCATACCTCGGGGCGGGCCTAATAAAAAATTATAGACATGTCCAATATTTTAAAACGACACTTTTACGTCTTTTATTGCTAGTGAAGCACTTAAGAGATAATATCTTACCTAGCAAAATTACGGAGGGTCAGTATGGAACCCTCTTAGCTTGAGGGCTATTGTAATAAAAGAGGTCAGAGGAAAAAGTAAAGAAGAGTAAGCGGACAAGATTATAATGCGTGTAAATTTTGATGTAGGCTTTACTTATAACCGGTTTATAAGGCGAGGCGTTAAATTAGAGGTTGTCTAGACGGTAATCTAGTAATTTGCGGAGCTGTCTAAACGTGTCTAAATGGAACGATTTTTCTGTAATAAAACTTAAGCATGGCCACACTTTTGCCTTATGGCGCTATTAAAGAGGTGTTATTTTTTGTTAATCGAGTGTGATAGAGCTTACATTCTCATATAATTGTAATATTTGCTTCAATATTTTGGTGTAATGTATTGAATGACCTAAAATCAGATCTTTTGTTTATTGTTAAATATTCATGAGTAAAGTAAGTAACATAGTCGTGAGTAGTTTTTTTAAATAATAAACTATAGCGTCAGTTTATTATTATTATTCAAAGTGGTAGAACCAGTGTGGTTTGACCGGGGAAGTACCACCGCCACACCTATTTCTAGCGTGAAGCATTTCTTGCGTTTCGATAGAAGATTGTGGTTACCGGCACTCTTTAACATGAGGCGACCATCAAAGTCCTCGAGAGTAGCAACGCATCTGTGATTGACTTCAGATGGAACCCATGTTCTGTATGAAGTTGATTACAGATGTCCATGGGCGGCAGTGGCCACTTACCATCAGGTAGACTGCATGCTCGCTTGCTACTTCAGTCAGATAGAAAAAAACTTTTTAAATTGCATAAGTAATCTAATTACAAAACATTTAGCACATGAGATTGTATTGAAATAAATTTAAAAATCGATGCATTATTGAAATTTTTTGAAAGGTCAGGGTGCAAATTGAATTGTTTATGTTGGCAACGGCGCGAGTCAGGGGTGGAAAACGTCGAATCACTTTATGCCAATAACATTAGGAGCTTTTTTATTTAATTTACATCCGAAATTGGTTGCCTTTTTTGATTAAAATTTACTTCATGATTTTCCGTGCCTAGATAATAGACTATAACATACTTAACGATATGTCGATTAAGATGTTTATGTAACACTAGCTGAACCCCGCAGCTTCGTTCGCGTTAAAAAATCGATGTATCGATTGTCCCGTGAAAATAAGATATTTTCCCACAGTAAAAAGCCTATATGTTAATCCAGAGTGTACTTTCGCCTTAATAATATTAGTATGATTAATTTCCTAACATCAGGGAATCCTAGTGTGCGGCCTAGAGTCCTATAACTATTATTTGTACATACATGCTAACGCTTTTAAATTGTATAACATTTGTATTACTGTATGAAAATATGTAATAAGATTGTACGTGTTACTATTTGTTACTTTATTTAACCTGTATATACATGTATGTAACTCATTTTATTTCAAATAAACTTCATTTCATTTCATCAGTTTGCAAGCATAATCATATGCCGAGTGGTAGAATCAGTGTAGTTAAAACGAGAAGGTGCCAACGCCACATTTATTTCTAGAATTCTTGCGTTGCTTACTTTTGTTTGACGACCCGCTCGGCGCAGCGGTTACCATACCCATCTGACACGCAGTGGGTCCCGGGTTCGATTCCCGGCCAGACTGGTATCCGAATGACGAGTTTAGATTCTCGTTCTGGGTCTGGGTGTTTGTGTATTCGTCGTTGTGTCTGTCCATGGCACCCACAACACAGAAGAAAATCCTATTGAGGGGCTATGAGTGTAGAAAGCGTATTAAGTTTTTAAGTTTTTTTTAAGTTTGGAAGGACCATCTCAGCAGGGAGAAGCAACGCATCTGTGATTGACAGATAGAAACCTCGTTCTATATGAAGATACTTATAGATATCCATGGACGGCATCACTCACCATCAAGTGGAACGCATGTTCGTTGCTACTTCAATCTGATAAAAAATAACATAAGAACAGAACATCTCTGCACTGGCTTTATAAACAAATATAAAACCTGGATAAAATTTCCAAAGTAACTATACTTAGTTCATTCCTCGATTCATTAAATCGTATATTAATTAAATACGCTTTCTACAGTCATAGCCCCACAGTAGGATTTTCTACTTTGTCGTGGGTTCCATGGACACACACAAAGACGAATACACAAACACCCAACCTAGAACAAGAATCTAAACTCATCATTTAGATACCTGTCTGGCCGGGAATCGAACCCGGGACCTGCGCGACAGTCCCGTATGGCAAAAGAGAGCCACGCGGGTCGTCAAATAATAAACTCACTAAACGTCAAATAAGTGACTATACTAAATTCATTCGTCAAAAAATTGCTAATTTATCTTTATGTCTCAAACCACAGGTAAACAAACTGAACTTGCATTACAAAATTTCTAAATGCTACTTTAATACTCGATTATTATTTAAATAATAATTATTTAATAATATAATATTTATTCTACACAACATTTGCATAGAAAAAATTAAGAAAACAAAATCCAGTACATAACGACGTAATTAATTTTAAAAGTATAACCAATGTCTCTTTACTTTACACTTAATGTAAATGAGATAAAACTGTTACATCCATAATTCACAGGTAAGCGAGCGAACAGGAAGTCCTGAAAGGGTCCGTTATTAAATAAACCATGCAAAGTTTGCGAGGCCAACAGAAACCTCATAACAACAGAGTAGGGATGGCTCAAAACGATTGCTCGATGTTAATTATCGATACATTACTCCACTCGGTATTGATAAGTTACTCGTATTTACGCCAAGTGGTAGAATCAGTGGAGTTCAACCGGTGAAGTACTATAATTATCAAGAAACTATGCAAAGTTTGCGGGGCCATCAAAAACCTCATAACAACAGAATAGGGTTAGTCCCAAACGATTGCTCGATATTAATTATTCGATACATTACTCAACTTGGTAATGTTAAGTTATTTACGTCAGACGGTAGAATCAGTGTAGTTCGACTGGTGAAGTATCATACCAAGAAACCATGCAAAGTTTTCGAGGCCAACAAAAACCTCATAACAACAGAATAGGGATGGTCCCAAACGATTGCTCGATATTAATTATTCGATACATTACTCAACTCGGTATTGTGAAGTTATACACATCTGTTGTCAATATAGAAGTAGCAAACTCATTATCACCTTTGGATGTCTATTACTATCCTCAGATAAGAACAGAGTCCTGAGATAGGGCAAATTCTTCAGAGGTTCTATTCGTTACGAATATTTCGTTCGCTCATACAGGACACATGTAGTTTCGTCGTAATCCAGCGAAATATGGTTAGCGCCGACTTCGGGACTATGTACTACATAGGTACACCGTATGCTCTAAACCAAAATCTATTTATGTTATTTTTTACTTTTTTGTGGCATGAAAGTCGGTTGTATTTTTTGGTTAATTTTTTTTAAATCCGATTGAATTAGCAAATGAGCATACAGTCCATCAAGTAATCACTACCGCCCATGGACATACTCCCGAGGACTAAGATGGTCGCCTCATATAAAAGTGTGCCGACAAAGGTGTGGTCTTCCAACGAAACACAAAAACTGCTCACGCCAGAAATAAGTATGGTGGTTGTACCTTCCTAGTCGAACTACATTAGTTCTACCACCTGGCAAATAGTATACCATACAACTAGCTAATGATGGACTAGAGCATAAAAGTTCATCACCAGACCTATGTTTTCGGCCCACCAGTGAGATATAAAAGACCAAAGTTTAGTTTAGTAAGTTTAGTATACTGTTATTTCTGAATACAGAAAAAAGAAACAGTCTTTGGCTGTGTTATTATTTTACCAACTTAATTATTCTTTTTCAAGGCCATAATTAGACCTTTTTATTTTTAATTAACTTCAAGTATCTAGCCTAATAGGTCCTAAGATTAGATTAGGGCTGTAAAATAGTGCTCACCATTCGTGTAAATACGCAGCTCGTAAGTACCAACTTTTTCAGGCATGTCTAAATGGACATGAAAATGCTCAATAACTAATAATCACATTCGCTCATCCTCTATAAAACTGTCATAACACAAGAAATCATTGTTTTGAGTTAAAAATGCAGTTTGGTTCCATTTTTTCTCTTCTATCGATCGTTATACCGCCACAATTTTAGTGTGAGTAGTTCACAAAAGATGGCGTAAATGTCTGTAAGTGAGCATTAGCGTTCATTGAGGAACAAAATAATAAAAACGCGATTATCTCAAAACTTGTTTTTCTTGTGTTATGACAGTTTTTCAGAGGAAGAGCGAATACAAAAATATTATCATAGAAATGTTTATTATGGATATTTAACGGGTACTCACGGATCTTGAATTCCTTTTTGACGGTATTTCGCGCTATCTCCATGGATCGTGGTCTCGACACTGCGGTCGCGGGGAGAAGCCGTTGACAGTAGTATAGATTAATCTATAACAAATAAATGAAAAATAAATTAATTAGCGGAGTTATTTACAATTCCTTACTTAATACTCCCGACCAGTGTTTTTAATTTTTTATACTATTGTCGCGTTTATATTTTTTTTCATTTCCCTAGATCATCGTCATGTCATTATTGTTCCGCTGCTGGGCACGGGTCTTCTCTTGGAATGAGAGAGTTTTTTAGGCTATAGTGCACCGCGCTGGCCAAGTGCGAATTGGTGGACTTCACACAGCTCCGAGAAGACTTTTTTGAGGAGTCCGGGTGTGTAGGTTTCCTCACGAAGATTTCCTTCACCGAAACACAGTGATAATTATTTTCTAATACGCACGTAAATCCACTGTGCGTGCCTCGGTTTGAACCTTGAACCTCCCGATTGAGAGAGCAAATTTCAACCATTAGGCTATTCCTTGATAAAATGTTGTAAAAGCTATATGTTTCGACCGGGGAGGTACCACCATAACACCTATACTTCTAGCGTGAAGCAGTTCTTGCGTTTCGGTGGAAGGATGTGATTGCCGTCACATTTATATGAGGTTACCGTCCTTAGTCCTCGGGAGTAGCAACGCATCTGTGATTGACTTTAGATAGAACCTTTTTTATATCAGGAGGACTGCGTGCTCGTATTTCTTCTTCTTCATTAAACTGAATGTTTGTCTGTATGTCCTCTATAGAATCGTAAACTATTCATTTGATAATGTAAGACCCAGTTTTTTATAAGATCCATCACAAAAAACAATACACCAGAAACCCTCGCGAGCTGATGAATAACAACTTTGCTAAATTGATACAGCTAGTTATCTTGTAAAAAACTGGGTCTGGCCACAGATGCAGACGAGTAAGTCTCCCTTGAAACCCGAAGATAGCAATGCCTAAAACAAGGCTAACTTAGGAAGTAATAAGTGGGGTTCCGTGACTCTGAAATCTCAATACAAAGGGTATGGCCGATTCCAGAAAAACACACAAATAACATGTAAAAACGCGTTTTCGCGACATCCGACCCGTCATTGCTTCCAGCTTGTATTTTGTTAGATATTTTACAGATATCTTACATTGATTAATTTACGTTAGGTTAATATATTTACAATGTATATGTATGTACGAAAAAAATTTTTATCGAGATGTCGCAATCCCCCACCACCTTCTCATGCAGAGTTTGCTACCCCTCTGGGGGTTGCGACCCAAATTAAAAAATAAAACTTCATAAACAATACACATTATAATGAATACAATTATACTTGAGTTAAATTGTATAATACAATAATACAACGTTAATAAACTTTGTATAGTAACTGCAATACAGCAAAATAATAATTCAGCAAATTTTGTGATTTAATTAAATGTTGTAGTATTATTTTATACATATATTATTAAACCTTTGTCTGCCATTAACAAAAGTAAACTATAATTTTCCAATAAGCTTTATAAAACAGGTTCTATTTTAATGTTCAACAATATTGCAATATAATAGATTTATAAAAGGTACAATTTTAAATTGAATTTAAATTTTCAAAGAGATCTTTATTATGTTTTATATGTTGTGTTTCCTAGTTTTGATGAAACTAGTCACCCGTCGCATCGGTCGAAACTCGACCGCAATTTAAATTAAAAAACTAAACTGCATGTTGTCCAAAGTAGCATCAATAATTCTCTAATTTAAATAAATTGTAATGATTTTCAAATTATTTTCAACGCACCCGTTCAAGGTAAAAAGAGGTTTATTATCTAAGCTGAATTTAAAAGCAATAGCATTTTAGCGGGTATTTTGACAAAGACATCTGACATTTTTGACGTTATGTGTTTTCATAGTAAGACATTGAAAGTTAAATGCAAGGTAGTGTGTGTAATCTAAATCTACATGCTTATTAAATTAATCTAATGCCTACTTTTCAAATTTTTACAATTTTTACAATCTATACTTCAGGCACGAAGAACTGCAAATTATTCTTTATCCCTAAAATATATCAGATCATCATCAGTTTCATCAAAATATAATAACTTATTGTGTATTTAATAACAAGTTAGGTTTCGCTTTTTCCAGTCACCTCTATCACGATATAAGTATCTTGTGTTAATCTTTTTCTTTTTTTTTCTCGAGGGGGCCACCTTCAAAACGCAGACGCTATGTGGGATTTTTACCGCACTAAAAACCCTCCGGTGGTCGTCCTCGCTACAAAGTTCACAACCTGTGTGTATATAACTTAAGCAAAATCTAACCGGTAGTTTTTGCATGAAAGGGTAAACACACATAAAAACATCTTCACTTTCGCATTTATAGTATTAATAAGAAATAATTATAACGCACGTAAATTTAATAAAAAATGTGTAAAAACAAAAAACCGTCGTTAAATGTTTGAGTTACCCAAAGCGATTCAATTGCAACCCTTTAAATCATTCGAACAATTGTTTCCCATCCCTTTCACCGATAATCTAATAAAAAATAAAAATAAATAAAGGCAGGGACGGGCCGGTAACACAATGAGTCAACCGTCGAAAATTTAATTCGTTTCAAAGTTGCCAGCCTAATTCGTTTACGCATTCGGGAAATTAAATAGATGGGTAATTTGGCAACCCCATTAATGGAACCATTTTGAACGAACCTAGGGCGCAAACTAGGGTCAGATTTATTCGTACAGGGACATCAATTTATTTGATCTGTTAGTTTCGAATCATATTAGGGCTCTTCATCAACAATTACAACAACTAAGGGACAATTAAGGGACGATGTTTGACGAAAATGATCATGGCACTTAAGTGGTTTTTGCTTTTTCTTGATTAAATTATATGTACATAGGATTGATTACATAAGATTCTCATTAAAGCAGGTAGTATATTTTATTCTTTTTAAGGTGTAGGTACACCATACTGTTTGCAGTTATCCGTTAACGGTTAACGTTAATAGTTTAAAAAAGCCCTTTAAGTTACATAAATTAGTCTCATGTTGAAAAAATGTGATGCACTTGAGATTTAAAGACCAGTACTATTTTAATAAGTAGGTAGTTATAATAACAGAAACAAATACAAAGTTTTAATATATATTGTCAAAAACATTGTAAAATAAAAAACCTTTTATTGTATGGCAAATGATGACACGCGTGGCGAAGCGGTTACCATACCGGTCTGAGGCGCAATGGGTCCCGTATTCGATTCACGATCAGACAGGTATCTGAATGATGAGTTTAGATTCATGTTCTGAGTCCGGGTGTTTGTGTATTCGTCTTGTGTGTATCCATGATATCCACGACACAGGAGAAATTCCTAGTGTGAGTCCTACTATGAGTGTAGAAACCGTGTATGATTTAAATTAATTAGGAAATTACGAAAATTTCCTTACATCAAAAAACATTCGCTGTTCAAGTGAAACTAATATCGAAATCACCAATCTCGTTCACCCTTGGCCACTTCGCCGCCATGATAAACAAACCAGCATGACGTCACACACTCTAATGCGATTCAATTTATCCGCGTTTAAATACATTACGCGCAAATAAAGTTTTTTGAGCCTCGCATTCGTTTAAAAGCGTTAATGGAGATGAATCGATGTTGGCGGGACGCCCGTTCGAACATAGATTTTCGTATTACTACAGGTTCTAGAAGGAATTTTGAGGTTATATTTGTGAGGTTATATTTTTTATATAGCAAATATATCAATGTGAAATAGAATATCTTGAAGGTATGCTTAAACGCTAAACATATTTTCACCTATTTATTTGTGCTTATATCTTAAAACAATAGTCGGTATTAACATATCGAATATATCTATTTTGTCAGATCATATGCTATTAATTGCTTATCTACCAGGTACAAATAAAATAGGTCTGTCTGATGTTAAGTTATCAATACACATTTAACTAACACCATATTGTTGAGCTGTACCTTAAGTTGTACTGTTGAAGACTGAGTTATGCGTTATCAACAAACGTATATATCAGTTTTAATAAAAAACACCAAATTTTGCTGCAAATTGTAGGAAAATATGCCGAAATTCGCTCGTAAGCGATAAGGCAAACAAGGGACAGTAGCGTACCCGCTGGCAAGCATTAAATTTAAATTATCAGTACTAATAAAGCACATAAAAATATTTTATATTCACATTCATTTGTATATGTGTGTATTAAATTAAATATTTGTATTTATATAGAACGCACATAATGTGGACAAAAACATAAAAAATAAATTCCAAATCGTGAACCAACAGTAGGGTACATATTTACACTTGCGTGCGAGATAAAGCTTAATATTTTTAATCTAGAGTGCATTCTGTAGATTGAACTCTAGTTTACGATTACCTACACTTGTGTCTAGACTACGTAAAAATTTACAAGCCTATTTTATAGCTGTTTTAAATGTTTACTGTATATAGTGGTCATTGGTGTTTTATTGCAGCAAATACAAATTGTACTACATATTATATGGGCAGTGCTCCCATTGTAACATTTACGATCCGCAAGTAATAATATTTGTATCGATCACAGAGTAATTTCACTGATTTTAATCCTGAATAGAAGTTATTAATAATTTTGGCTGGTTTTTTTATAAGATTGAGGTAGCAATCAAGCTGGCAGTCCACCTGTACATCTATAACCAACTTCATACAGAACAAGGGTTCTATCTGAAGTCGACCAGAGATAATGTATCTAAACGCGTTTATTTCAATTGTATCATTTTAGAAATGCTGCATATTCCGTTACGACAACCATATTATAAGACAATTATAAGAGACTTCAAACATATTACAACAATAATATTACATCAAAAAAATATGTAAATGGTAGTACCATTTTTAGATATTTTTATTGCAATTTCAATGTATTTTAATATAAATAAGAAAACCCCTAAACGCATTTATCCCATTATCTCTTCAACCCATTGTTGGTCCACTGCTGGGCACGGGTCTTCTCGCAGAAAGAGAGAGTTTAGACCACAGTCCACCGCTCTGGCCAAGTGCGAATTGGTGGTGCTTTATCCCATTACTATAATTTTACAAATACTGCATTTTCCATTACGACGGATACAAATCAACAAATAACAAGTCCCTTATTAATAGTTGATTCGTAGGTGTAGGTAGTATATAGGTAGATAGCGAATAAAGCAACTTCCCAAGGCGTTACCGGTTAGACTAAGGGCAGTTGTGTCAATATTGACGAACCGTGCAAACAGTGGTGCAGTTAAAGCTATTTCAGTTATACGTTGCTAACAGATACCTAAATATGTTTAATTATGTTGTTATGACGTATAGCAGGTGGACCGATGACTTGAAGAAGACAGCGGAAACCGTTGGATTCGGAGGGCACAGGACCGGTTGGAAAGCGTCATTTAGGGGAGGCCTATGTCCAGCAGTGGACCTCAAATGGCTGATGGATGGATGGATAGATGGATGGATGGACGTATAAAGTCGGTCTGAAAACCACTCCAATAGACTTATGCCTAGCACAAGTCCTCAGAGACCTTTTAAATGGATGGGGTAACAATACTTCATTTCGATACAACGTAAATACTTAAACACGGCGCAGCTACGCCAAAACATAAGAGATTTAGAAAAAAGAGTTTTTTTTTTATTATACAAACATACAATGCTCCTTATCCTTACAAGTTCCTCACGAGTTTGTTTCAGCAAAAAAACTGTAATTTCGCACCTCGCCTAGAGCGTTTATGAGGATTACCTTCTAAAAAGTTCTCTAGTTTAGTAATTAAGAAATTTATGACTAAATTAGAGAACGGATTCAATTTGAAGAAAGGTGTTTTTCTTACATTCATATACTTAACTTATTACTTGAACAATATTTTGTCCATTGAGCACTGTGCTCATATCTAGGATCATATCTGTGAATCATTTCTAGGATTCGAATCCAGATCTAGCCGGGGGCAAGCTTACCTAACGTCAACCAAAGGCAGCTTAGTCAATATTAGATGAGCCAAGCAAACACTGTACGGTGCAACGCTGTACTTCAAAGGACAACTACGGGTGAAAATTATTGGGAAGTAAACCAATACACGATGCATGTTTATAGGAAAATCTATGGGGTTTGTCTGTAATTTAAATGACATGACTGTTATTTTTACCTGAGTGGGTAAGGACGGGTTATACTTCTTGAGTATGTGTAAATGACTAACTAAGAAAAAAAACTTTGAAGAAATATTTATATCTTACATTAATATACTAAGCCATAACGAACTACTCGATCGATATCGACTGTGTCAGGGAAGGTAATGCTTTTCGAGTATTTGTAAACGACTGAGGAAAAAAATCATTTTGAAGAAATGTTTATATCTTACATTAATATACAAAGCCTTAACCGACTACTTGATCGATATTTTATACATTGAGGTCTGCTATGATAGGACACAAATGAATTGCTACCGTTTACCACTAAATTGGAATATCTCGTACAAAAGTTCCATTGCATAAATAGTGAAAAACATTAGCTCAACGACGTTTTTCACCGTTACATCAAGTCATAACTTGATAAGTTGTACTATAAACAATCATATCTAGGTTTCGAATCCAGATCTAGCCGGGGGCAAGCTTGTCTAACGTCGACCAAAGGCAGCTTAGTCAATATTGGATGAGCGAGCAAACAATGCACGGTGCAACGCTGTACTTCAAAGGATAACTACGGGTGAAAATTATTGGGAAGTAAACCAATACACGATGCATGTTTATAGGAAAATCTATGGGGTTTGTCTGTAATTTAACATGACTGTTATTTTTACCTGAGTAGGTCAGGGCGGGTTGTCGATTTACTGAGAAAAGAATTAATTTTGAAGAAATGTTTATATCTTATATTAATATACTAAGCCATAACCAACTACTTGATTCTGCTATTATTGGAAACAAATGAACTGCTACCGTTTACCACAAAATTAGAATATCTCTAGTTCTATTCCATAAATAGTGAAAAACATTAGCTCCACGATGTCTTTCACCGTTATAGCAAGTCATGGCTTGATATTTTGTAACATAAAGGATCATATCTAGGATTTGAATCCAGATCTAGCCGGGGGCAAGCTTGCTTAACGTCGACCAAAGGCAGCTTAGTCAATATTATACACGCCAAGCAATAGCAAACAATGTACGGTGCAACGCTGTACTTCAAAGGATAACTACGGTTGAACATTATTGATAAGTAAACCAATACACGTTGCATGTTTATAGGAAAATCTATGAGTTTTGTCTGTAATTTAAAATAATTGTTATTTTTGACCGAGTGCCTCAGAGAGGGTTATGTTTTTCGAGTATGTTTGTGTGTGTGTGATGATCGTTTGTATGGCGATATCTTTAACATCCACTAAAGCCCAAACGGCTTGTCGGATTGTAACATATTATAACCATCCATCCATCCATCCATCAGCCTTTTGATGTCCACTGCTGAACATAGGCCTCCCCTAAATGGGGGTTTTTGCCGATAGTCACCGCGCCTGGCAAGCGTGTTGGTGACCGCAGTAGATGTAAATTACACAAGGAGATGCTGCTGCCCATCACTTGGATTTATGTCCCTTAGTCGCCTCGTACGACATCCACGGGAAGAGAGGGAGTGGTGCTATTCACAAGACCGGCACCACATATTATAACATCTCAGTGCAATCTACTCGGTTTGCAGAATGAGGCTATATAATTTTCAAATATGGCCCCTTCATTCAGAAATAAAGTGGGGAAAGTAAAGACGCGTCTTTTGCAATGAATCTGTGATCGATTTCAATTTCAGTTTTATTTTGATTTCAGATAGAACACCGACCGGTTATAAATGAAATAGCTTACAGATGTAAATGGGCGGTAGTAACCAAATACCATCAGGTGGACTTCACGCATGTTTGCTGTTTAATCTTAGAGAAAAAAAAATATTTTGAAATGTTCGTTTTTTTCATTCCCAATATCTGTGATTTTTGATATGTCCATGCATTGATAGCCGGTTGAAACGTGGCATCTCAATAGAGGATGCGAGGTTTGAATCCCATCACTGATGTGCGTAATATAAATTAAATTCACAATCATTGCTTTATAGCGAAGAGAAACGCCCGGACCCGCGTGGCGCAGCGGTTACCATACCGGGCTGACAGGCAGTGGGTCCCGGGTTCGATTTCCGGGATCTGAGGTTCCGGGATGAGTTTAGATTCTTGTTCTGGGTCTGGGTGTTTGTGTATTCGTCTTGGTGTGTATCCATGGCACCCAGGACACAGAAGAAAATCCTACTGCAGGGCTATGTAAAACATCGTAAGGAAACCTACACTTAAAACTTGGACAACGCACTCTGGCCTAAAAATCTAATTCTTAGAGGAGATCCACACCCAGCTGTGGGACAGTTATAAGTTGACATGCAGTAGCTTTATAAAAAAAGATATCTAGAACATAATATCTTTTCCCAACTCATCAAAATAAGAAACGCGTGTGATCGCACATCAACAAAAGAAAGAGAAAACAATTTTTCGGCCGACGGCGCTTTTCACGCTTTTCCCGCCAAATCCGCTGTCAACTGTCATCGCAGACATGAATTACATCTATCCAATCTTATATTCCATTTCAGTTTCATAAAAATATTAAGCACATATCATAAACATGAACATAATTTATGTTTTACTGAATTAAAATGTAACAGCAACTGAATTAATATTTCAAAAAACAAAAATTTATAAATTTTCTTAATCGCATTATTTTAAAGACTCTTACTATCATACAAGTATGAAATGACATGTCTTACTCACTTACAAATTGTCAGTCACATTGTTTTTCTTACACTACCACCGGATCGGAACACGGCCTCAACTGAGAAGATCCGGCAGGAAACTCAGCGGTTTCGTCTTTTTTTATTTTATATCTCATATTGTTAGAGTTTTGTCATCTTCAACTAACTAGAACATCATTTGAACTTGAAATACATTTAAACTTGATTTAAAATATCGTGTGTTATCTGTTTGAAATAGCACCACCTCCTCTGTCCTAGAGATGTCGTAGGAGGCAGTGTAGTTCGACCGCGGAAGTACCACCGCCACACGTATTTCTAGCGTGAAGCATGTCTTGCATACCGATGAAAGGGTGTAGTTGCCGGGCACACTTTCACATGAGGCGACCATCATAGTCATCGAGAGTAGCAACGCTTCTGTGATTGACTTCAAGTGGAACCCATGTTCTGTATGAAGTTGATTACAGAGGTCAATGGGCAGTGACCATCAGGTTGACTGCATGGTCGTTAGGTACTTCAGTCAGATAAAAAAAAAAATACTATATTTTTACTACTACTACTACTACCACCGAATCGGAACATTTAACCGAGTTTCTGAGATATGTTTCTGTAAAACCGAGTATATTTTCCGAGTATATGTTTAACCGAGTATATGTATAGTAATTGTAAGTACCGATACCCAGTAGTGGGATATAAAAGCGTTGCACACAAGAAGCATTTCCTCCAAGATTGCATACATAAAGTAACTTAATAACTTAACTTCTCCGTTCAGTCAGTAGTCTTGCTTCAAAGCACTTTGTTCCCCCATACACAACCTTAATGCGAGTCAGTTTACAGCAGATGCAAATCATAATTTTATTGTTATTTTACAAGGAAACTGTTCATAACAACTGTACGCTGGGAACCAGTGTTGCACTAATGACTCAATTCAAGCGCTAGGAATGTGCTTTAAATGTATCGATAAGTTTTCATATGATTAAGAACAGATTAACTAATGCCGGCCTGAAAAGACTAATTCATTAATATTTAACAAACATTTAAGAAAGGCATATATAAATAGATTACAAAAGAATTTAATTTAATTTCAACCAAATCTGTTAACATTTTCAAATCTCTAAAAATGTCAACGTAAATTAAAATTACATGACATGGATCATAATTTACTACAGATTTTTTGACTTTTGCCCATGGATAACTTTAATTAACCTCCGATAAGATTTGAGACCCACCCGATATTGAGGACATATGCAATGCATGCCGATGCGTCTGGGGAATAATTCGGAATGCCTTAGTTTCCTACGTCTTCTTTACATCCTCCAAATCAGGAAACAGCAGCACTTAATACTGCTTTGGACTCACGATTGTTAGGTAAGGTACGATACAGTATCTATCCTTGCGATATAGTATCTGTTGTTTGTCAGATAGCATGTGAAAATTTATTTCACTCAGCCCCAAATGACTAAAAGAATCGGTATATTTTTAGAATCCTGGATCTCAATTCCGTTTGATGTTAATTTGAATAAATTGATTCAATTATTTATTAAAGTAATTCTCGTCAACCCATATTTTCCACATTTTGCCCACTGCTCGGCACGGGTCTTCTCTCAGAATGAGAGAGTTTAGGCCATAGTCCACCGCGCTGGCCAAGTGCAAATTGGTGGACTTCACACACCTCCAAAATCCTTTTTTTTAAGAACTCTCGGGTTTGCAGCAGACCGAAAAGCCGTGATAAATAATTTCTCAGTGATAATTGAAGTAATTAATAAATATTGTTTGCATATCGATAATCCTCTTGCACGTCACTAAACAGGATTATAAAAATCAATGTAGTCAAGTTAAGGGTGGCTGGATCGCCGTTATAAAACAGCGACGCCTGCAAATGAGGCCTGAGGCATGCCGGTGTACTATAACGAGGCTGTATATTATATACTGCCCCTGTATATGCTGTTTCACGAATGTAATACTAGATGTGGCCGCGGTTTCACTGGCTTTTAAAAAATATGACATCTATGAAGTACTTTGTACAATTTTCAAAAAACAACATTTTTCAAGGAATGATAGGTATATTAGGTGTTATTCATTATGTAGGATATTTACGAAGGGAGGTGAATGGTCGAATCTCATCAAATCTCAGGTGAAGTGGAGGTGGCGCCCGGCATAATATCGCGAATATAAAGAATTTTTCTACAACAAAGCATATAAATTTCCGAGAAAAGTATAACAATTACGTACAGCATGTTTGTCTTCTTATTTTGAACAATCTCACGTGCAATTAGTTGGGAGTGTGGCGGAGTCAAGACAAATCTCACTACATCGCACCAATGGAGGAGAGTGGGTCGAAAAATCGTCAAATTTACCGCAACTAATTAATAGGCGCCCCCATAGAACATTCAATACAAACCAAGCAAAAAGTATTTCAAACCTTTACTCCGTTAAAAAGAACCAAGAACCAGAACAAGAACCTAAACTCCTCATTCAGATTCCTGTCTGGCCGGAATCGAACCCACTGCGTGGCAGATCAGCATGGTAACCGCACCGCCAAGCGAGTCGTAAAATTTTCTTAGAATAGAGACAAATTACATACTATAATCTATTTCTATTTCTATGCCTTTTATTTTCAACTCGCCTTTCAACTTATAACTAACAGAACGTTGACACATCATAAAGTATTCTCGAAAGACAAACAGCTAATGGTAAATAGCTGTCGATAAAAGAGAATTTAAATAACAACTAACAACGTTTGACATATCGCGTGTCCACATGTTCTGTGGATTGGTAGTGCAGTGGCCCAGTTAAGGGTATATTAATAATGTAACATTTCAATTTGAGTTCTTGGAAATCGTATCATAGACCTGTCAGCTACTGTGGTTATTACTATTAGAATTTGTTCATTTATGAAATAGTATGATAGTATTCATAAAGCATTTCTAATATGTGTAGCTTTTATTGTTGAACTAGCCGAGACCCGCAGCTTCGCCCACGTTAACAAAAATCGATTGTTCCGTGGAAATAAGATATTTTCCCACAGTAAAAAGCAGCCTATATGTTAAGCCAGAGTATCAGCTAACTCCTTACCAAATTTTATCAAAATCGCTCCAGCCGTTTACACGTGAAGAAGTAACAAACATACACACTCACAAACTTTCGCCTTTATAATATTAGTATGATATGATTATGTTAACGTCGCGTACGTTCTGGAACTGGACAGATGACCGTACGCAGCAAAATTTAGACTAGTAGGCAGTTCATTTTAGGTACTCTAGATATGCGAGGTTCGCAAGATACCGCATTTCATAAGTTATTTTTTGTTTATTTTTTAAGTAAAGTGGTTACTACCGGCCATAAACATCTGTAAGCATATTTATATCGACCAAGAGTTCTATCTGAAATCAATGAAAGATGCGTCGCTACTTATAAGGATATGAAAGTGATCCAAATATTAAATCCGCGATAAAATATGAAAAAAAAACGGTTATCTGTAAAGTCGGTTTACAGACGATATTTGAACGTGACCAGGTCATAAGAAAATACTAATGGAATGGTTGCATTTTTCAAAAGAAAAAAAAATTTATTCATAAGCAATTGACACCACATTTACTTTTCACTGCTCTACATACTTGACGAAAACATGTAAATGTATTATTGTATAGCAGCTGTCCACGCGGACGCGTCGCTCACGCAAGTAGGAGAGAGACAGATGTCGAACGCTGCTGAACGCGGAGGCTGATTGTGCCTCTTTGTCGCTCGTTCCACGTTCTCGCTTGCACTTCGAACCTTAAAAGGAACGTCTCAGAGCGGGGTAACGCCGCATGAGTCACGTTTTTGGTGCGTGCAGCCGGCTCCATCGAATTATAAGACGTTGTCACGTCAAAAATTAAAGTGCAAAAAGGCGTGATGCCTTTGTAATCGAATGAAGTTATTAGTTAGGTATTATCCACACTGATAAAAACCGAAAATAATAAAACAAAACGGTACCTAATGACTATATTCTTGATCCTTAGTAGGGGTAAGTTAGCATGTCCGGCGCCCGATAGATGGCGTGACCTTATGAGTTCGAAAATGCAATCCTTAGATTTTATTTTCAATGCACTCATTACAGATTCCAAGCCCAATTTTAAGTTGCCACCATGTTTATAATGATTCTATTTAAATTTTTGGTATGACCCTTACAAAATTGCTTTATTATTTCGTTATTACTAACAAAATGTAGTTGAGGTCATGTGGCAATATCCATTCATTCGACTTCTAAGAGCCATTGATACAGATAGGCTCCCACTAATGGTTCTTCTTTTAATTTCGGAAGCACCATCGCTATACTTTTGGTTCGACTTCGAATGCACCAGCGTCACACCTATTTCTGCCTGATAACAATAATGTTATCAGTGTATTCTGGTCTGAAGAATCTGGTCAGGCATACAAAGTTATCTAAAGCGTTCCAGTGCATGTCAACTATACGAGAAAGCTTACAAATGAGCGGCGGTAACCTATTACTGTACAGTGGACTGCATTTTCGTTTGTTTTGCAATCGAATAAAAAAAACATTTACCTTGGGCTAATGGATTGAATGCTCGTTTTCCACTTCCATATGTAAAAAACGATAAATTTCGAATATTCTGCGAGGCCAAAGTCCAAAAAATCTAATTACGCCAATGTTAGCAAGGTTTTAAATGTCAACAGAACGTGATGACTCCTTGAATGTATCTCATTCTTAACATATCCAAAGAGTTAACAGAATCGCAAAAACCATTTAACGGGGCATTGATTATTTTTATTGGGGCGAGATCTTTGTGACTCACTGTCAAGCTGTGAGGTCGCTACGGGTGGCATGCATCGCCACTATATCTTGAACTACCCACTCCTCCCGGTTAACTTTAATCGGATGTAAATACGTAGACGCAAACTTTGTTTGGAGGTCTTTTTGAATTGGTGTTGACTTGTTCTGGCTATCATTAAGAATTGCCTGCTTTAGCGATTCTATCGTCACAATTTAAACCCTAATGCGTCAAGTTAAGTGTTTGGTTAGATCGGTTGGTAAGAATGGGTTCTTAGAATAAATTGTGGTGAAATCATTGTTTCGACCTGCTACTGTCATGTTTGAATTTTATCTTTTTAGTAGTGGTTTAGATTTTCTTTTAACTAGAAATATTTTAAAGTTTTGGATCTTAATACCCGCTATTGCTTTTAAATGCAGCTTAGTTAAACCTCATTTTACCTTTAACGGGTGTTTTCAAAATAGCTTGAAAATTAATACAATTTAATTGAAGTTGAGAAATATTCGTGTTACTTTGGACAATAAGTAGTTCACTTTTTAAATTTAAATTACGTTCGAATTTCGACCGTTGCGACGGGTAAAGAAACGAGACATCTCCCACTCGCTTCGCTACCTCAATTATCCAATAACTTCATACACATTTTGTTTCAATTTACAGAAAAACGAAAATCAAAAACACGAAAGAACAGATTTCGTGTTCGCAAGAGACAAAATCTAAACGCGTGAAAATTCCATGTTCCACGAGATAAACATATAAGTTGTATAAGTGTTATTACACTGGTAAGCAAACGTTTCACGTTTGCTTACCAGTGTTATTCTCGCTTGTTCGCATCTCAATACTGTCTTCGGGGACAGAACCGAAAACGTTTCAAATGTTTTTTTTGTTAATTAACATAATAATTAATTTTAATAAATTCCTAAACTTATGTGATTTTCGTTCCCTTAATGTACATATTGTTTTTATTGTAGACTCAATAATAACCAATGTAATTATTATTTTTAGTATTATTACTCGTTATCAATACTGTTGATTTTTTTTCACGCAAAAAGAGCGACGTTATCGTTATAGTCTAACGTGTATAACTTATGTATGACGTCTTAGATCTTAAACCGGGTGGACTAACTTTTTTATAAGATTGAAGTAGCAAACGAGCATGTAGTCCACTCTATGGTAAGTAGTCGTTGTAGCCTATGGACATCTGTAAGCAACTTCTTAAAGAACTTGGGGTTCTGTCTGAAGTAAATCACAGATGCGTCGCTACTTCCGAGGATGGTCGCCTGATATTAAAGTGACTTAATCGTTGAAGTTGTCAAAGACATTAATAATTGTTACTAAAACGTAATTGCCACCGTAGATAATGGCGTCTCAAGCGGCATACAAGAGCACTATAAGTGTAACTCCCATGTCAATAACAATTGACATTCCATTTTTTTACTTGCACGAATAGAAGATTAATTAAGTTACCAAAACATACTAAATTTAAGTATGACTTTTATTTACAAAACTCGATAACTTAGAAACAAAATAAATCCCGTCAGTCGTGAAGAACAGTCTTATAAACAGGGGAGATCCATCAAAACTCTCGTAGAGCGCTGATTGTTACGCTTCACTTAACTAATATGAATGGTGTTACATGTTCGAGCATATCACATTATAGAATAAGATACACTACATAATTAAGAGCTGCCTATTGTTTGAAACTTGCCCTCTCAATCGGGAGGTCTGAGGCTTAAACCCAGGCACTCACCACTGATTTATGTGCGTTTGAGAAATTAATTATCACTGCTTTTCGGTGAAGGAAAACATCGAGAGGAAACCTACACACCCGAGCGTTCTAGTTCTCGGAGATGTGTGCAGTCCACTAATTCGCACTTGGCCAGCGCGGTGAACTATGGCCTAAAACTCTCTTATTCCGAGACAAGATCCGTGCTCAGCAGTGGGACAATAATGGGTTGACGATAATTAAATTATGTATATATATAATATACATAATTAAATTATGTATATATATATAATATACATAATTTAATTATACTAAATAGTATTACATAATAGTATGAAATACGGTAAGGCCTCAGGCTTAAAACTGCACTATGAGTTTTTTTTTCATGCCAATGACATTGACAGTGGATTTGGCGGGAAAAGCGCGAAAAGGGCCGTCGGCCGTATTTTTTCCTTTGTTAATGTGTTTCACACGCGGTCGGTTGTTCTGACGGTTGGACAAACAAAGCAGTGTTGATCCACGGAATAATGAAAATGGCAACCCTTGTCTACTCTACAAGTAATAAATACAAAAAGCTTCATTTTTACCAAAACATAGGTACTAATATTATAAATACTTAAGATTATAAAGCACCCAAAGCAATACTTTTAAATTGAGTACATAGATAAACATATATGTATATTTATACGTAAAGCAAAAACTTGTGATCCGTTTATAAGATTACGCTCGGTTATAGTTTATAGAAAAGGATTACGCAATGCTAATATTTTTTTCAAATAATGCATGAAATAAAATCCATTAAAACACATTGCACACACTACCTTGCATTTCACACAAACATAATACATTCATAATAAACGAAATAAACATTCAATGTCTTACTATGAAAACACATAACGTCAAAAATGTCAGAGATCTTTGTCAAAATACCCGCTATTGCTTTTAAATGCAGCTTAGTTAATAAACCTCTTTTTACCTTTAACGGATGTATTCAAAATAACTTGATAATTATTACAATTTATTTGAATTTGAGAAATATTCGTGTTACTTTGGACAATAAGAAACTTTTTTAATTTAAATTTCGACTAGTACAACTTAATAACACTGGTAAGCAAACGAGAGACATCTCCCACTCGCTTCGCTAACTCAATTATCAAATAACTGCATACACATTTCATGTTTTAATTTACAGAAAAATCATACGTGATAAGTATCAACACGTTTTCATGAGCCAAACATCAAAAACCCAAGAACAGATTTCATGTTCGCAAGAGACAAAGTCTAAACGCGCGGAAATTTCATGTTCCATGAGATAAACAATACAACTTAATAACAGTGGCGAGCAAACCAAAAAATCTCCCATCTCTTTGCTAACTCTATTATGAAATAACTGCATACATATTTCATGTTTCAATTTATAAAAAAAACATACGTGATAAGTTTCAACACGTTTGCATGAGACAAACATCAAAAACACGCAAGAACAGATTTCATGTTCGCAAGAGACTAAGTCTAAACGCGCGAAAATTCCATGTTCCATGAGATAAACAATACAACTTAATAACAGTGGCGAGCAAACGAGAAAATCTCCCATCTCTTTGCTAACTCAATTATGAAATAACTGCATACATATTTCATGTTTCAATTTACAAAAACATCATACGTGATAAGTTTCAACACTTTTGCATGAGCCAAACATCAAAAACCCAAGAACAGATTTCATGTTCGCAGGAGACAAAGTCTAAACGCACGAGAATTCCATGTTCCATGAGATAAACAATACAACTTAATAACACTGGTAAGCAAACGTGAAACATCCTCGCTTGTTCGCATCTCAATACCGTCTTCGGGGACAGCGGAACGAGTGAGAAAATGTAAAAAATCCGCCCCATCTTGTTATTCAAGGGAGGAAACCACGCCCGGCATTCCTTCCTACGTTAGAATACCAACGTCGGTATGGTCAGAGGTGGGTTTTTTGAATCGTGAATAATGTATTTTTGTGAATATTAAAAGGTAGTTTGATAGGTAGTGTGAAGTTTATCCATAAAGGTACTACTTCGCGGAATCGTGAAATACATCTTGCGTTTTAATGGACAGGTGTGGATGCCGGCTGACCAACATATACGCGACCATCTCAGTTCTCAGAGTTGGCAAGGCATCTGCGATAGGCTTCAGATGGAACTACTATCAAATACCGATGAAATTAATATAGTATAGTAATATAGTATAGTAATATAGTATAGTAATATAGTATAGTAATATAGTATTGTTAGATAAATCCCGCGGTTTGGCCCTGTTTGGTCACATCTACCATAATAATGAGTATCCTATGTGATAATCGAAGTCATAAACTTTGTACTTTTGTGCCTAAATTCAGCGAAATCCAACTGGTAGTTTTTGGATGAAAGTGACAAATACACATGCCATGCGGGCTCACAAACTTTTTTTTTATCTGACTGAAGTAGCAAACGCATGCAGTCCACCAGACTTACCATCGTAAGTGGTCACTGCCGCCCTTGCAGAGCATGAGTTCCAACTGAAGTCAATCACAGATGCGTTGCTACTCCCAAGGACTATGATGGTCGCCTCATGTGAAAGTTTGCCGTCAACCACACAGAAATAAGTGTGGCGTTAGTACTTCCCCGGTCGACTACACTGGTTCTACCACCTTCAAAACTATTGCATTAATGATATTTAATAGACATAGATTCAATTATCGTAATGTTTAAAAATTTTAAACAGGCATTTCTTTTACTTGTATTTCTATTATTTCTTATTTTATGTATTAAAAATAGACCGAATCTTCGAAGTTAACCCAAGAGCGCGCTAACGATAGATTCTAGCTGATTCAGTTAAACGAGTATCGATAGGGTAAATTGGGGTAAATGACGCGGTAATGGACGGGAAAGTCGGTCGTCGTGGGGATAAATCTTGAGACTGTAGTTGAGCGGGACAAATTGTAGTATCAAGTACTACAGTATATCAACTAGTAATTGGAAATGGGTACTGCTGTTTAATTGGTAGCGCTGAGTAAAAAATATTTTTACGAATACTTACATCTTTTTTAATCTGAAGGTGGTAGAACCAATGTAGTTCGTCCGGGGAAATGCCACCGCCACACCTATTTCTAGTGTGAAGCAATTCTTGAGCATGTTCTGAATGAAGCTGATTATAGATGTCCATGAGCGGCAGTGACCACTTACCATCAGGTGGACTGCATGCTCGTTTGCTACTTCAGTCAGATAAAAAAAATCTAATTGCAGTATCAAACGAACATGCAGTCCACGTGATCCTAAGATACCAATTCCGCCGGACTGTAAGCAACTGCATGCAGAACAGGGATTTTTACTGAAGTCAACAAAGGATGTGTTTCTACTACCAAAGACTAAAATGGCCTTATATATTAAGTCGGCAGTCAAACTCTTCCACCGAACGCAAGAACTGCTTCACCTTAAACTAAATGTAGGTTTGGATGCTGCAATGCCTACGATGGCACTTAATTTTTTTTTATACGATTGAAGTTACTACCTAATGTTAAGTGGTCACTGCCGCCCACGGACATCTGTAAGCAACTTCATATAGAAGATGAGTTGCTATCTAAAGTCAATCACACACGCGTAGACGGAAGTAGCACCTCCGAGGACTAAGATGGTCACCTCATATAAAAGTGTGCCGGTACCCACACACTTCCATCGAAACGCAAAAACTGCTTCCCGCTAGAAATAGGTGTGGCAGTGGTACTTCCACGGGCGAACTACACTGATTCTACCACCTATCGATGTTTAGTTGAAAATATAATACAAATGAATTAATTCGTTTATTGACTCAATATTTTCCTCCAGTTAATGCCTGAGGAAATATTCGTAGAATCGATATTTATTGTTTTATGGGGGTGAAATCTATGTAGCTAACAAGATTTCACCTCCATAAAACAATAACGATTTTACGAATACTTCATCAAACTTAATTCGAGGAAAATATCAACATCTTGCTACGAATCCTGTTTTAAACGGATAACAAGTCGAGATCCGATATTTGTTTTATTACTAGGAAATGGAAGTACAAGCACGGCGAAAGCTCTTATATCTCTATTCTGATGTAAAATAACTTCATTCCTCGCAATAAAATTCTTTCAACATTTTCATTGATTAATACCTCTTACACGTACCGGGAAAACATAAATTCCTGCAGTTTTCCTCTCTACGATATCTAAAACGTTCATAAGTTTGTGTCTAGCGCGAATGATGATCGAAAGCGTCAGTAAAATACTTACGTTAACGAAAAGTATTTCCGTAATGATTATTTCAACTAAATACAGAGTTACAGACCGCTGACGGTTTGGTATGCCAATGTTGAGTTCAATAAGTAGTATAAACTTTGGTATCATTTTGAGTTGATTTAAAAACTTCATATCTACATCAATAGCATAAGTTTTATCTTACAATATAGGTCATATTTAATAATATACAACCAGGACAGTAGATTATTTTATTAAATAATACTACTCGTATTTCGTTATGTAATAATTTCAGACATAAAACGTGAAACACGAATAATACTTTTCAATTTAATTACCATCGCATTTATTTGTATCGCTATATTACTTAAATATTGATATCTAGTATAAAGTTACTTCCGATGGATTCAGAAGACACAGGACCGGTTGGAGTGGCGTCATTTAGGAGAGGCATATGTCCAGCAATGGACTTCAAAGGGCTGATGGATGGATGGATGATAAATTTACTAATATTGTCTTTCTATTTTTACAGTTTTTTTTTTATAAAAAGCCCATAATGTTTTATTAATTTTCTACAATTATTTCCTTTGAATAATAAAAGTACAGTAATACATATGTCCAGTGTAAGCGTTATAGTATCGAAACCTACCCATGCTTGTCATACCGGTAGAGTTTTACAGAAAAAGCAATTTAGACTCTGAATTAGCACCTCCCACCGGCTAGGAGAGGACAGAATTAGATGTTGCCTCTTTTATATTTTCATTTGTAAAAATTCTATTGTAGAATTTCCTGACCAGACGATTTCAATTACAGCTCTGAGCGCTGGGTAGGCTCGTTTAATATGGAACGTAACACCTTTTACTGCTTTTATTAAACAAAAACAAATAAGTTATATCTTGTGTTCGTTACAGTATTTTCAAAAAAGCATCGTAACCTGATAACAGATTTTTACAAAAAAATATCTTACTTGCTGAAATTATATCAATAAAATTAAAATTGTAAATTATCTCTACCTTAATTCAATTAATTTTAATTAACTATATGAACAGGAAATAATTCTCACTTCTGTAAGAGTTATTGCTGAGCGTACTTTAAATTGGAAAATAAACCACAACAAACCCATAAACGTTAATTTTACAGGAGAGTCCGGTAAAAGAAAAAAGCTTTTGTTTTTAATCTAATGATAAATTTAAAAAAAACATTCTCTATTCTAGGCGATTTTTGACGCCAAGCAGTTCTTGCATTTCGGTGCAAGGTCGGGACACATTTATGTGACTTAGAATAGAACCCGTGTTCTATGTGAAGTTCATTACAAATGTCCATGTTTAGCAATGACCATATACCATCAGATGACTTGCATGCTCGATTGCTACCTCACTCATATAAAAATACATAACAATTAAATTAATTAAGTGTCTAACTCCACACTAACGCTTCCCTGTAAGCAGTGTCTGATAGCAAGTGGAATGCTGTGCGAAGTACAGGTAAATGAATACATGAGAACAGAGTTATGTAATAAAAACGGCTTGAACAAACGTTTTGTTTGCATTATTCGAAGAAGGTTTTTTAAGAGTCGCTTTGAGCTAATTTTATCTTAAAGCAGATTTTAAATTTCTTTGAAAACGCACACATGAGCTTTCGAATTTTCTTCATTTGCCTCATAAACGAATAGGTGGCCACTGACTATATACTGTGGGTAAATTAATACCACTATTGATAGAATATATCAGGTTTATTTTGTAAAATCTCTTACAGGAAAATAGTGTGATCGATGTGAAGTTTCTACAGAAAAATTTAATTGAAATAATACATATTTTCATGTGAACTTCTTAAAAGAATATCCAAAACAAATCTTTCTTTACATGTTTTTCGAGGTTTTAGAACCAGTGTAGTGTGAACCGGTACCACCGTCACACCTATTACTAGCGTGAAGCATTTCGGTGGAAGGGTAATGCTGCCGACATTACTTTTATATGAGGCGGCTATCTCAGTAACGCGTCTGTTAATTTGATTCCATATAGATGTTCATGGGCGGCAGTGACCACTTACCATCAATTGGAATTCATAAACATTTGCCACTTCAATCAGATAAAACAAAACCTATTTTCCTTAACTTTTGCCCAAGGTATTTTTGATTAAATTGTAAGTAACATATTTTGTCTCATGTAAGTTACTTAGTTAAAGTATATTGAATGTACATGTTCAACGTATTCACTTTAATTCTAAATTTAGCAAAAGAAACTATTTCACATCCCAAAACTAAATCAAAGATCTTCATGAATACCCAGACCGAAAATGTACGTTTACCATTATGATTTAGGTGTCTGGCGTGACCGGAAATCGAACCTGGTACCTCCCAGTCAGGTCAGCAAATCATAACGGCACATGATTAATGCTAATTGCCATTTAGAATATTAAACTTTGTTTTTAATCGAACATAATTAAAAATGAAATAATGAATAAAATAACAACCTATGACTAAGAGTTTTTCATTGAATTTGTACTTAATATTTAATAATATATTTATAAGTAAAATTTTATTTACAAAATAGACAGCAATAATTTAACTTAAATTTATGTTTAAGTTTAATTAAGCATATTAAATATAACGTGTTCTAAAAACCAAAGAAAAAATAAAATAAAAACTTATATCTCAGACATTTCATGAACTGATTGTAAGATTTAATTATATATTAACCAAAAACTTGTAGTTTGTGTTCCTTTATTGAGGTTTGAAGAAGCAAACGAACTTGCATAGACATCATGAAGCAACTTATATGAAAACTGGGGGCTCTATCTAACCACAATTAGGTAATAGCCTAACGAGCAGTAATAGCCTAATGGTTGAAACTTGCCTCCTCGATCGGGAGGTTCGAGGTTCAAAACGCACGCACGCACCACTAAAAAATATATGCGTATTAGAAATGAATTATTACTGTTTTACGGCGAAGGAAACGTCATGAGAAAACCTACACATCCGAGAAATCTTTAAAATAAGTTCTCAAAGGTGAATGAAGTCTAACAATTCGCACTTGGCCAGTGCGGTAGACTATGGCCTAAAACTCTCCCATTCTTAAAGAAAACTCGTGCCCAGCAGTGGGACAGTAATGGGTTGACGACTATTTGCAAATTTCGTATTACGTCCCTTTTATTCTAACGATGCGATATATTTAAAATGGTTTTCATAAGAAACACGTCAATAATAAACACTGTATCGGTTCTTGTTAAATAAACTTTGAACTTTCTCAAAGGTATTGGAAATCTAACAGACGAGTTACTTCGCCTAAGTATACCAAGACAGCAATAAACAAGTTCAGACGGACATTTATTAGACTAGCAATATGTAAATAGTGGCCTAAACTGTGCGAGGGTTGGCTGATAACTCAAAGCCGAAATAACAATTTATTTTTTATGTCCAATATTCATTTTATGGTTCTTTCGCTAGCAATCGTTTGCATAAACTATTATGTAAGAAGACAAAAAGATTTGCTAGATTCTGACTACAGTGACATAAAACCTAAAGTTATTTAAAAAGAATTATAATAGAAAAATGATTTTTTTAAGTTTTTTTTCTTATATCTATTACCAAAATAGCAAAGAGTATGCAGTCAAGGAGGTAGAACCAGTGTAGTTCGACCGGGAAAGTACCACTGCGACACCTATTTCTAGTGTGAAGCAGTTCTTGCGTTTCGATAGAAGGGTGTGGTTGTTCACATGAGGGAGTAGCAACGCATCTGTGAGTGACTTCAGATGGAACTCATGTTCTGTATGTAGTTGATTACAGACGTCCATGGGCCGTAGTAACCACTTACCATCAGGTGGACTGCATGTACGTTTGCTATCTGCGATTGACTTCAGATGGAACTCATGTTCTGTATGTAGTTGATTACAGACGTCCATGGGCCGCAGTGCACTTACCATCAAGTGGACTGCATGTTCATTTGCTACTTCAGTCAGATAAAAAAAGTCTAATTGATGATAAGCGATGGAAGCTAATAGACATTCGTAAAATCAACCGCAAATAAGAAGTGAGGCACAGGTGCGTTGTTAAATCTTTAAAAGGTATGCGACGCCTTGGCAGCTATGCCGAGTTATGTGGGATTTTTACCGCATGAAAATCCCCATAGTGGTTGTCCTCGGCGTTACGAAGACGATTTTTGGATCTCCAATGGAACGCAACCGGAGCCGTTTGTACGCGTTATACCATCGGGCTCCACCGTGTTAGTAGCTTCACATCGTGTTAGTTCCTTCACATCGGGGTCGCCTTACTGGGCAATTAGAACTCCCATTCTTGCTGTCCACAACCCTAGAAACCCCCTTTTAGACGCCTCTTATGACAGACAGGGAATACCGTAACCTTAGTTCAATCCCTTAGCTACACGTTTAAGATATGTGTTGTAAGCCACTATAAGTTCAATTAAGAAGGAATTGACCTTCATAGTATACTCACGAAGGGTTCTTTAAAAGCTACAGTCATGTCTTGAGATAAAGGTCTGACATTATGTCCCTAGAATCAATTAGAATGCTCGCTAACTAGGCAACGTCTGCGTCATCTTAACTTAAATTAATATCAATCTAAGTTTGCTTAGTCTCGATAAGTAACTATAACTTAGTATTAGTTACTGTCCAGTTACTGGGTTTCCGATAGTTGGGAAAATTTCACAAGTTCTAAGTATTTCTTGCGCTATTGCGGTCAATTCAAAATGTATTAGAATTTAAATGTCGGTCTATCGCTAAATATTATGTAGGTCATATTTGGTCGAAACTGATCTCCTAGGATGAGAAGACAGGAAAAATTTATAATTTATTCACGGCGAAAAGTTATTGACAACTGACAGCCATTGACGCGCGATGGTCCAATGTTCGAAGTTCAGGCATGTTTTTTTCTAAACTGATGTTTGAAATTTAAATTTAATTAACGCTGATTCTTGATGAGGAAAAATATTGTGAGAATATCTTAAAACAATATATCAAATGTGTGTAAAGTCTCATTCGCATTTGGCTAGTGCGGTGTACCATGGCTATAATGACATGACTCTTTCATTCTTACAGAGGACCCGTGCCTCATAGGGCGACAGCAACAAAAAATATGAATATAATAAGAAATCACATAAGAATAAAACTTAAAACTATCAATCTTATGTATAAAAATGAATTTTTGTCTGTATGTCCTACAGAATCGTAAAGTATTCTTATGATCATGTGATGATCTTTAGCAAAGTTGTTATTCATGAGCCAGAAGGTTTCTGGTGTATTTTTTTTGAGATGGCGTAGCAACGCGCCCAGGGTACAGCTATAAACTTATAATACTGTGTTGCTACTCCCGAAGACTAAGATAGTCGCTTCATATAAAAGTGATCGAGCAAACACACCCCGCCCCGCCCCGCCAATCCACCAAAACGCAAGAACTGTTTCACGCTAGAAATAGATATAGCGGCAGTATCTTCCCTGTCGAACTACACTGATTATACCACCTAGCCAAATTCTATCAAAGTTGTTACTGCTAACGTTTAAGTCACCTTTTAGGAAATTAAATGGGCGTCTAAAGCATATAAACAGACAAACCTAAAAGTAAGACATTAAATATTCTTGTCAAAACCGTCAAATAATTTCAGCCAACCGCCATTCCGTAAACAAAATGTCCACCATTAACACTCACATCACGAAACGGCGAGATCGTTAACAAATCGTAAGAAATGCATGGACCTTTACTGCACATCGTTTGCTTGTAAATACTTAATGTTTCGGCTTAGGATCTGAAACTTCTACGGAAAACGGAAGAAAAACACGCTTGAATGTTTATGTAAGTTAATAGTATTTTATTTCACCGATCTTTTTTTTTCGAGGGTACCTTCGAAAGGTACCCGACGCCGTGAGAGCGACGCAGGGTTATGGGATTTTTACCGCACTAAACCCCCCCCCCCCCCGGTGGCCGTCCTCGGCGCTAACAAGGACTCCGGGATCACCACCCATCACCCATTTCACTCATCTATACCCTTTTTCTACGCGACAACGTCAGGAGGGTTATATTTTCCGAGCGTATATATGTTTGTATTTATGTCCGTTTCTTTGCCACGCGCTACAGCTAAAACAGTTCTATAGATTGTAACAGATGAAATATCACTGGAATCGAATCGCAGAGAGACAGAGGCTGAGCGCAAATGCTCACCAGGGAAGAACCCGTAAGAAGGGGCATCGGGCTTGAAAGACTCCAGTTGCGTTCCGTTAGAGATTCCGGAGTCCTCCACGCAGCGCTGAAGACGGCCACCGGAAAGTTTTTAGTGCGGTAGGAATCCTTTTAAGCTATTGCATAGCTTTTATTGCGAGCTTTCGAACTTCCGTAACGAAAAAACCAAACACGCCCCATTCCGCCTACCACGTAGCGCGACCGAGCGTTCGCTTAACGTGTATGTATATGATACGTCAGTACGAAGCTCGCACGGATCGAGACTAAGTAATAAAATAAGTTATATTTATTGCAATTAATATAAATAACAGTGAAAATAATATTCAATAATATTGCACAACATATTATTACTTCGTAAGGCAAGCCACGTAGTTGTACATTAAATACAAGAACTTGGGAACTTCTCAATAGTATTGGAAATCAAGCGACTGGATACAACCGGACTGTTGACCTAAGTATAAACTGGGCAGAACAAACTTAGACGAACATTAATTATACTTGCAAAACAAGTAACTGTGAAGCTTTACGGGTTTTTACCCGACTGCATCAGAAATAGAGTAATGTTTTTCGAACCTACATAATGTCCATTTTGTAAGGCACGCGCTACAGCCCAAACAATCTAATCGTCGTCGTCAACCCATTATTGTCCCACTGCTGGACACGGGTCTTCTCTCTCAGTATGAGAGAGTTTAGGCCATAGTCCACCGCGCTGGCCAAGTGCGAATTGGTGGACTTCACACACCTCCTAGACCTTTTTTTTTTTTAAAGAACTCTCGGGTGTGTAGGTTTCCTCACGATGTTTTCCTTCACCGAAAAGCAGTGATAATTAATTTATAATACGCACATGAATCAGTGGTGCGTGCCTGGGTTTGAACCTCGGACCTCCCGATCGAGAGGGCAAGTTTCAACCATAAGCCTATCACTGCTCTTAATTATGTAGTGTATCTTATTGTATAACGTGATATGCTCGACCATTTAACACCATTCGTATTGGTGACAATCTAATGTGTTGTATTATATTACACTAGTTGACCCGGCGAACTTAGTTTTTTTGTAAGCCACTTCATATAGAACGTTTTATCTGAAGTTAATCACAGAGGCGTTGCTACTCCTAGGATGGTCGCCTCATATAAAGTGTGCCGGCAACCACTCCCTTCCATCGAAACACAAGGAATGTTTCACGTTATAAATAGGTGTGGCGGTGGTACCTCCTCGGTCAAACTACACTCGTTCTACCACCTTTAAAATCAAAAAGCTAAAATTATCAATGTTTTCTCTACTATATTAAGCATATATTACACATAAACCTTCCTCTGAAATCATTCTATCTATTAAAAAAAACTGCATTAAAAATCCATAGCGTAGTTTTAAAGATCTAAGCATACATAGGGACAGACAGCGAAAAGCAACTTTGTTTTATACTATGTAGTCATTTTAGATACATTAATTAAAAAGATAAAAAAAAAATTAACTCCAAAGGGATTTTTTCAGGAAATTGGCTATAATACCTAAAATATTTTAGTTATTTTTTCTATACAAAAATCATTGTGACACAACTCTTTTTTTTTTCGTTACGGAATTTCTGGATTCGGTACCCGCGCTCAAGGCCCTCGATAGAAGCTATGCAGTAGCTTAACAAAAAGCATTGTTTAATTTTAGCGTCAATTATATTTATAAGTATATTTTAAGGCGGTAGAACCAGTATAGTTCGACTGGGGAAGTACCACCGCCACTCCTATTTATAGCGTGAAGCATTTTTTGCGTTTCGATAGAAGGGTGTGGTTGCCGGAACACTTTCACATGAGGCGACAACATAGTCCTCGGGAGAAGCAACGCATCTGTGATTGACTTCAAATGAAACCCATGTTCTGTATGTAGTTGATTACACATGTCCATGGGCGGCAGTGAGCACTTACCATCAGGTGGACTGCATGTTCGTTTGCTACTTCAGTCAGATAAAAAAAGCGTTTATGATCTGTCGTTTTAATGAAATCCAAACAGCGCCGTGTAAAAACAACTACTTGTAACCAACTTAAACTACATGTAACATAACACTGGGTAAATAGTTAAACTCCAAACGTAACTTACGCGCTTGTTTCTAAACAAACAACAAATTTAAGTTTACAAGCCACAGAGCAATAAACTAGAATTTCCTAACAGCTGTTTTCTGTAACACACAAGTAAACACAGGGATCTAATGATTGTTTTGTAAAAAACTTCGCTCGACCGCTTTCCTTTATAACAAATTTATTGCTCAGGTAAGCTGTGGTAGTAAGAAATGGATTTGAAAATGATCTTTCATTTCACTCTATAAACAACATTGTAGATGTATCTTTTATCTTGGATAGAATTGCTTTAGCTGTCGATTTTTTTATAATATGAAGTAGCAAAAGAGACTGCCTAAGATAGTAAGTGGCCACTGCCGCCCTTGGATATTTGTAATCAAACTTAGTTATGAAAGATCAGACATCTAATGTTAGCAACCGATGCGTGCTACTCCTGAAGAGTAAGTTGGAACGTCTTGGATATATATAACACCCTTACAACAAACCGCACTAACCCCCCCCCCCCACCCCTCCCTGGTAGCCGACCTCAGCGTAGCGTCGAGTACGGCCTCCCGGATCTTCAACGGAACACAACAGGAGTCCTCCGAGCGCGATGCCCCTTTCGGGCTCTTCCCTGATGGACGTAATCGCTCACCACACCTTTAGGTTTTTACGGCGGCATGCGAACACACATGCCGCCGCCTTTCCCCGGGACGCTTGGCCGGACGGTTCGAGTTTCCACTATACGCCCGCAGCCCCGGAGGGCCCTTTTAGTCGCCTCTTACGACAGGCAGGGCATACCGTAGCCCTGTTCTGGTTCCGGAACTACAGGGACAGACTAGAACACAGCAGCACATAACACTCCTGTTATAATTCTCTTTAATCTTACAATTTTCTTTAATCTTGTCTAATGTATTTTATAATAATTATTGGCATTCTATACTATAATACATGACTGTCTGTGTCCAGAATAAAATAAATAAAAAAAAAATAAGACAAAAGAACGTATAGCGATAGTGCTTCCGATATTGTACTATAAAGAGTTCCACCTTTGAACGACTCTCAAGTTTATTCTATAGGAGTACAATCAATATCGACCATGGAAACGGGAAATTTCATTATTATTGACTTTATTGAAGCTTTCTACGTAGCTCTTATTTTCTGAAATACAAGATGTTTAGTCTAAAATCTAATAGCCTTGAGTAAAACTATTTACGTTTCTCAGAATAACGCAATGATATTATACTAAAAGCAACTTTATTTAGTTAACAGAACAAACCCATTTTGTAAACATTCTTTCTTATATTTTATGTTTGCGAAAAAATGAGAAAAACAAGACAAAAGTATAACGCTGACTTAAATTAATACGGTAGACGGTATACATTTTTTTATAAGTGCTCAAATTTATATTAGGCGACCATTTTTATCTTTGGGAGTAGGAACGCATCTGTGATTGACTTCAGATAGAACCTTTGTAACGTATGAAGTTGCTTACAGATGTCCATGGGCGGCAGTTTCCACTTAACATCAGGTGGATTGCATGCTCGTTTCCTACTTCATCTTATAAAAAAACTAGTTGACCCGGCGAACTTCGTTTCGCCTAAAAGTAAAAAATCTTAAATTATCAATGTTCCTCCACCATATTATTCATTTGTTATACATAAAACCTATTGAATCAATCTATCTTTTAAAAAAACTGCATTAAAATCCGTAGCGTAATTTTAAAGATCTAAGCATACATAGGGACAGACAGCGGAAAGTGACTTTGTTTTATAATATATGTTGATCGAAGTAGCACACGAGCACGCCGTCCCTTGATACGATATCGGTGGACAACAGTGACCAGGTCTGCCGTCCATAAATGAGGTTTTATCAACTTTATATTGAGCTGGGACTCTATTTGGTAATATGATGGTCGCTCATATAAAAATAAGCCGGCAACCTTCCATCAAAATAAAAGAACTGCTTTAATAAATAATTGGTAAAAAAAACCCTTAGGAAACAACAGCACAAAAATACTGTTGTTTTTTGGCAGAAAAAGGTGTGACAGTAATGGCACTAGAATCTATAATTCCTTTTTTTAAATGGGTAATCCTCATGGACACCCAGCCGCTCAGGGCAGCAGCTTATGGTTATGGACTCTTACAGGCTAAACCCTCACTCTGTTTTCTCCTCGCACCGTACGGAGGGAACACGGGCACGCTTTCGCATTCATCCGCGAACCCGCCGGTGCCTGGCCGCTCCCGCAGCCTCCCCGTATGGAGCATGAACCAACAGCAAGGCGTGCCAGAAAACACAAAGACGCGCCTTACCTCCAAAGCCTCCATCCGCAGGGCGTCGGACCAACCCCGAGGCCGCCATGGGCCGTGGGCATGGGCAAGCCGACACCTGCAAAGCCTTCCACACCCTACAGGCATCGACCTCCCACACCCAGCGTCGGATCCGCTCTTTGGTTTCCGCCGCCGACCACCAAACGGCTGCAAAGGACAGGGAGGACGGCATCTCCTCTTCCTTTCGGGCCCAACCGCCAACGCATCTGACGGTGCGCCCCGTTCGGTCGAGGGAGACAGGGTGCACGACAACTACACACCGAGATACCTCTCATCCTGCGGCCCTCCTGGCTGCAGAGGCCAGAGAACACCAGCCCCCGCAGCCCCCTAGGATGCATCCAAAGTGGGCGTAGGTCAAGGTCCCTAGGATCCTTCTTGGCTTTACCGTGGTGCTCCAAGCCACGGTTACTAAGCCCTCTCACCATAATAAGGTGAAGACTGCTTCGAGAGGGAGAATCTAAAATTCCTGTCCTAACTCTGATGTTTTTATTAAAATTTCAAAAAGCTTTTTTTGTAAACACACGTCTTTTGTAACATTTTTAGGATGGCGCTGAAATTCGTTTCTACCCCATTAAACGTGTAAACCATACCTTACAAAACATCACACTTCATAATTACAGGCAAATGATGTAACACCACCCTTCGTATTGAAATGTTGGGGATAAAGCAGTCTGCACTCAGCCTTATTGCAATATACAGGATGCATTCATTATTTTTATGTTTAATGACGTCATAATTCACAAGGTTGTGACAGTTTGTGTGAATAATATTTTATATCTTTTGTTTGGTTTTGACAATCTTGATGCTTATAGGGAATCCATTATGTTTCGCATTTTTTATATATTTATAAAGCTTACATTATGTTAATAGATTTGTTCCAACTAATTATAATGTTTATAATTTATTATAAGATGATATCCAAATAAAGTTGATAAAATCACAGAAATTGAGTATGAATATGTAATGTTAATATGAACAAAGCAATGAAAAATACAGTAGCTTTTAGCCTTTTAGTTACAAGGCCAGGAAAATGTTAGAATGATGGTACACAAAGCAACTTGCACTCAGCTTTATTGCGATATACAGTGTGTCCTGAATATTGATCATAAGTTTGGTTCTTTTATGAAAAAAGTTCAGTTAAAACGAGGAAGTCCATTATATGTACCTACACAAACATTTTTATGTAATTATTTTTTTCCATTTATTAATTTAATTCTTTGGAAAACGCTTATTGACTATGAGATCAGACATTTTCTGCAGAATATAAAAATAAGTCTCTTTTTCAGCCTACATACCACATCAAAAAAAAAAAGAAATACTATGCTTGGTTTAAATAATATGATACATACATCACTAAGTATTATAATATAAATAATGTTTTAAATATAGATTAATAAGTAAAATAAATGTTAGATGTTAATAATAATTAAAATAATGCCTGTATTTTAATTATTATTAACATCTAACAACAAAATAAAAGAACTGAATCATACTTATCATACTCGCGTATGGGCAAATAGATTACTTTAATCGTAAGACAATATATCAATTTTATTTATTTTTTATTAAAAACATCACTCTCTATACATTGCACTGTCTATCACACACGTATTGTAAACTGTACGCATGCCTTGTGGCTTTGTTGCGCTTTTTAAAAAAGGCTTCGCGGGAACAATGGCGTTCAGGTACATGTCCCGTCTGAGACTGTGGCAATAACGTATTATGAAAGCTTTAGAATATTTGACACATGGACGGAAAGTTCGGCGCATCGAGCCTTTACGACACAGGAAAGAGTAATTCTTCTAAAAAGTGAATTTTTGTTTACACGATAAACTGATGTATTTATACGATTTTTGAATATTATTACGGAATTGTTACATTTCAATATGTAACGGTTTTAATTTTCTTTTAGTCGTTTTTTAGGCCCACTTGCATGGGTCGTGGTTATGGCGAAACTGCGGTGGTGGGGAGACACTGTGAAGTAGCAACCGAACATGCAATCCACGTGATGGGAAATGGTCACTGTCACCCATGGACATCTGTAAGCAACTTCAAACAGAACATGGGTTCCACCTAAAGTCAATCACAGATGCGTTGCTGCTCCGGAGGACTAAGATGGTCGCCTCATAAAGTGTGCCGGCAACCATCACCACCCTTCACCACCATCGAAACGCAAGAAATGCTTCACATTAGAAATAAGTATGGCGAACTACACTGGTTCTACCCTAAATATCTGTAGGTATGCAATAAAAATCAATACTTAAAAAAAATCCAAGTCTCGCAACTCAGTTTTTCTACCGAAAAAAGTTGTGAGATCCTCGTAATACCAAGTCGATTAATACTTTGTTCAGTCCCTGCTTAAGGGACTTTCTGTCTTAACTTGTTACGTAATATTCTAACCTAACAACATCTTATGGTGACCATATCAATATTAAATTTAAAATCTTTAACGTTTTAAATAAAAAGGTTGACTCGGCAATCGCATGGAAATACAATGTATTGTATCTCACAAGTAACACATATATAAATTAGATTGTTTAATGCGATTGCCAAGTCAATCTATTTATCTAAAACGTTAAAGATTTTTAATATTGATATGGTCACTATATTTTTCTTCTTTTTTTATAACATTGAAATAGCAAACGAACACGCAGTCTACCTGGTGGTAAGTGGTTACTGCCGCCCACGAACATCTGCAAGGAATTTCGTATATAACCAGGGTTCAATCCGAAGTCAATCACATACACGTTGCTACTCCCGAGGATGATTGCCTCATATAAAATGGTATCGGCAACCACACCCGTCCATCTAAACACAGGAGCTGCTTTACGATATAAATAGGTGTAGCGATGGTACCTCCCCGGTCGTACCATTGTTCTACCATCTATAAAACCTACACTTATTATTCTATGATATTATACATATATACGGACACACTAATTAATTAACTACCAATATAACTTTGTAATCCTATATATTTACATGGGATTACAAAGTTACTTATGCAGTTGACGTATGTAGGAAACTGGACGGAAATTGAAAAATATTTCAGTTTTTCCTCGATTCATACACTAAACACTAATTGTATTGCTAGAAGTGCCTTAGATTTTCGATGATCTCTCAGTGAGTGAGTGAGTGACAAAATAAGGAACTTTGACCCGATATAATTCTTATACTACTGATTAAAATTAAATGAAATTTGAACTATACCGTGTTCATACAATGCCTTCTTGGCTATTAAAAATTGATCTTCTACTTTTATCCAGAACGAAGTTATAGGGGGTTGAAAATGGCCTGAATTGCTTCGAGAAAAGTATGGTACGGCCGTGCCGCTTTTTTGCTCGACTTGGCGGGGGCACTGCCGTGCCCCCAGATTCTTATGCATCAAACTCTGCACTATTTGGGATTTACAAAAAGTATTCATTGGATTTCACGTTTGCGCTAATTTAGAATCTTCCTCTGTATAATTCCGGAAATATTGTTAATCGAAACGAATATTTCGTTTAGCGAAAAGTAAAATGCGTTTCGTAGGTGTAATTGAAAGACTTCGGAACCTTGAAACCTTAAATGTGAAAGGTATTATCTTCCTGCCTCCCGTTAAATTCCATATAACATTGCCCTTATTTATAAAAAGTTCAAAAAATCAAGTAACACTGTTACATAATTAAAACAAAAAATCCCCACAGCCTTTAATTTTCTTTCGTTTCAATTGTTTGTTTTTAAACAATCGGGTTTTTTTCATTGTAGTAATTTATTTCTCGTCGCAAGCGCCATATTTAAAAATTATATAGCCCATGTCACTTTGCAAGCTGACTCGATTCTAATGATATGTCATATCAATAAACATCGGATTATATGTACTATCAAAATGCCAAAATACGTTGCCTTTAAAACGGTGAAATATGCACCAAAATGGTTAAATATACACAAAATATGGACTATGAAAGAAACGTTTATTTCATTTTTGATTACCTTTTTTTTGGTCGTCAAGCTTGAATTAAAAAGATAAACTGTGAACTTTATTGCCCAAAACTAATGAAAAAATTAAAAATTAGAAACAACGCTCAAAAACTGTCGTTATGTGCATTTGTATATGAAAATATGCAAATGCATATAATCCCATGTCTACATATCAACAATCCGTAAAGCCGTTTGGGTCTAAGCACACTTTATTTTTTTATAATAATGAAGTAGCAAACGAGCATGCAGTCCACCTGATGGTAAGTGGTCACTGCCGCCCATGGACATCTGTAATTAACTACATATAGAACATGGGTTCCATCTGAAGTCAATCATAGATGCGTTGCTGCTCCCGAGGGCTATGATGGTCGCCTCATGTGATAATGTGCCGCGAGCGTTTCTCAACGCGTGCTAAACAAATGAACATAGGTATGTACCTATGTACATAAGCATACCCTTCTTCGACGTAGTCGAGTAAAATATTCGCAATGTTTGATGCCCTAGCCAGCTTTGTATTCCAAGGCACATTTTCTCATCACGAACTAAGCACTGATAGTACTCAACTCCGACTTTGTAACTACTTACCCACAAAGCTGGAGTCTTTAATGCTCGTTTGATATCATTGAATACATTAATTAGTCATTACGATAGAGGTATAATAGGCAAATGTAATAATGTTAGTAAATATGCCGTGCAACACCCAAAACGAACATAATAATTATTAGAATTAATAAGCAATGTGCTATTACGAGTATATACACCCTGCAGCTAAATAAAATAACTATAAAAAAATATTTCTATACACATAGCCTCACAGGATTTTACACTGTGTCGTAGGTGACATTGACACACATAAAGACGTATACACCCAGACCAAGAACAATAATCTAAACTCATCATTCAGATACCTGTCTGGCCGAGAATCAAACCTGGAACCCGCTGCGTGTCAGACCAGTATGGTAACCGCTCCGCCACGCGGGTCGTCATTTGAAATCAAAATCTAAAATCTAAATATACGTACGCTTTACGTAGAAGCAACATCGCTATCGCTTGCTCCGTTGTTCTTTAAATAATAACGCAGTTTTTTATCAAGATATCAGTGTTTTGACGACACACTTAAACGACTGGTGAATAATTAATGCTATCAAAACTTATTTGAGCAAAATCCGTTCAGTGGTTTTCGAAATATTGAAGAAAACATTCTCAAGTTTTAACCAACGGTCACATAACTGACCTACGACAACTCGCGCATCGCCCGCTTGCACTGCTTGGCAACAGATAAGCGCCGCAGGAGAGTACCTACTACCTGACGCACAAACCGTGAGTGAACAATTTTATTATTGTATGCAATGAATACGCATAAATGTTCTGGCTGCCGGAATCACCTCAAAGCTGCATCATTTTTAGATTGTTGCCGTTGTGTAGATAAATACCATTTAACTTGCATAAATTTATCAAAAGAAAGCTACCAAAATTTAACAAAAGAGCAAAAAGAATCCTGGGTATGCCCGTCCTGTCGGGCTAAGGAACCGAAGATAGGCGACAATTCTAACACACCGGTACGCTCCGCACCCGCTGTAGCATCTGGCACCAAACAATCAGAGGTCGTTGCAATTCCTCAATACGACAATATTACTCTGCGATCCAAGCCTCGCGCTACTGTTACTTGCAGTTGCCCTACCGCTGATATTATTCGTGAGATAATAAGAGAGGAGTTGGACAGAAAATTCGGCACCGAAATAAAGGAAATTAAAGAAAATTTATCAAAGTTGGACGAAACCTTTGCCATATTTAATAACGAGTTCGATAAAGTGAAACGTGAGTGCGAATCTCAAACAAATCTCATCACTCAACTACAAGGAGAGAACGAAAGGCTCAAAGCAATTTCTACAAATCTAGCACAGCGTATGAATTAGGCAGAACAGCTGTCCCGTACATGCAACATCGAAATACAGTGCGTGCCCGAACACAAAAACGAAAATCTTTATAGCACCGTATTGCAACTGGCTAAAACTGTTAAACGGCCGATATCCGAGTCTGATTTACATTACTGTACGCGCATCGCGAAACTCAACCCCACAAGTACTCGTCCCCGCTTTATACTGGTTAGACTAAGCAGCCGCCGTCTTCGTGACTCCCTCTTAGCCGGTGTCATTGAGTTTAACCGCAACAATCCGACAGATAAACTTAATACCAGTCATCTAGGATACGGCGGAAGTAAAAAAAGCCCAGTATTTGTGTGTGAGAACCTCACTCCGGACGCAAAACTACTGCACGCTGAGGCTCGTCATAAGGCTAAAGAGCTGAATTATCGATTCTGCTGGGTACGTGACGGTAGAGTATTTCTAAGAAAGACAGAAAGCTCTAGCTATATACTAGTCAAAGACAGAGCTGTTCTAAACTCTCTTTCTTAATCTCGCTTATGCCAATACCGCTCATTGTGTACGTCGCTTATATTATATTATTTCCATCATTTCATTATTTTCATTTTACTGTAAAATTCACTAATTATATAAATCATTATTTTTATACATTGATTATTTTTAATTTAAATTTGTAATTGGTTAATTCATTTAATGGTACATATTTATTATCAGAATGTAAGAGGGTTACGAACTAAGACTACCGATTTCTTTAATAATTGTATTTGCAATAGTTACGATGTTATAGTCCTGAGTGAGACATGGCTAAACAGCAGCGTCTTCGATTCCGAACTGTTCGACAATCGTTACGTGGTTTATAGACGGGACAGAGAAACAAGCGGATTTCATAACAAAAAAGACGGTGGTGGTGTATTAATTGCCGTATCTAAACAGTTTACATCCAGACGAGCGCGCAATTTTGAGTCCAAATGTGAAGATCTGTGGGTCCAGGTCGAATGTCGTAACGATCATGGCAGGGTCGAATCTCTATATCTCTGTGCTGTGTACTTGCCTCCACCAATACAAGGACATATACTCAAGGAATTCATATCCAACTCAAATCAAGCTCTTGACAGTATCAATACCGCAAATGCCATATTCGTCGGCGATTTCAACCTCGGTTCAATTCCCTGGAACTCTCTAGGCTCACCCAATAATATATCGGCCAGCAATGGTAGTAATAATTTTTCTACATTGCTGTTGGACTTCGCTGCACTTCATAGCTTGAACCAATATAACTACGTTATAAATAATAAAGGCAAAATTCTAGATTTAGTTTTAAGCACTGTTAAAGTCTTCAACCTCAATGCCAATTTACAAGCTCTGACAACAGTTGACCAGTTGCACCCACCTCTTCACTTTTACCTTTCTTTCAACTTAAATAAAACTCTAAGCTCGAATGATAGTTATCGTTTTTGTTTTTACAAAGCGGACTTTGCAAAAATTATCTCAGATCTTAATACAATCTGTTGGGAGGAAGAGTTCGAGAATTGTAACTCTGTCAACGATATGACAGCAATTTTTTACCACCATGTTAGAGCGGCTATCACCAAATATGTACCCAAAGTGAAAACTAAGACTAAAAAATATCCAATTTGGTTTTCACGCGACCTTATTAATTGTCTACGGGAGAAACTAAAATATCGTCACAAACTACGGAAATTTAATAATAATCCTCTTGACCAAATTGCTTTTACTTTAGCCAAGAAACGATCTGAACACTTGCTGAATGCTTGCTATAAGCGTTATATTACCCGTCTCGAAATAAGCCTCCGTTCCAACCCCAGGGTATTCTGGTCCTTCATCAAGAACAAAAAAAGAAGCATCAGTAATTACCCTGCTCAAACGTCTCTTGATGACAGCACAGCTGCCAATGGCCCCGATATTTGCAACCTCTTTGCTCAACATTTCTCTGTCTCTTATGAAGCGAACTCTTCAAAATTTCCACCTTCTCCACAGAACAGCCGCGTGGCCATGCTGACGAGCGATTATTTAACCCTGATTAAGTTCAAAGACAACCAAGTGCTAAAAGTTTTGAAAAGACTTGATCTGTACAAAGGCGCAGGATCTGATGGTATTCCGTCAGTATTTATAGCGAAATGCGCGCAAGCCTTAGCACATCCACTGACACTCATATACAACATGTCTTTAAGCACTGGCATCTTCCCTTCGATATGGAAGACAGCCTTAGTAGTACCCTTGCACAAAAACGGCGAAAGGGACCTTATAAAGAACTATAGGCCCATATCAATGCTTCCAGTACTCGCAAAGGTTTTTGAACAATTAATTAATCCTATTTTCGCCTGGCACGTCAAATCGCTAATAGACTCTCGTCAGCATGGCTTCATGAAAGCTCGTTCGACCGCAACAAATCTTACTTGTTTTGTCAACAACATTTCCTATGAGATTGACCGTCGCTCCTCTGTCGATGCTATTTACACCGACTTCAGTAAAGCGTTTGACCGAGTTAACCACAACATACTAATCGACAAGCTATCAGCACACGGAATCGCTGAACCACTACTGAGTTGGTGTAAGTCGTACTTATCGAACAGACAACTAAGAGTAGTAGTAAATGGCTTCTCATCGCTACCATTTCTAGCATATTCTGGCGTACCGCAAGGCTCTCATTTAGGTCCTTTACTTTTCAACATTTTCATCAACGACATCGGTACTTGCTTTACTCACTCAAATTATTACTTATTTGCTGACGATCTCAAATTCTTCAGGACAGTCAATTCGCCAATGGAAGCTGTGTTGTTGCAAGAAGACTTAGACCGCTTGGTGGCGTGGTGTGAAAATAATAGACTGCATTTAAACGTATCTAAGTGCTTTTCAATACGTTATAGTCGCACGAAATCTGATCTCCCCCCTAAATACACCATCAAAAATACCGCTTTGGTAGAGGTGAATGCTATCAAGGATCTTGGTGTACTACTCGACAATAAACTACGTTTTAATACCCATGTTGATAGTATCTGCTCAAAAGCATTCAGACTTCTCGGCTTTGTTCTGCGCAATAGCAAAGATTTTAAGTCCAGCAAAACAAAGATTTTGCTGTTTAATACCCTAGTACGTAGCAGCTTAGAGTACTGCAGTGTGGTATGGAATCCTTTTTATGACATCTACACTAAAAGATTGGAAAGTGTTCAGAAACGCTTTCTGTATCACCTGGAGTACTCGTGCAAATTGGCTAAAAACAACGCGTCATATAAGGACAGATTATCATTATTTAATATGCAGCCGCTGGTGGATCGAAGACGCATGCTGGATATTGTGTTTCTTGCCAAACTTATAAATGGATCACTAGACGTAACAGAATTATTATCAAAGATAAACTTCTCTGCCCCTCCAAAATTACCTAGACTTTCAAGGTTTAACATTCTGTACGATACAGCATGTTACTCTAAATTAGGTCGTAACGCTCCTATTAATCGTTTCATAAAAGAATATAATTCGTTAACGAAAACCAAGCAATTAGATGTATTCTCTGACAATTTAAAATATCTTAAGAAAAAAATTTTATGTAATAATATTTAATTTAATTTAATTTAATGTATTTATTTGGACATTATCTTATTAATCAATCTTTTAATTTCACTCATCAATATTTTGTGAATAATTTCATTTCGATTTTGTTAATTATCACCGTATTTAATTATTTAGCCTTAAAAGTTGCGATGTATTGCATGCAGTCGTCGCTTATAATTGTACTGCCACTTATGTAATTACTTTCATTATTAACATCTTTACCATGTAACAGTGTTCAGTATGTTAGTGACCTATATTAAATAAATAAATAAATAAATAAATAAATATCATATTAATCGGCTTTATATTTTGCCTTCAATCTAATTCAATAAAAAGACAACAGATGCCGTTGTAAATCTTTAAAGTAAAGATTTTAATATTCCGCTTTTCTTACATATTTAATTCAATTATTAAAAATATATAAAACCATAGAGCACTTCAGAGTTTATTGAACTACATCAGGCCCTTAAAATTCGAAATTCAATTTTCGGTCCATTACCGCAATTTCTGTCCGTTAAAAAAAACGTAACGAACTTTACTCTATTTAGAATTCAAACAACGGATGTAAGGGGACAAAATGGCGGACTTCCACGGGAATAAATTTTAAAACAAATCCCAACTTTTCCCAAACAAGTGAGTGAAAACAAAACAAAAGATTTACGTGTAAACTTTTATAAAGCTTAGAATTAGTTACTCGTATTCAAATTAAGCGAGTTTCTTCTGTTTTGTTTTAACAATTAGCACTTCACAATAAAAGCCACTGTTCTCAGCACTGATCTCAAATGTTCTCATATTCCTTTGTTAGCTAATTTGACCACACTAAAAAGAATAGATAGTATTATAATAGCTATAAATATTTACAAGTTTTGGCGGGCAAGTAAAACTGATATCATACTTTTCATACTAATATTGTTAAGGCGAAGGTTTGTGTGCATGTTTGTTACTTCTTCACGTCTAAACGGCTGGAGCGGTTTTATAAAATTTGGTACGGAGTTAGCTGACACTCTATCATATAGGCTTTTTACTGTGAGATAAATATCTTATTCCCACGGGACAATCGATTCATCGATTTTTGTTAACGCGGGCGAAGCTGCGGGGTTCAGCTAGTTATCATATAAAACTACATTTTTTTTAGAGAATCAAAGCTTTCATTACTGTTGGAAATAAAGTAAAACTTACGAATAGTTCATCTAACACTATTTATTTCAAATAATTATAACTAAAACAACATTACACAATAAAAAAAAATCTACAAGCGACATTGTCAAATTATTGACAATGTCGCTTGTAGAAAAATGGTTTATTGCATTGTATTAATGTTTTGTCATTACTATTAAGTAATGACAAAACATTTTTTTTTCATGCGACATACAATTATAAGTTTGTATATTACAACAATTACTTAAAATTATTTAGTTAGTTTTTCTTCCCCATTTTGAAATGTTTATCTCTTTCTCTCTTTTACTTCATACTCACATCATGGAAGCGCATGTTACATAACCCTAACGCTGATGCACAGCCCTAGTGCATCGCGACCCAGCCAGCAACCCGAGGAGCTGACGCAGCACCTACAACGTTCCCACATATCGTGGGAATACATCCGAGACATACATTCCGAGATCTAACATCGACTCGGTCTCACCCATTTAGTTTTAAGTTAAAATGTAGTTGTTATATTTAGTTTAAATTAAATGTTAGTATGTAGGATACTCGACAGCCGTGTCGCGTCAAGATCTCCGACCAAAAATCGGTCCGAGGCCCGCGAGGCTGCCGGTTTTCAAGCCGAAATCGAGTATCCGAACACAAGATGGTAGGTGGCCAGGGAGATCCAGACATCGATCGGCAGAGAAACCAAAATGCAGTGAGTATCTTGAATCTTCAAGTATTTGCTATTCCTAGTTCCTAAGTATTCCTTCATTTCTTAAATCCTTTCAATTTAAAATACTTAACTGTATTCAAATTTAAGTTTAAACTCTATAAACTCTTAATTGTGGAGTTAAGAGACTTATACGAGTAGGGTAAAATAGAAGTTTTAGATATTAGAGATTATTAAAATATTATCCGAGTAGATGAATACTACTTGGATAATATGACAAAATACTAGATTTAAATATTAGAGAATATTACAACATTATTCTAGTAGGCGAATACTACTAAGATAATGCAAAATAGAATTAAACTTAAATATTAGATATTACTATAAAATTATTTGAGTAGGCTAAAACTACTTAAATAATAAAATTATGTTAGTTGTTAAATTTCCTATAGTCATTCCCAACTACCTATACGATATCTAAATATAAATTATCTAAAGTTGCTATTAACAGTCACGAATCCTGACACCATCCTTTCCTCTCCTAGCAAAATACTGAAAAGATTTCAAATACATAGAGGCAGAACGCCCGAAGAACAATAAATGGTATCTTTGCAAGGATAACCACAGCACGCAGAGCCATTCGACTGAAGGCAGCATTCGCCATCTCATCAGTACCCAAGAAAGGAAAGAGATTCGCAAACAGTTGCTCTCGAACAGCCACCGGTAGACGCTACATCATCTACTTCCACTATGATCCTGTGGTCAAGACCTGCACGATACCCATCAGCATCCAGCTCCATTTCTGACCAAGGTCTTCAATAGTCGCTGCTCTACGGAGGGAGGTGTTACATAACCCTAACGCTGATGCACAGCCCTAGTGCATCGCGACCCAGCCAGCAACCCGAGGAGCTGACGCAGCACCTACAACGTTCCCACATATCGTGGGAATACACGGCATTCCGAGATCTAACATCGACTCGGTCTCACCCATTTAGTTTTAAGTTAAAATGTAGTTGTTATATTTAGTTTAAATTAAATGTTAAGTATGGTTTTGCGTTTCTCTGCGACCTCCGGCCGCCACCAACATAACTCGCATCAAAATAACTAATTAATTATTTGGATTTAAATCGAAACGTGTATGCAACATTTAAGCGATAATCCGTTAGCGATAACTGCCTTAAAGAAATGTGGAGGGGGAAGGGCATTGGAGAGGCCAGTAAAAAGATATCGAAATAGGAATTGGTAGCAAAAATGATATAAGGTTGACCCTATTCCCCGGACCGCTATAGAGCATATGCATGGGTGGGGGAGTAGAGTCAATCTTTTGATAATTTCTAACTATTGTACATCGATTAATGCAAAGATACATCAGTAGCAACTCTAATTTCCATAAATATTAGTAGCGAACAAAATCTCTTTGTATACACACGAGTACATTCTTGAAACACAAAGGATTCGTGACCGCTATTAATTTTGAATTAGGTTCGGCAATTTACTGGAATTACGGCGAAATATTGACAATTTAGGTACAAAAGAAATTGCTTACATCCGCTTGGTAATGGCGCAGGATATTAGCGTCATTGACGTTTTTTACTGAAAATATTTTTGACCTATTACCAGAGTTGTCGAAGTTATAAAGATCGAAAAATCCGTCATGGTAAACAAGATATATGCAAATAAAGCGTTCCAAGTTAGTACTATATTAGTACAAGTTAGTTGGCTAATATTAACAACTTAGAAAGTTGCAGGAAGTATTTCATAGAATTTAAAATCCTAACGCTGACGTCAATTTATATCTTAGAGACATGCAAAAAACAATCAACATTATTCACATTATGTATACAATCACAATACACGCAGACCCCACAAACTACAATTACCAAAATCCCACATGGCACTACATAGCTCAGGACCCTTCTCTATGTGCATCAAAATATATAATAGAATCCCTAAAGACATCCAAAAAATAGAGTCGGAGTCACAATTTGAAAAGAAACTAAAAAACTTACTGACTACTAAATGTTATTATAATTTGAAAGATTTCTTTGATGATTGCAAATATTCCATCTTATCATAAATACCTACCAATTAAAATTATTATTATTTAATTCGACATTAATTTATTATATTGTTATTTGACATCTTATATCTACTTTATGTTCTTTTTATATGTGTTTTTTTTTATATTGTTTTTATTTTGTATTTAATTTGCTTTAATTATTTTAATTCAATGTTCTATGTTGTACTGACGCGATCTGAAATTTTATTATTACTGACATAATTAATTAACTAATGTATTTTTGACAATTTGACACTGGAAAAAAATTATTTAAATTGTATGAAATTTAGTTTTAATCATAATTTTATTTAATATTCTGTAAATCGATTGCAACACCCTAGCAGGGTTCATGCCCAGACTCTACTAATTGTAAGACCTTATGAATGTAGCATGATGCAATAAATAAATGTCTAATGTCTAATGTCTAATGTCTAATGACTTTTTTTTCGAGGGGGAAACCTTCAAAAGGTACCCGACGCCGTGAGAGCGACGAAGGGTTATGTGGGATTTTTACCGCACTAAAACTCTGCCGGTGGCCGTCCTAAGCGCTACAAAGAGGACTCCGGGATCTCCAAAGGAAGTCGAGCGTCGAGCTCCTCCCAGATGGGTGGTTGGGCCCACCGCTCCGTCTAGTATTTACGCGGTATGCGACCACACATACCGCCGTCCTTCCCGTGGTCGCCTGACCGAGCGGTTCGAGCTCCCACTCAGCCGCCCGCAATCCCGGAAGCTCATTTTAATCGCCTCTTACGACAGGCAGGGGATACCGTACCCCTATTCTGATCCCGAAACAAAAGGACGTCCAATTTAGTACTTAGAGATAGCATCGTAGTTTTGTGTTGAGATTAAGTATCAAACGAGCGTGCAATGCATCTGATGTTAAGTTGTCTCTACCGCCATTGGACATCTGTAAATTACGTCACATAGAATATAGGATATTGCTACTTCCGAGGATTATAGTGGTCACCTCATATAGTGTGGCGGCAACTAAACATCGAAACACAAGAACTGCTTCACGCTAGGAATCAGTGTGGAGGTGGTTCTTCCCCGGTTGAACCTCACTGGTTCGCCACCTGGCATGGGCGGTAGCGGCCTTACCATCAGGTGCACAGCGTGATCATTTGCGGCTTGAATATTAAAAAAAACACTGTGTTGAATCTCATTACTTACCCCCTTCACATCAACGTTTCTTTACAACAGATGTGTGGTTAAGAACTGCTATGTTGTAATTTTAACGTAAGGGTGGTACACAGTACACACACCTGTGCAAAACGTTTTAACTCCTTACTTAACGGGTAGTAACGCTATGCCCATTCTAAGGTATATGCACTAAATTATCAGACGTTAATTATAGATGTCCACTCATCACAATCACAATTTACATATATTTCAATAAACGTTTCCATGATTTTTATTTTGATTAATAACTTTATTAATTCCAGTCAATTTAAGGCGGCTTACGAATTTCAAATATATTACAACGTTAAAGAATTAAGCATAAGTTTAACCTTTGACAACAATGCTATAATTTTTCAAAGATGGTATTTTTAATACAATCGTAAAACAGGTCAGCTTATTACTTAGAATATTTTTCGGTCATCATAATTTAAAAGGACATAGTCAATTTACCTCAAGCTATAAATTATAATCAAGAATTTTGCTTAACAGATATTTATGTTAATCATTGTTATCCATAACAAAATATACTAGTCGCCCGTCGCAACGGTCGTAATTCGACCGTAATTTAAATTAAAAAACTAAACTTCGTATTGTCCAAAGTAGCACGAATATTTCTCAAATTCAAGTTATTTTGAACGTACCCGTTAAAGGTAAAAAGAAGTTTAATTAGCTAAGCTGCGATTAGAAGCAATGGCGGGTATTTTGACAAAGACATCTGAAATTTTTTACGTTAAGTGTTTTCGTAGTGACCCATCGAATGTTTTATTTTGTTTAGTATATATATGTTTGTGTCAAATGCAGGGTAGTATTCGTAATGTGTTATTCGTTGATTTTATGTATGTTTTATGCATTATATGAAAATAATATTACCATTCCGTAATCCTTCTCTACATCAACTATAACCGTGCGTAATTTCATACTCCTCTGTCCGCGGCAAGCATCTTAAAAACGGATCACAAGTTTTTGCTTCAAGTATTAATATTAAATTTTATTTTAGTTTTAATTTCTTATAATGGGCTCCTGATTTACGTATATTAAAATCTAACCAAACATTAATATACAGAACCTGCTTATGATATGTTTAAATGCAGTCAATTATGTATTGAAATTATCAATGTATTTTATTAAATCGAAAGCGTACAATTTTAAATCAAAAATAATTAAGTCATAAATATCTTAAATAAATTTTAAAGTATTTTTATGGAAATCCGAGTAAACAATACAATAATATCCAAGACTAATACTCATAAACAGATTTTTTTGAACGATTAATAAATTAAGTCATTAAAACAAGATTGTGAAATTAAGAGCACTAATCTCAAAAGAAAAACTTTATAACAATTTTACACATTTACATTATTAGGAGGATGTTACAATATTAAGTACTATATCTAAGCACAATAATATGAAATATTGAAGATCCTAGATCAATTATTTATATCTTGCGTACTAAATTATTCAGTCTTGACTCGTGAAAAAAGCATTGGCCGTAAAATAAACCAATGCTTCTGAACTTATTGAAAAAAGGTATATAAAAATTCATTATAAACAAAATATATAAATAGATCAACTTGTCTCATACACATAGATATGTATCCAGCTCTCTTTTAAGTGGTTATTACTGCCAATGCACTTATCTTCTAACCTCAATAAGATGTAGTCTGTTTAAAAGTGATGTCCTTGAAGGCGCCTCATTTTTAATAAAATTAAAGAAACATTTTGATTGAGTCAATCTGATAGTAACTGGTTAGTACAATCCGAAGGAATCAGTAGTCATCACTTAATAACATTAAAGCCTTACCTATACCTGACCTATTAATACTATAAAGTGAGGCATTTATTGTTGCTAACGTACAAAGACGTATCTTAGATGTATCTAAGATGTCTAATGAAGAAATAGTCACAATAAAAAATACCTACAAGTACTAACTAGTGTAAATGAAATATAATATCCACGATAAAGACTGGTCTAGGTATTAATCCAGATCATGACTATATTGTATCTAGTGAAATCCGACCTGGAAACCTGCGTCAAAAAGTTACAAACGCAATACATCTTCATAAACTTTGACTTTTATAATATTGATTTATTAATTGTACATAGAATTGTTTGTAGAGCATTTTGAAAATAATTTGCTCTCAATTAAATCTTACTCTTGACGTATCGGTTTACATGTAGGGACCGCCAAAGTATGCTATTATAAATTCAACCACCCTTTCAGTTGTTACAAAAAATACTTCCATGAACTTTTCGAGGTTCACTGCTGGACATATGCATCCCTTATAGAGCGCTACTCCAACGGTCCTTTTTTTTTTTTGTCTTTCAAAAAGTACCCGACGTCGTGGGAGCGACGCGGGTTATGTGGGATTCTTACCGCACTAAAACCCCCCCGGTGGCCGACCTCGACGCTGCGAAGAGGACTCCGGGAACTCCGATTGACCGCCGCCGGTGTCCTCAGCGTGTGCCCCATCGGGCTCTTCCCTGATGGGCGTGAACTGCTCACCGCACCTACTGGTTTTTACGGCAGCATGCAACCACACATGCCACCGTCCTTCCCGGGGTCGCTTGGTCGGACGGGTCGAGCTCCCACTCTTCCCGCCCGCAACCCCGGAAGCCTCTTTTAGTCGCCTCTTACGACAGGCAGAGGGTACCGTAGTCCTATTCTGGTCCCGGAACTACAGGGACAACTCCAACCGGTCCTATGCCATTGAATTCAGCAATTTTCTGTTATTTTTTCTATTTCGATAGTTGTTTTGTTCATTTTATCGGTTCAGCTAATGTGAGGCGACCTGGGCTCCTTTAGCCTTAACGTAGCCGCCACTCGAAATTTCCACAAAAAATAATTAACATATTATAATACATGTAAACATCGTATGTTGACATAAAGATTATGTAAATTGCTTCACGGTTCCAGACACGCTAAGATTAACAACTCAATTTGCTTGCCAATGCCCTTGGCATATTGATTATTGACGCCTATTGACCAAAGCTTTATTTTAGTGCTTTCCAAAGTCGTAAATACGATTTTTTTATATTTAAAAGTCACGAAGTTCAAATAGTTAAATGGTTAAATTTGACCTCACGGTAGGTGGCAAAGACATTATCATGATCAGCTAAGGCTCTTGTTTGACTGCTCTACACAAACAGAGACTTTTGGTAACATTTAGCTAGTAGTATGTGGCGTAACTAACGTTAAAAAAACTTACTACTACAATAAAAAATATACGCTAACAAAAGAAAAAATATCATTATCTTAAAGTATCGTATCGAAAAAATACAATTTAATCATAATTATGTAAGCTTAAGGATTCAAAATAGGTATATTTATAAGAATTTGACTTAAAAAATCCTAATAATTATGCATTTTACTCGATTATTGTGATTATAAAACGCTTATGTCATTTTGTATCCATTTTTATTATTTTTTATATTTTACCTTAATTATTTTGTACATTAAACCTATCATTATTAAAAAAAAGTATCTTTATTATGTCCTATTGCTGAGTAGGTACCGATCTATTCTTGTAACTGCCTCATTTTTGATTCTTTTTGCAAAATCCATCGTTTGCCTCTGCGCGGTGAGACCTGTACCCTAAAAACAAACTGGTTAGCATATTAATTGTTCTACAAAATCCAAATAACCGTTAAACGGTTACGTGCTAGTATGAAATTATTATATTAGCTATTCATTAGAGCTATTCGTAGGCATTGATTTTGCGCATATTATTAATTTAATCTCAACCTATAAAGTTGTCATTAACTTATTGATCTCATTATGTCTCTATTAACATCAAATACCAATTCTTTGATTATAATTGCCTTTGTGATTTCGCATATTTTAATTAAAAATCAAATATTCAGATTAAATAGAACAAAAAGATAATTAGCTTAGGAATTTACATTTTAATTTTCTAATGTCTCTCTAAATTGTGTTGGTATTTAGTTTTTTTATATAGATAATTATTGACAGATGCCATAAAATATTTATTTTACAAAAACATTGATTTAAAATATTGTTGTTTTTGTACAATGCAGACCGTTACAATGTACAAGGTTTTTTTATAACATCGAAGTAGCAAACGAACACGCAGTCCACCGAATGGTAAGTGGCCAATGCTGCCCATGGACCTCTGAACAACTTCACATAGAACAAGTTTTCTATATGAAATCAATCACAGATGCGTAGATGCTCCCGAGGACTAAGATGGTCGCCTCATATTAAAGTGTGCCGGCAACCACACACTTCCAACAAAACGCATTATCCCCACTGATGCATTACATGAAAGAACAGTTGGACTACTCTAGATAATTAGAAGACAAAGAACGACGAATAAATTGATTGAATGACTTGTTGGCAAGGTAGATAGCATTTAATTTGTTCCTGATGTTGACCCGGCAGGAGTGAGCAGAGTGAGCGGAGTGAGTGGAGAGAACGGAGTGACCGGAGTGACCAGAGTGAATAAAGTGGCCTGAGTGAGCGTAGTGAACGAGGTCACCGGAGTGAGTGGAGTGACCAGAGTGAATAGAGTGGCCTGAGTGAGCGTATCGAACGAAGTCACCGGAGTAAGTGGAGTGACCAGAGTGACTAGAGTGGCCTAGGTGAGTGTAGTGAACAAGGTCACCGGAGTGGATTGACCAGAGTGACTAGAGTGGCCTGAGTGAGCGTAGCGAACGAGGACACTGGAGAGAGTGGAGTGACCAGAGGCACTAGAGTGCCTGAGTGAGTGTATTGAACGAAGTTACCGGAATGAGTGGAGTGACCAGAGCGACTAGAGTGGCCTGAGTGAGCGTAGTGAACGAAGTTACCGGAGTGAGTGGAGTGACCGGAGTTAGATGAGTGAGCGGAGTGAGATAAATAAGCGGAGTGAGATGAGTGAGTAGAGTGACCGGAGTGAGTGAAGTGGCCGGAGTGAGATGAGTGAGCTGAATGAGTGGAACGACCGGAGTGACCGTAATGAGTGACTTGACCGGGGTGAGCAGAGTTACCGGAGAGAGCGAAGTGACCAGAGTAACCGGAGTGAGTGAAGTGACCGGTGTGAGCAGAGTAGCATCTGGCTGAGAGAAGTAAACGGAAAGACAGGAATGAGCGGAATGAGCGGAATGACCGTAGTGACCAGAGTGAAATACGCTATAGGTAGACATAGATGTACAGTGATGACTGCCGTTATATCAATATTCAATAACACAAACATGAAAGCCAATCTAATTTATTAGTCGACCTACGTCTCACGGAAGTTAAGTAGCGGTTCAAAGTAGCTAGCCGTTGACTCAGTTACTACAGTACAGTTACTTCCGCTGTGAAGCGTGTACTGAGATAATTGAGAGCCAATATAATTATCGACGTAGAGGCTTTTAGTATCTTCCTAATTAGTAACATGTTTCAAAGAACAGGGGTAGATACGCCCCCCTATTTCATAAACTCATAGGCGCTTAATTGGTCTACGCGGGTATGGTAATTATTATGCACCTGGAGGTAAGTGGTCACTTCCGATGTAGACATCAAATAGAGGTTTTCATCAACCCATTAATGCCCCTCTAGGGTGAGAGTGTCTTAGGCTGTAGTGGTAGACTAATTGTTATATGACTTCAGGCGTTTTTAAGACCTTTTTCCTTTCGATTTTTTTCTTGACTGTAAAGCAATGATAATTCATTTCTAACACGCACATACTTAAAGAAAACTTGCATGAGATATGAACAACTTAAATTTGGAGACTTCCCGCTTAAGACGACTACCTTCATCGTCCAAGATTGTCCATTTTTTCTTAGTTAATACAATAAAAAAGCTTTAAATCTTTATTATTATCAGAATGTATAGTGCTACTATCGCCACAGAATACAAGGATTCAATTGGAAAAACTCAGGTAAGCTTATCATACGATACTAAACAGTTAATACAATAAAAATGCTTGATGGTGACAATGGAGGCTTAAGTGGAGCTAAAATACTAAAATACTAAGAGTGACAAAATGAATGTTATATGAAAAAAGGCACGGACGAAGCGTCTGTGGAGCTGTAATTTGATTAATAAAAAAATGCTTTAAATCTTTATTATTATTCAGAATGTGTGGTGCTACTATCGCCACAATCGAAACAAAAAATCTTTAAAACTACACGAGGGGAAAAGGTTGACAACCACTGTTCCAGACTAATCTTATAAAGTAACCTGCGCTGCCCGACGTTGTCTGCTTTAATCTCCTATTATAAAACTCATACATGTCCGCATTTGAACCTTTGCCAACGAACATACAAATATTTGTCGAAAATGTTAAGGTTTCGTGTGTCAAGTATGCTCTTCTACGCGCCAAATTCTTGCGTAATTCAAATTATTGTGTTGTTTCATAAAAATATATCAAAATTGAATCTTGTTTTTAACTGATGAGTAACTATGTGAATTCATAATTTATGAAGAGTATAGGAATTGCAAGGTTTGGAACGTATATAATTCTACCGGGAAGTAACACCGCCACACCTAATCTTCTTTTTTTTTGAGGGGGAAACCTTCAAAAGGTACCCGACGCCGTGGGAGCGACGCAGGGCTACGTGAAACTAAAAAGAAGACTCCAAACGAAAGCTACCGGAAAGCGTGAGGTACCTCCCTTCGTCTCTGTGGAATGGTGTAGTCTCCGACTCACTTTTATATGAGGCCCATTTTAGTCACCGAGAGCTGTAACGCGTCTATGATTGACTACGTATTGAAATGTTCTGCATGAAGTTGTTTACATAGGTATATCCATGGGTGACAGTGTTTACTTACCATTAGCTAGACTGCATGCCCGTTTGCTACATTATCCTAAGTAATATATGTGATTCAGAGACTTCGAAAAAATAATAAATGAAAGAGAATGCACGTACTATCGAACAAATTGATTCATGACCCACCATATGCTTATTTTCCTCCAGCCATTCAAACGCAATTAGGTCGAAATTTGCGTCAACATTTGTTGTCTTGGAAACCGACTTATTATTATTTTATATGACACTGACAGTTACTGATTTCACTGACCGTGCTTTCTTTATAAATATTTTTATTGTCTTGTATGACACCGATAAAATGAAAAATTAGTTAACATTGCCAATACCCAATAATAATTATCTTTATAAATATGTAACTTACTATTGGGAAGATTTCCCAAGTCATTTTAATAAAATATAATAATAAAAAAATGTGTGCGTGTACTAGTGTACACTCGTAAGAAGTGAAACTTCTATAATGACGTTATTTTTCAAAAAATAATTTACTATGCAACTTTACAGAAATTGGTTAAATAAAGTTAAATTAGATAAAGTTTAATAAAAGGCCTTTATTAAACTTTATCTAATAATCTAATCTATAATAATCTATCTAATATCACGCGTGGTAGGGATAAGAAAAAGATGGCGCGTAACAGAAAAAGATGGCGCGTAACGAAAAAATGTTACACTAAATTTTTTTCCAACCCCGATAAAAAAGTTTCACTTCAATAATATTTACATTGATAATATTTACAAAATTTTGGTAATTTCCTGAAATGTCTTATGCCGGGTTTGTCGCTAACATTGCCTTCAAAAATTAAATAAATATCCGTACTCTAAAGGCGCTCCCTCATATGGAGTATTCACATGGAATGTAACGTTATACAGATTGTAACGTTATACATTAATGAACGAGCAGAACCGAACATTGTAATGTTACAATATGTAGTATCTTGATACAACTTGTAACATCAATGCGCTAGTTTTGATACGGTCAAGGAGGTAGCAATGTAATTTAATCCTCAAAGTGGAATCTATAATGTTACATTACACGTGAATGCTCCCGGTGAGGGAGCGCCTTAATTTTCTTAAAAAGTCATTCTGGGTGATGTTTCTGTTGTTTATTAATATTAAAAACGTCATAAGTGCAACGCCACGCCCGACAAGAAAACGAATTTGTCTTTGCCAAAATTACAAACGAACTGTCAGCAAGATGGGTCATGAATCAATTTGGTCGATAGTACATTCTGAAGAATAAATACTAGTTTTTAACTTTTACTTTCCTTTCAGTCATTTATAAGGATAGATATTTGAAGTAAAATTAAAATAAACTAAGCATTAATATGAGGGTAAATGACAACTTCCACCCATGGCAATCTGTAAGCAATTTCATATAATCAAAAATTCGACCTGAACTCAATCACATATGTGTTGCTTTTCTGGAAAAATAAGATGGTCGCCTTATGAAGCCTTATGTTAAGCCAACAACCATAAGAACTGCTTCACACTAGTAACAATTGCGGCGGTGGTACCTCTCCGGCCAAATCATAGTCACCCGTCGCAACGGTCGAAATTCGACCGTAAACTTAAACTCAAAAACTCAACTTGACATTTTCCAAAGTAGGACAAATAAATACGCTTTCTACACTCATAGCCCTACAGTAGGATTTTCTCCTGTGTCGTGGGTACCATGGACACACACAAGACGAATACACAAACACCCAGACCCAGAACAGGAATCTAAACTCATCATTCAGATACCTGTCTGGCCGGGAATCGAACTCGGGACCCATTGCGCGCCAGACCGGTATGGTAACCGCTGCGCCACGCGGGTCTCTTAATAATTTTCAAGTTATTTTAAATACACCCGTTAAATGTAAAAAGAAGTTTAACTAAGCTGCTTTTAAAAGCAAAAGTGGGTATTATGACAAAGACATCTGACATTATTGTCGTTATGTGTTTTCATAGTAAGACATTGAATGTTTTATTTCGTGTCGTCGTATGTGTTTGTGTCAAATCCAAAGTAGTGTATGTAATGTGTTTTAGTTGATTTATGTGTGCTTTATGCATTATTTGGAAAAACTATTTTCATTCCGGACACCTTCTCTACATCAACTATAACCGTGCGTAATTTCATACTTCTCCGTCCGCGACAAGTATCTTAAAAACGGACCTCAAGTTTGTGCTTCACGTATTAATAGATAGATCCTACTTTGCAATGTTTGCGACGATGATTACATAATGACTTCTAACGTCTTACTTACGTCCCTTAACTCTTGCACGAATACTTCTGCTATAAACTACAAATAAAGCTGACGCGGACTGACAAAAGGTGCCTTTAATTATAATGTACCATTTATCTCTCTCATATCAACTTATTATTGGCCCACTGCACGGGTCTTCTCTCAGAATGAGAGAGGTAAGGCCATAGGTGGACTATGGCCTAGTGCGAATTGGTGGACGTCACACACCTCCGAGACCTTTATTTTTTAAGAACTCTCGGGTGTCTAGGTTTCCTCGAAATGTTTTCCTTCACCGACAAGTAGTGATAATTAATTTCTAACGCCTAAATCAGAGGTTTGAACCTGGGTTTGATCCTCGGAACTCCCGATCAAGAGAGCAAATTTCAACCATTAGGCTATCACTGCTCTTACGTTGTACCATTGTATTATATTGTACCATTTGATTTATATCAATTGCTAAGTAATCAACATGTATTGTCTCAAGCCTCACACATTGATATAGTAAAAGGCATAGACGTCAAGTGAGCTAAATAGTGTTAGAACGTGTGTAGACAGATGATAGTGTTGCTTTTGATACGTGGCCTGAGTGTTAGCGTGTCTTTGTTAGATTCATTTTAATTTTAGTGGTTGCCGGCACACTTTTATATAAGGTGATCATCATAGTCCTCGGGAGTAGCAACGCAACTGTGATTGACTGCAGGTAGAACCCATGTTCTATATGAAGTTGATTACAGATGTCCATGGGCGGCAGTGACCACTTACCTTCAGGTGGATTGTATGCTCGTTTGCTTCAGATAAAAGCAAAAAACATGTTTAGAGTTCTATTCGGAATATTTTTGCCTAATTTAAACGAGGGTGATCCCTAATTAGACTGTATTTGTATTTACATGCTTCCTAGGTACGTATGTAATTCCTATGGGTCTAACTATAAGCGTACTTTCTGCTGTTATTTAAAAATATATTACCCGCTTGAACTATACCCATACCTTAATTTGAGTACGCCCTACATACAGAATAACTATACAGCCGCAGACTTATCTTAATATAGATATAAGGCTAGAACGACTGAAGGATAACCTTTTATAAAATGAATATAAATGGAAATAGATTTTTAATTATGAAATATTTATTTATTTATTTAATGAACACCAACATAATGTACATTATCACATTTTAAAGTAGAAACAAAGCAATATATATGTCGGAGGAAGGGATGAATACAGCTTAGAAGTTACTGAAGATGGCTAGGCTTACATTAACATTCATAGTTTATAGAATAATTTAAATGATTATAGATTAGAATAAGTAACCATCGTTTTATATTGTGTTTGAGTTATATTGTCATGGTGTATGATTTACAATCAGAGCAGAGACTTTTAAGAAGTCTCTAGTGGAGTCGAGGTATGTGGCCGCACGGTGGGGAAACATTGATAAATACTGGTGTGAGCAATCGAGGTGGATCATAATTTCGTTGTGTGTTGAATTGTGCGGTCACTGCCTTGAACCCGCTGCTCAAATAGCTTAATTGTATTAGATTATAACCTACGTGTATTTGAAATCATTATTTTGTGGAACTCTGAATATAAAGTGTCAAGAACAATTAATGCTGTATTTGTGCCCGCATTTACCCTTCAATAACGCCCACAAAACCCACTGATTACTAAAGATGTCGATAAGAATGGAATAATCTCCGACATCAGAAGTGGGATCAGTGCAGGCACAAATAGATTTACGTGAATTAAATGCAACAATTTACGAAGAAGGATTAAGAATTATAAAACCACTTGTGGTGCGTGGTTGCCCAATTTGACGCAAAATAAGGACTTCATCTGAATTCCATCCTGATGACGCTGAGAAGAATACCCGAGCTGTGAGATATGTTATTTGGTGCAGAGTAAAAGCCAGGGGAGTATTTTTTTTATTCTACCTAAAGTTGTAAAAGGTTTTGCTGTAAACATTTTTTTTATTTAGATATTTTTTTTTGACCTGTTATTGGATATAATCTAAAGATTTTTCTTTTTTCCTGTCGGTTGGGAATATTTGCAATATTGTTGCTAATTTATTATTCCTGCATAATGAATGAATGAAAGAATGAGTAATGTTACTACATGTTTCTAATTAACAACACAACAAATCAGTTATCCAAATCAAAACTTACGATCCTTGTATATTTAGTATTGACTATAAATTATAACGTTTGTAGCGTATTCTTTTTGTTTAGACAATTTAGTACGGTTATGGAGAGTAAAATTTAATTTGAAAGATCTCACTATCACATGTTTTACAACGTTTTACGGTTGTGGAGAATTTGGTCATAGCTTTTGTAACTTTTTTTTCAGCCAAGCCAATGAATAGCTGTTAAGAAGTCAAACTTTTGATACCGCCCCAATAATACAATGACTGCCGACGCCTCAAACGACATGATAAAACGTGGAACTTGAGATTTACGTGGCTACGTGCTCCAGAATGCGGACCTGTTAAAAAAAATACTTACTTAAACTACAATTGTTGGTGTACGAACGAGTGGACGTATGTATTATAAGATCTGTCTTTGGGATCATCGCACAATCTGGTGAGCAGTATTTATTATGTTTTGATTTGATAATTTGATTTTAAAACGTTATACTCGAAAACTATTCTATGCTATAGTGAAGAGTTGTAGATACTGTAGACAAATGCTAGTATGTTAAATCTTTTTTCTTCCTCTTTACAAAACATCATGATTGTGACGTAGAATAATATTTTAATCAAAGTGGAAGCAATGGTATATAAAACCATCTAGTTCTGTCATAGTTTCAATAATCAATTGGCAAAAAATATATGTCGGAGGAAGGGATGAATACAACTTAGAAGTTACTGAAGATGGCTAGGCTTACATTAACATTCATAGTTTATAGAATAATTTAAATGATTATAGATTAGAATAAGTAACCATTGTTTTATATTGTGTTTGAGTTATATTGTCATGGTGTATGATTTACAATCAGAGCAGAGACTTTTAAGAAGTCTCTAGTGGAGTCGAGGTATGTGGCCGCACGGTGGGGAAACATTGATAAATACTGGTGTGAGCAATCTAGGTGGATCATAATTTCGTTGTGTGTTGAAGTGTGCGGTCACTGCCTTGAACCCGCTGCTCAAATAGCTTAATTGTATTAGATTATAACCTACGTGTATTTGAAATCATTATTTTGTGGAACTCTGAATATAAAGTGTCAAGAACAATTAATGCTGTATTTGTGCCCGCATTTACCCTTCAATGACGCCCACAAAATCCACTAATTACTAAAGATGTCGATGAGAATGGAATAATCTCCGACATCAGAAGTGGGATCAGTGCAGGCACAAATAGATTTACGTGAATTAAATGCAACAATTTGCGGAGAAAAATTAAGAATTATAAAACTACTTGTGGTGCGTGGCTGCCCAATTTGACGCCAATTAAAGAACTTCATTTGAATTCCATCCTGATGACGCTGAGAAGAATACCCGAGCTGTGAGATATGTTGTTTGGTGCAGAGTAAAAGCCAGGGGAGTATTTTTTTTATTCTACCTAAAGTTGTAAAAGGTTTTGCTGTAATTTTTTTTTTAATTTAGAAATTTTTTTGACCTGTTACTATTGGACATAATCTAAAGATTTTTCTCTTTCCTGTCGGTTGGGAACATTTGCAATATTGTTGCTAATTTATTATTCCTGCATAAGAGAATGAGTTATTTTACTACATGTTTTTAATTAATAACACAATAGATCAGTTATCTAAATCAAAACTTACCGATTCTTGTATATTTAGTATTGACTATAAATTATTACGTTTGTTACGTATTATTTTTGTTAAGAGAATTTAGTACGGTTATGGAAAGTAAAATTTAATTTGAAACATCTCAATATCACATGTTTTACAACGTTTTACGCTTGTGGAGAATTTGGTCATAGCTTTTGTAAATTTTTTTCAGCCAAACCAATAAATAGCTGTTAAGAAGTCAAACTTTTAATCGCCCCAATACTGCAATGACTGCCGACGCCTCAAACAACATGATAAAACGCGGAGCTTGAGGTTACGTGGCTACGTGCTCGAGAATGCGGAACTGTTAAAAAAATACCTACTTAAACTACAATTGTTGGTGTACAAACGAGTGGAAGTATGTATTATAAGATCTGCCTTTGGGATCATCACACAATCTGGTGAGCAGTATTTATTATGTTTTGATTTGATAATTTGATTTTAAAACGTTAGGTATACTCGAAAACTACTCTATGCTATAGTGAAGAGTTGTAGATACTGTAGACAAATGCTAGTATGTTAAATCTTTTTTTCTTCCTCTTTACAAAACATTATGATTGTGACGTAGAATAATATTTTAATCAAAGTGGAAGCAATGGTATATAAAACCATCTAGTTCTGTCATAGTTTCAATAATGAATTGGCAAAAAAAATATATAACCAAGACTTGGAATGTTGGTATTATTAGCAAAATTTGTGGGACTACACATAATTCAGCCATTGATATCTTGAAGTTTCGAACCAATATTAAAAATAAATACTTCATGGTACAATTATGAATTACAATTTGATTATATTCCGATAAGTAGGGATAAATAGGTGTACTAAATTTCGGACTGCTAAACTCTAGTAAAACTGTACAAATGTGGGTTTATAAAAAAACGAGGATTATATAGGAGTAGTAGTAAGTAAAACGAGTAACTAGGTAGACATTGCGGCTCACATACAATAGAGAAATTTGACGAGACTGATAAAAATTTTGTAGTAGAGAATTCTAATAGTTACATTTCTTGTTCGTTTTTGCATTTAGGGTGTTTAAAGTTAAATACTGTTTCTATTTACACTAAAATCTGGTACATTAGGTTATACGCCTGAAAATTGAGGGTAAAAAGTAGTAAGAAATTAAAATTTAAAACAAAACTTTATGCTCTTCGTGAATTACGAGACATATCTGTTGATTTGAAGAGACCTTTCAATATGATTTTGTTGAAGTACATTCTTATGGTGTTATTTACCTATATATTGACTAACTAGCTTGTACCAGCATCGTCTGTATAGACCTCGTTTACAACAATAGTGTCTTATGTGTCAATTATGATCATAAACTGTATAAGTCTAACTTATTCAAATAGGTAAGCAGTGTACGCGTGAAAGAGAAATAAAATTATATTTTTTCCTAGACGCCAATACAAACAGATTCATAAGTACGGTTTTATGAATAGAAGCATTATTAAGATTACAGGCAGTTGGTTTATAAAATTACTCCATCCAGATATGTTACGCCGCTATTTAGTTTACTACCAAGAGTAATATAATACAACAGATAATAAGTAAAATAATAAGTGAATAGGATGTGGACCTTCATCTCTAGTTTTTCATCACGTCCTTACGAGAACAACCAAAAAAATAGTTATATGAAATTAGAGCGATGATCACTAACTTAAGCGCTTCCACATTACTAGTACATTAAATTGCAGCATGTACTTATAATTATATTACGACTTATATTATTGACGACTGGCGTGGTGGTGCGGTTTCCATGCCGGTCTGACGCGCAATAGGTTCCGGGTTCGATTCCCTGCCAGACGGGCGTCTGAATGATGAGTTTAGATTCTTGTTCTGGGTTTGGATGTTTGTACATTCCTCTTTGGATGTGTCCATGCCACTCACAGCACAGGAAAAATTCTTACTGTGGGGCTATGAGTGTAGAAAGCGTCTTAAGTTTTAATTATATTATATGCAATGTACCTACCTATAACTTATTTCACTTTGTATTAAGTAAAGTTTGTAGTTCATATTTGTGAACGAAACTGAGACATTAAAAGAATTTAAGAATGGGATTAGCTTATTAGTTAAAGAGTTTAGAGGAAACATACAAAATAGTAGTTTTACCTTTATAACATTATTATATTTTCTTTGTAGCCATAGTTTCTCTCCTGTAGTCCCTGCCGTTATTAATGTCATTAAAAGGGTTGTATGGTAAAGTTAGTATATACCAGTCATATTACTATATTTGTACGTGGATCATTCAAGACAGGGCTTTTCTCCGTGCAGATTTTTGAGATATATTTTTTTTTTATTTCATGTCTTCGGCTTCAAACAACGTAAAGAGTAAACATTTACATCGGTTTTGATGAACAAGTTTTTGATCATCTATTTCTTAAAATTAATGACTATTATTGACAAGAAAAATTAACTCTTACGAGTTTAAACAATTGTTACGAAACTTTCCAAGTACTTTTAGTAATAATGTAACCTCATGCATGTTTTTCAACGTTATTATGGGATAAAAACACCGTTTGATTGGACTGAGGGTGCGGTTATAGTAGGTTAAAGTATAGAAATATTAACATACAAAAATATTCAATTACAGTTAATGTAAATAAAAAAATGGCAGAATTTAGGGTAAAAAAAAGAGTTTATTAAAAGTACAGAATGTTTTCTATGGTTAATAAAGTAGATAATAAAATCAGTAATAATTTAACCACTTCCTTCCTAGAGGATAAGATTTAAGTAATATCTGTGAACGAAATAACAACAGGATTAGTCTTAACTAAGTCATGTCTCCATTATCTTTTCAGTTCGATGGTAAGTAAGTTTTGCGCGATTAGTATAGGCAAATTAAATTTTGTTACGTATAAGTGATTTTATTGTAATTATTTCAGCTGTAGTTGTGGTTAGGTTAGTGGTAGAGATAGCTTATTCGACAAAGAAAATGTGTAAGCCCCGTAATGCTTTCTAACGGCAAAATGATCGTTCAGATAGCTTGAAGGTAGTTTATGCTGCGTGGAGTGGATGTAAGAGAAGTCAAGGTGACATGACCATTCAGATAGTTTGAAGGTAGTTTATGCTACGCTTAAGCTATGTGAGTGAAGTTTAAGGTTTTCTAGCGGCGTTATGACCGTTCAGATAGCTTGAAGGTGGTTTATGTTATGTTTAGGCTATGTGAGTGGAGCTAAAGTTTTCTAACGGCGACATGACCATTCAGATAGTTTAAATTTAGTTTATGCTATGTTTAGAATATGTGAGTGAAGTTAAGGTTTTCTAACGGCGATATGACCGTTCAGACAGTTCGAAGGTGGTTTATGCTATGTGGAATTTATGTTGGAGGCTATGTTGAGTGAGGGTTCTAACGGCAATATGTTCGTTCAGAAAGCGTGACAGTGTCTTATACAACGTGGTGACTATGGAACCAGTGTATGTGTTGTTAAATTATTTGCCGGCGATGCATTGGCGACTCCTCTGGTGTTGCGAATGTCCATAGGCGACGGTGACTACTTTCCATCAGGTAGCCTGTCTGCCTTATCGTTAGGTTAAATTATAAATAAATGATGAGGAGTTCGACTAAATATTGTGGAATTGAAACCCATAAAAAATTGTTGTGTATTATGATATTAATATTGATTTACTATAATTATATTGACTAAGTTCTGTTAAATGTATTAGAAATGCGGATAATATATATTTATACAAGAGGCGTAAAACTAGGGTAGCTTTTTACGCATAGCGCGCATATGGGTGAGCGTGCGATTTTACATAGTTAAAATTTATGTAGTACAGGAGCCCTTAAGTAAAATGTAGTAACATTTATTGCTTACGTTAACGAATATCAAAAAAAAAAAAACGTGACGAATAGATAACCTCTTTCTTTTGGGAAGTCGGTTGAAAATCTATGATGTCAAATGTCTAAAATCTACAATGTCAAATACCTTTTTTTTTTTTTTTGTTGACGGGGAGGAAACCTTCAAAAGGTACCCGGAGCCTTGAGGAGAGACTCCGGGTTATGTGGGATTTTTACCCACTAAAACCTCCTCGGTGGCCTTCCTCAGCGCTTGTAGGGGACCCCGGGACCTCTAAAGAAAACGCGCCAGTACCCCCTAGCGCAGCACCCCTCATGGGCTCGTCTCTTAGGGGACATGTAGCTGTCCCCCTGCATCTTCCGGTGTCTACGGCGACATGCAGCCACACATGCCACCGTCCTTCTCGGGGTTGCTGGCTGGGCGGTTCGAGCTCCCTCTCGAGCCGTCCGCAACCCCAGGAGCCCCCTTTTAGTCGCCTCTTACGACAGGCAGGGGATACCGTAGCCGTATTCTACTCCCCGACTACAGGGAGACAATGTCAAATACCTATGATAAACAACAAGCAATCGCTCTTAAATGCAGCATAAGCAGCTCCATCAAACCTCATTATTCCTATACCGAGTGTTAATCATAAAACGAAATAAAATTATAATCTATAGTTACTAGAATTATTTATGAAACAGTTCTGTGAATAGCAAGAATAGTATTTATTTGTCGAATTTCGACCACTGCAAGAGCAACTAAGTAGGATAGTTTTGAATTTGCTACATATACTTTATCGTTTTTACAAAATCATGATAGCTGGATACTGAGTAAATACAAGGCATATCATTTTAAATTACGAAACAACACTTTAATCAGTTTGCTAAGATTTGTGAAAACCACACTTAAAGCAATCATACTCTAAAACGAAAGAATGCCAATAAATCAACAACGGAATAGTGTAACAAATACTTCATAGCACAAAGAAACTATTTATAACTAAATTTATTATGGTATTTCTTAGTTTTGGTTATTGTAAGTGTTGACTAATCTCAAGTGAAGTATCGCGTTGAGCGATATCGCTTAAGGATTTGGTTACGATTTACAAAAACAAATTTAAGGTCCCACTTAAGAATACACTCGATCTTTGTTCGAAATCGAATCGAAGTTGGTTTTAAGTGTAAGTGGCCATAAATCGACAAAGGTTAAAAACAGTGTGAAACAGAACAATACTTATAAAAACTGAGTGCCGTGAGACTCGTATTTTAATATTGTATATACAGTTTTACCAAAAGTAAAGTGTTTCATTCCAGACAACAACCGCTAATATCTTGAGGTCACACGAGGACGTGTGAAGTGTCAGGATGGCCGTGTCGGAGGAAGGGATGAATACAACTTAGAAGTTACTGAAGATGGCTAGGCTTACATTAACATTCATAGTTTATAGAATAATTTAAATGATTATAGATTAGAATAAGTAACCATTGTTTTATATTGTGTTTGAGTTATATTGTCATGGTGTATGATTTACAATCAGAGCAGAGACTTTTAAGAAGTCTCTAGTGGAGTCGAGGTATGTGGCCGCACGGTGGGGAAACATTGATAAATACTGGTGTGAGCAATCTAGGTGGATCATAATTTCGTTGTGTGTTGAAGTGTGCACTGCCTTGAACCCGCTGCTCAAATAGCTTAATTGTATTAGATTATAACCTACGTGTATTTGAAATCATTATTTTGTGGAACTCTGAATATAAAGTGTCAAGAACAATTAATGCTGTATTTGTGCCCGCATTTACCCTTCAATGACGCCCACAAAATCCACTAATTACTAAAGATGTCGATGAGAATGGAATAATCTCCGACATATATAACCAAGACTCGGAATGTTGGTATTATTAGCAAAATTTTGGGACTACACATAATTCAGCCATTGATATCTTGAAGTTTCAAACCAATATTAAATATAAATACTTCATGGTACAATTATGAATTACAATTTGATTATATTCCGATAAGTAGGGATAAATAGGTGTACTAAATTTCGGACTGCTAAACTCTAGTAAAACTGTACAAATGTGGGTTTATAAAAAAAACGAGGATTATATAGGAGTAGTAGTAAGTAAAACGAGTAACTAGGTAGACATTGCGGCTCACATACAATTGAGAAATTTGACGAGACTGATAAATTTTTTGTAGTAGAGAATTCAAATAGTTACATTTCTCGTTCGTTTTTGCATTTAGGGTAAAGTTTAAAGTTAAATACTGTTTCTATTTACACTAAAATCTGGTACATGTCTCTAGTGGAGTCGAGGTATGTGGCCGCACGGTGGGGAAACATTGATAAATACTGGTGTGAGCAATCGAGGTGGATCATAATTTCGTTGTGTGTTGAATTGTGCGGTCACTGCCTTGAACCCGCTGCTCAAATAGCTTAATTGTATTAGATTATAACCTACGTGTATTTGAAATCATTATTTTGTGGAACTCTGAATATAAAGTGTCAAGAACAATTAATGCTGTATTTGTGCCCGCATTTACCCTTCAATAACGCCCACAAAACCCACTGATTACTAAAGACGTCGATAAGAATGGAATAATCTCCGACATATATATAAAGGGTAAGCTTAATATCATTACAATTACAGGTGTAGACTGCTTGCAAGTTGAATTTAAAACGTTAAAAACATAAAAAGAGGTTGAAAAAGTAAAAGTAAAAATATTTTTGTAATAGTTTTTTTTTTATAACATTGAAGTAGCAAATGAGCATGCAGTTCACCTGATGGTCAGTGGTCACTGCCGCCCATGGACATCTGTAAGCAACTTCATACAGAATATGGGGTTCTGTCTGAAATCAATCACAGATGCGTCGCTACTCCCGATGACTAAGATGGTCGCCTTATATAAAAGTGTGCCGACAACCACGCCCTTCCATCGAAACGCAAAATCTGTTTCACGCTAGAAATAGGTGTGGCGGTGGTACATCCCCGGTCGAACTACACTGGTTTTACCACTTATAGTATAATAATCATAATATTATAATCAAATTATTCAAGCTTGCAAGGTAGAACAGTCATTGTTTGACCGCGAAACACCACCATCAAACCTATTCCTATCGTGAAGCAGTTCTTTTGTGTCGGTGGAAGTCTGTGGCTGTTGGCTCATTTATATGAGGCTACCATCTCAGTCCAGAGTAGCAACGCATCTGTGATTGACTCCAAATAGAACCAATGTTCTGTATGAAGTTGCTTAAAGATGACCATGGACGGCAGAGACAACTCAGCATCAGGTGGACTTCGCGCCCGTTTGCTATTACAATCTTATAAGAGTATAGTTTCTAGTATCACTTAATGTAAAAATCAGATTTAAAACTTCAAAGTTAAAGAAATAAACAAGAAAATCAAGATATATCTACAAATATAAAAGGGAAAAATGTTTAGAAATGGGTTAATTAATAACTTTAAAACCATAATTACACTTAAAAACAATATAAACCTAATTTAATTTAATTATTATAGATACGTAAAAGCCTGAAATAGAATTTAATATAAAAAACCAACGACACAAAATTTGGAGCAAGCTTAAAATTCTACAAATAGTTTTATACCTTCTCTTTTACTGAACATAAAAATGCTAAGCGAAACTATCAGCGAAATTTTATTAAAAGCGTAAATGAAAATAAAATTTGGATATATTTGACTTTCAGTCTAAAAATTCAATCTGTTTTTTCAGTAACGTTGCTCTAAAATGTGATCAGGTAATATAAACGTGCGCATTTCAAAATAACCTTAAATGTTTACGACACCTATCGCCTTAAATGACATCTTAACTTGAAAAAGGTAATATTCGCTTTTCTTTTTAGTCTTAAATGAATTTGTCTTGATAATACATTTATTTCGTTAAATTCGTAATGTCCCTTTAACAGATTCTATTGTCAGAATAGTTTTTAAGCTATTGCATAGCTTTTATCGCGGACTTTGAGCGCGGTGACCGTAAGAAATTTCGTAACGAAAAAACCTAACACCCTCCCACTCCGCCTACCATGTAGTGCGGCCGAGCGTTCGCTTAACGTGTATGTATATGGTATGACAGTACGAAGCTTGCAAGGATCGAGATGAGCTGCTCGGAAATCGGACGAATCGTTAGTGAGAAACTTGAATTAATATCAAACAAAAATTACTGAACAAATAAATAAATAATTATAATTGCATAACTTGATAAAAAAATGCAATGCATTAGCTTCACCTCAGCAGTCCCCGAGTGCCGCACGTTTTTTTTTTTTAAATTTAAAATTAATGCCCCACTGCTGGACACGGATATTCTTTCAGAATGACAGTTTTAAGCCATAGCCCACCGCGCAGCCAAATGAGAATTGGTGGTCTTCACACAACATTGAGAACATTTTTTTAAAATTTCTTAAGCGTGTAAGTTCCCTCAGGACGTTTTCTTTGAGCGTAAAGCAGTGATGATTTCTAATATGTATTAGTAAGTAGTAGTAGTAGTAATGTAGTAATAGTATACTAATATGTAGGAACATCATTTTAAATTTTCGAATTTCGAACTGACTTTGTTTGCGCCACAATAATATTTTGATACAGATTTTTTTATTTAATAAAGAAGTAACAAACAAGCATGCAGTCCAACTGGTAAGTGCTTACTGCCGCCCCTGCACATCTGTAATCAACTACATACAGAATGGGTTCTATCTGAAGTCAATCACAGATGCGTTGCTACTCCCGAGGACTAGGATGCTCGCCTCATATAAAAGTATGCCGGCAACCACACCTTTCTATCGAAACGCAAGGAATGCTTTACGTTAAAAATAGGTGTGGCGGTGGTACCTCCCCGGTTCGACCGGGAAGGTACCACCACAGGTACAGCAAATAAGTATGCATTTGATGGTAAGTAGCTATTACCGCCTACGGATATCAGTAACTTTAAGTAAATCAGGGGTTCCTCTTGGAGCGAAACATTAGCGTCACGATTTTTCAGGACTAACTCGTCGCCTCATACGATCAAAAATCAAAAACGTTTTAGCCTTAGAACTAATACTATCTTAAATTTACACTCACACAAAGTTAACTAACAGAGAAAGTAGCCAGGATGTAAATTTTCTCCTTTTTCACTTTTAAATGCTATATAGGTATAGTACACATTAAAATCTCTTATTTTTATATATCTATTTTCATATTAATATCTATACATTACTATCGTCACATAGTCTTACTTGTTTGCTACATCAATTTGATTGGAATTTCGAAAAAAGCCCCTATACTACCCAACCACTCAAATGCACCTTACACTCTATTGACTGAAAACACTTTGCACAGCTCGAACTAGCTTCGATTTAGGTAGATCTATTCACTGGTAATTGCCGGACGGGACCAAAGGGACTCATGCAGTGTTCGGGTAAAGGAAAGGTACTTTCAAAGACTGTAAGTGTCCCGTAGGATATATGCAATCGAATGAATATCATATGAATGAATAACAAAGTATACTATACTTAGATTATGGCCAATATATAACATCAATAGTATATTAATAAAAATATAATCTTATACAAATTATACAAAAATAAATAACGCTTTATACACTGATAGCCCCACACTAGGATTTTTTGCTGTAACGTGTATACCACGGATACCCACAAAAACAATTACAAAAACACCCAGAGTAACAAAATTCATCGTTTAGATTTCTGTCCGACTGTAAAAGGAAGAACCCAGAACCCACTGCGTGTCCCTGTAGCCTCGGGGTCAGAATAGGGCTACGGTATCCCCTGCCTGTCGTGAGAGGTGACTAAAAGGGGCTTCCGGGGTTGCAGACGGCTAGAGTGGGAGCTCGAACCGTTCGGTCAGGCAATCTCGGGAAGGACAGCGGTATGTGTGATCGCATACCGTCATAAAGACTACACGGAGCGGTGGGCCCAGCCGCCCATCTGGGAGGAGCCCGATGGGTCAGCGCGCTCGGAGGATTCCGGTTGAAGTCGTTTCGAGATCCCGGAGTCCTCCTTTTCAGCGCCGAGGACGGCCACCGGGGGGGTTTTAGTGCGGTAAAAATCCCACATAACCCTGCGTCGCTCCCACGGCGTCGGGTACCTTTGGAAGGTTTCCCCCTAGAAAACAAAAAAAAAATAAAAAAAGAACCCACCGCGTGTCGGATTGGTAATGTAACCGCTCCGCCACTCGGATCGCCAGCAGTAAAATAAATTGAAGCTTTAAGGGAAAGGAACAAAACATTCTTTCGAGTTTTGGAGGTTTCGATTGAAAGATATCACGCTGTATAAAGACAAGCAAATAAAAGGCACAATTTATAAAATTTAAATTAATAAAAAGTCATAAATAAACTTATATAATAATAATGAAAACTCATTTTAAATATTAAGTAATTGGAACAAAATAGAACAGAAATTTAGAACAGAAGAAGAGATTAAACTATTGAAAAGCGTTGAAACAAAAACTAATATTTGTAGAATAGGTACAAAAAATATACAACATTTATTTGCAATACAACAGCAGAACTAGTCGCTGCTGCGTTCTGGTTCAAAGTAGCCAGAGCCAGCCAAGCCAGAGCCAGCAAAGAGCCAGCTTAGAGGGAGCAACGCATCAGTAACTATATACAATTAGACTGCATTCTCGTTTACTACTTACTTTACTTACAACTTCCATGTCTATTAAAAAAAAACTGGCAAATAATGTTCGCTTAAAAATAACCTATTTAAAACACTGTCTTAGCTATATACCGATTTATAATTTATGCATAAAATCCGCGAATAATACTAAGGTTTCTCAGAGTCGTGAGGTGAGATAACATGAAAATCTCACGAAAATTTAAGAACGAATTTGTAAGTCAGAGCTCTAAACGACTACCATCTAGTCTCGAATATAAAACTTGTCCAATGCAAACGGTCGCCGGAATCGTAATTCGTCGTTTTATATGTCCTCCAAGGTTAAAGCGCTATCTACCGAAATTGCTAGCTCAGAGGAAAGGAATGAAGAGAAAGTGGGCGATAGCGTCCCTTTACAAACTCCCTTTTTCTTACAATTACAAAAAAGAGCCGTTTAGACGGGACGCCAGACAAGCTCTCTGGTTTTATTTGGATGAATATGACATGATTGTAATAGGATATATGGTTTACGAATGGAATATAGATATATTTTTAAAACCTATTATTGTAAAGGCTATACTTGTAAAAGTATTTACGTGCCTAGCTATCTACATTGTGAAAAAGTAAATGACTTACTTATCACAATTTAATAGTTATACCTAAATAGACCGCCATACACTGATTTCTAAAAATGAAGTATTTGTTTATTAATAATCAAGATATAGAGTCTTGTGACAGATGGACAGACAATGAAACTTCGTGTACAGTGCTACAAAACCCGCACGAAAATCAAATCCGCTTGGTACATCGACATACTATTGCGCAGATGAAGGTTGTGGACGTACAACCAAGTCACATAGTTATAAGTTAGAGCATTTAAAATACGCTATGTCCAAGTGACAAATTTTATTTCCGTTAACCTATTATTGTCCCACTGTTGGGCACGGGTCTTCTCTCAGCATGAGAGAGTTATAGGCCATAGTCCACCGCACTGGTCAAATGCGAATTGGTGGACTTTACACACCTCCGAGGGTTTTTTTTTAAAGAACTCTCGGGTGTGTAGGTATCCCTACGATGTTTTCCTTCACCGAAAAGCAGTTAATTAATTTTAAATACGCACATAATTATAGAAAAATCAGTGGTGCGTGACCGGGTTTGAAACTCGGATCTGTCGATCGAGAGGGCAAGTTTCAACCGTTAGGCTATCACTGTTCTTTTCTTCTGCTTTGCACTGACAACATTTATTATTATTTTCTTTCTTTTATATCCAAACCAAATAAATATTATCCTTTCTTTCTTTCGTTGTTTATTTCTTTTTCAACTCACACTTTTCTTTGCGCTCAGAACTGAAATTCCCTTGTAATACAATTTTCATATAAAAAATGGCATCGACTTCCGCTCCAAGCGCGGGAGTCAAATTAGATTGAAATCAGACGCGACGACGCCATTATTATCCAAATAGAAACGAAATTATCGCATCGATTCTTAAAAACATTTCCTATATTGCCTCAAACCGGCGCCGGCTAGGCAGTCTGTCTTGCATATTAATTGCGTTCTTTCTTAATATTACTTAGATATTTGTGCCATGTAGTGTCGGTCTAGAATAGTACCTTTTCTCCAATGTGTATTGCAAAAGATATCAAAGGGACAAAAACCAGGAGATTGGTACGAAACGAGAAGTATTGAAACGAGTAGAAAGAGAGTATTGAAACGAGTGCCGCACGTTTTTTTGTTTTAATAATTTAACAACGCAATGTTTAATTTACAATTCATTCTATTTACTTTGCTTTAGTACTATAAACAAAACAATATTATACATAAACATCCAATTAAAAATAGCCTAGCCTAGGTTAGTCTAGACACAACTTTACTGCATATGTAATCACCAACTACTTCAGCTTAAATTGATCACGACTGGCCTGTACCAATAGTAATATGTAAATTAATTCATGTATGCCCCTAATACAATTCCGAGCATAAAAGTAAAGCTTAATTAATAACAGATTTATTTGTTAGAAGGATATTCGATCCCGCACACGTTGGGAATTGACTTGTATTAAAAATATATTATTTTCAAGGTAGAACCAGTGTAGTTCGACCGGAGAAGTATCACCGCCACACCTATTTTTAGCGTGAAGCATTTCTTGCGTTTCGATAGAAGGGTGTGGTTGCCGGCTCACTTTCACATGAGCCGACCCTCTTAGTCCTCGGGAGTAGCAACGCATAGATACTTTGTTATTTGACCATAGATGGGTTTGCTCCCCTAAGTATGAATAATCTTATTTAAGACACATTTCAAATGTCCTTGGGCGGCAGTGGCCACACATTCAGGTGGACTGCATATTCAATTGCTTAATGTATAAAAAATAACACCTTTCTTTTCTTTAGTATACGTGATTGTTGGCTACTTCAAGCTTATAAAGAAATCAGCTGTGTGGAAAGCTACAACCTAGGAAATCTGCTTAAGAAAACTCATTAATAAAATACAGGATTAACTGAAGATCTGGAAGCAGGAACTTTCGCGCTGGAATTCTTTAAAAAGCAAAACTTAACATTAGTAAAAAATCTGCCAAAAGCAGCTGAACAGGAGATGAAAGTTTATTCTCAATAATGTTTTCCAAGTTAAGTCGCTAGGTTTAGTAACAGCCGATAAGTTTTTACAAAAAGGGTGTATTGTACACAATCATATTTTATTGACAGGTGGTAGAAACAGTGTAGTTCGACCGCGGAAATAACACCGCCACACCTATTTCCAAGGTGAAGCAAATAAAACCCGCCGGTGGCCGTCCTCAGCGCTACATGGAAGACTCCGGTATCTTCAACGAAACACAGCCGGAGTCCTCCGAGCGCAATGCCCCTTTTGGGTCCTTCTCCGGTGACCGATTCATGCTCACCGTGCCTCTTGGTGTTTACGGCATGCCATCGTCCTTCACGGAGTCACTTGGCTGGACGGTCCGAGCTCCCACTCTTACCACCTGCGACCCCGAAAGCCCCTTTTAGTCGCCTCTTACGACAGGCAGGAGTTACCGTAGCCCTATTCTGGTCCCGGAACTACACGAACAAAACACCTAGACCAGCAATTTATATTTATCATTTAGATTTCTGTCTGGTCAGGGATCGAATCCGGGACCCACTGTGTGCTACATTGGTATGATGCCCGCTCTATCACGGATCACCAAATTTACCAAGCGAGGCCTATGTCCAGCAGTGGAATCTAAAATCCTGATAGGTCACGCATAAAAATCTTTCTTACTAATATTAAAGTTAAAAAAGTTTGTGTGGATGTATCCTTGATACTATTTCACGTGAAAGTTACTCGTCGGATTTATCTGAATTTGGGCACACAGATAGTGGACCTGGATTTACGTTAACATGACTATAGCGGGCGGAGCCGTAAGAATAAGTTTGTATTAAATATTTTCTAAAAAATATACTTTTTTTTGGTATTGAGGGTGAAACGTTCAAAAGGTACCCGACGCCGTGGGAGCAACGCCGGGTTGTGTGGGATTTTTACCTCACCAAAACCCCCCGGCAGCCGTCCTCAGCGCTGCGTGGAAGACTCCAGGAACACAACCGGAGTCCTCCGAGCGCGATGCCCCTTTCTCTCCGTCTCCTGTAAACACCAGGAGGTGCACAAGTCCTACAAGGGGTCGCTTGGCTGGACCGCGCACGTCCTACAAGGGGTCGCTTGGCTGTACGGTTCGAGCTCCACATCATAAGTATGTACCTAGAACAACGCCAATTTCACAAAACAATTTTGCCTCCCATTTGACTAACCAAACCGATCTTTATTCCATCTAGAAACGAATGAGTCCTCGAAGACTTAGGATATAACTCATCAAGATAAAAGTTTTTACCTAATGATTGTCTCCGTCTGGGCTGGAACGTCTCCCGGGAACCAGTCAGCAGTTCCAAAACACCGATCCATCAATCAATTGTCGTGTATGACCAATCTAGACAACCATCTATCAATTATGTTAGAGTATAATACTGATTTTCTTCCCGTAACTTTAGTTAAATTAGAGATAATTTTTCTTTTTATGCTTTTGTTCAAATTTCGCTGTCTGTTAAATCTTTTTGTTTTTTATTTTCTTCTGATTATGGGTTTTATGAAAACAAATATCTTGTTACGAATTGTAAGATAATAAACATTATCGACAATCCCAAGTGAGCGGCTGGGCCCACCACTCCATCTGGTCTTTACCACGATATGCGACCACACGTATACTACCAACCTTCCCGGGATCGCCTGGCTGGACGGTTCAAGCTCCGTCCATCCTGGCTCTCACGATAGCATGCGACCACACATGCTGACATCTTTCCCGAAGTTGCTGACTGGGTGTTTCGACCTCCCAGTCTAGCCGCCCGCAACCCCGTAAGCCCCCTTTTAGTTGCCTCTTACCACAGACAGGGGATACCGTAGCCTTATTCTGGTCCCGGAACTACAGGGACGTCATTGACCTTTCACATTTTGCTCCGTGTTTTATAACCATTCAAATATTAACTTCATACAACTTCGTTGTATACGGCGGCGGCGCACGGCGCGTACTGTCGGTCAATCAATTGACTACGCAATATGTTATACTCGTAATATCTTCTAGACTACTTATCCAATTTACATAGTGTAAAAAGCAGATTCAATCTTCAATTTTTTTCAAAGTATAAAAAGAGTTATAGTGGGTTATACATAAAATATAGACATATGCTGTCGCGGACTTTTATTTAGATCTATGTGAGTATGTAGTATCTATGTGAGCCAAACAATCCCACGGTACATTATATTTGGATATCTCCAACGGTTTAGGCAGCGTACGCGAAAATAGCTCTCAGAGGACAACTTTTTTTGCGACTAACCTGATATTTCTCGTTATATTATAACCTAATTACAAAAAAATCGGTATAAATTATAGTCCATGTGTTATTTGTGTTATTCTGATGCATAACCTATACTACTGTAAAGTTTCAACCAAATCCGTTCAGTAGTTTTTGCGTGAAAGAATAACAAACACACATACATCCATCCTCACAAACTTTCGCATTTATAATATTAGTAGGATTCGTTTATAGATTCCTCAATTAATATCCGTGGACTAATGAAGTAAAGAAAAAGAATTGTCTTTAGTTTATTAGTATATTGATACATAGTAAGTGTGTATTGTGTATCAATATGGTTTATGTGTTAATTATAATGTGTCAATCAATTATCACTGCTTTTCGTTGAAGGAAAACATCGTGAGGAAACCTACACACCCGACAGTTCTTTAAAAAAAAGTTCTCGTAGGTATGTGAAGTCCACCAATTCGCACCTGGCCAGCGCGGTGGCCTATGGTCTAAAACTCTCTCATTCCGCGAGAAGACCCGTGCCCAACAGTGGAACAACAATGGATTGTCGATATGCACACACTAAGTACTTATATCTTATAGCAAATAGATGTAGACAAAATACTAAATATTTTTTTTTGACGTCACAATGTTTCTATCACAACATTTTTTAATAGGACGAACATCGCATTCTTAATCCTTTCTCCCACACAAATAAAGAAATGCGTGCATGGCCAAACGCGAGGCATTCTAAACATGCATGCTTAATTAATACGGCGGTAAAAACATGAATCCACCGCATTGCCTGAATTTTATTGTAATGGCGATTCTGACAAATCTCTGTGGGCGGTTAGAAGGTATTTCAGACCTAAAAATGTAGACATTTTGTAGTTAAACGTGAATGTTATTCCCTAGACGGTATGTTTCCACTGATTAATTATAGTAATCAAAGCCAAAAAAGCTTTTGAATCGTACCTAGATCACAACTGATATTAACTTCGAAGTAAAAAGTAAGACTAAGGAAAAAACGAGTAAGGTAAGATTATTCATGTACCACGCGACACGCTCCTTCTCTGTTCGCTTATTTATAGCATGAAGAAGAATTTCTAATGTTTTAATGAAGAGTCGATGCCATTGACTTAACTTATATCCGTCATTAATTTACGCTGAGTACAACCCATTATTATCCCACTGCTAGGCACGGGTCTTCTCTCAGAATGAGAGAGTTTTAGGCCATAGTCCACCGCGCTGGCCAAGTGCGAATTGGTGGACTTCACACACCTCCGAGAACTTTTTTTTAAATAACTCTCGGGTGTGTAGGTTTCCTCACGATGTTTTTCTTCACCGAAAAGCAGTGATAACTAATTTCTAATACGCACATAAATCAGTGGTGCGTACCCGGGATGGAACCTCGGACCTCCCGATTGAGAGAGCAAGTTTCAATCATTAGGCTATCACTGCTCAGCACTGATTTCAGCTAGAATAATTTATGGCCCTGTTTAGAGATATTAGACTAATATTCTTCTGGTATTGATGCATTTAATTTGTGACGTAATCAAGATTCACTTTTAATATTTCTTTACATATTTAATAACAGATGTCCAACAAACTTGTCCAATAAACTGTAATATTGCTGTTTTTATGATTATTTTTTTAATTTATAAATTTGATTAAGTCTTTTATGTCAATGAACATTCATTTTTTACAAATTTATATTTTTGTTATCCTCAATGAATTGTTATTTGCGCCTATAATTAAGGTAACTTGCTTTTGTTTTGTATTCCTTGTTGGTGCAAATTTTAAAATAAATAAAAATAAAATAAAACCACAACATAGAACCTTATAAAAAGCCTCATACAGTAAATACTGAAGTAGAAAAACCTCGTAGTCACAATGAATTCAAAATGCACTAAGCTTGAGAATCGAATCGCGTATGGAGTAAATTTGCTCGCATTCGCAAAACTCTATTGCAGATAAAAGCTAATGTAGTCCGTGACGTCACGTATGTGTGACGTATTACTGCATCGGTACCTTGCATCTAAACTAATATAAAAGGATGTATGTTTGTTCAATTAAAATAAAATAACGTTTCTGTCTCACGTATTACTCCACAGGACTCCTATCAGAATTAAAGTGGTCTTGATCATATTTTATCGTTATAACAAATAAAAATGTTTTCTAAGTGTAATACAAAAAGAAAAATAAAAAGGTGCATAAGATGGAGAAAAAGATTTTTTTTTTATCTGACTGAAGTATCAAACGAGCATGCAGTCCACCTGATAGTAAGTGGTCACTGCCGTTCATTGACAACTTCATACAGAACATGGTTTCTAACTGAAGTCAATCACAGATGCGTTTCTACTCCCGAGGACTATGATGGTCGTCTCATATAAAATTGTGCCGATAACCCCACCCTTCCATCCAAAAGTAAGAAATGCTTCACACCAGAAGTAGGTGTGGCGGTGGTACTTCTCCGGTCAAACTACACTGATTCTACCACCTTCAAAATTTAGAAAAGAGGAAGACAAACCCGCGGAATGCCACGCCGGACCCTCTCAGTTGAGGTGTTGTTTCTATCCGGTGTTAGAATGCGAAAAAAAATGTAACTGATACAAAGTACATTTCAAAAACATTTTATTTCGCAGATAACTTTTAGAGATCCAGTCGAATTTCGTATCCATTCATTAGAAAGGTGCGAATGAGTCTTGATGCCGACTGAGTTCTCTATGAGGCACCCATTTTTTTTCAAATGAAATGAAATGTCTTTATTTTGCATAGGCCTTCGAGGGCGCTTACAAATTGTCAGTTACATTTATATATATTTTTTTTACACTACCACCGGATCGGAACACGACCTCAACTGAGAAGATCCGGCAAGAAACTCAGTGGGTTTGTCTTTTTTCTTTGTATATCTTTTTTTATTTTTTTATTTGCCATCTTGTTTACCAAAGGTAGTAGGAGTGTAGTTGGTTAGAGATATTCATATACGGAAGGACCCATTTCAGTTTACTAGTGACCCGTCGCAACGGTCGAAATTCGACCTTAATTTAAATTAAAAAACTAAACTTCATATTGTCCAAAGTAGCACCAATATTTCCCAAATTGAAATAAAATGTAAAAAAAATTAAGTAATTTTGAACGCACCCGTTAAATATAAAAAAGAGGTTTAATTGTCTAAGTAGCATTTAAAAGCAATAGAGGTATTTTGACAAAGACATCTGACATTTTTGACGATATGTTTTTTGATATTTAAGACATTGAATGTTCTATTTCGTTTACTATGTATGTGTTTTTTCAAATGCAAGGCAATGTGTGTAATGTGTTTTTAGTTGATTTTATGTATGAAAAATGCATTATTTGAAAAAAATATTAACATTCTGCACTCCTTCTCTATGTCAACTATAACCGTGCAAAATTTTATACTCCTCCATCCGCGGTAAGTTACTTAAAAATGCTTCACAAGTTTTTGCTTCACGTATTAATATATAGATGTCACTGCATGCTCGTTTGCTTTTAAAACAATTAAATAGCAAACGAACAATCAGCATCTGGAATTAATTCAGAGGGACTGTCTGAAATCAATCACAGATGCCTTGCCACTTCCACAGACTAATATGATCGTCCTCCTCCTTGTTTCGTGATTCTCAATGCTGAAAATCATGGTCTCTATTTGTCACTTTTCTTTCTATAATGGTTTTCGAACAAGCTCTGCTTTCAGCTGTGTGTAGGGCATGATGTGCGGTGGTGTCGAGATTGGTGTGGATTTGATCAGACCAACGCAAGTTTTTCCAGGTTTAACTCCTTTTCTTCTAGCAATGTGACCGAAAATCTCAAAGATCCTACGGAGCCAGATGGTTGACAGTCTACAAATTATTTTAAGGTCTTTGAGAATATAGGCGTTGGTTCTTTGAGCTATCCATGGCATCAACACCACATTTCGAAGGCATCAATTCGCATACGATCGGCTTTTCTTAACGTTCACGTTTCTGCGCCATAAAGAAAACTTTGAAAAACTAAAGTTGTCATCAATTTACTTAGTGATCATACCTTATGACTAAACTTTTCTAGCGAAAGCAAAAACAACTTCACGCTAGAAATAAGTGTGCCGGTGGTACTTCCCTGGTCGAATCATATTCATTTTATCACTTTGCTACTACTTTTTGACGATAAACGGTAACGGTACACCAGCCACGCAAGCACCTCTCGGATACTCGTGCAGGAGAGCAGAATCCATTGGCCTTATCCATTAGCCAATCCTTGGTCGTAGAACGGTGTATACACTTCAATAAATTCACTTTAAACACAATAACTTTACTAAAGAACATGAAACATAATCAAATTCATTGTTCTCGATTCTATAAAGGACATACAGACAAACTTACATTTATATATAGATACCATTATAATTATAGGATAAAAACAATGTATGTTCTACCTTTGCAGGTTCTTGTTAACCGGGTCACTAGAGCCCTAAACTATTTAAATGATGCCATTTCCTATTTTAAGAAACCGTTGGATCCTCTCCGTATATCATTTTAATAGGCATACCTGAAATGACCCGAGAAAGCGTAGGAATTGCCGAATTATTCAGAATTTGACCGACTTACATACCACCCTGATTCGTGTATTTACACAATATTAAAAATATTTCTGAAATTCCAGTAAACATTTCTCATATAAGACGAAATAATGGGTGTTTTGTATATTACGTGTTAAAATTATGAATTATTCACCATTGCCGAATTTCATTTAAAATATGTTTATGAATTCGTGGATGTTTATATTTTATGTAAGAATACGCTATATAAAAAGCTTAAATATTTCATAAATAAAAAAGACAGTGTCTTTGAAAAATTCCGTTATAATATTTAATTTGGTTTTGTGGTAGGTATATTGTATGTAGGTATATGTTCGTTCCCCGGCATCAGAATAGGGCTATGGCATCCCCTGCCTGTCGTAAGAGGCGACTAAAAGGGGCTTCCGGGGTTGCAGACAGCTAGAGTGGGAGCTTGAACCGTTCGGTCAGGCAATCCCGGGAAGGACGGCAGTATGTGTGGTCGCATACCGTCGTAAAGACTAGACGGAGCGGTGGGCCCATCTGGGAGGAGCCCGATGGGGCAACGCGCTAAGTATATTGTAAACTTAACAATGTCATAAACTTATGTTATAAGAGTCTATAATTTTTACGATATTTACGTCATCTGCATATTTTTAACCGACTTCTTAACCGACGTCAAAAAGGAGGTGGTTTTCTATTCGGCGCTCATATAGGACACATAGTTTCGTCGTGATCCAGCGAAATATGGTGAGCGCTGACTTCGGGACTATGTACCAAGTACCTACTGTGTATGCTGTATATTTACCCTTTTTATAATAGTCCCTTTTTTATAATAGCAAAGTAAACAAGTATGCTGTCCACTGAGGGTAGGTGCGGTGGTAAATGGTAACTGAGGTTAACCGAAAAAGTGTTTTGTAATTTTGTACTTTGTTTCTCTTTGTATTTATTGTTACCCTTTTTTGTCATGCATGTGTTTTTTTCTTATCAGTCAATGTACGAAAAAAATAAACGTTATTTCTTTCTTTCTTTCTTTCTTTCAAAAAGTTGTTTTTTTATAAGATTGAAGAAGCAATCTAGCATGCAGTCCACTGGTTGGTAAGTGGTTATAGTCACATGTAAGCAACTTGGCAAAGAACATGGGTTCTATCTGAAGTCAATCGCAGATTCGTTGCTACTATCGAGAATTGAAATGGTTTGCCTCATATACAAGTGAGCCGGCAACAACATCTTCCATCGAAACGCAATAACTTCTTCACGCTTGAAATATGTGTGGTGATGATACATTTTTTTTTTATTGACGAAGAGGAAACCTTCAAAAGGTACGCCGGAGCCTTGGGAGAGACTCCGGGTTATGTGGAACTTTTACCCACTAAAACCTCCTCGGTGGCCTTCCTTTGCGTTTGCAGGGGACCCCGGGACCTCCAACGGATACCACCGGTGCCCCTAGCGCTGCGCCCCTTACGGGCTCATCTCTTAGGGACCGTGACTGTCCCCTACGCCTTTCAGTGTACGACAACATGCAGCCGCACTTGCCGCCGTCCTTCCAGGGGTTGTTGACTGGGCGGTCAGAGCTCCCACTCTAGTCGCCCGCAACCCCAGAAGCCCCCTTTTAGTCACCTCGTACGACAGGTAGGGGATACCGTAGCCGTATTCTAATCCCCGACTACAGGGACCGTGGTGATGATACCTACCGGTCGAATTGGTGGGATTAAAATATAGAACGAGAGTAGTTTGACTGGGGAAGTGCCACCGCCACACCTATTTCTAGCGTGAAGCATTCCTTGCGTTTCGATGGAAGGGTGTGGTTGTCGGCACACTTTATATGATGCGACCATCCTAGTCCTTGGGAGTAGCAACGCATCTGTGATGGACTTATGTACCTATGATATCTATGATAAAACCTATGTTCTATAGGAAATTGCTTACATGTGTCCATGGGCGGCGGTGACCACTTACCATCAGGTGGACTGCATGCTCGTTTGCTACTTCATTATTATGAAAAAAATATTCATAGCAATATAGGTGAGTAGGTTATACAGGTATATACATCAAGGTAATATAAAACAACTGCAGGCCGTCCAGTGGAATATAATAAGAAAATCTAATTAAAATTTATCCGCGGAGGGATATTACGGTAATTGGTGTAATGGTATTATTGGCGGTCGCGTCGCGCGTGGCGGATCGGTAATATGTGCTCAGCGGGTCTCGGATGTGAGAAATATTACGAAATATTGGATATGACATACATATTTCATATATTATACATCAAGGTGGTAGAACCAGTAGTTCGACTGGGGAGGTACCACTGCCACGCCTATTTCTAACGTGAAGGATTTCTTGCGTTTCGATAGAACGATGTGGTTTCCGCACACTCTTATACAAGGCGACCATCATAGTCCTCGGGAGAAGCAACGCAAACGCAACTTAAAAACCAACTTTAAAATATGTCAGTGATACGGTAATACCTGTGATACACAGTCAAACCATGTATATTACACTACAGAAGATTTACAAGTATGTATGCCATTAGTGGATCATGGTTCATGGCTGCAGGGAGCCATGTCGCCGGCGGCTTGCGATACATCGCGCGCGTTATTCACTTACAATAGTTACTAAGGTTTGATCAAGAATAAGCGGAAATACGCCTAAATCTTGCAGCGATGTATGAATATATATGAGTTGCTAAAGCTTGATTGATACAAAAGCGGAATACACAGCTGAAAGCGAGGGAGCGTATTACACAAAAAAAAAATAGGTATTTATGAAAACTAACAACTTAAAACACGTACACAGTAAACTTGAATACAAAATATTGGCTATTTACGCGATACATAAACTTTCTAATAACTTGAGAAGCGGTTGTAGGTTATTATGTTTAAAAATTATTCCTTATCCCTTTTCTGTTGTCTCAAATATATTTGGGACTGAACTGACTTGAATAGAGTCTTGCGTACACCTATAAACATTTATGCACAGAATAACCTATGTACCTACTTTTAACTCTAAATATATTTATCGCTGTACGCATTAAGAAAGTATGGTAAACTTAAAAGTATTAAAAATACTGAAGTTAATTTTTAAATTGTTAATTTGGTTACACAAACGCTAACACCGTTAGAATACGCCTGCATTTACACAAGTCCTTACAAATGTTCCGTAACTCACGTCCAGAGCTTATGCTCGCAAAAAGATCATTAATGATCCACCGTGAAATAGCTTCCAAGCTTTATGGCAAAGTTCTTGAATCAAATTCCAATAAATCTGAAAGACTTAACGCAGATTCTTATACATAGATAACTTATGAAAGTTATGAAACTCAAGGTATATTAGAAAGTATATTTAAAGACGGATTATCAAAAAGTTTTTAGAGGAGTTTCAAGACATGTTACTTCTCGTAACTGCATATCTGGTTTTTACTTAATTTAAATATTTATTAAAAATGGCACCAATAGATTACTACAAATAATAAATTATTTAATAAAAATATAAATAAGGGGATTGTTACAATCACCATCAGCACCATCTACCCTTATTACAATACCCTAACAATATTGTAGTAGCAGATTAGTATAGAAACCATTTGATAACTCTCTTATCAACCCATTATTGACCTACTGCTGGGCACGGGGCTTCTCTAATGAGAAAGTTTAGACCATAGCCCACCGCGCTGGCCAAGTGCGAATTGGTGGATTGCTACTCAAAAGCAAAAAATCAGTGTCGTGTGATGCGCACTTGAACATGGATGAAATATGGTGTTACGAAGTACGGATGTTTAGTACATATCGCGTGGCATTAGCCGCTGCCCGTAACTGCCGCTATGAGCTCACAGCAGCTAGCCAACGAGTTCCTGCCATTCATGCAACATGCCATCGACACCATGGACGACGTCAGCATTGTGTAGATCTGCAAGTCCAATTTTAAAGAAGACGTAATTAGCTCTGGCAAAAGGCTGCTTTTCGAGAAGCCCGGGAGAATTATGGAGATTCCCTCCTGGAGGAGAGACTGGACGAATAATAGTGTACAGGATGTCATCAACCTGTTGATAATGACCGACCCGGACAACGTGCCTGCATTTGTAGCAAAGGAGCTGCATAAGCTGCCCCCATTACATTCGACCACGTGGATGTTACCAGGTTGTTAAAGGATATCGTATTCTTTAAGATAAGCCTGGCGGAAGTACAGTCTATGTTGGAGACGCCACACAAGACCGTGGAGGATTTGTGTGCCGAAGTAATGTTATTGCGCAATACTGCTTCGGTAAGTAGGGTTCGGGAAACTTTTGAAGGTTTTCCCCTCGAAAACAAAAAAAAAAGTATTAAACTATATCTGTGTTATTAATACATACGATACGCATTACTAGAAAAATATATTTGAACGCATCTTGCACAAGCACATTAACATGCAAGTAGATAAATATTTCTCAAATACGCAACATGGGTTTAGAGCTAATCGATCAGTCAACACAAATCTGCTAACACTGACAAATTTTATCTCCTCGAAATTAGATCGTGGACATCAAGTTGATGTTTTATATTTCGACTTTAAGAAGGCTTTTGACAGAGTGGACAATGATGTATTATTGTCGAAACTTAGTGCAATAGGATTTGCCCCTGGCCTCCTAAAGTTGATAGCCAGCTACTTGCGTGATCGACAGCAATTTGTAAGGTTAGGCACTTACGAGTCATCGCTCTACCACACTCGCTCGGGTGTTAATCAAGGGTCGATTCTTGGGCCCTTGCTTTTCCTGATTATGGTGAACGACCTCCCGACGGTTCTTAGGCATGCAAAATGCCTTCTATACGCGGATGATCTCAAGCTATTTGTCCATATTCGCTCAGAATTGGACTGCCTGGCCCTCCAGGAGGATGTTGATGCGGTGTATGGGTGGAGTATCACGAATAAAATGGAATTTAACCAATCTAAATGTTATGCGATGAGCTTTGGTCGAATGTGGCGTCCAATTTTATTTAATTACAAGCTAGGAGGTTCCACTATGCCCAGGACGATGGTAATGAAGGATTTGGGCGTTATATTCGATCGAACACTAACTTTCCATGATCATATCATAACAGTGGCAAAAGAATCCTTTCAGCGGTTGGGATTCGTACTAAGAAATGCTCGTTCCTTTAGATCCGAACGAGTGATACGGCTCCTATATATTACATTAGTCCGTTCCAAATTGGAGGCTAGCTCGTGTGTATGGAATCCCCATGAATCCACTTATGAACTTCTATTAGAGAAGGTTCAAAAGGCGTTCCTTAGGAGCTTGTACAAATGGAACTTCGGATATTATCCACTCATGTATCCTACAGCATTTCTCCTGGGATGTCTAAATTTCAACTCACTAAAGACTAGGAGAGCAAACGAACAATTATTAACAGCCTGCAAAATCTTACGAGGCATGATCGATGCTCCTGATCTGCATAATGAGCTGGCTCGACTCTTTGTACCGAATAATTACCTTCGATGCCGGAGACACGACTTACTTGCCGTACCATCACGCCGCACGGTCGCCCATAGCAACTCACCTATACCTAGGACACTTTTAGCACTAATAAAACTCTTAGCGGTGTTTCCAAATTTCGACCTGTTTGCCGATGACTGGAGACAGGTCTTGACAACATGTTTGCGGTTTTGTGAAAATGGCTCAATTAGTTAACATGTAATATGACTGTTTTGTTACATATACTATTGTTATTGTTATTTTGTTGTGTTATTATTAATTTGTTTTTGTTATAATTATTTTCTTTGGATCATTCTATGTTGACATTAGTGTTTTATATTTAAGCAATTATGTAAATTATATTAAATTTGATTGACGTGTTAATTAGTGTAAGTGACTTATGTCGTTCTAATTAACAATAAATAAATAAATAAATAAATAAATAGAGTAAACGAAATGGAAGCGCGCGAGGTGGTATGAATAAGCTAGTGAGATATAAAATTCAATGCAATATTTATAAACAGCGCATATCAATAGTAAACAAAACAATTAGACATTTTAATTAAATAGGTAAATGGTCACTGGCTAGAGCATTAATAACAATTTAATTTAGATTTCAACGCCAGGCAGCAGAATTATGAAACTTTATAAATCGAAGTTGCCAACCGGGAATTACAGACCAAATTTACGATAACACGAATCAATTGTTTTATCGTAGTGCTTACATAATGATTTAGGTTAACGAATTCAGCATATTTAATTATTCCATTAATTGTATTCAAAGTTAGGAGGATGTCGTATAGGCGACGATAGTCGATCACGAATAGATCAGGCGAAAATCGATATAGATCGCAAAGAAAATTAAATATTTTTGAGGAACTGAAGTAGTAAATTCCACCCGGTAATAAATGGTTATCTATGGACATCAGGAAGCAACTTCCTTTATAACAGAGATTCTATCTGAATTATTTATTATCAGATTCGCTGTGACCACGATCCATGCAACTGGGTCGAAATATCGGCAAAAATAATTCGAAAATGATTCAAAAACCGCACATCGTGAGTACCCGTTAAGTATTAAAATGTGTCAATTCCGCGATAATATTAGTCTAAAATCATATATTCTATCTGCAGTCAGTCAAGGATGCATTGCTTCTCAGCGGACTAAAGACGCCTCGGGTGAGCCGTCAACTACCATACCCCATTATGTTCCATATGTCAGTTTCTTTACTAATTATACTATAACTGTTACTGAAAAATGAATCGTATTGTTCTGTTCATTACAATAAATCTTTGATGGGACTAAAAATAAAAGCATTTTATATACACATATAGAAATCTCCTGTTTTTTTCTATTTTTTCATTTCATTTCATTCATAATACAAATACATACGTCCTTTCAATCTTACTTAAAATTCCAATGACATGTAAACACTCACGTTATTTACCAGCTGAAACGCATTTTAAGTCAGAAAAAAATAAATCTGACTCGCATTATATCCTGATTCTCGTAGCGATAAAATCGCTTATCGTTCACCAAATATCAATAAGACAAGTAAACGGGAATTCAACCCGCGATAATCTTAATTGTAAAGGTATGTAGCGAATAGTTTATATTAAGATGTATTGTATTAGACTTGGTAAATTCCCTATTTCAATATTACATTGTTCTGTACAACATTTGATAATTTTGGTGGATTTTAATTAATAAGTGAAAGAAAAGATCAAGAGATAAAGATAACAGGTGTCCGTCGGTGCTGATAATCACCTGCAGGTGGACTGCATGTTTGTATGCTGTATGTATTTATGTTGTACATAGGTATTTTACAATTTACGCTTCTTCAAATAGTGCAAAATTTATTATTAATATATTATAAAAATATAGTTATAAATATTGATAACTCATCTATAATATAATAAACAAATATATTGTCTTAAAATAAGCATTAATCTGCATCTGCCCAATCAATTGTAAAATTATATAAGTGGTTAAAATTTTTGGACATATTGTAAATAAAAAACTTGAGAGGTGTCAAGGGACACCCGGATGGAACGAAGTTCCTTTCGATTAATTAGTGAAGGAATTATAATAAAATTTTATTTTTTTTATGTAAAAATATTTTTTTTATTATTAACAAATATAATGTAATATAAACTCAATCAGTAGGCTCAATTTTCGTAATAATTGTTTATTATTTATTGATTATTTATTATTTATTTAACAATTATTTATTATTTACAAAAAAACCTGTATACACTCAACAAAAATAATCGTCGCGACACCACACTGTTCAATGCGAAATAGAAATGAAAATATCTGGCTTGCTTTCTATAAGAGAGAAAGAAAGAGACAGACAGAGAAACATGCGCAGGCCGCACAGCTTACAGTAGCTTACTATACCAAAAAGTGTCGTGACAACTTTTCGTAAGAATTTTTTCCGTCTAGCCCCCTTTCACAACGCGCGATAAGGAACTTCGTTCCAACAAAACATTTTTATCGAAGGAAAACGTCTACCCGAGCAAATTAGTCCTCGTAAAAGACTACTTTTATTTTTATGTCTACTTTACATATGACAATAACATGGTGAAGTTCTGGGATCAGACTAGGGCTACGGTATCCCCTACCTGTCGGGGCTACAAGGACCATCCCATACAACTCCAGATCGCTCCCAAAGGGTCGGGTACTTTTTGAAGGTTTCCCATTCGAAGGAAAGTAAAAAGAATATGGAACCGGTTTTTCCATGACGGCGCAAATTTTCCATGCCTGAAGAAGTTTGACATCAATAGTTCTGGTTTGTTTACACATAAGCAACATATCCATTAACTAGCGTGCCACCACCCCGTTTGTTATTTGATTAAAAAACATATAGCGTGATTGTCCACTATACACGTTGCAATGCCTTGTACGTAATTAATATTTCAACCCGTTGAAGAAAACACGTCAAGTATCATTCCATTGTTTAATTTCATGTGTCATTCATACTTTCATTAATCGTGAATCATTAACAAATATAGTATTTGTAACCTGTTATATGGGTGGAGTGAACATGTATATAGATGGGGGAATTTCTTCTAGCAAGAGAAAATTAAATTTGTTTATCTCATTATACAATGTTTAAGGAGTCTGAAAGTCTTGACTGTTTGTTTTTTATTAAAAAAATTGAAGTCGGAGTTTTATTCCTGAGATGTAGTAAAAGTTTATATTTAAAAGTCGTCTTGAGAAATATCAACATGACATTTTTTGCCGATATTTCGAGCTAGTTGCCGTGGCCACGATCCATGCAACTGAGTCGTAATATCGGCAAAAAGAATTCGAGAAGGATTCAAAAACCGCATACCGTGATTACCCGATAAGTATTAAAATGTGTCAATTCCGCGATAATATTAGTCTAAAATCATATACCAACATGAGGTTATCTAATTTAGTCAACGCGAGGTATTAAAGTGTAGTATCCAATATATAATTCCAATTTGTTTTAGTGAGCTTACCACTTTAGTTGACCTCATTGGTTTAGTGGACCCGGGTGGTACGTTTTGGGGGACGGCAAACATTTATTTTTGAATTATATAACCGGTACCTTTTTAAGAAATACTTCGAACTTGCGCCTTCAAGTACCATATGTGGGTGGCGACAGAATATTCAGATTCTACGATCTTTTCAATAATTTGGTGGTCACATTTCAAAGACAGATGTCAAAGATTTTTATTTATTTTGCGATTGTTTATTTTGGTTGTCAATTTAGATTTTGACTTTTATTTTTTCGACGTATAAAACTTTTAAATGGATGGGCGGCGAATTCTACTTCGGCCCCAGGAAGCATAAAATCACAGTACCTCTTTTTATTTTATCTGACTGAAGTAGCAAACGAGCATGCAATCCACCTGACGGTAAGCGATCACTGCCGCTCATGGACATCTGTAATCAACTTCATACAGAACATGGGTTCCATCTAAAGTCAATTACAGACGTGTTGCTAGTTCCGAGGACTATGATGGTCGCCTCATGTGAAAGTGTGTCAGCAACCACACCCTTCCATCGAACGATTCCACGCCACAAATGCTTCACGGTAGAAGTAGGTGTGGCGCTGGTAATTCCCCGGTCGAACTACACTGGTTCTACCACCTTCCTTCATTGGTTGAGACTAGTATACCTCTCAGGAGCTTTACTGCCCCTTATTGTAATCTATACGATAGACAGATTTTCTGTTCTTTCTGCGGTTCTCCTTACAAATATCCACCAGGCCAACAACTCAGAACTGTGCTCGCCTTTGCCAGTTTAATTAATAAAAAGTTATCCCTTTTCCCATATCCAGATCAGAATACCCCGACAGCTCCAGATTGTCATTTCAAAAATGCTATCCATATCCAAAAAAACACATCTGACAGACATTTAAAAACTTGTTGCAATTAAACTCGGATCTCTGTTTAAAAGATGTTTATTCATGGGACGAGCTCGCGTTTTGCTTCGATTAGGCTGCGTTCGGAGTAGCGACTATTTTTAACATTAGAAATATTTATTTCAGGCGATCATGTAGTCTGCCTTAAATATTATTATTACCGTATAACGGTATTAAATCTCTCTAATTATTGTAATTTTTACATAAAGAGCTTTAACAAGACGACATATGTATATATTAATCGTCGTTTCGTTTCGGAATACTCGACTAATATTCGACTACGTACATTTTTTTTAATAATAATGAAGACGCAAACGACTGCAGTGCAATGCAGTCAACTTGGCGTTAAATAAAAAGCAGGACAGGTGGACCGATGATCCCCCACCAGGTGGACCGACCTGAATAAGACAGCGGGAAACCGTTGGATTCAGAGGGCTCAGGACCGGTTGGGGTGGATTTAGGGGAGCCCTATGGCCAGCAGTGGACATCAAAGGGCTGAACGATGGATGGATGATGGTAAATGGTCAGTGCTATCCAAATATATTTGTAAACAACTTCATTTAGAATAGGTGTTTTATGTGTTGTAAAACAAATCTGGTGTTACTACTGCTGAGGGCTAAGATGGTCACCTCATTGTAATGATCAGGAAACCATACCCTTCCAACTAAGAAAAAATCCCGTTTAACGCTAATAATAAGTGTGGCGGTTGTACTTTAGCGGTCGAACACTACTCATTCTACTACTTAAAAAACCAGTACAAATCAAAATAGAAAGACGAAACGAAAATAATTGACTTGTTTTCTATGAGAGAGACAGTCAGACAGAGAAACATGCGCACGCCGCGAGGCGTACTACACTATAGCAAAAAATGTGTGCGTGTACTAGCGTACACTCGTAAAAAGTGAAACTTCTTTATGACGTTATTTTTCAAAAAATAATTTACTTTATGCAACTTTACAGAAATTGGTTAAATAAAGTTAAATTAGATAAAGTTTAATATAAGGCTTTTATTAAACTTTATCTAATAATCTAATGTATAATAATCTATCTAATATCACGCGTGGTAGGGATAAGAAAAAGATGGCGCGTAACGGAAAAAGATGGCGCGTAACAGAAAAAGATGGCGCGTAACGAAAAAATGTTACACTAAATTTTTTTCCAACCCCGATAAAGAAGTTTCACTTCAAAAGTGTCGTGACAACTTTTCGCCTGATTTTTTTCCATCTAGCGGCCTTTACAAATTGCGATAACGAATTACGTTCCAAAAAATTGTAGCTTAAATACAAAATACCATATAAATATGTTTACAACTGAAGGTCAGGACATTCAACAAGTCTAGGCGGTGTTGTTTTTGTCTTTGTGGGAGTCCATGGCATCCACGATATAAAAGAATATTCTAATGTGTGGTTAGTATAATTTTTTTGAAGATACTAATTTTATTTCCACTATAAAATAAGTAATTTCATGCTGTTCCTTAGTATATTACAATTCTACTATACTATTTATAATTTTATTCTGGACACAGACAGTCATGAATTACATAATATTGGTCTTAATATAACATAAATATATAACCCAAATTTACAATTATAAATAGAATAAATGAGCCAAATCGCTGCCCCGTGGAAATGTACCCAAGACACTAGCAGCATTACCTCGCTGTATTGCTAAACTTATTTGTTGGCCGAGGTAAGCTCCAGCTCTCGGGTCACCGGAGGCGTCAATCAGGCGCGAAGACAATTCTTTGTAAAATTGTTTCGCTTCTGGTCCCCACGATCCCATCGTCTCTACTGCAAACGGCACAAATATGTAGTCCTTAGAAATGACTGCATACTTGCGCCGCTTCACAGTTTCTGCAGATTCGGCTGCCGCACCAGCGCGCATCGAAGTTGCCTGTATATGAGATGGCGCCAATGTATCAACACATGTACCATCCCATATCAAGGACTTCCCCTTTTTCCAGGGCACGAGTGTCAAACCATCCGGCCGCTTGCCATCATCACGTACAATACCTTTCGGCTCCAGAGTAGCCGGTACGTTGATGGTGACAAGAGCCCGACGGATGACATCGTTGATGCTCGCGTGGCGCGACATCCGGCCAGCACTGCGTTGACATGACAGACCGTGATGACCTGCCTGATCAACACCTTCTCCACAGACACAACGATGTGGCTCATTAATTTTTAACCCAAGTCGCAGGCACAAACATAGGGACAATGTTGTATTATCTAAAAGTGTCCCTATGTTGCTCGATGGAAGAGCCTGTAGCCAGAAACCGGACTCACGTTCTGAAACTGCTAATAGACGTGCCCGCTTCGTAATATCAACTGAAGAATTTAAGAGTAATTCATGAGTTAATTTACAGAGGGGCTCATCCCACAATTTTTGAATACTTAATAATTTGGGAAAATTTTGATTTATAATTCTACTTAATTTATATATCTGTTTGAAATTTAGGTTATATTGTGTCACACATAAATTATTTCTACACATGAAATTTTACGTAACTACAAAACAGAACAACAAGAAGTAACATTATATCTTTATTTAAAAAACAGTATGGATTTTTAGACTGAAAGAAACGTTAGGCACACAGCCTTACTGGTTACTTTTGTCGCTGGCTTTGCCAACTGGTTTGGCGGCTCCCGCCGAGAAGCATCGGATCTCGCGTGCAACGATCCCAATAAATAAAATTAAATAAAAATAATTACTTTTTTAAAACCCCGCGCCGCGTTATGTTGGCACAACACGACATTCTGTTGTGGTGTTAAATTGCACTTTCCTTTTAATTTAATAGAGTATTGACATGTAACCCGCCCGCCTTTATTTATGGAGTCCCGGCCGAGATTAATTACCAAATGTACACCGCTAATTAAATAAATTATTTTTTTTCTCGCCTTCACGATTAACGGGCTCAATAATTTGGAATGAGTGGTTTCTTCGCAATGTTTCCACGTTCAAAAGGATACAACGCGGACTTTGTACGAAAATTATTTATTATGAAGTTTTTTTATTTATCATTTTTAATGTATAAATAACGAAAGAGCATCACTAGTCTACCTGATATTATGTGGCTATTGCCACCCAAAAACATGTATATAAAATAAAATGTCTTTATTTTGCATAGGCCTACGGAGGCACTTAAAAATTGTCAGTTACATATATATATTTTTTACACCACCACAGGATCGGAACTCAGGCAAAAAACTCAGGAGGTTTGTCTTTTTTCTTTGAAAATGAAAATGAAAAATGATTTATTGCATTTAAAAGTAGTACATAGTTTTACAATACAGTTCTTTGTATATCATATTTCGTTTATTATGTACCTATATGTTTGTGTCAAATGCAAGGTGGTGAGTGTAATGTGTTTTAAGTTGATTTTATGTATGGTTTATATATTATATTGTATAACCTGAGGTTGACCACATACCACATATGCTTTGCTTTGCCTTGCTAACGCCTCAGATAAGTCACTATGTAAGTGATGACTCCCTTACTTACATTACTACGTACATTAGATTTCATCATAACTTTACCAAAGAATTCCTTCGCACATTTCCTAGCGCAAAAATGACAATTAATTTTCAACTAGAATTATAAAGACATTGGTTCGAAATGAGAGACACGCGAGATTGCATTCTCCATTAATAATGTATGAACCACCGTCCACCATCTATCTTATTGTCACAGTATACAGTATAATCGTTTATTATACAAAAAGAGTAACATAAGTACCCATGAATTAGTCATGCGTTAAGAGTTATTATTTCGAAAAAAAATAGACGCATCGACTTGCATGCATACAATTAGTGAGGATATTTCTTATTGAGTTAAAGAATAAGGATGGAATCAATTAACTACTCCTAAAAGTGATGGTATGAAGATAGTTAGTGCTGCGTTGCAGTTCTTATATAAATTTCAAGTAACACAAAATTGATAATTTTATAGAAGTAGCTTTCGAAAGGATGAGTCTAGAAGAGGCGGTCGATGAGACTTTTTTTCTTTTTTCTTCTACAATCTAGGAACATTTTTTTTACATCTTTTTGCATTAAAGAGACTCATTGGTTGACGATAAAATAAAGAAGTCTTTTCATTTAACTCGGAATATCTTTTGCACTATATGCTAAGGTGAGATCCTCAATATAGAGACTCAGAAAATGGTTAACGATAAAGTAAAAACCAACCCATTTAAATATTTTTTCTTTCTAACCTACGTTTCAATATGTTTTTTGTGTGTTCAGGGTGGTAGTACCAGTGAAGTACGACCGAGGAAGTACCACCGCCACACCAATTTCTAGTGTGAAGCATTTCTTGCATTTCGATAGAAGGGTGTGGTCGCCGGCACACTTTCACATGAGGCGACCATCATAGTCCTCGGGAGTAGCAACGCATATGTGATTGACTTCAGATGGAACTCAAGTTCTGTATGTAATTGACTACAGATGTCCATGGGCGATAGTGACCACTTACCATCAGTCCACCTGATGCATACTGGTTTGCTACCACAGTCAGACAAAAAAAATGTTAAAGGGAAGTTCCGATTCGTTAAACTCTATGTCTGTTATAGAAGACTAAAAGGAGAGTTACGGACAACAAGAGTTACTCGAACCGTCTAACTAGCAACCGCCGGAAGGTCGACGGTGTGTATGTATGGCACGCTAAGATTTTTTCTCTCACGGGCTAAGTCCAGAGTATTAATGATCAAGTAGGCTCCCTTCTACTAAAAAAAGAGTGTGTGTACTTATTTACACGCGTTAGAAGTTATACTTCTTTGGCGTAACAAAAGAAAAATCTTTTAAAATATTTTTCGCCTTAATATACGTTTGTAGAAAAAATACACTAACAATCTAATTTCTAACTAACTTCAGGGTGTCGATTTTTCGTGACACTAAAATTGTAAATTAAAATATTGACTATAGGTAAATTCAGGGTGTCGCTTTTTCGTGACGGAGTGCGCGCATCGAAAAAAATTTCTCTCATAATTTTTCTCTAACGCGCCATTAGAAGTATAACTTCAACAACACTTAAGGATACTTAATCCGATACAATACTTTCCACATCTTAATTCTATAGCTATTATTATCCAAATCATATATAAATTTAGTATTATATTTTTCTTTGAACATTACATTGAAACACACCATTCCTTTATCCATTAATTCACAACAACACGATGCTAACAAAATCTATTCCGCAGATTCTACCTAAAACGAAAATCTAAGAGCAGATTTCCGCTCTTTAACGGCTAGACCCGTTATGTTTACATTCTAGCTCGTTAGCTTACGGTCCCAACGTGTAAAGTACAGAATAACAACCACTCCATTGTTTTGCTGTATAACTGTAAGCAGAAACTGCAGTCAATTACAAGCGCTGGTCCGTTCATAAAATCGTTTAACAAGTATCTAAATCTTTCTGGTACAAACAACAAACAAACATTTTCTACGTACTTCGATACTAAAGACTATACCACTGTACTATACTATAACTATACCATATGTATTACTGTGTAGTAGTGATAGACTGAATATCTCCTCTACATTTATATTAATACGTGAAGCAAAAATTTGTGATTCGTTCTCAAGATACTTGCCGTAGGCGATGAAGTATGAAAATACGTACGGTTATAGTTGATGTAGAGAAGGATTACGCAATGTTAATATTTTTTTCGAATAATGCATAAAAGCTACATAAAATCAACTAAAAGAACATTACCATGAAAACACGTAACATCAAAAATGTCAGATGTCTGTCAAAATACCCGTTATTACTTTTACTTGCTACTATGGACAATATGAAGTTTGAGCCGAAAGCAGTCCGGAAAATACACCTTTGATATTTTTAACATCTCACGCAGTTTTCTTCATTAAAAATGAAACTAAATGATAATACGCAAAAATCTTTGAAAAACGTGTAGTGCATGTCTGGTATTCGAACCCTGGACCTTCGTCATTCTGCTATTTACATCACTAGTCTATCACTACTTCTTTTACTACTTAATTATCTAAATTCCGCTTGAACAAAATCGGACCCGATGCTTTTAGCATTTTTTTTATCTTACTGAAGTAGCAAACAAGCATGCAGCCCACCTGCTGATACGTGGTCACTGCCGCTCATGGACGTCTGTAATCAACTTCGTACAGAACATGGGTTCCATCTGAAGTCAATCTCAGATGCATTGCTAATCCCGAGGACTAAGATGGTCGCGTCATGTGAAAGTGTGCCGGCAACGACACTCGTCAATCGAAACGCAAGAAATGCTTCTCGCTAGAAATAGATGCGGCGGTGGTACTTCCCCGGTCGAACTACACTGGTTCTACCACCTGCAAAGCAATGCAAAAAGATGCTCTTCACTGCTACGAAACTCAAAAGAAGTACATTAGCGCCATCCACTTAGATATTTGGGTCACCCTTCCCATTGCAACCACTCCCAATAGTAAACATACATTTACCGTACAATTACACACGATTTATGTTACAAAATTACTCAAGACTACTCTATATTGAACACTCATTTACAATTTTGCAGCTAAATATACTTTTGACGAAATTAAGGTAGCAATCAACTGGACCTTACTTTGAAATTTCCTCGGTCAAATCTTATCAACATCAACGTATATCAAACTAAAAGTAGTAATCAGTTGCTACCATTATTTGAGCCTTCCTATCGATGCGACTTAACGCTGTGACCTGCGGTTGCGTCACATGCGGCTTGCGTTCATTGGATTACTAATAGAAACAGACTTTTATATATTTTTGTTTAATTTAAACATATTTCGATAATGAAAAACACCAAAAATGATATTGACAATAACGTATTAACTAGTTACTGTTCTAACAATTCAACTGTTTCGAATTATGTCTTCGTAAAAGAACTTTAATGATCAATTTTATAGATAGGGAACTCTTAAAAGTTCTACAACAAATACTATTGTATTTTACTACCAGATCTTTTATAACTTTAGAAAACCAGGTATCGCCTCTTTTTAACAGTTTATTCTAAAAATAAATAGAATTATAATTGCAACCACTTCGTAACGCACAAGCCGCACAACAAAGCCGCACTCACCCTAAGTATTAGACGCCATAAATTCAGAATTCAGGCTTTAATAACTTAATTTGTAGCATACCTCACGTGACACGAGCCATATAACTTCAAAGGTAAAGCACTGGAATAGTTAACAAATGACTACACTTCGAGCTGGATAGCTTTGAATGTATAACATGGATCTGAAGTATTCGATCATTCGTTGAGGCGCTGCCTTTAAAAATAATATAAAAGGGTTAGGTACAGATCGTTAGACAAGTGATTGTTGGACGCTAGGGCTTGTGGTTAATGTATTTATGAAGTGCGAGTATTATATTACATGTGTATTAATCATATTAAATATTTTATGTTGTATAACGTATAAAGTATTTTTGTGAAGAAGCAAACACGTATAGAGTCCACCTGATGGTAAGTGGTTACTGTCGCCCATGGACATCCAAAACAACTTCATAACAAAGTTTTTATCTGAAGTCAAAGATGCGACGCTAATTCCAAGGACTAAGATGGTTGCCTCATGCAAAATTTAGCCGGTAACCACACCCTTTCACCAAAACGCAATAATCGCTTCACTTTAGAAAAAAGTGCGTTAGTACCTACCCAGTTAAACTACAATGATGGTATCACCTGGCAAAATATAAAAAAAAAAATGTAAATACAAGATGTCATAAATTCTGTAATATTAAACCTTAAATGTTCAATAATGTGGCTCTGAAATATAGAGATCCTTTAACTATTAATAAAATAACAGAATTTGTAAGATTTGTATCTTAAAAGTATCTTTAAAAAAAATAGTTCTCGGAGGTGTGTGAAGTCCACCAATTTCCACTTGGCCAGCGCGGTGGTCTATGGCCTAAAACTCTCTCATTCTGAGAGAATACCCATGCCCAGCAGTGGGACAATAATGGGTTGACAAGTATCTTAAATGGGATGTTCCCATTTATTTATAAGGTAAATTACCTATTGTGTTTACTGTATATGTGCGAGTTTATGCAGATACTAAACACATAATAAACTGAAAAAATAAAGGTATCTAATGGCATGGCATGGCATGGCAATGGCATTTTTGTCACTTTATTTTTATGTTACTCAATGATCTCGACGTGAAAGAAAAGCCGGTTGAAAGAATAAATTTCATATAATCACTGGTCTTATTCTATCCTTATCACACAAAATGGACGGTAAACATTAATTGTCAGTTAGTATTTAGGATGCTTACACTTATGTATTCTTGTATAGTTGTAATCTGAGAAACCGTTTACTTAAACTTAATGTTATATTAATTACTCGTACCGACGTAATAATTAATACCTTACTATACTAGCCGTCTGATTTCAGTCTCGAATAGTGACATCCATCCGTTTCTTCCCATGAATAGCGTAGGAGGTTACTAGGGTACAAAATCCAGGAAATCAACATCAACACTTCACACCACCACATGAATATCAGCCTCGTTGACTATCAGCAAAATCGCCTATTAAGGGAGGCCTATGCCCAACTGTAGACTACGGTAGCTACTGTAAGTTTTTATTTGACATAACATAATATGTAATGTTAACATAAATGTAACTGCTATATAGTCTTCATGTGATATTACCCAATGTAACCTAAGTTAGTCTTTGAGGTCCATGTACAAAAATTTATGCTTTATAACAACAATATATATTATGGTCTACTACTACAATACTACATTTCGCACTTGGTCCGCGCGGTAGACTATGGCCTAAAAGTCTCCCATTCTTAGGTTGACGATGATATTATTGTATTCCTGTGTGAATGTATGACTAAAACTCAATTGGAGGCATTCCATCTCAGTCCTTACCAACTCTTTGATCGATCGGCGTCCAAGCCTTGCCTAAACTCGCAGAACGAAGCACCACTAATCACTTTTACCTACGCCTGTACCTCGCGTGCCAAACTCACATAAGGCGCTTACACACGCGAGACCGATGTTTTACAGAGCACAGTATAAAAACTACACCGCCCCAATTGATATTTTGCTCGCTTACTACTGTTTTATACGACGCTTTATAAATATGGTAGTAATCTTCGGGTGTACAAATATATTTGTAGTGTGACATGCGCTTAATAATTGTGGTATTTTAAAATTATAAGACAAGTTAAAATATTTATGTTTATATTCCGAAACATTTTGAAACTGAAATTCTTTTTCATTTTAAATGGAAACAACGAATGGCTTGCATGCCTCATGTTAAGTTTTTAATCTAAAAAGATTAACAACATTTTAGACACCCATAGCCAGACATTTGGATTTTATCCTGTGTCTAGGCCACCAGAGAAAGACACACAGACGAGTACACGAACATCCAGATCCAGAACGGAAATCTAAAACCATAAAATTAAACATGATTGTAGGTAAATATAATAAAAAAATAGATATAAAATAACAAAAACGTCAAACCCGCTGAGTTTCTTGCCGGATCTTCTCAGTTGAGGTCGTGTTCCGATCCGGTGGTAGTGTAAGAAAACAAATGTACCTGACAATTTGTAAGTACCCCCGTAGGCCTATACAAAATAAAGACATTTCATTTCATCATTTAGTTACTTGTCCGAACAGGAATCATACCCGTAACCCACAGCATTTCGGGCCAGTATTTTGCCTGTTCCGCCACGTGTATCATTATAATTGTTAACTGTTTAATATCTCTACCTAATAAATCTCTTTATAGAACAGGATCCATCAGCCATCAATCAAACATATTTTGTAACGTTTTAAACATAGCTATTGATCACTTGTAGTACGAATGAAAACTATCGTGGTAGAGCAATTGAAATACGAAATTGTTTTACCAACAGTTGAAACTAATAAGAAAACTTAGGAACCTCCAAACACGTTACCCTCAAGTTAGTTTCTTTCAGTGTCAAAATGGTAGAACCCGTTGATGTTCCAAAGGCATTAGGCTCACACCTATTAACACCAGCAATGTAACGCCACAATGTCCACCAATTCATACTTGGCCAGCGCGGTGGACTATGGCCTATAACTCTCTCATTCTGAGAGAAGACCCGTGTCCAGCAGTGGGACGATAATGGTTTGACGACTAATGTTAAAGCGCTGCTGTGTTCTGCTTTGAAGAGTAAAGCATACCAACTTAAGCGCATCCGACTTAATTTTCAAGGATAACAACGCACCTATGGCCGACTCCAAGTATCAATTTTATCTGGCACTTATTTTATTGTCCCTCACTGACGATCTGGACACCCGTCAGACAGACAAGCTTATTTATAAGTTATAAGGATAAAAAATAAATGTAGATCAACAAATAGTTTTTCACTTAGGATTTTTTACCGATAGAAGTAGCACACAAGCGTGGAGGCCTGATGAAGTAGTCACTGCCGTCCATGGACATCTGTAACTTCATTATATAACAGGAGTTCTATCTGAAGTTAATTACAAAAGTGTCAAACACTAAGATGGTCACTATTTGTAAAGTAAAAGTGCATTATATTTCCTAAAAACACTAATTGTTTACAATTGTGTTCAAAGATGTCGAACGAGTGTAGTTCGACCGGGGAGGTACCACCGCCGCACCTATTTCTAACGTGAAGCATTCCTTGGGTTTCGATGGAAGGGTGTGGTTGCCGGCACATTTTTATATGAGGCGACCATCATACTCCTCGGCAGTAGCAACGCGTCTGTAATTGACTTCAGATAAAACCTATGTTTATATGAAGTCGCTTACAAATGTTCATGGGCGGCAATGACCACTTACCATTAGGTGGACTGCATACTCATTTACAACCTCATTATTATAAAAACAAATGTTTACTTTTTCGCCCATCAATCTAAAGTACATTGCAAATTGTGATCGAAAACGATAATGTACCCTACATTGCAATGTATGAACGATAATGTGAAACCTTCAAAAGGTACCCGACGCCGTGGGAGCGACGCAGTTATGTGGGGATTTTTACCGCACTAAAACCCCCCCGGTGGCCGTCCTCGGCGCTATAAAGAGGACACCGGGACCTCCAAAATACTGCAGCCGGAATCCTATGAGCGCGTTGCCCCATCGGGCTCCTCTCAGATGGGCGACTGGGCCCACCGCTTCGTCTAGTCTTTACGACGATATGCGACCACACATATCGCCATCCCGGGATTGCCTGGCTGGACGGTTCAAGCTCCCACTCTAACCGCCCGCAACCCCGGAAACCCCTTTTAGTCGCCTCTTACGACAGGCAGGGGATACCATAGCCCTATTCTGATCCCGGAACTACAGGGACGAACGACAATGTTAACAATTATTGTTTAGAGGAAACTTAATAAACTCGTACTATCCTTAATAGTTAATAGTTTTAATATATATCGATAATTAGTGCTAACTATCTACAAGTTACTCCATTTTAAGCTGGGCTTCAGTCGGAAGCCGCTGCCTCACAAACGCATTCCCACTTCTGAGATTAACATCTCTTATATAAGTTAGCAATCAACCAAAGACTCAATCGATTGCAAGAACTTTTTCACGCTAGAAAGAGGCCTGCCAGTTTGTGTGTGTGTTTGTAGGAAGAGCAGAGCCTTCTAACACAGGCATATTTAGCTTAAAAGGAGGCTCTGGAAACTTATATTGTAATGAACCTAAACTGAAAAGCAATAAAGTATTTCTATTTGTGGTCCAGTGGTTCCATGGTCACACCATGCCACTAAAATGTGCTAAGAAAAAATAGTTATGACTTTAACATTGAAATTAAGTATCTCCATAATTGAACTATACATTTCATTTATTGTTTTTATTAAATCACCAGCTTACACCTGGAAATAAGATGTATGCAAAATATATTCTATCATTTGTTTTCCATAAATTTCCATACATATTGATACAGAAGAGGCTACGTGCGTGCCGTTTAAGGCGTCGAAATAAATTAGTCGTTTGTTAGTTGTCAAGGATTTTAATTAATGCACTTAAGATTTTTTTCGCTTTGCAGTTGTGTTGCTTGATGAGAATTTAAAATAAAAAAGACAAAGGATTATATTACGGATTTGTACAGAAAATTTACTCCTATAGTATTTCTACAAGATGAATACAGACTGTAGACAGTGGCAGCTTCACTAATAAACTTGTATGTAGGTATTATAGCAAAACTAGTTGACCCAGCGAACTCAGTTCCGCCTAAAAGTCAAAAATCAAAAATAGAAAATATATGATATTTATTTATATAACATATTTATCTAATATTTAATATATCTGTTTAATATAATGTTTCTAAACTATATTAAACAGATCTAAGTTAATATGTTACAAAGGCTACTTGTAAAAATTCTATCTATTATCATTATATTAATACGTGAAGCAAAAACTTGTGAATCGTTTTAAGATACTTACTGCAGATGGAGGAGTATGAAATTACGCACGGTTATAATTGATGTAGAGAAGGATTACGCAATGTTAATATTGTTTTCAAATAATGCATATAGCATACATAAAATCAACTAAAACACATTACATACACTACCATGCATTTGATACAAACACATACATAATAAACGAAATAGAACATTCAGTGTCTTACTATGAAAACACATAACGTCAAAAATGGCAAATGTCGTTGTCAAAATACCCGCTATTTACCTCTTATTTTTATATTTACCGCTTATAACCTCTTTTTACCTTTAAAGGGTGCGTTCAAATTATACCAACTTACTTGAATTTAAGTAATATTCGTGCTACTTTGGAAAATATGAAGTTTAGTTTTTTAATTTAAATTACGGTCCAATTTCGTCTAATGCGACGGGTGACTAGTTAATAATAAAATATCATCAAAAAGCACGGTAGCGTAAAGCTTCCCCGGTCGAGCTACACTGGTTCTACCACTATACCATAGGATTAATAAGATGTACCGAGTAAATACTGATCACTCAATCAGTTCACTGTATTTCAACAATGAAATAACAATAGTAACTTTAAAATAAAGCGAGTTAGCTTAACTCCTTAAAGAATCAGCACTCAGAAAGATCTTCCTCTTCCCAATATTCATTACATTCTTACAGTTACTCTCCGACTCCGCCATTTATCGCTTGCTCGCCGCCATCGCTCGCCATAATGGCGCTTAATGAGCGTTTAAGACGCCGCCCGAGAGCCTTGCGATTGTTTTATCGTAGTAATTAAGCTCTACTGATCTATAGATCTCGTATACTTCGGCAAACAGTTGTTCGATTGATTTTTTCGTTTGGTGTAGGTCTTGAAAGCCGAATAATTAATTGGATTACACATTGTTAATCTAGACCTCTTTAAATCTGTTACTTAGACTATTCGTAAATAATTAATTGTAATTCCATTTTTTCTCTATTTTAAATATATATATAGGCCAATGATTCTTGGAATTCACTAGAATGAATTGCTTTACAAAAAAAATAAAGACACAACAAAAATTTTCTTTTTGACCCGGTATTTTTATATCATAAATGTTTTAATGCGGCTATATAGACTATTGTTTACTTCGACATCAAAATTGCCGAATCGAAATTTTGCACTGGCACTACCGTATTATCAACACATATCGGTTTATTTCTTTCTGGCGTGAACAGCATTTCTATCTTTTAATATAGTAAAAGAGTAAAATATAGCGAAAATGGTGCTTATAGTTTAAAGGGGCATCTACAAAAAGCTACTGCATAAAATCAATTGAACTTTTTCACACACAAGCCTCGCTGTATCACCTATCAAAACATATAATTATTATGCGGCTTATGTGTGAAGTTGGGATCAAAAAATACAATTAAATTCTCTGTGGGGAAAAAGGAAATTACTTTCCGAACAACGCAATACAATGATTTTACTATTTGATGATCATATTACATCATCAGATGGAAGTGAGTCATGAACACTAGTCGATTCCACAAGTACTCTAAATTTACATTTCGTACAATGACTGTGAATTATTTATCTAAATTTTATAGCAGAATAGGCAATCGTATTGCAAATTGCATCGCTCGGATACACTTATCGCTTCATTCGACGTTGGAATCAATTTGCACCCTTCCGAACACGATATTGTAATATGAAGACGATAACTGGGAAACGAATGTTTGCTCGAAACATCCTTATGGCATTCTTAGAAATTTATAGGCGGAGCAAATAAATATGATTGAAATAAGTTCGAAAATTATCTATATATTAATACGTGAAGCAAAAACTTGTGATCCATTTTAAGATAGTTGCCGCAGACGAAGAAGTATGAAATTACGCACGGTTATAGTTGATGTAGAGAAGGATTACGCAATGCTAATATTTTTTTCCAATAATGCATAAAATCAACTATAAACACATTACTTTGTATTTGACACAAACACATACATCATAAACGAAATAGAGCAATGTCTTACTATGAAAACACATAACATCAAAAATGTCAGCATATACAGCTTAGCTAATTAAACCTCTTTTTACCTTGAACGGGTGCGTTTAAAATAAGCTGATAATTATTACAATTTATTTGAATCTGAGAAATATTCGTGCTATTTTGGACAATATGAGATTTAGGTTTTTAATTTAAATTACGGTCGAAATTAGACCGCTGCGACGGGTGACTAGTATGATTGAAATGTGTTCGAAAATTATATTATGTAATTCTGCCAGGCGGTAGATCCACTGTAGTTCGACCGGGGAGGTATCACCGCCACGCTTATATCTGGTCTAAAGCAGTTCTTGTGTTTCGATAGAAAAATGTGGTTGCCGGCAACTTTACAGCACTTTTAGGGTACAGATGTACTGCATACTCGTTTGTTTCATGTTTGTAAAATAACACTGTACAACGTTCGTTGCAAACTTAAATCCTTCAAGCTATAATACTTCCCTAAGATTGGTGTCCTTACTATACAAACCAAACAACGATATCAGTACAGGAGATTCGAATCTCAAACCATACCTCTAGCAAACTACACTATCACAACTCTAAGCATAGTTTGCATGCGTAAAGAATAAGGCGGCCATTCCTTGACCTTCCTGTGCAATTTTATGGCGTCCTTGGACCTCAGCCGAATATTTATGAGACTTTAACTGTCAATGGCATTTTTATTTATGCCTTCAAGATTCAGAAAGTCCTAACACATTTTTAAGAATAGATTTTAGTTCTATCTGCTCTCGTAACCCCATGAATTTGCAAGAATAAAGCAGCGCTACATTGTTTATTTCATACTTATGGTGTCCTTGGACTTCAGCAGCATATTCACAAGGCTCTAACTGACAATTGCGGTCTTATTTATGACTTCAAGATTGGGAACCGTAGAAAGTCTTACCACTTGCTTGGAGTTATCTCTGAGAATCATTCACAATGCTTTCTACTCTTCTAGCTCTATGTATTTCTCAGTATTAAAGATGTCAAGTATTCGCAAGAATAAGGAGCCTATTTCCTTGAACTTTTTGTTCATTTTATGGCGTCCTTGGAGTTCAGCCGGATATTTACGAGACTCTAACTGTCAATGATGGGTTTATTTATACTTTTGTCAGTTCAATTATCATCAGATGAACCGATGCTTGTTACTTCTGATCTTGCTACTGAGATCTATAAATTAGAACACATTATTTTCAGAACATTAATTTTCAGTTTCCTTGATTATTTGCATTGTATTACTAGTTTTTTATTAATATTGTATAATTGAAAAGTTAACCTCGATTTGGGTAACATTGAACATTTTTTACAATATTTGTGATATTATAATTTGTTTTATATTTATTGCACCTTGTTTTTACTAAATTAATAGTGTCCTTTTTAGCTGGTTTATTAATCTAACAAATTAAATTTACGGAGAAAACAATTAAACTATCCACAATTACCCCTAAAACTCAAATTCAAAGTTATCCTTAGTTTTGGGTAACTTTGAATATAATTTTTTGAGGATATAAAATCCGTCATTAATCTAATATTTTAAGGTCTGAGTAAAATTAATTAACATATTTTTGTTAATTAAAACCAAATCTATAAAAAATACATTTATTTTGATATAAAAATTCAATAGACAACTTGGTCTTGCCATATGAATCAAGGTCGATCAATTTGGGGGTAAAATAAGATACTAGTTTTTTTTTGTTTATTTATTCCATCCATCCATAGGATGGACGGAACATCGGGTACCTTTGGAAGGTTTCCCTCTCGAAAACAAAAAAAAAAAAGGATGGACGGAACATGGACATAACATAGGCCTCCCCTAAATGGCGCCACTCCAACCGGCCCTGTGTCCTCTGAATCCAACGGTTTCCCGCTGTCTTCTTCAGGTCACCGGTCCATCTAGTAGGGGGGCGACCGGTACTCCTTTTGCCTAAACATGGTCGCCACTCGAGGACCTTTCTTCCCCATCGGTTATCGGTCCTACGAGCGATGTGGCAGCCCATTGCCACTTCAGCCTGCTAATTTTGAGAGCTATGTCGGTAAGCTTCGTTCGTCTACGGATTTCATCGTTGCGAATCATATCTCGTAGCGAAATTCCGAGCATAGTCCTCTCCATAGCACGCTGAGCGACCCTGAGCCTCCGAAAAAAATATTTTTTTATGATACAGGTAACTTTGAACCGTTCAAAGTTACCCGTATTACATCCAATTTCGACGTCGTCAAAAGTTTAGCAGTTTTACGCAATATTCAACATGGGATACGGATAGTACAGTTTCAAAATAATAATATACAATATACATTTTAAAGATTAAACATCAAAACATACCTGTTTACGGTAAGTTTTATATTATAATTGCTATTTCAAAACGGAGCATCAAACACTTGCAACAACTTCACTACGGAAAAGGCGGTATTTTTTAAAATTATGACATTAACAGGTACCTTTTTTTTACTTTCATTGCTATTACAACATTTTGGCAATCCATTTTACGCAGGTACAATATTGAAACAACAAGAAGTTTCCATGTAATAAATTAATATATTTTTTTCACAACTTTGTTCAAAGTTACACCGCTGTTCAATGTTACCCAAATTGATTGTACGCCAGTTATTTTTCATTATTTAATTTTGTGTAATGAATTGTTTTTATTATTATTATTAATTGTTATTAAATAATATTTTAATTGTAATTTTAATTTATTAGAAAAAATGTATTAAATTCTTTATATTAAAGTAAATTATAATTTTAAGTATACTGCATAAAATTTTAAGGGCGTCCCCTCATTATGTACGCAGTGCTTACCTTTAATTGCGGGGACACGATGTACATACTACTATGTTTAGTTATTATAAATTGTAATTGTGTTTTCTGCGTTGGTGAGCCTTAAAATAAATAAATAAACACCGAGTGTTATTTACTCCAATGGATTACTTAACTAATAAATCGTGTTAAAACCACACTATTGCTACATAAAAAATATAGCAAAATTACCTTAGTCTCATATATAGCACCATAAATGGTTAAAAGACTATAAATATAAACAGAACACGTAATCGGCCATTAGAAATACCTAACATAAGGACGTGAGTGATTTGACCAATTATTGGCTGTCCCCCACAGAGGCATTGGTTCTGACAGCGAAAGAATTCTACCTACGTGGTAAAATGTTAGCTTTCTCGGCTATTGACGAGAAAATACAGAAGAATTTTAATACATTTCTTCTGGGTTGTAATTATTGGAATGCAAAAATCTTTATTTATATTTTTCTACCCTTCAATGTAACGAAACTTATTTAAAAAAATTATCTAAATGTTGTCGTACAGCTGTAATCGTTCGGCCTCGAAGAAAGCAGAGTTACTGGTAAATCCAGGAGTTATATTTGGAGAGAAGGAGCTTGACCTGCTAAAGTAGGTTTTTAAAGACCTAAATTCTAAAAAAACATTACTCTCCTTAGGCAGTCGGGTAAAAAGAGGTCTTGAGATTAGTAGAGAAGGCTTGGAATCTGTATAAGAAAAGAAAAAATGTTGATAAACAGATATGAACATATACCATGTCTAGCATTTTTATGATTTCACACATAATTATATTCATGAGTCAGATTTGTTCCGCTTCGCGCCCCAACGGAGACCCGCTGACCGACTGAAATTGGTAAATTAATTTGCAAAATGACATAAATATAATTATTTATGAATCATTTCATTAATATACGATTATCACACGCAAATCAGATTACTCGGAAGGGTTCCACTGAAAACCAAAGGCGAGAAGCGACGATATAAAACATTAAAAATAACTTTAATCTTAGGGCCTGTTCAGAAGGACATAAAAGCAAGGAAACCTTCGTCGCAGCTGTGGTACAGTCCTACTCATAAAAACACAACCGGTCGGCCGATTCGTCGCGCGATCCATCGGGTTATTAGTTGCCCATTAAATTACCTAGAGGGCGTATTAAATTCGTTCGCGAGTGAAATAAAATGGCCGGCCTGGCACTTCTTTAATCGTTATGAGTGTACTTTATTTTTCTTATTTCTTGGGATCGTAAGACGATTGTTCTTAGTAAATCAGCAGCTCGTTAGTAATAAAAGAGAAGTTTATTAATTAAAGATGTATGTTCACAATGTTTATAATCAGTAATTAGCTTTATATTTAAAAAATGATATTATGTCAAATGACAACTCGCCTGACTCATACGCGAAGGGATTGAAATTCAATTCCCGGTCAGACATTATTTTTGACACACCCTTTAAACCAGATCACCCCAGCGCTAAACATTGGGTAAAAAGGCAAACTTAGATATGTCACCTAATGGTGGTGGCAACTGGCCACTGTCGACTATATACGCCTGTACTCAGTCTCAGATAAAATAAGTCTTAAGGTTTTCCAAAATGGTTTAGTAATGAAATGAAATGTCTTTTTTGTATAGGCCTACGGGGGCACTTACAAATTGTCAGTTACACATTTTTTTTTACACTACCACCGGATCGGAACACGACCTCAACTGAGAATATCTGGCAAGAAACTTAGCGGGTTTGCCTTTTTTATTATGTTGTATTATCTTTTTTTTAATATTTTTTTCAATCATGTTTTTTTACATTGTAATAAAGTAGGCATACTTTTTACTTTAAGTTTTATTACAATGTAAAAAAAAACTTAATTGAAAAAAATACTACCTAAGTCGGAACGTCACGTATTATTCCCTTAACAAACACCTCAAACATTGCTTAAACTAAAGATGTAGGTATGGCATTACCTCTAAAGCCGGATCAGTTTTACCACCTATCATATACAAGATATAATTGCTTTACAATTGCACATTAAACTGATTGCCGGCACCGCCCTTACCGTGCCTACTGAACGATTACCTAAAGGTTAAGTCTCGTTTAACGTTATTAACACGAGGCTAAAATGAGTAATAACTTTATAGAATATCGTATGTTATCTTAAAATGTCAAGAGATAAAAGTACAGATAGTAAATTTATATTCGATCTAGGGAAGATATTTTCGTAAAACAGTTTTAAAGGGTTTATGAACTTTTTTTTTAAAGAACTCTCGGGGTCACGATGTTTCCCTTCACCAAAAAGCAGTGATAATAAGTTTCTAAAACGCACATCATTTTAGAAAATCAGTTGTGCATGCCTTTTTTTTTTTTTTTTGTTTTCGAGGGGGAAACCTTCAAAAGGTACCCGACGCCGTGGGAGCGACGCAGGGTTATGTGGGATTTTTACCGCACTAAAACCCCCCCGGTGGCCGTCCTCGGCGCTGAAAAGGAGGACTCCGGGATCTCGAAACGACTTCAACCGGAATCCTCCGAGCGCGTTGCCCCATCGGGCTCCTCCCAGATGGGCGGCTGGACCCACCGCTCCGTCTAGTCTTTACGACGGTATGCGACCACACATACCGCCGTCCTTCCCGGGATTGCCTGACCGAACGGTTCGAGCTCCCACTCTAGCCGTCTGCAACCCCGGAAGCCCCTTTTAGTCGCCTCTTACGACAGGCAGGGGATGCCGTAGCCCTATTCTGATCCCGGAACTACAGGGCGTAGTTGTGCATGCCTAGGTTTGAACCTCGGACCACCTGATCGAGAGGGTAAGTTTCAACCATTAGGCTATCACTGCTCTAAAGGTTGCTTAAAGGCTCAATATCATGAAATGCTTTTAGTAGATATCAACATCACAAAATGAACCTAATATCCAAATTTCATAGTTCTGGCGTTTGTGGTTTAAGCTTTCCGACTACTATTAGTGAAAAGTCATTGTCTTTTCGTATATGAACCTAAATTCTATTAGTAAGAACCTTAAAATGCCGCCGGTCATTTAACACAACTAAACATTTTTAGATCTATTTGCAAAAACGTTCTTTCTTTTAAAATAGTGCGATGTACAAACGCTTACAGAAAATTGCGTGAAGCATTTCTTGCTTTTCGATGGAAGGGTGTGGTTTCACATTTTTAGATGAGGCGACCATCATAGTCCTCGGAAGTAGCAACACATCTGTGATTGACTTCAGATAGAACCCATGTTCTGTATGAAGTTGATTAGGTACAGATGTCCATGAGCGGCAGTGACCACTTACCTTAGGTGGACTGCATGCTCGTTTGCAACTTCAGTCAGATAAAAAAATACGAGAAGTCGGTTATAAAAGTAGACAATAGACTCACAAAGACCGGTGCTGAAGATAAATGTTGTCAGTATCCTGAATCGTACCGCACCAATATATCCATTCTCCAAGAAAATATGGACGTCTCTCCTGTATGCTATAAGCTAGCATTCTTAACCTGTTCCGTCAAGTTTTATAACGTGGAAAGTGAGATCAATAAGTCTTAACCCTTTATAAGTCCGACGAAAGTAGAAGTGTTAACACTAAAAATTAAACAAATAGTGAAATTGTAGTGGCAATATAGTTGCCACTGCCCGTCAGTAAGACTTCATTTTCAATTGTTCACTCTTTAAAAAATATTAAAAAGTTTTTTTTTTTATTTTTAACCGACTTCCCAAAGGAAAGAGGTTATCTATTCGTCACGTATATTTTTTTTTTATGTATTTTCGGGCGAAATGGCTAGAAATCGTCGACCTACCGACACGATTCATACGACATTGTATGCGGCTAGTTTCACAGGCAGTCCCATATTGAGGAAAATGAAAACCTTCCGGCGGTTTTCCCGGAAAATTGGAAAATGTCGGTTTCTTAAAATCTTGAATAACTTGGGTGTTTCTAAACCGATTTCCATTTTCTTTCTTTCATTTGATAGAAAATTTCGTCACGCAACTTTTTCTCTTGGACATGGGTATGCTGTGATGCTTAACTCTTTGAGTTATGGGGGGGAAACCACCACCACTCCTCAAGTTTTTTAGATAATTTGAGATAACTCGGCTTCTGCCGAATCGATTCTTATGAAACTTGAAATATTTATTATATATCTATGCTTATATAGGTTGACGAAAAATTTGACCTTCAACTCTTCGATCCTGATGATGCAGGGTTACAGCTATCCTAAACTATAACATTAGCTATTTGGTGCTTACATATATGTAATAAGACTACTAAGCAGAGAGATGTGATGAAAAATTTGACCTTCAACTCCTCAATCCTGATGATGCAGGGGTGCCTCAAGCCTAAACCATAGGGGTTGACCATTTAGTGCTTATGGGTATGTAATAACAATACTAAGCAAAGACATATTATAAAAAAATTGACCTTCAACTCCTCAACCCTGATTATGCAGGGTGCTGTAAGCCCAAGCCGTAGGTGATGGCCATTTGTTGCTTACGGATATATAATAAGATAGCAAGGCAAAGATGTACGATGACAAATTTGACCTTCAACTCCTCAACCCTGATGATGCAGGGGTACTGCAGGCTTAAACCATAAACGTTAGACATTTGTTGCTCACGGATTTGTAATAACATTGCTAAGCAAAGGTATACAACGAAAAATTGGACCTTCAACTCCTCAATCCTGATGATGCAGGGGTATTGAATGCCTAAGCCATAAAACTTAGCTATTTCATCCTTACGCATTCAAAATGATATTTAAAAAATGTAAGGTAGAACATTAAAAAAATGGTTGTATTCAGTGGAAAATTGGACCTTCAACTCCTCAATCCTGATGATGTTGGGGTGCTTCAAGCTTAAACTATAGGCGTTAGCTACATGATCGCTACGTATATCTGATAAGATTACTAAGCAAAGATAAAAAATGAAAAATTTGACCTTCAACTCTTCAACTCTGATGATGCAGGGGTACTTCAGGCTTAAACTATAGACGTTGGCCATTTGATGCTTATGGGTATGTAATATATTTACAAAGCGAAGACGTATGATAAAAAAGTTGACCTTCAACTCCTCAACCCTGATGATGCAGGGTACTGTAAGCCCAAGCCATAGAAGTTGGGGATCTGTTGCTTACGTGCATGCGATGAGATTACATAGAAAAGATATGACATGAAAAATTTGACCTTCAACTCCTCAACCCTGATAATGCTGGGGTCAATCAAAGCTTAAACCATAGACGTTGGCCATATGGTGCTTACGTATATGTATTGAGATTACTAAACAAGGATATAACATGATATTGTTGACCTTCAACTCTTCGGCCCTGATGATGCAGGGGTACTTCAGGCTTAAACCATAGGCGTTGGCCATTTGATACTTAAGGATATGTAATATATTTACAAAGCAAAGACGTATGATAAGAAAATTGACTTTCAACTCCTCAACCCTGATGATGCAGGGTACTGCAAGTTTAAACCATAAGCATCGGCCATATGGTGCTTACGTATATGTAATGAGATTACTAAGCAAAGATATGACATGATAAATTTGACCTTCAACTCCTCAACCCTGATAATGATGGGGTCCTTCAAGTTTAAACCGTAGGCATCGGCCATATTGTGCTTACGTATACATAATGTTGTTGTTCACAATACCAACAATGAGTTTCGGAGAGAATATAATTATGATCAAAAATTCCACTTTGAATACAATTACCTGGAAGATGCAAGAGTTCTACCAACCTTTTTAAATTGGATGGGTTAGGTTAGGTTGGAACATAAAAGAAAACACAAAAACTAAGCGAGCAGGGCGCGGCAGCGCCCTGCGAGCGGTTGCGCTCAGTTCATACGCATTGTAACAGTAATGTAAGATATCGCTTAGGCTTTTGTTTGATTTGTCATATAAGGTTGAGTTTAAATTAACGTTTCCATTTATGCTTGCACTATGCAGTCTTATTGATACTATGTATTACACGGTCTCGTATAAGTAAATTTATCGTCACTAAAAAGCGTGAAAAAAAAAATTTTTAAACAAAAAAATACAACCGACTTCCATGCCACATAAAAGTAAAAAATAATTTAATTACATGTTGGTTTAGAACAAACACAGTACTCAGTACATAGTTCTGAAGTCGGCGCTCATATATGACACATATAGTTTCGTCGTGATCCAGCGAAATATGGTGAGCGCCGACTTCGGGACTATGTACTGAGTACTGTGTTTGCTCTAAACCAACATGTAATTAAATTATTTTTTACTTTTATGTGGCATGGAAGTCGGTTGTATTTTTTTGTTTAAAATTTTTTTTATTTTCTTCTGTTATAGAAAAAAATATTTATTACGGCGAAAAAGTTGCCAGAAAATCGACTAAATATATGGTGGCGAGTATATTGCCACCACCTTTAAAGGGTAAGGGGCAAGCCAGGTGCTGGTGCCGCGACAAAAGATTAGTCATCTAACGGTGATAAGAATTGACGACCCGCGTCGCGCAGTAGTCACCATACCGGTCTGATTCGCAATGGGTTCCGGGTTCGATACCCGGCCAGACAATTATCTGGCTAATAAATTTTGAATTTTAATCCAGATCTGCATACAATATGCAGATCTGGATTAAAATTCAAAATTATATTCATCTATTTGTGTGAACATGGCTTCCACTGAATGGAAATATTTCTACAGCTGCTGCTGATACATATTGTAGAAAAGGTTTATATGACCTAATTAGATGTATATATACACCTTAGTGTGGAGACACGGCCTCAAAAAGATAACATACAACCTCTGGGGGAGGAAACCTATTTCTAGCAACGTACCTCCAAAGAAAGGATACTTTTTAGGTCCATTCCAGAGACAATACCTTCATAACTATCTCTTCCTAATGACATCTTTTTTAGTATTGCTAAGTTTGGTTTTAAAGCTGTAGCTCCATACACGGTGTTCTAATTTAGTCCTCATGAGTAGAAACGCATCTGTGGCAGGCTTAAGTAAAATTCAAATGTTATCTGGGGCTCCTTACATATAAAGGTAGCAGTAGCCATTTACCATCAAAATTACTACATGCACTTCTTGTTTAAAAAATAAGTGAAGGTACATGCTTATTTGCTGTTTCTTCAAAAATAAAAAAGTCACTCTCAAAAAAAAATTACATAACAAATGTCGTTTCAAGCCGAAACAAGTATTACGATTCTTTAAACTCGATACAAGTTTACGAGTACTCACAGTTTATCACAATTTCACGCGATTCGGGTGTTTAATGTGTTTTTATCTCCCACTAAGTGCACATCTGACACTTCTGATAGAGTAAATTCGTTAAAAAGCCCACTTAATCTGAGTTCCGAGCAATCTAATTTGGGATTTATTCGATGTTACTGGGTATCATCATATATATCCCAGGAAAGCGAATTTGTCGTATCTCGAAAAATACGATTTTTAGTTACATACCTACATAAAATCTATTACGCTAATCTTAGAATAATTTCATAGATTAGACATAATTCTTAGTTAAAATGTCAAAAGTTTACAAAGTAAGGTACTATCTAATTCAAAATTTGTTTTCTTTAAGTTTCTCGGCTCTGGTGTAAAGTTGTATTTTTTGAGGTTCGAATGTTGCTTTCCTACGTTGATATGTAAGTAAAGGATATTAATTTATTCTGTCTATACATATATATTTTTTGTGCTAACGGCCTTACCGTTCCGAAAGATACAAATTGTCAAGAATATTAATTGTATCTGCCTTTTAATTTAACTTATGAACTTTTATTTGTCTGATATCTAACATAACCTGTTGAAATTTAAAACCTCGAAAATATATAGTTTTCTCATGTCAAGAATGACACCATTGTACTTCATGAAAAAAATACTACTTGTGTACCGCACTGTTTTATAAAGCAGTCGGGCTATTTATTAGAAACCAGTCACCATACCCTTGCGTATTTGCAACACCAGAGAAGTTGGATACCAATACATCGCCGGCGTTGAAAATATATTCTGTTAACACCAGTCTAGAAGACTCCTATGTCATAGCGGTCCGGCAGATGGTAGATGATAGTTTCAAGGTGGTAGAACCAGTGTTCGAGTGTGGAAGTACCACCGCCACACCAATTTCTAGCGTGAAGCATTTCTTGAGTTTCGATAGAAGGTTGTAGTTGTCAGCACACTTTCATATGAGGCGACTATCATCGTCCTCGGTAGTAGCAACGCATTGATTGACTTTAGATGGAATCCATATTCTGTATAAAGTTGATTACAGATGTCCATCAATGGACTGCATGCTCGTTTGCTACTTCAGTCAGATAAAAAATACCTCTGTAATATTGAAAAAAGTAGGTACATTTTATATCTCACGGGTATAGGAAAAAATAACGTGCAAACAGAACCTTGTCTATCAACAACACCTACATTCGAATAGCACTAATAGTAGTAAAATCGAAATACCCATATTTTATCTCTCCTACCATAGCTTAGTTTTCTTAAAATGATAAAGCCACTTTAGAATTCATATATAATTCAGAAACTCGAAATAAATGAGCAGATGACAGCCAATAAAGTGTCAATTTAGTTGTTTGTTTAGCATTAGCATATTTTGAACGTAACATGATATTTTAAAATTTTAGCGTGGGCGACAAAGGGTCTTTTGATAAACTGTAAGTATTTCAAAGTGACTTTGGATAAGTTCATATGATTGTATTAAAGATGATATCAACATTCGTTGATATCATCTTTAATACAAACTTAATCATCTTATCTCATTACCGTCTTAATGCTGCCTTAGTACGAGTTGATCATGTTTCCTTAAAAAAACGCTTTCTACACACTAGGATTTTCTGCTGTGTAGTGGGTACCGTGGACACACACAAGACGAATACCCAAACATGGTTGTTTGTCCATGTAAGGGTATGGGGTACATGGATCTAAACTCATCATTCAGATACCTGCCTTGCCGGAAATCGAACCCAGATCCTACGGCGTGTCAGACCGGTACGGTGACCGCTCCGCCACGCGGGATGTCAAATGCAATGTAAAATGATGAGTAAAAACAAAAACATTGCTTGTAGCGAGTAAAACGTAATAAACTCCTACTTACTAAGGGTACCGAACGCAAAGATTTAATAATAAGGGTTTCTGACATATGCTTTGATTATGTTGTAAAAGCACGAATTAATTCTAGGACGCTAGTTAGATTTTTCCTTATATAACAATAATTAACAGCAAAATAAATATTGACTCCAGTCTCTCACGCCGGCGGACAAAAATTCACTTCCAAAAAACCGATTTTCCGAATTTTTTTTTCATATTTTCGTATTTAACGTTAATGTATGCACACAGGTGGATTTAATGCTATATTATAAAAGCAATATAGGCCTGGGATTTAAGGAGCTGAAGATTAAATAACCTGTTTTATAGCCAAATATTGTATACAATATATTTAACGTAAATTTTAAATAATTTTAATTTTTTTTCGATAAGGATTAACACAGAACAAATATAAATAAATAAATAAATTTAAAAAAATACATAATTAAAAGTTAGAAACCCGCAACCACAAAGTTTTTGTTTAAATATTATGTTTCTCAAAGTGAAAAAAGCTTTATATTTATCTGTTTACAACCTGCAAACATGCAAGCGAATTTATCGTAAAACGTGTAGACAATTAATGTGTATCGTTTTGTGCTAACGACGTTTACTAAATTGGGAACCTCATAATGAAGCTTCATTATGCTTCAGTCAGAATGTTTATAGTCCTCTTACATTACCATAAAGGTGTAAAAGTGCACCAATGGTATTTTTGTAAATCGAGTCACGACATCTTTTTTAGGGTTACTCCGTACTCTTCACATACTTTGAGAACTTTAGACTTTATGATGTTCATTTCCAACTTTTTTTATCTGACTAAAGTAGCAAACGAGCTTGCAGTCCACCCGATGGTAAGTAGTCACTGCCACCCATCTGCGAGCAACTTCATACAGAACATGGGTTCTATTTGAAGTCAATCACAGATGCCTTGCTACTCCCGAGGACTATGATGGTCGCCTCATATAAAAGTGTGCCGGCAATCACACCCTTCCATTGAAACGCAAATAAATGCTTCACGCTAGAAATAGGTGTTCCGGTGGTACTTCCCCGGTCGAACTACACTGGTCGTATCACCATCAGCAACAAAAAGCCAAAAATAATTTTCTAGTAGTTATCTTCTTGCACAATTAGAGGCACAGGGATGGAGTTGCGCCGGTACGGAATGCGGTCCGGTTCACGCCGCGCGCCAATTAGCGTCCGGAACGAATACGACCGGTTGGGGGTAGGCGTTCATTTAGCCGGACAAGATGAAAGCGAATGGTAATGTTTTAGTGTCTGTTCTTTAGTTTAAGGTTTACTTTGAATTGGTATATGGAAATACGAATTAGAACGCGTGTGTCTCTTGTAATGGTTTAATTGCGACTGTTTTTACAAACAAAACAACTTAAGCGTTTTAGTCTTAACAGTGTAAATTTACATTATATTATATGTAGAAGAAATGTGTAAAATCTAACTTCATAGGTTTTTGACAATGTGTTGACCTTGGAGTAGGTCAGTCACAACTTTCTTCTTTTACATATAGGTTAATTGTTCAATCAGTCGGACTGCATGTGCTTTTTATTATCACCCTGTTACTACTGGCTGGCTAAATGCAGCCTTCAAATACATTTGAAAACTTAAGACTTTATGATGTTCTTTGAAAAACTTCTGAAAAAGAAGCCAATAAATATTTTTTTTTATTTTAAATTATCTCATTGCACAATTAGAGGCACAAGGATGGAGTTGCGTCGGTACGGAATGCGGTCCGGTTCACGCCGCGCGCCAATTACCGTCCGGAACGAATACGACCGCTACGAGAGGAGGAGATGAAAGGGAACGTAATGTTATCAGCCTGATTAACCGTCAACTTATGTCATAATCAACCAGTTTTGAAAAGGGCAAAAGAGGCATAGATGGCGGTGAGACTTCTCCTGGTGGAGTGACGTTTCTTTGGTCAACAAGACGAACGCTAGACTGAGAAACATGGCCAAATCCCGCGTTCTTCACTGAACCGATTGACTCTGTTGTCTGAGAGCCTAATGCTTGCACGTAGGTGCATACTCCATGCCTTAAGTAAGATAATGCTCTACACTTGTAAGTATATATAAACCATTTCGCATAATGCACGTAGTAACGAAATAGATTTGCAGGCCAATTTCCTTTACATTCAACAGTACAACAAAGATCTTACATACCTACGTAAGTTCTACCTGAAGTCGAATTATTATAATTACTAACGTACATGAAGGTAAAAAATTCATTTTTTTCCCTCAAGTTACTAACGCTCTCCGTAATGAAACTGTCATTAAACAATCAAACGCGCAGAGGTAGGTACCTGGTATTTTAATTTATGTACTGAGTCCGGGCATTTTTATTTACTAATGTACACTTTTACACATCGGCACAATTTTATATGAGGCGACCATCGTAGTCCTCGGGTGTGGCAACGCATCTGTGATTGACTTCAGATAGAACCCATGTTTTGTATGAAGTTGATTACAGATGTCCATGAGCTGCAGTAAACACTTACCATTAGTTGGACTGCACCCTCGTTTGCTACTTCACTCAGATAAAAAAATGTAGTATAGAGGTGTAGGATAATGTAGAGAACGTTCTTTATGTAGTCGATTTAACTGCAACGAGTAGATGCCAGTAAATGAGGGGCAACCCTCACGTTTACATCCACTCAAACAGGATATTTTTAAATCGCGATCGATCAATTGCACACTTTAAAGGCTTCTCCTTTAGTTTGTCAGATCAAAGTCCATTTACATTCGCTTCAACCCCCAGCAGTTATCCTTGGATACCTTTAGGATTAGTAAGAAATTTAAGCTTTTTTGCTCAACTGACTTAGAAGGAAGATTATGGTTACAAACATATGTAGATTTTGATTTTTTTTTATTTAATTGAAGTAACAAACGAGCATGCAGTCCATTTGATGGTAAGCGGTCACTGCCGCCTATGGACATTTATAAAAAACTTTACATAGAAGATGGGTTCTATCTGAAGTCAATCACAGATGCGTTGATACTCCCGAGGACTAAGATGGTCGCTCCATATAGAAGTGTAGTAGTTCTGATAATATGTTATATATAAAAGCGTATATATTACAGTTATATATATATTAAGTATGTATATATTATGTATATATTAAGTGTATATATTACATATCATAAGAATCAAACAGTTTGCAGTGTAAGATATACCTACTATGTACTTTGATAATTGCGGCAGTAAATGGGGAAAAGTCAGACGGGTTTTTTTCATATCAATATGGGTATGAAATGAAAGCTAGTGAGTAGAACATACCAACAATATAAATATTACACTATTTTGATGAAAACTCCTAAAAGCTTTAGATTAACTATAATGTCAGAAAAACAAAAACTGTTGAACAATTTGTTTAAGGATTTGTTTTTTTTTTTGTTTATCTACATTATGCCTTCTTATTTATATTTCTTTACTTAGAAAAATAAACTACAGTGTCCATAATGTGGACTGCATTAAACGTCGAAAAGTTATTTTTTTTATAATTTTGTATAATCAAATTTGCCTCGAACTGAGACCCTCAGTCGAAGCACTAAACTACTATCACCATATGAATACTCCTTTAGAACAATATGTTAAACAATTATAAGTAATCTCTAATTCGATTTAAAACCAGTGCCGTACCGTCTTAATAGAGAATCAACAATTAAAATGGCCGATCCAAACTTTCCATTTCATGTGTAGTATCCCGCCGGCTTCATTATAACTTTGAATCCAAGACTTTGCGAATAAACACAACTCTATATCTTACGACTTAAGGTATGGAGTTAGGTGAAATTTTTGTACCGCAAAATGGTTCTATAAAGCCTTACATGACGTTAAGTACTCTCTTGTCAAATGTTAAGTCCGTTTCAGAATGTTTATTATGTACGACGTGACGACTGGTACGATCACGATCACGACTTCTAAATTGTATGAAAATATGCACATTGTAATCATAACAAGCATTTCGATTTTTAAAATTTAACCCTGCTAAAAATAATAGAGAAGAAAAATCTAAGTATGTAATTTTTTATTATGATACGTTTTCTTAGCAATATTAATATCGGCATATTCTTATGTTCCTTTTTTTAAATACGTTCATAGTTAATAAGCGTTTCGAAGATTTAAAAATTTAGATACTGTCTATAACGACTGTATACATATAATATGATCAAATCGTTTTTACAACTTTAGATAGATGAAACCACTAACCTTACCTCAACGTCGTTTCGCTTAACGGAACCGTCGCCCCTGGCACGAACACCTCTATGATGTCTCGAGGCAGGAGTAGACATCGTCCTGCGAAATAGTCACTGCACTTCATAAGGCACTCGTGATAGCACGCCTAGTTCGCGTGGACTACATTCGGATAAATAAATAGTACACAGAACGTCCGTATGCACACGCGCGGCGCAAGACGACAACTAACCCGACGCAAGAAACGATCTTGAACACAAATATTCTTGGGATTTTACATCTACCCACCTACATAAAAAAAAAAATAAGTAAAATAATGATTGTCAAAAGAAAAGAGAGAAAACAATATAGGTAGATTGTTAAAAAGAATTAAGATATTTTAGAAAATATAACCAGGTAACAATACAAGTATACCTATTAATAAGTAGTATAAAAAGCTGTCTCGCAAACGCATCGTTGTCGTAACATAAAAAGGTTCCTTTAACGAGTGTTGTTACGAAATATGATTTAATAAAAATGTTACATCTCAATGTAGCATTTAATTCGTTTCATTCTAATAGTGTACACTTGTCTTGTATAGACATTTAAATGTTGCGACATTGATTAAGTAATTGATAAATATTTGATAATTTATACCGAGAGGTCTCATATTGAGATGTACATTCCTATGCAATAGATTTCTTAATCTTCTATATCTATATACACATAAAGGAGAATTGGTAATATTTATTTCAACATCTTCTGTTTGTACAAATTGCAATCTAGCATGGAGACCGTCTGATAGTAGGTACCTAAATACCCGTCCCTTTAGTTCCGGGATTAGAATAGGGCTACGGTATCCCCTGCCTGTCGTAAGAGGCGACTAAAATAGACTTCCGGGGTTGCGGGCGGCTAGAATGGGAGCTCAAACCGTTCGGTCAGGCGACCCCGGGAAAGACGGCGGTATGTGTGGTCGCATACTGTCGTAAAGACTAGACGGGGCGCTGGGCCCAATAGCCCATCTGGGCAGAGCTCGCGCTCAGAGGACTCCGGTTACGTTCCTTTGGAGATCCCGGAGTCCTCTGTGTAGCGCCCAGGACAGCCACTGGGGGGTTTTAGTACAGGTAAAAATCTTTAAAAGGTTTCCCCCTCGAAAACAAAAAAAAGTACCTAAATGACAACTCCCACCCATTGACATCTATGATCAACACCTGATAGATTTGTCTTACCTGAGGTAGTTTACAGATGCGTTGTTACCTGAAAGGTCTAATTTAGAACGCCACGTATAATTCACCTTACAGCTTTACCCATTAAATCAGAACACAACCATCCTTAACACTGTAACTAGGCATAAATAGGTGCGGCCATACTTCTGTACAAACTACTAATTCTTCTTCTATTTGTAACTACTTTTATTTACGTTTTCCGACATGACTATGATGACATTTTTTTATTTCAAATATCCATTCAAAATTATAAATCCCAACGAGGTTAAACCAATCATTCTTTAAGTTTTAATTTAGGACTTTAAATGGTTTTATATAAAAATATATTACAGAACAAAAAACTCACTTGTCCAACCGTAAAGCAATGTAATCAATATTCATTAAAATATTAATACAATGTCTCGTGACAAAATTAAAATATTTAATTTAAACATGCGACTTAAATCAAAAACAATATGATAAAGGTTTCAATTCTTTCCAGGGTGATTAATCGAAAAAAAATGCACACAACGTGTCCGCATATTAAAAAAATATGTAAATCCCAAGTTATTTGAATCATCAATCAAGTTGGGAGTTCACAAAGGCGGCCATTTTAAAATTATGAACACAACGCGTCACAAAAATTTCGAACTACATGAAAATAAAACTGTTAGCAACTTAATTAATAAGGGACAGTGAATTGGCCTCTCTTTTTTCCGTGACTTTGCTTGCAATATAGTATTTTTAACTTTATAGTATAAGAATGGTATGCATTATTATCATTGGTAGAATACAATTAAACATCCGTTATAGGATCTTATCATTATTTATCTATATATTAATACGTAAAGCAAAAACTTGGGGTCCGTTTATCACATACTTGCCGCGGAAGGAGGAGTATGAAATTAAACAAGGTTATCGTTTTTTGTAGTGAAGGAGTCCCAAATGCTAATCTTTTTATCAAATAATATATAAGAGATATATAAAATAAACTAAAAACACATAACACATACATACATAATAAACGAAAAAAAAACATGTTTGACACAAATACATACATAATAAACGAAAAAAAACATGCAATGTCTTGTTATGAAAATACACCTAACGTCTAAAATGTCAGATATCTTTGTCAAAATATTGTTTTTGCTTTTGCAGCTTAATTAACTAAACCTCTTTTTAACTTAAACGGGCATTAAAGGAAAAAGGAGATAATTTAAAATTACTTGACAATTAATACAAATTAATTGAATTTAAGAAATATTAATTGCTAATTTGGATAATATCAATTTTAATTTTAAAGTTGAATTACGGTCAAACTTCGATCGTTGCGAAATATGACTAGTGCTAAAAAGAAACATAAACACCATATGTAATTATTATAATGATAATCACTATAAACTAATTGCCGTCTATAGGTTTACCTTTAAAATTCCATATTATCTCAATAATAACCTAACCTAACCTACCGCCTAACCGTAATGAGTTTAAACCATAGACAATGAGGCTGTTCTCTTAGGGCCCGTTCACATTAGGTCAGCCTTTACAAAAGTTTTGTGTGCTTTAATTCAAATTTACATATTTATTGTCAGTTTAATGGAGGCACAAAGATCTGTTAGTCGACGAAATGTAAAACTGACTGCCCGATCTAATGTCACATTATGTCATGATCACGGGTTCGAGTTTTTCGCCCTGCAAAGTAGTATTGATACTTATAACAGTAATACAATCATTGTCCCTATTTACTACAGTTTTACGTTTCACTACATAGTATAAAACATAGTCCCTTCTCGCTGTCTGTCCCTATGCATGCTTAGATTTTTAAAACTACACTACAGACTTTAATGTAGTTTTTTAATTGATAAAGTGATTCAAGAGGAAGGTTTTATGTATTACATGCATAATATAATGGAGGAACACTGATAAATTTAGACTTTTGACTTTTAGGCGAAACGAAGTTCGCCGGGTCAACTAGTGTTTTTATATAAGACTGAACTAGCAAACGAGTAGCATCTGATAGTAAGCTGTTACGGGTGCTTTATAGATTTGTATAACCAACTTAACATATAAAAGGGGTTCTATCTGAAGTCTATTACGTGGTAACGGGGATTTGTCTGTCTTTTACAACTCCCGAGAGCTAAGATGATCGCGTCATATGAAAATGAGCCGGCATGTGCGTATTAGAAATTAATTATCACTGCTTTGCGTATAAGAAATTAATTATCACCGCTTTTTGAAGGAAAACATTCACAGCCACAGTCCACCAATTCGCACTTGGCCAACGCGGTGGAGTATGGTCTAAAACTGGCTCATTTTCAGAGATGACCCGTGTCCAGCAGTGGGACAATAATGGGTCGTGCCCATACACTTTTTCAACTAAACTTACGAACTGCTTGACGCTAGAAATACGTGTTCTACCAGCTCCCGGATCGACACACTCGTTCTACCACGGTTTAAAATCTTGTTATGGCAAATCTTTTACATATTATGAAGATCACATTTTGGTTATTTGTAAGGATGTATGATTGTATGTTCGTGTGTATGTTACTCTTTCGCACACCAAGTATGGGTCGGATTTCACTGATTGACAGATAGAGTACTCATCAGTTCGGTAAACGTGACCGAAGCGAGTGGCACCGCATGGACAGCATTTTCAAAGCGTAAACGTAAATCTTTTCTTGCGTTTCGATAGAAGGGTGTGATTGCCGGCACACTTTAGTTGGCGACCATCATAGTCCTCGGGACTAGCAACGCAGCTGTGATTGACTTCAGATTGAACCCATGTACTGTATGAAGTTGATTACAGATGTCCACGAGCGGCAGTGACCACTTACCATCTGGTGGACTGTGTGCTCGTTTGCTACTTCAGTCAGATAAAAAAAAAAACAAGGTAGTAAGATATAATTACACAAAAGTCCTATGAATTTCATAGGCCGCTGGGTTACTATAACTACTTAAATAACTTCAAGTAACAACAGAGTAAGATTTGTCGGAACCAGAAAAGCGGAAACTCGTTTGCGTTTTCAATTTTAAGGCGATTTAAGTTTTTAAGTTCAGTTTAAACCTTTAAAGATGTCACTTGAAGAGATTTATTCTTTAATAGTTCCCGGTCGAGACAGTTTCAGGCGTAGTATCTAATAGTTTTTACAAGATTTTATTTCAGTTTTCTTATAAATTCGTAGGTATGTGAGGGTTGAATCTTGCAACTAAATTTTAAACCACGTCACGCTAACTACTAGAATAGCAATTTTGCATACCTACGCATCTTTATGAATTACAGTGCATAATGTCATAATATTTAATAAAATATATTTAATTAATTATTTGCTTGTACATTTTTTTTATACTTTACCCTAACGATAAGGCAGACGGGCTACCTGATGGAAAGTAGACACTGTCGCCTGTGGACATTCGCAACACCAGAGGAGTCGCCAATACATCGCCGGCTTTGTAGGAGAGCTCTTTTCGCGACTTTCTTGAAGACATTACAACTTAAAAGAAATATAAGTGGATTTTCTACAATCGAATCAGATTTTTTTTATTGCGGAATCGAGGTTTGGAGAGCTTCCTAAATCGTATGTTTTGTTTTAGGTAAATGCTCTATGTTTTATCCCGGTGGTATTCATTGAATAAATTTAATGAATAAATTTTTTCATTAACCTTTTACCATTAAATTCTCACAAAAAAATTATACAGAAAATTCACTAAACATGATTTAACATGTATAAAAATTATATGTTATTCTATAAGTTTGATTAATAGCCACTACAATAATACAAATCGCTACTTCAGTAATATCGCACTTATCACGAATCGCGGAATTTTATTAAACAGACGGTGTAACAGAACATCCCATAATATAGCCTAAAAGGCATTAACTGCATCAGTACAGCAAAAGCAAAACGGCCAAAAAGTAAAAAGCGGCCCAAGAAACATGTTTCCAACGCGTTGAGTTTAAAAAATAAAAAAGTGCAAGCGAGAGGTGTGATTTGTGTACTTTTTCGCACCAACCGATAAGAGATGTCGATTAACGATCGAAACATCGATGTCGATTATATTTCTGAACGTATTTCTGAACGAGAAATATTGTTCTGTACCCATCCCTTTCGGTTTGAATCGTAAGTTAATATAAAACTGTCGATATTATCGCCCAACAACTAATTCTTTGTTATTTCAATGCATTGCGAGCGATAAAGTATCGTTAACGATTAAAATTTTAAATAAATTTAAATCTACAGTATTATTTTACTAAAAGTTCTTTTTGAGATTCATTTGTATTACAACAAACGTTAAGACGAAACAGTTTCCACATTTTAATAACATCATTTCGCCCTAACATTCTTTTTTATCTGACTAAAGTAGCAAACGAGCATGCAGTCCACCTGATGGCAAGTGGTCACTGCCGCTCACGGACATCTTTAACCAACTCCGTAAAGAACATGAGCTCCATCGGAAGCCAATCACAGATGCGTCGCTACTCCCGAGGACTAAGATGGTCGCCTCATATAAAAGTGTGCCGACAACCACACCCTTCCATCGAAACGCAAGAAATACTTCACGCTAGAAATAGGTGTGGCGGTGGTACTTCCCCGGTCGAACTACACTGGTTTTACCACTTTCTTCTCCTTCTCCATTCAAATGTACATATACATACATAAAAGCCTGTTGACAATACATCGATAGGTGTAAATAAATCCATTAAGACAACATGATACAATTCCACTCACTATACAACCGTACCTCCAAGTTCATAAGATTCACGCAGAACAGGATACTTACAAAGTACTTATAGCTACTTTAAGACACATTTACAAAAGTTCTGGATGCAATTTACTGTATTTTAATAATAGGTATATTGGTAGATGGAAGTAAAATATTTTTGATTTAAGTAATATTTTCTTTATTATTTGTACCTGTAAATATATTTTAAATGTATTACTCGTATTTTAATATTTTACTAACATCGTATAGATTTTTTCTTTAAGTCCCTTTTCTCCAAATGATCATCTTAATAGGAATAACGTCAATAGTATAGATTTTAAAAGGATCTGTGGAAATGGCTTCTGCCTTTTAAAGACATCTTTATTTTTTATAATACAAAGTTAAGTGGTCACTGGTGCATATTATCAATAGTCAAATCACAGATCGGACAAGTGTCTTACGTAAGGTTGGTCTATCTTTTATTAGCCAATGCGCTTAACACTAGTATTAAAACATAGTTGGTGCTTCCAGGGAAACTATAACGGATTCTATCAATATCTCATGGTTACAGACAGACACAAAAAATACATACATTAATACAGACATAACACAAACATTATTACAAAACGGATCTTAATCTTCTTTTAACAAAATTTAAAAAATAATTAAAAAAGTAATATTTTCAAAGGACATGCAACCAGAACTATCACTACATAGTATAAAACAAAATAGCTTCTCGCTGTCCCTATGTACGCTTAGATCTTTAAAACTACGTTACGCATTTTAATGCAGTTTTTTTAATGGATAGAGTTATTCGAGAGAAAGGTTTTATGTATAATACATACATAATATAGTAAAGAACACTAATAATTTTAAATTTTTGACATTTAGGCGGAACGAAGTTCGCCGAGTCAACTAGTTTATTTAAATACCGAAACACTCTTATCGTATTATCCCGAATCGCATCTCTCAAAGTTGGCCACATTACTCGAACCGCAAAAGTATAAATTGCTATGTTTAGCGACAATGTAATGGATACGAGTAAGAAATGGCTGGAGTCATATTTAACATTTAACTTATTATTTATGCACTTTATAAATCATTTTAATTGTAATTTGTTAAGCGATACCCCGCCCTTAGCTGGTATGTCTTATCGAGAAAGAGTAAGCGGTAAGCGAAAAGATAAAATTGTTTTCAAGAATTGCATTTTAACCTCTTCTATATTTTCTGTTTATAATTGAGTTAACAACAAAACACATTACTCCCCATTACTTGTCTTAATTGATACTACTCGTTTATTCTAGTATCTATCTCTTGTTATAATAATGATGAAATTTAAGTCAGCTTTAAAACTTTATTTTCAAGACGACACTCGTGGTGGAGCGTTCATCATATCCGAGACTAGACAGATTTCTGAATGATGTATTTAGATTTCTGCCCTACTCGTAATTCTGGGTGTCTGTTTATTAGTCTATATGTATTTACATGGCACCCACGACGTAGAAGAAAATCCTAAAATGGGGTTGGGACTGTAAAAAGCGTGTAATTTTAAAGCAAAATAACATTCACATCAGAACAACCATATGCGATCATGTGACACTTGACACATATGTGTGTGGCTCCCAGATACGCCAGATTACGTGAAGCATAGGCCGCGCCTTAAGAAAGGTTAAGAATGAGACAAGGTGTCAAAATAATGAAATATATAAGTGTACATGTATTCTACTGTATACGGTATAAGGTATACGGTTCGTCTTTATAGGTATCAACGCCACAACTAACTCTAACGCAAAACAGTTCTTGCGTTTCGGTGGAAATATGTGTATGCCGGGTCACTTTGATAAGAGGCAACCATCTTAGTCATCGGGAGTTGATTGACGTTAGATAGAACCTTTGTTCTATATGAAATTGCTTAAAGACTGCCCCTAATGGACATCAGGTCCACGAGGGGCAGTCTTTAAAAAATTTAAAGTTATTGTTGATTTATTGTTTTATTTAGATCTTGTACTAAAAACTGTTCATGTTTGAACAAAAATCTATCCTGTAATATCTACATACATTCAAATACAGATAAACAAATCATGTAGCTAGCGAGTTTCGCACGTACAACATACAATACTTATTCTATCGTATATCTAAATTATAGCAAATGCTGTAACATTTAAAACTATTTTCTACGTCCGCAATATTTCTCCAGTTAATCGCTGCTCGCCCACGTTCAAACCGGTCCTATAGCCTAAGGAATTTCGCACACTTCTTGGCGTAATATATTGTTTCCTTTGTACTGATGTCGATTGCAATTACAATAAGTGAACGTTTGAGTTTACGTTTTACAGGATTTTAGAGATTTGTGAGTGAATTATTGCGTGTTACTTGCCTAATGGCTTTAGACAAAAGATATTGTGGTTATAGATAAACGAATAAATTATCGACAATAATATGCAATTTAATACGACTTTTGTACTTAAACTTGTGCAAAAATTATGTATATAGATTATAGCTGGACTTGATAGCTAAAGTATCCGCGAGTACCACGCCTGATTGAGCTAGTTAAAAGGTATGGTATATGAAGAATGAGGAACAAATAAACCACGAATCTGTGATCATCAATTTCAAGATTGTTTTTGAGTTAATTACAGATATCCTTGTTTGCCTTTTAACAATTTTATTATGTCAACATTGCTTGCTGCTGTCTTGGCGTAAAGAAAAATATATTTGTTGAACGTTTAAAAAGTTAGGGATATAATTTAGTATACTAAATGTATACTGCGCGCATTGCTACGTCATCACAAAAAATACACCAGAAACCTTCGCGAGCTAATGAATAACAACTTTGCCAAGGATCATTACATGATCAAATGAATAGTTTACGATTCTATAGACGACATACAGACAAACATTTATTTTTATATAGAAGACGAAGAAGAAGATTAAAATAAGATAAAAAAATAAGAAAATAATAAAATTGCGTTCAGTAGGTACAGTTTGCGGTTTAAGATGTCGGTAAGCAAAATATTATTTTCATAAATTTTGCTAAACTTACCAAATTAAACAATCATTAATGCAAAAAAAAAATGTGTGCGTGTACTAGCGTACACTCGTAAAAAGTGAAACTTCTTTATGACGTTATTTTTCAAAAAATAATTTACTATATGCAACTTTACAGAAATTGGTTAAATAAAGTTAAATTAGATGAAGTTTAATAAAAGGCTTTTATTAAACTTTATCTAATAATCGAATCTATAATAATCTATCTAATATCACGCGTGGTAGGGATAAGAAAAAGATGGCGCGCAACGGAAAAAAAAAGTTGGCGCGTAACAGAAAAAGATGGCGCGTAACAGAAAAAGATGGCGCGTAACGAAAAAATGTTACACTATTTTTTTTTCCAACCCCGATAAAGAAGTTTCACTTTTCCAGTTTCACTTGTGTGAAATAAAATCATACAAATTAAATCTTATTAAAAATAGTGTAGTTTTTAATAAGATTTAATTTGTATGTTAATGTGGTGCAGGACTTTTTACAAGTAGAACTAGCAGTGGCAGTGACAGGAACATTGACACTACTTCAAATAACGTTTCTGTTTTGTTTATATTTTATCAGACTGAATTAGCAAACGAACATGCAGTGTGATGTTAAATGACTGCCTCCCATGGACATCTATCAGCAACTTAAAATAGAACTAGATGTTCTATCTGAAGTCAATATCAAAGTGAGCCGGCAACCACTCCCTTCCAACGAAACGCAAGGATTGCTTCACGCTATAAATAAGTGTGCAGATACCACCAATACCACCATCTCCCTGGTAAAACTACACTGCTTCTACCACCTAGCATAATGATGAAACTAAATTGTTTATACAGACTAGTTGACTCGGCGAACTTCGTTCTGCCAAAAGTCAAAAATCTAAAATTAACAATGTTTCTCCACTATATTATGCATGTATTATACATGTAAACCTTACTCCAGAATCACTCTAATTATTTTAAAAAAACTGCATTAAAATTCGTCGTTTAAAAGCGACTTTGTTGCATACTATGTAATGATTTGTACCGCACACTTCTTGAAGCGTAATCACAGCCATCGTCCCATTACTGACTCACAATATTGCAATACTCTACTACTTATTTCAATTTTCCAAAATGTTAATCCCACCTCATCCTGTAAACCCAGACAATCCATTCCATGGCTGTCGATGGATCACATACGTTCGATTGCCCTGTACGAATATTTTATGCATGAGTGTGTAATTTAATTATGGCCTCCGAAGATAACGATATGAGATTTCCAATGGCGAATTTTATACTTCGGAATTCATTTCTGGATAATTGTCGTAATAAAACGGTTACTTTATTGTGTAAAACGTTTCTTGTATCGGATATTTAATCCTTTTTGTGGATCCTGAGATCCTAATCAGATCGCAGATGATAAAATTTATTTTCCTTATGTAATACAAGTGGCAGATCAGCATGCAGTCCACTTAGTAAAATCAATAAGCAAACCATTTGGAGTGTCGTGGACATTACTGTCCGTGGATGCTGTTAGTGTGACCAAACCTCATGGATATTACCGAAGATATCGTGTAACCAGTCACTAAAGAGTGATAATATGTGTTTATCTCTTCTTATATACATACTAGCTGAACACAACTAAGCTTAAAAAATCGATGTATCGGTTGTCCCGTGGAAATAAGATATTTTGGCCACTATAAAAATTAGCCTATATGTTAATCTAGAGTGTCAGCTAACTCCCTACCAAATTTTATGAATATAGCTCCAGCCTTTTAGACGTGAAGAAGTAACAAACATACACACTCACAAACTTTCGCCTTCATAATATTAGTATGAAGTATGATACGATAGTCAACAATTTACTGAAGTTTTTAGTTTTCTTCAAAAAATAAGTCACATCGTTATGGAAACATAATAAGAATAACATCCCTGTTATACTTAAATTATTTCCATAACAAGATGTTTCATCATTCACGCGTTGCATGATGATGTGTTTGCGTTGTTACTCCCGACAATTAAGATGGTCACATCATATAAAAGTGAACCAGGAACCACACCCTTGCACCTAAACGCAAGGAGTGATTCACGCTAGTAAAACAGCGGAAAAAGTCTGACAAGTGTCACCCTATCTCCTGAGCATAACATTGTCCGTGCAGGTTTCGTTTTTTTAACCGACTTCCCAAAGGAAAGAGGTTATCTATTCGTCACGTATATTTTTTTTTTTTTTTTTTTTTCTAAAGTTACGTACGTACCTACAGTGCACACTCATAAGGTTTTACCCAAGATAAAATCCTTGTTCCGGCAAGGGAGAAAAATCTCTAAAATTACAAGCATTTCGTTTGAGATATTATCCAACACAATAAATATGTTCTCGCCGGGATATTTATGAAAACGAGGCGAAGATAACATAAAATAATGTCAAGTGTGTCAAGTATTTGACGCGGGGAAAATAAAATTAGCGGGACAGGGACGAAAATATTGTGACCCTGGACTTTTATTAAATTCTTGAATGGAGGAATAATTGTTGCAACGGAATTTTGATTTCTCCGGGTTGCCTCTTAATTTAAGTGACGGACTATGACAACAGGCTCATTTTCCGTGTTGAAATTGTTGTGATTGTCTCTACTGTTCATTATAAGTGTGCACATGGTCACACAAAAGCAAAATAAGATATGTTTAATTATTAAAATAAATATTTAATCAACTCGTTCAATTAATCATTAAAAATGTCGATTTAATAAAATAAAATAATTTCATTTCATTGTTTTTGTCGAAGTTTGATTTGGGTTATTAGAGATTGATGGCTCTTTTTTGTTGTCCAAAAACTGTTATTCAAAACTTCCATTTTGATTTCCGATTAAGCAATTTATGCTTTATTACACATGTATCTACATAAACCATCACCTTGTATCTCTATCAGTATAGGCTGATTGTTGTTTAATTTGATTACACATTTTGCTTATTCTTGTTGTTTTGGTTTGCATTATTCACCTATAATTTTAATTGTTTTCACCTTTGAATCGTTTACATTGTTTAAGATTTATTATTCATCACAGCGCATGTCAACTGCAACTTTCACTATTGCAACAATTAAATTGTTGCTAATCATTTTCGAAAGTGTGATCTACGACACCATAACTCAAAGTTATTCTGAATAGTTTCGACCTTTCAAGGCTTTGAAACGAGAAGTAACAGCCCAAAACAAAGCAGTCAATACAATGGCACTTGCTAGTTATGCAAAGATCAGGTATGACACGATTTATTAGAAATTAGAAAGTATCGTATGATGGGTGATTATATTAAAAAATAAAGTTCAATGAATTAGTGTGTGTACGACACAAGTAAAAACACTAGTAAAAAGTAACATAAAACACAATCGACTTTTATGTCACAAAAAATGTTGGTTTAGTACGAGTACATAGTCCTGATGTCCTAAATACTACCAGTCGACCGTAACTTAACTCAAAAACTAAACTTCATGTTGTTCGAAGTAGCACGAGTATTTCTCAAATTCAATTAAATTGCATTACTTTTCGAGTTATACATACACCCGTTAAAGGTAAAAAGAGGTTTAATTAACTAAACTGTATTTACAAGCAGTAGCGGGTACTTGGCAAAGACATCTGACATTATGAGTTTGACGTTATGAGTTTTCATAGTAAGACATTGAATGTTTTATTCCGTTTAATATATGTGTTTATGTCAAATGCAACGTAGTGTGTGTAATGTGTTTTAGTGATTTTATGTATGTTTTATGAATTATTTGAAGAATTATATGCATTTGATACTCCAATAATACATGAACTATAACCGAGCGTAATTTAATACTCCTCCATCCGCGGCAAGTATCTTAAAAGCGGATCACAAGTTTTATAGAAAATAATACCTCATTAAATCAATATATGTATTAAAAATCCGCAAGAGGTCCTTTTCTTCTTGCCAAAAGTCGCTGCCTCAAACTATGCAATTGACAGGAAGACAAGCGAATGAAATGGTCGCAATAACTCTTAAACCCTAAGTACCTTTACTTTCCTTCAAAACGTTCATTACCGCACTAAATACTAAATATGCAGTAATGCAGTATTTAGTAATGCACAGTTTGAAGGAATCTGTGGTACACCGCATGACATCTCCATTGAAATCTTTCCAGTCTTCTCAAACTAGTCAGTCTTCCCCAATCTGGATAATATATCGATTTTTCGGAGATGTAAGATTCCATATTCAGCAAATGTCGGACTAAAACACAGGAATACTTAAAATTGCTATTATTGGAAAGAAATAGGTGTAGAAGACAGTAGAAATTGCATAAACATTTATTTTCAAGCATTATTTAATCATCGTTAATAATTCAGAAATGATACAAAGTGTATCCAAACAGATTCCTTTAATTCCGAGAAAACAAACAATATTGAAAGTTGAAATTGATATTGTTTGCGAATTGAGCACTTGAGTCGACCATAAACATGTCTCGAAACAAAAACTTTTTGCAATAACTACCAATTCGGCTTTGATTCAGTTCAAACCAGACGCCATTTTTTAATTTGCATATCTTTGCATTCATATCGGACCGCTTGTTAATTCGGTCATTAGCAGAAACACAATTTGTTGATTTCGTGAACATTATTTTTGAACGAGTTTAATGAAGTAGGTATACTAATTAGGAATAAATAATATATAATTTGTGTTTCTTTATGACATGTGTTTGCTTAAACGGAATTTTTCTTAAGTGTTATAATCAAATATGAAAAGGAATTTATACTGTAACTAAATTTGGTAGAAACCTTTATCATTCGTTTTTAGAGGCATCACAGCCGGCGATGCATTGATGACTCTTCTGGTGTTGCAAATGTCCATAGGCGACGGTGACTACTTTCCATCAGGTGACCTGTCTGCCCTATCGTTAAGTCCAACTATAAAAAAGCCACATCTGTTTGTGGCTAAATAGCAAACATTATACGGTGTTGTGTACAGGAACAAAGACGGATGGAAGTGCATCTTAGGTTACCCTTAGCTAGACTGGTATCACTTCAAAGTAGAGATGTCAGATATACATATATATGTAAGCTTTGTATTTTGTATATTGTGTACGCGGCCTAATATTTACACATATGTGTACGCCGCCTTAAAGTTTGACGTTGTGACATTGACATTAGATATATGAGGGTTATGAGGGATAGTGGAATACAAGCCTGCTCGTAAAGTGATATAAATAGCTACTGTGGGTTTGAGAAATCAAAGTAAATCCCATAAATTTATTTAGCTTATCAATAGTATCGATATACTAAAATATTGGAAGTAAAAATCTTTAATTGTAGATTTTTCTATTTTTAGGTTAGTAGGTATATTGTGTGTGTAACCCTTTGATCTAAAATTACAGAGCTTTTGATTGTTGTAAGTTTAAAATAACATTAAATATTTCTATTTTTAGATAAATCAAATTGAGCGTTTTTTGCTCCCGTATCATCCAACATATTAGATAATTATATATATTGGTGACAGAAGCAAATGACATCTGCCAGCAATATCTTCAGGTAAACTGAATATATGTTGGGTTTTTTCATAAGGTCCCACCCATCACCGCCCCTTCAGTTTCGCCTCCCAAGGATGGTTTGGATATGGATTCCAAGATCCGTAAGTGCATCGAAATAGCGGCATTAAAGATATTAAAAACCGCTTGAGTGCCCCTGACATATTAAAATTGATTAATCCTGCGATATTATTCGCGTAAACTAGCATCTAAATAAAATATGTGACAAAAACAATTTCAGTCTCGAAAATTGATATTGACGAAGCGAGACTTAATCATTATTTCAAACGCTTCGCGTTAAAGACGGCTTCTAAATACCGAAATGTTTCGTATATAGCGCTAATTAAGCGCTATATTATAAAAGCGCTCTATTAGAACTGGCGTTAGTAATAGATATAACATGCACTATGCGTAACCTAAATGTACATGCCCTCCACCCGGCGTTACTCAACCGATGTTTCGAATTTATAGCTTATCTGCCAACGAATTATGCGCCTACTCATTGAGACACTGCTTGGATGCCAGCGTATATTTAAACCATCCAACAAATCAACTCTATACAACTCTCATAAAACTCATTTTCGCTACTCTTAGATATGTAACCGCAAAGTTATTAGTTTCGTTACTAAATTGCACTCACTGCACCTATTTCGACCTTTAGTACCGCCTATTCGTTTGTAGGATATTTACCTAAATTGGGAAATAGGCTTAAAATTGTGTTGCGTGATCCACTTAGCCTTTTAACAAGAGATGTTCGGTAAAATTATAGCGAGCTTATAGCGAGTTTAAGTTTTCTATTGTTTTTATCTTTATATAGTAATCTTCCACCAATTCGCACTTGGCTAGCGCGGTGGACTATGGCGTCAACTCTCTCATTCTGAGAGAAGACCTGTGCCTAGCAGTGGGACAATAATGGGTTGACGACCTATGTGGTGGAGTGGTCACCATACCGGTCTCACATGCAATGAGTTATAGATTTGATCCCTGGTCACCCAAATATCTATCTATATACAAATAATAAATTAATGATGGAATTAGAATTCTGTTCTGGATAAATTTACTTCGAGCTGTACTAGTATAATTTTATTCTGTTTCCTTAAAAAAACCATTGCTAACGTTTTTGCTCATCATGTGAAGTTAAAGTTCTATATTGCTATATTTCTAGTTTTGAAGGTGGTAGAACCAGTGTATTTCGACCGATGAAGCACCACAGCCACACCTATTTCTAGTGTGAAGTATTTCTTGCATTTCGATGGAAGGATGTGGTTGCCGGCACACTTTTATATGAGGCGACCATCATAGTCCTCGGGAGTGGCAACGCATCTGTGATTGACTTCACATAGACCCATGTTCTGTATGAAGTTGATTACACATGTCCATGGGCGGCAGGCAGGCAAAAAAAAAAGGTTACGGCCGAAAACGAAAACGTAAACATGCGATGTTTGAGCGAAAATATAAACAATGGATGATGGAGAAACGAAATCAATTTGTAATGAGGATTCTGGATGGAATTGAACTCGTAACCATTCGCGTGTCAGATGTATAAAACAATCGTTCCATCATGTAGTAAATAAGGAAGAAAAGGCATTTCATTTTTCAGAATTATAAACGTTTTCAAACTATAAAGATAATCGCGACTTAAAAGTAAGTTCAAAAGTAATAAAAGATTCCATAACAGCTTATCTACTTTGATGCTTTAACTTCTCCGTCACCAGTCAATAAACGCTTATGAAAAAAGTTTCAGATCTCTAAGCGCTCGAGTAATATTTCAACGCCATAATTCCGGTCGCCTCAGTTTGTTTTGCAGTTGATCTGCATGCCAAAATTTGTGGGTCAGCGGAACGAGACGCGAAAAACACAAATACTTCGTGTTGTGGGAACAACGCTGAGTAATAATGAGCATAGAGTGCGTTTGCAGCTGACACCTCGCTGCTTTAAAACAAAAGGGCCACAAATCAAAAATATTCAAAATCCTTTTTATTGTAAAAATTCAAATTTTGTCGGTTATATTTTCATAATTTAAAAAGATTCCCATGAATTTTACACTTTAAGCAATAAAAACACCACTGACGTCTTTTTTGTATTTTCGAATTTACGCTGCAACATCTGTGCAAAGCCGCATATTTATATTCAAAAGATACTTATCTGCTCATAACAATAACTATTAAAAGAAGAATAAAAATACCTTTCTAACAGTGTATAACACATATTTATCTGTTTTAAAATTACAGAGCAATTATACAAGAACTGATTTTTAAAACTTTAAATGGCTCTCCTGTAAAATTAGGTCTATTCGAGTTGCGGCCCTTTTGTTTTGAAGTAGCGACCTGATGAAGGCTAAGCAAATGATACATGTAGATATTTCTTTCAACCCGAGTCTAATCAAATATCTCCATATATTATATCATTTACGTACCTAGTCGTAGTGAATATATAGAGCGTCGTCGGAAGCAATCTTCTAGTATCGAAAAATGAAACTACACCATAGTAATAATGAGCATAGAATGCCTACGCAGCTGACACCTGAAGCTGCTAAGTAGATGTAGATCGCTTTTAAACTAATATTAAACTGGTGGTAGAACCAGTGTAGTTCGACTAGCGGCTCAACCCAACTTATTTCTAGGGTGAAATCATTCTTTCTTTTTGATGAAGGGTGTGGTTGCCGGCGTCCTTTTATATAAGGCAACCATCATAGTCCTCGGAAGTACCAACGCATCTGTAATATGCATTTTATTGCAACAGCTTTAAGATTAAAACTTCACCTCTCAATCGGGAGGTCCTAGGTTTAAATTCCAGTCACACACGATTGAGTTTTTTTTAATAATGTGAGTATTCAAAATTAATTACCACTGCTTTACGGTGAAGGAAAATATCGTGAGGAAACCTATACACCTGAGAGTTCTTAAAAAAAGTTTTCATAGGTGTGTGAAGTCTCGTTCCTGTAGCCTCGGGGTCAGAATAGGGCTACGGTATCCCCTGCCTGTCGTAAGAGGCGACTATAAGGGGCTTCCGGGGTTGCAGACGGCTAGAGTGGGAGCTCGAACCGTTCGGTCAGGCAATCCCGGGAGGGACGGCGGTATGTGTGGCCGCATACCACCGTAAAGACTAGACGAAGCGGTGGGCCCAGCCGCCCATCTGTGAGGAGCCCGATGGGGCAACGCGCTCAGAGGATTCCAGGGGGGTTTTAGTGTGGTAAAAATCCCACATTACCCTGCGTCGCTCCCACGGCGTCGGGTACCTTTTAAAGGTTTCCCCCTCAAAAAAAAGGTGCGTGAAGTCTATCAATTCGCATTAGACAGGACGGTGAACTTAAAACTCTCTCATTCTGAGCGAAGACTCGTGTCCAGCAGTGGGACAATAATGTGTTAACTACACGGACTTCATTCTGGGCTAGAATTATGATATTTCGCTTTATACCTCGCATAGTGTTCTTACTTGTACCAATTGTTCGTAAGTGCACACCGACAATTGCTCTACACTTTATCCTTTTTCTGAGGATAAAGTTCTCTGGTCCTAAGCCAACACCGAATCGAGAGAATGTGCCAGGATTCTCGAAGTCGAGAAGAATATTTTTGAATGGAATGAAATATTGTGTGCCGACGAAACGTGGCAGGTAGTCTTGAAGTTGACAAGAAGGCACTGTAGTATAGAACTAGAAATAAAAAGTGACATGGTGATTGGTCGTTTTTCGTTCTAATTCCAAGTCACCGCTGTACACACGATTTATTGTTATGTTTTTACGACGATATACATATATGAGCCACTGCAAAAAAATGAGCTTATTTTATTATTAAAAGCTTTTTTTTACCTTACAATGTTTGTAAGTATGTGTGTTTGGGTCAAATCTTGCAACCTTAATTTTACCCACTTTTCAGTGTTATTGTGTCATTGAGCTGAAATTTGGAATACAAATATAATTCTGATGATAATGCAATTATTTATAATCAATATTGTTTTTAATCAAAAATGGCGGACGCAACAAAATGGTAGATTATATATTTTGGAACACCACACCTTATATGGGTATCAAAGGAAAGGGCTTAATGTGTAAAATTCATTAAATTATGAAAAAAAATCGAATTCAAGATGGCCGCCATAAAAAATGAAAGATTCCATATATTTGTATAACACACCCAATATGGGTATCAAACAAAAGGGCTTAATCTGTAGAAATTCTAGAAAACAATTTAAATACAAGGTAACGCCGAAAAAAAGCGATAGGTAAGAATAATATATTTTCGTACAACCGACCTAATATGGGTAGGTATCAAAACTAAGCGCTTAGTTTGTAGAATACAATACACTACAAAAAAATCCAAGATTAATAAATTTAGATTACCTATTCTTAATTTTACCAAAGCTTCAAAAAATTATATCGTTTTATTTAAATTCCTATAATAACTTTATTTTCACGATAGACATGACGGAATAGCTGCCGTATTGGTCGGACATTCAGCAGGTTCCGGGTTCGATCCCTGGCTAGACGGATTGAAAAATCTAAATTTCTACTGCACATTTGATACACAGTGAAAATGACAATACCAGTATATTATTACTCAGTCCCAAGCTTTTTATGTTCTATGTAGTCAGAAATTTTCCAGTATGCTTTACGGGTAACTTGGCTAACTTCTTAATCAGTCTTTGACTTATTGATAGACACGAATTTCGATAGTAAACTTAATATAATACGTATAAATTGTATTCATAACTCATAATAGGTTATTTCTCTTAGCTGGCGTCAAAGCCCCAATCATAAACTAGTGCGGCTTAAATAATCTCTCATTGACGTGTATTACCTTAGCCAATATCATATCTCCACCAACGCTCGAGTTAACAGCCATTAAATATATTAAAAGCTATCAAACCCCACTCACCGCCCGTGCGCAAGCGCATAAATATTCAACATTAATATCTAGCGTCGGACTGTTATCAGTTTTAGTTTCTACAATTTTAGTAAATGCACTAGAATGCAATTAGCCTATAGTTCGTTTGGTATTGTAAAAGATAAACGTATCTCTCCGCTTAGCCAGTTTGTAAAGCAGATTGTTCAAGTCAATTTTATAATGGCTTTGTGTTTTGGTGAAATCTAACTAATATTGTAATAGCGAAAGTTTGTAACGTATATGACTTGGTTTTTACCACACACACCTATAGATAAGATAATCAATTATTCGATCTACTTACACACACACACACTCACATTGAGTTATTATACATGAGTACAATATTAAAAAACAATACAATGAGTATTTTGAAAAAAAGGAAAGAAGGGTGCAAGACATCGCGAAATGGACACTGCTCAGCATTATGTTGGCATCCGAAGACAACCAGCGCTCTTCCGCAGTATCCAACCAGTGACGACACGACATTACACGCTTTCAACACTCATAGTCCCACGGTAGGATTTTCTCCAGTGTCGTGGATACCATGGGCACACACAAAACGAATGCACAAACACCCTGACCGAGAACAGGAATCTAAACTCATCATTCAAATACCTGTCTGGCCGGGAATCGAACCCAGGACCCATTGCGCGTCGGACCGGTCTGTTAACCGCTCCGCCACGCGGGTGTTCAATAACACATAACGACTTATTTAAAAATATAAACTTTACTATTCTGATCTAACCTAAGCACATTAAAAAAGAGAAACAACTGTTATCTGTGACACCTTGTGACACTGACATTCATGATTGACAGTCTCATGTTCAATTAACAAAATACCATCAATAAACTAATTTAGATAAGCTTTCAAATTATGATCTAGATTAGCACACAGGGTACGTTTTAGAGTAAAAACGTAACCCAAGAAGAGTGAGCAGCAGCAATAAGCTACTAAGCAGTAATTCAAATAATATACTTTGATTTGGAAATTTGAAGTTTTTTTTATCTGACTGAAGTAGCAAACTAGCATGCACCACCTGATAAAATGGTCACTGCCGCATGGACATTTGTAATCAACTTCATACAGAACATGGGTTCTACCTGAAATCTATCACAGATGCGTTGCTACTCCCGAGGATTGTGATGGTCACCTCACGTGAAAGTGTGCCGGCAACCACATCCTTCCATCGAAACGCAAGAAATGCTTCGCAGGAAATAGGTGTGGCGGTGGTACTGCTCCGGTCGAACTACACTAAGTAGTCAGGAAGGCCACTGCCGCCCATGTAATCAACCCCAAATGAGATTAATTAAATCTGAAATTGGTGACTAACTCTATTCCTAAGGACTATAAAAGATTGCAAAAATAATTACTACGAACGTCTACTTATTAAATACTTTTGTGTGCGTGACTCTGTAATCTAAAAATATTTTTTAATCATTGAATATTGATTTTAAAGTCTTCAAGATTTCGAACAAAAGCTACCTTATGCTATTTTTTATTTTTAGCATGTAGCATTTTCACAAGCCCAAGATCAATTTATTCAAAGATAATTAAGACGGGGTTCGAAAAATCCTTTCGTAGTCCCCTAATTCTTAATTCGGTATAAATTTCCAGATTATTTTACATAAGATTTATTCGATTGATTTGATTTGCATCAGAGCCTGACCGTATTCAATTACAAGTTTTGCATCAACTGTGCCTTAAATATACGATGCCTTTTCATCACTGATATGCCAATTTATTGCGTCCGCTGTTCTGGGGACGTCAGCACACAATCGAAATTCCATCGATAAAAACTGTTTTATGGTTTATGGTGTTGAGACACCTAAGTATAAATCCCTTCATTACATTTTTCATTTACATTTAACTATAGGACTCTCGTGGCACTTAGATGATCACGGCTTTAATCTTTGGCTGATTTCTGATTGATAAATTTTGATGTCCATTCTGGGTGTGTTTGTGTTGTCCCTGTAGTTCCGGGACCAGAATAGGACTACGGTACCCTCTGCCTGTCGTAAAAGGCGACTAAAAGAGGCTTCTGGGGTTGCGGGCGGGAAGAGTGGGAGCTCGAACCGTCCGGTCAAGTGACCCCGGGAAGGACGCGGCATGTGTGGTTGCATGTTGCCGTAAAAACCAGAAGGTGCGGTGAGCAGTTCACGCCCACCAGAGAAGAGCCCAATGGGGCACAAGCTGAGGACACCGGCGGCGGTCAACTGGAGTTCCCGGAGTCCTCTTCACAGCGTCGAGGTCGGCCACCGGGGGGGTTTTAGTGCGGTAAGAATCCCACATAACCCGCGTCGCTCCCACGACGTCGGGTACTTTTTGAAAGTTTCCCCCTCGAAAACAAAAAAAAAGGGTGTATTTGTGTAGCGTAGTTATTTGTATTTTTATCTGCGCTTACAAGGTCACAACATATTTTTTTGAATCTATAAATCCAAAAGAGAAACATATATAACTTTACAATGTCGGTATAATGCTTGATCTGCACAATAATATTGTGCATTGGGATATCTAAGACAGAACTGCCTATATATAATACGTATCGACTGTCTGTAGATCGCTTTATTGGAACCTTATTGAAGTGTCCCAATGACGTCACGCGACGATAAACCTACGGATTTATACCGGCGCAAAATATCGTACATTATTCAACCGATATATTTTATATAGTGATGACAATTTGTACTCGATTCAACTGATTACGATGGTAATACGATCGATATTAAATTTTCAGGATCCGATTAATAACTGTCTCCCAAAAGGTATTTTTTTACAAAGTTAACCTAACTTTCATTTGAGGTATCTTAGTCCTAGGGATTTGCAAAGCATTTGTGATTGTTTTGGTAAAGACCCCTGATATAGGGTAGGACCACGGACTATCACTTACCGTCAGATGGACTTAATGATATTTCAATTTTATCCAAAAAATATAAATAATTGCAAGGTACTATAGGCATTCCATATTAGACCTTTTGAAACTAAGGTAGCAAATAAGCATGTCTTCCATTTGATAATAGGTACCCACATCGTCACAACCGCACATGGACTAATGAAAAAAAATCAAAAATTCCGCTGGTTGTGTTTTATTATCTAATTTTAGTTGCAAGTGAGCATGTAGTCCACTTGATGGTAGTAGTGACTACTTATCACTACCGCCCATGGACATCTGTAAACAAATTTCATGTACGACATGTTTCTATCTGAAGTCAATCACAGATGCGTTACTGCTCCCGAGGACTAAGATCTTTTCAAATAAAATAAATCCAGGAAACCACAAACTCTTCAAACTACACCACAGTAGCACGTTATTCTGCTATAAGACAAAAATTGGTAGGTATGACGCTGGATTCACCGGAGTCAGCCTTCGAAGACCGCGACCCGCGTGGCGAAGCGGTTACCATACCGGTCCCGCAATGGGTCCCGAGTTCGATTCCCGGCCAGACAGGTATCTGTATGATGAGTTTAAATTCATGTTCTGGGTCTGGGTGGTTATGTATTCGTCTTGTGTGTGTCTATGGTACCCACGACACAGGAAAAAACCCCAGTGTGGGGCCACAATTTTACACAGCTCCCAAAATATGGTCCGATTGGTTGTGGGAAAGAGACATAGTGCGCGAGCGAGACAACTAAGTCACGTTCTGTAGTTTACCGCACGTCGATTTGGAGTTATAGAAATGAATATGGTATAAATAAGTTTAGTAAATGGTTAACAGCAAATCATCGGAGTTGATATTTGGATTAAGTATGTAAATTACTTACCCCGTTTAGTTTGACATATGCTGATGTTAAACTCCTCATTAAGTCTTTCTTTACTCTCGTCATCACCGTCGTGTGCGGGACGAAGATCTCCTTTAAGAATGAAAAAATAGTGTATAGTTTATACTGTGAAGAAAAACGTAAGGAAACCTGTAAAAATCAGAGATTTTAATGGAATCTCAAAAAGCGTGCGAAGTCTACTGAGAGTTCTTTAAAAAAATCTTAAATAGTGTGTAAATTCGCAATTCACTCTTGGCCAGCTAAATGAACTATGACCGAAAAGAATAGAATTCATTCTGACAGTAGACAGCAGCGGGACAATAATGGGTTGACGGCTTACTAAGAAGAAGTTTTGATAAGCACCTACATACAAGTAGCTTCGACCACTTAGATGTTGATGTTGACCGTGGAGCTACAAGTGAAAAGCTAAAATTCATTCACTAGGCTTTAACTGCTATTAACAATTTAAAAGAAAAGAAAATTTTGTACATTTGTAACCTAAGTACTTAAACAGATAATTAACCACGCCACATTACATCATAAAACTCCTTAAAAAAATTTTTTTAAGATTAATTATGCATTACCGACTTCTTTGATGTTGCATATGCTCAGGCGACGGTGACAACCTACCATCAAATAATATCAGGAAATACACGAAGATGCATTTTTAGTTTAAACCAATACAGAACCTTGCGTCGAAATCTATTTACCACATAGTCGAAACGAAGCATCCATAGGTATACCTATATACTTTTTGACATTAAAATGAATGCCAGAAAATAGGTTTTTGATTGCGTCATCTCGACAGAAGACGGATGGCTTGCACGTCGCACAAACGGAGACATTTGGCAAATAGCTGTAATCTGGTTCCTCTGACGTTAACGCTAACGTATTCTAACGTTTTCTAACGTTGCTGAGTTGTATGGAACTGACGGTAACGCTATGCACGTGATGTGCACTATTCAAAGGTTTACAGACTAAAGAAGTTATTTTGTCAAATTGTTTCTGTAGCCTAGAAAACTATAAGGGTGATACTATCCTACAACACATTGTGCTACTGCGGACTACACACCTAATGTCATACACATATGGCGTGACTGTGACTAAACATCTTAATAAAACTTAAACAACTCTGACATTGCAAATGCTCAGGCGATGGTGACAACCTACCATCAAGTACCATCAGCCTAATTGTTAAATACAACAAATATGTATTTTCCCTAACTTCAAACCAAAAGAAAGCCTTGTACAAAAATTGATTACCACATAGTCTAAGCGAAACATCCATGGACATACATATATACTTTTAGACATTAAAATGAATGCCAGAAAATAGGTTTTTGATTGCGTCATCTCGACAGAAGACGGATGGCTTGCACGTCGCACAAACGGAGACATTTGGCAAATAGCTGTAATCTGGTTCCTCTGACGTTAACGCTAACGTATTCTAACGTTTTCTAACGTTGCTGAGTTGTATGACGGTACATATGCACGTGATGTGCACTATTCAAAGTTTTACGGATTAAAGTAGTTGTTTTGTCAAATTGTTTAGGCCTAGAAACCTAATGGAGTAAGGGCCAGCTATCCCACATTGTGTATGACAGGTATGTAACTTTGATACACTCCATCTGCTGGGAAGTGGTCGCAGCTGCCTATGGTCACCTGAAAGCGACTCGTCGTCAACCAATTATTGTCCCACTGCTGGGCACGGGTCTTATCTCCAAACGAGAGACGCGCTGGCCAAGTGCGAATTGGTGGACTTCACACACCTCCGAGTTTTTTTTTTTTTTTGAAAAACTCACGGGTGTATAGGTTTCCTCACGATGTTTTCCTTCACCGAAAAGCAGTGATAATTAATTTCTAATACGCACATAAATCAGTGGTGCGTGCCTGGGTTTGAACCTCGGACCTCCCGATTGAGAGGGCAAGTTTCAACCATTAGGCTATCACTGCTCTTGCTGCTGAAAGCGACTACATACATAAAAAGATTTCTGACAGAAGTAAATCTCGTAAGCGTGGTTGTTCTCGAGTACTAACATAGTTGTCTCAAATGAAAGTGAGCTAGCAACCACACACTTCCACCGAAACGTAAGAACTAGTCGTATGCTAAACAAATAAATCTATGGCTAATCAAATCACAGTTCGCCGTGACCAAGACTCATGTAACTTGTTCGAAATATCAGCAGTGAAGATATGAAAACATCATGAAAATTCCACCGACATTAGTATTAATCAGACATTAATAGTAATTAATCAGATTTCATTCAGTATCGAAAAAAGAATATACCAGCGTCTGTATATCCCAGCAGCAAGTCAAATATAATCCAAGACTCATAAAAGGTTTGTCTACATAAAATAATATACCTCATAACTTATTTTTACTTATTGCATAAGTGCACTAAGTCCTCTCCACGCTATTTGTTCTGAGCGCAGGGACCGGGACTCGCTCCCGTGAGATCGATTAAGGCTTCCTGTTTACTGTAAGACTTTTAAACTTCTTAGTTTAGAGAGTTAAAACTACATATATTTTTTTTATTATTATTTTCTTAAGCCGGTCGAATTTCGGTCGTTCTATAGTATATCTCTTTATAGTATAAGTTTTAATGTTTTTATTTGGTCTACTACAGTTGTAACTATGTGGTGTAGTTATCTCGAATAAACCTATTTTCTTTCTTTCTTATTTTCTTTACAAATTACTTGTGTACCTATTGTGTATTCTCCAGCCCCCTGTACCAAAAACTAAAAAATATTTTGATTAAACCCAAACTAACGTATTGCATTTAACGTTATAAAGCACTACAAGGTTAAATGCAATCTAATATAGGTATGTACTTACCATAGATAGTCATGTTCCCATAACTATACCTATTCGCAATTTTTATACTTTATTTTTGTATCTATCGTGTTTATTTACATAAAAGACAAATTGCATGACCCTGCTTTGACTGCAGTTATAAGTTCATTAATAGCCAGCTTTACCTAAAGCACCTGGGAGAGAGCGCGATGCGTTTGATTTGTTGTAAGGCACATTAGAGTTAAATCGAATGCCGTTTATTGCAGATATTACCTTTCTAATTGCAAATTACTATTGTCATATTAGATATGCTTTCGGATAACTTACTCTTTTACAGGAGATTTGTTTGAAGAAAAATCTGTGACACTTAAGAATAGATTTCTAAGATAAAAAAAAAACCTAAAAACCAAATATCAGTCTCATTGCTGGTCACAGGTCTCCTTTTTATCTGGTTGAAGTGGTCATTGCCGCCCACGGACATATGTAACCTCAAATAGAACATGGGTTCTATCTGAAGTCGATCACAGATGCGTTGCCACTTCCGAAGACTATGATGGTCGCCTCATATAAAAGTGTGCCGGCAACCACACCCTTCCATCGAAACACAAGAAAATGCTTCACGCTAGAAACAGGTGTAGCGGTGTTACTTCCCCGGTCGAACTACACTTGTTCTACCACTTCCTATCAGAATGGAAAAGGTAGATGTTATCTCACACTCTACCAAATTAGCCAAGTAAATTAGAAGACACTTTTGAGAACGTTTTTACGTGTAAGTTTCGTCAGTCTTCCTTCACCGGTGAAATGATTGTTGGTTTCGAAAACGAACTCAACTTGGTAAAATTAGATGCGTCTTTGGAATCGGCATTCGGACCTCCAAATTAAATATAACCTTTAAAAGTATAACTTTCACATACTTGCAGTGATAATAAGATCGCTTGCAAAAATATATGTATCAATGCTTTACATTCGTCATGTTATAATCAAAATTTATGCAGCACCTCGCACAGACTTGTGCAAGACTATGTAGCGGAACCTGCTAAAGATGCCCATAGAAATGAGGCCGTTGCAATCTGAAGTCGGAATGCGAGATTTGCATCTGAGATGTACCTACATCAATATTTATTTCATGTTACGTTAGTACCTACTAACGTAACATGAAATAAATATTGATAAATATGCAAATATACAAAACATTTTGTCTAATAACCGTTCTACGCACATTTCTCTCATTGAAATAAAAAGAGTTGAGGAACATCTTAATTGCATACGTCTTTATGTCAATTGTGATAAATCCAACAATATATATATTATATCGAAACTAGTCCCGGCGAACTTCGTTCCGCTTAAAAGTCAAACATCTTAAATTATCAGTGTTTCTCTTCTATATTATACATGTATTATACATAAAAACCTTTCTCTTGAATCACTCTATCTGTAAAAAAAACTGCATAAAATCTGTAGCATAGTTTTAATGATCTAAGCATACATACGGACAGACAGTGAAAAGCGATTTTGTTTTATACTATGTGATTCGTCAAGTCATTTGGGGTCTCCTACGTGACAAACAAATGAACATAAATATATACATGCGCGAAAAACATTTACCTATACAATAACATATAAATAGTTTTTGATTCATAGACAAAATTTTCAATTATTTAGTAAAGTAACGGTGCATAATTTCATTTCTTTTTTTTTGCATTTCGTTTCATCTATTAATGTTTTGTCGTAGAAGGCGATTAAGAAATTAAAGATTTTTACCAATTTACCTGTTCGTTTACTGCGCCTTTACCTCTCTTCCTACCACTTTTAATCTACATCAAATAATAAAGTTTATGTAAATGAAAAAGGAAACATATTCTTACAGAGTACTGTATGTACGTTCATCGTTAGTTTTTTTATATGATTGAAGTAGCATGCAGTCCACCTGCTAGTAACTAGCCACTGCCGCCCAAAGACATCTGTAATCAACCTCAGAAAAATCAATCTTACCTAAGACTAGCTAATGAAAATTGAAAACTTAGAACGCGTCGGATAAGGAGCGCACAACACTGCTGATATTAGGCAAGAATATGAGTGATAGTGGTGCCTCCAGAATCATACTACAAAGAGTTCTCTCGTCAACCCATTTTTCTCCCACAGGCACGGGTCTTCTCTCAGAATGAGAGAGTTTAGGCCATAGTCCACCGCGCTGACCAAGTGCGAATTGGTGGACTTCACACACCTCCGAGAACTTTTTTTTTAAAGAACTCTCGGGTGTGTAGGTTTCCTCGCGATTTTTCACATAATTTTAGAAATAGCTACGTGCGTGCCTAGGTTTGATCCTCGAACCTGCCGAGAGAGAGCAAGTTCTAAACATTAGGCTACCACTGCTCTCTCAAAAAATTCTACCACTTTTAAATATACACAACTTACATCAAGTAGAATGTATCCAATCACAATAATTTAAATTTATTTATGGGAAACCCGATACTCTTATCTTTGCATTGTACGCCATAAGAGGCAAACCATTAACCCTATATATCTCACACTATCGACTCCTTAAAACAACATCAAAATCATCTCAGCTTCTACCTTAAAGATCCGACATTAGATTCTTAAGAAAAAATATTTAACAGAAAGGAAATTTCATAATATTTTCTAAAGTAAATATGTACTTGTAATAATGTACGACTACATATACAATTTTATACCTGTAGTTCAGGGACCAGAATAGGACTACGGTACCCTCTGCCTGTAAGAGGCGACTAAAACGGGCTTCCGGGATTGCGGGCGAGAAGAGTGGGAGCTCGAACCGTCCGGCCATAGCGTTTGAAACATTGGTCAAACGATATTGAAGCCTTTGAAGAAACAGATTGAAATTTGGTGCAGCAAAACCGGTTTAAACCATGACATAAATAGTTATTAGAGCTATGTCATAAATTTTAAAGAAACCTCCATTACCTGATAATTGAATGGGAGGTTTTTTTTTATATGATTGAAGATCTAAAGGAAAACGCAGTCTACCTCACGTAAGTGATCACTACCGCCTACTATGGACATTTGCAAGCGTAACTTCATAAAAAAGGGCTTCTATGTAGAGTCAATCACAGATGCATTCCTGTTGCCTTTTTTATACTTTAACCTTACGATATGGCAGACGGGCTACCTGATGGAAAGTAGTCACCGTCGCCTATGGACACTTGCAACACCAGAGGTACCTAGAGGAATCGCCAATGCATCACCGGCTTTGAGGAGAGCGCTTTTGGCACCTTTCTCTTCTTTACTTGAAGAATCCCATGTCATATAAAAGTAAACGTCATAGCACCTCATATAAAAGTGAACCGGCAACCATACCATTCAACCAAAACGTAAAATTGATTCGCGCTAGTAGGTGTGGCGGTGATTCCGGAACTGTACTGGTTCTACCTGGCAAATTCCATTTTCTAGATTATTGTTCCTTATCTCCCTCTTACGACATCCACGGATGTGGTTTTATTTAACATATTCAGTGCTCTTCACTCGGATCCGAGTTTCACGGGGCCATAGTGGCGGTGCCGCACACACGGATCCGACCGAGCATCCCGTCCATTGCTAAACTATTGCCATGCCTAGCTCTCGGAACCGAGTATTCGGCACCTGGAATCCTGTTTGCCGACCACTCGGATCCGAAAAATGTTTTTTTTTATAAAGAGAATAATAATATACATATTTTTTGTAAACTTTCTCGCCATGCCAGCAATATAATAGATGCGCTCAAAGGGCATCGAGAAAGTATTCGTCAAAATCATACTGGCATTGAATGTGTTAAAAACAAACACGGCATGGACCGACGCCACTGAATTGAACGTTACCACACGACTCACTTTCATATGAGGTGACCATTTTTACCACTTCAAATATTACACTTCTGTGTATACCTCTTCTGTATAGTTCCAACCAGATCTGACTTTGCGGTGCGCATGCGCGATACCGACCTTTAAAGGCTAATGTTAGATTAGATTCGGTTCGATGCGTGTAAACCATATATAGATTATAATAGTCAATAGCTATTCAAATTCAAATAACTATATTTAATATCGGAATATCGGTGGAGATCTAAAGGCTTTCGCGATCTATTCAATATTTGATAGCCACTTTCTAATGCTTAGAATGTAAGTCGTTTGTATTTTCGCATTGATGCAATAATACTTAAAAGATTTAGTAACGAAATATCACTTATAAAACCGTACGAAATATTTATTTAAAATAAATTACGCAGGTATGATATGTAAGTATTATAGTATATCCTGTTATAATATGGACAAAAATGGACTGTTTGAAATATTACATAAAAGATGTACATAATCAGAATCACGTCAAAACAAAAACTTTAAGTATAAATAGTTAAAACCAAAACACATAATAGTTTACATTAGTTTTTACACATTATTTTTTATACACATGTTATTATTATTACAAAATAAAATAGTTTAGAAAATGGCAATTCATAATTTAACACTACCTAAACCTCCCACAACTTAACGTCAATAATCAAAATCCTGCATAACTCTTACCACTGAACGCCTTTTTACATAAACTATCATAGGTTTTGTCCCTCGAATCCACTTCACACACGAGAAACCTAAGATTTTATCTCATTGGGTCACCGGCAGGAAACCTCTCTCAACTGCATTGCAAGGTGTTTACGTGTGTCGCAAGAATTTGCAACAAATGCGCTTATAACATTCACGATACCGTGCAAAATTACGAATGTTCTAAAACTGGAAATTTGTTTCACAAGTTTTGTTGAAGACTTACTTTCAAATATATAAGGATCAGTGGATGAAGCTTCTCACTCAATCAAGGTGCCTAAGGTTCGAATTTAGGGCCGAAGTTTTTTGCTTATTACAAATGATTAAGTATGACTGGTTTTAACGTATAATAAAGTCGACAATCGGAAAGCTGGTACATACCATGCTCAACAAATTAGCCTTGCTATTCAACGAGGTAATGTTGCCAGCAATCTGGGAACTCATCCTAGGGACAGTAATTTGCACCCTGTAGTTCCGGGACCAGAATAGGGCTACGGCATCCCCTGCCTGTCGTAAGAGGCAACTAAAAGGGGCTTCCGGGGTTGCGAGCGGCTATAGTGGGAGCTCGAACCGTTCAGTCAGGTGATCCCAGGAAGGACGGCGGTACGTGTGGTCGCATACCGTCGTAAAGACTAGAAGGAGCGGTGGGCCCAGCCGCCCATCTGGGAGGAGCCCGATGGGGCAACGCGCTCGGAGGATTCCGGTTGAAGTCGTTTCGAGATCTCGGAGTCCTCCTTTTTAGCGCCGAGAACGGCCACCGGGGGGGGGTTTTAGTGCGGTAAAAATCCCACATAACCCTGCGTCGCTCCCACGGCGTCGGGTACCTTTTGAAGGTTTCCCCCTCGACAACAAAAAAATGGGACAGTAATTTGGATGCAGATTTTTATTTTTAATTTGGCAGTTTGTTTCTTCTTAAATTTAAGTTATTATTTTGTATATACATATAATTATGAGATTTAATTTATTTTTATTATTTCATATTTTGTTATAATCACATTAGTTTTAACGGTGAAAGAAAGCATTATAAAATACACATGAATCCTTAATAAGTTCTTAAAGGTGTATGAAGTCTACCAATTCATACTTGACCACCGCGTTAGACGATGATCTAAATCTCTCTCCTTCTGAAAGGAGACCGTGCTCAGCAGGGGACAGTAACAGGTTGATGACATGAGGACCTATATATCAAAAAGAAAATGTTATACAGGATGTTGCTGCCCATCTTCTGGGTATTTCTTTTTCCTTTTTTTTATCTTTCTGAAGTAGCAAACGAGCATGCAGTCCACCTGATGGTAAGTGATCACTGCCGCTCATAGACATCTGTTATCAACTTCATACAGAACATGGGTTCTATCTGAAGTTAATCACAGATGCGTTGTCACTCCCGAGTACCTACTAAGACGGTCGCCTCATATAAAAGTGTGCCGGCAACTACACCCTTCCACTAAAACCCTGGAAATAGGTGGGGGTGGTACTTCCCCGGTCGAACTACACTGGTTCTACCACCTTTAAAATATATTAATTTCTAGCAAATATATTTTATAAAAGTATAACTTATGTAAATTTGTTCATTAATCTCTTAAACGTTAATACGTAAATGTTTCTACATAGCATAATTTGATACTAGATGTTGTGAAATAGTTTTTGCGGTAAACATGAGTTTTTGTTAATCACTTCTTGTGGAGTATCATTAGCAAACTCGAGTGGGAATTGATATCCGTTAATGATATGTTTTGTTGAAGAATTTTGAAATTAAGTTTTAAGTAAATAAATGCCAGCATTTAAGGTATATCAACCATATATTTTTTGGACTAAGATCGATCACCAGAGCTGCGATAGGGTACAACAACCCATTATTGTCTCACTGTTGGGCACGGGTCTTCTCTCAGAATAAGAGAGTTTTAGGCTATAGTTCACCGCGCTGGCCAAGTGCGAATTGGTGGACTGCTCACACCTCCGAGAACTTTTTTTTAAAAGAGTTCTGAGATGTGTAGGTTTCCTCGCTATGTTTTTCTTCACCGAAAAGCAGTGATAATTAATTTCTCAAACGCACATAAATCAGTGGTGCGTGCCTGGGTTTGAACCTCAGACCTCCCGATTGAGAGGGCAAGTTTCAACCAATAGGCTATCACTGCTCTGAGCTGCGGTAGGCCTGGATCAAACAATAGCGGAGCGTAGTGTTACTGAAAGCGGGTTGATATTAAGTAGTGTGCGCTGGGATAAGCACTCGTAAGGGGTAAAGATTAGTGACCAAATCGTTGACGTTTTTGAAACCACTGCACTAGCGCCCGCCGAGGATAATTTGGGATTAAAATTTTAATCTATTTACCAGCAGCAATAAGTTAGGTGAAGACCTTGCCAGTCAGTATAATTTATTAATTTTTGAAATGAGAGAGAGTTTTAGGCCATAGTCCACCGCGCTGACCAAGTGCGAATTGATGGACAATACCATAAAGTAAAGTACTTTGTAATACCATAAAGTACAAACCTATTTCTCAAAATATAGTCTAACGAAACCAAAACCTAAATACGGACCTAATCGTAGATTATGAAAACTCGCTTTCAACCACTTAGATGTATAATTGGCCGGAACGTATCAGTCATGGCTAGAGAACATAATCACCGATGACTTAGTGGGTACTTGGGCAATATTTTCTTGTTTAGAAGTTCCTTATGCGGTTAATGTATGCAAAACAATACAATCGCCCATTACTCAGTCAGATAGATATCGGATCAACGTTAATTCGGTATACAACGATTGCAAAACGGAGATCTATACGGGAAAGGTGTCGCTACATTCTACTGATACGTTAAACTTTACTAACCAACGTCGAATTTATTTCTATTTTTAGTACTTTGTTTGTACTGTGTTATTCATGCTTGACTTGGGTTTTTATAGTTCATTTGTTAAGCAGTGATACTTTAGTAGAATTTTACTATTATTCTTGGATAGTTGCGGCTCACTTTCATCTGCAGCGAACATCTTAAACCTCGAGAGCAGCAAATTTGAGTGGCATTTAAGATTAGTTAGTTAGTTGAGACATCCCGCACTTCTCAAGGAGCAATGGGTCGTATTCGTACGAAAATTCGTACGATTCTTAAAGAAATAAATATTTCTAAATATATTTTTCGCAGTTTTACCATTTTTGCTCATGTATTTATAGAAATCCTTGTAGTATCCGGGATTGAAACATTAAATACCTTGTTATAACGGCCCCCATTCAATTGATCTCTGCCACGAGTACTACATAAATTTACAAGCACTATAGTATTTATTACGCAGTGCCGGATTAGCCACATAGCAAGAGTAGAAAATGCCACGGGCCCCGCGACTACTGGGGCCCCGCGGCCCAACAACTACCTGCTATTTATATTTTACAACCTTTGCTATTTTTATTTTATTTTATTTTATTAGGAAAACATACAGTGCTATAAATCTAAATTTTCTTACATTGTAATATTACAAAACAATATTTATTTGTTTTTGCTATCCTAAAAAAAACTGCAAGAAGATATAGAAAGTGCCATCTCTAGATTTTCCCAGATTAAATCCAGAAAATTTACTAGTAACAGTTTTGTTTTATTTAGTACCCTTTTAAGGCAAACTATGTGCCTCCTGTCAGAATTTGCTACAGGCCCCGCGCTGGCTTAATCCGGCACTGGTATTACGCAACGGTGACCATACCCAGAATGTGGATGTACCTTCACGACAGTGTATCCAGCGAGCCGCAGTAAATACGCTCGCGATTCCGCTAATGATATTGTGACGAGACGGCGCTAATGTTACGAGACTCTATGACCGTGTCCGACTGAAATGTCCTTTTAACTACGACCTATTAGAATTACTTATGTATTTATACTCCTACATGTTTCTATCGTTTTATTCTTGCCTAAGTATCATCACGAGGAAAATGTCTACAAATATATGTAGCCTATATAGACGGCGAGATAAAAAAGAATAATGCGTTTCTAATTGTATTACGATTTTCCTATCCAATTTCAATAAATTGTATGATTATCTGCCTACCACAAGTTATCGGCATCACCCAGGATTGACGAGAATTAAATTCCATTAGGCATTAAGTTTACCCTTGTAACCCTTAATTGAAGGTGTTTCAAAAGAATAAATAAATAAATTTGTTTATGTGACGAATATTTCTGATATAAAAATTTAGAAGCATTACATCAGACATTATGTAACGAAGAACATAGAATGTGGATGTACCTTCACGACAGTGTATCCAGCTAGCGACAGTAAATGCGCTCGCGGTTCTGCTAATGATATCGTGACGGAACGCTGCTAATGTTAGGAGACTCTATGACCGTGTCCGACTGAAACGTCCTTTTAACTTCGACCTATTAGAATTACTTATAATATAGAATTAGTTATATGATATTACTCCTACATTTTTCTGACGTTTTATTCTTGTTTAAGTATTATCACGAGGAAATTGTCTACGAATATATTAGCCTATACAGACGGCAAGATAAAAAAGAATAATGTGATTCTAATAGTATTACGATTTTCCTACCCAATTTCAATAATTGTATGATTATTTGCCTACCTCAAGTTATCAGCATCACTTAAGGTTGACAGGCATTACCGCATTAAACTCCATTAGGCATTGAGTTGAGTTCACCCTTGTAACCTATAAAGTGTTTCAAAAGAGTAAGTTAATTAATTTGTCTATGTGACATATATTTCTTACATAAAACTTTAGAAGCATTACATCAGATATTATGTAACGAAGAACATAGAATGTGGATGTATGTACCTTCACGACAGTGTATCTAGCTAGCGACAGTAAATACGCTCGCGGTTCTGCTAATGATATCGTGACGGAACGGTGCTAATGTTAGGAGACTCTATGACCGTGTCCGACTGAAATGTCTTTTTAACATTAGATCCTATATTAGTGACAACGGTACCAAAGTGCAAGTATATAATACCGAATGAAAGAAAAAAAATTGAAATCAATCAACAGTTGACAAAGTAATCGGTGTACATACATAAAAAGTACTAACGAAATTGATAACCTTCTTCTTTTTAAAGTAGGCTAAAACAATGAATTCATTGTTTCTACAACTTTCCCGTTAACAAGCCCCGTGCCACGATTTCCAAAAAGTTAGAATTACTACATACGAGTATTATGCAACAGTAAACACAGAGAATGTGGACATACCTTCATCACAGTGTATTCAACGAGCCGCAGTAAATACGCCGCGGTTCCGCTAATGATATTGTGACGGGACGGTGCTAATGTTACGAGACTCTATGGCCGTGTCCGACTGAAATGTCCTTTTAACTACGACCCGTTAGTATTACTTATTTTTTTATATTACATAATATTTATTTATTTAATCTTTATGTACCTCAAAGGTGGACTTAATTCTATAAGCATTCTCCAACCTTTAGGCAGTCCGAAACACAATAAAGGCGGTATAAAGAATAAAATAATAATAATAACAGAGAAACATATGAATATTATGAATAGATATTTATATCGATATCTATCGTAAAGCAGTTCTAACGACCTATTATATTAAAATTATTTAGAACATCAGTGACCACTTACCATCAGATGGACGGCATGCTCGTTTGCTAGTTCAATCTTATAGGTGGTAGAACCAATGTAGTTCGCCCGGGGAAGTACCACCGCCACACCTATTTCTAGCGTGAAACAGTTCTTGCGTTTCGATAGAAGGGTGTGGTTGCCGACACACTTTTATACGAGGCGACCTTCTTAGTTCTCAAGAGTAGCAACGCATCTGTGATTGATTTCAGATAGAACCCTATGTTCTTTATGAATTTGCTTACAGATGTCAATGGGCTGCAGTGACCACTTACAATCAAGTGGACTGCATGCTCGTTTGCTACTTCAATCTTATAAAAATAATAACGATAATTGCATAATTCTTGTATTTTTATTGTAATCAACTACATACAGAACATGGGTTTTATCTGAAGTCAATCACAGATGCGTTGCTACTTTCGAGGACTATGTTTGTCGCCTCATGTAAAAGTGTGCCGGCAACCACACCCTTCTATCGAAACGCAAGAAGTATAAATATATAAGATATAAGAAGAAATAGTAATTAAGTGTAATTACTTAATTTCAAAAAATTACAAGCTTATTTGAAATATAGACAAGTCATTTTGGTTCAATATATTTGTTTCCCATGAAGCTAAATTAAAACATTTAGCTTGGCACTTATGATATTAAATGAGCTTAAATGTGCCATTAAATACCTCGGGTAGCTCATTCAATACGCGCTACTTGCAGATAATGCGGCACTCTTGTAAGACGCGTAATCGGTATATCATTTACGTAAAGCCTAGAGCTAGGATACACTGCGAAAAAGAGTATAATCGTACAAAAAGATTGAAATGAAATGGAATGTCTTTATTTTGTATAGGCCTACGGTGACACTTATTACAAATTGTCAGTTACATTTTTTTCTTACACTACCACCGGATTGGAATACGACCTCAACTGAGAAGATCCGGCAAGAAGCTCAGCGGGTTTGTCTTTTTCTTATTTATATCCATTTTTTTTTTAAATATAATTACAATCATGTTTTTTTTTACATGGTAATGAAAGTTAGCTCCAGTATCTTGACTTACAGTTCAGTAAAGTATATCAATAGCTCAATTTTTAGCTCATTTAGGTGCAGCCGGCTTAAATAACTGATACGCGGAACTATTCTCTTCCCAAAAGTTGGGAAGGCATGGTGTAAAAGGAGGTCGGATATGGTCGGACATTAAATAAATTACCAATTGTATAATACATTTTAAATGCACGTTTCCGTGCATGTGGACCACTGTTGGGCAAGTCTTTAACTATTACTTGAGAAAACCTGTAGTTCAGTCACATCGTGTTCGGTCAGACGGTGAGTGAGTGACTACTGGAGGCAAAAGTTAAGTGACGTTAAAACTTTGTCTCCTGTTTTCATTGAAGCGATCTTTAATTCTAGTTGAAAGTCTCATTAGGAAATTGTTTATCTGATATAGGTATAATTGAACGTATTTAAGATAAAATAAATTACATTAAATAATAGTAAATGTAGACACAGTTTAAAGGATGCCCCGTAAGGTCGTGTGCAAAACGGCGAGTTTCCTAGTTGTAGTGAAAGGAGCGTGTTGCAACTCGCGGATAAATCTTATAGGATGCTGTAACTACTGGTTGGCTATTAACGGCTGGTGCGTGTAAGCTTGATTAATTAGTCGGGGTATTAGGGCGTATATTGAATGGAGTAACCAGGTGTTTCCCATATCGTTGCATTGCTTTTGCAAGCTTTTAATTAGCTTAAAATGTTGAGTCAAATCATACAATCGAATTTTAGGCAAGGAAAACTTTATATCTGTCAAAAATTACAACACATCATATAACCACAAGCAATAAACAAATTATCTTATAACTACAGGAAATAAAAAAAAATACACACAAAATAACTTCATCAATCAATATCACAACATAGTATAAAACAAAGTCGCGCTGTCTGTCCTTATGTATGCTTAGATTTTTAAAACTACGCTACGAATTTTAATGCAGTTTTTTTGATAGATAGAGTGATTCAAGAGGATGGTTTTTATCTATAATACATTCATAATATAATGAAGGAACACTGATTATTTTAATTTTAAATTTATGACTTTAAGGGGGAACGAAGTGCGCCGGGTCAGCTAGTAATTAATAAAAATAAAAAAACACTATTAAATAGTTTAAGAAATAAACTAAATACAAAACACATGCAAGATTCATAGAATGTCATAAGCATAGGTATTGGTTTTCAAATTACCGAGCAGTAGAAAACTGTTCTGTCAACCGGTTGAAGTGAAACTTTGCACACAACTATGATTTTAATGATAGTACCTATAATGCACTATCAGCTCCGTGATGTTGCTATAATGTTGTTTTATCTAGCTGAACCCCGCAGCTTCGCCCGTGTTAAAAAATCGATGTATCAATTTTCCCTTGAGAATAATATATTTTCAGCTAACTCCCTGCAAAATTTTATGAAAATCGCTTTAGCCGTTTAGACATGAAGAAGTAACACACTCACAAACTGGTCTTTATAATATTAGTATGAAGCACAAGATGGTACATGATGGAGGTTATTTTTACACACTTCCATTATTGGTATCTATGTGTATCAAATCAAAACGATTGGTAAAAACTACGAAAAATATTATTAACCTAACTCTGAATCCAGTATTTTTAGGCTAAATCTCTTCTGAATAGCTTTTTAACTTTTTGTCCCTATTAACACACTCAAACGTAAGCACGTACCTCTGCGTACTCGGGCAAGTTTCTCTGTCTTACCATACCGTTATAAACAAAACGCCACAAAACAATCGATAAATACACTAATATCCTTCTGCTCCCGCGAATCCGTATATTTTTACATTCAAAGCAACAAATCCATCTTTACGATAAAATATAGTGAAATATCTAAAATATCTATGATTATGGAAATATGTTGACATTTGAAAGCTGAACCAAAGGCATAACCCGCACAGATACAATGCGCAGTTGCACGCCTGGCATGCACCTGGCATGCATGCATGCAGTGGCATTGTACTTTGTCGTAATAAATCAATATCCTCAGCTTGGCCACGGAATAAATAATACGTAGTGTAGGTCACTTTCGACAGGTTTCTGACTTAACATTTCCAATATTTACTCTTGTTGTGTTTGTGGTCAAATATCTATAGAATAGCGTTCGTATTTCGGTTAGTAGTGAAGGATTATGAAGGATTATTGTTGTTATTCCACCAATTGTATGTCCACTAATTCGCACTTGGCCAGCGCGGTGGACTATGGCAATGATGCAATGGGACAATGATGGGTTAACGTATAATGTTGTTGTTATTAGAATATTCGCACGGCATTGCTCACTTGGCTCACGTTTACCTCAGTACAGAGAGTCGTACTCAGACCATATTCTTTTTTATACATGATTCATCGAGCAAATAAATATGCAGTTCTCTTGATGGAAAGTGGTCACAGCCGCCCATAGAAATTTGTAAGCAACTTCATACAAAACAGGGGCTCTACCTCTAGTTAATCACGGATGCTTTAATACTTCCAACGACTAAAATCGCGTATAAAAGTAAACTGGCAACCACATCCTTCCGCCAAAACTCAAAAAGTATTACACGATAAAAATAAGTGTGTTGGTGCTACCTACCTCACCAGTCGAAGCATATTCGCTCTACCACTTTACAAACTATCTATGAAAATTTCCAAATCCGATCAGTAGTCGTAGCGTGTAAAAGTAGCTAACATCCATCCGTCCTCACAAAGTTTCGTTCTTTACAATATTAGTAAGATTAACTGAAATATTATCGTTTTCTTTTAAGATAAGGCAGAGATACAAATTATAGGCATGCACAGAATTTTTCAAATTTACAAGGGTATGAGAAATGGCCATACCTGATAACTATACCAGCCATAATGATAGTCAGATACATAGAGTTCCGGGTTTGAACCCCGATCAGGTCTGATGATGAATTTGGATGGACCCGTCGAATAAATCTTCGGGTCCATGTCTTTAAAGATCCAGCGTGGTTAACCCATTCACGACAAATGTAACAGGACAAATTTCAATATAGGGCTGTTAGCATACAAAACGCTATGTAAGTGAAATAACATAAATTATTTATTTATTTATTTACACTTTAATGCTAAATGCTAAAAAGCATTCTCTACCAGCCAACCTTTGGGAAGTGCAGAAAAATCGAAGGCGGTACCAGTAAAAGAAAGAAAATAGAAAAAAATATATTATTAACTATTACTAAAAACCAAATAAAAAATGTCTTAGCATATGACGGTAAAATAAAAATCAATGATGTTGTACTTGAGCAAGTAAGCTCTGCGCGCAACCTAGGTGTCATAATTGACGGGCAACAAAAGTTTATAGAACATGTAAATGGAAAAATCAGAACAGCATTTTTTAAATTAAAAACATTATATAAAGTTAGGCCTTATATCAAGGAAGAGTTGCGTCTACTTTTATGCAATACGTTAGTGCTGTCACATTTTAACTATTGCAGCTCCACCTTCGGTCCAGGACTTAATACAAATTTGGAGAGAGCAATCCAGCGGGTTCAAAATGCCTGCATTCGATTTAGCTTTAATGTGCCAAGAAAAGAATACATTACTCCATACTTAAACAAGCTGGGTATTCTAAACATGAAATCGCAAAGAGATCTACAATATGCTTGCATCGTTCACAGAGTTATATGGAATAAAAAACCGGAATATCTATACGATAAACTCCGTTGGGCTAAAGATTCCGATAATAGTAACTTGCGCTCGCAGTCGCAAAATCTTCTTAAAGTGCCCATGCACAAGACTATTAGGTACAGAAGGAGTTTCAAGTTTACAGCAGCAAGTATATGGAATAATTTGCCACCTCCTCTGAGGGACAAAATGAGTACACAATGTTTTAAAACAAAATATAGGTCTGCTCTGCTAAGGAGGCAACTTGCTGCTGTAAATTTAAAACACACATACTGGAAACTGCTGCACATAAAGGATTTTTTTTAATCCTAATCAGACATCGGAAAAGGTATTTAAACACATATATACACATACATACACTCACACACACATACACATTCTTCCTTACACACATACATATATACACGCGCGTATTTGAAGAGTTGCATTTAAGTTAATTTTTTTTTATATTTTTTTTTTATTGTATTTTTTTTTATATACATATAATTTATAATTTATTATAAGTGTAATCATAAATAAGTTTTGTGTGATTACCCTTTTTGTTCTCTTGTTCTCTTTTGCTTGTTTGTATGTAGTTTTTGCTGTTTTCCGCTTGGTGATTGGGGAGCCCACTAGTCTCATTTCTCCCGCACAAGAACTCAGGGAGAAGGGAATGACTGAAAAACAGCGCTCTATGAGATAGAAATCTTATAGCAGCATAAGCTGAGTCATTTCCTTTTGCCTTATCTAATATACATTTAAATTTGAAATTATTGTTATGTATTTATATTGCAATTCCTTTATGTTTTTTGTTTTACCTGTTGTCATTACTATTTTTTAAGGCAATAAACGAGATTATTATTATTATTATTTTTGTTTGTCTTTTATAAACCTCGGCATTATAAATCCGGTATATTGACATTCACGGGCCTAAGCCAAGTGAGTGCCACTTACAGTGAGAAAAGTTAGGTGGTCGTGGTAATCAAATCCGTTAAGTTCGAGTCCTTTTCAGTTTGTAAAAATTTGCGAACAATTCTGCACGTGTTCAGTATAACAGCTTTTTGTAGCGTACCTACGATGTGTAGTGGTAGATTTAGTGTCCTAAGTGATGGTTTTAATTGTATGGGTATTATGCCGGTAGAGGAAAGAACAATAGGTACAATCACGGCTTTTCGTAACTGCCACATTCGGGTGACTTCATCTTTAAGGTCGGTGTATTTCGTTAATTTTTCGGATATTGTGTTTTGCACATTATGAGAATTCGGAATAGCAATATCTATAATATAAGCTGATTTGTTGATTTTATCTATTAGCGTAATATCGGGTCTATTGCAATGGATAGTTTTATCTGTTAAAATGGCTCTATCAAAATAAAGTTTGTGAGTACTACTATCTAATATGGCTTCAGGATTATATTCATAATATGGTTTGAGCGGTTTTTGTATGAGATTATATTTACTGGCTAGTTTTTGGTGGATAATTTTAGCTACTTGATCGTGCCTATGTTTATAGTCAGACTGAACAATTGCCTTACATGCCCCGGTGATATGCTGAATTGTTTCGGATGAGCTACTACATCGTCTACATAGATCTGAAGGGATCGAACTCTTCATTATATATTTCTGATAGTTACGTGTTTCTATCACTTGATCTTGTATAGCTATCATGAACCCTTCAGTCTCCGGGAAAAGATCGCCACGCCTGAGCCACTCGTTTGACGCTATTTTGTCCACGTTAATTTGGTTCAAATCTTGGCGATGTCTACCATGTAATGACTTCTGGGTCCACTCTAAGATCTTTGTTTGTATATTCGTCAGTTCTTCGTTTTTTTGGGTTGTTCGATCACTCAGATTTAGGGGCGTTAAATTTAAATCATTTTGAATTGTGGAGTTTCGATGTAAATGTCTTTTGATGAAAATATGTTCGAAGATTTTTGATTTGATTGTTATGTAAGTTAACGATTTCAATGACCCCCCTACCCCCTTCTTTACGTGGCAGAATCATACGTTGTACACATGACCTAGGGTGATGTTTGCGCTGTTTAGTGAGTGATGTATTAATATTACGTTGAAGACTCTTTAATTCTGTTTTTGTCCAATTTATGATTCCAAAAGAATAAGTTAAGATGGGTATGGCAAATGTATTAACTGCTTTAAATAGGTTTTTTGAATTTAGTTGTGATCTAAAGATTGTATTAATTCTATGTTTAAATTGTGTACTCAACATAGTTTTTATCTCTTTGTGATGAATAACATTAGACTGGATATAACCAAGATATTTATAACCAATATTTTGATCCAGAGGATCTATATATTCTCCCGATTCCATCTGGTATCTATGTTGCTGTGTATTTCCCGCTAGTACTGAATTTATTTTACATTTTTCAATTCCAAACTTCATGTGTATATCCTGTGAAAAGTTTTCTGTCATATTTGCTAAGCAGTGTAAATCATCCTTAGAGTCAGCATATAGTTTTATATCGTCCATATAGAACAAATGGTTTACTCTAGTTTCTTGTGTGTATGTTTCATTATCACATTCACTGTTCAAGTATTTAAAGATATATCCAGATTTAGATTGATTTAGCATATTTGATAATGGGTTAAGTGCAAGACAGAACCATAATGGACTCAGAGCATCACCTTGGTATATACCACGCTTTATGTTAATAATTGGTGTTTCGGTGGTACCCAGAGTTGTTATCAGTTTGAGTCGTGTGGTCCAATTTTCCATGGCGTTACATAGAAAATTAATGACCTGGGGATGTATTTTGTATATCTGTAATACTTCAACTAACCAAGAATGAGGCACTGAATCATAAGCTTTCTGATAGTCGATATACATACTATAAAGATCTTTCTTTTTTCTTTCTACTTGTTTCATTATAACTGCATCTATTGTTAATTGTTCTTTACAGCCTTGACTTAATTTTCTGCACCCTTTTTGTTCCTCTGTTAAAATATTATGTGTCTTTAAATGTTCATAAATATTGTCAGCTAAACATGAAGTGATAATTTTATAAATGGTTTGCAGACAAGTGATCGGCCTATACTTTGCTGGATTACGTAGATCTGTGGTGTCTTTTGGAATCATGTAAGTCGTTCCTGCCGTTATGTATTTAGGTAAAATTTGTGGGTTTTGTATAAAATAATTTATGTATTTAAGGAGATAGGGTTGCGTATATGTAAATTTTTTGTACCAGTAATTTTGAATACAGTCAGAGCCCGGTGCTTTCCAGTTTTGGAGTTTATTTAGAACATTTTTTAACGTCTCCACCGATATGTCCTGAAACTCCATTTCACTAGTTGTAGTATTCCTCAACCTTTCGTCTTTTATCCATTCTGCATCTGCCTTATGATTGACCTTGTTATTCCATATTGCAGACCAGAAATTATAGAGATCGTCTGATGTAGGTGTAACATGCTGTGATGTTATATTTGTGTTTTGAGGTGCGACATTATGATTGGAAGTTTCGTTATTGCCTAAACTTTTTAACCCTCTATAAAATTGTTTTTCATTTGTGATGAAGAGTTTGTTTTGATTTTTACGAAGTGTACAAGTTTTATATCGTTTTAGTCTACTACTTATTACTATTAATTTTTGTTTTAATGTATCTAGAAAATGTGATAATTTTGTATTTGCTTCTTCATGAACTGAGTGTAATTTATATGTTTCTATTATATAATTTATGTGTTGCTGTAGTTTTTTACTTTTTTGTCCATTTATGAATTGTGTCAACCGCCCAATTTTCCCTCGTAAATCCTTTACTTTTTCCTCTAACCTAATCTGCCATCTTGGCTTATGACTACTTCTTTTTTGGTATTGGTTATCTCTAGGGGTTATGGTAATTCTGGCTCCATTACATTTAGCTGCTGTCCATGCTGCACAGTATATTATAGTTTGAAAAGATTCAAAATTTATAGCATCATTTATGTGTTCCGGTAATATAATCGAATTAATATAACTAACAATCATAGCAAAGTTTTTAGATGATTTTTGTTTAGGTATGTGTTGTCTTTTAGTTGGATCTGTACCGTTGAAATATATTAGTGTTTCTTGGAATGTTTGATCTATTTCGAAATTTCTTAGGTTGCTGTCAATGTTTGGTTGATTCTGAAGATCAAGGCAATTTACATTAATGTCATTTAAGAAGGTCTCAGTACTATGGATTTCATTGCTGTTATTTGGTTGAGGTAAGCTAAGTGTGTTGTTATTTGATGCACTACAATTCAATGTTTGTGATAGTTGTAATTCTGCACTAACTTCTTTTTTGATAATATCTAACCGTGCTTCGGGAATAAGATTGTTATTCATGATTACCCTCCTTTGGTCGGCTATTCTTTGTACAGAGATATGTGAAAGGTGCGGGAACAGTGTTACGAAATCATCGTGTAATAATGTTCTGTAAGCAGTCATGTCGGTTTCCAGTTTTGTTATTTTAAAATAAGAGCGTATGATTGATTCGTTGTGTTCAGAGTTCCATTTCATACGTTTTGCTGTCAGTATATTTTGATTACTAGTTACTATGTCATTTTTAAATTGTGTCTGTACTTCTGCATAAATATTATCTATTTCCTGTTGTTTAAGTAGCTTATTACGTATGATTGCCCTTCTTTGATCCCCAACCCGCTGACGGCTAACTTGCATATGTGGAAACTTATTAGAAAATTTAGTGTAAAGTAGTGGAAGGTAACTATTTTTGTTTTCAGTTTCTAATTTCGTAATTTGAAAGTAAGTGCGCAATATATATTCATTCATATCTTTACTCCACTTATTGCGTTTGCGTGATAGATTGGGCATGGGTCCAGTTACTTGGGCTTCAATAGCCTCCTGTACAACATTTCCCCGCAGCGTACATTCTGTGGGGCACACAGTTTCCTGTGCACCCACAGTTGACTCAGGTGTTAAGGTGTCGGTTCTAAACGAAGATAATTGGGTCTGGTATGAATATGGTGATGAGCTAGGTGATGGAAAAAGGCTATGATCGGATGATGTGGGTGATGATGATGGATGTGAGATGAAATGAGATGTATTATCAACTACAGCAGTACGGGATTAGTAGTCATATGCGAAGCGGTGCCCCCCCCAGAATACGTGGAGCAGCCCGAGCCAGAAGGCCCGGGGCGGGATTCTCCCTCACGGGTACCCGCCTGGGGTATTTGCCTACTTCTTAGTCGCATCGCATAATTTCTAATTACTAGCGCCCCGTTAGTCATTGGTACTTGTAGCTCAATGCTGCCAATGTCCGCCCCTCACGTGGTAACAGGTGGTCGTACCGGACGTGGAGTTAGATTTATGAGGGGCTTATTATTATTATTATTATTTGTTACTTATTGGACACAAAATAATGAAAAACGAAAAACCCTCAGTCCCCTAGCGTCATCGATTTATCTGATTTCTTAAAAGGTATCATGTGTCCAACCCTAAGATATAAATGGTTGATCTTGTCATTATTATCTTAGTGGTCAAGGGTCACTTTTTATGAGAGGGGGCCATGCGGCCGCGCTGGTCAACAGTTTACACCAAGGTAGACTTCACACACTTTTTTTTGAAAACCCTTAGACATATAATTTTAAAACAATTTTACAAAAATCTGTGGTGCATGCCTGAGATTTGAACCTGGGACCCTCGATTAAAAGGCCGAGATTCAACCATTACGCTATCACAGTAAAATCAGCCTGTTAAAAGGTTATTAGTCAAATATTGTCCAATCATAATTTAATAGAAAATATCTCAATAATGTTATAAATGTTATAGTTGTGAGTATGTATGTGTAAGTGTTTTTGTTTCCTTTCAAACTAAACCTACTGATCAGATTTTGCTGAAACAAGCATACAAATAGTATAAAACATGGGTAACCCATTACTACGGCAAACGTGTTCAAAGCGGGCAAAACTACGGAAATAAGCTAGTACTTTCCAAGGAACGGACGTGAAGTAGATGGAAGCAGGCCTTATAAGTTAGCTATAAATTTGCATTACAGCCCCATGATAATTTAATGGCCGGCGTAACAAAGCAGCGTTTAGTTACAGTGAGCATTTGTACCATTATGAAACTCCAATCAATCCTTCCATAGACACCGAACAGCATTTAAATGTCAAGTCAACAGTACCAGTAAGGGAATTCTCACACGACGCTCACTTAGGCTGCTTATATACGAAGCTGTTAACCGCACAAAATATTGTAATTTGCGACAAAACTGGAACGGTATTGTTGTGTCAAAGCGCTAGTAGCCCTAACAGTAAGGGTATTGTCACACGATGTTCATCCCAACTGCCCAAAATTATTAACTTGTTTTTATAATGTCTGTAAGAGATTTCCCAAACGAAATTTTCTAATTTTGTTGATAAACGCTTGTAACTACTCCAAACTACAGGCTTTGCTATCAAAAATTGGTTGCTACCATTGTCGCACGCAGAAAGGCGAAGAGGCTTTTAATCCTCGGAACAAGCAAAGAGATATCCAGATATATAAACTTATTTCTTCCTCGAAACATCTATTATTCTGTAGAATAAACCGAAACGAAAACTAAAATACAGTAACGCTGAAGTACGATGCGATTTGGATTAGGGAGAATATATAGATTGCCACAAACTGTTTCTACATACAGTGTAACATTATAATATTTTATTCACGTACTAAGCGATAGCAAAATGTAAAGAAAAATGGTATTCCTAATGATTTCACTCCAGAAACGCGGCTACTTTTCCTATGTTTGCCTAATGTTAAGGGACGTTGCGTCATGGTTTGAAGGATATGGTAAGGGTAAATACTTATCCAAGATGTTTCAATTTAGACCTCGAAAGTATCATCGCATCTGTGACCAACCTCGATAAGACGAGCAAGACTTATTTTATTCTGGATCAATTACAAATGTATATGGGCGGCCACAATTACTTACTATGTGGTACACATGTTCGTTTGCTACTTTACTATTATATTAAACGTATTAGCGTCTTTTAACATCATAGTGCATAAACGGCCTAAGTAAACCCGTAACAAAGTGTACTAAAGCCAAATAAACTTCAAAGCGAACACCGATCGCCATGGCCGTATCTCATAAAGTAAATCAAACTGTCCGCTTTAATTAAACGAAACAATATCTTAATTATAACATTTCCATCTGAGATTAGCATTGCGAAACAAACCGTTGAAACGGGGAAGGCCAAATATAGAAATAATCAGTCGATACCAAGTTCTGAAGAACGGGAGCACTTGCGGAAATAATAATTGTACACTGTAATTCAATTAGACTGTGGAATTTGATTTCAATGATTATTCATTCCTTATAAAGTTGTTGTAAAGTTGGATTAGCATATTTCATGTAGGAAGCCATTATTAGAATAGAGACTTGAATTACTCCCTGCAACATCTGCTAGATTTGCAAAGTTTCATCTAAATAGCGTGTTCCAAAAAAACTAAAATAGACAAGCTGTAGTATATTTTTTAGAATTTAGTACTGATGTTATCAGTACTAAATTCTACAAAATATGCTATTTTCTACAAAACTATGTTCAATATGAGCGCCAACCTCAGAACGATTTCTAGCTAAATACGTCAATGATACGCGCTGTTCTGTTCTGGTTTGAAGGATCTGATATTTTTAACTTAATTCTTAGCTATCCTCAAGAGTAGCAACGCGGCTGTGACCAATCTTAAGGCCCCAAGTATGTTAACTGTTTGCGGCCGACTGAATTTGCGACGTATCGGTTTAGTACACCCTGCCATATATTTGAAATGGAGTGTCCAAAGTTTGCTAGTTTGTGCTCACTTTACGCAGTTTGCAGCGTTACAGTGTACAGTAGTAGTAGGTTGAGATTGTTTACGGATGTCCGTCGCGACAGCAGCCTCTTATTATCAGGTAGACTGCATGTCAATGATGAACTGGCTTGTAATGATTTCATAAAATTTGTTTGTTTTAATATTATTTTTATGTTATAACGCATAAATTTGTTCGGATATCAATTGTAGATGTCGCTAGTAAATTAATTCGGATATCATTTGAAGATGTCGCTAGTAAATTAGTTCGGTTATCAATTGTCGGTGTCGCTATCAAGTTCGGTTATCAAGTTGAAAGTGAGACGACTTAAGTGTATATTGTGAAGGTAAATGAATAAATATACATATTATTATAACGGAGGTGTTTGATTTATTACAGGCTTTGCAATTTCATTAGAACCTACACCAAATATCTTCAAACACAAGTCAATTATTCCCATCGGTTGAGGAGTTACATATTTTGTCTCCGAGCCACATAATCAGACCCTTAAATAGTAAATGATGAACTGGCTTTGCAATTTTATTAGTACCTACACCAAATATCTTCAAACACAATTATTTCCATAGGTCGAAGAGTTACATATTTTCTCCGAGACACATTATCAGACCTTAAATAGTCAATGATGAATTGGCTTTGCAATTTCATTCGAACCTACATCAAATATCTTCACACACAACACAATTACTCCTATCGGTTAAGGAGTTCCGCTCATTTTCTCCAGAACCTATAAATGGATCCTAACCATATTTAAGTGGGACCAATTCGCAGCTAGTCTCTACACAATAAAAAAATAATAATTAAAATCGGTTCACTAACGGCGGAGTAATCCTTGTACATACATAAAAAAACCGGCCGAATTGAGAACCTTCTCCTTTTTGAAGTCGGTTAAAAATAGGTATAGGGAGGTATATATAAAATACTGTTGTAAGATTCTCAGTAAACCTCAAGAACGTATTAGAGTATTTTTTTCGATATACCAATATATAAATAGATCTGGATTAATCTTGAAAACAGTTCAACCATTTTTTCCGTAACTGCGACGCGGAAATAGTCTACAATATCCTATATACTTTAATTTAACGACTTTCTGTATAAAACTTGAAAACCTATGATCTACGCAAACTGTACATAAATTATAAATATCCGCGCTGTAAGTCGTAATAAAGTTTAATATCAATACATCTGCACATAAAACAATTTACGACCGAACGGTGCATAATACCTGTGCGTTGACATTTGATAACCATCCGTATTGCAAAATAATAACCGACCTATCTCTTTCTGTCTTCAGATATTCGCATACGATAGAAAAGGACGGGATCAGTCATTGCAGCCTGCAGATGGAACTTCGATATGTCGGTGCAATTGTAATGCAAAACGAGCCTTTAGCTTAAATGCGGTTAAAATTTATCTGATTGACGTCTGTCTCCGACATTCGAACTAACCTGTTGTAATGATGGTAATACACTGCTCTAATGAGTGTCAGACTGTCTACATCGTAAAGTCTTTGCTTTGTAGCTGTTTGATCGACTGAAGATTACCTGTTTTGCGTACTCGTAATTTTGTTTATTTCTTCATCATTGTTTGTGTTTGCATGTGTGTGTTACCTATATACACAAACGCAATTCACCACATATTGAGTACTGACTAAGAGATAGAGTTAATAAAGTTCATAAATTAGACTTCCCCAATCACGAAACGAAGATACTACACATATTATATACTTATAATAATCGTCGGTAAAAATAGACATGTTTATTTATATATTTGAAAGCTTTTTTTATCGGGAACATTATAATAAAAATTAGGTATATATAGTATAAAACACCTATACTCAAACCTGTGGCCCGCGGGCCCTTTTGATTGGCCCAGCTGAATTTAATATTAGATTTGGCGACCTTCTTTTTTTGGTCGACAATGTAAGTAATAAATAAATAATAAATGTAAGTAGGCTTCGCGACCTTTATTGCATTACTTGCAGCCCGGGATCACTGGTTTCACTCTGTTGAAACATGTTTGTAGCCCCAATAATAAAAAGGTTGAGTATCGCTGGTATAACAGAGCGGTAGAGTACCATGCGAGTCACGAACATCTCCTAAGGCGACAATCCCGAAACAAATCCGAAATTAGCCTAAATTATGACCTTACCATACATCACTGCGAAAATATGATTTGGGCAAATCGGTACAATTTGTGAAGATTGCATGAGAACAATATCTTAAGTAGTGGAGAAAATTATGACTATGTAACATTGTCAAAAAGCGATACTATACCACTCCGTTCATGTGCGAATTGGTAAATATACTGATTATGTACCACTACTCTGACCTGCACGGGTCGTCAAGAAGAATAGTACGTCGTACGGAAGTCGGTACGAATAAATTTACTTAATAAAACAATAATTTTAAATTGGTGAGCATACAAACATGTATTTGTCAGAAAACCCATCAATAAGAAAAAATAAATATCAAGAATATTTTACAAAATTCATCTCCTAAAGGTGCTTAAGGGGACGAAGGTATGTATGCAATTAAAAAATAGCAAGTGTATGTGATATGTGATATCGCTCTGGAATTGAATCACATTCCTCGTTCCCGTAAATATTGCAATAATATATCCCATTTTTTATATGATTTAAAATAGCAAACGAGCATGCAGTCCACCTGATGGTAAGTGTTCTCTGCCGCTCATGGACATCTGTAAGCAACTTCAAATAGAATGTGGATTTTATAAGTCAGACGCAGATGCGTTGCTACTCTCGCGGACTGAGATGGTCGCCTCATATAAAAGTGTGCCGGCGACCACACCCTTCCATCGAAACGCAAGAAATAGGCGTGGCGGTGGTACTTCCGCGGTCGAACTACACTGGCTCTACCTTACAATTTCTGCCATATGAGAAACTACGACATAAAATCCAGGAGAGTCACCAACAAGCATGCTGGCTGAACTATCGGCAGTAAATCATTAATGAAGACTGATATCCAGCAGTAGACATCAAAGAGCTAATGAATGGAAAGAATCGTAAGTAATAAACGAGCCTCAAACGTCTGTTTCTAAAGCCCAATAAAGAATACTTTGACGGGTGAGCTATAAATCTCTACACATCGTTGAGTAACGCAGGGCCTAAGGGCAAAGGCACATTTAGGTCGATTACGCATAATGCATGTAAAATCAATTACTTTATGGCTCCCAGTCCTAATACAGTGTAGCTGGTCTCGAGTCTTATTTATAGCTACAATGTTCCCGGGTCGATTAGTTACGTAAACGCTGGTATTGTGGCGTAAATAACTGATTACATTCTTGTAACTTTTGTACCAGCTTAATCTTGTAATGTTGCAAAGGGTACTGTTATTTATTGGGTATATTTTTGATTATAAGGACATGTACCTTTTTTGTTTTCGAGGAGGAAACCTTTAAAAGGTACACGAGGCCGTGGGAGCGACGCAGGGTGGGATGTGGGATTTTTACCGCAACAAGACTCCCCGGTGGCCGTCCTCGGCGCTATAAAGAGGACTCCGAGATCTCCAAAGGAACGCAACCTGAACGCGCCCCATCGGGCTCCCCCAAATGGGCAGCTGGGCCCACCGCTCCGTCTAGTCCTGGAACTACGGACTGGGTTGATAGTAAAGTTACTTCAGTTTATTATCGTTATTTATCTTTTGCGGGTAGTGAAAGGCTAATGTGTTGTTAACACGTTAATTTCCCACTGCTGGGCACAGGCACTCCTAAGGTGAAAGTGTTTTAAGATTAACTGCACTAGCCAGATGAGAAGTGGTAGACTGCTGTCTTTGAGAACTTTTTTAACTCTCGGGTGTGTATCCTTACGTTGCTTTCTGATTGACGACTACGAATCGATCGTATCATTCTTTCTCTCAATAGCAAAACAGGCACTGATTTCATCTTAAGTGCCTATGAATCTTTAAAAAAAAAAAGGACCAACCTGTAAGAAGAGTAAGTAAAAACAAGAGAAGCAGGCACTCGATCAGGGGGATCGAGTGCCTGCTTCCCTTGTTACCGGTTCATTGTTATATCAGAAGACCATCTTAGTCCTCGTGACAACTTGTCAAGTAACACAATTGTGATTGATTTCAGCTAAAACTTCTGTTATTTTCTCACTGTTTGGCTCGGGTCTTATCTTAGAATAAGAGAGTTTTAGGCCAAAGTCCACCGAGCTAGCCAAGTGCCAATTAGTGGACTTATCACACCTCCGAGAACTTTTTTTAAAGAACTCTCGGGTGTGTTGGTTTATTCACGATGTTTTCCTTCACCGAAAAGCAGTGATAATTAATTTCTAATACGCACATAAATCGGTGGTGCGTGCCTGGATTTGAACCTCGACCTCCCGATTGAAAGGGCAAGTTTCAACCATAAGGCTTTCACTTCTCTTCACTCTTATTAAAAAATGCGCTTTTTTCAATTCAATTGTTTTTTCATTGTTTACAAATGCACCAGCAGGATTATCACAATTTTCTTTTTGCCGTTGTACCGATATCCTGTAGTATGTAAGATATTTATTATGTAAGTTTTCATTATGTAAGTGGATGGATACATTGTGTGATCTATCCATCCATCCGTCAAATCCACAGCGCAATACCTTCCCTAGAAAGGGAAGGCAATTTGCACTGGCCAGTAAACTCGATTATGCTTGTTGATGACCATATTACATGGTAACTTCATAAGTGAATACTGCTATCGATTATGTAATGATGATAAAATGATTATGGACGTAGATCTACCATGTGGCAAAAAGTAGGAAATCGTTTGACAATCAAGAATGTTAAAGGTACTGATCTCTTTTAGAAGATGAAATATCTATATTCATAATTCTACATAAATATTATGGAAGTTCTGTGTATTCATCACATGTATTGCCAAAAATATATATTTTGCAGGACAAAGAAAAATTAATAATTGACATGATTATGTTAATATTTTTTCTGTCTTTCTATCCATGTATTTGAGATTGCATCAAACTAAAAGTACTGAATTTGGTTTAATGGATTGGAATGGATTTCTCCTCCGAGTGTAGAAATAATATTCATTTTTTTAATTTACTCTATAAAACGATGTTACAGTCAAAATTATGTACTTTAACCTAACAATAATGCAAACGGCCTTTTTTCTCGTGGGGGAAACCTTCAAAAGGTACCCGACGTCGTGGGAGCGACGCATGGTTATGTGGGATTTTTACCGCATTAGAACCCCCCCGGTGACCGTTCTCGGCGCTACAAAGAGGACTCCGCGATCTCCAAAGAAACACAACCGGAGTCCTCTAAGCGCGTGGCCCCATCGGGCTCCTCACAGATGGGTCCACCGCTCCGTCTGGTCTTTACGGCGGTATGGGACCACATATACGACCGTCCTTTGCGGGCTCACCTGATCAAACGGTTCGAGCTCCCACTTTAGCCACTCGCAACCCCGAAAGCCTCTTTTAGTTGCCTGTTACGACAAGCAGGGGATACCGTAGCCCCATTCCAATCCCGGAACTACAGGGACGAATTTAATGCAAACGGCCTAACTATAAATCGATTCCCGGCCAGACAGGTATCTGAATGATGAGTTTAGATTCATTTCCTGGATCTGGGTGTTTATGTATTTGTCTTGTGTGTATCCACGACACAGAAGAAAATCCTAGTGTGGAGCTATGAGTGTAGAAAGAGTGCTATCTGTGAGCAATTTCATACAGAAAATAGGTAGTTCTATCAGAAGTCTGTCACAGATACGTTCCTACTAGCGAGGACTAAGATGGTGGTCTCGTATAAAATGAAGTGTAAGTTGTTTTTATAAGCCTGATTGTAACCACGACGTACAATTAGTGATTATGTAAATAACGCTAATAACACTTATGCTAATTAGAATCTCAATCGCAACTTACTCATCGGTAATCAAATGAATGGTCAGAACTTTGTATTGAGCTTGCATTTCGATTATGGAGTGACATTGCGTAATCTCCGCCTGCTGATTATCTGCGGTCACTAAATCTGTTAACTCCGGAAATAATTACCCGCTAAGCTGCAACGCGACATTGCTACCTGTTTGGTTGAAGTAGGTTAGGTGGCCATACAGCTAAAGGTAGTTTAGTGCAGAATTTCAATCCTTTACTTGCCCTGTTACTTGCGGATCCAGGAATTTGTTTCATCCAGTCAATGTACCTATACTTTTAAAGAAAATTGTGGCAAGAATTGAAGTAGGTTTGGTGGCGATAGAGCTAAAGGTAGATTAGTATAATCAAATATTTGTCCTGGCTCTGACGGTCCCAGAAATTTGTTTCGATGCTTGATCCAGTTAAATGTATGCATTCAAAAATTTTAAGATTTTGTTGGTGAAAATGGCGTCTTCCTAGAATGACTAAGTATGAAGTTTAGGTTTGAGGGGCTTCAATCCTTCTACTTAGAAAATTTTACCTCTTAAGGTCGTGAAAGAACTTAGGCAGTTGAGGAATTTAATTTTAAGTGCCTCAGGCCCTTAACCCCTGCATTCGTCACCATGTCACTACTGGGCCGGGATTCCACAATTAGGAAAGGCCTAGGACATCCGGCAAGCTTTCTGATTGACGACAACGATTCGATCATATCATTCTTTCTCTGGATAGCAAAACAGGCACTGATTTCATCTTAAGTTCCTATGAATCTTTAAAATATTATATCGTAACATACATATATTTTTGATGCGAGCCTGAGCGAGCCAAACGAGCCTGCAATCCACCTAATGGTAAGTGATCACTGCCGCCCATGGACAACTATAACAACTGTAATGTAAGCAACTTCATATGGAACATAGATTCTATCTGAAGTCAAACACAGATGCGGTGCTACTTCTGAGGACTGATATGTAAAAGTATGCCGGCAGCCACACCCTTTCATCGAAACGTAAGAAATGCTTCACGCTCGAGTTAGATGTGGCGGTGGTAACTCCCCGGTCAAACGAAACTGGTTCTATCACTTGGTAATGAGAAGATAATAAAATAAAAATAAAAAACACAGAAATGACTTGTTCTAAAAGTTCTAATCTTACGCTAAAGACACATTGATGGATTATATTTGAAAAAGTAAACCTAAAGTGTACCAGTAAATATAATATCGCAATATCATTAAGCCACATGTAAATCATAATGGAACGTTAAACGTGCAATCAATTATTTAATTACGATATGTGATCATGACAGATATGTTTACAATTAATTAATCATCGTTTTATGCAAAATAAATAGTTTGTTTTACCTTTTTTATTATTACTATCAAAGTACTTATGGGTCTTCCCACATTATCGCCGTAACTCGGCGATACTCGAACTTACTTTATTTCCTAATAAATATTTTTGTTACTAAGTTATTTTAATACTCAACATGTGTTTTGAGGTACAATTTATCAAAATTTATCTTGTTTATATATTTATTCACATACATAACTCTATTGTAACCTAAATTTTGATATTATACAAAGACTATATAAATTATTGGTAATCGTGGGCAACATAGTGTCCTCCAAGCCAAAATAGTCCCCTCTCGATGTATTAATAGTGACATATCACGCAATGAGGACGAAATGGCATGAACTCCAAATCTGGACAAATTTAAATAAATACTTTAAACTAGCTACTTTTAATAACGTAAGTTATCCTGTAACAAATTAAAAAGTGATGATTTTGTGCAAACAATCATTTAATAGCCGCTAGCTATAAAAACTTATCCAATACAAACACAATTTTGTACCTTCCAGAAAGCGCAACTACAACATAAAAATATGTTTTATGTTGGTAGGCTTGTATGATCCGCACAAGAAGTTACCATCGCCAGATGTATGTCCGGAAAGTAACATCTATATCCGAAATGTAAGGAAAAACAGTCCTTGCGTTCCTTTGGAAGGATGTCTGCTGACTTTCTTTTTTTTACTTGACTGAAGTAGCAAACAAGCATGCAGTCCACCAGATGGTAAGTGGTCTCTGCTGCCCATGGACATTTGTAATCAACTTCATACAGAACTACACTGGTTCTACTACCTTAAAAATGAGTTAAATATGAGTTGAGTGTCTAAGAATTCAGTACTGGCAACGCAGTGGTCGGCTTTCGGTACAACCCCTGTTCTGTGTGGAGTCGTAGACTTATGTCTATGGTAGCAGCGACTAGGTAAACTGCATGCTCGTAGTCTGTGGCAATCTTAAAAAATATATAAATGCGTCATTCGCGCCTACTGACTATTTTGCATAGACGACACCAAATTGATATATCTGGGGACACCCTCTCTTACCTACCTCCTCTTACTTATGGTCTTATGGTATTCGCAATAAAAGTAATAAGACTTTTATAAAAATGGGTCTTACTGCACGTTGATCAAGAATCTTAACCGGCCAATTATAGTGGTATTGTCAGCAGCCGTGAAGAGCTATTTCCGTTGTGCAGACCGACACTTAATAATGATCTTTTTGTGAGACGTAATTGTTTGTTATACACATGCGCTACTGTTTAGAGATCGGTAGAACAAGTAATTGACTTAAAGATAGTGAGAGCCTTCGTGATTTGATTCTGGGGCACAATGGACACACCTACATTTGCCTTACTAGCAGCATCATCTCTCTTACAAGAGCAGACAGGATTTTGTTACTCCCAAGGACTTAGATGGTCATATTATTTGAAACACGCCCCTTCACAGAAACGCAAGGACTGCGTTACGCCAGAAACAGATGAGACTATAGTACCTATTTAAAGGTGGTAGAATCAGTGTATTTATTTATTTATTTATTTTGATAAAAGGTTCGTTTCGATAGAAGGGTGTAGTTGCCGGCACACTTTGACATGAGAGGACCATCATAGTCCTCGGGAGTAGCAACGCATCTGTGGTTGACTTCAGATGGAACCTATGTTCTGTATGAAGTTGATTAAATATGTCCATAGACGGCAGTGGCCACTTACCATCAAATGGACTGCATGCTCGTTTGCTACATCAGTCAGATAAAAAAGAAGATAAAAAACCTATCTCTCTGATCGAACCATACCAATCCTATCAAGATTGAATAAATCCTAATGCTACATACAAATATCCCTTTGACAGAAGACATTTTCAATTTTAATTTTTCAAGTTTTAGGCAAGTCATCTATAAAAAATCTCAAATGAACAAAATTGATGTTACTTCGTTACCATCAAACCATGATTATCCTGCTACTGAATACACACCTTTCCGAATGAGAATAACATTTTTTTTCCAAACTCGCAAGAAAAAGTACAAAAGATACGACAGTATAAAGTGGAAAAGGTATTTCATGCGATTAGAGCGGTGCAATAGTATTTTGTATAACCATATAACCATTTTTTGTAATGATAAAAATTACTTTCAAAATCTACGGAACCAACCTAAAAACATACGACTCTACATTTTAAGCATAGCCGATACAGCAAACATAAGTTATAATAGCGTAACTATATTTATAACAGTATCACTAAGTTATTCAGTTCAATTAGGCGTCAGTTTGGGGTCTAGTCAGTCTAAACAGTGGTCTCTCGACGAGGCCTGTGGCTTTAATTGTGTTGTTAGGCCCATGTACTCGTAGCTAAGTATAGATTTGTAGAGGCATTTCTATCGTTTAAATGAAAATCAGTGAATGATAAACCAGAAATGTGCCTACTTTAATAAAAAAATACCATTCAAAGTAACATTATGTGAACTATATCATACTTTATACTAATCTTACTTAATATTATAAAGGCGAAAGTTTGTGAGTGTGTATGTTTATTAGTTCTTCGCGTCTAAACCGCTGGAGCGATTTTCATAAAATTTGGTAGGGACTTAGCTAACAGTCGGGTATAACGAACAGTCGGCTACTTTTTACTGAAGGAAAATATCTTATTCCCACGGGAAAATCGATACATTGATTTTTTTAACGCGGGCGATGCTGCAATGTTCAGCTAGTATAAAGTTACAAAATTGCACGAGTGGCCAAATTATTAGGGACAGTACACAGATTTTGGAGCAGTGATAGCCTAATGGTTAAAACTTGCCCTCTCGATCGGGAGGTCCGAGGTTCAAACCCAGGCACGCACCACTGATTTATGTGCGTATTATACTTTAATTATCACTGCTTTTCGGTGAAGGAAAACATCGTGAGGAAACCTACACACCCGAGAGTTCTTTAATAAAAAAAAAAGTTCTCGGAGGTGTGTGAAGTCCACCAATTCGCACTTGGCCAGCGCGGTGGACTATGGCCTAAGCTCTCTCATTCCGAGAGCAGACCCGTGCCCAGCAGTGGGACAGTAATGGGTTGACGACGACACAGATTTTAGAATTTTCTACTTTAACTGGCATTACCAAACAAAATATTATAACTCCTATTTTATTTTATAAAACTTTTTATAACATAAAATAAGTCTATTCTGCTAGTAGCCTGCGGTGACACGCCTCGTAAACGTTCAAGGCGAATCAGCACAATCATTCACTTGTAGATGGAAACAAATGTTAGGTGCGCCGGCGCACCCGCCGCATTGCTACGGTTTGCGTTTTCCCAAAAAGGTTAGTGTGTTTTACCGATTTTATCTTAAAAGATTCAACGAACTTGCTGATTTTCGTCTGACCTGCTAAACACATTACCTGTGGTCCTCAAATTTATTTATATACATTGTGCAGAAAGATTTTTTATAATCTTAATAACCACGTCCTAATCTCAATCGAGCAGTCAGTAGTGATTAATTGTACATAGTATGTACTAAATAGGTACACATATGAGAAATATGCTTTAATCTGGAAAAAATGTTAGTGATATTTTTCCCTGCCTAAATTCGAACCCAAGAAAAAGTACATGGCATGGTAACTACAATAACGTATCTGTTATTTTATCTAGAAAAAAATTGGATCCTTTTTTGCGAATGGCAAGCCATCACAAGCACACATTGCCTTAATTAATTGAGACCGTGTAAGACCCAATGCATTTATGTACTCGTACCAGTAATGCCATGAATGTTATTATTTTAACATTCGCAAACGCGAATGCGAATATTATTTTTTTTTATTTGACGCCGACATGAGTGCCAAAATGGGTGCCGCTGGGTTTTCAATGGCAATACTTGCGAATACGAACACGAATATTCATTATATCATTTACTAGTTGACCCGGCGAACTTCGTTCCGCCTAAAAATCAAAAATCTAAAAATATCAGTGTTCCTCCACTATACTATGCATGTATTATACATAAAAACCTTCCTTTTGAATCACTCTATCTATTAAAAAAACTTCATTAAAATCCGTAGCGTAGTTTTAAAGATCTAAGCGTACATAGGGACAGGAAGCGGAAAGCGACTTTGTTTTATACTTTGTAGTGATGTACTGTATACATACTATAATTTTATTATTTTTAAACTTTATGTTAGGCTGGTATTATTTCGAACCACGTACCTACACTTTTGTACGGTAACCTCTTAACCTCGTAAATCTACTAAAATATCAATTCATTAGAAATCTGGCCTAACACTACATTAGCAATAAACTTTAAACTGAACTTTAATCAATCTACCTTTCCCGTTTTGATATTATCAATAAATTATCCTTAGCCGGCCGGTCTAGACTTGATTACAAGGAAATTACATAAAACGATTACATAAACCTCGCATTGAATGCAGACACTCCCTTGTGTTATGGTACTTACAGGATATTTTGTCGTTTATATTAACATATTCATTATATCGTCAGTGGAAGGGAAATAATGCTAAAGCGTCAACATAGCATTAGTGGGAAATGAGTTTAGAAGTTTTTTTTTAAAAAAAAACAATCATGTCACCTTTATTATCTGATTGAAATAGCAAACGAGCATACAGTCTACCTGATGGTAAGTGGTCAACGCCGCCCATGGACGTCTGTAACCTCAAATAGAACATGGGTTCTATCTGAAGTCAATCACAGATGCGTTTCTTAATATAAAAGTGTGCCGGCAACCACACCCTTCCATCGAAACGCAAGAAATGCTACACGCTAGAAATAGGTATGGTGTGGTTCTACCACCTGTAAAAGTTTCCAACCAACTTGCCCCTATATTTGACGACCATCTCAGTCAGAAAAAGCAAAGTCAAGTCCTATTTAGCTACGCATGCTGTGCTCATCCGTAATTAAAATTGCAATAGGATTATCTTATGATCTAAATGTGTATGAACTAGTGTATGTTGTAGAAATAAATGAATAAATAAAGCATCTGTGATTCACTTCATCATAGAACCTCTGTTCTTAAGGAAGTTGATAAAGATGTTAATAAGCGGCAGTGATCACTTACATCAGGTGGGCTACATCATTTGCTACTTCAGTCTTATAAAAATATACAACAATCAAGCCATATCCTACTTTCATTCTATCATTCGAATACAAGGCAGTAAGCTAGACGTGCACCTTCAACACATCTTGCTATCTTGCAATAAACTTAGGCATACCACACGCATAGACACTACGAGAAGTACTGCGAAGGAGCGGCGGGTCGCAGTGTCAATCAGTTTGCAGATAGCTTTAGTCTTGCTGTACTGTGGGATCCGTTTCCATGGCACATATTTTACCCGACTGCGTCAAAATGAATGTACCTACGGTTTATAACGTTTATTTGTACGAATGTTTGTCTGTTTGCATGTATGTTCTTGTCTACACGCTATAGCCCAAACAGCGTGACGAATTGTAACATAAGATGTAATATTGGGATCGACTCAAACGTAAGAGTAACATTAGCTTATAATTTTAAACATGGAGCCTGCGATCAGACAAAAAACGGGAAGGGACGGTTGTTTTTATTATAATAAACTTAGGGTGCGCATTCACGTTACAACGGTCGCACGGACTATCGCAACGACAGTTCAAGTTGAATACTTCAACGGACCTGCAACATGACCTTGGTCGTACAGTCCGCCTTAGGACTAGGGCATTCACGACAGAACTTGTCGCATACGACCGTAGTTCGTGCGACAGTCAGTGCGACCGTTAGAACGTGAATGCCCACCTTTAGGCATACCACACACACAGAAACTACGCGAAGTACTGCAAAGGAGCGGCGGGTCGCAGTGTCAATCAGTTTGCAGATAGCTTTAGTATTGCCGTGCCGTGGGATACGTTTCCATAACACACTTTCGTAATAAATTATTAGCAACAAATGTACGCGGTTTGACTGAAATCAAATGGTCTCTAACTCTCTATATTGAACTGATATATCGTAAGGTGAGTTCTAAAAAATACGATTACTTCCAAAACTGGGCATGAATGGTACATTTTTATATAAAGTTATGGTAGTTAACGAATATGATACCATTAGATAGTAGATGATAACTCCCACACACATACATCTTTAACCAAACCCTATACTATGATCCCCTTAATGACAAAATCCGAATTCGCCACGTATCTTTACAATGCCCTTCGTAACAAAGCGTTAGAAATAGAAGCACCGGTGGAATCTGAACGTTAATCTACAGTTACGGTTTTGTATACAAATTCTCTACGTATTACGAGATCTCTTTAAAATTCTTTTATTTTTTATCATCTTTAGGCTCTTTAAAGTCCACTACTGGCCATAGCCTCCCACAAGGTCTTGCCAATAATCACGACACCTATCATGCATATCATTGAACTCTGTGGGTGCTGATAATACAGGAAAAGCTGCTGCCCATCTTGTGGATTTTGTTCCTTTGTCGTCTCCTACGACATCCGCAGGAAGAATGGGGGTGTCACCATTTAATACAAGAAACATCCCTAGGTACTCGTAACTTTAATAATTTTATCCATAAATAGCATAAAAATAAAAGTTCTGCGTGTCTATATATCGCTTGTATTTGCGATGAAAATAGTTTGGGGTGAACTTTGTCTATGCTTCAAATCGCAGCAAGCCAAAACTACTGAATTTAGTTTCAACGACATTCAAGGAGTGTTTTTGAAATCTTGACGTAAAATTCGATCCTTATGTCTTTAGCATCCATGTTCTCATAAATAATTATAATTCAAAGTTAGGACACGCAGTTGAAACCCCGTAATACAGATAGTTATGATCATAAATATACGGTCCAGATAAAAAAAAACTTCCGTCAAAAATGTCGTCTAACAATGGACACTTCAGCGTTCAATACACGAATGAATGTAAATACAGCGCATTAGCATACTAGTACCTGTCACGCGGCGTTGCCCACGCCGGCAGCTTCAGACGCTATCTCGGACTGTCTCAAACGGGTTCCAGTGTCAGTAAGCGATAGTGTTGATAAAATTATATATACGTAAACATTCTTGGGGTAAAATAACAATGTGTTTGATATCTTCATTTTTTTTTGCTTTTGGTTATGTCTGGAAAAGTTGTGATTTGATTGTGAGGTGTCGCTCTAGAATAGCACCACTCCTTTTCTTTCCGTAGATGTCGTAGGAAGTGATTACAAGAAAAAACAAAAGACCGATAGCAGCATCTTCTTTTTTCTTTGATTCTTTCAAGTTTTTTTCTTTGATACTATATATACTTTCTCACAAACAGCTGCTTACATATTCGTGCGATTACCGAGCAGCTCGTCTCGATCTGTTTGAGCTTCGTTATGTCGTAACATATACATATACGTTAAGCGAACTCTCAGGGCTGCATGGTAGGCGGAGTGGGGGGTGTTTTTTTCGTTACGGAATATCTTGATTCAGTCGCCGCACTCAAAGCCCATAATAAAAGCTATGGAAAAGCTTATAAAGCTAGTGGATGGATGTTATATTTTGACTGCACCGGCACCACTGTCAAGCCTTTCTCTGTCACACAATAACGATGAACGCCTGGCATATCTGATGAAAAAGTGTACTACCTATACTTTTAAGGTACTATATTATAAGACCAATCCCTGTTTTACCTCCATTGAGGTAAAATTACTTAGTGCACAATTACGCTACTTTGATATAAAGCAAAAAGCTCAGAACAGATAACGAAACCGTGTATTGACAAACCAGCAATTCTCAAAGAAAGCGGATGCACTAACAAACAGTGCCGAATAATTTTACTTGTACCAATAAAATAAATTTTGTACCGCGAACACAAGAAAATGGTCACAATTCTTCAACCAGAAATACTGACACTGAAAACGCAAATTTAAAAACCGTGAATGAGGAGCTTCTACTGCAGCGTAAACTCATCCCATGTTTAATTATTACATAGATACTGTTGGAAAATTAACAGCAAACATATACTTATATTTAGTCTGTTTTTAGTTATTATCTATGAACGGAAACATTGTCATTGGTCATTGTGAATAATATCGCGGTAACTCATTAAACTAGAAGAAGTTTGTTGGATTCCTGAGTTTCATTTAAAATTATACCAGGCCCGTATAGATACTATTATAGAAGATACTACTAAATTTATAAATGTTCTTTATTGGGTATATTATTATCTCTTTTTATAAAATGAATGTTATGTATAATAATTAATAATTTATTACCATTGTGACATTTTGAATTATAATTAATCATACGTTATTGAAATTTCAAAATATTGTTACTTTAAAATTTTGAATATTTTGTATACCCTAACGGGTCGAATATAGAGCTCACCATAAATTTAACCCAAACATCTGTATAAAAAGATATTTGTATTTGTATTTGTATAGATATTATAGATATCATAGATACTATTTATTTGCACGGTCCAAAACTTATAATCTCGTTTAAGTACCAAGATTTGTTTAAATGTTCGTACAACCGCCATATTTGTGTAGCTCTATAAAAGCAATAAAAAGTTGCTTCTCCCAAACATTTAGCAAACCGATTTAGAGAAACGGGTGATATTGCTGAAATATCTGTAAAAAGTAAAAAAGGATTTCGATACATTCATCCCGTTTCATGGGGATGTATCAATTCCAGAGGTATTACTCGTATATAAAATGTTTTATAGAAACAGGATAGGATTCAATGAACTTGACTGAATCCGGATAAAGCCGGATAATACAAATTCGCATGTAACCTGTCGTTTGTAGCTGATTCATACGGAGAAAAGGCTTATTGGAAACGCTTCGATGACTCTCGGTATAATCGCCTACGAATTCGTACGATACACGTGTACCGTGTGTATAAAAGATTTAACATGTAAGAATTCCATGTGTTTGGCTTTCGAGAGTGCCGCTAAGAATAATTCGAGCCCTGCTTTATATTATGAGCCACATATTTCGAAAGTATTTCTACGTAATGCAAATTGAAATACTGATTTGACAATTTGTCTCACTTTTTAGGTTATTTAAAGTATAAGTTACGTAACTAGCATGAGCCCGATAATGGTACTGGCCTTAGCTACCCATCAAGATGATTATATAACTTTGTGAGCAACCGATTTTAGTCCTGTCTCAGGTCTTTCTTGACGACCCACGTGGCGGAGCAGTTACCATACCGGTCTGACGCGCAATGTGGTCTGGGTTCGATTCCCGGCCAGACAGGTATCGGAATGATGAGTTTAGATTCATGTTCTGGGTCTGGGTGTTTGTTCGATTATAACGACATCCTTCGAAAGAAACGCTTTAAATGCTTTAAGTTAGAGAAAAGTGTGACGGTAGTGCTTGCCTAGACAAACCACATCTGATATATGTGTTTGAGCAGTGATAGCCTAATGGTTGAAACTTGCCCTCTCAATCGAGAGGTTCGAGGTTCAAACCCAAGCACTCACCACTGATTTGTGTGCGTATTAGAAATTAATTATCACTGCTCTTTGGTGAAGGAAAACATCATACCTACATACTCGAGAGTTCTTTAAAAAAAATTGGACTGGACTATGGGCTATGGCGTAAAACTGTTTCATTCCGAGAGAAGACCCGTGCCCAGCAGTGGGACAGTAATGGGTTGACGATATATATGTATGAGTCCACATGATGCTAATTGGTCTTGGCTGGCCATATACATATATACTAAAGATTTGCCCAGATAATCTATGTGTTAATTATGGCGCTGAATATAACTAAAATAAAAAATGTGTACAAGTTTTTATAAATAAGTTTTACGCAATGTTTAATTTAGAAATAAAAACATAAGAATCCATTGGAATATCTTACAGTCGACAACATTTATATATCTAGACATTTTTATATTAATTTCGAATTTAATTCAAGCCTCGTGTGAATGCGTTTAAAGAAAAAACCTTTTCAAAACTGTTCAATCTTGTAGCCGCAACGAAAAAATGAATGAAATTTGATTCTGTTACGACTTATTTTTTTGCAAGGCATTGACATTTTTACCGAAATCTTTTTAACGATTTTTTTATATCTCCATCGAACGATAAAGGCAGTCGGGATAAGATGTAGTTTTTTAGACCTGCACAAATCGTTGTACAATAAATATTTAGATTTTTTGTGTATTCCAATTTTTACTCAAATCTTAAATACATTTGACTGACTCTTCGTTTACTTTAGGGTTCCGCACATCATAATAACAAAACGGAGCCCTTATTAGCCTATGGCGTATCCGTGTCTCAGTCTCTCAGATACAACTTGCTCTACTGCTCTAATTTACTCTCCGAATCTACTGGACTGATTTTTTCTAAGCTAGTTGACCCGGCGAACTTCATTCCGTCTAAAAGTCAAAAATCTAAATTTATCAGTGTTCCTCCACTATATATATTTTTTTTGTTCGCCAGTGGGACACCTTCTAAAGGTACACTAAAACCCCCCTGATGGCCGTCCTCGGCGCTACTAAGAGGACTCCGGGATCTTCAAAGGAACGCAACCGGAATCTCCCAAATGGGCAGCTGGGCCCACTACTCCGTCTAGTCTTTACGACCGTATGCGCCACACATACCACCGTCCTTCCCGGGATCGCCTGGCTGGACGGTTCAAGCTCCCACTCTAGCCGCCCGCAACCCCAGAAAACCTCCTTTAGTCGCCTCTTACGACAGGCATACCATAGCCCTATTCTGATCCCACCACTATATTATATATGTATTAACATTAAAACCTTCCTCTTGAATCACTATCCATTAAAAAACCTGCATTAAAATCAGTAGCGTAGTTTTAAAGATCTAAGCAGACAGCGAGGAGCGACTTTGTTTTATACTATGTAGTGAAGATATACCTATATGAATTTCTCTGACCTAAACTCGGATTAACGTAAATAAATTAAATTCTGAATAGGGATTTAAGGGCCAAACAGAGCATTTTTAGACTGTTCGCAGATTTAGACACAAGCTTAGAATTAATTCCAGTGGTTTAACGAATCCACCTCCACTCATATTTTTATTATGTAGCAGTTATTGTATTGGACGGTAGGGTATAATTGCCAGTTCACTTTCATATGAACCGTCTTAGCCTTTGGGTAAGCAACTCATCTATAAAATGACTTTAGAAACGATACATATAATAATAATATATCGTCAACCCATTATTGCCTCCCTGCTGGGCACGGGTCTTCGGAATGAGAGTTTTAGGCCATAGTCCACCGCGCTAGCCAAGTGCGAATTGGTGGACTTCACACATCTCCGAGAACTTTTTTTTTAAAAGAACTCTCGCGTCTATAGGTTTCCTCACAATGTTTTCCTTCACCGAAAACCAGTGATAATTAATTTCTAAAACGCACATAAATCAGCGGTGCGTGCCTGGGTTGGAATTTCGGACTTCCTGATTGAGAGGGCAAGTTTCAACTATTAGGCCATCACTGCTCTAATAATATCTAATAATAACATATAATAAATAATATATAATAATATATAATAATCACGTCGGGGTCACCACTTTGGCAAAGGGAGATCTCCCGCCAGGCTAGGTGATCATGCCTGTGGAGCGGTCGTGCTCCGACAGTTGATGTTCGGAACTTGTATATATGCAGGATTCTGAGAATGCTTCGATAGCGTGTTTCAGAATACTAGTAGCGCCACCTCTTGAAGAGTATCAGGAGGTCGCCACACATATATTCTCTTATATATATCAAAACTTGGTAGTGACCATCTATAAAAATGCTGTCCATCTGATCTGCATGCTCAATTGCTACTATAGTAAAAAAAAATGCGACGTATTAAAGAAAAGGCGACAATGAATTCCACCAGGATCGGGTGAGGGTGTATTCAGGTCAGGAAAACAGAACTAATAGCAGGAGTCCGACTCGCACTTGACCGATTTTATTTTCAACGCAGCTCTTCCCTACTTTCCACGAAAGGGCTTTTCAACTGTAAAAAACAGGTTTTATGGAACTGCTACTTTACTCTAATTGACCCATATTACGCTTGTACTTCATTTTTTTATCATATTGTGTTACAATTCCGTTGAGAAGTCAACAGCTTTAAGTGGCATAGATCACTTTAAAATGTGGCATTTTATTTTTTGAACAGCTCTCTCTGCGATCAAAGTTACGTAAATTTGGATTTAAAATAACGCTGTTGTATTCAAATGGAATTCATTTCAATGTAAATAATCCTCTCAAACAAAGAGTTTACATACATTGTATACAAACTCATTATCTTAGAACACCTGATAGTAAAGGGCCAATGCAGCCTATGGACTGCAATTAAATGTCTTTATTTATTTTGTATAAGCCTACGGGGGCGCTTACAAATTGACATTTTTTTTTTACACTACTACGGGATTGGAAGATCGGAACACGACCTCAACTAAGAATAACCGGCATGAAACTCAATAGTTTTACATTTCATATTTCATATAAGATTACTGTTTTTTTACTGGTTACTACCCCTGACTACTGTACCAGTCATAACAGTAGTGGTCACTTTAATAAAGTTTAACTATTTTTTAGTTTAAGACCTATTTTAAATGGCAATGTTTTTTCATAACAGCAATGTTAAGTGCTGTCGAGCTCTGGTTTGAATGGTATGCAGGTATATGTACTTATTTGAGGCCTAACTTAGACCAAGTTAGGCCTCAAATAAGTATATATACCTGCATACCATTCAAACCAGAGCTCGACTGCACTTAACTTAATTTTATCATGCAATTTTCCAAGCTTGATTTCCGGGTAGACATTTCACTTGCGAATTTAGAAACCTACTGTGGATCCTTATTTCTTGCGTGGGTACCTACATTTATGGACCTGAAGATAAGATAATGTTTTATAGACTTATTAATCTGCAGGTCATGCATACTAGAATTTATCTTAATTACTTGAAATCACAATTTTATGCTTGGATTAACAATTTTGAGTTCGGCTGTTGATTCAATTCATGTATTATGCTGTGTTCGGTGTTCTGTTAATTTGTTATCATTTTCAAATTGTAGATTATTTATACTTACACTTAGACATGTATAGCTACATATACCTTTAGGTACAGAGCTACTATTACCTACTACGCATTATTAATTAAAGGGTTTTTACTATTTAAGTATTGCTATGTAAAACAATGCAATTAAGGGCCAGAAATCCTAATTGTATTCTATAAATATTAAATGCAAAATCGTATGGCTGTTTACGCTGAAGGCAGGTGCGCTTGTGTATACGGCAAATAGTTTAACAATATGCAAAATTGAAAACAAACAGCAGTGAAGAAAAGGTATTGAATTCGGATGTTGTTTGTGCGAAATCTCCGATATTTTGTTAGGGTGAGTTTTACACTTTCTTCGCCTTCATTTGTTTTCCATTTTTTTAAGTGGAACTTTAGAAAGCAGTTCGGCGCTACAACTAGATAGCACTATACCCTGAATCACGCTGACAATTTGACTTCTTAGCTTATATAACAACTCAAGTTTAGTACCTATATGCTAGGCATGCGAAAAATGCAATGACCGTATGTCAAAGTCAACTTTATTCGGAAACTATTAAGACTACAGAGTCGAAACTTGCTAATTGTATTCTGTAAACAGCTTATTGAATTATGCACAAAAATAAAAATTATAAACTTAGGGGGAACTCCACATACATGGAACTGAAACTAAAAAAATATTTTGTCTTACCTACACGTGTACACCCCCCTATAAAAGGTCATCAAAAATGACATTCAGGTTTCTAAGACCATTTTTTCTCAAAGTCGATTGTTTGAGAGATAACCCCTTTCAAAAAGGTAAAATGTGTATCCTCCCCCTCTAACTTTAAAGGTAAGGGAGTGAAAATTTTGAATTAAAAGTACGTTGTAGATGTTAAAGAAAACTTTCAACGAAAATTAGTTTGAACAAAACACGGCTGAAAGTATTTGAGATATAGCACTTTTTCAACCACCGCATAATATAACTTTGTAATTCATACAAACTATGAAAAACAAACTTATGCTGGTAGTTGGAAAACTATTTAACTTTATTATTTATAGTACGAAATGGTACGGAACTCTCCACGCGCGAGTCCGACTCGCCCTTGGCCAATTATTATTATTACATATGGATGCATGGTACAAGTAGTCAACGTTATTGTTGACTTTGCGGAGTCCCGTCAATGGCTTTTCCCTTGTAGCAATACAACCTCCGACCTCAATTAGGATAATAATTCTGTTTGAAGTTGCTATATTGCAGTTTACCTGCAATATCGTTTGCAACTTCAAATGAAGGAAATTTATTATTGACTTTCAATCAACTGCGAAGAGAATTGGCGTAGATACATGGCGTAGATACATTGGAGCGTTGTTACTTCTGAGATACAAAAATGTTGAAAATTGGATCAATCTTAAATAAGATCTTACCTGAGGTACAGATGCGTTGTTACCTGAGGACTAAGTTAAAAAGCGTTGGTTAAGTCTTTACCACACCCTTCAGACCAGGCGCTTATGAGGCAGAAATAGGTATAGGCGGGAATGAGAGAATTTTCGAAGAGTTTTGGGGGTACAACCCATTATTATCCCACTGCTGGGTATGGGTCTTCTCTTAGAATGAGAGAGTTTTAGGTCATAGTCCACCGCGCTGGCCAAGTGCGAATTGGTGAACTTCACCCACCTCCAAGGATCTAATTTTTTTTAAAGAACTTTCGGGTGTGTAGGTTTCCGAAAAGCAGTGATAATTAATTTTTAATAAACACATAAATCAGTGGTGCCTGGGTTTGAACCTCGGACCTCCCGATTGAGGGCAAGTTTCAACCATTAGGCTATCACTGCTCTATAATTCTCATTTGGTTAATTTATATTTGCGATATGATTCACAAACTGAATCGGACGTGGTTTACAAACACCTCGTTTCATCCGTTTTGTCGAATTGTATATATCATGCGTGAAGCTTTAGTAATCTTGCGTGACATTTATCCGAGGCATATTCTAAAAGCGAGTAGAAAATATTTCGTATGTCAAAATAAAATGTTTCGTCCGTGGATTTACTGTCCGAAAATTTGCTTTAATAATAAATAATAATAATGATTTATTTCAGAACACGTGTCCCATATACACACAATACACAAAATAATAACACTATGCTTTAACGGGAGTAAACATTTTCTGCTTCAGAGATGAACTGATTTATTTAAACACACGTATCAACTGCCAATTGTGTGAGAAGTATTCGTAATAACAGATTATTTGTATGAGGCCAGACTGACCAACAATCATTTATCCGAAAAAACTATGAAAATGCTTTAAAACATTTTAAATATATGCAAAATAAGTGCACATCTTTACCAATTTATAAGTTTTCCACGGTTGTAGTTTCTATTCGTGTATTATATATATGCGCGATAAACGTTATTAGCAATAAAACCGTTAAGTAACGTGACTTCCGCCCAATGATTATAAGTTTTTAAGTTTTACAGCTTATATATAAACTACTTTACAATATCCTGTCATCAACTCATTGTTGTCCCACTACTGGTGTTCCTTTTAGAGGGAGAGGAGCTCAGGAAATACTCCGCGCAGTGCGAACTGACAGACTTTCACACCTTTTAGATTATTATTTCAAATAATAATAGTTTTGGTTCCAGTGGCGTAGCGTAGGGGGGGAGCACTTTTTGGAGGGCGGCAAAATATTTAATTTTACGAGCTTTTTTTTATCGTCAATTTGCAGAGAGATAAGTGAAAAGAGTAAGTAGGGTTCGCAAACTTTTTTCTTGTAAAAAAATCTAAGTTGATGGGCCGTAAATTCTGCTTCCGCTCCGGGCAGCATTAACCCATGCTACGTCACTGTTTGGTTGCCCCATGATGTTCTCCTAACGTAGAATTTACCTTCACCGTCAAAACATTCTAGTAAATACAAAGGATGGAGCAGAGGTTCAGCCACTCACCTGGAGCCCGATGGGGCAATGCGTTCAGAGGACTCCGGTTGCGCTCCCTTGGAAATCCGGGAGACCACTTTACAGCGCCGAGAACGACCACCGGGGGATTTTAGTGCGGTAAGAATCCCACACAGTGTCGGAAACCTTCTGAAGAGGGAATCTCTTAAGAACAAAAAAGGCTGTAAATACTTCTACTTACGCATAGAAGCATTCGTAAAACTCAAAATTTATCACACACAAACTCGCGAAACCAATACAAAAAAATCATACAGAGTAAGTCGCATAATAGGGGCTTATTCCGATGTCCGTGCGCCATCGATCAAGTAGGATTTATGCGAAGTCTAAGTATTGTTTTATGTTAAAACACGATAACTCATTTTTAGACGTTTGTTCGCTAATCCGACATAAGATGCGTCCGATTAATTTATTGCTTTTCAAACAAAGCTATTCAATAAGTCATAAATTAAATATTTATATTTTATGCACTAATAAATGTCAGTATCCTTTATGATTCGACTGCGCAATGTCGCCACAAATGGCTTATAACACCAATGTTATGTTTTTTTTTACATATGAGATCGAAGTAACATACATGCAGTCCAACTGATACACATATATAGCGGTCACTGCCGCCCATGATTATCGGAAATCAGTCATAGTTTCTCATGAGAACTAAGACGATCATCATAAGAAATCGAGCCGGCAACCACGCCCTTTTACCGAAACGTAAGAACTCTACTTTGTACTTAGTAAGGCATTTGCACTTAGTAGAATTTAACAACGCGTCCATGGCCTACTTCTGGTAGTACATTAATCCTATTCTATCAATTGAGTTGATTAAGCAGCCACTGCCGAACAACATCTTGAATCAACCTTAGATAAAATTGTCTAGCCTGTATTTGGGCACAAATTCGTTGCAGCCCCTGAGGACCAACAACCATTATCTTTTAACGAGGGAGTGGATGCTAATTATTGGGTGCTTGTTATACTGTGGCCCTCTACCACCTCACCAACCATTGAAATCTTCGATTCACAGTTCTGAGCGTTTCCTTGTAAGTTAGAACGCCTCGGAAAAACATGAACTACCTGAGATTGATCACAGATAGGTTGCTATCAACGAGTACTAATTTGTAATGCTGCTCATAACTGTCTCTGTTTTACGACATCCGACACTATATACTACTTTTAATCGGCCGAACTCTAGAAAGGCCAAAGATTACCATGTTTAAAATAGATTTATTGTAAGAGAAGAAGAGAATGAATATTCAAATATTCATAACCAGCTTCTTTCGTGGTTTTGTCCGCTTCGATCATGTCTACCATGATCGTGAGTATCCTATATGTAAAGTTAGATCATGAACAACCTCGTCCCTGTAATTCCGGGATCAGAATAGGACTACGGTCGTAATAGGCGACTAGAAGAGGCTTCCAGGCCGCTAGAGTGGGCGCTTTAACCGTCCCGCCAGGCGATCCCGGGTAGAACGGCGGTATGTGTGGTGGCATACCGTCGTAAAGACTGGACGTAGCGGTGGGCCCAGCCGCCCATCTGAGAGAAACCCGATGGGACAACGCGCTCGGAGGATTCCGGTTGCGTTCATTTGGTGATCCCGGAGTCCTCTTTGTAGCGCCGAGGACGGCCACCGAGGAGGTTTTAGTGCGGCAAAAAGAACCCTGCATCGCTCCCTTGGCATCGGGTACCTTTTGAAGGTTTCCCCTTAGAGAACAAAAAAAAGGTCATGAACTACCTATGTGCCGAAAGAGTAACAAACGTACTCGTATATGCATACATTCCCCAAAAACTCACATTTTTAACATTAATAAGACACATATTTTCACCCGTCAATTTTGTTTCCGTATTTCTTATTAACAATTTTTCATTGTAAAATATGCGTAAACCACAAACGTCTATGCGGACGGCGACTGTTATGACTAGATCGTAAATTTCGAGTACATTGTAACTTTTCCGCGACAAAACCAATTAAACCTCCATTTTAGCTGTCAAAAATTTATGGCGTAATAACAATAAATAAAAGTGGCGACTAGAAATTATTCGCAACATGCCGTTGACCGTTTATGGTGTCTAATTTTCTTTCACCGTTAGTCTTGTATAAGTAATCTATACATATAAAATCATTTATGAAAAGTAAGCAGTATAAAAAGTCGCTTCGTACTCATAGACCTCTTAGAACCTCATGTTTATCTTTATTAGTGGCTTTCTCTAATAACTATTTGATTAAAATAAGAAAACTTATTATCTTAGTTTTTTTTAGCTTTAACATATTCTTTAATTAACAGTTTAACATAAAAGTTAATATAAATATTACAATATTTAACCTAAATTTACGATTATAGTTACTAAAATTTTCATTATAAATAGAATAAATGAGCCAAACCACTGCCCCATGGAAATGTACCCAAGGCACTACCAATTTTTATTTTTATTTCTTATTTTTGTTTCAAATTACTATAACGTTTTCCAAATCAAATGAATTAAAATAAGTTTTTTGGTTCTAGTTTTAAACTTTAACAGTTAAAGCTCTGAGATGATTAGGCAAAAGTACCTATTATTTTCGTTTATATCTTGTAAATAATTAGTAATATAGTAATAAATAGTAATAATTGTAGTTAATATCTTGTACCCACTTACAGTCTTCGACATTTCGCGCAGCGAGAATAAAAGAGAACTTATACAAAAAATAAAATTTTGTGGTCAAAACAAAATCAAATTCGCATTTTGGACAGCTTCTTAAAGCGCGCGATAATTAAACGTAAATTTTATACAAATTTCACTTGATAATTTTTTTTGGCAGATCTAAATAAACTTTTAAAATTCTGTATATCTCTGTACAGCTTACTTATATTTCAAGCGATATTGAATTATAAGTTAAACAGTGTTGTAAGACATTCAAATTTCGTCTTCAAGGGTAGGTACTATACGTACTAGGAACCATAGGTAGAAATTACAGATGTTTATGGACTGCAGCAGTCACTTATCATCAGGCAGGCCAATTACTCGTTTCCTACTTCTATTACGAGTATGTGGAGAGTAATATCTATATGTTATTTTTTTATAAATTTGAAGTAACAAACGAGGTGATAAAGGCTTGCGTGTGCAAAATTCCAATTGATTTTATGCAGTCGTTTTTTTGTAGATGCCCTTTTAAATATGGAAAGCAATAAGCAGCATTTTCGACATATTTTACTCTTTTACTATAGAAAAGGTAGAAATGCTGTTCACGCCAGAAAGAAATTAACCGATGTGTATGAAGAAGATGTGTTGATAATACGCCAGTGCTAGTGCAAGCGCTCGATTCGGCAATTTTGATGTCGAAGATGCACCACGTTCTGGAAGGCCGGTTGAAGCTGATAAAGACACGATACAGGCATTAGTTGATGCAAACCCGCAAGTAACACCACGTGAGTTCGGCAAGAGGTTTAATTTATCGAATTCAACTGTTTATGACCACCTGAAAGGCCTGGGTTTAACGTCGAAGCTCGATGCATGGGTTCCTCTTGCCCTTAAGGAGAGAAACTTGAGTCGTCGTGTTGACGTCTGTGATTCGCTACTCAAACGTCACGAAAATGATCCATTTTTATACAAAAAATCGTCTTTCATTTTCACCTTAAAAGTGAAATGATTTTCCGAACAACCCAATATATTTATACATGGCATATCTCCAGGTAACTTTAAACTATTATTCATTAAATCCATCTAGTTTATCAGATGTATATACATACATAGTAGCTACTACACGTACATAGCTAGTATTAAGCAAAAGTAGAGTTAGTTATAACGAAACTTCATCTAACAAATAAAGTTTAGTCCCAAGACATCTTAATAACACGTTTGATCCAACAAGTGTCCCATTTCGACAAGTGTTTATGGTGATCCTACAAAAGCTGTGCCCAACAAAACCCATTACCTGTGTCGAGTCTTGGAAACGAGTGGAATGATGCCGCGGATTATCCTGCAAACTGCTGAAGTATGGTCGCATGCGTATTTTAGAATAGCTTTCGCAACTCAAATAGGTTTCTCAAATTCTTGTTTTCATTTATATGTATGAAAATTGTTAAAGCGTTTGTAGTTCGAAGGTATTAAAGGTATCACCACCACGCCTATTGTCGTCAACCGATTATTGCTGCCACTGCTGGGCACTGGTCTTCTCTCAGAACGAGAGAGTTATAGGCCACAGTCTACCGCGCTGGCCAAGTGCGAATTGGTGGCCACGCCGATTACTCCATATAACAATAACAACAATTAAGGACACTATGTTTTCATACCAGTGATGTGTGAGGTAACTAAGCTCAGGAAGTTTAGTGTTTCAAATCCTACAATTTGTTTTTCTCTGACTGTACTGACTGAAGTAGCAAACGAGCATGCAGTCCACCTGATGATATCGACATCTGTAATCAACTTCATACAAAACATGGGTTCTATCCGAAGTCAATCACAGATGCGTTGCTGCTCCCGAAGACTATGATGGTCGCCTCATGTGAAAATGTGCCAGCAACCACACCCTTCTATCGAAACGCAAGCACTGCTTCTTGCTAGAAATAGGTGTGGCGGTGGTACGTCCCCGGTCGAACTACACTGGTTCTACCACCGTGCTTTTATCGCGCCAATGATGTTTTACTCGGCCACTATATCTTCCAACTCTTTATTCTTTCTGCGCCTCCATATTCCTTCTTCTTTTTCTTACACCGAAACTGCTTAACTAAATTAGTAATTCGTTACTTCCGTTAATGTACCCAAAATTGTAATATTGTGGTACTAAACCGATGCCAAATAAGTGCTCCGTTAAGTACATAAAGAAAATGAGCTTAAAGTTTTGAGTTGCCGCAAGTTTTCGCAGTTTGCCGTAAGTTTCGCACGACTGAACTATCGAATAATGCGCTTTTCATCAAGAATTTTGAGCAATTTTGACCCGCAAAAGCTGTGGCTGTTAATTTATTATGTATAAGCTTTTGCCTTTAGCATCACCGACTTGGGTACCCGTATTTTGAATTTTTACAGAGATGCTCACAATATTTTTCGATGGCGAAGGGATTGAAATTCTGTACACACAGCTACCTACGAATATCTTTTCAGATTTATGTTATCACGGATTTGATCCACTTTAATATGTAAGCTGGTGTTTAGGACACTCGGTTTTTAATTTCGCCTTTGCCAATATTTAACACAAGCAGGAATTGTAGTTACGAAATAATCTCGGTTATTACATGTTTTCCCGTTCTACGATCAATGGAACCGAGGTGAAATATCAGTCTCAAAGAAATTAAAAACATAGTATCATGAGTAACTGTTACTTATTAACATTAAAACGACGAATTTCTTGCTTAGCGCGAAAAACCAAGACAGTAGGTAACAATTGTTAGAAACAAAAGTAAAAAAAGGTTCTTATGTGTTTCTATGTCGTGCGAAAACAACAGTAAGACTTTATAATAACAGTAAATATCAATTGAAGGGTTTTATTTTATTTTATTTAAGTACGCAGTCTATTTATATAAATAGCGAAATTTTAAAAAACATGTACCTATAAAAATATTTTCCTAGCAACATCTATAAATTTTGCAATATTCGATTCAGTTTGCCAATTTTTCATAAAAACCAATTTTTTGCCACCAAATCAAATAACAACTATTCGCAAAACTCCAGGGAAAACGCATAGAAAAGTTATTATCGTCCAATATTTTGTAGATCTAATATTTTTTCAACAACTCACATTTTTTCCAACAAATTCATGTCAAACATAAAACGGAGCCATCGCAACTAAATCGCGCAGGAATATCTGAATATCAACAAAAATGCGATGAAAAACTGTACCTAGGCGAGTGTTGAATGTGGATGATCGTTTTTCACATTTCTATGACTTTTTGGTAAAAAGCAAACATTTTTCGGTTATATTTTTCGACGACTCATTTCCTTCTACGATCTACCTCCCCACATATCCATTCATCTTTATCCAGCATGAGCGTATATTTTGGTGCCCCGTCTCTCATTTTTTTGTCTATACCATTTGATTCATGTGTTAACAAAGCTGTATAGCCCGACAGGACTTATAAGAGCCATGCTATATCGGGCTCACGTATTAGGCTTCAAAATCGCTGTCTCCGCGCTAGCCCGAATGTGTCAGTACCCGTAGTAGATGATTTTTTTTTATCTGATTGAAGTAGCAAACGAGCGGCTAGAGTGGGATGGATGCTCGAACCGAGCAGCCAGGAAGGACGGCGGTATGTGTGGTCGCATGCCGATAAGTAGGTACAGTAAAGACCAGCTTATTCGTTAGGCCCAGGCTGCTAACCTGGGACGAGCCCGTTGGGGCAACGCGCTCAGAGAACTCTGGTTGCGTTCTTTTTGGGATCCCGGACTCGTCTTCGTAGACTTTTAAAGGTTTCCCCTCGAGAAAAAAATGGTTGCCACTAATTTGTCATTACTTTAATCAAGCCCATAATTAATGTAACACAATGAATTGTGTATACTACAACACTTCTAACACGTGTAATACCTTATAGGATCAGAATTATTTATAAAATTAGTTAGGAAACCTAAAATCCTACACGAGTCCATAGAAACTTGTAACCTTCCACGAATATTATGGCACAGCCACACTACCGTACTGACCCACTTTCCTAATTCCGCTAAATTGTTGCCAGCCACCCCGCTTGCTGTATTGTACTCTTTAAAAAACGCTTTCTACACTCATAGCGCCATACTAGGATTTTTATACTGTCGTGGGTGCCATGGACACACATACACAGAGATGAAACAAGACTAAATTCATTAATCAGATACCTGTCGTGCCGGGAAACGAACCCGGGACCTCTCTGCTTGTCAGACCAATACGGTGACTGCTCCGCCATGCGGATTGAGAGTCAATATAGATAATAGGTAAAAAGATCGATAGTTAGCGACACATTGAATATCATATTGTGACAGAATTATTCCTTAAACCTAAAATACTACACGAATCCATAGAAACTTGTAACCTTCCACGAATATTATGGCACAGCCACACTCCCGTGCTGACCCACTTTCCTAATTCCGCTAAATTGTTGCCAGCCCGCTTGCATTACGGTCGGCGCATTCAACCTGACAACGTAGATCCGAACATACTAGCTACTTATTTAGGACGCGCTTCTGTGATAGTTTGTGCTGAGTTGCGATTTGACGACTTTTCGAAATCACGTGTAGATTAAGTATGTACTGTTTTACATACTAAGGATAATAGCGTAAAAATAGATCCCAACATACTAGCTACTTATTTAGTACGCGCTTATGTGATAGATTGTGCTGAGTTGCAATTTTACGACTTTCACAATCACTTCTAGATAAAATAAGTACTGTTCTATTGACAATTAATAGTGTAAAAAAGATAAGTGGTACGCAATTAACAAGTTTAACTTTATGAACAGTGTTATAATTAGAATTATAAATGCAATATTGTCAATATCTTCTCAGTCAGATAATTTATAGAGCACTCCAGTCGATCATAGCGCAAAGTTATTATTTAAAATTGGACTTTGCAAGTTATATAAATAGATAATAAATTTCTTCAACGAAAAGTTATATCAAACACAAAAAGCTTATTAAATGCAAAAGACTGAAAAAAATAGAAATGAAGTACGCATGATATTCGACATTTCAAATTTTCTTAAAGACTACCAAATACCAAATCGCTAAATCGCGTCGCAGTCGTTCGTCTGTCCTACTCTCACCGATTATTATCACCGATCTTATCGCTGTTCCCTCGTAACAATACATGTTTATAGGACACCCAATGGGGTTCTTAGCCGTTCCCCTTTTTTACCTGTTCCCTAATAGCTCTAAACTGCTCATAATACGTTGCCTCTAATAGATACTTAGGTTTGAGAAGGAGGCACTTAGATTTTAGAGGCAATTTTGTCTTTTGTGCCGCGATTTGCGTTAAAGGCTTGGCAAATTGGTCAATTTCTAAGTATTTCCTGGCGACTATAATATTCTGTTTCTAAATACAAGTTTATTTCAAGAGGTTTATTTCTATTTTCTATCCTGAATTTTATTAGAAGATTTGATTTTCTTTAAAGTATCACGATATAATTTCTTTGGAATGATAATTATATTAAATTTAGAAAAAAAACCCTTTCTACATTCATAGCCCCACACTAGGATTTTCTTCTGTGTCATGGGTACCATGGACACACACACGACCAATACGCAAACACCCAGACCCAGAACATGAACATATTCAATTTCATTATAATTTGACTTAGATATGCATGCAATGCATGCATTTTAGGTTAATGAAACTTCGTGAATTAGAACTTGTAATTACAATTAACTTTTGCTTAATTATATTTACTTTTATATTATACTCTAATCATGTAACATAACCAAACTTCTTTCATTTTTTACTTTCTAGAATTGATCCACAGCGACTATATACACCAATTTTGTCAGTAAAGGTAACACATTCAAAACACAAACATAACGTAACTTAAACAAACGGCCATATCTGATAACGTCCGATATCCCGAGAACTGATGGACTGTTTCTCTTCCCGGTAATTACTGACTCCACATTTGAAACTGAATAATGCACACGTCATTGTGTACAGAAGAGGAATTGTTCACAGTGGGATCTAAGCGCATATATTTTGCACATAGCTGATGTTTTTACTTATTTTCAAGTTACTATATACTTATTTATTTTTTCTCTCTTCTCTTAGGAAAAATATAAGAGTGAATAAGTAAGGTGCGTGATCGCCTAATGGTTGAAACTTGCCCTCTTGATTGGAGGGTCCGAGGTTCAAACCAAGGCACCACTGATTTTTCTAAAATTATGTGCATATTAAAAATTAATTATCATTGTTTTTCGGTAAAGAAAAACATCGTGAGGAAACCTACACAAGCGAGAGTTCTTCTCGAGTTCACCCGAGAGAAAAAAATCTCGGGGGTGTGTTAAGTCCACCAATTTGCACTTGGCCAGTGCGGTGGACTATGGCCTAAACTCTCTCATCCTAAGAGAAGACCCGTGCTTAGCAGTGGGACAATAATGGGTTGACGACGACATACAATAGTTACCGTGGTAACTACGAGAAAGTTTGGTATTTTGAGATGTGCATCGAAACAGGCGCTCAATACTTGTTAAATCTGTGTTCAGCGATGAAAAGTTTCGGAGACATGTTTTCAACAGGGGGCGCGCAACATTTATCGCAAAATGCTCTAGTGAGGTAAGGTTTAAAGTAGAGTACTCACATGTTAATATACATTATAGACCACGTGTTTCTTTGCCAAATTTAACGTCATCATATGCACTATTGTAATACTGTATATAAAAATTATACGTAGTCGGTATATATTAACTATAGTATGAACGTGACCTTATAATATTTTGCATACAATTTAATCACCACACAAATAATTTTAGCTGTCTCCAACGTAAGCTACATTCGCAATTTGTTCCGACACAAAGTCGTGTGCGTTTATGCTGAAATCATGAAAACGCTAGAATTTAGCAACACGGCAACATTTCACGTGAAATGTAAATACAGAGGTACCTCCGAATTTAAATGACATTTACGTAAGTAAAGAGCGTCTTCGTCTGGCCCGCCATTTGTAAAGTTTAGCGTTCCACATTCAAATTTGAAGTTTTCTCACCGCCATTCGTGGAATCTCGAATACGAGCGCATCTTGTGTTCGGAATTTGAATCTTGTAGGGATGTATGCTATTGTTTTGACTGGAACGTAACACCTGTATGGTTTCATAATATTTGCACGACAATTTGTGGCTTAATATCAGGTATCTCTCTATAATGGTTTCGTGGAATCTTGTTTAGAATATCCTGGAATTAAATGTTGGAAGAGATATCATATAGGTCATTGTTTTGTAATGAGTAGGTACGAATAATCCAATCGCGTGCACCACATATTTATAATTACAAAACTTTTGTGACGAATTGTTTTTTTTTTTTGGGAAATATCATCAAACAACTCCTGTCCTAGAGCTAGGACACATATAGCCTCTCTGAATGTGAGAGTTTAGGCTATTGTCCATAACGTTGTTCAAGTAAAGATTTTTCGAGTTTAACGATTGATTTCTAAACTAAAGTACCTACTTACTTAAAAATTACGTATTTACTTAAAATATATATTCTTTTGAGTATTTACCCATAAAAAGACTATTGTATGTGTATTTATATATTAATTTCTAAACTATTATCAAGGAACTAGCATGACGTGGAATGAGCTTCCTCCTCCCGGGGAGCTCTCCTTCAAAGCCGAGGATACATTGGCGATTCTTCTATTGTAGCCAGTGTTCATAGACGACGGTGACTACTTTCCGCCCATAGCCAGTCTACCAGCCAGCCTCCCATAGCCAATCTACCTCATCGTCAGGTCTAAGTATGACAAAATTTGATCATATGAGATAAATTCAAATAAGAAAGATTAAAATAGAAAAACAAACATTATTCCATACTAATATACTTTCGCTTTTATGTACATATAAATTATTTAAACTGCCCGCGTGGCGCAGCGGTTACCGGTCTGACGCGCAATGGGTCCCGAGTTCGATTCCTGGCCAGACAAGTATCTGAATGATGAGTTTAGATTCCTGTTCTGAGTCTGGGTGTTTGTGTCTTAGACTTGTCCATAATACCCACGACACAGGAGAAAATCCTACTGTGGGGCTATGAGTGTAGAAAGCGTGAAAGCGCGTTTATAAAATCGTTTTGCAACCTTTAAAATTAGTACAACTTAAAGAAACAGTCTAAATATAGCAGATGTTTTATGCTCTTTTATATTTTAATCGAGTCTCATAAATCTTTAAGATCTAGCAATGGCCGTTAGCTATATAAAAACGCCCATAGCGTTAGATTTAAATCTAACACAATCAAATTGTTATTTCTATTTTATACGTTACACTGGGCACTTAACATTTTTGTAATAAAACTGCACAGACTATAAAATTTAAAAGCTCACGTCATATGAATAAATAGAAAGAATCTTATGAATACCTACTTTAAAAATAGTATTATATTAAAATATACTTTTAAAATAGCCTATCTTTTTTATCCCGAAGAAATCCTTATGGATTGCCTTTCACCCGGGGGAGCAAAGGAGTATTTCGGACTCTTAAAACTAAAACTCCGCGGCGTTCTTCTAGACGTTCCTTGCCGGGTCACGAGAAGCGTTAGCATTACATTTGCGACCCGGCAACGTCGGCCGGCGCTGCTGTACACCAGCCCAGCCCGAGAGGGAGGGCCCTCTCATTGACGTCTCTTGTGAGATGTGCGTGCAGAACGCGCACACAACATCTCGAGCCTTAAAACCAGAATTGGATTCCCCCAAATCCGCCTCCACTGGCTCATGAGACGGGGAAAGGGAGACATCCCTCCGGCGAAAGCCTCCCCTCGGCGTCTTGTGCGCCTTCGACGGAGTACCTGGGGAGACGCAACCTCCTCCCTGATTCTCTCCGCCGCCTCCAGCCTATCGTTACCCCATCAATTCCTGACTGGACAGCTAAATGGTTAACCTCTTTATTCAGATTGTTTTGCTATTAGGTCTTTATGACTACAATTAAACAAAATTATAACAATTAATTAGTAAAGTTACATATTACCGCCGTCGCCGCTGTCTGTAAATGCGATTCACGTACAACGGTAATCAGTAAAACAAATAAGTGAAAAAGATTCCAACAAAAGGTATTAATATATGCAAGAAATTATACTCATATGTAGTCTTAATTTAAGAAAAAAAATACAGTAAATCTGGCTAAGTGATACTCGTTTCTCTCTACATCTTTACAATTTTAGATTTAATTCAATTAAGTACCGACGCAAATATATATTAAATATGCAGAGCGTGCATAAGCATTCATATGAGAAGCTTGCAGGTTTAATATTAACTTTACTTTATTTTAAGGCAAAATAAGTATAATCTCAAGCTAATATGTAAGGGGTGTCAGGCGGTCCAGCCCCCCCTCTGCCCTAGCACAGGTGATAAAAGACATGTCGCAGTTTATTTAATCTGGCTTTAGATTTCAGAGGCTTTCCGGCCTATATTTTTATTGAAGCCAATCCGCGTTATTGGACTCCCCTTTACATCAAAACCTTCCACAACACACTCCGGCAACCCCAACCTTCCACCGAAACGCAAGAATTGCTGTGGTACTTCTCCGGTCAACCTACACTGGTTCTACCACCTTCAAAGCAATCATAAATAAGAAAGAATATGGAGCTGTTGGTGTAGAGACAGTTATGTACATAAAACGCTTATAAATATATGTGCAAATCCATATGTACCCAGAAAAGCTGAAAATACTTTTAACTCAACAACAACGATTTTAATCAGCGTTTATCCCCTAACCGTGACGGATTACACTTATTCCAAATTGAATCCATATAATGCATAACAATAACACGTTATTAAAATATATAAGAATGATTATATAGTTGCATGAATTACAATCTTTCGCATAACGAATCTTAGATAAATTAAGTATTTACTAAGTTATAAAGAAAAAAATGAATTCTATAGTACAATGCTTTATCATTAAAGGAAATCATGTTCAAAGAACGTGCATGAGCATTCTGTAAAAAAGCTCTTAGAGATGTATGAAACCCACTAATAGGTATATACCTACATGACTAACGTGGCCTATGACTTTCTCACTTCTCAACACTTTAAATTTTAAGAGAAAAACCTGTCCAACAGTGAGACATTACGTGTCACCGATAATAATCATATGGAAAAATCCACACAATAATTACAAGAGTCGAACCATGTAGCATAACAATTTCACCAAAATATATTTATAAAAGTTAAAATATAAATTTGTATCGATAATCTTCAACGCGACATTCGAAACTAATGGAATTCTCTTTGAGGATTTAAAATAAAACAGCAGTTACAAATTCACAAAACGTTTCGCATATGCAATTTTATTTTATAAAATCATCGCAATTTTATAAAACATCCATTTTGGGGATAAATATAAAACGCGAAACTGGTTTTATTTGTTTCTCGAAAGCTTTTAGTGTTTTTCGAATCCTAGAAAACAGAATATAATTTTATACCTACTTATTTCATGTAATGGAAGTTTTTTTTACGATGAAATGAAATGTTTTTATTTTGCATAGGCCTACGGAGGCACTTACAAATTGTCAGTAAAAAAATATATACCTATGTAGGTATATATTTTTTTCACTACCACCGGAACACGACCTTAACTGAGAAGATCCGGCAAGAAACTCAGTGGGTTTGTCTTTTTCTTTGTATACCTATCTCTTATTTATTGCCATATTGTTTTTACATTGGTTATAAAATATATGATATATTAATATTAAAGTAGAAAAAGAGCATGCCGTTTAACTGATAGTAAGTGGCCCCTGACGCCCATAAAAATCTGTAATCAATGCCAAATAAGACTGCAGTCCTACTTGACTAGCCACAGACGCGTTGCTACTCCTGACGACTAAGTTGGAAGGTTGGAAAGCCTTGGACAAGCATATCACCTTTAGCACACTCTTCAGGCCTGAACAAAGCTTTTTTATAAAATTGACATAACAAACGAGCATGCAGTCCACCTGATGGTAAGTGGTCACTGCCTCCTATGAACATCTGTAAGCAATTTCATACAGAACGTGGGGTTCCATCTGAAGTCAATCACAGATGCGTCGATACTCCCGAGGACTAAGATGGTCGCCTCATATTAAAGTGTGCCGGCAACCTCAACCTTCCATCGAAACGCAAAATCTGCTTCACGCTAGAAATAGGAAGCTACGCAAAACACTGTTGTTATTAAATAGATGTGGCAGTTATGCTTTTAAAGTCGTACCAAAAAGAGTTCTACTACCTTTACGTATGTCATTCATCTTACATTAAGTTATTATTTTCTCACCGCTGGGTACGGTTAGGGCGAACAGGATAATTGCCCAGAACGGCTAAAATAGGGGGCAGCAAAATTTAAAGCGAGAATACAAGGTTAAAGTTACTAATACGTAATTTATTTATAGAGACATATTAAAGAATCTTGCTTTTGTATCTGCATTATATATATTTTTATACAGTGCGGCAAATTCAAGTTGTAGTTTATAAGTTGACAAACTATAAAACTTTTAATGAATTGCATGTCATTGTAAAGGGCGATAAAGTTAATTGCCCACATTAAATAGCTAAACCCGGATCTGGGTATAATTCTTATATAACCCAATTAGATACGAATTTATTTATCACAAACATTTCTGAGAATTTTACGGAGCTATAAAAATATGTCTTGATTTTGTCAACGTGTTAAAATGTATGTTATCTTTAACAACCAAAAACACAAAATGCGAAAATTCAATAAAACAGATATAAATTAATATAGTTAAGGTCACAAAACTTCCGAATTTTTCTTTAATAAAGACAGTACGTAATCCCTACTAATATTATAAATGTGAAAGTAACTCTGTCTGTCTGTCTGTCTGTCTGTCTGTCTGCTACTTATTCACGACTAAACAACTGAACCGATCTTTATGAAATTCGGCACATAGATAGTTTTGAACTCGAGAAAGGACATAGGCTGCTTTTTATCGAAAAAAATGGGTTGAAAGCGTTAAAATCGGGCATAAATGTTTGTATGGAAGTTCGTTTTTGACAAAGTCCCATATTGACAAGTCCGTCAAGGAGTACGATAGACTTACTTAAAACCTTATCTAAATAATAAAACATAAAAAAAACATTGATTTCGAGTCGACAACATATATCCGTAAAATTCGGATTGTCGCGTATTTTGTTAAATTCTAATGTAAACATGTGTGACATGACAGTAGTGTGACATGACAGTAGCCATAATGGCCGCCCGGATGCCATTCTGAATTCATTCAAAAATGATACGTATAAATTTGTAACTATCAATTATCATAAAAATAGATGTGATTCAAATTGATTTTAATTTAATTTCTGAATTTATGAAATATTTCAATAATAAAAAAGCATCCGTTGACGCGCTGCGGCCGCGCAGCTTGCGACCTAATGTAAAATCGCTCTTAGAGTACAGGGATTCCCAATTCATAACAGATGGCGCGTCATACTATTATAGTAAAATAGTTATTCGAATCCAATAATTCAAAGGCGATAAAATGTTTTAACATTGTTTCAAAATAAAATTATCGATTCCATTTGTCACTCCATGTTCATGTTACATAAATAGTTTCTTAACTATTATTGCATAAATAAAGTTATGTTATTGTTATTGACCACACCCGTATTTAGCGAAAATAAATATTAAGGACAAAATAAAATTGATAGTCTTTTAAGCAAAATATTAACATTAATAAGTCGATCAGTATCTAAATAAGATATAACAATTATATCATGATTTATTATTATAAAGAAGCTTTTGCAACTTTTGTGATAAATAATTGCATTTATGAATATTGAAGCATGGTTGATGAACACTTGGCTCTATTAACAAACGAGCAAGGTCAACATTATTGTTCTTTTTATATTTATGATATGTTCATTATAAATAATGTTATAGAAAACATGCATATAAATAACAACATATTTTAAATTAATTTTAGAATAACAAAGTGTGTCAAAATAAGCCAAAATAGATGATGTTCTTAACTCAATAAGTATGTGAATTTCGCATCTGATTAAAATCGTGATAGCCGTGTGGTGCCAAGTTGGGCGGATTAGAAACGCGAGGTCTGGGGTTCGAATCCAGTTGTCTTATGTACATTATTACTATTATTATTATTATTTTAATCTGTAGTTTTCATAAATACAAATTTTAGTATTTTTTTTTTAATAACCAGCTCATTTTTAAATATTATTTAGTATTGGAAATGCAAAGCTTTCGCCCGCTTGGGAATCAATGTATCACAAAGTTGATATGAAATTATTAGAGTAAAAGTAAAAAATAATTTGGATTTACCTTGCCGACAAATTCAAATTTTAATGTAATGAACAACAAACAAGGCTTAATAAAGATAAACTATAAACATACCTGAGCGCCGCTTAAATGTTAGTAGAACCAAAATTACTTTACGTATCATTGATACTGTCATTAGATTTTTAGTTTTAGTTAGATGCATTAGGAGGCACGGGTAAAACGTTTTTAATAAATTTTCTATTAGCGAAAAATATAAGATCTGATAGAAAAATAGCTATTGCCGTGGCGTCGTCCAGCGTTGCGCCCACACTTTTAAAAAGCGGTCATAATGCCTGCCTATTCGCCTTTGAGCGTCCACTCAAGATTTGTAGCAACGATTTCTCTAACATTTTTAATATTTCAAATCAAAGGAATACTGGAAATTCAATGCGGGATTGTTATTTGACTACTTGGGATGAAGATTCTGTAGATACAGCCATCGAGATCGAAGACATTATCCAACAAATTTTTTGGATTCCTTCAACCCGCCTCCCGGTACTCCTCCACACAAATTTTTATTTTTAATAAAGATACGCTTTCTACACTCAATGAAATAGAAAATTTCTAAAATTTCAATTTCTACAATAGGATTTTTTCCTGTGTCGTGGGTACCATGGACATACAAGACGTATATAGAAACACCCAGACCCAGAACATCAATCTATTTAGATTCCTGTCTGGCCGGGAATCGAACCGGGTGTGCTCCGCAACGCGGGTCGTCAAGGTTGTCAAATTAATGTTAAAAGTAGGTTCACCTATATGTAATCTTACTCAGAAATTTAAAAGGACCAAAATTACTTAAAATAGTATTTTTCAATTCATAAAAGATAAAAGCCATATTTATAATCGATGCGCTTTGGTATAAATGTGGAGGCGTTGTTTAAAAATATGTATTCCGATATTGTTAATGTGACCACTAAGACTGTAAATTGGTTCAAAAAAGGGGTTCACGATATTCTGATTCGTCTTATTTTCATCACATTTTACATAACAATATGCACCTACCCACAAATACACACTTAAAATTCGTTTTTTTCACTCTTTGTTTGTCCGGGTAATCCTTGACCGGCTAAACCGAGTTTTACGGGTTTTTTACTATAGAAAATGTTATGGAACAACATGTAGACTACTTTTATCGTAGAGTTCCCACTGAGTGGAGATTTGCGCGGGAAAAACTTTGCGATACATTGATTTGCACGCGGGCGTAGCCGCGGGTACAGCTAGTACGTTATATTTATTGTATGAATTTTTTGGTGTACAATAATGAGAAACAATTGTATTGTATTGTACGTTTTTACCATCTACAAAATTATGATTTGACTTTAAGAATTCGATATACTTACGTGAAATCTGCCCATTCTGCACGGTCGTTCCTATAACAAAGGATAGAAAATTTGAAATTATGTTTCTTCTAACATAAATTCTTCCGAAACAAATAAAGAGAACAAGCATTTTTTCAATATTACTGCTAATAATATATTGAAAACTTAACTTAGTCGTTTAATATACTATTATTTATCGATTTTTACTATTTTTTATCGATGTTACAACTTTCAAAAGATACCAGAGGGCCTTGGGAGAGACACTGGGTTATGTAAGCTTATTACCGCACTCAAACCTCTCCTTCCGTGCCATCCTCGGCGCTATATAGAGGACCGAAGTCCTCTGTAGGGCACTGGAGCATTGGGCACAGCACGCTTTTTCACACTTTCGAGTTTTTACGATGATATGTGGCCGCAAATACTATCGTACTTCTCGGGATCGTTAAGTGGACAGTTCCAGCAGGAGCTGGAAAGAATAGGAATTCTTGCCACCCGCAACCCAGGAAACACGTTTCTAGTCACCTCCGGTCACTAGCGGGTGTAGTAGCCCTTTTTATATTTTTTAAAGGAACGATGTGGCACACGGGCTATCTGATGGAAAGTAGTCACCGTCGCATATGGACATTTTTAACACCAGAGGAGTCGCTAATACGTCGCCGGCTTTGATGGCCGATGATTCTGGAAACTACAGGGATACATGATGAACATACCTTATTATACTACTTTTTAAATCAGGTAAAGATTCGCTACGCATCTCCAAAGGCATACAAAACAGAAATGAGTGGTGTAATTCTCGCAACTATTACAGCTAGGCTAGAATATTAACCACCGTATATTTACCATACAGTTATTGCGCCTATTAATCCAGCTAGATCTACGCTAGCCTGCGGTGCCACTTCGACGATTATGTCCGTAATACAGGCGCCTATTAGAGATCTTAAAATTACACCTCACTCGTAGCTAAATACTAAGACTGTTCGTGTTTAGTGCACACGACACGGCTACGATTTTTTTGTTTTTTTAATGACGGAATAAGTAGGTTATGTGTGAACGAAGTAAAACGTTTTACAGATAAGTGAAGTATACTCATAACTAGGTTTGTAGCCAAAGTAAGTATAGAGAAAATTTTGCTGAACACAATTCTTTCTACACTTAAAGTATTCTCTTACGAAGTTAAAAAGAAAATTTCGTCCAGAATACTCATACTTGCATCTTCTTTTGCTTTAAATTATATGCCTTATTTTTTCCTACGATAGTCTTTACATATAACATATTTTTTGTACATAATATATTCATCCATCCATCAGCCTTTGAAAGTCCACTGCTGGACATAGGCCTCCCCTAATCTGCGCCACTTCGACCGGTCCTGGGCCATCTGAATCCAGCGGTTACCCGCCGTCTTCTTCAGGTCATCAGTCCACCGGGTCGGGGGGCGGCCTGCACTCCTTTTGCCCAGACGTGGTCTCCATTCGAGGACTCTTCTACCCCATCGGTTGTCTGTCCTACGAACGATGTGGCCTGCCCATTGCCACTTCAGCTTACTAATTTTGAAAGCTATGTCGGTAACTTTCGTTCTCCTACGGATTTCATCGTTACGAATTCTGTCACGCAGGGAAATACCAAGCATAGCTCTCTCCATAGCTCGCTGAGCGACCTTGAGCTTACGCACGAGGCTCACAGTAAGGGACCACGTCTCGGCGCCATATGTCATCACTGGCAACACACACTGCTCGAACATCTTCGTCTTCAGGCTCTGAGGTATATCGGATGAGAAGATATGGCGCAGTTTCCCGAACGCTGCCCAGCCGAGTTGGATTCTACGAGTGACCTCTTTCTCGAAGTTGGACTTACCCATCTGCACCACCTGCCCTAGGTAAATGTATTCGTCAACAACTTCGAGGGTGGTGCCGTCAACAACAACCGGTACGGGTGTGACATGGACGTTAGACATGATCTTCGTCTTGTCCATGTTCATCTTAAGACCCACCCGTTGAGAGGCACCAGAGAGGTCGCTGAGCATGGTGTTGAGGTGCTCCATCGACTCCGCCATGATGACTATGTCGTCTGCGAATCGAAGGTGAGTGATATATTCGCCATCGATGTTGATGCCGAATCCTTTCCACTCCATCAGTTTGAACACGTCTTCCAATGCAGCGGTAAACAGTTTCGGAGATAACACATCCCCCTGTCTCACACCGCGCTGCAATTGGATCGGGTTCGTACTTCCGTCGTGTAATCGGATCGACATTGAGGCTGCCTTATATATACACTTCAACACTTCGATGTACCGATAGTCAATCTGGCACCGCTGAAGCGACTCCAACACCGCCCATGTCTCGATAGAATCAAAGGCTTTCTCATAGTCCACATAAGCCACACACAACGGCAGATTGTACTCCTCAGCCTTCTCTATTATCTGCCGCAGTGTGTGTACGTGGTCCATGGTACTAAAGCCTTTTCGGAATCCGGCTTGTTCGGGAGGCTGAAAGTCGTCGAGCCTGCGAGCTATTCGATTATTGATGACCCTCGAAAACACCTTGTAGATGTGGCTCAGAAGCGCGATGGGCCTGTAATTCTTCAACAAGGACCTGTCGCCTTTTTTGAAGAACAGTATCACCACGCTTCTGCTCCACGCCTCCGGTGCTATACCCTGGCTTATGACGGAATCAAACAACTGTTGGAGCGCTTTTAAAATAGGCCTCCCACCTGCTTTTAGCAATTCAGTTGTGATTCCGTCTTCACCGGGCGCTCGGTTGTTCTTGAGCTGTTTGAGGGCCAATCGGATCTCGTACAGGCTGACGTCCGGGATATCTTCGGTATAGTGTCGGGTTAGCGTGGCTCGCTTGTCGTTGACAGGCGGCTGAGGGCCACGCGAAGCGGTATATAACTGCCCATAGAAGCGCTCAATTTCTCTCAGAACTTCAGGCCTCGCGGCAACTGTGATGCCTCCATCCGTCTTCAGCTTCGTTAATAAGCTTTGCCCAACACGCAAATCCCTTGCGAAGACCTTGGAGCCCTTGTTTCGCTCAATTTGCTCTTTAATGCGATTTGCATTAAAGAGACGAAGGTCGCGTCGCATCCTATTAGAGATTTGCGCGTTGAGCCGCCTAAACTTCGACAATGAAGCTGGAGACTGCACGCACATTGCCCGCCGTTGTGCCATGAGTTCGAGAGTTTGGACCGACAGTCTTTGAGTACTTCTATTGGAGGGGGTCTCATAGTACTTCGACCCTACCTCATGGGCAGTTTCTACCAACTTGGTGTTTATTTCGTCAACATCAACGCAATTGTCTAGGCATTCCAGGCGATTGCGTAGCTCGAGTTGAAAGTCTTCAGAGCCCTGGATTTGACAAGATCTTGGACGGAGTATTGACCTCATAAGGCGGGACCGTTCCAGCTTGATCTTGATATTTAACGTGCCCCTAACCATCCGGTGATCGCTTCCGGTCTTGAACCTGTTGATCACAGAGACATCGTTAAATATGTGCCGCTTGTCTGCCAGTATGAAGTCAATCTCGTTTTTGGTAGTACCATCGGGACTCATCCAGGTCCATTTCCTTTGAGGCTTCTTCTTGAAGAAGGAGTTCATCATGTAGAATCCCTCCTTTTCCAAGAAGTTAGCCAGCAAATGGCCTCGATGGTTCCGATTACCAATGCCAAAGGGCCCTACCTTCAACTCATCGCCACATTGAACGCCCAGCTTTGCGTTGAAATCCCCCATCACAACTGTGAAGTACGATTTTGAGGTATGTATGGCTTTGGATATATCCTCATACATAACCTCAACCTCGTCGTCGGAGTGTGTCGATGTCGGCGCATATACCTGTATGACCTTCAACGAGTACCTCTTGGATACTCTGAGTATAAGGTATGCTACCCTGGACGACACACTCTTGATCTCCACGACGTTGTTGACAAGGGACCTGTTGACGAAGAACCCGACACCACCTTGGGACAGATGTTCGCCCTCCCGGTGGTAGAACAAGTTACCAGATTTAAGGATCATCGTGTCCTCCCCCTGTCTTCGGACTTCAGACAATCCTATAATACTCCAGTTTAGCTTGTCTACCTCTTCTTCCAGCTCATATATCTTCTCATCACTCCTCAGAGTCCTGGTGTTATATGTTGCCAGGTGCAGAAGTCGTCGGTTGTGGTAGCGCGATCTCTGCCGGAGATTCTTAGCACCCCCTGCCCCGCCGTAACCGTGACCGCTACCATAGCCAGGAATAGCGGGGCTGCCGGGGACTGGGGGCCGTGGTTTTATTGGAGCTGCCATTAAGGGGTTTTTGCCATAGTCACCGCGCTTGGCTGTGCGTGTTGGTGACCGCAGTATATTTGAAAGTTCTCAGAATGATGCTGCTGCCCATCATCTGGTTTAATGTCCCTTAGTCGCCTCCTACGACATCCACGGGAAGAGAGGGAGTGGTGCTATTCAATATATTACCATAATATATTACTATAGGTCTTTGTTAGTAACATTTTTGAAGATGGTGGAACAATTTGTGTTTCGAATATGGATGGACCACCGCCTCACTTATTTCTTCCTTATAAGGACAGTGTTAAGTACTGTTGTATCTCGAATGAGGAAAACGAAACAAAAAGACGTGCGGCATTAGGGGACTGCCGCGGTAAAGCTATTGCGAAGTATTTTTATCAACTTATACAATTATAATTATTTATTTATTGATGCAGTATTTTTTCTTTGACATTAATTCAAGTTTTTTTTCTTTTATACTATATACTTTCTCACAAAAAACTGTTTACATATTCGTCCAATTTCCGGCAAGCTCGTCTCGATCCCTTCGAGCTTCGTACTGTCGTACCATATTCATATACGTTAAGCGAATACTCGGCCTTAAGCTTAAAATGAGGATAAGATGGCATTCTAATCCGAGACGTCCCTATTTCATCTTTAGAGGTGGGAACGCTTCTGTGACTAACCCCAGGTAAGGCTCTGATCGTAGGTATTTAGGATTGATTATATATTCATAGGCGGCAGTAGCCACGTAGCAGATAGACTGCTTGTTCTTTTACTACTACCATATACATAAAATATGGGACTCTTAAAGTTGTTCCCACATTTTTTTTTTACTTTGTTTTATCTCATTGAAGTAGCAAACGAACTTGTAGTCCACCTGATGGTAAGTAGCTACTGCCGCCGATGGACATCTGTGAGCAACTTCAAACAGAACATGGGTTCTATCTCAAGTCAATCACAGATGCACACACTTTTATGCCCTATGATGATCGCCTCATATAAAAGTATGCCGGCAACCACACCCTTCCATCGAAATCGCTTCACGCTAGAAATAGTTGTGACAGTGGTACTTCCCCGGTCGAACTACACTGGTTTTAACACCTGTTATTTTATTATTTCTCTCCTTCACTGCATATGACATGCCAATGATTCAACCGTACTAATAGAGTTCTTTGAGTACGTCGCCTCTCCCTCATAGGAAGTCGTTGTAAATCCCGCTACTCGGTAGAAGTAATTAAGCGCCGACTTAAACTAATCGGTCATCGCGTATAATTATGTCGACACTTCTACCGGGAAGACGTCGAGTGTAAACCACCACGCATATTAAAGCAAAATACGTGGGCGATTGAACATAAAATGAATTATCGATATTTTATGCCGGCAAGCTGACATCTTAATTAGAACCGCGCTAAACAATGGACGATTTGGATCGATTCAACATTATTTACGATGGCGGCCGGTAAAAAAATCGAAATCGGTCGGAATTATAAGTGACATCTCGATGTTAATGCTGTGTGATCTAGATTTATTTTTATTTTAATATTTAGGTGTGCGGCTTTGTAATAGGCTGGATGAGATTTGTAAACTTTAAGTTAGGTAAGATTAAGCCGAATCGGTCACAAGCTTTACCTGATTTATATATACTTATTAACATGATATACAATTACATAATATACATGTATCAGCTGCACTGTGATTTTTTTATCTCATGGAGCATACAAAAGTAAAAGCTAAATTCTGATAATCCTGCCATACTACTTGTGAACAATTTAGAACCCCAGCCGGTGTAACGTCGAACTATCGATAAGGTACCTTTACCTTACGTAAAGACTCATTTATTCCAGTATCTTATAAGAAGGTTAAGCCGTCCTGTTATGATCATGGGATAGTAATTAAACCTGAAACTTTACCAGTAGGGAACCACCGCCACAGTTGTTGTACGCGTGAACGGTTCTTGCGTTTCGGTGGAAGCGTGGGTTGGCTCAGTTTCATATGAGGCGACCATCTTAATACTTAAAGTCACAACGCATCTGTGATTGAGTTTAGGTAGAACCTCTAATCTACAAGATTTTGCTTACAAGTGTCCATGAGCGTTAGTGACCGCGTATATTCAGGTGGACTGAATGGTCGTTTGCTACTTCAGTCTTATAAAAAAAAACTTTTATAATATGTTATCATTACAAAAAAACATACATACTGCTTGAACTAAAATTTGCAGTCGAGTTTTGATTTAAATAATTTATTTTCTTTTCAGAAGTTTGTGTCAAAATAGTAAAAAATGCAAACCTCTGATCGCAGGCGCTTGGTTTAAAAAAATATTGCCTATGTCACTGACACAACTGAATCGATACCAAAGATATGTCATATGCTGTCTGCAGCACGTACCAAACAAAAGGACAGCCCTAAAAATATACATACATAGGCTCGAAAAACGTTACTCTCAATCTGACACAGTCGGGTATAATAAAAATAAAAAAAAATATACGTGACGAATAGATAACATCTTTCCTCTGAGAAGTCGGTAATAAAAGTAAAAATCGTCTGTGAATTATTCAATATCAAAAACACCTGGTGGGTTATGAATATAAAAAACAATTTAAAAACGTAATACCTAAGTAATTAAGAAGCATTTAGATACATATCAAATGCATTTTTTCAGAAATATGTAAATGCAGAGCGATTGGAGTGTAGTGGTTCTATTATAAAATTATACCAAGCACTACATACACAATTAGTAAATTGCCGGGGTTAGTAGCACTCAAGTTTTATTTCTTCATATAAAATATCGCCAAGACTACAAAATAAATCAAATAAAATATATCAATACCGCGATAATACTAGTCTGAAATCAAATAAGCATGTTTTATGAAGGTCTTAACAATTCAATATTGTCTGTAGAAAAACGAGTTGCAACTGCACTACTAATTGCCGTGGTTAGGAGCTTTATTTCTTTACACATTTCATTACACAAGTTTTATTTCTTAATTTAAACTATACCCAAGACTACAAAATACATAAAATAAAATATATCAATACCGCAATAATAGTATTCTGAAATCAAATAAGCATGTTTTATGAAGGTCTTAACAATTCAATATTGTCTGTAGAAAAACTAGTAGCAACTGCATTTTCGTTGAAACTGTCGTAATATTACATTAACGTCTTGGCGTACTAAACTGTTTAAGACTTATTTTGTTCGTTCCCAGAGTAATAAATTATGGTGAAGCGCTCGCTGGGTTAAGTCCTGAATTAATTATTTTCTTTTCTCACGGAGACTGACAATAGTTTTTACGGAAGATAAATGGAAGGAAATCTTAATACTGATTAGTAGTTTTCCGGGCAATATCCCGATGAAACGGGAAGTAGCTACCTATCAGTTTTTGTCAAAGCTCGTCGCCCAAAAAGCTGAATGGATATTCAAGTAAGCAATGCGACCCAGTTACGGTTTTGCAGGATTTTCGACTTTGAATAATTGTTTCCTTGTATTGATTGTCTTTTGCTCGCGACTTTGTAGTAGACTTATATGCTCCTACCACTGAATTCATTCATTTAGTGGTATTAACTTTATCTGTGAGTAGTATCAATTGTGGTGTAGTATATGTAATTGTAGACATAGCCACTTAAGCTATGTCTCTTATTGTATGTACGGACATTACTAGATTATATAATTAATTGAACTACACGTCAACAAAAAATCTTACAGCGTTAACTTATGAAAACTAAATATACCTACCTACCTACCTAAATAAAACTCTTGTTACAACCCACAAAGACATTTGTGATACAGTTTATTCAAAATCGGTTAAACCGTTACAAGTGATGTCTACAAACGAATTTTTAAAAAAATGTCCAAACATTCCAAACCGCTTTTTGATTACATATCATATGAGTAAAGACGGCATTTATTTTTAAAATAGCTGAACCCCGCAGCTTTGCCCGCGTTAACAAAATCGATGTATCGATTGTCCCGTGGGAATAACATATTTTCCACAATAAAAAGCAGCCTATATGTTAATCCAGAGTGTCAGCAAACTCCCTAACAAATATTATGGAAATAAAAAAGAAGTAGGTAACAAACATACACACTCGCAAACTTTCGCCTTTATAATATTAGTATGTTTTAAAATAACAGCCAGTACCTGGTGTTTAACATATTAGTGTAGATATCAAATAGGTGTATTAATAATTTACATGAATCGCCTCATTGACCAGACGGCAATTAGCAGTAAACGATACAAGCAGGATTATTTATGACTAATTTAGTGCCCTATAATCTCGATTAATTTATATGGAATTAATCAATTAAGCGTTTTATGAAGCGAATAATTCACTCGGTGTCAGTGAGTGTCCACTAAAGCAGGTGAGCTGGTGATTACAGAATGAAATTGTTGGTGTGTCTCGAATTGATTTCTTAACAGCAATGGCGTAGCGTGGGAGAGTCGGGGGCGGGGGTCAGCTCCGGGCGGCACTTTTGGGGGGCGGCAAAATATTTAATTGACGACCTTTGTTTTGGTCCTCAGTTGCAATGAGATTTTGTTGAGATGTGACATTGATATTCTCCGTTGAGATGAGAAAAGAGTACGTAGGGTTTGGTTTGCAACTATTGTTATGCTGACAAAAATCTAACTTGATAGGTGGTAAATTATACTTCCACCGCGGGCGACCCAAAGCCACGATACGCCACTGCTTAACAGACTTTAGGTACTGCAATAACAAATATGCAAAATGGGAATTTTAATAGTTAACATGTAGTCACGAGCCATAAGATGTGACTACGGAAGATTGGCAAAAGTATCTGACCCAAGGAGTTCAATAATATCTGACTACACGAACGCAGCAAAAATATCTGACATTGAAAGGCAGCATAATGCCGTAGTGTCAAAATTATGACGTGACGCAAAAATATGTGACGACGTTCGTTTCAAAATAATGTGACCTACCATGGAATGATAATAATTATTCTGTTTTTAGTCAAAGTGGCGTTCTTATGGTCTTTTGGATCTTGTCTTAACTGTTTATTCACCAGGCTGTACCTATATCATGAACCGTGACAGCTAGATAGTTGAAATTTTCACAAATTATTATGTACCTATTACCTACCTACTATTGCCGTTATAAAAACAAATACAGAACAATCATATATTTACTATATTTTTAAACAGAAATATTTAAGGGTGGCTCCCATACAACGTTTATTAATGATAATAGTACGGAACCCTTCTTGCACGAATGCAAGTCGCACTTTTAATTTTAAAATAGAAATGATAAATAAAATTCCGCGATAATATTAGTTTAGAATAACACGATGCCTGGCCTGTTTTTGTACACGCCTATTTCTAGCTTGAAGCAAATCTTGCGTTTGGAGGACTGGCGGTGCCGGCACTCTTTTGATACAAGGCGACCATCACAGTCCTCAAATATAGCGACGCATGTCGGATATGTTTGACCTCAAATTGAACTCGTTTAATATGACGCACTGAACTCTTAGATGGACAGCATGCACGCTTGCTACTTCAACTGTGTAAAAATACTAGGTCAAAAGGAATTAACGTTAGCATTTGATAGCGTGATTCAGAACTTGCAAATGAACTTTACTAAAGCCATCTTTTAACAAAGTCTGGAACTACTAAATATGTATCAACTAATAAAACATCGATAATCACATGGGAATGAGAGAGCGCGGTAAAAAGTAGCCTACGTCACTCTCCGCCCTCCTAGCTATCTCCCAGCTTATAAACCATATCATATAATAGCTATGTGGCGACGTGAAAGAGGAACAAACAAACACACTTTCACATTTATAATATTAGTGATAGATAAAGGCAGTGGCGGCGTAAGGCGTGAGCGGTGTGAGCCTCGGCCTACAACCTCGCGGTCCAAATGGCCTCGCGCCTCACAGACACAGGGCCCCATGATCTGATGTTGAGGCCGGAGGATATAGATTTGTTTTTTGGCCAACAAATTTTAGATCGACTTTAATTTGTATATATTTGGCGCCCTTTTTTGTCGTCAAATTGCAGATTGACCAACTGCACTTTAATCAGAGGGGCTCGCTGGGTCCCTCGCCGCCACTGACTGTATTACAATACCAAAGGTTTTTCCACACAATTTAAAGTTTAAAATGGCCGGTACAATTTAAAGTGTTAAATAAAATCCTACTCGTTGCACCTTTCAAAATACCTGGCTTTACCTACTTTTTATATTTGCGTCTCGCGTCACTACCTTTAACCAAAATTGATGATGTCGAGATTTATTTGCGGCAGAACAATGTAGTTGCTACTTGCCTATGTAATATCAATACATTTAATTTGTTACAAATTAAATACTTAGTCGATACCAACCATATTTCTTTACAACGCGATAAGAATACGAGCTCGAACCTTACAGCAAGGCGACTCTGTTTAAGACGACGGTATGTGTTCGCTGGTCGCATAGCACCAATTTGCGTGGAGCCCGATGAGGCGATGCACTGAAGACAGCCACAGTGAGCTTTAGATCAGTAACAATCTCTTTTTCAAAAGTTTCACCAACAAAAACAAAAAAGGGTATCGGAAATCGTAAAATTAAAATCGTGTTACCGGTGTAACCGTTTAACTGCAGGTAGAGAAACGTCTAAAATAATTGCTCTCATTACTTACAATGTTGATACGTTTAATGAAAGGCCGCTGCTCTGTCCGGTCTGGCTTAATGATAACGTTTGATATTCGTCTGATATCCAATTGGTTTTATCACTTCACTACATAGTTGCGAATTTACACACAAAGTCATGGTAGCCAGGCGTTGCCTGAAGCCACAATTTTAATTTTTACCTAATGTCGCGACAAATAACTACGACCTATTCGGTTTTAATTAACAAAAAATAACAAAGAAGCTATTGGCCAAATAATCCTTATGGTTAATAACATTTCTAACTTTTAATATAAAAGTAGCACTTTTCCCGCCAAAACCTCACTATGTGATTTTTTTCCTGTATCGTGGGTAGTGTTGCAAGGTAAGATCTGTTTTAAATGGGGCAAAAGGTAAAATAAACTCGAGATTTAAGGTTGCAGATTTTGACCAACAAAAGAACAAGGTATTTCAATGAAAGTTTAATTTATTGCATTTTGTAAATTACTATTACTACTTAATAATTTAGCAATCTGAATTTTATCCGAAATATTATTACTTAGTCAGACTTACGAGACTTTGTAGAAAGAAATCACTACACAGTATAAAAAAGTGGATTCTAGCTGTCTGTCCATATGTACCTATGCTTAAATCTTTAAAATTACGCGGCAGAGTGATTCAAGAGGAAGGTTTTTATGTACAATAAATGCTTAATATATCTACCACTATATGTAAAATTATCAGTGTTACTCCACAGGAACACTGATAAAGTGACAAAAACATGGGATATTTGATATTCCATTCACTATAATGATGACCACACACGTTAAACTTTATGATCCACTTTGATGGTTCTTTATACGTGATCAAGGAAACTTGACTCTGTATATTAAATAGATGCATAACTTTTCTATAACGTGTACATTTAAATAAAATGGGAAATTTGTATTCAATTTATAGTATCTACCTGGTATACGTACTAAGTAAAACGTGCTTTTTATTCTGTGAATATGCTTTCTATACCTACCAGCGATCAGCAATAGAACTATATAGGCAGATTTAACTGATGTTTCTTTTCAATAGTAAAAGTTAACGCAGATACATACATGTATTTTTCAAATTGGCAAACATTGTTATTTTTTTTTTTGTATCCTATTGATACAGCGGCTTTTTAACCATTCTAAAAACCAAGGAATTTATCTGTGATTGATTACAGATAGTATTGCTTTAATTCATGAATATTATAGTAATACTAAAGTAACGTTGTATTTGCTTTCTTCCCAAAAGATGCCCAAAACGCGGTGATTACTTAGGGCAACCGGCTTTATAAAGACTGGTGACATCTAAGACGTGTCCGCCCGGGGCGGAAGTAGAATTTACCGCCCACCAACTTACATTTTTTTTGTCGGCGAAAAAAAAAAGTTGCGATCCCTAACTACTCTTTTTATTTATCTCTCTGCAAATTGACGACCAAAAAAAAGACGTCAAAACTAAAAATTTTGTCGCCCCCTCAAAAAGTGGCGCCCGGACCGCCCTCCCCCCTACCCCCCATGATACGCCACTGCTTCCAAGAGAAAATGAATAAAAACCAACGTTGTCAGTTTTGTTCTAATATGTCGGAATTTAGAAAGTATTTGAGTGAAAAAAGCGGGATTTCATAGACAAAACCGGGACAGCAGTCCTCGCGGTACAAAGGTGTCGTGCCTCACAGACATGCGGATAAAAATTTTAGTTTTCTCCTTGGTGTAAGGGAGGACGGAGGATTAAGCGAACTTTTATTTTTTGGTCCACAAATTGCAGATTGATTTAGATTTGCGATTGGCGACCTTTTTTTTTGCAAAGTGCAGTCTTTCCGGAAAAGCGGTACCGAGCTAGTCCCGTGCGGGACATTTAACATTGACAAAAAAATAGGGACGTCCCGCCGAAATCTGGATGTCTGGCAACCCTGGTAAAGACTAAGTGCTTTTAAAGGTAGCAGGTAGTTAAAAAATAAATGGGTACAGAAATAAAACTCACATCATAATTAAATGTAGTTAAGTGTATTAGCAACGTTGGTACATGAGATTACTGAATAATACTGTCGTGGATAATGCAACGATGTTCGCTCAAAACACCATAACAATGTGTCCCATAGTACTTAGTACAAAATGTATTCACCGATAAAAATGTGCACGCTCTAAGATGCAACTTACAATAAGTCAATACAACGCCTCTATTACATCTATAAATTCAATAACTGATTAATATTAAGGACACTACCGATAAATATAAAACGTGAGCATTCATACACATAGGAGATTCTCTTAATTAATTTAACATTCGACTAGTTTGAGACATACATGCGTCTCAGTAAGGGACTTGTTCCACTGGCACTGGATAACGAGTAAAATTGAACGAGAAAATACAATATATAGGGGGTACTATCAGTTTAACATCGCAACGACTGATCACGACATCTCTCATTTAAAAAAGAGAGATAGAAGTAACCAGCACCGTTGGTTGTTTAATATATGAGTGAAATTAAAACTCAAAAATTTAACCTGTCACTTACATAAGTCACAGTAAAACGAATAGGAGAACGAATAAATAGGGAGAAAATAAAACATAGCGGTGCATATCTAAAGTACTAAATTTTTATTCCATTCTTCTGTCATATCTCTTTTTAGAATCATGTCTTAATATATAAGTTATTCTAATAAACTTTCTGCTATCTATATTCCCCATTAACCACAATTCTATTTAATCGTTCATCGGTAGTCAGTTACCCGGTTGCAGTGAAACAAGTCAGTAACGCAAAGAATTATTCATAAATCCATTAGCGTTCAAAACCGCATCCATCCAAACACCATTCGTTTGCCAGGTTCGCTACGAAAACAGTTAAAAAATATTCCCTACAACGCTATAAATTTAATTACTAACAATGCCTAGTACCCAATTACATTATTCGGTAAAAAATACTAACTACAACTGCTTGTGAATTATCTAACGGGGATCTTCATCCGTAGAACTTAGAAGCCACGGTTAACGAAATGTGACGGCAAACACTTAACCCTTCATATTGTTATAACACGAATGTAATTTACGACAAATTGGTAAAAATTTCAAAAAACTTTAATTCCATTTTGAGTCTCTTTACATTGTGCAAATCCATATTTCTATAATCGAGATTGAAAAATTCGAGCAAATACTTGTTTTATGATACGCACCTAGGGATGTAGGCCCTTAAAATTAGCATGTCTTCCAAAAAATGCAACTAAGTGCAGAGAAAATCCAACCAACACAAATAAATACAAAAGTAAAGAAATAAAGGAAACCAAAAGAAAAAACACAAAATAAAAATCATTCATTTAATTTTCTGTGAAGTGTGTATAATATAATTTGTTTATGTAAAAGAGAATATTTTCTATTAAAATCTACATACAACATGACATAAGACAAACTATTTTACTACTAATAATGTCGTAGCGACAAACAAAGACTGTATTTGTTAAATAATTTTCTTAATAAAATTTCAAAAATATAAATAATCGAGTATTACTGTTCCAACAACTCTATTGTCTACGGTTCACCATAGACATTAATATAATATTTTAATTGTGGTGTTACACTAAGAAGACTTCATATTATGCTGAAGTCTTGTATAATATAATAATTATTAGAAAATCGAGAGATCCTTAGCGTGTTGGAAGTTATTAACGACAAGAATCGATTTACAAAGCAAGAAACGAAAGATAATTTCTATACAACAATGCTTACATAGACAGTGGTACATATAAAATTTGTTTGATATTACACCTACAATCAATAAAAGATACTATATTTCAAACAATATCTCTATTTACGCCTACAATTGTCTAATATTCTCGTATAAATAAAAAAAATAAAAAAATAAATGACGGTTAAATAAAACTCCTTAACACTATGTAAACAAAGAGGGTAATTATCTGCGGAAATAATAATTTTATTATTATATAAAAAAAATCGCTTCATAGAAGCGACGTCGCCCTGGCAAGCATACTGTAATGAATCTGTTGTACATTCGCTTAAACGTTTACAATAAAAAATATCATACAAAACTTACATACACGAGTACTTAAAACATTATAATGCACTGGATGAGGGTAGTTTTGTACCAGGTTTCAGTCAACATCGTGTCGCGTCGCGGACGTATCGAAAATGCATTGTTGTGCATAAAATATATATCTTATCTAAAAGAAATATTCTCACAAAAAACCCTTATACAACTATGCCGCCTAACGCTATGGTGTAAAAATCCGATAAAGTAAAATAAATAGCTACACTAAACAATAAAACTAACTGAAGTAATGCGGAGGGAAATGAACCGAAACTATGTATAACCTACCGTCATTCGCGTTACTCGCGGGTTCGAGATCTGTCGTCCTGTCGACTGTGCCACTTCTATGATACTATACTCGTTTAATCTTCGAAACGATAATCATAAAATATAATTCGTCATGGATTTAAATCGCAGATTTCATGCAATCTGTCAACATGACAGGCATCACATAACCTTGCTAGAAAAAAAAACCCGGAGTAGATTTAAATTATAAATAGATATATTATTTTTATATTTACTCCATTCAAAGTTAAGGTAAGAAGGTAATAAGGTAGCAAATACTATGGAGATATAATTACCTAATGCTAAGTTGATTTCATAATACTTCTATTTATTTTACTTCGTTTATAAAGTATATTGAAACTTTACTCTATTGACTTTTTCTCATAGTTGTAACATATAGCTGCAATACAGATGGAATTATTTATTAAACATTACTTATAAAACAAAATCATATTGGTTATACATAGCTGCCAACGAGGACTAATTTAGCCCATCCCATATTTGTAAAATATGTTTAAATAAATTCTTAAAAATAAAGACTTCGTGTAAGTATTCCTAATCACGGACTTCCAACACCATATTCGTCATGAAGTGTGAATTAGCCTAATTCTAAATCGAATCGCGTTAAATCCAATAAATCCACGATTTAAATCCATTTAATCCATCTCTGTAATGCTCACGCTTGCCCATGAATCAATAAACACAGGTCAGCCCAATCTATGCATAACCCGTTATCGTGCACAGAAACCCTTTAAAATAACACTCGTGCGTTTGATTACACGCGCGATGACTACTATTTATGAATCCGTCGATATTAGGTCGATATTTCTAAATTAATCTTATGTGTTCGCCTACTATTCAAAACTGAACTTGATGTGATATTTGAACAAATAAAAAAAAACGCAAGTGTCTTGACTGTTCATAGTTTGGTGGAATGTCTGTAATTGAATAACTTATTTAGTAACAAATATTGTTATTTGTAACTAAAGAAATTGTTAAAAAAGAATCCATACATATAACAGTATATATTTTTTTGTTATCAATTCCCCATAACTCGAAGTGCATACTGCAATTTGGCAGTTTCAAAATGGAATAACTACAAAACCATTTTAGTTATATTGTTAAGATTATGAATAAACTAGCTGTACCCTGCGAGCGTTGCTACGCCATCACAAAAAAATACACCAGAAAACTTCGCGAGCTCATGAATAACAACTTTGCTAAAGATCATCACATGATCAAATGAATAGTTTACGATTCTGTAGAGGACATACAGACAAACATTCAATTGTATATATGAAAAAGATAACGAAGATGTAACTTAGAAAACAAAACGATATACTGTTGTAAACAAACCTTACAAAATCATTAAATGTATCATGTCTAGAATTTTTGAATAGTAGACGAATATTTCTACACAATAATGATCGTTGGTGCGCTTCGCTACTATTATAAACGCATACGATACGTGTACGCATTGACGAACAAAATATTAAAGCTCCGACACATCCCGAGTCAATGCATCTTATCGCTACATACAAGACGGATACTCCTTAAGATATATAAGAGGACAATAGACACCTATATTACAAATTACTCATAAAGGGTCGTGGAATGGATACAAAATATTACAAAATTTTTATATCATAATATACTCGTTAAATACTATAGCCGTTTTCGCCTCAGTATCGCACAATTTTCAACGAATACAAGTACGAATACGGCTCGGTGTACTAATCTATATTATAAATAATAATAATAACAATGTAATATTCAAATCCTGAATATTATAGAAATGTTAGTTAGGATTGATTATTTTTAAGATAATTGAAAATACTTGAATCGTTCATTCAATCATTTCATTCAACTGTCTTTACTCTTTGGTGACTGAATGAACGATTGAGTATCGCATGCAAACGCGGTGAGCCTCAACTTGTATATTTTAGAAAAATCCAGTACACAATATCTACTTGAAACCCCTTTTAAAATACATTAATAATATAATAATGGCACGACTATATACATGAGGAATTGACATGATCACTTTACAAAGAAAATTTTAACTACATTAGTTATATCCGTAAGATTTGTTTGTGTTGCGGGTTATTGGCAGTTAATTCGAGTTAACCTTAATCACTCTAATCTCGTGCCGAAAATAAACCATTAAATCAGCCGATTACAGTAGAAAATATCAAAATAAATTTAAAAAATGTTACTTAACCATTATATTAAAATAAAACATTTGAAAAACACTATAAAAAGACAAATATTACACTCACGAAACGCATTTATCACCTGTTCAATTTGTCATTAAGAATCTTTAAAACCTTTATGTGAAATAAAAAAAAGAACAAGCTTAAATCGTAAATGTGCTCATCTCTAAACGATTCAGTTTTTTTTATGAAAATGGCAAGAAAAGAAAAAAATATATACACAATAAAATTCCGAATGTAATCTGTAATCGACTGAAAACACACTAAATTGTGAATACGTTTCAAATTTGACATATATAACTGTTAACCACGACCTCACAAAAGTCGGTATTCACCGAATGCGTTCACAAAACTGCTTATGATTAGGACTGACTTCATAAAAACCACTTAAAGTAAAACGTGTCACTTCCGACTTTAATCCTCATCTTATGAGCAAGTAAATGCGCTTATGCAACACACAATTAGTACAAAATTACAAATACTTTCCACAATCATATTACGAGTACTCATTTGACAAAATAAATGCCATAAAGCAGACATTGAACTTTCAAACACATTATTAAATATTGGTAAATTGATTACAGAACATTTCTCAATCGTATAAAAATGTTACCATTGAACTAAAGCGCTGGTTACCAGCCAATATACCGAACGCTGAATATGAAATTAAAAACATTACAAAATCTGCAAGTAAGTTTTAACATCGGACTAAATTTATGTAGAATTAGGGGTCATACATAAATTACGACACGTATGTATTGAGTTTAATATTATTTGAAAAGGGATGATGGGTCGTAATTATATGAAATTGGGGGTGGGTTAAAATAATCATGAAAATCTTATATCGTAATTTACGAATGGCCCAGTATGGGTAGTAACAATTTTTTCATATAATCTTGAGATTTGAATGTTAATTATGAGTAATGTGAGAAAATAAACAAAACAATGACTACATCACCAATAACAACATTATACTTACTGCGACATAATACTTGTAACATTGAAGACAATGCAATGTTATACGGCTCAATCAAATGGCACCATTTTCACAAAACTTACTAGTATGTCCTTGGACTTTGAATTTGTACGACTTATAGAGAATTTGTATGCGACTGGAATAACAATACGTACTATGCATAGCGAATGTTACAAGTATGTAGCCGTCCTAACTCTTTTCCAGTAATGGCTTCCCTAAACGATCGAATTGCTTGCGTCGGAAAGCATGAAAAAACATACTTGTGAAAGGTTTGTCAAATTTGAAGATTTAGTTGGCAAGACAAAATGGTAATGTACAAGGTAAATAATATGCATATCAGGCATGTCCGCCAAGTTTAAGTTTTACTTGTGCAGTATATTTATCAAGTTGATAATGCAAGTTAACCATGTTCACTAATTCAAGTTAGACTGTCTGCCTTAAGAAATGTTTGTGACACATATTGTCCCTGTCCATAGATACACCTGTAAAATATTTTTTATAACAAGTGTAGATAATGTATGATACATTTTATATAGATATAATTCGCAATGATATAAATGTTTTTGCAAATATCTAGTCTGAATTAATGAATCCCGCTCGTCACTCATTCAAGAGCTAAGTCAAGTAATTGAACGTATTGTTCCAATCAAATAACCAAACATGTCAAATACACTTGCCATATTGGCCTTATGGTTTGTCAAACATTTGCCAAGTAATACTCGTCAAGCCATTCGATCGCTTGGGTGTCCAACAGCTCCTATCGAGCTCAAACCCAATCGAGTTCCTCGGTGGTGTTGGAAGTCAGTCCGTGTGGAGGCTCACCGTTGCCGCGCTAGCGACTACTCGGAGGCATCGGCAGCTGAGATTGTACCCCTTGCAGGTTCATCGGTCGACCGTTGGGGTTGCCCATGCCGAGGCCGTCTTGGTAGCTGTTCACGTCCATTGTCGGCATGTCATCGTTCTGGAATTTTGTGGAAGGAACGTGTTAATTCTTCGACGTATCAGCCTCTCCTTTTAAATATCAGTTCCAATCTATTGTCAAGTGAAGCTTAAGGACACGCAAATAAATGAAATAAATGTATGCGCTTAGTAGTTGTTTTATTTAGGATAAGCATAATGTGATTTTTTCGTGCTACCATTACTTCCAAGAACATGAATTGCAATGAAATTTACAGTGCAGTCCGTCTTATATAGTATCATCTCTTCCTTTTTGCGAATGTCGTAGAAGTGCATTAAGGGATAATTTTATAGAGAAGGACAGAGGACAAACAGGATCTTCTTATATAACATCAACGCCCACGGTCACCAAACATAAACCCCCGCTAAGGTAGCTCTATTTCTAATAATGGCCTTAAAAGCCTGATATATGGATGGATGGAAATTTACAGTGAGAAACGAACAACAACAAAAACACAATGTTCTGTTACATGGAGGATTATGTTGCAATGTGTTTGTCCTTATCCCACGTTCATACCCAATACCAACCGTTACGTACGCGAAGCACAAGCTTTCGTCTTCCCAATTTCAATCAACACGGTTCGTTGCATCGCTGATGACTAGACTTATCTATCGAAACTAATTACTATTTCGACATGGCCTTAATACGCTATCTATGAATATTTTAAACAATTCCTTACTTGCTTAGTCGTCGTTGCGTCGCCAACATTTGCACGTGCACGATCCATCCGCGTGTGTAATATCTTCTCGGTGGCGGCGGACGTTGCGATCACGCCACACACGTGGTATAGTCGTACTGACCTCGCGGTGGCGGCGAATCATGCGGCCGTAGAAGCCATAGGGCGGCTCAGCGTGCTGTTGGCGTTGCTAGACGAGTGCGGGCCGCTCCCCGCGTGACGTCACGCCCCGCGCGAGCTACCCGCGTGCGTACTGACCTCGCGGTGGCGGCGGATGGTGCGGTCCTCGTAGCGCGTGCCTCCCGTGGAGGCCATGGGGCGGTTCAGCGTGCTGTTGGCGTTGCTGGGAGAGTGCGGGCCGCTCCCCGCGTGACGTCACGCCCCGCGCGAGCTACCCGCGTGCGTACTGACCTCGCGGTGGCGGCGGATGGTGCGGTCCTCGTAGCGCGTGCCTCCCGTGGAGGCCATGGGGCGGTTCAGCGTGCTGTTGGCGTTGCTGGGAGAGTGCGGGCCGCTCCCCGCGTGACGTCACGCCCCGCGCGAGCTACCCGCGTGCGTACTGACCTCGCGGTGGCGGCGGATGGTGCGGTCCTCGTAGCGCGTGCCTCCCGTGGAGGCCATGGGGCGGTTCAGCGTGCTGTTGGCGTTGCTGGGAGAGTGCGGGCCGCTCCCCGCGTGACGTCACGCCCCGCGCGAGCTACCCGCGTGCGTACTGACCTCGCGGTGGCGGCGGATGGTGCGGTCCTCGTAGCGCGTGCCTCCCGTGGAGGCCATGGGGCGGTTCAGCGTGCTGTTGGCGTTGCTGGGAGAGTGCGGGCCGCTCCCCGCGTGACGTCACGCCCCGCGCGAGCTACCCGCGTGCGTACTGACCTCGCGGTGGTGGCGGATGGTGCGGTCCTCGTAGCGCGTGCCTCCCGTGGAGGCCATGGGGCGGCTCAGCGTGCTGTTGGCGTTGCTGGGAGAGTGCGGGCCGCTCCCCGCGTGACGTCACGCCCCGCGCGAGCTACCCGAGTGCGTACTGACCTCGCGGTGGCGGCGGATGGTGCGGTCCTCGTAGCGCGTGCCTCCCGTGGAGGCCATGGGGCGGCTCAGCGTGCTGTTGGCGTTGCTGGGAGAGTGCGGGCCGCTCCCCGCGTGACGTCACGCCCCGCGCGAGCTACCCGAGTGCGTACTGACCTCGCGGTGGCGGCGGATGGTGCGGTCCTCATAGCGCGTGCCGCCCGTGGAGGCCATGGGGCGACTCAGCGTGCTGTTGGCGTTGCTGGGCGAGTGCGGTCCGCCCGCTCCGCCCGCTGCTCCACCCGGCGTTCCCTGCCCTGCACCCCCCGCACACATCAAGCTATATACACTGAGCTACCTCAACTGTATGTGGAACTTTTGTACACTCGAAATACGTCGCAAAGTTAAGGTGTCACAAATTAATAAAAGGATATTTAAATCGTTCTTAATAATTCCTACATATTTTATGACACATTACTATTTGCTGATATATAAAATTGGTTGAAAGTTAAAAAAAACCTCGAAAACTAACAATAGAATCATCAACTTGATAATTAATTTGTAATACTGTAATGACTAGTAGAAAAAGTGCAGGGAAGATTATTACTGACCTTTTTACATTAAACTTAAGAAATGTATTCTTTGTTTATTTGCTTTTTAATTGATTATTATTTTTATCAAAAAATAAGATTATCCTATTAAAATTACAAAAGTTCCACCACGCGAGCGTAGTTCACAAAGCGTTACGTGAACGCACATATGCACGACACAATGTACAATGTTAACATTTACATAGACACATACATACACTTAAAATGTACACATTTGGAATAAGTTTGAATTTCATTTTGTTTTAAGAATGTATTTATCATTATTACGTTCTTTATGATCAATATGAAGTGAGTAAATAGAAATAGCTTAGATTTTTTAAAATCGAAAGCACAATAATTTACTTTCAATTAATTATGTCAATAATTTAATGTAATCCATTTAAAACAGGACTTATATTATATTAATGTGTATAACTATATTGAACTGTTCATATAAGACATCAAAATTATTGAAAGTTAATCAGCGGTGATTATCCGTAATATACAGTGTTTTAAGACACGGCCGGTTCACATCCATATCGTATCCACTTAGATTCTAATCCATAGGTTGCAAAATTGGCAATTTATAGTAACTGAGTATCACTTTAATCAAATCTATTTCTTTCTGGACATACATAATTATATTAGAGTTTACTAGAGCATTGATTTTTAATCGCCAAAATGTTACGAACAGGGGTACTAAGACCAAAAAAATCGCAAATAAAGTACTTTTTAAGCGTTAAATTTTTCTCTTGGAATTCGAACGTATTGGCGACGATTAGATATAGTGTATTTAGTTGTATTAATGGTCTATTTATATGTGCTTATAATTAAATGTATTTTTCAAATAACAGGAATAGTATATTCAACTGATAGGATTGGAATAATGTGAACTTGCTCTCATTGACATTTATTAATTTGCACCCGATGACCGCACACCTATGAAATTGCATTTAGTGTATATTTGACATATTTTATGGCTACGCGCAGATCAACACTTCATTTAAAAAAATAATTAAGGACATTGCTACTACTAAAGTTGACTTTGAATAAAATATTTGAAATCGAACACTAGTAAAAACCAACAAGCTTGCTTATAATTCATCATCAGAATATTCAACTGAGGCCGAACGGATTTATGACTGACCTCAGGACAAGTTATGAAATGCATTAAATAGCTTCATAGCCTTATACCTACGAGTACACTGTATGTACGACAGTTTTACTTGACGCTCGCTTCTGCTCAGTTTAGTCATAAAGTTTGCCAAATATACATATCATATCCCATCTAACACATACAAGAATTGACATATAACATTGTCACAGACACATTTCAGTGAATAAAAGGTATGTTTATGCATGTAGGAAGTTGCACTTTTCGGAAATATAGAAAAAAATGTGTACCAGCAATTTACATTTGTTAGAAAAACATTATGGTAATTAATAACTCCTAATAGACACATTGTGTATACTTGTAATATTAAACAACACACCCCATCATGTGACTCGCACTTCCTTACAAAGCAATGTAGTTTATTAGCGCTGCTTCAATATAGATGGGGTTGAGTACAAATTTATTATGTCAATTTTAGATGTTGGTATGTGTATTTTCTAAATTCATCTATCTATCATAATTTTTCCCAAGCGTCCCTGAAGGAATCATAAGCAAATAGATTTATGGTAAGTGATCACTATCGCTCATGGAAATCTGAAAGCAACTTAATATAAAACAGCGCTCCTATCTGAAGTCAAATGCAGATGCGTTGCTACGCTTGAGAACTATGACGTTCGCCTCAAATAGATATTCCCAGAGCGTTATGATATGGGGCTCTTCAAAAAAGGTGCTCTCCTTCAAAGCCGACGATGCATTGGCGACTCCTCTGGTGTTGCAAATGTCCATAGGCGACGGTGACTACTTTCCATCAGGTAGCCCGTCTGCCTTATCACCCCGTTCAAGTATAAAAATAAAGTGAACCGGAATTCAAAAAATAAAGTTGCCTATTAGCGCTTCAACAACAGATGGTGTTGAATCGATACGCAACAATTCATAATCATAATTTCTTCCAAGAGCTCCTAAAAAGTATACCTCCACTAATATTCAACTACATACCTCTACTATACGTATTGGTATGAAAAAAATAACTACAATCATTTCTCCCAAACGTCCCCAAACCCCCCCCCCCCCCCCCCCAAAGCTTCAATAATCACACATACCACTACTATTAGACGATCCGCGCGGCTGGGCCGCCCTCGCCGGCGTGAGGAAGTCCGCTTCGCGCCAGCCGTGCTTGCGGTACACTTCGCGCAGCTCCGCGTGCGACCACATTGTCATTAACACTTGACCTGTGGATAAATGGGTTTTGGTTAATTACTTTTATTAAGTGAAGTATGTAAGTATTAAAGTTGTTAAGTTTTCATGACTTAATTTAGATAATTTACAATATTGAAACACATTGATTTATTAGTATTCAACTGCGCGTATATTGTAGTTAGGTTAGAGATAATATCATTTGTACGTTGCTCTAACATCTTAACGCGATTTTTGCACCCTACCTTATCTATAGGTTTTTTTTTACTTTAACTACGTACTATAAGGTTGTCTGCAAGTTTTGTGAAATCGCTGAGAAGTACGCTGGTATCACCGTCCGGTCAACCACCTACCTGCAAACTTGAGCACCCGTGGCGTGTGCCGGTGGCGCTGCTTGGTGAGCGCGAGCAGCCGCTCCACGCCGCCCGCCTCCAGCAGCGAGCGCGAGAACTGCGCCGGTATCACCGCCCGGTGTACCACCCACCTGCGAACTTGAGCACGCGCGGCGTGTGCCGGTGGCGCTGCTTGGTGAGCGCGAGCAGCGGCTCCACGCCGCCCGCCTCCAGCAGCGAGCGCGGGAACTGCGCCGGTATCACCGCCCGGTGTACCACCCACCTGCGAACTTGAGCACGCGCGGCGTGTGCCGGTGGCGCTGCTTGGTGAGCGCGAGCAGCCGCTCCACGCCGCCCGCCTCCAGCAGCGAGCGCGAGAACTGCGCCGGTATCACCGCCCGGTGTACCACCCACCTGCGAACTTGAGCACGCGCGGCGTGTGCCGGTGGCGCTGCTTGGTGAGCGCGAGCAGCGGCTCCACGCCGCCCGCCTCCAGCAGCGAGCGCGGGAACTGCGCCGGTATCACCGCCCGGTGTACCACCCACCTGCGAACTTGAGCACGCGCGGCGTGTGCCGGTGGCGCTGCTTGGTGAGCGCGAGCAGCCGCTCCACGCCGCCCGCCTCCAGCAGCGAGCGCGGGAACTGCGCCGGTATCACCGCCCGGTGTACCACCCACCTGCGAACTTGAGCACGCGCGGCGTGTGCCGGTGGCGCTGCTTGGTGAGCGCGAGCAGCCGCTCCACGCCGCCCGCCTCCAGCAGCGAGCGCGGGAACTGCGCCGGTATCACCGCCCGGTGTACCACCCACCTGCGAACTTGAGCACGCGCGGCGTGTGCCGGTGGCGCTGCTTGGTGAGCGCGAGCAGCCGCTCCACGCCGCCCGCCTCCAGCAGCGAGCGCGGGAACTGCGCCGGTATCACCGCCCGGTGTACCACCCACCTGCGAACTTGAGCACGCGCGGCGTGTGCCGGTGGCGCTGCTTGGTGAGCGCGAGCAGCCGCTCCACGCCGCCCGCCTCCAGCAGCGAGCGCGGGAACTGCGCCGGTATCACCGCCCGGTGTACCACCCACCTGCGAACTTGAGCACGCGCGGCGTGTGCCGGTGGCGCTGCTTGGTGAGCGCGAGCAGCCGCTCCACGCCGCCCGCCTCCAGCAGCGAGCGCGGGAACTGCGCCGGTATCACCGCCCGGTGTACCACCCACCTGCGAACTTGAGCACGCGCGGCGTGTGCCGGTGGCGCTGCTTGGTGAGCGCGAGCAGCCGCTCCACGCCGCCCGCCTCCAGCAGCGAGCGCGGGAACTGCGCCGGTATCACCGCCCGGTGTACCACCCACCTGCGAACTTGAGCACGCGCGGCGTGTGCCGGTGGCGCTGCTTGGTGAGCGCGAGCAGCCGCTCCACGCCGCCCGCCTCCAGCAGCGAGCGCGGGAACTGCGCCGGTATCACCGCCCGGTGTACCACCCACCTGCGAACTTGAGCACGCGCGGCGTGTGCCGGTGGCGCTGCTTGGTGAGCGCGAGCAGCCGCTCCACGCCGCCCGCCTCCAGCAGCGAGCGCGGGAACTGCGCCGGTATCACCGCCCGGTGTACCACCCACCTGCGAACTTGAGCACGCGCGGCGTGTGCCGGTGGCGCTGCTTGGTGAGCGCGAGCAGCCGCTCCACGCCGCCCGCCTCCAGCAGCGAGCGCGGGAACTGCGCCGGTATCACCGCCCGGTGTACCACCCACCTGCGAACTTGAGCACGCGCGGCGTGTGCCGGTGGCGCTGCTTGGTGAGCGCGAGCAGCCGCTCCACGCCGCCCGCCTCCAGCAGCGAGCGCGGGAACTGCGCCGGTATCACCGCCCGGTGTACCACCCACCTGCGAACTTGAGCACGCGCGGCGTGTGCCGGTGGCGCTGCTTGGTGAGCGCGAGCAGCCGCTCCACGCCGCCCGCCTCCAGCAGCGAGCGCGGGAACTGCGCCGGTATCACCGCCCGGTGTACCACCCACCTGCGAACTTGAGCACGCGCGGCGTGTGCCGGTGGCGCTGCTTGGTGAGCGCGAGCAGCCGCTCCACGCCGCCCGCCTCCAGCAGCGAGCGCGGGAACTGCGCCGGTATCACCGCCCGGTGTACCACCCACCTGCGAACTTGAGCACGCGCGGCGTGTGCCGGTGGCGCTGCTTGGTGAGCGCGAGCAGCCGCTCCACGCCGCCCGCCTCCAGCAGCGAGCGCGAGAACTCGCCGCTCTTCTTGATCACCTCGTTCAGCGTCGCGAGCACCGCCGCGATTGTGTCGTCCGATGTGCCCTGTACAATATCAAATTAATACAATACAATATGAAAGAAAAACACAGACTTTTTGAAAGTAATGAGGAGTGAAAGAGCTGCATTTACATATATTATGCGCTTTTAGACTCATCCATCCATTAGCCCTTTGGAGGTCCACAGCTGGTCCATAAGCCTCCTTACAATGACGTCACTTGAACCGGTCCTGTACCTTCTGAATATTACCGTTTCCCGGTGACTTCAGGTCGTCAATCCACCCTGTGGGAGATGCGACCTCCTTTAACTTAAACGTGATTGCCACTGTGGCCGGCCCATATGTACTGTTGCAAAATTGATGAATTTTAATACGTAACGGGTACTCACGATATCTTGAAATATCCGCTTATCGTGATTACCCCTTACATAGTAAAACTATGTAATTTTTTTTATTCGATGGATGTAGCAAACAAGCATGGAGTCCACTTAATGGTATGTCCTCACTGCCACTGGTTCTAACCCAGTAAACCTTCTTTATAGATGGACCTAACGATAAGGCAGACAGGCAACCTGATGGAAAGCCGTCACTGTTGCTGATGGACATTTGCAACACCAGAAGTGTCGCCAATGGATCGCCGACTTTTTAAGGAGGACTTTTTTACACCTGTTTTGAAAAGCGCAATGTCATACCTGATCATGCTGTTGATTCCCGCTAGGCAGCTTCTGCACGAGGTCCCGCATCGCGTACTTGCCGATGAGCTCCTTGTTCCGCTGGTCAATGGCCAGGTTCCGCAGCGCCGTGGCCACCGCGCACACCACGCGGTCCACCTCCATGCGGAGCAACTCCACCAGGATTGGTAGACCTGGTCAATAGTGTTAGTTTTGTGAATATCATTCATGTATAAGAGCTGTGTCATATTTATCAGAAAGGCAATTTCCCGCTTCCAGAAAAGACAACTTTATCATATATTATAGCGTTAGTACGGTTTTATGGATACCAAGCTTTTATAGATATCATATCAGGTACTTCTACGATTGATACATACAGATGACAATAACAAAACATATATATATATTGTATCTCCGAAATTAATACAGGTAATATGTAACTTTATAGTAGCTTTAAAATCAGTTTAGACTTTAAAAAAAAATGTGTGTGTACTTATGTACAAGCGTTAGAAGTTTTACTTCTTTGGTATAAAAAGATAAAAATCTTTTTAAAAATATTATCTTTGCTTTATTGTACGTTTGTAATAAAAAAAAACAACACTAACAATAGAAAAAAAGTTATGAACCGCTGTTGGCGGCTTCTGAAAAAACTGTTTCAAATCCCTGTTCAAGACTTAGGAAAATTGTTACGAATCCTTGACCTTCAATTGACTAAAAAGAAAAACCATCCCCGCTCCCCAGGCTACACGCCCCTCATGATTGCCAGCAAGCAAGGCAACTCTAGCTGCGTGGCACTCCACGTGCAGGCCTCGTCCCACAGTGTCAACATGCCCATGCCCAACTGTGAGAGTACCGCATTGTTCACGATTTACAAAAAGCTGTTACACATACCAGTTCAAAACTTTGCATGACAAAATGTTACGAATCCCTGTTCACAATTTTGTATGAACAAATGTTACAAACCTCTGTTCAATACTCTATAAAAATCTTGCAATTCTGGTTGACAACATTGTATGGAAACTAAAATATGTCGGTTTTTCGTGACCCAACATAAAAATTTACTCTCATAATTATTCCGTAACGCGCCAAAAGAAGTATAACTTAAACAAGGTAATCACTTTATTATAAACAGATAATAATTAAATGACACTGTATATGCACGGTATAGCGTACTGCACGTTAATACAGTACGTAATTACGTGCATATTATTAATCACAAAATTCAATTTAACCCTACCCTTCTCTTTCCGTACAGCAGCCCTGATGTCGATGGAGGGTTGCCAGTAGCAAGCGGCCAGGTTTTGTAGCGCGCCCGCCGCCGCCTCCAACGTCTCCGGGTTCGAGCACGTTTGAAGCAACGCCATGTATAGAGGTACAACCTAATTAAATAAATAATACATAGTAAAATTAATAACGGTTTACTTATTCACTTATACACTAAGGATGGACCTTTCTTGAAATCGATTACCATTTACTTTTACGCCTGTTTCGTTCGTCTAACATATGGACATAAGCACTAAACCAACTTTTCTCAAATGGTGGATCGCGTCGTGGCACTGGGTCATGAAATAAAATAAGTAGTAAGTAATTTGTATTGCGTTTTAGATTAGAGCCAATTTTAAACGAATTGGAGAGATGGGCAATTTTGGTGAATACGAGATTTTTATTTTAATGGTAAATTTAATTATCACAGAGTATTTTTTTTTTGATAAATATGTTTAATACGGTGGACATAGGTATATTATTTATTTTCCTTCATGCAGTTGGTGGGTTAAAAGCTTTGGGCAAGTCAAGGACTTTTATATAAGGAATATTCCTTACATAAAAATAACGGGGCTACAATGTTACCACTAATCACTACATAGTATAAAACAAAGTCGCTTCTCACTGTCTGTCCCTATGTATGCTTAGATCTTAAAAACTATGATATGGATTTGAATGCTGTTTTTTTAATAGATAGAGTGATTCAAGACAAAAGGTTTTTATTGAAACATTGATAATTTTAGATGTTTTATTTCTAGGTGGAACGAAGTTCGCCGGGTCAACTAGTATCCAATAAACGCTGCACTAAACGACATTCCACACGGCTTCTCAAATGCAAATTGAATGAAAAACAAACACCAAAAACCAAAATCTCACCTCAGGCGACCACAACATCTCAGTGCCCTTCGGTACGCTATAACCGAGTTGCGTGTTGTTCCCCGTATCGCCGAGCGCCTGCGAGTCGGGATCGCTCTTACCGAGCGGGCTCGTAGAGTTAGATGAGGACGAGCCTTCCTTCTTCTTTTTACTGCCACCGAAACAACCGAGGTTCTCGCCTGTGAAGAGACAAGTTATTAGCCGTTGATAATCATGCTGTAAAAAATATGAGGTATATACTAGATTCAATGCGAATTTTAATTTTTAAGGTGGTAGAACCAGTGTAGTTCGACCGAGGAAGTACCACCGCCACACCTATTTCTAGCGTGAAGCATTTCTTGCGTTTCGATAGAAGGGTGTGGTTGCCAGCACACTTTCACATGGGGCGACCATTTTAGTCCTCGGGAGTAGCAACGCATTTGTGATTGACTTCAGATGGAACCCATGTTCGGTGTGAAGTTGATTACAGATGTCCATGGGCGGTAGCGACCACTTACCATCAGGTGTACTGCAAGCTCGTTTGCTACTTTAGTCAGATAAAAAAATTAAACACTGTATAACTTTAGTTTTTTATCAAGTTAAAGTAACAAACAAACATACAGTTCACCTGATAGTAAGTGATCACTGCCGCGCACGGAAATCTGTAAGCAACTTTCAGCAGCAAAACAAAGGTTCTATCTGAAGTCCATCATATGCTTTATATTATATTTTGCCAATGCACCACTTGACCGAGCTGCCACCCGGCCACTGACAATCAGTGGCCGGGTTCGCCGCCGCGGTGAGGCTGATTGTGGACCCTTTTGTAAAATTTTACTTTTTTTTATCTGATTGTAGCAGCAAACGAGCATGCAGTCCAGTGCAGCAATGGTCTAATTTAAAAGTAATGTATATGCTGTTAATTATGCCACAATATGTTGCAGTATTTTTTACAAATAAATATTTATTTCTATATATGCGTTGCTTCTCCCGAAGAGTAAAATGGTGGCCTCATATGAAACCAGACCCTTCTACCAAAACGCAAGAACTGCCTCACGCTAGAAATAGGTGTGGCAGTGGTACTTCCCCTGTCGAACCATGTGCGTTCTATCTTACCTTGCACAATCTATGTAAAATTTAAAACTAGGCACTTCTGTTTTGTTTTACGTTCGTATTGGTAGTCTGACGCATCTGTGATTAGCCTCAAACTGAATCATAATCTTATAGATAAATAAATAAATAACATAAATGAAGACGAGATCTATTGTAATAATGAAACAAATGTACCTTTTGATGCGGTTGCCTGTATCCTAGTCTGTCCGGATGATTGCGTGGGTGGCGCTCTAGTATCGTATAAGGGATCTTCAATTTCTTGACACCTGCAAGGAACAGTTGATTGTAATATATTACATTATATTTAATGCACGTTTATTACATTTGGAAGTTATGAAGTTGATAAACTGCGGTATCTATTTTTGTATGTAGGTTGTACAATATGTGCAGCCCAAACAATCTTATATATACCATATATTCAATATTTACCAATATCTTAAGTCTGGATTTACACTTAATTCATTGACAAATATAAATAAACTCCGAAATTAGGCGACCAAACAAAAAAGGTCCTTGTGTTTGAAGAGTTCTTCTTTACATCATGCTAAACTGGTCTATACGATAGCATTGTTCGTGAAGCGTACCGCGTGCCAGTATCCGCGTACGCACCTGTACAACATGTTCTGCAGAGACATTTATCATTCATCCGCGGAAGACGAGTTGCGGAGCACGCCGGACGCGTTTTGGAATACACTATCTGAATGATGAGTTTAGATTCATATTCTCGGCCTGGGTGTATCGTAGGTACCATGGACACACACAAGACGAATACACAAACACCCAGACCCAGAATACGAATCTAAACTCATCATTCAGATACCTGTCTGTCCGGGAATTGAACTCGGGACCCACTGCGCGTCAGACCGGTATGGTAACCGCTCCGCCATGCGGGACGTCAATGCAGCCGACGTGCATACTCGCCCGCCGACGACTCGTTGCGGACACGCCGGATGCATTACGGAATACGCTATCCAAATACGCACCTTTTTTTTTGTTACGGGGAGGTATACACACCGAAGCCTTGGGAGAGACTCCGGGTTGTGTGAGATTTTTACCCACTAAAACCTCCTCGGTGTGCTTCCTCAGCACTTGTAGTAGGTGACTCGGAAACTCCAACGGAACGAACCGATTTCCCTAGCGCAGCGCCCTTCACGGGCTCATCTCTTGGGGGTCGTGTACCATCCCCCTTCACCATCCGGTCCTTACGGCGAATTGCAGCCACACATACCGCCGTCCTTCTCGGGGTTGCTTGTTGGACGGTTCGAGCTCCCACTCTAGCCGTTCGCAACCCCAGAGGCCCCCTGTTAGTCGCCTCTTACGACAGGCAGGGGATACCGTAGCCGTATTCTACTCCCCGACTACAGGGTGAATCCACACACGCACCTTTTTTTTTTTGTTTTCGAGGAGGAAACTTTCAAAAAGTACCCGACGTCGTGGGAGCGACGCGGGTTATGTGGGATTCTTACCGCACTAAAACCTTCCGGGTGGCCGACTTCGACGCTGCGAAGAGGACTCCGGGAACTCCAATTGACCGCCGCCAGTGTTCTTAGCGTGTGTCCCATCGAGCTCTTCCCTGGTGGGCGTGAACTGCTCACCGGACCTTCTGGTTTTTACGGCAGCATGCAACCACACATGCCGCCGTCCTTCCCGGGGTCGCTTGGCCGGACGGTTCGAGCTCCCACTCTTCCTGCCCGCAACCCCGGAAGCTTCTTTAAGTCGCCTCTTACGACAGGAAAAGGGTACCGTAGTCCTATTCTGGTCCCGGAACTACAGGGACAAAAAATGTGGAACGAGCCATGCTAATCTTCTCTGTATCGTTCCAATTTCAGTATATGTACTGCCTAATCCACACACGCACCTGTAGGACAGATTCCGCAGCACACAAACGCAGTTCTCGACGATCTTGGTGCCGATGACGTTGTGCGCGAGCGCCGCACGTTCAGTGTGCAGCAATACTTCAGTGAGGCCGGGAGGCCGCGCGAAGCCGCCAACGTGCATACTCTCCCGCCGACTTCATTACGGAATACACTATCCACACACGCACCTGTAGGACAGATTCCGCAGCACACAAACGCAGTTCTCGACGATCTTAGTGCCGATGGCGTTGTGCGCGAGCGCCGCGCGCACGGCGTGCAGCAGCGCCTCCGCCAGGCCGGGCAGCGCGCGCAGCCGCCGCCGCGCGTACTCGCCCGCCGACGACGCGTTGCGGAGCACGCCGGATGCATTGCGGAATACTGACGAACGGATAAAAAAAATATATTAATTTAATTTGTAGAACGCATGTACTTGCCAGCGGATGACGTGTGGCATGCTGACGATTAAATTAAAAATAAAAGTAAAGATATAGTATGAAAAGCAATTTAAGTCGAAAAAGCCGCTGGACATTGACAAGGCGAGAATAGAGCACCATCCAATTCTATGCATTTGAGACGTGCAATAGGGTACGCTACTAGCAAATTATAAAAAAAAAAAAAAACTTTAATTTAGTATAAACATACATTATTCCAAAATGAAAGGTGCGAAATAGAAGTTACGCGGTAAAACGTAACACCGTGTTACTCAGTGTTTCAGACAATTTTACATCCTATATCTTTTTCGTACCACGAGCTTTATATCTTAAGCAATAAATTTCAAAAAAATAATGATTCGAATAGTAATACAATATACATGATAGGTACGCTAGTAAATCAATATGATAAGCTAGTAATTAAAATCAATTATTCTAGTAATTTGCTCATCAAGACAACACTATATAGAGAAACAGTACTCACTGACAGACCAGTAGGTGTCACCAGGGTTAGTGGGATGCCAGCCGGAGTGCGGCACTATCACCTTGTTGACTATCACTTGGGCCGCGTCGTCTATGATCGACTGCTTGAGGTCCTCGCACGAAGACATGTTCCATATCACGCCCGTCACTAGATCCTTAACCTGGAACGGTCGAGGTGTTTGTTAAATAAACAAGAAGGCAGTAGCCATTACAAGAACAGAAGCGCCACCAAGTGGCGAAATCATGAACCTAATTGAAATTTCGCGTGCAGAAGATTTTAAATTTGTATGATTGGACTTATTTATCCTTTGAAACATTCCTTTAGTGAAAAGTAACTTAAAAAATGCTTCATCTTCAGGCAAAAGTTAAGTCAAATTTAGTTCTACAGTTTTTCAGGATACACTGACACTACAGATAGTCAGAAGATAATAATATTGAACTTGAAAGTATGAAGATGAGTGAGTGGCCCAATAACTGAATCAACAAATACATGAACCCAATAAATGTATCTCTTTTAGTAAATTTCACAATTTCTTAATAGATTTTAAGTTCCAACAACTTCCTCTTATACAGAAAGAAAGTGTGAAATGTAATTTATTTACAATCCAAACGACTTTTAAATAATTTGTACTAATTAATAAAAAAGAACGTGACGAATAGATAATCCCTTTTCTTTGGGTAGTCGATTAAAATGGTAAGAGTTTAACATGTAATAAATTAATATTATATACTTTTTCGCTCTACTGCTGGACATATCCAGCAATGGACCGTATAAAGGCCAATAGATTAAAGGATTACATTATAATCTGCGCGAAAGACGCAGGCACTGCAAGTCTATTATTACTGAAATATTTACCTCCATATCAGTAGCCCGACACAGCAACGCCATGAGAGCGGGGATTCCCCCAGCGTCCCGTATAGCACGTTTGTTCTCATCGTTCTGCCTCCCGTAGGACAGATTGCGGAGCGCGCCGCACGCGTTGCGACACACCTCGGGGTTCTCGTGGGAGACCAGCCGGACCAACGGTGGGATGCCGCCTAGAAATATATAATTTTGCATATGAAAATGTTTTATAAGAACGTGAACATTTGTTTAAGTTACTGCAATAAGGTGATCTTAATGGGGGAGACAAGAAACATCCGCAACAAACGCTATTCGCTACAGGCTGCAAGCGACAGCGTTGAACGATATCAACAAATGTATGTTTCCAGTCTTAGAAGGCATAGAAAATTCATTAAATTTGTAATACAACAATTTTATAAAATTTGCCTAACGCTGATGCTTGCAGCGAATGTTTGATCTTCAGATTTGATATGATAGTGGTATGTTAATCCATTACCTAGTTTTGAAAATATAAGTCGCAATGATTATCCTGGATTAAACTGCACGAAAGCTTTACAAAAAGTCTTTTAACAGTAAAATTCGTACGCGTAAGTACTCACACACGGCGTGCACACTGGTACACATTTGTACGAAGTATAACGTCAAAAATAACTTACCTAAACTCCTCGTCTTCTGCTTATTAGGATCGTCCATGTACGTCAAATGCTGGAGATACGCCGCGGCGTTAGCTTTGACCACGTCCGAGGGTGAGTTGAGGAAACCGATCACTTCGGGGAGGTTGGGGTCGCGCCACTGCAAGCCGCCGCCCTCCTCGCGACCGCCCACGCCCACTCCCACGCCTACGCCGCCGTGGACTGAGGAGTATAATTATTGTATTATAAATCACTGAAATATGTTTGAAAATCCTGTTTATTTATGGATAGTGATACATTTGACTTTAACGACACATATGACACCAACAATTGCTTAGTAAAACAAAAAAAATCCATATTTCGTCAAAGCCTTAACAAAAATTAAATGACAAACACATGAAATGAACAACACAAAAGTTTCCTTTAAAATATGCTATTTTTAAGATAAATACAGTTTTTCATATTTAATTGTTAAATGAAGTAATTTTCAGCATAATTTTTAAACAATGACATGATTAATATGATTTGTCTCACGCATAATATTGTATGATAAAAGTAAGATTTCATTAAATTGGTTCTATCTAGTATAATACACACCTAATGCCATTCCAGCCATTTGTTTTTGCAATTCTTCCTCATCGCCATACATCGATTGCCCGCCAGTGCTTCCCAAACTTAAGCCGTTTTGCGAATCCTGTAATTAATGAGAAAAATGTAAATATTAAATGTACAAAAATAACATTGTAGTAGCCAACGAGCATTCGTTCGACTCGATGGTAAGTGGTCACTGCCGCCAATGGACATTAGTAAGAAACTTCATAAATAACAGGGCTCCTGAGTGACTTCAATCACAGGCGCGTTGCTACTCCCGAGGACTAAGATGGTCGCCTCAGGAGACCCTGAGACAGAGCGTTGTGGGGCTACTCCATGAACCCTCACCGTAAACCAAGGACTAAGGAGAGGACATTTGTAAGCAACTTCATAAATAACAAGGGTTCTGAGTGACTTCAATCACAGACGCGTTGCTAATCCCGAGCACTAAGTTGGTCGCCTCAGGAGACCATGAGGTAGAGCGATGTGGTGCTACTCCATGAACCCTCACCGTAAACCAAGGACTAAGGAGAGGACATTTGTAAGCAACTTCATAAATAACAAGGGTTCTGAGTGACTTCAATCACAAGCACGTTGCTAATCCCGAGCACTAAGTTGGTCGCCTCAGGAGACCATGAGGTAGAGCGATGTGGTGCTACTCCATGAACCCTCACCGTAAACCAAGGACTAAGGAGAGGACATTTGTAAGCAACTTTATAAATAACAAGGGTTCTGAGTGACTTCGATCACAGACGCGTTGCTAATCCCGAGCACTAAGTTGGTCGCCTCAGGAGACCATGAGGTAGAGCGATGTGGTGCTACTCCATGAACCCTCACCGTAAACCAAGGACTAAGGAGAGGACATTTGTAAGCAACTTCATAAATAACAAGGGTTCTGAGTGACTTCAATCACAGACGCGTTGCTAATCCCGAGCACTAAGTTGGTCGCCTCAGGAGACCATGAGGTAGAGCGATGTGGTGCTACTCCATGAACCCTCACCGTAAACCAAGGACTAAGGAGAGGACATTTCTAAGCAACTTCATAAATAACAAGGGTTCTGAGTGACTTCAATCACAGACGCGTTGCTAATCCCGAGCACTAAGTTGGTCGCCTCAGGAGACCATGAGGTAGAGCGATGTGGTGCTACTCCATGAACCCTCACCGTAAACCAAGGACTAAGGAGAGGACATTTCTAAGCAACTTCATAAATAACAAGGGTTCTGAGTGAGTTCAATCACAGACGCGTTGCTAATCCCGAGCACTAAGTTGGTCGCCTCAGGAGACCATGAGGTAGAGCGATGTGGTGCTACTCCATGAACCCTCACCGTAAACCAAGGACTAAGGAGAGGACATTTCTAAGCAACTTCATAAATAACAAGGGTTCTGAGTGAGTTCAATCACAGACGCGTTGCTAATCCCGAGCACTAAGTTGGTCGCCTCAGAAGACCATGAGGTAGAGCGATGTGGTGCTACACTATGAATCCTCTCCGTAAACTGAGGACTAAGGTGATCGCCTCATATGGAGAATACCCTTTGGGGGTAGGTCACAGGGGGTAGGTAAATTCTCACCTTAAACTGTTGTTGCTGATGAGCCTGGTGTGGTGGAGGATCGTATGCGGCGGGGTAGTGCTGGTAGCCGTACGCGTCCGCCGCATACTCGCCCCGCGGTGACGTCACGCAGTAGTGACGCCCCAGCTGCTCTAGGGACGCTGAGTCGTACCTGTATAATGAGTTACATATTAGTATGGAGAAATCAATATTGTACATTGTATTAAAGACCGGAGTATACGAAATATACACAAATAAAACGTGTGCCATGTTAATTTTGCAGTTGTAGAAAATATTTAACAGTTTTTAGAACAGCTTTTTTAATTTTCTATATATATATATATATATATATATCGAGATAGAGGTTTTTTTTACTGAAACTTCAATATTTCAGCCAAAACTGATCATACAAAGGTATAAAAATAAGCAATGTGAAGCTGAATAAACGCACTATCTAAATTTGTACACTTGAAAAAAAATACAATTTTTTTTACGCTACTTCTTAAAACTCGCGAAACACGCAGCTTTGATTATTTTTTGCTAAAAGTGAGAAAATTGGAAGATTGGGGCTAGAAAATGCCTCTTTTCCCCCTACTGTAGTATTATTAATGATAAATTCCTGGCAACACTAAGTTTGTACAAATATTTTACTAACCTTTGTTGTAAGTGCAGATTGTGTTGAGAGGGAATAGCGCCCGGAGACGCGCTCCTGGGAGAAGCACTGCCTCCTCCTTCCACGTATTCCTGGAAAATTAAACATACATCTATCACATCATATATAAAATACACTCATAACCAGTTTAAACCCTCGGAGGCTTTATTTATAACTGACTGCTTAGTCCCTTGTCTAGTAGATTATGATCTCGGTTTTTTTTATCTGTCTGAAGTAGCAAACGAGCATGTAGTCCACCTGATGGTAAGTGGTCACGGCCGCTGCATGGACATCTGTAATTAACTACATACAGAACATGGGTTCCATTTGAAGTCAATCACAGATGCGTTGCTACTCCCGAGAACTATGACGGTCGCCTCAAGTGAAAGTGTGCCGGCAACCACACCCTTCTATCGCAACGCAAGAAATGCTTCACGCTAGAAATAGATGTGGCGGTAGTACTTCCCCAGTCGAACTACACTGGTTCCAGCACCTTGACAAATAGTGAATAGAGATGTAATGACAATTGAAGCCATAGCTCCCTTCCATACCGTGGATGTTATACGATTAAGGAACTTTACCAAACAGAAAAGCATGACTACTGTCTCTTGTGAATATTGTCAAACAATAAGCTAAGAACGAAGCGTGTACCTATCACTTCCGATCTTTTTACGTATTTCGTACAATCACCTCAACGTTGCAAAATAAATTCGTATGACATGGACATGCCATACAACTCTTACGCTCTGCTCATGCATATTGTAATGCAATATTTAAATGCTTGCCGATGACACACGAATAATAACGTATATAATATAACCTACTCGAGTGTTTCGGCATTCGCTGCGATGTTCTTTCTCCACGGGATGAAGGGGTTTTACGCAAATCAATAAATATTATGCGACTGTATTCGGCTGCGAACTTTACTTGCTCATAAGCGTACGTTGATTCTAAGGCAAGTAACTCCGCGGATTGTTCGCTATCATATATTGCATAAGATTACAAGCCGGTACTTGTGCTGTATAAGCCGATACCTGCGTTATACATATAAGTTGGCACCTGCGTGGTCCCTGAATCACACAAACCGGCAACTACGCTCAGCCCACGAAGTAAGCGAGCTGTGTACACCATGTTTACCTATGCTATAATAGCGCACACCTGCGTCACTTCCATGAGATAAGAGGGCTGTGTACGATGTGTTTACCCGCGCCATTTAAGCAGGAAAAAGCTTCAAATCCTCAAAATAAGCTGACTGTGTACCTACACTATTTGTTTACCCGTGCCATGTAAGGGGGCACTTGCGTAGACTCTGCGAGACGTGTAGAGCATGTTTACCCGTGCCATGTAAGCGGTCACCAGCGCCGGTTTCACAAGATTAGTGAGCTGTGTACATTATGTTTATCGGTGCCATATAAGCGGACACCTGCTTGGAGTCTACGAGATAAGCGGTGTATGTACACCATCTGTTTACCTGTGACATGTAAGCAGGCACTTGCGCCGGATTTCCAAGATTACCTGAATCGAATACACAAATAACCGCACTGTGTGCGTCATGTTTACCTGTGACATGTGAGCGGGCACCTGTGTTCAGTGCACAAATCAGTATACTGTGTACCAAGCTTGAAATCCACTTATCCACAAGATAAGAGAGCTGTGTGCTTCATGTTTACCGGCACCTGGTTAAGCTGGCTGTGTATACCATGTGTTTGCCCGTGATATTTAAATAAGAGCCTGTGTCCAGGTTACAAATAAGTATACTGTGTACACCATGCTTCAATCGCTTCAATCCCCGAGATAATGTGTACATCATGTTTGCCTGCGCCAAGTAAGCTGGCACATGCGTCGACTTCACGAGATAAGTGATCTGTTTATACCATGTGTCAACCTGTGCCCTGTAAGCGGGCACCTGTAAGTTTGCTGTGTACACCATATTCATATCGGTGCTATTACCTGTTACAACTGCACGAAATAAGCGAGCCTTGTACATCATTTTAATAATTAACGGGTAATCACAATATATGTTTTTTGAATTCTTTTTGCCGATATTTCTTAAATAATTTAAAAACCGCATATCGTGAGTACCCGTTAATTATTAAAATGTACCAATTCCGCGATAATACATCTTGTTCATCATGTTTACCTGCGCCATGTAAGCGGGCACCTGCGTAGGCTCCACGAGGTACGCCGGCTGCGCGGGGTACGCGGCGCCGTAGTGAGCGTACGTTCCGTAGTGAGCGCCGCCAGCGCCCACGCCGCCGGCATACCCGCTGCCCACGGACACCGCTTCCATCACCTGGACGTAACATGTTTGTTTTTGTAGTTTACTTAAAGCGTCACTAAAATGTAGTTTAGAGAATCCTTGGTAACTGATTCTAGAGTCACATTTTTTTCTTCCTTTTTTTTATATCTGACTGAAGTAGCGAACGAGCATGCAGTCCACCTGATGCTAAGTTATCACTGCTGCCCCCATGGGCAGCGGATTGCAGTTGATTACAGATGTCCATACATCTGTAATCAACTACCTAAAGAACATGGGTTCCATCTGAAGGCAATCACAGATGCGTTGCAGCCTCATGTGAAAGTGTGCCGAGTGTATAAATTAAAAGACTAATCGAATCTTGAGTCAATAAAATGGAACTGCGTATAGAAATTAACATTTGATTAACTAGGTATAAAAAAATAGGTATGTGACAATAAAAATATTAATTATGTTTGATTAACTATGTGACAATAAAAATAAATACAAAATTCTATTTGCATATCCATTTTTATTTAAAGGATTAAAAAAACTGCCCATTGCAAAACTTGTGTTAATTTACAATTAAACTGAGCCTTTTCTCGATATTACGAATATTTATCTGCTATACGCTATACGTTATACTTACATGAGGATACTTCTGCGATGGCGCCATGGTGAGGTGTCCCATGTGGTTGTAATGCGCCGCAGGTGAGGACACATACTGGCCGTAGTCAGGCTCCACGGGACCACCTACCACAGGGTAGTCACCAGCCTGGAAAGAAAATTTAAATGATGATAACGCGTAATAAAACCATAGTTAAAAGTTAGGTTAGACCAGTTTATATTTTACTACTTCTTACCCACGGCTTCGCCCGCAGGGTCAGAGAGAATTAACATAAACATTTGATAGCGGGATTCAGAACTTGCAAATTAATTTTACTAACGCCATCTATTAACAACGTCTGGAGCTACTGGGAATGAGACAGCGCGGTAAAAAGTAGACTACATCACCCTCCGCCCTCCTATCTCCCAGTATATAAACCATATCATATAATAGCTATGTGGCGACATGAAAGAGTAACAAACAAACACACATTGACATTTATGATATTAGTATGGGTTAAAACGCTTTGATTCACAAGCTTGTTTTATTTAACATTTGTTTCTTGTTTCACTGTGGAAAGTATTATTATCTGCATTGCGTTAATTAGAGCATTATAGGACCGCGATTTGTTACGGTACCACGACTCGAATCTTCCCAACGAATCTATGTAATTTCGCGTTGCATCTCACAGGACATATGTATAGGTAAAAGCAAAAATTCTTATACTTCGGCCAAATCTCTTGTGAACACTAAAAAAACCTTTATAACTTCTAACTACTGAGCGGGTAGAAGTTACGATAGACTCGTATTAAAAATTCAAATAACTTAAACTCATGAAGCGTTAGGTTTTAATGACAGTAAGTTTAAAAAATAAATCTGGTAAATTTCGTAGGTCACTTTTGTATGAGGCAACCATCTTATTCCTCGGGTGTGGCAACTCATCTGTGACTGTCCTGAGATAGAAACCCTGTTCTATCTGAGGTTGCTTACATGTCTATGATTGGCAGTAACCACTTACCATCAGGTGGATTGCATGCTCGTTTGCCTCCTCGATCTGATAAAAAAAAGTTTCCCATCACTAAGTAGTAGAATTCAGTCCACCAATTCGCGGTGGACTATGGCCTATAACTCTCTCTGAGAGAAGACCCGTGCCCAGCAGTGGGGCAATAATGGGTTGTCGAGTAAGTAGTAGAATATAAAACAATATTCAACTTCCGTGCACATGTGCAATCAAGCGCACACGCGCAATCATAAGTACGTGTGTGTGTGAAGAACATAGAACACAGACACATAATACAAATTCTTAAAATTTCGTCAATAGTAGCGGATCAATCAGCAGTAGCTGATAATAATAGTAAAAAGTAACTAGTTTTATAGTACTCGTATTTATACGCGAACCAATTACAAACAGACGAAACATCGCACACAAAGAAACAATAGTGACAATCACAATAATATTTATACAAAACAGTGTATTAAATTACATACAGAAGTCAAGGTAGATAATTCAAGGCTCTTTGCCTCTAAAAACGGACAATTACTTTATTTCATCACATACAGCATCACATTACATTATCCAATTGAACGAACAGTTCATTATTAAATTCTAAATTTAATGTTTTTTAATTAGAGTTTGAGTGACGTTTTTTTATTTCATTGTTATTTACATTTGTTTAGATCAAAATAGCTGTCCCGACAAACGTTGTTTTGCCATATGAAAAATAAAAAAAAATTAAGGGTGGACAACCCTTAAGGGGTATGAAAAATAGATGTTGGCCGATTCTCAGACCGACTGAATAAGCACATAAAATTTGGTAAAAATCGGTCAAGCCGTTTCGGAGGAGTATGGCAACAAAAACTGTGACACGAGAATTTTATATATTAGATTTACCTACGATACTTTAAGCTCAATTACTTGGAGTATTTATATTTTTGTAATACAACAACTAATATGATATTAATTAATTGATTTGATAAATAAGGCTGGAAATAACAATGCATCATTTATAACAAACAGTTATTGTCCTTTCTACGCTTATTGAATTAAACTCTATAACTATCATTAATATTTATGTGAAACCATATTTATATGTAACCAGATGTACAGATGACCTGAAGAAGATAACGGGGAATCTTTGGATTTAAAAGGCACAGGAACGGTTACAAGGATTTTAAAAGGGTGATGTATGGATAGCTGGAAGTATCATTTCTTTTAGTAGATAATTCAAATGAAAGCTAGTTTTTATGCCGCGTACTAGGTTTTTTAATAAATCTCGTTCTTTTTTTTATTAGATTGAAGTAGACAACGAGCATGCAGTCCACCTGATGGTATGTGGTCACTGCCGCCCATGGACATGTGTAATCGACTTCATACAGAACATGGGTTCCATCTGAAGTCAATCTCAGATGCATTGCTACTCCCGAGGACTATGATGTTCGCCTCATGGAAAGTATGCCGGCAACTCTTCCATCCAAACGCAAGTAACGCTTCACGCTAGAAATAGGTGTGGCGGTGGTACTTCCCCGGCCGAACTACACTGGTTCTACCACCTTAAGAACTCTTTACTCATCTTAATTGTATTCTGATCGATTGGCTGAAACTGTTCGATACCACTACAGCGAAATGCAAATCAAATTCACATTTACCGCAAAGTGCAAATCAAGTTCACATTTGCATGAACTAATATCCTGACATTACCGCGGGTTATATTCGTCGTCGCAAATGTGTATTCCAGCCATTCGAGGCTTATTAGGGTTCTGATTGAGTTCATCGACAATAGGATCCCTTTATCGCTGCCGTTGCTCATCATAGACATAGAAATCAAATAGACATTACAAAAACAATCTTTTTTTTTTACCTAACTGAAGTAGCAAACGCATGCAGTCCACTTGATGGTAAGTGGTCATTGCCGCTCATGGACATCTGTAATTAACTTCCCACAAAACATGGGTTCTATCTGAATACAATCACACATACGTTACTACTCCCGAGGACTAAGATGGTTGCCTCGTATAAAAGTGTGCTGGCAACCACGCCCTTCCATCGAAACGCAAGAACCGCTTCACGTTAGAAATAGGTGTGGCGGTGGTAGTTCCCCGGTCGAACTACACTGGTTCTACCACCTTCAAACTAATATAATATTTTAGTACTAGCTTATTACTGCGTCTCCATCCGCTTTAAACGCGTTTACCATAGTAATAAGTATTGTTGTGTGTATTTTTGTTAACCCTTTACTGGCCCATTGATGGGCACGGGTGTTCTCTTAGAATGAGATAGTTTTAGGCCATAATCCACCATCGCCCTAGCCAATTTCGAATTGATAAACACACAGACCTCTTAGAACGTTTTTTTTTTTAAGAACTCTCGGGTGTGTAGGTTTCCTCACGATTCCTCACGATGTTTTCCTTCACCGTAAACCAGTGATAATGAATTTCTAATACGTACATAATTTGGGAATCTAACCTCGGAACTCTCGACCGAGAGGGCAAGTTTCAACCATTAGGCTATCACTGCTCACCATTAGGCTATCACTGCTTATATACTTATAAGCAGTGATAGCCTAGCAATAAGTTTCACATGAATTAATCCAGGTCATAAACAATCTGCGTGCCAAATTTCGGAAAAAATGCAGTCTGTAGTTTTTGCGTGGAAGAGTAACAAAACACACAACCTAAATGTTTCACAGTTGTAATATTAATGAGATTTTTGTATAACATTAGTAAGTACCCGAGATATTCTTTTAGCCTTATCGACCTCTTCATGGATTTATTTAAAAGACAAATGAAATGATTATTTTATTAGGACTCTATTTGATTACTTTACCTATGTGGCCTGTTCCCTAACAAAATGTAATTACGAATTGATCTGTCCTAAGTTATAGGCTGACCCGCGTCGCGATGTCGGTCCGTCACGCTGAATGGATAATTCTCTGGAACTGGGATTTATGTACCTATGGAACTATTTTTATAAACGATAGTGGTAGAAAATTGATTTCTATAGCATTTGATATTTGTTTAAAAGTGACAAAAAGGTACCTAATTTAATGGTCTCCAATTTCAACTTCAATGTATAGGTTAACGTAAAAAAAATGATTTTTTTTTTCAGATTGAAGTAGCAAAGGATCATCAGTCATGAGCCACAGTGACCACTTATCTTCAGGATTCATTCGATATGTTTTACCACTGCTGAGGATAAGAAATACAAAGTCTTTGCTAGAACAGTCCCTAAGTTCCGAGGTACATAATAGTAATAATGCTTTGTTGCCACACAAAATACAGAAATGTAAATCACAAAGTTATATCTAATTTATATGAGATTTATGAGCAAAGGAGAAATCTTTGCTTCTAATAGCACGAGTGACCTCGTGCAGCGCTGTTTTTCAGACTTCCCTTCTCCTTTAGATGTGGTTTGGGAGTTAAAGTGAAGTCATCGTAAAAGGGTCCTGATTAGCTAGCGCGGCTGACGGGTCCACCACTTCCAGCATCCGACTTCCTCTCTACGGTTCATTCCTATAGCAATCACTCGTTATAGCATCGAAGCAATCGCGAGGTGGTACTGATGAGCGAGCGGGGCCGACAGCTCGGCATCTTCCGTGGAGGCGTCCGACCGCGACGCAGGACTGTGCTGCAAACCATACGCGCCCTCTACTGGTTCGTTACTAAAACAATCGCTCGTCGTAGCATCGAATCAATACGAACCTGCATCGCGAGGTGGTGCTGATGAGCGAGCGCGGCCGACAGCTCCGCGTCTTCCGTGGAGGCGTCCGACCGCGACACGGGACTGTGCTGCGGACCATACGCGCCCTCTACCGGCCCGTTGCTGCAACAATAGAAATGGATTTTCATTACAGATACTTAAATAGATAATCTCAAGCTACTTTAGTCAGATAAAAAAGATATATCTGACTGAAGTAGCAAACGAGCATGCAGTCCACCTGATGTTAAGTGGTCACTGCCGCCCATGGACATTCATACAAAACCTGGGTTCTATCTGAAGTGAATCACAGATGCGTTGCGGCTCCCGAGGACTATGATAGTCGCCTAGTATAAAAGTGTGCCAGCAACCACACCCTTCCATCGAATCGCAAAAAAATGTTTCACGCTAGAGATGGATGTGGCGGTGGTACTTCCCCGGTCGAACTACACTGGTTTTACCACCTTCATCTTTCTTAAAGGGCAAACATGATGTCATGATTGAAGTATAAATGTTTAAAAATAGTTGTTTTATTAAAGCTACACCTGCAAAAAAAGAAAACAATATCCTTTCTATACAACCTTTAATGAAATCTAAAGCATTATAAATTTATAATATTAAATAACTAATAACAACGCAAGCTGGAAAAATATAGGTCAAAGTAAGAAAAGCACAGTTGACCCAGCTTTTCTATTCTTTATAAAGAGCATAACATCTATTCTGTTGAACAAAAGTCCATGTTATAAGACTTCTAAGGTTATATTATTAAAAAGCCTCTTTATTGCAGGTATTGAAGCGGCTGGAGTCGAAGTTCCACAAAGGCTTGGACAATAAGCTTCGAGGTCTATAGAGCCTTCGAATATAACTGCCTAAAATGTATTGAAAATACATGCCGATATTTTCAATTCATAAGTATAGCTAAGATAGCCTAATTTGTATGAATTTCGGTCCTTTCCTAAAGGTCATAGTTCGGTTATAAGGCACACGCCTTCGACTTTTCAAACATGAAAAAAAAGCACGCGGTTGGTTCGCTGAAAATCGACCGAATTTAGAGGTTACTAAAGACAACTATCTTGTCTTTTCTTTCGCTTTGAAATTTCCTTTACAATTACTTATTTTTTATTAGTAGAGCAGTGATAGCCTAATGGTTGAAACTTGCCCTCTCGATCGGGAGGTCCAAGGAGGTGCAAAACCAGGCACCACTGATTTTTCTGAAATTATATGCATATAAGAAATTAATTATCACTGCTTTTCGGTGTAGAAAAACATCGTAAGGAAACATACACACTCGAAAGTTCTTTAAAAAAAAGTGTTCGGAGATGTGTGAAGTCCACCAATTCGCACTTGGCCAGCGCGGTGGACTATGGCCTAAACTCTCTCATTCTGAGCTAATACCCGTGCCAAGCAGTGGGTCAATAATGGGTTGACGAGTATTTCTTATTGACATTTAATTTAGTACTTATAGTTATTATTTTCTCATAAGGCTATCGCACTAAGTAAATTTGAATTAACAAATTAGCATGGAGTCCTTCTGAGGACAAGTTATTACTGCCGTCCATAGACAACTGTAAGCAACTTTATATAGATCAGAGATTCTTCTTCAAGAGACTAAGGTAGTCTCATAAAAAAATGAGCCGGCAACTAAGCTTTTCCACCGAATCACAAAACTGCTTTACGCTGAAAATAGGTGCTGCGGTGGTACCTCCCTGGTCGACCTACACTGGTTCTACTATTAAGTATAAATTAATGAAGATAGACTTTACGGCAGTCATCCCAATTTATGGTCCAATAAATTTCACAAAAAAATTGTTAAACCCAAAAAAGACGCCACACACCCAGTCTTCTTTGCATCCTGGACTATCCTTTCCTCCCTCGGTAATACACTACGAAAAGGACTAGTGAAGCCATTGAAGGCGAAAATCAAACATTTAACAAAACATATCACAAATATTTATTAAGTTATATTGTGGTGTAGGGACATGTAATATTGCAATATTCATGTCAGCAATTAAAATGCACAAATAAACAGCATATCATACAAAAATTCATGTAACAAACTTACTTCTAAACAAAGCTCATACTGAGCTATGTTTAGAAGTAGCCAATTACTAGTGTGTACAATCAGCAGTGTAATAATTGTATCTCTCAATTAGTATGTACTTAATGCGCACACGGTAATGTAATGTACACTTGTAATGTGTTAGTGTATAAATAATATACGGGGAATACGTAAATTTTATTTAGGTATATATGAAATTCGAAAATTCACGTAAACAGCTGAAATAGTTTAATGGTAACAACTCGCTCATCCAATTTAAGGTCCGATGTTCGAATTTCAAATGATGTGCACATTATAAATTAATTATAGATGCATAACGGCGACCGAAAACTCACCTATTTACCTGAACTCTCTGAAAAAAGTTCGCTAAGTTTATAAATATTTACTTGACCAGCGCGGTTCACTATGGGCTAAATCTCTTATCTTTCAGAGCCGACCCGTGTCCAGCAGTAGAACAAATGCATTGACGACAATCCGTCAGATCGTATTACACGTCAATACGAGGATTACATAGTTCATTAAAATCAAGTAATGACGCGGTTACTGTACATCAGATGCACCGCCGGCGAAAACAGGTCAATTTCTAGCGAGCAATTGACAAAGTACATTTAATGTGGTTAAATGGAATGTGGGATCTCGTAATAACACATGTAACACTGTAATTATGAATGCTTAACGTAGGGTAATGTAGGCGTCTGCCTAAACTTCACTATTGGCTAACAAAATACTGAATTCAAATAGATTCGTCTATCCTATGCTTCGCAAACTCTCTATAAAGTTAAGCTACGTCAAACGCGGTCAGTAGTTGATTGATTGACCCTTAGTGACTACATTTAACGCACGTTTTCGTATTTCAAATTGCAGTACGAGTTTATAACATTCCTCAAAATTAACATCGTTCCTGTTTTCGTTTTCGGCCGTAACTTGTAATGTGTAGATCAACTATTTTCTGTCAATCAGTCTGTTGATTGACAGAAAATACAGAATATAGTAATGGAATTGTATTCCTACTATTTGATTCACAATATGGAGCAAGACCTCGTTGTTTTATGCGTCTAAGATAACGTTCCTTAGGTATAGAGACTATATCCCTGTAGTTCCGGGAGCGTTTAGTGAGGTAAAAATCCCACATAACTCGGCGTTGCTCCCACGGCGTCGGGTACCTTTGGAAGGTTTCCCCCTCGATATCAAAAAAAAGACTAACAATATTGTTAAAACACTGCATTTTATTCAAGTTAAATCTACTGTATGTTTTATTATAAAAATGAAATGCATCACGAAATAACGACCAACCACCACTTTGTGAAATGTTTCGCAAGGAACTCATTGCCATGAAAGTTTCATTAATAATGTCAAGTTGAACTAATGAAGCATTCGGAACCGGAGCAACTTCTTCACATATTATCGTTCAAGTACCTAATTAAGTGCAAGTTTAATGATCAGCCTTTTACGTGGCACAGGGCACGTGTGCGACATGTTCAATGTAAGTGGATACCTAAACATTGTCCTTGTAGTTTAGGTCCCAGAGGGCTACGGTATTCTTTGCCTGTTAGAAAATAGGCTTCCAAGGTTGCGGTCAGTAAGAGTGGAAGCTCGAAAACACCAGGAGGCACGGTAAGCGCAAATGGTCACCGAGGAAGAGCACGAAAGGGGCATCACTCACAGACGACTTCAGCCCCCGGGGGGTGTTAGTGCGGTAAGAATCCAACATAACCCAGGTCGCTCCCACAGCGTCAGTTACCTTTTTTAGTGGAAACCTAAAAAAGGTACCAACCTCAATACCAACAAAAAATACCTTATTATAAAGTTCGTTTTAATCAGCACTATACTTTAATGGTCCATAAATTAATTATTACGGCGACCCTATTATCTATCATCGGCCAACCTCTAATCCGCTCATCACTTTTCATAATGGATGTGTTAATCAAAAAGCGAACCATCGCTATTGAATTTAATTGATTAAAATCAAACCATGTGACAGGTTTTAATGGGTCAATTAAGCGGCCGCAGGATTCCGCAGCTCTTTCATACGAGCGATTTGTAAACGTTTTTCAAGTGGACATTTATACGACGTGTGCGTTTTGTTAATTAAATCTCAATTGACGTTTCCTTGATATGTCATACGCTTGCCTGTTGATCGGATATATGACAAGTATAATTATGTATGAAATTTTACACCAATAAGTATTCATTCAATTTATTGTAAATCCAAATATTTTTTCACTAGTTAATTATTATCATCCTACACATGATGATAATTATGATAGGTAATAATTTAAGCTAATGGTTTCTAGATAAGCGTATGAAAATACAGACCTCAATAGCTTGTGAGGCATTTTGACCTAATTCTAGAAACTTATTTATAAACCATCTCAAAGAATTAAACAAAACAATAACATATTGCTGTTTTCTTTGTCTACATAATTTTTCACTCTTTGGCAGCTATTGAAGACCTTTAGTATCAGTAATCCCCGTTCCCGTCAACCCATCATTTTCCCACTGTTGGGTACGGGTCTTCTCTCAGAATGAGAGAGTTTAGGCCATAATCCACCGCGCTGGCCAAGTGGGAATTGATGGACTTCACACACCTCCGAGAATTTATTTTTTAAAGAACTCTCGGGTGTGTAAGTTTCCTCACGGTGTTTTCCTTAACCTAAAAGCAGTGATAGTTATTTTTCTAATACGCACATAAATCTGTGGTGCGTGCCTGGGTTTGAACCTCGGATCTCCCGATCGAGAGGGCAAGTTTCAACCATTAGGCTTTCATCATTAGTATCAGTAATAAATTAGGTGAATTAAAAATTGAACTGAAAAAAAAAGTAAAAGATGGAGTATTGTTAACAAAAGAGCACTCTAGTTTTCAAATCGCCAGTATCAAGTGGCAGACGCCTATCCACCCCACTGATATAGCTAACAGTTTATTAACACGCCGTGACACGATTTCGATTGAATACACCAATCACCACTTCCACGCTATCGGCTTTACTTGTTTACATTCGACTATTTAACTGCGTTAAATATTTGTCACTTATTGCTGACAACCGACCAATTTGTGATGTTCATCTAATGATGTGTAATTAAACAAAATTGTTGGAACGTCCTAAATAACATTTATTTATTATTGTCGTACTGTCGAGTATTTTTTTTTCATAATAAGATATAGGCATTAGTCTAACATACGGGATAAGTGAGGTTTGGTAGAATTCTGAATCCTTTAAGAACTTTTTTATGTTTTATAGAACAGTTAGTTCTTGCGAATTTGTTAATTAATTAGAAGAATTAGAAGAAGTGACAACCATTGTCCAACACGTACATCTCTATCACTTCATTTGACTAATCATCGCAGTATCTACACTATGGAAGCAAGAATCACAACTTTTTTACAGTATGGTCCTTAAATAATGTTACTCACATTATCCACTAAATCAATAATTATTTGATTTCTTTGTTATTCTTTGTTTGTTATAGAAGTACATACATGTGATTCAAAGTCCATAGTGGGTACCCTAACAATGAAAGTTCTAATTGTTTTATAGTGTATTTTCTTGTAAGGTTTTAAGATTTCAACTTAGTTCATCAGGTCTCGAAGCAAGGAAGGTGAAATTTCCCTACAAGCAAGATCTTGTACGTTTGATGAAAATGCGAATAATTTAATTAGATGCCTAGATTCGACGGCGTGTTTGTAGAGAAATATTTCATTTATATATTCTAGTCGCCTAGATAATGAGATAGACTTAATGTACTGCATTATATACTAGTGTACCTTATCGTTACAATACATATTATATTCGTTTATCGTATTTATAAATGTGACAGTTTGTGAATATACATTTATGTGAATTTGTTACTCTTTCTCTTCAAACCTACCAATTGACGACCTGCGTGGCGGAGCGGTTACCATACCATACCGGAGTGGTTCCGGAGTTCGATTCCCGGCCAGACAGGTATCTGAATGATGTGTTTAGATACATTTTCTAGGTCTGGGTATTTTTGTGTTCGTCTTGTGTGTATCTATAGTACCCACGACACAGGTGAAATTCTCTATCCTCTAACATAATCAGAGACTGTGTTTGCTGACTACCTTTCATTCCAGTTCTCTCTTTTATGCTGCTCAGAGAAAATCCTAGTGTGGGGCTATGAGTGTAGAAAGCGTGTGTAAAAAAAAACAATTATACACTAAAATTTCGCACACAAATAAGTATGTGTGCTAAATTTTAGTACCCACTTATGACCGCGGTAGGCGTGACCGAAGCGGGCAAATCCACGGGAATTACCAAGTACCTATACCTAAACTAAAACTGTTTATCCACTCCTTACCGTTAACTTCTACGATGTATCTTATCTGTGTCTCTTTTATATTAATTAAAACTATTAATAATCTTACATTGGAGTCGATTACGAAATAATTGCAATCTAAAGTTTATCAACGCTGGCTACAGCTACTAACTTTTGAAACCAATTAATACCTACACAGTTAAAATTCAGGATAAACTGCTTATAAAGTTGAAATGAGTTTTAAAAAATTCAGGGATATAAAAATATTTTTACACATAATTTATTTCTATTTTACAGCAGTTTCTTACTAGTTTCAAAAATATTACTGGCAACCAAAGTAAATAAAAATGCACCTAGTAAGCTACATTATCGTAGAATTAATTACTTTTAGAAAACAAACAATTATAACTAAAAACTAATTCATTACAGATTTTAGAGTAACAAACTGGAAAAATCAATTTATTTGGACTCAAACGAACTATTCCTGAAACTGCACAAAATCCATAGTACAGAGGGATTAATTCCAGTAAAGGAATCGACGTCCAAACCGCTCGCAGATCAATGAACATAACTCGAGTCGAATTTTATTCGAATCAAACATCGCATACCATTGATGACTTGAATTTATATTTAGCCCGGGCCGGTACAAAAAAGAAATTGTTTACAGGCGCGCCGTGCGGTACGCGGATACGTGTTTTGTGAGTTCGACAGGTCAAGATCCTCGCGAAACCATTGTGATACAGATATTATCGGTTCAGCCATTAATCCACTCATCGTTTCAAAGTTGTATTAAATACGCGTTCTACACTCGTAACACCACACAAAGATTCTCAATAGAATGCGTGTTCCACTCCTGTGATAGTTTAAGAAAAAATAATGTCAGTGTCAATTTGTTACTGCCCACGTAGGCCTGTACAAAATGAAGATATTTCATTTTTCGTTGAGCCTGGGTGCCATAGACACACATACATACTCAGATCCAGAACCGAAATCTAAATCCATCAGATATCTGTGTGCGGGGATCGAATCCAAAACCCATTGTTAGGCCGGTATGGTTAACGATAAACTACGGCTCCCATTTTATTAGGTACTAGCATCATATACGACACAAATATATTACGAAACCAGTACTTTAATTCCATGCACAAACATCAGATTTTTCAGTTCTTATTTGCTTTTTTAAATAATAATCAAATGCTATAGCGGCAAAGGAAAACATTCTCGGGTAACCTACATGCCTGAGAGATCTTTAATAAACCCTCACAGGTATGTGAAGTTCGCCTTTAACTAGCATTGTGGATTATGCCATTATCCTTCTCTTTCAAAGCAATCCGTGCCCAGCAGTGGGAGAGTAAAAAGCTAATGGTAATACTTGTACAGTGAGTACTCTCTATAACCGTTGCAAGTTGATATTTCCACCCCGCTTCATGAATTGAAAGAAACCTATTTCCAAATTACAGCAGCAATTACTCAACTGCTATAGGAATAGATAGAATAAATTAGAGTTGATTACAGATGCCTATAGATTTGAGCCCATTTAATATTACGTAGACTAAAGTCTGCTACATAATAATCGGCGCTGAGTCAATTATCATTCAGAACTTCAAAATTGACGATCAAAGTAATAATTACTGTTGATTACTACTACCAAACTATTATTGCCTATTACTGCCTAGCCAATTAAAAGACGAACTGACAAATTTCACTGACACACTATCAGCTTGTAAGAGAAGAAAATAAATTTAAAATCTAAATCCCGACTGCGAAAAAGTAGTGCTCTAAAAAGGATAAGAAAAGATGACAGCTATCTTGCTATAACTATAAGTCGTAAGGATCCGAGGTCCAAATCCCAGGTACAGATATCTGATTAAGTTATTCGATATTTATAATCACTTGATTTAACGCTTAATAAAAATTGTGCGGAAACTTACACGCCTGAGAGTTCTATAAATATAGGTCTCTAAGTAGTATGAAATCGATCAGACAGCATTTAGCTATGGTGGTGGAATAAGCCCTAAGGCCTTCTCTCTTTGCAAAGAAACCTGTGCCCAGCGGTGAAACAGTAATACAATAGCTTAATATTTACAGACAACGTATGGTACGACACGCGCTTTTTAAAGTTCAAAAGGTCAAGATCCTTCGAATCGATCGAAACATTGGCAACATTGGCTGATTTTATCGCTCGCACTAATGGATGCCACAATTGTGAACCTAATCGCGAATTGATGAGAACTTGCTATTGATTCGTGGAAAAAATGGAACCTAACATTTTTTTATAATACTAAAGTAGTTAACGAGCACGAAGGCCAACTGATGATAAGTGACCATTGCTGTTCATGGAACTGATGGGAATCGACTCCGGATAGGAACGGAATTTTACTTGAAGCGTTTTTACCCGACACCGTGGGTGCGAAGTAGGGTTATGTGGGATTTTTAGCGCACTAAAACCCCCCGGTGGCCGTCCTCAGCGCTACATGGAGGATTTCGGGATCCACTGAACGCATTGCCGCATTGGGCTCCTTCCAGGTGAGCGGCTGGGCCCACCGCTCCGTCTGGTCTTTACGAAGGTGCGACCACGCATACCGCCGTCCTTCCCGGGGTCGTCTGATCGAACGGTTCGAGCTCCCACTCTAGCCGCCCGCAACCCCGAATGCCCCTTTTAGTCGCCTCTTAAGACAAGCAAGGGTAACCTATTCTAATCCCGGAACCTAGCCAACCGATGGGTATAAGAGTATCTCCATTACCACAACGCTAACAAACCAGAACACATCAGAAAAGGTGCTAGAACCAGTGTAATTGCACCGTGAAGGTACCTACACCACCGCCACGCTTATTTATAGCGTGAAGCTGTTATTGCGTTTCGTGGGAGGGTGTGGCTCACTTTTATATGAAGCGCCCATCTTAGTCCCCGGTGATTGACTTCAGATAGATCGTCTGTTCTATATGAAATTGCTTTCAGTTGCCCATGGGCGGCCGTGCCAGTTACCATCAATTGGTTTGCATGCTCGTTTGTTCCTTCAATCCTATAAAGAAAATAAACGAAAAAACAATATAGGTACTTTCTGCACAAAAGAATAAAGATGCCGCAATTTCATACTTAGGGGCTCAAGTTCGATTTCCAGTGGGACCGACATTTGAATCAGTTCTTTCCAATCTATTTCGAATCCCGATAGTAGATTATAAATAGGTATGTCGACCCATTTTACAATGTAGATGCCAATCTAATAAATTTCCATAAAACCTTTTGTTTTCACTGGGAATGTAAATCCGGAGCGCTTTGAATTTATCTCATAATCTTTGTCTTCAAGTCATAATTGTAAATTTCTAATCCAGTTCTTGTAAAATAAGCAAAATGATTATTTACTTTGTGTACGTCTTTGTCATTTGTGTCATACCTACCTATACTGATTCCTGGTAGCGTCTGGTCCCTAAGGTCCTAAGGTATTTGAAGTGAGGTACCACTTCAACGTCCCTTAGGGACCAGACCTAGTATCAAAATTTCAATGACCACTTAACATGTTTACCCTTGATGTTTGAGGAACACACATACTGTCACATTTACACGCATATTACACATTCCAGCTTAATAAATCCTTTTAAATATAAACATTAAATAATCGGCGAATCTAAGGTGTCTGATATCTTAATTAATGCACACGGCAATACCTCGACGTTACAATAAATTGAAGACATCTTCAAGCGTAATGGTTAACAGCTTCGGCGGTATAATATCTCCGTGCATAATGTACTTTTGGTTTATGTAAAGAAAACGGCAAAAGAGTCAAAAAACCTAAAATATCTTGCAATAAAGGCACGACAAAGGCACCGAACCTTAAAGCTACTGCAATAAAATTGTAACCAAAACAAATAAAAGTGTCTGGGATTATAAAAAGTAATAAAACAGTTTGCTCTTTTCCAACGAAAATTCAAAAACTACGCTTTAAGAGTTAAACAAAAGGAAAAAAACATTACGGAAAATTACATTCCTTTTATTCTTCATAATCATCTTGCTGCTTCATAATACCAATTTATTTATTGTTACATTGGGATTTGAACATGAGATCTGCCCATTTTATATTTGACTTCCACTTGACTGCTCATTTAAACACACGCACAAACATACTTTTTAGACTCATAGCACCACAGTAGGATTTTCTCCTGTGTCTTGGGTACCATGGACACACACAAGACGAATACACAAACACCCAGACCCAGAACAGGAATCTACACTCATCATTCAGATACCTGTCTGGCCGGGAATCGATTCCGGGATCCATTGCGCGTCAGACCGGTATGGCAACCGCTCCGCCACGCGGTTCGTCATTTACCCACTATAGTTTGTGTAGCTGACAGCGTTAGAGATTAGGCGAGTGTCAAAACTGCTGTTAAATTGTTCGCTGATATTTTAGTGGTTTGGGCATTTGTACAGACAAGGAGTAAAAAAACAGAAGACAGCAGAACAAAAGATTTTTTCAACAGAATCAAATGTTTGCCACCTATCGGTTGCTCGAGCAACAAATTGAACCGCCTTAAGCGACGGCAACTTAAGCAACTTTAGTTGGTATTAAGTGACAAGAAGGTACTTTCAGCAACTATACTCAAGCAAAAGTTAGCCTTAGGTGTACAAAGAAAAATGATATTTTTATGGGCGAGATCGGAATGTTTTAGATAGTTTATACTGGGGTACAATCCATCATTGTCCCACTGCTGAGCACGAGTCTTGTTTCAAATGAGAGAGTTTTAGGCCATAGTCCACCGCGCTGGCCAAGTACGAATTGGTATTGTACGGAAGTAGTTTATACCGAAACCACTTAAATTCATGCTAATTATACCGTCTAGATCATTAACCAAAATCTATTGATAATAATAGGATAGAATAATAAAAATCTAGTTACCAGATATTTACTTATTCGCGAACAATTTTTTTATAAATATTTTATTGTCAAATTATTCCCTTATTATTCTGAATGGGATTCTCACAGTATGCGATAAACATAAAATATTCAAAGGTAGTTGAATATTTTAATAAGAAAATATTATTAAGTAAACAAGTAATTTCAATAAATGTTCTACAGGTGATGACCAAATGATTAAACCAAACGGATGGATTATGTATATCGGAGGTATATCGGATTAAACGGTAGAAAAAACGTCATGAAAGGTCATCGGAAACGGGCCGCATTGATAAATTCTTTCAAGAAGGCAGTAACTGTCCTATATGGCCTTTCTGAAATTAAGCCACTCTGTAATTCACAAGTACGCTAGCTCTCGAGAGGGGCTAGATTTAGAAGTTTGAAAGCCTCGGTACAGAAAAGATGCCAACTCTTCTTTACACATAAAATAAACATTTTTTATTCAGTTTTACAATAAATAATTAATTTTAAAATCAAGTACTCTTTTAGGCCCACACACGTAGAAATTTTATTCGGCGAAAAAAGATACCTAATCTTTAACACCTGGGTCTACACTATCGGGAAGATTTCAGTGTGGACAATAACCCAGAAAATTTCTCAGGTCGCCCCTAAATCCTATCTTGCTCGCAAGCCTACTATCCTTATCATTAATTAGACTAAGTTATTCATGCAGTGCAGTGATAGCCAAATGGTTGAAACTTGCCCTCTCGATCGGGAGGTCCGAGGTTCAAACCTAGGCACGCACCACTGATTTATGTGCGTATTATAAATTAATTATCACTGCTTTTCGGTGAAGGAAAACATCGTGAGGAAACCTACACACCCGAGAGTTCTTTAAAAAAAAAAAAGTTCTCGGAGGTGTGTGAAGTCCACCAATTCGCACTTGGCCAGCGCGGTGGAATATGGCCTAAACTCTCTCATTCTGAGAGAAGACCCGTGCCCAGCAGTGGGACAATAATGGGTCGACGAGACGATTCATATATATTGACAACATTCAAATAATCAGTACACATTACCTACATAGGTTTAGGCGCCACGATCCTGCCCAAAGTTACGAAAGAAACTTCACCACAATTGGGACTTGAACTTCTTGCGAGTTCTTATGTTAAGAATATAAAAACTTTTGAAGCAGTTACCGAAACTTTTTGTATGGCCTATTCAAGGACAAGCGTCTGAAGTCTGAGGAATAATCGTTTACGCCCTAGAAAGAAGAGAAAACAACTTTTGTATCCAGTCACGCATGTTAATAACTTTGTTTTTCAAAGGATCTTTTTTTTATGAATCCAAACTAGCAAACAAGCGTGCAGTCCACCTAGTGGTAAGTGGCCACTGCCACCCATGGACATGTGTTAGCAATTTCATACATAACAGGGGTTTATAAATCTAAAGTAGGAAACATTCGTGCAGGCGTGGGTGCTATGTGAAGTCAATCACAGATGCGTTGCTACTTCTGAGGATTAAGATGGTCGCTTCATATAAAAGTGAGCTGGCAACCACACCATTCCATCGAAAGGCTGCTGATATTACAATGAAATAGGTGCATCAGTACTTCTCTGAAGTAAAACTATTGCCACCAGGGGTTTTACCACCTTAAATTTGACATGAAGTTGTTTTCTTATTTTCTAAACATACGATATGATTTCATAAAATAATATACGTCTAAGCAATTCTTCCATTACAGGACCTTCCACATGTGAAGATAAAAATATTACACTCCTAAGGCAATCGGCTAAAACGAGAAAAAATATGAATCCCTATGAAGACATCTTTGCATAAAATTTCTGATTCGGATGAAAGTAGTTGTTGATTAAAATTCGGCGAGCATTCTACATGTATAACCCTTAATAAATACTTGCACATGGCTGCTTCTTCTTTCGCGCAGACTATAGATACAAAATTTCAACTTACACTAAAAACCTTTTAGATGTGGAATATAAAAAAAACATCTTAATATGTGTTTATATATAAAATAAACCTTTTGCCTCTAACCTCTGCAGCCGGGGTGGCTGCAATGATTAATCAATGAATATCCTTTCGCTATTTTGTACATAGAAATCCGCGACATCCATTTTCATTAAACCTCCTAAAACAACTATTTACTCTTTGTTCACATTTTGATGTAAACACGCACCATTTGCTCATTTTGAGAAATTCGCGCGTTGCTTTCACTGATTTCACTGAATTCACAGATTTGATTTGAGAATTTTTATCAGTAGTAATCTTCAAAATTTTTCGAGTTTAGATCGATTTAAATGTTTTGCATTTTATTCATAACTTAGTTAAATAACAAGGATTGTGTTATGAGTTATGACGCTTAGAAATAAGTATATGCCTGATATTCGATAAAAATGTGCATTCATTGAAAATATGAATAGCGATGTTCATATTTTGATATGACGATCGCTATTCATATTTTCAATGAATGCACATTTTTATCGAATATCAGGCATATACTTATTTCTAAGCGTCATAACTCATAACACAATCCTTGTTATTTAACTAAGTTATGAATAAAATGCAAAACATTTAAATCGATCTAAACTCGAAAAATTTTGAAGATTACTACTGATAAAAATTCTCAAATCAAATCTGTGAATTCAGTGAAATCAGTGAAAGCAACGCGCGAATTTCTCAAAATGAGCAAATGGTGCGTGTTTACATCAAAATGTGAACAAAGAGTAAATAGTTGTTTTAGGAGGTTTAATGAAAATGGATGTCGCGGATTTCTATGTACAAAATAGCGAAAGGATATTCATTGATTAATCATTGCAGCCACCCCGGCTGCAGAGGTTAGAGGCAAAAGGTTTATTTTATATATAAACACATATTAAGATGTTTTTTTTTATATTCCACATCTAAAAGGTTTTTAGTGTAAGTTGAAATTTTGTATCTATAGTCTGCGCGAAAGAAGAAGCAGCCATGTGCAAGTATTTATTAAGGGTTATACATGTAGAATGCTCGCCGAATTTTAATCAACAACTACTTTCATCCGAATCAGAAATTTTATGCAAAGATGTCTTCATAGGGATTCATATTTTTTCTCGTTTTAGCCGATTGCCTTAGGAGTGTAATATTTTTATCTTCACATGTGGAAGGTCCTGTAATGGAAGAATTGCTTAGACGTATATTATTTTATGAAATCATATCGTATGTTTAGAAAATAAGAAAACAACTTCATGTCAAATTTAAGGTGGTAAAACCCCTGGTGGCAATAGTTTTACTTCAGAGAAGTACTGATGCACCTATTTCATTGTAATATCAGCAGCCTTTCGATGGAATGGTGTGGTTGCCAGCTCACTTTTATATGAAGCGACCATCTTAATCCTCAGAAGTAGCAACGCATCTGTGATTGACTTCACATAGCACCCACGCCTGCACGAATGTTTCCTACTTTAGATTTATAAACCCCTGTTATGTATGAAATTGCTAACACATGTCCATGGGTGGCAGTGGCCACTTACCACTAGGTGGACTGCACGCTTGTTTGCTAGTTTGGATTCATAAAAAAAAGATCCTTTGAAAAACAAAGTTATTAACATGCGTGACTGGATACAAAAGTTGTTTTCTCTTCTTTCTAGGGCGTAAACGATTATTCCTCAGACTTCAGACGCTTGTCCTTGAATAGGCCATACAAAAAGTTTCGGTAACTGCTTCAAAAGTTTTTATATTCTTAACATAAGAACTCGCAAGAAGTTCAAGTCCCAATTGTGGTGAAGTTTCTTTCGTAACTTTGGGCAGGATCGTGGCGCCTAAACCTATGTAGGTAATGTGTACTGATTATTTGAATGTTGTCAATATATATGAATCGTCTCGTCGACCCATTATTGTCCCACTGCTGGGCACGGGTCTTCTCTCAGAATGAGAGAGTTTAGGCCATATTCCACCGCGCTGGCCAAGTGCGAATTGGTGGACTTCACACACCTCCGAGAACTTTTTTTTTTTTAAAGAACTCTCGGGTGTGTAGGTTTCCTCACGATGTTTTCCTTCACCGAAAAGCAGTGATAATTAATTTATAATACGCACATAAATCAGTGGTGCGTGCCTAGGTTTGAACCTCGGACCTCCCGATCGAGAGGGCAAGTTTCAACCATTTGGCTATCACTGCACTGCATGAATAACTTAGTCTAATTAATGATAAGGATAGTAGGCTTGCGAGCAAGATAGGATTTAGGGGCGACCTGAGAAATTTTCTGGGTTATTGTCCACACTGAAATCTTCCCGATAGTGTAGACCCAGGTGTTAAAGATTAGGTATCTTTTTTCGCCGAATAAAATTTCTACGTGTGTGGGCCTAAAAGAGTACTTGATTTTAAAATTAATTATTTATTGTAAAACTGAATAAAAAATGTTTATTTTATGTGTAAAGTAGAGTTGGCCTGACATCTTTTCTGTACCGAGGCTTTCAAACTTCTAAATCCAGCCCCTCTCGTGAGCTAGCGTACTTGTGAATTACAGAGTGGCTTAATTTCAGAAAGGGCCATATAGGACAGTTACTGCCTTCTTGAAAGAATTTATCAATGCGGCCCGTTTTCGATGACCTTTCATGACGTTTTTTCTACCGTTTAATCCGATATACCTCCGATATACATAATCCATCCGTTTGGTTTAATCATTTGGTCATCACTTGTAGAACATTGATTGAAATTACTTGTTTACCTAATAATATTTTCTTATTAAAATATTCAAACTACCTTTGAATATTTTATGTTTATCGCACACTCTGAGAACCCTATTCAGAATAATAAGTGAATAATTTGACAATAAAATATTTATAAAATTTTGTTTGCGAATAAGTAAATTTCTGGTAACTAGATTTTTATTATTCTATTCTTTATTATCAATAGCTGGGCGATAAATATTATTGAAAACAAAAGATACTTTATATTTTTATAATAATTAAGACTCAAACGAAAGGTTTAAGAGGCAATTGCGGTAAAAGTAGAGTAAAATTTCATTGGAAATGAAATTGTTGAATAAAGATATGCTATTTCAGAATAAATTTTTTAACATATTTAGATCTATGTCGTTATACCGAACAACCCTTTCACAAGTTCAAATGAAAACTCATTAATTACTGTTATACACAATATTCCGGCTAAATTTTAAACTTAAGGATAAAACATTTCTCTTCAGGGCTTAAAACATCTCCAATATATTACAGCTAAAAGTAATAACTTAGTTCTGCGTCGAGCTCAAGCACATTTGGCAACCGTGTTTGGCATCTATATATCCAAACAGATTCAAATAGTACCTACTGCTATTATATGAATAGGCGCATAATAGTTGGGACATAAGAGAAATAGTACCGGAAATTCATTTCAAAGTTCGATAAAATATTACAGGTACATTAGGAAAGTAATATTTTTACAAATGTAGTACTCTTTTTTGTTAGTATCAGATATGAAAAAGACTAAATAACGTCGTCACACCCAATTCATGCATTGATAAGAGATAACAAAAGTTACTTGCATGTTCAGTACATATTTATCCAATAATATTTTCCTTTGACTGTGTTTCAAGGAAAGAACATTTTCCTCTCGAGATGAACATAATTATTACCAAGCAAAATAGAAGATTCTAGCTTGAGGTGAATCTAACAGATTATTTACAATATGAGAGAATGGATATAGGGTATGTCACATGCCTGCCTGATCACACTCAAAGAAACAAATTACGATAACGCAGTTATTTCTACTATGGCACATCACTACTTCGCTTTCCAAGCTTCCGCAATCAAACCACAGGGAATTCCACCCACTATCAACCAGTTCGAGAATTCGCAAACAAGCTAATCATTCGTCCATTTCTACGTCTTCGCAACTGCCACGTTCCCGTACGGAAATTCCATTCCCTAGTAAACAAATTCTAGCCCACGCCGTATTTAAAATTGTAAGAAGAAAAATAAACGAACCAAAGTAATTTCAACATTCTTCTTTGAAAGCAATAACAAACTTTCGACGTTTAAGCAGTTTGAATAAATCATTATCGCTTTACATACAAGATCCCGAATTTCAAAAATAAATTTGGCCTTATTAGGCAAAATATCCATGATGGACGAGGTTAAACCTTATAGATAAGATCTTTGCTATGAAAAAAGCAAAACAATGTGAAACGATATGACCACTACATTTACACGAAAAATACAGTCAGCCGTTTGAACATATTTTGACATCATCCATCCATCAAGTCTTTCAAGTCCACTGTAGGTCATAACAATCTCGTAATGCATTCTATGCTTGGATGCGTATTGGTCACCACTGTGGGTGTTGTCGGTACACAGGAAGAGCTGCCACCCATCTCTAAAATTTCCTTCAAAAACATCCACGGAAAGACATTAATTGATGCTATTCAAGATTGACACAAAACGCCACAAATACCGCATATATTACCAAACAGCCCTCCCATCTTAAAGGAGTTTCAATTTGAAGGCTTTTGCTTCTATATATTTACGTCATTGCCCCGTTAGATACGAGTTCATATTTTCAGCAATGTAATTAAATCTACGTGTAGCATAATTAACTTCCTCCGTAGGTTTATTTTAAAGCTTTCATAGATATTGAAGTATTCTTGACGCTTTTGTTTTCCCGTAAAGTAATAAATCACTTTTTATGAACTATATGAACAATGCTCGGTATAAGAGGGAATTTCGAATAAATTAGTATTTGTTCGTAAAGTCTTCTTTCGTGTGTAATCTCCGGTGTGAAACCCGTAATAAGTTTACCCAAAGTCTTCATTGGACATTGATCCCACCTTTCATACAAGGTACATATATAAGACGCGAATCCCGTTTCCCATCTCATTCCAATCAAACGGAAAACCGAAAAGTTCGGGATACGTACATTGACTGTGGAATCTAATTTGGAAGCAACGCTGTTGACGACAAACTTTTAAAATCGAGATAATATCATACTTCTCTCTTTACTCTACTTGCTTTTGATCTAACCATTTCGATAACGACCTCAACTATTTATGTAAATACTTCTGATTATATGTCCCCGTTTATAAGTAGACCAACAGATTAAGTAATTATCAGTGACCCTTACGATGAGTCATTTCGTTCTTCCATTTGAAATGAAAATAGAATTATAAGATGAAGTAATATCAAAGTTATTCAAAATTTTGCTTTCATTAAACCTACTAGCCAAATCACCATGTGGACACATGTGATTTGGCTAGTAGGTTCAATTATTCATTTTATAAATGATAAAATGTGAGACACAAACATCCAAGAACTATTCTTTATCGCATTTTATAAAATGTTTAATACAAATCGAAACGACCATTTTAGTGATCTTCAAGCAATAGCGGGAGAATCGCTCACAGTAAAACATTAAGAAGATTGCATTCGTTAAGTGAATACTAAGGGATCGCTACTTTTTAAGAACTTATGCATTATTTTAAAGCTGAAACAATGTCTTACTGCCATTTTCGCATACTACTATAAATTTAAATAGTAATTTTTTTTTAAAGAGTAGATGGATTTCAATCATATAAACGCTTAACGCTTCTTCACGATATGTAGTATTAACTACAATAATGACACTTCCTTGACAATGACAACACTTTCTTACACATTAAAATTAAATTTAGTTTTGAATTTAAATCTATTTCAAATGTAGAGAAACACAGAAATTGTAAAAATTATAGAGCTTCTATTATTTATTACACGATATTCGTCGTCATATCTATTTTTCTTAATTTATGCAATGTAGAGACACACGCAACGTTCATTTTTTTCTCATTCATAAGTACATCGATCATAGATGTACGTATACAATCTAAGCACGGAATCCAGAGCTAACTAGTATAACTAGTGCTTGAGTTACGTGCCCATACATATTGCGATAACGGTTACATAATCATGTACTGCGCATCGTACCTATTCCATCTGTGACCGTTGATATAACGCCGTAGTGCAGAACCGAGACTGTCCAAGACCGCGTATTATCTTCACAGTTGGAATCGAGCTCGTTTTATTTCTATAGAATCAAAGAATGCACGGTGGTAGTACGTATACGATTCGGCCAGAGAGTATCCCTGGTCCGTGGAATCATTACATCTGTGAATAACTTCAAATAGAACCCTTGTTTTCTATGAAATTTCTTACAGATGTCAAAGAGCGGCAGTGTCTAATTAATCAGGTGCACTGAATGTTCCTTTAGTACTTTTAAAAGTTTGTAAAAAAAACTCGTAAAATGTTTTTTTTTTTCATACGGATAAGTCTATGAATTCTTCAGTTCAGCATAATATGTAGAAAACTGCACGATGAGTTGCTCAGATTGTTGATAAAATGCTAAATTTAAAGAATCGAAACCACCCAAAACCACAAATTATCTTCACAATTTTAATCTATTTTTAGTGCTGTCGCTAAAGGATCTCGTAAAATGTAATTTTTATTCGCATAAGTCTATGAACTCTCCAGAACATATAAAAAACTCCACACGAAATTGCTCTGACAATGCCACAATAGCAAAACCGAGGCAATCCGCGACCATATAATATCTTCTCAGTTGGAATCGAGCTGTGTTCTGGTTTTAATGCTATAGGATGAAGTAAACGCCGAACATGTATTTTATATCGATAAGTCTAATGAACTCTTCGGAATATGCAGAAGACAGCACATATCTAATCGGGCCCTTCTGCTGACGTGAGGCGGCAAACTTGCAGTATTGACTAGCGAAATGATTGCTTGTAAAGTCTACAACAATATCTTTTACTAATTTCATGCAAACAACCGCGAATGCTTCCAGCCGGAGCGATACAATCCGAAAGAGAGCTGATATCTGTACAACAACCCAGAACGGTCACGAACTATTATAACATTAACAGAAAGACTGCACGAGTAAATATCGCACGTACAATTTATTCTCGTTAATTTAATGCTGACAGCATTGGTTTTTTATCTTCATACTATACAATTTAAAGAAAACATTTTAACAACTGTTGCAATTTTAAGAAAAACAACCGAACATACTTTTTAATTTCAACCTTTAGTTGACCTATCTAGTTTAATTTAAATCAAATAAACAATCAAACTCAATAATACAAATATCACGTTAGCAAAGTAACAAGAAAGAGACAGAAAACCTACAAGAAATAATGATACAGTAGAAACATGTATATGGAATTGTGAGATTATACTCGTACTGTACTCGTACGAACGGAAATCTTTAGTCACGTATTCCGCGGTAGATGAATATCACAGCTCAGACTGTCTTGTTCGCAAGTTCGAAATATAGTTGGACAGCGTGTAATGTTGAACAATGTCTACTGCACACGTCAACACGTCGTTTACAACTTGGGGCTGAACGCGAACAAAGGGTCTCATCATACTTATCGGCGGCAAAATCAACTTGAGTCGTCCTGAAAAAAAATTGCTACATAATAACTAGACCTCTTATGAAAGCAATGCGTGTTGATGCGAATGACACCAATGACTCTAATAAAAATATATCGATTTCATCTTATTGGTCCAATGCAATTTTACGTAGATTTTATCAGAACCCTATTTTTGTAATACGAAAGTTGCAAACGAGCATGCAGTCCACCCGATAAAAAGTGATCACCTCTGCTCATAGAAACATGTTGCCAATCTTAGATGAGATAAAAATCTTCTCCGAGGTTAGCCACAGGTGCATTGCTAACCCTGAGAACTAAGTCAAAAAGCCTTGAATAAGTGTGTTCCCTTTCCCCACTCTTCAGTTCAGAACACCACAGCACTCAACGTGCTTTTCTTCGGTAGAAATAAGTGTGGCGATAATGCCTCCAAAGTCGAACCAAATAACGGTTTAACAATCTCAATACTATAATCATAGAAAGAAAAAAAAATCATATCAACGGCACTAAAATTTTAAAAAAGCATTATAAAACTTAAGCGCTCTGCTTCAGGGATGCATTGCATCTCTAAACGACGTCCGATGAGTCTCCATTCCCATTTAAGTTTGGTTAGTAACCAACCCATAAGTAACGTACCCGGGCGACAAGTAACATATCAGGCAAGTTGCATTAAAATAATTCATTTCAAACATATTGTGTCCTATTTACAAAAGCACGGTACTTTTGTAATTAAACCAAACGATACAAAGACTACCTGAAAGAAAGTAGTCAGTTCCGCTTATCCACATTTGCAACACCAAAAAATTCGCGGATGCATCGCCGGCATTGTGAAAATTTGTTTTGCACTTTTAAAATAACTCTAGAAGAATTATATCATGTAGTATAAACAATATATTCAGTAATAAGTTCTAATTTTACAATAGTCAGGATTATGGGCTTTTTTGTAACATCAATCAAATTTATTTTTGGGTCTCGTTTATCTTTCAAATTTATTATCCCTATCACGTTTCTTCGCGATTTATATCGCAGTCAGGGGAATATCTGACACGGAAATCCATACTCCGGGGTTTGAATTATTCGAAAATTTTAAAGCTATTAAGTACTTTCGATGTTTTCCCCCTTACTTATATTTGCCAAATTTCTCACTCAATTTCCAGGTGCCGTTCGTGATTTCATTTTGTTACTTCAGATTTATACAAAGCGTTGTTTACCACAGCATTTGTTTTTTTTTAACTTTAAGAACAATGTGTTAGGCATATTCCAAATATATATAGGTCGTGTTCCGATCCGGTGGTAGTGTAAAAAAAAAATATATAAATGTAACTGACAATTTGTAAGCGCCCCCGAAGGCCTATGCAAAATAAAGACATTTCATTTCATTTCTTTTCATATATTTGCGTAAAATTTCTTGAAATATAACTAGACGTAATGGATAACTCAATAAAGTCTTCGTCATATTTCACGACACACGTGATAAAGCACGTGCTTCTAGTCGACGACTGCACTCCAAAGTTGAAAGTAAAGCGATAACGTTACGTACGTTGCTACACTTATTACGGAATTGTTTCCAACCATTATTCGTCATTTTTCTCTATTTCTCCGCAACTAAAGCAATGTTTCATTGTGAATATAAGACGGGCAATTTTGCAGTTTATTTATACGATAACTTGTTACTCTTGTTGGAGCCCTTGATTTCAAAACAGCCGGTTGTAGCCTGAAACTTGGCACGAATCCACAAATCTTCCGAAACTTGAGCACTCAATCTGGCAATTTACCATTCTCCGCCGAGAAAAAACAGTCAATGAACATCCGCGTGGTTGCTCGTAATCGCTCGTCCACGAAATGTAGTAAACAACTTAGTAGTTGTGATATTATACTATATAATTCATATTTAGATTCACTTTTTTATGAAGTAATTGGAAATTATGTTTCTTGCATATTAAAATACAGTCTAACAAAAATCTTACATGATTTAAAAAAAAATAAAAAAGGGTGCGAATATGATCATAGTCTGATTTTCAAATCAACATACCACATCAAGTCATTTAAGTTACCTATATTTAAATATAAGCCTTTACAGAACCCTGAATGCTTTGAGAATACTATCGAGGAAATATCCATTGTCGCCCAACATCTATAGAAGCTACAATATTCGAATCCTCATTGTTCAAGCGATCTTCTATTTGCACAGTTGGCCGTAGTAGATTTCCATTACCAAATTTGACTAGTGCAATTTCGCTAATTGAATATGAGATTAAATTAATTAAATAGTTAAGTCTTAGTTGTTTAACAAATTGTAAAATCATCAAATTTTATCTTTGTTATTTGATCAGCCAGAATCTTATTCGTTAATCTTTCTCGACAACATCCTTGAAATAAAAATTTGAGAAACAGTAAGGATCCGATGTAGTCTCAAAACAAGACGAAAAAACAAACAATATTCTATTACAGTATTAGTTAATCTGTTATATCGTGAGGAGTCCAATTACCAATTTTTGTTCTGAACTTTAAAAGTATTGCCTGTTGAATAAATGGTTTTAAGCAATGACGATAAACATTTGTCATGGCTAAATCTTGGCAGTGGACACCTTTTGTCTCCAAGTACCTTTTTTACTTTGATATGGGTCCCATTACATTTCATTATCTCGCGTAAAGGACTTGAAATTTCTTTAGGTCTTTGCTTTTTGTGTGACATTTTAGACATCCATTGTAGAGCTTTTGCGAGTAACATCCAGTAAAATAGGAGCTTTGTTTGTCCTAATTTTGTGCAAGTATCTTCTTTTGTATTATACCTCCGAGTATGTTAGTAGGTGAAGTTATAGTAGATACCAACTCACTGCTTAAACATAGTATTTTATTTTAGGCACGCGTACTACTTCCAGTCACCCAAAGCTTGCCAAGAAAAGATTAATTGCTTGCCATTCATCCGGATTACAAGATTGTACACTTAACAGTAGACAAAACAAACAATATCACAAAGATGAATGAGCGCAAAAATTTAATGATCTTGGTAAGATGCAACAATTAAAAATAAAACTTGTAAATATAAAGCAAGACATTGAATTACTGTAACAAAAGACTAAATGAAGTAAAACTTTGTGTTTGTCATTTTAGAAAACAATCGAAGAAGCTAGACAAATCCTTGATACGAAAATCACGTTTTCAGAAGAGCTTGTACATAGACAGACTACAAAGAAGGCGAGGACAAAGCCCCGCAAGCTTTTAGTGGGATCGCTCATTGTACATTACAAGTACATGACCGTCGAATCTAAATCCGAATGAAACCTCCAAATCCCCAGGATTTAGTAGTCCGCCAATCAGCTACACCGAAACGGGTATGTCAACATTGCGTATCGAGTTATCATCGTAACTTGCCTCTCGTTTGATTACGTAAATAGTTGTGACTGCGTAACGAAGCAAATAGTTCTAAAATGTTAAATATCTGAGTTCCAAGAGTTCCGCAAAGGTAGGTAACTCCATGAAGCATTCCACGTATACAAGTTTGTGTCTATCTTTGAGACATTTTCCCCTCTGAAGTCTGTTGAATTATAGTAATAAATGACAAAATAATGACAAAATTTGTTTAACTGTATCTTCTAACAATACAGTGACTATTAAGAAGTAAAAAAAGATTAGTAGAAATTACTCAAGTAATATTTTTTAATTAATAGCTCAATAATTCTTTGAAATTAGCATACACAAAGCAAATAAAATAAAATTATTGTTAGCTGAATCGTCGTCGTCAACCCATTATTGTCCCACTGCTGGGCACGGGTCTTCTCTCAGAATGAGAGAGTTTAGGCCATAGTCCACCGCGCTGGCCAAGTGCGAATTGGTGGACGGCCAAGTGCGAATTGGTGGACTGAATCGTAGTTACCATTTATTTTATTAATCCATGGAGAATACGCATGATAAGTATTTTCTATTGAGTTCCACTCCATACTATTGCTACAATTTGTAGTTCATATTTGGCACGATTTTCTATTTCAATTTTTATTGAAGATTCTTCTTTCATATTAATATCGTACAACACTATAGAACAATGGTTTATTTTGTTGTAAAATAAAGAGCCGCAAAGCCATGTTTCTAACAAACAGTTTTTAGTATATTCCATCAATTACTTAGCCCCAGAGCACTTGCCAAATAAACAGTGAATCAATTTAATAAACTCACAACGCCTGAACCACATTTCGATTCAGCGCTGCACCGCCATACAGCACTCGTTTATTGTGCGAGCTAACATCGCCAGAATCTTTGAACATTTCGCCTACTTCATTACTCTAATAATTAAACATTTTGACACGAAAATTACGTAAGCTGTTAAAATTGTTAATAATACTATCCCCTGCCTGTCGTTAGAGGCGACTAAACTGGGCTTCCGGGGTTGCGGGCTGCATGAGTGGGAGCTTGAACCGTCCAGCCAGGCAATCCCGGGAAGGACAATCCTGTGATCGCCTACCGTCGTAAAGACTAGACGGAACGGTGGGCCCAGCCGCCCATCTGGAAGGAGCCCGATGGGGCAACGCGCTTAGAGGATTCCGTTTTCGTTCCTTTGGAGATCCCGGAGTCCTCTTTGTAGAACCGAGGACGGTCCCTGGGGGGTTTAGTGCGGTAAAAATCCCACATAACCCTGCGTCGCTCCCACAGCGTCGGGTACCTTTTGAAGGTTTCCCCCTTGAAAACAAGAACAATACAGTATACAATCTTCCTATCTATCAACTATGATCAAGGTAGGTAGTTGCCAATTGCCAAGTAAATAGAGAATCAATTTAATAAACTTTTAATACTCCGGCTGAATTTCAATTCAGCGCTGTATGGCCACACGTAACACACGTTTATTGTGGCCGCGGGCTAATATCGCCAACATCTTTAAACATTTCGCCTACTCCATTACTCTACCAATTTAAAAATTTAACGGCTAATTTACACAAATTTTTAAAATTGGCAATTAAGCTTAATTTTTGCCATCTTTTGTGTGAACAATCCAGTTTAATGTAGGTACTAAGTCCTTGCTAAGTCAAATTATACAATTAATTTTGATTTGACACTTGATATTTTGTTAGTCATTGTTTTCACCATTTTATCAAAAAAATGTTCTATTACATGCCATAATTACCAAATACATTTATCATATCATATAATACCTTAATTAACTATGCATTCCATACTGCCAGAGCATATTTTCTTCTTTTACTAGACAATAAATTCTAAAGTCTTAAGTCTTCCTATCCATCAATTATCTTCACGGCAGTTGCCAAGTAAACAGTGAATCAATTTAATAAACTTCTAAGACTCAGGCTGCATTTCGATTCTACGCTGCACCGCCACACCACACGTAACACGCGTTTATTGTGGCCGCGGGCTAACATCTACTATCTTTAAACACTTCGCTAGCTTCATTCGAGAAACTTTGAAACACAAACAAATAACTGTAACAAATAAATGTGGAAGAAATATTGTAAAAATCCAAATAGGTTAAACTTTTAACACTTGGCTAAAGTTAAAGTTAAATAAGTAAATATTTAATTTGTTTAAGGGCATCTAGCACGTAAAACTTAAAGAATTGATTATGGTTTCATAGATGCTTATTAGGCAAAAGGAGTGCAGGTCGCCCCCCTACCAGGTGGACCGATGACCTGAAGAAGACAGCGGGAAACCGTTGGATTCAGAGGGCATAGGACCGGTTGGAGCGGCGTCATTTAGAGGAGGTCTATGTCCAGCAGTGAACATCAAAGTGCTGATGGATGTATGGAGATGCTTATTTTTGAATGCGACGCTTGGTTCAACTAATTAAGTTAAAGTACAATTATGTGATTTGTTCCGTTAACAATAATGAAATTATAACAATGATATTAACTCATAACGTTTCAAATAAGCAAAATGGAACACACAAAAATGACACATTTCTGACAGAATCATAATTATAGTCGAATGACACGTAACACAATGAGTGACATTTCAGTGCTGTTAATGACATCCACTATAGAGAAACAAAGGGTTATTTCATGAGAATTTTTAATTCACCAACAAAAAAGTTTTAAAAGTTTTTGGACTGCAGCGCTTGCAAACTGCAAACGACTAAACGGTTTGTGAAAATAAAAGCTATTTACAACTCAATCATTCAAAAGTTACCTAGAAAACCGTTTACGTGAACAGTGAACGAACACTTTTTTACTAATCTCGTATGCTTGTTTGAATAGTAAAAAACAGTATTTTTTATTAAATTCTATTAACAAACGAGCATGCTGGCTACTCGATAGTAAGTTGTTATTGCCGCTCATAGACATCTATAGACGTACAACTTGTGATTGATACAAAAAAAATAAAGGTTGCACCTGAAATAAGTTACAGATTACGTTGCCACTCCTAAGGGTAAATAGTCGACTCGTCTTAAAGTCAGCCGGCATCCACGTCCTTCCAACGTAACGTATTGACGACCCGCGTGGCGGAGCGGTTACCACACCGGTCTGATGCGCAATGAGCCCAGGGTTGGATTCCCGGCCAGACAGGTATTTGAATGATGAGGTTAGATTTATGTACTGGGTCTGGGTGTTTGTGTATTCGTCTTGTGTGTGTCCATGGTACCCACGACACAGTAAAAAATCTTAGTGTAGGGCTATGAGTATAGAAAACGTGTTTTAAAAGCGTGTATGAATTGCTTCACACTAGAATTATTGTGACGGTAATACCTCCTTGATCGAACCGTACTTATTTTACCACATTCTGATATTTCCATGTGTCAGTTTCGTTCAATCGTAGGGACAAATTTGATGAGATTTTAGAGAAAGACCACTTCTCAAATATGAAGAGTCCATGGCGATAGTGGGTTGATGGTGATTTTTGTAAACATTCCGATAACACGTAGACACAGTTTAATTTCTAATACATAATTAATCCAAATTAATTTTAATGAACCGAAATCTAACCAAATTTTGTAGCTATCGTTTCATCAAATATATCTAATACTGTAACCGACCGGTAATTGAATATTTAATCGATAATTAGTTGTGAACAGAAAGGAATACAATATTAGGGATTACCATAGAGATTACCAATTTGATTTCACAATATTGGAAAATACCAAATGAGCGTGCTGTCGTCAAGCCCTTAATTTGTCCAACTGCTGGGCACGGGTCTTTTCTCAGAATGAGAGAGGATTTAGGTCATAGTCCACCGCGCTGGCCAACTGCGAATTTGTAGACCTCACACACCTCCGGGAACTATATTTTTTTTAAAGAACTTATGTGTGTAGGTTTTCTCACGATGTTTTCCTTAACCGTAAAACAGTGATAATTAATTTCTAATACGCACATAATTTTTGAAAAATCTGTGGTGCATAGTGGGATTTGAACCTCGGACCACCAGATCGGGAGGGCAAGTTTCAAGCATTAAGCTATCACTCCGCACGATACGATGCTCACGAAACAAACATGCATGCATTGGTAGGTAACTTCTTAAAAACCAGTATTATATCTGAAGTCAATCACAGATGTGTTGCTACTACCGAGGACTTAGATGGTAGCCTTATATGAAAGTGAGCTTTCTTTTGTAGTTGGGAAGTTCGTCGTAATTTCAAACGAGTGAACCATTGTAGTAGAAATAATAAAATTTTGAGTACCAAACTCAATGGATCTCGAATTGAAATACTTGAATACAATACTTTTATTTCGTTGCAATCACTAACTGTTTTGGTCCTTGCTACTTAAGATGCATACCCCGGCTATGATTCCCTGAGTCGTTTTCAATGGGGTACACTCATTATTGTCCCACTGCTGGGCACGGACCTTCTCTCAGAATGAGAGAGTTTTAGGCCATAGCCGATGGACGATGACGATTGGTGGTTTCAATGACATGACATAATCTTGCAACTATTGCAAGCACACTGTTTCATTAAATTCTTGTCGTTTTCCATTTTAATATTTATTTTTTAGATGCATTACATTGCAAGTCATCCTCTGTAGTAATTATTGTTGACACATAAAGGAAAAAAAACAATAAACATAGTACACACATATTATTCATATAAAAGTAAAGAGTACAAGAAATGAAATGAAATGTCTTTTTATTTTGTATAGGCCTACGGGGGCACTTACAAATTGTCAGTTCCAAATGTTTTTTTTACATTACCACCGGATCGGAACACGACCACAACTGAGAATATCCGGCAAGAAACTAAGTAGGTTTGTCTTTTTTATTATGTTGTATTTTTTTTTTTCAATCATGTTTATTTACATTGTAATGAAAGTTAGCTCCAGTATCTTGCCTTACTGTTACTAAAAATGAGGCCTACAGGGCACAAACTGTATGTATATATATGACCAACACAGATTGCCGATAAGTAATGCCGTCAGTAAGCTTCAAGCTTTCGATGGCGGTCAATAGTACATTTCGCATTACTTAAAATTTTAATGTAATCAACCATCCTTCCACTGAGGTCCACAGCTGGACATAGGCCCCTCCTAAATGACGCCACTTTAACCGGTTGAATGTAATACTAAATATTAAATTCATTTCTCGTTAAGACACGTTTTATATGAATTTCATTATAGCTTTAAGTGTATCAATACTGTGTAAAGTGTATTAATACTTCAATATAGCTGTAAGTGTAACAATTACTTTCTTATTTATATATTGGCGCTGAACACAAACTCCATTAAATAACTCGCAAACTTCAACACCGCGGTTTACGTAACAGCAATTAAGAGACTCGAGTTGATCGCTGACAATTTACTTAACTACACTTCCTAAGTGATTTTGTTCAATGCGAGATCTACGCTGACATGGAAAAGAGGAGAACGGCGTATTGATTGAATTCTGGTTCAATACTTCCAACTAGTGATGTAACGAATATTCGCATTCGTATTCGCCAATATTCGCATGCTTACATATTCGAATTCGCAAGAATTTTGCGAATATAGAACTGCAAAAAAGATCGTCGAATCTATAAAAAAAATAAGTCGAACTGCAATTTAACGACCAAAAAAGGTCGCTACATGTACCTGCTCCGGTTCTTTTGTAGTATGGGTACAACCCATTATTGTCCCACTGCTGCGCACGGGTCTTCTCTCATAATGAGAGAGTTGTACATCATAGTCCACCGCGCTGGCCTAGTGCGAAATGGCGGACTTCACACACCTCCGAGAACTTTTTTTTAAAGAACTCTCGGGTTTGTAGTTTTCCTTACGATGTATTCCTTCACCGAAAAGCAGCGATAATTAATTTCTAATACACACATAAATCAGTGGTCCGTGTCTAGGTTTGAACCTCGGACCTCCATATTGAGAGGGCAAGTTTCAACCACTGGTCTAAATATTATTTTGTAGTATATATTAAGAAAAACCGAATATTTGCATTTACGAACGTCGATAGCGAATATTCTCATTCGCATTCGCGAATGTTCAAGTACATCACTACTTCCAACTCTTGGCGGGTTGAATACTGCTCTGCGTTTCTATCGCAACTAGGAATAATGGTTCTCTTGCTATTATATATCTTTGTATATACATCTGAATTGATTCCTCTTTATAGACTGAGTTCCTTGTGCTGTCTAACAGACTGGACGGACAGATAGAATGGTAAACTTAAGAGTATAGGACGATTAATTTTCGTACTACAAGACCTATAGCATTTTTACTTGGTCTATAGAGCATAAAATAAATAAAGAAAATTGAGGTCTCTTTATAGAGATTCTAAAAGCCGAAAATGGTTAATATTTTTAGGAGAGTAGCTTTTTTTGTTACGGGGAGGAAACCTTCAAAAGGTACACCGAATCCTTGGGAGAGACTCAGCATTATGTGGGATTTTTACCCACTAAAACCTCCTCAGTGGCCTTCCTCAGCGCTTGTAGTAGGGGACTCGGAAACTCCAACGGAACGAACCGGTGGCCCCTAGCGCAGTGCCCCTCACGGGCTCATCTCTTGGGGGATGTGTACCATCCCCCTTCATCATCCGGTGCTTACGGCGAGATGCAGCCACACATACCGCCGTCCTTCTCGGGGTTGCTTGTTGGACGGTTCGAGCTCCCACTCTAGCCGTCCGCAACCCCAGAGGCCCCCTGTTAGTCGCCTCTTACGACAGGCAGGGGATACCGTAGCCGTATTCTACTCCCCGACTACAGTCTTTAGGAGAGTAGCTATGGCAATCTCCGCGGCACATAAGCTACTTGAGTATCGTAACCAACGTATTCGTGCAGTTTGTCTTTGACAGATTAAAATCTAATTAAAAATATATATTTTTTGCACATGCCAATAATTCTGGAGTCGGTATTTTATGCTTCTTATAATTTCCAAATATTTTATAAATGGAGGTCGATAGATCAGGACGTGGTTTGAAATACTTACTAAGATAAATTAAAAACAATAATAACAAGAAGTAAGTTAAAATAACAGTAACAGTTCTTAATAAATTAACACAGAATTATAAATTTTAGTAAAATCAAAAAAAAAAAACACGCTTTTGTGATTTTTTTTTATCTGACATCAAATTGTACTTTTGATGCGATTAATATCTTTTAATTGCAAATATATATCGTCAAACCATCATTGTCCCACTGCTGGGCACGGGTCTTCCCTCGGAATGAGAGATTTTTAGTGTGAGTTAGCCAAGTGTGAATTTGTGGACTTCACATACCTCCTAGAACTTATTTTTTTCAAAGAACTCGGGTGTGTAGGTTTCCTCACGATGTTTTCCTTCACTGAAATCAGTGATAATTAATTTCTAATACGCTCATAAATCAGTGGTGCGTGTCTGGATTTGAACCTCGGATCTCCCGATTGAGAGGGCAAGTTTCAACCATTAGGCTATCACTGGTCTTTGCAAAATATATATAGGTAACATTATGACTTTATTTGATTAAAATCCATCTTCTATATCAAAATTTATTACACTTTAAAAATATCTTATACTGTATTAACGCGAATGATACCCTAGGGAATAGCATAGTACCTACTCTAATGTACACATACCAAAAAGTGTACCGTAACTTAAGTGAATAGAAATTACCCTTTTATTTATATTTTGCGAAACGTCCCCAAATACTGGGTCGATCGGTCTTCTAAAGGTTATTGAAAGATAATCGCATTGCCGTTTCATCTTCCATCACTGAAGAGCCCATGCATCTTTGTTCCAGCTTAATGGACCGTATTAAGAAAGAAAATAGGAATTACTTTTTATTTAGGAAGTTTAACGAAAGGGAATTGTTGTGCCCATTTAATTTCCATTTGTTTTTTTTTTTTTTAATCTTGAGATTAGATTATTTTTTAGGGTTTTATACCAATAAAAGTAGTCAGTAGAACCCTATCACCGGGACTCCGCTCTGCGTCTGTTTTAAAGGGATGTACCTTTGAAACGCAATATACCTATAGACCTATAGTGTTTATTATTATCGATCAAAATATCATATTATGTGATTAAGTAAACAAGCAAAAATTTATTTCAAATTTGACAGTTTTTTTCGACAGCTATAATTACATACGTAACTATTGTCATTTGCTTAAAATATATAGACTTACATCTATAAGATATACAGTTAAAGATATAAAAACAACATGGCCGGCAATATCGCAGGATGCTCCAAAAATTGGGAAAAGTTCCGCAAATCAATGAACAGTCCCCAAGATACAAACTTGCATTTCATCTTTTACAGTTTGGAACTTTGCCGCGAGTTCAAACTTATACAAACGCAATGAACCGTTGAACTAGGAATAGTAAAATGGAGTACCAAACTCGATAGATCCCGTTGGACTGCAATACTTTGTATTTCGTTGCAATCACTAAGTAAAACTTTGTCCTTGGCCACTTTAGATTGCAATAGTAAACGAGCATCTAGTCCACTTGGTACGTGGTCGCTATAGAAATCCATGGGCGACAACATGGATTTCTATAACAAACTTCGTATAGAACAAAGGTTCTATCTTCAGTCAGTCACAGATGCATCTGTACTCTTAAGGACTAAGAGGGTCATTTCATATGACACTGAGCGGACAATCACGCCTTTCCACTGAAAGGCAAAGACTGCTTCAACCCAAAAAAAAGATGTGGCGGTCGTACTTTCCCGGTCTTTATATCACCCGATTATTCCACCAGAGCTATCGTGAAATAATCTAGAACCAAAGCCCTTCCAGCCCACAGTCTTCCTGTCCCGGCTTGAGCTACAGGCTCGCCATAATGAACCCGGTGAAGCTGTAAAGTCCACTAGAACTAAGTAACTGCAAAATTATTAAAAACCTGTCCTCCCACCAAGCAGCGTAGAGTATCCAACTTTAAATCCCTAGCCAGCCAATTCGTAATTGAAAACCCAGATCATGTGTAATGTCACGGTTGATAAAAGCGCGGTGTATCACCGCAGCACGGTAGATTCTGATTCCGCTCCGATATACGAAATCGCGTCGCCCGTTGACACTTAATTAACCGTTGGGCTTCCGATCCGAGCGCGAACGACAAAGCGAATTACCGAATTTTTGTGTACTTTTTGTTGTGTATTGTACGGACATAGCTTTCTGAATTGAATTGAATCTTAACACACTACTGTTTGTTTTTGAAATTTATTATCTATATATTAATACGTGAAGCAAAAACTTGTGATCCGTTTTTAGGATACTAGCCGCAGACGGAGGAGTATGAAATTACGCACGGTGATAGTTGATGTAGGGAAGCATTAAGCAATACTAATATATTTGACTGACTAGTTAGAATAATATTCTACTATAGTTCAAATTTCACAATATCAACAAAAACCGCGGCAATGTATAAATTTACATTTTTCAAGTGATCATCATTTGTCCATCTTATCTTACAATTTACTGTAGATAAGTCTATTAATGTTAATAGACATATCTACAGTAAATTGCAAGTGTACCTTAGGTACTTTATATACAACCGGATCTGGGGGCACGGCAGTGCCCCCGCCAAGTCGAGCAAATGAGCGGCATACTTTTATCATGTACATTATTATCATTTAATTCTTAATCTGAGAAGCTTTAAAAAGTCTTGTAAGTTAAATCTAACTAATGCAACTTTTCGCAATCTGAGAAAACGAAGATTGATTGCGCAACCGAAACTTTTCACAAACGTAGGCGAACACAAACACAACGCAGAGTAGCTCCGGCCATGACGTCACCATTCACGTCAGGTTCGCTATCCGCTTTCCCTTGTAAAGTACTTTTTCGACGTTTTTAGACGTTCTGTTTCCGTCAACCGAAATTGAGCACACTTTGAAATTAGCTTTTGTTGTGTTCCTTGAAATAAGTGTCATGAAAATAGTCATGTTAACATTCGTAGGCCTGCTAACGAGCTCCAAAATACTAGTATGGTTTATATCGTGTTAGCATCATACACGTACTATAAAATAAAATCGCTTCGCGCTGTCTGTCCCTATGCATTGATTAGATCTTTAAAACTACGTTACTGATTTTAATGCAGTTTTTTTAATAGATAGAGTGATTCTAAAGGAAGGTTTTTATGTATAAAATAGGCATAATATGGTGGAGGAAAACTGATAATTTTAGATTTTTGACTTAGTCGGAACGAAGTTCGCGGGGTTAGCTAGTCTACATTATAAATTGTCAGTCATAAGTCATTAATGCTAGATTAATAGTCATCTTTCTTTGGGATTTGAAGGTGGTGCAAGTAAGCATGGTTCTACCGCAGAAGTATGACCACCATAAGTATAAATGCCTCATAACGGCAGTTTTGCAATTTCAGTCTTTTAAGACAAATGTATGACTAAGTTTATCAACCCTAAACTTAGTCATACATTTGTCTACCTCTCGTGCAACCTCCTAAAGGAATACAAGTAATGTTGAAATGAATACAAATTAGGAGGCACAAACAACTTAATATAAAGACGCAATGCCCATTTTCTACTTTAACACCATAAAGACCATAAAAAAGAAAAATCCAATCAAGCAAACGTTACGTGTCTAAATAAAGCTGAAAAGTAAACAATACGAACAAGTTTACGCGAATGAGGCGAACAGACGTGACGTCACGCGCTTAATTCTAGCCCACCTGCGGCCAAAACTCATCGGCCACCAAACATTTATCAAGAAAGCTGGATATTTCATTAGCTTATGAAAGAAAGGAACGAGCTGGATCATAGAAAAAGACCTAAGAACAAAATACATCAATGTTTATATTTCCAGAGAATGGTAAAATTACCCAACAGTGAAAAAAGTTCAGAGTTATAAATTGTTTTACGTTGTCACTTGCTATATGGAAAAGAACAAGCAGCAAGCAAAACTGAAATTACCACCGTCGCTCTACGTCTAGATGAATTCTCATCTAGACGTAGAGCAACGGTGGTCGTTAATCAACTTTAAAGGCCCTTTCCTATTCCTGTGTTACAGCAGCATAAAGCTACTATAATCTGGTTTGAAAGACAGAATTTATAATTTCGAGAAGATCCCTCGAAGTAGCAACGCTTTGGTGATTGATAATAAGGGGTGGAATGCTAGTTATTTTTACGAAGGCACCAGGTGTAATAGTAGCTGGCATCGTATAAAAATCAATAAAATCAACAAGACAACGTACTTAACTGTAATAAAATTAAAAGAAATCTCAAACAAACTTTTTGTGTTAAGTTACAAAAACAAAGAACGATCATAAATAAAATTATTTTTATGAAAATTCCGAAGTCGCGAGACAAACTTTGTGAAACTTAAGAGCTGTGTAACCAGAAAGTTTTTGAAAAAATATACCGTTGTCTGTGAAAAACAAACAAGATGGTTTAAAATTTCTAGCACCTGAGGGGTTACTGTAGAGCCTTAGAGAGCTATTGGCTGAAAACAGATTTTCACGTGAGTTTAAGTTTAAAAGATTCTAAAGCTTTAGGACAGCGGACTTCGTTTAGTCGCGGGCTTAAACGTCGACGTCTACGAAACTCAAATATTTATTTTATAAGGTATTTCAATCCGATAACTTTGTTGAAATTCTCTCAGTGTAATATTTTAAAAAATGTATGTACGTTCGAAAAATACGAAGCGACATAAAACGGCATTCAATTAGATTTAAACCTAAGGATTTTTGGTACATTATCGTCACAACGTCACAATCCAAAACTGCAGTAATAGCAAAAAAAACCTACAGCAACTTTAATAAATGGTACATGAAAATAAATCTGAGAGTGGCATTTAAATTTAATCAAACCTAATGGTGGCTTGAAAGCTAGACAATCATCACTAATTGCGTAATGAAAACGGTTAAACAACAGAGCTTAGCACTCAACAACAATTAGCCACCTACCTACAGGAGCAAAATTTACATTCCTTGTTCCCGGCATTTTATTACGGGACGCAATTAATTCAACATAAGACGAGTTGGGGGTGAATTGTCCATCTTGCCACAAAGGGGAGGCAACAAAAAAGCCGGGGGCGGCCAGGAGAAAGAAACCTCGGCCGCCTGCAAGTGACACGTCTGTGGAACTTTTTGTATACTGGTCGCGTATAGTTATGTTGTATCGTGCTACGAGTTAATTGCTCTTTTTATTTTTTAGGGATTAATTACGCGTATGTGACCGTCGCGCTCTCGAGCTGGCGTTTCTCATGTTTTGTTCTCATTTGCTTTGATGAAGATATCATTAACATCAAACTTATATCTATAAACTATATTAATATCGAATAATAAGATAGGTTGGAGATTGATAATGGTGATAAGTAAATCACACAATATTATCGGTTCATTACATAGCTGAATTTAGTAAAAGTAAAATTTCATATATACCTACACTGAGAAACAAAGAATTGGAAACCGTCGTAGTAAAACAATTTTCCGTTTAAAAAGAAATTTACGTCATTCGTCTTTAAATTATATAATGACTGCAAGGACGAACTCAATGCTAGTAGCAGTTTCTAGATTCAATTCAGGGTTATAGTGAAAGAAAATGTACAAGTTGAAAACGAAACAAGAACTCATTGTAAGTATTATACGTATATACGACTTTATTCACTAAAACTAATTTATAATATTTTTGAATGCGCGCACACCGTCACGATAACCCGACACCCTGGAGTATACCTATATAGTCAAAATTTTAGTTTTTGCTATTGTTAGTATTGTTTTTTCTACAAACGTAGAATAAGGCGAAAGATAAAATGTTAAAAAATATCTTGTTACGTCAAATAAGTCTAACTTCTAATGCAAGTACACACACACTTTAATATTTTTCAATATAGGAGTATACAATGAAGGGTAATCTCGTAATGTTAGTACTGTAAACCATTCAATTCCCTTACGAAGCAACATGCAAAAATCTGACCGAACAAAGGCATCAGTGCACACAAATATTCCCAATTGACTAACGTTTTGCCAAACATCTAGTAAGCACACATGACCTTTAATAGAAGTGCACAATTCGTTTTGTATGTAGAACAAACCAAATATGAATTAAATTTGTAGAAATACAGGTTGTGTATCTCTACTTCCTATGTTTCATTTTTACAATTTTGTTCTTTACTTTTCACATGAAAAAGGTTGTGTTATGTTCTTACTTTAGCCAGATCATACCGGTCCACCACGTAAAAGGATATTTCCATTTCCTCGCCAATAACATAAATAAATTATACATGAGGGTTATTCGTGAAAATAATCGTATAGAAAACTGACCGAGACTGGTTTACTGATAGTTTGACAGTTGTTTAAAGTTACATCTATAATTAATACAATCAATTTGGGTAACATTGAACAGCGGTGTAACTTTGAACAAAGTTGTGAAAAAAATATATTAATTTATTACATGGAAACTTCTTGTTGTTTCAATATTGTACCTGCGTAAAATGGATTGCCAAAATGTTGTAATAGCAATGAAAGTAAAAAAAAGGTACCTGTTAATGTCATAATTTTAAAAAATACCGCCTTTTCCGTAGTGAAGTTGTTGCAAGTGTTTGATGCTCCGTTTTGAAATAGCAATTATAATATAAAACTTACCGTAAACAGGTATGTTTTGATGTTTAATCTTTAAAATGTATATTGTATATTATTATTTTGAAACTGTACTATCCGTATCCCATGTTGAATATTGCGTAAAACTGCTAAACTTTTGACGACGTCGAAATTGGATGTAATACGGGTAACTTTGAACGGTTCAAAGTTACCTGTATCATAAAAAAATATTTTTTTCGGAGGCTCAGGGTCGCTCAGCGTGCTATGGAGAGGACTATGCTCGGAATTTCGCTACGAGATATGATTCGCAACGATGAAATCCGTAGACGAACGAAGCTTACCGACATAGCTCTCAAAATTAGCAGGCTGAAGTGGCAATGGGCTGCCACATCGCTCGTAGGACCGATAACCGATGGGGAAGAAAGGTCCTCGAGTGGCGACCATGTTTAGGCAAAAGGAGTACCGGTCGCCCTCCTACCAGATGGACCGGTGACCTGAAGAAGACAGCGGGAAACCGTTGGATTCAGAGGACACAGGGCCGGTTGGAGTGGCGCCATTTAGGGGAGGCCTATGTTATGTCCATGTTCCGTCCATCCTTTTTTTTTTTTGTTTTCGAGAGGGAAACCTTCCAAAGGTACCCGATGTTCCGTCCATCCTATGGATGGATGGAATAAATAAACAAAAAAAAACTAGTATCTTATTTTACCACCAAATTGATCGACCTTGATTCATATGGCAAGACCAAGTTGTCTATTGTATTTATATATCAAAATAAATGTATTTTTTATAGATTTGGTTTTAATTAACAAAAATATGTTAATTAATTTTACTCAGACCTTAAAATATTAGATTAATGACGGATTTTATATCCTCAAAAAATTATATTCAAAGTTACCCAAAACTAAGGATAACTTTGAATTTGAGTTTTAGGGGTAATTGTGGATAGTTTAATTGTTTTCTCCGTAAATTTATTGTGTTAGATTAATAAACCAGCTAAAAAGGACACTATTAATTTAGTAAAAACAAGGTGCAATAAATATAAAACAAATTATAATATCACAAATATTGTAAAAAATGTTCAATGTTACCCAAATCGAGGTTAGTCATTTCCATTTTTGTTTTTAAGATTTGTCTCTTTGTTTGTTATTGCAATCACATCACACCAATGCTGGATTTCATTTTATGGTTTGACTATATTATATTTTTATAATCCGTCCACGTATAAGTCCACAAATTCGCACTTGGCCAGCGCAGTGGACTATGGCCTAAAACTCTCTCATTCTGAAAGAAGACCCGTGCCCAACAGTAAGACAATAATGGGTTGTACCCCAATCCGAATCTTGAGGTAACATTTAGTCCTCACTGCATTCAATTCCATCTTTTCTATCAAACGTTACTGCAAGTTAAAATTACTTTACCTTTTACAAACGCTTGTTAGACGGGGGTGCTGCTAGTACAAACTAAAACGTGAATGACTACAACTACGTAATACCACAATAGAAATCAACCACGGTCACCACACACAAACGTGGATGGTCAGTGAAAATGAACAATGCTATCAATACGGTCAGTCTGTTATTGTTTTCGTGTACAGCACACACTGACATAAGACTACAATAGTCATGCCTACGATCTATACTGCAATAGAAGTGCTATTATTTTTTTAAATTCTTTATAGATAAACATAGTCAAGAAGGCCAAGGTTTGTGAGAATAATGTGCATTTGTTAGTCTTTCGCGCAAAAACTACTGGTTGGTTTTACAGAATTTGGTACACAAAGAGTTTATAACCTGGATTAACACTTTGGCAAAAGGAGATCTCCCACTCATAATATGGGATACTCATTACCACGGTAAAGGTGTCTAAAGCGAGCGGAGCTGCGGGAACACGCTAGTAAGTTATAATGATGTCAAACTTCAATGATAATAAGTAGAGTACAAAATAAGAAAAGATCTTAGCGTAAGGTCTAAAATTACATCCTTACTTTTTTAAACGGTAGTTGTTCTGTATTATTTTTTATAATGTAATTTCTTGAAAGTTGGTTTAATTCTTACAGTTGTTGATTTATGTATTGCTTGCTTTTTCTTCTTCTACATTTAGAATAAGACTTCCTGTCTAAATGATTCATAAATATCATCTGAATGATTCGTAGCGCGTAAAACACTGAAGCTACATTAAATTTGGATACTGGCTTCCCATAATTTTATCAGATAACTATATATTCTAGAAGATTATTATCATTGTTGATAATCAACCTCTAGGGGGCTCGTTTTAAATTTCGCTAATTTTAAAGCAAACACTAATAAAATTAACAGATGTTGCCTTGTTACAAATAATTAGACACCCATTTAACTATTGGGAAAGCAACCCCTAAGGGTAAGTTAATCCTTAAATTATAATAGCAGTCAGAGACTTCGACTTATCAAACGTGGTAATAATGGCAGGTGGGAGGTCCACGACACGTATGCCTCATAGGGTACAGTGTAAATGGAGTGTTGTACAGCTTTTGCGTAAATTGTATAATAGGAAATATATGATGGCCTGAAATATGTTCTAAGAATAATTTTGATATTGCATTTCTTTCCAGTTATTTCACAGCGAGACACTAAATGCCGTAAAGGGTATGTGTGGGCTTGTCGTAGACCCCCTTCACACTTCATACACTTCAGGTATATTGTACCTGGAGTGTAGAGTAGCTTTTCATTAAGCTATAAAATTCAAGTACATGGTCATTTAAAATGTTTTAATGGAAAGATTTGATATAGCATTTCTCACTAGTTATTTCACAGCTAATGCCTTTGATATGGGCACGTCATTCAGTAACAAGTTGGTAGTTAATCGCCCAACAGCTCCTTAAGCTTCCCCAGTCGCATCACTCCCACAGGAAGGGGGTGGGTAGCGCGTCTGTGGGAGTGACGCGTAAAACCAGCGTATAGAAGTTTGTAAAGCTTGCACCACTTACGAGCCGTCACACACGATGAAATATGAGAAATACGGAACTCATCTGAGGTTTTTTATTTTAACATAAATTTAAGTAAACGGCAAGTATTTAGGCTAGACACGGTATATGGCCATGGGTATAAAAGTACATGTAATGAAATTCGTAGGGCTGAATTACAATGCCTCCTTGTGTGTTCTCAAAGTAGGTGGGGGTACACTACACGTATGCCTCATAGGGTATAATCGTGTAGTATACCTCCAGCATGCTGTTGGTGCATTATACTTCAGGCAAAGTGTACTTGGAGAGTAGTGTAGCTTTACATAAAATCAAAAAAGTCAAGTACATTATTTGACATTGCAAATACGAATGCGAATATTCCTTACCGACATTTGCGAATGCAAATTCCAATGTTGATTTTTTAAGTTCTTAGTGTGTGTGTGTATGCCGAAGGATATAAAATTGACGACTTTTTTTTGGTCGACTAACTGATGTTCCAATTAAATTTGTATGGATTTGGTGACCTTTTTTTTTGCAAAGCACTGCAATTAAAGTTTCGTAAAACAATCGCACAATTCTTGCGAATACAAATGCGTATATCACTGCTATGTATTATCTATGAAATATGTTTATCACTTGGAAGCTGAATGACACAGTCTCAATAAATATTTCTGTCAGTGAGCTTTTCTTTTTAACATTAGAATGGGTTGATAATAGGTATAAGTCATGCAACATTTAAGTCAAATTTATAGAGATAGTATAACAATGATTTTCACTCATGTCGAAAATATTCAAGGTGGTAGAACCAATGTAGTTCGACCGGGGAAGTACCACCGCCACACCTATTTCTAGTGTGAAGCATTCCTTGCGTTTCGATAGAAGGGTGTGGTTGCCGGCACACTTTCACATGAGGCGACCATCATAGTCCTCGGGAGTAGCAACGCATCTGTGATTGACTTTAGATTCAGTGACCACTTACCATCAGGTCGACTGCATGCTCGTTTGCTACTTCAGTCAAATAAAAAAATATATATATCCATGAGAAAAGATTATTTAATTTCCACTGAAATAAATAATCTCGACACTGTTATTTAATCCGATTTACAATACAAAGCTTTTATTCAAATGTCAAAACAGGGCTTAGGTCCTTAAAACTGTAAAAGTTATCACGATAAAAAATATTTTTTCATTTATTTCGTATTTTCATTATTTGACTTTTCAAAGTACTAAACTAGTTACATAACTTCGGAAAAGATTTTATTTCGCCGAGTTACGTAGCTTCTTGTTTACTCTCAGCAGCAAAAAATCGCCTTTCCGTTAATTAGGCTACTCATCCGTTCTAGGAAACACTTTATTTTTCGTGATATAATTCCGTAAATAACAAGATTACGTCGAACAACCTCTCTCATTTGGAAAATCGGTTAAAAACAAGTATTTCGTCGTAGGACCTTATGTGTTTTTGTAATAATGGCAGTTGAATTTTTGTTTGGTTATACATCAGTGAATAACATATGAAAATCTAGGTATTTTTAATATCCAGGTAAACACTGTAGACCAAAACAGGAAATATTTACCTAGAAAAATTAATTGAATAATAATACTTTCAAAGTGACAAAAGGCCTTGCACTGAAACTAACGGTCAGTACACCTAAGGTAGGCAGTGATAGCCTAATGGTTGAAACTTGCCCTCTAGATCGGGAGGTTCGAGGTTCAAAACCAGTGATTTTTCTAAAATTATGTGCGTATTAAATATTAATTATCAATGCTTTTCGGAGAAGGAAAGCATCGTGAGGAAACTTACAAACCCGAGATTTCATTAAAAAATAAAAAAAGTTCTAGGAGATGTGTGAAGTCCACCAATTCGCACATAGCCAGCGCGGTGGACTATGGCCTATAACTCTCTCATTCTGAGAGAAGACCCGTGCCCAGCATTGGGTCAATAATGAGTTGACGACGACCCCTGAAGTGTATGTCAGAACGCCTCCAATAAATATATATCCCATATCTCACCTCTAAAACCGAAATACAACTGCGCTTAACACTTCTGTCGTTTAGTTCTGTGCAGAAATAAACATAAACCACATTTGCTTCACTAAAATGCGGCGACAACACCTCACGGACGTTTCTAGATAAATTTCTTCATAGATCATACTTCGGGTAGATGTGAATGTATATGTGATTTGCTATAAGGTATATTTCCACGTACTTATTACGAATTTTGTAAAGTTATCACACTTTTCTCCCAAAATGTTAAAATGTAAATGTTTAATGGGCTACAACTTTTATTCAAAACATTATTCTCCAGAACCAATTGTTACGATTTCGTAAATAAATATTAAATAACCTTTAAATAAAAAACATTTATTTCTAAATTGAACACTTTGCCCAGATATTTCTTATCAACTCGTCGAACTATATACATTATGTAATTCAGAGGAATCCGAGATATGGGCCTTTCGGAAGTTCACCCGTATTTCTGCCGTGACACTAGGATTCATTGTTTTAAGAATTTGCAAGATAATCTCCAGGAGTTCTTCCAGGAGACTTCCCCGGTCGAACTACACTGGTTCTACCACCTTCAAACCTTCAGTAACCTTATCATTCTTAACCGTGCTGTTATTAGAAACAGGTGAGGCGGAGGTATTTTCGGAGTGGAATCACAAAGTTTTCTACCACCTTCTAACAACATAGGTGGGATGCGTGCTAATTCGCTACTTCTATTAGATCTGTTTATATCGCAACAAGACCACTAATTGAGGTTAATTTGTCCAATTACATTTTATAGAGTATCACCTCATCGCTTCTTCTCTACATTCCGCGCACTATATTTTTATCTGGGTTTACAAAATCTTAAAATCCGCTTGATTAGTTATATGGTTATTTTACTTGTCACAAGTTTAATTAAGGAAGATTTATATAGTATCCTTAGGCTTTTTTCAAACACTTCTGAAAACATTAAATAAATATCCGTAATATAGCCGTAAAACAGAAATATAACTCGAAAAAACTATCGAAAGATTACAGTTTTTCAAACATAAAATTAATTACAACTTTGCATTACACTCAACTTTTTCTTTAAATTTCAGTATTAATAAAATGTTTGCGAATTTACTGAACGCAGTAAATTCTTGCTTGTCAGCAGGTTACAGGTTTTGGCAGCAGTTAATATCAGTTGCACTAATTTATTTTACCTAAAACGTAGTGTTGAATTACACCAAGACTTGACCCCATGGTCATACAGATACCCATAATCCTAAAATTAATGTTTGTCAGCTCACACTAATTACTTTCACCAACTTAGTATACAATTATAACAAATCCTAGAGGGTCATAAGATACCTATACTAGAATTATAGCGAATCCTAGAGGGTCTTAATATACTCATAACCCCATCCATGCAATGAGTAGACAGTCATTGTTTAACGCAACCAAGGTGATCCCGCAGTGCGCTACTTAGACGTGTCTCGGACACGAACCTTTGTACCCATTGTCTTTAACCCCTTATTGCTATTTTTCATAACATCTATTCGCTAGTTTTTACATCTATGTCTATTTTATACATGTCGTCATAACGAGTAAAGTAAGATAAATTATAAAATCGATTCGTTAGCAGGATGATGTTCAAATAGAACGTATACTTTGTATTATCCAAAAAAAAAAAACAGAACAATCAATTTTTAAAACGTTTGATTTTAATTTTTTACGAGGTGCTTCTTCGGCATACGAGCATGCAGTCCACCTGATGGTAAGTCGTTACTGCCGCCCGTGGAAATTTATAAGTAACTTAATACAAGAAGAAGATCCTATCTAAAGGCTTGACTAAGACGGTCACCTTTATGAAAGTGAGCCGATGACCCTGCCATTGAAAAGCAATAACTGCTTCACGCTAGAAATAGGCATGGCGGTGGAATCTCCCCGTTCGAACGCTATACCTATATAACACAAAGTTGATATAGTGTTTTGAAATGAAATTAAATTAAATGAAATGAAATGTCTTTATTTTGTATAGGCCAACAGGGCACTTACAAATTGTCAGTTACATTTTTTTTCCTTACACTACCACCGGATCGGAAAACGACCTCAACTGAGAACTGTTTGCAAACGGCAAACTGACTAACACATTATAAAAGACTTCATATTGTATACACTTCATACGAAGGGTATAAACTGAGCGCCGGTTACAAAAACAACGCACATCATCCCAAAGAACAATATACTGTCAAAATGACCCGTCTGTTATTAACAAGTGACATGGACACAAAACTCCTCACTCCTCAGCATAAAGCTATAGACAATAGACACCCGCGTCCGAGACAAGTCCAGTTCGCTGGATTATAGTTAAGGGTTAAACAATGACATTGTTTGAGTATAACGCTTATGATATGTTAAGATCTTGGGTATTTCGGTTTACGAAACAATGCTTACACCTAGAGATAAACAGAATGTTTTATTAAAAGGCGACCATCTTAGTCCTCGAGATAGCAATGCACCTGACTTCATATAAAATCCCTGTTCTGTGTGAAGTTGCTCACAGATGGTCGGCAGCAGTTACCATTTGCTATCACGTGAACTGCATACTCATTTGCTACTTCAATCTTCATTACATAGTGTAAAACAAAGTCGCTTCGCGCTGTCTGTCCATATGTATGCTTAGATCTTTAAAATCACGCTACGGATTTAAATGCTGTTTTTTAATAGATAGGGTGACCCGATTCAAAAGGAAGGTCTATAATTATGTAGAATACATGTATAATATACTTATATATATTTTTTATTAATATAATAGAGAAACACTGTTAATTTTAGACTTTTGACTTAGACTTTTAGGTGGAACGAAGTTAGCCGGGTCAGCTAGTATAAAATAAACCATAGACAGACAACTAAACATTTTAACAGGTTTTATAATACATATTTGTATAAAATGGACTAAGAAAGTAAAAGTTTACGATTTCGAAATAGCAATGTGACACCAATTTCTTTAATATTATTCATGGGTAATTAATAAAGTGTTAAAAAGCATTAAAACCACGATATCACCTCTATAGAGGGATAACAACGCCAATGTCTGTACATTACACCGCATAACATGTAGTGACTCTCTGAAGTCAAGTGGAGTTCAAGAGCGCATAAAATGTTGCAAATATTCGCTGACTATCGCTTAATACCTATGTAGTAAAATAATGCATCTTTCTCATCCTTCCTTCGTCAATGGTGAATAATATACAATCTTTATCTTCATAATAACTTACTCATAAAGTCAAGTAAGAAAATTGTTAATCAAAATTTTAGTACTTAGATCTATTTTGCAAGGTAGTAAAATTCTATATGAAACGTGGTAGTAATGTTCTATATGAAATAGCTTCCGGATGTCCATGAGCGGCGTGGACCACTTACCATCAAAGACTGCATGCTCGTTTAATGTAATAGAACACAAGCTTTTTAATAAATTTCCATTAATTTATGTGTATAAATGTTGCGTATTACGTAAGTGTACTTAATTTTTGACTATCTTTTGTCAAAGACTTCACAACGATTGACAATTGATCGCCGTGTGTAAAAAGGGTTGATATCTTTCCACATCCGATATATTATAAACAGTTCGCAGAAATAATTAAATGAGTAGGTCAAATGAATAATGCGTCAGTAATTGGCGGAATTTTGGCACGGTTGGCTTGGCGGAAACAACATTAGTTTTCTTATCGTCGGTCGAAGGAATCAAGTTCTAACGCCAGCAAACCGGGCGGAGCGGAAGTAGTGACCCGCGCTTGAGAAACGCTGACTTTCTTAATAAATACACTAAAAACAGTATGAACAATATTGATGTGTGTAATTTAACTTGCGTTTTAAATACACCAAACATGAAAAATATTGACCGGATTGTAATTTCAATTCGTGCAGTATGGTCTTGAAATAATTAAATGAGTAGGAAACGCTTACTTTCTTAATAAAATAAATATACTAAAAACAATTAATAAATATAATTTATAAATTAATAAATAAATATAATTTAAATAAATATACTAAAAACAGTATGATCAGTGTGTAATTTAACTTTCATTTTAAATACACCAAACATTGATAATATTGACCAGATTGTAATTGCCGTGTGTTCTTGAAAAATACCACACTCTTCCCGGGGATGACGCAGGAGGCGTTTAAGGGACAAAATCCAGGAGACAGGCAGGAGCGTCTTCTTGTGTAACATCAACACGCACTGCGGTCACCAATAATAATACCAAGTGCGATGGATATCGGCAAATAAACTGTCAGGAGATTCCTATAACCAGCAGTGGATCTAACTAGGATGATGAATGAATGGTGTTATTAAAAGGTAGAACATTCCGATCAGGTTGTGTAACCAAAGTAGGTGTTAAAACTTTGTGTCGCATAATTTCAATATAGGTACTTCGAAAAATAGTAATTATGGACTATTCCATAATAAATTATTTATCTATTTATTTAATAATCCACAAAGATTAATCCAACATACATAAAGCTTATATATATCCAACATACATAAAGCTTATATCATTAAGAGCAAAGGTACTGCTTATTATTGTAACTTTTCATACACAAAAAAAGACACGTCAAAAATTGTAAACTGTAACAGCATATATGACGTTGTAGATACCGAAAAGTACATTATAAAAATGTACTCAGCATAAGTCAAGAAACATTTCACCGATCTTCGAAATCCACTTTTAAACTCAACATCGCCGAAAAATACATCGCAGGACAAACAAAATGCGATATTCAAACTATTCAATCGTCATTGCCGAGCACGTAGCTTATTTCGTATGTATATATGTACATAACATATATGTATGTACATAACAAAATCCACAGGAGAATGCTGAAAGCCGGTGGTAAAATTTGGAGCAGCAGAAACTTGTGACGTGAATACATTCCGGCGTGTATTGAAACGGCGCGACTGCGCCGCAGGAAATGCGGTTCCCATAAGTTAGCATCGTCGACATAATTAAACTTCAAACTCTCAGGTAGGTATTTCAAAGGTTATTTGGAACTAAATTATAAGAGACGGTGACCGGGCGGACTCATCTCAATGTTGTAATTAGTTGTAGTAATCATTTATAAATTAGAAATAGAATAATATACTCTCGTCAACCCATTATTGTCCCACTGCTGGGCACGGGGTTATTCTCAGAATGAGAGAGTTTAGGCCATAGTTCACCGCGCTGGCTACGTGCGAATTAGTGGACTTCACACACCTCCGAGAACTGTTTTTTTAAGAACTCTCGGGTGTGTTTTAAACTACGATACCCTAATGGTTGAAGCTTAAACTCTCAGTGGAAGGTCGCAGATTCAAGTCCCAGGCTGACCACAGATTTTTCGAAAATTATGAGTGTAATAGAAATTAATTACCACTGCTTTAGAAAGAAAAACAAGGCGAGGAAACTTACACACCTGAAAGTTCTCTAATAAAGTTCTCAAAATTAAGTGAAGTTCATCAATGCGCATTTGACCAGCGTGGTGGAACATGATCTTATGGGATACAACCTATTATTGTCCCACTGCTGGGCACGGGTGTTCTCTCAGAATGACAGAGTTTTTTAGGCCATAGTCCACAGCGCTGGTCAAGTGCGAATTGGTGAACGTTATACAGCTCCGAGAACTTTTTTTTAAAGAACTCTCGGGTTTGTAGGTTTTCTCATGATGTTTTCCCTCACCGAAAAGCAGTGATAATTAATTCCAATACGCACATAAATCAGTGGTGCGTGCCTGGACTTGAACCTCGGACCTCCATATTGAGAAGTTTTAACCATTGGCTATCACTGCTCTGATCACATGATTTTAAACACTCTCATTCTAAGAGAAGACCCGTTCCCAGCAGTGGGACAATATTGGATTAAAGACAAGTGAATCACGGTAACATCAAATTTATATATTGTAAGACATAGCATAAAGCAGTTTAAAAATTATAGCCCAATATTTGAACAAAGCGTTAGCCCCGTCGTCAAAGGAAGCACAGTTTCAATAAGTTATCACAGTCAACATAATTAAACTGCACACTCAAAGCGCTTTTCGCGAGAATGAGCTCGAACGCAGTGGAAATTTTAAGCGCAGAAGAAACTTTTCAGCAAATCTCTTTCAACCATTCGTTCCTATATGGAATCACTGAAATTATTCATACGTTAAGTACGTAATTATTTTGCGGGCAAGTTGTAGCGATAGTTGGGTCATATTTTTAGTAAGTAGAGCAATATGACATTTAAATTTAAAATCGTAAATGAATGAGACGGATAAGATTTATATCAAAGTGGGGACTTTTAACTATCTATATATAAAGATACTTTTTTTTAATAATGTTGAAGCAGCATATGAGCATGCAGTCCATCTGATAGTATCTAAATGGGCATGTAAAACTAGTGTGGATTGCGGTTGCTGGCACACTTTTGTATGAGGCGACCATCTTAGTCCTTTGGAGTAGCAACCCATTCGTGATTGACTTCAGATAGAACCTTTGTTCTATAAGAAGTTGCTTACAGATGTATGGACATCTGTAAGCAACTTCATCTGATCGAAATAACAAACGAGCAAGCAGCCCACCTGATGGTAAATGGTCACAGCCGCCCATAGACATCTGTAAGCAACTTCAAATAGGACATGGATTCTGTGTGATGTCAATCACGGATGCGTTTCTACTCCCAAGGACTATGATTGTCGCCTCATATAACTCTACCACCGGTAACTTTCACATAAACATTGAACTTATCCCAATTTATGCTCAAACAGTAGGTACAGTAACTGCTTATTCAGGCAGGCAGGTAGGCACGGGTTATAACCCGTGCCCAGCATGACGACATAGTTAAATTACAGTTTTCACAGCGCGAGTCATATAAACTGCTTATCATCCCAAACGCCAGATATATAGAAAATCCCACGTGCACGGAGAAGCACGGGAGTGTACCCGAGTGCGCTAACCCATTCCACAAACCTGAGCGCTGAGTAACACGCAAATTAGCAACTAAATAACCGCTTGTGTTGAAACGCATACCGCAGATATTAGTCAATAGTTGATTAACTCCCGCTCCACGCGTCCAATGGCATTTGAATGGATATTAATATGTAATACTAGGTTAATCCCGCAGCTTCGGCCGCTTCGGTCACGTATACCACGGTAATAAGTAGGTATTCTACGTGTTAATATGTTAATCTAGTTCATAAACTATGTGTATGCCAAATTTCAGCGAAATCCGACCGGTAATTCTTCTGTGAAAGAGTAATAAACACACTTCCCATCATAATAAGACACGCAATGACATTGTTACAAGTTGTCTTTCTACAAATAACATGAATTATTTTTCAAGTTTTTCGTTTTTTTAGAGAGACTTTCCCTCTGCCGGTTCACTTTCCTACGAGACGACTATTTTAGTCCGTGATAAAAGCAACGCATCTTCGAATCTCGCTGTTTGATAAGAAGTTGATTCCGTATGCCCGTGGCTAGTAGTGATGCCACTCGAGCCCTATTTTCACTCGACTTATTCGAGTGTATTTATCAATCACTGCTTAGCATGAAGGAATACAGCAAGGAAACCTACGAACCCGAGTGTGCTTTAAAAAACCGAACTACCTAAAGTCTACCAATTTAGTACAATTGGCCAATGCGGTGGTCTATGATCTAATTCTCAATCATTTAGAGAGCAGACTTGTGCCCAGCGATGGGACAATAATGGGCTGACGACTTTCTACTTCTTACAGCTCGTTCCAAGAACGTTCTTATTCCATTAATTTCTTCAAGGAACACAAATAAATAAACGAGTGCGAACATTTGTAATCTATTTTTAAACGCCATCTGTCCTGGTCGCAAAAACCAGCCAAGACAATGTCGTTCTAGATCTAGCAACTAGTATAACCGAGATGCCTTTATTAAAATATGTTGTATAAATAGTAGAGCGAAATAGTTTTGTGAAGAGTTGAGTCTTAATTTCATGCTGTTTATACTTGCTAACTGAATTTTATATGGAAATGTAGAAATATTGAGTATTTAAACTGGGGTAGCATAAACACACCGACCACCCATGCATTGACCTTTTAACGTCGATTGCTGGACATAGGCTTCCCGTAATGGGGATTTTTGCAAGACGGTGCTGAACATTTCCTGAATTTTTCCTGGTCACTTCCTATAACTTCCACGGAAAGAAAAGAGATGATTTTTTATTCAAGACAGAGGCCACACGATACAACACAACGCTCCCACCGTTGCCTTAACAATGTAAAACTGTTGTTTCCTAAAATGAAGGATGTATTCAGAGATACATAAACAACGTTCAAATTTAGTCTTAAGGAGAAGCAATGCCAATTGCCGATATCAGCTACGGCTACTTTCCTATTTGGATTTAACTGCATATGTTCGTAATCAGTATTGACAATAAAATATCAGTTGGGCTGCATGCTTAGACGAGCATCCAATCCCATCAAATGTCATAAAAAATCCAAATAGAATACTGAGTAATTTGTTGTTAGTTCTGCGTCTGTTTCTGAAACAACTTGCGTTTCTAAACGTCCGCAAAGATATTTGAATAAATATATGACCATTTTTGATAGGTGACGTTGATTCATACACAATATAATTCGCATAGTCTAGACTCTAGAAGTATTAAAATAGTGACAGTAAATATTTTTACTAATACAATACGATAAAGAAATAGAGTATTAATAAATGGTAAATTCACCACGCGAAAGTGTAAAGTAGAAAATGAAAGGCAGACGAAAATTCGTCACTCTTCATTAAGTGATTAGTCGTTTTTTTGGTAAAAGCAAGTGAAAAAAATATCTAAAACCTTACCGGTACAGAGTCCCCGAGTGTATTTTCTTCACGCCGTCCATTTTTGATGTGGTATTCTTATCATGTCTAAACTTCAGGGCCGGCTGGTTAACGGCTTGTTAATGTGTTAAAAATTAATGTCATTATGAGCTGCTCTTGATAATACTGAAGCGTACGGTACCTGCAATAGAAAAAAAATGGGTTAATCAGTGAAATAGAAGCAGACTTAAAAGCAAATTCATATGCATAATTACAGTAATATGTTTAAAACAAAATCCAGGTGAATAACTGAAAGAAAACATTGTGTTAAAGTGTTTATTTTCTTTTTTTACCAAGTACTGCAGATTTGTAGCACTTCTCCAGTATCATAGTACTTTTAGTTTTGATGTTTTCATATAATTTTGGACTAATATTTTCGCGGAACTAATATGTATCGGAAACTCTATATACGATTTTTGCAACCTATCAGTTAACAGGTCAAAATGTTTCATGAGTGGAATAATTGAAATGTCAACGTCACACAATTTTCTGCAGTACTGTTTATAAGATGGTAAATGACATTTCCACAGTGGCAATAAGAAAGTGTAAACTACAAAATCAATTAACGACGACGTGACGATAGCCAACTGATAAGAAATGACACGAGTTCGATTCCAACCAAAAATGGAAAATGGAATCTTAATGACCAATCTGTGTTCGAATAACCATACTTTTTGTGTTACGTTTCTTGTGTCTTGAATGTCTTGTACATTACGTGACATGAAAGACAAGAAATTGTATGACATTACAAGTATCTAGAATTCGTCAATTGATAAGAAAATTAAATAAACTAGGTATTATAAACTAGTTGAAAAGTCAAACATCTAAAATTATCAGTATTTCTCTACTATATCATACATGTATTACACATAAAAACCTTCCCATTGAATCACTCTATCTAGTAAAAATAATTGCATTAAAATGCATAGCATAGTTTTTAAGATCTAAGCTTACATAGGGATAGACAGCGAGAAGCGACTTTGTTTTATACTATGTAGTGAAACTGACGTTTTTTGTAATGTTATTTTTGTGATGGGGAGAGTTGTTTCCAATGATATGTCACAAGTTACAATCCGTCAAACGATTAGGGGTGTAGAGCGTATCAAGAAAATTGACACACATACAAACACACATACGCAGAAAAACATAACCCTCCATTAGTCAGACACCGTTGGGTAAAAACTTAAATTTACGCCGTAATAAGTAACTGTTATAATAAAATATAATGTACATATCTAACGCATTAAGGTTTCCTGTAATGTTAGGTATAAGTTTGGATACAATAAATAAATAAAAAGAAAGATTGTGAAATGTCGCTAAATTGTGATACTTGCAAAAAGGTATAGGTATGACTAATAGAGATGTATAAGCATATGCCTATGTATACACAATCAGTAGCAGCGAATCACGTATTCTGTGTGGTGGTAATTACTCACTTGTTATGAACGAACAACGTATTAATATCAAGGTCGAACCATACAAACCCATAAAACTATGTGGTTCAACACCGCATTTATTTCTATACGTATGATATTACGTAAAACTGTATTTTTTTGTTTACTTTACAAAACAACCAAAATAGCACACTTTTTATCGCAAGAATATGTTAAGTAGTAGAAAAATTGAATAAGATCCCAAGGAACCGAGGTGTATAAATGCTAAGTTCGATATAAAACGCATCGACTTGTAAAATACAGATTTTAAACATTTTAGGAGTCGTAGATACATGGCGATTACATTATATATTTATACAGACTAGTCACCCGTCGCATCGGTCGAAATTCTACCGTAATTTAAATTAAAAAACTAAACTTCATATTGTCCAAAGTAGTACGAATATTTCTCAAAGTAATTTTAAACGCACCCGTTAAGTATAAAAAGAGGTTTAATAAGCTAAGCCGCATTTAAAAACAATATACGTTACGTGTTTTCATAGGAAGACAGTGAACGTTCTATTTCGTTTATTATTTATGAGTGTGTGACAAATGCACGGTAGTGTTAGTAATGTTTTAGTTGATTTTATGTACGATATATGCATTATATGAAATAAATATTAACATTCTGCAATCCTTCTCTACGTCTACTATAACCGTGCCAAAGTTTCATACTAATCCGTCCGCGGCATATTACTTAAAAATGCGTCACAAGTTTTTGCTTCACGTATTAATATATAGATGTTTCAAACACACACTATTGGAAACATGAGTATTGCTTATACAGACTAAGGATGTTCCGTTAATTTAAAAATATTTTTAAAACATTTTATAAAATCTTTTTGAAACCCCATAAAGTTTGACACCGGACTTGGCACAATTGCCATCGACATGTTTTCGCATCAACAAACACATTTTCAACTGTCAGTTACCCTGGCGCCGGTAACTGTTGAGTGGCGATCGTGCCGGAGCACGGCATTCAAGTGACAACTACATGAACGGCAGACGCAGCTTCGTAGCTTGAAATGCTAAATCGTTTTTGAATTAATGGTTAAATTATTTTACAGGAAATGTACCTTTTAGTTAACGGATGTTAGGCTGCGATATACATGTTTTTAAAATCATAACGAGTTTTTTTAAAAGGCTCGATTTGACAGAGAATGCCCCAAGCTCCAATTTGAGAATGGCATAACTTGACCAAAAAAGCCCTTTATAATAATAATAATAATAATTTATTTCAGACAAAGATCCATAATTCATACGTTACAAATATTGTTAGTTGAATGTTAGTAACAATGTATGGCCTAAGAACTATGTTAGTATTGTTAGTAATATACATTTTGCTAATTAAAAAAACGTTACGTCGCCAACCCTAGGGCGATTTCCACCCAGCGCCTTTAAATGGGACAGTCAGGCCTAGCAGCAATCGTCCTCAGGATGCCGTTGCCACTAATTCGCAGCCGCTGCAATAGAGAGGCTGCTTTTTTGCGCATGATGGCGTGGAACCCATCGCAACGTGCTTCTGTGAACATTCCTGAAGCGCTGCAGCGCCAAGACAGTCCCAACAGCATCCTGAAGACGTTGTTATACTGGACTCGCAGGGCATTATAGGCTCGGCGCGAATATGTCACCCACAGGCCGCTCGAATAAAAGGACTGACAGAACGCCTTAAACAGCGTGACTTTGACGTCTTTAGTGCATCGAGCAAACCTGCGGGCAAGCATGTTGCCCCTCACCGCCAACGCCCTGCGTTCCCGGTCTATGTCCTCGTCGTCCCTGAGTTTACAAGTGACAATATGTCCTAGGTACTTAAATGTTTCGACGAGCTGCAGGGGTTTACCGTTGAGACATACGGGCGGCACATGGCGCGGTTGCTGTTTGTTTACTTGAAAAACAAGTAATTCACTCTTGGTGGTGTTGTATCTTAATCCGTGCGCGACCGCATATGCCTCACAGGTGGATATAAGCTTCCTTAACCCGCCTATCGATGGGCTGAGCAGCACCATGTCATCAGCATAGCTTATATTATTGACACAGGTACCGTCAATGTGACAACCGACATGCATGCTGCTCAGCCGCTCAACAAGCTGGTTAACATAAATGTTATGCCTTTGAGCCCATTACTGTCACTTGAACAAACGAATATGCACAGATATGCAAGATAGAAATATGGCACACAAGGTTGGCCATAGATCCGTTGCTTCCTATATCTTTATTTGTTAGTAACACTCTTCAAATCAGATCAAAGCAACGCTTAACACTAGTTATACCGTAGAAATATGCCATGACGTTTCGCTACAAGATGAAACACGAAAGATTCAAGACAACACAGCCTCATCAAAAATAGCCTATCCTCATTAACTACTCATGTAAACCACTGCTGGAAACGGATCTCCTTGTAAATTTGCAACAGTTAACTACCTATAATTCTAAGTTAGAATTATAATTCTTGCTAACTTCTTTGTTAACTGTTGGTTGCAAAATTAGAATGTTAGAATTTCTAACATAAGTAACAGTTTTAAGAGGAAAGCTTTAAGGATATTCCACACAAAATTCTTCAGCCGTTTGAAATCAAATTGCCATGTAACCGACAAATATCAGACATTCTGTATGTGAGAAAATGCATACTCCTGGTCTACGGCTGCTGGTACTTCTTGAATCTGTGTCATAACGTAATGGGAATTCCGAAGGAGGAAGCCCGTTCTACGGAACGAGCGTATTTAGTAGGAAGGATATGGTGTTCAATTCTATGCATATTTGTATGATTACTACGTGTATTAGGGTACAATGTATTATTGTAGTGTATTATAGCAAAAGAAAGCAGACATGTTTCCGAATTATTCATTTTGTTTGTATTTTTTTTTCTATTTCAGTCTTTAGAACTCCTTTAAATATTCTCTTCAAAACTTATTTACAATGAAACGGTCGGCAAACGGGTGAGGATGGTAGGAGGATTGAGGATCCAAGAGTCCCTCGAAATCTTAAAAAGTTGCCATCAATTTTGTCCAAACAAGACAACAAAAAAATAGGATTTGCCAATGTCATATTATGTATTTTCCATCATATTGCATAACAAGGCATAAAACTATTTCTAAACTATAACAAAATTTAACAAAATGTATACAAAAATGATGAGTATGTAGTATAGTAAATATGAAGTAAATACCTATATCGTGCAATATTTATCAGAAGCAAAACAATATTTACAAAGTAGCATAACAAAGTTCGATTATTCCAAGTAACAAGGTCAAACACACGATAACAGTAAGAAATGAACACAAAGAAAGACTACGAGACGTTTTGTATAAAATTTAATGTTCCTTTACTTTAACTTCACTTGCTTTAATCACTATGACACGAGATAGCTACCAAATAACGTCTAACGTCAAGTGTTTGCAGGTGGTAGAACCAGAGAGCGACCGGGGAAGTACCACCGCCACACCTATTTCTAGCGTGAAGCATTTCTTGCGTTTCGATGAAAGGGTGTGGTTGCTGGCACACTTCTATATGAGGCGACCGTCATAGTCCTCGGGAGTGGCAACACTTCTGTGATGACCTCAGATAGAACTCATGTTCTATTTGAAGTTGCTTACAGATGTCTTTGGGCGGCAGTGACCACTTACCATCAGGTGAACTGCATGCTCGTTTGCCACTTCAATCATATAAAAAACAGTGTCTTAAAATAAGCGCCGCACGGCAAAAGCTAGTTAGTACCTTTCTTTCGAAATTAAAAAACGTTGTGCGAGTCGGACTCGCGCACGAAGGGTTCTGTACAATTATCTATAAAAACGGCAAAAAAAATCACGTATGTTCTATGGGCGTTCCTCTTTTTAGAGTTCCGTAACCAAAGGGTGAAAACGAAACCCTTCTACTAAGACCAGAGTCTTCGTCTGTTCGTCTGTCTGTCACCAGTATTCGTATGTTACGATCATAATATTACAATTTACATGTAATTATTACAACTAGTCACCCGTCGCATCGGTCGAAATTAGACCAAAAGTAGTACGCACGTAACGTGACTAAAACGTAGTTCATATTGTCCAAAGTAGTACGAATATTTCTCAAATTCAAATAAAATGTAATAATTTTCAAGTAATTTTGAACGCACCCGTTAAATATAAAAAGAGGTTTAATTAGCTAAACCGCATTTCAAAACAAAAGCGAGTATTTTGACAACGGGACTGACATTTCTGACGTTATGTGTTTTCATAGTAAGACATTGAATGTTCTACTTCGTTTATTATTTGTGCTTGTGATAAATGCACGGTAGTGTGTGTAATGTGTTTAAGTTGATTTTATGTATGTTTTATGCCTTATTTGAAAAAAAATAACATTCTGCACTTCTTCTTTACGTCCACTATAACCGTGCAAAATTTCATAATCCGTCCGCGGCATATTACATAAAAATGCGTCACAAGATTTTACTTCACGTATTGATATAATAATAATAATTTAAAGCTAAGTTGCATTTTTAAACAAGGGCAAAACCGCGGGGTACCACTAATAGTAAATAAAGGCTCCGATCCTCGTATAAACGTGCATTTCAAAGGTTTTGTGTGACGATACGCGATAAAAATTCGATCTCGATCACGTTCGGGCATAAACTATCAGATTTACTGCCTGCGATGTCTTTTTGTACAATTGATGTATGCAATGTGCATGCAGTTAAATAACTGCAGCCCGTAAATTATTTAATTCATAGGAAAGAACTTAGAATAGAATACAAAATTCATCGTTAAATGCTATGTGAATTTAAATAACGGATAAGTATGTTTTTAAGTTCAACTTCTACGGTACCAATTAAAAAAAAATCTTATTTTTGTTTATGGTCAGACAGACGACCATAGAAATCACTCTCAGGTATCGAAATTATTTTGACGACGTCTTTTTCGTAAAGATAAGCCTTAGAAATTATGTTCAAAGTCAATGTAAGCCTTAGAAATTATGTAAAAAAGCACATTGTTGTCTCACGAAAAACTTCCGACAATAAAAATGCAATATCAGTAAGATATTTATATAATCAATATGACATGGAAAATTTTACAATAACCCGGTCTTTCCTTGTGAACGTAAATGACGTTACTTCAGATATCATAAAGAAGTATTTTATTATCAAGATTTATTGATATATGTAGTTTATTTATTCCGTAAAGTTGAGGAAACTGTAGAGTAATAATTATAACCACTAACTAAGGTACCTATATGATAGGATACTTGATTACTACATATTAGTTATAAAAAACATAAAACAAAAATAATGATAACGCTTTCTACATTCACACCTCCATACTATATTTTTTTGCCTTAGTCGTAAAAGACAAAGACAAACAGAAAGACAAATTCACAACCACCTTAATCAATCAATCAATCATAAAATCCAAATCTAAATTCATAATTCAGATATCTGTCTGGTCGGGTCGAACTGGGAACCCTTTGCATGGTATTCAATATGGTGACCGCTCCGCCAATGAGTCGTCCAGTATATAACACTTAATACTAAAAGTTCATTCGTAAGTAACTTGTAGACACTCGAGACATAAGACGTAAAGGCGCGGTCTACAAAGTGTAAAAACCCGAAGAATAAAGAACTTAATTAATGTTGTCGCCCTAAACGAACTGTGGACGTTCGGTGCATTCACACCGAGTACTTAAATCGAGGCTAATTGCTTCAGCAATTAACTGGGGAAATATGGAGTCGGCAGCGGACACGAAATATTTGCGGCGGCGCGCAACCGCCACAAATGGAAAACTATCTGTTTTTTTGCACTATAATGTGATACGTGAGGTTTTTTGCGAAGATTTTCTTTTATCTAATAGAGTAACAAACAAGCTCGCAGTCCATCAGATAAGTGATTATTGCCGCCCGTACACATCTGTGTTAAATTGCATTTATCAAGTCTTACGACATGATCTTAAATTTCTAGATATTCCATCTTAGTCGAAAGGTACGATCCTTAAGGACTAAGATGGAATATCTAAAAATCGATACCTTCAATTAGGTAATTAGCTACTATTAATCTTATAACACAGATCATTAAACATACTTCAAATATTAACCTACTGCCTGGCGGAATTTGATACTGTAAATTAGGGCTAATGATAACCCTAATGGATTCTCAACAAAAAGAAAACCTCCCTTACATTTATCGATATGGTTTAACAACAGAAGCGATATTTGTTTTCAAATTAATACTCTTGACCACAACGTATGTTCGTGCAACCACCGACAACTTCATTCCTTATTAAGATTGACATCGGGCGAGCAACCAGTGGAAAGCTATTACCATATGATAAACGAGTACAGTACAGATATTATTAACTTACTATACCTAATACCTATATGCAATTAGCTATAAACAAAATGAATTTACAGTCGTTGAAAACAACAGTCAATACATCTGGGTACCCATTATTGTCCCACTGCTGGGTACGGGTTTTCTCTCAGAATGAGAAAGTTTTAGGTCATAGTTCAGCGCGCTGGCCAAGTGCGAATTTTATAGCAAGATCATTCGCGCATTATAGACCCCAATACAAATTATTTGGGCATATAAAAAAGATTTATAGTAACCGTGCATACGCCAGGTGATTTTGCATAGTACTACCCCTCTTCCCGTGAGTGTCGTAAGTTCCTTAGTAGTAGATTGTGTCCCTTAACGACTACTAAGGGACAAAATAAAGGAGACAGGCAGCACCATATTTCTGAGTAATACCTGACCCACCGCGGTCACCATCAGGCATGCTAAACATGGTGACTTTTTTTTATAGTTAGGCCAAACTATAAGGCAGACGGGCCACCTGATGGAAAGCAGTCACCGTCGCCTATGGACATTTGCAACACCAGGGGAGTCGCCAATGCATCGCCGGCTTTGGAGAAGAGCTCTTTACACCTTTCTTGAAGAGCCCCATTTCATAGCGCTCCGGGAATACCGCAGGAGGAAGCTCATTCCACATCTTGCACGTCCGCGGCAGGAAGGAGCGCGCAAATCGAACTATTAGCAAAAAACTCTGTTAGAGGAAGCCTACGTCCCGTAGTATACTTGAAAGGGCTGAAAGATGCATGGAAGGATGAACCATGCTTATAGTATAACTCCACCTGTGGACGATACTTTAGGACGGGAACTACTTCTGAGGATTAAGATGGTCGCCTTATATGAAAGTGAGCCTGCAAACACGCCCATCCACCGTAAGTATCACTTCACGCTAGTAGTAGGCGTGACGGTGATCCCTGATCAAACTTCACTGGTCCTACCATTTGATAAGATAATAACCTAGTGGGCAATTCCACGTAAAAGTGTCCTGCGACTGAAAAAAAAAATTGAAGTAATTTACATTGAAAAATACTCAGTGTGTTGGCAAAACTATTGTATTTTTAGGTTTCATTGATGAAAACACATTTTTTTTTAATTTATGGCAATACGGACGTTTTTAATGTGACGTCATAAATATTTACTGTTGGCGCGTTTTGCAACGGACTTTTAAATACATTTATAAAGGGAAAGTTTTTTGTATTATTGTAATGTTATGCTATATATTGCTACACTTGCTAATGAATTACCGATAAACAGTCAGTAATGTTTGTAATAATTGTAGCAATAAGAGATATTTAGCGAAATAATGTACAACGTCGGGATGTAGTGTCGGTCACAGTATTAGCCAAAGTTTCTCTCTATCTTTTGTAAAACTTATTCTAGATAACTAATTTTTTTTTGTGTCCTATTTGACAAAACAATTTACATAATGCCATCCTTAAAAACTTCTAAATTTCTTTAATTATTCTTCGAAAATTTAAAAGGAGTTCGTAGTGTCAGTCACGCTGTAGAGTCGGTCACGAAACACGTAGGGTCAGTCACGTTTTTTTATAAAAGTTATAGATAGATATAGTTGCCGTGGGAGAACCACCGGATTATGTGGGACTTTTAACTCACTAAAACCCCCGAGGTGGCCGTCCTCAGCACTACGTGGAGAACTCTGGGGCCGTCAATGGAATACAACCAAAGGCTTCGGAGAGCGCGACGCGCCTTTTGGGCTCTTCCCTGGTGAACATTTGTATTCACTATCCCTCCTGGTGTTTACGTCACTTAGCTCGACGGTTCGAGCTTCCACTCTTACTGCCCGCAATCTCGGAAGCCCCTTTTAGTCGTTTCTTACGACAGGCAGGGGGTACTGTAGCCCTGTCGTGGTCCCGGAACTACAGGGACTAAAATGATTGTTTGTGCAAGTATGTACCATGAAAATTAGATGCTAGCTGTGATGTGTTTTCAGTTTCACCAGTTAGTTATACGACAATTTTTAAGCAAAATGTGCACTTTGTGAAGCACGAACGGCATCTTATTGATATTAAAGTGTATGTGGTATGATTTTTTTTTTGTATTTTGTTCTTAAAAAACTTTTTTTTGAACTTATTTATATCTTTAAAATGGTTTAGAAGGGTTTTATGCAGTACCCTGTAGAGTAATTTTCTACGTTTTCGGTGAAAACTACAAATATTTTGCATTCCAAAGTGATGGTAGTGTCAGTCACGTTTTGGGCTGTAGTGTCAGTCACGATTTGTTTTTCGAATAAATTTGATTCGAAGTTGAAAAACACTCTCAAAAACGAGTTCTTTTTGAACGTAGTGTCGGTCACATTTACATTTTGGTAAATAAGTCATACTTAACAAAGTTTTATATGGATATTTTATATTACACAGGGATAATTGAAGATTCAACTATATAATCATACACAAACTATCACTGTGGGTGTAGCAGTACACAAAATATGAGGCAAAATAAGTCACATTTTGGGTCAAATGTTGTCCACTCCTTATTCGCATAATATAAGTAAGCGAATCAAAGGAGATGTTTCAAAATGTATGGACCTTTGGCCAGGTATCTGTACACCATATGATAAAAATGCCAATAAAGTATAGAGCACTTTTTGACTAAGCATTTTATTATAATCGACTGGGTTTATTGGTACAAGACTAGAATTTTAAGTTAGAATTGCAATACAAAACAATGGCGGCGGTAATATTGCATTTCGACAGTTGAAGTTAATAAACAAACTGTGACAATGACAATCAGTTGTCAATGATCATCTGATCCAACGCAGTCATATTATTTATGTGTCAACTATAATTAATAATTATGCCGTTTTAGACTTTCACTTCACACATTCATTTTACAGTTCTACTGCTTTCAAGTTATTTGATGGTCAATTGATAGAAAAACGTAATTGGCTGCAACCCTTTTTGTGTCTTACTGCTGGACGTTAGTCTTGCTCCATAAGTGGAAAGGGTTGGACCTTACTCCACCACGCTAGTCCAATGCAGGTTGATGGAGATATGGGTTAGTTGCCAACTCGTTATCACATATTTTTAAACTCTCTATGTGGCCTCCAACAAGATCTGATTCCCTAATTAAATATTACTTCGTTTTTTTGCTGCATGCGTTCTACACCGCTCTCAGGGACATGGGCGCTTCAAAGACATAACTACATACTGCAAAAGTATTTTATATAAGGTTGAAATAATGAGTCTTAAGAAATAATTGAACAGCTGATTTATATTTAAAGCCAAACAAGCAATCCAGGAAGATTGCTAACAATATATGAAAAAAAAACTGCCCACATTTTCAACTCATTATCAACTTCAATTAAGAATCAAGCACATTGTTAAAGACTACTTCTCCGTTATCTTCATTGCAAAATATACATATTGCATATTAAAAATATCATCATGTAAATAAAACAATTTCTTTTATTGGTATTTTTTATTCATTGAAATCTGAATCTTCCCTTGCCAATATAGCACCCAAAAATGGAACAGGTGCTGTAATACTAGCTTGATGCGGAGTCCAGCATAAATACCAGACAATAGTCATTGTGTAAGGACAGCAAGATACTTTTGATTTTTCAGCATTGTAGCTGCAATAATATCCTATTATTTTTCATCCGAACAATTTCCTTGTCGCACACACAAGAACACACTTGTTCCCTGACACCGCTTCAAGATGTTGAGATATTCATATTGTTTTAAAAGCTAGTATGGATTGACTTTCTATTTAAGGGGCAAAGGCCTCCATGCTCGAATATTTGTGTTACTGGCTCTTCCTCCTTGTATTATTTCAACCTCTTCCTATTCTCCTTGCACAATGTGTGTGATTCTAACCCAGCACAAATATTCTATTGTCAGATATCTACAACAAAAAAAGATCAGAGTTATATACTGAAAATAATATCCTTATTATTTTTTGTTTTTTTTTTTTTTTTTTTTTTTAATTTGAAGTAGCAAACGAGCATGCAGTCCACCTGATGGAAAGTGGTCACTGCCGCCCATGGACATCTGTAATCAACTTTATACAGAACATGGGTTCCATCTAAAGTCAATCACAGATGCGTTGCTAATCCCGAGGACTATGATGGTCGCCTCATGTGAAAGTGTGCCGGCAACCACACCCTTCTATTGAAACGCAAGAAATGCTTCACGATAGAAATAGGTGTAGCGGTGGTACTTCCCCGGTCGAACTACACTGGTTCTACCACCTTGTTTATTTACAAATACAGGTTAATACTTACAACTGGACTTGAAATCTTTAACTATTATGTTCACTTTGTGTGTCTTTCACTACAAGTAGGCACTGACATTATTTGCATGTTTGATAATAAGTGATTACATATTTGAGCATTTTCATCAACCTAAAAAAGAAAAACTTATTATTACATTAAGTAGCTTAACTATGATAACCTTAAAACTATTGTATAGTTATTGTTCTATGTAAACAAAGACTAATCTTACCTCATAGCTAATAGCCAATTACTATTATGATGTCAGGTTATAAAAGATAGCAAGGGCCATCTTCATTTATGTCTGAATTACATTTAAAATAGTGCACTATTGTGAACCTAAAACAAGAATACAGGAATGATTGTACAGTGTTGTTATTTGATTTCTATGTTTATAAAACAAATAAGTAAACACTTTCAATCTAAAATAAAATGATATTTCAGTATAGGTTGTATTTTTACCTGAATAAATCAGTTGATGTTTGGACGTCCAAGTTGAGTATGTAAATCGTTTAATCACTAGCTTGGTCAACAGGTTAACCGATGAACAGTCCAAAAATGAAAGTCAAGGCAACTGAGGTAACCAGCGATCCGAAATCTAAGATATGTAAGCCAGGGGTTGATATCTTGATATAGAAACTCCAACACAATACGCACACGAAAATATTCCGTGAAAATATCTAACAAGACAGATGAATGGATCTAGTAAAAGAATCAATATGACAGTTGTCAGATAATGACAACTACAGTTTTATCCACAGACTGTCTAAATCAGTTGTTCCGCCATATTGGAAAACGAAGAAAGTAGTTGATTTTAATTGGTTTTGTACCAGAAAAGTACACGTTTTCATGAATTTTAAGTATTTTTTTAGGATTCTTGAGATTTTTCTCGATTTTTTGAGATGGTGTACATATACCTAGCCAAGATTGAAACATCTCCTTTATAAAGTTAGTGCAAAATAAACAATCAGAGAGTGCACACGTTTCTTTTTACTCCAAACCGTCCATAGTTCCTTACAATCTAATATCAACTTAAAAGCAATAAACATATGGCCTATAACGAGCCGGATTGAATCGACGGACACATCTGTTACTCGAGATCGCGAAGACAATAGGAAGCCGCATTCCTTAGATAAGCCGGGAGTTGTTTACTTCAATATTCATTATTAAGGACAGTTTTTGCGGTTATTATTGAACGCCATTTTTATAACTGGACTTTGTTTCTGTTTGAGCACGTGCTGCGTTTATTAAGAGTACCTAAAAAGAAGAATAGTATCTAAACATGGCTCAGGCCGCTCAAGAGAGTAATCCAACTACAGCAGAACAAGAAAGGCATTTATCTACATTGAGTGATATGGCGAATATTATACAGAGAACGCAGATTAATTTGAAGAAATGTCCGAAACAAAGACTAACAAAAGGTTATGTACAAGCAAGATTGAAAAGTTTAGAGGATTATTGGAGTACATTTAAGCAAACACACAGCAATCTTACGGCATGCACGCCGCGGGAACAAAGGGGTATGCTGCCTTATTTTTTGAACGAAGATTTTTATCAAGTGGAAGATTTGTACCTGGTGTTACAGGCAGATTTAATTGATCATTTGTTAAAGTTGGATACGCCGAATGCCAATATGTCAACAGTAAGTAATGATACTCAGCCATCAACTGTACCATCATTAGCCACTTTACCACGCATACAATTACCTACGTTCTCGGGGAAATATGAGGATTGGCCTACCTATCAGGATTTGTTTACAGCTCTTGTCCACAATACAAATCTTAGTAATGTTCAAAAGTTACATTATTTAAAAACAAGTGTGTCTGGGGAGGCAGAAATTTTATTAAGGCATATACAAACTTTGGAGGATAATTATGTACAAGCTTGGGAGTTACTTAAGGGGCGTTTTGGTAATAAAAAAATGATTTTAAATTCTATTTTAAAAAGGTTGTTTAGTCAAAAAAGGGTTAGTAATCAGACATCTAGTCAAATAAAAAATCTTTTAGATACAACGGCGGAATGTATTAGTAATTTAAATAATTTGTCAATTAAAACCGACTCTTGGGATCCTATATTAATATTTCTAGTTGGTCAGAAATTGGACCCGGAGTCATTAAAGGACTGGGAGGAGTTTACGTACAAAAATCAATCCAATGAGCTACCTACCTGGGATATGTTGAAGGGGTTTCTCGAAGCTAAGTTCCGTACACTTGAATTAGTCACGCCGATGTCGGTAAACTCGAGAGACAAAATACTAACGCAAAAATTATTTCATACTATTACTACTACTGAGACTACAAAAAATCCCGCCAGTGTAACAACACAACATAGGTGCACTTATTGCCAAAACAATCATTACATATTCCAATGCAAAGATTTTTCGAAATTACCTGTGGAGAAGAGACAAGATTTTGTTAAAATTAATAAATTATGCTTCAACTGCCTCGTACCTAATCACAACGCATTTAAGTGTAAACAAACAACGTCCTGCAGAATTTGTAAAAGGAAACATCACTCTCTGTTACATCACTCCAACGACGCAAAGGAGACTTCACAAGGCGCTATATCAATGGAGCCATGTATCACAACGGCACATCTTTCTCACAATCCTGGACATGAAGTGTTACTAGCCACGGCAAAAGTAGAGGTTACTTCAAGGAATGGACACAAACACCTACTTCGTGCATTGATTGACCAGGGGTCCGAAGCATCTTTCGTTTCGGCTAGGGTTGTCGACCTTTTAGGTTTATACAAAAATAATATTGATGGTGTTGTTTCTGGAGTTGGAGGAGGAAGTCGAATATCAATTAAACATTGTGTTGATCTAACAATTACGTCGCGATTTAATGTAAACGATGTTATACAAGTTAAAGCTTATGTGCTGAAAACTATATGTAGTAGGCTCCCATCGAAACACATCACGACGAATTCACAGCTTCAAACTTTACCATTGGCTGACCCTACATACAATATACCGGGCAAGATAGATATGTTACTCGGGACAGACGTCTTTTGTAAAATTATAGAAGATGGTTTACTTAAGATGAGTGAAGGATTAGTGGCTCAGAAAACAAGTTTGGGGTGGATACTATCGGGAAAAAGGGAAGACAAAATAGGAACAAACAATGAACACAATTTAACTACACTACATATTACAAGAATGGTTGAAGAAGACAATAATATGTTGCGTAAGTTCTGGGAAATAGAAACAGACTTATATAACAAGAAGAAAATAATTACAAAGGAAGAAGAAAGGTGTGAAGAATTATATAAAAATACAACTAAAAGAGAAGCTAATGGAAGATATATAGTTCACCTACCGCTAAAATACAGTATAGAGGAGACAGTCAACTTATGTAAAGATACAAAGGAACAAGCAATACGAAGATTTCAATGTTTAGAAAGAAAATTTGCAAATGTTTAGAAAGAAAATTTGCAAAATCTGAAATATTGAAAAACGAGTACACGAAGGTTATAAATGAATACAAGGAGATGGGTCACATGAGAAAATCTGAAACAACAGACGACAAAAACGTTATTTACTTACCACATCACGCAGTTATTCGTGAGGACAAGGAGACTAGTAAATTGCGAGTAGTTTATGACGCGTCTGCGAAGGGATCCAACGGCTACTCTCTTAATGACTGCATGATGGTTGGACCTGTTTTACAACTTGATCTCCGAAGTTTGATTATATCGTGGCGAACTCATAAAATATGCGTAGTAGGAGATATTATAAAAATGTATCGAATGATAAACATGACCGATGAACATACAAATCTTCAACGTATTGTCTGGCGAGATAGCCCTGATAAGGAACTTGAAAGCTACAACTTGACTACTGTAACATTCGGTACGGCCGCCGCTCCATATCTTGCAGTCCGTACGTTGCAGCAGTTAGCTGATGATGAAGCTCAAGATTTTCCGGATACTGCTCCTATAATTAAAAATGGTTTCTATATGGATGATTTGATGGTAGGACATGAAAATATTGAGGATGCAAAAAGGATGTGTAATGAAATTAAAATGATATTAGAAAGAGGAGGATTTAAAATGCAAAAATGGTCAAGTAATTCTGAAGAAGTTTTAGTATATTTACAAGAAGAGAAAACAAATAATACAATAGAAATTAAACTAGATAAAATCATTAAAATACTAGGTTTAACATGGGATAGAAAAGATGATGAATTTAAAATTACAGTTAACTTACCAGAATTGAGATATCCTATAACGAAGAGATCCATTTTATCTGATGTTGCTCGCTTATTTGACCCCTTTGGATGGTTAGCACCAGTTGTTATAAGTGCGAAGATTTTAATTCAAAAGTTATGGCTTTGCAGTCTAGGTTGGGATGAAGAATTACCAACTAATTTGAAAGAAGAATGGAAAAGCTACAGAGAAGACTTAATACATTTAAAAGACATTAAAGTACCTAGATGGCTTAAAACAACATCTGAAAACTATAAGAACGTAACACTACATGGTTTTGCAGATGCTTCTACTCAAGCATATGCAGCTGTGACCTACTTACGAATAGCAGAAGAAAATGAAGTACATGTAATTATAATTGCATCGCGAACCAAGGTTGCACCATTGAAACAGTTATCAGTACCTAAGTTGGAGCTATGTGCTGCCGTACTTCTTGTCGAACTTATAAATGATGTAGTGAATATTTTAAAGATAACAAACGATAAAATTTTCGCTTGGACGGATTCTATGGTAGTGTTATCTTGGCTACAATCACAACCTAATCGTTGGCGCACATTTGTTGCTAATAGAGTAGCAGAAATCACTAGAATACTAAGCAACGATAGGTGGAGGCATGTACGATCCGCTGACAATCCAGCTGATATCGCAACAAGGTGTATAAAATCATGCGAATTAGTGAATCATAAAACTTGGTGGACTGGACCGACATGGCTCAAGGAGGAAATTGCTGTCTTTAATAGAGCTAACTTAGATATACCACAAACACAATTAGAATCAAAGGTTACATGCAATTTAGTTGTAGAAGAACAGCCAATTTGGGAAAGATTTTCAACATTATCTAGGATGACACGGGTATTAGCATATTGTAAAAGAATTTTGAAGGTGGATAAATTAGAATCTAGACCAAAATATTTGCAACCAAAGGAATTGGATAGTATATTAAACGAATGCATTAAATATTACCAAAATCTCGTATATGAAAAGGAAATTGAAGAAATTAAGAAGAAAGGAAACGTTAAGAGTAGAAGTTCCCTAATCAGCCTTTCCCCATTTTTAGATCGCAAAGGGATCCTTAGAGTAGGTGGTAGACTTCAGAATTCGTCACTTTCCGAATTAACTAAACACCCAATTATCATTCCTGCCAACCAGTATATTACAAAACTACTAATTAATGAAGCTCACATAAGAACGCTTCATGGAGGTATTCAGTTAATGATGTCTTATTTAAGATCAGGTTATTGGATAGTGGGGTTAAAATCTAGTGTCAAAAAATGCGTGCGTAATTGCAAAATTTGTATTGTGGATAGGGCAAAAACAAAATATCAACTGATGGGTCAGCTGCCTGCAGAAAGAGTGAATCAACATCGAGCGTTTTTGAACAGTGGAGTTGACTACGCCGGGCCTGTGTGGATAAGATCTTCCAAGGGTCGTGGACATCACGCTTCTAAGGGCTACATTTGTTTATTTGTATGCATGGCAACTCGCGCGATACACCTTGAGGCGGTTACAGATCTCACGTCACAAGCATTTATTGCTGCATTCCGAAGATTTGTCGCTCGAAGAGGATACTGCCAACACGTATGGAGTGACAATGGGACAAATTTTGTGGGCGCTGCCAAAGAGTTGAAGGATTTGTTTCGAGCTGGCAAAGACAACATGGCAAAGGAAGTGGCTGAAATTCTGGCAAATGATGGAACAACTTGGCACTTTATACCTGCACGAATGCCGACTTGTGGTGGTTTATGGGAAGCTGGTGTGCAATCAGCCAAAAGACACCTGACGAGAGTAAATAAAGACACCAAATTGACATATGAGGAAATGGCCACACTTCTGGCACAGATTGAGGCTTGCTTGAATTCACGTCCTCTCTGTCAAATAGACAACTCAACCGAAGGCATTCTCACACCTGGTCACTTTCTCGTCGGCGAGCCCTTAGTTAACGTTCCAGATGTGAATTATGAGAGCAAAAATATAAATTTGTTAACCAGGTGGCAGTTGATTCAAAAATTAACTCAACATTTTTGGAAAAAATGGCAGGCTGAGTATCTCAACACACTACAACAAAGACACAAGTGGCAAAAGACATTCTCATCACCCGCAGTTGGAGATGTTGTCATCGTGAAGGATGAAGCTGCGCCCCCTACAAAATGGTTACATGGAAGAATAAAACAACTACATCCTGGAAAGGATAATTTGGTCAGAGTTGTAACCATACAATGCAAGGGCGATCACGAGTTGAAAAGACCATTGTATAAAGTGATACCGCTTCCAAAAGATTTTGAGTAGATATTTCATGGTGGGCGGTAACGGTGATTGTGCATGTAATAGAATGTACTTATATTGTAAAAAGAAAATGACAAAAAATGTAAATATGTATAAGATCAAAGCATGTAATATAATAACAAATTTGTGTTGCAGAAAGATAGCTCATGTAAAATTTGTCAATTGTTAAAATCATAATGTTGGAGAAATTGTTAGTTAAAAATACAGTTTAAAATCAAAAAATAGATACAGTCCGCTTAAATATGAACATAACATTTTAACTGTTTGGCAAGTAATTGTAGTAATTATCAAATTTTGTTTTCTACATTATGTTTAAAAACTGTAGTTTTTGGTGGGCGGTATGTCCACTCCTTATTCGCATAATATAAGTAAGCGAATCAAATTTATAAAGTTAGTGCAAAATAAACAATCAGAGAGTGCACACGTTTCTTTTTACTCCAAACCGTCCATAGTTCCTTACAATCTAATATCAACTTAAAAGCAATAAACAAATGTAGAGTCAGTCACATATGGAATTGCCCTAGTAGATCCTTCAAAATCACAGTAACGTCTGATACAGCTATAAGCCAAAATAGGCATCTGGTCGAAACTGCTACAGAACTCATATCTATATCGATAACTGGACACTATAGAGATATTTGAGATCATAAGGTCCCACCGTCGCTTAGGTTGCATTACCCTTTACTGCTGATGGCACACTGCTTTGGCAGGGTTCCAGTGTCGTCCAATATCATTTGCGTTGGCTGATGCTATTTGATGGGACTGTCAAAAACTAATATAGGTATTTGGCACTTCCTTTATTTGAGAATACTAATACTATAGCCTTCGTCCATACGATATTAGGCATTATTAGCAGACGTTTGCAATCCATACGTATAATAAAAATTAAAATTCCCCATGTCCGCGTAATTGTATGAAGGACTAAGAATGGGTAATAGATTTCCATAATTTTAAGGACTATTTCGTGTCTGTTTCTATATTTTTATGTAATCGTATAAGCCCATAACCACTGAATTAACTTTAAGGGGTTGAATATATTTAAATATTATTAGTCGGTATCTTACTTTAACAGTATTTCATTCAAATCCCTCCCTACTCTACTACTATAAAGTTAAATGTTAACAAAATGATTTGTCAACGCGGATGAAACCACGTGGCAAAACTAGTGTGACATAAGCGCGTTGCCTAAATTAAGTACATTGCGGTCACAAATTTAGTACCTTAGTTTAAATTCAAAAAGTAATGATAAAGTTGAAAGGCATCCCTAAATCCTAAAAAATAGACCATAGCAGGGAATACAAAAACAATTATCTAGTTATGTTAAAAGATAAAGATTGCCTATACATCTAACATATATGCAACTTATATTCCGCGAACAACATCACAAGATACTTGTTAATACTACCTACGATAAAAGTGTCGGTGAGCATGACAAGTCAAGCATTATAGCCCTTATAATGTTACACAGCGAACAATGTGGTGAAACCGTTGCACCGAGTATTAGTACGGTACTTGTACATACGATATTGTCGGGTTACTCAAATGCTTGATGTCGACCTGTTACAAAAACGAATTGCCCCGATAAGTATCTTAAGCTGCCGCACTATCGCGAGGTTTGACTCGAGCCATAGACGTATATAAGGGAAAATTTTGGAAGTCCGTTCCCCTCCCTGGATTAACAGCGAGAAACGAAAGATTTTGGAAAAGACAAGCCTTTTTTTATTTGATTCAAGTAGCAAACGAGCATGCAGTCCACTTGATGGTAAGTGGTCACTGTCTTCCACGGAAATCTATAAGCAAATTTAAATAAAACATCGGTGCTATCTGAAGTCAATTACAGATGCGTTGCTACTCCCGAGGACTAAGACGGTCGCCTTATATAAAAGTGTGCCGGTAACCACAACCTTCCATCATAACGCAAGAACTCCTTCACGCTAGATATAGGTGGCGGTGGTACTTCCTCAGTCCTGTAGGTGTTTTTAAATGTGTGTAAGTGAAAATCCTGGAGGTGTTTTTATCGATAAATGGGGAGACTTTTATAATATCGAAGTATCGAGCATGCGCACCTAATAATAAATCGCCAAAAACGCCTATGGAGAAGATCACAGTCTTACCTACCACCTGCAAAAAAGCTGTAACGCCTCGGAATAGTATGTCTCCCTTACTTTTAAAAATTAACTTCAAATAACAACGCAGCAGAGCTTAACACTGCTCAACACATGAATTGATACGGTGGTGGTATCTCCTTCAAATTATATTTATTCCGAGCCTTTCCTTAGCATAGGGGACGCAACAATTGTAGTTTGCATTTTTTTCGTCGACCGTCCCTTACGACACCCCCTTCAAGGCTACTCTATGACTATACTAGACTACACTATACTTACTATGATTGGAGCAAATTCTAAATTGGTACTTTGACAGATAAATAACTCCGATTAATCAATGATTTCTCATTATTCTCCAAATATAACGACACTGTAATTCACAACCCTTTCTATCTGCAATTTATGTGATATATTGCTAGGACTCAAGCGACAAATATACGCCAGGATATGTCGCACGAGCGTCGTATTTATAAGAACTATCCCGCAAAAACGCACCGACATTATGAATCACGCCGCAAAGCGAAACGTGAGCGTTTGTAAAACAAAATGAAAGCCTGGCGCATACCGTCGCTGTTACTAATAAATCCAGTTATCCCAACTTATACCCTCAGCCGGCTGTTTCCGCCAAACGGAGATGAATGAGACGGTACAGTGTGGCCACATGTACCGAAGTTGAGCGTGGAAGAGTTAAATTGCGTTTGCAAGGGCTAAAATCCGTTTAAGCCATTTTTGGAATCTAAGCGTTTTTTGCGTGAAATACACGTTGCTTATATCGTCGAAGTTGACAATTTGTACTGATGTACTTTGGTTTTACTTTTATTAATTAAAAATATCACTATCTAATTTAAGATTTAAACCTAAATGCATAAACGCATACATAATAGTTACGCACGATTTTTAAAAGACATACATAAGTAGGTACTAACATGTTGTTTTTGATTAATAGACTCTTTAATATCATGTTTTTTTATTCAGAAATTCTATTCCGATTGAAATGTAAGCAACCCCTTGTCCAATGAGCATGCTTAACAGCAGTATCCGGTGTAAAATGATGCTACAAAATTGGAATAAACTTAAAATTTCGTCAAACCACAAAGTTTTTTTTCCACAAGAAGGCGATTAATTTATCATCCTTAATTGCCATGCTACAAGATTTTTCCAGTTTAATAAAGTCGCCAGCGAAACCCTTATTTACAAAAGGCGATTTTCACGCAATACCCGCGGACGTGTTTTTATATGTCCCCCGAGGGCATAACTCCTAATAGACAGTGTTGTTTACCGTGTTTATTGTTTAACATTGCACGGGTTTTAAGCAAACAATACCGACGCCCTGTGTATGAAAAGTACTAAGTGAACATTGATGTTCAATTCGGAATTTCATTTTGACTATTTATGTTCGAGTCCAAGGTAATCAAAATAACACTTGCTGTTTTATTAGGACGGGATCGTTACGCGTATATACTTGAGGGGCGTCCATTAATTACGAAACATTTCGAGGAGAGGGAGTCCAGTCGAATCTCATCCATTCTCACGCCTTTCACGCCACGGGGGCCTTTGCCCATAATATCCCATAATGTCTTGATATTTCACGTACTTTTTTTGCACGAATTCTTGTAAAGTTGCGATAAAACTGAAGCAACTTGAGTTAAACATGTTCCCAAAAACAACTCACATTTTTTTTTTACATTTTAATAGACACGCGTTTGGCCTCGACCTCACCTGATGGAAAGTGACGATGAGGCCTAAGATGTGACACGCTTGTCTAGAAGGAGCCTATTCACTCTTGCTTTGAAAACACCCAGATTGTACTTATCGGGAAACACAGAGGCCGGCAACGCATTCCACTCTTTAGCTGTTTGTATTAAAAAGGACGAAGCAAAGCGTTTCGTCCGAGCCAAAGGAAGAGTGACTTGATAGGGTTGGTAGCCTGCCGTGCGTCTGGAAGTTCGATGATAGTCTCATCACCAATGAGTCTCTTGGCACATTCCTCCACCGAATCTAGAGCCTCCAAATGATGCTTAGCTGTACCATCCCATAAGTGACAACAGTACTCCATACAGGAGCGGACTTGTGCTTTGTACAGCATAAACAATTGCCTAGGTGTGAGGAACTGTTTAACTTTGTTCAAGATTCCTAGTTTTTTGGCAGCTGTTTTCACTCGTGACTCAATATATCGATAATTAAATCAGAGCAATGGACAATGCACCGTGAGGTTAGTTTATAAAAGAAATTGTATCTTTTTAATGATAAAGAAGTGAAGTTGCTCAATATCTATACGTGCCTATCAAAAACGGATGCAAGTCCGATTTTTGCCAAATTGACTTGAAAGCACAAACTGAAACATAGATAAAATAACTCACATTTAAAATTCATATTCTTTCCTGTAATGTAATGTATACCTGTTTCTAATTTTAAATCTTACAAAATATGTTTATTATCACTATTTGCACTACTAGAAAACTCAATGACAGTGTCACATGACTTGCTTTATGGATTGCTTAATAAAAATTAATCACAAAGACATTGATATGGTAGGAGCAATGTTTGATAAAGAATAGATATGCAATATGTAAATACATTTAAAGTTTAAGGTTGTATGTTATAATCTTGCCAGATGCATTGTAATGACATGTTTGAAACTAATTTATGGGATTTTAACACACCTGTATTTATATTTTAAAATGATTTTTAAAGAAAAAAATATTAGTTGAATTTAGTAATCACAGGACATCATATAAATGAATAGATAATAGATAATAAATAAGATCTTTCTGTTTATTAAAAGTTGTATAAAGTATAAGTTCCTACTATGAAATAATCGGTAGTTATAGGTTTCAAAATTTGTAAATATCTAACAGTTATAGAATCTGACTAATACAGTGCCTAACCTGCCTTATTGACATATAGGTCCACATATGAGAGGAAGGACAAATTTTCAATGAGAATTTGTCAATTCATTGTATGCGTTGAGTCAATGACAAAATATTATTCAGGTTATTTCTTAATAGGTAGGTACAAATACCCAAGTAATTTTTAAATATCCCTTAAGAATTTCTTTAAAAGATTTTTAAGAATGATTTTGAAGATACTCAAACGTAATCTCTTAAATCCTAATTGGAATATCATGGAACACATAAGTAATTGTGTGGAAAATTACTTATTATAAATGATTCGATTATAACCATATTATTCACCAAAAAGATTTAATGGTAGTTACATCTTACTCTTAATGTAATGTTGTCCAAAATGCTTTTAAACATTGTACCTAGTAAGTTATTTAATTCTATGACCCTATTAGGACATATTGATAAATGATTTATATGAATTTCCAACTCTCTTAAGTTCTTAGTGTATAATTATATCAATTATAGGAAATATATCAATTATAGGATGTTATGAACACATCCAAATTTTATTTAAGATATTTTTGATTTATTTATTGTCAACCCATTAACATCCCACTGCTGGGAAGGAGTCTGTCACAGAATGAGAAAAGTTTAGACCATGGTGATGATGTAAATGAGTTGAAACATTTTAAGGAACTCTGAAATTTGTTATTAGAGACATGACATTGAAAACATGGCTTTTTGTTAGACGTGAAGTGAACACTCATGTTTGGATTTTCACTACTAATAGAATAGAATTTCAAATAAATAAAGTTTAATGTTTTTATTATATTGTGAGTAGGTGGATTGATGGATTGTGTACATACTAACCAGCGTAGATTGATATACCTTATCTCGGAAGCTTTATTGAATTGTTATATCTATTCCTATATAAAATCATTACTTATGCTGTTATATGCTGGTGGAGTATAACCACAAACACAAGTGTAGGCAAAAACTTAAGTGGTATTAAATGACTATCATTAGTTGTAATACATACTTTAGCAAAGATAAATACTGAACATCTTGTAAGCAACTTCAGTGCAAGTGCATTTAACCAAAGTGCCACACATAACTACTGGATATATATTGGATATATATTGGATGTACTGTATGACAGTAATACAATCATTACAATTGCACAAGTTGGTCTTTTAAATAAACTTTTTAATAGCAGCACCTGTTGCAAGATTAATCTGATACAATATTGATTTTGCAGACTGCTGATTGTGAGCTAATATTCATGGATTTTAAATTGTAGGTTCAAGAATTATAGAATGAATAAAATTAAAGGAAAATACAAGAATGCTATTAGAATGCATTAAAGATAATAAATATATAAGGAAAAGACTATATACTAATATACCTATACATTCTCGTGTGCAAAGTATTTCTCAATGTAGTAATAGTAGGCTGTTTTGAACTTACAATATATTTCATTCATAGAACATCAAAAAATTCTGCGAAAATGTAAGACGTAGGTACTATTCGTTCCGACAGACGTAACGTAGCTTAGAACGATCACATAAAGTAGATACGTGTGTGAATAGCTTACTAATCATAGTTCTCCAGCCTCATCCTCACGTACAACTCATTATTTTCACAAACCGACACGTAAATATCACTATAAGAATACACACCGAAAATGGCCACAAACATCGAAATCATATAGACTTCACCATCAACTCATAAGTTAGATAAATGGAACGTGAGATAGGTTTTTACGACATCAATTTCCCATATGAATGCACTTTCCAACAGCTTTTACTATCACACGGCCCCTACTATTAGCAAGTAGTACAAACAGCATGAAAAATACTTGATGACTGACGTACGTACTCTGGTCACTGGGAGCGGTCAAAATGTAATCGGCGGAGGAACACAGCGGTCAGCGAAGCATCCAGTACACACTTAAAGCACCAAACAATGTCACTCAATTCAATCCATTTATACAGATTTTGTCGTAAATCACTTAAAAATTATAATACGCGACAACGAAGCGAAATCTATCGTCCCTCCTCCCTTCACCGTAAAATACCATAGACACATTTTTTTAGTCTAGTCGCCTCACTGGGCTCGAGAATTATGGCAACATTTTATACAATTAAATTCTCTATGGATTTAAAAAGCCTTCTAAATTTTGTTTAACGAAAAATTTTTAATATACTTGTATTTTATTAGCCAATCAGTGATGTTTGTTGATAAAAAATATGAAATTCTTTTTAGATTCAGTTTAATTAAAATGTACATTCATACTACTAAAGAAAGGGTGTCCTAAAAAAAGCAAATATTGTTTATCTAGCAGGTTTAAAATACTCCAATAATTACAGCACCCTAAAAGATACAAAATCATAAATTATATTAATCCAACAAGTATTTATATTTTTACCATCTATAAATTTTAATTTAGACCATATAAATATATGCATAACGTACGCATATCATTTATCGGTTTTTATGTTGCCTTGAAACACAATAAAATAAATAAAAATGTATTATTAGCAATAAAATATGAATCAAGATGTTTATTTTATCAATTTTGCATCCATGTTGAATTTTAAATAATATGATCCATAGACAAATGTCATACTTTTTGAAGACACCTGAGAAGTTGTCATACTAAAAATATTATTAACTATAATTTAAATTAAATAATTGTTTGCATTACATAGATTTTAAATAAACATTTTAACTATTTTTATATATTTTAGTTATTCAGACAATAGGTAAGTAACTTGTTTTGTCTTTCCGACGCCATTTCTTAATACGATCGGATAAGCGTACATAAAATTTTAGATAAAGTAGTATAGTCTTGATTAAGATGGTGTTCGTGTACAAGCTATACCTTGTTCATTATTCAACTAAAATAATACAGAAACTAATTAGATTCATTAAAAGATGTTGTCTTGTAATTGGTTATTTTTATTTGAGATATATTGTACTTGTATTTTAAAATGAGTCAATAAAGGTTTTAATTTTTACTTTAAATTGATAGATTTTTAATTATACTGATTAAACACCGTAAGAAAAGTTCTGTTTTATTATTGCGGAATTATTAACTAGTTAGCTAGTATAATAAATTCTTAAATTGATTTACTATACAATAGATGATAAATTTAATTCATGTCAGCAGGCTACTTAATATAATATGTATGGTCAGTGATAACATAACAGTTATTTAGCTTTTTTCGTATCAAACCTGTTTAATAACTCACCTTTGCAACGTTGAGCCACGTGAATTAATAGAAAGACAAATTTTATTTTATACCTTTTAAAATTTAAACTACAGTTCCAAGATTTATCATCTATAGCATGCAATGTATTACAAGCCTAAATTATAGCATTCAAAGTTGTTACGAATATCCGAACGCTATCTTACAGTTCTCACACTTTTGTTGTTTTTGTGTAGAAAAGGAAATTTGTGAGAATCCATCCCATGTGTATTGGTGTACATATATTATGTATGTTGTGTTGTGTGTGCGTGGTGATTTGTGTTATATGCTGATAGAAAGAAATTAATTATATGAGTATATTTTGACGATGAAACTTACATAAATGTGAAGAATCAGTGTGTTTTGTGTTATCTAGTGCTAGTGAATCCGTCAGGAGGCGGTAATCATGTACGTTTATTCGCTATTTGTGGATTCTGGATCTCGTCTCGTCGATGTACCATAAACAAAAATGTCAGCGATCCCGATTTTTTGTTTCTCGCTGCATACCCATCGTTATACCTTAATTAGATCACACGAATGATATAAATTAATGTTAGACGCTCTCGCTGGCGGTGTCGTCTCGTTCGAACGGCGTGCCCGTAGCGATAAATCGGCCATAATAAACGTGCGTTTCGTGCGCTTCGCGCCCGTCTACACCCGATCTATCTCATTGTTTATGTATGGAGAGTGAACCTGGAATTTTTATGGCGTTTGGCGGCGTAGTCTCGTTTTAATTGAATATCTGGATCGGATCAGGGATTCGTATCGGCAGGCCGCGCGGACGGCTGCGGGGCGCCGCGAGCGTCCGCCCGCCAAGGTTCCCTGAGATCTCTATTTATAATAATCTCGATCGTTTGCTGCAGCATAATGACATTCTTGTAATGAAGTGCCGCTCCGTGGACTTGTGGGACATGTGCCAATTATTGCGCCCGTGACGAAAGCCCTCGGATCGTTTTGTATGTATACAATTGCACTACACAAATGTTTACTTATCAATATCGATGGTTTTCACTTTTATTTCCCCAATGTTTCTGCTACATTCGCTGTGAAGTGATATTTTTCATACAAATTTTATTGAGGTTGAGCCAAACCATGATGCAGGTTAGCTACATCTGTTTCTAATCTCCCCACTCTAAACACTCAAATATTTCCCATTATGCCATAAGAATGATACATTCCACTGTTTAATATGCAGCTATGGTGATAACTCTTTAATTTGTCTCGATATTCCATCAGTTTTACTTTTGTTTACATGTCAAAATTGCACATCTATAACACTCTTATGTACTTAACACTATGCAAAAGATAATTAAAGTTGTATTTGGTAGAAGAGTATGAATTTAAAATACAAATAATTAGAGAATATAACATTAATTCTTGGAATAAAAAAGCTTATTTACATTTTACATAGTTGTTAGTTTTTGTGTTTAGGATCAAGTTAATTTATTTAATCATAAAGTTACTTTATTTAATCATAAAGCTGCTGTGAATAACATTAGAAAAGAATAGAGCACAATATCGTTGCAACCTGCAATATTACTCATAGATATTTAATGTCGGTTTTATTTATTTTCACCTCATATTACACCTGCCATCATTCATGTTGACTATAATCAGGTGTGTTGTAAGAAATAGGTATTTATTTATAACGTAGATACTTACTTACTTACAAATAAGATCAGTGTTATAAAAAATATGAGTATAAATTTTATGAAATGTCCTCAATGCACCTTATGTGTATATTATTGTAAATGGTGAACTTACATTTAGGTAAATTCATATTAGATTTTTTGCAGTTTATTCCACTTAATACATATCGTTCTGTAAACAGCACCTTTGAAACTAAAACATTATCTATAGGCATGTGAAACGTTGTAACTAAGCCCATTGTCAGTTGAAATCTTTCTTATTTGTCTTCACCACTCAATGTATGAATAGTGTATGAATCAAACTTGTGGTATAAAATAAGCATAAATTTAAATCAAATAGGTATATAAGAAATTGGAGACGGAACACAGTGGGGGTATAGCCGGTAAGAGTCCGGCATAACCCAGCTGCTGCCCCGGGTATCCTGGGTATCCATGAAGATTACCCACTTAAAGAAATTGGAGACTAACATCATGTACAAAAGCAAGAAATCTATTCAAATTTCCCTATTTAATTAATTTAATTTAAGTATACAGATTTTGATTTTTGTTTTACTCTCAATACATTGTAAAAAGCAAAATTGTACATATTGATCAATATTACTTCCATCAGTCAAATAGATGTCTTAATCATATTGACTTTTTGGTTGATTTTCTGCCTGTCTATACTTGTTTCTATTTATAATTTTTTTCAATTGACAATTTTGATTATAATTATACTAAATATTTTTTAACAAAATGATATCTATTAGTGTTCTAACTACTAACACATAATACTTCTCTGTTTACCAACATTAAACAGGAAATATAATAAATATTGACCTTCGGTATTTTTTCCTACCATATAATTTTTTGTTGTCACTAACTATTCACAATTATAAAAATGTTTAATTTTAACAAAATCTGTATTTACGGTGTTGCGATATAGACATAGGTAGAATTTATTCCATGACCTCAACAAAAAAGTTTGGGACTTGAATACAAGATAGATCATTTTACATACCCAGAGGCTTCATTTTGGGACTGAATGATATTAAGCATAATAAAAGCTAATATACTTATAACAACAAGTTACTAATTTATATATATAAAATTATTGTGTCACAATGTTTGTTCCCATACTCTTCCGAAATGGCTTGACCGATTCTCATGAAATTTTATGAGCATATTGAGTAGGTCTGACAATTGGCCAATATCTATTTTTCATACCCCTTAGTGATAAGGGTTGTCCACACTTTTCTAAATTTTTATATGGCAAAACAACATTGGCCGGGTCAGCTAGTATACCTATAATAATGCAGAAAATGTTGTAGGGAACTCTACATGACAGAACAACATATTTGATGTATCATTCCATACTCTAGTGAATTCCCTGCCATCTAATCTAAATGCAAGTTAATTCTGTCCCCTCCAATAGCACTATGCACCCTCTCCAAATGTATCATACAACATGATCCTCTTCATAGAAAAGAAATTTTTCTTTATTCATTATATTTAACCCAAATAGAAACCTTTTTAACTCTTGATATGCCAACGATTTGACCAATAAACATTAAAAAAAATTCAACTATATATACTTACCTAGTATTTTATTTTACCAATCATATTTCATGCAAATGTCTAGGACAATGTTAATCCAGCAAAGGAACTCATTTATTGTTGAAATTAATAAAAAAACATTTAAAATAATAATTAGAGACTTCATCATTAAAAGTTCAAATATATTGTACTCAATAGATTGAGTTATTATTACATATGCAATTTTTATCTATATAAAGAATGCTGAGAAAGGAAATCAACGTAATTCTGATATAACAGCATTGTTATCATAGTAAAGTTGCACATACTAACCTGTAGTTGTTTATCAAATTGTAACTGCAACTAAAAGATACATTCTACATTGTATTATCTTAACATTGCGTCAGATACAATTATAATGTATAATAATTATTATTGTAGTATTATTATTAATGGATCTTCCACTGCTCATAATAAGTTTCTATCATAGTAACAATGATATAACTATTTAAACTTTGAGGATAGTCTGTCGGAATATAAAGTGATATATTCAGTTGTATGACGGGGCAATGAAAAGCATTTAACAGTACGGCAATTTCTCTTTATACTTATTATTGTCTTTTGACTAATTTTACTATCATTTGTCTCTCATTGTGTCCACTTTTTGATCAATTAATCTCTAAATATCATAAGCTGTTAGTGCTTAAATTGAAATTATTATTGAAGGTGGTAAAACACATTATGGTCAACTCCAGTAGTACCACTGTCCACCTATATCTGCCTAATATCAGTAGTACTACTGTGTTTTAAAAAATAATGTGACAATGGAGACTTATTTATCTGAGACGTTTCATTTTAGTACTCATGGGTAACCAATACAACTGTTAGCAACCTGAGTTATATTCTTTCTGGAGTTGTAATGTATGTATGTTGTAATGGATGTCCATGTGTGGCAGTGGCCATACAATCCAGTGCATTACAAGTTGATAGTTTAAAAAAAATGTATTTTCCATATATTTCTATTATTTAATACTACCACTACTTCCTTATTAAGAAAATAATATACTTAGTACTGGTGCCATAGCTACATTATATAAAGATATATATATATATTTCTAATAGAAATTGTCCAACAATTCGCACTGTCCACCAATTCGCACTTGGCCAGCGCGGTGGACTATGGCCTAAACTCTCTCATTCTGAGAGGAGACCCATGCCCAGCAGTGGGACAATAATGAGTTAACAAGAGGCTAGAAATGCTATCACTTTTATCAGAATTTTCTTATTGAGTAACATGTGATAGATCAGATTAGTTTTATTGCATTACTGACGTGTATTTCAGATTGTTGATCTAGAGTCCATTTATATCATTATATGTCTATTTTTTTAGGATACCCCATTATAACATTTTCGTTTCCATACACAGTCAAGTTGGCGAAGGCACGTAGGGGCATGATTAAGGAGAAGGAGAAGGGCGGAGGCGCCCGACTAAAGGACGAACCCAATGATCCTGCAGAACCAGGTAAATACAATAAAATCATAAAAAATTACAAGTAACACTGTTAAATTGTAAGAACAGAAAAACCCTACTAGTTAAAACAATTGATTGCCGTCCTGTTTCATTTGTTTTTTTAAGTAGGGTGGGTGTACCAGTAACAAACCGATTAAGGGACTTTTTTAAAGTAATTTTGTTATTGTGACTCAATTATTACAACAATTGCTGCGAAAAAAGATTAACGTACGCCTTGTATATTATTGGATCATGTAGCGTATTCAGATTTTCTTTATAGTTGTTAAGTTTTCTTTTATTTAAAAATGTATGTAAAAAGTCGCAATGTGCCTAAGGTTGACCAGCTTGTTCCAGCAATAGACCAGACATTGACTCAATAGTGGACCAGTAAATTAAACGTTTGCTTTTAATAAACATTTTTTATTATTAATACTGACAAGTTAATCATCAGAATTTTTCATCAGTCTTCAAGTTTAATTATAACAAACAACAAAATATTGATTAATTAACATAAAATATTAAACGTCAAATATTAAAGGTAAAAATAAAAGTAACACAATGCCACTTCTAAAAAAGTTTCTGTTACTAGACTTCTAGAAATGTTTATGGATTCCGCATGACTTGCAGCTAGATCTGGATGACGTCTTAAAAAATTGGTAAACTATTTTCTGCCTGGAGTATTAGTTTTAAAGGGATTTGGTCTTCTTGCTTGGTCAATATAGTGGGAGGCCCCCTTTTTCATTGAATACGATATTTCAGTTTTATTTTATTTATGACGGTAGTGTGGGGAATATTAAAGTTTCTGCACGTTTCCCATATTTTTGCGCCTTTATTTATTTCGTCTATTGCTTTTAAAACATCGTCCTCCTTATAATTAAAAAACTATCTTTTCGGCGGCATTGTGCCTGTAAAAAAATGTAGATGGTTAATTACTGGAACAAACTTGTAGTATAGATATTACCTGTAATAAACCACTGGTCTACAATAGGAACATAGCGGAGATTTTAAGAGATTTTTGTAATAATTTATTACATTAAATCATATAAATACAAATGTAAAATAAAAGTTAAAAAAAAATATAAAAAACTAATTCACCAGTTGTAGACCAAATGGAATATTACTGGAAAATAATTGAATTTGTGTTCCATTAGTTTACCAATGACAATTATTGATTTAAATTTACATTTACTTATGAGATAAAACGTAATATTAGTGCCTAACACATTATATTACGAAGTTAATTGAAAAATAAGTTAAAACAATTGATAAAAACGAAGATTTAAAGAGACTAAAAAAAACTTACCGTCGACATGTCGCTTACTAATATGGCCGGCCGGAACGAAGTGAACAATTGTCGTATTGAATTATGCGTTTTTACTGATGTAGATGACATGTTTATTGCTTTTATTTATGAATGAATTGACAGCTAGAAGCACTGTAGTCGTACCAAACGTAGAAAAAGTGGCAGGAAATTGGATAGAAGGTTAATATTTTAGTTAGAAGTTAGAAATGGTGTACTACTGGTACCTGGTGTGGGACTGGTACACCCACCCTACTTTGGTTTTTGTTTGTATAAAAAAAATGTAACCGACACAAAATCCAATAATAGCGATACAAAGGATTATAGTATACTAGCTTGTTCCTCCGATTCGCCCGCTTTGATCACGTTTACCGTAATATTGAGTATGTGATAATCTAGGTCATAAACTATCTGTGTAGTGCAGTTATTTTTGCATGAAAGAGTAACATGCACACATACATCTTTTTTTTTCTCGAGGGGAAACCTTCAAAAGGTACCCGACGCCGTGGGAGCGACGCAGGGTTATGTGGGTTTTTTACCGTACTAAAACCTCCCTGGTGGCCGTCCTCGGCGCTATAAAGGGGACCCCGGTATCTCCAAAGGAACGCAACCGGAATCCTCTAAGCGCGTTGCCCCATCGGGCTCCTCCCAGATAGGCGGCTGGGTCCACCGCCCCGTTTAGTCTTTACGACGTTATGCGGCCACACATACCGCCATCCTTCCCGGGATCGCCTGACCGAACGGTTCGAGCTCCCACTCTAGCCTCTCGCAACCCCGGAAGCCCCTTTTAGCCGCCTCTTGCGACAGGCAGGGGACGCCGAAGCCCTATTCTGATCCCGGAACTAAAGGGGCACACACATACATCCTAACAAACTGTTACGTTAATATATTTGTTTCGTTTGTATGTTGTATAGTGGTTTACTTACTAGCTTTCATTTGATACCCATGTTGTTATGCCTTCCTCCATTTTATTGCTTACAGTTCTTCATTAATGTATCATTATTAAAAAAATCAGTCAGGAGATTTTTGTCATGATGCTGAAGAGGTTATTGCTTTAAATCTAAATCCAATTGCAAAATAATCTAATAATGAAAGATAACTCAAAGTATTATATTCTCTCATCAGACTTAAGCCCCGCTACTGCCAACGCCTAGTAAGGGTTTTAGCCAATAGTCTCGGTATTTGGCATGCATGTTTTTTTTCTTTTTTCTTTCCTATAGTGGCATTCACATCTCCTGTGTGTGAGACGTATTTGGCCAATTACGACGTTAAATGAGTATAACACGCAGAAGAGAGTGTACGGTGTTTAATTTTGAAAAGTGACAGGAGTTTGGTCCAGGGCACCTAAAACAAATGACAACACAAACATCAAAGACAATAACAGTATCATACAAATAGGTATATACAGTTAGTAGGAAATGGAAAATATTAATTGGAATGAAGAAAATAATCTAAATACCTACATCTTCTTCTTCTATCTTCTTCTTCTATCTTCTTATTCTATCTATCTTCTTCTATCCCTACTAATATTATAAATGCGAAAGTAACTCTGTCTGTCTGTCTGTCTGTCTGTCTGTCTGTCTGTTACTCTTTCACGCCAAAACTACTGAATCGATTTTTATGAAATTGTGTACACATATAGTGGTGACCTTGGGATCCATTATAGGCTACTTTTTATTTCAAAAAATGGGTTGAAAATGTTAAAATCGAGCATAAATGTTTGTATGGTAGTTCGTTTTTGACAAAGAGCTGTACTAATAATTCCGTCAAGTGGTATGATAGATTTGATTAAAAACATAGGAGAATAATAAAACATAAAAAAATATTGATTTTGAGTCGACAACATATATCCGTAAAACTCGGTATGTCGCGAATTTTGTTAAATTCCAATGCAAATGACATGACATTAATGGCCATTTCGCCTGGACGTCATCGTGAGTATGTTCAGATAATACATATAAATTGATAACAATTAGTTATCATTCAAATAGATGTGATATAAAGAAGGATGTCCATTTTTCACCTGATCGTGTATAGTGATGTAAAAATCTTAAAATGCAGCTACTAAATTAAAAGGAACGCAGGAAATAAAGTTATTTGATTATTTGTTTATGCTAAACAAGGTAAAAGTTTAACGAATTACATGTTTTGAACGCAACTCAACTATCATTTCACGTCACTACGTTCCATTTAACGCATTGCTACTTGAATAATTATTTTTTCATTATTCTTTCAAGTAATTCTTTTTATTTTTTTTACTTTTTTAAAAGATTTCTTTAACAGTATATATGCATGCTATCTAGAATAATAAAAAAATATTGACATTCTCAAATCCATTCAAATCTCAAATCAATCAAAATCAAATCGCATGTATGTAGTATGAACTGAGTACACAACTGAAACGGTTTTTCTTCATTTGACATTTGACACTGTCAGTTCCGCGGAGTTTATCGATACTGAGCACGACATGAGAGCTATAATACACCTATTCATATATTTTTATCTTCGATATGTTCAAATTTTAAAAATGATTATGAGACAATATATCAAGTTTTCAAATGTATGGGAAGTGAGCATTGTTCTTTGATTTAATTTATCCTTAATATGTTTGGTTTATGACATGAAAGTTTATTTATAATGCGAAATGTAAGATTATAATTACGAGGAATTCCCGATGAGTTAAATATTAGGTATATATATACTTGCGCTATCTCTGTTCTGTTGAATTACGTTGAATGAACATTTGATAGATGGCGTTATCTACAACACAATTACGAAGTAATATCGATAAATTATATATTGATGTTGAATCTTCTATACTATAATAAATCTGTAAGAGGTCGCTGTCTGTACATGGAATAAATTTAGGTGAAAACCATTTCTAGAGGTCTTTAATACGATATAGAACCCAAAATAATGGTTTTTAGAAATCTTTTCTGTTTGTCTGTTTATCTGTTTGTCTGTGTGTTTGAAAACGCTAATCTCAGAAACGGCTTATCCAATTTGAATATAATTTTGAATATAATAAAGTGTTGTGGGAAACTTCACTTAACATTTAGTGTTTATTTTATGTAAATCGGTTTATAAATAAAAAAGTTATGTCAATTTAAAACTACGCAGTATTTATTCTGTGTTCGATGAGTGTTAACAAGATATGTTACTGCATAGTTGAATTGGTTGAAACTAAACATGTTATGGTCTGTAAAATGTATTCCTTTGTTATGTATTTTTTATTGGTTATGTGTGTACCTATGTTATTTGATACTATACAAATCTATATCTCTATATCTATATATACTTATATAAAAACGAAAGGATGCTCTCTCACTCATCTATTGAATAAACATCGCGGAGCCAAAACTGCTAAAGATACGAATATGATTTTTGCTAGGGGTTCCTTTTATGGCGTAGACGTCAGTTAAGAATGAATTTTCTGATCCCCCCCCCCCATTTTAACCCAAATAGGAGATGTAAGTTTGTATGAAAGTCAGTCAATTTTGAGGCCACCTCAATAAAATTTAGTATTTAGCTTTGATTTTTATGTTAAAACATAGTTTTAAACCGACTTCCAGAAAGGAGGAGGTTATCAATTCGTCTGTATTTATTTTTTATTTTTTTTTTATTTTATATTTGTTACTCGATTTCTCCGCACTGGGTGAACGGATTTGGATGATTTTTTTTTCATTTGAAAGGTAGTGCGTGTCATGGGGCCCATTTATTTTTAGTTCACTTTTGACAGTGGCATCCATAAGAAAAGCGCATAAGTCTGATATTTGCATTAACGATGTGCGCGATAAATAGATGAATAACTTAATTTCCCGCCAACCCATTTTGATGATTTTTCTTTTATTTGAAAGAATGTACTTCAAGGGTACTCTGATGACTTTGATACGGTTCTGATCACAGGATCCATTTCCATGAAGCAAATTAACGAAATTTGCGATACTCGGCCAAACCTAAGCTGTAGGAGTCCAATTAGGTTGAATGTAGAATGAGATTACTAAGCAGATATTTCCTAAAAAAATTGACCTTCAACTCTTCAATCCTGACGATGCAGGGGGGGTACTGCTAGCCTGAACCGTAGAAGTAAATCAGTTTCTTTTTATGGATATATAATAAGATTGTTAAACAAATTCGTGGGACAAAAATTTGATCTTCAACTCCTCAACCCTGATGATGTAAGGGTATTTCAAGACTAAACCGTAAGAGTTGGCTATTTGGTACTTACGGTTATGTAATAAAAATACCAAGCAAAGATGAACGGTAAAAATTTTGACCTTCAACTCCTCAACCCTGATGATGAAGGGTTATTTCAAGCCTAAGCCATAGGAGATGGCCATTTAATGCTTTCGGGTATGTAATATGATTACTAAGCAAAGACACAAAATGAAAATTTCGACCTTCAACTCCTCACCCCTGATGATGCAGGATACTGCTAGCCTAAACTATACGAGATGGGCATTTGGTGCTTTCAGGTATTTAATATAATTACTAAGCAAAGACAAATGATGACAATTTTGACCTTTAACTCTTCAACCCTAATGAAGCAGGGGTGCTTCAAGCCTAAGCCATAGGAGTTGGCCATTTAATGCTTTCGGGTATGTAATATAATTACTAAGCAAAGACACAAAATGAAAATTTTGACCATCATCTCCTCAACCCTGATGATGCAGGGGTGCTTCAAGCCTAAGCCATAGAAGTTAGCTATTTAGTGCTTTCGGGTATGTAATATAATTACTAAGCAAAGACACAAGATGAAAATTTCCATCTTCAACTCCTCAAGCCTGATGATGCAGGGTACTGCAAGCCTAAGCCATAGGAGTTGGCCATTTAATGCTTTCGGGTATGTAATATAATTACTAAGCAAAGACACATGATGACAATTTTGACCATCATCTCCTGAACCCTGATGATGCATGGGTGCTTCAAGCCTAAGCCATAGAAGTTTGCTATTTAGTGCTTTCGGGTATGTAATATAATTACTAAGAAAAGACACAAGATGAAAATTTCGATCTTCAAGTCCTCAAGCCTGATGATGCAGGGTACTGCAAGCCTAAGTCATAGGAGTTGGCCATTTAATGCTTTCAGGTATATAATATAATTACTAAGCAAAGACACCAGATGAAAATTTTGACCATCATCTCCTCAACCCTGATGATGCAGGGGTACTTCAAGCCTAAGCCATAGAAGTTTGCTATTTAGAGCTTTCGGGTATGTAATATAATTACTAAGCAAAGACACAAGATGAAAATTTTGACCATCATTTCCTCAACCCTGATGATACAGGGGTGCTTCAAGCCTAAGCCATAGATGTTAGCTATTTAGTGCTTTCGGGTATGTAATATAATTACTAAGCAAAGACACAAGATGAAAATTTCGATCTTCAACTCCTCAAGCCTGATGATGCAGGGTACTGCAAGCCTAAGCCATAGGAGTTGGCCATTTAATGCTTTCGGGTATTTAATATAATTACTAAGCAAAGACACAAGATGAAAATTTTGACCATCATCTCCTCAACCCTGATGATGCAGGGGTGCTTCAAGCCTAAGCCATAGAAGTTAGCTATTTAGTGCTTTCGGGTATGTAATATAATTACTAAGCAAAGACACAAGATGAAAATTTCCATCTTCAACTCCTCAAGCCTGATGATGCAGGGTACTGCAAGCCTAAGCCATAGGAGTTGGCCATTTAATGCTTTCGGGTATGTAATATAATTACTAAGCAAAGACACATGATGACAATTTCGACCATAAGCTCCTCAGCCCTGATGATGCAGGGTACTGCAAGCCCAAGCTATAGAAGTTGGCTCGCAAGTGCTTACGTATAAGTTATAAGAATACTAAACAAAGACGCGGGATATTTTTTTTGACCTTCAACTCCTCCCTGATGATGCGGGATAGTGCAAGCCTAAATTATAAAAGGTAGTCACATAATGCTTACGGTTGTTTTTAGTATATATTATGAGTTTAATGACAGCTCATTAAACTGAAATGTGATTAATAAATTAAACTTCAATTCATCAACCCTGATAATCTAAGTACACAACCTACTTAAGCCGTATGAGTTTGGTACTTATTGATTACAATACATTACGACCCGTTCCTGAGAGAACATTATGATGAAAAGTGTCACTTTGAATACTTAAATCCTGAAAATGCAGGAGTATTGTCATGTTATTATTAAGAGTTGGATTAAGCTGTAGCTTTTTCAACAGGATGGGTTAGTTTAGGTTGGAACATAAAAGAAAACATAAAAAATAAGCGAGCAGGGTGCGGCAGCGCCCTGCGAGCGGGTGCGCCCTGTTCGTATGAATTGTAAAAGTGTTTTGATTCTGTCTTCTGCTTTACAAAGAACAATTTACGCGCACAAATAGCCCGATGCACCTCTTAAAAGATCTTATCTTTGACCACATGAAACAAAATATGAACTTAGAATATATGTCGCTGTTCAGTGATATTCCAATTTTGTAATGATTTACTTCAAGTAGATAATAGTGCTTTGTTACCCAGAAAAGTCAAAATCAATCTTTATATCGATACGTCTTCGTTTAAATGCGGAGGAGTTGGTTGAAAAAGTATATCCCGATATCTATACTAATATATAAAGCTGAAGAGTTTGTTTGTTTGAACGCGCTAATCTCAAGAACTACTGGTTCGAATTTAAAAATTCTTTTTGTATTGAATAGACCATTTATCGAGGAAGGCTTTAGGCTATATAACATCACGCTGTAACTATTAGGAGCGAAGAAATAATGGAAAATGTGAAAAAAACGGGGCAAATAATTCATCCTTGAGGGCTTCCGTTGCGTGCGCTGAGGAAACGGTACAAGATACCAAAAATATATGTATGAAAGAATTATTTCTCTTGAAATAATCTAAAAAAATGTCCGCGACAGTATATGTCTATCTTTTAAGATTAACTCACTAGAACCGTTTTCATGGTAATCAAATTCGGTCGAAATTAGTTAAGAGTTGTATCAACGTAATAATATTAATATTTGTCCAAATAAATGTGTTGTTGATTAAGAGTATTTAATTGTGAACAAAATTGTCTTTGACATCACTTAATTTCAATGAACATCTTAGAAGATATAGATCTTAGAGATCTTGCGTCGTTTTATCGTCGTGTAATAATACTTTTTAAATACTATTTGATTTTGTTTTAAGGATATTTTGTTTTAGGTTCTAATAATTTCACAATATTTTTTTTATATATGAGCTATATGAGTTAGCTATGTTCTTTTCAAAACTAAATTGTCTAAAGTAATAATAGAAAATGAAACGGACAAAGTCGTGGGTAACAGCTATAATTTATAAAGCTGAGGAGGTTGTTTGCAAAAATAAATTATGCCCAAAATAACTATTCCACGCGGACGAAGTCGCGGGCACAGCTAGTACTATAATAAATCTGTAAGAGGTCGCTGTCTGTACATGGAATAAATTTAGCTGAAAACCATTTCTAGAGGTCTTTAATACGATATAGAACCCAAAATAATGGTTTTTAGAAATCTTTTCTGTTTGTCTGTTTGTCTGTGTGTTTGAAAACGCTAATCTCAGAAACGGCTTATCTAATTTGAATATAATTTACAGAGGGAGTGTTGCTTTACAAGCCTACAGTCACTTGAGATTGACTAAGCACCAGCCGGGAGTGCTAAATCATTGAAACTATCTTTTTTTTATCTAACTGAAGTAGCAAACTGACATGCAGTCCACTTGAAGGTAAGTGGTCACTGCAGCCTATGGACATCTGTAAGCGACTTCATATAAAACATGAGTTCTCTCTGAAGTCAATCACAGTTGTGTTGCTACAACCGAGGACTATGATGGTAGCCTCATATAAAATTGTTCCGCAACCACACCCTTCCATCGAACCGCAAGAAATGCTTCAAGCTGGAAATAGGTGTGGCGGTGGTAACTCCCTGGTCGAACTGCTCTCGTTCTACCACCTTTTAACCATTATTTGAGGTTGACTATGCACCAGCCGGGCGTGCTAAATCATTGAAACTATCTTGAAATTTATTATCATTGCCTATAAATTGCAACCGAGTCCTGGCAATGCACACATCAAACATGACCTAGGTCGTGGTTTTATTTTTACTACTTTGAATTGTTTTGGGTATTAATATGTATTAAATATTCAATTAGATACGATAAAAATGACAGAAATAACTCAACAATTGTGAAAGCAAATCTTCGAGGAATCCAGCGATGCATGTAATTGATTCATTTCTCTTCGCTATAAAATTCAGTTTAAAGAACTAAGCATAAGATATGCAATGGACAGTGAATAATAACTAAATGTCTTATAGCATATTGACTATATATTTAAATATAATTGTGGTTTATTTATGCAGTTGCATAATTAACTGTCGTCTTCTATGGCATTTGTTGATGTTACTAATTTATAAAAGAACCTTATTTTTCCATACAAAATGCTATTCTACTTTGCGTTAACTTAACAAATTTACTATACATGTATTTATATATTTATTTGCTTGTCTGTTGCACCAAAACTTATTAACTGAAGAACGAATTCAAATAATGTATGAAAGGGACCTTGATTGAGAGAAAGAGACGTGGCGGTGCGGTTACCATACCAGTCTGACACGAAGTGGGTTTCGGGTTCGATTCCCGGCCAGGCAGGTATCTGAATGAGTTTAGATTCTAGTGCTGGGTCTGGGTATTTGTGTATTCGTGATTGTGTGTGTCCATGGCACCCACGACACAGGAGAAAATCTTACTATGGAGCTATGAGTGTGGAAAGCGTTTATTTACGCTTATTTATGTAAAGAGATTTTTTTAGTTATGTTTGAAACTTGCACTCTCGATCCGGAGGTTCGAGGTTCAAACCCAGCCACGCACCACATATTTTTTTAAATTATGTGCGTATTACAAATTAATTATCACAGCTTTTCGGTGTAGGAAAACATCGTGAGGAAACCTACACACCCGACAGTTCTTTAATAAAAAAAGTTCTCGGAGGTGTATGAAGTCCACTAATTCGCGCTTGGCCAGCGCGGTGGACTACGGCCTATAACTCCCTCATTCTGAGAGAAAACTCGTGCTCAGCAGTGGGACAATAATGTGTACACGACATTTTTTTATTTCCTTTTTGCCATGAGCTTGAACAATTCCACTAACCAGTATGCATGCTTGTTCTAGCCCATTACAAAAAAAAAATACATATATTATTTAACAAAATATTTTTTCTTGTATTTGAAATATTCAAATATATCAATATTAGTAACATTGAATAAACATTTTAAGCTATCTAAATCAGATTAGTCTTACTATTGTTATGATAATTTTTATCTGTCCCAATTAATTAGCATACCTATTTGAGCATTTGTTTTATGATGCTAAAAGATAAATAAAATAAAAGTAAAACCTTCATTAATGAATGGTTTTTAAACTTTGCAATTATAATAATGTCGTTTTAATACCAATTAGTCTATACAAAACTATAAATGTCGTTTTGTTAATGCAATGTTAATAAGAGTAACAAGTTATGGAATCCACCTGTCCATTTGTCATTTACATCTGTACCAAAGTGCAACAAGAATATTTTTTTTTCTTCTATTTAGATGCCTTTTCTAAACTAATTCTAATTGAAACTCCTTGATTAAAAGCACAACACTTCAAGCTCTACTCCATAGTAATATAATAAACATAAAAATCACTACTCAAATTACATTCTATTCATTTGTATTAAGATAATCAATAAATGTTGATCAGTTTGTTTGTCCTTGCAGTACTATGTACAGTACATTTTATTCTTCAAAAGATGTCACGCGTTGGAATTCAAATTAATGTCAAAATTCTTATTTTTGAGTGATTGTGTATGTAGTGTAGTAAGTTCCTTTAAATCAGATAGGTGGCGTTGCTGTAAAGATCTATTTTTTAATTTTGTGACAGAACGTCTACCCATACCAGCTACCCTCCTACTGCGACCATCTACCATTCAAATATTAAACCTATTGCATAGATAAAACAATTATTAAATACAAAATAATGTGTGATTATCTATCAAAATCAAACCATGTCTTTAACGTTGATTTACCGTTTGACTTTTGAAGTGACACTTCAATTAATTAAGCATTAAATAGAATTAAATTTCCAAATATTTGCTCCCCCAGGTCACGGGTCCCGTCCACCCTCGGCTTCGTTGCCGACCCCAGCGGCGTTAAAGAAGGAACCAGAGGACTCGCCCCACAGGGTCAAGATGGAGCCCCACAGCCAGTCCGGCGAGGACTCCGCCCCCGATCTAGGGGTGGACGGCATCAAGACTGAGATTGACGGCCTCATGGATAGTGACGGTTTGTGAAAATTTGGGAAGTGTTTTGTTTATATGTTAAAAAATTAAAGTGGTAAAAATATTGTGTTAAATAATATAAAAAAAAATGGTTTGAACTTCTGTATCTCACTTTTTTTTATCTGACTGAAGTAGCAAACGAGCATGCAGTCCACCTTATAGTAAGTGGTCACTGCCGCCCATGGACATGTGTAATCAACTTCATACAGAACATGGGTTCTATCTAAAGTCAATCACAGATGCGTTGCTACTCCCGAGGACTATGATGGTCGCCTCTTGTGAAAGGGTGCCGGCAACCACACCCTTCCATCGAAAAGCAAGAAATGCTTCACGCTAGAAATACGTGAGTGGTGGAGATATGGTGGTACTTCCCCGGGTACTCAGGGGGTCGAAGGTTTGAATCCCGAACACCAACAACTAAACATTTCTCATTCCAAGAGGAGACCTTAGCCCAACATTGGGACATTCTCTTGTTGATAATAAATAATGTCTTATATTATCTAAGAGTGGATGTGTGCATTAGACATTTATTTCCAAAAGCTTTAAGAACTAACACAAAGAGAATATAAACCTACGTTTATTAAAAATAAATACATGTCTTGAATGTGTAATTGAAGATACGCAAATCTATGAATAAAAACTTAAATATTTTCCTTAATACTTATTGTCATTGGTGTTAATTTAATCACAAGAATTTTTGATATACTACTTTTTTTTTTGTTCTCGAGGGGGAAACCAAACTCAAAGGGTACCCCACGCTCTCCCACGGACGCAGGGTTATGTGGGATTTTTATCGCACTAAAACCCCTCCGGTAGCCGTCCTCAGCGCTACAAAGAGGATTCCGGGATCTCCAAAGGAACGCAACCGGAATCCTCTTGAGTGCATTACCCCATCGGGCTCCTCCCAGTTGGGTGGCTGGGATCGCTCCGTCTAGTCTTTACGACGGTATGCGACCACACATACCGCCGTTCTTCGCGGGGTGGCCTGACCGAACGGTTCGAGTATCACACTCTAACCCCTCGCATACCCGAAAGTCCCTTTTAGTCGCCTCTTACGATAGGCAGGGGATGCCGTAGCCCTATTCTAATCTCGGAGCTACTGGGACGAGACTACGTTATATCTAGTTCAGTTTAGACTATATTTCTTTCGAAGTTATGTGAAGATTTAAGATTTGAATTCGACAGTATATGTTTTTTTTTAACAAATTATCTACCTGAGTTTCTTTATAGTTTCATTTTATTTCAACAGCCTAAAGCTTTTATGTACATATTAATAGTTCGTGGTAAAGCAAATTAAGATTATTAATTGATCTCATTTGTTAAAACGCGCATAAAAAGTTTAAGCAACGATTAAATTTGCAGATAAGGTATAGGGTCTATAGTTTTTTCGAAGGTACCGGTATAGGTATGGTACTTTTGTTTTTATAATTTTTTTCCATGAAAATTAATCTTATATGTAAGAATTTATAAGCACATTTCGCGTTAACGTCTAAATATAACTTTTGTTAAGAAATCTTAAAGAAATAAAAAAAACGAAAGGAGCAATTAGCTATGTAATGTTTTTACAATAATTGTGTTAAGAGAGTTGAAAATATGGTTCATATACATTCAGGTATATGGATATATTTATATTTGTCGTATGGATATAGAAATATAATTGGGTTATATATCTGTACCTTTTGCCTTTTCCCGCGAATCAGCCCGTTTCAGTAATGTCTACCACAGTAAAGAGTATCGTAGATGTTATTTCAGGTCATAAATTCTCTGTAAAATAAACTTCACCCAAGTTCCACCGGTAGTTTTTGTGTAAAAGAGTTACAAATGTCTATCCATCCTCAAAAACATTTGTCTGTATTATATTATAAAGGCGAAAGTTTGTAAGTGTGTTTGTTTGTTTCTTCTTCACGTGTAAAGGGCTAAAATTTCGATTTCAATAAACCCTACCTTTTCATAAAATTTGGTAGCGAGTTAGCTGATATTCTACTACTACTTACTACGATGGCGCAATGACTCAAAATTAGTCTCAGCTTCCGATACTAAGAAACACCACTTCGGCCTGTCATGTGCCATCTCCAGCCAGTTATCCGCCTCAAGCTCGCGCAGGTCCTTCATGACTTCATCTTTCCAGCGATACCTGGGACTAATAATCTGGATCAAAATATTAAAGGCTACTTTTTACTGTGGGAAAATATCTTATTTCCCACGAGACAATCGATTTTTGTTAACGCGAGCGAAGCTGCGGGATTCAGCTAGTACATACTAAATACTAATATTTGCGTTTACTACGAGCGTTAAACTATTTTACAATCTTCAGGTAAATCCTTATGCATTGCATTATCGATGTTGTAAACTGATATATTCCAGATAGTGATATAACGCATACCAGTGCATTGTTGCATTGTTGTCAATTTTGCGATATTATCTTAGTTATTACACACGAGTTAGTATATTCATGCGTGTTAAATGATAATTGATTTAAATTTTCACGTACCAATATTTAGTATAATCAGTAGGTATAATTCAACGGGGAAGCACCACTGTCACTGATTTTACTGCTGTGAAGCAGTTCAGCATTACATTAGAAGATAGAAGTGGCCCGGTTGCCAGCTAATTGTCATTTAAGGTATAGGGTCCATAGTTTCATTGTTTTTTGAAGGTGGTAGAACCAGTGTAGTTCGACCGGGGAAGTACCACTGCCACCTATTTCTAGCGTGAAGCATTTCTTAGGTTTCGGTGCAAGGGTGTGGTTGCCGGCACACATTCATATGAGGCGTCCTCAGTCCTCCATCTTAGTCCTCAGGAGTAGCAACGCATCTGTGATTGACTTTCGATAGAACCCATGTTTTGTATAAAGTTGTTTACAGACGTCCATGGGCGCTATGATTACCACACTCTACCCGGAAGAGTGAATGCTCATTTGCTACTATAGTTAAAAAAAAACAGTAGTTAATACTTCTTACAGTTAAATTTTTTAGTTCCTTAAAAACATTATTTTTCGTATAACTTCATTCGATAGATATTCATATCCTTATGGTAGTAGTCTTTTTAGCTAGATTGTAATTAATTTTGGTACTAATATAAATTTGTCAAAAATCTCGGCTAAGTTATTATGGGTCAAATCGGAGTTAAGGTTAAAATGGCGGTTGTCCAAAATTTACAATAAATATAATGATTCAGGCGACTTCACTCTGTTTAAATTTTATAAACGGCCTTTCTTTTAAAGTTCGAGGTTTTAAAAAGTACAGTACTGCTGGGTTATGTCCAAAAATCAATGTGAAAGAAACCACACTAAGTCGTTGGTCGTGTGGTTGGTGGTGGATTGAAAAGTTGGATACAGAGTAGAATAATTAAACTTTTCAAAAATAAAAAAGTATGTAGTTCATAAAACAGTCTTACTACGTCAAGTAATTATACTGTTAACTGTTTTACTATCAATAGCTAATTGATAGTAATATTAACCTTGTAATATATAGAGTAGAGAGTACACCAACACTTGGATAACTCTTTATTCAAGAGTACCACGGTTGACCTTAGATTTACTGTTTAGGAAATCTCGTTTGAAAGTACATATCTGTCTTAAACCATTCAAGATTTTATATGGAACTCTCACAATTACTTCTAGCGTGAAGCAATCCTTGCATTTCGGTGGAACGGTTGTGTGTCGGCACACTTTTGTACGAGGCGACTATCTTAATGATCAAGATCAAGATACTGGACCTAACTTTTAATACAATGTAAAAACATGATTGAAAAAAATACATTTATTAAAAAAAGTACACCATAACAAGAAAGACAAACCCGCTGAGTTTCTTGCCGGATCTTCTCGGTTGAGGTCGTATTCCGATACGGTGGTAGTGTAAGGAAAAAAAAAGTGTATCTGATAATTTGTACGTACCCCCGTAGGCCTATACAAAATCAAGACATTAGTCCTCAAGAGTGGCAACGCATCAATGATTGCCTTTAAGTAGAACCTATGTTCTATATGAAGTTACTTCTAGTTACTACTTGATGTCTATAGTGGACTGCATGTTCTTTAGCTTTTAACTTCCATCGGATAATAAAAAAAATCATATAGTGCCTCACGATATTTTCCTCTACATATAAAACAAAGGATAATACATTTCTAATACGAACAAGCGTCACAAAAAATCTTAGCTCTGTACCTGAGCATCGTACCCAGTTTGCCAACAAAAACTATATTATATTCAAATATAACATCTAAGTTACTAAAAGTATAATAATAAAATGTAGCTGATTCCGTGAGTTTTAATTGCCAGTTACCGTTACCTTTTCAAGAAACTAGATGGTTCAAATCTGCACTGATACGAGTATGTAAATGAGATTTCCGACAAAACGTTTTGAGGCTAAGTAATTTTTCATTCATCTTCCGCTATATAGTTTTAACGTTAATATCTGTCGGTCCATTCGCAGCTTTAATTACTTTTTTTTTGAATACCGTTAGTTGGAATCGTTTGCATTTGTTTATCTAAAAATTTTGGATTGTGACTGATCGTAATTGTGAAGCTCTTTCTGTAGTTTTTAGTTATCTATGGCCAGTTACCCTTTTTTTATGGAAGCAGCCAACGAGCTTATAGTCAGTCTTATGTTTGCTAAGCTAGGTATGTAACCTTTATCACAAATAACAGGTGATCTATTTAGAAACCGCCACAGAAGGGCTGCTATTCCTGAACGTAAAAACGTAAGAAAAAAATAGTTAGAACGTAAAAAAATATATGTTAACCATTGGTATATATAATAAAGCGGTGATAGCCTAATGGTTGAAACTTGCCTTCTCGATCGGAAGGTCTGAGGATCAAATCCCTGGACAACGGATTTTTTTTTTAATTTATTAGAAATTAATTCTCGCTTTACGGTGAAGGAAAATGTCGTGAAGAAACCTACAATGTGTGTGAAGTCTACCAATTCGGACGTGGTCAGCGCAGTGGACTACACCATAAAACTCTCTCACTCTCTTATTCAAGAGAAGAACCGTTCCCAGCAGTGGCCCAATAATAGGTTGACGACGATGCAATATTGTTATGCCAAGAGAACGTACTATAGTCTAAAATTTAAGACATTAACTTTATTTATATGAAAAACCACCACCAATTCGCACTTGGCCAGCGCGGTGGACTATAGCCTAAACTCTCATACTGAGAGAAGACCTGTGCCCAGCAGTGGAACAATAACGGGTTGGCAAGAGATATGAAAAAGGAAATTATTTTTGGTTCACGTCAATTATGTAAAACGTTCAAGCTATGTAAACACGATATTTCGTTTTTTTTTATTCCAGGTGACCCCACAAAATCCCCGCCCTGTGAGCTCGGCGGCCCAGGTTCGCTGAAATCGGAACGCCTATCATCGGACTCCAACGATATACTGGATCCGCAGACCGGCCTCAGAGGTTCCACTGGTAATCTTCAGGTGAGATTTTTCTGTTCATATATCTTACAAATAAAATATATTCATTTATTTTATTAATTTATGCACACACAAGGAAATCAAACAAAAGATATATTGCAATTGACTTTAAGTGCTATACTACTACTACTACTACTACTTCTACTACTTCTTCTACTACTACTACTACTATACTACTACTACTGGTACTATATAATTAATTTCCTCTCACACATATTTCTAGTGTAAAGCAATTCTAGCGTTTCAAAGTGTCGGTACAAATTTATATGAGAGGGATGATAGCGACCATCTTAGTCTTTGGGAGTAGCAACACATCTGTGATTTACTTCAGATAGAATCTATGTTCTGTATAAAGTTACTCACAGATGTTCATGAGCGGCAGTGACCACTTACTATCAGGTGGACTTATCTGGTTTGCTACTATATAAAGAATCAATGTTATAAAGAAACAGACTTTATGGTTTAGTTCAGTTGATGTATAATGTGTGGCTTACATTTTGGGCATTTCGCGTATCAAATTATGCAAGCATTAACAGTACATGGGTTCCATCTGAAGTCAATCACAGATGCGTTGCTATTCCCGAAGACTATGATGGTCGCCTCACGGCAACCATACCCTTCTATCGAAACGCAAGAAATGCTTCACGCTACAAAATAGGTGTGGCGGTGGTACTTCCTCGGTCGAACTACACTGGTTCTAACACCTTGAAACGCACACTTGAACAACTGATCAAAACATCCACTTAATCTATATGGGGTTTCCCCAGGATGGTAACCAGAACTGCCGCAACCCCAACGGTCCGGAGAGCATGGGGTCGTGTCGCATGGGCGGCGCGGGGCCCATGGGGCCTGGAGTGTCCATGGGGCCCATGTCGAGTGAGGCCCAGACTCTCCCCTCCAACGTCATCAGCAAGCAAGCGGGCAGCATGGAGGTAACATTGACCAATACATGTATAATTTGTAAATATAATAGAAATGAAGTCATTGTATAATGCATATATTTGCAAAAAAGATGGACCAAGAATATGTAAATAAAGAAATAGATTTTTTTTAAATAGTTTGACTTTTGGCCTATACCTTTGGCATGCAACAACAAAGTTATTAGTGCTACTTTTAACTGCATTGCACCAAGATTCATTGGTCTGATTTGCATATTGTAATATATTTTATTTAGAGGTGTAGAAAAAATCTAGCATGTGACGGATTAGGTTAGCTCTCAAGGGTATAAAATTATTGTATTTTTACACGAATTTATGCATGCACTCTCGTCGTAGTTTCGAAATTTTTAGGCAATATCAATAATGTTCTAATTGACTTCCTTGATGTGTACTGTAACTCAAAAAATATGACGGCACCGTACTGTAAATTAGGACGGCCACCAGGGGGGTTTTAGTGCGCTACTGTAAATTAACCCTAAGTAGGATATTTTAGTTTTTTTTTTGTAGCTAAAGAAGTTCTGATTTAGCATAGGTTTATCGAACCAAAACTTCTGAGTGAAAGGTGTGGCGTGTAATTGTAGTAAAACATGGGTGTTCTCCCAGCAGCAAAGCCAAATCTTCGTGTTCTCGACTCTGCTGGCCAACAAGGGTGCGGAAGCGGTCATCTCCGGCCAGCACCAGTCCATCATCGCGTACCATTGCGCGCAACCGGGCACCAAGAAGTATTTGGAGGTATGTTTATTATGATTGTATAATGTTTATTTCGACTTGTTGCCCTCGCGAACTTCATTCAGCTTTAAAGTCTAAAATCTATTATCAGTGTTCCTCCACTATATTATGCATGTATTTTACATAAAAACCTTCCTCTTGAATCAGTCCATCTATTAAAAAAACTTCATTAAAATCCGTAGCGTAATTTTAAAGACCTAAGCAGACCTACGGATAGAAAGCGCGAAGCGACTATGTTTTATAATGTGTAGTGATAACTTATTGTTGCTTTACTGGTGGGCAAGAGCAGACTCTTGCCCACCACAGAGCAGACTCTGTGAATGAAAGAGTCTTAAGCATATATATTGTCATGGGCGGTAGTGACCTTTCACTAGACTAAGATTGCATGTTTGTTTTCTTCTCTATATTATAATATAAAAAAATCTTTTAGTTCCTTATGAAACCTTTTAAATTTCACTTAAATTATGTACATTTCAGAAACATCCGTTGAAAATGGGCCAATTCAATAAGCAAAGCCCCGCCCAGTGGTTGAACAACTTGGCCATGGCGAAGACCCGCGGTGGAATGCGAGGCGGTCCCAACATGATGGGAGTCCCAAACCAGATGGGCCACATGATGGGCGGTCCCATTGGACCTAACATGGGCCCCATGGGTCACGGCGGGATGGGACACATGGGACCTAACATGATGGGCCACAGTCGTATGGGTGGGCCTGGCAACCAGATGATGATGATGAAGGGCGGGCCCGGACCGATGGGGCAAATGGGTCCGGGCATGGGCTCGATGGATGGGTTTCCAGGGGGCACCCCGTCCTGTGGTGTCATGGACGGCCTCGGTGCTGATGGTGAAATGCCCTGGGACACCGTGAGTATAGTAACATTGCTTTTTTATATTAGTGATAATATAATACTTTATGTTATTGCTTACATTATTAAACCAGCAACCATTCCATTGCACATAAAACTCTTTTATATTCAGAAATAAATTAATGTTAAACTTTTACAAAAAACTAGCTATGACCTGTCTTAAGGACAATTTAATTGCACTGCACAATTTTACTTGCACATTTAACACAACATTACGAAGCGTAATTATTGTTTTTTTTAACTAAAAATTAAAACAATTGCACTTCTACAATACCATTAAGTAGCTTACCTATTAAAGAAGGAAATTAATATTAAAAATGTTTGTAATATTTTTAAACAAAATAATCTGATCACGTATCAAACCCATTACAGCGTGCGTATTGTTTCCAGAAAAACCCCTCCGTAATGTCCAACGGGATGGCCAACGGGCCGTCGCTGCCGCCGTGCTCGGAGGCGGGCGGCAACGACGGGCCCAACTCCTCGGACAGCTCGGCCATGTCCTGCCAGCCGGGACCTAAAGGTGAAACCATGAAACCGGGTTGTAATGGGTGTTAGAATCGGTGTAATTCCACCGTGGAGCCACCTTTCGCGCTTATTACTAGCGTGAAACAGTGTTTGCGTAGAAATCCTTCCCATAAAGTCGATTACAGATGTCCATGGGCGGTAGTGTCCATTTACCATCAGGTGGACTTACAGCTCGTTTGCTACTTATATCTGATATATAAATAACAGTAAAAATCTTTGTTCTACACATGGTCGGTAGGGACCACTTACTATCAGGTAGATTGCAAGCTCGGCTACATTAATCTCATAAAAATATATATTTGGACTTTGAACTATGAAGACCTTATTACTAAGTTAGACTTAGTCTAACTATAAAGTTAGACTAAGTCTAACTTAGTAATAGCCCTTACTCCAGCCAACTTAGTCTTCAGGTGTAGTAATGCATTTGTGGCTAATCTCAGGAAAGAGTCTAATCGTACCTGGCATAGTACTCACCACATGTGCATAGTGCGCTCGTTAAAAATTATTGAAGGTAGTTTTGGATAATTTGTATAACATTAACAAGGCAAGTATCGCGCCTGGAATATTCTGCGATGTTCAGCTTTAGTCTCCGTGTCGGCAGGCGTGAAGATCCCGGACGAGAACCTGACGCCGCAGCAGCGCGCGCACCGCGAGGAGCAGCTCGCCACCATCCGCAAGATGCAGCAGATGCTGTTCCCGGAGAGCGGTGGCAACCCCAGCCAGCCCGGCGACGGCTCGCAGCCCCCCAACGACAACCTGCCCCCCAACTCCACCGCCAACATGAACATGCCCTTCCCGCCCATGTCGGTCCACGGCCCCATGGGGGCGGGACCCAACGGCCCGATGGTGTCCATGCCCACCAGTATGAGCTCCGGACCGAGTTGCACCATGTCCGGACCGATGGGACCCAACGGGCCGATGGGTCCAGGGCCGATGGGGCCCGGTGGTCCGATGGGTCCCAACGGACCCATGGGTGGACCGATGGGCGGTATGGGCGGGCCGGGTGGAATGGGAATGGGTGGTCACAACTCCATGGGGCCTAATGGGATGATGGGACCCAATGGTCCGATGATGCCCGGGATGGGTCCTAATGGACCAATGGGTCCGATGGGACCTTGTGGGATGAAGGGCATCAGAGGAGCATGTGGTGGTCCAGATATGAAACCAGGCATGTGCTCAGATATGCACATGAGCAGAGGATGTGGAGGTCCCATGGGGGTGAGTAGCGTTCTTATACCGTTCGTAGATCTAATATGATGTTTATTTAAACTATTCTTCTTTTGTAGCGAATGCCTAATCCCATGGGTGGTATGGGAGGGCCTAAACCTTGTATGATGGGCGGTCCCCACATGGGACCAAGGATGATGCCGGGGCCTAATTTAAATGCAATGAATGGTAAGCTAAGACTTCAATAATAACACGTCGATTCATCCTTATATACGGATGATTTATTAACGCTGATTTTTCTTTGAAGGTGGTATAATGATGGATGGCAGTATGATGGGTGGTATGGTATCACACGGGGACTGTGGACCCGACCACCACGGTTTACCAGTCAACGGGCCAATGTGCGACGAATACGGACGCGGTCGTAACGTAAGTGCAATGTAAAGTTTTATACATAGGCATTTAAAGCCAAATAACGTACAAAAATCTAAATCGTAACATTATAATCAATATAATAAGGAAGAATTTTTAACCCTCGGACCCTAAGCAAAGTTTGTTTCATTGGAACTGGAACTTAGATTTTTAGCTGATATACTCAGTTATGGTCTTCATACATATAAATGTATGAAGACCTAATAAGCTAATAATAGCTTGGAATCAATTTAAAAGTTGATACAAATACTTAAGTCCTAACCAAACCGATAGGAAACTACTTAACACTCGCCAAAGACACGTTCTATCAACTCGTTAGTCCCAATTTCATATGAGGCGACCATCTATTGACGACCTGCGTTGCGGAGCGGATACCATACCGGTCTGACGCGCAATAGGTCCCGGGTCCGATTCCCGGCCAGACTTCATATTGCGTATTTTATGGCCCCAAATGGAATAGAACCCCAATTATATATGAAATTTCTTACAGAGGCCCATGAGCGGCAATAATCACTTACCATCAGATGGATTGCATATTCGTTTGATATTTTTATCTGATCAGATAGCATACATTTGACTTGTTTTCAATAGAGTGTACTTTACTTCATATTTTGTCGCCCCAGATGGGCCCAGGTGACCCCGGCGGGCTAGGTCCGGGGCTGGGTCCGGGACACAAGCCTCTCCGCAGCCCGAAGAGTCCGCCGCCCAACGACATCGACTGGCAGAAGCTGCACCACCAGTTCTTCGACGACCCCAAGCCTTGCGATAATGATTTAAGTGAGTTTTGAACATTTTTAATAACTAAATAAATAGACTCCTTATATATAAGGTATACTAAGTTAAATCGTAAATAAGTTATACACAGAATTTTAAATATCAAACATATTGCAAACAGCATGGAGTATGTTTAAATTATAGATAGATAGATATGGAACTGAATGGTCGTAAAAGAAGTGTGGTTAGTTAGTACCAGCACCATACTTATTTCTAATCTAAAGATGTTCTTGCGTTTCGGTGGAAAGTTATCGTTGTTGGCACATTTACATGTGAGGTGACCACCTTTGTCCTTTTTTTTTGTACTTAACCTAACGATAAGGCAGACAGGCTACCTGATGGAAAATAGTCACCGTCGCCTATGGACATTCGCAACATCAGAAGAGTCTCTAATGCTTCGCCGGCTTTGAAGGAGAGCTCTATTCGCACCTTTCTTGAAGAACCCTATGTCATAGCTCTCCGGGTATTCCTCAGGAGGAAGCTGATTCCACAACTTGCACGTCCGTGGCGTGTTGTCTTTGGGAGTATCAACGCATCTGTTTAACTGCAGATGTCCATTGGTGGCAGTGATCACTTGTATCTCACTTTAATCCTCGCCGCCTGTCTATACAGTTTTGTAACTAAACAGCCTCGAAAGTCCTACTACTGGCTCTAGATAAAGGCCAGGCCCTGTCTCTGTCTTGTAGCCGTCGACTTCCTCGTTTGAAACCCTTTTGGCGTTGGGTATTCTCCCACTAGTTGGAAATCACTGCTCTGGCTTCAGTTTTAGGATATTCATATATAGGATGTACATACCAGGTACTGCCCTTTGCGCCGTTGCAAGACTAAGTAAGACATATGTTATTATTATGAAGTTCAATCAAATTTGAATTTTTATGAATATAAGACTGATGAGTGTAGTTAACCTTGAAATATAAGTACATTTTTGAATTTGGATAGGTCCGTTTTTATTCTTATTATTCTTTTGTGGGAATATATGTTAATTTTATTTATTTTCCAGGTACACAAGTGAAGTCTCCGTGTTCGGAACGCGGCGGTTGTTTGCCGCCGCCACCTTATGGTGCTTCCCCCTTACACCGCTCCGCCTCAGTCCCTATAGGTATGTTTTATAATGTAGAAGATTTTACTGGTAATGATTCATTTTAACTACAAATTTCGTTAAAATACTATCATAAAGGAATCTGTTAAAAATGAGTTCACGTTATGAGTACAATAAGGCTTACTGTTAGGTTTTCAAAGCTGTAAAAATATATAAAAATGCTCCATAAAATTCTTGATGCTATAGACAGCATAAGACCCTCCATCCACTCGTAGTAGCAAGACAAAAATCGCTCATGATAATGAGGTATGAGCGAAAAACTATACCATTCACTTAATGGTTAGTAGATATTGCCACCATAGACAATTGAAATAAGGTCCAAATAAAATTGCAATCTTGACTTCGACTTTCTAGTCGTAAGTACTAAGATAGAGTAGAGGGTCTCTTTCGTATGATCGCTTTGAAACTAAAGCAGAGCATCTTTCAACACTGTGGTTATAAGGCATCAAAGCTAACTGTATCACGATGGTGGTAATCGGGGCAAGGTGGTAGAACCAGTGTAGTTCGACCGGGGAAGTACCACCGCCACACCTATTTCTAGCGTGAAGCATTTCTTGCGTTTCCATAGAAGGGTGTGGTTGCCGACACTTTTATAAGAGACGACCATCTTAGTTCTCGGGACTAGCAATCCATCTTTGATTGATTTTAAATAGACCTCCACGTTCTATATGAAGATGCTTACAGATGTCCATGGGCGGCAGTGACCACTTACCATCACGTGGACTGCATGCTCGTTTGCTACTTCAATCAAATAAAAAAAAATCGAAATAAAGTTAAAAAACACGCTTTCTACACTCATGGCACCAGACTAGGCTTTTCTCCTGTGTTATGGGTACCATGGACACACACAAGACGAATACACAAACACCCAGACTCAGAACATGAATCTAAACTCATTATTCAGATACTTATCTGGACGGGAATCGAACCCGCGCGTCAGAACGGTATGGTAACCGCTTCGCCACGCGGGTCGTCAAAGTTAAGGGAGGGGTTAAATTTAAATCGGTAATACATTATACACACGTGTATTTGTTTACTATGTACATGTTTGTGATGCGTGTGGTTGCCTACAGCGACGCAGTCACCGTCCCACGGCGCCGGGCTGCCGATGTCGGCGGACGTGTCCCGCGCCGGCTCCGCACTGTCCAGCCCCGCGCACCCGGCGCACGGGCACGCCCACTCGCACGGAGCGCACGCGGCGCACTGCAAGCCGCCGGGGAAGGACGCGCCGGGTACGTACCGATGACGTCATTGACACGCACACACACAAACACACATACTTCCCGTTCTCGCTAAGTTTGCCGCTAGGAACGTGTAGTCGGTAATGGGGTAGCGTCAGTGAATCGAGTCAACACACACACACATACTACCCGTACTAAATATTCCGTTTGTCATTTATTGGATCGCGTGGAATGTCTGCTGTCGTCTTAACGCGCACAAATACATAAATGTTCGTCGACACATAATGTGCACACACGCGCGTGTAACTCCACTATGAGTGCGTTCCATTAGACGTTCAAAAAGTTCACGCTCACGGCCGCAGTTTTTCCCATTCTACTAGCTTGTGAGCGTTACTGACATAATCTCTAGTGGAACGATCACTTCGATCCTCCTTATTTGATGAGTCATCGTGAGCTTCGCGTGGGCGTAAGTCATGACGTCATGAGTGCAGTCGTCTTGTGGAACGACGTTTTGGGCTATATGAGCGTCTTCTGGAACGCGCCCGTAGTCGTTAATAGAGTCGTTAGTGAATCGAGTCGACGCACATACACACATACTACCCGTATTAAAATTTCCGTTTGTCGTTTATGGAATCTCGTGCCATGTCTGTAGTCTTAATGAGCACACATATGTCTGCGTCGACACATAACGTACACGCACGCGCGTTTAACTCCACTATGTGCATTCGGAACTCACTATTGATCTGAGATAAAAAGATGGAATCTATTCTTTCCTCCGTTACACGTCTTTTATGTGTTTCCGGTTAAAAAAAATCTAATCATATATTTAAAACAGTAGATTCAAATTTTCTCCAGACTTCCTATGTAACAATCGTGCACAAAATAATTACAAAATATTTAAACTTTAGTAAACCCTTTACAGTTATAATTTTCATGATTTCTCCTAATTACTAACTGCAGAGGATAGATACAATTATATGATTACTCAGTAATCTACCATAGTCACAGAATATACAATTAAGGCCATAGAAGTAGAAATGCATGTTTTGTTTATATCTGTGTTAGACATTTTCCCAACCACATCTTTATTTTTTATGCATTTCACACCGAATGCGACATTTTTTTCTAGAAATTGGTTTGAAGTGCGCTTTTTTATTATTTTTTTTGTTTTCTGTAGTTGTAATGCGTATTTTTTGTTTTCCCCCCTCCCCCGCAAAACGCTTGACGCTTGAAATCCCACCGTGTGACGAAATAACATCGAAAATGATAAATAAAATTGGCAACATATCGGACCAACAATGCAATAATGGAACCAAATTATCTTGAACTACGTGGCTTGATAAAAATCCAAACGAATTTGGTATATTGAAAACGTCGACGATGTTTGATCAAATATTGGCCACAATAGAAATATTAGAGAAGTTGGATGATGGTGTATTTGTCCGAACTCTCCAATGTTTGGCGGCGCAGCAACAGAAGAACCAACAGAGTGGGTCGCACGGAAAGGAACCCAGTTTGATGCCAGTACCGTCCCCGCAACAAATATCATATCTCAACCAATTTGAAGGTAACTTAATTAGATAGTCGTTGACAGAAATGCAGCGACGTGGGTCAATTGTAAGGCTATTTGCTTTTTGTAACCATAAAATAATAAATTTCTTCAAGTAAAAGTACTTTTCAGTCGCATTAAACGCGCGTTAATTTGGCCGCCGTTATCATGAATCTCAGGCCTTGTTTTATGATCACATTGTAAGGCAGTGTCCCCAGCAGGCAAACTGTTCACAGCCGACTGAATTTGCGACGTATCGGTTTTTTACACCCTACCATATATATTTGATTTGAATAAATTGCCATAAATTCAGTACGTCGATAACAGTTTGCCTACTAGGAATAATTGCCTAAGTGCCTAATTGCCTAAGTCGATATAATTTAAAAAATATTATTCCGTTGCAATTGGCCCGTGTTCCATATTTCTGCTTTCGACACTCGTGATGCTAGTTCACACCGCTTTTATAGTTACACGAAAGTTTGCCAAGCTTTATCATATGAATTTTGTTTTTGATGTGACTAAAAAATAATAATAACTTGGCCGTCTTTCGAAGAGTGCAAAATTGTTATTCTATACAGATTCACATGCACGATATTTGTTGATATCACAATATTTGCGTTTCATTTGTTTTTATGTTTATTTGTGCGATGTTTTTTGATTTTTTAATTCTAGTTATTGTTTTCATTTGGTGGTGGTTGGTGAAAATGTGCTAACATAAACCTTCATACTCTATGGCTAATTCGTTCTCTCACTTTGTGCGTCAGGACTATGTTGTGTTTGTTTGTGTGTGACTATGTTGTATATTGATTGATATGTGTGCTTGTTCCGATAGGGCAAGAGTTGACGATACAGAAACAACCGAACACCTCGCTCAAAGACAACGGACCACCATCGAACAACGGGGGACAGACGCCACAGTCAAGTTCGAATCAAAAATCACCTGCAGGGTAAGCTTTAATATTATCTGTGAATATATTCGATGATTGTAAATATGTTTGTACGCAAACTGCCAGAAGGCGTATGGTTCAACGTCTGCCACACCTATTTCTAGTCCGAAGAAATTCTTGCGTGTTGGTGTAAGTGTATAGTTGCCGGAAAATTATAGTGAAAATTATAGTTATATTAAAAATGCAATAATCATGTACGTGATAGAACCAGTGTAGTTCGACCGAGAAAGTACTACCGCCATATCTATTTCTAGCGTCAAGCAGTTTTTGCGTTTCGATGGAAGGGTGTGGTTGCCGGCACACTTTTATATGAGGCAACCATCTTAGTCATCGGGATTAGCAACCCATCGCTGATTGATTTCAAATTCCCCACGTTCTATACGAAGTTGCTTACATATGTCCATGGGCGGCGGTGATCACTTACCATCAGATGGACTGCATGCTCGTTTGCTACTTCAATCTTATAAAAACAAATCATCATTGAAAATGCTGCAATGTCATTCGAACGGTTCATTATATCTACATACGTGGCAAATCTGCAATCTTACTGTAATATTAGTCAAAGTAGTAAAGTAACAAATATGTCGAAAATTATTTGACGAAAAAGCAATTTCTTCTGAAATCCTACAGTAATACCCCGAACTTACGCTATAGGTGGGACTGAGTGATAACCGCGTAAGTCGAATTCGCGTAAGTCGGAGTATAAGAAATACGTAACACAAAATAAGTTGTAGCTGTGCGGCTCCGTCCGTCCAAACATGGGTATTAGTGTGGGATAGTAAGTGGGTATGTAATCGATAATAAAAAAAATGCGTGAAGTTCAAACAAAGGGCAAATCGAAGAGATTTGAAAACCGCGTAACTTTGAGTTCGCGTAAGTCAGGGTAGCGGAAGTCGAGGTGTTATGGTATAATAAATATTTTATTTTACAGTATGATGCCCGGCACACCAGAACCCCACTCGTCATTATCAGAACAAAGGGCAGGCAGGTTCTCACTAGAACAGAGTCCGGGCTTTAACAATCCACAAACACCCACGTCTGGAGCCAGCACTAAATGTGGACAAGGTAACAATAGTTTTGCATAACGTTCTTCATAAGTTTATATGTTCATAATTAATATTGTTGAATTCTGTCTAATTTATAGACATACTTATAGTTGAAATGGAAATTGATGGTTGAGATGGATATTGGAAATGGATGGACTTTACACTAAAATTTTGTCAAAAGAACTTCGCCCTTTTAAAAACTACAGTTTGATAGTATCTTGTTGATTTGAAGTTGCATTTATTTTAATTGCGTAAACTATGATTACAACTAAGTAACAGCAAAAAAATGTTTGCACACTTTTTCATTCTGTCAATTATACATAACTAGCTCTTATCCGCGGCATCGCCCGAACGGTTTCAGGGAATGAACATAAGCATTTGGTAGCGTGATTCAGAACTTGCAAATGAGTTTTACTAACGCTATCTATTAACAACGTCTGGAACTACTAAATATGTATCAACTAACAAAACATCGATATTCTCATGTGAATGAGAGAGCGCGGTAAAAAGTAGCCTACGTCACTTTCCGCCCTCCTAAGTATCTCCAAGCATATCATATGATAGCTGTATGGCGACTAGAAAGTGGAACAAGAAAATACACTTTTACATTTATAATATTAGTATAGATTACCAGGTAATGTCAATTGTGGAGTTAATCACATTGTGTTCACGCCGACCTCATTGGGCAATTAAATGAGATATTTAGACATAGACGAATCATGTAAACTTCTGACGTCACTAACCGTTTGATCAAATGTATGCAATCATAATAGACGAGAAGTCCCGGCCGAGTCCGTCATCGAACCGGTCGAGTCAGGACAGCGCGTCCAAGACTCCCCAGCGCGAGTCGGGATTGAACCAGGGACCGTACGCGCCGGCCTCGTCCGCGGCCTGCGCCGGCGGGAAGGGCAGCTGCAGCGTCTCCACCGCGCCTGCGCAAGGGAGCATGGATGATAACATGACGTCGAGTAATGATGTATGTGGTATTGTTATACAATGTATTTTACTAGGTGGTCGAACCAATGTAGTTCGACCGATGAGGTACCACCGCCACACTTATTGCGTGAATCATTCTTTCGATGTGGAGGAAGAGTATAGATCGGCTGGTTTAGTGCAGATGCGTACTCCTTTTGAAGTTATACTTCTGTAGGCGCGTTATGAAAAAAATATGAGAGTGAAATTTTAAGATTCGTCACACAAAAATCGCAGCATGAAGTTAAAATGAGAACGAGAATGAAATTGATTTTATTAAAAGATTTTTGTTTTGTTACGCCAAAGAAGTATAACTTCTAACTCTTGTACATAAGTACACACACATTTTAAAAGAAAACCTTTTAACTTAAACAAATTATCTTACTGTTAATATGTTTTTTCTAAAAGTACAGAATATTTATGTTCTGAGCATATCGCCGTACTGGTATGTATCAAGCGGGGACGTACCACCACTACTGTTTCTAACGTGAATTTCGTTTTGGCAACCATGTTTATACCCGTGGCGCAAACATTCATGACCGTCTTTAGATAAAAAAAAACCCTGTTTTATACGGAGTTAGTAACCTATGAATGTTCCTGGGTCACAACTTGCCAACTTCCCAACTTGATAGGTGAATAACCAATACAATTTGACGTCAACAGTAAAATAATATTTTTTGTGTTGCAGACAACATTATCAGGAGGTCCAAATAGCACAAGTTTACCGGGCCCATTCCCTGGACCGTGCAGTATGAACAGGCCAGACAACATCCCCATCAATCCCAACCAGGGCCCAAATGGCCCCATGGGCACATCTACGTCTTCCTTCGACCCTATTTCGTCTCTCGCTCAAATGTCACAACAGCTGACGAACACGGTGGGAGGGGGCGGCCCAGGTCCCGGGGGACCCATGGGGCCTAACGGTAGTGGCATGGGGCCTTTCGGTTCTGGACCTCATCATATGCAACACCATCACTCAATGCATCCACATGGACACCCCCACATGATGATGAATGATTTAGGTAAGTGGCAAAATGTAATGAACCATAGATGTAATCTCTTAAACTTTATTAATCTTAAAAGGTAGACACATAAACGAAGTTCAATTTTGTAGGTAGCAATGCCTCTGTGGTCGACCCTTGTGGACTTCACTTTCTGTGGTTGATTATTAATGTCTATCTGCAATATCCACACACTGTCACTTGGACATCATGCTCGTTTCTTACTTTTATAATATAAAAAAAAATAAACTTGAATTCGTACCTCGATGTAAATGATTTAATTTATTAAGGTTTATTACCGTTATCAGGTTGCCACATGGACAATATGGGAGGACCTGGCATGGGCGGTCCCATGGAGGGAATGATGGGAGGCGGTGACTTTCCACCAGACATGAATTTAAGTCCAAAAATGGGCGGCGGTCCCATGGGCGGACCACTCGGCCCCATGGGACCGGACGCGTCCATGATGGGCCCGAGGATGAGTGGGCCGGGCAAGATGCCCCCCTTCAACGGCGCCAACGTACAAGTGAAGGCGAGCGCGCCCAACACGATCCAGTATTTACCATCGCGGCCGCAACTCGCGTGTAACACGGGTCCGCGCGGCCCGCCCAGCCTGGACTTCCTTCAGCGCGTGACGAACCCCATGCAGATGGACGGGGGCAAGGGCGTGCAGTACTTCCCGGGCGCGCGCGGCATGGACATGGAGGGCGGCATGCGCGGCGTGATGCGGGCGCCCGCGATGCTGCGCATGCCGCACTACCCGCCCGGCTTCGGCTCGCCGCCCAAGCTGGCCGGCGACCCGTTCGCGGGCGGGCCTGGCGCGGGCTGTGGGCCCGGCTTCCGGCAGGCCAAGGGCATGGGCCCCGGCGTGCGCATGGGCGGCGCGCAGCCGCTGCCACCCAGCATGGCGGGCCCGGGGCCCGGCTTCAAGGGGCAGGGCTTCGCGGTGCCGTCCACGGCGGACCCCAACTACGCGGCGCAGTTCCACAACTTCCAGCAGCAGCTGTACGCGACGGGCAGCCGCGCCGCGCAGCCGCACCAGGGCTACCCGCCCTACCAGCCGTCCAAGTGATGCGCGGAGCCCCGGGACCTCCTCGTCCTGTTCGGTTTATGTAACGTACTGCGGACCGACCGCCGGCTCAGTGGGAGTGTTCTCGACGCGTGCGACGGACGCGAGCGTACTTAAATATTGTATTCGTTTTATACGTTGGTGAATTTCAAATCGAAATATTTCGTTAACGGTTTTTAGTTAGTCCACGTATTATTGTGAGATTTTTTCAAGATTGAAATGTGTCAACTTTTGCATAGTGATTTTATTATTTTTTATTAACGTATCGATTTCGCATAGATCGTTATTCTAGATTCTTGACTGAGTATATTTTTTTTAACGATAGCGAATGCGGATGTGTTTGTACAAATTGTACAAATCTAGATGTGTTATTGTGTACTCTACATAATTTAAAGTACAGTTTTAGACATATTTTTTGCTTACGGCAATAATATAGTTATATCTTTTTTTTTATACACAGACGCCAGAATTTCAGTGTATTGGTTCCTTTACTTAGCTATTTTTATATATGATTCCTATGCACACAGATATCTAGTCAATTTTGAAATTAATGCCCGACCCTGTGTTAAAGTGTATGTGTAACAATCGAGTCCACAGTTTGGTTACTTTAATGAATGAAGTACATAATTTTATTGTGTAACATTTTTGTCCATTTTAGTTTTAGTTCGTCCAATTATTATTAGTGAATTGGTTTTATTTTAATCACTATGGCTCAGTGGCCAGTAACTCCTGGAACTAATGTACTAGTTTAGTGTAACGACTATGTTATTCCTGTTTATTTTTTGATCTGATAGCAATGTTTTTCTGTCTTCCATACGTTATTATTAACTCTTAAACGTAACAATAAGAGCGAGTACAGGATTTTTGTATGCGTCCTTATCGAGCGCAACACAGGATCGCAGAACAAGTCGAAGGTAGTCTTACTTATGAATAATTAAAGGTACTTAAAAAACTCTGATGCCATATCGTTTGCCACATGAATTTAATTTCGTGATATTATTTTGAACTGTCTTTATTTAATTTATTGTCGTCTACAAAATCTGTATGAACAATGCCGAAGGTACGGAGAGGAACATTCACGTTCGGTGATAGATACATAGGTATGCTCTTATGCTAGGCTAGTAGTCGCACATTGTGGATGTCACAGTGAGCCTCGGTATGTAATGCCTTTAACGAAGCGAAGACCCCGGCGCGCACTCGACGCCTAATGAGATTACGAAGGGCGTGGCAACTTTGTGGGATACAGCACAACTGTAACTGTCCAGTAAGACACCCGCTAGAAATTAGATAGTCTTAATTTAAATGTAATTATAATGTAAGGTAAACAATGGTTCTTGTTTTAGGATTAAGCGAAGAGCAATGTAATAAAATAGTTTGTGTAATATTGGATAAGAGATGAAATTAAGATGCAAACTATTGGTTGTGATTCTGACACAATTTGTTAAGTTGTTCGTAGATTTGTCACACTGGAGAGTAATTGTGGAAACTTAACCGACTTCACGATAAGGCCCTTTTTTAATTTTTATTTTTTTGTTTTTGGATATTTTTTACTTGTCGTTCTCGTTTGTACATCGCTAACAATAATTGTACAGAGTACTTTTGGACTTAATTTAAGGCAATAAATGTATTTATTTTATAACTCGTGATGTAAGAATTTATTCTTAATTATTATAAAAAAATATATAATATGCTTGTAAACAAATGTTTTATTTTTATAATAAAATGTAACAATAATTCGCAAAAAAATATTTAATCCTTCTTTAACCTATAATAAACCTTAATTGTGGCTTAATCTACATTACATAAAATCATTTAACTTCCATCCATCAGACAGGACAGTAAAAAGGAAGACTCAACTACACTTATATAATATATCCTGTCCAACAACACCAACCATTGTGGTCACTAACACATGCTAGGTGCGATGTTCAAATAGGCCTATGACCAGCGGTGGACTTCAAAGGGCTAATAGAAGGCATTGATACAAAATAGAAATAAGAAAATTATGACATAAACAGGTATTTACATCTCCCTTTAAAATAAATTCTTTTCGAATTATGAAATTCTACTTTAATCAAATAGAAATAAATTAACATAGAATTAGTTTGCAGAAGAATTACATTTTTAAACCAGAATAGAAATGATACTATCTGATGATCTACATTTTCATGCAAATATTATTTTGTCATATTGAATCGGAACAAAATGATATTCATCAGAATAGGCTAGTTGATTATTCTTTCTTAACGAAATATAAAATGAAATTTTCGGTTATTCCATAAAATAAAATTGTGTTTTATCCCTAACAAAAAACAATCGTTTTTGTTTTATAAAAAGACTAGCTCTTACCCGCGGCTTCGGCCGCACGGTCAAAGGGAATTTAATGTTAATTAAATGCATTTGATAGCGCGATTCAGAACTTGCAAGTGAATTTTACTAACACCATCTATTAACAACGCCTGGAACTATTCAATATGTATCAACTAACAAAACATCAATATTCTCATGGAAATGAGAGAGCGCGGTAAAAAGTAGCCTCCGCCACTCTCCGCCTCCCTAACTATCTCCAAACATATTAAGCATATCATATAACAGCTATGTGGCAACGTGAAAGAGGAACAAACAAACACACTTTCACAGTTATAATATTAGTATGGATTATAAATCATGTTTTCTTGAACATACAAAAATAATAGTTATTATAGTGACAGCAAGAATGCCAGGTTTCCAACTGTCCTTCGCTTAAAAAGAGAGAGAAGACTGTGAGTGCCTTCACTATCTCTCATAGCAATTCGAAGAGAAACAGGGCAAACTTCTTATTTCTCTTACCAAGGGGATTTAAATTATATTTTGGCCAACTAATTGCAGATTGGCTTTAATTTGTATACATTTTGCCACACCACCACCATCATCATCACCATAATATTAATCAGAAGATCTCGCGAATTGTAGCTTACCCACATTGAGTTTAGGTCTAGCGCAGCCACTGCCTACTGCTTTTTAAGTCATAAACAGCATGCATTTACGAATATTTATTGATGCATTACATTATGTAAAGACTAAGTAATTTAAGATATAAACATTTTAGTTTATTATTTGGACAGGAATTGGCTAAACCATTTTATATGGTTTACTATTAGCTTTCATTATAGTATGAAATTGAATTTTAAAAACCGCGCTATTTCGGTAGTTACAACACAGGTGATATTTTTTTGGACTGGCAATCTTGTCGGGTGGTGGGCATTAGTAATTGATTTAAAAAAATACTTTTGTTTACATTTATTTTTTCATTAAATAAATCATTATATTAAAAAAATATAATTATTAAAAAAATAAATATTATTAGAATTTGCACGTTAACATTACATTACCATTTATTAATAAAATTTTAAAATATCTGTTGTGTAATATGTAAAGTAAAATAAAGTAAACATTTAGACACGACTATAAATTAAAAATGTAATTGTATGTTAGGAAAAATATCATTCGAGAAAGTAGTTCCTTATCCTTGACCAAAGTGGAATATTACTCATTCATTTATTCGAAATTAAAAAAGTAAGAGGACTTGTCTATGGAATCACAGAACGGAATCTTGTAAAAGATTAGGCCATTTCATAAAACAAATGTATAGTTACTCGCAGAAAATATCTTCGGGACAGTTGTATTTATTTCAGCTTTGCATTTCACTTTAAATTTTATTGTGAGCCGCATTGTTGGTCCACAGAAAAGGATTCATCTTCGAGTGTTGCGGAAGGGTTAGCAGTCTCGATTCTGCAATAGAAAAAGATTTGCATTGAGAGAAGACGTAAGGTAAACATCGATTTATTTTCACCTTAAATGGAATCAGCCGATGAAAATAAAGAGTAGAGCTCGTTACGCGTACAATGTTGTGCCTTGAGTGTTTATAATTATTTTTAGTGCATCCTTGTACGAAATGAAAGTTTGACTTATGCCACATATTCTTTTGAATGGCAGCTGGGGGACGTATCTGTAGATTCTTTAGTAGCGAGAATAGGTATTTGATATGCGACGTAAACGTCGTTTTGATTATTTTAGTTCGACGCTTTGATAATTCTATCAGCTGTAGAGTATTTTTGACGTGGACTAGTAGTTCATAGAAATAGGGTCTCGAATTGTTTTTTCCACAATAAAATGTCAAATTGTGAACTTGTCAAAGCTGGGTTGAGTCATTGTTGCGATCGTTCTATCGTCTAAGTTTTTGATAAAAACCTATAAACTTTGTTTACTACCACATAAACTGAAAAGTAGGTTCTAGTTTTACGATTTGTTATTAAATTAATCACATATGTTTTTACTTTAATTTTTGTGTATCCTTGTTTTTGTGGAATTTTGTTAGGAAAAGTGTTTGTATGTGGCAAAAACCTTTATTCTCACATACTTTTGTGAATCACATAGTGTAATACCAAGTGCACAATGAAATAACAAGTTTTGTTTAGTGTGAAGCATATAATCACTTTATTTCCAAGGACTTGTTAGTAAAATCAGGTTTTCTCAGTTGTTATTGTGTTATTCAAAACACCAGAGATGCCACACTTTCACTTAAAAGTATGCTATGCTTAAAGTAAGTAAAATATTTAAACTGTTAAATAATTAATATATGGTATTTCTCAACTATTTGTAATGCAGTGTTATGAATATTTTCATGTTACTCATGGGTATTTCAAATATTCCACACTTATATTGACTTTATAGGTACTTAATAATTAATAACAATACTTTAACAGCTGTTAAATGAAAGATTTAGTTTAAAGATGAGTACTTAGTGGTTGGATAATCAATATATTTTTAAACAAATAAATTTCTTTTAATTTGTCTTAAATTGGGATAGGATTGTACAATTTGGTCATTAAAGATTAAACACTGTAAAGTTCTAAATCTATGGTACTTACATCAATCCATTTAAGCAACATTATTAATAATGAATATTTCAAGCTTATTTATAAGGGGCTAAAAATATATAACATATATCTTCTTTATTAATGAATTCTGACTTGATTCTCTGTTAAGTATGAAGTAAATGGTAACCTTGACATTTTTGTTATTGTCTATGTTTACGGCACCAATAAAAGTATGTTGGTGCAATTGCAGTAGGTACAGTCGAACTTTATAGTGACAGACAATTATTTTTAAACACAGTTAAACAATACTATAAAAAGCAGGTACAAAAGAAGTATGATAATTAGACTTGCAACAAATATGCAGTAAGGCAGAATACGGAATAACTATGTACTATTTGACTCAATACTGAATTTTTATAGTTTTTTTGTTTAAGTTGGGTGAATTATTAAAAAAGTCATATTATAATACTGATTAATAATTAAGCGAAGTTTCATATGAGAGGTTACTGACGTTACGTTACTTAACCTTGCCAGTTGTTATTTTCCTTATTGCTATTTAATACTGTATTTAAAAAAAACAACTGGTTCCAAAAATGGTGACTTATCAGAATTAAAAGGGTAATTTTAAGAGATCAATTATTGAAAGCTTTGACCAGCTATCTAGAGTTGCGCAGCTAAAGTAGCTTTGAAGTATTGTTAATTTTCAAAGCCTCAACTCCAGTTATGTTTTTTAGAGTTGCCAAAAGTTTAAAAAAGGAAGCCATTCTCCAGCAAAACATTCATTAATCTGCATATAGTTGAATATGCTATATTTATTTATGTTTGGGAAACATACAATAACTGTAGTACAGATTACAGGACTCAAAGAATAATACATAAACTAGCAAAGTTTCCACTAAAAATTAATGTATACACTAATTAATGTTGATAGGATTTGAAAGAGCAGAACAGCAAAGCAAAAACACATATTATAGAGAAGTTACACTGCAATATATTGCGAGTCTCATAATAATTCAACATAGAAAACAATTTATAACTGAATTGTAAAATTAGGTAATAGAGATAGAGTGATAAATACATTAGACCTTAACACAGTGTTCAAAAATTTGTAATACATGAGAGCTTACAATCTCTTAACGCATTGCCAATCTTTCTAGGGATTAGAAATCTATAAGTTGTTTCTATAGATGCTATAATGCCATTCACCATCATATTAATATGATGCCTATTTGTCATCTATTAAAATAACACTCCACAAATTATTTTAAAATGATTCATATACTTTTGTGTACTGTTTAAATATAAATCTGTGTATCAAGACAAAATAATTTTAAATTAATGAAAATCACTATATTGCTATTTATTTCATTTGGTTATGCTAAGAGGAATTTTAGGAATTTATTGCTGGATATTTAGGAAGTATGTTGATTTTAAAGTTGTATCGAATGAATTGATAATTAGTATTACTAATACTTCTATGTGGAATTCATATTTATATGTAGAATTTAAGTATGAGATAGGATAAATAGTTGTATTAAAAGTAATGCTTAACTATTACACATAATATGTACAATATCTTTTGATGATTAACAGCTTTTTAACATGTTTGTAAACTTTATTTTTCTGGTGGAATATTTTAATTTTGTGATGTCTTATCTTTTGATTAATAAAAATTAATATGGTTCTTTTACAGTATACAAACTAAGATTAGAATTAGCTTTGACTGATGTTATTCCCAATGAATCACAAAGGCATAATCCACAGGTTCAGATTAGAGTTTGAACCTTTGTTCAAACTCTAATCTGAACTGTTACTTAGTGGGTCCTGGCTTATTACCTAAGTTTTAGGTCATAAAATCATAAACAAATTTGTTGCATTTGTAAATAAATGCCATGGTCAATTTACACTTTGGCATACTTTTCACATGTGGTTAATATATTTTTATGCGAGAAGGTGTAATGATGTCCGTACCCAACACTTTGTTTAAGCATTACTGTAACAGTAATACTTTTAAATATTTAAAAAATGGGAAAAAATATGCATCACATATTGATTTATAAGCAAAGAAAAACAATAATTTAATCTGTAGGATATAATTAGACATCTTTTGATCACTTTTAACCACTTTCTTCTATGATTGATGTAAGCCCAAATTGATGGCCATACATGAGAATTAACTGATTTTTAAAAAGAAAAATACACCAAATTGAGAAACAACAACATGACATTGACTAAATTGTATTTCTTGATTGCACATTATAATAAAACAAGATTATTTAAGTATTTTTAAATGCTTTTTAACTACCAATTAATGATTATATTAATTTTCTAATAAATATTATGTAGGATCATTATAATTATCATACAATTCATGCCATAGTTTTGTTCGTCCCACTTCTAAAAATTAGGTTGTTAAAACGCATAACTTCCTTGTGTTTTTTTTTGTAAAAATATAAAATTACATTAATGTTGTAATGACGTATATTTATGTATAAATGGAATATATTTAAAAATAGATTTAGTTCTTTTCAAATATTTTAAAAATTGATTTCATCTTTTTTTTCATACTACATTAAAATACAGTGTGATGTTTTAATCAAACTCTACATTCAATATTAAATATGTGCAAAAAAAAACCTATGAGCAAAATATATCTGAGTAAGGTTACAGCATATTCATATGTGTCTAATTTGTATAAAAAGATGTTGACCCACAAGAGGATGCCTTTCTAATAGTCTTACATAATGTCCATCACTGATGCTTCGATCATCACTGGCTCCTACATTATCAAACGCATAACATTCTACACCTGACTGCTTTAATGAGCCATTATGCATTGTATTTCATTTTTATTGTGCATTTATTTGTATGGCTTTGCATGCTTTTGGAAATTAATTGGTTATGAATATATTTTTCAAATGAAAGTTTTTCCTTGTTACTGATAAACTTTCTTTTGTATGTATGTAATTGAAGTTAAAACTCGGTGGTTTGCCTATCCATAATAGTACACTTTAATATATATGTTTTAGACTAAAATTGGTCCACTAACAGCAGAGTAATTCTTGTACATACATTGAAAAATATATATATACCGACTGAATTGAGACCCACCTCCTTTTTGAAGTGTGTTAAAAATAACAATAAAATTTAGTCTTTACTATAACTACAACTAAATATAGTCAGTATATCTAAGGAAGTCATGTTTACTGAGAAAAGAGTATGTAAACTTGCATACAATATAATTCTATCATTTGAAAGGAATACAATATTATCTTCATTATGTGACTAATATGTCATGTGCATATAAAATATACTTGGAATTTCTTTGTTGTTATGATGGTAACAACAAAGAAATTCCAAGTATATTTTGTATATATGAAACTAAATACGTACCAACTTTTTAAATTAAAATTGTAGTGGTAAAGTCTACAATTGTATCCAAACTTACAATTACAATTATGCCAAGAACAGTATTTTAAAAACTTTAGAGAGCAGACTCTTAATTTATATAAAATTTTGTTTAAAAGAATCTTGTGGATACTTTTAACATTAGATGTTTTTGAATGAATACGAAAAAGATTGCTATACTACCAGGGTAGTATATATATAAACTGTATTTAATATCACTGGTGTAGTATATTAAAATCCGAGAAGCTGGGGGCTGGCTTATTTTTTTTGATTATTTGCCTGTTACAACATGCAGGGGATACCATTGACCTATTCTGACAGATTAAATCGATCCATAACTTAAAATGTTACTTTTACTTCTTTCTTTATAGTGTAACAGTATTTAATTAGTGTGAAGTCTATTGAAGTCTCATGTAGTCCTTGACAAGTGGCATTTATATTCGTTCTTACACAATAAGAATCTTATCTGAGGTTGGTCACAAGTGAAGTGCTATTCTTTGAGGAGTAAGATACAATGTTTTGTATAAGCAGCTTCTCTTACACATAATTTTCCTTACCACAACCTTCAAATTAATAAACATCAGTGCTAACTCTGTTATTAGGCAGTACCTAATAGATATGGTGGTTGTACAGCTTTAGATGTTATTATATTGAAGGTGGTAGAACCAGTGTAGTTCAACCGGGGAAGTACCACTGCCTATTTATAGCGTGAAGCATTTCTTGCGTTTCGATGGAAGGGTGCGGTTGCCGGCACACATTGTTATGAGGCGACCATCTTAGTCATCCGGAGTAGTAACGCATCTGTGATTGACTTCAATAAAACCCATGTTCTATATGAAGTTGATTACAGATGTCCATGAGCGGCAGTGACCACTTACCATTAGGTGGACTGCATGCTCCTTTGCTATTTTAGTCAGATAAAGAAAATATAAACTTGTGTGATTATTGTGCAGTATAGAAACAATTTGTTGTTTTTCTATTGATAAATATATGGACATTTTTTTTCAGGTCACATTAGGGTGGGCTCTCTCGTTCGTATTTGCAGAGGGGTACTCAACAATTGGCTGTCAGGGCTAGGATGTCAGTGTTGAATCAGAGTGGAGAAGAGCAGGTAATGTAAACAATGTAAAATGTAAAGAGGTATGCTCTTCATAATTAGGTATATGATTGAAAATGATATGAAGTATATTGTACTACTTATTATCGAAATGTGTTGGTCAGTATACAGTGTGTCATTTTTTTCCGGTTTTTGGGCTTTGATGGTTTTATTTTTTCAACAAGCTCAAATAGACATAACAGTAAGAAAAAAGGGTAGCAATTTCGCTTACATTCATACACCTAAATCGGAGTTCTTCTCTTTATTAAAACATAGGTCTTTGTATATACCCTCTTAAGATTGCTTCCCAAGGTAGTATTCAAAGTATTTATTTTGATCTACTTATATGTTATTTTATAGTTGATTATAAGTATATTATTTATCCCAGAAATATTATTTATTATTTTCGTATTAATGTTATTATTAAATGTTTGTAATTGTGTGCCCATTGCGGCGGGAATATGGAGATACTGTATAAATTTTAGATAAGAACTAACTGTACCTGTATTCCACAATAAAAAAATTGATTTGATTTGAAATATATATAAATTATGATTGTTTGTACAAAAATATTGAGAAATTATCTATGAAAAATGTGGAATTCCAGTATCACAATTTTAGATGTAACCTGGACTGATTGTTAAATAATAAAACACTTATCATTTACAGGTGGAATGTCCCCTGTGTATGGAACCTTTGGAGGTGGACGATCTCCACTTCTACCCGTGCACATGTGGATACCAAGTAAGTCTACAGATTTTTGAGTATATTAACAACTATGTCTGTAATGACAGATGTAATGGTGTTTTAATAAATAAATAAATAAAGTATCTAAACCCCGCAGCTTCACCCGCGTTAAAAAAATCGATGTATCGATTGTCCCGTGGGAATAAGATATTTTCTTACAGTAAAAAGTAGCCTATATATTAATCCAGAGTGTCAGTTAACTCCCTACCAAATTTTATGAAAATCGCTCCAGCCGTTTACACGTGAAGAAGTAAGAATCACACTCACAAACTTTCGCCTTTATAATATTAGTATGAAGTATGATTGTATATATCTTTTGGTAGCTATTTCCTTTGGCTCTGCTCGCGTATATTATGTCTCGCATGAAAAGTATTCTTATGTGGTTGTGCTAAAATTTCATCAAAATCCGATTGGTAGTTTTCATGATTGTGATAAACTTTCGTTCTTATACTATTAGTAAGATCGAAAGTTAAGCTCTCTGCTACATCGTTCGTATTCTTGTTTGAACGGTGTTGTAAGGACATACTTAAACGAGCGGTGATAGCCCAATGGTTGAAACTTACCCTCTCGATCGGGAGGTCCGAGGTTCAAACCCAGGCATGCGCCACTGATTTTTCTAAAAATGATGTGCGTATTAGAAATTAATTATCACTGCTTTTCGGTGAAGGAAAATATTGTGAGGAAACCTACACAAAAAAAAAGTTCTCGAAGGTGTGTGAAGTCCACCAATTCGCACTTGGCCAGCGCAGTAGACTATGACCTATAACTCTCTCATTCTGAGAGAAGACTCGTGCTCAGCAGTGGGACAATAATGGGTTGACGACACACTTATACAAGGCTTATCTGGGTCTGATTAAGGATGTCTATTGGTGACAGTAAAAACTTACCACCTACTATCAGGTGGACGGCATGCTCATTTGCTACAATGCACCCATTGTTACTGGCAATTGCCACTCATTGATACTTCTGGGCCCAAAGGACGTAAATGACATCTTGGCCTCAAAGAAATTTTTCTCTTAACATTATTTAAAATAGTGTTTAAAGTGTCTTTATACTCGAATGCCCTATACGCCCTTTATGACTCGATATTGCCATAAACAACTTCAAGCAGGATTGGAATGTTACCTCAGCGTTATATACATATTAGGATAAGATGTGTAATAACAGTGGTATGTCTTAGACAGTTGAACGACCACACCCCATAGTGTTACAGTTTGAGTTTTTCGTTACAAAGGTTGGTTCAAGTCCAAAACATGACCAAAGTCCAAACTTTTCATATTATTGATTGAAATGATCGTGCTGTCATCCTATAAAGTGTAGTTTTCTATATACTCTAATGAATTAAGTTTACTAATCGAATCGAATGTCATTTATAACCATTTTCTATTTCTAGCGTGAAACATTTCTTACGTTTCGATAGAAGGGTGTGGTTGCCGGCACAATTTTACATGAGGCGACCATCATAGTGCTCGGGAGTAGCAACGCATCTGTGATTGACTTCAGATGGAACCCATGTTCTGTTTGAAGTTAATTACAGACTTCCATGGGCGGCAGTGACCACTTACCATCAGGTGGACTGCACGCTCGTTTGCTACTTCAGTCAGATAAAAAAATCCTCTGACGCAAAAGAGCTGCGTCATAAGTTTAGCCGTTATGTGTTTGTCTGTTGAACCTCACGTCCTAAACGGATAAAACGATTTGGTTTTTTTTTTGTTAGAAACAGTGCTCTCCGGCGGTAGTTTTTAGATGTGTTTAAAAGTTCAAACACATGTTTAGCAATAAGAGGATAAATATCATAAATGAGCTTTAATTAGATCAGAAAATGCTTTATACCGTTGAATAAATCATATAAGTAATAAATGCACAATGACATACAACATGAAACATAAAGATTTATTTTTTATTTATATTTAGGCATATGCAATAAAACAATATTATCATATTCTTTATCGTTTATCTTACATCATACCTGATAAATTATAATTTATGTTCGTACATAAATAATTATTAACAAAACAAAACAATGATTAGAAAATATATTCAAAATACCTTAGTGCAAAAAACTTATCGCTCTAAATTAATGTATCACTTTTTACAGTGATAGCTTAATAGTTGAAACTTGTCCTCTCGATCGGGAGGTCCGAGGTTCAAACCAAACCAGTGATTTTTGTGTCCGTCAGGATGGCCGGTCACTACCCATATTTTACATCGAAATAGTTACTAAGAGTTGCTACCTAGTTGCTACCAGTTGCTACCAATCTTAAAATAATTGCTACCTTCGTATTTAAAAAAATAAACTGCTTTTTAAGGTGACCGGCCATTCTGACGTCAGGATGGCCGGTCACCATTCCAGTTAGAACAACCTGCGCAAATGATTGGAGTTTTTTTTTTACCAAGAGTTGCTACCAAATTGCTACCTTTTTTATACATCGTAATTGACCTCATAGCTGTTAAGGATAAAAAGATATTACAGATTTAATATTAAACGCCTGTACAACTAAATTAGCAAATCCGAAGTTAAATACAATATTCGTATTTTACACAGGCGCCACTTGCACTTTATATTTATATTAGGGTTGTAACGGAGGTCTCTTAGCGGAGGCCGAGGCGGATGCGGAGGTTTAACATAGGCGGAGATGAAATTTTAAGTAGAAAAAAATAATAGCATTGATTTATTACAGTAATAGATATAAACCAAAAATAATTCAAATAGATACATTGTACAGTTCTTAGCAAAAATTGAGTAATTACTAATAATAATAAAAAATTAGAAACATTTTTTATGGCATAACAGCTTTGCGGCCTTCCAAACGTTTAATGTAGTCGGTGAGATTCCTCTATAGCCGGGGAGTAGAATACGGCCTGCTCTGCTTATCGTAAGAGGCGACTTTTGGGGTTGGGTTTGGCTAGAGTGGGAGCTCAAACCGACCAGACAGCTATACCGAAAAGACGGCGGCATGTGTGGTTTCATGTCGTCGTAGAAACCGTATGGTGCAGGGGGATGGTGACACGTCCCCAAGAGATGTGCCAGGTGGCACCGGTGCGTTTCTATGTGGACCCCGGGGACCCCTGCAAGCACTGAGGAAAGCCACCGAGGAGGTTTGAGTGGGTAAAAATCCCACATAACCCGGAGTCTTTCAAAGCTTTGGTACACCTTTTGAAGGTTGCATTCCCTCACAAAAAAAAGTTCAACCAGCTGCACTAAATAGTAGTTCATCTGGCACTGAACTTCACGACACCAACAAGTAAATGCGAACTATTTAGTTAACGTTCTAATTTATATGGCATCTTATATCTCAGGATAAAATCCAGTTGAATCAGTTTTTTATACTATTCATTAATTCATAATTTTCATATAACAAGGTTTCTTTTGATAACTTATCAAAAGAAACCTTGTTATATGAGTTACCTTGTTATATAATTTTCATATAACAAGGTTTCTTTTGATAACTTATTTTGATAGCCAAACCCAACTACAAAAGTCGCCTCTTACGACAAGCAGAGCAGGCCGTATTCTACTCCCCGGCTATAGAGGAATCTCACCGACTACATTAAACGTTTGGAAGGCCGCAAAGCTGTTATGCCATAAAAAATGTTTCTAATTTTTTATTCTTATTAGTATTTACTCAATTTTTGCTAAGAACTGTACAATGTATCTGTTTGAATTATTTTTGGTTTATATCTATTACTGTAATAAATCAATGCTATTATTTTTTTCTACTTAAAATTTCATCTCCGCCTATGTTAAACCTCCGCATCCGCCTCGGCCTCCGCTAAGAGACCTCCGTTACAACCCTAATATAAATATAAAGTGCAAGTGGCGCCTGTGTAAAATACGAATATTGTATTTAACTTCGGATTTGCTAATTTAGTTGTACAGGCGTTTAATATTAAATCTGTAATATCTTTTTATCCTTAACAGCTATGAGGTCAATTACGATGTATAAAAAAGGTAGCAATTTGGTAGCAACTCTTGGTAAAAAAAAAACTTCAATCATTTGCGCAGATTGTTCTAACTGGAATGGTCAGAATGGCCGGTCACCTTAAAAAGCAGTTTATTTTTTTAAATACGAAGGTAGCAATTATTTTAAGATTGGTAGCAACTGGTAGCAACTAGGTAGCAACTCTTAGTAACTATTTCGATGTAAAATATGGGTAGTGACCGGCCATCCTGACGGACACTGATTTTTCTAAAATTATGTGCGTATTAAAAATTAATCATCACTGCTTTTTGGCGAAGGAAAACGTAGGAATCCTACTCACTCGAGAGTTCTTTAAAAAAAAAAAAACTCGGAGGTGTGTGAAGGGTTGACATATCACTTTAGCAATACATTACAGTATAATTTTAATATGTGAATATGTAACGAGTGTACGAGCTTCCTCCTGAGGTATCCCCGGGGCGTTATGACATGGGACTCTCCAAAAAAGGTGCGAAAAGAGCTCTCCTTCAAAGCCGGCGATGCATTGCCGACTCCTCTGGTGTAGCAAGTGTCCACAGGCGACGGTGACTACTGTCCATCAGGTAGCCCGTCCGCCTTATCGTTAGGTTTAAGTATAAAAATAATGTAATCGCAGAATTTCTTTAAAAGGCTTGGTTTGGTGAACATAGCGGGAGACTTATTTTTATCTTCAATCCGTTAGTTTAAGACAAGGTGATTTGATCGCCCACATAGTATTGCAGAGGCTAAAATGGCGATAACCCTAAAGGTAAATGTCACTGACATTGTATTAAAGCCTAATCAATTTATAAATAAACATTTTTTGACAATGTTATTGTAATGCATTTTTGATGTCTTTTCAATGATAGATAAAAACTCGTGTGAAAGTGAAATGTATAATTTGTAATCGGACATAAATCCATGTTGATAAAACAATATTGATAGCAATTATTTTCTTTTAATCGATTTGTACTTGACTTGAGTAATTATCCAAAAAGTTTAATGCTAAAAGATAAAAGTTAATCTTTAAAAATGTCACAAAGAATATTATCGTAGATAATTCTAAACAGAAAAGCCACAGTACTATTTGATCTGGACTTTTACCAAAATGAAGAAGAACAGGTAAGAACAATTCTAACCCAGTTTGTTTATAACAATTACTTTGAAAGTTAAAAAAAATTGAGGAATCCAATTTGGAACTCCATTTTGAGAGGTCCATTAGGGTATCTATCTATCATCGCATGATAGAAGTTTGTAAAGGGAAGAAAATGAGAAAATGATGATTTTTGGGTCTTATTTTATGTGCGTGGTTAATAATATAATTCCATACACCGAATAGATCAAAAGAATACATGAAAGAGCAATTTCAGGTGGTAGTGTAGTTCAACCGGGAAAGTACCACCGCCACACCTACTTCTAGCGTGAAGCATTTCTTGCTTTTCGATGGAAGGGTGTGGTTGCCGGCTTGAGGTTATGAGGCGACCTTGTTAGTCCTCCTCCTCCGGAGTAGCAACGCATCTGTGATTAATTTCAGATAAAACATCTACATCAATCAGATAAAAAAAAAATAAAAAAAATGAAAAAAGACATCGACAATCTGTCATGTTAACTTTAAGTCGTAGTAAATTATTCGAGGAAGTGATCCTACATAATATAGGTATAAGAGTAGATAGTTGTTCCATACACAGGCTAATTTGTATGGAAAGTGTATCGCAAATCGTTCTTTTCGGAATGAGGACATACGACGTAAACGTATGACACTTTATAACGTCTGCATTTTTTATTATATTCTACAGTTTAGGATTTGCAAATACGTATATACTTTACACAAAATAACACATACATAAACCCGCTACTACTTTGTATTTAAGTTAATAATTAAGTTAAATCCCTTGTAATTCGATGTTGTTAGGATTGTGCTAATATTTCTAACAATGACAAATATTATTTTCTTTATTCATATTTTATATGTCTATCGTCAACCCATTATTGTTCCACTGCTGGGCACAGGTCTTCTCTCAAAATGAGAGAGTTCTAGGCCATTATCCACCGCGCTGGACAAGTGCGAATAGATGAACTTCACACACCTTCGAGAACTTTTTTTTAAATAACTCGGGTGTGTAGGTTTATTCACGATGTTTTCTCACGATTTCTAATACCCACATAAATCAGTGGTGCCTGCCTGGGTTTGAACCTCGGACCTTCCGAATGAGAGGGCATGTTCCAACCATTAGGCTATCATTGTCATATGTAAGTGTTTGTTATTCATATCACTGTATTATCTAATTTGCATGACGGTTTTCAAAATTTGCATTTCTATGTCTCGTAATGGTTCTAAACTTATTTATTAAGGTGCGTGTATGATTATTTCTATATAATAAAGAAGTGGTAAACTATCATGAACGTTCCTTATAGTTATTGGACACTGTAACTCATTGTCACCTGTCGCCTATGTTAGTTCAACCTGAGGCATCTTGTTTAGTAAAATCTAAGGCGAGATACTGGTGCTAGCTTTTGTTGCCCTTAAAAATCATAAAAGTTAAAAATAATTATATTCTATACAGACAAAATTGACTAACCCATATTTGTAAGTAACAATTTATTAATGCTCTCGTAGTCGTATACAAAGTAAAGACATTTCATTAAATTACATTTCGCTACACTTTGTACTTCTGAGGACTTCAAACAAGCAGTGCTGAACGGTAATTCCTTCGAAATCAGATAGCTGACAGAAACCCTCGTAGTTTTCTATCAGTTTTGAAAATTATCAACGTGTCTTAATGTTTGTATGTATAGTAATGCTATCTTTTTGTTACAGATATGTCGGTTTTGCTGGAATCGTATCCGGGAGGGCGAGAATGGTCTCTGCCCGGCGTGCCGGAAGGCATACCCGGAGAACCCGGCAGACTTCACTCCACTCAGTCAAGAGCAGGTACAAATATTTAAATTACCTAAAATTGACAGAAGTTGGGATAGAATAACGCATAACTCAATCATTTTTTGCGTATCCATCCTATTTAAGAAACGTCGTAATAACCTTCTGAAGTTACAATAAAATTTCAAAGATTAGTCTAATGTCTTAATAGTCCGAGGTTACATGTGAGGGTCGATACCCCTCTTATATATAACTTCTAACTTCGCGCTATCGTTTCACTCGCTGTATCTTGCTGTAGGCTAACTGAACTGTGATTATTTTAATATTGCGTTATTTCTCATGAACCGGCCTAGTGTTTCAATATAAAAAATTTGAGACACTACATACTGTTGTCTTGCCTATTTTGACAGACATTTCGCGTAACTTTATAATAAAGATAAAAGTTTTGTTTAGTCTAAATCTTCTTATAACAAATAATTATTTTATAGAGAGTGTGCAGAGTTTTCCTTTAACTCTAATCCGTATACTTTCACTAAAAGCTGGTTTGATTTTAGTGAAAGTATACAGATTGATAGATGCATGTCATATTCACAAATCGTGAATAAAAACGATTACGGCTGTTACTGTATATGTAATTAAATATATTCAAACCATTACTTATGTTCTCCATCAGGTGGCCGCTATAAAGACGGAGAAGAAGGCGCGCGAGGCGAAGCGGCGGAACAAGACGCTCGAGTCGCGTCGCGCGCTCGCGAACGTGCGCGTCGTGCAGAACAACCTCGTGTTCGTCGTAGGGCTGCCCGTGCGCCTCGCGGACCCCGAAGTGAGTGGACCCATTGTGGACTTATTTTGTGGCTACGTGAATAGCTCATATCCACAATCCCTGCAGTTCCGGGATCAGATCAGGGCTACGGCATCCCCTGTCTGTCGTAAGAGGCGACTAAAAGTGGTTTCCGGGGTTGCAGGCGGCTAGAGTGTGAGCTCAAACCGTTCGGTCAGGCGATCCCGGGAAGGACGGCGGTATGTCTGGTCGCATACCGTCGTAAAGACTAGACGAAGCGGTGGGCCCAGCCGCCCATCTGGGAGCCGATCCTCTTTATAGCGCCGAGGACGGCCACCGGGGGGGGGGGGGGGATTATTGCGGTAAAAATCCCACATAACACTGCGTCGCTCCCATGGCTTCGGGTACCTTTTGAAGGTTTCCCCCTCGGGAAGAAAAAAAAAAATCTTATATCCACAGTTTATGCAACGTTTAGATACTTGCCAAATACAGACGAATAGGTGTGAATACGAATTAGTAGTTAGTATTGCTTGCTCTGGTGGATGTCCGCGCGGTGCGTGATTACACGAATCATATATAAGTTGGACGGTGATTTCATACTTGTTCGCTTTATTATTTGATGCATTGTTCAGTAGTATCAAAATGTTGCATTACAAGTTTTGATACTTGGCCATAAAAATAATGTGATATTGTATACCTTAAAATTTTAACTCTTTATATTTTGTTGTCTTCATGTTGGGCCCTATTACGACAATTTTGCAAATTGTGTACACAAAACAAATATAGTTTCTATTTCTCCTTTACAGATCCTCAAACGGCAAGAGTACTTTGGCAAATATGGCAAAATTCACAAAGTAGTTATAAACCAAAGTCCTGCATATGCAGGGTCACAGGTAAATATTTAATAAATTTTAATATCTGTTATAATAACATGAAATATGCTTTTCTTTTGTTAAAGTAAGTGATCCAAGTTGATTAAAATAGACAAATATTCGCAAACTAGTATTATATAATAAATAATATGCATAAGAGTAGAATAACATAAATACATTATTATCATAAACTTTTAAGAGTCCTTGTTATGATCGTGTTAAACAAATTTATTCATTGTATAGCTTAATGTGTGTAGTTTGCATAATGTAATGTAAAGTGTAACTTTTTCAGCCCATCTTGTCGGTTACTAATGTAACATCTATATACGAATATAATTATTGTTAATAGCTTTTAGTTGCACTACGTAACTTCTTTCCTTGTACCTTTTTCTATCTTATGTTTGTATAATGTTTATTTTCCCATTCCTTTTAATTTTATATTAATTAACAACGATAAATATGTTTTATAGAAGTCTTTAATTGCCCATCGTAATGACATATATATATTTTTCTATCTTATATCTTTACCAACCCATGTACGATCTATGTAACCACAATTTTAATTTACAACTAAGTGAATCCGTTTTAAATTCTTCATATTTTTCTTTCCTCCTTATTTTTGAAGTTATACTAATGGCGCATTAGGGAAAAATTATGAGAGTAAATTTTTACGATGCGCGTGTATATCGTCACGAACATCCGACATCCTGAAGTTAGCTATAGTCGTCATTTTAGTTATACGATTCATGTGCACACCGTCATGAACAATCGACCCCGAAGCTGAAGCTAGGTTCAGTCAACATTTTAGTTTTTTCTATTGTTAGTGTAGTTTTTTTGCAAACGTAGAATAAGGAGAAAGATATTTTTTTCAAAAATATTTTTATCTTGTTACGCCAAAGAAGTATAACTTCTAATACGTGTACATACAGTATTAGCATGCACACACTTTTTTTTTCTATCGTAAAACTTTGTTAACAAAATATCCCCTCGCATTCCAGCAGGTGCCGTCAGCGTCAGCGTACGTGACGTACGTGTCGCCGGCGGACGCGCTGCGCGCGATACAGGGCGTCAACAACGTGACGCTGGACGGGCGCGTGCTGAAGGGCTCGCTGGGCACGACCAAGTACTGCGCGAACTTCATGAAGAACCAGCCCTGTCCGAAGCCCGACTGCATGTATCTGCACGAGCTAGGTGTGTTTCATGTGTGGTTTTGATGTGTTTAGCTAATGGGCCCGTGAAATTAGTGTAGCGATTTCGACAATTATTAATACCAAAAATATATTTTTATTTTATTTTATTTCTTGAAGGAAAATATTCAGCTAGACATACAACAATATACGAAAGTGTAAAGTAAGTGAAGGCCATTTAAAAGTTTCCGCATATAAATAAATATGTTTGATACGTTTACTATTATTTAGTAAATAGTGTCTAATTTATACCAACGTATGGAAAATAGTGATAACTACTTAAATTTTCCTAGTTTTGGGTCCCAACCGCTAAAGCGCCTATTTTGATTACTTAAGAAATCTCTACAAGTACGAGACTAAATTCTTTGTTTTAAACCACCGCGGTTGAAATTTTGGGTCTGTTGCGGAAGAGGGCTAAGTGGCTGAAGAAAATATATTACTTTTGTTTGAATAACATTTGTTGTGTTGACGAGTTTTAATGTTGTTTGGTTATTACCCGTCTGTATTTAAATGTATATATGTGTGCAGGTGATCCAAAGGCGTCGTTCACTAAGGAGGAGATGCACGCGGGGCTGCACCAGGTGTACGAGCGGCGGCTGCACGCGCTGCTCGCCGCGCAGGCGGACCGCCCGCCCGCCGCCACAGGTACCGCGGCATACCGACACCCATCTACCACCTACCATCATTATCCACCCCCCCACATATTACTACCACCCACCTGCCATCCACCACCATTATCCAACTAAAACTTTTTTTTGTTCTCGAGGGGGAAATCTTCAAAAGGTACCCAACGTCGTGGGGGCGACGCAGGGTTTTGTGGGATTCTAAAACCCGCCGGTGGCCGTCCTCGACGCTAAAAGAGGACTCCGGGATCTCTAAAGGAATGCAAACGGAGTCCTCTGAGCGCGTTGCCCCATCAGGTTCCTCACAAATGGGCGGCTGGACCACCGCTCCGTCTGATCTTTACGACGGTATGCGACCACACGTACCGCCATCCTTCCCGGGATCGCCTGGCTGGACGATTCAAGCTCCCACTCTAGCCGCCCGCAACCTCGGAAGGCCCTTTTAGTCGCCTCTTACGACAGGCAGGGGATACCGTTGCAATTAGTGACTCAATACCATGTACCATCCATATCTTTTATATATATATATATCATTCTTTTATAAACTACTCTAATAAAAACTTACTACAACACTATTAAAAGCTTTCTTCCTATTTTGTTTTGAATGTTGTGATATAGTTGTATGACTCATCCCGTTGTTAGCAAACAAATCAGTCTCCTCATTCAAAAGTCATATAATGTTTATTATTTTTTAAGGTAACTCTAGTACGAATGCAGAAAAAGGCAGTTCAAAGGATGGTAAGTTTAATCCCATATCAATTCTGATACATGTAACATTCAAAGTGTAAGATTTTAAATGTTATTTCGTAATTGCAGGTAACAATTCGAACTTTATACCGACAACAGTGGTCACGTCGTCACACATAAACGTAGTCAGTACATCTAAGTGAGTACAAAAAGTATTATTTTCTTGTAAGCAAATTTTGGCATAAATTCAATAGAAATCTTTTGAAAGCTTGTTATTAAATCAAGATCAAATTTGACTTCACATTTAAATACTTTTGACTTTTACAAAATGAATGTAATAATATCTTTCTTTTACATGATTCTTATTCATTCCCACTCATTATAAGTTCTATTAAGAAAAATATTGCTCTTATATATTCATTATAGTTTTTTTACAAGTACTGATAGTTAAAAATTGACAACTTGCTGAGTGATAATTACATTATTGAGTTAAATACATTTTAAATCGATAAATTTGCATTGTTACAAAGTGGATTTAATCGTTCAAAAACGTGACCTGACCTGTCTCTATTATCTCTGGCAATATTTCAAAGTTGATCATAATTTTGGATATTATAACATCACACGAATAAACGTCAGTTACCACGCACATCACACATAATCCACAGATCAAAGAAGGACTCAATCAATGGGAATATTAGTAATGGCAATGGAAATGGCAATGGCAATAATAGCAATGGAAACAGTGGCAAAGAGGCGTGGCCCAGTCTCGGCTCCTCCCCACCGTCAGATAGTCCCGCCAGGAAACAGTCCAGTCCCAAGCCACAACAGACTACGGGTAAGTTTTATTGAAATGCTATCACAATCGTATCGTTGTGTATTCGTCTTTGTCTGTATCCATGGGACACACGACACAGGAGAAAATCCTACTGTGAGGCTATGAGTGTCGAAAGCGTAATATATTTTCTTACCAATAAAGTTCCACTTTGAAAAAAGTGAGCCTAGAAAGGAGACACGTAATGCTAAGGTTGTAACCTTGTTAATAAAAAGTGTTCTGTGTTAATAAAGAGTGTTCTGTATATATTGTAAGACTGTGATATACTTTCTGATATATTAAATATATTTAAATTGGTATTTTCTTTAGTGGATCGCAGCATAACTTCGATATTTTATACCTGAATGTTTTTTGATCATAATACTTCACATTGTCGAATGTTACATAATTCATAGCTGGTCACCGTAGTGAGGATTTTTCAAATTACAGACTTGTAAATATGTCATAAAAGTTCACACTGCGCTGTTGAAATAAGGACGTTCTTTAAAACACTTTACATTCTCATTTTAGGCAGCAACTCTACCACATCTAATTTTATTATTTTGATGGTCTTTGGTCAGATTCAGTTTACTTAGAAATGGTGATGTATGTAAACAATAAGGTTGAAAACGTGTTGAAAAGGTTTATGTTAAAGTAAATTGATCTTATTTTCAGTTAAATCACAAGAAAACGGCACATCAGAATCTTCCAGCCCCACACAGTTACAAACACAACAGTCTCAAACGAAAAATAGCAAAGAGAATCACACGGATAGCAAATCGAGCAGAAATAACAAAGATAGCAATAACACAAATAGCCAAAACAGCAAGAAAAACAAAGAAAGCAAAAAGCAGAAGAATAGCAATAGCATGACTAGCAACGAAACAAGTGAATCAGAAACGGTAGATACGAAACAAATTTACAATAGTACACAAAACACACACACGACTAGTTCAGTGTTCGAAAGTGATATACAACAGAGCTATCTATCAAACGAATTGGACGAACTCGAGTCGGATAGACACAGTTTGTTGGAGAACCACGATTTATTAGATAACAGTGATCACAGCTTGCTCGAAGACGATAACACACACAATCTCCTGAACGATGCCAATAATGAAGTATTAATGATGCAGAGGCATAGAGAAATGCTGGCGGGATTAGTCGATAACAATCATTTATTACCACACAACATGAAGAGCCCGCTAGTGAACGGCTATGGTCTTCTAGACAGGGAATCGATGTATTTAGGTAATGATAGGCAGATTAGTCAAATTAGCCAAGGTCTGATGGAGAAAGAAATGCTGTTGAGAGAACGCAATCGCAGTACAATGTTAATGAGACAGAACGAAATGCTGAGACAACACAATATGTTGGTGGAGCCCAAACACTATATGACCACTTCCAGTATAGGACTCGATTCAGCTAGTGAATTATTAGGTAACTTTTTATTTTCTTTTCAATTGGTGGTTGTCACAAGTGTTTAACAAATGAAAAGTGTATTAATTTTTCTAAAAGGTAACAATGATTATTTTTCATTCGGACACGATCCGCGAAGTATTCACGTGTTTGTTGGCTGATGATATATTCCGATCAAACGATATTGGTCGATAAAGCTTAAAATATTAATTATGATATTTCAGGTGCTAATTTTCATCCAAATCCCAATATGCTTCCACCGTTCGGTATGCGCGTAGACAATTCCATGTCAAACACAATGTCTACGAATTCCTTGGTAAACTCGTTGTCGGCCAGTTCGCTGGCTTCGAGTGCGTTGGCGACGAACTCATTAGGCGCGAACTCTATGGTCACAAACTCATTGGCTAACAACTCACTGGGCGGGAACACGATGGCGACGAACTCATTAGGCGGGAACACTATGGCGACGAACTCATTAGCGAACTCGATGTCGGCGAACTCCATGAACTCGATGGGATACATGATGCACAATCAGCAGCTCTTGCAACAGAGTCAACAACAGCAGATGGCACAGAGCGGGCTCGTCAACGGATTCGATGTGCCACAGACAAACGTGAGTTGTTAATAATTTATTATTTTTTTATCTGGTGACTTTATCGAAAGTCTAGCTTGACCGGGGAAGTACCACCGCCATACCTACTTTTAGCGTGAAGCATTTCTTGCGTTTCTATGGAATGGTGTGGTTACCGGCACATTTTCACATGAGGCGACCATCATAGTCCTTGGGAGTAGCAACGCATATAGTAGAAAAAAAAAAGTCTGCAGCTAAATGTACTGTTCACCATACTGATTTTAAGTTCCTGCTATATGCTATTCCATTCGGGACTTTTTAATCTTTTGCCACATTTATTTTTGACACAATTACGATGTACATTAAAGATATAATTGGCAATAATCATACTTCATACTAATATTATAAAGGCGAAAGTTTGTGAGTGTGTATGTTTGTTACTTCTACACGTCTAAACGGCTGGAGCGATTTTCATAAAATTTGGTAGGGAGCTAGCTAACACTCTGGATTAACATTACAACTTTTTACTGTGGGAAAATATCTTATTCCCGCGGGATAATCTATTATTGTTAACGCGTGGGAAGTTGCGGGATTCAACTAGTTTTTTTTCATGTATCACACTCGATGTTAACAGAACGAGGGGCGTTACCTCGCGGAGAACATGGACAAGTTCTTCACGGACTTCCACAAGGCGCAGCAGATGCGGCTGCTGGTGGCGCGCGACGAGCGGCGCGCGGAGCTGCAGCACTACCCGCACAACATGCTCAGCGCGGAGCGGCTCGAGATGGAACACAAGCAGAGGTGGCTATACAACTTTAAAGAACAATTCGTCGACCCGCGTGGCAGAGCGGTTACCATACTGGTGTGACGTGCAATGGGTTCTGAGTTCGATTTGCGGCCAGACAAGTATCTGAATGATGAGTTTAGATTCATGTTCTGGGTCTGGATGTTTTTTTTTCTATTTTTTATTATAACACAAAAACTCCACAGACTGATGGTCCGTGCCTTTTGTCACAATAGTTCTTCTTTTTTTTAACAATAAGTCTTTATTTCTTAGCTCCACGTTAGGCCATCGCTGTCACCATCACACTATCGAGTGCGGTGGTGACAAAGTTGGCAATTAAAGAAATCTATCTTACAATTACACTTAATATATATAAGAGCTGATAACTAAGTGAACTACGCATAAATAGTTTTAAAAAGTATATTTTGTTCATTCCAGGATGAACAACATGCGAGCAAATGAGAACAACGGTGGTCGCGCTGCCGGCGACGGTGACGACGACCTAGACTTCGATCCATTCAAGGAGACGCAGAAAGCTCTGGCCGAGATGATGGAAACTGAAATGATGCTCAACAGTATCTCTAGCGGGTATGTAGATTATTTGAATCTTATCTCAGGTTTTTATTATTTTCTTATAAAAACAAGATGTTTATGTAAAAACAAGATGGTAGAAATAAAGCTAAACAAATAAAATAGAAAGCCCGCTGAGTTTCTTGCTGGATTTCGGTCAGGATTCAGTTGAGGTCGTGTTCTAAGCTGGTGGTAGTGTAAGAAAAAAACATGTAACTGACAATTTGTAAGTGCTTCGTAAGATCTAAGCAAAATAAAGATATTTTATAAATATTACAAATGCGTAAGTTTGCGAAGATGTATGTGTTTTTTGTTACTTCCACTTAATTGACTGAAGTGGTCACTGCCGCCCATGGATATCTGTAATCAACTACATACCGAACATGGGTTCTATCTGAAGTCAATCACAGATGCGTTGCTACACTCGAAGACTATGATGATCGCCTCATATAAAAGTGTGCCGGCAACCACACATTTCCATTGAAACGCAAGAAATGCTTCATGCTAGAATTAAATGTGGTGGTGGTACTTCCCTGGTCGAACTACACTGGTCCTACCACCTTCTAAACGTAATAACTAACGGTCAATTTCGTGGAAATTTAGCATATACATAATTTATGAACTAGATATTCAATTAAATGGATACATAAATAAACAATCGTTGTGTTTCCAGTGATAACCTAGAACGAGTACGTCGCGCCCGGCTGGCCCCGCCTGGCTTCGGCCACGTCAGCGCGTTTGGGAACGTACCCCGCCATCAGCCCCACCATCAAGGTAACGTGCTGTGACTCCGTTGTACTGTACAGTGCTGGAGCTTATTTACTTGGGCTAAGGACATTTTGTCACATCCATATCAACCTGTTCTCTGAATGCTGGGTTGGGGTCTTCTCTCAGTGTGAGACCCTTCTCCTGTAGGCATTTCTTTATCTATTTGGGAAACAAACAATTCACTATATAGATACAAAAATGTTATTTAAGTATACATAGGAATAATATAGTTTCCACTGTTATATAGTACATAACAACAGAACAAATATTAAAAGAGCAAACAGAACTTGACATCCAACGCGAAGTGATCTCTTGTGCGTGCTTTAAAATAAAATGTAACTGATATCATAAGGCTAAGAATTTTAGCTGCAAATTTCTCTCGGATTAATATACCTTTGGTGAGTTATTGGCAGGCTTACTACGACCAAATTATTAATCATTTTGCTGAACAAATTTTATAAAAACTGTGTATAAAATCGTCCTTTTAAAATATGTTGCCATTACATCTGTAATCATATTTGGATAAAATTTAATTTTAATCCAATTCTGGTTACAGGTGTTAAGGCTGCGGTAGCTACCATCGGATGAACCAACGATGTGTAATTTTCTGCACCAATGTAACAATTAATTTGGACTTTAATATTAGAAATCTTTGAAGAAGGCGAATCTCTGTATGTCAATTTTGCACTAATTTGTAGGTACAATTATGTCCTTTGTATTTTGTCGTTGCTTCGATTAAAGCTTGACAAGACAGTTTAAAGCTTGACAAGATAGTTTATTAAGACCTCGACATTTAAGGCAAAGATCAAAATTATACTTTGAACAAAAACAAGGAAATGTAGTTGATGATTAATATCGATAAAATTATTTACATAAAGTGATATGCATTGCCTAAGTTAGGCTACAAATTGGAAATACGATATCGAATACTTACTTTTTTATTAAAAGAATAATCAAACGAAACGTACATCCCGCCTTTCGTTCAAAAATATTCAAATATTTATATTTAATTTGCAGGTTACAACAACACAAACAGCGCGATGTACTCCGACTGGACGCAGATGGACCCCGCCATAATGTCGACATCGGTGAACTTCGGGAAGAGCACACAGCCCGCGGCGGCCGCCTTGTCCCAGCAGCAACAGGAGCTGTTCGCTCGCTTCAACCAGCTCAGCGTGCAGAACGGCGTGACCAAGCTCCCCCCCGCGCTGCCGCTACCCCCGCAGTGGGCCCTGGGGGGTCAGAAGCTGTGGGGAGTCCCGCTCCCCCCCGGCTTCGCGCCCAGCAAGCCCCCCCAGCGCCCCGCCGAGTGCATCGACGCCAAGTAGACGTGCAATACGATCCCCGCGCCCGGACACCCGGATTATATTTTCTATCGACGTATTATTCTCTTTCCGTTGGTGATGTGATCGATAAATCTTTGTATTAAGAGAGCATATTTTAACGAGAGAAATATGATAACAAAGGAATTTGTAAAATAAATTAACCTATTTGTTTTATTTAAAGTTGAATTATTATTTCTATTTTATTTTTGGATGTATTTCGGCTTGCTCCCTGGCTGGTATTATCATATTTCTTAGTGATTTCGTTCTATTAGTTCTTTACTATTCTTTCTTGACTGAAGATATATGTATATTCGTTTCTATATATTATATAAATGCTAGAATCGTATCCCTGTTACATCAAATTATTTTTTCTATATTAAAACGACATGCCAATAACACAACTCCATTTGTACCTTATTGAGCCATAATCCTTAAAGTTGATTAAAACGAAAAGAAATATCATCATTTTTTTCAATACAAATTACCTACACAAACAATCCCATAATTATCCAATTACCACATCATATAAAAGCTTTATTTATTTAAATTGAGAGGAACAATAAAATAAACTTAAAATAGTGTTGTGCAACATGTATGAATAGCCGCAACACCATGATTCATTTGACTATTATTATATTATTACATAAAGCAAAAACTTCTTTATAATAAATTGAAACAAATATTTGTATTCAATTTAATGAAATAAATATCGTAATGTTAAAATATTACGCATTAATGTTGCATCTTAAAATATGCCTTACTATACATTTAAATATTCTGCTTATTATTTAGTAATGCCATTACTAAAGTAACATACTTTCGTGTCACCAAAATTATGAAAACATATTGGAATATGAAAGTTGTGTTTGTCTTTATAGGTTATACATCAAAACTAAGTTTGAGTAGATAACTTCTTTATTCGAGATATGAAAGGCAAAGAATACATAATAACAGCTTGACAAGAATATTATTTATAAGTTTGACAGTCTTCTTAACACTAGCCACAATGATGCATAATAGTTTTGTGAAATAGTCAACCAAACTTGCGTACTTACGCAAGTTTGAATTAAAATTTAATAAATACTTATAACATCAACATATTCATTATTGTTTTTACTATGATGTCATATGGTTACTATGGGCGCGTTCCAGAATGCGATCACAACGCCCCAATCGCCCAAAACATCGTTCCACAAGACGACCGCGGTCGTTGTAGTCGCGGCGAATACGTCACTCATGACGTCATGATTTACGCCCACGCGACGCTCACGACGACCTATCTAACAAGGTGGGTCGAAGTGATCGTTCCAGTAGAGAATAGGTCAGTAAAGCTGACAAGCTAATGGAACGGGAAAAACTGCTGTCGTGAGCGTGGGCTTTGTGATCGTGTAATGGAATGCACCCTATATTTTTATGTTTTTGCACCCACTTAGGTACTCTTTACAACTATATTATCATACGTGTTAATCTAGGAATTTTAATCCAGGCATTAAACTATCAAAATTTAATCCAAATCCTGTCAGTAGATTTGTCTAATACTAGTAAAATAGATAAGATTGGCATAACATTAGGAAGACAATTATAAGGTACGTAAAATAAATTGCGTGTGATATATTCAATACTACATTACGCGTACTTTAGTAGTAGGTAGAAGTATTTATTTTTCATATTAAACATTTGTAGTAAGGCTCTAACGATTGACCACTGCCTTATGATACTACACCTTGCCGTCAATATAACCGCGTGGGTCAGGCCCATCCCAAGGTACGGTTTGTCCATTGTGCCAGATAAATTGACCTCCTCCTTGAGGGCTGAGAGCCACTTTTAGGGGAACCTCTGCAGCCTGCTCCGGTGTAACTGTACCAGCGCCTTTCGTCATATCCGAAATAACGTATCCCGGATGTACACAATTTACCAGGATACCTGAAAATTTAATATCAAAGGATGGTATTTGAAGCGTTTTCTGAATAGATGTGTATCATTTTCAACGAAGTTAATCAGGGTTAACTGATATAAGAGCCGCTTTTTAGTGGTACTAGAATGTTCTTTATCAGGCTTGTCATAAACTTGAAGATATTGTATAAACAACGATGTTTTATTTTTACGTTTCCGTATTTGAAAATTTGTGAAGATCTCTTAAGCCCTCTTACGCACTAGCGGTTAACCGCGTGGCTAGCTGTTTTTCCTGTTTAATATGAAACCGCCCTAAAATTTCCAAACGCGGCCGTTGAAACTGGAAAAGCGGCTAGCCGCGCCCGTGGTTAACCGCTGGTGCGTAAGAGGGCTATGACTTATTTCAATGATTATTATAATTTAATCCGGTACGACATGTTGCACGTATGATAAAATTAGCCTGCTGGTTAGCCAAATTTCTCCTTAAACATCGTCCGGAATATAACAGCCCGAAACATTGTATATCCGATCGGTGTGACCGTTCCACTGCCGTACCTGTAGTACCTACATACGGGACTAACGACAGTATGCCTGACGATTCTAGACGTATATATTGATTGCAATCGCCGCTCGTAATATTTAAGATCTTGGTACTACTCATTTTTAGAGTTGATATATTGTACTTGTGTCACCAATAAAGTAAAAATTGCCAAATTAAATGAGATAGGTACACTGCGTTACCTGCTTACTAGTAGGGTACTTTAGATATTTTCTATGGATCAGGTATCCGTCCCTAGAATTTATTAGATATAATTTAATATATTTCGATAGCTTCTATTTGAATATAAATTAATAAGTGAAATTTATATAAAAGTCATACCTCTGTCAGACAATTTATGATTTAACATAAATGTATAGGCGTTAACTGCAACTTTTGAAATGACGTAGGGCGATTCCCCCCATCCTTCTGTAATCTCTTTACCCAATCTAACGGCTTCAACATAATCATTCACCAATTTAACTAATTCATCGAATTGAAGGTCGGGTGATTTTATTTTTTCCCTAAGTTCTTCAGATGGTACTCGCGAGAGATGACCGGAAGAGCTCGAAATATTGATTATATTTCCGTTATCATTCATAATTGGTAATATTGCCTCTGTAAAAGTTACCAAGCTAATAAAATTCACAAATATAGTTTGTTCCGCCTGGTATAACTTCGGTTTTTCAGCGTCTTTGAGGAATAGTATGCCGGCATTATTTATCAGCAAATCAATCTTTCCATGTCGTTGCTGTAGGAAAACGATGAATTTTGCAACACTCTCAGTATTAGTCACATCGAGTTGATGATACTCTGGGTTAAGTCCATCTTTTCTTAACTTTTCACAGGCATTTCTTCCTCTTTCTTCATCTCGTGATGTTAGGTAGACAGTACCTTTAAATCTTTCGCAGAGACCTTTTACAATGGCGAAACCAAGTCCTTTATTAGATCCAGTGACGATAGCTACTGGATTACTAGACATGATTTTTAAATTACAAGATTCACGTTTCCTCAGGTTGTATAACCTAATAATACAAAATTTACACAAATACTCTTGTATTATTGATTGAGAGATAATATTCAATAGTGATAAGGACTAGGATTACTTGTTCTTGCTGTTATCAATATAATTATGAATGTAGCAAATTCCTATCGGTCGTGGATTTAATGTATCAATTGAAAGTTTGAATATAAGCATCAATTTAATATCATTATAAGGCGTAGTAAAGTAATTTACGTATAAATATCGGTAACAGGATTAAAAACTTATACGAATTATGAATATTTTAGTTCAGCATAACTTTATCTTGTTGATGGCATAGACAACTCCCACGTCATATGTTTAAAGAGCGGGGACGTGTCAGCTCAATCAATATACAATGTACGGCTTACGCCTTAAATATAAACTCACACTAATCCGAACAATGTTTGCTGGAGTAAGCAAACAATATATGAAAATAAATTTTCGAACGACATGTCACTGGTTTCCGATGTTTTTGTAGTTTTACTATCGTGTTACAGCGCCATCTATAGTTAACTTAACACTAGAGAACTACACTGACAGTTGTATGTTCATTCATCATTCATTCACTTGTTTATCAGCTGAGCGCGATGTGATAGCGTCGTAGTATTTGCTTTACACTCTGTTGTGTTTATCAAACTAACCAAACTTCAATGAATCTTCTGGAAAACAATAACATCATGTCACTGTGGCCAAGTAGACCTTTGTTCGGAGACGAAATGGTGTTGCGATCGATCGATTGGATAGAAAACTTCCCTTGGAGGAACGAGAGCACAGTAAAGGCAGAAAAAGACAGGTATGAAATATGTTTGAATGCGAAGGACTTTACGCCGGAGGAAATATCGGTGAAGATTGTTGACGGATACATTGTTATTGAAGGGAAACATGAAGAGAAGAAGGACGAGCATGGTTTAATTTCTCGTCAATTCGTGCGCCGCTACGCTTTGCCTGAGGACTGCCGACCTGAGGGGGTGGAATCCAGATTATCTTCGGAAGGTGTATTGGTCATCACTGCACCCAGAAAGCGTGTCGTGAAGCGCGACACCGTGATCCCAGTCTCACACCAAGGATCGAAAACTTTGAAATCTAAATTATAAAGGGCGCACAATGTTAAGCAAACAATCCAAGTGATTACAGACGCGATAAGTTTTATTGTTGTGTTTTGCATAATTAGCTTCTAGAAATAATTTTAACGAAGCTTCATTAAAACATTTTAGGTTTGAGTAAATACACAATTTCAAGTTTGAGTGATGACAATGGAACTCACAGATTGTAGGTTAAATCTGATTTGTTTGTATGGCAGTTATTTAAGCGTCAGGAAACATTCGGTTCAATTGGCGTTGCAATGTAACAGTAAGCGTTGAGCGTTAAGTATAAATGAGTGTGCTCGATCTTATACTGACTTTATTTTACTGCATATTGCGGCGTAATTTTCTGAACGCTGACGCTTAAAGGACCAAGCTAATATTAACATGGCGTTCGAGTTACTGTAGTAGCTAAAGAGGACTAGTGGATGTCTGCATTTAAGAGCTTATAGATGTTATAAAAGTTTATGCCATATTGGCTCTAGGTTTCATTGATAATGAAAATATACTTATTGATACGTAGTTGGTACACACAATCTTGTGGACAACCCAAAATTCGAATCTTACATCGGCATCGAGAGTTCATGACCTTATCTACGATTACCACGATATCGGCGCTGTGGCTAAATGTGTAAATCTAATAGGAATCTATGATTCTTCATTTACCAAATTGTGTAAAGATACATGACTTTGATGCCGGATTTAAATGAATAATAGTTGATAATTAATTGATATCTATTTTTGTCAAGAATTTTCTAGAATTCGTAGATCGAGTTACGGATTATTTTGCTACTAGGTACAATTTTATAGAAATCTTTACCTATTGTCTTATCAGACTAAATTCGTTCTTCTCGTGTGAGTAGCGATAGGTAATTACTGCCTATTAGTCATATTTTTTCTCTCTCCTTCAATGGAGGAATTTTTAATTCCACATTACCTATATAAACTTGTCTTGTTGTCAAAACGAAATGATACTATAGTACTTCGTCGAAATATCGGCAAAAAGAATTCTATAAGAATTCATAAACCGCATATCGTGAGTACCCGTTAAGTATTATAATGTATCAATTCCGCGATAATACTAGTCTAAAATCAACTATAGTACTTATTGTAAAACATTTACATTGAATGGATTTTTTCCCATGTGAAATTTTAATTTTATGTCATGTCATATTTAGACCATTAATGACACTTGATCCCATTTTTAACCGACTTATAGGAAAGAGATTATCTATTCGATTTTTTTTGTACATAAAGAAATTTACATTATTCGGATCATTTGGGTTATATGGACGTGCTTCATGTCTTATTACTTAAATCGGCAGAATTTGGCATGTCTAAATAATTTTGTTCCAGATGATTAGTCTATCATTCTACGGTATAAGATGAAATGGGAAAAGGGACAAGGGGGATAATGGTACCTATACATTACCCAATTACAAATTAACGAAGTTTGGAGTAATGAGGGATTTTTTGTGCTATATTATTTTTATATGGATATGAAACATGAATGAGTAACTGTGATGGATTATTTTTGTTATTATTGGAAAATAAAAAGGTTAAAATTATTTTGTGTTTAATTTATCTTAATATGTTTCTCACACCTGCGTACGGATATCAATTGATAAATATGTAATTAATAGATGATAAAGTTCTTAACAAAAATGTTTTAGCGTAAACACGTAAATACAATCGTCGACATTCAAATAGGTTTTAATAGATAAAAAAAATATTAGGGTGCTAGCCATTTCTATATCGATGGTACTAGCTAGCCATGCTTACTCAATAATTATACCGGCCACAAACATGTCTATTAACATTAAGCATTAAAAACACATATAGTGTAAGTAAAATACAATGTAAATTATAATGTGATTATAATGAGAAAATGGCATTTAGCTTTTCAGTTTATATAAGTTGACTAGCAGTACCCGCGACTTCGTCCGCGTAGACCATACCTAATGAAATTAATCTATTTAGTAAACTTGAAATCCACTTTTGGACACAGGTACCCAATGCGAAGCCAATGTATGTACGTGCCTGCCATAAATATTGGTAACCGCAATGGGTCCTGAAGTTATATTACAAAAAGACGTTCCTACGCATAGAATATTTTAACCCCTATTCTACATCCACGGAAACAAAGTTTCCAAACCATAAAATTTATCTTCAAAAACAAAATTTTATGCTCCTTAATTTCCAAACTGTGAAATTTCTAAATATAATTTAACTAACTTTTTGCATGCTTTGACGTTCTAATGTGGCCTTTTCTTTTGTTGTCGAGGGGGAAACCAAAAGGTACCCGACGCCGTGGGAGCGACGCAGCGTTATGTGGGATTTTTACCGCACTAAAACCCCCCCGTTGGCCGTCCTCTGCGCTAAAAAGGTGGACTCCGGGATCTCGAAACGACTTCAACCGGAATCCTCCGAGCGCGTTTCCTCATCGGGCTCCTCTAATGTGGCCTGGCCTGCGTTTGACTTTTTTTGAGGTACCTTCCTTTAAGATTCTGATCTAAAATTCCTGTATCACTTCTTTTTTTGACATGCGTGGGATCTTGAGGCCTATAAGAACTCAGCGGTGAGTGACCCTGTAACCCCAGAGACGCAGATACCCTACAGATACCCTAAACTCTGTAGGTATGTTGTTATATCCATCTCCCAAGCCGCGAGTTCCTCTTAAGCCCTTGAAACCCCCGTTGACATAATTCCTACTCGTTCGTATATAGATTAAGAGTTATAATTATTTATTATTATCAAAAATTTATGGTGGATAAGACCAAGAAATCACGTCCCATACAAACTTTGCTCTCACTTTTTACCCTCTTAGGGGTAGAATTTCGGAAAATCCTTTTTTATCGGATCCTACGTTATACAATAAATACACCCAAGTTTCAAGTCTCTTTTTTTTGTTTTCGAGGGGGAAACCTTCAAAAGGTACCCGACGCCGGAATCCCCTCGGCGCGTTGCCCCATCGGGCTCCTCCGAGATGGGCGTTGATCCGTCAGTCATACAGGCCGAAGCATTTTACATGTACCTATAGAAGATTTAGGTACTTACCATAGCAACAACAGCAATTAGCATTATAAATATTTTAAATTACATATCCTATAATATACTTACCGCAGATCAAAGCTGATAAGATATGGAATTGATAGTCAGTAGGTACATTGACATAGGCAATATAAGGTGAATTTGCAAATATCTGTAAATTAGAATAAAATTGCGTATGAACTCAAAGCCGTTATTTAGGTGTAGTCAAAAATATCTGCTGTCCGTATACTGTATGATAAAATTCCCAGGTGTACCAGTACTATCGCCACACCTATTTCTAGCGTGAAGCATTTCTTGCGTTTCGATGGAAGGGTGAGGTTGCCGGTACACTTTTATTATGAGGCGATCATCTCGGGAGTCCTCGGGAGTAGCAACGCATCTGTGTTTGACTTGAGATAGAACCTATGTTCTATATGAAGTTGCTTACAGATGTCCATGGGCGGCAGTGACCACTTACCATGGACTGCATGCTCGTTTGTACTTCAATATTATAAAAAAGCAAATTTCAATCTAATTCCTACACATAATCATGGTGAATACGGGGTTTGCCTTTGTAAAAACTAGGATTTAAAGTGGTGTGTGGTGTAGGTTTATCCTGACTGTGGTTTCGGTCTTGAACAGATCTCCTTTTCATATGAGGTGAATGAGGGACAAAATCTCGGAGAAAAGCAGAAGCGTCTTTTTTATACTTCCTACTTACAATAAGGCAGACGGACTACTTAATGGAGTGTAGTAGCCGTCACTTAGTGACAATTGCAACACCAGAGGAGTTGCAATGCATCGCGGGCTTTGAAGGAAGAGCTGTGTGATACCAAATACACATTTCTAGTGAGAATCAATTCTTGATGTGGAAGGATGAGGTTGCCGGCTCACTTTTGCACGAGGCGAACATCTTAGTCCTCGAGAGTAGCAACGCATCTATGATAAATTTGTGATAGAAACCACTATACTGTATGAACCGCTATTATATACGATTCAATGGCTTACAATTGTGACCACTTATCATCAGATGGAATGCATGCTCGTTTCCCACTTCAATCGGATAGAAAAATCAATACTAAATGGGGTTATCATCACGCATACCAGGTGCAGTGACTATTGGCAGAAGCCATTAGGGGCCTTTGTTCAGCAGAGGACCTCAAAAGACAGAATGATGTAAACGGACTGCAAGTAGTACCTTTTATTTACTCTCGAGGGGGAAACGTTCTAAAGGTTATTTGGGATTTTTACCGCACTAAAACCCCTCCAGTGGCCGTCCGCGGCAGAAGCAACTCCGGGATCTCCAAAGGAACGCAAAGGAAGTCCTCTTTATTACAAGTAATACCTAATATTTATTATTTTTAAAAGTCGACAGGACTCTTGCCGAGCCTCTGAAATAATTTGTCACGAAGACACGGGCGTTGATTGCTTACTTGCGGGAGTTTCGTGATTGTAGACGAATTATTGTAATTGATGTCGATATCGAGATACGAATCTTTGCTGCAAAGACAATAAAGTACAAAATACGGTGATACTATGATACCTTGCGTATAATCTGAGTTCTGACCTTGACTAACAGTTTGCTGCCGGCCGCGTGCCCATATTGACGTGAAGTTACTCGTCCACACGAAGGTAAGGGCATCGCATTCTATCTTTTTTTTCTCAATGTGAAAAATAATTTGTCCGGTTACTCACCCCTTGTGATTTAATAACTTGTTTTTATATGAAACAAAAACGACAAAACAATTCAAAACTTTATTTTATTTTTATGTGTAAAAATAATTAGTGTTGGTTGCTCACCTTTTTAAACTAATAATTTGATTTATTTCAACACAAAAAAAAAATGAACAAAATATTCATTCGTTTTCTGTGCAAATGATTTGTGTGCTTGTGTTAGTAAACTTTTATTTATTTATTAATTATCGACAATTTATATTAATGTCCTATAATTTCGAAATTTGCATTAAACACACAACTTAACATTTTTAATTAATATTACCTTCTGAGAATATCAATTACAAAGTTTATTTATAAATGTAAGTTTTTGGGGTACCTAATAAGTTGATAATTCATTAGCGTATATAATTAATATAGGTATGCAAATAAAATCAATATCACTCAATCAATACTTTACGCTTATTGAAATCATGAAACATAATTTATCATTATCATGCGGTGATTTAAGGTAACCTACAATAAATCGTCAGAGTGCTATCGTATATTGACTCGATAGGTAAAGCAATCCACACAAATAAATAAAACTGAAGAGTCCGTCTGTTACTCTTACTGTTACATCTGAAAAAAATGTAAACCCATTTGTAATATTTCTTTGTACTTATTTATTTATGTACCCCGTACAAGAGATTAAAAAGATATTTTCCGAGGGTAAAATAAATTATAACCATGTTTTTTTATCAGAAAAAATATGTACCTATCCCTGAGGACATATATTATGTGCATAAATAAGGGCTCTGATTAAAAATTCATTTCAGATGGAAATAACTCTACCTACTGCTCTTGCTAACTTCTAATATTTAAGCTTTGTCACGCCCTTTAATTCAGAATATTTTATAACACTAAAGTAGCAAAGGAGCACGCAGTCAGGTGTGTCAGCATGGTAAGTGGTTGCTGCTGATACCAACATCTGTAACCAACTCTATAAAGAACAACGCTATCTAAAGTTAACCACAGTTTTGAGGACTTAGATGGTCCAATCATATAAAAGTTTTTTCAAGGTGGTAGAACCAGTGCAGTTCGACCGGGGAAGTACCACCGCCACACCTATTTCTAGCGTGAAGCATTTCTTGCGTTTCGATAGAAGGGTGTGGTTGCCGGCACATTTTTACATGAAGCGACCATCATAGTCCTCAGGAGCAGCAACGCATCTGTGATTGACTTCAGATGGAACCCATGTTCTGTATGAAGTTGATTACAGATGTCGCAGGGCGGCAGTGACCACTTACCATCAGGTGGACTGCATGCTCGTTTGCTACTTCAGTCAAATAAAAAAAAAAGTTAGCCCACCTCACAACCTTCAATTGAAACAGAAACTGTTACATATTGGAAATAAGTCACACGGTAAGTACTCGTACCTACCTTTTAGGTCGAATAATACTGGTTCTACCACTTTCACAAGATGTGAAATTGACAGTGCTAATGTAAGGGAGTAAGAATTTTGGGGACAGTTTCAGTCCGCAGTCCAACCATAATTAATTGTACTATAGTTTAAATTTTAAACTGTGAAATACCTAGGTACGATGAGCGATATGAAATTGACAGTGTTGTCGTAAGGAAGTAAGAATATTGGTGATAATGTCACTGCAGTCCAATTATAATTATTTGTACTATAGCCCAAATTTTAAACTCTAAACTACCTAGGCACAATGAGCGGGGTTCAACCAGAGTCCTTCGCGGAATATATCCTGGTGGAGTACCGCTGGGTGGTGGTCATTACGGCCCTGCTGCCCTTATCACTGCTGTGGAAGATCTGGCTGGCGGTCCGAAACTATGTGGTGTTTACACTCAACAGCGCGCCTAGGATGCACGACAAAAAAGTCAAGAATGTGCAAAAACAGGTAAGGTTTTAAAAATATATACATTCTTTTCTCTTTTCTGAATTTTACATTAGTATTACCCAGTACCTACATTATAATACTTAACGGGTACTCACGATATGCGGTTTTTGAATTCTTATAGAATCGGCAAAAAGAATTATATAACAATTCAATGTATCAATTCCGCGATAATACTAGTCTAAAATCATATATTACCCAGTAGTTTATGTTTAAAATGTAAATTAAAATTAAGTTTTAAAAGTAACTCGTACATAATCAATGCCAAAGAAAAGAATAAAAAAAGAGAATGAATTTAGAGGTGAAGTCAATAACTATATGTAGGACGGACTGCAAGAAAGAGCTGTAAATATTTTACTCAAATCTAAAATTCTATTCTCAGAGGTCACATTTGAAATTCAATAGGGACGATAGCATACTTTAGGTACATAAACTGAAACATAAGATTTAGCCATTGAACATTCAACCTTTTTTAGACAACTAAATTCCACTTATTTTAAATATTTAATCCTAACGATAAGACAGATGGACTACCTGATGGAAAGTAGTTACCATCGTCTATAAAAATTTGTAACATCAGAGGAGCTGCCGTCGCATGCTTTAAATTCGAATTCTTTTTGAACCGAACTCTTTTTTCGAAGTTTGAAATGAGTTATTTGATGAATACTTTGTTTTACTTATATAATCTATAGAAATTTCGCAAACAAGGGTTCACGGCGTAAAGTATAATAATGAACAAATTTTTGTTAAGGTTAATCATCGAGTTTTTGATTTGATAGGCAAATGCAGCACGTTTCTTATAAAATATCTAGAATTTATTTTTAAAACTTTCAGATCAAAACTTGGTTATCTGGTGACCGCAGTACCAAGCTTTGTACCTCAAGACCTGGTTGGCAGACGATGTCGTTTCGCCGTGGTCTCTACAAGAAAACATTTACAAACATCGATGTGAATCTAGTCGATGTTTTGGAAGTGGATACTAAGAACATGGTAAGTAAATTAATTTTATTGAATAACTTACAATAATTTAAAACGCTTTCTATACTCATAGCCCTATAGTAGGATTTTCTCATGTGTCTTCCAGAACAAGAATTTAAATTCATCATTCAAATACCTGCCTGGCCGGGAATCGAATCCGTAACCCTCTGAGTGTCAGACAAATATAGTAACCGCACCGCCATACGGGTCGTCTAATCTCTAACGTTCAGAACATTGGATGATTCGATTGTTTTAAGTTCGACGGCAAACCAACCGAATAATCGTTTAAGTAGAACTGGATATTGATTATTAAGAGGCGAATATTGTTAGGTATCGAGAAATTGACGACACCAGTTTATCTTGCCTTACCAGAATGAGTCGTCAAGAAGTCTACGTTTGATCCCTGGTTAAGCAGACTATAGATATCTGTTTTGCGTCTAGGTCTTTGTGTATGAATGAGACAACCTATGGACTCTCAATAGTAGATAAAGAATGGTTAAAGCGTTACATTTACCCGCAATAGCTGATTTCGGATATAAAACTGTTGTTCTGGTGTTTGATCAGGAGTTAATATTCAACCACACCCAAACAGATACAAAAATTAAAATCTCTTGACAAAGAAGATAAAATGTACTGAACTGTTTTTGCCTTAGCAGGTATAAATACAGACAATAATTTAACAAAACATGTTTTTTATTTTTCAGACAGTTCGTTGTGAACCCCTTGTCACAATGGGTCAGCTGTCCAAAACACTACAATCATTTGGATTGGCATTAGCCATAGTACCAGAGTTGGACCAACTGACCGTTGGAGGCCTGGTCATGGGAACGGGTGTGGAGACCTCTTCGCACGTCTACGGTCTCTTTCAGCATATCTGTCTCCAATACGAGCTGGTGCTCGCTGATGGATCGGTTGTTACTTGCAGCAAAGTTAGTGTTTTTTCCACTAATCACTTTATTATTTGTTTTTAATTACTAATTACAATGTCTTGTATTGGTTTAGAATATCGCCATTCCTACATTTTTTTATCTGACTGAAGTGGTCACCTCCGCCCATGGACATCTGTTATCAACTTCATACAGAACATGGGTTCCATCTGAAGTCAATCACAGATGCGTTGCTACTCCCGGGGACTATGATGGTCGCCTCATATAAAAATGTGCTGGCAACCACACCCTTCCATCGAAATGCATGGAATGCTTCACGTTAGACACTCTAGGCGACTAAAGGTTGAAATCCAAGCGATGACCAGCACCGTCTTATTGAGTAACATCAATGTCTACTACAATTTCAAACACGCACGCCACGGGTGGTGACTTGACATTGACAGAATCCCAGTAAGGGAGGCCTATGTCGAGCAGTGGATATAAAAGAGTGGATGGTAGTGGAAGAGTGGATGGTAAAAAAAAAACACTAAATAAATGTTCAGTATGTATACCTATCAAAATTATATGGATATAAGACTAGACATGACTATGACTTTCATCTCATAAGAGTTACGTATTTACATCTGCAAAATGCGACATGTTATTTTTATTGACATTTACAGGATGAATAGTACATTTGATAAAATGTGTTCATTTATATTGTATTTTTACAGGATGAGAATCCCGATTTATTTTACGCGGTTCCGTGGTCATATGGCACTCTTGGATTTTTAGTATCAGTTGTTATCAAAGTAATCCCGGCCAAAAAGTAAGATATCATTATTCTCCATAGATTTATTTTTAACGTGCAAGCCGTGCATTTGATGATAAGTGATCACTGCCGCCTAGGAAAATCTGAACAGAGGTTTTACCTAAAGTCATTTTCAGATGCATTGTCCTTCCTGCGGACAGAGATAGTCGCTTCATAGTGAGATCAGCTGTTTTAATTCGTTGTGTCCTTTAACGTACCTATTTAAAGTGGTTTCTTGTTTTTTTTTGGGTGTACGTTTGGTCGCTTTTGGTCGTTGATATCTTCCAATGGTACGTAGGAATTGTATTGATAAAAACGTTTTCCTACGTACGGGTCAAGATTTATTTTTTGTGTTTATTTATGATAACATTACAATCTTCATCACAATGATTGCAGATTCGTCCGTCTTCAATACCATCCTTACACGAACCTACCGGAACTGGCCAAGCGTTTCAGGGAGCAATCCTTAAAGAAAAATCCACACCAGTTCATAGAAACTCTTCTATTTGATAAGGACAGTGGAGTGTTGATGCTTGGAGATATGGTAGATGAAGTAGCTGATGATGGACGGGTAATAAATGATATAAATTAAAAATGCATTGTAAGCCACTTAATGACATTAACCTATAGTGGGTATACAGGGCACCGTCCCTGTAGTTCCGGGATTAGAATAGGGCTACGGTATCTCCTAACTGTCGTAAAAGGCAACTAACAGGGTGCTGCCAGCGTTTCAGCTGGTAAGAGTAGGAGCTCAAATCGTTCAGTAAATCGACCCTGAGAAGGCCGGCTGTATATGTGGCCGAATACCGTAGTAAGGTCCGGACGGTGTGGTAGACCCAGCCGGTCACCTGTTTTTTTTATCTGACTGAAGTAGCGAACGAGCATGCAGTCTACCTGATGGTAAGTGGTCACTGCCGTCCATGGACATCTGTAATCAACTACATACAAAACATGGGTTCCATCTGAAGTCAATCACAGGTAGGGTAATGAGCACAGAGACTCCGGTTGCGTTTTGCTGGAGGTTCCGTAGTTCTCTTCGCAACTTTGAGGAAGGCCACGGAGGGCTGTGAAATTCCCAAATAACCCGCGGTCGGTCAAACAGCGCCGGGTATCTTTAGAAGATTGTCCCTTCGAAAAACAGGGTATACAGGGCACATTAAGCAAAGATTCCTATCCGTATTATTATTCTATAAAGTAAATTAGGTAAATGTAAACTATAAAATATGTTTTTTAGGAAAAATCAATAAAATAGTATTTTAAGATGATGTTTTCGAAGAAAAATTCCTTGTATTTATTAAGGTACGAGCTTTTTGACAGGTTGAAAATTGTAAAATTCCATTGAGACTACATATTTACGGAGTATATTTTTATAAAGTGATCCAAATTCTTGTAAAATGAACTTTGTTTAAGTCTATAAAAGATTTTATAATATATTAAAACCAAGAATGATTGAATCCTCATTAACTCAAAACCTATATATGTCATTTAAAATTTAGGTAATTCATTGCAGGTAAATCCAATTGGCAACTGGTATTCCCAGTGGTTCTTCACGCAAGTGCAGAGACGTTTGGAGAACTTCAGACATGGTAGAAAGGAAAGACCTGTTGAATACATCCCTCTCAGGCATTACTACCACAGACACACACGCAGTTTGTTCTGGGAACTACAGGTTAGCGCTTTGTAGATATTTATTTACACCTTTCTACAAACTCGATTTACGCATTATTACTTTAAGGTGCAGTTAAGTATTATCACTTTAAGTATTATTACTTTAAGAGCAATGATAGCCTAATGGTTGAAACTTGCCCTCTCGATCGGGAGCATAGATAAGTATAAGTTACTGTAGATCGGGAGGTCCGAGGTTCAAACCCAGGCACGCACCACTGATTTTTCTAAAATTAATTATCACTGCTTTTCGGTGAATTTCGGCGATTGTGAGGAAACCTACACAATCGAGAGTTCTCGGAGGTGTGTGAAGTCCACCAATTCGCACTTGGCCAGCGCGGTGGACTGTAGTCTCTCTCTCATTCCGAGAAAAGACCCGTTCCCAGCAATGGGACAATAATGGGTTGACGATACTTTAGGGTATTCTTTCAAATATATTTAATGATTATTAACATCAGACATTCAATATGTCAATAGTCACTTGGGGTTAAAAAAATACCTTTACAATTTAATCTTATTTTGTTATCAGATAAAAAATATTTTAATGATTCATAAATAGAAATGACATTTCTTGTATATAAATTATGACTATGTATCTTTAAATTAGAAATTGACCTAATAAGGAGATGATAATAGGTAATAAGGATAATAATAAGACAATAATAAGGAGAGAGTTTCATAATAAGTATATCAGGACATTTTCTCATAAAAAATTGGAAACCCAAGGCACTAACTTTTACAACTTCTTACTTACAGGATATTGTTCCTTTCGGCAACAACGTGATATTCCGGTACTTATTCGGCTGGTTGATGCCTCCAGAAGTCTCTCTGCTGAAATTGACACAACCAGAAGCTGTAGCGAAGTTGTACGAACGGGCACATGTCATTCAGGACATGCTGGTGCCTATCGATACTCTTGAAGAGTCTATACAATTGTTCCATAAAGAATTCGAGGTGGGTAAAAGGTAATTGTAGAGTCGTGATTCGAATGCCCTGGCGATTCTTGAAAAGACGCATTTAACAAAAATCAAAATGATGAAAAAAGAATTAATTGTTAATAGAATTAATTAATACAATTGTTCGGTGACCTTAAATAAAGTAATATAATTTATGTTTTTTTTATTTATAATTGGAATTGAATAATTTAAATTGAGTAATTTTTAAGCCCATTTAGTTTAAATATTATTAAATTTTCAGATAAAATTGTTTGATAATATTTCAATGAATGTCAATGAATCCACTTGGACTTCTATTTTTATTAACGCTATTAAAAAGTCTCTTAGAATCCTAATATTAATAAGCTATGAATGTTATACTTTCTTACAGGTATACCCAATCTGGTTATGTCCATTCAAAGTGTTGAACAACCCGGGCCAGTTGAAAGTCAGCTCCAATGCTGAATCGCAGATGTTTGTTGATATTGGTGTGTACGGTGTACCAAAGGCGAAAGGGTTTGAAACTGTAAGTGATATGCATACTTACTAATATTTTTGTTCTCAATAATTGGTGAATTAAAATTAAAGGAGGTTCAAATACTCCCAGTGTTTGCATGACCAATATCAATTGCTTTGTTTGTGCTCTCGTGTCTTAAGACAAAGATTTCTCTTACAATCAGAAAATCCTGGAAATTCCCATTTAAAAAAAAAATCAAAAACCCAAAAAAACGTCACTACAAAGCCTTTGATAATATTTTGTCTTTAATAATCAAGTCTATCTTAATTTTTCGGCAAGACTTGTATTATTTATCGTAATTCAGAGAATGATTAAAGATTTCTTTTGACATGGTTTTATTACACTTGATGCTTAGAATTTCAACAATCTTTGTCCCCAAACGTGAATGGTTTACTTTCGGAACCATGCGGGTGTATTTTCTTAATGCGTGTATACAAATAAATCACGTAGCTGAGGTATTTTTTGTAAGGAATCAGTTAAGTATGTGTAATTATAAGTATGTTCAAGATGATATTTTGGCAGTAGTAATATTGTAATATTGGCAATTTGATAAGCAAAATTTCATACTTGAGTTTCAAAACGTTAAATATTTTATGTGCCAGTCCCACATTCACGTTTTCAACAAATTCTACACTGTTTTCTTCGTGCTGAAGATTCATATGTTGTCTAGCAACAATAATGTGTCAATGAGGTTTTAGGTAAAATACCTAGGCGGCGCCGAGATGGAGGAGGGAGAGGGACACTCCCCATTAAAGATATAAAAAATATCTTTCACATGCCCAGTGGTATAGTTAGGTAGAGAGGAAGATACCGTTGACACACTTATTTGTAGCGTGAAGCAATTCTTGCGTTCGGTGAATGGTGTGGTTGCTGTTCCCTTTTATATAAGCTGATCGTCTTAGTCCTCAGGAGTAGCAATGCATGTGTTATTGACTTCAGATAGATCCGCTGTTCTAAATAAAGTTGCTCACAGACTGCCTTGGGCGGCAGTGACAACTTACCGTTAGGCGTACCGTATGCTTGTTTGCTACTTCGAATAAATAAATAAAAATTATTACTAACATGAATCACAGCAATTTTTGCGTTTCGGATATAAGTGGTTGCCGTCGCACTTATGTCTTAGGTCTTCTGAAATCAGCATCAGCAAGGCATTATATTTAGGTCGCCCCTGATTTACGATTACAAATCCATGGACTGGAGAGACCACGTACTTCAGATCGACTGCATGTTTGTTGGAAAACCACTGCTCTATATATCAACCTTGAGCTATCGGGTAAAGCGCTCATGTTTAGCATATGATCAGAAATAATTATAGCATTTTTGTTGCAGGTATCATCAACCCGTCGTATTGAGAGCTTCGTAATCCAAAAGCGTGGTTTCCAAATGCTTTACGCTGACACGTATACCACTCGGGAGGAGTTCCGACAGATGTTCGACCACACGCTGTACGACAAGTTGCGGGATACCCTGCCTTACTGCAAGGATGCCTTTCCAGAAATATACGGGAAAGTTAATAGGAGTGTTAGAAAGTAATCTTAATTAGCATTTTGAAAAAAAATAGTTCGATTTCTTATGTTTTAAAACTTTATCGTCAATTATATTATTATTTAATGCGAAAAACAGTATTTTTGAAGTGAAACCTTCTTCAGGCGCAATTTAGTGATGTAGTCATAAGTATACAACATCTATCCGTGACTGTAGATTGTTAAAAAAAATTGCGAATAATTAAAAATAATTGTACAGAAATCTATGTTATAACATTTTAAAAACTATGATTTTGATATTGTTTTTCTTTAAAGATATAATGTGTCATCATCTATTATTATTTTCCAAACAATATGCTACAATCACTATGAACGACGCGTTGACTAATGTTAATAATTTCAGTTTCCTTAAGTAATTTACAAAATTGATTTAATTTATAAATATATGAAAGAAGTTTTTTTTATATTTCAAGTATTCACTTCTGGTGTTAGTTCCCATGACTGCTGCATTTTCAAAAGTAATTATAAACAATTACCAGTGAAGAAATTTAAAAAATGTCACGTGATTACAAATGCGCCACGATTGGTCGCCAAGCTTGTGATGTCATAATATTAAACCAATGTCACGACAATACATTGTTTAAGTCGAGTGCACGTAAGTTGATAAGAATCTTCGAAATTGAGTGCCAAATATTCCTTGTTTTAAGTAATGTGGTAAAGGATTTAAGGAGGAAAATTCCGATAACATTCCGGATGCTTACATATTTATAATAAAAAAATTTCATGGTTTCGGTATATATATATATTAATACGTGAAGCAAAAACTTCGTGATCCGTTTTTGCTAATATATTTCAAATAATGCATAAAACATACACAAAAATAACTAAAACACATTAAACACACTACCTTGCATAAACACATATATAAATGTCTTACTATGGGTGCGTTCCATTAGACTTTCACAAAGCGCACGCTCACGACCGCAGTTTTTTCCGTTCCATTAGCTTGTGAGCTTTACTGACATATTCGCTACTTGAACGATCACTTTGACCCACCTTGTTAAATGGGTCGTCGTGAGCGTCGCGTGGGCTTAAGTCATGACGTCATGAGTGACGTTTTCGCCGCGACTACAATGACCGCGGTCGTCTTGTGGAACGACGTTTTGGGAGGCTGGGGCTTTGTGAGCGTCATCTGGAACGCGCCCTATGAAAATACTTAACGTCAAAAATGTCAGATGTCTTTGTCAAAATACCCGCTATTGGTTTTAAATGCAGCTTAGAAAACAAACCTCTTTTTACCTCTCGGGTTTATATAAAATAACTTAAAAGTTAATGAAATTTGATTTAATTTGAGCAATATTGGTGTTACTTTCATATCAAGTTTAGTTTTTAAGTTGAATTACGGTAGAATTTCGACTGTTACGACGGGTGACTACAAATAATTCAATTCAGCTGAAGATCGAGGTACTAAAGAATCTAGGTAAGTTGTAAAAAATAACATTTTAAAATAAAATATTTAAGTATTCTCAAATCCTTTAATCTATATTCATGTTCTATGATTGGCCAAAATGAAGGAAAGCTAATACATCTATCTTTTAATTTGTTTAGCAATGGAGCAAATACGTAGTTTGCAGAAATATTATATTGTAGGTATATGTGTAAATTATAGAAGTTAGGTTTTAACATGAAACATTTCTGAAATATAAACGTTTATTGAATGTTGGCAAGAAGGTTATTGAGTTACGAGAAAACTTATCAAGTAAGACTTTAAATAATGTATCTTTATAACGTTTTTAAAAACATGCGAATATTAGAGAATGCGAATTCGAATACTTGTTTCATCACTATCATTAACCAATGAGCGCACAACATCATCACTAGAATGTCAGGAGTAAAATGATCTGGAATAGAGTAGCTCGCGAAAAAGTAATATATAAGAATATAAGATATATCAATACTAAAGAGCAAATCACTCTTCGGCTCAGTCGATTTTAAACAATATTATCTTTATATCTGTAGCAGATGGTTATATTTGAACATTCACGGTGGAACCTGCACCATTATAGACAATGATGCCTACTAAATTGTTTTAGAAAATACACAACTGGTGGTTAATCAGGATCGGGTCAGGATTAGGTTAGATATGTCAGTGATAAGATACTTCTTGAATTACTAACAGAGAGAATAAATCAATCGCTGATACGAAGTATTTTGTAATAAACCAAATATTATCCAAAATAAAAGCGGAGCGGAATAGTAAATAGTAAGTTTAAGTTTCATAAATGCAAAATTTTCTGATGATGTATGCGTGTTTCTTGCTCTTAAACGCAAAATCAACCTGTAAGATTTCGATAAAATTCGGGACACGCATAGCTTGAGATCTAGATTAAAAAAAGGTGCGAAAAGAGCTCTCCTTTAAAGCCGGCGATGCATTGGCGACTCCTCTGGTGTTGCACAGGACCGAAGGCGACAGTGACTACTTTCCATCAGGTAGCCCGTCTGCCTTATCGCATAAGTATAAAAATAACTTACGGGGACTGCCGCGGTAAAACTATTGCATAGCATTTTTTATTAACCTATGCAATTATATTTATTTATTTATGCAGTATTTTTTTTCTTTGATATTAATTCAAGTTTTTTTTTCTTTGATACTATATAATTTCTCACAAACAGCTGCTTACATATTCGTCCGATTTCGGAGCAGCTCGATCCGAGCGAGCTTCGTATTGTCGTACCATATACACACTCGTTATGCGAACACTCGGCCGCGCTACATGGTAGGCAGAGTGGGCGGTGTTAGGTTTTTTCGTTACTGAATTTCTTAATTCGGTCGCCGCGCTCTAAGCCCGCGATAAAAGCTATGGAATAGCTTAAAACGATTGACATAATTATAAGTATGATACATATTACCATGGTAAATGTGACCGAAGCGGGGGAAAGATGCGGGAATAACCTACTTAATGATATAAATGAATGATACCATTTGTAGCATAAAAAATATAATGGTCGTAGAGTAGTCAGTGGGTCAAGTGCAGCTGATAAGTCGATTTCTTACTCAACTTAGGGAAAATATTCTACTCTATTAATAGATAAGTAATAGTTAATTTAACTGTAAGCATGAACCGTTGAGTTTTAAATAGAAAAAAATGTGTTGTTTAGATCAACTTGTTTCTCTGTTGAAATAAAAAAATGAACATAAGCTTTCATTTTTTAGTAATATTAAAAAAATGCTAGTTATTAATTGTGCCTGTAAGTGGAGTAACACTTACTACTAGTCTAAACGCAATAGTGTACCTAATTAAATGTATATGCCAGTGATTACTCTGTTGATATAATTTTAAATAAATAAATAAGAAGATAAGATAATTTTCTAAACGGATCAGACAAATTTAAATAAGAAAAATACATTTCTACAGTACTTTGCAACGAGCACCTACGGTTTGATCGGGGATGCACAATCACACATCCCTTTGTAACGTGAAGCAGTTCGTACGTTTCGATGGAAGGGTGTGGTTGCCGGCTCACTTTTATATGAGGCGACCATCTTAGACCTCGGGAGTAGCAACGTCTCTGTTATACCTTCAGATAGAATCGTCCAGTTCCAGGCAGGTTTTGATTCATCTTCCATTTCTCTGCCATTTCCCCTAGACTCCCTGTTATATATGAAGTTATTTATAGATGTGAAATGAATTGTTACATAATTTACATAAAACGAAGGCACTATGATAATTTGGAGGTGGCAGAACCAGTGCAGTTCGACCGGGGAAGTACCACCGCCACACCGATTTCTAACGTGAAGCTTTTCTTGCGTTTGATGGAACGGTGTGGTTGCCGGCGCATTTTTATCTGAGCCGACCATCACAGTCCTCGGGAGTAGCAACGCATCTGTGATTGACTTCAGATTGAACCCATGTACTGTATGAAGTTGATTACAGATGTCCATGGCAGCAGTGACCACTTACCATCAGGTGGACTGCATGCCCGTGGCTACTACAGTCAAATAAAAAAAAAACTTTAAAAATACAGTATCTACCTAGAAATGTATAATATATCACTGGGAATCTGAGTAGTAGAAGCTTTATTTGAGTATTTCCCCAAATGTTAATATTCGAAGAAATGTCAGACACGTCGTAAAGATGGCCGAGGGTGGGCAATTGGTTTTTATGGTGTTTTTATGGCACAGATGTGGCAAACGAGCTCGAAATCTACGTGTTTTCTTGGAATTCATATTTCTGTATCGTACAAGGTTTGCAGGAGCCTCATAAGTAGTACATTTTCATGTCTATTATGTAAATGCAACACTGGCAACACTTATTTTTTTGAGAGTTTCAAGTTTTAAAAATGTACACAAATTTAGTAACTTTCCCCCAAACTTAACGCAGAGATTTACAATTAGGCGGACTGTACACTTGTTTACTTAGTTTTATATTAGTGAAAAACGGTTTCTACATAACTTATAGAAGTAACAAATGTAATAACAAATAAAACTAAGGTTTAGGGGATATCCGGGCAACGTGAATACTTTAAGCTTTTCTTGTTTTGTTGTTACTGGGGGGAAAATGAAACAATGTTAATAATCAATCTTCATTTAGGTAATGAACTTACATAATGAAGTAACAAATATCCTCAATTTGCATTAAACTATTAGGTATAAAGCCAATTTTTAAAAATGGCATGAATATCCACTTTGCGCGGTACCCCGGGAAAAGTGGATTCGTGATTCGACTACGGCAAACCGAACTACTACATTATTTGGCATGGAATTAAACATTAAAAATAATATAACCATCGCTGTATAAGGAACATATTAAAAATGTTTTATTGCTAGAATGCTAATTATTGTAGTTATTACCTACACACGTGCGATCGGAATCGTTAACGATCGAAGGATCTCCGATCGATTAGAACCCTTAAGCCTGCGGAGCGACGTAGGTTCCCTCTGCGTGTCCTATCGGCTTCAAAATGTTGAGTGTTCTTAGGAACTCTTCGATCTTGTGCCGTTATCACCCTTCCTCCATCGCACCATGCGCCGAAGGATGAGGTTTCATCCACAACAATTGGACCCGTGGCGGTCCTCCACGGTCCGGTTTGCGCCCTTTTTCTCCCACGAATGTGCAAGATGTGGAATGACCTTCCTCCTGAGGTATGCCCAGAGCGCTATGACATGGCGCTCTTCAAGAAATGTGTAAAAAGAACTCTCTGGTGTTGCAAATGTCCATAGGCAACATCGTTAAAAAAAAAGGTATCACTATAAAAAAATAAACATCGAAAATTAAAGGAACATGTTAGGAAACATATTTGCTACAATACTAATGATTGCAGTAATTATTATAACAAATTTATTTATTTATTTATTTATTTTGATATACCAATGACTTATCACTATACATTGTTAAAAAAATACAATTCGTAAATCAAATAAAAAAAACCAACATCCGAAATTAAAGGAGATAAATAATAGCAATAGAAAAAAACGCAATACATTTCATAATTCCATAAGACTATATAACTTATGACCGGGCAAAGTGAATACGGTATTCACTTTTCCCTCTCCGCTTTGCCCTTTACAATTTATCTCTCTAATTAGCGCTTAACAAACCAATATCGCCCATAAACATAACCTATATAATTCAGGGTATTTCCTGAACTTACATCCGTTGGATTTCAACGCAACTGTGCATGATTAATTTTATTCTGTACTCAAGTTACTGCACTCATCTCGTAACTATGGGAAAGTGAAAGTGATTTTTACAATGTGTAACATTATGCAATTTATAATTCTGTTACAAAACGAATACTTAAATGGGTGTGTCATATGTAACGTGTGTATTAGATGATAGAGGGTCGTAAGCGAACGATTTTAGGGCGTATATAAGGGCATAGGAATCTGGATATATAGTAGGGTGGTGCAAGAGTGCGCTCTGTACAAGAGTACTGAGAACTATATGCAGTTTCCAATCGCAACGCAAGGTTTCCCGCGAATTTCAATTTTCAAATGCGAATGCGCGCAAAAAAAATAGTTGGTTTGAAAAATATTTTTTTTTTTCATTTTGTGAAGATATAATTAAGAAAAAGTGTTTTTGACTCCTGGGATGTAACATAGCGTCTTTATGTACTTACTACATACTTACGGCAGATTGAAAAAGAAAACAAAAAGCTAAGAACTATTTCGATGTATTACTATAGCTAAGAAAAGAAAAAATCTTCAAACAGAAGTAGGTAGGTAAGTATTTTTTTTTTTTGATACCAAGGTTCAGTCTATTTATTCTGGACCCCCTTTAGCGTAGAGTAAGAAAAAATTCAGAGACTAGCCGACCTTTTTATCGCCGTCTGCCACTGTTGGACATCTGTAAGGAACTTCATACAAAGCAAGGGTTCAATCAGAAGTCAATCACAGATGCGTTGTTCGACCTGAGGACTTGGTCGCCTCATGTAAAAATGAGCCGGCAACCTTACACTTTAACCAAAACGCAAGAACTGCTTCACACTAAAAATGTGTAGCGGTGGTACCCGGTCGAACTACCTATACGTTCTACCACCTTCAATATTCTAGGTATTGTTTTTGAATTGATGTACTGGAAACATTCTTGTTTATACATAGCGATATACAGACAGGAGAGCTTCCCTCGGGATATTATATTTCACTCTATTTGCAGCACGTCAATGTTATCTGCATGGCATTATGGCAAGATATTCCACGGGGATATCACTCAAACCATAACTGGGTTAGAACCCTTTCTGAGAGCATTTTGGGGAAGTGAGTTTTTGTTTACCGAGAAATTAAGGGTAACATTTTACGGAGATGATACTTGTAGGCACACCTTTATGAACGGAAAAACTGCGGTACCTAATGTTTTCTTGTTATTTAGGCATTGAGATATTAGTAGACTTACATTTTTTATATATTAATACGTGAAGCAAAAATTTGTAATTCGTTTTAAAGATATGTGCCGCAGGCGGAGGAGTATGAAATTACGCACGGTTATAGTTGATGTAAAGAAGGATTGCGCAATGCTATTTTTTTAAATATTGCCTAAGACACATGAAATCAACTAAAACCACATTACAATCACGACCTTGCATTTGACACAAACACAAACATAATAAACGAAATAGAACATTCAATGTCTTACTATGAAAACACATAACGTCAAAAATGTTAGATGTCTTTGTGAAAATACCCGCTATTGCTTTTAAATGCAGCTTAGCTTAATAAACCTCCTTTTACCTTTAACGGGTGCGTTTAAAATAACTTGAAATATAATACAACTTATTTAAATTAGAGAAATATTGGTGATACCTTGAACAATATGAAGTTTAGTTTTTTAATTTAAATTACGGTCGAATTTCGACCGTTGCGTCGGCTGACTTGTACCTACTAATATCTCTATAATATAATTTTGAAGGGGTAGAACCTACATACATATATCGGATCGACATGAAGTCGGCGCTCAAATAAGATACATGTACCTAGTTTCGTCGTGATCCAGCGAAATATGGTGAACGCCGACTTCGGGACTATGTACTAAGTACTGTGTTTGCTCTAAACCAACATGTATTTAAATTATTTTTTACTTTTGTGGCATTTTTTGTTTAAAATTTTTTTTTCACGCTTTTTAGTGGTGATTAAATCAGTTATACGAGACCGTCTAATACATAGCTTTTTTTTCTTTAATTTGACTGAAGTAGTAAACGAGCATGTATAGTATCCATAAGACTGCATAGTGGATGCATAAATGGAAACGTTAATTTAAACTCAACCTTATATCAAGTCAAACAAAAGCCTAAGCGATATCTAACATTACTGTTACAATGCGTATGAACTGAGCGCACCCGTTCGCAGGGCGCTACCGCGCCCTGCTCGCTTAGTTTCTATATTTTCTTTTAAGTTCCAACCTAACCTAACCCATCCTATGTAAAAAGGTTGGCAGTACTCCTGCATCGTCCACGTAATTGTATTCAAAGTGGAATTTGTGATCATAATTATGTCCTCTCCGGAACTCATTGTTTGTATTGCGAACAATAATTAACAAACTCACATAGTTTAGGCAGGTTGTATACCTATATTATTAGGGTTAAAAAGTTGAAGGTCACCTTGTTAATCGTTGCCTCTGTTTATTTAACTCCTAATATATCCGTAAGGGCCCTATTACTATCACCTGTGGGTTAGATAGGCAGTACCACTGAATAAAAGCCAAGGTAAAGATAACGGTTTTCATAAGTCATTCCTTCTTAGCATTTCTTTAATAAATCATTAAGCACTAAATAGCCACTTGTATTTTAGGCATGCAGTATCCCTGCATCATCAGGGCTGAGGAGTTGAAGGTCAATTTTCCTATCATACGTCGTTGCTTTGTAAATATATTACATATCCATAAGTTCAAATGGCCAACGCCTATGCTTTAAGCCTGAAGTACCCCTGCATCATCAGCGCTGAAGAGTTGAAGGTCAAAACTATCATATTATATCTTTGCTTAGTAATCTCATTACACATACGTAAGCACCATATGGCCAACGCCTATGGTTTAAGCTTGAAGGACCCCAACATTATCAGGGTTGAGGAGTTGAAGGTCAATTTTCATATCATACGTCTCTACTTTGTAAATATATTACATACCCATAAGCATCAAATGGCCAATACCTATAGTTTAAGCTTGAAGTACCTCTGCACCATCAGAGTTGAGGAGTTGAAGGTCAAATTTTTCATTTTTTATCTTTGCTTAGTAATCTTATCAGATAAACGTAAGCACTATGTGGCCAACGCCTATAGTTTAAGCTTGAAGCACCCCAGCGTCCTCAGGGTTGAGGAGTTCAAGGTCCAATTTTCCACTGTATACAACCATTAGTCTAATGTTTGACTATACATCTTTTGTAATCTTATTTTAAATGCATAAACACGAAATATCTAAGTTTTATGGCTTAGGCATTCAATACCCCTGCATAATCAGGATAGAGGAGTTGAAGGTCCAATTTTTCATCGTACATTTTTGCCTTGCTATCTTGTTATATATTCGTAAGCACCAAATGGCCATCACCTACGGCCATCACCTAAGTAATTTTGAAACGCACCCGTTAAATATAAAAAGAGGTTTAATTAGCTTAACCGCATTTAAAAGCAATAGCGGGTATTTTGACAAAGACACTGACATTACTGACGTTGTGTTTTCGTAGTAAGACATAGAATGTTCTATTTCATTTATTATTTATGTGTTTGTGACAAATGCGCGGTAGTGTGTGTAATGTGTTTTAGTTGATTTTATATATGTTGCACTATTAGAAAAAATAACATTCTGCACTCCTTCTCTACATCCACTGTAACCGTACAAAGTTTCATTCTCTTCCATCCGCGGCATATTACCTAAAAATGCTTCACAAGTTTTTGTTTCACGTATTAATATATATAGATGAATATATAATTTAACAAACATAATTAATATTAAACTTAAGTCATAAATAATAAATATCCGTAAAATTTTATATTCATGCAATTAATAAATTATGTCAACATATCTTTTTATCATCCAGGATTTCGTCAACACTGTTAAATCATTTGTTTACGAGATGCTCGTTATTTGTGTTTTAAGGGTACCTATTTGTTTTGATGTTCTACTTTGGGTCAACTTATTTTTAAAATTTATCGTGCGAAGAATGTTATGAAAACCTATTATTTTATATATCTATAAATAAATATTTTTTGTGTTGTTTTTGTGTTGTTTTGTTCAAAATATCGGTCACGATTTGCTTAAATGGATTTTATTGTAGCTTGAATATTATTCTATCTTCTATTGGATTTTATTCTGTCTTCTTTTTTGGTACTAAAATTATATTTATAGTAAATCTTCAAGGTGTTTAATATGTTCCCACTGAAATCTTAATCTTAAATCTCAAAATGCAAATCGAAATTGTTATAGGTAATAATAACGCATAACATAAACCGTCATATTTAAGAAACAAACTTTACGATTGCATAACCCGCCGAATAAAGTTTTTAAGTTCCTACTGAACTATGGCCTTCCTACGGTCTGCATATGCCGAAGACATGCGCAGAATGTTATCACTGGTGACTCTGACCCTCCTATCATTGGCCGGCAAGGCGCCGAGAACAACACTCGTTCACTATGGAATCTATACGTTAAAATTACGTGATTATTCGAAAAGTGCCAGTGATTTTATTGACGGACAAAAACTTTCAAAATGAAGCCGTCTTTGATTTTTAAAGTAGTGACGTGCGTTGTGTCCTGGAATTTCGTAAATGGTAAGTTTACCGGTTTTTAATACAATTAAAATTCATAATAAAAAAAACAAATATGCTTGAATAAATAAATGAGTCACAAATTCATGTTTTTGTAACGGATTCATACATTTGTGTAAATATTGATTATGATTTTTTGGTTAATCAGGCAATTAAGTTGTGAGTCACTTTCGTATTTGTTACATTTTTATTATTACCAGTGAAGATAAGTATTGTTTTTGGGAGTTTATAACAAAATTCTAATAATATTCCAGTATGAATCCATGTAATATTCCTGTTATTTTTCTATTAGCTAATCCCGCTGCTTCGCTTGCGTTAAAATGAATCGATTTATCGAATGTCCCGTGGGAATAAGATATTTTACCACAGTAAAAAGTAGCCTATATGTTAATCCAAAGTGTGAGCAAACTTCCAACCAAATTTTACGAAAATCGGTCCAGCCGTTTAGACGTGAAGAAGTAACAAACATTCGCCTTTATAATATTAGTATGATTTCTTTTTCGTTTATCCCTAGGTACGGTACACTGAAAGAATATAATAAACCTTTTCCAATGTCAAGTTGTCTCTTAATTAATGGAATTAATAACAATAGGTGATAGTTTAAGTTAGCAGAACTTAATTTAGAGCTGACACATTGACTCTAATACTAATATCTCATTTATGGGATGATAAACATATTTTACCCCGTTAAGCGATTTGTCCTTATTAAAATCTATAAAGTTTAAGTGAAGTAAGACATTTTTTGTGTATTCAACATCCCTCTAACATCATTAGAGACCTTTTTTACAATTTCAATTTACTACCAACGTAAAGAAGTAGTGGGTTGGGTCAATGGGCAGGGGCCATTTCTAATATTAGGTTCTTCAATTTATATTGCTAAGTTAACATATTGTATATTTTCTATTAATGGATTAATAGATATTAATGTGGTATGTATCATATATTAGTATTTTTCTTCTAATTCTTATTTCTAGTTATATTTTTGTAGTTTTCCTATACTTCCTTCTTTTATTATTTCTACTTTTTATGCTATATGACAGTTTAAAAACATATGATATAAGCCTGCTTCAGTGGTCAACCGGGTTAGTACCCGTATTAAGTATTCAACAATGCGAAAAAAGGATAGATGTTTCCAGCCCTGAGAAACGTTTTGGTTAAAAGTTTTTGTGTTTTTGTTTTGAGAGAGGGCTGAAATAATTTAATAATTGAGGTACGACGACCCGTGTGGCAGAGCGGTCACCATACCTGTCTGACACAGCGGTTTCCGGGTTCGATCTACGGCCAGATGGACATCGGAATGATGAATTTGGATTTCTGTTCTGGGTCTGTGTGTTTGTGTACCTCTTTGTTTGTGTCCATGGCACCCACGACACAGGAGAAAATCCTAGAGCGTAGAAAGTATATGTCAACCCATTAGTGTCCCACTGTTGGGCACGGGTCTTCTCTCGGAATGAGAGACTTTTAGGCCATATTCCACCGCGCTGGACAAGTGTGAATTGGTGGATTTCACACACCTCCGAGAACTTTTTTTTAAAGAACTCTCGGGTGTGTAGGTTTCCTCGCGATGCAAGTTTCAACCTATCAATCAAGGCTATCACTGCTCAGAAAGTATATACCTAGCTATATATATAAATGATTAATGGTTTGCTCGAATTTAAATGCATCATCTACATACTACGCAGTTGATTTACTTGAAAACGAATATCATATTCTTTTAAACTTGTTGAAGGCCTCCGTAGTTTAACGATTCCAACAACCGGGACAAATTGTTTAATGTGGTCTCACTAAGATGTTACATCCCTGTGTTCTAACTGTTTACGTGTTTAGCGGTTTAGCATGACTATCAGAATTTTTCTTTGACTCTTGTATGTTTCATAGATCGCAAGTGTGAGATCGCAAGTGAAATTACATAATGATTTGGGGAGTTTTATGAGTCGGGGTACACTAAGGGTTGGTAAGGGTTGGTAAGGGTTGGTAAGGTTGGAGCAGCAAAGGTCTGCGTTTTGGTTGTGATTCTGTTCTGCTCTTATCAATTGGATGTTAAATAATTATATTCACAGAAATTTAGAAATTGTAAAGTATATTCATTTATTACTAAAAAAAGGTTCTAAAACATATTTCTTAGCATCAAATTCAGCGCCCTAGTAATAGTCTGACAAAGCTACTTATGCTTTTGCTTAATATAGAAGTCGGTGGGTCAAAGTGGTGCAGATTAGAGGATGCTTTTGTCCAGCAGTGGACTTGCAACGATGGATAATATAGAAGTATGACACAAACGGGTAGTTTACTAGATGTTAAGTGAGCCGTAGACATGATAGACAACAATGAGCCCTACATAAGATTCAAGAATTACCTGAATTTAACCACTTGTATTTTAGTATACCTGCATACTAGTATATAAAGGTCTCTTCTTAATAAAACAAGCGGATGCGTGTCGATGCAATGAACAAACGTTATTGCCAGATAAAAAAATATACCGGTGATTTTTTTTTTGTAAGCAGATAAGATATTGTTACTCACACTTACATAACGTCTTTTAGTACCATACCCTTTATCTAACATAGCTTTATGCTGCTGTGATAATGTAGGAATAAGTATGGCGGTGCTACCTTAGGAGTCCACAAAGAAGTTAAATTGCCTTGAAAAACGTACAACACACCAGACAAGAGTCAATAAAATGATCCACGTAAATCCTCAGGGGTAATAACAAATTTGTGACCGACTTCTGGTAGGACTCATATCTTATTTAAGGACCGCTTACCGCACGAGTAACTTGCATGCAATTTCGTTTTAATTTTTACTAAGGAAAGGTAAATATCTTCGTCTTAAAGTTGCTCATTGATCATAAAGTTTTCTGTTTCTTAGTAAAAATCTCATCAATTCTAGCCGTCTTTAGGACTAGCCGACAGACTTAGATTTTTATGATTATGTTTATAACATATGTTTATGATTTATACTAATTTCTCAAATTATTTTTATATTCTTATTACATAAAAATGGGACCCCACGACATTACCTTTTAAATAAATAAAAAAAATCCAAATCGGTTCACCCAGTCCGGAGTAATCAGGCACAAAATAAATAAAAAAAAGAAAATACGGACGAATTGAAAACCCCCTCCTTTTGGAAAGACTGTTAGACATACTATTTTAATCGTTGCTTAACATGAATAAAACAATTCAAAATTCATGAATTTTAAGTTAAAGATATAGTTTATCCAAAAAAAAAATACTATAATTGAATAGGTACTAATTGATGCTGTAACTACTAACGTTGTGGTTGCCTTCTAATTTTATATTTTTTATTATTTTAACTTGATTTGTGGAAAATATTGTATTTTTTTATCGTACGTTGAGAATAGTAAAATTAAATGTCTTAAAGGAAATAAAACTAAAAAAATCCTACGAATGCATTTTGAATCCGACTGTACTTTCAGGCGAATATTTAAAAATGCAAGCTACGCTATAATATTCTTTCAGCTTAACCAATTACAAGGAAATTTGGTTTAAAAGTTCTAGATCTGAAAACGTAGGAAATCTTTTTATCTAGACAAATTGAACGGTTGCTCTGGGAGAACTTGTGCTATTTCTGGGCTCCTAGTGTAAACGGGTATAAGTCAAATTCTCTGTCAAATTATCTTTTGATACCAAGATTCTTAGATAAACGGATATTTATTCATTAATCCGGTTTTCAAAAGGTTTTTTTTTAAGTCAATCTATATAGAAAAAAAAATCTCGAACATTTTTGGTAGAAGCAGTCGATTTGCAAAATATAAAATTCAGACTTACACCAGTTTTCAGTAGCAGCACAGGTTTTACATTAACGGAACAGGGGACAAAGCTTCGCGAATAAAACTTTGGCAGATTTCTTGTATAAGTATTCCGCTACTTCGAGCATTGGAGATAAGCGTGAATAAACATTCTGTTAGATAATTATAGAGTGAGATAGCATAAAATGATACAGTAAATTAGAAACAAATCTGCCAGTAATTTTAGAAAGCAGCTTATTTTGAAAATGGTGAAACAAAATTGTGTTTTAGTATTGTTCTGTATCTGTACAGTATTATTTTGAAAAGTTCTGACCCATTTTGGACAGGACTAACGCAAATATAGAACACTAGGATATTTCCGTAGAAATATATAATTCAGTAGAAATTCAAATCATTTTTTTTTAATCTCAATCAAATTCTCATTTTTTCTAAGCTCTTACGTCAACATTCAATTTTAAACATCGACATTATTTTTGAAGTGAAACTTCTTTATCGGGGTTGGAAAAAAATTTAGTGTAACATTTTTTCGTTACGCGCCATCTTCTTCCGTTACGCGCCATCTTTTTTTTTCCGTTACGCGCCGTCTTTTTCTTATCCCTACCACGTGTGATATTAGATAGATTATTATAGATTAGATTATTAGATAAAGTTTAATAAAAGCCTTTTATTAAACTTTATCTAATTTAACTTTATTTAACCAATTTCTGTAAAGTTGCATATAGTACATTATTTTTTGAAAAATAACGTCATAAAGAAGTTTCACATCTTACGAGTGTACGCTAGTACACGCAGACGCACACATTTTTTTTTATTAACACACTTTCGCAATTGTTTCTTAATAAGAAATGGTAAACTGTATAAACCGAGTAGTATTCGGTTATTCAGTGTAACCACTATTCGGCGCATCTCTAATTATAAGTGTGTCCATCCCAGATAGGATTATATTTCTACCTGAGGAGTAAGTTGGAACGTCGTAACCAGAAGGATGTCTGCTTTACCATATACCTACCCTTCAAAAGTGAAGGTGGTAGAACCAGTGTAGTTCCACCGGGGAAGTATCACCACCACACCTATTTCTAGCGTGAAGCATTTTTTGCGTTTCGATGGAAGGGTGTGGTTCCTGGCACACTTTATATGAGGCGACCATCATAGTCCTCGGGAGTAGCAACGCATCTGTGTTTGACTTCAGATGGAACCCATTTTCTGTATGAAGTTGAATACAGATGTTTAAGGTAGTGATCACTTACCATCAGGCGGACTGCATGCTCATTTGCTACTTCAGTCACATAAAAAAAAAAACTGAGCTCAAAACGACATTGTAAAACTATGTTTCTAAAAGCGGACTATAACACTTCCTTGTGGGCGCTGGAGGCCTACAGAGCGAGTGGTTTAGAACTTATTTTTTTCAGGATTTCCGGCTTTGCATTGCCTACGATTCTAGTAGGAACTTCTCTTACAAATCTTTTTCAGCGACGGGTTATAGAGCAGGAACTAAAAAAGGGTGAGCTAGGAAATAATAGTCGGAAATTGTGGGAGGTAAAATTAAAGTTTGATAAGTGTTATGTATTTATTTTAAGTATCTTTAGCGTGGCTACTTGCAAGGCCAGAATAAGCTAATAAACGTCACTGGGTAAGCAATAACAGGTGTGGCGATTGTGCTTTTTGAGTCGAACCACAAACTGTTGACTTAATTTATTCATTCACTGTGATAAAATAACTGTTTTCAGGATTTTGTATCAAAAAAGTACCATAATAATATATTTATATAATAGGGGACACCTTGTTTTCTTTTGTTATCGCGGGGGAAACCTTCAAAAGGTACCCGACGCCGATGTATATGGATTTTTTACCTCACTAAAACCCCCGTGATGACCAGGACGGTCCTAGCGCGATGCCCCATTCGGTTCGCCAGTGAGCATTTGCGCTCACCGTACCTCCTGACGTTTATGACGGGGCTGTTCTTCTCGGGGTCTCTTGGCTGAAACTTCGCAACCCCGGAAGCCCCTTTTTGTCGCCTCTTACGACAGGTAGGGCGTACTAGTAGTAGGCCTATTCTGGTCCCTGAACTACAGTTACACGATACATATTGTTATGATAATAAAAAAAACTTTCCACTCCCCATAATTTTCTCTGATCACAGACGCCATAATTGTAAAATTACAAAGCCTGTGATCATTCTACAAACTGAGTCAATTCCTTTGACATATCAAATGTTACAATCCATTAAGCAGTTTGGACTGTAGAACTTTCCAAAGAAATAACAATTCTTAAGCATGAAACATATGCTCGATAAACTTTACCCCCCTTCTGATGTAGTCGGGCAATTATATTTTTAAATCATGTCCTGCACATCTACCAATGTTCAAACCAAATCAGATACACAGATAGAAACAATGGTAAACAGTCGCTTACAAATCAAGTGACATCAGCACTTACAATTCAATACGCGTATTCATCTGTCCTTGTTGACAGTTATTTTTCTAATAAAAGATTGCGTGCAAGTAACCCGGTCACTTGAACCCATAGTAAGTTCAATGTTTATTGGATCGCCAACTAATCTATCGCTTTACCGTTTAACACTTGGTTGAAGGGAGGGACTGAATTGTAGTTAGCTTTTATATGTATAGAGGTATGCTATTCGTATGTATTGGGTAGTGTTATTAGTAACAAATTTATTCGTGTTTTTAAAACAAACTATGCAGTCCATATCGCTCGAAGGACCGATAACCGATGGGGAAGAAAGGACCACGTTTAGGCAAAAGGAGTACAGGTCGCCCCCCTACCAGGTGGACCGATCACCTGAAGAAGACAGCGGGAAACCGTTGGATTCAGAGGGCACAAGACCGGTTGGAGTGGTGCCATTTAGGGGAGGCCTATGTCCAGCAGTGGACATCAAAGGGCTTGATGGATGAAAACTTTAATGAATTGTGAATTAAATAACAACTTAAGACTAAACTATAAACATATTATTAATCAAATAAATTCAGTAGTTTTGATATGATATGCTTTCAAACACACATAAAAACGGATTGCAAAATATTAGTTACTCTTTACTTTTTGTATAATTTGATGTAACAGCCAAACTTATAATTTTAGAAAATAATAAGTAGCAGTATAAATTTAACAATGTTTACTAAAACAGAGGAATGGTCGGTACCACTCCAGTAGAGGTGACTAATTGTTACTTCCACGTAACTTACCAAATTACTTCGAAATTTCCTAATCTTGTAAAAACATGAAGAATCGCCAGTAAATCGTTAATAATAACTATGGTTTAACAAATATATTTAAGGATTTATTTTACCATATTTCATGGTAATTATATGAGCTGTTAAATTAAATTTTATTTACTTATCTTGTATATTTATATAATTCAGTAACTAAATAAGATATAACAATTATATCTTGCACTATTATTATAAACATGCATTATTTATATAAAGACGCTTTTGTAAATTTTGTGATAAATAATTGAATTTATGAATATTGAAGTACCTATGAATGAACACGTGGCCCTAATTAAAAGCTGTTTGGGTTTTTTTTTTTTTATTTGCCTGAAGTAGCGAACGAGCATGCAGTCCACCGGATGGTAAGTGGTCACTGCCGCCCATGGACATCTGTAATCAACTTCATACAGAACATGGGTTCCATCTGAAGTCAATAACAGATGCGTTGCTACTCCCGAGGACTATGATGGTCGTGTGAAAGTGTGCCGGCAACCACACCCTTCTATCGAAACGCAAGAAATGCTTCACGCTAGAAATAGGTGTGGCGGTGGTACTTCCCCGGTCGAACTACACTGGTTCTACCACCTTTAAAGTTAAGTTCGCGGCTGGTTTATAATAAACGATTTTTGAGATGCACGCGTTATAAGTTTTAAGACATGGAAAGTTATAAAAAAACATTCTGTAATACTTTTACTTCGGCATATATTCGTCTCCTAGAGAATTTTCTGCTCTTCTATTTATTTCCTACTGGCATTTGCCTCGTGATAGTTTTAAAAATATCTGTCGTATATCGCTTTTAGTCCGATAAAATATCGACCCTTATTACGGTTAGGTATATTAAAAGGCTTGCTTCTATTTGGCGACCCTATAATATTTTAAAAAACTTTAAAACACCAGTATATAAATATATTTCTCGATCATAATCTTTTGGAATGTCATCTTTAAGGTCCTAAAGGATTATTTAAGACAATAAAAAGAACGATTTTTTTAAAATCCTAGTGTTTCCTAAACCTTTAATCATAAGAATAGTTTAAGCGGTTTTTGCCTTTTCATACGGAGAAATACTAGATTAAAATACAAGTTAATGCATGCGGTATGCTAAGTGGAAGCCAGTAGGCCATGAACATATTAATAGAAGTTACATGAAACACTGTAAAACTATTACAAAGTTAATGATTACGCTTAGCTTATGTAGTAAATCTTATAAGCGCTTTACAGTCACTGGTAATCTCTGTTAAGAATGGTATTAAGTCATTAAAAGAAATACTCAGATTTTTAAAGGCTTTTTTTACCGGCTTAGTTCGTATGAGAGGGTCAAATTTTGCAATTGAATTAAAAACAACTTGTGGAACTATGGCCAAATGTCGGAGGATAACTTCAATGTAGCTACTTTTGCCTCAATCCTATTTCTTCATTGGGAGTTACTGCCACCAGGCAACTAAATTAAAGTCCGAATCTCTAATAGTTGACTTTTTATTGCCAATTAAACCCCGATGCGAATGTACATGCATACCCGTCGGGTAGTGCGCAGTAACTAACTCGACTACTCACATACTTCACACTTTCATACAAACTTGCTTACTAAGCCATTCATACTTGTCCCTGTAGGTCCAGAATCAGAATAGGGCTACGGCATTCCCTGCCTGTCGTAAGTGGCGACTAAAAGGGGCTTCCGGGGTTGCGGGCGGCTAGAGAGGGAGCTCGAACGGTTCGGTCAGGCAATCCCGGGAAGGACGGCGGTATGTGTGGTCGCATACCGTCGTAAAGACTAGATGGAGCGGTGAGCCCAGCCGCCCATCTGGGAGGAGCCCGATGGGGCAACGCGCACGGAGGATTCCGGTTGAAATCGTTTCGAGATCCCGAAGTCCTCCTTTTTAGCGCCGATGACGGCCACCGGGGGGGTTTTAGTGCGGTAAAAATCCCACATAACCCTGCGTCGCTCCCACGGCGTCGGGTACCTTTTGGAGGTTTCCCCCTGGAGAACAAAAAAAGCCATTCATACTTACATGGTCCATAAAAAAACATGCGTGCGTACAAAGTACACATGTCAGAAGTGAAACTTCTTTGGCGAACTAATTTATAAATCTTGTTTATATTTATACAAATCTAAAACTTTAAATTTCCAAGATTAAGAGGAAGGGAAAAAGGCGTGATACGACGTTCGCTCTGTCTCACTTTTTCTCTCAATCTTTCTCACTCGCTTGCTCCCTACTCTCACTCCACGGCTAGTTGCTCATGCTACGTTCGCCCTGTCTTACTCTCTCTCAATCGGTCTCGATCACTCTCTCTGTCTTTTCCGACACTTCCATTGCATACCGGCGTGACGTTTCATCTGTAAAAATTTTACCCTCATGCGCCTAAAGAAGTTTCACTTCAAAAACTTAATCCCAATCCATTGTGCTGCACTGCCGCAACCTGCATGCACGTTCGGTTGTTATGGCTTACTGGCACACTTTGAAATTAGGTGACCATCTTAGTTGACGGGATTAGCAAAGCATATGTGATTGACCTCAGATCCAATTCGTATTTTATATGAAGTTGCGGTAACCTCTTACTATCAAGTGGTATAAAATCTCGTTTGTTGCTTTAATGGCATAGAAAAAAACATTTTTGCTGCTCTGGGCTAGATCGTATCCATGAGATTTTTTTCAGCTATATAAAAACCTTTTATTGTTGATCTCGGATGACACCACCGTTTTTATACTAGTATGTATGTAGGAGGCGATTAGGTTATTTAATCTGGAGATTGGCAACATGATATTGCTACTGAATTTACTGTCTCCAACATGCACAGCCAAACGTAGTGACTATTGTAGTGAAGTAGTGCGTTCGTACATGGTGACAATTCCCACTTGGCCAGCGCGGTAGACAGTGGCTTAAAACTTTCTCATTCTGAAAGGGGCTTTTCTCTCAGTACGCAGCAGTAAAAAATATTGGGTTGATGACAAATATATGGCCACTTATTATTTTCTCTGCCATAGGCAAATATGGTAGATTTTTGGGGCCACTTAGTAAAATCTACATCGCATTCATGAGTAATTAATACGGGCTTAAATTTTATAAGATTTTGCCGCGGCCCGATATAGTGCCGCCCCTGGGCAGGACACTCCCACTAATCCCGGTTCGCTGCGCCTCTGAAACAAAATCTGTTAAATTATTATATATCTAGTATTATAACACTTGTGTGAGGCACGCAATTATTTGCATATAACTATATCATATCTTGGTTTAGATTCATGTAGATTAATTCTTGCACTAATAATAATAACATTACCTACTTGCAAACAAAGGTGACGATGCAGATAAATAGAATATAAATTATTATATTGATACGTGAAACAAAAACTTGTGACGCATTTTTTAGTAATATGCCGCGGACGGATTAGTATGAAATTTTGCACAGATATAGTGGACGTAGAGAAGGAGTGCAGAATGTTGATACTTTTTTCAAATAATGCATAAAACATACGTAAAATCATCTAAAAACACATTACACACACTACCGTGCATTTGTTACAAATCCTAACTAATAAGTTTGTCACAAATCATAATAATCATAACAAAGTAGAACATTCAATGTCTTAGTATGTAAACACATAACGTCAGAAATGTGCCTTTGTCAAAATACCCGCTATTGCTTTTAAATGCGGCTTAGCTTATTAAACCTCATTTTATATTTAACGGGTGCGTTTAAAATTGCTTGAAATGACATATATATTATTTTAATTAGAGAAATATTCGTACTACTTTGGACAATAAGAAGTTTAGTTTTTTAATTTAAATTACGGTCGAATTTCTACCGATGTGACGGGTGACTAGTAGTACTAAATGCTTAAAAGGTAATAACGATCCTATATTTGAGTACATGATGTGGTTCACGATGCACTGTTACGCTTCCATTTTCGGCGATACATCGCAGAGTATGAGAGGAATCAATTGAAATTTTACGCGCATTAAATGAACTCAAATAAAGAAGATATTTCAACATGTTTTTTATGAAACAAAGGCGTTAATAAGCATGCAGTTCGTCTGATTTTAACCGGTCACTGCGACCCACACGTTTGCAACCGACCTTAATTCCTAGTAATCACTGGCTTCTCTCAAGGTAAGTTTTAACATTATGTACCTTAGAAGCACTAAACATTTAGATTTTCTCATCGAAAGTAATGAGGAAATTTTACCAAAAAATAATTCCAAGAACCATTATTATATCTATAAAGTAAGGTGGTAGAACCAGTGTAGTTCGATTGGGGAAGTACCACCGCCACACCTTTTTCTAGCGTGAAGCATTTCTTGCGCTTCAATGGAAGGGTGTGGTTGCCGGCACACTTTTATATGAGGCGACCATCTTAGTCCTCTCGAGAGTAGCAACACATCTGTGATTGACTTAAGATAGAACCCATGTTCTGTATGAAGTTGATTACAGATGTCCATGATCGACAGAGACCATTTACCATCAGGTGGACATGCTCGTTTGCTACTAAAAAAATAAATAAAAAAAAACATATTGTTCGTGCTAGTGAAGTCCACAGTTCTCTCGCGCTTATTCATACATAATAACTACAATGTTTTAGTTATTTTACGTTACGTGGAACCTATACAGAACAAAAAAGCCTCTGTATATGCAGAGCGGTTATTCATGGTACTTTATGAATATTTTTGATGACTACCATTTTGCGACATGTATAACATGGTAGTGCATTAATAAACACTTTATCATCACACTCACACTCTTAGATGGATTCCTCAGAGTGAGGTTTAAGAGGTTTAAGCCATTGTCCACCATGCTGGTCAATTGCGAATTGATAGACTTCACTCATCTTTGTGCAATTCTTCTTAAAGGACTCTCAGGCGTTCTCTTTTGAAGTAACCTTTCCGCTTGAAAGATTTGTGATTCCGCTTGAAAGTGGCTTTATTTTCTTTCGCCGTTCACGGCAGAGATATATTATTTCCCCAAAAGATAATTAATTCCTAATAACTCCATCACTCGATGAGGTCATTAATCGTTTTTCGTAATTGTGAATGGGCACAGTACGCGTTTTCCCGGTACCGTGCCGCACCGCGCGGGAGCACGACCCGGCTATCTGAATTTTGTTTACATTTATGTTCCGATAATCTTGATGACCTCTTTACTACTGATGGGCTATTTACTGCCCAGATGTAGACTAGGATAACGTAATACGCACCTAATTTAGTGAAAACAGTTTGTAACAACAAAAAAATTGAAGTTCTGTATAAGTTACCAATTCATGACGAAACAAAGTAAAAAATGCAAAGAGCTATTTTGCTTTTTTATTACGGTTATAAAAAATGTTTCAATAATAGGTCCTTTACTTCAAAATATTGCATCGGATTGAAAACTCCATGCTGTGCTGATGTAAATGTTAAAACCAGTGTTCATCAAATTTGTGCGGTACAAATGATCCGAAGCCGAAAGGAAAGTCAAACTAAGAAAACCCAAAAGTCTAAATTTCCAAAGTTATAAATGTTTAAAAAATATTATCAAATTATTAATAAGTTCACTTGGTGGACTGCGGTCTTAATTTTGTTCTAGTTACGGGAAACATATTATGTTTGATAGTGTGATAATGATGGAGTAAAATTAAAGCCCCTTAAACTTCTCTGGGTTTTTTTGCTTGCTTACCACGCATACGCCACCGAGAGCAATGTACCTACGTTGCCGGCGAGAATACATGTTGGTATCAGTTTTTTTAAAGCAATTTCATCAAAATTTCATAAATATGATAAAGGGGTATAATATATTTCTTATAAAGGCACGACAGAGCTAGTGAAGGCTAAGTATACAACACTACTATACCAAAGATATTTCTCGAAAATGCGGGGCACAGCTGGTTATCAATTATTCATTGTTAGGCTGCCAATCAGGCCTCATCCTAACACCCACGGCACTTCAAAGCCGAGACTACAATATCCACATAGAGAATACATTGTCCCATTTGAGCAAACACGTACCGCGGACCTCATTAAACTAGATTGACCATCCGCTCACCTACGTTAACTATTTTAGTTTAACGAGTAGATAACCTCAAGTGCATCATCCTCGGTTATGCATTATGGTTAGTAGACGGAATTTGAAATTGGTACATACTTCTATAGATACAGCGCGCTTGGTGCGTTTGTTAAGATCAGTGTATGTATAGTGGTATGATGTTGCGCGCGCTGATGTAACATATATTTTTTTGCGTGGTATTAAGTTGCGAGATCAACACATGATTTGTTTATACCTGGCAAAGGTCGCCAATATGGTGCCGCCCGGAAATGTGGCATTCGTGGATGCAATTTGAATATTATAAAAACTGGTTATATGTATAATACAAGAAATTTTGCCGCCCCCAATTCGAGGTGCCCGACATCATCATCATCATAGACTTCTGTCTCACCCAAGCTACGCATCTGGTTCTACTACTATTTGACATGATACATCATGAGAACCTGGCTGACAAATAATGCTACTATAAGTAGACGGGTACCAGAAAAAATATGACGGATGATAAGGAAAGGATAGATTTGTAATTTTTTTCCTAGCGTTTAAGTTCGGTCGCTTTATTTTTCTTCTTTGAATCCATCCGTGCCAATATAATAAATGTGAATGTTAGTTTGTTGGTTTGTTACGTTTTCACGCCAAAACTGCTCAACCGATTATTAAGAAACTTTTTACACATATTCTTAGAGATAGAAGAATACAATACAAGGGATATAGGATGCTATTTATTAAAAAAAACCCAAGATAAAAAATGATTGGTACACGTGATTGTTCGCGCGTTACATAATTCAAATAAATTAGCTAAAAAAACTATTCCACACGCGCTGTATTACCAACGGTCAAATTAATATCTTCTGGACTATACCTTTCAGCCTTATTGTAGTCTTCACCCTCTTAAATATGTTGGATTGTACCTTATTATGGATGTTTCTTATAGGCAAGGCAAGGACTAAAAAAGAATTCTCCGCAACTTTATCCTGCAGGGCAAAAATGGAGGTAGCAATTTTGTCAGCGGCAGTTTGAAGGATCGTTTTGATCCTTGAAACTTGCAGAAAATAAATGCGGAGTGGGAGAGGGCGATAATAATAATTAGTCGTCCAATCCGCAGCAGAGAGTAGGGTAGATCCTGCAACTCCTCCTCTGTGGTAGAGCATGTTTCCTTTAAATCCCATTAGCAAAGCCTAGGCGGTTTGTACTCCCACTATTCCACCTATCACCACGATTTTGTTGGCGCACTGCTGGACATAGACCTCCTCTGAGTCTGTGCCATGTCCTACAGTGGTACTCAAGTATCTTTTTTATGCTTTAACCTTAACCGATAAGGCAGACGGGCTACCTAATGGAAAGTAGTCACCGTCGCCTATGGACATTCGCAACACCAGAGGAGTCGCCAATGCATCGCCGGCTGTGAAGGAGAGCTCTTTTCGCACCTTTCTTGAGGAACCCCATGTCATAGCGCCCCGGGAATACTTCAAGAATTCTGAATGGATGGATTTTATTTAAGTCTACGCAAACGAAGTCGCGGATTCTGCTAGTATTCCATGAATGCACATCGTAAATATTAAAAAATGAATCTTGAATAAATAAACAGAAGTAGTTTAGTCTTGAAAGCTTTTTCTGGGTTTTTACCAATGAAATGGACATTTCAATTCGGATTAATCGTGCGAATGGAAAACTATGAATACGTCACTGGAACTTTTTTAGTTTTTCACATTGCTGAAGAGCTTTTATATTTACCAGCTGTAGAGAAAAATAAAACAGAAATACGCAGAAAAATCTCTAACAAATAATGTTATAGGGATACAAAATGACTAAGTAAGTTTTAATGCTGTAATAAGATATTTTTATTGAAGTATTTAATAAATTTTGATGTGGATTAAATTTATCAAGTATGAACGGATATCTATAGACATAATACAGGATGTATAAAAATGTGCTCCTATAAATGTACTTTCTTTGATCCGGAGGATATTGTAATACCTATTTGTTATAGCTAATATAAGATAAGTATTGCTAAGCACTTGAATTTATTAAAAAGTTATTTAGATAGCTACATTTTCAAATTCGCCTTTTGTCGGCAAAAGTTTGTAGATTAGTTCTCTGGCGAAGCAAGTAGGTATCCAAATGTTAAATTTAGTCTGCTTATGGATCTAGGTGATTTTTTTTATTATCAACTTAGGTGTGAGCAAAGAAGCACTCATAAAGAGTTTTTTAGTATCTTATTTCTTTCAAGTAAGAATGTGGTGCAAAATGGGAACTATAATGCGTAAAATAGGCTCAGTGGCACGCATAGTGAGGATAAACTTGTAATCTTATAAGGGCCCTAGCTTACGAAGGTCATGCATTCCCGAACACTTACTGATTTGAAACTTTGAACTGTTCTCTTTAGCTGCATGCAAATGCATAATAGTTATGATTTATTATCGATGATACAATCACACTTTCATATGAGGCGACCATCATAGTGCTCGGGAGTAGCAACGCATCTGTGATTGACTTCAGATAGAACCCATGTCCTATATGAAGTTTATTACAGATGTCCATGGGCGGCAGTGACCACTAACCACCAGGTGGACTGCGTGCTCGTTTGCTACTTCAGTCAGATAAAAAAAAATATCATTTTGAGGACAACTCGTGTTGAATAATTTTTTTCTTTTATTACGAAAGCGGTTAAAGAGTTCTGTTATAGGTAGCACTAAACTCGTCTTTTGCTATATACCTACTCTACTGAACTAACTTAGTTACATCAGTACAGTTCTGATTTCTCTGTTCTTGTTCTTGATCTGAAAAAATCATAGTTCGAATTTGAGAAATTTTCGTAATTTCTTCGTTAAAAAGTCGCAGCGGGCCCATAATATTGTCTGTAGGTAGGTGCAGAATTTAATAATCCTCATCATATGTGTTTGGTACTCTCTTACCACTTTACATTCCGATTCTAATATGTGACAGTATCTGCGAGTAGTTCATTGCGTTAGACGTCATATTCATTTTATTTTAAATTATGAGTTTTTAATCTTTCATATTAGCACAGTATTATTATCATATTAGTATCCGTAGACAATACTATGGATTCATAAATTTATTGTATATTATTGTACATATTTCGTAAATAACATGCTTTTACATAAGTTTGGTTATCTCATAATTAATATTATTTGCAAACAGCACTGGACTCGGACGAACGCTTGGAGATAGAAGAGAGTTGCTGCTCCCATGGCGAGACCTTCGCTGTCACCGCATCGTCAGTAGAGGCCTGCTCCGGCGCTGGACCTCCGGAAGACATCGAGCCTGATCAGCTGGATGTGTGTCTACCCTCCGTGCAAAGCTGCTGCAAAAACATATTTAAGTATGCAATAATTTTATTGGTAATAACATGCATTTTATACGAGTAGCTAATGAGCACGCCGCGTTCTGGTGGTTAGTAGCCACTGTATCTTAAAAAATTAAGCACCAAGAGGTCGGATGCAGCTCGGATACAGTCCTTTTGGAGGTCGATTACGGATGCGTAGACGCTTTTGACAACTAAGTAATTGGATCGTTTCGGACCTATAAGGCCTTAGCGTATGAAACTCTCCATACCAGAATAGTGCGGATCTTGATTTTTTTATACGTATGAATTAGCAAACGAGCGTGCAGTACACTTAGTTCCTAAATGGTCACTGCCGCTCATGAACATCTGCAGCAACTTTACAGGGCAATGTGAGCTGAGCTGGTAACCACTACTTTTCCACCAAAACACGAGTGCTCATTCACGTCAGAAAGAGGTGCAGTGTGTGATAGCACCCCAGTTGAACCGCATTCCTTCTACCACCTTGTAAAAACTGCTACTATAAAGTCGGTATAGGTGGGATAGAAATTGTTTTTTTTATGTAAAGTTAATGGTGTCTTTAATTTTTTAGGCTGAAAGATGATTGCAGTGCTGGCGCAAAGATGGCACCTTTAAAGCGATGCAATGTGCCTAAGGGAGATTTTGCAAAGGTAAGTATATTTTATCATACTTTAGTACTAAGGTCTAAAAGTACTTTTATCGAAATGCGACAACTGCTTCACATTAAAAATAGGTGTGTTGGTTGTTATTACTAAAACTATTTGAAAGAATGTCTACGGATCGGAATTAGTATCATCATATGTTTTTTTATGCAATTAAAGAGGCAAACGAGAATGCAGTTTGATTTAAAAGTAAGTCCGCAAAATCCACACCCTTCCATCAAAACGCAAGAACCGCTTCATGCTGGAAATAGTAGTAGCAGCGGTACCTTCCTGGTCAAACTATATCCTTTCTGTATCTGTACTACTATGCATAATTTTTATGGTAACTTTAACAATATAACGTAAGAACATTTATTTACAAGTTATTTACATTCAATATTTGTAATATGTACTTTTCCCTTGTATTTTAAAATATATTATATTCCCCTAGTTGTAAGTAAAATTTGATATAAGTATATGTTATTTATTTATATTTTATGTGTTAATTAATATTAATAGTATGTAGTACTATTAATACTTTTCTTTCTTTCTTTCTTTCTTTCTTTCTTTCTTTCTTTCTTTCTTTCTTTCTTTCTTTCTTTCTATAACCCCGAAAAATAGCAGTGGAATATCATCGATATTCGTAAATTCTTGATGATTAACGTTTTATATTTTTATTGCAGACCTGCTGCAGTGAGTGCTCATTTGGAAGGCTAACTGGTGCGTCTCAGGGCAAGGAAGGCTGCGGCGATCCACCTGAAGGAGATGTTGGGCCTACCACTGCTTTGAGGCTGAATATTTATTATCAGTGTTGTCTGGTAAATTCAATGTTTTGAATAATGCGAAGCTTCATTCTTTAACTTTCATACCTATTCACAAATAAGTAGCCAGGATAAGAAAATTCTAAATGATTATCAAGTTTACTTCTTTCCTTATATATTTATATCCATGAGAAAATAATATTTCATCAACAACGAATATGCGTGTAAATGCTCATATACAAGATGTGATGAAAAACGAACTTTTTGAAATTGGATTTAAACTGTTTTGTTAGAAGAACAGATATATATATTTGATAATTATTGTAAGAATCTCAATTTTAGGAAGCAGCGGAAGAACAAGAAACGACAACTACAGAGATGCCTACAACACAAACATCTACAACGCAAAGCACAACAGAGAAATCCACTACAGAGAAGCCTACAACCGAAAAACCTACAACAGTGAAGCCTACCACAGAGAAGCCTACAACAGAAAAACCTACAACAGTGAAGCCTACCACAGAAAAGCCTACTACAGTGAAACCTACAACAGAGACGTCTACAACAGAGCAGGTTACAACAGAGAAATCTACAACACAGAAGCCTACAACAGAGAAGCTTACAACAGAGAAGCCTACAACAGAAAAGTCTACAACAGAGAAGCCTACAACAGAAAAGCCTACAACAGAGAAGCAAGTAGAAACTACAACTGAGGCGAAAGTGGAAACAGCGACAAAGAAAAAGATAGAAAAAGAGAAATGTAAGGAGAACTCTTGTCAGCATGCTTGTAAGGACGACGATGGCAAAGTTAATTGTCAGTGCCGCGAGGGGTTTAGGCTGCAATCTGATAAAAAATCTTGTAAAGGTATCTTGAAACTGCGTATTTTGGTTTTGTGTGTGTCTTGTGAAGTAGCCTTTGGAAAGGTGAGTTTTGCTTGAGTTTTTGTAGTTTTGCAAAGGAAAAGGTAGATTTCTGATGCACGTAATGCCACTGCTGCATGTTCTACGCCAAAGGTAATTTATATTCACGGACTAATTGGGTATATCACTTACTACATATATACTTAGTTGGTCTACTATGGGGTACATACATGCTTAGTAACAGGATAATTAGAGCTTTTATATGCATGTTGTTAGTATTTTACAAGTTGGTTAAGTCTATAGAAACACTAAATTTAGCTTAGGTAATGCCTCGCTTATGTTCCGTAGGTGTTTTTAAATTTTAAAACCTTATTAACACATTTAGTTAATCACGAACTTTTAGTGAAAATATACCTAAATATACCTAATTATTTAACGAGATATGTGCCTCTTTTTAAAAATCATTAGTATGCTGCTCTTATGCCAAATATTTTGAGGTAGAAACGCAGTAACATTTATACTTGTACATTATATACTTAGAACTTTGAAGTTATTTCCCATCACAAGTCATGTGAGTACTTTTTGCGCTATTTCATTATAGCTATTCCCAATCATTTCACAGATATAAATGAGTGCGCAGAGTCTCTAGATGACCTGTGTACAGAAGAGGATACGGTGTGTCATAACACCGAAGGATCGTACAAATGTGTGCCCATCAAGAAACGAGACTTGGGCATGAGCTGCCCGCCTGGCTTCCAGCGGAATGTCATCAACCAAGTCTGTGATGGTAATACCAATGATAAGTGAGGAACAAAGATTAGATAACATTTGCAACGTTTCTTTTGTTGATCTTTTGTAACTTTTTGGTTCAATAAATTGAGGATCCATGTATTACAAATCTAAACATACAAATATTCCTTCGGTGTATTTAACCACGTCTCATAAGGTTTCTGTTCGAGATCTGTGTTTACATCAAAAAGAGAAAGGAATATGCCGTCAGAAGATAATGGAGGACTGCATTCTGTCTTTCCTTGATAGTCTGTGTTACCATCACTGTGTCCATCTTTCGCTGTTGAAATACTACTCATTCGATTGTATTACTTAATAAAGGGTGAAAGGGATAAACGTAAAGACTTATGTAATTAATTATAGGCGATAGATAGATAATAAATATTTCCGAAATAATTACAGATATAAACGAATGCCGCCTTCCCCGACCGCCTTGTCCGAAGTACCTCTGCGAGAACACAATAGGCGGATACAAATGTGCAGGCAAACCAGGCAAACCCTTCGAAGAAGCTCCTCGTAGCATCGGACCTACGACTGAAACATCAGCCTCCACCACCCCCACAGTTAAAAACGATATCTGTCCTCCTGGATTCCGTGCTGGGGCGGATGATGAATGTATCGGTATGTTTAAAATTTTACAATTTGTCAGTTCAAAAGTTTTGGCTTTCTGGGGTGGGGCAATCTCTCTCTGCAGACACTTAACGCTTCTCTATGTTAACAAACTGACACTTCTACCTCGCTGGTATGGTCGTATGTCATCATACAGTAACTGAACTTTTAGATATCGATGAGTGTGATGAACGGCTGGACGACTGCCAGCGACTCTCCCAGCACTGCATCAACACCCACGGGAGCTATTTCTGCCAAGACCACGTCTCTAAGCGCTGTGCGCCTGGATTCAAGGTCAACTCCGCTACGGGGAAATGCGAAGGTATGCTAAGTGTCCATATTTGAATTAATTATTTTACAGTAAAAAGTACAGGTAGAGTGAGTACATTCTTATATATTTGTTATTCCTAAGTTTTTGGGTCCCACGTAGCGCGCTGTTGTCTAGTGGGCTTTGAAAACGAAATAGGAATGATCAAAAAACATAGTTTTTCGATATATTCGGTAGTCTTATCGAACTTCTTAACGCAATAAGAAGTAGACTATTCATAAGGGCACTTATTAGGAAGATATACCTACTGGAAGTGCGTGATCGACAGCCAGAGTCAGAAGTTTAAGAAACTGCAGGTGCTGTGCAGATTTGATTACAGGAGTTGGGTAGTTCGCTTGCGGTATCCATATGTATAGAATGAACAAATACAACTCTTGTTGATATTAACATCGAATTAAATTAAAGTGTTCCACGGCGATTTGTTACGGTACAACTCAAATCTTACGTTATATAGCTTGAGATCTTGCACATTACGCAACTTTCGATAGTAAAAGAAAAATTCTTATATCGCTTAAGATCACCTGTGTAATGTTACATGGTTTCAGGCATTACACACATATAATATATCAAGTGAATTTCATTATTTTACAGATATCGACGAGTGCGAAGAAAGTAGTGAAGTTTGCAAAAGGACAGAAGTGTGCATCAACTTACCAGGAGCTTACAACTGTAAATCCAAAATAAGCACATTGCCTAAGTAATGTAACTTTTAACGATATTGTATTTATTATATTAAATTTCCAAATAAATACTATTGATTAAATGTATAATATTATGTACAGGCTTGCAACGAAAAATTGTCAAGAAGGTACAAGAGTGAGACCAGGAGGCACAGTGTGTGAAGGTTTGTTTAAATAACTTAAATATGATGTGACTTATAATCTTGACCAGTTGAATATTACTTAAACATTGCTTTGTACGGAAAAGTAGACGCTAATATATCACGAAAATATAATCTAAAAGCTAAATCTAATTTGACGTTCAGATCAACAATTAATTCTTAAATTTAGTAACGATTGTTAATAGGTCATTAATTGACACTGTTTAGCTTATTTTTATTTAGCAGAAGAGCAGTGATAGCCTAATGGTTAAAACTTGCCCTCTCAATCGGGAGGTCCGAGGTTCAGACCCAGGCACGCACCACTGATTTATGTGCGTATTAGAAATTAATTATCACTGCTTTTCGGTGAAGGAAAACATCGTGAGGAATCCTACACACCCGAGAGTTCGTTAAAAAAAAGTTCTCGGCGGTGTGTGAAGTCCACCAATTCGCACTTGGCCAACGGGGTGGATTATAGGATAAAACTCTCTCATACTGAGAGAAGACCTGTGCCCAGCAGTAGGAAATGGGTTGCCATCACCCTACAATCAGGTTTTCAGAAAGAAGAAAGGCTGCTGCCATAAGACGATTGGAGCCACGAATCATCGTGTAGATTATTACTAGTACTACTACTACTACTACTACTAGTGTGTGTATCTAATGTAGACAAACTATATTTTCAGTAAGCTGTCTTATAATTCCAGATATTGATGAGTGTCGAGAGGGCACACATCTTTGCGACCAGTTCCAGAACTGTATCAATACGTTTGGTGGCCACGAATGTCGTTGCAAGAACGGCTTTGAATTGGACCCTTCGTCTAGTGCTTGTATCGGTAAGCCCTTTACTTGTACAGATTTACATTCTTTGTTATTTGCGAATTCAAGCTTTAATGTATTAAAAAGTCCCTGTTACTATTTTGTAGGACGAGTTAATTGTTTGGCTTTTTGTACATATGTTTAACAGTTTACATCTTTATTAGTTGTAGACGTTTCTAAGCTATAACACATTTCAAAAGATATTTAAACAAGTGAATGGTAAATTTTCAAAATCGAATGGTCCATTTGAAGTGTCTGATAAAATATAAACACAATTTACAATTATTTTCAACAGATATTGACGAATGCGCCTTGAAATTGGACAATTGCGGGGCAGGACAGCACTGTCAGAATGTTTTGGGGTCTTTCACGTGTACTCGTCGTGTCGCCAGCACTCCACCCCCCACGCCACCGAACTATGAATATGAATATTATTACTCCGAGTAAGTTTATTTTGAATTCTAAATTCTTCTTCCAATTATTTTAACAACAATTTTATAATATCAAATTAACGAATGGGTATGTCTTCTACCTGACAGTCACTGCCGTGTGTGGGCATGTATGTTTATGTCTGTATAACACAAAAGTTCTTCTTGAATTGATCATAAACATATTTCTAGTCTACAACTACGCTGTTTGGTTCATATGTGAGTCATACTTTTGTCATAAGAAAAAAATGTGGTAAAAATACGTCAGATAGTAATACCTCCTGGTCAAACTATATCGGTTCCACCACCATCAAAAACTTTAACTTTAATCGTAATTATCCTTTAATTAATATTTGCAGTGAAGACAACTCAACTGGACCAGAGTTGAAACCGGAGGTACAACCTTCCACATCGTCAACAACCTCTACAACAACTTCGACCACGACCACGACCACAACCACTCCTAAGCCTACGACCACTAGCTCCACCACTACGACGTCGACAACCGTCAGAACTCAGCCGACCCGACCAAGATACCCCTATAACCGCAGACCACCCCCCAGCAGAAATCCTTATAACCGCCCTGAAAGACCTCTTCCAACCTTACCTCCTACAACTACAGAAACCACAACAGAAACAGCAACAGTTCCTTCTAGACGCCCTTATAATCCAAGACGACCAGAATCCCCAAATTATCCTGTAGAAGTAGAAGTCCCTACTCCAACGGATACGCATACCGTGGAAAAAGACAGAAACCCTGATGGCAGTTACGCCCTTAACACAGAAGATATCCCTAAGGATAGGTGGACGAATGTAATTGGTAGGGATGTCCCAGAAACCCCAGAAAACCCTGATTTTGATTTGAAATACCTGCATTGTTTGAATGGTTATGAGAAAAATGCTAGAGGAGAATGTGTCGGTAAGATACTATCACTGCTTAGTACTTTGAACTCTTTTGTACTTTAAACATGTCAGTTTCCGGGTCCGCCTAAGTTAATTAAGGTTTGGTCTACTAACATTTTAAAAGATTAAAAGCTCTGGCACGGAGAATAACTTTTAATACTTTGAACTACATGATCCCTGATCAGATTGAAATATAGCATTGATTTAGTTGAATCGGCATTTTTAGAATCACTTATTCGAATACAACATTGAAACATCGGTAATTATTTTTTTCTATTTTCTTTTTCAATGTTCCAATATTTATCATTATTAATTCTAGATATAGACGAATGTGCAGACGGAAGATACATTTGCAGCAACTTGGAGTTTTGCCGCAACCAGGATGGTGGATATACCTGTGAATGTATACCAGGCTTTGTAAGAGATCCAACTGGCTGGTGTGTCGTATCTACCACCAGCACTGTCACTACACCCAGAACGACTACAGTCACTACTAGGAGGACAACTACTAGTACAACTACTACACCTAAACCTACAACGAGAGCGACTACCACTACTTCTACTACTACCACTGAAAAACCCACTCCAGGTAAATTATTCATGTCTACTGCCGTCGTTATATGTTCACTTGCTTAATTTTTACCTGTTATTTCCGGTGTCATTAATTCCACTGCTCTGCTCAGTTTTTATTGTTTATCCTTTTTAATTAAGACATCATATCACGTTGATTTTTTCAATAAACTTGGAACGCTTCGGATATAATTATATGAGAGATAATTTTAATACAATTAAGTATCTATGTTACGTACTCTCCAAATCTAAACAAGTAATGCACTTAATTTATTGTACACGTTTTTAGAAGTAAGTACAATAGGAAGTAATGGAATATTTTTCCTTCTAGCAACTCCACCGGAGTGGACATACATACCCACTCCAAGACCTCGACCCAGAGCAAGACCGGACTGGCCTTATTCACCACCGATCAATTGCGAGCTTGGTTACACATATAGCGCTAGTCAAGGAAAATGTGTCGGTAAGTAATCGCTTATTAATGAAACATTTCAAAATAAATGGTTCACGAACATTAAATTTACATAAGAGATCTACTTAAAGATTTGAAATAGAGATTATAGGAATAAAATACAAATTACTTACCATCTCGTTCATAAAACCTTCTCTTCTCAAGATTAAGAAGTCTGCAGGCCTCTGGTAAATAAAATAATTGAGTCTCCATCTCTCAAAGTATCTTCAAATTAAGTTAACTGTTGATTTCAATCGAGTTAAAAAAATGTGAAACCTTTAGCATTTAACAAACATGAATAAATAATTTGCAATGAGTTCATATTTTAAAATTTAAATCTTGTATAAAGGTGGCGTAAGCCTTGGTTCATCCCGCCCGAAGTCGAAGTTGGTGAATTTGCCATCTATCCAATTTGTCGGTCAAAAAAAACGGTCACCAAACCCAAATAATCTTTGACACCTTTGTTTCCGCGATACGCTAGCCAAAATCCGGCTTTGTCAATTGATTGATCCATAATTCACGTATATTTCTTATTACATTTGTACATTTAAGCAGAAAAATAAAAAAAATACAAGAAAATACTCAAATGGTCATAAGGACACGAAATTATTTTGCAGATATTGATGAATGTGCGACAAACAAAGCCTCCTGCTCTCCTACTGAAGATTGTGTCAACACGGAGGGTGGTTATCGGTGTGTGTGTGGTAGGAGATGCAGAGAAGAACACGACAGATTATCATACGGTATGGATTTTAACGATTTTTTGTTTATAAGGCGATTTTTTAATAAAATTCAAGGGTATTAAACGACTGAGCAGTTCACCTGACCAGTTCTATCTAAAGTTAGCTACGTTGCTACTTCCGAGGACTAAGATGGTTGCCTCATATAAAAGTGAGCCGGTAACCACACTTTACCACCAAAATGCTAGAAACATTTAACGGTAGAAATAGGTGTGACGGTGGTACCTCCCCAATCGAACCATTTACGTTTTACCATCTTGCAATACATTCTCACCAAGCGTTTGTGAACTTATACATGATAATTTACACGTACATTTATGACCAAACGTTTTCAAGGTGGTAGAACCAGTATAGCTCGGCCGAGTAAGTACCACCGCCACACATATTTCTAGCGTGAAACAGTTCTTGCGTTTCTATAGAAAGTTATGTCAACCACAACCTTCTATAGAAACGCAAGAACTGTCTATAGAAACGGCACACTTTCACATGAGGCGACCATCATAGTCCTCGGGAGTAGCAACGCATCTTCAGATAGAACCCATGTTTTGTATGAAATTGATTACATATGTCCGTGGGCGGCAGTGGCCACTTACCATCAGGTGGACTGCATGCTCGTTTGCTACTTCAGTCAGGAAAAAACATCGCATGCCTTTCCATGATATTTGTTATTTAAAAAATATTTATTTACTACCATTATGCGTCGTCATTAGCATATCCGTTCATCAATCATTTGAGCTTAACTACTGGACCAACCCTAAAGGTTTTGACAATAGTCACCGCTGGCATGCATGTTAGTTAACGTAGTGGGTGTTAGTGTGATATCCTGGATTTAGTCCTTTAGTCGTCTAGTATGACATCCACGGGAAGAAAGGGACTGGTGTCATTTAAGATCAAATCTTATGATACTGATTCTTGCCTAACCGGATCCTTTCTAATCACTCTGCAGCTAGAGTTCTAACTTGACCAGTGGTTTAAATAAACAAAGGGATACTTCGTGGATTTAAGTGGCAACATCAATATGAGTATATAATTTGCTTTTTTACAAATTCTTACAGTACCTTCCCGTGAGCCATCGCTTCCAGTCGGTCGAGGTGACTCCAACGTGATCACGGTGGGCGCCCAGTATGGACAGAGAGGAACCAGGTACACTCGACCAACCTGGCGACCAGGGCCTGGCTCTCTCATCCCCACGTGCCCATGGGGATATAAGCTTACGCCGGAGAAGTATTGCCTTGGTAAATGAAGTTTTATTAATATTTATAATTAACGATGATTGGAAAGTAGGTACATGGAAAAGTGAGTGTCGCCTATAGATTTTTGCAACACTAAACGAGCCCTCACTTCATAGCCAGCTTTAAGGAAAATCTCTATTTGCATTTTTTTCGAAGAGCCCATGTAATAGCTTCAAATGTGCTACCCTCCATGAGAGGTTCTTAAACCGTTGTATTATATTTTATAGAAGTTCCATATCACTGCGGATATAATGATGGCGTGAGATTTTACCACGGAAAAAATGTAAGCCTTGTGTTGTGACGCTTGGATTAAAATAGTCCTGTACTGTAAGTCGTAAGTGTATTAACGCACTATCATCGATTAATTGGATTAACGTGCAAAATTTTGAGTTTAAACATTTTCATTTCTAGCACTCTTGCCTAGTACCCGCAAAATAATCAGTTTTACCTCTTGAACCCTCGAACCCTCGAACCCTTTAATGACTTCTCAGATATTGATGAGTGTGCTACAAATTCATCGGAGTGTGGACCTCAGCAACGCTGTGAAAACTTCTACGGAGGCTATTCGTGTCAGTGTCCGAGTGGACACCGCTTGGTGGGCCAGTACTGTGAAGATATCGATGAATGTGCTTACGGCAATGTAAGTGGTCCTCTAATTTAATACTCTTTACTTGTACCTTGGCACTTTTAAATATGAAAGCAATGAAAGTAGGGTATAATTTTGACGGTAACATGTTCACGATTAATTATACCTGTAACTATTGTAAGAAGGTTGTAAGGGGATAGTAAATTTGGATTTCCAAACTAACAAACAGAGTTGGTTGCAGATGTTCAAATGTAGCAGAAAGCACATATTATTATAACGCTGCTTCTTTCGCTAACGATTTTTACTTAGGTTTTTATTTTTTTATCCTTCATTGTGTCAGCTATTCATCTGTGGAATTCCCTTCCTATATCTATTCGTTATGCCCAATCCCTTTATCCTTTAAAAAATCTTGTCCAATTCTTTTACCTAAACCTCTATTTCTGTTTTTCAATCCTCTCCTTACGCTTTTTGCTATCTTTCAACTTAATTATTTTTATGATTAATTTTTATAGCTAATTATTTAATTTGTGTTGCTTTAATTCCTCATTCTGATTTTTCCACCATACCTTATCTCTATTTTCATCCTTACTCTAACTCCGAACCTTAAGGTTGTCTGGAAGAAATCGCTGTTTAGCGATAAGACCGCCTTTTGTATTTTAACATTGTAATCTCATTGTATATTCATTTTTTTGGGTACAATAAAGCATAATATTATTATTATTTTTACATAATTTTAAAAACAATAAGGCAAAATGCTATTATTATGTTACTAATAGTTGGGTACTCATTCATGGTTTTAACTTCTCTATTGTCGAAATGTCAGTGCATCTGGCCCATGGTGACTGCGATGCTGAAATAGTAACCGATGCATATGTATTTTCAGCCCTGCTCCTACTACGCACGTTGTGTCAACACAGTGGGCTCTTACCGATGCTCTTGCAACGAAGGTTTCCGTAACGCGCCCTCCAACGACAAGGTCTGCGTGGACATCGACGAATGCTCCGAGTCGTCGACGCAGTGCCAGCAGGGCTGCTCTAACGCCTGGGGTGGCTATAGGTGCTACTGTTACTCTGGGTACCGGCTGAGTGCTGATAACAGGTAAGGGATTATTTACGGGTTTGGGCGTACAAGATAAGAAGGTCTGCTTTAACGACCCGCGTGGCGGAGTGGTTACCATACCGGTTTCACGCGCATAGGGTTCCGGTTTTGATTCCCGGCCAGACAGGTATCTGAATGATGAGTTTAGATTCATGTTCTGGGTCTGGGTGTTTGTGTATTCGTCTTGTGTGTGTCCATGGTACCCACGACACAGGAGAGAATCCTAGTGTGGGGCTATGAGTGTAAAAAGCATGTGTTTTTATAAATGCTAAAGTTTCTGAGGATATAAATGTATTTAGTTAAACCATACGACGATCCATACATTTATAACCTAGATTATCACCTAGGACGCTTAGTTCCGTGATTATTACAAATATGAGTAATTGGAATACTTGGGACTTCCCGACGAAAATGTTGTCATTTTCAAGGTTGTAGATTTTAGTCACTTCACCTTGAATCATGAAGTCTTTTCATGATTCGTCATTTGTTTCGTCAATAACTTATTTCGTAAACTTTTTGGTTTTTTATTGCTCATTTGATTACGACAAAGCAGTTTAATTTTCCTGTTATTTTAAAATACCTCTTTACCGAAGGTTTATCATTTAGTATTGGAGAGTGTCCACCAATTCGCACTTGCCCAGCGCGGTGGACTATGGCCTATAACTCTCTCATTCCGAGAGAAGACCTGTGCCCAGCCGTGGGACAATAATGGGTTGATGACATTGGAGAGTGTTGTATAATTGCAGAGTTTTCTCTAACTCAGTTAATTTTAACTGGCGGATTTTAAGAACAATTTACAAGGTAATGTTTTGATTTTAGAACGTGCGTGGACATAGATGAGTGTGCGGAGTGGGGGAACTCGAGATCACGTGGTCGTCTGTGTGGTGGTAGTTGTGAAAATGTACCCGGTTCCTACCGGTGCACCTGTCCCGCTGGGTACCGCCTTGGTGACGACGCACGCAGCTGCATAGGTGAGGATTTTTGTTTTAATAGTAGCTCAGAGACTGCCAAATCGCAAAAGGGGAGACAAATAGGCAATTGCATTCGTGTACTTACCAGGATACCATTACAGACAGGTATCTGAATGATGAGTTTGGATTCTTATTCTGGGTCTGGGTGTTTGTGTATTCGTCTTTGTGTATGTCCATGGCACATGAGAAAATCCTACTGTGGGGCTATGAGTGTCGAAAGCGTTTTTAAGCTGTATGGTTTGTTGAGAGAGTGTCCAAAAGTTTATCAGAAAATGGTTTCGATAGTAGATAAATAGATTTCGAATTTTTTTTTAATTGTCGACCATGCTAATCGACCAGACTCACTACCACCACAACAAAACGCCCATATTTACACGCCTGTTTTCATTATATTGTTTCGCTTCTTTTTGGCTAAGTCTTACGAACTTGGATCCTATTTCAATCAACTCCTTAATAATACTGCGCTATGAAGACACAAATAGAATTTAAAGATTCATACCCAGTATCAATTTAAAAAATTAAACAGGGTTAAAAAACATATTTTTAAGTGACCATCTTGTTTATTTTATAGACATAGACGAGTGTGAAACCGGCGAGGCGCAGTGCGGCCGACCGGAGGAAGGTAATGTGTGCCAGAACACCCGCGGAGGTCACCACTGCCACCATATTGACTGTCCTAATGGATACAGATTGGAAGGCAAACAGTAAGTATTGGATCGTTTGAGTTTTTTAATAAAATTAAAATCCTTAATGAGCATACATTACACAGTAGTTCAAGGCCATCAGTAAGCTTCTTCAAATACGGGGGGGATATCCACCGCAACGCACGAACTTCACGCTAAAACTAGGTTTCAAGGTAATAGAACCTGTGTAGTTTGACCGGGGAAGTACCACCGCCATACTTATTTCTAACGTGAAGCATTTCTTGCGTTTCGATGGAAGGGTGTGGTTGCCGGCACAACTTTTATATGAAGCGACCATCATAGTCCTCGGGAGTCCACGCATCTGTGATTGACTTCAGATGGAACCCATGATCTGTATGAAGTTGATTACAAATGTCCATGGGCCAGTGGGCAGTGAGCACTTACCATCAGGTGGACTGCATGCTCGTTTGCTACTTCAGTCAGATAAAAAAAAGTGTGGATTTCTTACCTCTCCTATGCAAGTTCTAAGACATTGCAATGATGTTTATATTTCTTTCGTCTTTTTTACTAGTAGCTAGATGGCATTCCAGGTATACAGTAATGCGCTAACAAAGTATTTTGCGTTTAGATCGGCCTTCCAGCAATTTTCAGACCATAAGATTACAGCAAGCAATGCTGTTTTAAAGTGTGACGGCAGCGGCGTCATATGGAAATAAGCATTATGGAAATAAGTTTGTAATTCTCTCATCAATCCATTATTGGCCTACTGCTGGGCATGGGTCTTCTCTCAGAATAAGAAAGTTTTGGCTACAGGCCACCGCGCTGGCCAAGTGTGAATTGGTGGACTTCACACACCTCCGAGAACTTTTTAAGAACTCTCGGGTGTGTAGGTTCCTCACGATGTTTTCCTTCACCGAAAAGCATAATTAATTTCCAATACGCACATAAATCAGTGCGTGCCTGGGTTTGAACCTCGGACCTCCCGATCGAAAGGGCAAGTTTCATTTCAACCATTAGGCTATCACTGCTCTATTTATAATTAAAGAGGTTAACTTCTTTCCTCAGCAAATGCACGCGAGTCCAGCGCGCGTGTCCAATATCGGACTGGACGTGTCTTCAGCAACCGAGCACGTACAGCTACAATTTCATCACCTTCGTCGCAAATATCTACCTGCCTATGGGAAGCGTAAGTATTTCATTCGTACATTACTTGGAAAAAACGTGTATATATACAATTGTTGTATACCGAAATACCTATCTAATCGACGTTTTTCAAAAAGTTTTTACTCTTAAGTATAGGAATAATTTTACTCAGATTCTTTGTGTTTTTCATACCAGGGACACAAACAAAGACAATTATACAAATAAGCTATATAAATCAAAAACAAAACATAAATTCCTGATGCAGATATTTGTTGTTAAAAAGTTGGGAATTAAGCTAAAGTTTTCATTAAATTCTTTCTTTTAATGCTGTTTTTATGCCTAATTTGATCAATGATATTTTTCAAATAATATCAAACTCAATCATCATAAACTAATTAGAGAATTTTACTCATTCTACAAAGCTTTTTATTGGAAATGTGTTTGCAGGTGGACTTATTTACGATGCATGGTCCTTCATGGCACGATTCGGTGGTGAACTTCGAGATGCGTATGCTGCGAGTACAGGCTGCACCTGGGGTGCGACCTGCCGACTTCAGCTGTTTCGAGTAAGTATTGTTGTGGGTTTCCTAGATGTGGTTAGATGAGTATTCATCAATCAGGAACTTTATTTTCGCTTCTTTGAATACATTTATTTGTAATGAAGCAACCTTTACAAACCTTTACAACTGATAGTTCTTTAAAGTTCTCAAAGATGTCTAAAGTCTGTCAATTCGAATTTGGCCAGCGCGGTGCAATTGTGGTCTAACAGTCTCTCATTCTGACAATAACGTGTGGAAGAGTAAACATACTCAAGTAACTTTGTAGTGCAGACGCTAAACAAGGCACAGTTGGTTAGTATCACTTTTGCTTACCAGCTTGGTTGCCTTCACTGGACTGGTGGACAAAATGAAATTAAGCTCAGTCTTTATTTTATACAGTCCATCCATCCATTAGCCTTTTTATGACCAGTGCAAGACAGGCCTCCTTCAGAGGACATTTTTACCAATAGTCAACGCGCCTGGCATGCGTGTTTGTGACCGCAACGGGGGTTGATGTTACATAGGAAGACACTGCTGTTCATTTCCTGGATGTTGGCCCTTAGTCGCATGCTACGACCACGAGAATAGAGAAAGTAAAGCTATTCAAGATCGACTAACTTAAATAGCACCACCATTATAGAAAAATGTAACATAACGTTTGCCTCCATATCCAGCATCATATGAATTATTATTTCTATTTTTATATAATTCGTATGCATGATGTACCTACCTACTTTTTTCCTTTTCACTTTAATTGTATTTTTTTGTTTGTTTTTGTAATAATATATTTGCCTGCAGAAGGGTTCTTATAGAAAAATAAAATAAAAAATATTATTACAACTACTAACCCATTACCTGGTAAACATGTTATTACTAACTCTTGTCACTAACAAAACTAACAAATTAACTTCCATTTTCTGTAAGAAATATAGGCTTTTTTATTTTATTTTTATTTTAATTTTAAAATAATATATTTAGTATTCTACACTATTAAATAATAATTTTCCACAGCATGCGTCCAACAGGCAACGTGTGTGTCATCTCCCTGCTGTGTTCCCTGGGCGGGCCCCAAGTGGCCGAGCTGGAGCTGACCATGTCGCTGTACCAGCGCGCGCAGTTCGCCGGCAGCGCCGTCGCGCGGCTCATAGTCATCGTGTCGCAGTACGAGTTTTAGGCTGGTGTCAGACTTTATGACCGTTCGCCTTTCACGTGTTAGTTGAGCGTATTTTAGGTACGTTACTGTTTGTAGTGGGACTAGACCAAGCATAGGCTGTCAAAGACAAGAATAATGTTCTTAATTTATTTTTCAAAATGACTTAAAAAATTATAAATTAGGTGTAAATTATTATTTAAATCTTTATTAGTGAGTCCTGTAATGTCCAGAAGTGAATAGTGGGTTTAATTCACCTATTTCACTAGAGAGAAAATGTTCTGCCCGCAAGCCAAAAATTGTGTTGAAAAGACCTAACTATAAAATCCATTCGTCCATCGATCAGACCTAGAAGGGGCTTTTGCCAAGTCATTTTGCCTAGCATGTTACAAAAAAGATGCTGCTGTCTATCCTGAATCATACTTCCTTACTTGTCTCCTATGACGCGACGATCCTTTCCACGCGAAAGGAGTGGTGCTAATCATTAATCTTGTGTCCATTATAATAAACGAGAATATCATAGTAGGCGTCACATTGTGCCCCCCTAACAAAACGTTCAGGCAAGCCTTTGCTATCAGTCTATCATTTTCCCACCTAAAATATCGTAATAGTACGGCATTAGAGCGGTCATAAAGGTTAGCGACACAATACCGTTTAGATACCTAGCGATGTAGTGTATCTTATAGAACTAAACTGGGTACGATTTGTCACTTCACGTATTGTCATGTTTTCAACTTAGGCTCTATTGTATGTATTTGTTTGTTAATGCTAAATATTAATTTTATAGGTAAAATATTATTGTAATGTTTATTGACGAGTATTTTTGTTTGTTTGTTCAAACAGTTATGAGTAAGTATTTCTTCATATTTATGGAATACTTAATGTATAAGGTAATATGTCCATAGACAATACGAATTGACGAATCCTACCCGTATAGTACCAAAATAAAGTAGGTACCAAAAAACAGATTAGCCATGCTAGAAATTGTATGTAAATATAACTTGATGTAATAAAGAATAGTTTCCAAATTGCTGCATTTATATTTGCCTCTCGCTCGATCATTATATTGTGTGAGAGAAAAAGAAAAATACATTATAGATCTTTACTGGATCAAGTTATTACCTAGTTCTACACCCCTACTTCTTATGTTTTACAGACAAACAAATATAGATACGGTTCTGAAGTGAAAATCATTATTAGGTACATTTATAGATTGTAGTAAGTTTAAAAAAGGGCGAAAAAATGTAATGTTACATATATACCCAAGAAGTACGAAGAAATGATATATTTACCAATTGTCCCATTTTACACATTTTTATTCCTGCATGAAATATAGTTTAAATAAACAGTCAAAATTTATCATTATTGTATCAGTAACTTTGTTATTTAAACAAAAATTGAGATTTTAGTTAACATTAACTTTTATTTACAATTTAACCACAATTTAATTTCAATTTTGAATTTTAGAATTTACATTTTTATGTCTCTAAAATGGTAAAATCGTCAATCAAGAATATTTTATTTATTTATTGTAAGACTTAAATAAAGAATTGTTTAAAGGTTTTTCTTATTAAAAAAAAAACAAATCCTCTAATGCCATATTCGTCGAAGTCACGTCTGCCCTAAATGTGCAATATTTTGACAATACTGATGTAACGTCACGTTTATGTAGATGGGTTGTAAGTAATGGTAAATGGTCAATGCCGTCCATGGATATCTGTAAGGAACCTCATAGAAGATAAAGGTTCTCTCTAAAGTCAACAGATGCGTTATTACTTCCGAGGATTGAGATGGACGCCGCATATGTATAAACGTAAGCCAATCATTACACATTTCTATGGGAACGCAATATGTTTTCGAAGAACAAACTTATGAACTGCGTTTTGTCAATGTTGAGTGTTAATAATTACAGTCTAGCCATCTCATTACTTTTTTCATTGTTTTCTCAGCATAGACATGTGGATCTGGCCAGTGATTGCTTGTTTGAAAAAAGCGCAGTATCATCTAAAGATGAGAAAATCATACATTGATTTAAGTCAGTCAAGTCAAGTAAGTTTGCACTAAAAGTGCACGTTAATGAGGAATAATGGAGGTCCTATCACTCCGCCTTGCGTAACACCGGAGAAATTGGGTAATTCTTGACTGTTGGATGGACGAGTCTGTACACATAGCTTACGTGCCCTCAAATAGCTTTTATAATTTTCTAAAAAAAGACCCGTATACTTTAAGTTTTTTAACTGGATAGGAACAGAGACCGTGTCAAATGCTTCGAGAGGCCTAAGAAGATACTAGTACCTTATTTTAAGCCTAAGTTATTTTAAAATAGCATCCTGTAAATTTGCTTGGACAAATTCAATCAGCCAACATAAGTGTTATAAGAGAAGAGTTTGTCTTTAATAGAACATGATATAGAGAATTGTTGTCCTTAGTAGGCAAAGTATAAGCAGCATATATGGTTTGCACAGCAGCGATCAGGCAAGCGTCTGCATTAGAGTCCGCATTTACTGGAGTTATATTAATATCTCCGACTGAGGCGATAGATTTAAATTTTGTGAAAGACTGAAAAGTATAATTGAAAGTTCCTAGTAAATTAGACACGTTTCGGATTGACGGGCCACCATAAGTAGCCATCATTTCCAATCCAATATTAAACTTAAGGAGAAGATAGCATCATTGAAAAGAGGTTTAACTACCGTACATGCTAGGGCAATCTTAATGTAAGCGTCGTGTAGGCAAGCTATGACATTTACTGAGCCAGTACACTTTGTAATTTAATTCTAAGTACACACAGAGAACCACAGCGATCAGTCCATAAGTACCAGGCGCTTATAAGCTTGAGGCAACACACACTATCCAGTAGGTCAGAAAGAGATGGACAGACCGTGCTCCTATTGGTTGATGTCCATGTAGTGCGTGCGCGTGCACAGACAGCAGACGGCAGTGATTCGCTCTTCAATTACATGCAACAGGTTGTGGGCGGGGCCTGTTTCATTGACATAAACGAGATGATGGTGTTAGTGTAGCTTTTTATTATTTATATACTCCTAGTACTTTACGCAAAAATTAATATTAAAAATGTCTAATAAAACTGTACTTACTAAACACCGGTAAGTTTTTTTAATGTCTACTAATACTGGCCATATACGCTCTACAGTAACCGCAAAGATCTGTCTCTAAAAGTACCAGGCGCTTATAAGCGTTAGGCACCACATATTAGTCTGTAGATCACAAAGCGACCGTGCTTCTGTTGATCAATGTTCATGTTGATCGGCGCGTGCGCAGATAGCAGACGGCAATAATTTGCTCTTCAACTGCACGCAACAGTTGTCGGCGAGGCCAGCTTCTTTGACACAATGGTGTATGTCACTTGACGGTTAATAGTCCTCGCAATTTATAAACTCCTAGTATTTTACTTGAATAGAAATTTGCAGTTTTATACCAGAAATAAAATCGACAACTTCTTTTAATGCCTGTTTACCCGTAATAGAGGTCCGGATAGAAGAAGTAATAATATTTGGGGGGGGGGGGGGGGCTGATTGCCTGAAGGAACTTTTAAGCTACCGCTTCCATTGCGAGGCCTTTCTTTGACCAGAAAATCCTTAAAGTTCTAAGAGTAGAATTCTTATAAGCGTGAAGCACTATACACTAATCAGTGGGCCAGAAAGAAATGGATACACCGTGCTCCTGTTGGTTGACGTCCAAGCAGGGTGACGTGTGCGCAGGCAGCAGACGGCAGTAATTCGCTCTTCAGTTACATGCAACAGGTTGTGGGCGGGGCTTGTTTCTTCATTACAATAGTGAATGGTGTTAGCGTAACTCCTGCCAATTTATGAACGCCTAGTATTTTTTCTTGAATTGCAGTTTGCAAAGTAATGATTTTCGAAACAAAAATTTACGATATACTTAGTACCATTTTCGATACAGTTTCTGAACTGTGTTAGCGTACCTCCTCATAATTTATAAACTCCTAGTATTTTTGAATTAAAGTTTACACAATATTAGTTTTTAAAAGAAAATTAACAATGGTATGGACAAGTTCTGGTACGGTCATTGGACCGTACCAGAACTTGTCCATAGCGATATCTCCGATTTTAAACAAAGGTTTGACTCATTACAAACGATGTTAAATTATTACAAACGATGGTTTTTCTTTTAGACCCGCCTGCAGGCTCGCCAAGTTAGGGGATTTTCCCCCAAATTTAGGGGATAAATAAGTCAGTTGGGGATTTCTTAGGGGTTTTTTATGTAGGCTTTAGGGGATACATTTTTGAGAGTTGGTACTGCGCCCCCGTTACTTAAAGTTTAAGCCGATTGAGGAATTAAATTATATGTTAATGTAAAAATGGAACGAAATAATTTAGCTTCTATAATGCATAAATTATAGAAGCTAAATTATTTGTTGTATTTAAATAACATGTTGGAAATGGACGTAAGTTATTTAAATGTAGAAGACATTGGAAACATTCCGGCAGCCTAATAAACACCGAATTAGAATTAACCCATTTGCGGAATCTGTGTTTTTTTTAATGTTTTGAACTTGGCACGCATGTTCCCTTACCAGTCAAAGTTTGGTACAGATTGAAAGTAAAAAATATAAATAACAATAATTTTATTTTTGTTATTTATATTTTTTACTTTCTTTTTTACAAAAGCAAAGTTCTTTTTGCTTTTGTAATATGGTCAGGTTTAAACTATGGTACTAAAGTTAGGCCCGAACTACAAAGTCTAGGTTTAAAACTGGGTCTAACAAGTTTTTCATATTATGACCGCTAGTAATCGAATAATTGTGATAATTGACAAGTGTAATCGTTATGTGCCATTTCTGATGTCCCGATAGGAAACACATGTTTTACAATTACGTTAATAACTGGCTTAATGATTATCACATCAAGGCACAGCCTAATTGTTGCGATTAGAAACTTGAATTTCTGCACCACACGTTCTTTTATAGTGAAAGTGAGCAAAGAAGGATTATTAGAAATTCGACTCTTAAACCTCCCCGGTCGAACAATACTGGTTCTTCCTCCCGGCAAAAATATTACGAAGTTTTCATTAGCGGACACATGAACAACAAATCCATCGTTAAATAAAACAAAGTTTTTAAATTGGAATATAGTATTTTTATTTAATTAAGCACAAGCGTTTCTGTTACACCATTTCGTTTCGGTGTGGCTCTGTTCAATACATAGTACCTATAGGTAATGGTGCATTAGTAACTGATTAGATCACCAGATCACAACATAACTATTAATTAAATTATATCTAAACAACATATCAACACAACTTCGATTTTTCTACTTACTCTCTGGTCCCTATACCGCCTGCTTCATCACTCCAAAATATATCAAATTAGATCTTAATAATGAAATTAACTAGTTCATATCAATTCGTAACTGCCATGTGAATACAGTCTTTTGATAGTATTAAAGAAATAAATTTATATCCACCGTCGCGTACATTTTAAACATTACATTAATTTATTAATTATTCCATTTAATTCTTCATTAAATTTTATGAATTTTGGTCTATTGCATTGAAGTTATATTTTCCTAAAACACTACAAGAAAAACGCATACAATTTTGAGCAAAAACCTCGATTTAGCAGAATTAATATAATATTTAATTGTTATTAGCACTCATTCAACTTAGAACAAAATAATTTGTGATTTGTCGATAATAAAAACGAGGCAAGATACAAAATAACATGTATTATATACTATTTTCTTAAAAGGATAATGTTATTACAAAATAATACTTAAATTACGAAAAATAAATGTAAACGGAAGCACTGTCATATTACTATTTTTTAATAAAAATATTTAAATTGCTTTACATAAATCCTATTTTATTGAGAAAATAAAATAAAAAAAATGGACAGATAAACAATAAATAAAAAAATCTATGATACTACAAATAACGGATGCACATTCAAAAATATAATAATTCTATGTATTTCTCTGTCAACGTTTAAACCTAAAAACGAAGGGATACGCGTAAAATATATACGTGATATATCTTTATCATACATACTTATAAATATTGATTTTAAAAATATAATAATATTTGAATAATATGAAAAATAATTTTAAATGTACATAACAAGGTTATAATTTTAATGGTCCATATTACATTACGTAATATTGTTAATTCTCTAGCAAAATGAAATTAGAAAAAGCCTACACACCACAAATACCGCCATCTATATGTTGTTCCATACCTCGTTGCCAAAAAAAGGAAATGTGCCAACAAAAACAAAACGGGCTTAAAATGGTGTTTATAATTATACTAGCTAAATCCCACAGCTTCGCCCGCGTTAAAAAAAATTTATGTACTCGTTGATTGACCCGTAGGAGATATTTTCCCACAGTAAAATGTAGACTATATATCCAGTATCAGCTAACTGGCTACCAAATTTTATGAAAATCGCTCCAGCCGTTTAGACGTGAAGAAGTAACAAACATACACACTCACAAACTTTCGCCTTTATAATATTAGTATGATAATGGAACAAACACCATTTTAAGCACATTCTGCTATAAAATACAAATAAATATTAATGAAATCTTTGATGCAAACGTTAACGTTATTTTTCCCGATTTTCTTGTACAGTACAAGTTTTGTTTGTCATATAAGTAGCATATGACCATGTTGACCACATGGTCATATGCTACTTATGCCACACTTACTGCCACAGACATATGTTGTTAATTTTTTTCCAAGAAGTAGCAATTTAAAGTACTAGGGGTTTCCAAAATTGTTCGGGCTGCGGACGAATATGACATTATAGTTATAAGTAGATTTTTGAGATTCGCGTATCATTTATATGATAATACACTTAACTACAAAGAGAGTATGACATAATAATGCAACATTTGGACAGTATTTTCTTCAAGTAACAATTCTGTAGTCCGCAGTCCTCTGAGAACCCATGTCATTCAGAATCAATTTATTTCCTCCTAGATACTGGCAAGTTAATACCCTACAACATCAATAGATTTTACTAGTACACATCAACAACAATTATTATTTTTTATTTACAATAAAAATGGCATAGACAACAGTCTTCATAGATACATACATAAATATATAACAGCAGAGTCTAAAATTGAATTGTATGTACACAAATAATGAGATGTCCGCAAACATATGTACAGCAATAAGTCGCACCTTTAAAATTAATGTTGTAATGCAAGTACCATGAATATCTACGTCTGATAAAAACTGACTTATAGTGCATGTTATTTCTTAGAAGTAGATACAGTAAAGCCGTTGTTGTATACATAGCGATTTACAAATGTTAAAGGAAGAAAAACACACGCTTTCTACACTCATAGCCCCACACTAGGATTTTCTCCTGTGTCGTGGGTACCATGGAAACACACAAAACGAATACACAAACACCTAGACCTAGAACATGAATCTAAAATCATCATTCAGATACCTGTCTGGCCGGGAATCTAACGTGGGACCCATTGCGCGTCAGACCGTTATGGTAACTCGTCCTCCACGCGGGTAGTCAAAAAAGTAATCATTTTCAAAGTGCCATTACAAGTCGTTGTGTTTCGGTGGAAGAGTGTGGTTGCCAGCTCTCTTCTATATGAGGAGCTATGTTTTCGGGAGTAGCAATGCATCTATGATAGATCAGAACTTTTGTTCTATATGAAGTCATTTACAGATTTCCATGGACGGCAGTGATCACTTATCATCAGGTAAACTGCAGGTAATCTTATAAAAAAATCGTACAATTCTAAATTTCTTAATTTTAAAAAAAAGTTGAAACAAAAATAGTATTGTTTAATTTACCACGCAGCGATCTGCTCTTTTTTTAATTCTAAAGGTGCGAAATATAGTATGACCATTAAAAATAGATCTTAATCACACATAACTTCGAATATAATTTGATAGTTTGCGTCATGTACATATGTAAGCATATACAAATCTGATATGATACTGTAAATTCGAACATTGTATATAGAATTCTCTATTAGGCTACTATATGTACTTCAACCGTGTGTAATTTTAAATTATTATGATGCCATCTTGTTTCTTAGCGGAAATCTCAGATCATAAAAGAGCATGTTCTTCAAAACAAAATAAAATATGAAAAAAATAAACTATGAAATTATGTGGATCGGCAATTCAGCTATTGCTATATCTACCTTATAACAGTAGTGTTAAACGTTGAAGACGTTTAGAAAGGCGTATAGGGTAATATTTAAGATAAAAACGAAACCCATTTACCATCTCAATTCAAAATACTTAAAGAGAATAGAGAGAATATTTACTTGATAGGAAGTCGAATGCGGTTCCTTCTGCATAGCAAATTGGCAAATATATCTTTAATACTAAATTTCTTAAAAATTCGTACAGGGTAATACTAATAACCTCCAATTTAATGATCTGAGATCTAATAAATAGTCAACACGAAGTCGTAAATAGTCAACACTCGACATAAAAATCGTGATAGTCAACACGGTCGTACAACTTTGTGACAAACAGAAACAATTACGTTTGCAATGTAAGTAATTACTACTAACATAAATGAATAACGATACTGTTTATACAGGGTGTAAACATCTTCAAACCTGAAATTCTATATTACTTATCCTGAGCGGAATACATAAATATGATTTAAAGTTAACCAAAATATCATTTGAAAATAATGTAGGATTTCAGTTTTCAGATTGTTTTTAGAAACACCCTGTGTATTGCATTATGCGATATCACATTACGTTATTTTGTGACAACAGATAGACACCATGCCGCACACTTGATGCATATAGAGAATTACGAACTAAGGTTGAATAAAGGATCCATTATAATTTCAAACTACACAAAATGCCAAAATTATCGCAAACTATACAACACAATAAATCCATATTCATTATTTATGATTCATAATAAAAATACAAATAAATTCAACAGTACCTACAAATAATATTGCATTTGTTTATGCGTCAAGTATTCATATAAAATTATGCTTATAAATGTTGACATATATAGCTATAAACAAAACATTATTTAAAATCTGAGCAAATACCTGCCAAATGCATAAATATAATTAAAATATACCAAATAAATGTTACACCATAGACACGTTCTAGACAGACGGTATACTTATAGCAAATGATTCAATTTACAACAATACAACGCAACAACTAAATCTAAACAACAAGCTCAATAAAAGCTAAAAGAAATGGCATTCTAAGGCCGGCCACACGCATCAGACATTGTCTTGGCTAGACGTAGCGTATTTACACTCATAAGTTGTATTTTATATATGTGAATATACGAATCAATATTTAATAGTCTTTAGAAATTTTCACGATTTATAACAATATCCGATGTGTAGCCAGCCTAACATCACTCGGTAAATTAGGGTCATCGCTCACTTTTGTATCAGTCCGACGACAATATTGATTTTAAGTGAAACTTAAATGATTTGGAAACGGGAAGTAAACAAATTACATAGAAGTACGAAAACTGTATGAGGTAATGAAACTCCACAGACATTTATAACTGACCCAAAATAAATTCGTTTCCTAAGCGCTATCACCCAATTGTCTCGCCTTGATCGCCTTAAGGACAAGGCATACAGACGTACAATGCCTGTATGCCTTGTCCTGTGTATGCCTTGTGTATGTGTGTATGAATAAAACACGCTTTCTACACTCATAGCCCTACACTAGGATTTTTTCTTGTGTTGTGGGTACCATGGGCACACACAACACGAATACACAAACACCCAGACCCAGATCATGAATCTAAACTCATCGTTCAGATACCTGTCTGGCCGGGAATCGAACCCCGGACCGTTTGCGCGTCAGACCGGTATGGTAACCGCTCCGCCACGCAGGTCTTCATGAATGTAGCGATATATCCCGGGAAGTATGCCTATATGTCTTTAAGATTAGAACATTAATAATATATCAATGAAATTTTAACTTCCATATACCCAAATAAGGTTCAAAAACATCGAGAGTCGAACGCGAAACTTTAAGTACAACAGTTTACAATGTACATATCGCACCTTTATTTATAAAAAGAAATAACTCAAAATTTACGTTTTGCGAATTTATACCCTAAAGTGAACTAACTAGGTAATATAATCGCAAAACACAAATTTTGAATTATTTCTTTTTATGACTAAAAGTGCGAAATGTCTGATCCAATGTGCTACTATCATTCAAAGTTTCATTTTAACGCATCGTCATGACTTAAGACCAAATAAGCAATGACCCTTTAGAAGACCTTAAGTTACAAAAATATTTCTCCTTACGCTACTAGGATCATCGACTGATTGTCTAATGTTTATGCTATAAAAGTGTGAATTATATTTCAAACGAATAAATAACTATCAAAAGTTCCGTTTCAAAAGTTGTATATCTTTACAGTTTAGTGATCGCGCGAACAGTCGACTAAGGGTTATTTATTGCACAATGTACAAAGCTGTGTTAATATAGACATGCCGGCATGAACATTGCCCTTTTTTCACTACATAGTATAGAACAAAGTTGTTTAGTGCTGTCTGTCCCTATGTATGCTTAAATTTTTTTAATTATATTACGGATTTTAATGCAGTTTTTTTTAACAGATAGAGTGATTCAATAGGAAGGTTTTTATGTATAATAAATGGATAATGAGGATAATGGAGGATAGTGGGGGAACACTGATAATTTTAGACTTTTGGGCGGAACGAAGTTCGCCGGGTCAGCTAGTCTAACATAAAATAACAAGTGCCTGATACTTATTGCTGCCTATATCTATAACCAACTCCATTTAGAACAAGGTTCTACCCGAAGCGAATCACAGATGTGTACCATTCCTGAAGACAGACAATAAGACTAAAAGAAACAAGTTGATGGTCAATAGCCATTTTAGTCGTTGAACATTTAACATCAAGTACAGAACAGTTTAATTGGAAGTTACACGTTCCCTTAAAACTAAATAACTACATCTGAATCTACAATGAATAACGAAACCTGCAATGTCTATGTAGCCAAGAAGTTTGTCGACTGCTGCCATGAGACAAAAAGATGTACCGAATACGCCACAGTCGACGAATGAAGTGAAAATGTTTTAATAATTTATTATATTTCGCGAGTAAAAAGGCCAAGTTTCATGCCGGGGACAATATATAGAGTACTTCTAAGCAAAAACTTCGAACCTTGTATATATTTTACTTGCCAACGCTATGTTGCAAGAGTGTCTTCCCATTAAACACAGATTATTTATCGGATTTTTTATAAAAACATAACCATCGATATGTACATCCAAATTTTTGCTTACTAGTACAATTATTAGGCAATCAATCGACCGAATTCGCCTATCGCTGATACTGAGAACATTATTACTTAAGTTAGGCTTATCTGTGGGGTCAACGACACCGCGTTAAATTTTCTATAAACAATATAAATGCTGATCAATTTGTTTAGACAATAAGGACAGGTTACTAGCTTGAAATATTAGTTTTAAAAGATTAGTTCAGTCGTAAATCGGACATCGGGAAGCACCTAAACAAATCAATCAACTGTTACGCAACATTTAGATACTCGGAAGTTTTCGAAATGTGTAGTTACTTCGAATTAAGTATCTAGCTTCACAGGTTTTTAGTGCCGAAACTGAAGTTTCTCAGAACAAGAAGACTGTCTGGAAGATAATGTTTTTGATTTATTTTGCCAGTTTTCTAAACCTTCCATCTTTGCCAAGTGTGAGACAGTTGCCGACTCAGCTATTCCTAGCTTCGTGCGCTATAACAATTTTTAAACTCTATTCGACGTCCAGCGTACTTAATTAACTCAAATACTAACTTATAAACATCTTCGTGATATATTCGGTATACCCCATGCGCGTTCGTTCCCAGTAAGATCTTGGTTTTTAGTGCTATTATGCTTTTGGTTTTGAGTGTTCTGTCAAAACTCATTGTTCGGCAAGTTATTGGGCAAATTGTTCACGAGTATCTAAATGTTGCTTTATTGTATTACAACACCGTTGTGTGCTATGCACGTACTATAAACACCTAATACATAGACCTAGTAATCAAATAGACTCCTAAAGCATTTTCCAATAATAGTACCTAAAAATTTATTTCATTGGGGACCTTATAATCAATATTTTATTGAGATTATATTCACGATTACACTTAGATATAACTTATTGAACACGCATATTTTCCGATAGAATCAAATAGCAATATATTAACGCTTACTTTATCGTACGAAGTTAGGACTCTATTTCATTACTCTGTCTACTCCCTAATAGAACATCTATGACGTGCGAACTACTTAACTAACTACGGTTCCGCAGAGATCATTTCTTCTTCACAGTGGAGCTGCTCGCACAACTACTCGAACGGGTCTGAACGCCATCTTTCTTTAGTAAACTGACACCGAAGGCGGGACATTTCTTCCTTAGCGCCTTTATTTTGTACAACTTGTTACCTTGCGAGTTATTCGTCTCTTCGTAGTTGTCTGGTGTGACGTCAGCGGTGATTATAGAGTTGGATACGCAGTCCATTGGCTCGGGGCTTTTCGACTTATCCCTTTTCCGTCGAAATCTAAAGGGAGAATCGAGGGAGTCCGCGGATATATTTGTCACATTCGTATCGCTTGAAGACAGATCTTGGGTCGACTCGAGACCGCTCTTCGGTACGTTGTTCTTCGGGAGTTTCTTGCGTGAATTCGAATTTGATCGAACTATTAACTTCTTTCTCCCATTCGCGTTCGTTGGCGTGACTTTACCCGTGACGGTCTTCAAGTTTGGCTCGGACGGGAGACGGTTCTTCCCGTTTAGATGGCAGTTTTCCGTCAACGCGGAAAGAGTAGACGTCACGTTGTTCAACGTCGTCACAACGGGCGTTTCGTTAGTCGTTATTTTCGTCACGCTTATAGCTTTACGCGTGAACGTTTTGATCGGGCTCGCGCCGTGGGTGTACCCTAAGGGCGCACGGGCCAAGTTCGCCCTTTGGCCGTGGAAACTGTTCTTACCCGTGAAGGCTGCTTTGCCGCCGATAGACAGCTTGTTGGCTTGCGAGTTGGCACTTCTGGTTGGCGGGAAGGTGGACGTCTTTGACGCGTAGTGAGACTTTAACGCGGAGTTCATTAAACGCGGCTGTGGTTTCAGGTTCGTGTTGTTGGCGTTTCGTATGTTGTTTGTCGGTAACATGTAGTTCATTTTGGGTGCGAATACGGTCTTCGTGGGTATCATGGGAGTGGGCGTTGTCTTGTACTTGCCGATGACGGCCGTGACGTTGTTCTCAGAGTCCGCCTCGTTCGCGTTCAGAGCGTTGGCGTTGTCCAGCTGAAAATATAAATCACATATGTTTTATTACTAACTTCGATTAGTTTTGGACTTAAGAGTCCATGTTTATTTATATATATTTACAGCGGCTTGTTCGATTATTGTACACAAACCGGGCATAAACATGATATATTTCCATGTTCTTCAGAAAAATACAGGATTCTTATAAGTCTAAAGTATGTATCTGTTTGTATATATTATTATTACTACTTGTATGTAGTAACAGTATTAGCAATCATTTTTGGCAACGATTCTCAGATTAAAATATTGCAAGTACGTACTTCTACTTGCAATATCATTTAGTATATCAATATGTACCAGCATATTATTTATTTTTAAAGAGTCGGGGATTTTTTTATTTAAACCTTAATAATTTTATGTGAGAATTAATTCCAGAGTCTTTACTTTTCATTCATATTATTTACCCAAATAGACCCCGATCGTAACCACGATACATGGCAATTCTACACTCACCTTATAATGTTTTGTTGTGTAGTAGTAAGCAGAGACTGGTTTTTTGTCATTCTCAGCTTTTGTGATGATTTACAGTGCCATTGAAAACTTGCCGATTCCGCGCGTAAACACCAAATTTAATGTCAGTCGAAATAATTACTTAGTAGTAATTACTACGACTGACTTTAAATTTGGTGGGTTGGCTTATCCTATATCAACGACCCGCGTGGCCGAGCGGTTACCATACCTGGCTGACGCGCAATGGGTTCTGGATTCGATTCCCGGCTAGACAGGTATCTGAATGATGAGTTTAGATTCCTGTTCTGGCTCTGGGTATTTGTGTATTCGTCTTTGTGTGTGTCCATGGCGCCCGCGACACAGGAGAAAATCCTAGTGTGGGGCTATGAGTGTAGAAAGCGTGTAATAGCGCTTTCATTCCTGTGCAGTGTAATCTGCGAAGGATTTATGTTCTCATAATTCCCAGCTCTTATGAAGATTTCAGGAGACTCTGGATAAAGATATGCGGCAGTATATGCCGCATGTGAACACGATAGCATTCTGATGTCATATTACGACGTATTAAGCTCTCTAACCTTGGTATGTTACTATTGCTGTGCAGTGGTAAACTGAAGAAAAACTGGCTTTATGTCTGTCTCCGCCGTGATGATGATTCGGTTCTGGAGTCAGGTTCGCTGTGTATGCCGAGCGTAAACTCGATACACGACGTTATATGACGTAATTGACAACTTACATTGTTAGCGTCCTATTGCTGTGTAGTATCGTTTGAAGGAAAACAAGTTTCTCGTCGTTCTCAGCTCTTATGATGATTTGCGGCGGTTCCGGCGGTAGATCGCTGTAAATGTCGCGTGTGAACACGATATATAACGTCATATAACATAACTGAACATTACCTTATTAGCGTTCTTATTGCTGTGCAGCATCGTCTGAAGGGACACCGGCTTTTCGTCATTTTCAGCTCTTATGATGTTTTGCTGCGTTTCCGTCGGTAGATCGTTGTAAATGTCGCTTGTGAACACGATATATAACGTCATATGACATAACTGAACATTACCTTATTAGCGTTCTTATTGCTGTGCAGTATCGTCTGAAGGGAGACAGGTTTCTCGTCGTTCTCAGCTCTGATGATGATTTGCGGCGGTTCCGGCGGTAGATCGCTGTAAATGTCGCGTGTGAACACGATATATAACGTCATATGACATAACTGAACATTACCTTATTAGCGTTCTTATTGCTGTGCAGTATCGTCTGAAGGGACACCGGTTTTTCATCATTTTCAGCTCTTATGATGATTTGCGGCGGTTCCGGCGGTAGATCGCTGTAAATGCCGCGCGTGAACACGGGGAACGATGTGATATTGTGACGTCGACGGTACGCCTCGCCTTCCGCGTGCATTCGCGCTTGGACACTGGAATTTAAAGATATTGTTGAATTAATAGCTGGTATGATAAGTAGCGTGGGTTCATGCCGCCTGGGACCCAAATTGAATCATCGTCCACTAAGTTAGACGGCGAAAGGAAAACGCACCAATTCAAAATAATCTTTGACATGTGTGTCTCTGCCATTTGACGATCAAAAAAGGTCGCCAATTATAAACATTCTGCCGCCCCTAAATGTAGTGCCGAGGGCTCAAGTTTAATTAGGACGTTTTTCCTAAAACATACTGGTTACAAAATACAAAAACTGAAATAATGCCGCCCCAGCTGGTCCTTTCTGCCGGCAACACCCTACGCTATTATAAGCGTAGTTTTTTGTAAGTAAATTATTAAGCAATTTAAACAAGTACCTACATTTGCGTAATTAATAACAATTATGACAAGTTGCTTATATCTATGTTTTGTAACTTATCCGTCGGTCTTGTTCGTTATTCCTTTTCGAAATATCTGAAGAGACACATGTACATTAATTTTAATGCGAAGGTCATACAATCTGGTTTTATGTAATAGAAAAAATATATAGGTAAAATATTTTAAAACTTACGTTTTGTAGGATTTTTTCACTTTTTTTACTTTATAAAATAATGATTCAGAACCCACTCCTAAGACTGAGAAAAAATAGTATTACACATATTTCTAGCGTGAAGCAAATCTGCATTTTTATTATATATAAATCTGCATGTTTATATATAAATCAGCATATTTATATGAGGCGACCACCTTAATACTCGGGAGTAGCAACGCATCTGTGATTGACTTCAAATTGAACCTCTATTCTATATGAAGTTGTTTACAGAGTATAGTTCATGAGCGACAGTGACCACTTACCGTCAGGTGGATTACCTGCTTGTTCGCTACTTCAATCTTATAAAAAAAAGAAATGAAAAAAAATGTGCGTGTACTAGCGTACACTCGTAAGAAGTGAAACTTCTTTATGACGTTATTTTTCAAAAAAAAACTTGAAAACTTGAAAAATAAATAACATGATCACGCCCACGTGTTGGTGTTTTGAAAAATGCAATCAAAAACTGAGGTTGACTTTGAATATTTTAGAAAAATAAATACCACAATCAACATTCAAGTATTAGAAAAAATTGATACCATAATTACACCCACGTGTTAGTGTATTGAAAAATACAATCAAAAACAGAGGTTAATTTTAAATAACGTGGAAAAATAAATACCACAATTACACTTAAGTATTAGAAAAAGAGATGTAATTACTTACTTTTTTTAGAAATTCACTGGAATTAGAATTAAAATAAACCCTTTGATTTTGCTGATCACTTCAATATAATATATATATATTTGCCACGTCACTTTAGAGCGTTGGGAAAGATGGCGCGTAACAGAAAAAGATGGCGCGTAACGAAAAAATGTTACAATAAATTTTTTTCCAACCCCGATAAAGAAGTTTCATTTCACTTCAACAACCCCGATAAAGAAGTTTCATTTCAAAAATCATACCGTTTTTTGGTGCTAAACTCAAAAGTGCTACTAATTGGAAAATGCCAATAATTGGGTGGTTTACCCTTTACATATAAAAAACGAAAGTTCTTTAAACTTACTTTTTTATGTTTTTTCAACTTTTTTTATTATAAAAATAACCATTCAAAAACCATTCTAAAGTCAGCCAAATATATCTTACTTCTCCAGAAACCACTGCTGATGTCCGATGACGGAGCCGGGCCGGCACACCCGCAGCCACGCGATGGCCTCGCGCGCCGAGAACCCGTGGTGCTTCATCATGTAGCACGCTATCAGGGTGCCCGTGCGCCCTAGGCCCGCTGAAATTGCAATAAATAAACTATTTTAGTTCGTGCTAGGAATTGAGTTTTTTTTTTCATACTTTATTATACTTAAATGGGAGCCGAAGAGAGCATACGCAATTTGGTTGGTATGAATATAAAATGATTTTTTACACTCATTGCCACACTAGATTATTTTTTGTATTCTAAATCTTGATATTATATGTGTTTCCAAAACACACGGCATTTGTTGAAGAAGCATCCGTAGATTAAGCCATTAATTCATAAAATTTCTACTTTACCTGTCTTTTTCTTGTTACCTGACTCTTTCACACATAGCAGTGAATGGCAATATTCCAAGTTTCCAGGCATGACAAGGGAATCGAACCCAAAAATCCCCGTGGATTAAAACCAGTCGTTATAAAGAACGCAATTGAGCTGAAAATAGTAATCGTAACGAAAAAAAATGCCACCGATGTATATTTTTCAATGTTACTCGTATAGTATAGCTTTTGAAAATACATACAACGCATTGAGAGAATACAAAAAAAGTTCCTAAAGATACTTTCTTATCGTCAAAACACTAGATCCCTTAAAAACTACAGTGATAGACTAGCAAACTTTAATATGACATCTTTAGAGAACCGTAGACGAATTCTAGACCAATTGTTCCTATATAAAATTGTAAATGGAGTGTTCGACTGCCCGCAAATATTGAAAGAAATAACTTTTAATATGCCTTATAAAAGACCCCGACCAGGTAAATACAAGCCGTTTTACCTGAGACGGGCTTACTCTAAACTTGGTCGAAATTCACCCCTTAACAGATTGTGCGAGCAGTACAATACTCTTATTACCTCAAATCATACAATAGATATATTTGGAGATACTTTGACACAATTTAAAAAATATTTGACGAAACAGAAGTGGACTATTTAACAATTATATTATTGACATTATCAATATAGCAATGAATTGTAGTTATACCATAATAATATATTTAGTTAATTAATTTAGGACATTTAATGACATTGTAACATTCAAAGAACTAAGGTGTAAGAGAATAATAATAGTAAAATAATGATATTTTGATTTATAATAATAATAATAATAATGTAATACCTATGTGATGATGTTAAACGATTTTTGTGAAAATAAATATGTAAGCTGTGTTCACCTGTAATTGCAAGAACACGATTGAACAATATTTAGTGTACTATAAATTAAGCAATGATGGTGTATCTTGTGTTGGTGAACCTTAAATAAATAAATAAATAAATAAATAAATAAAACAATTGGATCCCGATTTATATGGAAAAAAATATCAGGTTTGGAGCACCAACACCTCTCAATGACTCAGAACTTAATGATCTCTTAATGACTTAAGTTTTGTCTTGATTTAACCACCACTACTACCACAAGGTGGTAAACCAGTGGAGTTCGACCGAGGAAGTACCACCGCTACACCTATTTCTAGCGTAAAGCATTTTTTGCGTTTCGATTTCCGGCACACTTTCACATGTGGCGACCATCACAGTCCTCGGGAGTAGCGACGCATCTGTGTTTGACTTCAGATGGAACCCATGTTCTGTATGAAATTGATTACAAATGTCCATGGGCGGCAGTGGCCACTTACCATCAGGTGGACTGCATGCTCGTTTGCTACTTCAGTCATATAAAAAAAAAACAACTGAAAAAAATATGTTTTAACCTGAGATACCAGATATGATATGAGATATATAGAATCATCACTGGTTCGTGAATATTAATAATGCATTTAACGACTTTGTACGTAAATCAGTAGACTTAATAATTAATTTGGTACAATATTTATTTGTCAGTTCTCAACAGTTAATATAATGGAATTAGGATATAATCTCCACTAAACTGTAGAATGCATTTCAACAGCGCCTTTCAAAACCTTCGAGATCAGAATGAATATGTTAACGATCGGATCCAAATTCAAATTCATTTTATTACAGGAACATGGTAATAAACAATAGGTCTTAATTAACAATATTTTCCCTTACGTTCTACCCGTTCAGGTGTGCTAATAAGTTTTTTTATTCCATTTAAATTATACAAAAAATAAATTAAACATTTTAATACATTTTACCAAGAGTACAGATCAACGTCAACAACTTTCAATTTGGAGCTATATGTTGTCAACTGCGTTGCGGTAGGTTCTAAAGTAACTGTCATAATCTGTATCTAACGCTATGGCCAACGGGCTACCTAATGGAAAATAGCCACCGCCGCCTATAGACATTTGCAACACCAGATGAATCGACAATGAATCATTAGCTTTGAAGGAGCGCTCGTTTACACCTTTCCTGAAGTATTCTCGTCAACCCATTATTGTCCCACTGCTGGGCACGGGTCTTCTCTCAGAATGAGAGAGTGTAGGCCATAGTCCACCGCGCTGGCCAAGTGCGAATTGGTGGACTTCACACACCTCCGATAACTTTTTATTTTTAAAGAACTCTCGGGTGTGTAGGTTTCCTCACGATGTTTTCCTTCACCGAAAAGCAGTGATAATTAATTTCTAATACGCACATCAGTAGTGCGTGCCTGGGTTTGAACCTCGGACCTCTCGATCGAGAGAGCAAGTTTCAACCATTAGGCTATCACTGCTCTGAAGTATAAGACTTCAAAATGACAAAAAAAATACACTCACCTTTACAATGCACAGCTACAGCGCCCTTCGCGACTTCCGAGATCCGAATGAACCGATTCACGATCAGATCTGACGGCACGGAACCGTCGACGAAAAACAGTTCTCGATGTTCGAAACCGTGTGCTGTAAATTGCCTCGCATCGTACGACTTCTTGTTCAAGCGAACGACGGTGGTCACGTGATGTGTTCTGAAGTACTCGTGGTAGTGTTCGGGGCTGTGGAGGGGGTAGCCGCGGTCGAGACGCGAGCGGTGGTGGGGGCCGGAGAACGCTAGCATCTTGCCTGGGACTATCCAGTTGAGGTCGCCGTTCTCTACTTTCTGAAAAACGGTAGACAAGTTTGTAATTTTTTTAATCATATATCATTTCATCTATTGTAATCAAATAAATGTAAATAAAAAAATATGATAAATGGAGAATCTTTTGGTATTCGTCATTTTCATCTATAAACTATTTAAGGCATCCCCACAACTTTTGGTCTATAAATGTGACAAAATAACAAATATAAAAATTTATTTGTCTTCAGTTATTTACCAATGCTACTAAAAATCAGGAAATAGCGTGTTCTGTTCAAGTAAACTAATGTGAAATAAGTATACAAGTGAACACAATCAAATATACAAGTAAACTTAACACATCCTGGCAACTTTAACAAGTATGTTAATAGTAACTTTCCTGTATAAATACTAGTGGTTTTAAAGGAGTCAATAAGGAATTTGCAAGTCGTCGAATACTTCGTTCGGCTTCTATAACTCTCACTGAATGAAAACTACAACTTTAATTCAAATGACATTTCCTTCTCCCTTTGTCTTATTTTTTCTTGAATCCCTTTAGATAATAAAACGAGCATTCAGTCCACCTGATGGTAAGTGGTATCTACCGCCTATGGACATCTGTAGGCAACTTATTATAGAAGAGAGGTTTTATCTGAAGTCAATTACAGATGCGTTGCTACTCTTAAAGACTAAGACAGTCGCCGCTGAATTTTTTGACATTTTTATAGTGAGCCGGCAACCTAACTCTTCCATCGAAATGCAAGAACTGCTTCATACTAAACATAAGGGGGTCCTCTCCAATTTAACTACAATAGTAAACCTTTTAATTAAAAAACACGCTTTCTACACGCATAGCCCCACACTAGGATTTTCTCCTGTGTCGTGGGTACCATGGACACACAAGACGAATACACAAACACCCAGACCCAGAACAGGAATCTAAACTCATCATTCAGATACCTGTCTGGCCGGGAATCGAACCCGGGACCCATTGCGCTTCAGACCATTATGATAACCGCTGCGCCATGCGGGTCGTCTAATTCACTTATAACAACAACTAAAACAGCAAAAAACCACTCACCTCATAAAACAAATACTGCTCCGCATCAAAGTGTTCAAAATCAAAGAACCTGGCGTCATGTGCCACCTTGATCCCGTGCAGCACGTCCAGGAGGGATATGTCGAAGAGGGGAGGTCCGCCGGACGCGTCTCGGAAGTTGAGCAACGTCCACGCACCGTTTGTCAGCTGCTTGTATACCGCCGCTGGTGACGCGCCCAGGTATATTATCTGGTCAGAAAGAAACAAAAGTTATGAAATATAATGTCTTCGTTTTGCAAAGGCCTGCGAGGGCACTTACAAATCGCATCTTTATTAATAAAAAGAAATAGCCAAAAATTTAGTTTTTGCGAGTTTATCACCTAGTTCGTTCGTTTTTTTATGGTATAAAATAGCAAAACGTAAATCTTGAGTTGTTAATTGAAATTGTCAATTTAATTTTTTCTTACACTACCATCGGATTAAAACCTCAACTGAAAAGATCTGGCAAAAAACTCAACGGGTTAGTCTTTTTTCTCTGTATAACTTTTTTCTACCCTCTTGTTTTTAATAAAAGCTAGCTCCAGTATCTTGCCTTACATTTGGCAGTTGGCTAAACTAAAAGCATGTTTGATAAGATGCGCTAGACTTTGACATTTAATTAATTATGAATACGTATTATTCAGTCCCAAGCTATTTTTTTCCTCTATATAATTAGAAATTTAAATTTAATAATATGCTTTACGGCCAAGAAATAAGTTTGTCCAGTACTGTGTAAGTCTGCCAGTATTCATGGACTTCCATCAAAACATAAATTCTGCTACTCCCTAGAAAATAATTGTGTGGTGGACGGTGGTAACCCGTAGCCGCTTTCAATGTATGGACAAAAATATTAACCTTAAACTTAAAAAAAAATAAGCGCTTTCTACACTCATAGCCCCACAGTAGGATTTTCTCCTGTGTCGTGGGTGCCATGGACGCACAGAAAGACGAATACACAAACACCCAGACCATACCTGTCTGGCCGAGAATCGAACCTGGACCCACTGCGTGTCAGACGGTAATCGCACCGCCTCGCGGGTCGTCAATCATGTAGATTGATTGCATGTTAGTTGCTATTTATCATACTTCATACTAATATTATAAAGGCGAAAGTTTGTGCGTGTGTATGTTTGTTACTTTTTCACGTCTAAGCGGCTGGAACGATTTTCATAAAATTTGGTAGGGATTTAGCTGATACTCTGGATTAACATATAGGATACTTCTTACTATGTGAAAATATTTTATTTCCACGAGATAATCGATTTCCTTTAACGCGGGCGAAGCTGCGGGATTCAACTAGTTGTTCATAAAACAATATCATAAGATAATACAACAATTTTACAGATTATATCAACTACAATATCATCTGTTACAATACTTCAAATCATCAGTGCGTGGTCAGAAGATGATATAAAGCGGGCAGAAAGAAATACACTCGTAAAAACATCTAGAACGAAACGTTTACAAAAGAAAAACGAATAGCAATTTAAATAATGAAAACAGAGTACTTAGGTCTGAAGCTCGAATTCTTCAGGCAAAATGTAGAGCAAGTAACCGGCAGAGTATTACAATACGTATATTGTAAGTGGCGCAACCGCTTCAATTTACAATATTGCCCTTACCTAAAATGTACACGAACGAATACTATTTCTACTTACGTTTTTAAAAGAAATGTTATGTATGTACATACGTTTTAGTAAAGGATGTTTACATTGCTGGTATTTATTTTCGTTTATTGGATATATATGTAACTCTAATTTAACATGCAGTCCACCTGATGGTAAGTGGCCACTGCCGCCCATGGACATCTGTAATCAATTTCATACAGAACATGGGTTCCATCTGAAATCAATCACAGATGCGTTGCTACTCCCGACGACTATGACGGTCGCCTCATGTGAAAGTGTGCCGGCAACCACACCGTTCTATCGCAACGCAAGAAATGCTACACGCTAGAAATAGGTGTGGCGGTGGTACTTCCCTGGTCGAACTACACTGGTTCTAAAACCTTGAAGAATATAATAAAAATATAGTAAAAGTCAATTTACAAGCACATGCTAAGCTGCTTGAGTGGTTCGTTCTCCGGCCAGGACAACATTTAATATTTCAATTGCTAAACGGTAGAATTCCCTTCTGAATCTAGGTACTGATGTGTTCTTTATGTATGTCTACGAGTGTAGAATAGCGTAATAAAAAAAGATTTATTTATATCCATCTGTTTGTACAGACTACCTTGGATGCGCTCCAACTGATTTTGACACGACTTAACATGGAATAGTGTAGGGTATTTTCTACCCTCACATTTATTTAGGTTTACTCGTAACTTCTAATTATTTGTCAGGTGGTAGAACAATCGTTCGACCGGGGACGTACTACCCCCACACCTATCTCTAGCGTGAAACAATTCTTGCGTTTCGGTGGAAGCGTGTGGTTGCTGGCACACTTTTAATTGGGGCGACCATCTTATTCCTCGGGAATGGCAACGCGTCTGTGATTGACTTCAGATAGAACCCATATTCTATGTGAAGTTGCTTACAGATGTCCATGGGCGGCAGTGATCACTTATCAGGTAGACTACTTGTTCGTTTGCTACTTAATCTTTTAATAAAAAAATCTCGTAGCGTCGTCTGATAGGAACTTGCTACGTCTCTCGTAGCAAGTTCCTATCAGACGACCATCTTAGCGTTCAGAAGTGGCAACACGTCTGTGATCAGCTTCTGTTTCAGGTAGAACAAGTTTCTTATCGATTTGGGTAGATTTCCATGAGCGATCACTTACCATTAGACTGATGCTCATTTCATACTTCAGTCTTATTAAACAAGTATCAAAAGTAAACTTAGGATAGTATTTTTTTCTGAGAGAGACGCCTTAGGTCTAAGTTTAAATTCTTCATATACAAGTATCTCCACTCCCACACTCTTTCAAAGTACAACACGTCAGCGCTTAATATTGCAGTTTTTCGCTAGATACAGGTATGGCAAAGATGAACTATGAGGGGAAACTAACACCTCAATAAGACTTGTGGAATAGCAATGAAAATCTTTGTTGAAAATAAATGAAACCATTATCCTTTTTCTAATTAAACATTAACACTAAACTTCTTAACAATATGCCTTTCTTTTCGTATCAAGTTCAACAAGTATAAATTGTAGATGTTACTGACGTAGTTGTTTGTAGAAAGAGAGTCATTTTCAATTTTTTTTTAAAGTTCTGGTTTATTATATAATGCATGAAATATTCTCTAGCTACAAGTGTATGCACTCTCTCTGATGGCATGTAATCATCTCAAAATAAGATTTGAATTTATTGGTTGTTACGCCCTGAGGACAAAGGTTCGTATAAATGTTTGTCGACAGAGGACTTGCGTTCCCGATGTAAACAGCGTATCAGATTAGAAATAGGGGTTTGAATTTCTATTATTAATTAACCATTGCCGGCATAATTGGGGTCGGTTAACAAATCGATCATGGACTTTATATTCCGTAGAATTAATTCTTTGGGCGACACTTTGTAGCTTGAACGGAGTTTGATTATTATTAGAGTTCAATACATACATCTCGCATGTAATAAAGATAGTCACTCCTAACATAAACTTTAGACGTTATGATAATGAAAATGTTTAAATACATTTGTATTAACCATAGTAGGTTTTTAACCAACTGCATCAAAAGGAAGGTGATGTTTTTAGAGTTTATGTATGTTTGTATGTACGTCCTTTCGTACGTCCATTTATTTGGCACGCAGTTGGAATTTTTGTTTCAATAATTTAACTATGTTACTTGTAAAACACTGTAAAGGAAATAACCCGTGTAGCTGTTCAATTGATATTTCCGAAAACAAGTCGCGTAACAAAACGTCTGACGTGTTTTCGTTGACGAATGAGTGTAATCCGTCAACTGATCGATAAATGATTAGGTGTCGACCGAGCACATCTGTTTGAGGTTAGGGCTGTCTACTAAAAAAGCGTCATTTTACGCCTACAAGATTTTTTTCGTACATTTTTGGATGTGAAATTAAATGTAGTAAAATTAGTAGGACTGGTAGTGCAGATTTCCCTTATGTAAATCCTTCATGCTGAGATATAAGATAGCAGAGACTGAAGTTTAAGATGTATTTCTCATTAAGATATTACAAATAAATTGAAGAAACACTTAACATTTACAATAACAAGCCTTGAGAATTTTTTTTTACTAAACGGAGACCGATAAATTGAAAAGTCTGGTTTACGAATATCATTGTAGACACCCTAGCTAATTGGTGTTTTTAGTATCACTGAGGGAGATACCTTAGATAGGTACGCAAATTCACACCATGCATTTCTTAAAATCAAAGAAGTAAACGAACATGTCCACAGCCGTGGAGTCTTCACTGAGGCCTGTCACTTTACGTAGTGGATGCACTCTTAACAGTAGAAGTGCGGGTGTCCCAAAGTTAACCCACTTCGATGTTCTTCCTGCTCCAGTTAATATTTTATTATGCGTATAATCGTGAGTTTCATGACTTTTCATGAAATATGATAATATTATGTGCACGGGACTTCAACCACGTAAATGCAATACACATTTTTTATCTTAAACATCCGCGCTTTTAGGGGTGTCAAAATGTTCCGCGCTTCTAGTGTCAAGGCTAAAAGCTAAAAGTCTAAAATTGTGAATGACCTGAAGTTAGTAACTACGTTCATGTACGTTATTTTCTTAAACACACCAAACCCACACTACACCCATCGTATCAGAACCCAATCAGTTTTAAACATTGCTGTATATTGCAAAAACAGATGCCGCAGTTGTCCTTCCGTCAATCACAGAAATATAAGCCGTAACAACCCTAGACTTTACCAAAGCACCAACAGCATACCTATGTATTGCCGTGACCTTTCTACCGATGTGCGGATTAAATAAATCCGCCGCTCATGGAAATAAATGCCACGGATAAGAATGTTTATATTTTTAGTTCTTTCATACCATCGTAACGCCTTCACAAGTTAAATACATTATGTCAATGATTCTTTTTTTTTTGTTTTCGAGGGGGAAATCTTCAAAAGGTACCCGACGCCGTGGGAGCGACGCAGGGCTATGTGGGATTTTTACCGCACTAAAACGCCCCCGGTGGCCGTCCTCAGCGCTAAAAAGGAGGACTCCCCGATCTCGAAACGACTTCAACCGGAATCCTCCGAGCGCGCTGCCCCATCGGGCTCCTCCCAGATGGGCGGCTGGGCCCACCGCTCCGTCTAGTCTTTACGACGGTATGCGACCACACATACCGTCGTCCTTCCCGGGATTGCCTGGCCGAACGGTTAGAGCTCCCCCTCGAGCGCCCACTCGAGCCGTCTGCACGGCTCGAGTGGGCGCTCCCCAGGAACCCCGGAAGCCCCTTTTAGTCGCCTCTTACGACAGGCAGGGGATGCCGTAGCCCTATTCTGATACCGGAACTACAGGGACGATGTCACTGAGACTTAGCAACCTTTAAATGGGCGAGTGATGAAATAATTGTAAATTTAATAGGTGGTAAAACCAGTGTATTTCAACCGGTGAAGTACCACCGCCACATCAATTTCTAGCGTGAAGCAGTTTTTGCGTTTCGATAGAAGGGTGTGGTTGCCGACACACTTTTATATGAGGCGACCATCTTAGTCCTCGGGAGTAGCGACGCATCTGTGTTTGACTTCAGATAGAACCCATGTTCTGTATGAAGTTGCTTGCAGATGTCCATGGGCGGCAGTGAACACTTACCATCAGGTGGACTGCATGCTCGTTTGCTACTTCAATCTAATAGAAAAAAATTGTAAATGGTTTTACTACAGATCCAGGTGAGCCAAGCGTAATTTACAATTGGTAAAATAGATATTACAGTCCACAGGGGTGTATAACCAATTTGAAAGAGTACAAGAGTTCTACATGATCGTCTTCGAAGACTTGTCGCTTCTCCAAGAACTACTCGTAAGTTGGAACACAATGTGTTCCAACTTACGAGTAGTTCTTCACCCCCATTACTGTTTAATTCGTATTAAACAGTGCCATTACTGTCCCACAGCGGGGTACGAGTTTTCTTTCACAACGAGAGTTTTTAATTCATAGCCCACCGTACTAGCCAAGTGCGAATAGTCTTCAATCAATGTGAAAACTATTTTTTGAAATAACTCAGGTGTATCGATTTCGTCACGATGTTTTCCTTCATCGTAAAGCTGTGTTTATTAATTTGTTATACATGCGTAGATCATTTTACAAAAATCAGTGGGGCGTGTCAGGAATTCGAACCATGGACCTTTGAGTGAGAGGCCGAGTTTCAACCACCAGGCTATCACAGCTCTCGTGGGTCTCGCAAATTTAGGTGATTCGATCATAAATATACCCTTCAAATCTGAAATAAGGTTGACGTTGCCCGTTGCACAGTGCAACGGTAAAGTGATTCAAACTATCGTTACTTTAAAAAATCATTTGAATTGATCAGACAATTACTGAACCCGAAACTAAACAGCAGGATTTTATGTTATTTTAATGAAAACCGTGAAAATTACAACCTATACCTATTATCTGAAATTTCACTTGCTCTACACAATATTGAACTCGGTCAATTTTGACTAATCATGATGAAAAACGAAAATAAAATCTCTTTTAAAAATCAGTCGGTCACAATAGCTCTAGATTTATGAGAGGAATCAAAAATACATTAGAGATTCATTGACCTTTCGTCACCGACGATGCGCCCTGACCTTTGCATCGATGCGCGGATTAAATAAATCCATAGATACCCATCTATCCATTGGCACCCTTAGTTAATAATACTCAATATTTCGAAAAACAACAGCACGGCTAGAATTTTCAACCATATCTCATATTAAAGCGCTTAATAACATCTAAAACTGTCAAAGCAAAACGAAAAGATCGGGTCTGAAAAGTACGAAACCTAATATCCAAAACTTGCAACTGTTCGCAATCTTATGTTTGCTATGAGGCGACCATCATCCACCACCATCCATCCATCCACCAATTCGCACTTGGCCACCGTGGTGGACTATGGCTTAAACTCTTTCATTCTGAGAGAAGACCCGTGCCCAGCAGTGGGACAATAATGGATTGACGAGAGAGACCATCATAGTCCTCGGTAGAAGCAACGCATCTGTAATAGACTTCAGATACCACGGTTGTAACCTAGTAAAACCATAAAGCCTTCGACTAATCGGGGATTATTTACCCGAGATGTGTACTTGCGTCACTACTGTTACCGCGTGGGCGCTTCAGTAACATTGTATTCCCACGCAAAAACGATTATTTAATAAAAAACGAAGACGATTGGTTTGAGAATAAAATGAGAGTTCGGTGTCTAGTATTACGTCTATTTTTTATAACGTTAAAGTAGCATGCAAGCTATCCACCTGATCACAGGTGGTAATGCCGGATATTTGAAGTAGTAAATGACCATACAATGACCATACAAATATTGGTAAGTGGTCACTGTCGCCAATGGACTCTCTATTGAATTCAATCACAGATGCGTTACTACACCCGAGGACTGAAATGTGCGTCTCGGTCGAAACGCAAGAAATGCTTCACGCTAGAAATAAGTGTGGAGATGGTACTTCCTCGGTCGAACTACACTGGTTCTACCCCTGAGAACCATTTGAAAGTGAACCAGCAACCACACCCTTCCAGCGAAACGCAAGAACCGCTTCACGGCAGAAAAAGGTGTACGGTAGACATAAGCTTGAAAAACATTTTTCAAAGTGGTAAAACCAGAGTAGTTCGACCGGGGAAGTACCACCGCCACACCTATTTCTAGTGTGAAGCATTTCTTGCGTTTTGATGGAAGGATGTGGTTGGCGGCACACTTTCATATGAGGCGACCATCATAGTCCCCGGGAGTAGCGACGCACCTGTGATTGACTTCAGATAGAGCTCATGTTCTGTATTAAGTTGATAACAGATATCCATGGACGGCAGTGACCACTTACCATCAGGTGGACTGCATGCTCGTTTGCTACTTCAGTCAAATAAAAAAAAATAAAAAAAACATAACCCAAGGAATGCAACCTCAGTTGGATAAAAATAACCCGCAACTTACGTATGCATGCATTTCAATGCTGAATTAGCGTAAGCAACATAAACAATTCAATTTTCAGGACTGCATCATCGACTTGTTTGTGTTGACCGAGCAATTGCGCGTGTGTATGTCAACAAAGTCTAGTGCAAAGTACATAAAGGCCAAGATTGCTTAGCGTAAAGTAGCCAGTTTTATGTTATGTTGTCCGGATAGTCCTGGAAATGGCTTATGTCTCTATTAATTAACTAGTTGACCCGATTGATATTATGAACCAGGGATGTTGCGAATATTCGCATCCGCATCCGCAAGTAATCAATGCGAATATTCATGCGGATACGAATGTAAGTGCTAAAGAAATCGGGAGGGGGCGGCGAAGAACGCGTACTGTACGTATGTGATAATAACAAATGCTAGCAAAAAAGTTGGTGACGAGATCCGACGCGTTTGTTGAGGTGCATTATTTGTTTCTTGTAAATAATTTGTTACGAGTTTTTTTCTGCAGTGGATATCTTGAGCGCTTTAATATTTTGATCGTTAAGAGTTTTATTCACTCCACCAAGTATCTGTGTACCTAGCGGACAATTATTTAGTAGCGCGGGTTTAATACGAACCTCAACGTAATCGCCGTAAATCAGGAAGTTATTAAGTGCAATGCTCCTATCCTAACTTTACACAGAAGTACGTTTGAAAATTGTTTTCTGTAATATAAATGTCAATAATTACTATATCTTTGTTTTAATTCATTGAAGAAGAATTAAAACAATAACTAGGTACTATTTTTAGATAAGATTTTGAAGATCTTTTTTTTGTACCTAATCGAAGTATCTATGAGCCATCTATATGTAGCATCTACGGATCTACAGATAGCAGCAGCTATTGCAGATAGAGCAACTTCAAATAGAACATAGGTTTTATCTGAAGTCAATCGTAGATGCGTTGCTAGTCCCGAGGACTATTGTGGTCGCCCCATATATTAGTGTGCCAGCAACCACACCCTTCCATCGAAACGCAAGAACTGCTTCACGCTAGAAATAGGTGTTGTATATGTTTTTATTCAAAATTTACGAGTGTGTCATATTCGCATCCGTATCCGCAAATGCGGAGCTTCCGCATAGATTTAGACATCTGCATACGCATCCGCATTCGCGGATGAGAGCCCTCAAAAATCCGCATCCGCATTCACATCCGCGGATGTGAAAAAATAGGCATCCGCAACATCCCTGTTATGTACGTTAAATGTATTGTATACGCTTAACAGAAATATGGTAGGTGGTATAACGTGTGAAGATTTCAATATATGACTGACAATATCGGTTTTCTTATTTGTGTACTTGCTTATAATATAAATAAGTTGACCCGGCGAACTTCGTTCCGCCTAAGTCAAACATATAAAATTATCGGTGTTCCTTCACTATATTATGCATGTATTATACATAAAAACCTTACTTTTGAATAAATCTACCTATTAAAAAAAACTGTCCTACATACTGGTCCTACATAGTGAGCTTAGATAAGGTTTTCTGTAAAGCCGCCGCTCTCGCCACCGCACACAGCTGGGACCCAGCTTACACCGTTACCTAGTTGAGGGCGATGTCGACGGCGAAGGCTAAGTGAAGCTATGACAATGATGTAAAGACAAAATTAAAACTTAGCTAAAAATGGGGACCGGCCGATCCGTCTGTGTAGTCGTAGTTGATATAAAAAAAATTATAATTCAGAGAAATCCAATTGATAGATTTTGCGTGAAATAGTCACAAGTAAATCCCAACAGAACAATTTTTGCATTTATTATATTAATTAGATTAAGATACGAAATGAACATTTTTAGCGTTTTTTATAATGAGTAAACAAAGTGCCTTAAGGCACAAATAGTAGCAAAAATACTTTTAATATCTTCCTTAAACTATTAATTCAACACCGTATCTATTTGCACAGTTGTCTCGATGCATATTTATATATTTGCTTGCAGGAATAATTGTAAAACTTGAATTAATGAAGCAATAACACACAAAGTTGCGCTATTTCAAGATTATTTTAGTTGTTCTTTCGGAATTTATTTGTTGCCAACAGTTCGGTACCTATTCATTATAACCGAAATTATCTTAAATACCATAGTTAGGCACATTTCTTGTCACTGGTCACCCGTCTCAGCGGTCGAAATTCGACTGTAATTAGACTCAAAAACCAAATTAGATATTGTCCAAAGTAGCCCGAATTTTTATTAAATTTAATTAAAGTCTATTAATTTTCAAGTTATTTTAAATAGACCCGTTAAACGTGAATAGGTTTAATTAAGTAAGCTGCATTTGAAAGCAAAAGCGGGTATTTTGATCAAGATATTTGTCATTTTTTGACGTTATGTGTTTTCATAGTAAGATATTAAATATTTTATTTCGTTTATTTAAGATATATTATAAATGTGTTAAATACGAGGTAGTGTGTGTAATGTGTGTTTAATTAATTTTATGTATGTTTCATGCATTAATTGAAAAAAAGATTAGCATTCGGTACTCCTTCTCTACATCAATTATAACCGTGCGTAAATTTCATACTCCTCCGTCCGCGGCAAGTTTCTTGAAAATGGATCTCAAGTTTTTCCTTCACGTATTAATATATAGTGCCATTTCGAGGTTTTGTCCACCACCACGGACCTCGAAAACCTTAAGAATTTCGAATATTATAGGTAACTCCTAAACATTTAGGTTTCACAACATTTGGTCTTTTACTTTTGTACGAATACTGCTTCAAAATATCATACTTTTATGACTTGGATTCGATTTGACCTCTACCATTGGAATTCGTCATAATTATAACTGAGTTATCGCAAATATTATGGGACATGTCCCAATTCCCATACGCTACTGGTGTTTCCCTAAGCTGTAGAGTTGCAGGCGTGCCGTAGCGGAAAATTGAATCGTGTCTAAGAGGGCTTGCTTTGACGAGAGCCGTGAATGCGCTGCACGCCGTGATCACGTGGTGTATACAGATTATTTATATTTAAATTATAATGAAAAAGTTCTTTAAAAGATTCATTATTGCATTCGTTAATCGCTGTCGTCGCGGGTCTTCTCTTTCATAATGACAGATTAAAGCCAAAGTACATCACGATGGCCAAGTGCTAATTGGGAAATTTCACACTTTAGTGATTTTTTTGTAAAGAACTCTCAGGTATATAGGTTTCCTTACTTTCCTTACAATGTTTGCCTTCACCGTAACGCGTACAGTATAAAATGTAGGTTTGTTCCGATCGTAGAAGCGACTGAGGAATTAATTTCAGCAAATGGATAGAAGTTCACTAGCAAAGTTCATTTGCTAAGTGCACTATTCCAATTGCTTATAATACGAAAGATGTTCATGAACCGACATGTTGATATGGCGTTAACATTCCAATATTCTAAGTCAATATAAAGTTTTAAGTACACACCCGTCATATTCAACAGCTACTCAGCTAGTTAATGGTTAGAGTGATCGTATATGTTTTTACGTGACAAAAATGTCCATTTCTTAAAATAACTAAGTCGATCTATCCATAGAAACATTGTTATTTTAACCAGGAAGCACAAAGAGAAACGGGTTTACGATACAAGACGTTAAATTTACTTGACATTTATGACGTTTTTACTAATACGGTTTAGTTTATTTCTAGTGTGAAGCATTTCTTGCGTTTCGATAGAAGGGTGTGGTTGCCGGCACACTTTCACATGAGGCGACCATCATAGTCTTCGGAAGCAGCGACGCATCTGTGATTGACTTCAGATGGAACCCATGTTCTATGTGAAGTTGATTACAGATGTCCATGAGCGGCAGTGACCTCTTACCATCAGGTGGACTGCATGCTCGTTTGCTACTTCAGTTAGATAAAAAAAAGTTTAGTAAAAACACCTAAAATATCCAACAATTTTAGTTTATAGCTTAGAACTGCTTCATAATATGTAAATTTTAAACAACTCGTTTTTATCAATAAAATTATGTGAAAATTGATATGAACGGCATGAAGAAAAACTAAAGAAGGGAAAGTCACGGGTGGGGAAAAAGCCGTTTGAAGTGGAAATGACATGTATGTCGAAATAATAGATATTGAACGGCATGATATGGAAAAAAGATGGAACGTGATGCAAAATGGATTGTTCTTATGAGGAGATAACATAACGAGTACATTGATTAAGGAATAGAGAAAGCATTTCCAATTCAAAAAATAATCCATACATTAACACGTAGCCTGTAAAAATACAAACAAGCCTTTTTTGTCACTTCTTTTTTAGGGAAGTTAATGTATTTTAATAATTTTAACCTGTTTAAAAAGCCAGTCATTTTTTGTGAAGGTTACCAAAGTAAATTTTTGTCAAGTGCTCCATAAGAAATCCCTGCTTTCGACTAATTACCTCGAGCGACAGACTAAGGGAAAACGCAAGCCATCAATCTTTATCTATACAGTGTTGGAAAATGATGAAACGAACTTGTACATTACACTGCATCAGATAAACTAACAATGCCAAGTATTAAAGTGCCTACTCTAGTTTCACGATTGACTGGAGATTCCATTTGAAACGTGTCAGAGATTTCCAGTATTCCAATATTTCCAGTACCGGATCGAGTGTTCAGACGTTTGATTGGATCAAAGATCAATTCTGAATCTATTCTCATTAATTGCATGGATGGAGAATTGATTTATTTTTTACCTGAAATTAGGAATTTCGTTATATTGAAAAGTCGTTTCCGCAGAATAAGTTATAGCTTGCTAGCTAACGTTAAATGTAACGCTTAACTATTTAGTATGTAGGATATTAAGACTGTAAGATCTTTTCGCGACAAAAACAGACAAAAAAAATGTATAAACAAACTAGCAGAATCGACGCGACTTCGTTCGCTGAGACTATAATGTAATCTATCCAACCATCATACATCTGAGCACCACTCCTGGACATGTCCTTCCCCCATCCGTAATGGGGATTTGGTCAATAGTCATATAGTCAGCTGTGAGTATTGATGCTATTCCGATAGTAGTCCCAAAAAATTTAGCGAGTACTGCTTTGCGTAAGGGTACACTACTCATTGTGCGGCGGCGGTGTCCTAGTCTTAGGTATTTATATGTTCTCTTATATTGTAGAGCATTTTGTTCTATTATCAATAGATGTCGCAGTGTATGCAATGAAAAAATATATTGAGCGAAATTTTTGACACTTTGAATCACATTACTCAAGTTTTGGCAAAGACGCCTTATATATTCTAGTAATAAAAAAAAAACATAATATGTTGCTCAGGGATAATGCAGCATTCTAATGGTGAAAGATTTTATAAAATCGGTTCAGTAGTTTTTAGTTTACTTCATGACAAACACACAAAAATACAAAGTTTTCCTCTTTATAATATTAGTATAGATAAAAATTTGCATTATTTCACAATAACTTTAATAAAGTACCAAACTTTGTTGTGGCCGTAAAATAAATAGAGCGTCGTTTTAAATCATACTACGTTTTGTCGTAATCTGAAACAAACCTTGTTCATTTTTGGGTGAAAGAATTTAGCTTTTCAATTCCTCCCAAAATTTAAATTATTTAGATTTTTTGAATTATGACAACTTCAATAGTAGACGACGAGTTTGCAGTTCGGCCGATGGTAATTGGTACTACATAGTATCATCATTATCCTATCCTACTATCCTACTAATATTATAAATGCGAAAGTTTGTGAGGATGTATGTGTATTTGTTATTCTTTCACGCAAAAACTACTGAACGGATTAGGTTGAAACTTTACAGTAGTATAGGTTATACATCAGAATCACACATGGGCTATAATTTGTAATGATTTTTTTTATAAGGTTATAATATAACGAGAAATATCAGGTTAGTCGGAAAAAAAGTTGTGCTCTGAGAGCTATCTTCGCGTACGCTGCCTAAACCGTTGGAGATATCCAAATATAATGTACCGTGGGATAGTTTGGCTCACATAGATCTAAATAAAAGTCCGCGACAGCATATGTCTATATCTTATGTGTAACCCACAATAACTCTTTTTATACTTTGAAAATTTTAAAAATATGAAGTTGATGTTTCCATGGGTTTTATACAAACTAAATATTAATCCTTATCAAAATAAATGATTTCAAAAAATCAAGCATCTAATAAAGATTGAATCTGCCTTTTACACCATGTAAATTGGATAAGTAGTTTAGAAGATATTACGAGTATAACATATTGCGTAGTCAATTGATTGACCGGCAGTACGCGCCGTGCGCCGCCGCCATATACAACGAAGTTGTATGATATTAATATTTGAATGGTTATAAAACACGGAGCAAAATGTGAAAGGTCAATGACGTCTCTGTAGTTCCGGGAATAAGGCTAAGGTATCCCCTGTCTGTGGTAAGAGGCAACTAAAAGGGACCTTTCGGGGTTGCGGGCGGCTAGACTGAGAGTTCCAAACACCCAGTCAGCAACTTCGGGAAAGATGTCAGCATGTGTGGTCGCATGCTATCGTGAGAGCCAGGATGGACGGAGCTTGAACCGTCCAGCCAGGCGATCCCGGGAAGGACGGTGGCATACGTGTGGTCGCATATCGTGGTAAAGACCAGATGGAGAGGTGGGCCCAGCCGCTCACTTGAGGAGGAGCCCGATGGGGCAATGCACTCAGAGGACTCCAGTTGCATTCCTTTGAAGATCCCGGAGTCCTGGTGCTATAAGAATCCCAGATAACCCTCCCACGGCGTACCTTTTGAAGGTTTCTCCCTCGACAAAAAGAAAAAAAGTCAATGAGAATGAAACAGCGGAAAGGTTAAATATGTTATTCAATCGTCATCGACATTTTAATGTAACACAACTCGGTACATATGTCAGATTAGCAGTAGTTTAGGTCGTAGTAGACCACGCTAGCCAGCTGCGCGTTGGTAACCGTCACGGGTTTTGAGACCCTTTCTTAAAACTTTTAATTTCAGAGTAAGCATTAATATCTGTTGCCGACAAAACTAATTCAAATTAATATACGTGCCTGTGATTTGAAATTTGAACACACTGATTTAGGCGATTAACACACGGCACCGCGCACCGCCGCGAATAGCGGTGCCCCGCGCGGTAAGGCGGTTTACGCACCTGTACGCGCGGATGGACCGATCATCAAAATAAACTTTTCGACATCGAAATGCATTTTTGCTTCAACGATGATCCGCGCGGTTAGGCGCCAGCCCGTGTGTGAGGCGCCGACCCCCCGCACTGTCGTTCACACGGAGACACGGTGGTGATGAGAACGCTGCTGGACCGCGCGGCGTTTCGGTGTACGTTTGTGAGGCATCAACGGATTTAATAGACCCCAATACAACATGAGATCCGCTTCACCGCCTACCGTGGCAGTGAGCGGTACCGTATGTTAATCGCCTTAGGAAGTAGGGCAAGGGTTCAATCTGAAGTAAATCACAGATGCGTTGCTACTCCCGAGGACTATGATGATCGCCTCATATAAAAGTGAGCCGGCAGGCACACCCTTCAAATGAAACACAAGAACTACTTCACGGTAGAAATAGGTGCGGCGGTGATGCCTCCCTGGTTGAACCATTGCCCTACCACCTTGCAAACTTTATGTGGCAGACTAAATTCCACGCGAGCGAAGCCGCGGGCAAAGGCTAGTATAGTATAAATCAAAGTCGATTGCCGCTTTATGTCCCTGTGTATGATTTTAATGTGTTTTTTTAATAGATATAGAATAACTCAAAGGGAAAGTATAATAAAGTGGAGGAACACAAATAACTATTTTTTGACTGTTAGGCGGAACGAAGTTCGCTGAGTCATACTTTTATATGAGGCTACCATCTTAGTCTCGGGAATAGCAACGTATCTGTAATTGACTTCAGGTTCAGACAGAACCCTATGTTCTATAAGATGTTGCTTACAGATGTCCATGGGCGGCAGTAGCAAACGAGCATGTAGTCCACCTGATGGTGGTCACTGATGCCCATGGACATCTGTAAGCAACTTCATATATAACATAGGCTTTATCCGTAGTCAATCACAAATGCGTTGCTACTCCCGAGGACTATGATGGTCGCCACATATAAAAGTGTGCCAGCCGAAGTAAACTTAAATTGACGCCTTATAATCGTGCTCAGTAATTTTATCTCTACTAAGAACCCAAAACGATATTTCAATACTAAAATAAGCAATTCGCATAAATTCATAGAGCGCAAGTAGGTCAGGTAAAAATTACCTTTCAACCGTCCTACAACAAAACCGTAACAAAGTTTTATGAAAGCTCATGAATATGCGAGTTTAACATCTTTCAAGTTATACTTAAATCACTACCGCTCCACCCACAGTATATTATTGTGCTAGATATATCATAGGCTTTTCACAGACGAGACGATTATTTATATCACTGTCGTCAACCCATTATTGTCCCACTAGGTTGGGCACGGGTCTTCTCTCAGGACGAGAGAGTTTTAGGCCATAGTCCACCGCGCTGACCAAACGCGAATTGGTGGGCTTCACACACCTCCGAGAACTTTTTTTTTAAAAGAATTCTCCGGTGTGTAGGTTTCCTCACGATGTTTTACTTCACCGAAAAGCAGTGATAATTCATTTCTAAATTTATATCACTATATAGTATAAAACAAAGTCGCTTCTGCTGCTTTCTGTCCCTATGTATGCTTAGATCTTTAAAACTATGCTATGGATATTAATGCAGTTTTTTTAATAGATAGAGTGATTCAAAAGGAAGTTTTTTGTGTATGTATGTATAATATAGTGGTGAAACACTGATAATTTTAGATTTTTGACTTTAGGCGGAACGAAGTTCGTCGGGTCAGCTAGTTAAAGATATAAGTATCTTGTCCGTATGTCTTCTGAAGTTCAATGACAGAACGTACGGGCGCGACATGTTAAAGTTGTGTAGGGATGATAAATCTTGAAGAAGGAGTACACAGTATGTAGTTCACCTATATGTAAAACGTCGTACTCCAGCAAGATGTATCCTAAATAATGTAATGGGATGCGTCGGAAGATAGACAAAGTAAATTATGTTACTAGTAATTTTTGTTTTATATTTAAAGCACATATGAAGTTAATGAGGTAATTTGTAGTAATAGGTATTACGTCACGTTTGTTATTGGACTGAGCATTTCGTTTTAATATTATACATATATATTTTTTTATTTGACTGAAGTAGCAAACGAGCATGCAGTCCACCTGATGCTAAGTGGTCACTGCCGCCCATGGGCATTTGTAGCGTTCCCTCCGTTAGTCTATCACAAGCCTACACACATTAAAAATCTTCATAAAACATCGACCTACATAGAAATGATATGTCACCGCTCGGAAACAATACGTACCTTTGACAACGAGAAAGTTTATCTTTGCAAAAGCACACACGTAAATATATGCTGGAACTACGTAACTAAGGTTTGAAGTCCAAAATCACAAAAGCTTTAAGATAAGTACTTCGAAGTTGAGATTAGATAGTGTTAAACAAATCACATACTCGCTTTTGCTTTGAATGAAAAAAAACAACTTCAAAAAATTTGTAACGTTTCAAAGTGATAGAACCAGTGTAGTTCGACCAGGGAAGTACCACCTTCTATAGAAAGGTGTGGTTGCCGGCACACTTTCACATGAGGCGACCATCATAGTCCTGGGGAGTAGCAACGCATCTGTGATTGACTTCAGATGGAACCCATGTTCGGTATGTAGTTGATTACAGATTTCCATGGGCGGCAGTGACCGCTCACCATCAGGTGGACTGCATGCTCGTTTGCTACTTCAGTCAGATAAAAAAAAACAACGAACTAACTAGTAATGAATATCAAGAAAAGAAAACTAAAAACAAACCAATTTAATCAACTAAAACAGCAATCGGAATCAAAATCACTTACTGCGGAGCTCGTAGAGTAAACTTTAGTTTTGAACTGCAATCCATTCGACTTTGAAAAATCCTTTACATTTTACTTTATTGAATACTTTTTATTAAGAAAGAACCCCTATCTAAACCCTTCCACTAACTTTTTTTATAACATTAAAGTAGCAAACTAGCATGCAGGCCACCTGATAGCAAAGGGTCACTACCGCCCATGAACATCTGTAAGCATTTTTTTTATAAAATATGAGCATGGATACAATCTGAAGTCAATCATAGATGCGTTACTACTTCTGAGGACTAAGATGTTTTCCTTTATTAAAAGTGTGCCAGCTACCGCACTACTCCATCGAAACGCAAGTACTGCTTCGTGCTAAAAATAAGTGTGGTTGTGAGCTACCACCTTCAGCTACAGCAGTTCCACCGGGGAGGTATCCCACATCCAACTACACTGTATCTACCATCAAATGGAAATAACTATTTCACAGTTTAAATACATGTGGCGATAGTACTTTCCCGGTCAAATCATACTTACTAGTCTACTACCACCTTGCAATGCTCCCTCAACCAACTTGTCAAACACTATCAAAAAGTGTGGGTATTCCATTGTATGCAACGTTACAGAAGAATTCCTGCCGCTACAAATAGTTATGGCGATGGGACTTCCCCAGTCAGTAAATATATAATTACTGAATAAAGCTTTTTGTTCATTTTTTCGATCATTGACCATAAACAGTTTTTCAAAACGATTGTTGGATTCCACGGCAATCTATTGTAAAGCACTTAGCACTAATGACCCGATGATCTTCGCTACTGTTTCATAGAAAAAGTGGTAGTTAATATCGGCCATCGGCAATCATGTGTTTCGCAAGCCGTCCCGATAATGCGCAAATTACCGTTGCCTTGTTAGTCCGAACAATTATCTCCATCGACGAGCAAACGTGTGCAGTTGGACGGCGATCACGAAGAATGTGGGAGACCTTAGGCTTAGTCTTCATAAACAGTTTTAATAGGTAAATTTCTTAGATTATTTTGAGCTATTTGTAAAGTAGAATACGTGAATGTTATCTAACAAACGGGACGATCCGCGTGGCGGAGCGGTTGTCATACCGTTCTGACGCGCAATGGGTCCCGGGTTAGATTCCCGGCCAGACAGGTGTCTTAACGATGAGTTTATGTTCATTAGATTAGTAGATTCATGTTCTGGATCTAGGTGTTTGTGTATTAGTCTTTTGTGTCCATGGTACCCACGACACAGGAGAAAATCCTAATGTGGGGCTATGAGTGTAGAAAGCGTATTTATATCTCGTCAACCCATTATTGTCCCACTGCTGGGCACGGGTCTTCTCTCAGAATGAGAGAGTTTAGGCCATAGTCCACCGCGCTGGCCAAGTGCGAATTGGTGGACGTATTTATATATTTAATTTTTATAACAAAAATGTAAATTAAAAAAAATGTGAAGATGGATGAATGATTGTTACTCTATCACACAAAAAGTACTGATCGGATTTGAATAAAATTTCACACAGTTTTTGGCCGGAATTAACACGCAGAATATTTTTTGTCTTAATAAACTAGGCGTTCTATGAGCTTGTAAGTGGAATTATGAATGTACCTTTAAGTACTAATAGCTTTTACGTTATGTATCATCGTCAACCCATTATTGTCCCACTGCTGGGCACGGGTCTTCTCACGGAATGAGAGAGTTTTAGGCCATAGTCCACCGCGCTGGCCAAGTGCGAATTGGTGGACTTCACACACCTCCGAGAACTTTTTTTTTTTTAAGAACTCTCGGGTGTGTAGGTTTCCTCACGATGTTTTCCTTCCCGAAAAGCAGTGATAATTAATTTCTAATACGCACATAAATCAGTGGTGCGTGCCTGGGTTCGAATCTCGGACCTCCCGATCGGGAGGGCAAGTTTCAACCATTAGGCTAACGTTATGTATATTACTCCGTATATATCCAATTTATTTGAAATATCCAATTATATTTTGAAAGATCTAATAGGATTTCAAAATTACAGAGTTTTACATTACCAAATAGTGGACAATGGACACAATTATCTGTTTAAAATGCTTTCCTTATGACGAGTCCTGAAAAATAAAGACGAATCTCCTCCATTTTGGAAGTCGGTTAAAAATTTTGCAGCAATTAATTCGCCTCTATGTTATATTTTTATGGTACCAATACACAAATAAATAATAAATTAGCAGCAAATAATATCAAAATCTTAGTCTTTAAGTTGAAGAGTTATGCTTAATATTACATTACGTGACCGAACTCGTAATTACGAAATACTTAAACGAACTCAACTATAGTTATTTATACGCATGTATAGACATTTCTTACATATTTTTTGCACGACAGTTAACTCTATTTACCGTATTAATCGTATTACCGATCATCTGGACTATAATCAAGTTACGCACAGAACAGCGAAATGGTTGGTTCTCCTGGACTTGGTTAGTCTCAGAATAAAGAAAATATAATGAAGATAAGTATAAATTAATCTCCTGTCTATTGTAAGATGTTACTAAAAGGTGCTTCCGGGGTTGCGAGCGGCTAGAGTGGGATGCTCGAACGGTTCGGTCATGCGGCCCTGCTAAGGACAGCGGCATGTGTGATCGCATACCATCGTAAAGACCAGACGGAGCGGTGAGCTCAACTGCCCATCTGTGAGGAACCCGATGGGGCAACGCGCTCAGAGGACTCCGGTAGCGTTCCTTTGGAGATCCCGGAGTCGTCTTTGTAGCGCCGAGGACGGTCACCGGGGGGGTTTTAGTGCAGTAAAAATTCCACATACCCGTGCGTCGCTCCTATGGCGTCGGGTACATTTTGAAGGTTTCCTCTCGAGAAAAAAAAAAGTATAAATTCGTATAAACATCAACTTGCACAAAATACTCTGGCAGACTATTAGTACACACACTTTTTATACTTTTTGGCATGGATGTAGCTATTTGTTACGGGAGATGTCGAACAGCGGCGATTGGCGAAAACAAGTCGAATATTGTATGACTTCTTCTTACGTTGATGGTTGTAGAATTTGTTAGTAAAAAAAACAAAAAGTTCCTTGTGTTTGAAGTTTTTTTTTCGATTATGCTTAGGGGAAGGGAAGGAGGAGTGAGTCTAGTCTTTCTAAACCTCCTCGTATGTACGGCTATAACTTAAAATATAACTTATGTGGCACCTGACACACGAAAGGGACCGAATTCGAACTCTGATCAAGTAGACAAATAGATTTGCGTTCTAGGTGTATGAAAGTGAGCATAGCAGACACCGTGCGATAGAAAAAAACCCGTACAAAAAATCCATTCCAATTTTCCATGTCTGCGAGAATCTAGATCGGTTTTTAAGTCACCTCAGGATTACATCTCGAGTCGAGCTGCAATCCGTGCCCTATTTTACGATATCATGCATCGAATTGAAATCCAATAACGGAACCTGACATATTTTGTAAATTTATCCCGGCATTTTTATTTACGTATACCTACTTCAATTCTATAAAACAAAATAAGAAAATAGATAAAAGACGAAATCCATAAAATAGATAACGCACATTTTCGATGGTAGAAAGCTTAGTTTACAATCTAAAGTTTAGATAGAACCACAGTTGCCCTCTAGCAGCGAGAGTATATCACCGGGTGATCCTGAAAGGGACTCTGCTCCTTCACTATAGACGGAAGCTCTAATCTGGTCTAATCTGTGGCGACCTCCCGCTACTCATCAAGAGATGGCGCTACTAGTATTCTGAAACACGCTAGCGAAGTATTCTCAATACCCCGCATATATACAAGTTCCGAACAACGACTGTCGGAGCACGGCCGCTCCCCAGGCATGGTCACCTAGCCTGGCGGGAGATCTCCCTTTACCAAAAATCTAAAGCTATTTACGTCCATTCGTCATCTCAAGTGAGTATTTCAGAGAGCAGACGAGGTAAGTCCCTCTCAGAGTCGAAAATAAAATAACTTTTATCGCTTTCTTCTAGTAACACATGTTTTACGCTGGCCAGGCAGTATGCAAAACAAAAATTTTGGAGCCGTCAGTGGTAACGGTGCTTGTGCTGTTTTCTGCGTGTATTTAGAACCGGTCATAAGAAATACTATCATAGTTAAATACTGCCAAATGAGTGTATATTATGACTTCTTATCCTATCCTCATCCAGAATCCATCACTATAAGAAAAGTAACCTAAACCTTCTCATGAATCACTCCATCTACATATTTGTGAAAACCATATAGAAATCCGTACAGTAGTTCTTGAGTTTATCGTGAACAAACAGACGCTGCGAAGTACTTTGTTTTAGAACATGAAGATGTAATATACTTATTTTAACATACTACATTTACAAATAGTTGCTTAAGTATGATCTTATTTCACGCTAGTACTATCGATAATTTTGAATCAGTAAAAAATCAAAAAAAATCATTACCTACCTGATAACTCCCAATAAGATAGGCGGCGTTGAGTCGCAGCGTCTCATTATTGCTGGTGTAGAAGACGATCTTCTTCTTGGGACTCTTCTCCAACTCCTCGTTGAGCTTGTTGCAGAACTGGTAGAGGTGGCAAAGGTGATAGGGCCCGAAGTCGAAGTAGAAGTTCTCGTAGACGATGTCATCTTCTATGTGGAAGTACTTGCTGTTACGCGTCGCTTTCGGCTTGTAACCGGTCTTCAGCGTCGCGAAGTACAATCTGTCTGGAAGATTAGAGAAGTGGTAGTATGGTATGGGAATATCATCATTCGGTCCTATTGCTAGACAAAGTGTTCTTTATGTATGTTTAGGTTAAATTCCATCACGTTAGGTTGGTGGATTAGTTCTTACTTCACTAACACTTAAGAACAGTATTTTTATAGAATTCTCAGATACGTAGACAGTTAAAGAAAATGTGAGTGGACAAATTTCAAACCAAGTTATCTGTTAGCTGTTGGTCAATTAAGAAAACGTCATCATTATGAACAGAATACAAATTATCAACAACATCAATCATAATTATCATGGCATAGATTTATTTACTACGTTCTAAGTAAACAAGAATGAAAAAAACTTAAGTCAAAAAAAGAATTTAAAAAAAATCTTACATTCGACCAAAACCAAACGAATTTGAACGAATCCGGTTCCAGTAGAGTTGGTTGAAATCATCAGTATCTAATCTATACTTTACATTAGTATTATAAAATCTTCGTCAATCGATATAATATCGTAACTGTAAAGCGTTAACGTGCCCTAAAAATCGCTCGTCGGTCCTAAATACACAAACTAGTATAAATCAATGTTTTCCCTAGGCTTTTATACAAAATATGATTTATCACTTCGTACCACTAGGAATACTTCAGGAGTTATAAAAGTCTAACTTTCTTGTGTATTATGGGCGTCGGTTAGATTCTTATCAAACTTGAAACATCTGCGTCGAGGTTTTTGTTTCAAACTTTGCCTTGAAAGCTCTAGTTGCAAACTCATAAGTAATGTTTCGAATATTATCATTTATCATTCGGGTTTTTATCTTGAATACTAAAGTAAGTTTTGTATACGATGATAATTCTTTATCAATGTTTGCAAGACTTTAGATCAATATAAACAATGTATCTTACATTTTACGAGTACAGAAAATATTTCAAAAATGTATAGAATGTATAGTATTGAAATCACAATCGTACGTCATGTTAATGATCACACGTTTCAGACAGTCCATCACATTATATTAAAGAAGAAATTATTAAAGAAGTACATGCTAATATAAAAAGCAATTGTTAACTTTATTTCAATTTGAAAGGGGTCATTTTTTTTCTTTAATATTACACCATAAAAAATCTTTACCTGCATTATCACCTACCTCTATGAATCAAACGCGAGCCAAAACAGACCGTACATTCTAACCAAAACAAATATTAGTTTATACAAATTAAATAAAAAGTCTCTGCGGTCTCTGCTAGCCATATCGTAGTTACAAAATACAAGCTTTTATCGTCTTTCTTACTTTTAAAAGTACGTAAAGCTGTAATAAACAAAATATGTTGTTCTTGAGGGCACTAATTCTTTTAACCTGTTTCAAAATATGATTCCGTATGAACTATGACGGGAATTCCATTTGAAAAGCTATATGTTATGTATAGTGAATAAGCTGATTTATACCATGAATGATTCTAAGATTTGTCAAAAAAACAGTAAATAAATAAGTACAGTGAGTTAAATGGCCAAAGTAGGTGGTGATATATTTTTTTTTATGAGGGGACAGCCTTCTAAAGGTATCCGACGCCGTGGGAGCGACGCGAGTTACGTGGGATTCATACCGCAATTAAACCCCCCGGTGGCCGTCTTCAACGCTGCGTGGGGGACTCCGAGATCACCAACGGAACACAACCGGAGTCCTCTGAGCGCGATGCCTTCATTTCAGGCTCTTCCCTGGTGAGCGAATACACTCACCGCACCTTCTGTTATTTACGGCGGCATGCGACCACCCTATTTTAGGCTCTTCCGCACCTTCTAGTATTTACGGACTACACATGCCACCGTTCTTCCCGGGGTCGCTTGACTGGATGCTTCGAGCTCCCACTCTAGCCACCGCAACCCCGAAAGCCCCTATTAGTCTCTTACGACAGGCAGGGGATACCGTAGCCCTATTCTGGTCCCGGGCAACAAAAACAAGACCCAAAAATATATTTTGAAAAGGAACAAAAAGTAGAGCCTCAATGAACCCTCGCATGCCTTGCCACAATTCGTTCCTTCATTTATTAGTCATTTCAAACTCCGCCAGACTAGACTGAATTTATTATTTTTAATTTCGTCTCGCCTACATTATTCTCTTTCATTCCGTATAACGAAAAACCTTTTATTACATTCCATTCCTTCAGCCGCGAGTTCAAACTGAATTTTCGACTCAAACATTTTTCGACTTCATTTATTGGCGAGAAAAGAAAATGTTTCCCGCATTTTTCTTTGCATATTTAAATATATTAATGAAAAAATTCCAATTGCCTTAGATCTTATGGATACTTATTATAATAAATTCCAAAAATTACATAATATTACATAACCACGTGTGAATTCAAAGTAATTGCATTAACTTCTAATGTTATTATTCTGAATATTTCACCTGAAAATTTAGATCACTACATAGTATGTATAAAAGTATCTTTTCGCTGTCTGTCCTATATATGCTTAGATCTTCAAAATTACGCTACAGATTCTAATGAAGTCTTTTTTAATAGATAGAGTGATTCAAATGGACGGTTTTTATGTTTAATACATGTGTATTATAATAGGGAAACACTGATAATTTTATTTTTTTACTTTTAGGCGGAACGAAGTTCGCCGGGTCAGCTAGTGTGGAATAAATTACCTTTTAAGGTATTCACAGAACGCTACGATTTATCAAAATGTAAAAGAACCCTAATTTAAAGCCGGAGATGCATTGGCGATTCCTCTGGTGTTACAAACGACCAAAGACGACGACGATTACCATCAGGTAGCGCATCTGTCTTATCGTTTAGTTCGTTTATAAAAAAGCGAACTTTATCTCGTGACATTCTTCAAACGCTCAATCCTGTCCTTTCACTATCTATATATGTTTTAGGGTTCCAGGTAATGCTTACGCTAAGAACTCACGGAGCGATTTTCACCCGCGGCCGCCGCGGTTGCGGGCCCGCAGCTTCTGTAGGATGCAGATATAAATGTAAAAAATTAAAGCAAATCTCACGACGCGTTTTTCGCCCGATATGCGCGCGGTTGTTTGCGGCTCCCGCTGCACCGGCGGGCACCCAGTAGAACCGCGCGGGCCCCGGGGTAGCCGCAGCCGCGGCGGTTTGCGCCCACGCGCTCTACGATCAGTTGGCGGGCGAGTGCAGTGGTCAGGACCTCAACTGACGGTAAACCGCCCGTCTTGCGTTTTTCGCCCGCCACGTTTGCGGTCGATAATCGCAACCGCGACGGCAGCGTAACCGCGCAAATAAGCGGTCTCGTGAGTTTATAAATAAAACCGCAGTTCCGACACCGCGGCGGGAACGGGACAAAAACGCTCCGTGAGTTCTTAGCCTTAAACGGAATTTGAGAAGAAGGAATATACCTAAAACTAACACTGCTCCAGCTTAATCCTTTTTAAAACGTTACATGTCTTGTCTGTTTAAATCATACTAATATTATCATCATATCATACTAATATTATCATATCATATTATCATACTTTCATCTCATCAACATATTGTTGTCTTGGGCGCGGGTCTTGTCTCAGAATGAGAGAGTTTGTAGGCCATAGTTCGCCGCGCTGACCAGTGCAAATAGGTGGACTTCACACATCTCCGAGAACTATTTTTTAAAAAACTCTCGGGTGCGAAGGTTTCCTCTATATGTTTTCCTTCACCGAAAAGCAGTGATAATTAATGTCTAATACGCACATAAATCAGTGGTGCGTGCCTGGGTTTGAACCTTGGACCTCTCGATTGAGAGAGCAAGTTTCAACCATTAGGCTATCACTGCTCCATACTTTCATTCTTCATACTAATATTATAAAGGCGAAAGTTTGTGAGTGTGTGTTTGTTACTTCTTCACGTGTAAACGGCTGGAGCGATTTTCATAAAATGTATGTATGTATTAATGTATTTCAATAAATGTTTACTGTGGGAAAATATCTTATTCCCACGGGACAATGGATTTTTGTGGACGCGGGCGAAACTGCGGGATTCAACTAGAGCTGAATAAACTTAAAACCTCATAACATGAATGTTTTATATTTTTTAGCGTAGTGAGAAAAGACAAAGTTAAATTGTTAAAAGTAAACAATTTATGATAGATTTCAGTTAGGGCTGCTGTCCTATATGTTCTATATAGCTTTGTTACGCGATGTCAAATCAAAATCGGGCGAGCTGAATGAGGGTTATATGAATGATAGCAAACGATGAACGTGGTACATGCCCGGTACGAGCTCTAGTGGATCCATAACCAAACTACGCTACAATAATTCAAATAACTAGAATAGAAGCTAGAGACAGTGATAAAGAGACGTTAATAACGTTACGTGTTACCTCTCACAAAGAAACTTATGACATGCCATGCGCGGTTATAATAATCTATGACATAATAACACACTGGCTGGAAAACTTGTAGGTACAATTATAAATTACCTGCTACAACGCAATACGCTAGTGTTGCATGACTGAGTACAGAACGAATAGGCATTGTTCCCTTAGGAATGCTACGCAGAAATTGTGAACTTATTACGAATATAGCGAATTCCGGGTCAAAGGAAAATAGTAGTTTGTTGTTTTTCTTATAAGATTGCAATAGCATTCCTGTATACCGTCCTTCTGATCGTAAGTAGTCTGCCGCCCATGGTAATTGTAAGCAACCGCTCTTAAACCGTCTGGAGGCAATCACCATTACGTTGCTTATCTCGGAGAATAAGGAGTGCGTATGTTATCATTGGACATTCTGTAAGTAAATCCATATAGACACTAAATTGGAGTCAGATATAGGCAACCCTTTCATTGTGGATCAAAAATAATGTAGAAACTAGTAAGTCACGGGTCGTAGTAGCTACATAGCAAAATGTTGGCTTGAGCGAACCCAAACCTATCAGGACATAATACGAATACTATGTCCTGAAAATAGGTCTACGAAATGGCCGGCATTGCCGATCCCGGCATAGAACGGTAACTGTTTTAAATTAAGATGTTATATGAAATCTGCCGCAGCAGTGACCGAAAATGATACTTAACAACAGAAATGCATAAATAGGTGCCCGATAGAGATGAATACAAGCCAAATGTTGCCAATGTATTTATTTATGCTCTCGTCGTCTGGACTCGAACGAGAGACCGTCAATTGCGGTACTGTGTTGTATAGGGTGATTATTATCAAAGGACTCGACTCATGGGTAATTACGTGAAATCCCCACTGGTTCCAAGAGCTATTTAGAACCAGACTTTCGTAAGTTCTTATTTCTTTAGACTTGTCGTGTTTGTGTGGCTATTCAAGTCATAACAGGCAAATTCGTCCCACGTCTCGGTGTTTGATAAGTCAAATGACATCAGTATATGATTTTAGACTAGTATTATCGCAGAATTGATACATTATAATACTTAACGGGTACTCCCGATATGCGGTTTATAAATTCTATAAGAATTCATAAACCGCATATCGTGGGACGACCCACGTGGCGCAGCGGTTACCATACCGGTCTGACGCGCAATGGGTCCCGGGTTCGATTCCCGGCCAAACAGGAATCTGAATGATGAGTTTATTCCTGTTCTGGGTCTGGGTGTTTGTGTGTTCGTCTTGTGTGTGTCCATGGCACCCACGACACAGGAGAAAATCCTACTGTGGGGCTATGAGTGTAGAAAGAGTGTACGCACACGCTTTCTACTGTGTGTGTATTATAAATGACATCAGCAATATCATTGTCATCGATTTGGTGTGACAAAGTCATATTTTATGTTCCATTTGGTAACACTTTACACTTTACTTTAACCGGGTGTTAGAACCAGTGTAGTTCGACCGGGGAGGTACCATAGCCACACTTATTTCTAGCGTGAAGCAGTTCTTGCGTTTCGATGGAAAGATGTGATTGCCGGCACACTTTTATATGAGTCGATTATCTAAGTCTGCGAGAGTAGCAACGCATCTGTGATTAACTTCGGATAGAACCGATATTCTATACGCAGTTGCTTACAGATATCCATAGGCGGTAGTGACACTTGCCATCAGGTAAACTGCATGCTTGTTTGCTACTACAATTATATAAAAAAGGCAAAAAACTTCATTCGACAATCTAAAACCCTTAAATCGGAATCGATCGCATCAGTATCGCTACACCCCGCTATCTGCAGTAATCATAAACTCGCTAGTTATCATAAAACTTAAAGCGCAATTTGGCAGCCGGCAAATTGAAACATTTTCATTTACTAGAATACAACTGCGAAATAAACGTTTTATGTCGGTAGTGAATAATTTATTACTACTACGTCTAAGCTAAGGGGCAAGGGGTTGCGTGCTGGTGCCTTGGATGTATTATGTACGTTAAATGTATTGTATACGCTGAACAGAATTATGGTAGGTATAACGTGTGAACATTTCATTATATTAGTAACAATACAGGTGTTTTTATTTGTGTACTTGCTTATAATATAAACTAGTTGACCCGGCGAACTTTGTTCCGTCTAAAACATTAATCTAAAATTATCAGTGTTTCTCTACTATATGGTACATGTATTATACATAAAAACCTTCCCTTTGAATCACTGAATCTATTTAAAATCCGAAGCGTAATTTTAAAGATCTGAGCATACATAGAAACAGACATCGAGAAGCGACTTAGTTATATACTATGTAGTGTTAAATTTCTATTGTTAAAGTTATTTTTGCCTGATGACCATGTAAAGCGTTTCGGTGATCTGGTCTAAACGGTGTGGTAAGGAAGTCATATTTATCATACGCTCTGTGAGAAATGCGCTCCATCTTAGACCTCTGGAGTAGCAACACCTCAGAGACCATCCATCCATCAGCCTTTTGATGACCACTGCTGAACATAGGCCTACCCTAAATGGCGCCACTCCAACCGGTCCTGTGCCCTCTGAATCCAACGATTTCCCGCTGTCTTCTTCAGGTCATCGGTCCACCTGGCCTAAACGTGGTCGCCACTCGAGGACCTTTCTTCCCCATCGGTTATCGGTCCTACACGCGATGTGGCCGGCCCATTGCCACTTCAGCTTGCTAATTTTGGTAGCTATGTCGGTAAGCTTCGTTCGTCTACGGAGTTCAACCTCAGAAACCAACCTTAAGTAAGACTCTAATTCAGAGGTTGATCACAGATGACTGTAGGCGATAGTAAGCACTTACCATGTAGCCTAAACAAGTGGTTTATTATGAAACTGTTGTAATCTACACCACTAATCCGTATAAGACCACTAATTCCGTATAATAACCTTCATCCACCCTCGGCTTTTAGAACACATTGATCGATACTAATTAAGGCTTACTAATCTTTGAACTATCTAACATCACAATACCAAGGCTATATACCGTTTACGAATAGGTTGTATTTAACTATAAAATAAAAATATGAAGAATCTATAAAGATGCATAACTTTATTTATCCCTCATATCGTAAATCACCAAAATTCAAATCTACGAATGATTTGTTGCAAATATACTAAATAGTAAGCTATAAATCAAAACAAAAAAGGTAAACAAAGTAACGATCCGCAATAAATTCTAATATCGATAACTTTTAGAGAAAATTTCGCAAGAAACTTGACAAATTGCGGTCCAGTGGCTGCGATGTTGAATACTAGCGATAAGTTTTGAAATTCAATCTTGAATATTAAAATAGCAAGAAAATATAACTTTGGAACGATCACTTTAGTAATCACAATGAATATTGAAGATTAAAATATAGCAAACTTGAAATCGAAATCATTTATGACGAAGATACAAATAAATAATGTTAACAAAGATTTTACAGTGAACATTTCATATATAAATCAAAGTATAAATGCAATCTTCGATAGTTGTCGTATTGAATCTGTTAATAATTGCCACAACCTTGGTGATAAAGTATAAAAAACATACGCCATCAAAATGTCATTTTGCCCCACCACTGGGCACGATTATAGTCAAATAGCTAATTGTCGATTGAGAAGAAAGACTTCGTTCGACAAAAATATTAGTACAAGTTATTCAAGAATATGGCTCATATGAGCCATATTCTTGAATAGCATAATCTTTACATGTGTAAAGAACGATATAAATGCGAAGCACAATAAATACAACAAATGGGAATTAGTTGAATGCGATGAACAAAATACAAAGATCACAAAAGCGAGCTTACGAATACCTAAATTTAGACAAAGCTTGGCTCCAGTTGCACCTTTTTGCTCAAGTCGCTGCACTTTACTATTCATGTGAATAAAAGCGCTAATTTCAAAACCAAACACGAGGACAATTCTTGCCGAATACAACAACAACAAGCTTACTTTTTATCGGAATTTTAATGAAATAAAAATATCGATGTTAATTTTTTTTTATTTGATTGAAGTAGCAAACCACCGTGCTGTAGAACTGTGGGCGGATAATGATTACTGTTTTCGTCTGCATTCATATACAATCATTCACAACAACATACAATCTAAATCAGATGTGTTGCTACTTTCGAAGACTAAGAAGGTAGCCTTACATAAAAGTGATTCGGCAACCACATCCACCAAAACGCAAGAACTGCTTCACGCTAGAAATAGGTGTGACGGTGGTACCCTTCCGATCGATATGCTCCTGTTCTACCACCTGGAGAATGCTCATGTAGACCGCATATTTAGTGTCCTTGGATCATTTAAAATTTCCAACAATGTGAATTTTTGATTTAAATTTTTATTCAGGTGTTGTTTTAGAAAATAGGTGTTACGACACAGCGAATACTAAACATCAGACATTAAATCAAGAAACAAATAACTTAGTTTAGTCATACGAGTACTAAAAATACCACAAAACTAAGTCTAGAAATATGAGTAAAAAAGCCAAAAAATTTTTTTTATAAAAACATAAACGTGAAAGTATACGAGCTGCTTACGCAAACACGTAATGATATATAGCAGATGCCTAAAGGTCTGACGAAGTCTTTCACTGGCAGGCTCGCGATGAACAAGAGGTGCTCAAAACAATTTGTGCCGGAGAATAATGGACCCGCTTGTCTCTAACATTCACATTTCACAAAATGCGCCAGTGAGCTCACTAAAAGTTTCACGCGAAATATTTTTGCTCTATTTTTGTTTGCGAATTGTTGAATTTTCAACACATGTAGGAAAACCATTTTTAACAAAGTTAAAGGTTTTTTTTTGTAGTAGTAGTATATTCTATAACTTACTCCAGAAGTAAAACGAATAGGATGGTTTTAAATCACGAAAAAGATATATAAAGCATCTGCATCTTTAATCTTGTATATTGAAGTAACAAGCGATCATGCAGTACACCTAAAGGTAAGTAGTCTTTGCCGCCTATGGACATCCGTAAGCAACTTCATATAGAGCCAGTTCTATCTAAAGTCAATCACACGTGCGTTGTTACTCCCAAGGACTAAGATAATCGCCTCGTAAAAAAGTAAACTGGCAAACTAACCCTTCCGCTATGAGGCAAGGAATCTTAACGCTAGGAACAGGTGTGGCGGTACAAAATATATGGTTCGATCGCGAAGGTACCATCCTAGATCGAATTGAAATTTTCCTGATTCTCAAAAAATTATAAAATCCAGAATAGGGTAATAAAAAAGAAATAAAATAAATGACCCAGAAACTGTAGTTGGCAGACATGTTGCTCAGCTGACACGTTCGAATGTCAAGGCTAATATTGTTGTGTTTTACGTTTCACTGAACTTGTTATAATTGGATCTGTTGGTTTGCTAAGAAATATTCCAACTGCCGAACTCAAGAGGTATTTTTCATGATGGAATCTTAGTGAACCGGCAAACAAACCCTTCTGGCATAAGGCAAGGATTGCAAGAAACAGGTGTGGCGGTAGAAAATATATAGTTTAATCGAGAAGGTACCATCCTCCATTGAACGGCAGGAGTTACAGCTAACATTTAAAATCAAGAGGATAATAAAAGTTTAAATAAAACATATTTGCCAGAAGCATTGAAATTGTACTGATTCGGAGAAAATTATAAAATCCAGAATAGGGTCATAAAAAGGAAATAAAATAAATGACCCAAAAATTGTAGTTGGCAGACAGGTTGTGCTCAGCTGACACGGTCGAATGTCAAGGCTAATATTGATGTGTTACGTTTCACTGAACTTGTTATAATTGGATCTGCTGGTGTGATAGGAAATCTACCAACTGACGAACTCAAGAGGTATTTTGATAGAACCCGTAGCTTTGGATACAGTTCGGGGTTCTAATATGACCACAAGGATTTATGACATCAGTGTTAAGTGCCATTGTTTTAGTGTTTAGGAGTAGATTTGAAACTTGAATTGTGTTTCTTCAACTTCTAATTCCTCTTCCTCAAGCAAATTCAGATAATAACTTTTGTAAAGACATGACGTCTTCCTTTCGTAGACAGAACTTGACTGGTTTCTATCTCTCACAGCTCACATTACATCTCTGCTACACAAAGCTCACATCTCCCCTCCGCTACACTTCTCCTCTCCGCTTTGGTGGAAATAATCTGCCAGCTTTGCAGTACATGTCCTTTCGTCTCCTCTCCTCTCCGCTTTGGTGGATACCGGGCCTCACACGTGTGTTGCCAATCTCATGTAGCATTCCGATTCTATTTGTAAATTATTACAAATGTATTTCTTAAAGTAGCAATGTAACATTCCCTTTGCTTCATTGATTTATTAGATACTTATCATACGCGTATGTTCTCTTAGTATCATATTTCTTGCCTTTGATTTATATACTGATTATTTTGTATGAAACGAGTCTTAAGCAAGTAGACAACAAGTAAATCGAAACGGTATGATCCTTACTTCATACCTGAAACAGCACTTATATCTGATCGAGTATAGTGGAAATTTTCTCTATCTAGGTTAAGCAATAAATAGCACTAGACTTTTAACGGCTGATGGATCGAAACTTTCAACATACGCAATCAATCATATTACGTGTTTTACATTAAAATGTAAAAATAATAGCGCTCTTAATCAATTAAGCCCGCGCTACAAAGCTAGGTCAGGCCTCGGTGCCTTATCAGCGGTAACAGATTTGCACTTGAAGTAGCTTTTATTGCTGCTCGTAAGGCATCGTATTTCAGAGCATGGTCCAAGTAAAAAGCTGATTGGTTTATTGTATTCTTTACGTATACTTATCGTTTACTGGTTTAACTTTTGCTGCTAAGTATTGGATGACTTATTTATGAAAGGAATGAAGAATAGCATGCGTTTGAGGCATACATTTCACGCAAACACTCCTATGAACGACAAATTAAATTTCTAAGGGAAAAGAAATTAATTCCAAACAATCATTCCAATTATTTAATTTCGCAACAAAATCAAACTGGCAAATGTTTACCATTGCTATATTATGCAAAAACGGTACCGCTAAATAAAAACGACGCAGAAAATACGAGATAGCCTTGAATATACACGACTTGAATTAAAATAACGTCCGTATGTCAAAAGCAATGTTACCAATAACTCTGTCAATTTCGGCCTACTTGAATTGCATGCAAATGATTTTAGGCGACTGCCTAAAAATCATAAATCAAGCATCGAAGGAGGGTAGTTTTTTAACCGACTTCCCAAAGGAAAGAGGTTATCTATTCGTCACGTATATTTTAGAGCGTATGTTACATATATACGCTCGAAAAACTACCCTCCTTCGTTTGTGTATATATCCATTTATTAGGCAAGCGCCATATATAAAATGTGACATCTCATTTTAATGTACTCAGTGGTACGAGTTACATAGGCTTCATATTTTTTAAACATGTAGCCTGCGGTCAAAGAAAAAGGGGATGGAGGGGCGATTTTTTTTATTATTATCACAATATGGGTATTCAATGTAACGTAGTAAGTAGACCTTTACAAATATATATGCATTATAACACTTTTATATTTGTTTAGATGCAAAATCCAAAAAAAGCGATTGATTCATTTTTAAGCAGTTGGTGTTTTTTTTTGATAATGGTAATAATAATATTTATTTGTAAAAAAATGCTTAATATTAATTGTTTTACAGTTAACATCAAATATAACACATTTTTTTTTGTCATCGCTGACGTACAAATTTATATAGCATATATAAACTAATATTTATAATATAATTTTTAAAGTATTTTAGTTTGTATTCCGTTCGTCCTTGGACCATCCTCTTTGTTATGTAAGCAAGGCCACGCTGACACCTGTACCACACCTTTTGCACGTGTTCCGGTGGAATAGGAAATTACCTATTTCAGTAGGTAGTTAAACACTTTAAGGTCAAATCGTTCAGTTTAACGCCAAGCCCTTGACGCCAAAAAACTTTAATCACTTGTCAGCTGAATGTACCGGGCGCGGATTTACTATGTTTGCGGTTTAAACTGCAGTGCTTATAGCCTATTAACTGAGCACCAGGGTTCTACTGGTGTTTAACATTGTCATAAATTGTAGAAATTTTTGATATTTTAGGTGAAAATAAAGAAATAATACTAAATATGATACAATGATATTTGCATGCCTAATAGGTAAATAAGAGGACTTAAAAATTTATGTAACATAAAATTGTACCTTATTTTGGCAAATAAAGATGATTATGATTAATATTATCAATGTATGAACTATAAATACATTTTAAACGTTATAAATTGAATCTGGTAGTAGTGTTGGTAACACATATACCTACACGAACAAAAATTGTAATATTTATAGACAATTAATATTCTGAGTCATTCAAACTATTCTTATGATTGCGATGATGTAATTGATTTAAGATTTTTTTTATATTTTCCTTACACGAAGTAGGTATTGTATTCATTTCTAATCTTTCATCCCTCATCAACCCATTATTGGGTCCATTGCTGACTTCACCGAAAATCCGTGATAATTAATTTCGCACGCACATAATTTAGAAAAATCAGTGGTGCCTGCCTGGGTTTCAACCTCGGACCTCCCGATCGAGAGGGAAAGTTTCAACCATTAGGCTATCACTGCTCTCATTTTTAATACGCACATTGATTTTTGTTTTTGGTACTTCATTCAATATTGAATACGCATCTCGCAAAACCAGCAGGAGAAATTTTGATCTTTTAAGCTTTCATTTAAACTCAATCTGAGAGAAGACCCGTGCCCAGCAGTGGGACAATAATGGGTTGTAAAAAAGCTTTCGTAGTTGTTATATCTTACTTTTAGATTCAAACTTACGTACATTTAATCCAAAAGACAAAAAAAACTGGTTTCAGTGAGGGTATTCCAAATATAACTCCAATTTCTGATTTCTGTAGAAAACAATATATAAGGGTATAGAATCTTTATTTCTTACAAGAATTAATAAATAATTCACTTATATGAGAATTTACAATATATACGTATGAGATTCTTTCGATAGATTTATGTAGGTACTTGATTTATTTATATACTGCCATGTCAATTGCATGTCCAACAATCATTATTGTAATGTTTACATTTATCAGACTAATCTATAGCATTATTGTGTTGAAACCCGACAAGTGAAAGCTTAATGTAATAATCTTTAAACATTTCATGTGAACTTGACATAGCATAAGCATCACATTAAGTAATACAACTCTAATATAATGTTTTTATAGAAATTAGTGGCATATAACTGGTTTGATGGCTGCAATTCGATCTCAATAATATACTGTTTTCTACCCTTTTTATCCGATTAAAGAAGCAAACAAGCATGCAGTCCACCTGATGGGAAGTCGTCTATAGACATCTGTAAGCAATTCGCAAAGAGCAAGAATTCTACCTGAAGTCAGTCACAGATGCGTTGCTACTCCCGAGGACTGGGGAGATCGATTCCTTTAAAGGACAGCCGGCAACCACACCCTTCCACCGAAATGCGAAAACGCCTTCTCCATTTTGTTAGAAATAGGTGAGTTAGAGCAGTACCTACCTGGTTCTACCTGGCACCTTATTCCTTAATGGTAGCAAGTCTTCCAACGCTTCTATGATCGACCTTGGGTAACTTCTGTCACAGATGATTAGGGACGGTAGTGACCACTTAAGTTCGTGTGGGATGTATGTCGCAGTCGCGTATTAATTAACGTAGTAGCTTTTAAATTGTGACAAGCGACTATTAATATATTTGCGTTTGCTAAGATCAAATAAATAAAACCTACGTAAAGAATATTATGAAGATTTCCCCAAACATTTTCTCTTAGAAATTGACCTGTCCCTACCATTAAGACAGCCTGGAGTATTATGGGCACTAGACGTTTGCTTTGAAATAAAGACAAAGACTTCAATTTAATGTTCGTAAAGACAACAATACGCACGAATTTCGTCTTAAACTTTGAAATTGTCCAAGCTATATACAAACAAGCGACATTAAGAATGCCACAGCAAAAAAAACTTAAACGACCATTGGCAGTGAATTTTACAGTAGGTCAATCATGAGTGAAGCGTGAAGGCCACACGCTGAGACAATGATTCCGAGTGCTAACTAATGATGTAACCTAATGCCGAGTGGACATTGATGTCATACGCCTACTAACGTATCATAGTTAAGGAAATAGGAAGTCGTTACATATAGATTAGATCTGTCGACAGTTGATCTGGTCAAAACTGGTACCGAGTACTACCTTACCTATAACCAATCTTCATGACATTCGCGATACGTATTGAAGTATAGAGGAGTGATATCCTAACTCCTAGTAGTTCACAATTCAATATGAAAATGTCCATTGGCATTCGTAACCAACAGAACAAACAAGAACAAAAACCTTTTCTTTGGTTGGGAGGGATATCTCAAAAGGATGACCAACCATTTTGGAGAAAAAAACATTTATGTAAGATTTCGACGACCCGCGTGGCGAAGCGGTTACCATACCGGTCTGGTTGTCCATATGGGTCCCGGATTCGATTCCCGGCCAGACAGGTATCTGAATGATGAGTTTAGATTCATATTCTGGGTCTGGGTGTTTGTGTATTCGCCTTGTGTGTGTCCATGGTACCCACGACACAGGAAAAAAATCTAGTGTGGGGCTATGAGTGTAGAAAGCGTATTTTAATTTTTAATTTTTGGTTACTAAAACGCCCTAGGTGGCCTAAAGGAGCATAAAGGGAAAATTTGGGATATTTAAAAAGTCGAATCAGGATCATGCTTCTGCTGCCAGTGACTTAGTGAAAAGAGAAGAATAAGGTTTGTTCTGCTACACACTTTAAATTACAACAGAGAAAAGGTACACTTCTACTATTACACTAAGCAGAATTAAGTTTGCCAATAATGGCATTTTAGACCAAAGTGGGCGACCCTTTGTGGGCACTAAAAAAAAACAATACCATTTTTTTTGGTCGACAAACTGCAGATCGACTTAATTTTGTATACATTTCACGACCCTTTTTATGGTCGACAAACTGCTGTTCAGTCCTTCCGAAATAGTGGAACTGAGCTTCAATTTTGATTTAAAAATCGGAACGTCTGGCAATGCTGATAGGTTTGATTAATTACAATCGAGACCGATATGTTATTATAGTATTTAAGGTGAAAACAAATGGGGGGCGCTACCAAATAACTGTTTTTTAGACGAACTAAAAACATTCTACCACCACCAAACCATTTTACAGATAATGTTATCATAGTTGGGGCTGATCAATTCTCGGGTAACGACATCGATGAATAAAGTGCTAAGAATTTTCGATTTTTTTCATCAATAAACGAAGACCTAATTAATATACTAAGTATTCACTTCTATATCATCGTCTATTAATAGATTAATAGAACTCTTAGTTTACGAAAACCCACATATTAATCCTGTGGTTTATACGTTGTTAGTCCATTAAGATGTGGTTAATTAAATCTGTGGTAAACTTATAACTACAAAATTATAAAAAAATGTTGAGATAAGCATTATAATACTCGAATAAACATAATCACGTTTCATATGTGAGAATCTTTATATTGTAACAATATTCAGATCGTAAACGAGTCATAGGTCGTAACATTACATTTTATATCACGTGATATCTGTAACATTACAGGTAATGTTACTCGCGTATGACTGAGAAGTCATTATCCACCTTATGTAGTGACAATATACGTTATATATAAAAAATAAAACTATCATTGTACTAAAGTATGTATTACTCAACCACAACAATTAGGCGCATAAAACAAAAATGGTTCAATACACCGCGTCTCGTTTCTTACCCCGCGCATCCCCTAGTGACGTGCCGTCGTGTATCGTCTAGGAGTTTACGTTAGCCAACACTATTAGTGTTTAATGTTATTTCGTTATAATGTTAGTTTAATGAATGATTGTTGAATTTTTAAAGTTATTATTAAATTAGTTGATTATTCGTCAATAAAACTCAAAATGGGTAGGAAAAAGACTATTCGTGGAGGAGAAAGGACTCTTACATTCAAAATATGCTTTTTTTTTAACAAGAGAAGAGTATTGGGCTCAGTATTCCTGTCTCCCAAATCGAAAATCGAATGTGTGCTGCAACAGGCATCAGTCTCTTACACACATAAAAAAGAAAGAAAATATTCCATGTCTGCGAATATATTTAACACATGAAAGTGCTTTAATAAATACTCGACTATTGAAAATACACCACTATGGTGTAGGTTTTAATAATGGTATACCTACATACTTTTGGTATTTGGTAATAGAATATACTTCATATCGGGATGGCAAATCCCTAGTTCTAATGACGTTTCAACTGTCGTGCGCCTAATTGTTTTGGTCGAGTAGTATATGATATACAAGTGTGAATGATGCAAATTTACACCTGCACATCATATATCACAAACATACTACAACAATGGAATAACACTGTCAGACAAAACCCATTAAAATCTAAACGATTAATGAATTTGTGATGTACAGTCAGCAGCATATAGTTAGTGGCGTTCAAAGTGTCCATATTGTTAGATACAATCAAAGTGTTCAATAATATCGGCACAACCTACGTGTTCTAATTGTTGACAACATCTTAAACTCCCAAATGTCAGGACGTTCATAAACTCATAATGTTAATACCACCCAAATTGTCACAAATGTTCCGGCGTCAGTGGTAACCTAGCAACGAGACTGTTTGTAAATATAGGTACATTTTATAATATTAAACTTTATGTTGCGAATATGTTGTAAGGATACTTACTGTGCGAGCAATGATAATATTGACATATGTTTATCTCATTTAGGATTTTAAAATTTAATGAAGATACTTTTCATCAGTTTAAAAATGAGAAAACCGTAGAGGTTACAGAAAAACTATTATATTTTAGCTAAAATATATTGTTTGTGAAATATACATCAGACTTTATTTTTTTTTTTAATATACATCCTTTGAAACCGTTTGAACATCCTTGCTAGTAACGATCGAATAACTTTAAGCTCGTATGTGAAAACGAATTTCTGAGGAACTTCTTTTTTGCACGTCAAATAATTGTGAACAATGTTGTTGTGGTGAACCAGCATCAGATAGTGTCACTGGCAAACGTTGATTTCCGGAGAGAACAGGAAGAAGACTCAATCGATTGAACTTGTTCTTTTTCAAGTGTGTTATGAACCCACTTAGGCCTTCTTTTTCTTGACGAGGGTAGGTTTGTAGAACTTGACGTGGTAAGTATTTCAGGTGCAATATATGTGTATGTTTCCATATACAGAACATTAACAACACTTGACGCAATTGAGCACGGATGAGATACTAACTCTGTCGATGGAATTATTAGAATGCAATATAATGGTGTATGCCATTATGCCCCGTGACATTTACGCATTTTGCCCCAATTACTATGTTAAAAGAAAATATGAAATAACGGTAAGACTAAAGCAGTGTTAAAATTGCCCATCAACTTCAAGGAAAACGTAAAATAAAGGAGAACATAATCATCAATTCAATACTATTTCTTGCTTGTTTCTGTAGTTATTAAGGATAAAAAATATTACATCAATTATGCATTTAAACTAAATTTGATTGTAAATCAACTGTCATGGTCCATTGAGTATTGTTTGAAAGCAGGTTCTGATGGGCTGCAGCAACATCTCGCAAAAGCGTTTCGTTTCCGGTATGTGTGCATGACCCGTCTTACTCGTCCGTCCTCTCGTCTTGTCTTATCATGCCTCTTGTTCCCCTAGACCGATTCTATGACTTTGACAGTCAATGACGTCATTGCAAGATATGAAAAGGATAGTTGTTAATATAAAAAAGAGAGAAGAGAAGAGTCATTGTTAGCAGGTCCTATACCGTAAGTGATCAGGAACCTTATATCCGCAACATAAGGTATAATATTATAAAATGTACCTATATTTACGAACAGTCTCGTTGCTAGGTTACCGCTGGTGTCGTAACAGATGCTGAAATTGTGACAATTTGAGTGGTTCATTATGAATTTATGAATGTTCTGTCATTTGGAAGTTTAAGATGTTGCGAACAATTAGAACACGTAGGTTGTGCCGATATTATTGAACACTTTGATTGTATCTAACAATATGGACACTTTGAACGCCACTAACTATATGCTGCTGACTGTACATATGATGAATGTTATATAAACTTACTAGAGTCTTCTCTATAATGTTTTTATTGATGTGTGAAGGTTACTAACCCACACTGTGTCAATAAAATTTATAGTTTAATGTTTGCTATTCTGAGCAAAATCCAGTACTGGACAATGAAACTTAATGATGAGTAAAAGAAAAATATATATCAAATAGTTTACAGACCCTTTATGAGCAATTTGTGACATTGATGAAACTATGCAATTCCTTTAAATATTTATCGTCAGTAGAAACAAAATAATGCTAAAGCGCCAAAGTAGGGTCAGAAATTAGGTTTTGATGTTGTTTTTTACAGAAAAAAAAACATGTTTATTTTTTGTGGACTCTTATTGTTGGGAGTTCAAACTACATAACATGATCCCACCAAAAATAAAGGTGATATGTTTTTTTATTACCCACTTAAAAAAAAGTTGTACCATCTAGTATCCAGCCGCCCATCGAACTCCGCTCAGATCGGCGGCTGGGCCTACCGCTCCATCTAGTCTTTACGACACATATACCGCCGTCCTTCCCGGGATTCCCACCTGAAGCCCCTTTTAGTCGCCTCTTACGACAGGTAGGGGATACCGTAGCCCTATTCTGGTCCCGGAACTACAGGGTGACTGTGGCACTACTACAGTCTATTTTATTTGTATTACTTATGTCATGTCATATTATTTAATAACTCAATACAAACACCCATAATTTCAACATATAATATCTTCATGTGTAAAGAATAATAAAAATGGTTAAGTAATAAATAATAATAATAAATTGACTTTATTGACATATTTTCACATCAAAATTATATGAAGCCTCTGATCCCCGAATTAGCTCTAAACTGTGTCTCGGGTATCAGCGTCTTCTCCCAGTTTTTGTCGGTATTTAAAAATGTGTTCATTACAATATTATGTGTGCAAACGTATTGAATTTTGTAGTAATGATTGAATGGAATGTGTGTGTGTGTGTGTGTGTGTGTGTGTGTGTGTGTGTGTGTGTGTGTGTGTCCGTGTGTGTGTGTGTGTGTGTGTGTATGTGTGTGTGATTGTCTTCTTGTTACGTAAATATCATCATAATAACATACTTTCGACGTCATCGTAGTCCATTTGGCTGCGCCAGGTATGAATGTCTTTTTTGAATCCGTTTCTAGTCATGTTTTTAATTTGTAATAAGTGGATCATAACAAGTGTAAAACTGTAACAAGAAAGTGAACTTACCTTTTATGATCTCCGTTGACGATATGATGACATCACTCTCATCCATTCTCACTTTGTAACACAGTAATGTCGCTGATTTCTTTATTTTGATTGATTTTTCTGCACCTCTTTTTGATCCTTCAATAGCCACGATTCAGACGGATTCAGGAATCATTCTTTGAAACTCTTTTATTGGTCTAACTCAATTGTGTACCTGAAATTTAAAATACTTTATTGTGGGTATATTCAGCATACTAGCAATACATTAACATCAACCCGTCTTTGTCCCATGATTGGGCATAGGTAGCATCAGAATAGCTAACCCAAACATTGCTTATGCGTGTTTCCTTACAATGTTTTTCTACTTCATTAACGGCATCTTTACATTAGGTCGCTAGTAGCGCGGCTGTAACAGACGCTTTCTTATTATTGAAATTATTATTTATCAATTAAGTAAGAAGTAAAGCGTGCCTTCCTAATCTAAAAATTTTGACGTAATAAGAAAGCATTTGCTGCAGTCGCGCGGCTGACGCACTACTTGCAACCTAATGTGAGAGCGCCATAAAGCAAATCGTAATTTATTTCCAATTCACATATAGGTACTTGAAATTTGTGTGCCTGGGATTTGAGCCCAAGACCTCATCAGTGAAAGTTAAATTTTTATCTCCTAGGCAATTGTAGCTTGCACTAGCTATACACATAAAAAATGTGTATAGGTACCAATTAATAATCAATCAACACCTAATTGGCCTCATTAATAAATTATGCTAATCAACAAAATAATTAAATAATCCCTACTAACGATCTGTTAGATATGAACATTCTTTCATAAATAAGTGATATTATCACTAATAATATATATATTAATATTAAGATAATATATTAATATTAAGGTACAATTTTAATTTCTAAAACATCCATATTGATCAGAGTTAAGCTGAACACCAGTTCTAGCCCTTTACAGATAACAAATCTAGGAACCTAACTATATGAGTAAACCATATCAAAGCAACATAATTATGAAGTTGAAACAGAACATGTGGTTTATAGGGAACAGCAAACTTTTCGAAATTTACTACCTGAAGGGCGACAATCTTTGTTGAAGAACCCTTAGCTAGTTACACTGTGCTGAAGGAACATCCATTAATTGCTAATAGATGTTCTATATTTTTATTGGAATTATATAGGTGCAAACAATTATTTCAATTCAAATAAAAATTCCCTTATCAAGTATAGAAAACAAAACAAGAAGAGACTAATTTATCATAATAAATAATCATTATAATACCTACTTAAAATTATTGTGAATATCATGAATTCCTTTCCACCAATTTGCACTTGGCCAGAATGGTGGACTATGGCCTATAACTCTCTTATTCCGAGAGAAGACCCATGCCCAGCAGCGGGACAATAATGGGTTGACAATATCATAGATTCCTATTTGATAGACATTTTCTATCAAAAGTTACTTTAGATTTAGGTCAGCATAGGAAACCTTGTCATTTTAAAATAATCTTTTGGTCTGAGTATTTTATTATGTCCCAAATTAAATTGGGTACCATATCATCCTTCCTGATACCTATTTTATTTGCTTACACTGTTGCAACATAATAAAAATCCGTTGTTTATTTACACAAGAGATAATCCATATCACTTGATACAGTCCGATTAAAAACCAGCTACTGACTGATAAGTGTGTATTTGCTAACATGTGCATAACATGCCTATTAAGGCCCTTTAGAAAGCCACCATTTTCCTAATAGCACTGAATCTGTAATCAACAGCTATGCAGCAATGTTTAGATGTTGGAATGGATTACTAAAAGGATTTTTTGAATAAACACACTTGCATTTTTTCTAGTAGATTATCTATTTAACAGACATACATGCATATGCTTAGTATTTATAAAGTAGTAACCAGAACCTTTGTCATTTTTATTATTCGCTTGAAGCAGCAAATGAAAACGTGTTCCACCTGATAGTAAGATTTAAACCTTTTAATAAACTGATTGTAAATCAACTCATCCATATAATAAAAAGGATTATCTTAAACTGAAGTGAAAATCGTACTAATGTGAACTAAGTCATTTTAATAAAAAAAATCCTGGGTACAGTTGTTACAGGTTTTACCTAGTGCAAGCCCTCTGAATATGTACTGCACTAGCAATTTTTTTTTAATTTAATTTTATTTGGGTATTTTTTATTTATAACGGACTCAACAAATAAATATGAGATATGGGCTTACAGAAGTTGTAACCCAATGTTATATGCTACAACTCGTGATAGTGTAAAACCAGGAAAAAATCTTAAACAGACTAGATTAGGTAAAAACTATAAACTAGAACCTGACTTGGGATCAAGAAGTTGAAAATGTCAAATATTTATACAATTTTTAAATTATTTGTTATATGCTCTCACAGGCATCTCAAGAATTTAAGTTTAGATAACTTGCATATATGGTTGATATTGATATCCTTTGAATGATACAAAAATATCAAGTGTGTAGTACACTTACAGATTGAGCCTACCCATTTGCAAATGCATGTTTGTAGCATTCCTATTAAAGAACCAGTTAGAAAGTAGTCTGGTCCTATTAGGATCTTTCATTGAGAGTCTAGGTAATTAAATAATATGTCAAACAACATCTCTTCATAATCTATATGATAAACCAATCAAATTATTAGCATGAAAATAATATTTTTTTAATGAATATGTACAATATAGAATATAGACTGTGGAATGCAATAAAAATTCCAATTTCAAATAAAGTTGTGAATGAAATTTAAAAATGGAAATTCATACCATACGCGACGACTCGGTCAGTCAAGGGCTTCAACATACATACAGCCTTTAACCTTGCTTGTTGACAACACAAACTTCTACCAGATTTTCGGAGTTATTATTGAAATCCAGACAAATTTAGCACCACAACGATCACAACACTACACGTTTCTAGCTCCACTCCTACTTACAAATTCTTCTCGTACAATAAACAGTAAGCGAAGAGTTCTACCACTTGTTTCTTTCGCATTGTAGTTGATTGTAGTTTAGTCGCACCTCGAAGTAGTTCGCATCTTAGCGGCGCGTAGGAGTCTATTTATTGGACGGCGTGGGTCGATTCCTTTACTCAAATGTAAGGTCACACCACCTTGCAACCAATTTGATCAACCTTCGCGCCACTTTAACTGAGAATAAACATTCTTTTCCTCTGTTTCGTTACACTGATCGACACCATCCCGCTCCACTTTTAGCTCTACGTCTGCACTATCAGTCCGCTAGACAACATGTAAACAGTATCACCGGCCGTAACAACAGATTGCTGTAATAAGTCAGGCGAAGCAAGGTCGCAGATTCTCGTTCAGCTTGGATGCAATTTAGACGGTCTCCATTTACAGTGTGACGTATTTTATTTATTCGCCGGGCCGCGGCCTGCCCGACACCGACGGCCGTTGAAAACGGATGGTTGAAAAAAGTAGTTATAGAATAGATATATTATATTGCCATAATCAGTTACGTTTCGTTTCTCTTTCTTCGCAGGTTGTAGATGTCAGAAATATTCTGTTCTGTCAAAATCATACTTAAAAAGCGCCATCTAGTTTCCATTTACAAATAACACAGTCATCATTTTGTGAGACCTAATTGTCTATGGATAGATGTAACATTCTAAGATGAAACAATGATAGATGGCAGCAGTATCGCCATCAAGATCATTCCAAAATTGAAATATCTTATGCCGCGTCCGCACTCTTGCTAGTTGCCGAAAACTCCAAATCTTTACAAGCGTTTGGCTTAATTTGGAAATCAAACATCACTATCCACACGCTTGCGAGTGAATTATTAGGTTCTGAAAAGACAAGCGTGACGGACGTGATGGTAATTAATATTGTATCGCCTTTAAAATTTAGCATAAGATATTTAAATTAAAACATAATATAGAATAAGTAAAAGGAAACGAAACAAACATTTACTCGTATTTATGTAACATAAATGTTTACTCATTTTTTACAAAAGACAAGCGTATATTTATTGCACCAGTGCATAGACACTCAGACTAGAGTGTTTACAAATATGTGGACATTTGCAAGCGCTTGCGGCAAACTCCCTTTGATTTGTGACAAAAAACCGTCCCTCGATCGGAGCGGCTTCAAGCGAAACAGCAAACGCTCTATCCGCACGTTTGAATGTGTAACACCTTGTCGAGGTTTGGCAAGCGTGCGGACGCGGCATTAGAACACAATATATGAAGAAGTGATCTAGGTATTGCAGTGTCTCTGTAATTCGTGGACCAGAATAGGGCTACCGAAATCCCTTCGAATAGGCTTTCGGTGGTTCGGCGTAGAGTGGGCTCGGACCATACTGCCAAGCGACCCCGAGAAGTACGACGGCATGCCGTCATAAATTATAAAAACATTATATACATTAAACAATAGAAAGATAAAAACTAATTTTCTTTCGCCTGGTCCGTGAATTTCTGGGTTTACTAAAACTAGTAAGGGTACTCAAAAAGTTGTTATAGAATTATCTTCTACGGCTTTCGATTCCTCTCTCTATAATTGAATACTGACAAAGACCAAACACTTCATAAAAATATTTACACAACCATGACAATATCGGCGGTGATAAATAAAAAAAAACACATTTTTAAGACAATTTATTTATTTATTTAATAAAATGAGATATCTTTATTGTTTTTCCTTACATAACTTAAAGGCGACCTAATTTTAGTAGTTTAGTTGTTCACTTACAACTTTACATCTATCCTTTGCGGCAGCCACAGCCCCAATTACTGCAGCACGGAACCCTGAAAAATTACATGGCGTTAACTGTCGATTGTACTGTAAATTGTAATACTGTCTAAAATTATCTTCAACTTAGATAAACAGTTTTACCGAAACATAAAAACTGTTTTGGATTGTTAGCTAAAGGTTTTACAAAATAGTAGACGAAATCTTATGGTTTTAAGTAAAATACGTATCCTCTGACATTTATAAAATACTTATTGTCAGTACCAAACGCTACTGGTAAAGTATTATTGTCCCACTGCTGGGCACGGGTCTTCTCTCAGAATGAGAGAATTTGGGCCATAGTCCACCGCGCTGGCCAAGTGCGGATTGGTGGACTTTACACACCTCCGAGAACTTTTTTTTTATTGAACTCTCGGGTGTGTAGGTTTATTGACGATGTTTTCCTTCACCGAAATGCAGTGATAATTAATTTCTAATACGCACATAATTTTAGGAAAGTCAGTGGTGCGTGCCTGGGTTTGAACCTCCGAGGTTCTCACCTCACGATCATCCTCACGATCGAGAGGGCAAGTTTCAACCATTATGCTATCACTGCTCTGCTATTGTATTATCATGTATAAATGTTACGAACCCAGGAGGTATTCGACCTTCTTTTCCCGGGTAAAAAAGGTACACATCGAGCCCCGAAATTACTCACTGCCATTATTGACCTAACCGTAGCATCTAGGAGGAGCGTTAAACGTCCTTACATACGTACAGTCAATTCCATCTACATACTAAACCTTTTTTTTTTTTGTTTTCGAGGGGAAAACCTTCAAAAGGTACCCGACGCCGTGGGAGCGACGCAGGGTTATGTGGGATTTTTACCGCACTAAAACCCCCCCGGTGGCCGTCCTCGGCGCTGAAAAGGAGGACTCCGGGATCTCGAAACGACTTCAACCGGAATCCTCCGAGCGCGTTGCCCCATCGGGCTCCTCCCAGATGGGCGGCTGGGCCCACCACTCCGTCTAGTCTTTACGACGGTATGCGACCACACATACCGCCGTCCTTCCCGGGATCGCCTGACCGAACGGTTCGAGCTCCCACTCTAGCCGTCTGCAACCCCGGAAGCCCCTTTTAGTCGCCTCTTACGACAGGCAGGGGATGCCGTAGCCCTATTCTGATCCCGGAACTACAGGGCCTAAAAAAATCTTACCATTCTTTTCCAAATGATACGTCCCTTCAGCCGTAGACCCGGCGGGCGATGTGACATTATCCTTCATGATTGCGGGATGGCCGCCATTTTTTAGCATGGCGGCCGCACCCAATGCGGTCTGAGCTGCCAATCTCAGCGCGAGATCCCGCGGCAGACCGCATCGGACGCCGCCATCAGCCAACGACTCTATTAGCATGTAAACCTGGAAAAAGAGAGTAATCGGTACTGATTAAATACAATAAATGCTTTGGAAAGGAACTTTTTATAGTGTAACCTAACGATGGCGCAAAGTTGTCACTGCATATGAACTGGCTTTAAAGAAGAACTCTTTTCGCATCATGGCGATGTTTAAGTTGTATGATAATACTTCTACAGCTATCATTTATTGCTAGGATTGCTTATGGCGTTCGTATATTATTACACAAAGAAGAGCATGAGAACACAAACAGCGAAATTTACAAATAAAATTATTATTATTTAAGTGTTTTATGTAATAGACACCTAAGTAGGTACCTTATATGTGACCAAACATTTCAGGATATCTTGACATATGTAAGTCCCTATCTCCTATTGAGCATCTTTCGTTTGTTTCATTCTTTCAAAGCTTATTCTCTATGACGAAACACTTTGTGAAGTGATGGAATATTTTGATTTGATTTACAAATTAATAACAATATGTTGTAAGAAACCTACATAAGCCGGTCCACTGCCGCTTAGAGCTGTGACCGCATCCATCTGGTACTCAGGCACTTCTTCACAAGAGCCCACGGCACGGAACAGCTCCGCCGTGAGGGTAGCGTCTTCGGGAGTCGCTCGGGAACCTCTGGATAGCGCTGCTGCACCCTCTTTCACTAAAGCTGGTGTGTTCGGCATCACTCGTATCACACGTGCTTCTTGTGGTAGAACCTGCAATTTATGAAAATATGTATACATATACATATGTAACATATGTTGCGATCCACGCCCTGTTCTATTGAAGATTTTAGTAAGGATCTCCAAAAATACTAATAATTAAAATATTAAATACCACTTGTGATTTTATATTTTGAAAGTATAAGTAGTCTTTCTATTCTGAAAGTATAAAATTATCTTACATCATCTGAGCTGCATTGTATAGATATACTTTATCTATGAAATGCCCTTAATTTTGATTACAGAGTACAATTTCTTTCTATTCTATAAAATGTTCTACGTGACTTACTATATTAGGTACACACGATTTTAGACTGATATTGAAGCTCAATTCATATATTGTAACATACAATATGTACGATATGCTTTTAAAGGAAAGAAAACTTTTTTAATTCCCTTAGATTTGGGCAAAAAGTATTTTAAAAACGCACAACACAACATAGTATAAAACGAAGTCGCTTTGCGCTCTATGTATGCTTAGATTTTTAAAACTACGCTACGGATTTTAATGCAATTTTTGTAACAGATAGAGTGATTCAAGAGGAAGGATTTTATGTATATTACATACATAATATAGTGGAGAAACACTGATAATTTAAGATTTTTGACTTTTAGGCGGAACTACTACTTTTATTATATTCTTAATAACTTTTAGAATTGTTTTTAAATATCTTAAAAACCATATTAAATTAAATTACTTTGTAAGTTACCTTTTCAATGCTCCCCGTAGTAATTCCCATAGCGACTGATATGAAGAGCTTATTCTTCGCTGCTGGTAAATCCTTGATTTCTTTCAAAGCTGGCACAACTACATCTGGCTTCACTGATACGATCACGACTTCTGATCTTTCCACTACAGGCTTATTTTCAAAGAAGGCTGCTGCTCCCAACCCCTAAAATACCGAAAAAGATGTATTTTTTAGCAAACTGAAGTAGAAAACGAGCATGCAGTCCACTTGATGGTAAGTCACTGCCGCCCATGGACACCAGTAATCAACTTCATACAGAACATGGGTTCCGTCTGAAGTCAATCACAGATGCGTTGCTACTCCCGAGGACTAGATGGTCGCCTCATGTAAAAGTGTGCCGGCAACCACACCTAGTGTTGCCCAAATTCAGTCTTGGTCTTGCAGTCTTGGTCTTGTTCTTGCGTTTTTGCAAGACCAAGACCAAGAACAAGACCGCGTATTTTTAGCAAGACCAAGACCAAGACTGACCGTGCAAGACTTGAGCAAGAACAAGACATAGCCTGCAAGACTCTTGCGTCTTGCAGCTAGGACTTAGCGCTATTTCACTGAGTAGTTAGGTGTAACAGTTCGGTGTATAGGTAGGTACGCTTAGGAATTCTATGAGACGCAAAAAACTGTATCAAAGAATATGAAAAACTGGACCTATGCGCATTACGACTAATACCATAAACATAGCGAATAAAAAAATATCTATTAAAATCAAACTGAGTGCATGCATAGTTATGTTTTAACCATCGGCACTTTAATAATGCGGCATTAAAGGTTTTGTACTTACTTCTCAAAGAAATTTGCCGCTTTTCGGTTACACATGGTTATGATACACGCGCCGGCGGCTTCTTTTGAAATCTAAAACAATCGTTGCCGCCACGCCGAAATCATAACATTTGACACTATTTGATTGCCGCCATAGGGCGTAGGTATACTCATGCAAAATAATTTCGAATTTTAAGAGTACCTACAGGTGTTCCAAACAATAAATAAGTTTCAGAGTGCTTAGAATGAAAATGAATACATTATACTGATCACGCAAGTAGTATTATGATTGGGATAAAATGGTAAGGATAGGTACTCGTAGTAGATGTCATATTAATTCATTCTAGTAAGTATATATTATAATATTGATTACTTATATGGTTTTAAACTAATTACTTAGGTACAATTATTGTACATTTAGTCAAACTTTAATAAATAGTAATAGACTAATAGGTAATTGCAAGACTTGCAAGACTCTTGCTGCAAGACCAAGACCAAGACCAAGACTGGGAGCGCAAGACCAAGACCAAGACCAAGACCAGGTGTATTGGCGCAAGACCAAGACCAAGACTGGCTAAGTCTCGTCTTGTTCTTGCATTTGGGCAACACTAACCACACCCTTCTATCGAAAAGCAAGAAAAGCTTCACGTTAGAAATAGGTGTGGCGGTGGTACTTCCCCGGTTGAACTACACTGGTTCTACCACCTTGAATGATAAAGTTAGAAATATCGTCATTGAAGACCCGCGTGGCAAATGATCATCACTCCGATCCAAAACACAATGGGTTCCGGGTTTCTATTTTCATCGGAACGATGAAATTAGAATTATTTTCTAAGTCTGGATGTTTGTGTGTTCGTATGCATATGTGGGTGTCTATGGCACCCACGACACAGGAAAAATTGCATAGTGGGAGGTAGTAAGTCTTTTAACGGGTATAACAACATTAAATAAAATAGAAAACATATTAGACAAGGGTTAGCTGAATTCATACTCTGAGGATATACCCATGATATTTTTACATTAATGTTTTTTAAATAGTTTATGAAATGAAACCCAAATATGCCTAAAATAAAAACGCTGGGTTACGGTACGGGGACGGTTTAATTTTCTTGTGGTTGCCGGCATACTATATGAGGCGACTCTCTCAGTTCTTGAGAGCAGCATGGCTTCTGTGATTGACTTCAAGTTGAACCTTATGAAGTTACTTGATTAAGTTCATGGGTGGCAGTGATCGTACCATCTCGCAGGTGGACTGCATGATTATTTGCTAATTAAGTCTTTAAAAAATAACAATAGGTACCTATTTTAAGAGATGAAACCCTGTGACAACTGTTTTCCCTTCGAATCCCTAAAAACCATCTGTTTCTATCGTTATAGTAAAGTCATCGTTATAGTAATTCCCAGTCATATGATGCCTAACAACAGATACATATAACCTACATTAATACACGATCGACCACCTGAGGGGCAGCCGCCCCCGCGGGAGCTCCCTGGCTTGGCGACCTCCGACCATCAAGAGGACGACCGTCGGCTCGTAAGCGACGCCTAGTACACCGAACCACCCACTAAACAGTGGGGATGGTAAATATCTTTTACACTTGCATATAATTTATAATTTTTTTATTAACCTTATATTATTATAAATAAATGTTAAGGATGCGGGAGGTATTAGACTTCCTAGAGAATTGCCCGGTGCCCGGGTAAAGAGGGTACCCCTCGAGGCCCGAAATTCCTTACCCGCCCTTATGTTGACATTGCCTTAGCATATGAGAGTCCCGGAGGGTAAGACGTCCCCTATAGGTATACGTACTACATTAATATCTATTAGTATCAACATGTAACCATTAACTCTTTAAGTGATCGATCAGACTTGTGAACTCGTGTTTAAGTTTAAGTGTTTAATCATCTGTGGACACAATATCAAGTGCCATTTATTATTATTATTATAATCCATTAAAATTACATCTTGATTATTTTAATGTATATTTCTAAGCCCTCGGTGGGAGAATAAGCGATTGGACAAAAATATTTGAATACCAGGTACCTGTTACCTTATTCACAAATAAATTGATTTGATTTAATGATTAGGTACCTAGCAACAGGTAAAGATAACAGAAAATATCCTGATTAATTTTCTGACGAAACACAAACAGGACTTTGCCACCACGAACAATTTTAGTTTTATTAACTACGCTCTTAAGTCCTTAAGTATTATTTATAGTGCGATAACAGCTGATAATATACAGCTTAGATAGTGGTGTTATAGGCACAAAGTCAAGGTTTAGTGACGTTCATGGTGAATTAGTAATATTCCATAGTTGCTGTGAATACAGCGATTATTTCAATCATTAAACCGACGTACTGTGTTTCTGTACTGACAATATACACAACTATTAATGCCTGCGGTTTCGCTTGAGTTTTAAAACGTAGCACGATTGTAAATCGTAATAATTTCGATACAGTAGGTGGATTTTGATAAAATAAACACTAGAATTTTCTCCTGTGTCGTGGATACCACGGACACACACAAGACGAATACACAAACACCCAGACCCAGAACATGAATCTAAGATCATCATTCAGAAAGCTGTTTGGCCGGGAATCGAACCCGGGACCCTTTGCGTGTCAAACCGGTATGGTAACAGCTTCGCCACGCGGGTCATCAGTTGTAATGTTTCATAAACATGTATCGTATTACCTCTAAATATAAATAAATTAAATTCTGTAGTTATAGTTCGAAGCGATAACACAGAGACAAATAGACAGACAAAAACTATAGAATAAATGCTTTTATCAAATAATAGCTCTTGCCCGCGACTTCGCCTGCACGGTCAAAGGGAATTAACATTAGCACTTGACACCGTGATTCAGAATTTGCAATTGAAAATACTAACGCCATCTATTATCAACGTCTGGAAGTAGGTACTAAATATGTATCAACTAACAAAACATCGATATTCTCATAAGAATGAGAGAGCGCAGTAAAACGTAGCCTACGTCACTTTCCGCCCTCCTAACTATTTCCCAGCATATAAACCATATCATATAATAGCTACGTGGCGACGTGAAAGAGAAACAAACAAACACACTTTCACATTTATAATATTAGTATGGAAGTATGATTGTTCAGAATGGAAACCAATTTTTACAGTGTACAGACAAGCGAAACTTTCATTGTTATGATAGATAATAATGAAAATGTGTTATATCCTATTATCCACTTAAAGTTTCTGAGAATGGCTTGTTTTTATGAGTGTTACAGATAAGTCGTATGTATTTTAGCATGTCGCGTTACGAGTTCAAAGCATATCGGAAAAATTATCGGTCACTACCTTAATTGACTTTATATTGTTAGAACCTGCAAGTCTGAGACTTCTTCAAATATCTCAAATATTAATGAAATCTATCAACCTTCACTTACAGGTAATTAATAATTAATATCACGCTTTCTACACTCATAGCCCCACAGTAGGATTTTCTCCTGTATCGTGGCTATCATGGACACCCACAAGACGAATACATAAACACCCAGACCCAGAACATGAATCTAAACTCATCATCATCAGTCCGATACCTGACTGGCCGGGAATCGAACCCGGGACCCATTGCGCGTCAGACCGGTATGGTAACCGCTCCGCCACGCGGGTCGTTAATGTGGTAAGTAAGAAGAATTATTAAATTTCAAAAGTGAATAAGTATTGGTTAGATTAATGGCATATTTGTAATTTATTAAAGAATTCTTACCTTGAATGCTTCTGAGCTCATAACATCAGATGGGTGACAACTGGCCGTTATTTCATCGGGTTTTGCTAGTCCTGAAATATATGAGTATAATGAGTAACTTTTTTGCCTAATCGTATATCTCTAATATATTACCTTATATACCAATATTATCTATATATTTCTTCTTATATATCTTATATTACACATATAAATAGACAAAGAAAAAACAGATTATTTCCTATTTCTATTATGTTTACTTTTGACTTTTTGTTTGGAGCTATTGACGAATTCGTCAAAATATTCATATTTTTATGAGGATAAGGCGTGAAAAAATTCTATTTATTTGACTGAAGTAGCAAACGAGCATGCAGTCCACCTGATGGTAAGTGGTCACTGCCGCCCATGGACATCTGTCATCAACTTCATACAGAACATGGGTTCCATCTGAAGTCAATCACAGGTGCGTTGCTACTCCCGAGGACTATGATGGTTGCCTCACGTGAAAGTGTGCCGGCAACCACACCCTTCTATCGAAACGCAAGAAATGCTTCACGCTATAAATAATCTATAATCTGGTATCGTCGTAATTCGATAATCACCTCTTTTATTTGAGTACAAATGTTTTTAATCCATAATGTTTTCGAAGTGTGTTATGCATATAATGTCATGAAAGAACTGAAATCCTATATTATCATCCTGCACTCTATTAAAGATTTTCAATATTAATATGGCCATTATAAGATGTTAGGTTACATAATTACGTAACAACTTACAACAGAAAGTCTCTAAGGTAAGGACTGAAATAATCAAAATCGACTTGGTATTACATGAATCTCACAACATTTTTTGAGTTGCGAGACTTGGGTTTTTGACGAGTAATGTCTTTTATCGGATACTAGTTGACCCGGCGAACTTCGTTCCACCTAAAACTCAAAAATCTAAAATTATCAGTGTTCCCAATATATTATGCAAGTATTATACTTAAAAACCTTCCCCTTGAAATACTCTATCTATTAAAAAAACTGCAATAAAATCCGCAGCGTAGTTTTAAAGATCTAAGCATACATAGGAACAGACAGTGGGAAGCGACTTTGTCTTATACTATGTAGTCATAACCGTGCCGAATTCCATACTCCTCCGTCCGCGTAATTTTCTTAAAAAGGTCTCCCAAGTTTTTGCTTCATGTATTCATCCATCCATCAGCCCTTTGAGGTCCACTGCTGGACATGGCCTCCCCTAAATGGCCACTTCAACCGGTCCTGGGCCCTCACTATAATCTATATTAATTCACGTATTAATATATAGATTTATCAGATTTTGTATCACCTGCAGAGATGAATCCATTCGCTAAGGCGAATGCCAGCTTGCCACCTCCGATAAAACCGATCTTCATGGCCTCCTTTATAGATACTAGAAACAAACAAAATAAGTAAGGATTAGTACGGTAATGCACAATACATTATCTATAGATTATGTCAATATACCTATAGTTTAAAACGTTGAGATAATACTAATCCGATTAACATTAATAATAATTTGTAGTGTGTCTGGAACATGAAATTGCGATCAAATTACGTTTATGATAACACTTTTAGTGCATAGGTACGTACTAAAGTGTATTTTTTATTAAATAAAAATATTATCATAAATAATAAGTTAATAATTAATTAATAATATATTTTTTTATTAATTAATTAATTATAATTTATTTAATTTGTTCCATAAATTCTGATTTCTGTAAAACTTGATGCTACAACAAGGGACTGTGTAAATAAAAGATTTCAAATCTTCGGATTGTGAAAGAATACCTTCATATTTTCAAACATTCTCAGTGATTTTCTCTAAATTTTAACGGAGTTCAAAGTATATTCGTCGACCCGCGTGGCGGAGCGGTTATCATACCGGTCTGACGCGCAATGGGTCCCGGGTTCGATTCCCGGCCAGACAAGTATCTGAATGATGAGTTTAGATTCGTGTCCTGGGTCTGGGTGTATGTATATTCGTCTTGTGTGTGTCCATGGTACCCACGACACAGGAGAAAATCCTACTGTGGGGCTATGAGTGTAGAAAGCGTGTTTATATTCAAATCAGTTCAAAGTATTTTTGAAAACATCTTATAAACAATGGACGGAAGATTTAAACTATTTATTTCAAGATTAAGTATATCTGATAGGTTTAGTGATTACGAGAAATATAGATGTGAGATTATTAGTTATCTACGAAAAATAGATCGGTAAGTTCATTATAATAATTCTAATAAAATTCCTAGCTATGTATCCTGATGTGAAATTAGATTACATTCTAGAATTCTTCGCTCATAAGGTAATATTTTGAAAAAGAAAAAGACCGCATTTTGCTTTTTGAAATTTCGATAACTATATTAACAGCAAAAGCGTTATGAAACTTTCATACTATATTTGATGGGATAACTAATGTATTTGTCTCAAATTATTTGAACGAAATCTAAATTACCTTGGCCTTTGCTAAGATAACCCTTTAATTGTGAATGAGCATAACTGTTATGAAGATAATACGTAAAATTTTAAAATTGTGTGATTTGTAATATTCCTGAAATCCCTAATTGATGTTTGTGGTTGAAAAATAGCATCGCGCCATGGGAGGTCGAAATGTATTTGCTATTTGATAAATCTTGACGGAATTATTATCAATGATTAAATTAATCTACGCATATATTAAATAAAACTTGTTTATCAATGTGAAGAAGAAGCAGAAGTCTGGCTTATCTTCAAAACTTAGGGGGTCCTTAATAATGAGAGTACTAAATTCGTCATCAACAAAAAACATAGTCTACTGTGTGGATTTATTTTACACATATTTCCCTATGATAAGGGAGACAGGAGCGTGCAGATTGCCTAAAACCCCCTCTATATATGCCCTTACACTTAAAATAAATATATACAAAATGTCGATCATAATTATATAGGATTATGAATATATTAGATAGAATAGAGTAGATCTGACGATATTCACTTTAAGAAGTATTTTGAAGATACGTATCGTATTTTAGTAAAAGCTGTGAAAATTGATTGACCAATAGGAAATATAGGTGTATAATTACTAAATTATTAGCTTTTAGAAGACAAATAAGATGAAACGATTTATGTTAAAATTAAATGTGATCAAAAACTGAGCAATGAGAAAAAGCTAAAAATAGACATAGTGAACTCACAGTGTGACGCAAAAGTAAATTAGTTTGCGTGCGTCTTCCTCAAAGTCAAGACGTCGACTGGGACTTATAGTTATCACTGTTATCAGTATTACACAATACTATCTGTTGCCTCTCATCAATCGATACTTGATGACATAATCGACGAATGACTCAATTAGAGTGTTTCAAGATATGAGTATTAGCGCTTTTGTGAATAGAGTCATTGTATATCTCTTTATTTTTTCAACATAGGACTCTATTCTTGTGGTGGGTATTGTTTTTTTTAAAAGTGATGGAATTTAGATTGTGGTACCAAAAATTATCGGTATAAAACATGGAACATCAATTATTTCATCTTTCTCGACTGTTATGGGATATTTATCAATAATATTCTTTATTTCTTCCATATTAATTTGGTCATATTTAGCATCTAATTTTAACTTGATGATGGTAGGTATCCTGAGACTTTAATTGTGATTGATCTGATATATTAATTATTTTCTTCGAATGTGAATTTGGAGATAGACGTCATTTGTCTCAAATTCTCTTTAAAAAAATCAAAATACTTAACTATAAAGTCATTTGCGTGACTGCTTCTATTATCATACTTACCGTTGTAGCAAATTATAATTTTAGGTATAAAACAAAGTCCCGCTGTCTGTCCCTATGTATGCTTAGATCTTTAAACTGCGTTACGGATTTTAATGCAGTTTTTTAATATTATAATATTATAGATAGAGCGATCCAAGAGAAAGGTTTGTATGTACCTATTATACTTGCATAATATGGAGGAACATTGATAATTTAAGATTTTTGACTTTTAGGCGGAACGAAGTTCGCCGGGTTAACTACATAGTTATTTTAAAATTATTTTTGTCTAAATTCCTTTAATATTTGCAATTGTGATTTGGCACACAATTCTACTCTGACGGAAAATTTTACATAATACTCTGAGTCGGGTTCTATGGCATGTTATAATAAAATTTTTATAACAATAAAGCTAATTTAAAGTGACAACAAATATGGTTATAATTCTGATACCTACAGAAAATGTTATTTTCATAGAATGTTGTTTAATATAATTCGCAACCAAGCAGCCTTGTGAACAATTTACTCACAACGAGTGTTAATAGATATTACTATAGGTAGATATCTCAGTTACAATGAGTATACAAATGAGTTCATAATACACAACAGCTGTAACTACCAGCCAGTTTACCATAAAAATATATTTTATCAACCAATCAAAAATATATGATCTCAAGCGAATAAAAAATCTGACTAAATTAGTTAAATTTTACACAAGCTATGGTGTTTCAAACGAAAAAAGTGTTGATTGACAAGAACTTTCTTTTTTCTATTTCTAGTTTTTTCTGGTTTTATTATCTTAAATCAATTTTTATCAGTGAGACATTTAATCTCCATTAAATTATCTATAAAATGGTGCGCAAATAAAGGAGATTATGTGGATTACCAATCGTGTAAATAATTAATTAGTTGCGGAATCGACTCAAAACGGATTTGTCGGTAATAAAGCACTCTCCAATGCTTCGCATTATGAGTCGAGGCATATTAATTCTCGTATTAGACATAACATAATGCTAGTATTTTGTGAGGATGTGGTATTACTTGGATAGAGTTAGATGGATAGATAGGACGAGTAGGATGGAGGATGTGCTTATTACTTTTTCACATAAATAATGCTAGTCGGATTTGGACATAGGTGGTAGGTACACGGCACTAACATAGTTAACGACTTGAACACATGATACTTTTCTTTTTTGTGTTTTCGAGGGGGAAACCTTCCAAAGGTACCCGACGCCGTGGGAGCGACGCAGGGTTATGTGGGATTTTTACCGCACTAAAACCCCCCGGTGGCCGTCCTCGGCGCTGAAAAGGAGGACTCCGGGATCTCGAAACGACTTCAACCGGAATCCTCCGAGCGCGCTGCCCCATCGGGCTCCTCCCAGATGGGCGGCTGGGCCCACCGCTCCGTCTAGTCTTTACGACGGTATGCGACCACACATACCGCCGTCCTTCCCGGGATTGCCTGACCGAACGGTTCGAGCTTCCACTCTAGCCGTCTGCAACCCCGGAAGCCCCTTTTCTGATCCCGAGGCTACAGGGACGTGAACACATGATACTATGATCATGCTCTCAGCTTGCTCATACTACTACACGTGGTAGCTATGATCAAGCCGAGAAAATAATACGGTAAAAGATGGGGAATTGCGAAGTTATTCAACGAAAACACGACCAACATGTTTGTTTTGTGTTGTTATGTTCATCTGGTGCTGAGTGCCCCCTACCACATGTGGTATCTCTAATCTATCTCAGATAAGATTAAATTCGTATTTGTTGTCGGCTACACGTGCGCTGATACTCCTGGTGATTAACTCTGTCTCTCATAGGTATCTCTTCTACACCTTTCAAAACAGAACACAGAACAGCGTTTACAGCGATGTAGCGTGAGTTCATGCCAACCGGGGGCGAAGTGGAAATTACCGACCACCCATTTAAAAATTTTGCCGCACCCTAATTGTGTCACCCGGGACTTCAGTTGCCTAAAAATACCGATTATACACTACGGGCACGTTGCCCGGGGCGCACCGTTCCTTGTGCCCCCCAACCTACGCTACTCAGCGCTTAACACTGCTGTTTTAAGGGGTTACTTACAACTAGTTAGTTAAAAAACATTATCTGAAAATTCGAAGTTTATCCGTTCAAAACTGAGCGAATTTACTGCCAGGAAAAATGATACGGGCTCCTAAAAGCTGCTGTAAATGATTGCTATATTAAGACTATATATGCATACATACGCAAAAGTTCAAATTTTAGTATGTTGGTAGTTACAACTACAAGAAGTGTATATGTTTTTTTAATCACAAATTGTCGCTACACAGCCAGGTATTAAAGATTCCATTAAGAGGTACCTACCTAAAAATTGCACTTTATCTATGTAGGTATATTAATGGATTTTAACTTTGAATTGTGTTTTTTGGAATCATTTATTTTTCAAATAGGTCACCGCGATATCTCTTATGCGAGTAGAACGAATTACTTGAAATTTATTTATTATTAAATATATATTTATTTACTTATTTTTTGCAGATGAAAGCAGTCTTATTTCTGAACGAAGTTATTTTTCCGGTGACATCTAGATTTCCCCTTTTATTTGTTGACTATTTTTTCAAAGACTGGTATTTTTCCAAAAACTTCAATCATAGACTTGACAAATTAATACCTAACTTGTATACGAAGTTACGGTGTTTACGGCGTATGCTCCAATATTTAATATCTGCTAAGTTTGTGTATTTCTACAATAACCATGAAACATGATCAACAATTCCCTACTAAGAAAACCAAACTGTACGATACCTGTTATCATTTTTCCAGTTAAAAAAAAGCACAAATACGTCTTTTTGGCTGCTAACGAGATATAGGTAACCCTTTTGGGCAGAAATTCTTACTTTGCAAAGATGATGACAACGTAAACAGTGACGGTTGAGGAGTAATGTACTAACAGCAGAGCTTCGAGCTTCGAACTAAATTACCTACAAAATGATTGACATCATAAATATTGCTTGACTTCTAGCATCGGTTATTTATACGCAGTCAATTGATTACAATTGCACAGAATGGCTGATGATTTATTAATTTGCCCTTGTAGTATATTCTTCTTTAATGTTACGAATAATATCTTCGAGATCTTCGGTCACAACGCCCGGAAAATATAACAGCCTGGAGAAGCTGATTGTGACCGGTTGACGGTAAAAGAGCTCGTCACAATTTTTTTTTATCTGACTGAAGTAGCAAACGAGCATGCAGTCCACCTGATGGTAAGTGCTCACTGCCGCTCATGGATATCTGTAATCAACTTCATACAGAACATGGGTTGTATCTAAAGTCACAGGTACGTTGCTACTCCTGAGGACTATGGTCGCCTCAAATAAAAGTGTGCCGGCAACGACACCCTTCTATTGAAACGCAAGAAATGCTTCACGCTAATAGGTGTGGCGGTGGTACTTCCCCGGTCGAACTGCACTGGTTCTACCACTTTCAAGTTGCCGATGCTCTTTATGCTGCCGGATCACACAAGACCGGTGGAGATGGGGGTCTTTTATAAAGAAGAGGCTCCTCTCCTACAACCAGTATATTAGGTCACAAAATCCGGTATTTGAAAATCTTTGAAAATCTTTAAAAATTGATTCGAGGAGAAGAATGTTATAAAAATTGGCATAGCCGGCTGGCACCTGTGCCTTGGGCCTGGTTTGCAATTGTAGCATTCTTTCTAGAATTTTATAAAGGTATAAGTATATACGTATACGTGAAGCAAAAACTTGTGATCCGTTTTTAAGATACTTGCCGCAGACGGAGGAGTATGAAATTACAAACGGTTATAGTTGATGTAGAGAAGGATAAGCAATGCTAATATTTTTTCAAATAATGCATAAAACACACAGATATTCAACTAAAAACACATTACACACACTACTTATAAACGAAATAAAACATTCAATATCTTACTATGAAAACACATAACGTCAAAAATGTCAGATGTCTTTGTCAAAATACCCGCTATTGCCTTTAAAATGCGGCTTAGTTAACTAAACCTATTTTTAACTTTAATGGGTGTCTTCAAAATAAATTATTATAATTTATTTGAATTTGAGAAAAATACGTGCTACTTTGGGGAATATGTAGTTTAGTTTTTTAATTTAAATTACAGTCGAATTTCGACCGTTGCGACAGGTGACTAGTCTATTGTTATTACCTTATCTACCAATGTGTGGGTAATCCAAAACCACAATAGGGCCTTACCAAACTAATTCTGACGTAAAATTGCACGTACCTACGTGATAGGTGTTTTACCTATCACGTAGGTGTTATACCTATCACGTAGGTGTAAGTACCTATTAATTTAAAGGTTGAGCGCTAATTCTATACATAGATATTTTTTTCGCTACATCTTTCGTTTTGACAATTTCTGAATTGTTCATTTCAGTAGAATCTAAAGTTATTAGGCTAAAATATAGGAAAAAAGTAGGGGAGAGTCCGGCAGTACCGTCACCTTAAGGATAATGTAAGATAAAATAAAAAGACCCCAAGTTATATGTTAAATATCAGCTAAAACGTATTAAGGCATTCAAGTGTTGTAAATTAAAACAATAAAATATTAATATATTTAGAAATAATCAACTTTATTAATAAAATTTGAAAACTATGAAAAGTCAACATGAAAAAAATTGGCCTCCAGTACCGGCCAGCATAAAAATGTTCATTTATACGAGACAAAAATCACAAATGTATTGATTTGTTAGCTCTGATATATTGGCACAAGCCTCATGGACCCAAACCTTGCAGTTTCCACATTGAATCCAATCCTCTTCATGAGATTCAAGGCACAAAGGACAAATTGTTTTTTCCTCGATTGGTCTGTGGGGAGGACTCTGGTTTTCTTTTTTCTTATTTTTTCCTTTCTTGCTAACATCTTTTCCTGAAACCAAGTTCTTGCCTTTCTTGCTGGTATCTTGTCCTGAAAGCAAACTTTTGCCTCGCTTAGCATACTCAACACTCTTATCTGCTCTTTTCTCTTCCAGCATCTTTTTGTATGGAGAACTTGTGTAAATTTCGCTTTTTTCAGCTTTGCGACGTCGTGCAGTAGCTCGTCTTTTAGAAGCATCAGGTACCGGTGACAACTCTGCAACTATTGCCTTAAAATTGTCAACCGATTGGGATAGCTCGACATCATTGGTAGTTTCTTGAGACTTGGATTGTTGAGACATAGCGGTTTGAGGTTCAGACTCTAAAGTGACAGTTTGAGACTGCGATTGCTGAGGACCTGGAGGCGTAATTTCTAGCTGCTGATAAGAGGGTAAATTTGCTAGTTCTGGTTGTCCAAAAATGGAAGTTGTCGGTTCTAACAGTTGAGAGTTTGCAAGCGATGATTCTGACGGTGATTGATAATTTTCTGTAACATTAGTCATATCCGAAGCTATAAAATCTAAATCACTGAAAACATTTTTATTAAAGGGGTGAATGCCTGTGCAACGAAAGCCATTAACGCCAATATCCATTCGAGAAACTCGATTAAAAGCAGTAGCAACAAACCCTGCGACTTCGTATTCACTGATTCTTATCCCAGGGTTTGATCTCATCCACAAGTCACATGCATCACTGTAAGCAGATTTAAAAGGCTTCATAAACGTGCGATCAAGCGGTTGTAGCTTATGGGTTGTATGAGGTGGAGTGCTTAACATGTGAATATGATTTTTTCTGGCAAATTCAATGACATCCAAGTCTTTATGACTAGCATGCCCATCAAGAATCAACAGGACTGGGTTTTCTTTGGTAGGATTCGAATACTTTGTGAAGTGACCCATCCATTTCAAAAATAGTTCTGCATTCATCCAGCCATTTGGCTGAGCTTCACCTACACTTTCATGCGGTGCATTAATCATGAGTCTTTCATTTATTCGGGACCGTGGGAATACAAAGAATGGTGGTACGAACTGACCTCCTGCGCTCATTGCAAAAAGCACAGTCACGTTTTTTCCACGCTCTGCCGAAGTTAGTTTTCCAACTTGCCTTTGGTTTTTAGTAGCTAAAACTTTAGCATGTTTCTGGACAATACTGACACCAGTCTCATCACAGTTCCATATTTTATAGGGGGTGAAATTAAATTTTTGCATTAAATTCTCAAGGCCTTCAAAGAAGCGCTCAACCTGAGGTCTGTTAAAACCTACTGCTCTCATTAAGCTCGTTGATTCAGCAGTTCGCAATGATAAGTCACTGTGTCTTTTCATGAATGCATAATAGTAGTTCTTTCCCGCTGACATCTTCTCTTTATTAAATTGGTGAGGTAATTTTAACTTTTCAGCTAGTTGAAAAGCAAGGCGAAGAAATTCTTGCTTGTTTAAAGGCATCAATCTATTTGCCAAGTCCTTAACATGCTCTGCCAAAATTTCTTCGTGTTCAGATGAGAAAGTTTTATGGAAACGACCCATAACTGGCTTAATGGACACCTCTTTACTATTTTTAATTGCACTAATTCTGTCATTTAATGTAGTCCTGGGTACCTGGTAAAGTTCTGCAGCCCGACGCGCACTAATTTCATTACTCAGCACCTTTTGCACGGCTTTATGCATACTAGCGGGATCCCAATCACCCTTCTTTTTCTTCGTCTCTCCATCACTATTATTGCCTGGCATCGTTGTGCACCTATAAGAATATAAAACCATTAAAAAGTAAATCTAAATAGTGGCCGGTACTGGAGGACAATTTTATGGCCGGTACTGTAGGGAACGAAAAAAATATAATATGAGACCCTAGACAATAATTTACAAATAAATATTGAAACTAAACGTATTTTATAATAGCTATATAAATAATCAATACATACCAGGTTTAACTTCTTTTGAACACGTTCTATAAACTATGTAATTACGAACAGAACTTTAATTATGAAACGGGCATTCATCGCGCGCAACACAAATCGGCGTACTGCGGGTAAGCGTGTCGCGACAGGTCGCCGCCGCGCGGGGCATGTACTTGTAAGAACGTATTGCTTTAATGGCAAAACAGAGATCAGCGCCATCTCTTATAGAGTTCTGTAAAATGTAACTGGCCGGTACTGGATGCCGGCCGGTACTGGAGGACTTTCCCCTACAGTTATTTCTCTAATAGTTAACGGATGATATACTTAGCAATGTTTTGTGTTAACTATGTATGCGTGTGACATGTGTGTAATGTAGTTGTGGCTTGATTGTTATTTATAAAAACGTTATATTTATATCAAACCGATAGGATAGAGGTGAGAATCTTGTATCGATTAGAAATTTACCGTACTGAAAACCTTTTGATTGGCCCAGCTTATTAAGCGACCTCTTTTATCGACAATTTGAGTAAGTAGGATTCGCGACCCTTCTTTGTTTTTTAGTAAATGGTTTGAATAAGTTCCATTTTCGATGCATTTTTTTATTTTTTTTTCGCCCCGGGCAACATAACCTTCGTTCGCCGCAAGCAGTGGCTTGGGCCCGGGGGCACTCCGCTGAAACATGTCTGTGGCCTCTACAATAAAAAGGTTGAGTACCGCTGATCTAAACATTCTATATAATTACGTTATAAGTGCTTACACTAATATTTTACTTAGGTATAAATAATTAATATCGGCAAGGAAGATAAACTCAACGTATCATTTCCAAGGTCCGCATGTACCTTGATCTCACTTGACATCTATTGCGTCTATCACGTTGCATGCATGATGCATACATATGCATGTATTAATAAATGTTACTTGCCTAGCTGTTTACTGTAAACAAACTCAAGATTGTAAATTATTCTGATAATTGCGTTGTACCGCCTTAAAGGTTATATTTATCAGAACGGAGAAAATAATTTTGTTTATCTCATAGGGCGTGCCCTCTACCTAATATATTTTCACTACATAGTATTAAACAGAGGCGCTTCCCGCTGTCTGTCCCTATGTATGCTTCGATCTTTAATACTACGCTACGGGTTTTAATGGAGTTTTTTACTAGATAGAGTGATTCTCTCTTGATGCTCGGACAATAGGTACGATATACAATATTTATTTCGGATCCGCTTGCCTGAAATTGAAAGGTCTCCTTACAATATACAAAACTTCACTTGGATCTTGTTTACAATATGTTATCTAACTATTGTGTTCAAGTTTAAACGGCGTGGTAAGTAAAATGCAAAGCATCTGTGTGGTAGCAACACATCGCCAAAGCAACACCCGGGGAATTTTTGTTTTCGAGCGGGAAACCTACAAAAGGTACCCAACGCCGTGGGAGCGACGCAGGGTTATGTGGGATTTTTACCGCACTAAAACCCCCCCGGTGGCCGTCCTCGGCGCTATAAAGAGGACTCCAGGAACTCGGTCCGACCGCACCCGGAATCCTTTGAGCGCGTTGTCTCATCGGGCTCCTCCCAGATGGGCGGCTGGGCCCGCATATACCGCCGTACTTCTCCGGGTCGCCTGACCGAACGGTTCGAGCTCCCACTAGTCGCCTCTTACGGCAGGCAGGGGATGCCGTAGCCCTATTCTGATCCCGAAACTACCCGGAACTACAGGGACGAACACCCGGGGCTAGCTTGCACTACGGACCGCACAGCTTGAGGAAGGTGCGGCATGCTTAAGGACGCCTCGTCATCCGTAAGAACGTTGCAGCATGCCAAGGCATAGTTTCCGACAGCGTGCGCTGGCATGTATGGATGCTGAAGGATCCCTTTTCTTGCCGATGCCGATAATAGGCGCCGGGCCTTAGTGATCGTTTTATCTAAGGTTAATTATAAATGTCTATTGGTGGCCATGGTCGCTTACTATCAGGTCGACTGCATCTTGTTTGCCACTTTACCCATATTAGAAGTAGAACAATAATTTACGTCTGATTCTGACTTTGAATGCTAAAATCTCTCATCCTGTCGACTTTGCAAAAGGGCAAGAGGAATAAATCCATCTATTCCTTTCACGAAATACAGTCAATTGTGATTACCGGAAATGGTCGTGTTAACTGAGATGGGCCTAACAATGGATTTTTAAGACTAATGTATATAATGTAAACAAAATGAGTAAGATACAACTCACAAGTACCTTTTTTTTGTTACGGGGAGGAAACCTTCAAAAGGTACACCGAAGTCTTGGGAGAGACTCCGGGCTACGTGGGATTTTTACCCACTAAAACCTCCTCGGTGGCCTTCCTCAGCGCTTGTAGTACGGATAGGGGACTCGGAAACTCCAACGGAACGAACCGGTGTCCCCTAGCGCAGCGCCCCTCACGAGCTCATCTCTTGGGGAACGTGTACCATCCCCCTTCACCATCCGGTGCTTACGGCGAGATGCAGCGACACATTCCGCCATCCTTCTTGGTTGCTTGTTGGACGGTTCGAGCTCCCACTCTAGCCGTCCGCAACCCTAGAGGCCCCGTTAGTCGCCTCTTACGACAGGCAGGGGATACCGTAGCCGTATTCTACCCGACTACAGGATAAAACTCAAAAGTACCTACGTGGTTGTGTTTTTCTTAATGCGTGTTACAAACATGAATTACTAGAATATGAATGAATTATGAAATACCTATTACGTAAGTATATTACGTCTGAAATTATCCTTGTGGGTCACCTTTGCTTCACGAGGATTGTGTTAACATCTTTATCAAATAGTTACTCGTACCTACTTAATTACATTTGCGTTTTCAATTGAAAAACTAGGTTAAAGTTATTTTGAAATAGTTATCGTATTTATGCTTATCGCTTCTGTCTTTAGTAAACATTGATTTTAAGTCTGATTAAATAGCGCTCTTATCAGAATAATTAGGTTTGGCGAATTTTTTTTGGTTACATTGCAGAAACTGGTGTCTAAGACTATATAAATTGGACTATCTTTGTCATGGAGTTAAATTCCTCGAAGGGTGGTGATTATTTCAATTCCAGTCCCAGGAAGCACGAACCTACTACTACACCACTACTTGGTTGGTATATTAATTTTGAAGTATAGGTTAGTTTTTTTAACCAATGGAAGTAGAAGTGTAGCATGCAGTCCACCTGGTGGTGAGTGGTCACTTTCGTCAATAGACATCTGTAAGGGACTTTATACAAATCAAGGTTTATATCTAAAGTCAGTCACAGATGTGTTGCTACTCCCGAGGACTGTGATGGCCGCCTCGTATGAAGGTGAGACCAAATCCTTCCCCCAATTGCAAAAGCTGCTCCTTGTTAGAAACAGTCACGTAGGCAGGCGTGGGCGCAGTGTGCCATCCACTTTCGTTTGTAATAAATGCTTAAAATCAGAGTGTAGTCTCTTGTCGATAATTTATTTATTATTTTATGTCAATAATACTAAAGTATAATTATTTACTTGGAGTAATTATACTTCTTGCTTGTAGTCTCGAGATCCAATCGCACTTGGCCAGCGCGGTGGACTATGGCCTAAACTCTCTCATTCTGGGAGAAGACCCGTGCCCAGCAGTGGGCCAATAATGGGTTGATGCGAGTCTCGGGATCAGAATAGGGCTACGCTGTCCGCTGCCCGTCGAAAGAGGGGATTAAAAGGAGACTGGGGGATGCGAGCGGGAAGAGAGGACTGCGGTTGTGATCCTTCGGAGATCCGGGATTACGTCGGATACCTTTTGAAGGTCTCTCTCTTGTGAACGTAAAAAAGGAGTACTAACAATACTTGGCAATACACATTGACAGACCACTGATCTGTCAATGTGTACTTGGCCAGCGCCTTTAAATATGTCCTAAATCTCTCTCCTCTGAAAGAATGATCCGTGCCTAGCAACGGGGCAATAACAGGTCGATGACGACTATGAGTAGCAGAATGAGGCTAAACAATATTTTTATTCATACACCATTACTTGATTACTCATTGTATATTATGTTTCATTTAAGAACACGTCACAGGTTGGTACTACGTAGACTCGTAGAGACTCAACTTTCCTTCCGCAAAGCAAAGGTTTGTCATGACAATTCAAAAACAACTGAATTTTTGAGCTCGGGTTTTCTGTAAAAGATGCATTGCATCACTAAGCATCACTCGGTTAGATTAAAAAAATCCTAAAGCGCATTCTACACTTATAGCCCCAGCGTACGACTTTCTCCTGTGTCGTGGGTCACACACAAATACCCAGAACAAGAATCTAAGCTCATCATTCAGATACCTGTCAGGCCGGGTTACGAACCTAGGACCCACTGTGTGTCAGACCGGTACGATAACCGCAACGCCATGGGGGTCGTCAAGGTCTAGGATCAGATAAATAACTATTTTTTTGTTTTTCTAATCAGGTAAATAATTTAAAAGATCAGCAACGATATTTTATACATCATAAACACGCTAGTATTTGTTATGGTAGATGGTTAAGTGTTTTTCGAACCCCTTTAGGGGTTGATTTTTCGAAACACGGTGAAATACGCGTCGCGTTCTTAATAACGCTTAATAACCAGAAAGTAAAAATTTATTTTGATAATGCTCATTGTAAAATTGGCAAAAATCAAGGGATTTCTATAACTACGTAGGTATAGATTGTTAACTTCACTAAGATAGGTTCTTCTTAAATGGCTAAGTTTTCGATTCTACTTTAATTTTTGATTCGAGACGAAGTTCAATTAAGGTTGGAGCTTTGACTAGATATAGTTCCGCGCGCTCTATGTATATAAAGAAAATAGGTTTTCTTTAATTATTTAATTCTTTTTTTTAATTTGACATGTTTGTCAAAATTTTAAAACGTCAGAATATATTTTGTGAAGAAAGATAGATTTGGTGGAATAATAAACTTGAAATGTCGTTTTATAAGATTATATTTTAGGGTTTTGGTGAAATGTCGTCTTATTTTCAAAAGCACCACATTTCTTTATTTCCCAAAACCCTAAGATATAATCTTATATGTATTTTATTTTTATTCTGTTGCTGTGTATAATTATTTCAATTTATTTGAATTTGAGAAATATTCGTGCTACTTTGGACAATATGTTTAATTTTTTAATTTAAATTACGGTCGAATCTCGACCGTTGTGTCGGGTATATAGTGTATTATAATTACAAATTTTTGATTTGATATTTGTAATTAATTGTTTATTTTAATTTTTATTTGTATTTATTAGATACTAGCCGATCCGTGCCCACTTCGTTGAGCATTAATAATATATTTTGTTCAATCGAAATGAAATATAGTCAATATATAAATATAGCACTCCTCAATAGTGTAGCTTTCTGTCATCATTTCTGTAAGTCATCTTAGAATAACTTAATAATTATGAATAGCTCAAATAATAAGTCTCCTTACATACACTTACACTTTAATTATGAACTTGGTCGCTTATTAATGTAACTAAGAAAGTAACAAGCTCTTTACTTTAGTTTTGATGTGATATAAAAATAATAACTAGCGTATCAAATTAAATAGTTTAAAAGGGGGAAAAGACTGTCATGTTTCTGATTTCTTTTTCTGTATCTAAGCTTCGGAATATATTCTAAAATTTGACCCAAAACAAAAAAGGGTATTTTCGTCCGAATTCTACTCTTTTTCGCATCCATGCTAAAGGGAATGGTACTGATTTATTAAATAATTGTGGATTTATAAAATAAATGTGTGATTATAAAATAATTATAAATATCAAGTAATTGTGTTACACATCTGTCCTATTTTTTTTATTATAATGAAGTAGCAAACGAGCATGCAGTCCACCTGATGGTAATTGGTCACTGCCGCCCATGGACATTGTAAGTAACGACATATAGAACAAAGGTTTTATCTGAAGTCAATCACAGATGCGTTGTTATTCTCGAGGACCAGGATGGTCGCCATATATACAGTGTGCCGGCAACCACACCCTTCCATCGAAACGCAACAAATCCCTTCCATCAATTAATTAGATATTAGTCAGTTAAATTGAAATCAAACTCACGTTTAATCATGGTGGCTGTTTATGTTTGTTTGTACACAACAAATTTATTTTTATTTATCACGGGCACATATCACCATAATAACAAACACGGAATATCCACTTCACAGTTAAACGGATTTATTTTACAAATTAAATATATAACAATGCACTTCATAAAGTCTCTATGACATGATATGTGGCGAGTGACTGCAGTACTAACGTCGTCCGGCGCCCTATAGATATGAGTAGTACCGATAGGGAAAAATTAACTAGTAACCTTACGAGGAAAATAATGTATGGAAATATTTGATTTAAATGTTTTCAACGTGGAAATTAGTGGAGACATGAAAGTGACAAGCAAAATGTTAAACACAACTTTCTGTTTCAAGTGTTTTTATGGTAGCGTATGATATGCAAGTGATAATTCGTAAGTATGCCGTATGCAAACATAAAAAAAAAAAAAACTAAGATTTATAGAAAAGCATACAAAAATGAAAAATATGGGAAAGAGTAACAGAAATTTAATAATCAAGCTTTAAAGGCTAACTAATGAAAGTAAGTTTTTTTTTAGGTGTTAAAATAAAAGTAACTAGGTACTCATATCTTTGTAGAATTTTAAGTGCATACTTTTGCGAATAACTTTTAGGATACCTGCTTTTCTCAAAAATCTTAATGTATTTTTCATATTCTATGAAAGGGTTTATGGGAAAGTTGCATTTTTTTTATATAGCTGAAGTAGCAAACGAACATGCAGTTCACCTAATGGTAAGTGGTCACTGCCGCCCATAGACATCTGTAATCAACTACATACAGAACATGTGTTCCATCTGAAGTCAATCACAGATGCGTTGCTACTTCCGAGGAGTATGATGGTCGCCTCATGCGAAAGTGTGCATGCGAAATTTAAATGCAATAGAGATTAAACTGAAAATCTTTAACAATAACAGGGTGGAATATGTTGTTTAATGTTAGAAATTAAAGTTTATCACGTCGTAATTAAGACTCATTTCCATCAAAGATAAACACTAATTTTATATTTTTGTAATGTTTTTTCTAACGGTACACGTTAAATGCGTCCATAGATAGAGTGTTATCTGTTCACGTGGTCATCAGGATGTGGACACATTAAAACAAATATTAATTTATAAATGACTAAAGCGGTCATCAACGACTTCATTAGCGTTGTTGAAGTAAACTCTTGTTTATGACATTGTTTATATCTGTTTGAAAGAATTATTTGACTGCAGTGTTTTTATTAAAATTAATGGTACGCTTAAAGTTTCAGTATAAACTTACTTTTTTACCAAGCCTTTTTGTTCACTACTTTCTCGAAAGTTGCTAGTTCTTGAAAGTTGTAAGTCTATGTTTTTTTGTTATGGTAAAAAATCCTAATTACTCCTTTAATTTTTGTAGGGGTTCTAAACCTTATTTTACCCCCTGTGCCTTGTGTTTAGAGAAGAAAATAGTAGTAAATTATTTTTATTGCTGAAAAACATAATATCTTGACAAATAAAATCGACTAATAGACTAAAATACCAGTATGTGTGGTCTGCCTATAATAGCTGAATTCCCTCGCCGTGGAGTTATCGAGGCCACTAAATCAGAATCGACTAAAACAAAATCCAGCAGATGGATAGCAGCGTTTAGGGCGACAATCAGTATTTTTTTATCTGACTGAAGTAGCAAACGAGCATGCAGTCCACCTGATGGTAAGGGTACACTGCAGCCCATGGAATGTACGCAACTTCATATAGAACTTGGGTTCTATCTGAACTCAATCACAGATGCGTTGCTACTGGTTATTATGATGGTCACCTCATATAAAAGTGTGCCGGCAATCACACCCTTCCAACGAAACGCAAGAACTGCTTCACGCTAGAAATAAGTGTAGCGGTGGTACTCCCCGGGCGAACTACATTGGTTCTACCACCACCCAAATATATACCAGTATATTATCAACACCTTCTGAATTCACCAACACGTTGGCAAGCAAGGTGTATGGTGTACCTACTATTGATAAAAACATCATTAGGGGGTCTATGTTTAATTGACCTTTAGACACGTGGGTCGCAGATTTCAATTGTTTTCAATGGGCCACATGAGCCCAAGGATACAACCAAAAAATATTAGGCCTTTGTTAAACATATTTTTCTTTAGTCTTGGCAGTTGCTCGTAAACAACAGAAAATATTGTTTGCAGGTGTATCATTAGGTACTAGTCTTATGGACTTTAAAGTGCGTAGTCAATTTATCATTAAATTTATTCAAATATACTTTGCTTTACTATCACACTATTATCAGATACCCGGCTTCCAGCTGTCAGTCATATTACTAATTATAACATACATTTATTTGCCATTTGATTCGGAATAAATAAAAAGACGTAAGCGTATGTTAATGCAAAACAAACAATTATGTCTTGGCCATATATTAATGCAAACCAACAATTAAATCATGTCTGTGTTAAATAGTACCAATCTCTTTCTTTCTACCGTAGAGGCGACAGAGGGATAAACACACACGCTTTCTACACTCATAGTCCCACACTAGGATTTTCTCCTGTGCCGTGGGTACCATGGACACACACAAGACGAATACACAAACACCCAGACCCAGAACATAAATCTAAACTCATAATTCTGTCTGGCTGGGAATCAAACCCGGAACCCATTGAGCGTCAGACCGGTATAGTAACCGCTGCGCCACGCGGGTCGTCAAACCCAGTAGATGGACAGAAGTATCTTGCTGTACAGTATATTTTTATTGTGGACGGTAACTACCAACGCACAGTACCGGCGTTAAGTACGCGGTTTGACCACTGCCCAGGGCGCGGGAAACGAAAGGGCGCTGCAGACGTATGCGTTCCTTCTTGTACCTACGTTTGCATTGCAACAAAGGGGCGCAGCAGAGATCTCGGCCAGGGCGCTGGTAATGCTAAACCCGGCACTGTCACGCATGTCAGGGGTGATTATTGACAAATCTCAGCATGTTTTGCGATCCAAATTAGGAGAAACCCAAGTTAAGCTTAGAAATGGTGAAGGATAGATGAATGGACTTTGGGAATTACTTATAGGTAGTTAAGGAAGGGGGAATGGCGTTCACCTAAAGAAAACATGGTGTATTTTTAAATTATTGGAACGAAGTTCCTTATCGCGCGTTGTGAAAGGGGGCTAGACGGAAAAAAATCTTACGAAAAGTTGTCACGACACTTTTTGGTATAGTAAGCTACTGTAAGCTGTGCGGCCTGCGCATGTTTCTCTGTCTGTCTCTTTCTCTCTCTCTTATAGAAAGCAAGCCAGATATTTTCATTTCTATTTCGCCTACTGATTGAGTTTATATTACATTATATTTGTTAATAATAAAAAAAAATTTTTACTTAAAAAAAATAAAATTTTATTATAATTCCTTCACTAATTAATCGAAAGGAACTTCGTTCCATCCGGGTGTCCCTTGACACCTCTCAAGTTTTTTATTTATTATAAATCTAAATTAACAAAAGTAAAAAAGTCTTTAACGAGTAATCAAACATATCTTCAACTTACTAGGAGTAGAAAAACATTATAAAAAAACCGGTTTAAACGGCATTGCCCCTGACTGTAGGTAATGTAATTGCTTCTTTGATGGTTTCTTGCATATCTAAAACAATAAAAAAAGTCACTAAGGGGTAATGGCGCTCAGATGAGCGGTATAATAATCGGTTCTAAACCTCATAAATGAACATTTAAAGGAATGTCTACAAAGGCTAAAATTGAGGAGGGATATAAAATTATACATTTGTGCTACTTTCAAAAAACTTATGCCGGCTGATTCCTCTACATCTGTCCATCACACACAGATTCGTTGTCGTTTCTGCCCAACGAATAAGGATCAGAAAAGCAAGTCCAGGTTTTGCAACTAGTGCAAAATTTTTTTTTTTTTAGAACACCAAATAAAAGTATGGCAAACGTGCTGTATTTAATATTAAATTATAAGGCTGGTTTGTGATCTTAAAACAATAATCAACAGAACAAAGAAATATCTTTGGAAGACTACTTTTACTTTAGTCATTTTTATTTTGGGGTGCCCTAGTGGATGGTTGTACGGTTTATCAAAGTTTCCCTAGTGGTGGATCCTGACCCGGCACCGAAATACGAAACTTAAATACCAGAGGACAAAAGGATCTTCCTTCTTTGGCAAAGGGAGATCTCCCGCCAGGCTAGGTGATCATGCCTGGGGAGCGGCCGTGCTCCGACAGTTGATGTTCGGAACTTGTATACGCAGGATTCTGAGAATGCTTCGATAGCGTGTTTCAGAATACTAGTAGCGCCATCTCTTGATGAGCAGCGGGAGGTCGCCACACTACCTTTAAGGACTTCTTATCTACTTTACACTTTAACAAACACTATCAAAAATATTGCACTCAATTATCTTTACTTCCTAGGTTTACCCCCAGGCCGTAGGTACCAACTCCAATGTATTGAGTAGATCAAAACGAATCGTAGCAATTTAAACTTGATCAATTTGTTAGTAGCCTCTGAAAAAATCTACCATTCGTTTCCTGGTTACATCATCAGATCGGCTTTAAGATAATAAATTATTGTATTGTCATTCTCATTTCGTAAAAGTACTTAGATTAAAATAATTGACTTCGTTCGTTTACTTCGTTCGTATAGAACCTAATAAGTTTAAAATACACATGCGAGAGTAATTCTTGCTTTCATTAATAATAACGACATCTGTGCTACCAATTTATAAACTATTCTATTACCATCGACAATAGAAGCACAGTTAGGTCTCACGAAATGATACGCGATCACAGATTCAAAATAACGAATGTTATATTGAACAAAACGTGATAAAATAAAGAATTAACTAGAATCGAAATAAATTAAATTACATTGTTTCTGTATTAATTGTTTATTTACTTGAGTAAAAATGTACTTTTTTTCTTATTTGTATTACAATATATTTTTATATTTTTTTAGAAACTTTCCACTCAAATAATTTTGGTACAAACGAAAGAGTAATTAGTATTTAAACGTAAGACTTCATGTCTTACGTATAAATAATAATTACGTTTATATATAACACAAAAAAGCCTATAAGATTAAAAAGTATTTTGACGGCGTTTTATTTTTAATCTGTTCTATGACGTTTATGTCAAAGCCGTCATTTCTATTTGACAATGACGTTTAATTTTAGTTTTCTTTCTTTTACTCGTTTTCTTTTCATTCGCGCTCAATGCGTCGTGTGTTGCGACGCGCTATGTTGCTGTGATCGCTGCTTGTCTATGGGAGTGCTCGGTCGTATCGAATCAGTGGCTAAATATTTCGTTTCGAGTGTTTTTTAAAGGAATTATAACATTTCTCGCATGACAGTGAATAAAATAAGCGCTTGAATATGGCGTTGGAGGGCGTAAAAAGTGAAAAAAGTGAGGAAAATAATGGCAATGTGCCGGACAGTAAAGCGAACGGGATCGACAACAGAAGTAAACAGGTAAGTTATCGCTACATTTCATAAATTTTCGCGATGTATTCTCGCTGTTTTCGCGACAAAATTAATTCAGGTGAGAAACATAAACGTTTGAAATATATTTTATGAATTGTTCGTGACAAATATATGATTTTGTACATAATATTAGATCTACTGCAATTTTGTGTAGGTATGGCACAGAAAAGCGAGTTTTCGCGCAGCTCTAGTGCCGTAGTACGGGGCGGGACCGGGAATTATTTCAAATAGGTTTTAACGGGAATATGACCTATTTTGGTTAGATGTTTACTCTAGTTACTAGTATGTACTGGATTATACCTGCGCCTAATTTATGCCGGTCAGATCCAATTGAGGCGTGTAGATATCAGAGAAATGTTTCCAATTAGGTTTTTATGTCATGTTATGTAATGTAAACTAACACAGATTTCATAAAAAACATTGAACTAAGACTCATACAAAAATGGATATTCCTTTTACAAATTATGTTAGGTACTACTTGTTTTACAATTTTGTTGACTTGGTTTATTTATATTGATGTTTTTAGTTTTTTGTTCTAAAATATAAACTCAATTACTAAATAGCTTAGAATATTATATAAATTATGTAAAACTGCTAGAGCTAAACGTTGTTTTTTGCTTTTTGTACAAGTACAAACATAAAAAAATATCATTTGATGCAATTTTAATTCTAAATTTATGTTTTTAATTCATTATATTTTTATTTTTGTTATTATTCTCTTATCTATTGTTTAATGTAGTGCTCATATATATGGAAATTCCGTATACAGCATTACTAATGCTCCATTTGCCCAATTATTTTCAAGGGGAAAAATAAAAAAACAAATTTAAAAATAAGGTTGCTATGAGTTTAATAATAAACACCTGATACTAACGCTTTAGTAATTAAATAAATGATACTAAAATAATAAATTCACGTGCCGTAATATCTTTTTGTACAACACATTTTTTTGATAACAGCCAAATGCATTGTCTGTTTCAATATCCACATATGGATGTAGACGGACGAGGTAGGCAGTCTTACTACATTCTCATTATGTTAGAGATAGAGGTCTGAGGTCCGAGGTAGAGGAAGACAATCTTACTATGTTGTCACTATGTTTCATTTCTTTACATTTATGAGGATTACTCAGGTCCATTGATAAATATGTGCTAGGCACTATCACCTTGAATCCAGTGGCCTGCATAAAATCAAAATATTTTATTCACAGTAGGTCCTTAAGAAAAATATTTTTAAATGTAAATAAACAACTTGTTCTCCAGGTGTGTCACTATGGAAAAGAAAAATCATACCACATGTCTTTTAAGTAGCTTCACAAACAAATAAACAATGGAGCATGTGGCACCAGAGAAATATTAGACTAAACAATTTTATCCATGAAGTACTATTATTTTATCATGCAAGGGGTGTGCCCTGTGATTTCACATTTGTTTAACTGTAATTGTTTTTAAATAATATTTCATGAATTTCAAAAATATAATCGCGGAATGTTACCCCAAGATACGGACAAAATATATTTTTTTTAAATCTTTGAAATAAGTAATCAGTTTTGATTTAATGCAATTTTAAACACTCTGGCTAACAAACATTAGATACTAGGTATATTAGGTAACTGAAATTGCTATATACTTAATTTCAAAACCATTTTTTTTGGACAAAAGTACATTTATGTAATGCACATAGAACTTTCAACAAACTTTCATACAATAACAGATCAAGATAATAAATGTTAAAATTAATAGTCTGTAGTTATATTTCATAACAATCTTCTCAAGACACAATTATCCTGAGGAGTGTTAAAAGGCCACTTTAATTGACCTAGTCTTGTGACCTAATTGTCGACTCCATTCATTAAATGTTGCTATTTTTATTGTTTACTGTTATTCTACTAAAATTAATTTAAACACGAGATTAATAAATTGATAAACCCCATCTATTATTTCTGAATCTCTATTTGTTCATTGTGGGGGTTATTAAAGTTAATGGAAAATGTAGAAAAGTGTCTCTAACTATTACTTATTATGCTCATACTTATTATACTCAGTGATTATATTCACATTCTCATTATTTGCATATATAAGGCATTTTTGTTCAAAACATGTTGTCTGGAAAAACTGCATGTGTGTGTTGGAAATTCCTGTTATAATAAATGTATGGTAAATAAATGATAGATGTCAAGATACTTAGGTACATACTTAAATAAAAATCGTCTTCGTATTTTTTAAAATATTATTGCTTATTTATATCATCAACTATTACAAAAATGCATTTAAAAATAGAATTCAGTCAAAAAAAGTTGCATTTGAGAAAAACCAAACAAATACACTAATATATGAAACCGCACAAGACCTTACCTGTCCTTTGGTGGCAATAAATCAGCAATCATAATGGAGCTATGTTAACGTTTTTACGGCCATGACATCATCCACAATACTTGTCGGTACCAATGGGATTGGCAGGCCTTGTCAACTAGCTTTACAACCCATTCTTTGCAATTGCTCAATTACTGTTAAAGTATATCTTATAAATGTTAAAAAGTTAAACACTTATAATATCTGGAACTGTAATAAGAACTATTAGTAAAGATTTTTTTTATTTTGGCGTAAAATCGAGAGACAGTATATTCTACACAAGTAAAAGTATTTTCGAGGTGGTAGAACCAGTGTAGTTCGACCGAGGAAGTACGACTACCACACCTAGTTCTAGCGTGAAGCATTTCTTGCGTTTCGATAGAAGTGTGTGGTTGCCGACACACTTTCACATGAGGCGACCATCATAGTCCTCGGGAGTAGCAAAGCATCTGTCGTTGACTTCAGATGGAACGCATGTTCTGTATGAAGTTGATTACAGATGTCCATGGGCAGCAATGGCCACTTACGATCAGGTGGACTGCATGTTCGTTTGCTACTTCAGTTAGATAAAAAAAAAACAATCAGAATACCTTGGATAATGTTAAAAATCTTGAAACTCTTATAATATTTATTAATCGTTTTAAATTCTATACGGATCTTAATTGCACAATGCCAAATGCATTTGAAAAAAATCTTGACACTACAAGGCCTTATTTTATAAACGGTTCTAAATATATTATTTTTACGTTGAAATATTTATGATTTCTGTATATATTTTAAACAAACCTTTACATATGTTTAAGCGAAGTGTAATATGTGCGTCATATATTTCGCGATGAACAGAAATATTTCCAGACATTTAACGTGTATATGATATTAATGGCTGCTGCTGTTACATGTTATGTATATTGTTATAGATATTTGTGGCATATTAATTGATTTTGCGTAACATTGCGTTGTGCATTGAGCAGGGATAGCCTAATGGTTGAAACTTGCCCTCTCGATCGGAAGGTCCGAGGTTGAAACCCAGGCACACACCACTGATTTATGTGCGTATTAGAAATTAATTATCACTGCTCTTCGGTGAAGGAAAAAATCGTGAGAAAACCTACACACCCGAGAGTTCTTAAAAAAAAAGTTCTCAGAGGTGTGTGAAGTCCACCAATTCGCACTTGGCCAGCGCGGTGGACAATGGCCTAGACTCTCTCATTCTGAGAGAAGACCGCTGTCCAGCAGTGGGCCAATAATGGGTTGATGAGAGATGAGAACATTGCGTTGTACGAAAAATATTCTCGTAATTTCCAATATGACAGTTGTTTAATAACAACTTTATGTATTTTATTTATATTTTAACAAAAATATATGAGAAATATAGGCTAGTAAAATGCTAAAAAGCTCTAAAACGCGAGTAATTTTGTATGTCTGCCTAATGTACATATTATTTGTTTCGATTTTATTTTTAGTAAGTAGTATTTTGAGGTATCCGGATCATCAATAAAAATATAAAGTTATGTAAAAAGTACATTTTTACACAAGAATTACTTAATGTGTTCGTAATGTCACTGGAGCGGCACTTTTAATGTTATGCAAACTCGTAACACCACCTCATAATGTAGGGTTGGCTTTAAAAGTATGTCAGATTATGCATATGCATCCATATGCAATTACCATCAATTATGCTGGTTATGCAATCAAAGCATGGATGGAAAAAACATTGTATTTATACTCGTTTTTACATTTGCAACTTTTTATCACGGAACTGTAATTACATATGCGAGTGCAAAAGCATTTACGTCGATTGGTAAACTTATTGAATCACTACTTACTAATATAATAAGTATGTATACTTAAATATAATGTTTAGGTATTTTTTTTTATCTGTGTGAAGTAGCAAACGAACATGCAGTCCACCTGATGGTAAGTGACCACTGCCGCCCATGGATATCTGTAATCAACTTCATACAGAACATGGGTTCCATTTGAAGTCAATCACAGATGCGTTGCTACTCCCGAGCACTAAGATGGTCGCCTCATGTGGAAGTGTGCAGGCAACCATACCCTTCTATCGAAACGCCAGAAATGCTTCACGCAAGAAATAGGTGCGGCGGTGGTACTTCCCCGGTCGAACTACACTGGTTCTACCACCTGTACTTTTTATATGACTAGGTTATTTCCGAGGCTTAGCTCGCTTTTGTGACGATTACCACGGTAATAAGTATCCTATACCTTAATCTTGGTCATAAACTACGTGTACCTATGCCAATTAAAGCAAAATATGCTCCGTAGTTCATCACATTTTATTTTTATTTTACTTATTTTATTTTATTTCAGTCACAAAATCCACAGCTCTTAGTTTAATAGGTTTCAAGTCATAGGTTACAAGTCAAACAGCCAAAAACGGATTTATATTTTATACACTAGCTAAACTTATAATTAAAACGGCAGACACCAAGTTAGGCTTACGTTCAAATCCTTATACTTAATTTAATTTACCTAATTTAGCGTTAAATCTAAATGAATGTGTGTAGGTGTGCGTGTGTGTTTGTGTCTGTGTATATTAAGAACATCCTTATAATCTTTCGGATTTACAATATTAATGAGGATTACTACAAATTCGTAAAAATAACGTTAAGTTTACAAAAAGTTAAAATATGTCATGTTTTTTTTCATGTTGTGAGCTCGAAGATAAGAAAGTTCTACATAAGGAACGTCAAAACAACACACAAAAGACGTCTTTTGTTTTAAGCGGTGATATTCTACGTCTGTCATACTATACGTATGTTTGTAGGTCTGTTTGTTTAAAGCGTGATTTTAACACGAAGGGTGGAAATACGCAAGCGAAGAAAGAAAAACATGCTCTTTTGTGTTTGCTTTTAAGAATGCACCTTGCATTGTTATGAATCCTGAGGGTCATTACTCCCATGCTTCACGGGATTGTACATTTTTTTACATTCTTAGGGTTCCGTACCCATAGAGCAAAAACGGAAGCCTGTTAGACACCTTTTATTTTGTTTTCGAGGGGGAAACCTTCAAAAGGTACCCGACGCCGTGGGAGCGACGCAGGATTATGTCGGGTTTTTACCGCACTAAAACTAAAACCGGTGGCCGTCCTCGGTGCTAAAAAGAGGACTCCGGGAACTCGGTCCGACCGCAACCGGAATCCTCTGAGCGCGTTGCCCCATCGGGCTCCTCCCAGATGGGCGGCTGGGCCCACCGCTCCGTCTAGTCTTTACGACGGTATGCGACCACATATACCGCCGTCCTTCCCGGGATCACCTGACCGAACGGTTCAAGCTCCCACTCTAGCCGCCTGCAAAGCCTGTTAGACACCTAGGCTCCTCTGTCCGTATATGTGTTAGGTTGTATCTCATGAACCGTGACAACTAGACAGTTGAAATTTTCACAGATGATGAGAACCTTCGGTTGCCGCAATAGCAACTAATAAGTACTAAAACCAGAAAAAAAATTAAAGTGTAAGGGGTGATCCCGTAAAACGTGTTTTTTGCCGTTTTTTTTTTTAGATAATGTTACGCAACTCCCCGTGCGCAAGTCTGGCTCGCACTTTGCCGGTTTTTTTAAAAGGAAATCCGTTATCACTAAAAGTTATATATTTTTGGGACGGCCTGGATGTATGGATCATGTGGTTACGGCGAAACTCCGGTGGTAGGGACAAACCTTTTACAAGCACTAGTGGTAGATTAATGTATCTTCCGAACGAGCAAGATGTAGGGTAGATAGGTTAATCTACTTCAAGTGCTCACCGCTCATGCAGTTTCGCCGTCACCACGATTTATGTAATTAGGAAATAAAATTTTCAAATTTCAAAGTACATATCGTGAGTTTAATATTAAAATACATGAATTCCGCGGTAATATAAGTTCTTTTAAATAGCATCAGATACAGCCATTTATTTTAAGTATTAATTCTTGAGTTAATACTTAAAATAAATGAGTCAATTCTTGGGAACAGTGATAGCCTAATGGTTAAAACTTGCCCTCTCGATCGGGAGGTCCGAGGTTCAAACCCAAGCACGCACCACTGATTTATGTGCGTATTATACTTAAATTATCATTGCTTTTCGGTGAAGGAAAACATCGTGAGGAAACCTACATACCCGAGAGTTCTTTAAAAAAAAGTTCTCGGAGGTGTGTGAAGTCCACCAATTCGCACTTGGCCAGCGCGGTGGACTATGGCCTAAGCTCTCTCATTCCGAGAGAAGACCCGTGCCCAGCAGTGGGACAGTAATGGGTTGACGATGACGACGATTAATTCTTGAAGTGCCTATAGAACTATTAAAGTAACTATCTTACATGGGTCCAATAACATCTTTCCGGCCCGTAAGCCTAATGCTTTAGGTAAAATGGAAAAGAATTATGAAAAAATGACACAAGAAACAAATCTAAATGTTCGTCTTCTCTCGATGTTTTATATCGTTGCATCTATCTTTTCTTCCAACACTTTAATCATTTAATCATCAATGATTATGGAAGAGAATTGATAACGTATAATTAATCAACATAATCAACAAGAACAATTGATTTGCGTGGGAGTTGTATTGATGAGTGTGCATATCTAGTTCATATCCCACTTCAAAAGGATGATAGGTATATGGTGTTCGATTAACGATAAATTAATTTATGATATATGGTGTTCAATTAACATTATTATTATTTACTATAAATTAATATTAGCTATAAATGCGGAGTCCACCAATTCGCACTTGACCAGCGCGGTGGACTATGACCTAAAACTTGCTCAGTGTCCAGCAGTGGGACAATAATGGGTTGACGATATATATAAATGCGGAAGTTTGTAAGAATCTATTTGTATTTGTTACTGCCTCAAACAAAAACTATCGGTCAGATTTTGCTGATATTTGGTGTAAACTTCTTCACTATAACACGAAGTCTGACATAGTGGAGAACTTGGCCATAAAAACCAAGTTCCAACTGGAGGTCAATTGGTGGCTCGTAACGCAGTCAACGTTAGTTCACTTGTAGTACGCGTTCCAACCGAGCATAAATCGACCTTCCTGAAGGAAGAGCTGTGGCCGAAGGGCTCATGTTCCGGAAGTTTCGTGGAAGGAGAGGACCCCCAGAGTCACCAGACCTGCGTAGACCTGCGTCTCATGTCGAAAAGGCGTGATTTAGTTATACATAAGTATTTGGATATATGGACCCTGTATTCAAATATATGCATGTATTTTTGTTTATATTGTCCGAAATAAATGATAAATTAATAAATTTATGACCCGCGTGGCGGAGCGGTTACAGGTATCAGAATGATGAGTTTAGATTCATGTTCTGGGTCTGGTTGATTGTGTATTCGTTCTGTGTGGGTCCATGGTACCTACGACACAGAAGAAAATCCTAGTGTGGGGCTATGAGTGTAGAAAGCGTGTGTTTTTTTAAAGGTTAACACAGGATATTACCGTGTTAGACGTGTCCGAAGCGGGCAAAGCCCCCGGAATGTGATAGTATGTTGTAAAAATATAAAATGAAGAAAATATTTTAATACATATAATATCGAGGGGCTTAAAGTATTTTCTACTCAACTATAATTCTTTTCAATCCGAATGAAATTGATTTTTGTCTGAGCTCAGTATCAAAAGAAACAATAGAAAGGATCTAGGTATTTGTTACGTGCACAAAAAATCTGAATGGCAAAAACGAAAATACGTAATCAAGTTCAATTTTGTACATTTCGCTCGTACAATGGAAGGCTGTTCTACCTATCGGTGTTCGGTGGTGTACATGCAAAGGTCGATTACAGTTCAATGGAAGCGATTCATCAGAACGTTTTTTATTGACACGGGGTCGATATTTGTACAAGCGTAAGACGCAATGCGCATATTTCGTGCTTTACTTTATGATTTGACGGTTATCACAGAAAATATATTCGATTGAAGTTGCAAACGAGCGTGTAATCCTTTTGGTAAGCCGCCCCGAGCGTGTAAGCCTTTTGGTAAGCGGCCACTGTCGCCTATGGAGAGCTGTAAGCAGCTGCATTGAGAACAAGGGTTCTATTTGAAGTCAATAATAGATACGTAGCTACTCCCATGGTCGCCTCATAAAAAGTGTGCCGGCAACCACATCCCTTCTTCGAAATGATTCACGCTAGAAATAGGTGCGATGGTACCTCCGCGGTCGAACCATATTGGCTTTACCACCTGGTAATTTTTTTTAAATAAACTAAGATAGTCGTCTCATATTAAAATGAACCGGTAACCACACCCTTCCACCGAAATGCAACAAATAGAAATAAGTGTGGCGGTGGTACCTCCGCGATCGACTGTTTCTAACGTCTGCATTATTAAAGATTTTTTCTTCAGAGTTATTTGTCGCCATGGACGTATTTTATATGATATTATTACAAGAATTGTAGTATCTGTCTTACACTATACTTCATATTAAAGTAACAAACAGCGTACAGACTATTAGTTACCCCAGACAGACCAGATGCGCTGCTACTCCTGTGGTTTAGAAGCTTCATAAGAGTGTGTCTTACCACCCCACTCAATTGGAAACGCAATGTTCATATGTATTAATATTTAGGTAGGTAATGTCCATGTCATCCCTGTAAGACGTAACACAAACTTTCGTTGCTCTCACTGCACGTCTCGTGATACATAGAGTTGCAAGCAAAAGTATGAGTACATAGATTCGATTAGATTTCATTCGTAGTACCGTAGTGCACATATGTTCTAAGACTACCAGTTTAAAATAAAAACTTTACACACACAAGGAAACAAACATCACGTGTCTAAGACTGTGTGCGTTGTAATCGGTATAGCATAACACGTTTATGACCAGTTAATAAGCGAGATAAAGGTTACATTGGTGGACCTGTATAACTGTTGAGTAGTCTTAAAGAGGTATTTAAGGACATGTTTTAGTAATCATATCGACTTTTGATAATTAGTAATTTTTCCCTACAATTTCTTTTGCAAAATATTTGTGGATGATATGAAGGGTCTCAAATTATTTTCTGTGCATTTTTTTAATAGATATAGTGATTCAAAGGGAAGGTTTTTATGTATAATATAGTAGAGAAACACTGATAATTTTACATAGGTATTTGACTTTGAGATGGATCAAAATTCGCCGGGTCAACTAGTAATATTAATAAAAAATAAAATGTACACGCATGGGAATCTTTATTTTTATTTTATATGTAAGTATTATTAAGCATAAACGTGGCTTACAGTCGTTATTGCATACCTACATCGAAACAAGGTTGCGGCCGCAGTTCTAGACCATTCATTCCCCCCACAGACTGACGCGGTGCTGTATGATGTCACATATGTGGTATTTTTATCTTATTAATATTGTAAATGCGAAAGATTGATGTTAGTTACTCTTTCACGCAAAAAAATTAAGTCTGATTTCTCTGAAATTTAGTACACAAAGTTTATGATTTACATTACCTCATAGTGTATCTAAATTGTCCCTATCGAGGCCTATCAAATTTATAAATATAGCTTATTATTTTATCCCCGCGGCCTTGCTCGCTTCGCCACGTATACCACGGTAATGTATACAGTTATACACATTACATTCAGGTACAGCGCGTTCATTCACCATGTGATCAACGGTCACCTGTTTTTCTCTTCTAATAGCAATGGGAAATGGCATTACCTTTTGGTAATTCCTAATAACAGCAATGTTAAGTGCTTTTGCGTTCTCAATTGGTGGTAAGAGACACTCTTATGAAGCTTCTAAATCACAGGAGTAGCAGCGCATCTGGTCTGTCTGGGGTAACTAATAGTCTGTACGCTGTTTGTTACTTTAATATTGTAAAAAATAACATGGTTTTTAGAGACTGCATTACACCTGCGATCGACCGTTAGCAGAACACTCGCCACATTTGGCCTTGATTCCAAAATGTATTGACATCAGGCAGGCTGCATCCTCATTGCTTATATATACTATAAACAAATATGGGTCATTTGTATGTTGTATCTGTATATTGAAGGTGGTAAAACCAGTGTTGTTCGACCGGGGAAATACCACCGCCACACCTATTTCTATCGTGAAGCATTCATTGCGTTTCGATGGAAGGGTGTGGTTACCGGCACACTTTTATATGAGGCGGCCATCCTAATCCTCGGGAATAGTAACGCATCTGTGATTAACTTCAGATAGAACTTATGTTCTATATGAAGTTGCTTACAGATGTCCACGGGCGGCAGTGACCACTTACCATCAGGTGGACTGCATGCTCGTTTGCTGCTTATTATTATTATATAAAAAAAATGGGTTAGTTTTTACACATATTAAGCGACCTTGATACCCTTCGACTACACTCGCGATTTTGCGATACAAACCGATAGTATTTGTGGTATAAATACACCACGAGCGTTCTATTTATGTTTTTGTGTTTACGGTTCATACATTTTCAGGATGTAACGTTTTATTTTCTCTGATTACCTAACTTCGAAACATACTGCGGTTTTTTTATAGCGGAAATGTTTGAATGCTTGGCTTCGTCATCGCCTTCGTCGACATGTCGCTACTTCAAAACAAAAGGGCCACAACTCGAATAGACCTAATTTTACAGGAGAGCCATTTAAAGTTTTGAAAATCAGTTCTTGTATAATTGCTCTGTAATTTTAAAACAGATAAATATGTGTTATACACTGTTAGAAAGGTATTTTTATTCTTCTTTCAATGGTTAATTTGGATACGGTTATTTTTTTCTAAAAAAAGTTATGAGCAGATAAGTCTCTTTTGTATATACCTAAATATGCGGCTTTGCGCAGATGTTGCAGCGTAAATTCGAAAATACAAAAAAGACGTCAGTAGTGTTTTTATTACTTAAAGTGTAAAATTCCTGGGATTTTTTTTAAATTATGAAATTATAACCGACAAAATTTGAATCTTTACAATAAAAAGGATTGTAAATATTTTTGATTTGTGGCCCTTTTGTTTTAAAGTAGCGATGTGTAGATTTTTTAATTTATTAAGAACTAGTTGACCTGGCGAATTTCGTTCTGCCTAATAGTTAAAAATCTAAAATTATCAGTGTTACTCCACTATAGTATACATGTATGATACATAAAAACCTTCCTCTTGAATCACTCTATTTATTTAAAAAATGCATTGAATTGCATGCCGTTGCGTAGTTTTGAAAATCTAAGCATACATAGGGACAGATGGATGGCGGGATGCGGCTTTGTTTTATACTATGTAGTGATATGTTTCGGTTTTCTGCATTGAATTTAAAGAACAACAGATTCTTCTTTTTTTAATGTCCGTTCATAAACAGTTATTGCTGAAATTCTTTACTCCTCAAATAATGTTAAACCTTTGGATTAAGTATGTACTTACCTGTATTTATTTATTTACCTAAAAATATACGAGAACTTAAGAAGTATCTAGAGTAGAGTATCTTTGTATATTTTATCGATGTCACGACCATACATATTTCTGTTGAGAGTGAGTAATGTTACAGTTTGTTTTCTTGTTTATAGAGTATGGCAACAAACCGACAAACTAACGATTTCTTTTTTTTCAGCTTAATTATATCTGTGTGCATCAAATACTATTTTTTTTATCTGACTAAAGTAGCAAATGAACATGCAGTCCACCTGATGGTAAGTGGTCACTGCCGACCATGGACATCTATAATCAACTACATACAGAACGGGTTTCATCTGAAGTCAATCATAGATGCGTTGCTGCTCCCGAGGACTATCATGGTCGCCTCATGTGAAAGTGTGCCGGCAACCACAACCTTCTATCGAAACGTAAGAAATGCTTCACGCTAGAAATGGGCGTGGCGGTGGTACTTCCCCGGTCGAACTACACTGGTTGTACCACCTTGAAAAAATGTTTAATATCAGATAAGCTACAGGTAAAAATGTACTATCGTTAATGTTTGTTTTCTCTGTATAAGCTTTTGCCATAATACGACATATTCCAAGCAGACATGTCAAGGTGAAGGTCATACTGTGACGATATTAAAGCCACTACCTATTAATAGGTGCGGCCGTACCGCCTTGCGGGTTTTTCACTTCAATAAGTATTTGTTAATTCGAAAAATCTATCATCTATCTGCAAAAATACATTGTAAGCTTATATCTTTGTCATAAATGATTTGTCGTTAGACCTAAAGTTTCCTTTGAAATCTATACTTCAAGACATACGTGATCATACTTTTCGAGGTCCATCTGGACTGCTCTAATGGGCGCTATTTCAACCGATCCTGTGATCTTATAAATGTGAACCTCAGATATCAGTCATTATGGTCAAGGTGGTCAATCATTCACAGTGATCGCCGTTCTGGTATCTCTTTTCTCCAACCCTTTTCAATCCTCAGGACGACGGGGTCGTTTAGACTTGCTAATTCTGGAAGCTATCTGTAAAGCTTAGTTCGTCTAAAGATTAAACCGTCAACATAATCATTTCAACCTTACCGTCGTACGAATGTTTACCTAACTAAATACCAAAATTATTTCATTAGTATTGTTATTGCCATTATTGCTGATTCTGTCGAATAAGTGTCGGTATTGTGAGCCAAAGCATTCAAATGGTACTAAACGGAGTACATAAGACTTGAAGGGTGCTCAATAAACCGCACGATACAGCAATAAACGCGGCGACGGTATTGTGAAGAGTGTGAACGGCCTTGAGGCAGTCTCGGGGTGACGTCATCTCCCCAAGGAGGAGGATCGATCTTAACAACCCCTAGCGAGTGGCCACTTTGTGTAGACCCATGATGTCAGGTACATATCAACATAATCGTGGCTCTCATCCCAATCTGCAGACGTAAAGGGGATCAACCGTATTTGGATGAAATTGTTTGTTTCCTTTCGTCTGACGGGTGATCCATTCGACTTAGTGTCTGCGATGTTTTTGTCGACTAAACCATTGTGTACTATGTTTTTGCTTACAATGTTCTTATTTTTATTGCAAATTTGGATGTCCTATGTAAGGAATTGCCATTTCTAATAACTATTCATAGACACGTAAACATACTCTCATTCTCTATGTTGTGGATACCATATTAGAACATGAGTAGTTCAACAGACATTTAAAGTTGTTTTTTGGACTGTTCTTTGGCTGGCGAATAAAATCGGACTCCACGAGTGATTGGTAAGGTGACCAGTGAGCCATGCGGGTCATCAAACCACAAAAAACGTACACCAATTTCTAAGTAGCTTTTCTGTGAAGAGGCTAAATTTAATTAACACTTCGCGAAATTCTAACAAAGGGTGTTTAAAAAGTCTTCCTTCCGGTAACTCGAGGCGCGTCTAATTTGGAAGCCCGTGCAGTGCTTACCTCATGCATCGATTAAGCTCAAAGCCCCAATGTTACGTCAAGGTGAACATGACACAATTGTGCTTTAGAAAGCTGACATCACGTCGTATGTTCCGCTTCGCTCCGCACATTATGTTCCTTCGTCGAACATGTTTTATTGTACGTCGAAGTAGGAGATTGCTATTGTTTATTCCGTATCTGATAATGAATGTCATATTGAATTTCGTCTTCACTAAAGCTTTTGTTTAATCAATTTTGTGGTACCGTATAGAAAAGTTGTGAATTTAATTGTTGCATCGTTTGATCGACGTCTTCATTATTAATAATGAATGAGATCATTAATCATTAAACAACCATCATATTTTAAAGCTGATCAAAAAATTCAAATCGCTATCTGATGTCTATCTATTTGTGTCATGAATATCGATTGCAAGATCCTGTATAGTATCGTCACGAGGAAATTTTGCACCTTTAAATTTTATTTCTTATGCGAAATCTTGAGAAATGATATCCGTAAATGATATAAGAAATACATGTACTGAGATACATGTAGTACTGAGATAAGTACAGTTAGCATGAGCTAATTATGGAAATGGCTGAATCGATTTTTACTGTATTGTCACGGACTTCATGAAATAATGAGAGTTTATTTTTGTATTCTTGGAGTTAGAGATGATACTATAAGCGACTGCTTGTGAATACGAAAGGAGGCGAGTGGTCAAGTTGAGTAATTTTTAAAAACACAATGAGTGAACAAGTTTACAGCTGAGATCCAAAATTCATAACAAAGTTAACATTCATTGCACAAGCGTAAACATCTGCGACTCTTCCCGTTGGCGATGAGGGCAGATTTAATTATTCCTCCTCACTACTCAGAACCCTCGGTATTGCGTATGTGAATTTCACTGTAATCTGCATGTGACACAGCCGTAGAATAATTTATTTTTGAAACAAACTGAGCTGTATGTTAGCTGACACCGGCATAACAGGACTGTGCTAGTTTATACATTTTATTAGCCATAACTTGTTTTGTGTGTCAGTAATTATGTCTGTCTAGACAGAAAATAAGCGTTTTTATGAGGCTATGTTGAAAACAGCTTGTCTATTACTTTAAAAAAGAACTAAGAAAAAAATGAGAAGGAGCTGACTAAGAGCTAGACCTGCAGGTCACATAACTTAAATACATTTTGTACCATTTACACGGCTATTACTTTCTCTGCATATCTTGTTAATCAAGATAGATATAGTTATCTATCTTGATTAACAAGATATGCCTCGCATATATCTATCTATCTGAACTAGTGTACAGATAGATAGATATATGCGAGGTAAAACTCTTTTGAGATAGGAGGCACGGAGTCTCAGGAGAGTTTGGCGGGTTCCAAATTGATTTGTGCCTAATGGAAGTAGTGTTATCCGCTTCTGTTTTTTGGTTTGAAGAGTGTTGTGAGGGAGACAAGGTTTGTCTTTGAGATAATGTAACTTAGTCCCCAGGGGAAGCAAAGAATCTGTGTCCTAACTCTGATAAGAATGCCTTGTGTGAGGTAGGCAATCAATAGATACGTTATTGTCTATGGCATATTATTTATGCCATAGACAAAAAATATGGCAGTGACACTTTACCATCAAGCGGACTGCATGCGCGTCCGCTACTTCTATGTTATAAAAAATCTGCGAAAGTAGCAATCTGCATATGACAGTCAAGCACAAAATGGCTTAATGTTTGCGTTAGGGGAAGGGTGTTGATTGAGTGAGCTACAGTTCACACACTTTTAGTCAGTTGTATTTCACATCCGTCACTGCACATTGCAGGCGGCACTGTATTTGCTGTTTAAATTGCTACTCACAGAAACGATGACGGCACACTTTCACATGAGGCGACCAACATAGTCCTCGAGGGTAGCAACGCATCTGTCAGTGACCTCAGATAGAACCCATGTTCTGTATGAAGTTGATGTCCATGGTCCATGTCCATGTCCATATTCGTTTGCTACTTTAGTCAGATAAAAAAAAAGATGACAAATTGCACATTCATTGTAAAATTTGTACCACACTTTGGAATCCAACTTGAAGGTACCACCACTCTTATCTTTGCCTAATAACATCATCCAACTTGAAGGTACCACCACTCTTATCTTTGCCTAATAACATCAGTACTTAGCGCTATTGTCTGCCTTGAAGTATTGTTAATCAACAAATGGTGCTAACTGGTGCTAAAAACACCAAAGGTCTTCTAAGAAAGTTACGACTAGTCAATTAAAAGTTATCAAAAAAATTACTATGGCAGTCATAAAAAAAGAAAAATAAAACTGATATAATATTTATAATATTGGACGTTCAATTTTACGATGAAACGCGTCACAAAACAAATTAGGGCAGATTGATTTAATGGATTCTAAATTGCCTAAATCAGTCCAACTACTGGTTGAGAAGGGACGCTAGTTAAGCCCTTCAGAGCTTTAACGTGATGAGATTAACGTGGTTATGTAGTCAAAGCTCAGATTAAGTTAACTGGCTCTGATGTACGGTTAGTTTATGGACATAATTATTTTGCTCTTTCGTCTCAGAATATAGAAGTGCCCGAGATTTAATCTCCTTGCTCGTAATTACTACGCTTTAAGTTAATGGATGTACCTGCTTAATTATTCAAATTTTCCTTTATGACTTTTTTATATTATAGAGGTAATTATAATATTATCTAAGTTGTAACCAGTAAAACTTCTGATTTGTCAAATTCAACTGTATCAAGGAAACATTGCAAGAGTTTTAATAGGAGACCTCTCATATAAATACAAAAGTAGGTTTTTACCAGAGAAAAGAATTATCACAAAAATAATAAAAAAAACCGAGCTAAAACGAGGCAAATTTTATTTAATTTAATATAACTTTATGTCGCAAGCAGGTAGGTGTCATTGGTCAGTCATAAGATCTCTCAACTGATTAACAATGCGATAGCATGAAAATTTTAGTTATCGATCAATAAGATTTAGATCATTCACGTTGGTAAGCTGTCATTGTATTGATTGCTATGACATGGGGTTCTTCAAGAAAGGTACGAAAAGAGCTCTCCTTCAAAGCCGGTGATGCATTGGAGATTCCTCTGGTGTTGCGAATGTCCATAGGTGACGGTGACTACTTTCCATCAGGTAGCCCGTCTGCCTTATCGTCAGGTGAAAGTATAAAAAAATGCAGGAGTTTTAGTGCTCCGAACCACCTAGATATCTTAATTACGAATGAAATCTGAGACCATAGTCGATCAATTTTGACTGCGTCAGTATTAACCGCAATACAGCAAATCGTAATCTCAGAATGGGTCAGAACTATTCATTTCATTTACATCTACAGACATAAAATGTCATAACAAAGTAAATATTGTTCTTCTATATAATGTGCATGTGTGTTTATATCTATCGACCGTGACGCGATACCTGAGATATGGCTCATATCTGTCAAATATAATAATAAAAAATGTGATGTTGTCTGACACGGCTTGTGTCTAGCAGGTTCAATGTCTGTAGACATAAATAAAGCTTTAAGCGTGGAAATAAATAACACTCAAAGGGTTACAAGTAAGTACTTATCGTTAGTAAAGCTAACGCCCCATAAGTTCAAACCTGACGTGCATGATTACAGTCATTTCGCATTTCACAGTTACTGTTGTAGTACTCGGCGTGGTTGAGTTGCACTGCATAGTTATAATTGCTGCACGCTTCCTCTTTGAGGGATTTTCATCCGCTAATTAGTTTGTAGAATCTGTACGTGTGCTAAGTTACTCTATGTAGGAAAAAGTTCATTTTGTGAAAATAATAACAACTGTCTATTGTCTATGTATATTTAGGTATATAAAGTTGGTGGAACCAGTGTAATTTGACTGGGAAGAACAACCGCCACACTAATATCTAGCGCGAAGCAATTCTTACGTTGCTTTGCAAAGGGAAATAATATTAAAATGTATATATTAATATTTTGTTACTTTTTACTGTGTGTGGTGAAGTACAGAAGCTACAATGCATCTTCATTACGCATCTCATGTACAGAAAATATAAACAGATCGTTTAACATCATTGGGAACACATTCTGTGAATTCAAATCAAAAGTTATACAACAACGACAAATGGATAACAATCATATCAATTGATATACGGACGTAGTAGTCTGAGATTGTGGCGGACCTATCAATTCTTTTGTTGACCACTTGAATAACGCACGTGATATTTACATGTTTTCTGCTGGTATTTTTGCTTGTACTTGTCTAGGAGACATTCAATTTTACTTAGTTCAATCTTATGTAGCTCCTTAAAACTTTAAAGTAGTTTGAAAACAGAAAGACAATCAATAAATTTTAGCTGATGCTTTTTAATCTAAACTTACATAAAATCTCTTTTACGAGTACTACGACCTTTTCTAACTAATTTGTTTCGACTTGATCTGCTCTGGCATTTCGGTGTAACTGCTTACTTATTTAATCATTTAACGTAATGTCAAAATTGCACAGAATATTTACCCATGCAACTGAATACCTGGTAAAAATATTTCCTCTGATCTTACCACCATTGATAAAAGAAATTCATTATCATTCAATTCTGCACAATCCATCAGAATAATTGATATCAGCACTGGGAAATGTAAATCATCTTTATGATTCAGATCGGACTATGCACCGTTATCAACTGTAGATCTGTCTAGGGGACTATTGTTTGGACTAAGGCGTTGCAGACAAATAGACTTGCAAAGTAGCAGGAAGCGATATTGGAATCCCGTTATGAGTTTTGCGCAGTCCTGAAGGGAATAATTTTTGCATTGGATTTTGGATTTAATTTTCAGGGTTTCTTTTAAACTCTTTGAAGAACGTTAAAATTATCTCAATTTGACGTCATGAGATATGTTATGTAAATATTTTAGCATTTGGGCATACATCAGTCAAATTAAGATAAGTGATAAACTATGATGGCAAAATTGCACAAATCTAAATTATATTACAAGAAGACATTGCACTATGCAAAGCCGTGCGTGTTATGATACAACTAAACAGGCCACGTTCTTGAAATATCTTCTTTTCCAATGTACGTTACTACAATCGTTTTTGTTATCAAAAACTCTAATTATATCATTTGCAGCACCCAAAGATACCTTTGTTCATGTTCGAATGTTTGTTATCATAATGAAATGTTATTTAATCATTGAAAAACGTCCGAGAGAAAGTCATATTGACCTTTCTGTAACCGAGCGATCTTTATTTATAGTGCACTATGGGAGTAATAAGCATGCGTCTTTATTAAGCCTGTTGAAATGCCTGTCTGTTGTTTGTGGTTTGTTTTCCTACAATGTGTTCTGTTGGCTGTTTTGGTTGTTTTGTATTTTGTTATCAACGTCATTGCCCTCGTTCCGCCCAGAACAAGGCTTTTGCTTCGTGCTTACTAATTTGATAAATGTTTGATATTTTTTTCTAACGTATCGTACTTATTGCATAAATATAGGAAATCAAATCCATTTGTTTTAAGCTAAAATTACATAAAATCATTTCATTATGGCGTGCTATTGATTGCCAATCTTTACCAATCAACCAATCTCTGCCAATTAATACAAATTTAGAATTAGAAAGTTTTAATGCTATTTGAGGTTTTGTTTAGTGTTTACTTATAAAGGATGTGCAGGTGTTGAAAATAATCGATCACTAACCGATAGCGATAGATGCGCGCTCAGACAACAAGTAGGTTTTATTTTAGTCCGAGTTATCTAAACATACACGTTTTTGCTACATGTTAATCTAATCATTCTCGGAAAAAAATCATCTGTTCGCCTTTCATGAGTAACGGCTGTTTCGAGAATTCACGTACAAGACTCGATTTAAAATAGAACGCATGTTTAACTATTGTCGAATTCCTATCACTCTTCACCTTTTCATCTCCCGTGTTTTAGACACGAGCCATAAGTGTCCAGATGGCCGTTACGTTACAAAATAGGACCGGAATAAGTGTTGGTCGATGTACATAATGTTAATGTATGTAATATTGCAACTGTTTCGGTACGGTTCGAAGATTGATATTAATATGTGACAAACAGATCCCACGGAGAACATTTTATAAACATTCATTGTAACAAGCTTTTACTAAGAGCCCAATATAGAAATTATAGTAAATAAATGATGATGTGAAATTTCACGCATTATACTAACACATAAATGTCGCGTGACGCCATGAACTTTGCGTGACCAAAACAAATGCGTGTGGCATTGCTACGCGCTCGTTTAATTAAAGCGATAGACGTCCACCTGTCCTGTGTCCTTTTTCATGACCCGTGGTTCATGTTGACCTATTTAAAACAACACATGTCATTTCAACATATGAAATGTCCAAATTATATTTTCCAAAGTATATTTTCCAAGGTATATCAGTAGGAAAGGAGAATACAGTCCACCTGATTGTAAGTGGTAACAACCGCCCATACACACATATCTATTAGCAACTTCATATGCATAAGAACATGATCTATATGAGTCGGCAACCACACCCTTTCAACAAAACGCAGGAACTGCTTCACGCAGTAATATGTATGGCGGTACTGCCTCCCTGGTCGAACTGGTTTAGGTGGTAGAAAGTTTTTACCACCAGAATTCATCTTTATTTTAATAAAGTGATTTAAAAACAATGTCTGTAAACGTCGTTATCTCGTCTTTAACTTCATTCAAACATCCGTTCTGAAACGATTGCCTCCATTGCTTTAATGCCACCTTCTCTTGCCCCTATCTTTGTTTTATCTCCTATTACTCAGGAAGAAATAAAAAAGACTATTCTGAGTATTCATTCTAAGGCAATGGGATGTGATGAGGTGAGTAGGGTTATGATACACAATGTTTTTGACAGTTTCCTTCCTGCCATAACCCATCTTATAAATTTTTCCCTAACTTCTGCTCAATTCCCATCTATTTGGAAAAAAGCTTTTATACGTCCTCTTCCTAAAACACCCCACCCTGAGCATCTTCATCATTTTCGGCCAATATCTATTCTTCCTTTCCTTTCTAAGATTCTGGAAGCCTGTGTGTACAAGCAAGTCTCCACTCATATTTCTAAATATAACCTGCTGAGTTCTTATCAGTCTGGGTTCCGCTCCGGTCACAGCACCACCACCGCCTTAATTAAAGTCTGTGACGATATTAGACAAGGTATGGATGACAGAAAGCTTACGGTGATGGTGCTTGTAGATTTTTCAAATGCTTTTAACACAGTCGACCACGATATTCTTCTTGCCATCCTAACCCACTTAAACTTCTCTCCCTCTGCCTTGGAATGGTTTTCTTCCTATCTTCGCGGGCGCCAGCAGTCTGTCCGTATAGGAGACACTTCCTCGGATTGGGCTGATTTGGAAGCTGGTGTTCCGCAAGGCGGTATTCTCTCTCCGTTATTATTTTCTCTTTTTATTGATTCTCTCACTCCTGTTTTCAACTGTTCGTATCATCTGTATGCCGATGACTTACAACTTTACGCTCAAGCTGACGCTAATAACCTCCATAGCGCAATGAATACATTAAATGCTAATTTAGATTCTCTTCACATGTGGTCTTTGCGTTATGGAGTAACTGTGAATCCAGCTAAATGCCAAGCAATCATTATCGGCAGTTCAAGGTTGTTGGCTAGGATAGACCGTAATTCACTACCAGCAATTTTGTATAACTCTAGGGAAATTCCGTTTTCGGAGTCGGTGAGGAACCTTGGCCTTTATATTGATAGCTCCTTAAGTTGGAATGTGCACGTTACTGAAATATCTCGTAAGGTCAACGTCACTTTGCGCTCATTGTACCGTTTAAAACACTTCCTTCCTGTCAAGACCAAACTGATGCTTGTTAATGCCCTTATTCTGCCTATTATAGACTATGCAGATGTGTGTTACCCGGATCTGACCGAAGCACTTCTCAATAAACTAGAGCGCCTTCTCAATAATTCTATCCGATTCATATTTGGACTTCGAAAATATGATCATGTCTCTCAGTTTCGTAGTCAACTAAAATGGCTTACTATTCGCCAGAGGCGTAATTCTAGGATTCTCCTTCTCTTTTATTCTATCTTAAATGATACCAATACTCCTTCTTATTTAAAGGATAACTTCCAGTATCGGTTCCTAACACATGACAAAATGCTTCGGTCGTCTAATAACTTAAGAGCAACTATTCCACCGCATACTAGCGGTTTTTTCCATTTCTCGTTCACTGTTCAGGCGGTATTGCTTTGGAACGCCCTGCCCGCTCACATTAGGAAAGCACCCAGTAAGTTCATCTTTCAAAAGCTTGTCCGAGAGCATTATCTGAACACTGTCATTGTTTCATAAACATCTTTTATTTAATTTTTATATAATATGTATTGTTTTTGTTTATTATATGTATGTATAATATATATTTAATGATATAATATGTATATGATGTATTTATAACATATCAAATATCTTTATTCTTTGTGTTTAAAACACCTGCCGCAAATTTTCCAGCCACCCAGGGTTGACTGGCAGAGAATGCCATCAGGCATTAAGTTTGCCCTATTGTAACTTTTTAAAGGTGCAATAAATATATAAATAAATAAATAAAATTCAATTTTAAAAGTATTTCGATGTAAGATTTCATAAAATGGTTGCAGAAAAGTAAAAAATAATAATAATACATGACCTCTTCCTATAATGTTATCTAAACAGTATTTATCCTTTGTCTTCAGTCCCTTATGACCTTATTACTTTGTGTTTGTGTCTCTGCTTGAAATAATTTAGCAATTGGCATTTAATTTAGTTAATTAGTAATACATGTTTTACCACATTATGAACACTTTTATCGCCTCTACAACTTGTCCAAGAAATTTGTTAAAACCATAAGCACTGCCGTTCTTTTTGATTGTTTTACTCCAAATGACTGCCGCATTAGTCTCGCCGTGGCGTTTGGCTAATTTCGTTTGGTTTACGGTCGTCCTGTTTACATTTTTCCGCAGGCGGAATGGTTTCTTGTCTACTGACCTACAAACGGTCTTTGCTTGCTCTTTGTTCCATTCGACATACTCATGTGATTGATTGTTTCGACTGGGTTTCATCAGTTTTGTTTTAGCTCTCAATTAGCTGTTTTAAGGTTTAAAAAAGCGTTTGTTTTTGGTGCAACGCGCTCTCATCGCTTTCGTTTTTTCAAAACAGAAAATGCTTCTTAAAAACGAATAGATGTTTACTATACATATTTATATTATCTGTATTTGATTATTTATCGCGTCAAGTTACATATTTTCGACGAAAAATTGAGCCTTCTTGACGACACTTTTATTTTCCCTGCTCGGAAACTTTATGCTCCAATTGTTCATATCCTAAGAGTCGAATAAATCAAGGACAGTGACACTAATAACGTAACAAGAGGATGTATAAAACAAATCGCACACCGGACGTCTGTGAGTGCAGCCAAACCAATACCGCCCACCAAAATTTTAACACATGTACAGTATTGTGTATAAATGCGTGTTCTTAGTATTCGGGCATTGACCAGAATGTCCGGCACGTAATGCAATACGTTTAAAGTATTAAGTTTTAAAGCACGTTTACGAAGGTGAGGCTAGCCGAACTTTTATTTAAAAGGGTTCATAATTCGTCATTCGCGCTGCAAACATCAGTGTTGAAAAAATTTTGACAAATATTTGTTAATAGTTGCAGCAAAATTTCTTGGCCTTATCAGATCAGACATTTTTTTTAACGCTCAAAACTGACGTATGCAGTGAACATCGATTGATGCTTGAAACGAATGTCCGTCAGATAGTTAATGTAGTCTAAATAATTGAAGTATAAACATCAAATGTGTAAAAGCTTCAGTAGTTTTTTGTTATGTAACCTAATATGAAATCAATTCATCGTCTTAAATTTCGAGTATCACTTTCTTTGAAACATAACACTAGTGATGATACACGATGTCGATAAGGTCCGGTTATAGCCCGAAGGCTCGATTGAACTCGTGTATAATGTTTCAACGGAATGCAGATCTTTGATCGCTCGAACACGGAAGGAACGAGAAGCTTAAGTAGATGTAATCCAATTAGTACAAATTGAAGTTAATGAATAATTTATTTTTAGTTTGTCACTTTAGTGGTTCTTTATTTGAAGGATAGTGATTTTAGTTTTATTGCCAGTTTAAGTATTCTTAAAATAAGACTAAAATTTTCAGTTAAATGATTTTCTAATTATTATAATGACTCGTAGTTACTTTCTTCTCTTTAAGTATCATATGTTGGAAGTCTTATGTCATACCAATACTTTTTCATGTATTTAAAAAAAAAAAAAAATGGATTTTATTTCCAACATGTTGGACACCTTTCGCTACTGAATGTCAAACAAGGGCAATGGCATGGTCGCGTCTCGGACGTAGCAGGAATAATTCTAGCACTTGACCCTACTTTAGCCAAGGAGAAACACCGGAGCTAAAACACTTCCTAGTTCAACGCGGGATTAGTAATCGTTTAGTGTTGTTTTTGGAAAACTTGTTTGAGAGATGATTGTCTTTATTGAAATTTTGTTTTAGTCCTTAATGCTTTCTTTTTAATCATGAAAGATAAATATCACTGTAAGTAACACTACGATGACAAAAATGTCTAAACGTGTCTATTATTTTCTGACAATGTCGAAATTTGAAATAAATTCTAAATGTACCATAACAAATCCATTAAAAAACTCACATCAGCACTTGCTTTTATAAAGCAGATATGGCAGATGTAGGTGTCGCCGTGTTACTGTCGCAAGTGTCACATCATAGTTGCAGAGCATTAGCACTAGCATAATTTATGAAGCAAACATAATTTGTGAAGTAACCGTATTACCAATACCGATTTCATGTATATTCTTTGTGAAACATTTTTTTCTCGACGGCAACAATAGGAGGGTTTTGTTTGTTTTATGTCCATTCCTTTGATACGCGCGACAGCCAAAATGGCTTGATGGATTGTAACATATAACCTACCCTTGGGTTCGAATCAGCAGAGAAAAGGGCTAGGAAGAGAAGTTTGCTATTGTTACAATACAGTTATACAATGAAACTAATTAAAATACCAGTAATAATATATATATGTTTTACATATTATGTTACTATTTTGAGACAAAATTAAAAACTAATCTTACATTAATAAATTATTGTTGCAGTCGGTTTTTTTTGATAATTTTAACAATGTTACTTATAAGTTTCAATTCCAGTTTTATTAATAAGATTTCCTCGTCAACTGGGCACGGGTTTTCTCTAAGAATGAGAGTTGTCCATCGCGCTGACCAAGTGCGAATTGGTGAACTTCACACGCCTACAAGAACTTTTTTTAAAGAACTTTCTGGCGTGTATGTTTCCTCGCGATGTTTTCCTTCACCGAAAAGCAGTAACAATTAATTTGCTAATACACACATGAATCAATGGTGCGTGCCTGGGTTTGAACCTCAGACCTCACGATCGAGAGGGCAAGATTCAACCATTAGGCTAAAAGGATTTACGTGTTCATAAATTCATATAGTAGTCGACGTGTATGTAATCTGGGAGTCATCATTGTAATCGATCGACGTTTTAATGGCCACTGGCTTTCCGCATTGCAGTTCAATCTCTGTTTGCCCCCGTTCTGCCGTTTGTGAACTCTGAAATGTAGATTGTCGCTATATGAGTGCAGTCGTGTGAAATGTTTATAGCAATTAGGTAATCAGAATAGGTATGCTTTCGATTTAGCTGTTACGTACGCTACCTGTTCCATATTAATTTATATTATATTAGTCCATTATATTAGTCCATTATATTAGTCCATTAAAATGTAATTGTAAAAAAATTGAAAGAATATGTTTACAATAAAATATATATATTTTTTTTGTAAGATGCATAACTTCAGAGATATCGTGAAAAATGTGTTTTTTTCTAAGATGGCGGCCGAGGGACAAGGGTGGCTTACCCACAAACTTGAGGTTAAGCTTCTATTAATCACCACACATGTCAAAAAAATAAATTGCGTCCTCTAAAAATGCAAAGCTCATGTAACATTTCAATGGACTATTAACTAAGTTGTAATATTGATTTTCAGATTGATATATGAAAAGTCGGTACTTTTTTGGGAATTAACCACCAAGGCGAAGGCTTACTGGTAAAATTGCATGTTATTCATGTTGTAATGAGAGTGAATGAGCAACAAAAAAATGTTCTAAGTTAAGAACATTTTTTGTCCAGCCAATTTGTATATAATGATGATGATACTATAAAGTAGGCACTTAATTCATTCTTTTATAACTAGCATCTTTTTCTTAACAGGAAATTGTATGTAGTTACATTGCGCTTATCTGATACAAGTAAGGAAAATGTTGCGAGATAGAAAATATCAATTTTCCTTTCCGACGACCACATTCGTGTGGTCGGTCCTCCACTTGTTTGCGTGACGTCATCAGGTGGGTAGCGAGGTGGAACCGAAACAATGGCGGGGCCCCCTTATTGACGCGGTTTTGGGCAGTCCGTATGTACGCAATACGGGATTATGGGTAACTTGTGTTGTAATGTTTGGTTTGGTTGGATTCGTGGCGAGATAGTAGAATATGTATGGAATTATTTTCGATTTTGTTTATTGTACTGTTTTGATTGATACAGGCGATGCTCATAATCGATGTGTAATTGAGATTAATATTTTATTGTTAATTGACCACGGTTTGGTACGACTAGGTCTTTACATTTTATTTACATCAAATTAATACTTCTGAATTGTAATACAACAAAGAACGATATGTTTCTCTTTGTGATACGTAGAGGAAACGCACTAAAACGTACGACATGGCTACATTTTGCGATTTTTTTAGTTATGTACATTGCGCAAGGATTCCGTTGTCTGCCTATTTACTGGTTATATTAAAATCAAAATTCGAAAATAGAATTATCCTACTAAATCGCCTTTGTTTTAACAACCACTAAAATCCGAGTCGATAGCATAGCGCTACCCACCGGAAATAATATCGTCGTCGTCAACCCATTACTGTCCCACTGCTGGGCACGGGTCTTCTCTCGGAATGAGAGAGTTTAGGCCATAGTCCAGCGCGCTGGCCAAGTGCGAATTGGTGGACTTCACACACCTCCGAGAACTGTTTTTTTTTTTAAAGAACTCTCGGGTGTGTGTAGGTTTCCGGAAATAATATAATATCTATTAATATGACCCAGTATTTAGATACTAAAGCAGCACACTCATATTGTTTCTTGCATATTACAAAACAGATGTGGTTAGCTTCGTTCCCAGTTCAAGCGCTAATGCCTTCCGGTCCGCTAATACAACTACCGTTGTTTGTAAGCTCCCGCGCTTTATTGCGAGCCGGTTTCACGTCAATACTGGACTTGTATGGTAGGTGCGGGTTTGAGTGTTTTTACCTCAGACGTGTTAAAAGTTTAAAAAGCTTGAGATTTTGATATAGAAGCAAAGGAGCATGCAATTCGCTTGATGGTTTTTAATCACTGCCATCCGTGGATATCTATCTGTAATCATTGTAAGATTTTGTCGGAAGTAGGCCAACGAAATGTTTATAAAAATAAGGCATAAGATTTCTCGAATAAGTATCTCTCTTACTACATCCTATTTGATCATACACATCCTTTTTTTTATTTTCGAGGGGGAAACCGTCAACAGGTACCCGACGCCGTAGGAGGGACGCAGGATTATGTGGGATTTTTACGGCACTAAAACCCCCCTGGTGGCCGTCCTCGGCGCTATAAACAGGACTCCGAGGACCTCCTAACGAACGAAATCCTCTAAGAGTGTTGCTCCATCGGACTCCTCCCAGATGGGCGGATGGGCCCACCATCCAATCTAGTCTTTACGGCGGTATGCGACCACACATACCGCCGACCTTCCCGGGATCGCCTGGCTTGACGGTTCAAGCTCCCGATCATACACATCCTATAGGATAGACCAGTAAGCAGCAGCATTTAACACTGACTTTATAATACAGACACATGTGGCGGTTGTGTCTCCTGATCACAAAAGGTTATAGCTCATTCTGCATTAGACCTCAATAACATTGTAATAGTCTGACAATAAACTGTAACATGTTTACGTGTTAAAAAGCAAAATGCATACAGTCCACGTGATGGTAAATGGTCACTGATGCATCATGCAATGGTCATGGACATCTGAAAACAACTTCATATAGAACTGGGGTAATCTGAATAATTTAATTGACATTCAATAGTATATTATAATTATTTAATAAATACGTTTTTTTAACTCATAGCCCCACAGTAGGATTTTCTCCTGTGTTGTGGGTACCATGGACGCACACAAGACGAATACACAAACACCCAGACCCAAAACATGAATCTAAACTCATAATTCAGGTACCTGTCTGGCCGGGAATCGAACCCGGGACCCATTACGCGTCAGAGCTGTATAGTAACCGCTCCGCCACGCCGGTCGTCATAATAATACTTCCTTATTTCAATGTGGTTTATTTGTAGGAAGGATTAAATCGGGAGAGTCGTCATGAAGTCGATAAGAATCTTAAGTGAAAGATACTTAAGATATTAACGATCAAAAATTACTTTTCTTCGAAGATGACTTTCCGCGCGCCATGATGCTATTTGCGTAACGATTTTTGTACAGAAAATTGTTACGCTAGTTATGGTTGTTATGGTATTTATTATAAAAAAACTATAGTTTTTTTGGATCCTTCGATGAATATGCAAAGACGATATGTAGATGAGATGCTATTTGCGCGCCGTGAGATGCTATTTGCGTAACTATTTTTGTACAGAAAATTATTACCCTTTTTTTACGGTTTTTAGGACTGTTACTTCACAAAAAATAATATATGTATTGACATTAAGAGAGCGAGTCCGAGAGTGTTCTTATTCTATGCACTACGCACATACGCACACATGTCACATCAGTGTAACACGCTAGAGCGTTAAGTTACATCCGCAGTCGAATTGGTCAAAATTCGACCGTAATTAAACCCAAATAGAAGATGTTTACCGAAGCGTGATACAGTTCCAAATTACAATAGGTTATGTTTGATAACACATATTTCGGAAAAAAATATGAAGCTTTTATAGCGATTATTCGGCTGGGCTTTTACCACAGTAGACATATTAGACCAGTAGCGAAATTGCCTATAAACGGCACATTCACACAAACAATGCATCGACGAGGCCGCTATGGGGTTCTCGCGGTGCTACAGTAGTGCGAAAACCCCATAGCGGCCTCGTTATATTGAAGCACCGCGAGAACGCTACTGAAGCATCGCGACAACCCCATAGCGGCCTCGTCGATGCGATGTTTGCGTGAGTGTGCCGTTTTCGAGTGCTTATAGGCATTTTCCCTACTGATCTAATATGTCTACTGTGCTTTACTATCGATGTGTTATAGGTGAAAAACACCCATTGTAGGGAAATTGATGTTTTATAATACTGTTTTTGACATAGACATAAACATTCTTCACGTTATGTTCTTTACACAATCATTAACGTAAACGACATTGTTTTGTTAAACTAAATATGTTTATAGCACCTATCATAAATAAATCGGATTCTGCAATCCATCTTTATATTAACTTTACGTATATTTATACTCCTCCGGGATTGTAGGCACAGTATTGGGAAATCGAAAGTTGCCGCTTGCCGTATTAATATATAAATGTAATACATAGAAGATTGTTATCGATAACGATTCGAAATGATATGTACCTACCAATCAATCGTTTTGTAGTATTTTTTGTTTTGTAATGGTTTCACTTCTGGTGCATGTACAAACATCGATGCGTACACATTGATGCACGCACTCGTTTTTAACGCAGTTATTAAGATTTTTCATACAAATAAGGGGACTGACCAAACGAACAAGTCAATTTCTTAAAATGTGCTGATAATTGTATACCAAAGAATGTCAAGGTTACTTTGGCATTTGATGTATGTTAATTAGAAAAAAATATCATTATTAAAGCGACAGTTTCATAAAACATCATGGCATCCAGCCATTAAAATCCAAACCATTCACAATTGCATACATTCAGTGGAAATACATTTCATTTATCAACTATTGTAATTAAAATAAGTAGGTTGTCATATCAAAGTAATGAAAATTGCAAAAATGCTTTTAATTCATTACTTACGTTACATTAAGGTCATACCGATGTTGTTCCATATAATTTAATCATGCTAATTGCGAAATAATTAGTGTGACAGCTCACTGTGCGTGTTGACTGTGTCATATCAAGTATAATTGAATATTAGTGAGCCCGCTCCGTGTGAATATGTCGCCATTTTTGCATGCTGTATCGGATCGGTGCCAATTTCAACGAAAAAATACTTAGGGACGTAATACACGAGCGACAGCTAATGTAGATATCCGTCACCGACGTTTTGTCTTTTTTTGTATTGAAGTAGCTAACAAGCGTACAGTCCTCCGACGGAAAGTAGCTACTGGACTCATGGACTTCTCTGTAGAACCCTAGAGAGTGCCGGATTAAGCCTGCGCGGGGCCGGTAGCAAATTCTGACAGGAGGCCCATAGTTTGCCTTAAGTGAGGGTATTAAATAAAACAAAACTGTTACTAGTTAACTTTTCTGGATTTAATCTGGGTAAATTTAGATATGACACTTTGTATATCTTCTTCCAGTTTAAGATTTTTAGTATAGTAAAATATAAAGAGCAGGTAGGTGTTGGGCTGCGTGGCCGCTCTAGTCGCGGGGCCCGTAGCATTTTGCGCTCTTGCTATATGGCTAATCCGGCACTGACCCTAGATAATATCAGTCTTACTTGAGATCGGGTACAGATGCGTTGCTATCCCTGATAACTCATACGATAAGTATGTCTCCCTAAGCACACGTATCAGAACGCCGCGGAGCTTAATATAGCTGCTATAAGCGGCGTTACCAGTTTTTTTACTAAGCCGGGATTTGGGAACTTTTTGGGTAAAAAAAGCGGGACTTCATTGTCAAAGCGGGACAGAAGTCATCGAGCTACAAAGGACCCTGCGCCTCTCCTTGTTGTAGGAGGACTGGAGAATTTGGCGACTTTATATTTGCAAGTGGTGACCTTTTTTTTGGAAAAGGCCGGTCCTTTCCGAAAAGCAGTACCGAGCCTGTCCCGCGCGGGACGTTTGCTTTTGATGAAAAAATCGGGACGTCTGGCCTTGGCTATAAGACAAAAGTCGCGGTAGTACCTATTAAACTTTACCTTATTAAACCACCTGAAATTGACTGTCGGCGGCTGTCTTCAATTCGATGATCAAGTCATTAGACTAAAATGTAATCAGTCTTATCTAGTTAGGGTAGTAATGCCTCAGACAGTCTAAAACTAAGTTAAAATTGTTAACACACTCTTTTTGAATTTTTTGCTCGTTTTTGAAAACATTAAAATTTATCTGGACCAGATATTAAAGTTGAAATAAGTCTCAGATTTTGTTCAGTGATATTCACTATTTATCTCTATTGTCATTTCTAATATCTGAAGGAGAATATATAATGGTCTGTAGCACGGCGCCGACAAAAATTAAGATCAAAATAAGATTCGCGCGGCATAAAAGTCATTATGCTATTCTCTCTTTATAGTAAAGACGTCCGCGTCTCATTTAACTAGCGACTCACCGTCTACGCTTATCTCTAATTTGTTTTTTGTTGACCCAAAAGCTATGGAAGCTGACCTTATTTCTATTGAATAGCCTCTGTTATCAGGGTTCCGTACCGAAAAAGTGGGACCCTATTACTAAGACACCACTGTCTATCTGTCCGCATCCGTGTCTGTCCGTCAGGCTGTATCTCATGAATCGTGATTGGTAAGCAGTTGAAATTTTCACAGCTAAAATAAGTCAGTTGCTTCTATAACAACAAATACTCACCAGGTGGTAGAACCAGTGTAGTTTGACTGGAGAGGTACCACCGCCACACCTATTTCTAGAGTTGCTTGCGTTTCGATGGAAGGGTGTGGTTGCCGGCATACTTTTAATGAGGCGACCATCTCAGTCCTAGCAACGCATCTGTGATTGACTTCAGATAGAACCTATGTTCTATGTGCAGTTGCTTATGAAAATTACTAAAAACAATAAAATCAATATTTAAGGAAGGCACCCATACACCAAATGTGTTTTTTGCCGTTTTTTATAATTTATATACGGAACTTTCCATGCGCCACTCCGACTCGCGCTTTGCCAATTTTTTGATTATTTCTCCCCTGAATATTATTCGCTGTTTACGTTCTTTTATGCTGATAAAGAAACCGTGAATAGAGGTCTGTGTTGATAATGCGAATGAATGAGCAGATTATTGTGAAATACATCATTGCTTTTTGTTTCTGTCTATAGTTTCAGCCGTTTGTCGGTGTTTATGGTTCTGTTATTCGAGGATTAAGAATAAGATAATGTCGGGTCTAAATATCGTTATTTGAGAACTTTATTATGAAATACGTAATTTCAAAGTGGTAGAACCAGTGTAGTTCGACCGTGGAAGTATCAACGCCACACCTATTTCTAGCGTGAAGCATTTCGTTTCGATAGAAGAGTGTGGTTGCCGGCACACTTTTACATGAGGCGACGATCATAGTCCTCGGGAGTAGCAACGCATCTGTGGTTGACTTCAGATGGAACCCATGTTCTGTATGAAGTTCATTACAGATGTATACATGAGCGGCAGTGACCACTTACCCTCACGTGGACTGCAGCTCGTTTACTACTTCAGAAAGTTATTTGAGTTTGAAGGAAACAGACGGTATTAGGAATAAGGGACATGGAATTTACATATTATATGTCGTTTCGGTAGAATGCTGTGGAACTATTTTATATGAGGCGATCATCTTAGTCCTTGAAATAGCAACGCATCTGTGATTGACTTAGGATAGAACCGTTTTTGTACATGAAGTTGCTTACAGATGTCCATGGGCGGCAGTGAAAACTTACCATCAGGTGGATTGCATTGCATATTCTTTAATTAAATTTGCTTGTTTTTTAGAGATGCGCCGAATATTTGGTTGTTATTCAGTAGGTATTCGGCTTATTCGGCATCTTTTTCACTATTAGTATTCGGCCGAATTATTCGATTTTGGTGCGGAATATATTCGGTTCGAGTTTTTCTACTTTCTTGGTTTTTTTTTCTTTTAATTGATTGATTCTAATTATTCTTTTTTTAACCTCAAAACAACATTTTGTTTTTTCTTATAAACACATTTTCGCAATTGTTTCTTAATAAGAAATAGTAAACCGAATAATTCGGTATTCGGTTATTCGGTGAAACCACTATTCGACGCATCTCTAGTTTTTTTTATTCAAACGAATAAAAGAAAACATTTTTATTCATTTTCTTTTGATTATTTCAACATCCTAAAGCCTGGTGCTGGTCAGTAATCGTGCCTTGGAATGCACCCAAACAAAAGCTTACTCGTAAATTACCTCAAAGAATAGCATGCATGTTACCATAAACCAGTTGAAACGTTAAACAAACACTAAATCTTTGTTGATAGAAAAAACGTGGAATGCATTTCAATGTATGTAGCTTGTAGTTTGTCCGTGACCTGTCGTGCTGGCAACAGTTTAGATTAGGGAACATCGGTTAATATACCATGCTAAATATCATTTAACATGCACTAACACGCCTGCGACGTAAATTATAACTATTAATTACTTTTACGACTGCTGAAATAAAACATAATTATGGTTATTGTGTTTTATGTTCTAGTACCAAATATCTGCTGTTTTAACAGCAGTTGTGTACAAGAATTGTGTGTTTGCTTGTTAGTTCTTATTATGTGATATCGGAAAAAATGATGTCTAGTTCTTTCCAGCGGCTCTACTCACTTCAGTCATATTTAATCCAAATCATAAACTATCCGTGTGAGAAATTTCATGAAACTAGTAGGTAGTAAATCACGGGCTAGTAGTTTTGCGTGGAAGAATAACAAACTTACATACTCACAAACATTTGCCTTCATAATATTATGCAAATGATAAATCTTAAGGACACTTATTTAATCAACGTGCTAAAGACTTATCATGTTCTTACTAATGAAAAAAGGAAAATACACAATACTTTACGTTTTTACCTCTATTTAAGCAGTATGTAAAAACATGGTTATTTTATATCCTTTAGACTTTCTATAGTTTATATAAAAATCCTTCATTAAAGTTGAAAGCAGTTTTCAAAGAGATCGAAAGCGTTTCAAACGTTTCAAAAGTGTATAACGCGAAACGAAAAACAACAATGATATTTGAGCACTTGCGTTTATTTTTCCAGCAGTATTGATCTGCGACATCGTTAATAGAATGGTAACGTTCCATCCAATTTGCATTTCAACGAGGCATTTCAATTTGAAATATCCGCGCCGAGTCAGCCGCATCGCAATGCATACAGATAACTAGAGATTGTAATTGTGGATTAATAAAATTCATAAGCATTTTTTTGAGACATGATAGTGTATAATTCGTAATTGTTTAGAAAAAAATTGATTGGTTTGGCAGATTATAACTAGGGTCTTCTCTCAGAATGAGAGAGTTATAGGCGCGCACCGCGCTGGCCAAGTGCGAATTGGTGGACGGATTATAACTATATTAATTTAATCTAAGTGCAGTAAATAATCAAGTTGCGTCATTAGATAATCTCCAGGAAAACAAGGAGCGAAAGATTTAATTTGTTTAAATAACAAACTGTACATTTGACGTTAGTGTTTCAAGTTTTCTCAAGAAAGAAATATCCATTGAGATTGAAGTTCTACAAATTTTAACTAACGACTCGTTCGAACGAAGTTACTTATTGGATTTGATCCAACTTTTTGTTTTATAAAATAGCTTAATCCTACAATTCATATTTTACTGATCATCTGAATTAAATTAAGGTGAATAATATAGTTGTGCCATATCGAAATTAAGCTAGAAGTAGGTATTAACGAGAAATACTAACTACATCTATTTTTCATATCCCTTAAGGTTGTCCACCCTTAACATTTTTTTAAATTTTTATATGGCAAAACAACGTTTGTCGGGACAGCTAGGAAAATATATAATTAAACACAATAAAATTCTGGAGCATTAGTAGCTAAAACAAAGATTACGTCCTGGACAGTCGTCACACTTTACTGTCGTGTTGCGTTGATACAATTTTGTCATTTGTGTTATTGCTCTCGCCGCCGGTGTACAGTAACGGCTCTATTGACCTTTTGAGTACGAAACTAAGGCTTGGGTACAAGGCACAAGGAAAACATACGAAACTTGATTACGATCTGTCCGTGATCTCAATCAAATCTACTTCTTTTTGAAACTGATGTGTTCTGGCTTCAAATGGAATTTTGTGTGGTTGGAGATTCACTTTCATAAAGGGAGACGCTTTCTATAGGAATTTCTTACTATTGATGTCCTTGAGCGGCCGTAACCATCAACCACTAACCATCTGATAGGCTGCATGCTCGTTTGCTTCTTCAATATTATAAAATAAGTAAAAGTTATATAGTTAAATAGGAGCTTTGTCATTTCTTCTTTGAGATTATTTATATTGATTCGGGTTTGCACAGCTGGATTCAGGTATCCTTTTGAAATTGCATCTACACACGACTACTTCGAAAGACAAAAGTAAGTTGTGATGTCATGTCATTCTTATGACGACGAATGTCAAGGATTCGAACTACGGTTATTCAAGCCAGATTTATACTATTGAAATATGCAGCATTAATATCTCGTTAGATATGATTTTACTTGTTAATGCAGAAGTAGCAGACTAGTATGTAGTCCACCTGTAAGCAGTCCCAGGTAAAGTTTCAGTCGTGTTTGGAGTCGGCTACAGATTTTCACTTGTAAAGTCTTAGTTGGAAACTTTCAAATAAGTACCCTCATACTTTACCTTAACACACAGTTCAATCCTATTAAACTACACAAACAGAAAAAAAACGTCATCCAAAATGATAGTATCTTACCAGATATAACAACTATTCGAAGCTTGCCTTAAAAGTTCCTAACATCGATGCATTCCTTAAAACCGTCTTCTATAGATGGCCATAACCGGCCGGGGTCCTTATTCCAGTTTTAAACTTGCAGTTTGTTTTCTTGCGGTGACGTCACTCCGCGCAGCTATGCGCCGTATTTCGGCCATGTCAAGTCCGCAAATAAACGTGTGATGCAATGCGTTCAAAACTAATACATGCTTTAACGACATCTACGATGTTAATTCCTTTTTTACTACGAGATATAGGTCAGTTGTTCGGAGCTGCGGTACAATCTATTTTTGAATGTACGTACAAATTTGACGCATATTTCGTTTCTTACTCATTTAATGTACAGAAAATAACATTGATGGGTTGGTTTTTAAGTAACGCGTCTTTAATCGGATTTTGATTTTTTAAATTTTTTCCTGTGAAACCTAGAAATAATTAAGATCAAAAATCGTAGTAATTCTACGTATAAAGTCAATCTTCATGTAAAAGCCCTGTCAAAGTCTCAGTTACCTGCTACAAACTGACCGAGAGTATTTATTAACCTAAGAACATTATTTATTTTGAAATTACAGACTGACATTATAGTTCTTATTATTTTTATGAATGAAGTTAAGTTTTCTGTTTACTTATCTGGCTTATCAGCAAATCTTATCAAACGCCAAAACGTGTATAGAGTTACCTTGAAAGGTTTTTAGTCTTTCTAATAATACCATTACTTTTTTTTTGTTGATTATTTCTAGATTTGGGTACGACAGTGACTTATTCAGTTATTATTATTATTCTTAAATTTCAGTTCTTAATTATTCAGTTATCCTTTCTTTTTGTTTCAAGTTGCCAATTTGAAGTCGTGACTTCATAATTGGCAATTCGAAAACACACAGATGATTTGATTCTATCATTCGATCCTATTTGGGGTTTGCATCGTTACCGAACGCCGTTTTAGTCAGTCCGTGTTAGCAATGGAGATTTGAATAAATTAAGATAGCTGCAAGGTCGCCCACATCGTCTCCATGTGGAGCGAGGCACCTTATGTCTTGCAGTTCAAATTTGTAAACCAAAATAGAAATCATATCCAAATTTAATTCGTTCTTTTGATCAAATCTTGTAATTCCATAACAGTCTTCTGCTGCGTTCGTAATTTCATGGGCATATTGTATATTTATACGTAAGAAGAATATCATTGCATTTTTCTTAAATTTTATGAGAATCGACTTAGAATTCGAGTCAAGTGCATTAAAATGTAAAAACGCAAAATGGTCAACTATTTGTTTTGACTAATTACGTATTCAGAAGTAATACTATCTATGTACTTTTGATTAAAAATTATCTTTTACTTCTATGTTACTTTAAAGCTAAATGAGGTCAGGCGCCCAGTTGAATGCAAAGCGATGCTAGTAAAAAGTAAAGATATAACTTTCCCTTAAAGTGTCCCCAGAATGTGTTGACATGGGGTTTTTAAACTATATCATATTCCATCCATCCATCCATCAGCCTTTTGATGTCCATTGCTGAACATATGCCTCCCCTAAATGGCGCCATTGGGGGGTTTTTGCCGATAGTCACCGCGCCTGGCAAGCGTGTTGGTGACCGCAGTAGATGTAAATTACACGAGGAGATGCTGCTGCCCATCTCTTGGATTTTTGTCCCTTAGTCGCCTCGTACGACATCCACGGGAAGAGAGGGAGTGGTGCTATTCAAAAGACCGACTCCACACGGCCGTATATCATATTGCCCTTGGTGAAGTATCATATTGACCATAATCCCAATGTAAACTTTTCTTCTAATCAATGCATTGGTGACTGCTGATGACGCAAATTAACGTCGGCCAGATAGCCCGTTTTCTTTTTTGCTAGATGTAAGTAAAATATTTGTCTGAATGGTGTTAGCTTTTTATAAACTAAATCAACTCTTTCAATGGAAATATAATGACTAAATGCAAAAAATAAGTTTAAAAAATTCGTCACTCATAGTGTACATTCAACACAACCGTTTACCATAATTACTTATTCAATATCGAAATTGAATTATTCTTACAAATTCTTTGAACTACAAAATTGAATGATGTCATCCGTAGCCGATTAACATAACCGGTTCAACTTTGCCATTTTTAAATGTAAACACACTTATCTTATCGTTGTTAGGACCTTGTATTTGCAGGTTGTTTAAAAACACTAATTTTAGACATTACAAATTTATAAGATTAAAGCAGTACACGAGCGTACAAACCACCTGATGATTAGTGGCACCGCCCATGGACTATATCCTGTAGCCCATGTGTAAGCAACTTTATACAGAACAGAGGTTCTATTTAAAATCAATCACAGATGTGTCGCTATTGTCTGCGGACTAAGATCGTCGTTTTCTACACGGCAACCACACCCCATTGAAACGCAAGAATTGCTTCACGTTTGAAATGGGTGTGGCGGTGGTACCTTCCCGGTCGAAACACGCACGTTCTGCCACCTTTACGGAACAATGACGTAATCCTACTTCTATATAACATTTGCTTTTTAATAAATGTTAACTTTACGTGAAATATAAACTGTAATTCGATGAATCGGAATAATGAAATCCAGAATGTCACTGAATGACTGTCGTCTACACCATTTGACACGCATTGTATTTCATAGTGATTGAAGACCGAAGTTGTTAGACCGAGTATGAGTGGTAGGTAGGAGTATCACCGTCTCTGTATTTCCGGGATCAGAATAGGGTAGCTCTAGCATCCAAGTAGCATCCCCTGTCTATCGTAAGAGGCGACAAAAAGGGTCTTCCGGGGTTAGAGTGGGAGCTCGAACTGTTCGGTCAGGCGATCCCAGGATGGACGGCAATAAGTGTGGTCGCGTACCGTCGTGAAGACTAGGCTGGGCCCACCGCCTCGCCTCTGGGAGGAGTTCGATGGTGCAACGCGCTCCGAGGATTCCGGTTGCGTTCCTGTGCAGATCCCGGAGTCCTCTTTATAGCGCCGAGGCCGGCCGCTGGGAGAGTTTTAGTGCGGTAAAAATCCCACATAACCCTGCGTCGCTCCCATGGCGTCGGGTACCTTTTGAAGTTTTCCCCCTCGAGAACAAAAAGAAGGTCGGAGTACCACTGACACACATACTTCTAGTGTGAAGAAATTCTTCGATCGTTCGTACAGGGTACTCTTGGATGGTGACTGGACCATGATCATCACCTTGATTTAACGTAGACCGGAAGAGGTGACCTTAACTGTCTTTGAACTATCACTACATAGTATAAAACAAAGTCGCTTTTCTTTGTCTGTCCCTATGTATGCTTAGATCTTTAAAACTACGCTACGGATTTTAAGCGGAACGAAGTTTGCCGGGTCATCTAGTAAATTAATATAACTAATTTATTTCATAAAAATAATGATCATCATCGATATTTTTCGACATCGGCAAGGTTTTAATAAATGTGGAATGCTTTGTATACTAAATGGAATTTCTCTTGCACTATATAGTAGCAATAAAATGCAAATCATGTTCTTATTAATAAATTACACGATAGCCTCGAAATTAAATTATTTTGGGCGAATGATGTAAACTTATATAACCGGTTCCGGCGGTCACTGCCACTGCGGCCAATTTTTTATACCATTTTGTACAGTCTCAATACTGAATTTTGTGTTACATAATCTAGATGAATCTTACCGTATTGGGTGATACTTTTTTATGTAAAACTTTATTGTATTATTAACATTGCATTCAACACTAGCTGTGCTCTTCGTTTCACCCGTGTTCAATAAAATATAACATAACTTTAAATTTTCATAACTTTTGAGTATTTTTTCTAATTAAATAAACACTCAATGTTACCCAAGCTATATAAGTAATGAGATTTCAAACACACAGACGGAAAAAGTATAACTTTATTAATTTCAATTATTATTAATAATTATTTGTGCGGTAAATACTACAACCCTGAGTCGCTCCCTCGGCGTCCGTGGTAACCGACATTCAAAATTCGACGGGGGAAATTCAAAACGTATTTTGAATTTCCCCCTCCAGAACAAAAAAAAGATGACAACATACGTGATATGTTGAACTTGACATCAAGGTGTAGAAGTATATTTTTTTAATTGGGTCTCAAGTATTTTGGTCTTTTAGTTTCAAGTGTCTTATCTAATATTTTTTTTAATTATAGGATTAAATACGTATGTCCACGAATCGAAGTAGTGTATTTCATACTACGAAAACGAAACCCCGGGAAAAGCTTTGATGTCCTTTGTAGACGTTCAAAGAGGAAATAACCCGACACTAAGCTTGTGTTTGTTTTTCTAATGCCGTCAAAAGCTACGTAGAACCCGGGTCAAATGCAAAGGTGCAACCCAATCAAGCGAACTCTGTCCTGAGCCGATATCCATTACGCCCTAGCATAGTGTATATGTCACACCTTAAGGATAAGCTTCATAATTTAAGGTGGAAAGCTAGACGAAGCTCTAGGGCGTCGAAAGCCTGGATTAACAAAGAGTTAGACGTTCTAGGCAGGTCTTAAATAGATCGCTCTGTATATGTTAGCATCGGCGATTCGTAGTAGATAGGTTGTTACTAAAAACATTTGCGTTATAACACTGTCATATTGCCATGTTTATGTATTATCTTATTATGTGAAATAAAAACTGAGTCATCCTAAAAATAAAAATATTGACCCGAAAAATTACTAAGAGGTTAAAGCCACTACGGTAGGTACTACATATTATTATTAGGTGCTGCCGGCAGCGACAAACAACACCTATAAAATCATCCACAGCTAATATTTATCTTTACGAACTCTTTTACATTAATTTTAACTATGGAAAATCTCATACTGCTCATAAACATAGCATTCGAAAAAGGGATCGAAAATGTACCTTTAGGGTATTTATATAAAGATTAAATAAGACAAAGCGGCTATAATGTACAAATACCAACACATGGTATGTACTACTTATTTAGCCTTTTTATTAAGCGCGTTTCCACTTGCCGACCCTATGTGGCGCAAATGGTGCATTAATATATCAAAGTTAATGAGCGCTTTTTCCACTATCCAGTAATATGCGGCAAGTGCCAAATAAAACATGTTTGTGAAGCGTTGTTATGGCCCGTGAGTGTATTTTACTGTATTTATTTATTATACTTGATGAGTAAAGTTTGTAGTAGTTTAAGTCAATCGACAGACAGTTCGGTAATATGAGTCGCATAGTAGTTCAGGTCGTAAGTCGTATTCGGAAGCAAATTGACGGCGAAAAAAATTTACAGCGTAAAAGCAGACGTCCAGAATTTCATTGCGTAATAATCTTTCTATTAAGGTTCACTGGTCGCAGGTCTAAGAAGGCTCGCATGGCGCAAGTTTCCGACCGCTGGCTTAAACTAATTAACTGAAAAGTTCCAAAATAGGTTAAAAGGTTCAGTATTTCAGGTTGAGAAGGGTTAAGGCAACTTGGGTCGTTGTCCCATATATTTGCTGACTATTTAAATCGGGATCTATTAGGTAGAATAGATTGTTATAATTCATGCCAATGCTATAGTTACCATAAGGGTAGACAATTGTCCAATAAAGTTTAAAGTTTCGTATTCTTTTTAATTATTAATTTCGTAAGTATCTATTTGTACATGAAAATTATAGTATCCATATGATGTTTATAGTATCCGTCGTGTCAGAGTATAAGGAGTAGGCCAAGTAAGCCTCCTCGGCGAGTTATTTACCTACTCTTACAGTTGTGCATCGGGTTGTCACTTTTATTTAATACTAGCTGTTGCCCGCGACTTCGTCCGCGTTTCCGTTGTTTTTCGTAAAAAAAAAGTAGCCTATGTCCTTCCTCACGGTTCAGTGGTTTTGATGTAACAGACAGATTAACTTTCGTATTTTAGTAGGGAAATATAATATGTCATATCTACAATACTGTTGAAAAATATCGCAATACGGAACCGCACAATATTATTGTTAATAGCTTTGCCCGCGACTCCGCCAGCGAGTAACTCCTTGTGTGTTATTGAGTTAATGTATTGGTAATATTGTTTAGATCACGTTCACATGAGGCTTAAGAACCTTTTTTATTTTTGTTTTCGAGGGGGAAACCTTCAAAAGGTACCCGACGCCGTGGGAGCGACGCAGAGTTATGTGGAATTTTTACCGCACTAAAACCCCCCCGGTGGCCGTCTTCGGTGCTATAAAGAGGACTCTGGCTCCTCCCAGATGGGCGGATGGGCCCACCACCCAATCTAGTCTTTACGGCGGTATGCGACCACACATATCGCCACCTTCCCGGTATCGCCTGGCTGGACGGTTCAAGCTCCCACTCTAGCCGCCCGCAACCCCGGAAGCCCCTTTTAGTCGCCTCTTACGACAGGCAGGGATACCGTAGCCCTATTCTGATCCTGCCGAAGGCTTAAGTACTTATATAACGAAAATACTTCAATGCAAAGCTTCCGGGTAAACTATGTTGAATGTTGATCCATCCGGCACGTGAACGTAAAGATTTTTGGAACTACTGACCCGGGAAAGAGCGACGTACAACTGACCATGCGAGAAACAACTGACACCGAGATCTACTCCAGCAACACGAAAAGTCTGCCCTTGAGCCTTATTAATTGTCATTGCATAACACACCGATACTGGGAATTGCGTTCTTTTAAATTGGAATGGAAAATTATTAGGTACTAAGAGAATTCTGGGAATAAAGACGGTTTCTCCTGCACCGCAACCTGTTAAAATTTGAGCCTCGATTATATTTTGTTGCAACCGGGTTACTTTTAGCCGAGTTCCATTGCAAAGTTGTGGTGGTCTTAAATTTCGGAGCAGAATAATCGGAATGCCAATTTTTAAACAAATTTCATGAGAAGGAAGTCCGGGCATATTTAAAGAATTTAAAAATTCTATCGGGTAGTTAGTGGCGTCTTGTTCATTTCATGTATAACTTTGGTGATTCTATACCGATTTCTATGATTATTTTACATGGAATATAAATAATGTTAACTTTTTTAATTAGGGATGGATGACTTAGAGTGTTATAAACGTAAGAGTATACAAATATATATTTAGAAAGCTTCGAACTGCTAAGCTAGCAGGAGTTACACGTGTTATTGTGAGTCAACCATAAACGATAGAAATATGGTGTCGTAAAATATATTTATATAATTTTAAGGAGAACATTTTCGTCATACATGATTTCTGTGTAGCTTTAACGGTGCACTGCCTACTCGTTCTCAATTCCAGCTTTTAATGTCATTTTCATTTTCAATTTTTCATTTTTCATTTTTCATTTTTCACTTTTCACTTTTCACTGTTCACTGTTCACTGTTCACTGTTCACTGTTCACTGTTCACTGTTCACTGTTCATTTTTAATTTTTAATTTTTAATTTTTAATTTTTCATTTTTCATTTTCTTTTTAATTTTTCATTTTTCATTTTTCATTTTTCATTTTTGATTTTTCATTTTTCAATTTTCATTTTTCAATTTTTGATTTTTCATTTTTCATTTTTCATTTTTCATTTTCATGTTCATGTTCATTTTCGTACAGATAGATGACTGAGTTATAAACGTAAGAGTAGACAACTATAATCAGAAAGCTTTGAACTGCTAAGCTATCGGGAGTTACACGTGTTATTGTGAGTCAACCATAAAAGATAGACATATGCTGTCGTAGGATATTTTTTAGATAATTTTAAGGAAAATATTTCCCTCATACATGATTTCTGTGTAGCTTTAACCATTAAGGTTGCACACGCGACAGAAGCTTAAAAAAGTAACTTCTCCCGTTTTCCCAACATTTCCCTTTACTGCTCTGCTCCTATTGATTGTAGCGGGATGAAAAGTATACTATAACCAGCCCAGGAGTATAAAGAAAAATCGTACCAAGTTTCGTTAAAATCCACTGAGTAGTTTTTGTTTCTATAACGGTTATACAGACAGACAGACAGACAGACAGACAGACAAAAATTTTACTGATTGCATTTTTGGCATCAGTATCGATCCCTAACCACGCCCTGATAGTTATTTTGGAAAAATATTTCATGTACAGAATTGACCTCTCTTCAACTTTATTATAAGTATAGATTATTGCGTATTATGACAGCGGTAGTTTTTCAATAACATGTATAATGTAATGGTGTACCAACAACATATAAATTAGCTAGAATCATCAGTATGGTTTTGGTAATATAGTGTCGTAAGTCTAAGTCTTACGAATATGTTAGTGGCATACATTTAGAATGCCTTAACCGACATATTAAATTTTGCTTCCCTTTTCTAATCTTAAGTAATCCATCTTATATAAACTAAATAAAGATTATTATTATTTAACAAATAAAATAAAGATGAAACATCAATCAATCAGATAATTTTAGTAAGTGACGTAGTTAATATCTATGTTAAATTGATGTTTTATAGACTAAACAAATAAAGCAAAAAACCGAGCGAGCAGTGTAGTATTTATTCGAATATATACGTGCGATCAAACACACGACGCAGCCCGTACTAAGACCACGCACGGCCCCGCAAGTTTATTTGATTGTGTGCGTGTTCATAGATTCAAACCGGCGACGGCCGATTTGTATGAAGCTGTGCTACTATTCTTATTCTACTATGGTTGTGTTAACCGAGGCCATAAATCTGGAATTGGAATCTGCCGTTTTTGCGTAAAACAAACACACATACGTACTCACAAGTTTTCGCATTTATAATATTAAGGAATAAGATGGTAAAGTAACATATTTATAAACAGCTGATACATCCAAAGGCTTTGTATCAAGCTAGTGAGCTTTGCAGGATCGTATTTGCAATTCCACGCATATAGGGGAACAGTGCTATCTCCTTTGTTCCCGCTCCTTTGTCGCTGTGTTCCTTTCTATGAATTAATCATAATAGTTTTGTGATGGGGTGGTGAAATAGAGCAATAGGAAAGGGAGTCCGTTTGTCCATTAAATGGTAACTTCCTGATGTCGTAATGTACCAAAATCATAATCATTTGTTTCTTAATGGATATTTTAATGCTATTTTAGACACAAATATTAAATGAGCTCGCAGTACCAGAAGCCTTTAAAACTACCATGAGGCGTAATAGACTTGGCAGAAGTGGTTCGGGATTAGAACCTTTAAAGGTTCACAGCCGCCTTTTAAATTAATCTTGTGTTGTGTGTGTGTGTTTGTAATTGAATGTTTAAGTCTGTCTTCATTTTAGAATAGTCTGAAATTTCTTCAGTGTTATAATTTTATTCAAATTACTTCTATCTTTGCTTATACGAATATGTATAGATCGCTACCAACTTCTTAATTAATATGAGCTTTTAATTACTAAGGGTTGATTGAAAGAAAACGACTTTAGGCGATAATGTAGTCCTTTGCTTGAATCAATTCATACATTTTTTACATATTGTTGAGATTTTTAGATTACAATTATATTGACGTCGATATTTTGCTATTTTGACTGAATAACAGCTCAAATCATAACCTATTTCCTTTGGGAAGTCGGTAAAAAATTCATCAATTTAAAGGTAAAGAAGAATTATATCAAAAAAAAAACCGACCAAGTGCGTGTCGGTTTCGCGCGTGAAGTGTGTATTTAGTATTGATTATATTTATTACTTTATTATCAGTAAAAAAAAACCTTAAAAAAACATTGCTTGTATGGGAGTCCCCCTTAAATATTTATTTAATTCTGTATTTATTATTCCTTGTTATAGCGGCAACAGAAATATCTGAAAATTTCGACAGCCTAGCTATTATGGGTTCATAAGATACAGCCTGTGGACAGCGGTGTTGTTTTTTTTTTGACTGAATCGGCAAACGAGCATGCAGTCCACCTGATGGTAAGTGGTCACTGCCGCCCATGAACTTCTGTAATCAACTACATACAGAACACGGGTTAAATCGGAAGTCAATCACAGATTCGTTGCTACTCCTGAGGACTATGATGGTCGCCTCATGTGAATGAGTGCCGGCAACCACACCCTTCTATCGAAACGCAAGAAATGCTTCACGCTAGAAATAGGTGTGGGTGTGGCGGTGATACTTCCCCTGTCGAACTACACTGGTTCTACCACCTTGATCGTAGTAATAGGAACCCCTAGAATTGTACACCGTCAATGATGTCCATTTAATTAATTATTATAATTTTATTCGTTTAAATGCATTGTTTATTTTTACCTGGCTTTCCTGTTAATTAACGTTTTTATTTGTGTTATTATTTAAACAAAGTAGCGATTTGTTGCAAAACATTTAACTTCCGGCTTTTTAGTCAGCGATCTTATCCGTTCCATTATAATCGGATTAATAGAACAATTATTATTATAGTGGTAAATTGTATAACATTCGGCAATGTTCACGTACCGTTTATCACATCAGTGGCAGCTGTGCTTGACTATTGTTCCGTACGACTAGTATATTCAATTTATGATGTCATAGACTAAAAATGGTAGATAACGCCTCGAGTAACGTTGCGTTGTTCTCGTGATGTGACTTGTAGTGCAATGCAGTGCTTAATACAACAGACAATCAACTTGTCCTAAATTATTTTCATAATATGAGAAAATAATTTAGCACAACTTGAATTATAATCATGCATGGATTATTCATGTGTTTTCCATAAATCGGTATCGGATAACATAAATCAGACTAGGATTTTTTTTTATTTTCTGTATCACGTTTCATTTCTGTATCATAGTGTCATGGATACACAAAGACGAATACAGAAACATCCAGACCAAGAACAGAAATCCCGTGCAGTGCGTGTCGGATCGGTAATGATGACCACTTCGCCACGGAGTTCGTCAAATTAGTATTTTGAGATATATCTATCTTTATTGGTCTGTGGTTGTCACACTCTAATGCACGCCATTATTATACGATCATTTGTCATGGATGATTCTGGGTCGGATTCTGGAAACGGGGATCGAATGTGAGATCGCATTGACAAGGAAGGCAATGAAGTGTGGGAAAGGTAGGCATGCTAATGATACTAGAATTTTTAATGTGGGTTCTATGAATTATATCATTTCCACATCACATACATACCAGTTTAGCTTAGCTACGATTCGTTGTTGCCAGTATTATGTTATTTTATGAGATGTATCAGATTTATGTAACCTTATTGTATTTATTTGAACCTTTGGATATATTAGGAATTCTCCTTTTACGTGGAAACGTCTGAAGAAAAGGTATATTTGCATATATACTTATATATGTCGGATTCGGTTATTTTGAATCGAAGCGGAAAGGCGCGTCGAGCGGTGCTAACTTCACATCGTCGCGTCTTGGCAGAGTCGTGAAGTCAGCCGAGGGTGGCAGACACATTATTGTGAACGTCACTCAAAAGCGACAACACGGAACTGTCTCTCCGTTTTGGTCTTTTATAAAATTAATTACTATTGAATGTATTCAGTGCTGTATTTGTGATAAAAGACTTTGTAATAATTATATCAAGAGAATTGACACCAAGATTTGTTATTTTGCACGAGACCCATAGTCGCCCACACCATCTATGAAGATATTGATGTCTCATAGAAAACAAATGCCGACATATATATTTTTTATTTTATAGTCCCTATGTCGAATATGTCTATGTTCATATACGGTGCGGAAACAAGGACACTAAAACTCACAGACCGGAAGCGCATTGATGCATTTGAAATGTGCTGGAGAAAAATGCTCATAGTCATGGAAAATGTCCCTTGGACAGCGCATCATACCAATAAATCTATTTTACAGCAGCTCCAGATAGAAAAAAAGCCTCGACTATTAAACATATGCCTTCGCCGGCATCTTCGAGTTCGGTCACATTGCAAAACAGATTACAACCTGGAGAAGCTGATTGTGGTCAGAAAGATTGACGGCAAGAGACATAGAGGCAGAAGTCCGATGCGCTGGTCACTCGACAAGAACGTTTCTGATGCCCTACACATCAAACAAGACCGGGGAAGATGGAGGTCTATCATAAAGTAGAGGCTCCTCTCCAACAGCCAGTAATGAGGTCACGACCCCCAGCATTGGGGAATCGATTCAAGGAGGAGGAGGATGTCTACGAAACGTTTAATATTTACCAATCTCTTTATTATCCATGGACTCCCTGATACGGTCTACGGTAGACGCAAATAGTAATTTTACGAATGAAACGTATTAAAACAACAAAAAGGAAACAACAATTTTGTTTACCATAACTGAGGATATGCGTACAAAAGTGACGACATACGTAATTTGACTTAGTACTCAGCGCGCCCACGTGTTTAACGAAGGATATATCGTAATAAATCTGGACAACGTAAATAGGAAGAGACGCATATGGCCATCAAAAATTGGCCTCTTGACTCATTATTATAGAGTGGTGACCTCCAGACGTGACTCTTATGTAATTTACGGTCTTTATTAGATGAAAAATTATGTCATATTAGGAACTCTGTCTGAGGCATGGGCTAATAAAGTCAAACATTTTGATCATCTCCAATTATAATTTTTTAATAGTAAGAATTGAGGTAACAAAAATCTTGAATTGTAAAATAAAGAATAAAGCTTCTTCATTCTAAGAACTAGGTACTTACCGATATTCATAAAATCTAGACAATGTTATTGGTACGAGTTAATATGCACAAGAAACTTGACTACAATGTTGAACTAGAAGAACTGGTACAGAATTAAAATCATCAACGGTTGGTTGACACTAGCTGGTTTCTTTAAATGCAATGTGTCGCTAGCAAAACATGAACCATTAAACCTTTTGCGTCGTGAAGCAAAAAGGAGCGCTTTTTATGTACTTTCGCTAAACGATGCACTTTAAGTTTATACTGGCGAGTGCATCTCAAGAACGGAGATGTTTAGTGTTTCTTGTAGACTTGTGCCTAATCCGCTTTAGGACTATGGGCACATTTCACTCGTTTTCACATGTGTAGCGAATCGTCCGCACTTTCTAGCTCGACGGGTCGTCAATAGGGTTGCTATTTATAGTCAGCACTTCGATTATTTGGTTTGTTTCTCTCAGTCTATTAAAATTAAGTCTTACTTATTCTCATAACTTTAAGATTCGATACGATGCGAATCATTGTTCTATGTAATCCCTATTGATTAACTTTTGGAAATAGATTAGACTATCGAAAACGAACTTCTTAGGACGATAAGGAATATCAACTAGCTGACTTACAGTTGTCTTAATTTCACCAATTTGGATTAACTAAAAATAGAATACAGCGTAGAATTGCAAAAGAAAACTATTTCTTACTAATGCATCGTGAAAACCCTATGCAAGATGAAGATAAAAATTAACTTCACTAGGCAGACCAAAAAAGCTAATACCCTAGTAGTAAATCGACGTAGACAGGTTGTACATATCGGCAGGTGTCTAGTTTTTCTAATGTTATGCGACAAAAAGATCAGTGCGGACAAGTGCACACTATGCCACACTATGCTGAGACATGACGTGAAGATATTTCTAACGGGTCTTTAAATACCTCTCTGATCCTGTCAGATAGATCAATAATGTTCATTTTTTGTCAACATGTCTGCAAACGTGGAGTTATAGAGTTTTACAGCTTGACAAGGACTTGTGTAGAAACGAAAACAGTTAATATAGACTTTGTTATGTATAAAATGAAATGATGTTGAATATACCTCCAATACACACATACACTTCATATTAGATAAAAAAATAAAAGAAAGTACTTGTTACGATCAGGCAATTCGTTATGACTTTAAAATTACTAAGTCCTAGAATAATGTTTCTTGGAACGTATGACGAACTTGTAACGCTTCAAGATTTTGCTAAAGAAGCTTAAAGTCGTTATACGTTATATGAGGCGACCACCTTAGTCTTCGGGAGTAGGAACACATCTGTTTTTGACTTCAGATGAAACCTATGTGAGGTTATTTACAAACGACAATGGATGTCAGTGACCACTTACTATCTAATGGACTGCATGCTTGTGTTTTTCTTCAATCAGATAAAAAATGTTTACAGACTATGACAGTGTTCGGTTCCCAAATCCAATTAATTTTCCGTTATTACGATTGACATTAAAGGCGAGCTTCTATTGTTTAAGCTCCCTCGCACTTTGATCGCAGTTAAACTGCAATGCCCCGTTGATGTGATTACATTAGTGAGGTACAGTAAACACTGTTATATCGTTTGCTATTGCTATTATGTTCTTTAATAAGGGGCTATGATATTTCGTATAACTATCTATATATTAATACGTGAAGCAAAAACTTGGGATCTGTTTTTAAAATACTTTCCGCGGACGGAGGAGTATGAAATAACGCACAGTTATAGCTGATGTAGAGAATGATTACGGAAGCTAATATACTTTTAATTATTAATATTAATATTAATTTAAATAATGCATAAAAGATACATAAAATCAACTAAAAACACATTACAAACACCTTGCATTTGACACAAACACATATATAATAAACCAAATAAAACAATCAATGTCTTACTATGAAATCACATAACTTCTAAGACGTTAGGTGCATGCACACAAAAATTAAATCAAAAGCATTTCTGCATTATGCTTATAAGCATTTTGCAGCAGTTGTAAAAAACTTTTTGAGTATTTTATGTCATTCAACTAACTGATAACTACGATTTAAATGGTGCATTTGTCAATATCTTCCATTCTTCGTTCCATTTGCGATTAAGCTCAAAACACAATTAGTAAGGCAGAGTTAGAGCAAGCATACAATTCCAATTAATTTCCTATTATTTCAAGTTACATTAACATCCGAGCGCTATTGTTCGAGTCTTTCCGTCTACGTTTTGTACTACGCTTACTTGCACTGCATTGTGAGGATGATTATTGCACACAAATACTGCAGTGTTATTATCTCTAATTGCTTCAGTTTCATTTTCTGTTATTCCATTATTTTCATGTTCCTTATCGCAATACATGATAATAACGTGAAGTGTTCTTAATTTACACTTTACACTATTCATTATCATTTTAGAATTTCACTGTCTTTACAGCTTTATTACTATTTGTCTATAGGCAATTCCCGCAACTTTGTTCACTTTGGTCACGTCTACCACGGTAATGAGTCATTTACACGTATTTTATGAGGTCATAAAATACGTGTGTGCCAAATTTCATTATAATCCGAACGGAAGTGTTAGCTTGTTAGCTTTAAACCGTAACAAATACATTGTAATACTGCTAATTTTTTTTGCAAGTACCCTGTTGTATTTAATAAGGTAAATGTTTTTGTTTTCTGTACGCGTAATATTGTAATTATTAAGTGTTTTCTCAGTAAGTGAATTGTAAAATTCTGAAATAATAAAGATCTTAAACCATATACAACTTTCGCATCACTACACAGTATAAAACAAAATCGCTACCCGTTGTCTCTACCTATGTATGCTTAGATGTAATTTAAAAAGGAAGGTTTGATGTAGGTATAATACATGCATAATATCAGCGACAACATATAATATAGTGGTGGAACACTGATAATTTTTGACTTTTAGGCGTAACGAAGTTCGCCGGGTCAACTAGTGTATAATATTTATAAGATTCTATTGTATTTATCTATTGGTATTGTCAGTTGTTGTCTTATTTATTAACACCACCAAGTATTAAATCAAATTAAATCTTCATGATCTATTATATCGAAATGAATTCCACTACAATATTATCTAGATTCCAGAAATCGTGCGTACCTATCGTTAATAGCTACCTGGTAGTGAGTCAAGTGTCTCACGTTCTGCACCATCTCGTTTAATTGCTCCCGCCGGACCAACGGACGGACAGCCGTGGGAAGTTTCCGATTATTGTTCTCTCTTCACTGTGGGCACGGAGTCGCGCATGCGTGATATCATCCACCTTTCCACTTGTCCCACTGTTTCCGTATCAGCGTTTTTCTCTTGATGTTTATATGACTTCACTTACCTACAAAAGCTCGGTATGATTAATTCTGATAATCCTAAATCTTTTAAATGAAAACATATTTTATATTAAACTTCATTTGATTTAGTTCATCATTCAATTTGTTTCAACTATGAATTGTCAAAAAGGGATATTTAACTAAAGTAGTCACCCGTCTCATCGGTCGAAATTCGACCGTAATTTAAATTAAAAAACTAAACTTCATATTGTCCAAAGTAGTACGAATATTTCTCAAATTCAAATAAAATGTAATAATTTTCAAATAATTTTGAACGCACTCGTTAAATATAAAAAGAGGTATAATTAGCTAAGCCGCATTAAAAAAAAAACGGGTATTTTGACAAAGACACAGACATTTCTGACGTTACGTGTTTTCATAGTAAGACATTGAACGTTCCAATTCGTTTATTAGTTATATGTTTGTGATGGCAGTGTGTGTAATGTGTTTGAGTTGATTTTATGTATGATATATGCATTATATAAAAAAAATAATAACACTCTGCACTCCTTTTCTACGTCCACTATAACCGTACAAAATTTCATTCTAGTCCGTCCGCGGCATATTACTTAAAAATTCGTCACAAGTTTATGCTTTACGTATTAATATAATAATTAAATAAAGGACGTGAGTTTTTGAATTAGTTAAATCTTGTAATTTAGTAAAATGCGCAATATCTTTTCGTTCTTCATTAGCAGTGAGACTTAAGTCTTGCCGTATGAAGATTTGAAGACAGAAAAGTGACTTTTAACCTAGATTTTCTACATCGTCTCTTTTGTTCGGGTTGACATGACTGCTGCAGCGTTTTCTTTCCGTTGGCTGACATCGCTGACGTCACTTGTTTGATGATAACATGGAAAATCTTATGCAACTAATTTGCTGGCGAGCTTTAAAAAAATACAGAGTGGTTGAATGTTTCCAGGAAATTATTAAAAACATTGCAAATTTTTCGAATGCTTAAGATTATTTTGATTGTTTTTATGTATTTCGGTACAGGATAGCTTTCCTTTTCAACCGTATTTCTGCAATATAACTTTTCTTCGAGAATTTTAGTATTTTATTATCCTCATAACTATTGTGCACTTGAGGGAGTTGTGACGATAATTATGCATCTGTAGGCTTATGGTGCACATCTTTATATATAGAAATATCTTTATTTTTGACACATGCTTGGATAATGTTTCTTTGACACCATGTGTTTATGACGCAACATTATAGGCGGTTCATTCACCCCGAGTATTGTGAGATCTAAAACAAAAGAAAGACTTGATTTAAGTATTATTGTTATGGCTTGGCAAGCCATTGAGTACGTACATTCGATTTATAACTACGATAAAAGCTCGCTGTTTGAAGTATGGTTTACCTATTGCAGCTAGTATACTTTAAAGATTTTTATTTTAAACTCTTGACATTTTTACGTTTCAGTAATTTTTCATGTTCGTAATACGTAGGGCGTTGGTATCCTGTGGTTTGCTCTGTATATGTTTGCTGCAATCTCTTTTAGCTTTAATTAAAAGTGATTTCATAAAGATATCATTAAGGTGATTTATTACAACTTATATCTTTTTTGTTACAGGTAACTGACTGCCCTTGTCTTCAGTGACAAGATTAATTAACAGTGAGGCGGAGAGTAAGTCATTAACGTATAGAGCCAATAGGTATAGATATACCTCGTTTGGTTATGAGAAAATTCGTAAGGGCAAGAAGACATAATGGGTATTGGTTCTTCATTTTCTTGGTTTCTTAAATCTCCATTTATGTGCCGGTAACCGTGAGACTAATTGTGGTTATGAGGAAATAATGGATATTGATAGTATTATTAGAGATCCAACAGAAAAGATTATTTACAAATGTAGTAGTTTGAAAAAACCTAAAATAAAATTTATAATTTTATCATGATGATAATTCATTGTAGTGCTTGCATCAATTTCCGAACTTTCCCTATCTCTCATTTTCAGTCGATGTAGACCTAAGTTTTTTTTTGACCAAAAAAAAAATATTCCGTTTTATATGAGCGCGCGATGAGAAATTCCAGTTAAACTAAACGTTCTTGTCTATGGAAGATGAAATTTAAACTAATCATCACAAATTCATAAATAGAAAAAAACATCAGGATAAAATTTAAGTTCAGGTATTTCCTTCACCTTTTCTTGATTCAACATTCCTAACTGAGAGGATCAGTGAGGAATGTTGAGTAAAGAAAGGTGGCTATAAGGAACAAGAAATCTGATGGACGAAAGAAGTAAACGTGCTGAATAACATAATGTTAGTTATATTCGAGATAATTTGGATTATGTAGTCGTATTACTTCAGTACTACGTATGTCGTATTGAAGAAGGATATACTGCAGAATACATTGCAGAACATTTAGTAACTGACATTTCAATTTGTCTTATCCGAAGAATAGCAAACATTTCAATCAATAGTAATATTCTTTGACTGAGTCAAAACTTTGTACTGACGGGCCCATACATTTTGTAGATTTATAACATCGACTCGATATGGATACTTCAAGTTCTGACAGGCATACTTCAAGTTTGCCTTTGATCAGTTTCAAAGTTAAAACTTTAGATTGAAGAAAATGTTTCAGTATTCGTAACAAGATCTTGAATATTTGTGCAATACGTTTATAAAATATGATACTACTATATGAAAACACTACTACTTTAATTTAAAAGAAGAATGAACAAAATAGACTTGGTTATGTGTCTACGTATGTACATGGAAAACTCGCAATATAAGTGTACAGTATAAATAAATAAACGCCATTGTAAATAAAAAATACGTGACAAATGGAGAACATCTCTCTTTTGGAAAGTCGGTATAAAATAGGGTAACCTAAATAGTAATATAGAAGTGTTAGCTGTAAACACCGTTGCATTGCAGACAGCAGGATTAAATAGTGATGTATTTGGAATAGAACTTGGACAAATAAAGTTTTTTCCAAATATCGGGGGCATGCAAGAGTGCCCAACACCTGGCAAGTGGTCTTTGAAACACGTAACCAACTGCTACATATTCTAATTGGGTTACAGCTGTTTGTAATACATTTGAATCTTGCAATAACACTGTAGAGTGCAATATGTTGATATGAACGATAATAAAAACAAGAATATTTGGTGATAAAAGAAATGAAGCTGGCGAAGGTCAATTGCCACTTTTGTTAAACTTTACGAATTGGCTTTTTATTTTAATGTTGTTGTATCTTGAATTAATGTTCATATGAGAAATTTGCTTAAACTTTATTTTCACTCACAATATAGCGTCAGATAAAAATACACCTTTCCTTTCTTTTCGTATCATACTTTCCTTTAGAAGTTTCAAGCACCATTGAAGAAATAAAGTGGAAGACAGAGAGGCTCTTGCTCATAATAACAGAATTAATGTGGTGGGGCTCTAAGAAACACTATCTCTCATTAACTCGAGGAAGTGTACATCAGATAGTGATGATAAATTGTTATTGCAAAGTCAGCTGTACTATCTATCCGATTACTTGGCCCTTTCTCTTCATTGTTTGTAGATGCAGCTGATACGGTCAAACAGATACTATTTGAAGATACTGTTATCATAATCGTCTATTGAATTAAAACAAATAGTAATTATTTTCGCTTTTGATTGGTTCAGGTACTAAAAGAGCACGCGATTTGTGTTAAGGCAATAGAAAGTCCCCATTGAGTTTGTCAAGTTACCTGATACAAGTATCGATAGCTGCGATTAACGCCATTTTTTACGGCTATTAAAATTTTGTAGTTATGTGATATCCTTGCTACCGCAAGCCCTTGTTAAAAAACTTATCTTAGATTGTTCAAATCAATGATAGTGCCAAAAAATTTTAGAATTTTGTTTAGTATTTTTTACCTTTCAATTTAAGCTAATAGTGGTACAATTCCATTTAAATTACCATGCATTTAACATAAATATATGTATATTGGTACATCAAGAGAGTCCGTCCGCTACAACTCGTACAATATACGTGACTAGTGTGCCGATATGTAGATAATTCGATGCATTTGTCGAGTACGTGGCATTATCCGCAGAACATATTCGTTACATGTTTTGGACGTGACTTCAACAGGGCTTAGAGCATTTAAACTATAGAGGGATTTCCATAAAAGTGAAATTAAGTTTTAATACGGGTGCTGAAAATTTTTGTATCTGTTCGATTTCAATGCATTCGATTTCAATGGGAATGGAAAACTAAAACATGGAAACGTATTGTTTTTCGTCCGACAAGGGGCTTATATTAGTAAGTCAATTAGGACTTTAATAATATTAATAAATCCTTGATTAAATATAACTGTCAAACAGATTATTGTCATTGCTTAATACACAGATTAATTTTCTACTGAAGTCGTAAAAATAAGAAAAATAATAAGATCGTTTTGTCTCCGTTCTTATATAAATTTCAATCTACTTATTAGTACCGGCTTTAATAAAAGTAGCTCGAGATTGCCTTTTAGCTGACTTTGGTCTTCTTTTTGGACGACTTATTTCATAGACTGATTATTGTTGTACTAAAACATCTTTTTTGCAGATTTATGTTCATAAAGGTCATGAGTTAAAGCTTAGGTTCGTTAGCTTAAAATTGCCGCATGACAACAAAAAATGAAAAGTTAGTTTTAGATGACTAATGGTCCATAAATGGTAGGCCATATTCAAAAGTCGTGCTGTTTGTGAATAAAAATGGCGGTGAAACTTTTACAAAACCGACACATTGCAACTATTGTACTGTATGGCCAGAAGCACTTGTTTCACTAAGACCGTTCATGAGTTGACACGATCATCGCTTGTCATGGATGATTTAAGACGAATCACACTTTTTTTAGGATACGTCTAAAAAGTATGTACGCAGTTTCAAGATTTTTATAGGACATAATTTTATTTCGGTTGATTTGTTAAACATTGTATGCCTTCATAATTATGGTTATGATCATTAACTATATATACTGCCATTTTTTGTATTTAATGGTTTGTTTTAATGGACAAGTATCTTTAGTATGGTTTATTTGATTTTTTGTATAGGTACTTAATGTTGCTATTCTAGGATCCGTAAGCAATTTTACATAAAAATACTCAACTCCGATGTTTCCTTGCGGCTATCTATGGATTACGAGTCTATGGCTATCTGTGGATTGCGTATATGTAACCTTATTCCAAATTTTAAATTTCTCGCCGTCTGTAAAGTATAGGACAAGTACCTTAAGCGTTGAAGTATAGATCTTATGGGTACTTTTTATATGCGTGAAGAACGAGTAACTTTCGCTGACCGAACACTTTCGCCTTCGTTTCAGTAGATAATAACTTCGAAATGGGGTGACGCGGCTCATTGGGCATTGCGTCTACTTTGCATTAACTTTGTTATGTACTGCGATAACTGTCGGGCGATAGACCATGGAGTTATGGATGTAAGGAAATTCAGTTTGCATGAGTATGAATTTAGTGCGAAGAATTTCCTGCGGTTTGGTGAAAGACTGTTGATTCCGGATGACTTATTAAGAATACGTTTAAGTTTTCATTAGTGCCAATGTATCTGTGATCGGTTTTGCAAGGAATCTTTACTCTATACAAAGCTGGTTAATATCCGTAGAAGACAGTTATATTGAGGTGGACTGCATGATGTTTTGCTCAATAAATGTCGTAAAAATATGTAAACGAGCGTACACAACACCTGATTGTAAGTGATAACTATGGCCTATGAAAATAAGTTACCAGATTATTATCTCTGAAAACGAATATGAAGGCCTCGTATGCCTTGTAGGTAGGTAAGCCATTTGTCCTGTTGTTTTTTTTTTTTAAATACGGACTTGACTTCGTTCTTTATTTGTATTGTGGAAGGTAATAAGCATCCTTACAAATAACGTGTCAATAATGATATTCAGTCGAACACTTACAGCCTTCACGGGAGAGTAAAAAGTCACATTTTTACTAGTATTTATAAACAGATAAAATTATTAAAATATCTCTGCTATGTCTTGAACTTCATAAATTATTCAATCCTGCACTTTCCTCGCACCTCCAGGCTGCGTTATTGCAAAATTATACTCTAGTACGTGGTTATCCTTCTCCCCTATAAGGGCCAATAAGAAAAAGACTTCACGCTGAGGGACTTCACTTGACACGACCAACGTACCGTCGACCAAATAATATCTATTTTCTTTCTAACATAACATCATACATGTTTTCCAACTAAATCTCGTTTTTGTTTGTTAAGTCTTAACCATTATTCTTGCTAATAATTTAAGCATTTGCACACCATTTATTTAGATATTTTAAGCATTTGTATTCTTTATCTCTATTTATAGCTATCAATTAATTTTTTCATAATAATGTTACGACTATTTTCTTGAAGTATTTAGAAGAACAACGTCAAGCGACCTATATTATTTTAATGTGCCATAAAAGTAATTCTTCACAGTTTAATAAACTTTATTAAGCCTGTACGATACGTTATCGTCATCGGAAATAATAAATGTTTACTAGAGTCACGAGCACGTAGGACGGGAGGGCGCCATTAAAATGGACAAAGAAATGAGGCCCATTAAGTACAGTTGCGCGCCGAAGTGACATGCGATGACAGAACCGTATAGTGCCCTTAATCTCTGCATCAATATGGTTCGATACTTGAGCCAATTCTTTTGCCATATCTGAGAACGTTAAAGTGGCTGTGTCAGGTTCCTAGATACCTGCTGAATAACTATTATTCCACTTGATTACCTTCTGTATTTAGATGAAAATTAATATTTTAAGGATTCATTTGGACATATTGCTGATTTCTGCATCAACTTCAATGTTAAACTGAAGAGTTTTCAAGTAAACTAAATAAGAAAATTGAGGATTTCTAGTCATTATTCTTGACTCTGCGTAGGTATGCCTACCGGTGCAGATAATATATTGCTTCTATTCTCTGTTAAGCAAAATTTAAAAAAAAATGTATCTTAGCTAACAAAATTACATCTGTAGACTTAAAGAAAATAATACCATTTTAGATCGACAACTAAAACGAAATGGCTGACTTTAACCAGGTTAAAACAAAAGCAGATTGTCGATGCAGTACAGTCCATTTCAGTATGTTTTAGCCGTCAAGCGATGACAGAACCGTAAGATGTCCTAAATCGATGCTCCAATGGGCTCCAGCGAAGTGACAGGATATATCCTCTTCATGTCACACTTGCGTACAAATTGGTGCGGTTTTACCGGGAGGTCGCCTGTGTGTGACAAATTGTGATGTCAAACTGATTGACATGTCTTTCCAATCTAAAAGATTATGGTGTGTATTAGTGTAGATTTGTGATTATTTAGAATGCTGTACGATCTGCCTTATCACCATATTATTTTGTTACAGTAGAATTATGAATGCTATTTTATTAGTTAAATAAAAAATATATTTGTGTCATTTTAAGTGAGTCATCTACGCGTTGCAAGGTATTTGTAACGTGCTTAAAATAGAAATTCGATTTGTGGTAATAGATATATGACTGCATGTCTTTTGGCAAAATATATTGCATACTATCGCGTAACATTCTTGCCAGTGCACGAATAACATACATTCTTATAACATTAAAGTAGCAAACGAGCAGTCCATCTGATGGTATATGGTCACTGCTGTTCAAGGGTATTCGTAAGCAACTTAACCGAGGGTTCTACTTGAAATCTATTACAGAAGCGTTGCTACGTCCGAGGACTATGATGGTCATCTCATATGAAAATGAGACGGCAACCACACCCTTCCATCAAAACGCTAGAACTACTTCACGCTAGAGGTAGGTATGGCGGTGATACCTCTACCATATCCATACTCGTTGATTCGTTCATTGAACCATACGCACTTCACCACCTTGAGAAGTTATTGCTAAAGCTTCCACCACTTGTGTTTATTTCTTAACCAAAGTGTTAACGTTTAAGTAAAATGAAATAGTAAATACTAAATCGAGAATTTAAATCTTAATGACAGTATCAAAGTCCAAAATCTAGAAGTGTTTGAAAGAGAGAGATAATAATTAGTGTGAGCTTAGCATTATCAGTAACGTAGTGAACTCACTTTTCTATACAACTATACTTGTTTTGACACATGTTATAATTAGGCCTACGATAATTTCTTTTTACGCTGACAGCTTTAATATACCTGTAACGTCTACCATTATTGAACGAATTAAGGTCAAACAAGAGAAAGTGTTTTAACTTGTCTTTATGGTGGTACATAAAAGAGAGGTGATTTGTTTCAGTAAACACGATTTGATTGGGATTAATTTGCTTTGGTATGGGAGTTCATTTAGAAAATACGCTTTCTATACTCATAGCCCCACACTAGGATTTTTTCCTGTGTCGTGGGTATCATGGACAAACACAAGACGAATACACAAACACCCAGAACATGAATATAAATTCATCATTCAGATACTGTCTGGCCGGGAATCGAACCCGGGACTCATTGCGCGTCAGTCCGGTATGGTAACCGCTCCGCCACGCGGGTCGTCTATTAGTCTAGTCGTCTTTAGACTTAATTCTTCTTTTTTACGATAGATATTGTATGCTGATATGAAATGCTGCAATAAAGTTAATTAATTGCTCGAACATATTAATTTGCTAAATTAAACGCTCAATTAAGGCTCAAGTGAGACCCCACATGGAGTATTGCTCGCATTTCTGGGCAGGGGTGCCCCAATACCAACTTAATCCTCTTGACTCCGTGCAGAAACGCGCGGTCCGAATCGTCAACGACCCAAGTATCACTGATCGGTTAGAACCTTTAAGCCTACGGAGGGACATAGCCTCCCTCTGCGTGTTCTACCGGCTTTACAACGGTGAGTGTTCCGAGGATTTTTTTGACCTGGTGCCTTCGTCACCTTATTCTCACCGCACCACTCGCCTAAGGATGAAGTTCCAGTCACACCAACTGGACTCGTGACGGTCCTCCACGGTTCGGTCCATGCTCGATTTTGCCACGGACGTGCAAGTTGTGGAATGAGCTTCCTCCTTAGGTATTCCCAGAGCGCTATGGCATGGGGTTCTTCAAGAAAGGTGTGAAAAAAGCTCTCCTTCACAGCCGGCGATGCATTGGCGACTCCTCTGGTGTTGCGAATGTCCATAGGCGACGGTGACTACTTTCTATAAAAAAAAAACGCCGCATATAATTAACGCTAAAACATATTTCTTGGTACTAACATCAATGCTAAGCGTTCTGGTTACAAAAGGTGAGGAAAGGGATATGCAATTATTTGAAGTAGCTACATATCAGTGCTTAATACGCAACCCCAGTTCAGTATGAAGTTGCTTAAAGATGTCCATAGTCTGCAGTAAATACCATCACGTGGACTGCCTGCTCATTTCCTACTTCAATCATTAAAAAAAATTGGTAGTACTACCACCGAAGTACAGCCGCAAAAAATTGTAAGAACCACCGTTAAATTAAGATAAGAGTAAATTTTACGGCTATCGTTATAAATTCGTAGAATATTGCGAGTAATGAGAACAGTTGGTTGTGACTGTTTCGTCCAATTTTAGATATGATCATATCCTCCGCCTTATTTTATTCTGAGAATCTGGTCCAGATAATTATAACGATAAATAAAGGTAAGGTCATCGGTCCACTTGGTGGGAGGGGCGAGGGTGGGGGGTAACCTGAGCTCTTTTTGCCTAAACGTGGTCGCCAACCGAGGTCCTTTCTTCACCATTGGTTATCGGTTCTTGGAGTGATGTGGCCGGTCCACTGCCGTGTTAGGTGCTAATTTTAAGAGCTATGTCAGTATACTTCGTTCGCCTATAGATTTCATCGTTGCGAAGACTGATGACAGGTGGACCGATGATCTGAAGAAGACAACCGGAAACCTTTAGATTCAGAGAGCACAAGACCGGTAGGAGTGGCGCCATTTAGGGGTGGCCTACGTCCAGCAGTGGATCTCAAAAGGCAGATGAATGGATGTATGGATGGAAACGTTAGTTAACGTCATTTCAATCAATCATATTAATAACCATTGTTGGCGCTTATAGTACCGCGCCAACACCACCAGAGGGCAGTGGTGAGGCTTCCCCGTCGCCCGCACCACCGCGTCCCTCACTTGCATTCGAGAAGCAGTCGTAATTAGATCGCCGACATTAACCGCGCCTTAATTTTTGTAATTTGCCTAATATATTCATTGTCGTGCGATCCCGTCTTTTTATTATGTTCCCTTATCGAACATAAAGTGGCGACCGTGATAAATAATACGCATCAATCTATCGGATTGTCCGGTTAAAATCGACACGTCACGCCGAGCGCGCCGGTCAACACCACGGAACGAAAAACCAGCGAAGAGCCGAGGTCCAGCAGTCTACGCAGCCGAAGCAGTGGTTTTTGCCAGCTAAAAGTGAGCCCGTTCCATTTAATACCTATCTATATAACCATCCCGCTGTCTTTCCTTAGCATTATTTTAGTGCAAACAGTGAGGAATAATACCGTTATTCACTTTGTCTTACCTACCTTAAATTAGTAATTAATTTCCAAACCTAAACCTTTCTAAGCATTTCAAACGCCTAATTATTCCCACTGTCTTTCCTTAGCATTCTTTTAGTGCAAACAGTGAGAAATAATACTGTTATTCAGTTTGTCTTACCTACCTCACATTAGTAATTAATTTCCAAAGCTAAACCTTTTTAAGCATTTCAAACGCCTAATTATATGCACTTATTTACGGCTTAAAAGCCTGCCTTTAATGTAATATACTTAATTAAAATAGCTAATTATGCCTACTGCACATTTTAAGAATCATAATAGCTAAACCTATTCTGTATTTTTACGAATACTATTGTGTTATCTGACGCAATAGACGTGTCATTATTTGCATAAAGAAAGCAATTATTCATTGAAGCTGCTAATTAACGCAATAAATATCACATAATTTTAGATATTTGCTTCATCCTAATAGTCACTTATTGCAACATTTTAAAGCACAATCATTTCATTCTCATTGTCTATCCCTATTAGCTATCCGTCCTATAATCTATTCTGTTCTATATTCTATTCTATAAATATACAAAGCATTCGAACAATCCATTCCAGCTGCCGTGCGTGCTTCGCTCACCGACTACCGGCGCATCCTGGGTCGTCGCGCAAACAGCACTGACGCCGCACGTTTCCAGCCGCTGCAGCGCGGCCAGTCCTTATCAGCTGATCCAGACCGGTCTTCGAGTCATCGGTTATTGAAGCGAGGGGCGTATCGTATGCAATATTTTACTAATTGTTTACGAGTAATCACTTCTTGATTGCGCGTTAATTGTATCGGTATGGAGACTACTTATAAAACTTTAAACTCAAAACGTGCCTCAATAAAGGGTCGCGTTACGAAATTTAGTAACCAATTAGACGAATTTAAAGGTAAAAAACCTACTCCTATCGAACTTAACGTGCTATCACAAAAGTTAGTGAAAATTGAAGCGTTATTTGTCGAATTCGATAGCGTGCAGAATAGTATTGAGGGGTTAGATGATATTAAGTTAAGTTCTGAGTTAGATACAAGAGAAGCAATAGAACAATCTTTCCACAATTCCATCGCTAAAGCCCAGGAAATTATTTCGGCTAATAGTTCGAGAAAAAAGTCAACACTTGAACACAGTAGTAGCTTTGCCACAGCCGACGACGACGATCATGAAGTCATTGGTTTTCGTCTACCGGTTATTAAAATTAATAAATTCGATGGCACATTTTTTAAATGGTTAGAATTTCACGATACGTTTTCTTCCCTTATTCATAATAACTCCAAAATAAAAAATATTCACAAATTTCATTATTTAAACTCATATTTAGAGGGAGAAGCTGCTCGTGTGATCAGTAACCTTGAAGTCACAGACAATAATTATACTGAGGCTTGGAATATATTGTGTGATCGTTATAATAATGTTCGTCAATTAGTAAATAACCATTTAAAGTCCTTATTTAGTATAGAACCATTGCGTGAGTCGGATAAGTCTCTAAGGTTTCTCGTAGACCACATAACTAAAAACTTACGCGCTTTAAATAGTTTGAAACAGCCAACTGACCATTGGGATACCGTGATCATATACATGTTTGCAGCGAAGTTAGATAGCAATACTCGTGTTAAGTGGGAAGAGTACATACACGCTAAGGTTGATACTTCGGAAATGCCTACTTTGGATGACTTTATGTCCTTTATTAGAGGTCGTGCAGATGTTCTCGAATCCGTATATCGTAGCAAGCAAGATAAAATTAATAAACCATTACCAAATCAATTTAAAAGCATGAAACAGATGCCACATTCTCATACAAAGTCGTTCGTTACTTCTAATCAGAATTATTCATCATTTCAAAATTCAAATAAGTGCGTCTTCTGCAATAGTAACACTTACCGTATATATGATTGCTCTCAATTCAAATCCAAACCAATTGATGATAAGTTAGCCTTCGTATCCAAATTGCAATTATGTACCAATTGTTTGCGGCAGGGCCACCATCAACGTGCATGTAGGCTACCAGGTACATGTAAAATTTGTAGAAAACGTCATAACACCAATTTACATAAGCTCACGGAACCAGACACTGTTAATACAGACTCTGAACCTATTTCAGTGTCAGCTGTTTCATCCTCTGAGACATTGTTATGTACTGCTTTGGTTGAGATTACAAATCCCATAACCAATAAATCGATCACAACCAAGGCGCTTTTAGACAGCGGAAGCCAGTCTTCTTTCATCACAGAGGCTTTAAAAGAGCAATTAAATTTAATTCCATTAACTTCTAATATTAAAAACGTTATCGGAATAGGTAACACTTCATATAAACTTACTACCGAACGTTGCAACATAGGCATAAAGTCTATCGCGCGTCCCTTTAACGTAATGACGTCATGTTTGGTCATACCACAAATTACCGGAAAAATACCTAAATCTAAATTAAATATCACACATTTAAACTTAAAGTCATTCAAGCTTGCAGACCCCAGCTTTTATGAGCCTTCCGAAATAGGATTGCTTATCGGTGCTGACTTATTTTGGGAAATTATAGGTACCAAACAGCACTCTTTAGGAACAGGCAACCCTATCTTACACGACTCTAAACTAGGATGGCTTATGGCAGGTCCCATGTGTAACGCTTGGAATGTCGACAATATAAAATGTAATTTAGCAAATATTGAGTACAATGATAGTATAATCGAACTTCATAATGATTTAAAACGTTTCTGGGAGCTGGAAAGCTTGCCACAGAAACCCCTTCTCACTGATGAGCAAAGAGGTTGTGAACTTCATTTTTTACAGAATACTAAACGAAACGAGGATGGTCGTTTTTGTGTTAAGCTACCGCTCACCGACAATATTGATTGTCTAGGTGAGTCTTATTTCATGGCTAAACATAGATTTCTTAATTTAGAACGACGTTTTCGTAAAAATTCTGAGCTTAAGTCTGCCTATGTAAATTTTATTAATGAATACCACAGCTTGGGACATCTATCACCTTCACCGGAGGACCGACCTGAGAGTTCCTACTTTGTACCGCATCACTCAGTCATCCGCGAGGACAGTGAGTCCACGCGCCTTCGCGTAGTATTTGACGCCTCTGCACGCACCACATCTGGTTTGTCTATCAACGACATTCAAATGATAGGGCCTACTGTTCAAGATTCTCTCTTCAATATCCTCATTCGATTCCGTGAACATCATTACGTGCTGTCAGCGGATATTGAAAAAATGTACCGCCAGGTATTAGTAGACGAGTCTGACCGAAATATGCAGCTAATTCTATGGCGCGACGCGGAAGATAAGGCACTCCAGACACTCCAACTTAACACAGTAACCTACGGCTATGCTAGCGCCAGCTATCTTGCCACTAAGTGTCTCTGGCAAGTCGGTGAAGAGTGTGATGAGTTAATAAAAACTATTATACAGCAAGACATATACGTGGATGATTTGCTGACTTCAAATGATGACGAAAACCAGCTTCGTTTCATTCAGCAGTCAATGTCCGCAAATCTAATTAAAGCAGGTTTCAATTTAAGAAAGTACCGTTCTAATTTACCTTCTTTACTTCCTTCTGATGTAAATCAATCTTCTGATAACCTTACATTTAGTCATTCAACTAACACATTAGGTCTAGACTGGAATCCTTCTTCAGACACCTTGCATTTTCCTATAGGTAAGGATTATACTTCTGTAGTTACTAAACGTAGTATTCTTTCTTCAACTTTCAAAATCTTCGATCCCCTGGGCCTCCTATCCTTGTGCACTATCGTTCCCAAAATTTTAATTCAAACCTTGTGGTCTCTTAAATTCGATTGGGACGACCCTGCGCCCAAAGAGATTGTTAAAGTATGGTATACCTTCAGGGAAGGCCTTAAGTCCATCTCTAATTTATACGTACCTAGGTGGGTATCTTTTGAAGACCCAGTCACCGTCGAAATGCATTGTTTTTCTGACGCTTCGCAACGTGCTTATGGAGCTTGTATATACCTTCGATCCATAGACAGGGAGGGTCGAGTATACGTCCATCTTCTATGTGCTAAATCACGCGTTGCTCCCACTTCAAATACTATAACCATACCTCGTCTTGAGCTTTCAGGTGCTCTGCTCGCAGCTGAAATGAGTACTTCTGTAACTCAAGCCCTACGGCGTAAGATAGATAGACATGTATACTGGACCGACTCCAGCATTGTGCTTAGTTGGCTTCGTATCGGTTCATCTAATTTAAAAACATTTGTTGCTAATAGAGTGGCCTCAATCAGAGAATTGACTGCCATTGATTCCTGGAAGCATGTACCCACAGAACACAACCCAGCTGACCTACTATCCCGTGGGATTAGTCCCCAAGAAGTCGCTAATTGTGACATGTGGTGGCATGGTCCCAGCTTCTTGTTGTTACCTGAGTGCAAATGGGTTAATTCGAAAGTAAACATTAACGACGACATACCTGAAGTAAAGTCATTTGCCTGCAATTCAGTTAACACAGATTCCTTATTTCAATTAAATAACTTTTCTAATTTTACTAAATTAAAACACACGTTTGCATACATACATAGATTCATTCACAACTGTAAAAATCCTACAAATAAATATGCAGGTCCATTGACTATTGATGAACTCAATAAGGCATCTAATTTATTAATTCTCATTTCTCAGTTAGAATCATTTCCCAAAGAATATGACATTATAGCTAAAGGAAAATCATTAAAGTCTAAATCTCATATTTCCGCACTTAATCCCTTTTTACATGAAGGACTTATTAGAGTAGGGGGTCGTATACAAGCCTCTGAATGCAGTTTCGATATGAAACACCCCATGTTATTAAGCGCTAAGCATCACGTTACTCATCTTTTGTTCCAACATGAACATCGCCAGCTCTTACACGCCGGCCCTCAAGCCTTGCTAGCCTCTATTAGAACCCGAGTTTGGCCTATCGGTGGAAGAAACTTAGCTCGCCGTATAGCGCGTAATTGTAGTGTTTGCAGGCGTTTCCAAGGTAAAACGATGCAAACTATCATGGGCAACTTACCTACTGACAGACTTGTGCCTGACTTTCCATTTCTTACGGTGGGAACTGATTTCGCTGGCCCATTTAGGATCACGGATCGCAAGGGTCGTGGTTGTAAAATAACGAAATGTTACTTATGCATATTTATATGTTTTAGGTATAAATGTGTTCATTTGGAAGCCGTAAGCGAGCTTTCAAAGGACGCCTTTATTTTAAGTTTAAAACGATTTATTGCTAGGAGAGGGCTACCAAATAAAATATATTGCGACAATGGTGGAAACTTTGTTGCAGCTTCCAAAGAGATAAAGGACTTCTTTAACACTAACCAGGATTCCATCCTTGAGTTTGCAGCTAACGAGGGCGTCAAATTTCGTTTCTCACCAGCATACGCTCCTCACTTCAATGGCTTGATGGAGGCCTGTGTTAAATCAGCTAAATTCCATTTGGTTAGGATACTGGGCACTGCACACCTTACCTTTGAGGAATTGTCTTCACTGTTCGCTCAAATAGAAAGCATCCTCAACAGCCGTCCCCTATGTCCATTGAGCTCCTCCCCTTCTGATCTTTATCCCTTAACCCCGGGCCACTTTTTAATTGGTAGACCGCTTCAGGCGCTGCCATCTCCATGTCTACAAGCCGCTAATGCTAATCGCCTCGACAGGTTCCGACGTCTTGAGCAAATGAGACAACACTTCTGGAAGCGCTGGAGCCACGAATACATCGCCGAGCTGCAGATGCGAGCCAAGTGGCGCGTGAAGTCTAGAGAAGCATTAGAGATTGGAGACCTGGTCATCTTAAAGGAGGACAACACTCCACCGTTATATTGGCGCCTTGGACGGATCAAAGGATTGTTCCCGGGATCTGATGGTGTCACACGCGTCGCTGACATTCTTACAGCCAGAGGAACTGTGCGTCGCGCTTTAAATAGAATTTGCGTAATGCCTAAGCCGGAAGAAGAGAATAAGGCTGGAAGCTGCTGAGCTTCCAGGGCCGGGAGCATGTTGGCGCTTATAGTACCGCGCCAACACCACCAGAGGGCAGTGGTGAGGCTTCCCCGTCGCCCGCACCACCGCGTCCCTCACTTGCATTCGAGAAGCAGTCGTAATTAGATCGCCGACATTAACCGCGCCTTAATTTTTGTAATTTGCCTAATATATTCATTGTCGTGCGATCCCGTCTTTTTATTATGTTCCCTTATCGAACAACCATAATCATTTCAACTTAAATTTAGGTATAAATTAGAACTTCCAACCACAACACTCTATAAGAGGAGAATAGAAAAAGATCAAATATTTTTGTACAAAATTTTAAATAATTATATAGATTCACCCTTTCTTCTCCGTCACATTAGTTTTAGCTGCCCCCGTATCTGCTCGCGTCACAAATCGTTGTTTTATGCTCCTCCCTTTAAAAAAACTACACAAGGAACTCATTTCTATGGCGTTCCTGCAATTTTTATAATAAAAACCTCTAGTCCAAGATCCTAGGCCTGCCAGACGTCACGTATTTTCTGATGGATGAAATGTGGACGATTGAGTAGTGTTAGTATGTACAATGATCGTATGCCTACCTGCTAGCTTGGTCAACCGGCCAATTTCCAGGTATCAGGTAATCAAGGTACATAAAAATATTACTTACTTCACGTAAATTCTCATGGCTGATTTTCATATATGTTTTCGAGTGTATAGTTAAAAATAAATTGTTAATACTCCCAGACACTTTCCGTCGGCCATATTGCTTGGCTGACGCCTTAAGGGTCTCAAAATAATTAGTTAACTTCACGTAAATTCTGACGCTCCATTTTTATATATGTTCATCCGACAACTATTTTAAAACCTTTGACAAGAAGACAGACCGATCCAAGGGGCCAATCATCCCCTAAACTAAATTTTAATATCTCTGTGAGTGGGAGCGTGAGAGCATTATCTACGCGCATGAGACTGAGTGAGACCGACTGCGCTGTTAAGGGCATGAAAATTACTTAAACAGATATTTTATAATTTTTAGAACTTTTGTTTGTAGTTTTTTTGTTTGATGAGGCCTCATATGAAAAATTCAATTGACAGATTTTATGATAATATACATGAGGATGGGTATAATTCACAATTTTATCAATAAACTCTGTATTATTTTCATATTATTTTTTTACTTTGGATAAAAAAACTTGATGCTCAGAGGAAATTAGCGGCAATCTTTTGGACTTGTGCTTTTTCGTTTGTTGATTACAGTATATACAAGTAAGACTCTTTTGAGTATTACTTACACCAGTATCAACCTCAGTATTACTATCAGAAAGTAAATCAATATTTTCCAGGTGCTCAATATCATCTTGTACATTTGGAGAAACCGTATCGACTGACTCAGGTAAAATAGGGGAGCTGGGTATCGTTATAGGATCAGGTAAAAAATCGGTTGTTGAATTAGAATGCTGAGAAGTAGATGCTTCTGACTCAATACTTGCTATGTCTAATTCAACTGTCGTTGAGGATTCGACAGATGAATTTTCTGTAATATTTGATGATTTTTCTTCGGAATTGGATTTGTTAATTGATTTACTTTTTGGTAGAAAGTATTTTTTATTTAACCCTGTAAATGATTTATAACATTGTCTGTGATAACCACTTTCAATAAATCACCTGGCAAAACAACGTCTTTAAACTTAAGGTTATGTTCTTTTCTATGTTTTAAAATTACTTGACACCTTTTTAATGTCTCTTGCGTGAACAATATTAAATTAACATCAGAATCTTTACAAAAAACACAATTTACTTGAGAAGCCATTATATTTTTCAAAACACTGCAAATATTTTTATTTTTTTTACACACGTTGCTACTATAGTCACAGCTAATGCACTCTACAGACACGGCAGAACACCGAATACTTATTTGGGAGTGAATTTAGCTGTTGGCCTCAAGAGGGCCTTTAAATTACAATAAAGTTAGCTGTCACCTGACCAATTTTTTTTATTTTATTTAAAAATTATATTCATTAAAAATAATTAGTAAAAAAAATGAAAGTAAATTAGCCGACATCTAAGAATTTTTAGAAAATTTTTTAATTGATAAAATTATTAAAAAAAAAATCATTTGTAAAAAATTTGAAAAACTATAAGTGTTATTTAAAAAAAAAAAAATTATTTCTAATAAATAAATAGAAAAAAATTAAAAATGTCGGCTACCTTTAGTATTATTTATTATAATAAATAATACAAAAGGTAGCCGACATTTTTAGTTGCAACAAAAATAAAAGGTGTCAACAAAAATAAAAAAAAATTGACTTATATGTCAATTTTTTTTTATTTTTGTTGCCATAATTTACTTGTCAACAAAAGTTCTAAAAATTCTAAAATATCTGTTTAAGTAATTTTCATGCCCTTAACAGCGCAGTCGGTCTCACTCAGTCTCATGCGCGTAGATAATGCTCTCGCGCTCCCACTCACAGAGATATTAAAATTTAGTTTAGGGGATGATTGGCCCCTTGGATCGGTCTGTCTTCTTGTCAAAGGTTTTAAAATAGTTGCCGGATGAACATATATAAAAATGGAGCGTCAGAATTTACGTGAAGTTAACTAATTATTTTGAGACCCTTAAGGCGTCAGCCAAGCAATATGGCCGACGGAAAGTGTCTGGGAGTATTAACAATTTATTTTTAACTATACACTCGAAAACATATATGAAAATCAGCCATGAGAATTTACGTGAAGTAAGTAATATTTTTATGTACCTTGATTACCTGATACCTGGAAATTGGCCGTTTGACCAAGCTAGCAGGTAGGCATACGATCATAGTACATACTAACACTACTCAATCGTCCACATTTCATCCGTCAGAAAATACGTGACGTCTGGCAGGCCTGGGATCTTGCTCTACTCCATAGCATCGATCCCTTCGCCTTATCTTTAGGGAGATACAAGATGAGTATAAGACAACGATTAACTGAAATTGGTGGATACTAGTTAAATTAATTAGTTATCATAGATAATTTCTTTTTTTGTGTAATGCTAATTAGTATACAAATATAATGCTCAATTAACAATAAGCATTAGTTATAAGTCGAAACTGTATTGCGTTAAGTATATTTCAACTGCAACACTTCACTGTACTGTAAATTGCTGTTCGTTTCCCAAATAAAATAAAATAAATAAATAAAATAAATAAATCAATAACAAAAACACATCCATCCCTTTATCAGCCCTTGAAAGTCCACTGCTGGACAGATTCTTCCCCTAATCTGCGCCACTATAAAAAAGTTGATACTGTTACGGTTACAACGGTTTTCACTGTTAAAGATTATCAAAATAATATATGATATCAAAGGATAATATAATAATTGTTCAAAATTAACACATATTATCGCAAGATATGATCAAATCAATTGTATTATAATCGACAAGGATATGAGGACCCCTGGATATGAAGCACGTAAGGAATACGTAATCTGATGCGCATTCATTGACATGAGTAATAAACATAAAGACTTGACTCATGGAAGTAACTCGGTGACATAATTAGGTCAAGGCTCAATCACTTTCGTTATCGCGGACATTTAAGAAGCTTCAAAGGGACACTAAATTAAATTGTATGGCATTATGTAAAATAAGTGCATGATTTTTTGGTGCTTATGGCATTAAATGAAAAATACATTATTTAATCTAGGTTATACCTGTGCCTTATACCACGCTTATGGGTCTTCTATGTGTTAATCTTTATCATAATGTGTGTGCCAAATTGCAGCGAAATCCGACATTTAGTTTTTGCGTGAACGACCAACACATACACATACATCTTCTTAAATTTTCGCGTTTATCTTCTATATATTAATACGCGAAGCAAAAATGTGATCCGTTTTTTAAGATACTTGCCGCAGACGAAGGAGTATGAAATTACGCAAGGTTATAGTTGATATTATTTAAAATAATGCATTAAAAATACATAAATTCGACTAAAAAAACATTACACACGCTACCTTGCCTTTGACACAAACACATAAATAATAAACGAAATAGAATATTCAATGTCTTACTATGAAAACATATAACGTCAAAAATGTCAGATGTCTTTGTCAAAATGCCCTCTATTGCTTTTAAATGCAGTTTAGTTAGTAAACTTCTTTTTACAACGGGTGCATTCAAAATAACTTGAAAATTGTTACAATTAATTTGAATTGGAGAAATATTCGTGCTCCTATGGTCAATATGAAATTTAGTTTTTTAATTTAAATTACGGTCGAATTTCGACCGTAGCGACAGGTGACTAGTTATATTAATGAGATATATATGGTTCTATTTATTTTATCTAGGTAGACGCGACATTAATCGTAATGCCGGATGAGATCAATGACAGTTTAGTCTGTCATATTACGAATTAGTGATGTAACGAAAGTCATGTTTAGGTAAAGTAAAGGGTTACCTATACAGATCTGGGACTATGGAATAAAATACGTGTTCCGTTAACTGCGTATATTTCAGACTGTGTACTTAAACGACGGACGCAGCCGTCTCTATATACATATTTTTTCGCTGAAATGCAACACTCACACTCTCACGATTCAGATGATCTCATTTTAATTGCTGACATGAATTAATATATTACATGTCTCTACACCATTCCCCCCTTAACAAAAAAAATAAATAATAATAATAATAATATAAAACGACAACCCTAAAAAATTAAATGGCAGCGATGTATATGCTGACCTAAGTTAAGTACTGAGATGGCATAGGTCGCTGACCGTGTTTAATTTAAAACAATAAATATTTTCTAAAAATATGCTACATTGCATGAGTGTTGTTGCATTGGCATTTTCATCGAACATGATTACCACTAATTTTTAAACATCATCATCAAATAAAAGTAAGAGTTTCCAGTATTATTAATTGTTAGAAAAATGTAACTTAAAACAATGTATATAAAGTATAAAGTAAAGTAGCAAAAAAAAAAAGTAACTGACCTACATAATTACTCACATTTCAATACTCGTGTTGCATCAAAAATGTCTACTAAACAAAACGAGCAGGTGGCCTGATGACACGGCCGCTTCGTGATTTTTTAGGACATAGAGTTTTACTAGATGTGGCTGTGTTATTAGAACTGAAACTATTTTTATTCAAGTCACAAAAATTATTAAAACTATTACTATCATTAAAATTATCTGACGGCATCTCGTCAAGTATAAAAGCAGGTTTAAGCCTATCAATAGATATACAAGATTCCTTATCTCCTATCTTAATAGTAAAAGTCTTTCCTTTCCTTCTAATAACATTATAAGGACCTTCGTATGGCGGCTGCAGTGATTTTCGCAGTAAATCATTTCTTACAAATACGCTCTTACATGTATTTAGATCTCTAGATACAAATAATGATCGCGAATTACCATGGATCTTTGGTCGCGGTTTTAATTTTTTAATAACATCCCTAAGCAACTGTAAATATTCCGAGTCCGAAGTACATAACTGAGTATCATCATAAAAATCACCCGGCAATCGAATCGCTTTACCGTAGGTTAACTCAGCTGCGCTCACGCCGCTGTCACTTCTAGTAGCTGAACGTAGACCTAATAACGCGATCGGAAGTTCATCTACCCAGGAATTGTTGCATTGTAAACGTGCCATGAGAGCCACTTTTAGTGCTCTATGCCAACGTTCTATCATGCCATTGCTTTGTGGATGGTAAGGAGTAGTACGAAGTTTGTGTATACCCAAATACTTCATGAGGTTATTAAACAAATCACTCTCAAATTGTCTTCCTTGGTCGCTTGTAAGCTTCGAAGGACAGCCAAAACGAGATATCCAACACTCAAAAACTACTCTAGCTACCGTCTCCGCTGTGATATTCTGAACGGGTACGGCCTCAGGCCATCCCGTGGCGCGATCTAACATCGTTATGCAATATTTATAACCATTAGCTGATATTGGCAAAGGGCCCACTATATCGATGTGTAAATGTTGAAAACGATCTACTCGTTCAAATTCACCTATACCTGAAAAAGTATGCCTATTAATTTTGACTTTTTGACAACGTATACATGCTCTTGCCCACTTAGCAATGTCTCGATCCATATTTGGCCAAAAGAACTTTTGTTTGATCAATTGTTTACTACTTTTAATGCCAGGATGGCTAAGGTCATGTACTGAATGAAAAGCTATCATACGAAATTTTTCAGGTAAATAAGGTCTAATTCTGTTAGATGATACCTCGCAATATATTTGTTTCTCGCAATCTGGTAGGTAAAATTGTTTAAACTGTAAATTGTCATCCGATACTTGCAGCGCGTGCTGTAGGTATTCGTCACTGGATTGCGATTCCGCTAACTCAGTGTAATCTAATGTCGTGGGACAACTTATAGTTTCTATCCTTGACAACGCATCTGCTACTACATTTTGATTACCATGTATATACCGAATATCAGTACTGAATTCGCTGATATAGGAAAGTTGACGAATTCGTCTAGGACTTTCCTTATCACTATTAATCTTCGTAAAAGCGTACGTTAAAGGCTTGTGATCCGTAAAAATTACTAGTTTACGGCCTTCTAATAAATTTTTAAAGTGTCTGATGGCCATATATATTGCTAACAATTCCCTATCGTAAGTTGAGTATTTAACCTCTGTTAACGTTAATTTCTTAGAAAAATATCCCAACGGTTTCCAGGATTTATTGATCTGTTGTTGTAAAACTGCACCTACGCTAGTGTTTGACGCGTCACACATTAATGATAAATTAGCGTCCTGTAATGGGTAAGACAATGTAACGGCGCTTTTTAAGCTTTCCTTACATTTCTCAAATGCCTCGTTGGCCTTATCCGTCCACGTAATTATTGTTTTATCTCGCTTCTTAGTATTATGTAAATAACTATTTAATTCCGCCTGGCAATCAACTGCTTTAGGAATATGTGCACGATAAAAGTTAACCATACCTAGAAAACGACGCAATTGCTCAACGTTTTCGGGTCTCGGAAAATTTACAATAGCTTGCACTTTATCGTCGAGCGGGCGAACGCCATCCGTCGACACTTCATACCCTAAGAAGTCTAATTTGGACACACCAAACACACATTTTGAAACATTAATTGTCACGCCGTACTCATTGAATCTTTGAAAAATCGCTTTCAGGTGCTCTTTATGAATTTCCGCTGATTCACTCGCTATAAAGACATCATCTATATAATTAAAAACGAAATCAAAGCCACGCAGCACTATCGTATCCATGAATCTCTGAAACGATTGAGCTGCGTTGCGCAAACCAAAAGTCATCCGCGGAAATTCAAAAAGTCCAAACGGTGTAATGATTGCGGTTTTTTCAACGTCCTCCGGGGCAACTGGTATAAAATGATACGCTCGATTTAAATCTAATTTACTAAAAATAGTTTTCTTTCCTGCCACTAAATACTTAAAATCGTTAATGCGCGGAATCGGATAACGATCGGGCTTAGTTATGGCGTTTAATCTCCGATAGTCCCCACACGGGCGAATTTCCCCATTTTTCTTGGGTACCACGTGTAATGGACTTGCCCAAGGACTTTTAGATGCCTGACAAATACCTAAATCTAACATGTTTTGAAATTCCGCTTTAACCTTCATGTAACGGTCTGGAGGTAGCGGTCTCGCCCTAGCGTATACCGGTGGCCCCGTAGTTTCGATATGGTGGCACACCGAATGCTTAGGTATGTCCTTATAAGATACTAATTTAGTGACGTCCGGGTACTCGCACAGTATATCATGCCAAATACTATTATTAATTACCGTCTTAATTGATGATTCACAATCATTATGACAAACAATAGAAGCGATCGTATTTAGACGCGTAAGTTGATCTACTAGCTTTCGCGTGCTTAAATCAACCAACAACCTATAATGGGTTAAAAAATCTGCCCCTATTATTGGCTGTTTGACAGCCGCTACGATGAATGTCCATCGGAAAGCTCGTCTTAAACCTAGATCTAAAATTAAATTACGCATACCATAAGTTTCAATCTCGCTTCCATTAGCCGCATAGAGTTTGTATTTGTCACTCGCGATATCCTTGGAACGGCACTTTGATACAGGAATCACGGAAACGTTTGCGCCAGTGTCTATTAAAAATCTTAGTCCACTGTTTTTGTCCAACACACAAAGGCGATTTGACGTGTTGATACAAACTTCCGCCACAGGTTGTATCACACCTAGTTTTCCGATGTGGTAGTCTTTTTCGGCTCCTTCCAGTTACACGTTTCGACACATTTAGTAGCTTTGGTACGATGCTTAAAATGATAGTAGCATAACCACTCGGGGTTGTTACGCCTTCTACTCACGGCTCTCGATCGCGACCTTGCTTGTTGATATCCGTCCGCACCATCTCTGCCGCGTTGTGGGGTCCGCGAACGACGCAGCTCTGCGACTTCCATCCGTAGCTTTTCCACCATGGCAGCCAATTCCGAGGAGGAGCTGGAGTCCTTTGAGGTAGAAGTAGACCACACCGCTGCGATTTCCCGTCGCTCCACTTTGGGTTCTTGGGCACGCATCGCAGGTACTCCTTGAGTGGCCATAGTCCAATTTGCAGTTGTACAGTTAACTATTCGGGTCACCAGTTTAGGTACGTCACGTCACGTTACGATCACGTCGGGAGATGTATCACGTCGGGAGATGTATCACGTCAGGGTCACCAGTTTAGGTAAAGTAAAGGGTTACCTATACAGATCTGGGACTATGGAATAAAATACGTGTTCCGTTAACTGCGTATATTTCAGACTGTGTACTTAAACGACGGACGCAGCCGTCTCTATATACATATTTTTTCGCTGAAATGCAACACTCACACTCTCACGATTCAGATGATCTCATTTTAATTGCTGACATGAATTAATATATTACATGTCTCTACATCATGACTTGAACATTCGCGAATGCGATTGCGAATTATCACTTACCGATATTCATTAATGCGGTTGTTGTTTTTCTTTAAGCTTTTGGTGTAGAGGGCCCAAGGGATTAGATTTGACGACCTTCTTTTTTGCAGTTCGATTTCAATTCGGATAGATTTCTGAAGGTGGTAGAACCAGTGTAGTTCGCCCGGGGAAGTACCACCGCCACACCTATTTCTAGCGTGAAGCATTTCTTGCGTTTCGATGGAAGGGTGTGGTTGCCGGCACACTTCTATATGAGGCGACGATCATAGTCCTCGGGAGTAGCAACGCATCTGTGATTGACTTCAGATAGGACCCATGTTCTGTATGAAGTTGATTACAGATGTCCATGGGCGGCAGTGACCACTTACCATCAGGTGGACTGCATGCTCGTTTGCTACTTCAGTCAGATAAAAAAAATGGCGAACTTGGGAAGCATTGCAAATCAATATTCGCATAAAAATCGCTTCAATTCTTGAGAATGCGAATGCGAATCCAAAGACATGCGAATATTCGCGAATATAACACTATGACGTAGTATTCAGTACGGAATTGACCAAGAGTGTCGCCACTACCGATTAATCAATCTTTATCTCGGCTTTTTGCCCTAGGATAGATAAAATATTTTTTCTCACAAGCCATCATTTATCAACCAGTTTATCTAAGATTTCAAATTATATCCGTAACAGTATGCTCATTGAACGTTTCTTAGTCCTTGACCTTAATCGAGCTTCTTAATGCTAGCTTCCATTTGAAATGTCAGGTAACAAAGTCGAGTATTTTTCAAGTACTTCGCTTAAGGCTGTTATTTCTTTATTCTCGTACTTCGTTCGCGTCATCGCTAAAATTGTTTTTAGATTTTCCTGTTCGTTGCAATCACGTGCTGTTGAAATAATATCACTTTATCTTCACTTGAGCGTTGAAATGCATTTTGTATGAATAATTTATATACATCCACGAGTCTATACATCTTGAGAGAAACGGTTCTCTTTATGATAATGTGTAACTCGAGCGTGTCTAGTTTACGCCCAGTTTTTTCAACATGTTGTAACATTAGATCATCTAAAAGATTAAATGATTAGAAGTAATAAGTGGTAATCCTATACAGCCGGTAACGCATATCCCGTTATTACTATTGAGGCAGCTAGCTCTGCCTTGCCGTGTATGATATTAAATGTACTACTAATCAGCATAGTATTAGACATATGTAAGAAAACCACGTGGCGGAAAACGTTTTCTTACATGTGTCCTTTGAACCTTTGAATGCAATGGGCCTATTTTTTTTAATTAAAAAAAAACTATTTTTAACGCTTTGTCTTTTATTCACGTTATCAGCAAGTTTTCTAATGTTCCAGCTCATAACAATATGTATTTAATTAATTAGGTAGTTCGTTTATAAATTATACTAGCAATCTGACATTAAGTTCTGTTAAATTTGTTGGATGCAATTATGGAATAAGTTCTAAGCTTCATCTAAATAATTAAAAATGTAAAATGACAGAAGCACCACAAACTATTTTGTTACGTTTCTAGCTTATATTAAGGTTATTTATATTGTTTAAATTAAAATATTCACATGTTAAGTTAATTAAACTACTTTGTTTTACGATAAAGTAACTTAGCTAAGAATTTGTTGCAATATTATATTAGTACTTAACTTTAGATATTTTGAGATATCTTTTACGACTAGAGCTATGTTATCGTTTATTATAATTTAGGCCAAAATACTCTTCATTGTGATTCATTCGCTCTAAAATAGTAAACTTTGTTCAGTCGTCTAGCCACTGCGTCCAGATTACCAGAAACTGTAGGCGGACAAGTCAGGGAACCGTTCGAAACTGACTCATCTAGCCCAGATATCAAGCCTGGTGCTAATAAGTTAATGTCTAGTTATCTAGGAATTTGATTTGTATCTTGGATTAGCACTTCAATTATCTGCCTGGACTGTCAGGATGTCGTTGAGGTAATTTAGTAGATACTGATCAACAAATTGATCCTTTACGTGACTGGTTGTTAGCTTGCTGAGTTGTGTTCTATTCATTTCTTCTAGTATGTTCTTCGTTTCTTTTTCCGTCTGACGTTTCTTCTGTATAATTTTATTTAGGTATGCATCTTATGATCGTTGTTTCTTAGTTTTCATCGTTATAAATGGTATTATGTGTCTTATTATCTTCTTAGTATCTTTCGATTTGTATATTTATACTTCTATTATTTTAATTCAAAAGTTTATTCCGCCTTTGATATTACCAATTTCGATATGGATGTTATAACGCCGTTGTCAACATTTAAGTCGTTCGAACCACAGTATTAATATCATACAGTAGTCTAACTCTGCCGTGTCCTTGAATTTTATACCTACAGACGCGCTGGACGAGAGTTTGCGTTAGGGCTACCCGCCTAAAGTATTTTATTACATCTGTATACTTGACTTTCTTTCTTACTTATTATGTATTTTATTCAGTAGATTAAGGTAAAAAACAACGCGTTCTTTTAATATTTAAGAGATCTAATAATAAATCGTACACAAATAATGGTTATAAATTTCACACTGAATAATATTTTACGAACCAAAATAAAAATTATTAATACTGGACGTGTTTATGCACAATTAAAGCAATCAAAAACAGTCTAATATAGTTTACAACTGCTCTTCCCTACATTTTCATTAAAATAAAAAGATCCACTGCTTAAAAAACGTCACATCGCCCGCTCGCCACTACGGCACATTCGCTAGCTGTTGGGTACCGAGTGCATACCGAAATCGTGGCGCGTAGGTACAACTTGCGTTTCGTGCGTTTGTAAGAAGTTAGAATACTGTAAATACTAGTACTGTGTCCGAACGATTCCATGGGAATTACTGAAACGTTTATGTGATGTTTATATCTTGAATAGTTATTTATAGGCTTTATATTATTGGAGAGATATGGTGAGTGCAAGGCTTATTATTCGATTTTTACCGTAATATTTTTATGATTATGAACTTTTAGTTAACATTGGTCATAGATTACATGATATACCTACACGAAGATTAAGTTACAACATCTCATATAAATGTGGAACATTTTAAACGCACTATTTTTGTTATGATACACTAATGGTAACTGTTGTTTCTTTACACTTGTTTATTATTCTTTCATTTATTCTCTTATCACAATTTTTACTTTTCTTATCAGCCAAGTTCTAATTATGTTATAGTTGCAGTTAATTATGTACGACGGACACTGTCTGTTAAGTACAACATCTATATGTAAACATTTAAATAATAAATCGTTATTGCTTGTTAAGTATTCTCAAAGCGTGAGCCTGCATATTCATGTGACTAATTGTATACATTATTTGAATATAAATGAAAGTCTTATCGGAAGGAAGGAACTGACTATTGTTACCCAGGTCAGTTTTTTTTAAATATGAAAGAGGCATTCAAGCTACAGCGACTGTATTACAGTCCACCTGATGATAAGTGACCACTGCAATCCATGCACATCTGAAATCTACCTCAGGTAAGATGAGAGTCTGATCTTAGGCGAGCCACATCTATCTTGATACCTCTGAGGGCTAAAGTTGCAAAGCCTCGGAAAAGTATATTTTACTTACCGCACCCTTCAGACCATTATTCCACCAATTCGCACTTGGCCAGCGCGGTGGACTATGGCCTAAACTCTCTCATTCTGGGAGAAGACCCGTGCCCAGCAGTGGGCCAATAATGGGTTGATGCGACCCTTCAGACCGGGACATAGTAGTAGTTAACAGTTTAAACCTGCGTGATTAGGCAGACATAGGTGTAGCGGTGATGTCGCCGGAGTCGAACAAAATTTTCTACAAAATTTTAAACATCCATTTTTGCCTGACTAATTTCTTAAATCGATTTTTTTTTATTTAGATTATACAATTAAAATAAAACATGCCCATCAAATGAGAAATCGGGAACATTCTCTAGACATCATCTTGGTAGATTTGGAGACACGTGACTAATTGTGGGTAGTGTAAAGATTTTTAGTATAAATAAGGTTTTGTATGAAATATTTTACTAGTCACTGCTATAAATTAGAAATAAATTTTACAACGACAAATTTCTCACGAACCATACCGTATTATATTGTATCTGCTAGCGTAGGCGAACGGGATGATACGGGAGATTACTCACAACTGGCTCGAACATATCATAAGGTTTTTGAAAATGAAACTAAAACAAAACGATACTGTTCAATGTCGGAAATAATTTATCCTTCGTGTGACGATGCGAACGCGCTTGTTTAGATCCATCAGCGCAACTAAATATTTGGGTTGGTAACATTAATATTGCCTCTTTACTGTTACTAGTCACCAGTGGCATCGGTCGAAATTCGACCGTAATTTAAATTAAAAAACTAAACTTCGTATTGTCCAAAGTAGACCTTATATTTCTCTAATTGAAATAAATTGTAATAAGTTTCAAGGTATTTTGAATGCAACCCGTTAAAGGTAAAAAGAGGTTTATTAACTAAGTTGCATTTAAAAGCAATAGCGGGTATTATGACAGACACACATTTTTGACGTTATTGTTTTCATAGTAAGACATTGAATGTTCTGTTTCGTTTATTATGTTTGTGTTAAACGCAAGGTAGTGTCTGTAATGTGTTTTTAGTGGATTTTATGTATGTTTTATGCATTATTTGAAAAAAAATATTAGCATTGCGCAATACTACAGCAACTATAACCGTGTGTAATTTCATACTCTGCCGCCCGCGGCAAGTATCTTAAAAACGAATCACAAATATTTGCTTCACGTATTAATATCTAGATACTGTATTTAATATTTAAATTAATGCTATAGTGTTGTAAAGTACTATTAAGGTACCGGGAGTTGTTAATCCCTTTGAGAATCTGCCCGGACAAAGACGAGATCCTCGAGACCCAAATGATCCGTATCTTCCTCATCCTATACCGCTGATATAGCCGTTGTATATAAGAGGTTTGCAGGGTGAAAAGTTCCTATGTTTTTTCATGTTTACTTTTAAATTTCATTTATTTGGTGTTTATTGTCCTAACGCTCCTAAAAGTTTTGTTAAAGGCTAAAAAAGTGACTAAGAAAAATAAGTTTTAGGTTTATTCATTATTCCTCTTCAAAAATTTAATGGGATGTAATTACAGAGAGCATGCCACAATGAATGTACAACATCAATTGTACTGTGCACCATCACGTCCGTGGACGTGGGCGGACAGGCCCAGAGAACGCCGAACCGGTTCCGACATGTCCTGAGCTTTGACTTTTTGTTTAAATATTGATCAAATATTTGTATTTTGTTATCAATTTGTTACTTGACATGTGTCCATCCATCGGCCTTTTGTGGAGGCCTCTCCAAATAGGGATTTTTGCTAATATTCAATGTGTTTGTCAAGCGTGTTGGTTAAATCAGTGTGTGTTGCCGTTACAAATGAAATAATTGCCCATCTCCTGGATTCTAGAAAAGAGAAAACCTCAGAAATTCTCCTGGGAAAGAGAGAGTTTGATGCCAACACAACAAAGCACAAACATTACTCGACATATGTTTCGTGTGTTCAGAAATGAAATCAGAATAATCAGAAGACTCACCTCCCTTTTCAGTTTAGGCTTTAGACCACTGCCCAGTCAAAGCACCTTTTATGTGGTAGATTTCAAATGTCTTTTTAGACATTCATGAGATGTTTATCGAAATGTAAATTTTCTCACGGCAAAGTATTTCTCGCAGTACTGCCTCTAGGCTTGGATGTTCTTGCAACTCTAATATGAACAATCCTTCTATGCGACATAAAACTCGTTTTTAACATTAGCACGGTTCCCCTTCTAAATCTATATACAATGTATCATATATGCTACCTTTAATATTCAATATTTATCGTTTTTTAATGGACGGAGTAAAGCAAAAATACATTAAATATTTTTTTGTTCCAGGTACAGACAACAAACAACGAATGGAAGCCGAACTTTTTAATTTAATGAACACATATTTCCACGTACAAAAGTTATCTACAAACATTTTATAAACGTCAAGCGATGTTGGAACCGAAAATTGGATTCGTGTAACATTAATGAAGCGTTATACATTATCTATAATAAGCGGGCCTCATTACCCCTTTCGGTCTTCAGATTAAACACAAATGCGTGGGCATATATAATGAGGTCCCGGTCGAAAACAAAAGAGAATTCTTAATACTTGCTTACTTAATGATGTACTTCCTTCGTATATAAAAAATATCATTTAGTGTATACCGTGACATGTTCCGTATTTTTATGTATTTTGCGGAGTAATTAAGGTGGTCTTTCCGACTTTATTGTTCGCGCCAACGTGGGCCGAAACAGCTTTTAGAGGCAACAAAAGAATGAAAGAATGCACCCCGCGGCCTTTTTAATACATTTAAGCACGGTCCCTCCTAACCAGTCGCCGAGACAATGCATTTTTTACGCATTCTCCTCGGAATTAAACGAGAAATACCTATTTAGGTCGTGTATGTACTAGCGTTTGTGCAATACATGCGTTCAGACTTCATTTACGCAACGGGTACGCTACGACAAAGGAATTCGTCATAAAAGTAACGATTTTCACGACCCGTTAAGCATGTTGCTGAGTTGTAGTCTACCTAAACATAGTCAGAACGAATGCGCTTATATGCATATGTACGCTGCATCATGCTGCTATTTAATTCACAGAAATGTTTACGTCATCCTGTGTGAGACTCTGGAGCGTGCCACGACATATCGACGCTACTCTTTGACTACGAAAGTTGTAACTAAATAAACGACGAAGTTCGAAACTCGATAAACATTTTAAACAGTACCGAGAGACACAAAATGTATGTGACGCAAATCAAAGCATTATAAAAAGATACGTTGCTTGACACGAGGAGCGGCGTCAAAATTGCTGGATTACGCTACTTTGTGATAAGCCTTAAAACGTGTTACGCGTTAAGGATCAAAGCTCTGCGTTGATCTTTTTTACTCCCAAATTGTTTTGGACGATGGAACTTTAATCTCATCAAGAGATTATCACATTTTAATGGCGTTACTTTATATCGTTATTGAATAAGATTAGTGTTGTCTTATAATTTTTATTTTAGAATGAATTGCTTCAGCATTCTTTTATGTGTTAGCTCTTTAGTGTATTTAAAGTGATTTTGGTCGACTTTAAATATACCTAGCTCTTGCTTTTTATAGGCTTTTAAAAGATGTAATGTAAAAGTTGAGCGAACGATCGCCGCTCAATAGAAAGTAATGGCCGAGAAAAAGTGTTTTCCGCAAACGACTACAAAGTTTAGCTGTAAACAGCACTTCCGGAGAAACGTCGGTTTATAGCAATTTGTATTTAACTTTACAGTGATTACGATCAGTCTTATTTAATTAGCATTGATGGATAATAAAGGTGTAAATAATATTCAAATGTTTTGATTGTGTCTGTTAGAAATTAATTATCATGTTTAAGCCGCGTATAAAATCATTGTAGCCGTTCCCATGTATATTAGGACCTTTTTGTTTTCGAGGGGAAACCTTCAAAAGGTACCCGACGCCGTGGGAGCGACGCAGGTTTATCTGGGCTTTTTACCGCACTAAAACCCCCCCGGTCTTCGGCGCTACAAAGAGGATTTCGGGATCTCCAAAGGAACGCAATCGAAGTCCTCTGAGCGCGTTGCCCCATCTGTCTCCTCCCAGATGGGCGGCTAGACCACCGTTCCGTCTAGTCTTTAAGACGGTATGCGACCACACATACCGCCGATACCGTAGCCCTATTCTGATCCCAAAACTACAAGGACGATGTATATTAGAACCTGTCAAACATACGTATCAACTCTATCAAATTAGGCTTAGCTGTGTCACTTTAACCTTCAACCTTTCTTACTTTGAGGAGAAAGACATTTACAGTAGTGGGGCAAACAATATATTGATGATAATGATGATCCCACGTAGTCTTTACCATCAACCTATTCCTTCACTTCAATAGTTTCAATTAAACTAGATAATCTCTGAAGTGGGTAACAGTATTAGGCAGTTACTCGTAAGTAAATCGAAAGCTTAGGTAAGTTCAAACTTGATAGGAGATTAGAAACTAAGATGAAGCCAGTTCGAATCTAATTAGGGATTTACTGGCCGTTCATAGAAGCTTAGGCAGTAATCTGTATTTTAGAATAAAGCTATGTATTGATCAATTGATGTTAATGTACAATTACAACATAGTCGTCAGTTTTGGTAGTATAATACATAGACGGATTATATGCATTTGCATATGCAAGTATAGTGACAGTTACATTGCGTTATTGTATATTTTGGTACTTTTTAAATAGTATACCAATATTAATGAAAAAGTACAAATAGTTCGCCGTTTCTTCTTTTAGTTGGATAAATCCTATCATAGTTCAAGCTTGACGACCAAAATAAAGCTCATCGAATCTATACGAATTTCAGTTAAAAATGGTCCTGTGATAATGCATATTTTAGATATAATTACCATTTTTGTGTATATTTCACCCTTTTATAGGGCATATTTTAGCATTTTGGTAGTGCATATAATCCGAAGACTTAAAATAACAAATTAAGGGGTCGGGGGAAACCCGTCAGGAACGAAGTTCCTTATTGTCATTTGGCACAAAATAGTCTTCGGTAAAATGCTTGGACCAGATTCTACAGTGTTGTGTGATTCTACAGTCCAGTTAGATCTATTAATGTACTAAATTCATTTTTATGAGAGAAATAGCAAACGAAGATGCAGAAGATGGTAAGTGATCCACGCCGCCCTTAAACATCCGGAAACAACTTCTTACATGGTTTTTATCTGAAGTCGTTCATAGATGAGTTTATACTCCGGAGGTTTAAGATGGTCGTGTCATTTAAAAGTATTCGAAACATAATCATTCATGATCATTTAATGATCGTTAGGTAATCTGCAACAGTATGAAAATGATTATTGACCAGTGGTCGAATAATATTTCACATATAGTTACTTCTCATAACAATGTCTAAAATAGCGTTCTCTACTCTTTACGTTTACACAATTGTGCCTGAATTTCCAGTTCATACAACAGTTTCACTATCGTCTGAATATTCGACTCCGTCGAGCAATATTCGTGTCTGTTTTGTGTATCTACCGGAACTCAATCAAGCCACTCCAATTAGACCCATGAAGATAGGACTCGATACGCCTGTGGGATCAATTGCTACTCCAGATGAAGATCTGCTGTGTTTGTTTTAGACAATTCAGTATAGAAAAGTCAATATTAGGTAGACATAATTGAATGGGTAAAATGAAATATGTTCGTCGCAAACTTGTTTAGTGTGTGGTGGTGAAGATACTACAAAGACTTTTTTATACTTTCATTACGATGTAAAAAACATGATGGTAATTATATTAAAAAAGATATAAGTAACAAAAAAGACAAACCCGCTGTGTATCTTGGGGGCTATCCATTAATCATGTGAGGCTCGAAAAGGGGGGGGAGGGGTCCATAAAAAATCACGAAATATCACAAGGGGGGAGAGGGGTAAAGTAATATATCACGTGTACTTAATTTTTCGACAAACGCGCGATACTCAACCGAAATGCGGCGTCACATGTATTTATTTTTAGTCAAACGTGTCAATATATAATATAAAATTAGATGATACATAAACCACATTTTTTTTATAAATAAAAAAATAGATTCTTTGCTGGTACGAAAAAATACACGTGATATAGGGAGGAGGGGGGAGGGGTAGTCTTAAACCTCACCACGTATCACCAAGGCGGAGGGGGGGCCAAAAAATGCGAAAAAAAAACATCACGTGATTAATGAATGGCCCCTTGCCGGATCTTCTCAGTTGAGGTCGTGTTCCGATCTGGCGGTGTAAGAAAAAATGCAACTGACAAGTGCCTCAGTAGGCCTATACAAAATAAAGACATTTCGATTTCATTATAGTTTTGAAGTGGCGAACAGACGTGCAGTCCATCTGATGATAAGTGGTCACTGTTATCCATGGACATTTGAAAGCAATTTCATTTGGAATAGAATTTCTATCGGATTTCAATTACAGATGCGTTGTTTTTCGCAAGGACTTAGTTGATCGCCTCATATATAAAACAGGAATATAAATAAATTTCGGCATCAACACCATTTAGATACGCAAGAATCGTTTCTCGGTCGAAATATACGCGTAGTAGGTTACGAATTAGATCACAAGGCAGATGAATAATGAATTTACATTTGTTCTGGGTCTAGGTGTTTGTATGTTCGTTTTTCTGTGTAACCATAATACTGATAAGTAAATTCAATTGTAGGGATATAAGCGTACAACGTGTTACGGTCGGTAGTTTTAAAATTGCGTATGGTAGAAAAATCATATCATACTTATACTTATAATATGATAAAGACGAATGTTTGTGAGTGTGTATGTTTGTTACTTCACGTCTAAACGGCTGGGGCGATTTTCATAAAATTAGGTAGGGAGCAAGCTGTCACTCTGGATTAACATATAGGCTACATTTTACTGTGGGAAAATACCCTACTCCCACGGGACAATCGATACATCGATTTTTTTGCAGACTTCATTTCAGGCTAGTACGTACATATTTTTATGAATGTATGATGTTTTTACACGGAATTTTATTGAAAGCAACCCCCCTTCTCCGCAACTAGCACACAACTCAACTTGGCCTAATTTTCTCCCTACTCCATTTTCCATGGTATGAGCTAGTTGTTTTGGATATTTATGTTAAGGAAATAACAAATTCTAATAACGTTAAGAGGTAGATACATATAAAACATACAAATAGAACCGGCCAAGTGCGACTCGAACTCGCGTACGAATGGTTCTGTACCGTTATCTGTAAAAACGGTAGAAAGTACATTGGTTGTATGGAATTCCCCTTAAATATTTATTTTATTCTATTTTATTAAGTTGTTTTTATTTTCGAATTCTTTTTGCCAATATTTCGACCCAGTTGCAGAAAAGGATTCAAAAACCGCATATCGTGAGTACCCGTTAAGTACCTATTACAATGTGTCAATTTCGCGATAATATTAGTCTAAAATAATATATTGTTTTTATTTGTTGTTAAAGCGGCAACAGAAATACATGATCTGTGAAAATTTCAACTCTCTAGCTAGTAATACGGTTCCGTTTTCACCCTTTGAGTGTATTAAATTTACAATCATAAAGAAAAATAATTGTATACAGAAAAATAAATCTCAGTAATATTATTAATCGGAAAGTTTGTTATGCGATGTATGTATTTGTTACTGTCTTCGCCAGTGCTGGAGGACTCCAAATGAAACTATGAAATGTACTTCTTGTTCTTTCATGAAAAATCTACAGTTCGGATTTCGCTGAGATTTGGCAGATTCATAATTTATGTCCTAAAGGAACATATAGCATACTCATTACCATCGTACACGTGACCAAAGCGGGCGAAGCCAAGGGAGTAACTTAGTAAATTATAAATGAATTTCCTCACTGATTCGGTGTTAAATGTGTTACTGGTTGTTAAAACTTGTTAAATTTAATATCCAGATCGTTCCAACTTTGCTCGTCCAACTTTCGCAGTTGTTAGGTGTAGTTTGCATTGTAAATTATAACTATTTTATTTCTCGTAACTTGTTTATTAAACTTACGGATACGGAACGTAAAAATATTTATTACTTGTTTGAATGTAGGAAAATACGCAGTGGTGGTAATTGGAAATAGTGTTGTGAATATTTGAAAAACATTTCATGTAGACTTTGATAGAGATTTGAAAAACATTGATGATAGTTGACTTCAAAAAGCTGATGGATGGGTGATAGGTGGATGGATCGATGGATGGTGATTTGACTCCGGAGACACAATTGCCATATCTGTTTGTCTGTCAGCATAACACGCTTCTGTCTTCTGGTTTAAAATATAAAGTAAAGGTGCAATAGTTATCCGAAGCGTTTTGTGTGGTCAAGGTCAAGTATAACAATAATTTTACCTGGAGTTGTTTGCAAATGTCCATTACTGTCTGTATATCACTTGCAACTTCCATATCATAAAAAAGAAAACCTTCCAATCTAAAATAATGCAGCTTGACTACATTCATCACTTAAAGTCAACGATCCTGATCAATTTATATGGCTTAATGATGGTCCTCACTTAAAAAATCTTAAAAGTATGTAAGTCAAGTTGCTTAGCCAGCACGGTACAGTATGGCCTAAATTCTTACTATTGAAAGGACACCCCTATTCCCATTCCTAGCAGTGGAAAAACAATGAGTTGACGAACAAACATGCAACGTAAGCTATAACCGAAATCCCACATTTCCACCGCTAGGGCGCACAATAGTATAGCTAGGCTCACGCGCCATAGTTTTAACTGGAGCAGCTTGTTCTACTTTCCTCGCCAGCCGCAATTCCCGGCCGCGTTTTATTTTAGCGCTTTTTTATTGCATTACGAGCAAACGAGCTCTCAAAAGCAAAAGTTGCACTCAGCTTTAAAACGTACCGTGTGCATTCGGCCTAATCTATGTACGAATTTTAATAAATTCTGTTTTGCAAAAGCCTTTACAAAAACGTGCCTTAACTGGTACAATCGTTCATGTTAAAAAGAAAACCTTCCGAGCCAAAATACTAATTCTTGTCTATGTAACCATTCATCACATAAGTTCATCATCGAGTTCCAACGTTTGGTTTGTTGCTGGATTATAATCTCTTTTTCAACGCATATACCTAAAAATACAAAGGTACGTAAAGTCTGTTCGCATAGCTATCGGTACGGATTTTATTAAATTCTGTTTTGTAGGGCTCTTACATAATCTCGCCTTAGCGTACAATCGTTCGTGATTTGGTTTCGAAGGCTCTACTTTCTTAACGATTTTTGTGTGCAGTTTTAAGTATCGTCGTGCTATATGAAAGCAGATCAACTAATATGTGTGTCAACTAAGGTATGTCGACGATAAAACGATGTTTTCTTCTACGTTAAAGGTTCTTATTCTATAACTCTTCTTAGTTAAACTCTGTTCTAAGTTTTGGAATCATGTTGAGTAGTATGAACTCCCAACAACAAGATCCCCCCAAAAGTAAAGGTGATATGTTTTTTTTTGTAAATTAGCAACTTCAAACCTCATTTCCCTCAAATGCTATTTTGGCGCTTAAGCATTTTTGCCTTTCCACTGACGATATGTGTATTATTTGCGTTCTTATAATATAATAACTTCATTTTAAAATACTTTTTACTCATTTTAATTTAAGCAGCCTGTTTTCCGTTTTTATTATAATTTATATGTTTCTAACGCAAACATAACCGTTATATTATAACCTTGAATGTGCTGATATTAGGTATATCCTCGGGATATAGAAACATAAATAGCAAAATTTATGCATAGCAAATATTACCAAATGCAATACGGGCGGTATTGCATTTGGTCCGACTTTATTTTGGCTATGATTTATGAACACTACATCTGTAATTATACGAACGTAATAAATAACGCTGAATTCACTTCCACTATAATTATTAACCTAAACACACCGATTTGTAAACTAAATAAATGTTTAGATTTTTTATAAATGGTATGGCTTCTTGGACTCGTCTTTAAAAGTCGGCAAAGTCTAAAGCCTCCCTCTAAAACCCTCAGGGAGAGGAGGATTTAGTTTCCCCAAGAAGTATAATTATAATTCCCTAATATTATCGACAATATTGTACTTGTATGTCTAATTGCGTTTTAAATATACTATTGCTTTCGAGGGCAAAATCTTCAAAAGATATTCGTCGCTGTAGGAAAGACGCTGGATTACTCAATTCTTACCCAGTAATCCATGCCATTGGCTGTGTGGTGTCGGTCTTGAATAGCACCACTCCCTCTCTTCCCGTGGATGTCGTACGAGGCGACTAAGGGATAAAAAACATCCAGGAGATGGGCAGCAGCATCTCCTGTGAAATTCCAACATTTACTGCGGTCACCAACACGCTTGCCAGGCGCGGTGACTACTGGCAAAACCCCCTTATGACAGGTGCAGAAAAGCCACGGCCCCCAGTCCCCGGCGGCCCCGCTATTCCGGGCTATGGTAGCGGCCAAGGTAACGGCGGGGCAGGGGGTGCTAAGAATCTCCGGAAGAGATCCGGCTACCACAACGGACGACTTCTGCACCTGGCAACATACAACACCAGGACACTGAGGACCGACGAGAAGATACAGGAGCTGGAAGAAGAGATAGACAAGTTAAACTGGAGTGTTTTGGGATTGTCTGAAGTCCGAAGACAGGGGGAGGACACGATAATCCTCAAATCTGGAAACTTGCTCTATCACCGGGAGGGCGATCACCTGTCCCAGGGTGGTGTCGGGTTCCTCGTCCACAAGTCCCTCGTGAACAACGTTGTAACAGTCGACAGTGTGTCGTCAAGGGTAGCGTACCTTATACTCAGAGTATCTAAACGGTATTCGCTGAAGGTCATACAGGTATATGCGCCGACTTCGACACACCCAGACGATGAGGTTGAGGTCATGTATGAGGACATAAGTAGAGCCATACATACCTCAAAAACCCATTTTACCGTTGTCATGGGGGATTTTAATGCAAGACTAGGCGTGCGAAATGGTGACGAACGGAGGGTGGGGCCCTTTGGAATTGGACAACGTAACCACCGAGGTCACTTGCTTGCCAACTTCTTGGAGAGGGAAGACTTCTTTATGATGAACTCTTTCTTCAAGAAGAAGGCACAGCGAAAGTGGACTTGGATAAGTCCTGATGGTTCCACTAAGAACGAGATAGACTTCATTTTGGCAGACAAACGGCACATATTTAATGATGTCTCTGTGATCAACAGGGTGAAAACCGGAAGTGATCACCGGATGGTAAGAGGCACATTAAATATCAATGTAAAGCTGGAACGGTCACGCCTGATGAAGTCTACGCTCCGACCAACACCTGTCCAAATCCAGGGCTCCGAAGAGTTCCAACTACAGCTCCGAAACCGTTTCGCGTGTCTCGATTCTTGCGTTTCTGTGGACGAAATTAACACCAAGGTAGTAACAACTGTCCACGACGTGGGGTCTAAGTATTTTAAGACCCACTCCAGTGGTGGCTCTCAGGTTCTCTCAGAGCATACTCTCGGTCTTATGAGGGAGAGGCGAGAACTATGTGTGCAGTCTCCAACCTCAATGTCGAGATACAGACTGCTCAATAAACAGATCTCTCAGAGTAGGCGACGCGATTGGCGTGCTCACAACACCCGACGCGTAAAAGACGCTATTGAGCGAAACCGGGGCTCAAGAGTGTTCGCCAGGGATCTGTGCATTGGGCAGAGCCTGCTGACGAGGTTGAAGACCGAATCGGGCACCGTAGTTTCGTCTCAGCCCGATGTTCTGAGAGAGATTGAGAAATACTACGGACAGTTGTATGCTTCCGCACGAGCTCCCGCCCGTAACAAGGCGGACGACAAACGTGCCAAACTGACCCGACACTATACTGAGGACCTCCCGGACGTCAGCCTGTACGAGATTAGAGAGGCTCTCAAACAGCTGAAAAACCACAAGGCACCGGGGGATGACGGAATCACAACAGAGCTGCTAAAAGCTGGCGGTAAACCCGTACTAGTGGCGCTCCAAAAGTTGTTCGATTCCGTCAATACTAGCGGGACAACCCCGGAAGCGTGGAGCAGAAGCGTAGTGGTGCTGTTCTTCAAAAAGGGCGATAAAACCCTCCTGAAGAACTACAGGCCCATTGCGCTTCTGAGCCACGTGTATAAGTTGTTTTCGAGAGTCCTCACTAACCGTATTGCACGCAGGCTTGACGACTTCCAGCCTCCCGAACAAGCCGGATTCCGAAAAGGCTACAGCACCATGGACCACATACACACGCTTCGGCAGATTATACAGAAGACCGAGGAGTATAGTCTGCCGTTATGTGTTGCTTATGTGGACTATGAGAAAGCCTTCGATTCTATCGAGCACTGGGCGGTGCTGGAGTCCCTTCAGCGATGCCAGATCGACTATAGGTACATCGAGGTGTTGAAGTGTGTATACACAGCCGCCACCATGTCAGTCCGAGTACATGACCAAAGCACGAACCCCATCCAATTGCAGCGGGGAGTCAGGCAAGGCGATGTCATATCGCCGAAACTGTTCACCGCTGCGTTGGAAGATGTGTTCAAGCTGATGGAGTGGAAAGGTCTTGGCATCAACATCAATGGCGAACACGTCACACACCTTCGATTTGCCGACGATATAGTCATCTTGGCAGGTTCGCTGACGGACCTCAGCACAATGCTAGGCGACCTCAACAGTGCCTCACAACGGGTGGGTCTTAAGATGAACATGGACAAGACGAAAATCATGTCTAATGTCCATGTCACACCCGTACCGGTAGTTGTTGACGGCACTCCTCTCGAAGTTGTCGACGAGTACATTTACCTGGGACAAACGATCCGGATGGGTAAGTCCAACTTTGAAAGGGAGGTCACTCGAAGAATCCAACTCGGCTGGGCTGCGTTCGGGAAATTTCGTAGTATCTTTTCGTCCACAATTCCTCAGTGCCTGAAGTCGAAATTGTTCGAGCAATGTGTGTTGCCAGTGATGACCTATGGCGCCGAAACGTGGTCCTTCACTAAAGGCCTCATTCGAAGGCTCAGAGTCGCTCAGCGTGCTATGGAGAGGGCTATGCTCGGAATTTCGCTACGAGACATGATTCGTAACGATGAAATCCGTAGACGAACGAAGGTTACCGACATAGCTCTCAAAATCAGCAAGCTGAAGTGGCAGTGGGCCGGCCATATCGCTCGAAGGACCGATAACCGATGGGGAAGAAAGGTCCTCGAGTGGCGACCACGTTTAGGCAAAAGGAGTACAGGTCGCCCCCCTACCAGGTGGACCGATGACCTGAAGAAGACAGCGGGAAACCGTTGGATTCAGAGGGCACAGGACCGGTTGGAGTGGCGCCATTTAGGGGAGGCCTATGTCCAGCAGTGGACATCAAAGGGCTGATGGATGGATGGATGGATGGAATCCATGCCATCCTTGGCGATCCGAAAAAGACTCCGGAATCTTTAAAGGAATGCAACAGGAGTTCTCTGAGCGCCTTTGCCCTGCCAGCATCCGCCCAGGCGCAGAAGGCTACCACACCGTCTGATGTCTACGACGGTATGCGACCACATGTACCGCCATCCTGTCAGCGTCGCTGGCCGGAGTTGTTTGAGCTTTCACTCTTGTCGCCCGCAACCGTAGAAATCTCTTTTAGTCTTTTTACAGTGGATACCGTAGCTCTATTCTGGTCCCGGAACTGCAAAGACAATAGACATCGAACCTAAATCACTAATGCGTTTAACAATACCCCAGTTAGGTAAGGGCAGTTCACTGCCAAGGCCGCGATTGCGTTGGGTGCGTTGTCTCGTAATGAACACTTATCAGCCTTTCAAAGGTTATGCATAATAATGTGCTGCGTACTCAATTATGTCAGTGTTTCATAGCCACCAGGGTTATGATATCATTCGCGACTGGCTTTCATGCCCGACTTTGCGTATATATTTTTGAATAAATTTTATTACAACCTCTTATTTTACTTGTTCGTGACTATGTGAAGTTTAGGTTTTGCGACTGAATTTGAAACGACTTTCATCTTTATGGGATAGTTTGGTAATCATTTGTAATTTGGCCAACAAGTGTTAAGTTTTCTGCTCTTACAAACGAGCAAAGCGGTGAGTATACAAACAATCGCACGAAAATTCATTTTCTTTTAGGTATCTATTTTATTACTTCGTCGTTGGTAGACATCCAAGTCCTGCATCCATTGTATGCTTTTTGCAGTAGGTAAAATGTGTTACAAAAGTTTGCTAAACCCTCTAAAACCGCTTCAATGGTGCTCTAAAGATGATTATACCGCAGTATTCCTCTCAAGTAAGCGTTTAGGTTGAGTGCAGTTGGGAACTGCAAATTTTGCTCTTGAACGCTTTTTGGATGTTTTTGAAGGGTGAAAAGGGCTTTGTCTATGCCGTAAGGGTGAATTGTGGTAGAATTTGTTATGTACCATGAATAAAAGAAAATTGCTACTTAATGTTAGTTATAAGTAGACATCGAAATCTATGCATTTGCATATCTAATATATAAAATTCTCGTGTCACAGCCTTTGTTGTCATACTCCTCCGAAACGGCTTGACCGATTTTTACCAAATTTTATATGCTTATTCAGTAGGTCTGAGAATCGGCCAACATCTATTTTTCATATCCCTTAAGGGTTGTTCACCCTTAAATTTTATTTTTATTTTTTATATGGCAAAACAACGTTTGTCGGGACAGCTAGTTGCATATAAAAAAGGGCCGTCAAGTGTATAGTGATACAAGTTTGACGACCAAAAAATAAGTCATCAAACGTATACTGATTTAAGTGTGACGACCAAAAAAAAGGTCATGAAATCTAAACCGACTTCAATTTTCCGACCAAAAATTTAAAAAAAATGTGTCTTTCATAATGCATATTTTGCGTATATTTCACCATTTTGTTGCATAATCCACCCTTTTATAGTGCATTTTTTGGCATTTTGATAGTGCATATAATCTGATGTCTAGTTATAAGTAATGTGATAAAAAAATGTAAAGAAAACAAGTAAAAATGCTTCATTCTAGTCTTGTGACTTCAGGGAAAAATATAAAAAACGTATTAAAAACTTAACGCATTTTTTAAATTTGGGTTATATATTATTATGTTAACTAAATAAATAAATATGTCCAAGTTCAACTATGTAACTATAGTTATGTTACTACGACCACCTTTTACATTTTACATGTTATTAAAAAGTAATAAACATTTTATTATGTAACAATACAACCGATATACCTTATACATTTTTATTTTTATTAAAGGCAAAAACAGAAATAGTTCTCTTTTAGTGTCGTTATAAGTTCTTAATAAAATTTACCTTAAAGGTCAGCTCGGTATACCTTGATTGTTGCAATTTCTTCAGTTTGATTGCTCCAGAGACTCTCCTTCAATATTGGTCTGTAATTTTTCCAATTGTTCTATTGGTCTTTGAAAGACGTCTACGTTCCTACAAGTCTTTAACGTTTGAATAGGTACAAGTAAAAGGTTTTTTTAATCTGTCTTTTTTGTACTTTGTGTTGTTTTATTTCTTTCAATAACAAAATCCAAATTCCAATTTCCAAAATCCTCATTAGCGACAATTTCTCATGCTCAAAATAATGCAGCTGTGTAACGTAGAAACAATATTTATAATATATATCTGAATTTTTGGATTTCGCATTCCACGCTAAGCTAAAAATCATCATTTGGGATTTATAGACTCCAACACTGTTTGACCGATCACCGCAAAAGTTAGCATGAGTGTTTCTTCTTCATGGATATTGATGACACCATATATTAGACACACACAAATTAAGATAATTTGGCATTGTTTAATTCTAGATCACACATCTATCTATCCATTTGTATGTCGCAGCCAATTAGCTTGTTTAGCCTTCTAACTGGTGTCGTTCATCTCCATCCATCCATCCATCAGCCTTTGAAAGTCCACTGCTGGACATAGGCCTCCACTAATCTGCGCCACTTCGACCGGTCCTGGGCCATCTGAATCCAGCGGTTACCCGCCGTCTTCTTCACGTCATCAGTCCACCGGGTCGGGGGGCGGCCTGCACTCCTTTTGCTGAGGCGTGGTCTCCATTCGAGGACTCTTCTACTCCATCGGTTATCTGTCCTACGAACGATGTGGCCTGCCCATTGCCACTTCAGCCTACTAATTCTGAGAGCTATGTCGGTAACTTTCGTTCTCCTACGGATTTCATCATTACGAATTCTGTCGCGCAGGGAAATACCAAGCATAGCTCTCTCCATAGCTCGCTGAGCGACTTTGAGCTTACGCACGAGGCTCATAGTAAAGGACCACGTCTCGGCGCCGTACGTCAGCACTGGCAACACACACTGCTCGAACATCTTCGACTTCAGGCTCTGAGGGATATCGGATGAGAAGATATGGCGCAGTTTCCCGAACGCTGCCCAGCCGAGTTGGATTCTACGAGTGACCTCTTTCTCGAGGTTGGACTTACCCATCTGCACCACATGCCCCAGGTAAATATATTCGTCAACAACTTCGAGGGTGGTGCCGTCAACAACGACCGGTACGGGTGTGACATGGACGTTAGACATGATCTTTGTCTTGTCCATGTTCATCTTAAGACCCACCCGTTGAGAGGCACCAGAGAGGTCGCTGAGCATGGTGTTGAGGTGCTCTATCGACTCCGCCATGATGACTATGTCGTCTGCGAATCGAAGGTGAGTGATATATTCGCTATCGATGTTGATGCCGAATCCTTTCCACTCCATCAGTTTGAACACGTCTTCCAATGTAGCGGTAAACAGTTTCGGGGATAATACATCCCCCCGTCTCACACCGCGCTGCAATTGGATCGGGTTCGTACATCCGTCGTGTAATCGGATCGACATTGAGGCTGCTTTATATATACACTTCAACACTTCGATGTACCGATAGTCAATCTGGCACCGCTGGAGCGACTCTAATACCGCCCATGTCTCGATAGAATCGAAGGCTTTCTCATAGTCCACATAGGCCACACACAACGGCAGATTGTACTCCTCTGCCTTCTCTACTATCTGCCGCAGTGTGTGTATGTGGTCCATGGTACTAAAGCCTTTTCGGAATCCGGCTTGTCGGGAGGCTTGTTCGGGAGGGAGGAGTCGTTCATATAGTTTCTTTAATATTTGTCAGTACCATCTATTACAACATTCATTTGGCTGGCTAATGCTTAGGCCTTAGTAGCAAACGAGCACTCAGTACACCTGATGGTAAGTGGTCTCTGCCGCCCATGGACATCTGTAATCAACTTCATACAGGACATGGTCATCTGAAGTCAATCAAAGATGCGTTTCTATGAATATCTAAGAATGCTTCACGCTAGAAATAGGTGTAGCGGTGTTACTTCCCCGGTCGAACTACGCAAGTTCTACCACCTTCAAACCTTATACGCTTAGAATGAATAGCTTTATATCTATTCATTCCAAGCTTATAATACTTTCCTATTACAACGCTGTTGATTTTGCCAGCAATAGATGAAATGTATCTATTTCTGGATCAAACATCGTTACAGACGATACATATTCCAACTCATATAAATTAATCTCTTTAACCCTTTCAAGAGCTGCTATTTTTGGAGATCATGTAACGAGGAATGTTCGGATTTATCGATCGTTGCGTACGGTGTACCCTTAACTAATTGCTCTACGCCAGGGATAGTTAACCATTGGCACGTGTCATTGATGGCGTTATTTTGGGTACTCCGCAATATTTTCAGTTGCCTTCTACTATTTCAGCATTTTGTTTCCCGGTTCACTTTTATATTAGGCGACCTTCTTAGTCCTCGGGAGTAGCAACGCATTTGTGATTGACCTCGGCTAGAACTTTTATTCTGTATGAAATTGCTTACTGATGTACATGGGTGGCAGTTACTATTTCCTATCCATTGGACTGCATGCTCGTTTGCGACTTCAATAATATAAAAAAGCTACCTAAGCACATGAGTCATTATTTTCAATGATTGTTCATCATTGAAAGCTCGCCAAGAAACCGTTTGACTGATTTTATCATATCTCAACAGAAATCAAATTAATATCGATTACTTTAATTTGTATATAGGTGAGACATTTTAAAATATACTTACTTTTTGTAATATATAAATACACACACACGCTTTCTACACTCATAGTCCCACACTAGGATATTCTCCTGTGTGGTGGATACCATGGACACAAGACGAGACAAGTACAGAAACACCCAGACCCAGAGCATGAATCTAAACTCATCATTCAGATACCTGTCTGGCCGGGAATCGAACCCGGAGCCCATTGCGCGTCAGACCGGTATGGTAACCGCTGCGCCACGTGGGTCGTCACATACATTCGTAGTATTTCGTACTCTTAATTTCCCAGTCATAGCAAGAGCAAAATTATTAGAAAACACGTGTATGGCTTCATTAATCATATTCTCAGAATGAAATGGCAAGTTAATATATGAAGGTTTGCCATCCCTGCCCTACGCGGTCTCAATTTGGTCGGTGGTAATATTGGTAATGAACTAATGAAGGTTGAGCCTCGATTGAAACATAACAACGTTCAATTAAAAAAATCTAAATTTATTTAATGATTACGGCATCGGATTCGATCTCATAGTTTGCATATTTATACACTTTTTGATTACAATTAAATGTAAAATGAAAACTTATCTATTATATGATAAATATTATAAAGGCGTAAGTATGTGAGGAGGTATGTGTGTTTGTTACTGTTTCACGCAAAAACTAACGGTCGGATTTCGCGCAGTCTAGGCAGGCAGGATTACCGTGGTAGACGTGATCGAAGCGGACGAACCTCGGATAACGCCTTATCTTGCTTTATAAAAATGAATGTCCCCTATAGAATCGTAAACTATTCATTTGGTCATGTGATGATCTTGTTGTTAAAGTTGTTATTCATGAGGTCGCGACGGTTTCTGGTGTTTTTTTTAACCGACTTCCAAAAAGGAGGAGGTTATCAATTCGTCTGTATTTTTATTTTTTTTTTTTATATTTGTTACCTCATTTCTCCGGACTGGGTGAACCGATTTAGATGATTTTTTTTTTATTTGAAAGGTAGTGCGTGTCATAGGGTCCCATTTTTTTTTAGTATTTTTTTGACTAGGGCATCCATAAGAAAAACGCATAAGTCTTAAATTTGCATTTTCAATGTACGCGATAAATGTATGAATAACTCAATATCCCGCCAACCGATTTTGATGATTCTTTTTTTATTAGAAAGGATGTACTCCAGGGGTAGTCTGATAAAAGTTTGATAAGGTTCTAATCATAGGATCTTCAACTTTTTGGAGCAAAATAATAAAATTAGTGATAGTCGGCCGAACCTTAGCTGGAGAAGTCCAATTGAGTAAAATATAGAATAAAATTACTATGTAGGTATTTACTATGAAAAATTTGACCTTCAACTCTTCAATCCTGATGATGCAGGGGTACTGCTAGCCTGAACTATAAAAGTTGGTCGTTTGATGTTTGCGAATATATAATGAAATTGTTAAGCAAATTCATGGGACAAAAATTTGACCTTCAACTCCTCAACCCTGATGATGCAGGGGTACTTAAAGCCAAAACCATAGGAATAAGCCATTTGGTGCTTACGTATATGTTATAAGATTACTGAGCAAAAACATAAGATGAAAAATTTGACCTTCAACTCCTCAACCCTGATGATGGAGGGGTACTTCAATCCTAAACCATAGAAGTTGGCAATTTGGTGCTTACGGTTATGTAAAGAAAATACTAAGCAAAAATATAAAATCAAAAATTTGACCTTCAACTCCTCAACCCTGATGATGAAGGGGTACTTCAATCCTAAACCATAGGAGTTGGCAATTTGGTGCTTACGGTTATGTAAAAATAATACTAAGCAGAGGCACAAAATTAAAATTTTGACCTTCAACTCCTCGACCCTGATGATGAAGGGGTACTTCAATTCTAAACCATAGGAGTTGGCAATTTGGTGCTTACGGGTATGTAAAAATAATACCAAACAGAGGCACAAAATTAAAATTTTGACCTTCAACTCCTAAACCCTGATGATGCAGGGTACTGCAAGCCTGAGCCATAGAAGTTAGCCACCTGGTACTAACGTATATGTTATAAGATTACTAAGCAACAATATAAGATGAAAAATTTGACCTTCAACTCCTCAACCCTGATGATGGAGGGGTACTTCCAGAGGGGGCGCCCTGTTTGTATGAATTGTAAAAGTGTTTTATGTTTAATTTTTGTGAATATGTAGATGCACAAAGCAAACTTAGAGGCTTTATTTAAATACAAACATAAAAATATAGTCACTAAAAAGTGTAAAATAAAAACTTTTTAACAAAAAATATCTACCGACTTCCATGTCACAAAAAAGTAAAAAATAATTTAAATATATTTTGGTCTAGAACATACTCAGTACTTAGTACATAGTTCTGAAGTCGGTGCTCATATAGGACGTAGTTACCGTCGTCCAGCGAAATATGTCGAGCACCGACTTCAGGACTATGTACTAAGTACTGAGTATGTTCTAGACCAAAATATATTTAAATTATTTTTTACTTTTTTGTGACATGGAAGTCGGTAGATATTTTTTGTTAAAAAGTTTTTATTGTGATATCGTAGCAATGCGCGCAGGGTACAGTTAGTATGATATACCTAAACATTAGTTGTGACGTTTAATTAAACTTAAAATTGATATAATTAATGATATAATCAAATTAAAAAGTTATGCCTTTAAATAGAAGCACGGCTGGAAAATATAAAAAAGACGTTTTTATTTAAAAAAAAAATAGGCCGCTACAATTTATAAGAGGATGACTGGAGGCGGATGTGACCTGTTTTGTCCTAAATTATTACATATTGGGTATAACATAATATTGATATACAGTGCACTTGGGTGCACGTTTGCGTAGCTCGTTCTGAATACAAAATAAATTTAGTTTATGTTATACTCTGTTTTGCATGTAACGTCTATCGTGGCCCAGCCAGACAGAGTAATATCCGGATCTATTTTATGTAGGCCCCAACTCGGACCATAAATCCCGGATCATTGTGTGCAGAGCCTGACCTGATTACGCGCTTTACATAAGAGCCTAAGCCTAAGTGCACACTCCGGTAGAATTTAAGATTTATGAGGCATTAAACCTAATTTCCGACGTGTTTTGTGTACTTTCGATTTATAAACTCCGAAAGCTGTGCAAAGCCTGACCTGATTATGCGGCGCTTCGAGAGATCCTTAATAGTGATTCAATCTCAAGATAGACAAAACAAATGAAACATTTAAGAAGATAATACTCCTTGCACTATCGACGTAGTAATAAGGCAATATACTTAACATAGATTCCAATCGGGTCATAAGTCTTCAAATACAAATCCTGACTTAATTACGGGTTTTTTCTATGAGATCTAAATCAAGGTAATTACACTATCCCTAGTGACAAAACGAATAATACTTTTTTATATGTATGAATAGTATTATATTTTAGTTATAATAATCCTTTACACAGTAGTAAAATATTAAAACACTGACATTAATTTTATTTAGGTCCCAACTCTGAAGTTATAAATCCCGGATCATTGTGTGCAGAGCCTGACCTGATTACGCGCTTTACATAAGAGACTATGCCTAAGTGCACACTCCGGTAGAATTTAAGATTTATGAGGCATCACTCCTGATTTCCGACGTGTTTTATGTACTTTCGGTTTATAAACTCCGAAAGCTGTGTAAAGCCTGACCTGATTACGCGGCGCTTCGAGAGATATTTAGCAGTGATTCAATCTCAAGATAGACAGAACAAATTAAACATTTATGATAGTAGTACCTATTTTACTATCTGCTTAATAATAAAGCCGTGTAATTTACGAGTATATTTTACGTAGATCCCAATCGAGTCATAAATCTTCGAACGCTAATTCTGATCTGATTACGCAGTTTTTCTGTGAAACCTTTATCAAAGTGACTACACAATTCTTATTGGTAAAACAAAACATTTTAAATGAATTATTTGTATTAGGTTTAGCATCTACTTACATAATAATAACACGTTAACGCATTCAAACTAATTTTATATAGGTCACAACTCTGAAGTCATAAATTCCAAATATCTGTGTGCACAACCTGACCTGATTACGCGCTTTTCCGTGAGCCATACCACAGCCGATATGTCTATACCAAACTGAGTGCACACTTCACTGCGTCGGTACAAATCAGAGATTTATGAGGACATTTCCTATATGTATACCAATATTAGTAGGTATTCGGATTTGTATCACTTATAATTGTATAGGTTTCAGTTAACTTAATGAAGTAAGATGAACAGTAGCCGAACTACGTTGCATTACAATGTTTAAATATTAAGTTGATAGAATAGTTCCTTGTCTGTTAACACAACTACAAAACACAGTTCCACCGTTGATCTAAGTATTGTCGTGTGCTGTATCCATCCAATATTTACCAGGTGTTTGTCAACCAAAGGATACACTGAATGTCCTTTCGTCCCCATAGCTTGTTCGTTTTTCAGATGGATTCTGCGATCTACAAACACAATATAAAATACCATTTCGTCGCCCTAATTCTGTCAGTCCGACCTAATAAGCTGTAATCATTAATTTTATTACCCATTCCGCAGCGGTTTACAAACACATTTGGCACTGCTAACGTATAGGACTTCCGTAAATACATCTCTCAGTACAGATGACTCAAATTGTGGACTGGCTGCATCCAGTCTCGTTGCATAAAAATCACATAAGTACACGTCTCGGGAGTAAACAAGTTTATTATGTTAGTATGCGACGCCATTGCAGGCTGACTTTCACATTGCAATCGATCGGAAGGAGCATTCCAGTTCCGATGTTCCTCATACAATGAGGACACGATCTGCATTGTACGTACTGTGCCGTTCGTACGTTCTGGATAGGTTGTGGATAAGCAAGGACAGTGATAGCCTAATGGTTGAAACACGGCCTCAATCGAGGGTCCGGGTTCAAATCCCAGGCACGCACTACTGATTTTTCTAAAATGATGTGTGTTAAAAAATAGTTCATCACATAACTTTTAAAAAATAGATTTAAAAGTTATGTGATGTACACATTAACCAACATTCCGTTTTGCCGTTGCGAATTGGAGACATTTTGATAACTGAGCGGGATAAACTACTATATTTTGTATCCATAACTGAAACTTTTGTATAAAAAATTACACAGAGTTATTCTTATCAAAAAAGACAGGGGGATGTTCCGATGTTTGTTATACACTAACAATAAATTATTATTTTTGCAAAGATCCCATCTTAGAAATACACACGGATTGCCTGAATCAAATAATACCCAAAGGAAGATAAATTCTAAAGTTCATACGTTGCTCCGACGTGGGTAGACGGTAAATAAACCCGAAAGGGTATGCTAAGATCACAGACCGATATTATATAAATATAAGTTTTCTTTGTTATATTTCTTTGATGTTACTGTTTAATCTGCATATTGAACTAGCAAGTATTTTTTTTGAGATTGAAGGAGTGAATGAGCTTGCAGTTCACTTGACGTGGCCCCTGCCTTCTATGGACATCTGTAAGCACCTGCATTTAAAACAGGGGTTCTATCCGAGTTAATCACTGTTGCTTATAATCCCGTGAACTAAGAAAGTCGCCTCATATGATAGGGAGCTGGCAGCCAATCCCTTACACCGAAAACGCAAAAAATGCGTCGCTATGGTACGAAAAAGATGAAATGACATGAAATGTCTTTATTTTGTATAGGCCTACGAGGGGGGCACTTACAAATTGTCAAATGCAATCTTTTTTCTTACACTTCAAGAAACTCAGCTGGTTTGTCTTTTTTGTTATTTTATATCTCATTTTTTTAATATAATTACAATCATGTTTTTTACATGATAATGAAAGTTAGCTGCAGTATCCAGTAGCCTTACAGTTCAGTAAAAAATAGCCCTGATTGGCAATATACGCTACGCTTTGACATATATTGGATATACTTTAGAAATGTTTATAATTGCTCAGTCCCGAGCTGTTTGGTCTTCTATATAATCAGAAATTTTATAATACGCTTTACGATGAAATAATCATTCAAAATAATAATTCTTTTAATAAGCTACATATTGATTAGTGAGATAATATTATTTGTAGGTATATTATACTGGGACGGCATTAAAAGACCTTTGACCGAAATTCCGAAATCAATTTTCTGGTACAGTGGCCAGAGGGTACAATCTACATAATTATTATGCTTTACTTCAGTTACCTCATCCGATTAAACTTCTTAGAGATTCTTAAGGTCCTCCGATGATATAATATTACATAATATGTAGATATAATTTACTATGTAGGTCTTTCGTAATAAAATATAAAAATGTGATATTCTGTGTGAGGTAGATTGCTGATAACCATGAGTCATAGTGGTTACATACCACCATGTGGACTGCATGCTCGTTTGCTACCTCAATATTATAAAACAGCTTTATAATTAGCCCCAAATAGGATAGAGCCTAACGGTTGAATCTTGCCCTATCGATCGGGAGATCCGAGTTTCAAGTCCCAGACATGCACCATTGATTTTTCTAAAATGATATCCGTTATATTAATTATCACTGTGAAGAAAAACATCGTGAAGAAACCCACACACCTAAGAATTCTTAAAAAAAAAAACAGGTTCTCAGAGGTGTATGTAATCTTCCATTTCGCACTTGGCCAGCGCGGTGGACTATGACCTTAAACTCTTGCATTCTGAAAGGAGACTACCCGTGCCTAGCAGTAGGACAATAATAGGTTAAGGTACAAATATTTGTTGTTGGTATAGATACAAGTGTTACTTTTTGAAGGTAATTACCAAGTGTAAGTGCTATTTGTGGCGCCTCATAAGTATTTTACGTTGTAGGTAATAGTTTATGGTCGTTTTAGAAAGGAAAGTTGTCGTAAAACGAAACTACCTTCTCTTTGTTTGCGTCTATAAATTTTGGTTATAAAATTATAGCAAATGAGAAATCTAGAAAAGTACGGGTATATAAATTTCTTTCGAAGATAAATGGCGAGTGAGAATAATTTGCGGCGTATCAGAAGTATTTACGTCGTTAGGTTTTACGGCAGACGTTTTAGGAACGCGGGCTATCGTAAAAACGGCACTGGCTTCTCTGTTCGCTCCATAAATCTTCGTCTTGGACGTATCTTCAGTGGTTTCGGGTCGAATGATAGATTTGTCTCAATCTAATTGGATGAGGAAATCCGGGAAAATAGGTTGTTTTTTGTTATTCTATCTGCTACCGATCAATGCTAAGTTGACCCTCGAAAATTGGGTCAGAGAGTCACTTGCGTGCCAGCTCTACTAATATTTGGAGGAATCAAATTCAGTGCAGAAGTCTTAAGTCCGAAAGTTTACTCTATCACCTGTATAGAAGACTGTATATAAAGGAAGCTTTATATCATGTTAAGTAAAATTGGTAGAAATATTCAACAAAGTAACTGCTAATTCCTGCAAATCGAATAACTAATATGTTTCACTTGTCCGTCTTTCAGATATTAAGCATTAATTTATTTGACAGAGAAAGGAACCTTTAGACAAACCCGTTCAATCGTGCATTCGAAAGTACACCGGAGAAGGAAATGAATGATTTACTTGATTTAATTTGATTTTGAAATTAGTAGCACACCATACTTAATGATGAGCCTTTGTAAACCTCTTTAAGCAATTCTGCACTTAACATCAAATCTCTCTCATCAACGCATTATTGGCCCACTGCTGGGTACGAGTCTTCTCTCAGAATGAGAGAGTTTAGGCCATAGTCCACCGCGCTGGCCAAGTGCGAATCTGTAAACATCCGATGGATTGCTATTACTTACAAAAACATTATCACTTGCGTGCAGAACATTGGTAACATTTCATCTAATAAACCTTCGGAGTATTTTCAGACAGGTGCTATCTCGTACCATTATTTGTGAATAAACAATATTTATCAACAAACATTACTCACGCGAGGCAATCACTGCGTCTACACCAATACAGTTCATCGTCCTATGTTTCGTGATCACCAATGTTTTGCCTCGCGATACCTGTGCGACCTTGTTATTGTCGTTCACTATCTATTGAAGTGTATCTAGTACTGATAACACCTAAACACGTTTATACGCGCCTTCGAGCGGTTGGAGTTTATGGATTGTAGTCTAATTACAACTAAAGGACTATCTAGATCTGACGTCTAGTTTTGTTGTGAATGTTGTTTTTATCCAATGCGCTCTTGTCGTGGTTTTAGGCACAATACATTATAGGTGTAAATAGGTATTTTCTAAACACCTCTGCACCCCCAAAACATGTTCAGCCGTATCAATTATTTATGCCTTACAACATTTTAAAATATTTTTTATTTGAAAAACATATGGAACAATTGATGTTTCCTTATTAATATGGATCTAATTTTAATCCAAAGTTACGGTGGTTAAAACTACAAAGCTATTACAATTTTCACAGCTGTTTCCTGTCGATGGTACGCATAAACGAAAAGCGTTGGATATTAACGGCTGTAAGGCACGAGAAATAAGTCGGATTGTGTGTGTACGACTTTAGTAAATTGTTTCAAAGCGCCTGACAAAATGTTATAAGCAATGTGCTCATGAATGAATCTGATATTCATAAGAGCCAGGCACTGAAGCCGTAGTTGTGTGAACCGAACCAGAAATAAATGTGTAGTTTGTTTACTCTTTTATAATAGCATCAATTGCTTTGTGGCGATGTTTGGAGTATCTTTAATGTGAAATAAAGCATTTGATAGGAAAAATAAATATTAATGGATATGGAAAGAACTGTTTATTTTCTAGAGGTAATCTCGGAATCTATACGTCCGATCTATAATAATTTTACGTTTATATACCTACTAGAAGACCTTTTAACTGAAACTTTTTAAGTTTTTTTCATAACATAGAAATATTTTTATTCCATTTATATAATTAACGCAAGTAAACTCAACTTTTAACAAATACCTAAATTAGCAATTCTCTTTGATTTGATTCTTTAGTTTTACTTGGAGAAGACTACAACTTCCTACTTCTTCTTCTTATCTTATCCATGATACACGGAAAATAGCAGTGAGGTTTCGCTATATCCCAAAATCACAAATTATGGCCATGCACAATAGAAATTTTCCTATCTAAAAATCTCGTATAACCCAATTTATCCCTAATTAAACAGCCGGTCACATATATAAAGGATAAATTTGCTCAGCGTTGCGTTACAATTTATCTATCTACCTATATCGTCTACGGCGCTACAGTACCCTTAGTACAAGCACGGTACAAATATCTATAATAATAAAGATTCACGGCTATGACCTAGCCACATATTATCATAGATCAAACAAACAAAGAAGGGGTGGAGTATGCATACTTGTAAAAAATAATCTTCGTTATAAACCCCTCGAATGTACTATACCACATTCAATGGATTTTGACTTCGAATGTTGTGCTATTAACGTAACAAATTTAAACATAGTTGTAATTTGCATTTACCGAACACCGACATCGAATGTAACCATATTTATTGAAAAGTTAGACAACATATTACGGAAATTAACATACAAAAATAACAAAACAATTGTCATTGCTGGGGACTTTAATATTAACACGCTTACTACTAGTCGAAGCACATCTGAGTTTATTAACTTGATACGAAACTTTAACTTTATACTGCATAATAATAAACCTACAAGGCAACACACTTGTATAGATCATGTAATAAGTAACACTTCGGATGCTAAGTGTGAACTATTACATCTCGGCCTCTCTGATCATAATACAGCGCAACTATTATCTATTCCCTCAACTAATAAGACTAAGCCAAAAACTCTGTGCTATGTTTTTAAAAAAGATTTATGTGACGAAAATATTGAAAAATTTAGAACTTGCATAAAAAGTATTAGTTTTTTAGAAGTATTTCTGGATGACAATATTGACTCTGCATATTCTTATTTTCATGACCTAATAACGCTTTTCTATAAACTATGTTTTCCTACAATAAGAATAAAGATTAAAAACCAGAGAGAAAATAAATGGATAAGCAAAGGGCTTAGGACTAGTTGCAAGACAAAGAGGTCCCTTTTGTACAAATATTTTGGTAATAAATGTTATGATAATAAGAATAAATACAAAAAATACTGTAAAATTTTAAAAATATGCTTAGAAAAATCTCGGAAACTATATAATGATAAAATAATGAGTAATTCAAAAAATAAATGTAAAGCAGCTTGGAAATTAATTAAAATGCAATCCGAAAAAGCGATAATTCCTGAAAATCAGTCAATAAAAGAAATAATTCTGAACGGAAATAAATTAACAGATAAATATGACATTGCCAACGAATTTAATAAATACTACGTGACTAATAAAAATAATAAATATATAAATACACATAAAACTCAGACGAAGCGTATAATAAATTCCATTTTTTTAAATCCTTGTACAAATGATGAAGTAATTAAGATAATTTTGAATTTAAAGAATACAAGTGCTGTAGGTTTTGACGAAATTTCCACAAGAATAATAAAATCCTGTGCTTCTGAGCTAGCACCTGTATTGACGTATTTAATTAACGTCTCATTCACTACGGGCACATTTCCAACGTTGCTAAAAAAATCCATTATAAAACCTATATTTAAAAGAGGAGATAAAACCAGTATTGACAATTATCGCCCCATAACATTAATCTCCGTTTTATCAAAAGTATTTGAAGTAGCTATGTATAATAGAATATTTAACTTCATATCTAAACACAGCATATTAAGTACTGAACAATTTGGATTTCAGAAAGGTAAATCTACGACATCAGCTTGTTACAACATTATAAGTAAAATTATTAAAAACGTAGATGATAAAGTACCCACGGTTGGAATTTTTTTTGATATGAAAAAAGCATTTGATTGCGTTTCACACGATTTATTGCTGGAAAAACTAGAAAAATATGGTATAAGAGGCCCAGCCTTACAATGGTTAATTACTTATTTACAAAATAGGGAAACGTGTGTAGAAATTAGTGGTTTTAATAGTAATTTATATTGTGAAAGTTTTACATCAACTTATATTATAGAAAATGGATTTGGTGTACCGCAAGGAAGTGTTCTCGGTCCCCTCTTATTTTTATTATATATAAATGACCTTCCTGAGAGGACAAACGTTCCATGTACCTTATTTGCTGATGACATATCTGTTGTGTTGACATGTAATGATAATTTAGACAATTTTATAATTAATATTAATAAATGTATTGACAAGATAATTAAATGGCTAATTGATAATAATTTAGAAGTAAATTTGACAAAGACGAAAGTTATTCAGTTCTACTCTAAAAAAAAATTATGTGGGAATATTAATGTAAACTATAATGGTCAACATATAAAAGAAGTGTCAGAAACAACTTTTCTAGGTATTAATATAGACAAACACTGTTCATGGGTACCGCAAATAGATTCCGTGTGTAAGAAAATTGATTCATTTACGTATGTATTTCACAGACTGAGAAAAACGACCACCCAAAATACCTTGCTTACAGCTTACCATGGCTATATAGCGTCGAATTTAAGATATGGGCTCCTTATCTGGGGGAACTCCTCTGAAATACACAGAGCATTTATAAGCCAAAAAAAATGCATAAGAGCGATTTGTGGAAAGGCACCATGGGATTCATGTAGACCACTTTTTAAAAAACTAAGGCTCCTTACTCTACCCTGCATGTATATCTTGGAAGTTGCATGCTTTACTAAAGTTAACCAAAACTTGTTTGTAAAAGCAGCTGACATATACCCTAGAAACACTAGAAATCCGGAACGACTAGTGCTTCCTAAAAAACCAAGAACAGCTTTCTACCATCGAAATTGTGTCGCGATGTGTGGTAAAATATTTAATGCTATTCCTAAGGACATGAAAGAATTACCTATCAGAAAATTTAAACAAAAACTAAAAGCCTGGTTGACTGAGAAATGCTTCTATACTATTCGAGAATTTCTTGACATTTCTAAATAATTTTATTTCTTGTATACTGTTGAATTGTAATAATATTGTATTCTAATGTAACACTTGACATTAATATATTAATAATTTTGACATCTTATAATTTAAAATTCGTAATTGTTGTAACATTTGGATTTAATATGTTAAATTATATTATAAGTATTAGTTTATATACAACTTATATAAATTTGTATGTCAGTGATGACAAAAAAAAAATGTGTAATATTTGATGTTAACTGTAAAACAATTAATATTAAGCATTTTTTTACAAATAAATCAATATTATTATTATTATTATAATACTGTGGTACAAGTTTAGTTTCATTAAAAACATTATTAACAAGCATTATTCTTGTTTTCGCTAATTTCAAAGTTCATTGCAAGTTACGACCGAAAAAGTAATCGTAAGAGTGCAATGAACGTTGCAATGTAAGCCAAAACCATCACAATGCTTGTTTTTCAGGAAACATAATAATAATCTCATACTAAAGATGCAGAACTCTGACCGACGAAGATGAAACAACATAGTGATGTAACTAATGTTTTTATTTGTACATTCGAGAATGCGACTGCGAATATCACATACTGATATTCGCGAATGCAAATGCGATTTATTTATTATGCTATTGTATAGGTTTTATCGCGAACTTTGAGCGCGGCGACAGAATCAAGAAATGCCGTAACGAAAAAAACCTAATGCGCCTCACTCCGCCTGCCATGTAGCGCGGCCGAGCGTTCGCTTCACGTGTATGTATATGTTACGAAAATCCGAAGAAAGCACGGATCGAGACTGCTCTCGAGCTGCTCGGAAATCGGACGAAAATGTAAGCAGCTGTTTGTCAGAAAGTATATACCTAGTATCAAAGAAAAAAACTTGAATTAATATCAAAGAAAAAAATACTGCATAAATAAATAATTATAGTCCCCGAGTACCGCAAGGTTTTTTTTTTCAGTTTTTGGTGTAGGGGACCGGGATCTAGATTTGGCGGGTTTTTTTTTGTTGACCAACTGTAGTTCGGATTAAAAAGATTTGGCGACCGGAGGATCTAGATTTAGCGGCCTTTTTTTTGGTCGACCAACTCCATTTCGATTTAGTTAGATTTGGCGACATTTCGTTGCAAAGCACTGAAATTCAATATTCGCAAAACATTCGTACAATTCTTACGAATATCTATATATACAGGCGTAAATTCGGTAATGCGGATGAGAATATTCGTCACACCACTACAACATAGATAATAATGGATGCCATTTGTCTAGCTATCATTTACACTTTTTATGCGGCATAATAATCATTGCGTCGGTAATCAAGTGGTACATGTCGGATTTGGTCGATCTAGCCACGATACGGTTTTAATCGGTCAAGTATGTATATTAAAACGCTTTAGATACTTTCGTGTTTCTATCTTGCAACACGTTCTAAGCGCTATTGTGTTTAGGATTTTGGGAAGAGCAGAAACGTTTAAAGAACATTTTTCAATTTACAATCAGGAGACTTCTAATTGGACTTCTATCATATATATATATTATTACAAATTCCACGGGAAACAGTGATACTGTCAGGTAGACTTTAGGCCCGTTCACTAGATTAATGTTATGTATATCTGAATTTTAATATACCTATAATATAGTTTATTATTTTGCAAATATGATGGCTTGATTTAATGCTTACAATTTATGTAATCTACTTGTACAAAGTTACACTTGCTAATATTATTGACTTAACGCTTATTCTGTAATTATAAACAACGACCCAGCAATGGCTCATAATACCAGTCTGACACAAGGGATGTGGGATTCGATTTTTGAATTATTTTAATTCATTTTGATTTTTGGGTCTGGGCGATTATGTATTCGTCTTTGTTTGTGTCCATGACACAGGAAAAAGTCGTATTGTGGGGTTATATGAGTGTAGAAAGTGTTATTTTAGAAATATTTGCAATCCTATAAAAGTGCATAAATGCTGCACAATTCATGCGCTGTTTTTAATGTCTAAGGGTTGACAAAGTGGTAATGTTTTCGTCGCATATCAGCTTGTTTCTATCTCTAATCATGTATAGCAATGCACACATAATCCCGGAAGTATTAAAACCTAGATAAATGTGATGAAGAAATTACGAGGCCACTCTGTGTGGCCCGGATTTCGCACACAAGTGTCACGGAGTGCTCACATGACCAGTTCCTGCATTTTACGACCGGAAAGACCGTCAACAAACGGGAATGCAACTGATATTTATATAATAATTTCTATTCGTCACCCGATACGTTAAGCCTAAGCAGGTGGTATCGATACTCATGGGAGGCAACCCAATAGGGGTACCAAGGCGAGAGCTAGCGGTCCGTATCCTATGTACGTTGTGAAACGTGCTATATTGAGTCCTAAAGATATTGGTATAGAGAATCGTATTGATATACGATTTCGTAACTGCTGCTGGAGCAAGGAGGTGATACGTTGTGTGTAAATATAGTTGTTGGATGGACTTGTAACTGATATGGCTTGGATATCATATGTTGACATTAGATGTAGCGCCATTGAGTAATTTATTGCAATAAATAATAATTTGAAAATTTATTAGGTTGACTTATGTGTATGTGTTTACCAAGGATTCTACTACGAAATCAATTTCAGGAGATACTACCACCATTACTCTTTCAAGCTTAAGACTAGAGTTAAACGTTGTTCTCTTCTTATTTCAGAGGTGTGGTATAAGAGTACTACTTACAATGATGTGGTCACTTGAAGGCAAGGAATTATACAACCTTTCTGGGATTGACGGATGGATGGGTAAATATTTGTAATCCATGAACTGCAATATGGCAATGTAGCAGTTGATTGGATGCTGGTTCGTTTCGCTGTCATGTTTAAAAACTAAAGTTGAATAAGAAATTTTACATCCTTGATAGGTATATAATAGCTTGCTTGATCTGAAGTCGAACTCGTAACCCCTGCTGAGCCATCATGATGTCAACTGTGCCACTCGTATCGACCATTAAATGCGAGTGAGATGTAGTTAAAACAACTTTCACACATACAGTAGATAAATTTCATCTTTCATACCAAGAAACTGTTAAAGAGAGAAACATGACACATAATATCTCACACAAAAGGCGACCTTGCTCAAGCAGTCATCTTTATCAGACAACCGTAGGGTAAAGGAACGTATCTAAGAATATTTTGTATTGCATAACTTTTCTTAAAAATATATGTATAGTCTCTTTAAAACTAAAAATCCAAGTTATTTCCATTTTCTTTTTACCTATATCAGAGGAACGTCCCAAATATGTATATTGACATTTTTTGATCTATTATTATTATTTTTATGCGTTATAGATCGTGTTATGTAATTATGTACCAAAAATTTGCTTATTCTGTTTGAATATATATCCGATGCGAACCATATCCGACGTGACGTATAAATTGGTAATTAAAAAATCTTCTTGTGTAGTCAGGCATTAAGTTCATGCAATAAATCAAATAAGTAACATAATTTCACGATATCATTGCCTGTCACTACTTTTATTACTGTTCCGCGTAACAGTTCTTATTAACATTTCCCTAAGTTTCTTTCCATTCAACTCATAGTTTCATGACAATTTCTAACGTGTGAATGTTAGGGTGTTTTTACAGATGCAATTTGTTAGCGTTTTTCTAAAGCCATGTGTGCAGCGTTTGTATTGACCTAGTAATAAACGCATGATCATGAAATTAAAGATATATAAATAAAACAGTTCAAACAAAATTTTATAAAATGTACTATAGTTTAGGAATTCGATTTATGTTGTGAGAAATTTATTCAGTAACTTACTCTAACTATTTGGACAAATATGTTTTTGCTATTTAAATAGGTTTCTATAAAAATACGCGCAACAAATAAACGTTAACATAGAAACACTACTATGTCGATTAACATTTATTCGTTGATGTTTTTATGCTGTGTGACGGGATTAAATTCAAATTTAATTTAATCAAGTACTCTGAGCCGCTCAGCGTGCTATGTAGAGGGTTATGCTTGGAATTTCGCTACGAAACATCATATGCAACGATGAAATCCGTAGGCGATCTGAAGCTTAATTACAAACATAGCTTTCAAAATTAGCAAGCTGAAGTGGCAATGGGCCGGACATATCGCTCGAAGGACCGATAACTGGTGGGAAAGAACGTCCTCAAGGAGCGACCATGTTTGAGCAAATAGAGCACAGTTCTCCCCAACAGGTAGACCGATGTCTTTTTATAAAATTAATATTTCATTTTTAATCGTACCTACTTACGTAGTAAGGTACCCATATAAGGTTGACTCGCCCTATTTATTAATACTAATACTATATATATTTATATATATAATAATAAAGCGTGATTAACACATAACCCAATGTCAACTTTAACACTTAATGATATATGCAACGTCGCCCGGTTCCGGCGATGTTGCCCACGTTTGGAAAATGCAACGGCGATAACACCCAACGTTACATACGCGATCTACTTTCAAAATTGAGATTCTAGCAAGCTTGCTATCGTGACTTGGCAGTAGTACAACCCGTCAAGATCTCTAGCTCTCCTTGTTTAAAACTTGGCCAACTAGCTTGTAGTATTTTATCTTAGTCAAATATTAGGCATTAATACTCGTTATGCCTAATATCACAAATAATGGTACATAATGATGGATCATTCTAAATAGTATTAGTAGTAATTTACATTTTTATTAGTGATGGTATTCTCAAGTGATAGCTGCGCAAAACTATTGGTGTACTTTTGTTTATTAAATATTCACTTATAAAAACGCATGTACTTAATTCTTGACCTGTAATTGTTTATAATGGATATTTTCAAAATACAGTAATACCTCTACTTACGCTACCCCAACTTACGCGAACTCGTAGTTAGACGATTATTAAATCTTTTCGATTCATTTTTTGTTTGAGCGTCACACGATCGCTTTATTATCGATATATCGCTACTTTAAAACAAAAGGGCCACAAATCAAAAATATTCAAAACCCTTTTTATTGTAAAAATTCAAATATTGTTGGTTATATTTTCATAATTTATGATTCCCATGAATTTTACACTTTAAGCAATAAAAACACTACTGACGTCTTTTTTTACGCTGCAACATCAGTGCAAAGCCGCCATTTAAATGACTCTCCTGTAAAATTAGGTCTATTCGAGTTTTGAAGTAGCGATATCGTATCCCACACTATTGATCAGTAATACACATGTTTGGACGGACGGCCCCAACAGCTAAAATTTAATTTGTGCTACGTATTTCTTGAACCCCGACATACGCAAATTCGATTTACGCTTATATCACTTAGTCCCACCTCTAAAGTTGAAATTTCTTATTGTTCCGTAGTAAAAAATCGTTGTGCAATCTTTATACATGTTCTAACCAAAAATGTCGATCCACACAGAGTAAAAACATCAACAAATTAACGCTAACATAGTAACATTGTTTTAATTTATGTCAAGGTCTCGAATTATGCATGTTGTGGTCATAAATTATCATAAATTTTCGTGTGTGTCACTAAAAGTGTATCATTATGAAAATATTTTTTACTAAAGTAAATTTCGTCACATGTTCCTTTTATTTTCATGTTTTTGCGGAGATAGTTTATTCTCTCTCTACATTGAGTTGAACAACCCAATGTAGAGAGAGAATCACACAATCGTTAGCATCACACACACATACCCTTTCTACACTCGCGGCCCCACAGTGTCATCATACAGATAACTGACTTAGCAGGAATCGAACCCAGAACCCACTGCGTGTCAGACCGATATGGTGCCCGCTCTGCCGTGCGGAGCATCACAGGAATACGATTTGTTGTGGTATAACCTCTGAACCTTTCAACAAGTGTTCCTAAATTTTCTTGCAATCTTTTACACGAGAATAATCTGATATACCTGCTCGATCCACATGTAAACAATGAAGCAAGCAAAGGGGCATATATAAGGGCTAATAGAAATACGATTAATCTGGTGGAACCCAATTAGAAACAAACGATAGGTAACTACGTAATTGGCATGGCTCTAATCAGTCAAGGTCGTATTCCCAATCGGAAGTATTACGTTTCAGGCGGGAAGTGGACAAACGATTTTCTTCCCATGATCCGAACTGGGGACTCCGTAACAGTTTATGTCCAATTGTGGCCCTGTATTTATCCAATTGTCCGATTGTTTCCTTGAACCGCGGTCACGGTGGCATAGGGTTGTTACTTTAATTTTTTTATACCCTTGTTTTTTTATGATATAAAAGTAGCAAACAGTACGTAGTCTACATAATTATAGGTGACCACTGTCGCCCATGAACATGTATTAATTACTAATACGCATATAGCTTTGAAAAAAATAGGTTTCTTTACATTATATCGAAATAGCAAATGAATACGTAGTCTACCTGATGGTAAATGGCTACTGTCATCCTTGAATATTTGTCTAATGTCCCAGATAAGATAAAGCTTTATATCAGATTGGTCAGAGATACGTTGCTGATACAACTGAGGACTAAGGTGAAAGGCCTGGAAATATGTCTCCCTTAACACACCTTTCAGATGTTTAACCTTACTGTTATTAGGTAGAAACAGGTGTGGCGGGGGTGCATCCGCAATTGAATCACACAATGCTGTACGCCTATAGGTGCAAGGTGTCTAGAAAAAGATGACTCAAACTTTGACCTTCGGTGAGAACCCGAGTCACAGATTACGAGTTTTAAAGAACATAAGGCAACACCAACTCCACCTGAGCCTACGTCATATGTGTGAACCGGAGTCGAGTATGTATTGCTCGGGTCAGATTGTATGCGTGGGTGCGCCGTTAATAGCTAATTATTTGTAATTCTGGAGTGAGATACTAGTCCAGATCAATTGTTCATTGGCCATGGACCCGTTGGACTGTTCATTGATTAATACACTTTGATTTACATGTATGTAAGTATATGTTTAATGTATGTAAGTAAGTATATGTATGTAAGTATATGTATAAAGTATATGTAAGTATGTGTAAGATATAAAAATCAAAGGAGCATGCAGTCCTTCTGATGGTAAGTGGTTACTGCCGTCATGGAAATCTGTAAGAAACTTCATAAATAGTAGGTATCTAACTGAAGACAATTTTAGCTCTGATGCTTCTCCCGAGGACTAAGATCATCTCTAATAAAAGTGACCCGGCAATCACCCTTTCCACCGGTAAAACTTCTTCACGCAAGAAGTATGTACATGTGGCAGTGATATTTTCCTTCCCCGTCCGTTCACTCGTTGTACCACCTTACAAAATACTTTTGTTTGTTGATGTCGTAATAATTCTGTTGTGCTTAAATTTTATTAAAGCTCATCGGTTTAAAGGCTGTCGTCCAAACAAAATTGTTTTTTCGCGCTAAATTTAAGAGGAAAATTCCGTAGCTTGTCTTAAATAGAAAATTTCCTCGAAGCATTAAGTTACCTTTCACCTGGATTAAAGATATCCAATTAACAGGAATAAAGTGGATTGTGCAGAAAATAGCGAAATTAATTAAGTTCGATTCCTCGTAAAAGTTAATGATCTAATTGAAATGGATTGCTAACGGCGTTCGGATGGGAATAGGGCCACCCTTCAGTATTAATTAATTTCCTTCCTTCCACGATATCCAGGTAATAAACGGTGCTTTTATAATCATGATTAATGTCGATTAGGTGTAGGTAAATTTGTTGTTATCATTAATATCTAGGTTTATGAACTTAAGGTATACCTTAACTCAAGAAAACAGTTATGTGCCTCTAGTTAAAACGGATATAACATATTATGACCAATAGCAAAAATCAGACTTATATCCGCTCTGTCATTATCAATAACCCTTATAACGAGTTTATTAATTTTCCTCACCGATGACGACGACGACGGCACGACCGAACCTAGCCCTACCTCTTACATAAGTAAAAGTAACAAGGTGTCTACAGTTCATATTATTACCATACATTATTTTAGTATTGATTACAAGTGAAATAAACGCCCGTCTATTGCTTTGACTATACAAAAACCATACATATAAAAGGGCGAATCCCAGATAAATTTCCCTTTGTGCTCCTATATCAACAGAGCCGGGTATATGCTAATAAGATTGCCGCAAGCGAGATCTGCAACCGTAACCGCAAACAGTATTAGCTTTGGATTTAATTTGGCTGAACCCAAGTCGTATTGTTTGAAAGCTGGTAATTTTGCGGCGCTTCGGCAATGCCTCGTTAAACAGCCGTCAAGACGGAGCTAAACATCTTTGTACAATTGTTTGTACACTATTAATTCCCTTTCACCTTCAAGTTCGAGACCAGCCAAATATAATTGACATGTTTTGTTTGTATTTGAATCTAAAACAAGGAGCAGGTTGCGGTTGACTATCTTAAGTGGTTAATACAGCTTATGAGCTTCTTTTATTAAATCTAAATGGATAAGGAAACCTACAAATTATTTGAAGTGGCTTTATCGGTCTGGAAGTGACTATAAAGACATACATCGGCGAGAAATCTAAAGAATTGTTCACGATGTTCTTCTCAGTGGTGTGTAAGTATAACCTATAACCCTGAATGGACTACCCATCCACCGTCCGTTTGAAGTCAACTTCTTATCATAGGTTTCCCTGATAGAGGTTTTTGTCAGTAGTCACCGAGCCTTGGTTACCGCAGTGAGGGTTGATGTTACACAGGAAAACGCTGCTGCCCATCCTCTTGATTTTATCCCGTAGTATCCTTTTTATCGCTTCCTACGATATTCAAGGGAAGAATGAGAGTGGTGTTGGCACTCTCAATAGACTGACGTTTTATGGTAACTCTTGAAGATTCAATGTCTAGCAGCGGGCCAGAAATAAGTTGATGATGAAACTGTTTTTCCAATTTTTTTTAACTCTGTTCTACGAAATTATTTTGGAAACGCTATAACCAATGTTCACGGGATATCTGCTTATGAAAATCTAAATATGGCACTTTATGTACATATAATTTAAAAGTGTCGAGTCTATTTTTAACCTATAAAGTCACCCGGGTACCGGGTGACTTTATAGGTGACTTTATACGTAAAAATTAATAAAACAGTGTTCATTCAAAAATTCGGGGGCATGCGTGGTACCTCGTTTTAAATAAATCTACATCCAAATTGAATGTGTTGCTGGGAGTAACGAGAAAATGTATGAAGCGTGAACTTGATTTTTTCATGAATCTAATCACAGATCGATAAAGCTAGGTTGTTGACCTCAATAGTATTACATTGGGTAAAGTAATTTAACTTGCAGATTTTTTTTTACAAAAGTCTCAATGTTATATGGTAAACACTCCTATACTCTTTTATTAAGAATCGGATTCAGTTTTGTTTGGTTGTGTGAATTATCAGAGTTAAGTATACTGCTGATACTTGGGTGTCAAATTAAAATATAGGATTTTATATTTGACGAAATATGGAGGTCTATGGAGTCAGATTATTTACCCTGCAGATTTCAGAAATCTTTCTTTATTAAGCAGATAGAAGATAAAAAAAAACTTATTTCAGTAATAATTATTGATGAAATTGATATTTTCAAAAGAGTTGTTTGTAGAGGAAAATTACAAGGGTATTCTGATAAATTAGAACTCATTGGTGAAAAACAGACTTTAGATTTAAATATTCACTATAATATTTCTGTTGCTTCTATTTTTTTTATTTCTGCCAACCTATGTTGGATTTCCATGTTAATAGCTTGACATTTTTTCACTAACAATAAAGTAACTTTACGACTGAACGTAAGGAAACTCTTATTGATATAGCCTTATGAGTTCAAATCAGTTGCACAAGCGCCTTCATGGAATGCAATAGCTATAAATAGCCAAGGCTGCATTGTCCGATAAGTTTTATAGCGACTTCTTATCGTATCGTTCACAGATTGCTCCACTAAGCCAGATCCTATTCTAGATATTCACGCCTCACTTCACTTTCGAATGCTGGTAATAGAAATGAACGTCTGTAAAGTAATTTCACCGTTTTATCTTCGATCTCCTTCAGCTGCCGGCTGTTTACTACCACTGGTGTCGATTATCATGCCTTGACCTCAACTGCAATTTGGGTAGGGTTTAGTGAACTTTGCGGTTTTACCTTGATTGAGATTGTGACGAATTGTTATGTAATTGAGGTCATATGTGTTATTAATGCTATAAATGCAGAAGTTTGTGCAGATGTATGTGTGTTTGTTACTCTTCACGTGAAAATTACCAGTCAGATTTTGCTGAAAACTTGCAATAAATCTGCTCACGTATACATAGTTGGTGACCTAGATTAAGACATAGGATAATGTACCGTGGTAGACGTGACCGAAGCTGGAAAAGCCGCGAAAATAACCTCGTAAATGTATTATTTTATCCTGATTTTTTTCAGGAAATTGAAATACTAAAATAAGTAACAAATTGATTCAATTCGCGGTTCCCATCTAAACAACAAATCTTAAGTACTTGGGGACATTATATCTATTAACAAATTTTAGTTCCTCACAACTGTAAAAGTAGTAAAACAATTTTCCCAGCCTAATGGCTTGTGGTTACGGGTTATGTGCTCGAACAAATCGAAGGAACAAAATGAACGTAGCGACCGCAAGGGCGACCGGCCAATCGCGAAACGTCTGTGTTACTTGAAAAACGCTCGTGATGATGACGAGGCGTTTAAGTCGGCTAGCGAGATCCATCAAGCCGGTGTGCAGTTGCTACACGCCCTACAAACAAGGGCCATGTCAGTTTTGTTCCCTTTATTGAAAGTAACTGTTTAGCTAAAAGGCCAAATTCAGATTTCACTCACGAAAGCGCTTCTATGAGAGACGTTGGCTGCAAAGGAATTTAATCTCATAATCCGGCGCCACAAAATTCTCGGTCGCCTATATTAGACCAAGCAGGTATGAAGCATTGTGTTGTACTTGTGCGTGCTCCGGTTCTCGCTAATCAAGATCAAGATTTGACAGATTTTTTGTTTTTAGTTCGCCAAGTTCAAGAACGAACCGTGGAGCAATTTGTCGCGGCAGCCAATTAGAACCTTATTTCCGTTTGATGAGGCTGCCGTACTTCATAACATCGCACCGTCTCACTATCGGACTTTCTAACGACCTACCTATTTTCAACCAATAATGATACTCATTATTTCTTTTTTTAATACACAACACTCATTCAATTTGTGTTTTCTGTAATAAGCGGCTTCGGAATTGGATACGATAGCCAAATTGCCAAATAACTTTTGGTTGAATCCAGAACGATAGCATTGTATTCGGAGTATTGTGAAAGACGTATTATATTTTTAATATGTTCCGTGGCCCCATTATTTGATCGTGGGATGCAGTATGCACTATTTAATAATTATACCATTGAACCTAGAACCTCGTTGCTCAGTGTACTGAATCCATGGTTAGGTCGGTATAAAATAACACTACGCAATAATGATGCGGGAACGCGAGCTGCTATTCATTACGTTTTAGTAGTCTAGATGCTAGTTTTTGCTGCCGTTTTTATTTATAGAAATGGACTATGTATAATTTGTGTTACAAATGTAGTTGTGTGAGAACTTTTAAATTTGTTTTCCTTTGATTAAATTCAAAAAAAATTCAAATTCATTTATTAATTAGACAACTAAGATCCATTTGTTAGTAAAGAACACTTATACCTATTGTTAGTAGAAATTACCATATAATTAATTAAATCAATATATAATAAATCAATAAATTCTAAATTCTAAAATCATAAATTCAATAAAATAAAAATTCAATAAGATAGGTCAGTTTCGTAATAATAATATTTTTTAAGTGGCCTAGGCTATGTCAGAACCACCCTTTTCACAAAACTACGCCACATTAAGGCTCTACAATCTTCAGCTACTATTTTTAGTATGGTGTTGCGACTTGCCCTTACAGTACTCATCAGAGCTGCAGTTTTTTTGCGCAGGATCGCGGCAAAACCATCCGTTCGATTCTGCGCAAACATTTCTGAGGCACTACAAAATCGAGGGAGTCCCAACACCATCCTAAAAATGTTGTTGTATTGGACACGTAGGGCATCTATTTGCTTTCTGGTGTAGTTGACCCATAGATGGCCGGTGTAGATGCTCTGACAGTATGCTTTGAAAAGGGTGATTTTGACTTCCCTAGAGCAGCGAGCAAATCTACGGGCCAACATATTACCCCTCACAGTCAAAGCCCTACGCTCCCTTTCAATATCAGTATTGTCCTTGGAGTCATCGGTAAGGAAATGTCCCAAATATTTAAATTTATGGGCTCTTCTTATTTCTATGCCATTTAACATTAACTGTTGTTCAGGTTGTTCTTTTTCCTTACCCACAACTCCAAAGACCATATACTCACACTTTTTAACGTTGTACGTTAGGCCATGAGCTTCAGCAAACCTCTCACAGACCCCTAGCATCTTCCCGATCGACGCCCTGGTCGGGCCCAGCAGCACCATATCGTCAGCGTAACTGATGTTATTCACGCTGACACCACCAATGCAACATCCGACACGCATGCTGCTGAGCTCGACCAGCAAGTCGTCAACATAAAGATTGAAGAGCCTAGGAGAGGTCAGACCACCCTGTCTCACGCCGCACTCCAGTCTGTATGGCTCAGAGAAGTCGTTGGCCCACTTAACCATATTTTTCTGGGTCGCATACCAATATTTCAGGATGTTAACAATTTCCTTGGACACTCCTCTGTTCTCCAGCTTTCCCCAGAGCAGATCATATGAGACTAGATCAAATGCCCTGGAGAGATCCAGGAAACAGGCATACACAGCTGTTTTACGGCTGGTATAATACTGGACAGTGTGCTTGAGGCTCACAATTGCACTTTCAGTAGATAGTTTGGGTTGAAAGCCAAACTGTGCATCACTTACTTGAATAAAGGGATCTAGATACGAGTCAAGCAACCTATCCAGTATTTTTGCCATCGTTGTAGCCAGGGAGATCGGCCGGTAATTTCCCTTATCAGTGATGTCACCTGTCCTACTTTTCACTATGGGGATAACTACTGTTTTCATAAACTCTTCCGGAAGATACGAGTGTCTAATACACATAGTAAAAAGCAAGGACAGTACTCTTGGTAGATGCGACCCAGCATTTTTAAAGTGCTCTATACTGAGTTCGTCGTGTCCAGGGGATTTGCCTCTACTCATGTTCCTTATAACGCTTTTAACCTGGTTAGCGGTGAAAGATACCATTGGCTTCTCCCCGTGATTCGCAGGCTCATTATCATTCCAGACCGACGAGGGACCCAGCGATGATTGCACCTGGAAATGTTTCGCAAACATATTGGCGATATCCTTAGGATCTGTTTTTCCATCTACACCCACAGATAGACCAGGCCTAGGATCAAGCTTGCTAGTAGATTTCCAGAATTTTCTAAAATTTTTATCTACTCTTTGTTTGGCTATTTCATCCATTTTTATTTGGTCCTGGTGGTTTTGGCACCACTTAAGGCGACTTTTAAAAACTTTTCGCGCCTTGCGCATTTGTTCATAGACCACGCCAGAGGATGGTCTGTTATGCAAAATCCATCTTTGGAAACTAAGCCTGGCCTCTCTGTAAGAGTCCTTGACGTGCTTGTTCCACCCACATAGCACTTTACCCCTTCCAGGTCCACTCACCCCCCGGTCACTCGTCAATCTGGCCGCTTCCGTCAATACACCCACAATGTCCCGATGTAACTCTTTAATAATGAGTTTATGTTTGACAGAGTTGCAGAAGCCATAATTGCACTTACAAAGCTCAGGGGGAAATATAATTTTGCGCAATCTTTCGTGACAGATTTCGTGGTATCTATTTATTTGCAACTCGTTTCTTTCTCCCCATATAATTTCACTCCTAATTGTTTTTCTAGGAGACAACTTAGGCTTCACTATAAACAAGTCACACTCAATGTACAGAGGTAGAGGTGGTATTAAAAGCCACTGAAGATTGTTAATGAATTTCGGATTTTAAATTTCGTAGAAACATTAGGTTGTTTAATATTAAAGCTTATTCAAATAATTTGTAAAAGACCCATTCAAAGCTTAAAGTTGCACTGTTAGGGCGTTAAATGTTATGCGAAATTCAGATGTACTAGTATTTATTTGCTTAACTGATCTAGACAGCCAAGTATGAGTTATTAGATAAGATGATAAATAATCTATGATCTCCAATTGCTTATTCGTCCAGATGTCCTTTTGGAGATATATTTTTCCTTACGTTCAATTCAAGAACGGATATAAGCGTCCCCAGCTCTTAACCTTCCAGTCAATTGGGAAAAGGGGAGCAATTCAATGTGTATGAATTTTGTTTTTAATTCCTAGTACGGAGGGATGGAGGGATGGATATGTTCCCCTTGGCAAGGCCAATAAGAGCAGACATTAATATTCAGAATTTGATTTAGAAGATATCTACTAAATTGCTTGTGGTTTTCCCAATCTCGAATGGATATTGTACAGTGGCTACTACAATATTTATTCTTTGCCTCTGTGTGATTTATTGGAAAATAATTGGAATTTATTTACCTGCGTGATCGGTTTGACGCGCAATGGGTCCCGGGTTCGATTCCCGGCCAGACAGGTATTTAAATGATGAGTTAAGATTCATGTTCTGGTTCTGGGTGTTTGTAAAATTGTCTTGTGTGTGTCCATGGTACCCATGATACGGGATAAAATCCTAGTGTGGGGCTATGAGTGTAGAAAGCGTTTGTGAAAAAAAATACCTTGCCAAGGTCCTTTATAACTTGTAATTTTAAACCAAATTACTCTATATGCATATGTTTTTCGGGTACTTTAAGAAAAACGATTTGGTACAAGTTCTGTGTTCTTTTAGTTGAAGCGTATCAGTGGCGTTGGAATTGATATTTCATAAATACATTTTTTTTTCTTGAAATCACGATTCCTTTTTTTGGTATCTTCAACATCCTGGTATCGTCTACAGCGACAGCATATTCTTCGAAACCTAAACGTTCCGTACGGTAAACCATTTCATGGTGTGAAGTCACCATTGTGGCGGTCGATCTGAACGAATGCTCCACCACGAGCGGTATCGTTGCGCGGTCGCGCGTGTCGTGCGCAGACGCAGCCAGTGCCGCAATGGCGGTGTGGTGCGGCGCGCGCATCTTGCCGCTCGAGAGACGCGTCTACTCCATCACGCTAGTGGTGCGTTGGATCTTTACCGTCGGTCTGGGTAGCTCTGAAACATCAAATATATACTGGATAATACTGATGCTAATATTGGATAATTTTAATGAACTTGACTCTACGAACAGAATCAGTGCTATAATTTGAAATTAAGTTACATGGGGAATGTATTGATAGTTAATTCTAAATTTATTATTATTTGAAAAAAAAAACTTTATAATTGAATGTATTTTTTTCAAATTCATCACATGCTTCTAATTTAAGCATTGCAATTATGTTCTGTTGTCGGAAATAACATGATTGATGGATAGATCGGGGTGTTTATTGCATGTACTTTAAATATTGACATGTTCATGATATGTAGTTTTTTGTTACGTACAATATTTGCTGTTTCGTAGCCGTATTACAAGTTTAAAAATTTTAATTCCTCCGTTTATTTTAAATATTTTGATGTTTTATAAGGTACCCGGATCGTCTGATTAATTGTGTGATTTAATTTTATGGCGCGAAAGTGTTGTTTTGTGTGATTATTAAGTTGAAAAGAAGCCGTGATTTGTTTAATTCGTTAAATCGTGCGTGTTTAATGAAAATTTTAACGATAATTACATTTTAACCAACAATGAGTGGCGAATGTATGCTACGCTTGCTACGGAAGCGTATAATTTAATAAAGCTTAAAAGTAAAGAGGCAGTTTGTTAAAAGCTCGGCGGCAAAAAGCTCGCTCAAAGCGAGTCGGTGCTATAACGACGACAATTAAACTTTACCTATTAATATTTCAGAAAGTCGCGTCTGAAAGCCCGTTTTTTATGTTAATTGTTATGTTCTTGTCATTATTTCAAATTATTGTCTGCTTCCAAAGATCTGATCTGATTTATTTATGATATTTTTCTTCAGTATTCTGAATTTTGAAATCGGTCCAAATTTTTATCATTATCAGCTTTTGCTTTAGAGGATATATTTTTTATCATTTTATTGGGAAATTGTCTCCCAAAATATTTTAATAAAGTATGCGACTAATTTTACAATTACCTACTTACATGCAAAGGTAATACCGACATAATTTAATTAATCTATTACTAATTTAGTCACATTGCTGTTGAATATTGTAATCAATACATATAGTGTCTAGTTTTTTGTTAGGGATTACTGATAAACGCATCTTATACTTTCTGCAAATCTAAAATTATTATGAAAACGCTTTGAATTCACTAATTCTATTGTCTATATCGCCCATACGCTTATAGTTACAAATCGAATGAAAAATACAAAAATATTACACCACATTTTTAAAATTTGACTAAACCAAATAGTGAGCATCGATGAACAGTTATTCCAAACCTGAGCGAATCGATTCCATTGAGAAAACCGTCAATATCGAATCACAATGATACAAAACCAACGAATCCGAGTGCAAACGCGGAAATAAAACATTCGTCTAATCAAAAATTGCGAGGCAAAGTATTGTTGTATTGTCAGGCAACAAAACGACAAAATAAATCTTGAATCGTGAGAGGAAATGGCATTCCTGTTAATTAAATTCAATATTATATCTAAATGAGTTGTGTCAGTGATTTGTGTTTTTATAAAATGTAACTAGCTTATTCCTGCGTTTCTGGCCTTAAAAAATCTTAAATTAAATTAAAATCTTAAATTAATTAAGGCCGGTACTATTATCCCGTAGGATCTAATTTCCTGATCGTCTAAGCGTCTTTCATTTTCGTATGCAAAGTGAAAGACCAATCCATATCGGATCAAGTGCTTCTGACAAGCTTAGAAATACATAAATGTTTTTTATTTTTATTTTTATTTTTATTAGCCCACTTGAATCCTAGTTACTTGTACTGTATTGTTAACTAAACATCACAGAGTCTGCAACGTCAATGTTTACTGAAAATGCAACTAGTAGCAACTGAACTCTTTGATATTTCATCTCAAAGAACTTGAAATGAAAATAGAAAGTTTGAATTTGTATTCATGTAACGCATTGATAACGTTTATCGTAGTAATGGGTATTCCATGTCATAATCCAGATCATAAACTATCTAAGTGCAAGTTTCACCGATATGTGATCTACAGTTTTTACGTGAAATAGTAACAAAATCTCTTACATCTCCATAAATTCTTACATATATAATATTTAAAGATGTTAGCATTAGAGTCAATGTTATAATTATCTTCAATGCTACGGAGGGCAGGATAATATTTGGGTGTTCAGTGACCACTATGTAACAAATAGCGAACGATTCGATCAACTGAATAGTTATTCTACCTAGGGATGAAGCTTCTAAGGTCTAACTTGAAATACCCAATGTAAGCATGATACATAAATAAACGCGAACATGAAATGAAATAGATAAATTATATTTTCGATATGGCAGTACGGGGCATAATGGTACTGTTCTTATTCATATAAACTTAAAGATACGCCTCAAAATAATAATGTTAATGCACAAGTGGTCACACTGATAATAAATTCCTTATTTCTTAAGTACGTCTAATCTATTAAAGGTTACTTGTAGAACATTCTAACCCTGGTATTACCCTAGTGATACACAATAAAGAAGGCAGTAGTTAAAGTGACCGATGTGGCACAGTACCATGTAGAGTTCCATCATCAGTAAATTTACTTCAGTAACCTCTAGGTACTAAGATCAATATGGAAATATGTCCATTGTTATATTAGTTTGTGAGAACCATACATTTAAAGTGTTTATACACACGGAAGTAAGCACATGGCGAAAATCACAATGAATACTTTAATTAACTTATCTTTACAAATAATTCATAAAAATATGTTATCAAGCCCATTCAAAAAACTAATCAGCGAATACATTTATATCAAGCATCCTACATAAAGCGTAAATAGAAGTTAATCAGTTACGGTTTTGGTACGTGAAAGGGAAGGGCACAAACCTATAGTGAACGAGATTTTTTCTCCTAAGTACCAACTATGTACAGTAAGTTAGTTTTTGTTTGTTTGTGCTGTATTTTTCAATCGCGACGATAAAGGTTTTTTGACTGTGGTAAGTAGGTTCTAAGTTCATCCATTTATCTTTATTGGCATTTATCTTCATTTGAGGTCCACTGCTAAACATGAACATAGCTTTATGATGGTTCTGGCCAATAGTCACCGCGCTTGGCATGCAAGTTGGTGAATATAATAGATCCATTCAGCAGCCTCTGAAAGTCCACTACTGGACATGGCTTCCCCTAATCTGCGCCAATTCGACCGGTCCTGAGCCATCTGATTTAAGCGATTTCCCGCCGTCTTCTTCAGATCATCAGTCCACCTGCTCGGGGGGCGGCCTGCACTCCTTTTGCCCAGACGTGGTCTCCATTCGAGGACTCTTCTACCCTATATGTTGTCTGTCCTACGAACGATGTGGCCTGCCAATTGCCACTCTAGCCTACTAATTCTGAGAGCTATGGTCGTAACTTTAGTTCTCATACGGAATATAATAGATAGTGATGTTTATCAGAAAGATGCTGATCTCCTGGATTTTGGACCTCATTCACCCCCTAGTACTACAGGAAGTCTACAGGAAGTAAATTCTTTCAAGACCACTTGGTATATGTTAAGTTTAATAGTGAACAGGCATTTTGTGATTGATTTAATTTGAGTAATCGGAATAAGTGTTTTAAGGTATAATAGGACGAAATTGAATAAAATCCAAAAGTGTATAATCATTAATACGAGTATGTAAGTACTGGAAGATAGTGGTTAATTTAGAATTATGGTATGCTCAACATTATGTCATTTCTAGAATTAGTTAGTTAAGAGCAAACTGTAGTTTTTTTTCCTATTTAAACCATTTCATGAAAATAATATTAGGTGCTTTAAGTAAATAATACATTAACGAAGAATAATTATAAAGTTAGGTAATTTATTCTAAGTCTGTGTTTTATAAAATATATTCGTATTCAATATTAAATATTCATTTAAGGAGTTGGTGTATTAATTAAGATAATAATCCTTTATTTTCCGTTCACTAAGACGTATGTATGATATCTGCAAAATGTAATCAACATTAAATCTTATATTAATTAAGACCAGTACTTCTATCCCGTAGGATCTAATTTCCGGATCGTCTAAGCGTCTATCATTTTCGTATGCAAAGTAAAAGACCATTCCAAATCGGATCAAGTGCTTCTGACAAGCTTATAAATACATTAATGTTTTAATTTTATTTCTATTAGCCCACTTGAATCCTAGTTACTTGTACTGTATTGTTAACTAAACATCACAGAGCCTGTAACGTCAATGTTTACTGAAATATCAACTAGTAGCAACTGAACTCTTTGATATTTCATCTCACGTCGTCAACCCATTATTGTCCCACTGCTGGGCACGGGTCTTCTCTCAGTATGAGAGAGTTTAGGCCATAGTCCACCGCGCTGGCCAAGTGCGAATTGGTGGACTTCACACACCTCCGAGAACTTTTTTTTTTTAAAGAACTCTCGGGTGTGTAGGTTTCCTCACGATGTTTTCCTTCACCGAAGAGCAGTGATAATTAATCATTTATAATACGCACATGAATCAGTAGTGCGTGCCTGGGTTTGAACCTCGGACCTCCCGATCGAGAGGGCAAGTTTCAACCATTAGGCTATCACTGTTCACTGATATTTCATCTCAAAGAACTTTGAATAAAAATAGAATGTTTGTTTGAATTTGTATTCATATAACTGTAATAGCAAACGATCATGCAGTCCGCCTGATGGTAGGGGGTTAAGCCGCCCATCGACATACTTCGTATAGAACAGGGTTTTTATCTGAAGACAATCACAGATGCGTTGCTGGCCTCTTATGAAAGTGAGCCACAGACCCAAGTATGTAGGTAGATTAACCGGTGATACATCCCGGGTCGAACCATACTCGTTTTATAGGTTAATATATCAACCCATTATTGTTCCACTGTTGGGCACGGATCTTCTCTGGAAATGAGAGAGTTTTAGGCCACAGTCCACCGTGCTGGCCAAGTGCGAATTGGTGTACTTCACACACCTCCGAGAACTTTTTTTAAGAACTCTCGGGTGTGTAAGCGTCCTCACGATGTTTTCCTTCAACGAAAAGCAGTGATAATTAATTTCTAATACGCAGATAAATTAGTGATGCGTGCCTGGGTTTGAACCTCGGACCTCCCGATTGAGAGGGCAAGTTTCAACCATTAGGCTACCACTTCTCTTGAGGCTTGATACTAATATTATAATGTAATAAGCTTACTTAGAATTTTGCGATACTTGTTGCACTCTTCTTGATAAATCAACCCACATAGGGATTAGGTAGTTAAATAGAAAAGGTGGAGGTGCAGGCCCACTTTAATATGTATAAAGCGACCATCTTAGTCCTCGAGAGGAGCAGTGTATCGTGATTGACTTCAGACAGAACCTCTATTTTATGTGAAGTTGCACACATGGTAGTGACCACTTACATTAGGTAGACTGCCAGCTCGTTTGCTACTTCAATCGGATAAAATAAACATCCTTATGACTGTTCCTTTCCGAATTATCAATATTTATAAACTATAGCTTACAACCTTTCTCAATTGCTATAGTGTGGCATTTCGAAGTTTGTGAATACTGACTTACTTATAAGCGACTATAGTAGTCTTCCTCAGTAGCAATGCGCCTTTGATTAGCTGTGGATAGAACCCTTGGGTACCGCAGGGAGGCGCAGGAGACTTAGACCTTATTATGGGGTCTAATATAAAATCTGAGTATGAGTTCATTTTGTTTTGTCTCAATTACATCACTGTTTTTGGACCCTTCGGGGGCTGTGACCACATTCATACATATATTAGGTGGATTGCAAGCTCGTCTGCAATTTCAATGTCATATAAAACTCGTGCTTTTTGTTCAGCACCATAACGTTTTGGTCACAAAACAAATTTCAGTGACACTTAAACTATTGTACTTCAAGCATTTCTTTGTACACAAGTAAAAGGAAAATAACAATACGTCGTGTTATTTGATCTCCTAAACAAGCTTAGCCGTCATGATCGTGCTAAATCACTTTCTACAAAACTCGATACTCCATCCTTTATCACGAGATCTGATTCCGTTATAAATACACAAGAAATATTATTCTGCTTGAAGAATACTCAATGTCATGTCAAGTAAGGTTTAAGGAATTGATATTTTGATGTGAAAATAAAGGGAACATCTTGGTGTTTTGTGTTTGTTTTAGTATAACAGTTAGTGATACAAATGCGATCCTATCATGCTTTAAGTATACACGAATAATTATATGGCTTATAGCAGCAACATTTACTGTTGTTTTGTTCTTGATGAAATCTATTTTTTTTTAATAACAATACTTACTATTAAAGATATAGGCTTTTTAAAATAGTTTTTAAGGTCAAAACATAAGATTAACCTCTAAATAAGTTTCAAACACGCGTTTTGATGCTTATTCGGGCTCACGGATACTTTAATGATATTAGAGATCCATCCAACTGAAAGATTGTATTAAAATAGTTACTTTACCACTTTTTACAAGGAAATGTATGTTTTAAATCCGGAAATATAGGTTATTATGTGATTTATAATAATTGCGTCGGGGTCTCAATGTGTAACCAAAGGTAGAAGATATGCTATAAAACTATGTATTGGACAGTTTCCATCAACCTTTGATTGCTTGTAACTTTGCTTTGCTTGCAACGTCGGGGAAATATTTTTTGGTCAGCGTTGAGAGTTAAAAGTAATATGCGTCCGATGTTACACGAAAACAAATTTTCACTCTACGTGGTAGCGAAAGCTGAATTTCCCTTATAATTTGAAATAACGCTTGAAGCGAGTATTTCGTAGCATTTTCGGTAAAAGTGGCACATGTGCAATTAAGTATAACTTTACATGCCTTATGTCATTAAGATTGGGACCAGCTCGACTAATGTTACAAAACTATGTATTGGACAGTTTCCATCAAAGGTTGTGGATCCTTAGCTTGCATGACTCCATTAAATCTATAACTTGCATTCCTTATGGCCACTTACTTCTTATCAAGAGATAGTGCCATTGTATTCTTACAATGACTCAAGTTTTCTTAACATCATATATTATCTGCCTTTGCCAAATCGTACCACATTAAATTTCTAGAGACCGTTAAATATCGGGAAACCCTAATTTTATTTCGACCGAAAGTAGAGCATGACGTCTCCAAACTTTATGGAATGGCTTTATGGAATCAGTTTCCGATAATGTAATAATGTATTGGGCACATAGCTTGGAATATGTAAATTATCGGTATATTGTACATCTCTGTAGGAAAGGCACTCTCGCAAATATCCTCGTACCTACATCTGTGATTAAATCACTCTGTAGGAGAACCTTTATGGTTTTAAGGGACTCATTATCCATTTTCTCATTACAGATAGACCCGAACACAGCCTTCCTGCGAGCGGCGCGCGCCGGTCAGCTCGACACAGTGGTCGATCTTCTCGACTCGGGCGCTGTCAAAGATATTAACACTTGTAATTCGGTAAGTTTATTTTATTATTGTAGTAGAAATAAGCAAGCAAGAACTGGACAAATAATACAATGAAAAATATAATTAATTCCGTACTAATGTAAAAATGAGCTGTCGAGCAAGTAGAATAAAGATACCGATTTTTGAAGTGAAACTTCTTTATCGGGGTTGGAAAAAAATTTAGTGTAACATTTTTCCGTTACGCGCCATCTTTTTCTGTTACGCGCCATCTTTTTTTTATCGTTACGCGCCATCTTTTTCTGTTACGCGCCATCTTTTTTTTCCGTTACGCGCCATCTTTTTCTTATCCCTACCACGCGTGATATTAGATAGATTATTATAGATTAGATTATTAGATAAAGTTTATTAAAAGCCTTTTATTACACTTTATCTAATTTAAATTTATTTAACCAATTTCTGTAAAGTTGCATATAGTAAATTATTTTTTGAAAAATAACGTCATAAAGAAGTTTCACTTCTTACGAGTGTACGCTAGTACACGCACACATTTTTATTTTTTTATATTTTTAGTATGTACGTTCTGGTGTGCTACTAATCAATTTAGATATAATTTAAATGTTATGGTACTGAGCAAAGTTTTAACTTTTGCTTAGTATTAGCCGTTTAAACGTCCTTCAATCTTAATGATTTAAGGATGTTTAAACGTTTAGGCAAAAGGAGTACAGGTCGCCCCCCTACCAGATAGACCGATGACCTAAAGAAGACAGCGGGAAACCGTTGGATTCAGAGGGCACAGGACCGGTTGGAGTGGCGCCATTTAGGGGAGGCCTATGTTCAGCTGTGGACATCAAAAGGCTGATGGATGGATGGATTGGATGGAAACGGGGTATCGTTTTGAGAAACATTTATGGTGGTTAATAGGTACAAGTAAAAAAAACTTGAGGGGATGTACGCAAATGATGATAAAATAATGTTGGCATTATTTTTATAAGACCGCATTGTAAAATGATTGTATCGGTAATTTTTTACGTCCTTTTCAATTCCGTCTAGGAAATAAAAATGCCATCTGCACGTCACTGAAGGCTTTGCGGATGACATCTCTTGTTTTTACGTCCAACGTAGCTCTCGGCTTCGATATAACGTTTTACAGTTATAACGGGAATTTTCCTGACGTAATCAATTTTCTTGACATGTCTCTATACCTACTGTATATGGCTAACGATTCATTTTCTTTATAATTATATTCATATGAACAGACAAATAATGTTTCTCAATGTAATTGACATCATCTTATCTTTCTCCTAGGGACATAAGACGCAACGCTAAACTTAATTCGTTACTGAAAGTATAAACGTACTCTTAGTAGGTTTGTACGAATTGCAATGTACATTGCGCGCTGATTTTTTTCGTTTTAGTTTAGTTTAGTGGTACTTTGAAATGATGACCGAAAACAAGAACAATACTTGTTTTGAGGAAACATTAAACTCGTGCTAAGGGTACTGAAGGCCCCGAAACATTTGGTTCAGCCTTCAATAGGTCTGTGCTACAAGAGTGAGCGTTGAACGTTAAAAACAAATGTTTATGTCGCATCTTGTAACTCGTTTCCGCTTCTATTTGCGTCGAAATTACGTTGCTTTGTGAATAAATTTTCCAAAATCGTTCGTCCCTGATGCTTGCAACGCCAGGAAAATAATTTTTGGCCAAAAGCGGTCAGCGTCGAAAATTGAAAGTTACATGCGTCCGAAGTTACATGAAAACAAATTTTCGCTCTACATGGTAGCGAAAGCTGAATTTCCCTTATAATTTGAAATAAGATTTGAAGCGAGTATATCGTAGCATTTTCGGTAAAAGTAGCGCATGTGCAAATATGTCTAACTTTACTTACATCATATCATTAAGATATGACAAAATTTCTTCGACTAATTGTATGCCGAAAAGGAAACTTTGTTCCAAGTTGTATGCAACGTATATCCTAACCTAACCTTTCTATTTTCTATCCTTTTTACTTTCTACAACCGGGCCATACTGTCAATGAGGATTCCTAAAGAAAACAAAATTAATAGGTTCACTAAATTTAGATTAAATCTACTGTGAATAGTGGAAAGTAGACCAATGTTGTTGAAAGTGATAGCTTTAAGTACGAACAGTATAATTTTTGGGGTTCCGTACCCCCTAGTGTAAAAACGGAACCCTATTACTAAGACTTCGCTGTCCGGCTGTATTGCCTGTCTGGCTATCTGTCTCATAAACCGTCATAGGTAGACAATTGAAACTTTCACAAATGATGTATTTCTGTTGCGATTTCTGCTGATGTCGCTATAACAGCAAATACTAATAACAACCGAATGAAATAAATATTTGAAGGGGACTCCCATACAGCAAACTTGATTTTTAAACGTATTTTTTTTTTATTTGACTGAAGTAGCAAACGAGCATGCAGTCCACCTGATGGTAAGTGGTCACTGCCGCTCATGGACATCTGTAATCAACTTCATACAGAACATGGGTTCCATCTGACGTCAAACACAGATGCGTTGCTACTCCCGAGGACTATGATGGTCGCCTCATATAAAAGTTTGCCGGCAACCACACCCTTCTATCGAAACGCAAGAAATGCTTCACGCTAGAAATATCTGTCGCGGCACCTTCAAAAAAATTATAGATAATGGTACGGAACACTTCGTATGCGACTTACTCGCACTTAGCCGGTTTTTAACTGATTGTAGCTCTTACAGCCGTATTAATATTAACCCATCAATGTCCACCGCAGTATATACTCAGTACGATATGTGTTGATTTTTTGCCCGACAGTTACATGCACGCTGTCTTCGTCTCCATCAAACAACCAATTATTATGTTGTTGGAATTACATTCAACAACTGTACTAGTAAATAGTGTTGTCAAAACATACGGACGAATCTGTTCATGTGTAACTATATAAATTATAAAACTGTACTGTTTGTTTGTGATTTCTGTCGAATTTCGACGAGTTAATGTCGAAATGGTATAATTATACTTGTTTGCACGCTATCAGTATGGAGAATCTTTTAATTTTTTTGTTTGTGGTTTTGTCTGTCTGTTTAACATCGACGTGTTCAATGTGATACATCAATTTTCACGTGCTTTTACACAGTAAATGTTAAGTATTTCCTTTTACACAAAAACTACCGGTCGGATTTACACACATCGTCAACCCATTATCGTCCTACTGCTGGGCACGGGTCTACTCTCAGAGTGAGAGAGTTTTAGGAAATAGTCCACCACGCTGGCCAAGTGCGGATTGATGGACTTCTTCTCGGGTGTGTAGGTTCACGATGTTTTTCTTCACCGAAAAGCAGTGATAATTAATTTCTAATACGCACATAAATGAGTGGTGCGTGCCTGGGTTTGAACCACAGACATCCCGATTGAGAGGGCAACTTTCAACCATTAGGGTATCACTGCTCTGGATTTACACACACGACACTCATTATCGTGATACACGCTCCCGAAACGGACGAACCCGCAGGAATAACTTAGCAATCAATAATCAACTCTCGATTAATTTCGTCCGGACCTCACGCAACAGCACCAATCACCAATGATTCTCCTGACATTTCAATCGGTCTCTACACGATTATTTGTTCGTGGTGTAGAAAAAAAAACTTTCGTTTCCGCGCTTTCGATTTAATTGATCGCGTTGAAATCGATTCACTTGCCCGTATAATCGATGTATGTACTCTATAAACTACTGGCTATGATCCAACTTTTTCATCCTTATCCTTAAATACATGTAAAAAAGTTACTCTTGTCTGTTCGTCACAAAATTTCCAAAATAAAATAGTTTGGGGGACGGAGAAAATGTAACAGAACAGCCTAGTAATTTTTATAATTTATAAATTGTTTTTGTTTGTGGGTTTGTCGTATCAAACTAAAAGTATTGCATTTAGTTTAAAAGTAATTTAATGAAAATATAGTTACTCTCCATATTTTGAGCTAACATTACAAAGATTACAAAGTTATGTTAGGTTTATGGACTCGGGTAAAACTGCGGAGCATAGCTTGTATTAAATAAGTAGCAAAGAGCCTACAGTCCACTTGATGCCAAATGGAGGGTCCATTTGGACATCTGTAATCAAAGCTAGATAGGATTGCCCAGAGATGCATTGATACTTTTTGAAGAGCAGTTTGTAACGCTTTGTATAAGTTATTTCGTACAATTTCTGTTCTGTTCCGTTCTCCTTCTGTTTCCATGGTTAATCAATAAGGTGTGAAATTGTAGCGTATGTTGCCAAACAGACCTCCTTTCTTTCCAAAGTAAGACAAGATATTGGAGCTCGCTTTTACTAACTTGTATAAAACATGATGGTTAAAAAAGGATATAGGTACTATACAAAAAAATAACACAATTCCTCTGAGTTCGTTTCCGGAACTCTTCAGTTCAAGTCGTGTTCTGATCCAGTGGCAGTATGTATAAGAAAATTTATTGTTACTGAAAATTTGTAACAAAGTAAGGACATTTCACTTCTACATCTTTCGAGCCGGAATACGACAGCGCTTAGCACTCGCATTATACAGGGTGTAAATGACAGCGTACCGAAAACTTAAATGGTAGATTTGTGACACTAAATGAACTAAAAATAACTCATCAATTTTCCTCGGAAATTATTGGTTCCCGAGTTGGTCATTTTTGAGCGCGCAATGTACATCGAACAACCCGCGTACCGATCGCCGATCGCTTATTGTATTATAAGTAGTTATTCCCCGCACGCATCTAACAACAAATCGCTTATTCTATTTTATTAACTTAGTACCTACCTAGACTAAGACCCGTGCCGATTGCGCAATACTCGAGCTGCGGTGCGTGTACCTAAGCGCGGATTTAGACGCACGGCTTCCAAAACATTACCCACCACACGTGCTCTCAACATTCTTCCGGCACCTTCCTGCTGCGGTACAATCGGCTGATTATCCAACACTCGTTGGTACGCCCGAGTAATCACACGACTGTCCGTTGGATGGCGAGCATAAGGGTACCTCTGGATGTACAGATGCAGAGCTTGCTGTGCATTCCCACGTGCTTCACCATAACACATTAGCATTTCCCCGTATTCACGAGCACTGAACTGCATTTTGCAAAAACTAAATAACAATAAAAACACTAAAAACACAAAACTAAAGTAATAATAAATAACAGTTCACACACGACACGACTAACACGAAACCGAAATTTGCAGAGCATCCGTCTTCCGCAAGCGAAAATCACGAACTGTGACAATTTTTCAAATTTTAAATAATATCCGAACTATCAAAGAAAACCGCCAATACGCCGCTCCGTGACGAGTTACTACTAAGCGAGTGCATAACACAGATTCAATTAAATTCAGATATGACACAACCTTTAACTTAAAACTGACAAATCAATTACTTTTACTTGTCCACTCGTTGTTTTGTAATTTTAATAAAATACCAAATTAGGTACATTATAAACATTATTCATGTTAGTTCAAATTAGACTGGTTTACTTCAAAATTCTAAATACTTTAAATACATAAAAGCAAATTAAAATTTCATAAAATAACAACATACAACATTAAAAAAACGAAAGTATAAAAAGCTATTATAATATCAATCAATAACTATTGATATTCTTATCACAGAAACTAACTCATCATCTCGAGTACATGACCTACGGAGAACAAGTACTTTATTAGCCACATTGAGTTATCTTTTTATTGTTTATTCTGTGTGCGGCGTTAATCCCGCCTTTCGGCAAAGGACTGAAGAGCCGCACCGCGCTGTATGTGTGAGTGTACTGTGTATGTGGAATAGAATTTTGCATGATACTTATGTACCTACATCATTTCTTTAATGATGTTTCCCTTATGTTTGCTTCTGAAACAAATACGTTAAAATGTTAATCATTATTTGTGATTTATTTTTATTTGCCCTGAATAAATGAAGAAATTTTCAATCATTAGGTACACAAAAATAAACAAAAGAATAGGTATTTAGTATTTTTCCGAATAATGTTTTCAGTTATTATTTGCGTTAAAATGTTTGAATTAGGTATTGAATGTTTTTTGGAAACTTGGTTCCTAAATTGGTGGAAGTCGGTGCGGCGGAGCGCGGGGCGGCCCGCCGCACGGCCTCAGCCGCGCGGCGTCATTGACCGGACGTCGAACAGCTGATAGCGCATTCATTATACATTGCTAGTTTTCGTGAAAAACACTATAATGAGTGTTTTTCTTTTAAATTCATGTTGCATTATGCAGTAGTATTGAAATACTACCAAAATTTGTAAAAAAAAGTGCATAAAAAAATGGAAAATCCGAGGAAAATCCGATGAAAAATTCCAACGCCATAAGCACCAGAATCGTGTCAGGAATCCATATTTTTAATATTCGGTACGCTGTCATTTACACCCTGTATAGAAATACGTGGTTTGCTATAAGCTACATATCACAATCGCGGTTGAAATCAGGTCATACACAGCTAAGTCTCCCGGGAACAGAACCGGCTACCCCCACGGCTGGCAACGGTAATGGCGCATGTGCGGTGCATTGAATATGTATTGCGTACATACCTTATATAATAGATAATGTATGCCATCCGTGTTTCAGCTATTAGACTTGTTTATATATCATTTTTATGTGAGGGGAAAATGAATCACGTGTTCTGTAACGAGGTGATAGTCTAAGGTCCGACTGTATGATATCTATGCCCATCTGGTCATCAAATGATCATAATACGTTTTCATACGTACACTGTCGTCCAATACGCACTTGGCCAGCGCGGTGGACTATGGCCTAAAACTCTCATTCAGAGAAAAGACCTGTGCCAGTAGTGGGATAATAATGGGTTGACGATATAATACATTTTAATAATAATATGAAATTATAGATTGATTACATAGATTATCATACTAGTCATCCGTCACATCGGTCAAAATTCGACCGTAATTTAAATTAAAAAACTAAACTTCATATTGTTCAAAGTAGTACGAATATTTCTCAAATTCAAATAAAATGTAATCATTTTCAAGTAATTTTGAACGCACCCGTTAAATATAAAAAGAGGTTTAATTAGCTAAACCGCATTTAAAAGCAATAGCTACCGCTTGCTTTTAAATGCGGTTTAGCTAATTTTGACAAACACTGACATTTCTGACGTTACGTGTTTTCATAGTAAGACATTGAATGTTCTATTTTGTTTATTATTTATGTGTTCGTGACAAATGCACGGTAGTGTGTTTAATATGATTTAGTTGATTTTATGTATGTTCTAAACATCATTTGAAAAAAATATTAACATTCTGCACTCCTTCTCTAAGGGCCGGCACTCATATGACGGAGCGCAGCGCAGCGCATTTTTTGCTGTCAAACTATTATCGTCATTGTCCCTTTAGAAATAATATCTAAAATTAAATAACAGCAATTTATTTCTGAGGAGCATGGAAGCGACCACATGCGAAAGGTAGCGCGGGAGCGCGACCGCGCGCGCAGGAGCGCGACCGCGCGCGCAGGAGCGCGACCGCGCGCGCACGACGCGCTACTCCGCGAGCGTCCGCTTTCGGTCGCCGCTGGCCGCTGGGCTCGCCGGAGCGACGCCACAGGCAGTGTCGAGTATATTCCAGCGCATGCTCGCGCATCCGCGCGCACCCGCGCGCATCCGCGCGCATTCTCCCAATAATTAGCGCGAATTTCGGCTAGTGTGTGATTCGTTCAGAAAATTTCGCGGGCATGCGCTGCGCTGCGCTCCGTCATATGTGCGCCGGCCCTAAGTCCACTATAACCGTGCAGTTTCATACTAATCCATCCGCGGCGTATTACTTAAAAATGCTTCACAAGTTTTTGCTTCACGTATTAATATATAGATTTGGATGGGGGCCATCCATAAATTAGGTCACACAAATTTTATGATTTTTTTTGTCACAACTGGTCACATTTGTGAGCCCCTCGCTAGTGTGTGGTCATGTTGCTATCCTACACATATAAATTTTAAATTAAAAACAGTAGTTCCAAAATTATATGTGCCAAAACAAAATTTTGTATTAGCACATATAAGTTCCTCTCCACCCTTTGTCACACTTTATCGACCCCCACCCCCTCCCCTTAACGTGTGACATAATTTATGGAATGCCCCTAGGCAGATGGGCATTCTTCTTTAAATAATTAAATAGAAGAAATGATAAAATTCGATGTATGATCTTGTACTATAACGGTAGCATTAAAACAACCGCGACTTTATTCGAACTTGTAAGTTAGTTTCCGAAATAGACTCAACTTATAATTCTTTTATGACTTGCGTTTAACTAACACTAAAAGATTTGTGAATAATGAAGAAAAAAATCCTTATGTAACATGTCACAGGGGCCCTTAGTTACTTTAGCTGTTCTATCATACAGTCTTATATATGTACATATGTACCAAAATACGTATCGGTTGTAGGTACAATTTATGAATGCCTTATTTCCCCATTGATCAGCTAAACGACAATAGCTTCGTTATCAACCTATTTGAGACGAACAATAATGGCGGGTTTGCAAAAATTACATGTGTGTCATGGCCTTGTGAACAGGGTTGTCAGTCCAAAAATAGAATAAACGGAACCCGCATTTTATTTGGTTGAATAATTTATCCGAAATTTAAAGAAGTTCTTACGGTTCGGTGGAAGGGTGTGGTAGGCCGGTTCACTTTTATGTGAGACGATCATCTTAGTCCTCGGGAGTAGCAAAGCATCTATGTTTCATTTCAGATAGAACTCTTCTTCTATATGAAGGTGCTTACTGGAAAGTGATATTTCCATCAGGTTTTTTGCAAGTTCATTCTAATTCAATAGAATAAAGATTTCACCAATAAATTAGAAAATTGCCACAGGCGCGGTGATCGTTGTCAAAATCTAATAAAATAAAGCTTAAGTTCAACAGTGGACCTCGGAATATTGATTGATAGAACTAAGTCAAACAAGAATCCACGTTAACAAATTTATTGCCCGTCTCTGTCTCCGGGTCTTGTCTCAGAGTCAGAGGTATTTAAGCTATAGTCTATAGCTATAGTCTAGCTATAGTCTAGACTGGCCAAGTGCCAAGTGAGTGTCAAAGAGGCTTATGACCAGCAATGGACCACACAATTCTGATGAATTCGTTGTGAAATCAAATAGAAGCCATCGAAGTATGCAACCCTAGTCACAGATACTATCTGTCACTATTCCATGCATCTCGTTGAAATGTGCCATGGTCGTGTTTTATATTAACATAACAAATACGATATTGTTCCGTTTTGTGTGTATGTATTATGTAAGCAGGTACTGAATTACAGGCGACGAATTAGATCGCGTTACACGCTTAGGTCAAAAAGCATTTCGAAGTAACGCCAATAAAAGGGTTTATTTTATTTGTAGCCTCTTTAATTTTACACTATGACTGCGTTAGAAGGAGGGTGAAGGTTATCGAGCGTATGTATGTTCATTTCTTTGGCACGCTAAAAGTAATTGAATAGTTTGTTATTAAAAAACGAAATACCCGACTGCAGATTTTAGATTTACTATTCGTTTTTTAATAATATCTAAGTTTTGTCGTAATGGCCATAGTAACACACAGTCTGAAGATTTCAATCATTTCCCAGCTTTTACTGTAGTAACTCAATAAAGCTGGGCTGAAAAGCAAAAAGCTTAGGCCGTCATAATAATAAGATGAAAAATCTGCCTACAGTTTACCAGATAAAAACTGCTGTCTCAGACAGACGGATAATGGGACCTTACTAATAGGGTCCTGTTTGTAACCCTTTGAGTATATTATCCTACAAAATAACAAATATTCATCTGTAACATCTTTTTAAGGCACAAATACAAATTGCCATAAAAATAATTTGGCAGTAATCGCCAGGCATCGATACATAATTTCGCAGAATAAAACTTAGTCCGTAGATGATCACTGACCGCCATTAGAGCTATATAAGTAACTTCATAAAGATCCGGATCTCCAGAGGAACCCAGGAGGATTAAGATGGTCGTATCATAAAATTGGGAGACGGCAAACACACCCTTCTACCGAAACGAAAGAACTAAAGAGAAAATACCAATTTGTTCTATTCTATTTTTACATATTTTTCGCGAGAATTTGATCAGATGGATTTCCTTTAAGTACCTACGAAAAATAAGTAACATTTGAACAAGCGAATTAGGGTTCGTTATGTTTCTAAGAATTGAACATGTTCATGGCACAAGGCGATTTTTCGCGCAAAATACACAAAAACTGAATATTAATAATGCTAGTCATGTAGTTGACAAAAAGTTTTTCATTGCGCTCCATTAGAATAATGTTAATAAAGTGTTTTTGTTATAATATTGTCTAACAAACATATATATGTATGTGACATGAGTGCCACTGTAATTCTAAGTAGACTTCGGATAACTTTATAAGCTTCTCAAGGTGGAAAATCGTTTATGGTTCGACTGGAGAGATACGTACCACCTGTCTAGCTGTAAGCTGCTCTTGCGTTTCTATGGAAGTGTGTTGTTGCCCGCTCGCTTTTATATTAAGCATCTTAGTCTCATCTTAGTCGTCCTCGGGAGTAGCAATGCATCTGTAATTTACTTCACAGACTGTTTTATATTGCGTTGATTTCTCATGGTTATGAGTGGCAGTGACCACGCAGCTCAGGCAGTTTGCCTGAGCTGGTGGTGGGTTTTTTTTTAATATTGAAGTAGCAAACGAGCATTCAGTCCACCTCATGCTAAGTGGTCACTGTCTCTTATGGACATCTGTAATCAACTTCACACAGAACATGGATTCTATCTGAAGTCAATCACAGATGCGTTGCTACTCCCGAGGACTATAATGGTTGCCTCATGTGAAAGTGTGCCGGCAACCACACCCTTCCATCGAAACGCAAGAAATGCTTCACGCTAGAAATAGGTTTGGCGGTAGTACTTTCATGCGTGCTCGTTAGCTAGCTAGATCTGTAGAAAAAGCAGACAATAAAGTTGTTGTGTTCCGCTATTTCAAGTATTTTGCGCCACTGGAGTCCATCTCCACGCATCAAACATTGCCAAGCGTCACTTCTAAACGTGTACACAATTGGACCTACTTTTGCAAAAAGGAACCAACGAGTTTTCCTCCTATATTATTAAAAACGTTGATGATTTTTAATCCCTACTAATATTATAAATGTGAAAGTAACTCTGTCTGTCTGTCTGTCTGTCTGTCTGTTACTTATTCACGCCTAAACAACTGAACCGATCTTTATGAAATTGGTCACACAGATAGTGTTGACCTTGGGCAATGGCATGGGCTGCTTTTATCGAAAAAAAATCGGTTGAAAGCGTGACCGGAGGGACCGCAGTAACTGGAGTGACCGGAGGGACTAAAGTGACCTGAGGGGCCGGAGGGACCGGAGTGACCAGAGGGACTGGAGAGACCGGAGGGACCGGAGTGACCGGAGGGACTGGAGTGACCGGAGGGACTGGAGTGACCGGAGGGACCGGAGGGACTGGAGTGGCCGGAGTGACTGGAGGGACCGGAGTGACCGGAGGGACTGGAGTGACCGAAGGGGCTGGAGTGACCGGAGGGACTGGAGTGACCAGAGGGACTGGAGTGACCGGAGAGACCGGAGTGACCGGAGGGGTAAAAGGGGTTTGATGATAAGACAAACATAATGGGTACTTACATCAGTAGAGGCCTCTTCAACAACGTCATCTTTGGACCCAGAACCCAAAGCTTCGAAGAATGCAGCGATGTCATCGTCAGACGAAAACTCATCTGAAACCATTATAATAAATAGACTTTCTGCTATTCGACAAAAGATGATGGTATAATATTATAAAGGCGAAGGTTTGTGAGTGTGTATGTTTGTAACTTATTCACGTGTAAATGGTTGGAGCGATTTCCTAAAATTTGGTAGGGTGCTAGCTGATATTCGGGATTAACATATAGGCTACTTTTTAGTGTGGAAAAATCTTATTACCACGAGACAATCGATTTTTTATAATGCGGGCGAAGCTGCGAGATTAAACTAGTAATATCATATTTGTATGCATAGAACAAATTATTTTGTGCAACATTGTAAAAAGATTTTTTTTAAAATAAACTTTTTAAATAAAAAAAATGACAAATATGGCTTTTTCTTTGAACTGTCGTTGTGTGGGTTGATTTTGTTTTCCATAAGTAGGTCCAATTGCGTTTCTCTGATCTAACATAGCTACAAATATTTGCTGCAAATTATAACAGAATTAAAATTCGTTCAACGCTGACTCTTGCAACGCAAACAGAATTTTTCGTGGCCAAGCAATAAATGAGTACTATGCAAACACGACTCAGTAGCCTGAAAATTTAGCTTCAGACAAAGTGGAATCGGAACAAAAGATCGCAGGTGCCTTCAATGGGTGCATAAGTACCTCTCGCGCTGTTAATTACGCTGCTTTTAACAACTCACTCCTTCCTTACTATACTGCTGCATACCTATACTAATGTACTCGGAAAATCGGATGAGGACTGTAGTAGTTTTTTATTGTTTAAAGTATCAAAAGAGTATGCGCTCCACCTAATGTGTGTACCGTCGCCCATGGATGTTGATAACATTTCAAATAATGTTAAAGACTAGGGTTGGCCGCTAATGTGAGTTATCCCTGATGGACTAAGTTGGATTTGTTCGGATAAGTAGATTCTCCCTTTCCAGACCCGACTAAACTAGCAAACTACCATTAGACTACCTAACTACCATTAGACTACCAAACTACTGGATTATCAAACTATTAGACTACCAAACTACCATTAGACTACCAAACTACTAGACAATCAAACTACTAGACTACCGGCACTGCCATTTTGAACAGACTACCAAACTCTTATCACTACTATTATAAGGCAGAAATAGTTGTGGCGCTGGTGCTTTGAATACCACAAAAGGTTTTGCCATTTTCTAATTATTGTTGATCACTTATTTAGATAAGCATCTGCCAAATTGATGTCTATTATTACTAGTCATACTCTATTTGATTACCTGGCGTACGACAAACAGTCACACCGAGTTCAACCTTCTGCATCCACCCTTACGCCTAAGTTTGATGAAGTTGGCGCTAAGCCATAACGCGGTTAGTTAAGCCGAGCCAAGTTAAACTTAAAGTTATCCCCACCGCAAGAAGTTCGTACTTAGTTCATAGCTCGTAAGAGAATTCACTTATATTTAGTAATGTTTTAATGGAAACTGTTACAAGAAATAATTATTGTAAGTGGCCACTGCCGCTCCGCTCGTCAAATCGAAATAAAAAGGGAGTGCTACCTAAAGAGAGGCCTATCCGGCCATAGATGTAATGCTCCCCTTAAGGGCTAAGTTGAAATGCTTCAGTTGTTGCCATTCTGTTCATTGTAAGTGGCCACTGCCGCTCCGCTCGTCAAATCTAAATAAAAAGGGAGTGCTACCTAAAGGGAGGCCTACCCGGCCGTAGATGTAATGCTCCCCCTAAGGTCTAAGTTGAAATGACTCTTTGTGTGTGCCGTTCTGTTTATTGTAAGTGGCCACTGCCACTCCGCTCGTCAAATCTAAATAAAAAGGGAGTGCTACCTAAAGGGAGGCCTACCCTGCCGTAGATGTAATGCTCCCCTTAAGGGCTAAGTTGAAATGCCACTTTGGAATTTCTTTACACAGACTTGTGTTATTTATTTTTCTCAAGTACGATAACAGGAATATCAGAATATTGCTTTGAAATTACATGAACTACGAATAGTGGTAAAGATTTGAGGCATAATACAGTATCAAGACATCCCTACGAGTATGATGATTTAATTAATTCAATATAAATTACTTATCGCTTTATAGAAATGAAAAATAAAGTGTAAATACAATAAGTTGTGAACTAATACATTTAAAATGTCAGCGTTTACTGCACACATAACACGCTCTGTCACAAAAAGTTCCACCTTTTTATATAGAAGTTATTATAAATAAGTACTATAGTAATTGTAGTAAGGTTATATTCATCACATTTATTTTTAACCATGTTTGTTTTACTTTCATATAGTAGTAATACTTTTAACATAACTTTAATTTAGTAGCAATAACAGTAGTAAATGTAGTAGTACTGTGGTTATTTTTTGTGAAATATCATAGAAAATGCCGTAGCTACTGTCCACACAACGTGACTAATAATAATTGAACTATACTTTATATCCATGTTATTGAATACGTGGCCTTTGCAGGCACCATGGAGCATTAGAACTAATTGATTTTGACGTACAATTATCTCAAATCAATATGAATATCAGTACATTTTGTACATGAATAGGGTAACATGATCGCGATGTTAGTAGGGATAACTTGTTTGTTTGTTTGTTTGTTTGTTTGTTGAATCGTTATCAGTTTGGATTTTACTTTGTCTGTCTGTAATCTTTTGTGAAGTGGATTTTTTTATTGGTGCAAGCTCTCTATTAATAGTAGTATATCAATTTTGGAAATTAGGAGTTACCATGACACTGGAATAAAAAAAACCAAAGTTGAATTCCTGTTCCTTCTTAAAATAAATAAATAGTCAAAAGTTACTACTTAAAAATAATATGACATATTTAGTATGTTTTGGCTATGAAAATGGTTCAAACGTAGGTTTGAATGAAATTCTTGAATTAAACTTGTCGCTGTAGTAAACAAGAGTGTTACGAAAAAAATAATATTAATATCACAGTTACAAATGTAGTCGACCTTCAAACAAACTAATACGTTCCGCTCTGATGCTCAGTGATACTTAGGATCCGTTTACACTGGCCCCTTACGTTTGTTTGTTCAGTCTCTTCTGTGTGATTTAGCCTTATTTTATGAATATCTTGAAACTGACAATGTACTTATAAAGAAACAACACTTTTCGCTGACTAAGGAAACTTTTGAGAGAGCTTCCGGAGCACTATACGAAGTCTGGGATCTCAGAACGAGTTTCTTCCCTATACGTGTGGCGCTTCTCTCGGACTCATTCCCTGCATTCCTTTAGGTGTTACGCGGCCACGCATACTATCGCCCTTCCCAGTTTCCAGTGGTCGCTGACTAAGTGGTTTGAGCTCCCGCTCCTGAAGCACCCCTGGAGAAAATATTTCAGCCTAGTCTTACCCTCTTACCATAATACCACAGGAACATAAGTGACTGCATGAGGTAAAACGTCGCATCGAGATATGGACAATAAATATGTATATAAAGAAAAAAAACGTTTTCTATAATTGTATAATTGAAGAAACTTTTATTTTTTTGTTGTGGGGCTATACACACTAGGATTTTCTCCTATGTCACACACAAACACGAATACACTTACACCCAAACCCAACTCTTGCTATATGTGAAACCGGTATGTTAACCGCTCCGGTACAGGGGAATCAGAATTTAATTTAAAAATTAAATTCAACTGTTTTGGTTTGATAGCAAAAAAATAACAGATATAAAATCCAAAAAAATATACAAAAATAGTATTACTTATTCTCAGTCTACCCAACAATTTATTTTTTAAAAACTTTATTTTTATTATATGTACATATATAAATTATTGATAACGTCTGGTCTTTGGATCTTAATCTTGAAATCTTTATTCTTATTGTAACTGCAATGAAAATCGTTACGCTTGTGCCTTATGAGAACGAAGAATTAAATTCCTTGTGCATTTTCTCCAGTTAATATGCAAATGTTTGATGGTAGGTATTTAGCCAACTCGAGTTATTCAACGTTTAATGAGCTTCGAGTCGAAATTGAATCATGTTAGCTATAGCTATAGCTTCGAATTGAAATCATGTTAGCTAATTGTAGCTATTTCATTGGCTATAAAAAGATTAAGTGGTGAACGACCAAAGAATCATTAAATAGACTTTTTTCGATAGATCTGCATAATATTTTTTTTTTGCATTTTGCATACATTAAAGTAAGAGAAACTTTAAATTTACAATCTATTAATACCTATACATACAATAAGTTTTTTATCTGATTTAAGTAGCAAACAAGCATGCAGTCCACCTGATGGTAAGTCACTGCCACCCATGGACGTAAGCAACTTCGAATGGAACATGGGTTCTATCTGAAGTCAATCACAGATGCGTTGCTACTTCGGAAGACCATGATGGTCGCCTCATATTAAAGTGTGCCGGCAACCACACCTTTCTATCGGAACACAAGAAACGCAAGTGTAGCGTTAGTAATTCCCCGGTCGAACTACACTGGTTCTACCACCTGTTATAAGTTGCCAAAAATCATAAGAACGTTTTGGGGACCGTGGTGAGGTATGGACCTCAATACTGGCGCATTACGGCGAGACTTAGAACTTGTATATGTGCAAAGTAGCCGCCAGCTTTTCGTTCGCCGGAAACATGGACAAGTTTGGTAGACATATCCGACAGAACTTACATGTTCAGTAGTTCACCCATGGCGCCATAAATGAATAATAGTCCAATAAATAACTGTATTTGACAATTGTTCATAAAGATATTCGTTTGTACGATTAAGGAATTTTATATATTTGTTAAATAGTATTAGTTCGGATGTTTTATAATCGAATACAAAAATGACGAGAAATGAAATATTTATTAATACCCACAGCAAAAAGAAAATATTCGTACTTACTCGCACTCGCAAATGTATAAACGACAGATTCAGAAGTATCAGAAAGGGTATTTAAATATTGATGTATTAATTAAATAGCTTAATACCTAACATTAACCAAAACAAATATTAACAAGTTACTAAAATTAAACAGTATCAGTGCGGTAATAATTTAAGGACCGTCATTCATCTTTGAATTATTTTTTCTTAACACGCTTTTATTAGCTTGGGTTATATCAATGTATGGAAATGGAATCTTTGAGCTCTATTTTCACCGGGTTCCAGAATTCTCGTTAATTTGAAACTTTGCACACGTATCAAGGACCGATGACAATGCAATAATATGTCTTTTTTTTTTTACAAAAACGTGTTTTTTAGTTTTATCTAAAATTTATTTCCTTTTCAGAATGGTCTGAACGCTCTTCACCTCGCTGCTAAAGATGGACACATCTCAGTCGTCGAGGAGTTACTCAAACGAGGCGCCGTAGTCGACGCCGCCACAAAGAAAGGTAGAGGTTTTTTTTATAAGGGACAAATGTACTGTTGAACTACTTGTAAATGGAGCATCAATTAAATTGCAATTAAAAGTTATTACTCTTTGTATATTAGAGAAGTAAAAAATGAGCATATACACATATCTTCACCAGATGGAGTTAACATTTTTATTGTCGAAGAAACTAGACCGTTTCATATCATTTGTCGACTAGGTAGTCGATTAATCAATAAAATCGATTCATTTGTATTTAAAGATGTTATCGTATTAGACATAAATACGAACACCATACGTTTAACCGCAATCGGAATCATATGTTTAACCGTCTACCAATTGACTAGTTGAGTCGATCAGAGAAACGTAAAGCGTCGAATCGTTACTACTCCCGAGGACTATGATGATCACCTCACGTGAAAGTGTGCAGGCAACCGCACCCTTCTATCGAAACGCAAGAAATGCTTCACGCTAGAAATAAGTGTGGCGGTGGTACTTCCCCAGTTGAACTACACTGGTTCTACCACCTTGAAAATTATTTAACTAGTCCGTCTATTCAACGCTCGCCTATAATCTGGTGTCCCCATCTATTCTATTCCTATAGACTTACATCTCGTACAATTAACCCCAGCTAAGATTAGATCCCTACCTTAGGTTGCCTACAGACGCGTTACTACCGCTAAAGGATTAAATCGAACGCCTTCTACAACTGAATCCTGAAAACGCCAGCGTTTAACATTGATGTTATTGGGTAGAAATAGGTGTGATATTTTTTTGAACAATTATGTTTTAACATTAGCGTTTGATAGCGTAATTCAGAACTTGCAAATGAGTTTTACTAACGCCATCTATTAACAACGTCTGGAACTACTAAATATGTATCAACTAACAAAACATCGATATTTTAATGGGAATGGAGAGCGCGGCAAAAAGTAGCCTATGTCACCCTTCGCCCTCCTAACTATCTCTCAGCACATAAACCATATCATATAATACCTATGTGGCGACGTGAAATAGGAACAAACAACCACACTTTCACAATTTTATTATAAGTATTTGGAAGTATGGATTGTCTTTAAATAAATGTATTTCTAACACTCAGCATGCACTTGTTGTTAATTTTAAATGTGGCGAATCTCACACTCCTCCTTGCGCGTAGTATTCGTGAAAAGGGATCAGTATTTTTCGCTTCACTCATTACCGTATATATTTCTTGTTACATTGTCTTACTGACTGGAAAATAAAGGAATGCAAAGATAAGAAACAGAAGCTTTTATCTTCTAACAGTATTGTTTCTCGGTTACAAGGAAAAATGAAAGTTACATGATGTATGTCAGCGATAGCATCTATTTTTCTTGTGATATCGATCGTGACATTGCAGCAATTAGAAGTGTCGTTATACCAATTAGCGGATATGTTTATTGATAATGCTTTACTTTTACTTTTGTTACCTTTTACTGATCAATCTGATTTAGTTTTAGTATTTTATTCTTAAAAGTAATTTTATTGGATGAAAAAGTAAAAACAAATTTTATTGAAGGAAGTGGAAAAAAGTGAAAGGTTATTTGCCCAGTCTTATCAGTAATTTATTGTTTTGCTACTATTCATCTTCTTTTATTGTTAGAAGCGTTTAAATCATAGTCCCTACTTCACTGGCCACTTTGAAATTACTCTCAGGCGTTACAATTTGCTTATGATATTTTTAGTTACCGACAAACTGACTATTTAGCAGATGATTTCGAAATATATGGGCTATATATGTTTTGTAATTTGACCCATCTGTCCGTGAGCTTCAGATATTCATATCTGTTGGCTGTCACCGCTTAGGGAAAGAGATGCTCATTATGTAATTTCCAGTGAATTTCTCTTTCATTTAAAGTAGCTGTTATATAAGTTAAACGTGACTATATGTCCCTTTTAAAACTGAACCTTCACATCTTTTGTTAGTTCTACCGGGTAGAATTACCAAAAATGCGAAGGTCGGTGTCCCGCTTTTAAAAAATATCCCCTTTTTCACATTTTAAGGTAAATTGGGGATATTTTTTTGCAGATTGTTCAAGACTGTTCGTTAGAAATCTAAACAGTTTCTTTTGTGCGTCGACTAAATTAATTGACATAAACCGATGTCCTGAAATGAGTAAAAAAAATAGTGATGTTATACTGCCAGTAAAATTTCGTTTCCAGACCAAGACATTCTTTTTATCGTTACAGGCAACACAGCACTCCACATAGCATGTCTCGCGGGGCAAGAGGCGGTTGCGCGCGCGCTGCTCGGCGCCGGCGCGAAGGCAGACGCGCAGTCCGCAGCCGGCTTCACGCCGCTGTACATGGCGGCGCAAGAGAATCACGCTGGCTGCGTGAAGATGTTGCTGGCTGCTGGTGCCAGCCAGACTCTTGCTACGGAGGTACAAATAATTGATGTTGTCTAGAACCTATTAGTCGTCAACACAGCACTCCACATAGTATGTCTCGCGGGGCAAGAGGCGCCAGCAAGATGCGCAGTCCGCAGCTGGTTTCACGCCGCTGTACATGGTGGCACAGGAGAACCACGCGGGCTGCGTGAAGATGCTGCTGGCTGCTGGTGCCAGCCAGACTCTTGCTACGGAGGTAAAAATAATTGTTGTCTAGAACCTATTAATCGTCAACGCAGCACACCATATAGCATGTCTCGCGGGGCAAGAGGCACCAGCCAGATGCCTTGCCACTCCTGAGGACTATGATGGTCCCTTCATATAAAAGTGGGCCGGCAACCACACTCTTCCATCGAAACGCAAGAAATGCTTCAAGCTGGGTGCGGCGGTGGTAAGTACTTCCCCGGTCGAACTACACTGGTTCTGCCACTACGGAACATCTACGGAAAGAGAGGGACTGATGGATGCTGGACTGATTTCATTCGCTTTGTTTTACCAAGAAGAAGTTAGCTAGAGATAAATGTTTTTTTCCATAATTCTTGTTTTACACTTTTAAACGTAAGTTGTGGGATGAGTTATAAAATGAATTTTTAGGTCAAAATTATTGGTGAAATTCTTAACCCTGCGACCAATTTTGTCTCCAGGATGGATTCACACCGCTCGCGGTAGCGATGCAACAAGGACACGACCGCGTGGTGGCGGAACTGCTCGAATCGGACACGCGTGGCAAGGTGCGACTGCCCGCGTTACACATCGCCGCCAAGAAGAACGACGTCAAAGCGGCCACTCTACTACTTGAGGTACGGAATCTAGTAAGATATATTAGGGATCGGTACACAAATGGTAAAAACGGAACCCTATTATTAGAATCTGTTCCAATATTTTTTTATTAAAACAAAAAAAACCTGACTGTTAAAACTAAAACTTGCAAATGGGATTTTGTTTTTTAATTATTCATTTAATATATTCCTTTTAAGGCGATTGTATCAAAATAATATCTTAAAAGGGTTATAATATTTATATTTTTGTAATGGTCTATTTAACAGCTTTCTCTGATCGCAGGTGCCATATTTACAAACGATATAGCCCATGTCACTGCAAATTGACTAGATGTCAATGTACCTCTCCCTGTAGTCGGGGAGTAGAATACGGCTACGGTATCCCCTGCCTGTCGTAAGAGGCGACTAAAAGGGGGCTCCTGGGGTTGCGGACGGCTCGAGAGGGAGCTCGAACCGCCCAGCCAGCAACCCCGAGAAGGACGGTGGCATGTGTGGCTGCATGTCGCCGTAGACACCGGAAGATGCAGGGGGACAGCTACATGTCCCCTAAGAGACGAGCCCATGAGGGGTGCTGCGCTAGGGGGTACTGGCGCGTTTTCTTTAGAGGTCCCGGGGTCCCCTACAAGCGCTGAGGAAGGCCACCGAGGAGGTTTTAGTGGGTAAAAATCCCACATAACCCAGAGTCTCTCCTCAAGGCTCCGGGTACCTTTTGAAGGTTTCCTCCCCGTCAACAAAAAAAAAAAAAAAAAGATGTCAATGTACCTATAAAATGTGTGCATACCTTTAGAAAGTTTCCCTCTCGAGAACAAAAAAAAAGTCAATGATACGCCATATGTGAAGATCCGACATGCAGTAGGCGGTATAGCACTTTCGAAATTAATCTACCTAAACATATACAAACATATATACATAAAAGCGCTCGAAGAACAATACCTATCTTCTGACACTGGTGGGAAAAATAACACTTTACTTTATTTCCTTTAGTACAATATCATAAAAGTCTTCAGCATTCTTCGTGTTTACGTTGTTCAAGTTATTTGCACGAAAGTTTCGCGGTAAACCGTTTTGCTACAACTTTTTAATTCCTCAACATTAACGTTGTATCGTAAAGTCTTCTAATTCCTCTGAGAAATCTTTGAGAAACTTTTCAAAAAATACTTCCCACTTTCAATTTGGACCGTGACGCGAAATGGTGCTAAATCTCCTGGTTTCCTTATTGGGAATTATAGCCTCTTGGGTGATTTTCACATTCATTTTCTTTTAAAATCTATGGCGAAAATCCAAAATCTTTTGAAGCGTCAGACGGAGGGAAATGTTTTTCCAATCTATGTATGTTTGTATGTCCATTTTTTCGGCACTTGCTCAGACCAAGCGGCTTGGCAAATTGTGACATATTGTTTAAATCCACTCAGCAGAATGAGTGGTTATGGCGATACATTTTTTTTAAAATGACGCCTGTAAATATGGAAAAAGAGGCGAAGAGCCGACTTTATTATTATTTTATGGGTATATAATGGAACCGAGTGAATAGACCTTTCCAAAAATGTATATTTTATAATATTTCTCCGACATTATTTTAAGAAAACTCATAAAAAGCGTTAATTTAAATACAAAATTACAAATTACTTAGTTTTCATAATAATTTCTTGTATCATGGTGGTATGATTTCCAGAACGAACACAACCCCGACGCCTGCTCGAAGTCCGGGTTCACTCCCCTCCACATCGCGGCGCACTACGGGAACGTGGGCGTTGCGAAGGCGCTGCTCACGGCCGGCGCTGACTCCGGACGAGCGGCGAAACACAATATCACACCGCTGCACGTGGCCAGCAAGTGGGGACAGCTGGCCATGGTGGATCTGCTCGTTGAAAATGGTAAGTACATTCCACTTTGATATATAGCCGCTATATGGGGACGTGGACGTTGCGAAGGCGCTGCTCACGGCCGGCGCTGACTCCGGACGAGCGGCGAAACACAATATCACACCGCTGCACGTGGCCAGCAAGTGGGGACAGCTGGCCATGGTGGATCTGCTCGTTGAAAATGGTAAGTACATTCCACTTTGATATATAGCCGCTATATGGGGACGTGGACGTTGCGAAGGCGCTGCTCACGGCCGGCGCTGACTCCGGACGAGCGGCGAAACACAATATCACACCGCTGCACGTGGCCAGCAAGTGGGGACAGCTGGCCATGGTGGATCTGCTCGTTGAAAATGGTAAGTACATTCCACTTTGATATATAGCCGCTATATGGGGACGTGGACGTTGCGAAGGCGCTGCTCACGGCCGGCGCTGACTCCGGACGAGCGGCGAAACACAATATCACACCGCTGCACGTGGCCAGCAAGTGGGGACAGCTGGCCATGGTGGATCTGCTCGTTGAAAATGGTAAGTACATTCCACTTTGATATATAGCCGCTATATGGGGACGTGGACGTTGCGAAGGCGCTGCTCACGGCCGGCGCTGACTCCGGACGAGCGGCGAAACACAATATCACACCGCTGCACGTGGCCAGCAAGTGGGGACAGCTGGCCATGGTGGATCTGCTCGTTGAAAATGGTAAGTACATTCCACTTTGATATATAGCCGCTATATGGGGACGTGGACGTTGCGAAGGCGCTGCTCACGGCCGGCGCTGACTCCGGACGAGCGGCGAAACACAATATCACACCGCTGCACGTGGCCAGCAAGTGGGGACAGCTGGCCATGGTGGATCTGCTCGTTGAAAATGGTAAGTACATTCCACTTTGATATATAGCCGCTATATGGGGACGTGGACGTTGCGAAGGCGCTGCTCACGGCCGGCGCTGACTCCGGACGAGCGGCGAAACACAATATCACACCGCTGCACGTGGCCAGCAAGTGGGGACAGCTGGCCATGGTGGATCTGCTCGTTGAAAATGGTAAGTACATTCCACTTTGATATATAGCCGCTATATGGGGACGTGGACGTTGCGAAGGCGCTGCTCACGGCCGGCGCTGACTCCGGACGAGCGGCGAAACACAATATCACACCGCTGCACGTGGCCAGCAAGTGGGGACAGCTGGCCATGGTGGATCTGCTCGTTGAAAATGGTAAGTACATTCCACTTTGATATATAGCCGCTATATGGGGACGTGGACGTTGCGAAGGCGCTGCTCACGGCCGGCGCTGACTCCGGACGAGCGGCGAAACACAATATCACACCGCTGCACGTGGCCAGCAAGTGGGGACAGCTGGCTATGGTGGATCTGTTCATTGAAAAAAAGACTATAAAGAAAAGACTATACTTTATCAGGGGACATGAAAAACCATTGGTGCTGGTCTCCAATGATTGATGAAACAAAATAAATGTACATCGCTTCAAAGAGCAAACGGTTGGTAAGTGAAAAAGTACGAATATTAATTGTCTCTCTTGTGCAGTCAGCAGCAAATAGTTGGTGACATTCAAACTGTTCACATTGTTAGATACAATCAAAGTGTTCAATAATATCGCCACAACCTACCGAGCAGCTTCAATATTATAAAATGTACCTATATTTACGAACAGTCTCGCATCTAGGTTGACACCGACGCCGGAACAGATATTATGTTTGTGAAAATTTGGCTGGTATAATCATTATGAGTTTATGAACGTTCTGTCATTTTGAAGTATAAGATGTTGTCAACAATTAGAACACGTAGGTTGTGGCGATATTATTGAACACTTTGGTTGTATCTAACAATGTGGATAGTTTGAATGTCACCAACAATTTGCTGCTGACTGTACATAATATACTAAGGTCTATACATATGCTATAACGTATATATTCAGAGTTTTAGCAACTTGAAAGACCCCAATTGACTTATTTCATCATAACTATTTTACTATTTTTATTAAGATCTCTCCTTGGAATCATTGTCATGGCGCTTGGCTGTGAATGTGTGTGTCAATATGAATTACAATCAATGCGGTCATTTTCACAGAGAGTACTAGACAAACTATATACCGAAAATAATTTAGAGCATCAATGATATCTATTAAGACTTTCGATTAAAAATAGTATATAATATTGCCTTTCCAGGTGCAAACATAGCGGCTGTGACACGTGATGGGCTTACTCCATTACATTGTGCCGCCAGATCGGGACACAGCAATGTAGTCTCGAGGTTACTGCAACACGGTGCTCCCATCACTAGTAAGACTAAGGTGATTATTTTAGAATAACTACATTGTTCAAATGAATCTTCTATACAATCGTTGAAATTTGAAAGTCTATGAAACGAAAATGAGTGTGTTCCATTATACGTTCACAAAGTTCACGTTCACGCAGCTTTTTCCCGTTCCACTAGCTTGTGAGCTTTACTGACATAATCTCTAATGGAACGATCACTTCGACCCACCTTATTAGATGGGTCATCGTGAGCTTCGCCTGGGCGTGAATCATGACGTCATGAGTGACGCATTCGCCGCGATCACAATGGCCGCTGTCGTCTAGTGGAACGTTTTGGGCGTTTTGGGCTTTGTGAGCGTCTTCTGGAACGCGCTCAATGTGTTACAAAAGCAGTTGTCAACGCTACAACTAGATGTCGCTGTACCTACTACTTTTTGAACTGTGCAAACGATTTTCCTTTGTGTTAATGTGTATGACTAAATTATACACTCACATACACACTATTTTTATTCCATTATTGGATAAATAGATGATAAATTCCATGTCGTCCATTATCTTGTTTCCTTTACTGTTGTGTTCCGTAGATCTTGTCTCTATTTTGGACTTCTTGGTTACGATACTATCAATTCAGAATTATATCTGAGTATTCATTGTTTAATTAAAAACATTTGCCGCCTCAGTATATACTTTGCAAGATAGCTAACTGTAATGATAGTGATACAGTAACTTTTCCATTTCAAGTGATCAAATACTATGTGTTTTTATTATAGTTTTATAAAAAACATCCTGTACTTTTAAATTGAGTATCGATGAAATGCAAAAGGAAGTGAAGTAGCTGAAGTGAAATAAGCTCGTGTATCAATATCTATTCCTACAGTAATAATAAATAAATTAATAAACGCTTTCTACACTCATACACTACCTGTGTCGTGGGTGCCATGGACACACACAAAGACGAATACACAAACACCCAGACCCAGAACAGAAAAGAAACTAAACTTATCATTCAGATACCTGTCTGGCCGGGAATCGAACCCAGGACCCACTGCGTGTCAGACCGGTATGGTAACCGCTGCGCCACGCGGGTCGTCAAATAGGAAATGATGTGCTCAAACAATAAATCCTGTTTTTGTTAACTACGTCAATCCTCGCCTTTTTCACATTTCATTTATTGTACGTGATATTTAATTTCCAGAACGGCCTAACCCCCCTCCACATGTCGGTGCAAGGCGAGCACGTGGAAACGGCCCGCGTGCTTCTGAGCGAGGGGGCCCCCATCGATGACGTCACCGTCGACTACCTAACGGCGTTGCACGTGGCCGCGCACTGTGGACACGTTAAGGTAGGGTACATTCGTTTTTTTTTGTTTACGAGGGGGAAACCTTCATAAGGTAACCAACATCGTGGGAACGACGCGCATTATGTTGGATTCTTACCGCACTAACGACTAGGGTGGCCGTCCTCAGCACTGTGTGGAGGACTCTGGGATCTCCAATAGAACACAGCCGGAGTTTTCCGAGGATTGCCCCTTTTGGGCTCTTCCTTGGTGGGCGTGAAACGCTCACCGCAACTTCTGGTCTTTACGGTGGCATGCAACCACATATGCCGCCGTCCTTCCCGGGGTCGCTTGGATGGACGGTTCGAGTTCCCACTCTTCAACCACGCAACCCCGGAAGCCCTTTTTAGTTGCCTCTTACGACAGGTAAAGGGTACCGTAGGCCTATTCTGATCCCGGAACTACAGGGACAAAGTTCTGCAAACCTAACCTCCTCAAAATGTCGGTGCAAGACGAGCACGTGGAGACGGCCCGCGTGTGCCGACTACCTCACGGCGTTTTTGCCAATAACATGGATATAATTGCGTCCACCGATTCGCACTGGGCCAGCGCTGTGGACTATGGCCTACAACTCTCTCATTCTGAGAGAAGACCGGTGCCCAGCAGTGGGACAATAATGGGTTGACGACGACGACATGAATCGTAGGCACGGCGAAACGTCAAAAACAATCAAAAACCGCATATATCGAATACGTTGTGTCTTGTGTAATTCTAATATTACTACATTGTTAACAGGTCGCGAAATTACTACTGGACAGAAACGCGGACGCTAACGCTCGTGCATTGAACGGTTTCACGCCCTTACACATCGCGTGTAAGAAGAATAGGTTGAAGGTCGTCGAGTTGCTGCTCAAATACGGTGCAAGTGAGTGTTTACACGCTTTCTACACTCATAGACCCACTATAGGATTTTATCCTGTGTCGTGGGTACCATGGACACACACGACGAATACACAAACACGCAGACCCAGAACATGAATCCAAACTCATCATTCAGATACCTGTCTGGCCGGGAATCCAACCCGGGACCCATTGCGCGTCAACGTGCTTTTGTTTTACTATTTTAGGTTATTCTGAAGGTACAAATCAATTCGCAAGATGGTACAAACGATGATGGAACGAAGAGGTACCACAACCACTCCTGTGTCTATTGTGAAGCTGTTATTTCGTTTTGCGTTTCGGTGGAAGGCCTGATTTTATGAAGTGATCATCTTGATCCTCGAGAGTGTAGGAGAATGTATCTGTCAATAACTTTAGATAGAACCCCGCTTTCAGTGTTACAATTATCCATAAGCTGCAGAAAACCTTACTATCCACTAGCAAGCAACTAGCAAACGAGCATGCAGTCGACCTAGACTTCATGTTCGTTTGCTAGTTTAATCTTGAATCTAAAAATATAAAAATCATATTTTTCATACCAAAATAGTACAATGAAGTATTGTGTCATAGGAGCTAATTGTATTTTTGTTACATCTTTGTCAAACCAATACTGATTTCTATGTCAAAACAATAAAAAAAACAATTTAAAATCATGACGACGATATCATAATTAGCGCCGAAACCATGACATAGGTTTTCCCTCCGTCTTTGTTCAAGTACATTATTGTAAGGTACATAATAAATATATATCTCCAGGCAAATCAGCAACCACCGAGTCAGGCCTCACTCCTCTCCACGTGGCGTCCTTCATGGGCTGTATGAACATAGCGCTGGTGTTGCTCGGTGCGGGGGCGGAGGCCGACGCCGCCACTGCGCGGGGGGAGACGCCCTTGCATCTCGCCGCTAGGGCTCACCAGACGGATCTGGTGCGGGTGTTGCTCAGGAATAATGCTAAGGTATGTAATTTACAAAATTAGTCCTTTTTTGTTTTTGAGGGGGAAACCTTCAAAAGGTACCCGACGCCGTAGGAGCGACGCAGGGTTGTGTGGGATTTTTACCGCACTAAAACCTCCCCGGTGGTCGTCCTCGGCGCTAGAAAGAGGACTCCGGGATCTTGAAATGACCGCAACCGGAATCCTCTGAGCGCGTTGCCCCATCGGGGTCCTCTCAGATATGGGCTGGGCCCATCGCTCCGTCTAGTCTTTACGACGATATGCGACCAAACATACAAATAATTTAGGATAAATTCTAACTTAGTTGTCAGGAGTAGCAACTTTTACAAAGCTGCATTCGTGTAAGCTTACTTACTTACTGCGATGGCGCAACGACCCAAAATGAGTCTCAGCCTCCGATACTAAGAGAGACCACTTCGTCCTATCATGCACCATCTCCAGCCAGTTATCTGCTTGAAGCTCGCGCAGGTCCTTAATGACTTCATCTTTCCAGCGATATCTGGGACGGCCGACTGGGCGTCTACCACTCGGCTGTCCCACATATGCGCGTTTTACTGCCCGATCTTCCTCCATTCTTTCAAGGTGTCCGAGCCAACGGAGTCTATGAGCCTTTACTTTTCCGATGATGTTTGGCTCGGCTATCAGGTCTTGAATCTCTTGGTTTTTCCTTTGCCTCCACGTTCCCTCGGCAGTCTGTACTGGTCCTAAAATCTTTCGCAGCACCTTTCTTTCTGTGACTTAACAGTTTCTGTTCTTCTTTGTGAGTTAGTGTCCATGTCTCACAACCGTACATTAGGACAGGTTTAATTACAGTATTATATATGCGGATCTTGGTCCTCTTGCTGAGAATCTTGGACACTAACACCTTGTCTAGGGCTGCACTACAGCGAAGAGTGTTTTGCACGCGAATATCTATTTCATCTTCCCTCCTGTTAGTGTCCGTAATTGTGCAACCCAAATATTTAAACTTTCCAACTCCTCCATATGTATGCATTCGTGTAAGACATCAATTAATTACGTTAAGACTTTGAGGGGGAGGACAGGGTCAGGTCTAGTTTCATTAAATCTCACGTAGAGGGAGAGAACTTAGGCTTAATATCACAGGGGTCAGAGGGTCGAAACATTGAAATGTCCTGAAGCGGCTGTTTCCACGTACCATTAAGTAGAATGCATGCTTCTTTCTTACTTTTATAGTATAAATACTTGTAAGACAAATTACAGTAGTTAATCTAGTAGAGTATATAAATATGAACGCTGTATGGTTACTTGCTACATACACTATTAGATTGATAAATAAAATATTAGATTTGGGATTCAGTGATTATATTTTCCACGAACTTAACTAATTGATAATATGACAGTTGATGTAATGAGCACGCGACGCACTTGATAGCTAATTGCGAACTGATTAAAAATACATAATTAATAAATTGAGCGCGCGCGTCCAACCAATGGAATTGCTGACCTGAGCAAATGCACGGTTGTACCGTACAAACGCTATGAAGTAATTACTTCTGGTTGTGTGACCACCACTGGGATCTCATATGAGATTATCGAAAGGAATTGAAACTTTAAATCGAGTCCTAAAGTTACAAGTAACGGGATTGGTTAAGGTAATGAATTTCGGTCGAATCGAGTTCTGATCTAGTATCGTTTTAGTAAAACATGCAGTACTACCTCACGTGAGATGATGGATAGGGCGATGGAATCGAGGTCTCAAATCGAGTTCTAACATCAAGTATCGTTACAGGTGGAAGCCCGCGCCCGCGAGGAACAGACGCCCCTCCACGTGGCGGCGCGGCTCGGGCACGCGGACATCGCGGCTTTGTTACTGCAGCACGGCGCGCAGGTTGCCGCCGCCACTAAGGACAGATACACTCCGCTTCATATTGCCGCTAAGGAAGGTATGTGTTGCTTAGCTCGCTTCATATTGCTGTAGAAGCTCGTGCCAGGGAGGAGCAAACGCCCCTCCACGTGGCGGCGTGGCTCGGGCACTCGGACTCAGATACACTCCGCTACATATTGCCTTTAAGGAAGTGTGTTACGAGTTTCAGTCGTGGTAGTATTTTTCAGCATGACAATATCAATAAATAGAGATGAAATTGATATACAGAGTTTAAAAAAAAGTATTTTAGAAAATGATACTGTGTCTGATGAAAATATAGATTTAAATTTTAATGCTTAGAAAATTATACACTAAGGATTTGCTTCTAAGTTTTATAAGATAAATGACAGCCTCAAGCAAGTCGTTAAAAGCAATTATATTTTATGTATTTACTTCGAAATGTTTCATATCAAATAAACAACAAGTTACACTCGTTGATGTACATAAAGATGTACTTAGCTGCGAGATCAAAAGTTATCATCTCTGACATAAATTTAATCTTCCAGGCAAAGAGGAGGTGGCATCGATCCTGCTGGACCACAACGCACCCATCGAAGCGGAGACGCGCAAGGGCTTCACGCCGCTGCACCTCGCCGCGAAGTACGGGGACATGGGGGTGGCGCGGCTGCTGCTCGCGCGCGGCGCGCAGCCCGACGCGCCCGGGAAGAGCCACATCACGCCGCTGCACATGGCCACGTACTACGGCCACCCGGACATCGCGCTGCTGCTGCTGGACAAAGGTACTGGGCCGCGGGACGCGCGGGCCGTGACGTCACACTCGCACCTGGCCGCTCAGTACGGCAGCCCGACGCGCCCGGGAAGAGCCACATCACGCCGCTGCACATGGCCACGTACTACGGCCACCCGGACATCGCGCTGCTGCTGCTGGACAAAGGTACTGGGCCGCGGGACGCGCGGGGCGTGACGTCACACTCGCACCTGGCCGCTCAGTACGGCAGCCCGACGCGCCCGGGAAGAGCCACATCACGCCGCTGCACATGGCCACGTACTACGGCCACCCGGACATCGCGCTGCTGCTGCTGGACAAAGGTACTGGGCCGCGGGACGCGCGGGGCGTGACGTCACACTCGCACCTGGCCGCTCAGTACGGCAGCCCGACGCGCCCGGGAAGAGCCACATCACGCCGCTGCACATGGCCACGTACTACGGCCACCCGGACATCGCGCTGCTGCTGCTGGACAAAGGTACTGGGCCGCGGGACGCGCGGGGCGTGACGTCACACTCGCACCTGGCCGCTCAGTACGGCAGCCCGACGCGCCCGGGAAGAGCCACATCACGCCGCTGCACATGGCCACGTACTACGGCCACCCGGACATCGCGCTGCTGCTGCTGGACAAAGGTACTGGGCCGCGGGACGCGCGGGGCGTGACGTCACACTCGCACCTGGCCGCTCAGTACGGCAGCCCGACGCGCCCGGGAAGAGCCACATCACGCCGCTGCACATGGCCACGTACTACGGCCACCCGGACATCGCGCTGCTGCTGCTGGACAAAGGTACTGGGCCGCGGGACGCGCGGGGCGTGACGTCACACTCGCACCTGGCCGCTCAGTACGGCAGCCCGACGCGCCCGGGAAGAGCCACATCACGCCGCTGCACATGGCCACGTACTACGGCCACCCGGACATCGCGCTGCTGCTGCTGGACAAAGGTACTGGGCCGCGGGACGCGCGGGGCGTGACGTCACACTCGCACCTGGCCGCTCAGTACGGCAGCCCGACGCGCCCGGGAAGAGCCACATCACGCCGCTGCACATGGCCACGTACTACGGCCACCCGGACATCGCGCTGCTGCTGCTGGACAAAGGTACTGGGCCGCGGGACGCGCGGGGCGTGACGTCACACTCGCACCTGGCCGCTCAGTACGGCAGCCCGACGCGCCCGGGAAGAGCCACATCACGCCGCTGCACATGGCCACGTACTACGGCCACCCGGACATCGCGCTGCTGCTGCTGGACAAAGGTACTGGGCCGCGGGACGCGCGGGGCGTGACGTCACACTCGCACCTGGCCGCTCAGTACGGCAGCCCGACGCGCCCGGGAAGAGCCACATCACGCCGCTGCACATGGCCACGTACTACGGCCACCCGGACATCGCGCTGCTGCTGCTGGACAAAGGTACTGGGCCGCGGGACGCGCGGGGCGTGACGTCACACTCGCACCTGGCCGCTCAGTACGGCAGCCCGACGCGCCCGGGAAGAGCCACATCACGCCGCTGCACATGGCCACGTACTACGGCCACCCGGACATCGCGCTGCTGCTGCTGGACAAAGGTACTGGGCCGCGGGACGCGCGGGGCGTGACGTCACACTCGCACCTGGCCGCTCAGTACGGCAGCCCGACGCGCCCGGGAAGAGCCACATCACGCCGCTGCACATGGCCACGTACTACGGCCACCCGGACATCGCGCTGCTGCTGCTGGACAAAGGTACTGGGCCGCGGGACGCGCGGGGCGTGACGTCACACTCGCACCTGGCCGCTCAGTACGGCAGCCCGACGCGCCCGGGAAGAGCCACATCACGCCGCTGCACATGGCCACGTACTACGGCCACCCGGACATCGCGCTGCTGCTGCTGGACAAAGGTACTGGGCCGCGGGACGCGCGGGGCGTGACGTCACACTCGCACCTGGCCGCTCAGTACGGCAGCCCGACGCGCCCGGGAAGAGCCACATCACGCCGCTGCACATGGCCACGTACTACGGCCACCCGGACATCGCGCTGCTGCTGCTGGACAAAGGTACTGGGCCGCGGGACGCGCGGGGCGTGACGTCACACTCGCACCTGGCCGCTCAGTACGGCAGCCCGACGCGCCCGGGAAGAGCCACATCACGCCGCTGCACATGGCCACGTACTACGGCCACCCGGACATCGCGCTGCTGCTGCTGGACAAAGGTACTGGGCCGCGGGACGCGCGGGGCGTGACGTCACACTCGCACCTGGCCGCTCAGTACGGCAGCCCGACGCGCCCGGGAAGAGCCACATCACGCCGCTGCACATGGCCACGTACTACGGCCACCCGGACATCGCGCTGCTGCTGCTGGACAAAGGTACTGGGCCGCGGGACGCGCGGGGCGTGACGTCACACTCGCACCTGGCCGCTCAGTACGGCAGCCCGACGCGCCCGGGAAGAGCCACATCACGCCGCTGCACATGGCCACGTACTACGGCCACCCGGACATCGCGCTGCTGCTGCTGGACAAAGGTACTGGGCCGCGGGACGCGCGGGGCGTGACGTCACACTCGCACCTGGCCGCTCAGTACGGCAGCCCGACGCGCCCGGGAAGAGCCACATCACGCCGCTGCACATGGCCACGTACTACGGCCACCCGGACATCGCGCTGCTGCTGCTGGACAAAGGTACTGGGCCGCGGGACGCGCGGGGCGTGACGTCACACTCGCACCTGGCCGCTCAGTACGGCAGCCCGACGCGCCCGGGAAGAGCCACATCACGCCGCTGCACATGGCCACGTACTACGGCCACCCGGACATCGCGCTGCTGCTGCTGGACAAAGGTACTGGGCCGCGGGACGCGCGGGGCGTGACGTCACACTCGCACCTGGCCGCTCAGTACGGCAGCCCGACGCGCCCGGGAAGAGCCACATCACGCCGCTGCACATGGCCACGTACTACGGCCACCCGGACATCGCGCTGCTGCTGCTGGACAAAGGTACTGGGCCGCGGGACGCGCGGGGCGTGACGTCACACTCGCACCTGGCCGCTCAGTACGGCAGCCCGACGCGCCCGGGAAGAGCCACATCACGCCGCTGCACATGGCCACGTACTACGGCCACCCGGACATCGCGCTGCTGCTGCTGGACAAAGGTACTGGGCCGCGGGACGCGCGGGCCGTGACGTCACACTCGCACCTGGCCGCTCAGTACGGCAGCCCGACGCGCCCGGGAAGAGCCACATCACGCCGAAGTCCGGGGACAGCAGCAGTCTTTTAAGCCGATCACGGACGTAAAGCTGGCTCCAAAAACGAAGTTATAACCTTATTTTTCACAATATTGAAGTTAGTAGGTGCTAAGAACACAACCGCCACATCTATTTCTGCCTCATCTTAGCAGTCTTAAACGTTGCTGTGTAATGGTTTGTACGCTTTACAAGTACGATTTGGTGGGGAGGTGCCGCCGCCACACTATTTCTAGTGCAAAGCAGTTCTTGCGCGGAGTGGAAGTTACGGTTACCTGTTCACTTTTATAGGTGGCGACCATCTTATTCCTCGGGACTAGCAACGCATCCTATGAACGACCTTACATATAACCCCATCTATGTAAAGTTGCTTGCAGATGTCCATAGCCGCCAGTAATCATTTATACAACGCCTGTTTCTGCCTTATAATAGCAGTCTTAAGCGTTGCTGTGTTTTGATGTTGAAAGTCAGCTAAGGACAGCATATTTCGTCCCTGTAGCCTCGGGGTCAGAATAGGGCTACGGTTTCCCCTGCCTGTCGTAAGAGGCGACTAAAAGGGGCTTCCGGGGTTGCAAACGGCTAGAGTGGGAGCTCGAACCGTTCGGTCAGGCAATCCCGGGAAGGACGGCGGTATGTGTGGTCGCATACCGTCGTAAAGACTAGACGAAGCGGTGGGCCCAGCCGCCCATCTGGGAGGAGCCCGATGCGGCAGCGCGCTCGGAGGATTCCGGTTGAAGTCGTTTCAACTTAGTTCTCAGCAGGAGCAACATCTCTGTAATTGACTTCAGATAGAATCTCTATTCAATGTCCGTGAACGGTAGCGATCACTTACCAAATGTACTACACACTTATCAGCTACTTAAACATTATATAAAAAATGTACTAAGCATATAAGTAAAATGCATTTTGATAAGTGATCATTACCGTCGTTGTAGAGCTTCTACTTAGGGTTAAGTTGGTCCCAAGTGTGTTGCTGCAACCCAAGAACTATGGTGAAGCTCTTGTTAACACCTATAACCTAGGTTTTATTATTATTATATTTTCAATAATATAAACATTGGTCTTATTCTATAATTTTAATCTACAATATTTTCATTTTTCACGTGTGTTTTAGAATCAACATGATTTTAATGCTAGCAAAATGTGTGAACTAGACCATCGTTCAACCAATCATTCATGTATGAAACGCAGATACATAAAGTATTTTATTGTAAGATTTCATAAAATATACTTTCTCATTTTCGTACAACAATTTTTCACTTTAGGGTGTTTTAGAGTGGCCAATCATTGATTTTTATTTAAAGTGTAACTGTATACAAATATCATATTACCCGCGTGACCAATTGAATGTAGATTTGTGTCATTTAAATAATTTCTCATTTAATGAACATTAAAAATGTATTTTTTTACATTAAAGTTTGTGTGAAAATAAATCATATCAGCATAAGGTGTGATACATGTTTCTATAAACGGTGGCGAATCCAGGGCAGATTAAGAGGCTTAAGAAATCTATTTTTATACAAATATAAGGAAAACCCTTTTTTTATAAACCAATTTTAATCTTTCTTTTCTTATTGTGTACTTTCTCACTGTTTTACTTGATTAAGCGAATTCTCCGCAAGGATCAAGCCTCCAACAAACAAAAAAGTTATAAGGGTGCAGTGCAGGTGGCCGTTTAACTTTTCGTAAAAACATCATGTATAAAATTATTTTATTTTCAACGCTGACGCTATTACGTCCTGATGACAAGATTAGAGACCAACAGATATGCTGAACTCGTTCGCGGGTTCATATACTGCTAACGCATTGTTATTTCCGTAGTTATTAGAGAATACAATCCGACAGTATTTTATAACACAAGAAAATTCCACCGACTTCAACTAACTTGATGAGTGATTAGACATTTTCAAGTGAAAACCCTGTATCCGCCACTGTGTCATGTGTGATTTAGTATTAAGACATAGCCTAGCCTAGCTAGATAGTAAGCTAGCCGTTTGACCGTAGGTGCGTCGCCGCACTCCCTAGCGAAGAACGGGCACTCCGCCCTCCACATCGCTTGCAGACACAATCATCCCGACATTGCATTCGCATTGCTTGAACATGGTGAGTATTTCATATAATTTGTTAATATATATACAATATAGTTGATTAAAAAATTTCTTTTTTATCTAATAAGACTTGTAGACGTGGCCTTTCATAGTGTTGTACCCAGGAATCATAAACATTATGTGATGTATAATGATGTTTGTCCTAAATTGGGCAGGTACAATACTGTACATTAACTATCTTAAGCTTCGAATAAAATACTATCTACGTAACTCCACGAAAAGTCCTCGATCATATATGAAAGTTTCGTCGGAATTGGGTCATAATTTTTAAAATAGCTGTTACCGACGAATATTTAGAAAATGGCTTTAATTTTTTTCTATTTCCTTTTTGTCTTAAAAAATCTTAATATTGTTATTTCATTACATCTACTAAAGGGTACTAGTGGCGCCATCTATGAACGAACATTTAAGTAGCTATGAATAGTTTGTTAATGATATATTTTTTATATAGACGCTGATCCTGGCGTGAAATCTAAAGCCGGTTTCACCCCATTGCATATGGCGGCACAGGAAGGCCATGAGGATTGTGTAGAGATGCTCATCGAGAGAGGCGCTGATGTCAATGTTCCAGCAAATAATGGTAATTATAAGGTTCATATTATTAAAAAACCAAAGTATCAAAATAGTGTAAGGATAAATACTCGTGCGGGGTCTGGTCAAATTACAATACAAACAGTCAAATTCACGAAAGAGGCGGGGGGGGGGGGGCTATAGTATGGGCATATAGTATGCCGACATCAGTAAAGCATGTTTCTGTACGTCGTCAGCCCATTATTGTCCCACTGCTGGGTACGGGTCTTCTCTTAGAATGAGAGAGTTTTTAGGCCATAGTCCACCGCGCTGGCCAAGTGCGAATTGGTGGACTATTGTTTGTATACATGTAAGACTAATTACTACATCTCACCAATAGGGCCTCCCCTATTGGGAGTCGACTAACCGCCAAAATTCCTTCACTTAAACAATGTACGGCCCTGAACGTAAATTCCTTTAGCTTATTATAACACCTGTGTATGATACAGGTCTGACAGCGCTACACCTGGCGGCGGGCGAGGGCCGCACGGGCGCGGTGAAGGCGCTGGCGGCGGCCGGCGCGCGGGTCGGCGCGCGCACGCGGGACGGGTACACGCCGCTGCACGCGGCCGCGCACCACGGCCACCTGGCCGCCGCGCGCGCGCTGCTCGACGCCGGCGCGGACGTGCACGCGCGGGCCGCGCACGGGTTAGTACATGGTACTCGCGCACGGGGTAGTACGCAGCGGGGCTCGGGGGCTCGCACGCGGGATGGGTATACGCCGCTGCAAGGGTACACGCGCGGGCCGCGCACGGTTTAGTACGACATATAATCCTCGTGCACGGAGCAGTACGCGGCGGGCCACGGGGGCACGCACCCAGGACGGGTACACGCCACTGCAAGGGTTCACGCGCGGGCGCACGGGCTAGTACGATACATGGTACTCGCGCACGGGGCGGTCCACAGCTAGGCGCGGGATGGGGCCCGCACCCGGGATGGGTACACGCCACTGTACGGGTTTTTTATCTGATCGAAATAGCAAACGACAGGCTGCACACTGCCGCCCATAAGGAACTTCATATAGAACATTGGTTCTGTCTGAATTCAATCACAGGTGCGTTGCTAGTCCCGAGGACTAGGATGGTCGCCTCCATCTTCCATCGAAAGGCAAGGAATGCTTCACGTTAGAAATAGGACCTCCCCGGTCGAACTACACTGGTTCTACCACCTTGAAATAGGCCTTTAATAATTAATAATCGCCTATATAAAGGCGATTAGAGTAGAAATTGAGGAAGTACCACCATCACATTTATTTCTACTGTAAAGCAGTACTTGCGTGAGGTGGAAGGACGTGAACGCCGGCTTTGTAGTCCAAACAAACATTTTAGTCTGCAAAAGTAACAACGCAACTATGATTGGTCTCAGATTTTTTTTATATGATGTTCTAAGGGGCGCACAATTTTAATACACAGCAAAGGGTTAGATATGTGCCGATAAACGTCCGCATCAAAAATGACACCAAATAGCTTGAAAAATGATAGCAAAATGATAGCACCTGATATTGTTGTTGTAAATTATGTACATATTGTTATATATCTGAATGAAAAATTATTTTATTTTAGGTTCTCACCTTTGCATCAAGCTGCGCAGCAAGGACACACGCTCATCATACAACTACTGCTCAAGAACAATGCGGACCCGAACGCCTTATCAGCTGTAAGTTTATAATAATATATTCTATAGGACAAAGCGAGAAATATTTCTAAGTATTTTTAGCTATAAGAACATCTATTTATCCATTTTAGGTGGTAGAGCCAGTGTAGTTCGACCGGGGAAGTACCACCGCCACACCTATTTATTACTAGCGTGAACCATTTCGCGTTTCGATTGAAAAGTGTGGTTGCCGGCACACTTTAACATGAGGCGACCATTATAGTCCTCGGGAGTAGCAACGCATCTGTGATTGCCTTCAGATAGAACCTATGTTCTCTATAAAGTTGACTACTTACCATCAGGTGGACTGCGTGCTCGTTTGCTGCTTGAGTCAGATAAAAAAAGCTTTTTGAGGTCCACTGCTAGACATAGGCCTCCTGGGGCGGCTTCCGCCTCTGGACATCCTGGCGGATATGGATGCACGGGTCTTCTTTAAGATCCGCGTCCTCCGTCAGGGGACTGAACCCTTCGACGCAGAGACGATCGAAGCTTTTCGGAGGAGAGCCAAATGGCGCGCTCTGAGGTGCTGGCGTGAGCGACTCGAAGAGCCACACAGCATACGCCAACGGGTGGTCGACGCTATCTTGCCGAACTTTCGCGCATGGATGCGAAGCAACGGTCGAGTGACCTACCGCCTGACTCAGATACTCACCGGACATGGCTGTTTCGGTCAGTATCTGAACAGGATAGGGAGACAGGAGACGGCCCTCTGTCACCATTGCGGGCACGACGAGGATTCCGCACAGCACACGCTCGAGTACTGCCCAGCTTGGGAGTCTCAGCGGCGGATCCTCGTCCAAAAGGTTGGAGCGGACCTTTCTCCGGCGGCCGTCGTTGCGGCGATGGTTCAGCGGCGAGAGGCCTGGAACGGCATGATCACCTTTTGCGAGGACGTCATGTCGGCAAAGGAAGACGCCGAAAGGGCCAGGGAGCGCGCTGAACCCGCTCGGAGAAGAAACGGCCGCGGCCGCCGGCAATGGCGGCGCGTCCCTGTAGTTCCGGGATCAGAATAGGGCTACGGTATCCTCTGCCTGTCGTAAGAGGCGACTAAAAGGGGCTTCCGGGGTTGCGGGCGGCTAGAGTGGGAGTTTGAACCGTCCAGCCAGGCGATCCCGGGAAGGACGGCGGTATGTGTGGTCGCATATCGTCGTATAGACTAGACGGAGCGGTGGGCCCAGCCGCCCATCTGGGAGGAGCCCGATGGGGCAACACGCTTAGAGGATTCCGGTGGTGTTTGTTGGAGATCCCGGAGTCCTCTTTTTAGCGCCGAGGATGGCCACCGGGGGGGTTTTAGTGCGGTAAAAATCCCACATAACCCTTCGTCGCTCCCACGGCGTCGGGTACCTTTTGAAGGTTTCCCCCTCGAAAACAAAAAAAAAAAAAAAAAGACATAGGCCTGTCTTAAATGGCGCCACTTTCTCCCGGTTCTGTGCCTTCTTAAACTAACGGTTTTCCGCTGTCTTCGTCAGGTCATCGGTCTATCTATTGAGAAGGGCAACATGTGTTCATTTTGCATGAACGTGGACGCTACTCAAGCACCTTTAAAAGATAAGATTCTGTCACTCAAAAAATTTGATCGAAGTATCACTTACTTTTATAACAGGCGACCATCTTAGTCCTCGGAAGTAGAACTGGATGTGTGTGACTTTAGATAGAACTCTTGTTCGCTATGAAGTTGCTTTCAGATATCCATATTTGTAAGTTTCCACTTACTATCAGGTGGATTACAAGCTCTTTTACAACATTGACGTTCTTTCAAAAAGTATTTTAAAGTTACGATTAAAACATTCAGATTTGAAATCGTTATAAAGGTACACAAAATATTTATTTAATAAAAAATATATTTCCTCATCAACCCATTATTGTGTCACAGCTGGGCACGAGTCTTCTCTCAGAATGATAGAGTTTCGGCCAAAGTCCACCAATTCGCCAAGTGCGAATTGGCGGACTTCACACACCTCCGAGAACTTTATTTTTAAAGAACTCTCGGGTATATAGGTTTCCTCGCGATGTTTTCCTTCACCGAAAAGCAGTAATGATTAATTTCTAATATGCACATAAATTTGTGGCGTGCCCGGGTTTGAATATCGGACCTCCCAATTGAGAGGGCAAATATCAACCATTAGGCTCTAAAAAAAAGTTTCATCAAAATATATGTTATGCTTTATGGTTTTTGTATTGTTTAACAGACGGGACAAACAGCGTGCGCTATTGCAGATCGCCTGGGGTACATCAGCGCTGTGGAAGCCCTACGGCCGGTCACCGAGAACACCCTCAGCCAAGCCGTTGGCGATACTGGTAAGTACTTTATAATAACATCTAGAATTTTTTTTAACATCCGGATTTTAAGAAAAAGAAAGAAAGAAAGAAATCGTTTATTCGTAATGCATACACACTCATACAATTTATAGACACAATAAAATTATAGTATCAGCTAACATGCAATATGTGAGTGGTGTACATCACAAAACGAATTTTAGTGTTAGGTTTGATTATAATGTTCATTTGTGTGATTTAATTGGTTTGGCAGTTTTTGAAATGAATAATCGACCATACATTTTTTTTTCCCGAAGTACGAAAAGATAATAAAACACGAGTTTAAAGAAAAGAGTGCTGGTTTTGATCATCGAGTTTAAAGAAAAGATGATCCGGGATAGTTTATTTTGCTAAAGTTTTGCTAAGGTTGAAGATTAAAATGGCCATAAAATGCCATAGGATATAATTTGAATGTACTCAAAAAGTTCCGTCTAGGTACAAATTGATTTGCTGAAAAATGTTTAAAGAAAAGAGCGCTGATATCTGGGTCCCAAAACCGTACAGGTTCCAAATGAGTACTTTCATTGCAATGATTAAATTTGATTATTCAGAAATTTCACCAAAAAATGATCTCTAAAATATGTGACTTTTCAGACGAACGAAAAAAATTTTGACTTAGGTTTTGTGACCATCGTAAATACATTATCGCAATCTTAATGTTTTACAATATTTACCACAAAGTTTGAAAAATGAAAATATTGCTATGTCCAGTTTTCATGTATCGTCACGGATACAACAACTATTAATCATCAATAACCAATGAGGAAGCGATGGGTCTAATTTGGTATGTTGACCAATTAATGCAATTGACCTATATGACCTAACCCATAGCGGATAAAATAATCATAGGAATGATACGCCATATGACTTTAGTATTATATATGTCGGCGGGACACCGCGTAATTATGAAAAACACGTTGACGAAAATAATTATTTAGTTACTTTAAAGATCGAAAATTGTTTGTTTATCGAAAGATGTTAATTTAGTTTACCCTCCATAAATTTGTTATTGTCACCTCACCCAACTTTATTATAAAAAGGCGAGCGCCTGCCGGTAGAAAGAGATTCTTGTTTAGCTGTCGAAGCGATCGGAATCGGACCTCCTCAAGTGTGAATAAATCGAAGAAGTTTACTCCTGTGTTTTACTTGAAATATTCAAGAATGGACACATATTAATATCTTACGGTATACAACTCTGAAATAAAAAAAATATCATCGCCTTAGTCAAGTTACCAGCAGATCGTTGCGACGGGTATTCACCCTAAATATACCTAAGTCTAAATTCGACCGTAATTTAAATCAAAAACTAAACTTCAGATGGTTCCTTACTTTCGAGTGCCGTTCAAGGCGATCGAAGGTAAATTCATCTTCACCATCCACACTACATTTCTGCCCTAGTGGATAATCATCATAGTGCTTAGTCTATTTTATGTATCCATTTCTACTAGTTCCAACTCTATGACCACCGAGCGTGCATAAATGGAAAACTGGACACCAGCCAACTAGCGGCGGACTTGACCAGTCGATCTTTTATTTAGTTTTTCAAAGCCCAGGCCGAAATAGTACACGTGGAGCTAAGCCAAGGTTCAATGCTTTATTGACTAACTTCATTGATACACAGGGTATCGACCTTCGAAATTTTTTTAGGTAGGTAGTGAAATAGCAGGATTTACTCATTATGTTATTTTAAACACATTTATTACTGTAAAATTATCGTTTTGTCTTTTTTACGTTAGATTTTCAAATTACGTTTTAATATTTGTTTTTATCCGATAGAAAGAACCAAGCGAACAGTCCACCCTATGATAAATAATCTTTAAACTTTTATATGAAAGATCTACAATGGTCACCTCATGTAAGAATGATCCGGCAACCACACCTTTCCATCGCAACGCAAGAAATGCTAGAAATAGGTGTGGTGATACCTTCCCCATCGAGCTACACTGGTTCTACCACCTGGTAAACCTGGAAATCCTACTTTGATCATAGTGTTAAACTATTTATTTTATTTAAAAAATCGTTTTAAATATTATTCTTATGAGAAAACTTGAAAATGTATTACTTATTATTTCACTTTATAATTTCCGAGGTTATTTCTGTTGCTATATTTGACCCTTAACTTACTGAATTCTACTACAAAGTTCAATTAAAATCTGTTCACAAGCAAACAGCTTACAAACAATTACGAGCCCACGATGATAAGTTAGAGTAAACATTAAATGACAAATAATGTTTTTAATGTTTTTATTCTATTATTTATCTATCAATGTTTATGTAACTGTAATCCTGTCGCACAAAGGTCAAGCGTGAACGTGTTAATTGGATAGAAACTCTGAGATAAAACGGAGTTTCATAACAATAAATATGGTTACAGACTTTATAATTGTTGTTTTGAAATTACTATTTTAAATAATGCAATAAATCCACTAAGGCCTTGGTTCCTAACCTGGGGGAAATTATCCCCGCCGAAGTAAGTCTGCTTTTTTACGGTGGTTACATAGAACATATCAGGATCGTAAAATAAAAAATAGAAAAAAATGCTACAGAGCACGCAACACGTCGAAAGATTCGCTTTAAGTAAAACTAAACGTAAAATTAAAAAATGACTTTTGGCACTCGGGGACTGCCGCGGTAAAGATATTGCATAGCATTTTTTATCAACTTATGCAATAATATTTATTTATTTATTTATAAGTATTTTTTTTTTCTTTGATACTATATACTTTCGCGCAAACCGCTGCTTACTTAATCGTCCGATTTTCGAGCATCTCATATCGATCCGTGCGAGCTTCGTACTGTCGTACCATATACTCATTAAGCGAACGCTCGGCCGCTACATGGTAGGCGGAGTGTGTGTTAGGGTTTTTCGTAACGGATTTTTTTGATACGGTCGCCCCGCTCAAAGCCCGCGATAATAGCTAATAGCTTGTGGTTCAACATAGTTATGTTGATGACAAAACTGTTGCCAAAACGGGGGAGGGGGGGGGGAGGGAATTTCCAGCAATGATTCTCTAAAGTCCAATGGATGGATGGAATAGTTAATAATATTTAATAATAATAGTTTGCGCGAACGAAGTCGCACGTTATGCTATTTCTTAAATATGAGTTTATTATGTAACAAAACGTCGTAATAGGTACCCTGGCTATTAAAACAGCGGTAATTAAGATATTAGACTTGGTGCCGTCGTATTTACCGTTTAAATTTATACAAATTGACTTGTTGATTCAGGCGCGTAATCGTTTTATAATTGTCATAACAATACACGAACTACCTATGTGCCTCGGCAAATATGACCAACCTCTAATCTATTTGTGTCACAAACATTGTTTCTGACATCAGTACGCCTAGTAGGAGTACCTACTATTAAATGCCTAAAAACGATCTCCGTTTACGTTTTCATCTATACGTTACAATGTACTATCATGATTTCGAATTTTGTAATGTATCTGGCTAGGTTTCTACACTCATAGCCCAACACTAGGATTTTCTCCTGGGTAACATTGACACACACAAGACGAATACACGAACACCCAGACCCGGAACATGAATCTAAACTCATCATTCAGACCTGTCTGGCCGGGAATCGAACCGGGGACCCATTGCGCGTCAGACCGGTATGGTAACCGTTCCCCCACGCGGGTCGTTATAGTAGTCGTCATAGTAGATGTCGATATCGTGAATAAAAAAATGTGTCATTGAAAAAGTAAGATGAATATTTAAAATTGGATTACATTTTCGACATATTAGTATTGAAATTGAAATAAATGTGTAATAATGAGAAAATATGTTATAGTGCAGTAGATAATACATTATCGCTTAAGTTTTCGTCCATATATTGCGGACGAAAACGTAAACGATGGTTTTAAGAAAACATGATTAAACTCGTGGTAACGAAACAGAAAACAATCGTAAATTGTGGAAATATGCTTGGAACAATGGCGTAGTTTACGATTCGTTCCAGAACATTCGGCCACACATTTCCTGAATGCATTTAGTGTGACCGACTTGATGTTATGAGCACTATTTGTGTGTGATGGCTTATGGATTCGTATGCTGAGGGAATTGTTAGGTTTTGTATAGCACTACTTCTCTTTTAGTAGGTGTTATAGTCGATTACAGAATAGGCTATTTGACAATGCGAAAAATTAAGTGTCAATTACTGTTATCAGTATAGATTATGAGTTTAAGAATGGTTATTTATTAACATAAGCTGAAAATAATAATTAAATTTATTTAAAAATCCTTAAATAAAAATGCATTTTTTTAAACGTTTGTCACGTGACACAAAATGCTCCTGATTGGGCGGGTTTATGATGACGTCACTTGCTTGAAAACTTTCGCTTTTTGTTTACAATAAATGTATGTGGATGATATGAGCCACAGATGACAATACAGGCAAGTGACGTCACCAACCCGCCATATTGTCAATGTAGCGTTTTTGCGCGCTATTTAAATATTGAATTTTTAATTTGATACTTTTCAGCAAATATGTACCAAAATTAAAAAAAAACAACTTTTACTCGGTTCCTTAACCTCTGCTCGATAATGTAAAATGGATTTTAATAACCTGTCAAATAGCCTATTATATCTAGAAAATGTACAGGAGCTATTTCTTTGGATGCTATTTATATACTGTAGTTACTATAATGTATGATATTCTGACACTGCCCCGGTCTACTTGTATTCTCAATTGACTGACTTGTTTTTAAATAGATGGTAGGTATGTTGTTTAATAGTGAATAGTATGTTTTATTTGTTTTTAAATTAGGAGATTAAAGTTCAGGGGCGGCAAAATATTTCGATTTGTTGACTTTTTTTGATCATAAATTTTCAGAGACCCTGTCTCTGTAAGTTAGGTTTGCGGACTTATTTTCTTTTGCATGTGCGATAAATTCTACTTCTACCCTGGGCGGCATGAGTCCAAGCTACGCCTGTCGCAAACCCGTGAACTCGCTGTCTTGAAATTGTTAGGTATAACGATTAGATACCAATTAATGTAATAAATGATAGTAAACGAGGTGGTAGAACCAGTGTAGTTCGACCGGGGAAGTACCACCGCCACACCTATTTCTAGCGTGAAGCATTTCTTGCGTTTCAATAGAAGGGTGGTTGCCGGCACACTTTCACATGGGGTGAACATCATAGTCCTCGGGAGTAGCAATGCATTTGTGATTGACTTCAGATGGAACCCATGTTCTCTATGTAGTTGATTACAGATGTCCATGGGCGGTAGTGGCTACATACCAGAAGGTGGACTGCATGCTCGTTTGCTACTTCAGTCAGATAAAAAGAAACGAAAACAGTTCTTATTAACCGAAATCGCAATGGCTTAAATTCTAATATACATTTTTCATTTACGAAGTTTATTAATTCCCTCATTGAAGTAAATAAAGTCCATACCATCTCGTTTTCAATGAACCGCTATGCAACCTATAAACAGTTTATGCTCATTTGAATTTCAAATAGGCATAACACGTTGACTAGATCGCTTATAAATATATGCCTTATAATAACCGCACAGCTAAATATACATTTTCTATAATAAACAAGTCCTAAGAAAGATTCGTGGTCTGCTGGTCTGATTCATAAGAATACGCGTTTTATCGTATTAATTTAACAACTACATTAGTAGATACATTTTTTTTTTCATATTAAGTAGCAAACTAGCCTACAGTCCACCTGATAGCAAATAGATACTGGTGCCCATGGACGAACAGTGATAGCCTAATGGTTGAAACTCGCCCTCTCGATGGGCAGGTCTGAGGTTCAAACCCAGGCATGTGCGTTTTAGAAATTAATTATCACTGCTTTTCGGTGAAGGAAAACATCATGAAGAAACCTACACACCCGACAGTTCTTTAAAAAAAAGTTCTCGGAGGTGTGTGAAGTCCACCAATTCGCACTTGGCCAGCGCGGTGGACTATGGCGTAAAACTCTCTCATTCTGAGAGAAGACCCGTGCCCAGCGGTGGGACAATAATCACCACCATTACACACACACGCTTTCTACACTCATAGCCCCACAGTAGGATTTCCTCCTGTGTCGTGGGTACTATGGACACACACAAGACGAACACACAAACACCCAGACCCAGAACAGGAATCTAAACTCATCATTCAGATACCTGTTTGGCCGGGAATCGAACCCGGGACCCATTGCGCGTCAGACCGGTATGGTAACCGCTGCGCCACGCGGGTCGTCAATAATGGGTTGACGACGCCCATGGACATCCGTAAGCAAAAACATATAGCATTGAGGTTCTATTTGAAGTCAATCACAGATGCTTTCCTACTTCTTACTAGAAAGATGAGTGAGTAACATATAAAAGTGAGCCGTTATTATTAGTTTCGTGATAATTATAGTGATTCTGCTCATAGGGTTATCGACATGATGTCATTATTAGGTCATTACTAAATTTGTTGTTAAAAATAGTAGCGGTGACCTTTCGCTATTGTATAAGAGATGGCGCTACACGTATCCTTCCTTTTGCTCTTTAATTCTGAATATTTTGTATATAATACACAGTTTGAACTTAAAGGAACAGGATACAATTGTTGCGTATTATTCCCAATATTTTTAACGTTATGTAAGAGTAGCAAACAACCATGCAGTCGATCTGGTGGTAAGTGGCGACTACCGCCTTTAGCCGTCTGATTTTTTTTTTCAAATAACAATGGATTGTTGAAAGAAGAGATTCTAACGAGGTTTCTAAACTGTCTAACATGAACGATCCCTTTTTTGTTCTTGAGGGGGAAACCTTCAAAAGGTACCCGACGCCGTGGGAGCGACGCAGGGTTATGTCGGATTTTTACACCGCATTAAAACCTCCAGGTACCGTTCTCGGCGCTTCAAAAAGGACTCCGGGATCTCCAAAGGAGAACGTGAGAGATGAGGTCAAATAGTAGTTTATTATAATTATAATATGATTAGCTTACTTACAATTATTGTTTAAGTGTAAATTATTTATAATTTCTATGTAATAATATGGCTGAGCTGAAAGCTATTTAAATTTTAGCTACATACCTACGTAATACGCAAACAGACCTGCGGTTAGACCTAATGCGCTTATATCGAGGGATTTTATATATTGCAGAAAATTTAATACTTGTCATGTTCTCATCGCTGCACCTTCAATCACTTCGGCTGGAGTTGCGATACAAGATATACCTAATGTGCAATCATATAGGTTGCTACGGTAGAATAAATTATGCTGTATCCTTCATACACAATTATGTAGTAAGGATATATAACGATCAAGCCCTGGGAATTAGCTAGTACGCTTCATTCATGTTTTTTTTCTTACGTAAAACATTAACAAACACACAAAATCTCACAAACTTTCACATTTATAATACTTATAATAATAATTAATAAATCAAGTATCATTTGCTCAATTATTTTTAAAAGTTATAAATATTATTACCTATTTTTTAATAATAATCTGCTTTATCTTAGGACTTATCACTCTAACTGCTATACATATTTCTTACTAGTTGTGACTGCGCTCCAGCTGCGTTCAAATAGTAACGAACGTTTAGTGGAGTTTTAACATAATAAAGATTAAATATTATTTCAAAAATAGCGCCTTTCTTTTGGCAACACTTACAATAAATAGACGTGTAACAAAAGTAGATATAGACAAACCAAAAGAATAAAATGTATACTCGTATATACGTTTAAAATATTGGCACTGTCTCATATTTTTGTTTTTTCGTACATTTAGTGTGATTTTGATACTAGACCTCATGTATACCAAGTCACTGACTATCAATCAACGGGCAATGTCATACAGAACATACCGGTTCGGAGCGGGCATTGTAAGCAAATCGACTGCTGGCCTACTGGCTGCGATGAGCTCATATTATATCACCGCCATGCATAATTCATGGCATATGCTAGCATGGTATTTCGTGCTATGTATTCACGGTACCGGCAAATCGACTACAAATTGTAGTTTTCAATTCTTTAAATTGGGTAGGGTGACCAGGACTTCATAATCATATGTTAAATCCTGTTCTTAAAATTATTGCGTTAGCGTTGCATTACGCTGAATCATTAAAGTTTTAAATCTGCGAAGGAGATTAAAAACTTTATCTACCAGTTTTTATATTTAAATATGAAAATTAGGTAGCAAATGGGCATTGGGACTGCATGCTCGTTTGCTACCTGATGGTAAGTAATTTAGAACAGGGGTTTCTTTTTTCATGTCAATCATAGATGCGTTGTTGCTACTCCTGAAGACTAAGATGGTCACATAAAAGTGAGCTGGCAACCACACAGTAACACCGAAACGGAAGAACTGCTTCACGCTTGTAATAGGTTTGAATAGTATATTTCGAATAACCGATCCCTCCCCATTGGAATTACACTCGTTCCATCTCACTTAATAGATAGTGTAAATTAATCAACTAATTAAATGTAATTATCGTTAATAAAAATATGACAATAATATTAATAAAGATTTGGTCTTTCTGATTTGACATAAATTTTAATTGCAGACGTCTCAAAATTTTTAGATAAAATTATAGTTTTACTAACGATTCAATAGTGATCACACAGTCAAAACTTATAGCACATTTGTATAGAGACCATAATAATTAATGCTCACTTTTATTCTGGTGTCATTGGTGTCAACTATAGGCTAGTTTTTTTGATCAGATTTAGAACATCCTGAAACATTCCAAACTCGTAGTGGCTCTACCCCACTTAGTTTCCACTAGAATTTCTATGCATCTCCGATCCAATAGTCATTATCTAATCTATTCACAATGGATGCCGTCAAGTCATATGTCAGTGTGTCATACAGATGTTTGCATGTGTTCTTACGAGTACTCTTCCTTAGTTAAATGTTATATGAGTGGGTTAAAGACAGAAAAGTAGATAAGTGAGTGTTTTAAATCGAGAGTATAGAAAATCGTGGTAAGTTTTAAGTAAACGACTTGATTAAGTAGTAATATGTTAGTATCTCGAAAAAATAACGTGAAAAGTATGTTACGAAATTTAAAGTCCATGGGTCCAAGTGTCGGTGGGTATTCGACTGTTTGTATCCAGGTTACTCAGGACACAGGAAAATCCGTGGGGCTATGAGTGTATAACATGTCATTAATATTATTTATTTTCATCTTTAAACAAGCAATTAAGGGCTTAAAATATTAATGTTATGTTTGACTAATGCAGAAGTTGCGTTATAGAAATGGTTTAAAACGATTACTATATTTATGTGCTTGTCAAGCAAACTACTAATGACGTACAAATGCAATGTCAACATCTGCTATTATTGATACTTGATTCAAAACATGGAAATCCCAAGCTAGTGTACTGTTTATCAAGTTAAAATTAGTGATAGCCTTGTAGTTCTAAATCAGTGGTTAAAAAATGAAGGAAAATATCGCGAAGAAACTTAAGTGTTTTTGAAAGAATATACTATTAAACTGTGACGCTGCGAGGAAATCTTTGGAACAGTAGTCAGTTGACAACAACGTACCTGATCGATCCCTATATATCGTGAACTATATATAGTGCAGAAGAAATACTCAATTAAACCTTTTTTTTATCTGACAGAAGTAGCAAACGAGCATGCAGGTGGACTCATGGTAAGTGGCCATTGCCGCCCATGGACATCTGTAATCAACTACATACAGAACCATGGGTTCCATCTGAAGTCAATCTCAGATGCGTTGTTACTCCGAGGACTATGATGGTCGCCTCATGTGAAAGTGTGCCGGCAACCACACCCTTCCACTGAAACGCAAGAAATACTTCACGCTAGAAATAGGTGTGGCGGTGGTATTTCCCCGGTCGAACTACACTGGTTCTGCCACCTTCACCTCCATCCTTAAATGCGGTATCATTTTTTTATAGGACTGAAGTAGCAAACAAGCATGCGATCCACTTAAAAGTAAGTGCCCACTGCCGCCCATAGACATTTATGAGCAATTTCATAAAAAACAAGGGATAGATCTTATGTAGAGCTACGAATATTATTGGATTTTGTGATGTACTCTCGTACATATCCTTTTTGATTACCGGACAGAGATGCAGGCTGCTTCCGCACATAATTGTTTTTGCTCTTACTCAGATTATCACTGACCTCGTATGCTATTATATTCTACCTAAACTAACGCAATATTAGGCGGAACTAATCTCTTTATAATTAATCACTTAAGTATTTAAATCTTCGTCGTTGAATTTTAATTTAAGTTAGATTTTATTGACAAAAAATAGTTAAATTATTTTACTTTATTCCAGATCATTTAAATAACTTTGTTCCTTCAAACCCATCGTATTACCAGCTTGTTATTCTGGTTATTTGTTTTTATTAAGATACAAGTTTGTGAGGATGAATGTGCGTTCTTGTTTCATGCAGACACTACTGATCCGATTAAGATGAAATTTGGCATACAGATAGCTTATGACATGAATTAACTCATAGTAATATTCTTCACGGTAATTTTAAACTAAGGTGGTAAAGCGGATAAAAAAGCTGGTTGAATATATTTTTAAAAAATTTATACACATTGTGGCAGGAGGTGGTGGAGAATGCAGTTCACTTAATGATAAGTGGCTACCGTCCATGGACATCTGTAATCAACCCCAGATAAGATCAGCCTTGCCTGAAGTTGACCACAGATGGGTGTTTCTTACCACACACTTAAGACCAAAACACATCAGCGCTTAACACTGCTGTTCTCATGAACCCATTATTGGCCCACTGATGGGCACGGGTTTCTCTCAGAATGAGAGTTTACGCCATAGTCCACCGCGCTGGCCAAGTGCGAAGTGGTGGACACACACTGCTGTTATTACCTAATAACCTACCTAGATTTCTACCTAGAAACAAGTGTGGCACAGCCAGTACCGCCTTCGGAGTCGTACATTAAAGGGTTGCACTACATTCAAAATATTCAATTCAGCACACTGGCAGTAACATAAACCCGAATACCTACTCAAATTCGTAGGATCCCACAGTTCTCGTTTACAACCAGTTTTCGACAACGCTTTCGTTTTGTAAGAACAAGGCTTCGATTATTACCAAGAAAATACCATAACAATGGTCCACTACAATAATTCGATACACGTGTGGTTATAAATAATAGCTTACGGGGCGAACGCGGTGGAGAGGTGGCCTGACGTCACCGGCAACGGATTTAGCGGATCCAAACTCGTAATTTTGCAGTTTATATATATTTCTCACTGGAATCCATAGACATAGTAGTATTTAGAACTGTCGCGAATATAATTGAATGCATTTTGTTCAGTGATGTATGTCATTTTTGTATGTAATTAATGTCGTGCCACTTTGATTTTCACGATGATGCAATCATGATAATAATGACTTAGTAAATATTCACAATTATTTAACGAGACATTTTTATGTCATTTACAGATTAGTCATGCTTATTGTGTATAAAATATAAAAAATAGGACGTTAGGTTATTTAATACCAAATCGTTCAATAAGTCATTGAAAAAGTCTAAGTCTTGTCATAGTGTGCACCTTATTTCCATATGTATATTATAATTAAAGTAATTTACATATTCCGTAAATTGCATGATGCTATACACCGTAAATATATATTTTTTTCAGCATAGTATACTGTAAAAAAATCAAATATCACCACATAGTATAAAACAGTCGCTTCACGCTGTCTGTCCCTATGTATGCTTAGATCTTTAAAACTACGCTACTGATTTAAATGCAGTTTTTTTTTATAGATAGACTGATTGAAAAGGAAGGTTTTATGTATAATACATACATGTATAATATAGTAGAGAAACACTGATAATTTTAAAATGTATAACAAATCCACTCTTACTTTTGCCGTTAACGTCCTCGAAAAAATGGAAAACTTTAAGTTCATTCCTTATCAACATATGATGTCAATATGACAAAATCGATTGTCACAGTTTTGTTTTAATTAAATTTGCCAGATAGCGGTAAGGTCAAACACCTAATAATAATTACGCTATCAGAAACATTGATAAGATAGGAGATATCATGTTTGACAATGTGTGTATATTTAGTATCTGTAGCTGTTTTTAGTTAAGTCAACTTCGTAGTAGGTACTAGTAGTGGAAAGCTTATGAAAGAAAGAAAATTGTTTATTCAGTGTAACACAGTAAAATATCTGTACATAGGTCCATGCAACATAAATTACTAACTAGCTGAACCCCGCAGCTTCGCCCGCTAAACAAATCGATGTATCGATTGTCCCGTGGGAGTAAGATATTTTCCCACAATTAAAAGTAGCCTATATGTTAATCCAGAGTGTCAGCAATCTCCCTGCCAAATTTTATTAATATCGCTTCAGCCGTTTAGACGTGAAGAAGTAACAAACATACACACTCACAAACTTTTGCCTTTATAATATTAATATGATAGTATAATATGATATGATTTGTTTAGAAATTATTTATAAGCACTAATGTGTGATAAATCAAAAAATTTAGTATGTTGTTATATAACGTAATATTCAATGAGCTTGATAGTTGTACTATATACATAATTATTTACAAATTATGTAATTATTAAAATCGTGCTTTCTAAGACGTTTTGAATATTAGCTTTGCATCGTGGTTTTATCCACGCTAAAAAATGTAACTGACTTTAAATTGTAATAACTTCTGACATAGTACATGCATTTAAATGAAATATATGCTATATGTTACTTCGAGGTATGGCTTATAACTGTATTGAAAGATTTTAATTAAATTCTGTGGATTCGGTTTTAATACATTTTCAAACAAATAGACAAACAGAAAAATACAAAAAAATATAGAGACTTATTAATACACACCTACATACATTCCTGCAAAGATTTTTTGTAAGTATATGCTATGTATGGACAGCAGAACTTTCATTTTCATTATTTGAAAGGTGTTTTAGTGATATTAACTGGCACTATTTTAACATGCGTCACTTTTTGTTCTACTCTTTTTTGTGACTATTGCATAAAACTAGGGCGTTAAGATTATTCTAATATAGGTGTAATATAAAGTTTCAATTTATGATGATTCCATGATTTTGAAATTAATTTGAAAGTGATATTAATTGGCATTATTTTAATATGCGTCGCCTTTTGTTAAAATCTTTTTTGTGACTATTGCATAAAAGTGGGCCTTAAGATTCTTCTAATATAGGCCTAATATAAAGTTTCACTTTATAAGAACTAACTAATAAGCCTGTAGTTCATCTGATGGTAAGTGGTCACTACTCTCTTGGAAAAACTGAAGCCGGAAACGGATGCGTTGTCACCTATTAGAACTGAAGTGGTCACCTTATACTTAGTAAAATATTAATTTGACGACCCGCGTGGTGGAGCGATTACCATACCGGTTAGACGCGCAATGGGTCCCGGGTTCGATTCCCGGCCAGGCAGGAATCTGAATGATGAGTTTAGATTTATGTTCTGGGACCATGGACACAAAGTCCATGGTACCCACGACACAGGAGAAAATCCTAGTGTGGGGCTATGAGTGTAGAAAGCGTGTAGGGTGTAAAAAGACGCCCTAAGTAACTCATTACATGCCATACTTATGTAGAGCACCTTACTTTAATATTAACATTTATGTCACATAATAAGATTTTAGTTTACAGAATTAAATGATAACAAAATAATAACCGTAATTAGGACAATATTTATTAACACGATGTCATAAAGAAGGCTAAGTAATGGTAAATGTACTGACTTTATTTTGTATAGGCCTACTAAGACGCATACAAATTGTCAGTTATTATAGGTTTTGCTCTTGCGCTACCACCGGATCGGAAAACGAGTTCATCTGAAAAGATCTGACAAGAAACTCACTGAGTTTGGTTTTTTTTTCTACTTATAATAGTTCATCTCTGCATATATGTATGTTATGCATATATTTTTTGTTATTCTTGTTTTTGAATGAACAAGAAAATTAATAAAATCCAAGTTACACTGGAATTCATAATAAATTTTCAAACAAATGGACAAACAAAAAATACAAAAAAATATAGAGATGTTGTATTAATATCCATTCTTAATCCTCCAAAGCTTTTTTTTCGAATTATTATATGCTAAAGCGTAGCGAAACTTTCATTTTCATTATTTGAAAGGTGTTAATTTTTGAAATTAATTTTGAATTAATTTGAAAGTGATATTTATTTATTTATTTATTAGGTTCAGCAACGTAGAGTACATTTCACCATAATTAAAAATATAATACGCGTAGGATAAGTCGTTCGTGTACCCACAATTATTTGTGAACACGGCTTACATACTAATTGACGCTGTAAATATTAATATAAATGAATATTTACTTATAATTTACATTGAATTTAACAATTTTTTTCTAATTAATTAAGAAATTAATATAATTTATATAATAATAGAAATACTAATTAAAATAATTGGTATTTTAGCGTTAAAAATATTAATTGGCATTATTTTAACATGCGTCGCTTTTTGTTTAAATCTTTTTTGTGACTATTGCATAAAATTAGGGCCTTAAGATTCTTCTAATATAGGCGTAATATAAAGTTTCACTTTATGATAATTTCGTGATTTTGAAATTAATTTGAATTAATTCTAAAGTGATATTAATTGGCATTATTTTAACATGCGTCGCTTTTTGTTCAAATCTTTTTTTGTGACTATTGCATAAAAGTAGGGCCTTAAGATTCTTCTAATATAGGCGTAATATAAAGTTTCACTTTAGAAGAACTAACTAATAAGCCTGTACGGAAAACTAGATCGGAAAACGAGTTCATCTGAAAATATTTGACAATAAACTCACTGTTTTTTTTTATTAATAATCAGTTCATCTCTGCATATATGTATGTTATGGGCGCGTCTTTTTCTTTTTGTCAAAACTAATAAAATCCAAGTTACAGTGGAATTAACACAAATTTTATTCTATTTGCATAACAAATGGACATAACTAACGCAGATCTGCCTTGACATCCGATACCAGATATCGTATCACGAAATGCGTGTGGCAAACAGTTTGTTTACCACAGAATTGCAACATATGTACAGATTATGAGAAATAATAATATTGTTCTGAAAGTATTAGTGTTGAATCATTATTGTAATTTAGGTAAAAGTAGATTCTAAGTTCTAAAAACAGGATTTTTTTCAAAAATTAAGTTAGCAATCAAGCTTGCAGTCCACCTACAATATGTATCTTATCATTACATAGTATAAAACAAAGTCGCTGTCCGCAGTCTGTCCCTATGTATGTTTAGATCTTTAAAACTATGCTTACTGCCAAACCAAACTGCGACGTTTGCTGTAAGGTATGGCGACAGATCTTCTGGGGTCAAACCACAATGGGTTCTTATCCTAACTTGCTAATTTATGTAAGTCATACATACTAAGTCATACATATCATACTTATATGTCGGTCTTACATTTGTATGCTCAGTATGTAGATTAAAACCCATCTTCGGTATCTCACACTAAAAACTCATATAAAATAACCTGGTGTCGTCAACCCATTATTGTCCCACTGCTGGGCACGGGTCTTCTCTCATGAGAGAGTATTAGGCCATAGTCCACCGCGCTGGCCAAGTGCGAATTGGTGGACAAATAACCTGGTAACAGACAAAAACTATTTATGTTGCATCCGAAACTAATTATGACTTATAATTAAGTGGATCATTCTTTGAGGGCAAGATGGAAATTGAAAAACGAAGGACGTTGGTTCTGGCTTCGTGCCAGTAGAAAATGGAGGTTGAAACGTGTCAAACATGTAAGTGGGGAATTATGATGTGAACATAAACATTTGGAGAAAATGACTAAATAGGATGTTTTTGTTCTGATTATAAAAATACCATTATAAAGTGATTCTCGTGAAAGTCCGCGGGGTACAAATCTTTGACGTCTCCATGCAGATCGTGCGAAGATTGAACGACGTTAGAGCTCCTTCTATAATAATAATATAAAGAGGAAAACGTTGTATTTTTGTATTTTTGTATGTTTGTCATGAATTAACTTAAAAACTACTGAACCGATTTTAAAAATTTCTTTTACCATTTGAATTCTACATTATCCCTGAAAAACATAGGCTATTTTTATTACTGGAATATATAAGGCGTCTTTGCTGAAACTTGAGTAATGTGATTCAAAGTGTCAAAAATTTTGCTCAATTTTTTTCATGGCATACACTGTAATACCTATTGATAATAGAATAAAAAATGCCCAGGAGTAGTGCTCAAATGTATAATGGTTGGATAGATTACATTATAGTCTACGCGAACGAAGTCGCGTCGATTCTGCTAGTCTTTAATATTTCTTTTATCTGTTACTAGGAACTTCGTTCCACCTAAAAGTCCAAAATCTAAACATATCAGTGTTCCTCCGCTATATTATGCATGTATTATACATAAAAACCTTCTCTTGAATCACTCTATGTATTAAAAAAAATCATTAAAATCCGTAGTGTAGTTTTAAAGATCTAAGCGTACATAGGGACAGACAGCGAAAAGCGACTTAGTTTTATACTATGTAGTGATTAGCATTTCTCACAGCTTAATTTGCCGCGGTTCAATGCAGGTGTTAAGTTAGGTGTTAATCAAGGCCATATAAGACTGATGGTGCCCCGGGCGGCTGGGTATCAATGAGGATTACGCCCTTAAAAAAGGGCCATATAAGAGTTCCAAATTTAATTCAAATTACTTCAAATGATTATGACTTCAAAAAGTCGCTTTTAAGGAACAGGAATTTGAATAATTATTATTTATCTGTAACATATTGTCCCACTGCTGGGCCTGGGTGACCTGTCAAGATATGAATGATTATGCCATAGTCAACCATGGTCACATAGATTGGTGCACTTCAAATACCTTAGACTAGTACTTTTTAAAGATCTCGCAGGCACGTAGATTTACGCGTCAACCCATAATTCTGAGATAAGTCCCATAAAGTCCCACTGCTGGGAACGGGTCTTTTCTCGGAATGAGAGAGTTTTAGGCCATAGTCCAACGCGCTGGCTAAATGCGAGTTGGTGGACTTTACACACCTCCGAGAACTATTTTTTTTAAAGAACTCGAGGTTTTCTCACGATGTTTTCCTTCAACGAAAGGCAGTGATAATTAATTTCTAATACGTACATAAATCAGCGTCCACCAATTCGCACTTGGCCAGCGCGGTGGACTATGGCCTAAACTCTCTCATTCTGAGAGAAGACCCGTGCCCAGCAGTGAGACAATAATGGGTTGACGACGACATAAATCAGTGGTGCGTGCCTGAGTTTGAACCTCGGTCCTCCCGATTGAGAGGGCAAGTTTCAACCATTAGGCTATCACTGCTCGTAAAGTAGATTTACACTGTAAAGTAGACACACGATGTTTGAATTCGACTGTAAATGACTTAAGAAATCTATTTGGAAGATCTGTGGTGTGTCGTAGACACTAGGAGTATGTTAGAAAATGAATAAAATGCACCGGTAAAACATTTTAATCAAACTCTATCAGCTAAAACAAAAGTATTGATCTGAGATAAACGTCAAGTACACTCGTTACTCGTACAAAGTTTGAATACAGCAGAAACGTGATGAAAATTGATATTTTATTTTCTTATATATTTAAGAAATGTTAACACTTATCATAATATTTTTTTATTACAAAAAACCTTATGAAGAAAACACTTATTTAACAGATCTGGTTGCAGAGAGCCAGAGGCTGCAAAGACTACGTTTTATTATCAGACTAGTTGATCCGGCGAACTTCGTTCCGCCTAAAAGTCAAAAATCTAATATTATTAGTGTTTCTCTACTAGTTTATCACTAGATAGTATAACTATACTATCTAGTGATAAACTAGTAGAGAAACACTAATAATTTTATTAAAAAACTGCATACTATGCAACTGCATAGTATGCTGTTTTTTAATAGATAGTGATTCAAGAGGAAGGTTCGTATGTATAATGCTATCTATCTATTAAATAAAACTACATTAAAATCCATAGCGTAGTTTTAAAGATCTAAGAATACATAGGGGCAGACAGCGAGAAGCTACTTTGTTATCATTACATATCACTACATAGCATAATGTAGTGATAAACTACATATCCTCTTAATACTTTGATCACTCATAAACGGGTCACGAACATAGAAACTCTTATCGATAATAAAAATGCATTAAAAAGCAGTTAATCCTTAAAATGTTGTAAATGAATTAATACTATAACTAAGTGTAATTAATAAACACATGTATTTTTTTCGAAATGTGAAGTTGCTAATACTCTACAAAATATTTAAAAACTTACAGCTGCTTATTCGAAACGAGTAGTTAAAACTTTTGGCCCTAACAAACAACATTAAATCATTATTCTCGTAATATGACCACGCCGAAAATCACAAAATGACTAACGCACAAAGTATTCTGTACGAGTCGTTGGTCTATGTCAAAGTTTTTGCATGCGATCGCACGTGAGCCGGCGCGTCGACGATATAGCGGCGGGCAGTCGCCGAGCGACCTCTCCGCGCTTATCACGACAAGCGAACGCTAACTAAAAACCAATCTTTAAAACACGTACTCAATAACAATCAACAAAACTACAAGGAAATTAACCAATTTGTACGTATAGAGTTCCCCAAAAGTCAGTGCGACTTTGCGCTAATCGATGTAATTGAATCGAAGTTCGGAAGTGTTATAAAGTTGCTAATTTTCCGCGAATCGTACGGTGATGTAATTGTGTATTAAATGGTACCTTTGTTCAGCGGTCAAACGACCCCAGTGAAACAAACAGTGCGTTCCGAGAAGAAACTGAAAGTGTGATACTGTGATTACTGACACAATAAGCACTGGAAAGGGAAACCTACTGGGTATGTTTTTCTTTTAATTGCTAGCTTTTTGGTCTTAATCTTTGATGTCTCCATAGTGACGAATAGGCGTTTCGCGTGAGCGTCTGTGGCGTATCGCCAAAATTTATTATTACACCACCAGAAGGAATTTTAATTTTACTCTTGTATGTATAGCAAATGAGTGGTATTTTTAAAACCGGTGCAGACATCGACTCGAATAAGACGGAATTTCAATGATATTGCATTTTCCAAACGCTCTGTGTTTACAATAACAGGATAAATAAAGTTTAGCAAGTAGGTATTTATTATATTTCGTCGGATCACTATAGTAACATTGACATTTACCAAAAATACTTATACCCTGTGCTTAAAATATCACTCGACCTTTACGTCTTCTTTACTGTCAAAAGGAAAATAAACGCAGTAATTTGTAAAAACATCTAACGAGTTTATAAAAGTATCTACCCAGTACTATTTATAATCTTTTAGTACTCAATAATTTCTATATAAAAGCCCTTTTTTGCGTACAAAATATAACCATCTGTTAGAGTTTCACATTGTCTACCGACGTTCCAGAATAAATAAACTCCGTTTCGATCGAAAAGCTATGGATTCGTCATTTATGATGACTCAGTACCGTCACTCATCAAATATGTATGACATAATTGTATAAAAAATAATGAGGCTTCTACAAATTCTGAGGTCTTTTATAATAATAGTGTCTAACTTTATGCACGACTAGTTGTGCCACGCTGATTCACCAGTCTACAAATGTGACATAAGTTTAATTTGAAATAACATTTGACACAGCACAAAAAATATAAACACTTTTATATAACCTCAAAATACGGATCCATTAGATGTAGTAGTTGGGGTTTAATGCGACTGACGCCTAACAGACAGACAAATCTTCTAAAAACATAGATATGTCTCTCTCTCGTCAACCCATTATTGTCCCACTGCTGGGCACGGTCTAGAATGGGAGAGTTTAGGCCATAGTCCACCGCGCTGGCCAAGTGCGAATTGGCGGACTTCACACACCTACGAGAACTTTATTTATTATTATTTTTTAAAGAACTCTCGGGTGTATAGGTTTCCTCATGACGTTTTCCTTCACCAAATAGCAGCGATAATTAATTTCTAATACGCACATGAATCAGTGGTGCGCGCCTGGGTTTTAACCTCGGACCTCCCGATCGAGAGGGCAAGTTTCAACCATTAGGGTATCACTGCTGATATGTCTACTATTACTCATTGATATTATGACTTATTGACAGTCCTCCAAACTTTTTTGCAAGTAAATGCGTTGCACAAACATGCGGAACTTTCATTTATCGTACAACATACATACCAAAAACATGTTGTGTGTACACAACATGTTTTTGGTAACGATGTGATGTAATTCATTCGGCCTCTACGTTTCGTGATCAAATATCTATCGTTACACGTGATTTCAATTCGTATAGTTTGTATAATAAACCATATATTGGCGTGCCGGTAAACAGAAGGTAAACATAATGTATGAGTTATCTCGCAGGAACCTGTTTTGCGGTTCTATGTAGGCAGCTCGTACCACAAAATTGATACAACCGATCTACTCACACTCAGTACTATGTACGAGATTGTGTAGTGTATTATTAATATAATTATATGCTATATACGTTATACTTTGTTTTTAAAGTATTGTTTTAACTATCACGAGTTTTGATATAAGTGTGTATCTATTTAAATTGCCTCCTAGCTTACCATTTTTTTATTTCAATACAGTTCGTAAAAAAATAAAGTCAAATCATACTTCATACCAATGTTATAAAGGTAAAAGTTTGCGAGTGTGTATGTTTGTTCCTTCTTCACGTCTTAACGGCTGGAGCGATATTCGTAAAATTTGGTAGGAAGTTAGCTGATACTCTGGATTTAACATATAGGCTTTTGGTGTGGGAACATATCTTATTCCCACGGGACAATCGATACATTCATTTTTTACGCAGGCGAAGCTGCGAGATTCAGCTAGTACCTATTCAATATAACAAAATTTCTACAAACGTAACTTTTTTTAAGAAGAAATTTCCACTTTACAGATACTATTTAAATAAATTAGTCTGCAATATGTAGTACTATGACATTTCTCGGCAAACATGTCACATATGCGTGCTAATTCTTCCATTTTGTCTAGCCACATGGCCTGCAATGCATCTGATGTTGCTATCCTACCGTACCAAACGTTACTTGAGGATTAAGTTATGCTTCAATGCACTATGAGTCCATATTGGTGGTGCACTGGAAGGTGGGATAGCCCTTTATCTCTACGAGTCTATATAGGTTTGAATATATACCCATGGGTGGCAACGGTCACTCAATTTAATCATCAAGATTACAAGCTTGCTTGCCATTTTTATATTACTTAAAATACTTAAATAACAACTAAAAGTAAATATGTGTAAAAATAAAAAAATGAGTTAAAATAAACACAAAAAACATTGGTGATGATTGTATCGGTAACGTCTGTTTAAAAAAGTTTCTCCAGCTGATAATACCTCTAGTGTCTTATATTTTTTGTCACAACCAGTTTTTTTATGATAAGTACATTATATACTAACGATCAATTTCAACTTCCTCTCATTGCAAAATTAAATTCAGTCCACTAAACACACCCGTCAAACCTGTAGCTGCGAATTTAAATCAAAATAATCTAGTAAGTGTGATAAACGTGCTCTGGAATTATTTTAAAACGATTTCGTAACGCATTAAATCAGAAAGCCACCTCCCACATATATCCTGTATCTGATATAGATTAAAAGTTCATTTAAATCCTTTTAATATTACATAAATATTATTATAGTGTTGTATAATATAATTGGTAATTTATATAATTCCTAGTACTTAACAATAGTATAAGGGGAGAGCGGGGCCCCCTACTATAGGTACAAACATACCTAAAAGGGGGTACCCAACAATATTATAAAACTATGTACTACTTTTAAATGCAATAAATCATTTTTCATTTTTCATTTTCAAATGAAACAGTGGGGATATGCGTTTCTTACTCTTTCAAGCAAAAAATACCTGTCGGATTTCACTGAAAATTTTTACACGCGATATTTATGCCCTAAATTAATCCATCGGATACTCATTACCATTTAGATGTAACCAAACCGAGTGAGGCCGCGGTAATCACCTAATACATTAATATGTAAATGGACAATATTCTTCTTATTCTTCTATAAAAAAATGAATGTTTGTCCTCTATAGAATCGTAAACTATTCATGATCTTTAGCTCACGAAAGTTTCTTTAGAAGGTATGTATTTTGGCTTAGCAACGCGCGTAGGGTACAGCTAGTTATTTATAAAATGCCCTAATACCTTATACACCAGTTGCTACTTAACGTGAAATGTCGTTCGACATAATCATTAAAACTGTATCCCGGTTTGAAAGGTGTGGTAAGGGAGACATACTTCTAAGAGGCATTCCAACCTACTCCTAGTCATCTAAGATAAACAGCAATGCATCTGTAGCAAATCTCCGTAAGATTCTTAAAAAAGACAAGCAAAACAAGACATGTTTTCCTTAGTACCTCCATCCATCCATCCATCCATCAGCCCTTTGAGGTCCACTGCTGGACATAGGCCTCCCCTAAATGGCGCCACTCCAACCGGTCCTGTGCGTTCTGAATCCAACGGTTTCCCGCTGTCTTTTTCAGGTCATCGGTCCACCTGGTGAGGGGGCGACTTGTGCTCCTTTTGCCTAAACGTGGTCGCAACTCGAGGACCTTGCTTCCCCATCGGTTATCGGTCCTACGAGCGATGTGGCCGGCCCATTGCTACTTCAGCTTGCTAATTTTAAGAGCTATGTCAGTAACCTTCGTTCGTCTACGGATTTCATCGTTGCGAATCATGTCTCGTAGCGAAATTCCGAGCATAACCCTACTTTTATTAAAATCCACTTTGCGTTTCGAATTCCATGTAGACTTCATCGAGTAGTCCATGGTTGATAATGATCACTCACCATCATGTAAACGGCACGCATGGCTCGTCTACTTTATAGATCTATAAATTGTCCCATGTTGACCAAAAGTTTCCATGGTAAAGCACTTAGAAATTTAACGTCCAGTGGTCTAGATGTTAATTGCCTTTAATTACAAAGTTTAGGCTCAAACTTAGACGCAATGTACACAATGCCTGTAGATTTTACAGATAACTACTTAAAACATTATTAAAGTATATATAAAATAATATTTAATATAGAGTAGTCACGATATTCGTTAGCATACCAATACAAAACATTTCTAGTACAATCCGGTCAAATCGATCGCAGTCTATTTTTAAATGGCTGCAGATATTACCTACTCTGTGAGCATCTTATCAGTGGTAATATAAAATGTTTACTTGCGAATTTATGTAGGGAACTAGTATCACATTATATTTAATAGTATTTCTATCTCAGAACAGTAGCACTGAGTGCAGCTGTTCTGCCGTGTTTAGTTTGAAAGGTTCGAAGGGAAGAATTCATTTAGAGTTGACTCTATGTCCCCAGGTATTCTATACTTTTTCCTGGGACTTGCGTAAATCTACTTTTATTTGCTACATAATTAGATCATACATAATCTACATTTATATCCTTCTTCTAAATAACTCACATCAACCATTCCACTCCAGAAGGTATAGTGCCTTCTTATTTTATAATCTCTATACTTAATTAAATCAAAAAACGTCATATAGCGGTACTTAATAAACTTCTAATAATAGACGCTAAGAATAATAGCTTACAAGTTTCCCATTGAAACTGGTTTATGACTTAAGCTATTGAGGGAGCTATGTTGATTGGAAACGCTATTTATATCAATCACATGCAAAAAATAATAGCATTTTACAAGCTTTTAGTAAAAATAGAAGTCGCTTAGAGATCATTTTATTAATGTCCCCATTTTCCTGTTGTCGATTTGTATCATATTTTTAAGGTGGTAGAACCATTTATTAGGGATATACTTCGGGTTATGTGGGATCCACTAAAACCTCATCCGGCATCTCCAATGGAACGCACTGGTGCCGCCTAGCGCGGCGCTCTTTACAGGCCCATATCTTGGGAGACGTATAACTGTCCGGTGCATCTTCCGGTGTCTATACGGTATGCGGCAACGGTTGCCGCCGTCCTTTCGGGGTTGCTTGCTGGGCAGTTCGAGTTCCCACTCTAGCCGCCCGCAACCTCAGAAGCCCCCTTTTAGTCCTACATAAGCGCCACCTTCACACCAATTTCTTCACAACAATAATTAATGAAAGGCACCGGTTATAAGTGAGACATACCCGATGCGCTGTAACTTAGTCCTCAGAGGTGGCAACGCATCTGTGACCACACACGTAAAACTCTATTCTTGTTTGGAGTCATAACAGATTTAAATGCCCACTTAGCATCAGGTAGGCTCCACCATCAGGTAGACTCCATATTCGTAAGTTTCTTCTACGTTATAAAGAAATGGACTAAATGTACGTAGAGTCCCAGTATTAGTAGTGTTGCTACTTTTATTTGCCACAGATTAACGTTGGTATCTATAATTTGAGTCTTAATCCGTGTCCTTAGTGGCTGGATTATGTTTTATTGAACTTTATCCCTTATCTCGTTATCTTCGAGGTGAGTTTACTAACACTGATTAATATTATGACCTCTACGTAATAATGAGCTAATGTTTAACTTCCATGCATATAATTAAAATATATATAAAGTGGAATATAAAACTTTATTAATATGGTTAAAAAAATCGCAGTTACGCGTGTCTGAACATCACATAATTGTCAAATAATATATATCCATCCATCCATCCATCAGCCCTTTGATGTCCACTGCTGGACATAGGCCTCCCCTAAATGGCGCCACTCCAACCGGTCCTGTGCCCTCTGAATCCAACGGTTTCCCGCTGTCTTCTTCAGGTCATCGGTCCAACTGGTAGGGGGGCGACCTGTACTCCTTTTGCCTAAACGTGGTCGCCACTCGAGGACCTTTCTTCCCCATCGGTTATCGGTCTTTCGAGCGATATGACCGGCCCACTGCCACTTCAGCTTGCTGATTTTGAGAGCTATGTCGGTAACCTTCGTTCGTCTACGGATTTCATCGTTGCGAATCATGTCTCGTAGCGAAATTCCGAGCATAGCCCTCTCCATAGCACGCTGAGCGACTCCGAACCTTCCAATGAGGCCTTTAGTGAAGGACCACATTTCGGCGCCATAGGTCATCACTGGCAACACACATTGCTCGAACAATTTCGACTTCAGGCACTGAGGAATTGTGGACGAGAAGATACTACGAAATTTCCCGAACGAACAAATAATATATATGTAGGGCTGAGAGTAACACACATTTCTATCACTCAGACTTTTGTCGGTATGATTGTGTGTTTCAAATTGCATCAAACCAACACTACTGTGTTTCATTTGAAGTTTCGAGAGTCAATATCTTGTAAAAGTAACCTAAATGTAGTCTTTATTTCAATAAAATTAATTTACTCTGTATAAAATATCACAATTTAAAATCATGTTACATTTTATAAATACGCGTGGAACTGTAGGGCACTGCTATAATAATAAATACATAATATGTCTGTATAATTTTCTGGGCACGAACTTTTCCGTTCATATGCAAAACATCAAGGAAATCCTTTCAGATCCATGGTTGTATTTGAATAGATTCCTATTGTAACCTGGACGTTTGTATTTCTGATGCTTTTTCCTTAATATTGTACATTTTCATGTTTGTCCCATCATCGTTGTCAGTTATAATAAAACAATTATTTGTTTAAGGCTAAGAAAACAAACGCTGTCCACACTCATAGCCTCACACTAGGATTTTCTCCTGTGTTGTGGGTACCATGGACACACACAAGATGAATACACAATCACCCAGACCCAGAACAGGAATCTAAACTTATCATTCAGATACCTGTCCGGCCGGGATACGAACCCGGAACCCACTACGCGTCAGACCGGTAAACGCTCCGCCACGCGGAGTCGAAATGTTCTACGGACGTGCATTTGCCAATGTAACTCACGTTGACCTTAACCCTTAACCCCTCATGCTAGGAAGGATTTGCAGTCCTAAAAAACTACGACGATTTAATAAAATTAGAACCTTGATTCAGAAAAAATATGTAAAAAATATAATATACAAATACGTGCGTTGGTGATGATAATGTTCCACTTATAAAATAAGGAAGATTTTAATTAAAGAAATATTATTTTTAATACCATAGCTAATTACTGCATATATATACTTTCAATAATTATTGCAATTAAAATAACTTTTGGACACTTAAAATAATACTATTTGGAAGGTGGTAGAACTAGTGTAGTTCGACCGGGGAAGTACCACCGCCACACCTAAGCTTTTCTTGCGTTTCGATGAAAGGGTGTGGTTACTGGCACACTTATATGAGGCGACCATCATAGTCCTCGGGAGTAGCAACGCATACGTGATTGACAGATGGAATCCATATTCTGTATGTAGTTGATTACAGATGTCCATGGGCGGCAGTGACCACTTACCATCAGGTGGACTGCATGCTCGTTTGCTACTTCAGTCAGATAAAAAAAAACTTTATAAATACACTAGTTATCAAGTCGTTAAAGATTTAGATTTTAAGTAAGGAATAACAAAAACAATCATAAAATAATAATCATAAAATTAGTCGTATGGCTGAGCACCATTGGTCTAAAAATATTAGCAAAAACTCAATCTGCATTTAACGGTTGCACTTGACTGGGTGTGAATAAGGCGAAGGTTATGAAATGCGCTCATAATCTTGACAAATTGCAGTATCTTTGTTTAATGGGTCGGTGTTATGAGGGTTATGTGAGGGTCGTGTGACCTTATGTGATAGATGAGTGTAATGATGTACAAGTGTGAGGGAATTGGCTATATAATCATGTTTGTTATGGTGCGATCGCGGAAGTTAGCTAGTATTTATTTTAATCTTAATCGTAAAAATATACCATAATGTGTCGCGTTGTGTTATTTTTTATATTTTTGCTATTTTACAGCATCGTAGGAGAGTAATTCCAACCAGAAACGTTTGGAGAGAGATGGGTAAAATAAATTTACTATTTATAAAAAATAATGTTTTAAAAATATGCTTTGTGATTCGTTAAAATAACATGCGATTTGTAATAAAGAATTACAGGAATTATAAAAAATATTAATGAAGCGATAAGGCTGATAAAATAAACTTTAATAAATAGAAAAAAATGAGCAGGGCCTTAAAAACTGCAAATTTTAAATTATCCGGTTTTGTCGCAAGTCATCAAGACTTTAGAGAAGTTTTTTGAATTTTTGATTTCTAATATTGTCGTGTAAGATTTTTAAACTCACAAATAGCCGGATTCTCGCCAGAATAAAAACACTTGTGTTGCAAAGATGAGCTGCGATCATTAATTTAAGCGGTCGTATAAAGGCGACCGAGACTCTAAGATTGATCACGCGTTGACCTACTGAGCTGACCTATTAGGTACGGGTTGACGGCTATTGAGGGCTCTGCCTTTAAATGTTGAGAAATTTTAATATTTTACACGACATGTAGGGCATTATTTAGGCTTATATCTTATTTTAGCTCCGTTAAATACGTCCCATGATGTTGAAAATTGTCTTTCAGAGCTCATCTAATTTATGTACGTAATTCTAGTCTAAAGTTTTATTGTTTAAACCCAACACTGATAGCATGGCAGACAATATATGTCTAAACTACGAAAGTGTGTGATAGTCATCGATATGTTACACTAGCAAAAACATCTTGTGATAACAGAAGGCTAATAACAGAGGTCCAGAATATGGGCAGCAACGTTTTCCTATATAACTATAACACTCATTACGGTCACCAACACGCATGCCAGGCATGGTGGCTTTTGGCAATATCCCTCGTTATGGGAAGCCTATGTCTAGCAGTAGACCACATTCAGGTGGTAGATGCAGTGTAGTTCGACCTGGGAGATACCACCGCTACGTTTCTTGCGTTTCGCTGAGAGGGTGTGGTTACCGGCACACTTTTATATAGGGCGATCATTTTAGTCCTCGGGTGTAGCAACGCGTCTATGATTGACTACCGAGTTCGTAACAGATGTTTATAGGCGACAGTGACTACATATCATCAGGTGGACTCGTTTACTATAAAATAAAGATCTCAAAAGACTGCTCAGTCTTTTCAGAAGAAAGGTTCTTCGAGTCTTTTTATATCTCGATCTCGAATTAAAAACTCCTCAGTATTTTGAGATCTACTGCTGAACCCATGCTGAACATTCATCAATAGATATTCACTCTCTTGTAATGACCAAAAGTTTACGCAACGTGCATCTCTTATTAGGGCACGACGGTATTAATTACATCCTTATTGAGTTAATTAATAGGAATGATCTATAGCAATGCGCCTAGCTTGTTTTGCGGCATGGAAGCAATTTGTTTATCTTAGACAAAATGTATTATGTGGAACTGCAGAATGCCAGTTGAAATGCTGTTTAGAAAAATAATCTTGTGATTTGCGTACTGCATCGAAATATTTTTTACGTTTTATATATTATGAATATATTTTAGCTGGTGATGTTGTGGATTCAATAACCGTAAACGAAACTCATAGTTAGTGCAAATTTTTAAACCTAACTACTGTGATAAATAACGCACGTTATTATCTGAAATGAAATAAAATGTCTTTATTTTGCATAGGCCTACGGAGGCACTTACAAATTATCAGTTACATATATATATTTTTTACACTATCACCGGATCGGAACACGACCTTAACTGAGAAGGTCCGGCAAGAAACTGAGTGGGTTATTTTTTTTTTTATATCTCTTTTTTTTATTGCCATATTGTTTTTACATTGGTTATAAAAGTTAGCTCCAGTATCATAACAAATCATTTAATAAAAGCCCGTTAAACGTTGCAGAGTGAACATATTAAAGTAAAACAATTCATTTCAATCTATGGAAACGAAACGAAAACTATGAAGGACACTATTTCAAAAACAAAAGATTTTCATGGTTAATTTAGAGCACGTGTAATACATGTATGTAAATTAGACAAAATGCGTGCTAAATTACACGTTGGTTTACATGCTTGTTTTTATGGAGGTACAAGTTGTGGAATGGGCTTCCTCCTGAAGTATTCCTGGAGCGTGACATGGGGCTCTTCAAAAAATGTGCGAAAAGAGCTCTCTAAGCCAGCGATGTATTTGCGATTTCTCTGGTGTTGTAAATATCCATAGGCGATGGTGACTACGTTCCATCGGGTAGCCCGTCAGCTTATCGTTAGTTTAAAGTATAAAAAAAAATGTCGAAGTATTTAGAAAGCAGTAGGTATCGTCGGAATTGCAGGTGTGTCCTTTTTGCGTCTTATTTACATCTAATAAATAAACAAAAAGTTGTTGACATACAACTTAGTAAGCGGGTGCCTACTATTCAAATGTCTACATTTTTAGGATAATGTCGTGTTTAAAATGTAAGTGGAAATCACTTTAGCACTATTTTGAGTAGATATTACAGTAAAAATACAATAAGAATCAAAAAAGTTAATTAAGTATTGGAGATGTTGGTGTAAATTTATGAATGTTCACTGTTTACGTAAAGTTACGAGCGCGGTTCGTCGATTGCACTAGGGTACCCTAAATTTGTTCAACATGAATTAAAGTGTATTATTTTATATTATATTACCCAATTAATATATTTGCGCGAAGTTTTAATTGCCTATAAATGTGGAGTTCTATTTTTTTAATCATCGTTTTCATATCCTTAACATTGAACTACTGAACTTGAGCTTGTTTCTCTACAGATTTGTTTAGACTTATGAAATCAAATTGTGTTAAATTTTTAAAATTTTATTGAGAACCTCCAGGTTTCTCCGACCTTTCGTTTTATAAATCCGGGCGTTCGCAACAAGATTCTAATATTATATAGTTAAAGAAATGTATCGCTATTCATTCGTTGAATTTTTATTTTATATATGCTATTTGTCGATAGATGTCGCTACTCATCACAAATTACATTACATTGAAAAATATCATTGAATCAGTAAATATTCCTAATATTTTATTTTTGAAGGTAAGTTTATATCTACTCTGAAGTTGATTTTATATCTATTTACTTGAATAATACTTACAATTGTATACAGATATTTCTAAAGGTGGTTTGCTATTTGTCAATAGATGGCATTACTTGTGGTGTGCAAGAAAGTTGAATGGTCTGTAATAGCTCATAGGAATAAAAATCGCTGTCTTTCTTAGTAGGGGATTCAAATTATAAAATTATCACTCTAATTCCGCTAATTCACGCTTTTGCCTAGTACCTACTATATCTCGTAGTCATAAACGCAAAGTTCTATTTCCTTTACGTCCGAGTGTTTATTTACTAGCTTACGTGCTATATATTATAAACTTCTATAAGTTTTGTAAATGGTATTATATGTGGAAGCTGCGATAGTCTAGTCTTTGAATATCGGCCTTTCAATCGGAGGTCCAAGGTTCGAATGAAAGACACCTCTGATGATCCGCCTCTGATGATCACCTTCAACTTTATGTACGTAATACAAGTTAGTTACCACTACAACAGTAAAGGAAAACATCGTAACACCCACACGCCTAAGTTACAGAATTATGTTAAAGAGTTCTAAAAGGTGTGTGAAGTCTACCAAATAAATGTTAGCTCATTGCGGTAAGCAGGCCTAGAGCCTTCTATAAAAAAAGATCTATGCCCAACAGTGGGTCAGTCGACGAAGCAATATAATATTCGTATAAATTCCGTACTATCGTTTACGGCTAGCTTGAACCTTGAGGTCTCATATACACTGGAAGTCCGCCAAACCCTTCCAAAAGTGTAGTGCCACGTAAAACTCGTCTGATGAATTAATATACGAACCATGACACCATTGTGTGCGTTAAACCGGAGCCATAAAGACTATTAATAACGCAGATGTTTACGCCTCTCACCGACAGATGTCGCTACTAGTTTTGAATGCTCTACCGTTATTATTATAGTAGTTGTAAAGTATTTTTTTTTAATAGGCAAATATCAAACGAGCACATCTCATCACATTATTAAATGCTCTATCGTTATTATTATAGTAGTTTTGGAGTATTTTTTTTTATAATAGGTAAATAACAAACGAGCACATCTCATCACATTCGGTCCACCTAATTATAAGTGGCCAGTGTCGCCCATTTACATATGAAATCATCCCCAGATAAAATCTTATTTGAAGTTAGCTATAGATGCATTTTTACCCCAAAGGATTTTACCACCATACCAGTCTTCCTTCACCACCCTTTAGATCAGAACATAGCGACACAAAACCATGCCGTTATTAGGCAGAAATAGTCGTGGTGGTGGTTCTTCCGGAATCAAATATAGAGAGTTCTACCACCTTTCACCAGGTGGTAGGACCAGTGTAGTTCGACCGGGGAAGTACTACCACCACTTATTTCTATTTCTAACGGAAAGCTTTTTTGTTTTCGATGGAAGGGTGTGATTGCCGGCACACTTTTGTATGAGGCGACCATCCTAGTCCTCATGAGTAGCAACGAGTCTGTGATTGACTTCACATAGAACCCATGTTCTATTTGAAGTTGCCTACAGGTGGCCATGGGCGGCAATGACCACTTACCATCAGGTGGACTGCATGCTCGTTTGCTACTTCAATCAGATACAAAAAAGTGGTAATTATTAGTGTCTAAGCTCTCTTCCGCACTAGCGGTTAAACGCGGGCGCGGCTAACTGCGCAGCTAGCCGCTTTTCCTGTCTAATATGAAACCGCCCTAAAATTTCAGCCGCCGCAGTTGGATAGTATCCTATCAATAGATGTGGTATACGCATGGTATACGTTTATGAGGAGTTATTTTCACTTATTCACCTTTTTTCTGGGACTATATATAATCCCCTCCAAGAGCATAAGCGAAAGGGATTTTTTAAAATTTGAGAACATTTTTGTTGAATTTTTGAGTAATACTCCAATTCTATATTTAAAAAGGTATAAACTGAACCGAAAATAAAAATAGTCATAGTAATAATTGGTTACGTCATCATCAAACAATGCTTGTTTAACTAAAGTCATAGGTCTCTTAGACTGGGAAGGGCTTAAGCCATAGTTCACCACGCTGGCCAAGTACAAATTTGTAGATTTCAAAAATGTGTTTTTGAAATCTTATTAGTAGCAACTCTCATGCACGTAGGTTTTCTGAAGATGTTTTCTTAAAGATCAAAGATAATAATAATAAAGCAACGGTTATATTCAGCGTAAAATTTTAATCAAGTCACCCGCTCAACTATCTAATTTTATTGCCTGGGAAATGCCCTACATTGATGAGGAGAGTGGTGTGATGACTGGATGATAGGACTGATGATAGGATCTACCGAATTTGCTAATACAGTAACTACATTATCATTATCTTCAAAATAAAAACGTTGAATATAAATAGGGTTTTTCGTTACTTAATTTATTTCATTGCGCATAACTTATGAAAAGTCCGATTTTTGCCTGAAATTCGAAGCCGGACCTCTGCGTAAGTGGCCTAATTAATTAACTGATAATTTGCCATTAGGACATTGAGTTTTTTTCTCCCTATCAATAACTCGATATATTGTATATTATCCTAGCACAATCTTTTCTCCAATTAAACTGACAAACAACCTCGACCTTTTATCATTTGGCGAATCGGTCAGTCAAGTACTCAGGTACAATCGTATTGGCCAATGTAAAACACCCTCTATTACAAAGGAATAAGATTGAACATACGTACCGTGTGATGTGTAGAGTTATACATGTCTGTTATTGTAATTTGAGTCTTATTGTGTGAGTATGAAGGTTGGAAGTAGCACGCTCGTCTCGTCGACCGTGACACTGAATGGATCACGGAAGCCAATGTGAAGTAACAAATGAGTTATAGCGATGACTAACTTAGTTGCGATTTTGCGATTTATACCATTGATTCATATAAGTGGTTGAAACTCTTGCTTCACGATTGGTGGTCCCAACCCCAAGTTAGAATTTGAAGTAATTAAGCTTATAGTAAAAGCTATTACTGACCAAAGTCCACCAGCGGTTGTAACCCGCGGGATCTGTGATGCGACTCTTAATAGAACTTTTTGGCCCACGTGGGCCTTAAAAAAATTATAGCCAGGTTGCCTGCCCCTATTTTTTATAAGATTGAAGTAGCATTCGAGTAGTTACACCTGACGGCAGGTGGTCACTGCCCCCTATGTCCTTCTTTAGAACAGGGGTTCTATTTGAAGTCAATCACAGATGCGTTGCTACTCTCGAGTACGAAGATAGTTGACTCATATAATTGAGTTGGACACCACACCGTCACACCAAAATACAAGAACCGCTTCACGCTAGAAATAATGTGGACATAATACTTCCCTGGCCGTACCCTATACCTTCTGCTCCCTTACAAACACCTTGAGATACATTTTAATAATAACACGGAATAATATATTTTAACGGGTACTCACGATATGCAGTTTTTGAATTCTTTGAGAATTCTTTTTGCCAATATTTCGACCCAGTTACATGGATCGTGGTGACGGCGAAACATAGTCTAAAATCATATACCTTGCGATAATTTTGTTTTTCGCTTGTCAATTTTCATAGAATATTTTTAGTCATTATATTTCAGAGACTACTGAAAGAAGATCACTATTCTTTTAGGTAACTAACTACTATGTGTCCCGGATTGTCGCTAACCGCTATTTTACATCATTCTTATTCCATATCATTGCAATGACATATATATTTTTTTCAGAGACAAATAATCGCAAAGTCGCAATCATATATAACATTGAAATATAGACTTTATCCGAGGTAAATCGACCGTCCATAATTTGCATAAACGTACGTGTTTGTGCACTTATGTGTGGTATTTTTTGCGTCGTATGCAATTTCAATTTCACGTTTTATTTCATGTGTAATAATTGTTTGTATTATGCAAAAAAATATGTAAATACCCAATAACAGAACTAAGTAGCGCCAATCGTGTTGTTTCTCGGAAGATCTTTGGAATACAAATGTGAAAGACCTTTGAAATCAAGTCTCAATCGACTTCATTTAGGAAAATTTCTCTACTCCATAAGAAATACAGAGATTGATCTGCATTACATCAAATTTTATTATGCACAAACATACATAATATAGTAAGTATATATATCGGCACGTGGTGGTGTAGTTCGACCAGGGAAGTACCAACGCTGTACTAGTACAGTCTATCTGGAGTCAAACACAGATGCGTTGCTACTCCCAAGGACTATGATGGTCGCCTCATGTAAAAGTGTGCCGGCAACCACACCCTTCTATCGAAACGCAAGAAATGCTTCACGCTAGAAATAAGATTGTAGTACAAAGATGGTTACAGTAAGAAAGATCATACATTCTGCCATGACAATGGTGTGGATGGATGACAATGGTCTTGTCAATTATGAGATTGTAGTTATTAAATAAATTGTAACTAAAATTGGCATAGACACAGGAGTCTACAAGCAGGCATAGTTTCGCCGACCGTCCGTGTCATGTGTGTCATAGGAAACCTCATAAGGATAGTACTGATTCTAAGCCGGTTTGAACGCAGAAAAGGGGCAAGCGACATTTTCATATGACGTTCTCGTTTAGTTACAAAAACATTTTTTCATATTTTTACGATAGGTATAAATGTGTTGCGTGTATGAGTTTGACATTGTATGGACCATGTATGGAGGGTCGCGAAAACATGTGAGGAACATAAATAAACAAGTGAGAGAGTGACTAACGGAAGGTGAAATGTTATTACTGTAATCCATGGTTGAGCAAAGAAAGAAGGTTAAAATTAATACGTATATAAAGAAAATAGGTTTTCTTTAATTATTTAGCTATAGATTATTTAGTTATTATTGGAATGTTTATGTTAGGTCAGGGAACAAGTGTAAATGTGTTAAAACTCTTTGTGGTTCGACTCCGGAAGCTTTTTTTGTTATCTGACTGAAGTAGCAAACGAACATGTAGTCCACCTGATGGTAAGTGGTCATTGCCGCCCATGAACATCTGTAATCAACTTCATACAAAACATAGGTTCCATCTGAAGTCATTTACAGATGCGTTGCTACTCCCGAGGACTGTGATGGTCGCCTCATGTGAAAGTGTGCCGGCAACCACACCCTTCCATCGAAACGCAAGAAATGCGTCACGCTAGAAATAGGTGTGGCGGTGGTATTTTCCCGGTCGAACTACCACTTTGAGCTAAAGCTACCTCACAATATCTATTTCTGTCTAATAACAACATTATTAAGCACTACCGTGTTCTGGTCTGAAAGGTGTAGTAACGGACACATACTATCTGAGTCTGAGGCGTTTCGACTTAGTTTTTAGGGGTACCCATGCATCTGTACCTAACTCAGATAAGATTGATCTTATTGGGAGTTGATTACAGATGTACGATATAGGAACCACGTGCCATTAGGACTGCTTCCTCTGGGTGACGGTATGCTTCTTACATATTATAAAAATTGCGAGTTTCGGACAACAAATATCGGACAAATGTTTTATCCTAACTTCATATAACAGGGGTTCCATTTGAAGTCAACCACAGATGCGCTGCCACTCCCGGAGTAAGATGGTCGCCTCATAATATCTGCCACTATATTTATAGACACTTGAAACACTAGAATAATTGAATGAACCTTCACGTTATTGCAGCACTAGATTAAACAATTTCCAGCCCTACATATTTTTGACCTCATCGCCGTAATGAGTTCGAACTTGACCGAATTATTGTGTTATATACGATACGAAACACATGAATGCAGGTCCATTACCACGAAGTGTTGTTGACAATGCTTTCTCATCAGAATTTATTGGTGATGAAAAGAAGGAAAATTTAATAAATTTATCTGCTAATTGAGTTGATGTAAAATGAGCAAGCGCTGTGCTTGGTGCTGTTAATATTTAAAAGCTTACGCAAATACGAAAACGTAAGCATTACAATAAACTTCAATTCAATAATATCAAAACAACACAACGTAACGTTCAGTTAGGCTTCTTTAAAATTATAAATACGAGTATTAACCGAGTATTATATTTACGGTTTATTAGAAGGAATCTCCGGAATAATGTCCAGAGACAAATGGTTTATTTATTCCCTGTAAATGATATGTATCTTGAAAAAATGTCTAATAGAATTTTATAAAAATCTCGTTTCTAAAGACACCTATTTCCTTAGTCCCATCAATCCATCCGTCAGCCCTTTGAGGTCCTCTGCTGGTCATAGGCCTCCCCTAAATGACGCCACTCCAACCGGTCCTGTGCCTTCTGAATCCAGTAGGCGGGTGACCTGTGCTCCTTTTGCTTAGACGTGGTCGCCACACGAGGACCTTGAGCGACCCTGAGCCTCCGAATGAGGCTTACATTGAAGGATAATTTCCTTAGTAGTAGGAGTTTATTACGAATCAACAAAACAATCGTTTCTAACCCGACCCTCCTAAATTATGTACATTACACGTTTACGTTTTCGGCGATACCTTTCGTAATTAGGGCAAAGTTTTCAAGATCTAAGTTATTTGACGACCCGCGTGGCGGAGCGGTTACCATACCGGGCCGGCGCGCAATGGGTCTCGGGTCCGATTCCCGGCCAGACAGATATCTGAATGGTGTGTTTAGATTCATGTTCTGGGTCTGGGTATTCGTATATTCGTCTTGTGTGTGTCCATGATACCCACGACTACTATGAGTGTAGAAAGCGTGCGTGTGTGTGTTTTTGAAAAGGAAAATAAAGAAATAATTTTACGGAAATCCATATCATAGATTATAGAGATATAGAAATTCTCCTAAATATTGTGTGAATCGGAAATGTAGGCAACATTTTCCAAGCTACTAATTAATATTGATTTATATCGGCCAAATGGCACATCTTTTTCTGGTAACAAATGGTCTGAATTAGTAATAAATAGTGATGATGGCTTCGCGTGCGCTTCCATCAAGATATAGTTAGAAGCGACGATGAAAACTAATATTTATAGAGCTACTGGCCAAATACGTGTTTCGATAGAGGAACTTGTATCTGATGGCATGAATATTCTTTATGGAAAAAACTAGATTTTTTTGTATAAAATTGAAAACACAAGCGAGCTTGCAGTCCATCGGACAACTGAAAAATCTGTACCTAACTCTAAAAAAGAGTAGATTTTCTACCTGAAACCGATAAGGGATGCGTTGCTTCAACTTCCTACTCCTGAGAACTAAGAACCTCCGTTTTACATGTGAGCCAGCCCGCATCCACCCCTCTTCACACAGAACTGTTTTCCGCAAGAAATAATTTTTGATTAAATATTTATTTCTTAAGATAAATGTTAGTTTAACTCATTAGAATTCCATGAAGTTGGTTACACACATGGCCTCGAACAAGCCGAGGACTTAGGTATTAGGACCTCGTCCCCCTGAACTTGGTGGTTTTCGTCGACAAACACGCTTTCTACACTCATAGCCCCACAGTAGGATTCTCTCCTGTGTCGTGGGTACCATGGACACACAAGACGAATACACTAACCCAGACCCAGAACACGAATCTGGAACTCATCATTCACATACCTGTCTGGCCGGGAATCGAACAAGGGACCCATTGCGTCGTTCCCCACGCGGGTCGTCGAAATAACAAATGCCAAAAAGTATTTATGTTGGTTCCCCCTAAGCATAGAGTGAGGAAGACATTTAGACTCAGCCGGCCCTATTAGCGCTAATCTTCACTGTTCAACTCTCTCCCTAAAAGCGCCAAAGCTAAACCCATAGTTAGACCCATGGGTCAAAGTAAACTTTTAACTACTGAAGGACTACTTTTACTACTTTTGAAGGTGGTAGAACCAGTGTAGTAGACCTGGGAAGTATCCCTGCCAAACCTATCTCTAGCGTGAAGCATTTCTTGCGTTTCGATAGAAGGGTGTGGTTGCCGGCACACTTTTGTATGAGGCGACCATCTTAGTCCTGTATGAAGTTGACTACAGACGTCCATAGGCGGCAGTGACCACTTACCATCAGGTGAATTGCATGCTCGTTTGCTACTTCAGTTAGATAAAAAGTACTTCTTATACATAAAAGATGAATAAAACCGGTGACATGTTACTTTTATACCGAGTTGTGCATCTTGTGACCTAATTCCTAAATTAACCTTTGCGTCTTATCCTGTGACACTTGCTCTACATTTTTACAAGCAGGTCTAGATCTAGGTGAGATTGCTATAAATTGCGCTCTTAGATGTATTCTAGAAAATATTTTCTTAGATGCACTACTGGTAAAATATTTTATAATTATTATCGTTAATATGTTTTTGTAAGGAACTAATATTATACTGTCTGTCCAAATTTTCATCTTGATCGTATAAGTGATTTATAATAGTCGAAAACGTATTTTTCGAAACATCTTTATAAATTTTATTTTTTTTCATAATTGTATCGAGACGGATAATATCATAAATAACCAAACTCAAATTTATTAGGTTTTGGTATAACCTATTAGAAAATTTAAAACTTAATGCTAGTCATATTTAAGACATAGGTAACATGCATAAGCACTGAGCATGGTATCTAAATATACAGGTACTATTTGTTTTTAATGTTTCATTCAATTCGCACGTGATCGATATACAAATTGATCGTTTTCACTTTTATATTATTGTATATTATAAAGCCTGGATTACACACCCAGGCTATATCTAGCCTATCGTTATCACGAAGCAAGAGAAATCGCCTACAGTCACGCTTTCCTCAGCTTTGTAGCTATAATACCAATCGATGGTCCTTGGGTGATAGTGGGCTATATTAATGAATGCCCATTTCTGCCTTAAAACAGTATTTAGCACTGTTATGTTCTATTTTCTAGTGTGTAATGTGGTAAGGGTAGTTACACTTTATAATGCGTCCATGTCCTCAGGAATACCAACGTATCTTTGGCCGACTCAAGTGTGACATTTTGGTATTTTGCCTTTGTGGTGTGGCTCACCTTTACATGAGGCGACCATCTTAATTTTCAGCAGTAAAAACTCATCTGTTATTCACTTCAGATAGAACCCCAGTTCTATATGAAGTTATCTATGGGTGGCACTGACCACTTACTATCAGGTAGGCTACCTACGTACTCGTTTGGTACTTCAATCGGATTAAGTAAATGGCACAAATCTTATCCGAGGTTGATTGCTCCTTCTACGTCGTAAAAAACTATGTTTGAGTTGTAAAATAGACCGGGCGTGGAAAATAGATTATCTTACGTTCTAGAACACAGATAATCTATAGTTTACGATGTTTCTAATGAGTTAGAAAGATAAAAATTAAGTTTTATTGTTCGCTTACATACATACTGTCACGCAAAAACAGTAAGATGAAATTGACGCTGTAATGCTCATTTCACTTTAACTTTTATCACTATATAGTATAAATCCACTATATAGTATATCACTATATAGTGTAAGTCCACCAATTCGCACTTGGCCAGCGCGGTGGACTATGGCCTTAACTCTCTCATTACGAGAGAAGACCCGTGCCCAGCAGTGGGACACATTATTGTCCCACTGCTGGGCACGTGGACAATAACAAAATAATGGGTTGACGAGAGTATAAATCATAGTTGCTTCTCACTGTCTGTCCCTATGTATGCTTAGATTTTTAATAGTTTTTAACAGTTTTTTTTTTATAGATAGAGTGATTCAAGAGGAAGGTTTTTATGTGTAAAACATGCATAATATAGTGGAGGAAGACTGATGATTTTAGGTTTTTGACTTTTAGGCGGCACGAAGTTCGCCGGGTCAACTAGTTTTGTTATAAAAGTGGTAAAGTACCTGCTGTTATGTTGAAGCAAACGCAGCCCATGGATATCTGTGACCAACTACGTATACAACAAAGTTGCCAATCCTAAGAACTAAGATAATCGTCTCGTAGAAAAGGAAGCCGGCATCCACTTTTTCAACCTTTCACCGAAACGCTAAAACTGATTCATGCTAGAAATAGGTGGAACGGTAGTTCGGTGTTCAAATCCCCTTCTTCTCTTGTAACAAATAGTAACGTTTGACAAGACCCCCCTCCCCCCAAATTGAACGTAATACTTGAACGCCCCAACCTCTGATTACAACGTTACATCATTGCAATGTAACTTTGCAAAAATATGTCAGTTAAGGTACAGCTTACGTCCGCATCCCGAAATTTCGTCGTTAAAAATATAAATAGGATAGATCCGCGGCATTGAGCTACTTTCAAATATAGATACATAATCGGAGGGATTAAAACACTTGAAAAAATTAATGGATGCTTTTTAAAAATGGGAGATAAGCGTTATGAGTGCGCTTTGTTTGAGTTCATTATCACTACGAGGATAATTTAATTTTAAAATATCTATCTACTAGGAAATCAAATGTGAATCATCATTCAATACACTCTTACGTATACACACTAGACATCATTCAAGCGGAGAAAAGCTTTAGCTATAAAAATGGTTCCCAAGTACATATTAGTAGAAATATGTTAAAAATATATCTATGAGTAAATCAAATATGAATCATCATCGTTTTCCCCTTAGTCGACGCGCTAACCCTCTAATTGAAAAAACTTTCAAAATACGCGTGCTTATTGACCTATGAAGTCTTTTTGTAGAAATAACATTCACATAAAATAAAACAACTAAATGTCTCAAACTGCATAGTAAGAGGGTTTTTCAAATGAAATTAATGGAAATGGCACGCGTGATTAGCCGCTTTTTTTGGTTCTCCTTTACGTTTATAGGCCTTCACCAGTTAGCATTAAAGCAAGTAGTAAAATATTGTTCAAAATAGAGAAGATAGAACTTAAAACAGCAAAGAAACATTAAAGTTTGCAGCCGAAAATTTTCAAATAAATAATTCATGTCCTTCGCGATCAATGTTTGAGCAACGTAACGTACAATAACTGTGTGCACAATTTCACATTGATAATACAACGTCGAAATAATAATCAGTGGAAATTAACATTTTATTTAGGAAGTCGCCACAGACGGAATATTAATCCACGTATTGGCCTTGATTCCCAAACGAGCGTCCCGTTTTGGCGGGTGGGTGAGCTCACGCGCCGCGCCTCGCAGAGACTGCGGGTGTTGTGCTAGTGTTGCCAACTTTCGTATTTTCCCTAAAATAAGCTATAAAATGCACGAAATTCAAACAGGCATCTAACAACCAAAGCCTATAAGTATCTATCAGTATATACGATGGCCTTGATTCCCAAACGAGCGTCCCGTTTTGGCGGGCGGGTGAGTTCCCGCGCCGCGCCTCGCAGAGACTGCGGGTGTTGTGCTAGTGTTGCCAACTTTCGTATTTTCCCCTAAAATAAGCTATAAAATGCCTGAAATTCAAACAAGCATCTAACAATCAAAATCCTATAAGCGTCTGACTTTACGGTGGCTTTGATTTCCAAATGAGCGTCCCGTTTTCGCGGGCGGGTGAGCTCACGCGCCGCGCCTCGCAGAGACTGCGGGTGTTGTGCTAGTGTTGCCAACTTTCTGTTTCCCCTAAACGTGGTTATAAAAGGCCTGGAATTCTTACAAACATCTAACAACCAAAAATCTATAAGTGCCTGTCAGTATATACGAGTAAAGCCGGGGTAGTCACTTATGACAAATCATCGCTGAGCCTTAACTATTAAACTTAGGCCCATGTAATTTGGGCAATACATTTGTTTTGAATTCAGATATTCTCTAAGACTACGAAATCCTATGTAAGGTATTTAAGTATAATCTTCGCGTTCAGTCTCGAGTAATACCTTACAAGTTCTTTCTAAAAGCCATTTTGCTATTTTTGGTGATAAAGCGAGACGTTCACAATCTGTAATCTGTATATATGAATTCAAGGATTTTTAATATTATATGCTGTAAATATCATGAACTTACTTTATTCGAATTAATCGTGTAGAATAAATTTTACTCCCACAATGAAGTAATTAATCGTCCTAAATTACTTATTATCTCTAATTATAGAGGGAAAACCCCTACGTTGGCCACACCGTTCGTAAACCGTAGTAGCTCGTTCATTAGCGAGCTCAACTACGCCTTGACTTGCGACGGAGTCAGCCAGTGCCTTCCAATCTGTCTGTCGATGCAGTTAGCGCTGCTAGTCGTTCACTAGTTCACTCAACTGCCGCGCGCGAAATTCAAATTTCGAACACAAAAAAAAAAGTATGACAAAATGGGTGTCGTGAAAAATCAAAAGAGCAAAACAAAAACGAAAGGCGATGATGTGAAAAAACATAAAGACGTAAACGTAAATGGAAAAACGAAGGATGATGTTAAAGTGAAAAAGAAGAAACGTGTTTCGTGTTTACAGTGCTTCAAGTCGCCTGATGATGGTAGTGATGTTTTTATGTTCACACATTTGTGTGTAGATCGTTTTTTGTTTTGTTCGTTTTTTTTTTGCATTGTAAACACTTCGTCTAATGAAAATTGGTTTGTTTCTATATAAATCACTGAAAAATTTATTATTATTTCGAAGCAATTATAGTAGTTAAAAGTTAGCAAGTGAAAAATGTTTTCAAAGGAAAATAACAATACAATACACGAAATAAAAAACGAACTATACACAATTATATTTACAGTTGACGTACTAGTATGTAGACAGGATTTAAGGAGTTGTAATTTCATTATAGGTAGGTACGTTGCTGAAATTGACAAGCATAATTAATAAAGCGTCTGTAGCTTTGAACATAAACTTATAACGCTACCAGAAAAATGGAAACATACTGAAAAAATACTTAAAAATAATGAGACACATTATCTGAAAAAAATCCGTTATATTTTTTTTTTTATTATTTAGCAAATTCGCTTGTTTCTATAATTAATAGGTAAACTTATCTTCACAATAAATACTATTTCGCTGCACCCGGCATTTTTAAGTACCAAGTAATTCGTAAACATATAAATAGAAATAACGCTACGAATTAAGGTGATATATTTATTTTCCTACAATTTCATATTTATTTACCCACAATGAACGTATTTAAAAATCCACACGCGACAACCGCCGGAAATGAACCCGCAAATAGAACCGAGTCGTAATTGTCCACAATGGCGATTACGGCATTTATATCCCGTTTTCATTTTAAAAAGTCACATACTTGATGGTTTATTTTTCATTTGTCATCGTTTCTAGATCAATTTGAGATAAAAATGATTTGTTGCTACTACGCGGAATTTTTAATTTCTCGAAGACGAATACACCTAAAAGATTATCTGAATTCTGCTTTGCTTGAATATGTCAAGTTTAAACTAGTTGACCCGGCGAACTTCGTTCCGCCTAAAATTTTAAAATCTAAAATTATCAGTATTATACATGTAATATAGATAGAAACCTTCTACTTGAATCACTCTATCTATTAAAAAAACTGCATTAAAATCTGTAGCGTAGTTTTAAAGATCTAAGCATACATAGGGACAGACAGGGGAAGCGACTTTGTTTTATACTATGTAGGGATTGTGGGTGTGCTGAAATCGCAAAATAAGCTACGCAATTACCCAAAACTTGAATTGAATAAAGTAACCAATGTTTTCTAGCGATGAATATAAACCAAACTATAATGTTAATCCTGACTAAATCTTATTGTGAAAAGATATTGACAAAATTTTAGAATAAACGCACTAAGTTAACAAAATCTTGATGAAAGAACATAAATGTAAAATTAAATGTAAACAGTGACTCAAATGTAAACATAACCTTATTCTTTGTTAAATATTGAAAAAACATCCTATTTCCATCCTGGCACGGATCTTAATATCCATCTACAAAGTAAAATCGGCCTCGTTGCTTACAATTTTGCATTAACCGAAATAAACATCGTACGATCTGCAATCGAATATCGATTACATAAACGTCGATGATCGAATGCATATTCGATTATGATACTCGGAACGGATCTCTCGAGTCCCGAGCCGACGAACCGCGCCCTACATTGATGTTTATGTCCCGAATAGCCAACTCTTTCGTAATTGCCATACAGATGCCAGGAAACTAGGGACTGCTGGATTTTCCGGGAATGATGCAAAAATCGTTGAGCCGGCGACATTATTATTTTAAACCGATTTTTTTCTAAAAGAGAAGGTATTCCTTCGTCTCACTTACTACTTTTTTTATATTTGTACCTAACGATAAGACAGGCTACCTGATGAAAAGTGGTTACCGTCGCCTATGGACATTTGCAACATCAGAGGAGTCGCCAATGCATCGCCGGCTTTGAAGGAGAGCTCTTTTTGCACCTTTCTTGAAGAGCCCCATGTCATAACGCAACTACTTACTTACGTTCTGTCTTATTAAATAAAAACAGTTGATAACTGTTCATGTAAAAGAAATAAACGACTGAAACTTTTCCCTATCTCAAATAAGGAGCTTTTTTTCGCCGTCTAGTCAGTCCCTCCCACATGACAGCGTGGGAGAGAATAGTATTCAACGTTATTGACATATTTGTATTTTAAGATAGAACGACTAATAACCTCTTGTTAACTCAATAAATTATATTAATACTATTTAAATTAGAACCGAGCAGCAAAGAATCTGTTTCTCCTGAAAATAAAGTCTGTAAAAGAAAATCTACAGAGTTATTTTTAGCACGAAAGTATGTATGAATTTTGTCTTAATTCTACAATGATGTTTACAAACAAATTCTACCGCTCACAGTTTTTATCCAGACCGTGAACGTATATAAAAGGAGGTTAAGGTGCCCGGACCTCTCCTAGTACCATACGCGAAGCAATTCCTCAGATAAAGGAATCTTAATAGTGGTTTTTCCTCAGAATAGGATAAAAAAACTGAGATGAGCCGGCATTTTTTTCGCTGATCACTCTTAGACACATCCCCCCTTCCTAATAAAGCTATAACTCTCTCGTCAACCCATTATTGTTCCACTGCTGGGCATGGGTCTTCTCTCAGAATGAGAGAGTTTAGGCCATAGTCCATCGCACTGGCCAAGTGAAAATTGGTGGACTTCTCACACGTCCGAGAACTTTTTTTTTAAAGATCTCTCGGGTGTGTAGGTTTATACGCGAATTTGTGGACTGCGAATTGGTGGACTACTTATAACTACGCCCATAATACTAACACCAGTTCGATTCCGGCGTAGCGTCCAAAAATATTTGAGTAGCCGATATCACTGCGCTGACGCGAGCCACTCAAGGTCCACCGATGTTTTGGTTTACATCATCGCCGCCACATTAGGTTGCCGCTGACCATGGGCCAGCGGTTTCCGTAGGCCGATGACACGTTTTATGCTTTTTGCATACGATTTGAATAAGGTTGTCGATATTTTAACTAAAATGGAGTATGAAAACGGTGATCCAAAATGATAATGATTCGTAGTGTAATTTTTAAAAGGTAGAATTTAAGAAATCTTCGATGATAGATAATAGAAAATAAAAAAAAATATTATAAATCAATTTTATGTTTCGTTCTTTCATACCTTTTAATATTTTGGTCTAAACTCGCAACGACCGCTATAAAATATCAACCCGAGATATCAATTCTGAAAACATAGTTTGTACTCGTATGCTTAGTGTGTCTCTCCCTTTCCAAACCCTTCAAATCTTCACTGAACGAAAATACCGAACTGTGTTACAAACAAAAAATAATGATACAGGTATATCGTATAACCGTGTTATTACTTTTTAATATGTAACGGCTACTCGCCTTAAATATCGGCAAAAAGAATTCAAAACCCTTATGTACCCATTACATATATTAAAATACATATACAATACGATATTTAGTTCAGCTGACCTCTAAATCAGGACCACTTCAATAGGAAGAGCGCAATTGTCATATAATAGCAACTCTTAAACTAATCTACAAGCCAACTCGCTACTCGTTTGCCTACCGATTCATTTACAGAAAAAACACTAAAGTGGTAGCTAGCCTAGAGATCTCAGGATGTCGAGTTAACGCCAATTCACACCACGTCGCTACCACTATGAGATCACATCCACACAACGTTTATACTGTTTGTTGTATCAATAGACAGAATAATTAACGTGTAAAACATGGAAATTAATCCTGAATAGGTTTAGTATTATTGCAAAAATGACGTGCTTTAATTATTTTAAGGTTTCGACGATTATCACAATGATAAACATACAGTTTTGTATTAAACATACCTAGTGTTTAGCCTAGTGGGACACAAGAGAAATTATTTGTATGATAATTACAAATGTTTGCTCTGTTTCGTGAAATAATATGAAAGAAAGAAAGAAAGATCTTTATTTAGTCAATTTTTGGGTTACAATAATATTGATTACATAAGATGTTTAGAAAAGGGCGCTAAAAATTGAATATGCCGGTTAAGGCGTTCTAAATGTATGGCACTCACATACTCGTATTTATCATTAAAAGACTTACAATTAGACACTATATTACAATGCTGATAACTTTAGAAGATTAAATATTTTTTGTATTTTATATTTTTAAATCATCGTTTAAGAATTCGTCATACGTGTAATAGCATTTTTCTATTAATGTATTTTTTAATTTTCTGGCACATATGTGGTCTTTCTTTATATGTTTATGGTCTATTGAGCGAGCATTTATGATCATTCTCATTACATAGTTTAAGTTTTAAAAGCGGAAGCGGACAAGATAGACATAAACATATTTGGTTTATTCATTACATAGTACAAAACAAAGTCGCTTACCGCTGTCTGTCCCTATGTAGTATGATGAATATACATTTATATATACATAACTGACCCGGCGAACTTCGTTACGCCTAAAAGTTAAAAATCTAAAATTTATTATCAGTGTTCCTCTACTATATTATACATAAAAACCTTCCTCTTGAATCACTCTATCTATTAAAAAAGCTGCATTAAAATCCGTGGCGTAGTTTTAAAGATCAAAGCATACATAGGGACATACAGCGCGAAGCGACTTTGTTTTGTACTATGCAATGATTAAACCAAAAATGTCTATGTCTATCTTGTATAAATAAGCTTTTAAAACTCATTGTAATTTTAGAACTGTAAGAAGTTCATATGTAGTTAAAAAGTGGTAATATTTTCCGTGAACCGAGAACTTTACCTAAAATCATTAGCAGCATATCGCTCTTAAAGATCGCTGAAACGATTTGTATCGACAATGAAAGAGCCGCGCTGCTGAAAACCTGAAAAGTGGGTCCGTGACGTCATCAAAACAAATAGATGTTTTTGTGAGCTACTTAATTATATCGGTGACTAATGTTTCTTTGTTTTGGATTGTAAATATGCTAGGGACATTCTTTAATTAAATTAATGTTTCTGTAACTCATTATAGACGTAATCCAGTTTTATGATTTTAGACTAGGAGGTATTATCGCGGAATTGATATATTTTAATAATTAACGGGTACATACGGCAAAAAGAATTCAAAAACCGCATATCGTGAGTACCCGTTAATTATTAAAAGGTAATCCAGCTGTGTGTATCTATTTTAGATCATTATTTTATTTCGATTTTCTTACATTGATGAACATGGGAGGATTTAATAAGGCTTGAGGAATTTATTATGTAATGCACTAACAAAAGTCTTCGCTCCTCAATAGAAAACGGAATGGCTGTGGTAACGCCCTGGTCGAACCATAATCATTCTGCTACTTTCATTTTAATGTAATATATACGACAATATAATACACGTATGTAATATATTTATGCAATAAGCCACCTCAACAAGGAATTCAATTAATCGATGTTACCTATATACAAGATTAATGTGTTACTAAGGACATCGAATCGATTAGGTAAACGTTATAAACACGTAGATTCATTAAAGAAATTGAAATATGTACACTAATGACAATTCAAAATCTATGAAAAAAAACACTATAAATAAATAAGTGTTTTTGACATTTATGGCCCCATTTGAACATTTATAACGTTGGTTACCAAAATATGAGCTATAAATTGATCAACACGATATTTGTCTAATCCGACTCCTAATCACAGGGTGTTTTAACACGAATAAAGTTTTCGACATGTCCTTAACTTGTCAGAATGTTAACTAGAATATGTAATCTTGGAAACTATATAGTAAAACGAATTCGATTTGAGAAAATTATCTAAACATTAGTTGATATTTTAATCACAACGAAAAAAATTGTATTGTCTTTTACGTGAAGACTAAGTTCCCTTCCTGTCATGCGTGTTTGATTTGCGTTACACGCATGGTAAATCCTGTTATATCTGTCAAACGCACGCGACGGAACTTCAGGGAGTTAAAGAATTAACATGAACAGGATATTTATACACGCGTGCGGGCGTAGCACGTGTGACAGGATCTTTTCTTCAAGCATGTAACCCGTAGTTTTGTCCGTACCTTAGAATTTTGGATTACGGATGTTCGTACTAAACCATAATGCGTGTTCCAATTAAGTCGGGTTTGCCACACTAAAACAATGATCTCAACGAGCCATTTTAAATTAAATGAGTGCTTTACTTTATCGTAGTTTCAAATCCAATTTAGTTCTGTATTTCCGGGTTGCAGTAGATTTTTATGGACCTGTTATTAATCGTATTTTCATTGCGTAATAGCGCCTAAATCTTAATGTGCGATGTGTCATTTATGTATTAACTTTTTTAAGGCGCTATAGATTGAGTACTATAATTTAACAATAAAAAGCTAAGTAATAGATAAGTAGTATCTTTGTGTAGATTACGATTTACGTCATACGTAATTTTTAGTGTACGAAATTGAACGCTAAATACCTAATTATTTATTAGCATGTATTTTCAATATACATGTATGCCTAAGTATTATACTTATAATAAGATTATTCGTAACTTATGACAACAACTTAAATACTTAATTAATTTATACTATTGAAGGTTGGAAATAGTTGAATCGACTTTGTCAGGACTTTTCTGTCAAGGCTAATCACCTCGGATGAAAGGGTGAAACCGGGCATTTTTTTTACCCAAGGGGTTAATAGAAGAGCTCGTAGGTAATATCGAAAAAAGATCAAGAAAAGATCGACCAATGTTTTTTTTTTATATGTAAGTGAAGTAGCAAACGAGCATGCAGTCCACCTGATGGTAAGTGGTCACTGCCGCTCATGGATATCTGTAATCAACTTTATACAGAACATGGTTTCTACCTGAAGTCAATCACAGATGCGTTGCTACTCCCGAGGACTATGATGGTCGCCTCATGTGAAAGTGATTATGTGATGCTTAATGTACAAGTGACGTAACACCATTACACTCATACTACTATCACAGAATATTTTTTATTTCGCTACATCACGGAATACGATCGTAAAAATCACAATCAAATGTCGCGCCCACAGAATAAAACAAGAGCAAATGTTATTAGTCAGTTGAGGTCTCCCAGCTGTCAAAACACCAATTAGTTTTATGAGTTCAGAGACTTCGCTCGCTTGTCATCAGCTGTGATTCAGCTTTGGATGATCGTATTAATATCGCTTTTAAAGGTAGCATATATAGGTACATTTTTTGTTTTTTTGGATTACAAAACTAGTGAACGAGCTGCAATCCACCTGATGGTACCCCACAAGCCACCCGGAAGGCGTACGGGACAGTCACGCTCCCCAAGAAATGAGCCCGTAAGGGGCGCCGCGCTAGGGGGCACCGGGCTGCTAGCGCAGAGAAAGGCCACCGAGGAGGTTTTAGTGAGAAAAATCTGGGAGTCTATCCCAAGGCCTCGGTGTACCTTTTGAAGGTTTCCTCCCCGTCACAAAAAAGACCCGCTGCATCTGTAATAACCCAGATTAGATTAGTCTCACCTGTGGTTAGTCATTGATGTATGACCATCATAAGGACTAAATTTAAACGCTTCGGATAAGTTTGTTTCCCTTACCACACCCTTCAAAGCAGAACACCACTTCTACTACTGTTTCTAGGCAGTATTATTAAGTAATTTCCATTGGTGGTCACTGATTTCCTTTCGAAATAAGAAGCAGGAACTCTAAATAGTAAGGGTTTAGGGTTTGTTTCGGATCGTTAAAGAAAGATGAATTTGGAATACTCGTGTATCATTCAAAAAACATATTATTTTCTTCCCGCTACACTTCTAAATTATTTGTAAATTTTACGTGACTTAGGATTATGAATAAGAATTAAACATTTTACTATTGTGAATATATTTTTGTTAATAATATACATTGTAGCGCCATTTATATTATAATTACAAATTTGAAACAATTTAGCATACCGTTTAACTACCCTCACAAACAGTTCTTTTATAAAAAAGCATACAGCCAATCCTTGAAAAATAACAATGATTACCGACATAATCATCTGAATCAGAGTACAAACAGAACTACAAAACAACCTGAAAATATTACTTCCGACCAATCTGGTATTATACAAAGCGACGAACGATATGCGATTGAAGATTTTGATTTGAAACCGAAAACATAACAGTGAACCTTCGTTTTCTAAACGATGTTCATAATTATATTTGAGGTACATCACAGAGTTGGCATTGCAATACACATTACCACACGATTTTTGGAGGCGAGATATTAGGTACGTGATTATAAGTATTTGCACTAATCAAGAACCAAATCCTCATTTGCAGCTTAACATTGTAAAATATATTATTACAGAATAATTATTGTAAAAAATAATATTAGCATTTTTTTTTTATCTGACTGAAGTAGCAAACGAGCATGCAGTCCACCTGATGGTGTGTTCATTTAATCACTGCCGCCCATGGACATTTGTAATCGAGTTCATATAGAACATGGGTTCCATCTGAAGCCAATCACAGATGCGTTGCTACTTCCGAGGACTATGATGGTCGCCTCACGTGAAAGTGTGCCGGCAACCGCACCCTTCCATTGAAATGCAAGAACTGGTTTACGCTAGAAATAGGTAAGGCGGTGGTTCTTCCCCGGGCGAACTACACTGATGTACCACCTTGAAGAATAGAATAGAATGTATAATGGTTAATATAATTAATCAGTTATTTATCCTTTCTCGCCAGTGGTAAGACCTGTACCTTTACTAATCATAGGTCTACGCTTACGTCATCGCGTTTACAGCCTTCTCAAGGGCAAACATGTAATCAGTGGCATCGTGGAATAGTTGGTGACAGTGTAAAGGTGTCCATCACATTACAATGTAAACATGGTGCACGTGTTATAAACAATTAGTGCAAACTGCGCATATTAGATTTAGGTTTGATAATATCTGATTGTTTTGTGATAGATTTTTGTGTGTATAGACTTTTAGGGTTATTGATATAAGAAACCAGACGGAGCGGTGGTCCCAGCCACCTGGGAGGAATCCGATGGGGCAACGCGTTCAGTGGACTTCTGTATAGTTCCTTTGGAGATCCCGAAGTTCTCTTTGTAAGGCTGAGGATCCCACCGGGGGGGTTTCAGTGCGGTAAAAATCCCGCAAAACTTTGCGTCGCTCCCACAGCGTCGTGTACCTTTTGAAGGATTTCCCCTCGAGAACAAAAAAAGGGTCATTGATACAAGATTTATAGATGTGAGCACTACTGACAATACTCATAGATTTAAATGTATGTAGATGCGGATGAGTAGTCCTAAAGTATAAGACTAAAATGCGGGAACTTAATACCTTTTTCGACTTAGTTAATTAGGTATCTAACACTATCTGCCGAACGATAATTGACAGTTGATTAAACTCAAAGCAACTAAATGGTATAAAATTACGCTGGTCTTCCTGAAAAAATACCTCTAAACTGTGCTAGAACTATATACACTATCGCATATCTCTGCAAATATTTTCAACGCGGTGTTGCAGTACATTAATGATTCACCGCAATCTATTTCAAAGGAAAACAACAATTACAAATTGCTATAGATACTTTTTATGCTAATGTCATTGTAATAGTTATTTTTATCGATGAATCTTCTATCAGTGTACGTCGCTAATGGAATCCGAGTGTGTGAACTCGGTGCATACATACATTACGTGCATTTAATATACAATTGATTCAAACAATGAAAAATACTAGTAATTTTCTTGTAATCTATTAAGCATTTGAGTGAATGAATCCTAATATAGTTTATACTCTTTGCGTATGTCTATTTACGATTGGAGATAATTATTAAAATATTTTTGTAATTCAAAAAGTGTAATTTAAAAAAATAGTGAAGAAAATATTTGCATGTTTTCTTTGATATCTTTTAATCATATCTATCACTACTTTCGAATGATTGGGCGTAATAATAAAAATTAATATTATTCTCGTTATGAGTAAAATAGCTTTAGCCTTTTTAGGTCCATTGCAGAACACAAGCCTCCCCTAATAAGGATTTTTGAATGCAACAGACTGACTGCAACAGGTGTTTATGTTATACTTAAAATCCTTCAATTTCCATGGAAAACAGAATAGAATACATAATATACGGAAAAATGAATAGAATACGTAACCTTCTGTTAAAGTAGCGAATGACCATGCAGTCGACTTGCTTACAATAGCGAAAATAAACAGAATATAACCGGCTAAGTGCGAGTTGGATTAGCGCACTAAGGGATCCGTACAGTTATGTATAAAATCGTCAAAAATATCACGTTTTTTGTATGAGAGCCCCCCTTAAAATATTTTTATTTTTGAGTATTATAGCGGCAACAGAAATAATTATAATTATGTGAAAATTTCAACTGTCTACTTATCACGTTGCACGAGATACAGCCTTTTGACAGACAAACATACGGTCTGCGGTGTCTTAGTAATAGGGTTCCGTTTATACCTTTCGGGTACGGAACCCTACAAATGCAAGTTAATTAGAACAGAAAATTAAACGAGACAAATGAATCATCAACAAATCGATTTGTTTGTTTAAATCGTTTTAATTCAGATTAATGACTTCAAGTAAAACCTTGTTAACTTTTTGTCTGCTTTATTAACACTTAAGAAGATAGTCACTAAATTAATCCGATAATATGTTGTTTTCGTAAAAAAGTCAAAGAATAGTTAATTTCGGACTGTTATAGGTAACTATTTACAAAGAGGTTTGAATACAGATCTTTTATAACATCGTTTCTTTCATGAATTTCGTGAGAGTAATTAAAATAATTTATACCCATTAGATGACAAAACGTACTCTTTCTAGAGACGGCCTAGTTCCAGCAGTAGACTCCTTAGAACAGTGCCGGGTTAAGCCAGCGCGGGGCCTGTAGCAAATTCTGACAGGAGGTACATAGTTTGCCTTAAGTAAGGATAGTAGTGCCTTAAGTAAGTAAGTAGTTTGTCTTAAATAAAACAAAACTGTTACTAGTAAACTTTTCTGGATTTAATCTGTGAAAATTTAGAGATGACACTTTTTATATCTTCTTTCCGTTTAAGATTTTTGGGATAGCAAAGATAGTAAAATATAAATAGCAGGTAGGTGTTGGGCCGCGGGGCCCGTCTTGTCGCGGGGCCCGTAGCATTTGCTCCTCTTGCTATATGGCTAATCCGACACTGCTTTAGACCTGATGAATGGGTGACATGGATGGCAATAAACTTAATTGTTGTTCGCGTCTTTATAAGTAATACAAACATTTGACTGCGACTGAGAATATCTAAAAATCCTTTCTTAGTGATGTTTACGTCATATTATTAACCTATTGTCCAAATTTTATGGTGATTACTTAAGCGGTTTGGGCTGTGTGATGATTAGTCAGAAGTGAATATTCTTCAGTTTTCTTATATATCAAGTATACTATAGTTTACTACGTATTTGCCTAGGAATTACGTAAACTTTACTTATTTTTTTCTCTTACTAACATAGGAACACGGAATGGACGTAGAAATACAATGAATTATCTAATCAATTACTGTTACTCTAATGTCCCATTTGTAAATTGCAATTGCGCAAACAATTTATTAATCTAAAAATTTTATAAGTTACATTTTACTATTGTTGTCAGCTACGAAAGGCTCTAAAAGCTTATATAATATGTTATCCATTCAAAATAACATTATGAATACAAAAATAAACACACAGTTGCATAAACTACTTACAACCCACAATGACGTAACGCAGAAAAATCCATGGACGGCAGGAAACACGCGGTAATCCAATAAGAGTGGGGGCGGCGATGATTTGTTCAATTAGTGTGTGTGACAATGGATACCGTTTGCACAAATTGCATGAATGTTGGCACAGACAACACCTGGATGGTGGAGCGATTGCTGGTGAAGGCAGAGGACTCCTACTTTGATGACTGGCCCAATAACCAAAACGATACAAGTATAGGACAAACATGCGGCACAGATTTGGACCGTCATTAGTAAAGGCTTTCAGTTTAATGTCCGGAGAATAGACGCCTGCATCACGAACGATTCAAACATTAGACAAATATTGGGGATAGATTAGAACTGTTTGGTGTAATAAAATAAATAAATAAAGTAATGATCACTGGTAATTTGTACACGATCACCCTTGGTTGACAGCTTGCTCAGCGTGTCCACATGAAGATTCCGTGATTCATCCCCGGTGTTTGGTCGAATATGAATTATGAGAGCGATAGAAACATTGGACGTTGGTTTTTCACGACTATAAATGTGTTATGGAAACTGTTATTATGATTTGCAGAAAAACTCTAATCTTAAAACGCTTTCTACGTTCATAGCCCCACAGTAGTATTTTCTCCTTTCGTGGGTGTTATGGACACACACAAAGATGAATACACAAGACCCAGACCCAGAACAAAAATCAGAACTCATTATTCAAATACCTGTCTGGTCGAGAACCCACTGCGTGTCAGACCGGTATGGTGACCGCATCGCCACGCGGGTCATCGTTGCCGAAGTGCGAACAATGCGTGTCAATGGTACCCAGGGAATCTGAATGTGGCACTATGAGTGTAGTAAGCGTCGCAGTGCACAGGTGCATGCGTGACGTCACCTTCTCTGACACAAACAAACATTTCGAGACACAAACAAGATTTGTATGCATTCAGGACGAATGCACGTGGCTATTCGTAGAAACTTATACGTAGGTTAATGAGAAAAATGGTAGATAGTTGTGCATTCTCGAGGGTTCGCGGAAATATTTCCAACCCAAATGCCTTTTAAACTTTTACAATTTGATTTCTATTAATATTTCCACTGTAAAAATGCATTTTAAAATATAACTCTCTGGTTCGGCTCCGTAATTACCACCTCCACAACATTTTTTGTAAAATAACAGCAGTGCTAAGCGTTGCTCCGTACTAGTCTGAAGAATATGAAGGGGCATCCTTGTCCAAGGAAGTCCCAACTCATACCCCATTCAAACGAACCAGGAATCCACTACGAGTCAGAGCGCTATGGCGACCGATCGGTGACTCGGTCGTAATGTATTTGTCTGTAAACCTAGTTAAACAGAACAATGTTATTTTCTTAAAAAAATAATCTCGTCTCGTCAACCCATTATTGTCCCACTGCTGGGCACGGGTCTTCTCTCAGAATGTGAGAGTTTAGGCCATAGTCCACCGCGCTGGCCAATTGCGAATTGGTGGACAAAAACATACTACTGGTGGACAAAAAAATAATACTCTAGCGAAATATCATTCTATAAATAACTCCAGCCTTAAAACCTAATCGGAAACCTACCCACAATCCGCTATCTACCAATAAAGGTGAGTGGGCACTAAGGTGGGTTGATACGAGACATTTAAACTGGGCATTCAAAGAAAAAATGATCATGCACCTTTATAGCTCTGACGACATGCAGTCTGAGCTGTACGATTGTATTTTTAAACGAACGTATTTACAGGTGATGTTCGTCGTAAATATGTATGTATGTAAATATATTTTTTTAAAAGGTCGTGGTGGTAGAACCAGTCTAGTTCGACCGGGGAAGTACCACAGCCACATCTATTTCTAGCGTGAAGCATTTCTTGCGTTTCGATAGAAGGGTGTGATTGCTGGCACACTTTCACATGAGGCGACCATCACAGTCCTCAGGTGTAGCAACGCATCTGTGATTGACTTCAGATGGAACCCATGTTCTATATGTAGTTGATTACAGATATCCATGGGCCGCAGTGACCACTTACCATCAGGTGGACTACATGCTCATTTTCTACTTCAGTCAGATAAAAAAACGAAGTAGCATATGAGTATTCAGTCCACCTGATGGTAAATGGTCAAGGCCGCCCATGGACATCTGTAATCAACTTCATCTGAGAAGGGGTTCTATGTGAATTTGACCACAGATGCGTTACCACTTAGGTAGTTGCCTCATCTATTTGAATTTGGAAAATACATTGGACAATATCAAGTTTAGTTTTTGAGTTGAATTACGGTCGACTGTTGCGACGGACTCTCTTTTCAACCCATTATTGTCCCACTGCTGGGCACGGGTCTTCTCTCAGAATGAGAGTTTTAGACCATAGTCCACCGCGCTGGCCAGGTGCGAATTGGTGGACAGTGCGAATTGGTAGACGTGGCAGTTAAACTTCCCCAGTGATGACACTCTTACCGCCTTGCAAAAGGTAAGAGTCCAAATCTATTTGGACGGCAATGGTCACTAACCACCAGGCAAACTGCAGGTTAGATTGCTATATAGAAAACAAGCGCGCATGTATGGGAATCTACTTAAAAATGAATATTATTATTAATTCAAAATAAAAGACGCTTTAAAAAAAGATGGTTCCATTTGCCAACTTTATTATTAGTGTTTAATCATCATGCATACAGCATAAGATGTAAAATCGTGACAATCAACTTGCACGTTCTCGGTACGCGCCAAAATACAAATGATTCAATCGTTAAAAACACCGCACTTTACAATATTTGTCTATTTGGTTGCGGTCACGAAAAGACAAAGAAATCTGTCTTGTTTTTGTAAGATTAATGTAGCAAACAAAGATGAGTGGTCACTGCTACTAATGAACATTTGTAAATAACTTCATACAGAAGAAGAATTCTATCTAAAATCAATCGCAGAGGCCTTGCTAATCCCGAGGACTGAAATAGTCGCTACCTAATTGTTTATAAACACGCTTTCTACACCCATAGCCCCACACTAGGATTTTCTTCTGTGTCGTGGGTACCGTGGTCATACAAAAGACGTATACACAACCACCCAGACCCAGACCATGAATCTAAACTCAACATTCAGATACCTGTCTGGCCGGGAATCGAACCCGGGACCCATTGCAATCTAAACCCAACATTCAGATACCTGTCTGGCCGGGAATCGAATCCGGGACCATTGCACATCAGACCGGTATGGTAACCGCTTCGCCACGCGGGTCCTCGATTGTTAACAATGTAATGCTCACATCTGCTCTTTTTGATTTACAAAAAAAACAACCTGAAACTTTTCATAAATAAAAGCAATTAATAAAGTATTACAAATACATTACAGTTGCCAACCCTATATATAACGTATGCATGACATACTGTTTAACTTTGACAAACGCACTAAAAAATGTATGTTGACAATATTTTTATTATTCTGACCTTCCACGAGCGTAATGGCGACCTTCCATTATGTCCCACTCCCGGCCCGTCCCATGTATTGATTCCAATGAAGACAAGCTTGTTAGATAACGGTCGACCTTATCAATCAAGGGATTAAAGATAACCGGAACTTTGTCTATGAAATTAAAGTTTAATTGCTATGAAAGCGCTATGGTATGTTATACCTGTAGTATGCCATTGCAGAAATAGTTGTGGCATTGTTAAAGTTCTTACCACCTTGAATGATATAATTTGTATATAACCTTTCCGTCGACTTTTTCCTAGTTTTAAGTGATGCGTGCTAGATGACGAGAACACCGATACTTTCTATAGATATAATCGTATATCCTATTGTCATAAGGAAATCAAGAGTCGACCCCTCGCCCCCTTTTCCCACTGAAAATCAGTTCAGGCGAATGCGTAGGACATAGTTTTAATTTCTTCATCGATTTTTTCAAAGACAGATATTTATTATGTTGTCATCTAATTCTTTGTAAGCGGCATTAGCTGGATCAAACTCTATCTAAATTCTATTTCGTTCTATTATGTATGTGTTTGTGTCAATTGCAAACTAGTGTGTGTAATGTGTTTTAGTTGATTTTATGTACCTATATTTTATGCATTATTTGAAAAAAATATTAGCATTGCTTGATTCTCCTCTACATCAACCTTGCCTAATTCCGTACTCCGTGTGCGGCAAGTATCTTAAAAACAGATCACAAATTTTTGTTTTACGTATTAATATAAAGATGTATACTCAATAACCCACATTCGATCGCAGCAATTTTTCGTTTCCGCATATTTATTACGGGATAATATTTTTAGAGCGATCTATTCTAAGCGTCTGATTCATAATATCGATCACGCTAAGCACTTACGTACAATTGCGTCGTAAATGAACGTAAGATGAAATAAAAGCATTATTTATGTACTCTTATGCTTCGAAGTGTGTAATTGATTTACACAACGTACTACATAGCCTTTTGTGTGTGTAATTAGACCGTTTATGGTAATTTTTGTACATCTATTCATTGTGCGGAAGTTTTTTCCTTTCATTAAATATTTACGTCATCGGGTATTTAGCAGTGGTTGTTGGTAGGATTAGTGTAAAGAACGGCGGGATGTGTGGCTGCATCTCGCCGTAAGCACCGGATGGTGAAGGGGGATGGTACACGTCCCCCAAGAGATGAGCCCGTGTCGGGCGCTGCGCTAGGGGACACCGGTTCCTTCCGTTGGAGTTTCCGAGTCCCCTACTACAAGCGTTGAGGAAGGCCACCGAGGAGGTTTTAGTGGGTAAAAATACCACGTAACCCGGAGTCTCTCCCAAGACTTCGGTGTACCTTTTGAAGGTTTCCTCCCCGTAACAAAAAAAAAGGATTAGTGTAAATATACACATTATTTTTATTAGAGTGATCATGAATATCTAGCGATGCGAAGCACATGTAACCGGACTGCAGTCAGAAGTTAATCGCAATTATGTTACTACTCCTGAGACTTTTTTTTATAATAATGAAGAAGCAAACGAACATGCAGTCCACCTGATGGTAAGCGGTCACTCCCGCGCATGGACATATGTACCTTCATATAGAACATAGATTTTATCTGAATCACAGATGCGTAGCTACTCCCGAGGATGGTCGTCTCATATAAAGTGTGTCGGCAGCCACACCCTTCCATCGAAGGAATCCTTCGGGTTAGAAATAATTATGGCGGTGGTACCTCCCCGGTCAAACTACACTCGTTCTAACACCTTTTAAATGACTAAGTTACTTTTAAAAGACTTAGAGTGAGTTAGTCGCCTTATATGAAATTGAACCGACAGAAGCTTTACGCTACAAATAGGTGTTGCTGTAGTACGTCTCATATTCGTTCTTCCTTGCAAAGTACACAAAATAAATATACTTCATTTGTATTATAAAATAATATACCTACTCGTAGGTACGTAACTACGTATGATGCATATATTAAGTTCTAATTTACTGAAGGGTCATTCTTTATTGTCACCTGACTAGCTCGTTCTGCGTCATATATCTTGACACACTCGTAATTTAATAATCTAATGTGACGGCCAATATCACACTGCTGCTAAACATGCAAGATGTTCGCTTAAAGTTATGAGACAATCATTGTATAAAATTAGATTTTCTCGCGGGTTTTTTTATCTGACTGAAGTAGCAAACGAGCATGCAATCCACCTGATGTTAAGGGGTCACTGCCGCTCATAAACATTTGGAATCACAGATGTGTTGCTACTACCGAGGGCTATGATGGTCGCCTCATGTGAAAGTGTGCCGGCAACCACACCCTTCCGCCGAAATACAAGAAATGCTTCACGCTAGAAATAGGTGTGGTACTTCCCCGGTCGAACTACACTGGTTCTACCACCTTCGAGGCTAAAACGCCTGGGTCACATTTCAAACGGTAAAGGGTATTCTAAGTGTTTATCCAAGTCGTAAACTATGTATACGTAAACTATCCAAATTTTATGCAAATCCCTTCAATAGTTTTTACGAAACTGTAACAAACATCCAGACAAACTTTCACCTTTATGATATTAGTAAGATTTGAAGGAAGGTCGCTTTGTGGACGACCCGCGTGGTGGAACGGTTACCATACCGGTCTGACGCGCAATGGGTCTCGGGTTCGATTCCCGGCCAGACAGGTATCTGAATGATGAGTTTAGATTCATGTTCTGGGTCTGGGTGTTTGTGTATTCGTCTTGTGTGTGTCCATAGTACCCACGACACAGGAGAAAATCCTAGTATGGGGCTATGAGTGTAGAAAGCGTGTATTTTTTTTTTGTGGGGTCATTTGGGGATACATTGCTGGCACACGTAATTTACCTTATACATATCTGCAGTGTTATGTGCAACTCTGTTCTAAAGGTGTTGTTTAAAAGGTAACGTAGGAAAATGGGGCGTACCAAATTGGTCATCGGTGTTTAGCAGGGATATCAGAATTTTACTCTTATATATCCCGTATTATATGTATATGTAGATACGTCGAGAAGATTGAGTCTTAGTACCGCATAAAATCTCAGAAGACACGATACTAACATCGACATGATGTTTAAATTAATACGATTAGCAGAGTTACACTAAAAATATTACGTGAAAAGTAAATGTGATTCAACAACTTATCCATCCATTACAAACTTCTGAAAAGACCTCAATACTTACAATTATTTGTTGTTTTACATTCATCATTTTGAAAACCTTTGAAACTTGATAATATAATACGTACATTATATATTACATATACGTGTTATGCATTAAACCATGCTGTGGCAAGTTTGGAAAGGTTCCCAATGAACCATGACTTTCCTTTCCGATGCTAATTCTATATGCTGTTGTGTTTCATAAACTCTTACTAATGGCTAAAAATAAGTTACACAAATATATGCATTATGTATATCACTTACATATGGATTGAAAGTGAAATAGTATGAATAGATCATTCCATTACGTATCATAAACATAGCGAAGATTTGAAAACACTTGAAAATTAATGTTTGTTCTTTTATTCTCCGAACATCTTAGTAATGTTTCTATAGTTGTATGTTTTAAAGCATCTGTTTAATGCAATATCCAATACCTTCTGCAATTTTATGAATGAAATGTAGTTTTGTCACACTTTTCTAATAATTATTTAATTCATGTTTATTTCTCTGTAAGGCGTGTGCGTAAGATAAAAAAAATATCAGTTTTGGGCAAAATTTTCAGGTGTTTAAAATATGTGTGATTCTAGTATGTATATAATAAACATAAAAAAATATATTCCAAATCTTCATTATAGCTTAATGTTAGATGACAGAAAAAGACTCTTAGGTTAGCCGTTCATTGTTTACATTTTAACTAAAATCCATACATATAACAAAAATGAATGTTCCGCATGTGTTCATGACATATATTTGCTAAACAATTACTTTGAAAAATTTAAGTAAGTATAGAAATTTCTGTTATTTTAAGAATTTTAGTATGTCTATTTTTCTACGCAATATTCTATCTCGAACTGCAAAAGTACTATGTATTATTAAATTAAAGAATAGGAAATCGTATATACATTTCCTATCCTTCTATGCTATACAGTCCAAATCTCAAAGGAATATTAACTCCTTCTTCGATTAAAATCTCTAAAAAGTTATACCACAAATTTATTTTTCGTTTATAACTCGGGCGAAACACATCACAGCTGGTATAGAATAAATACATTAAATTGCACTTTAATATCAGCATCATATCGTGACTTTTTTTTTCAAGGGGGAAACCTTCAAAAGGTACCCGACGCCGTGGGAGCAACGCAGGGTTATGTGGGATTTTTACTGCACTAAAACCCCCCCGGTGGCTGTCCTCGGCGCTATAAAGAGGACTCCGGGAACACGGTCCGACCGCAACCGGAATCCTCTGAGCGTGTTGCCCCATCGGGCTCCTCCCAGATGGGCGGCTGGGCCCACCGCTCCGTCTAGTCTTTACGACGGTATGCGACCACATATACCGCCGTCCTTCCCGGGATCGCCTGACCGAACGGTTCGAGCTCCCACTTTAGCCGCCTGCAACACCGGAAGCCCCTTTTAGTTGGCTCTTACGACAGGCAGGGGATGCCGTAGCCCTATTCTGATCCCGGAACTACAGGGACGTTCATGTTGTGACTACCAACAGCAAATGAACTATGCCTACGACGAATGAACGTCACAGGTACTCTTAACCGACAGAGCTCTTAGTGCAAGTTTAATTCATTTCCTCAGACATATCATTTTTGCGTTCTTGCCTATCATTGCAAAGTACATTGGCATGCATTATATGGCCGAAACCCAAGACTTAACGGTAGTTGTTTTGAGTCAATCAATCACGTACTAAGGGCCCTGTAAAAAGAACAGTACCGCCGTAACCACCCGTAACATAATTTCGTCACGCGATGTCAATTTGTCGGTCAGAAGTCAGGTAGCATTTCGGAGTCAATTGGACACTGACTCCCACGCGCTGACATCACTACCCATCCGTTATATGACAATGGCGTGGGTATAACACGTAAGTGTATTTTTTTGTGAATAATTACTATATTATTAACGCGTGGAAATATAACCGGTTTGATGAGAAGTAGAAATGCAATTGTATGGTTGATCTCATGCAGGCCGATTTCCTTATTATTATGTCTTACTCGCGATTTTACATTAGTACTGCACTGTATTATAAATATATACATCTTGATTTATATCATCATGTCATGGTTATTCCACTTTTTCAGCCAAGGTTTTACTTTCTCTACAAACTTTTAAAATACGTTTAACTTGTAAAATCTTAGTTTCTCAAAGTACCTTTTTATAAGTATATAGTTCCTTTGCTATTTATAATTTAGTTTTAAGCCTAACCATTTTTATTGAATATATTTAAAGCCGTTTATGATCACCTGTAGTCAGAACAGTTCTTTATTAATATTTTAATAAACTTAAAAAGGGAAGAACTTAATTTAAACTACTGACGTCGTAATACCAGATGGACCGATGACCTGAAGAAGACAGCGGGAAACCGCTGGATTCAGAGGGCACAAGACCGGTTGGGGTGGCGCCATTTAGAGGAGGCCTATGTTCAGCCGTGGACATCAAAAGGCTGGTGGATGGATGGACTGACGTCATAATTAACGTCGGTAATTAGAAATGAGGGTTGTACCGGAGGAGATTTTTTTTTTTGGTTTACGAGGGAGAAGGTACCCGACATCGTGGGTGCGACGCGGGTTATGTGGGATTTTTACCGCACTAAAACCCCCCCGGTGGCCGTCCTCGGCACTACTTGAAGTACTTCGTGATCTCCAACGGAACACCGCCGGAATCCTCTGAGCGCGATGCCCCTTTCGGGCTCTTCCCTGGTACCTACTACCTACTTATAAATTTTAAACGCTCCGAGATTAGATCTATTATACAAAGAAATTTATCTTTTTATGCTGAAATTAATGTATCACACGAAAAAACCTATGTTATGTGTCTCAAGTTACAAGAGGTAAATAAATAATTGAGGTATGTAGTAGTAGATATTTCAAAATAATGTGACAATGAATAAAAGGAACTGTCCTTTCTGTTCATGCTTTATGTGGCCCATATATATTTAACTACACGTACAAAGTACAAGTACTTGCCGAAAACTTGACCGAGACGGAACGGTAAATAATTATAATGTTCATCATGATGCTACTTTTGTGTTGTGCTTTATAAGTAGGGTTGCCACTTGGCAGTGTTATAACGTTTATTATTTCTTAAAACTTTGAGTTTAAGTTAGATGGAACTTAATTAAAAAGTTGTTATGAAATGCATGCAATTATGAAGTCTGTAAACGAAATACTGGTTCATTTTAACTTTTCTAGTTTAAGCGGACAATTTTTATAAAAATACCCTTTGTGCAACGTCAACGTGTATTTCAGAGTGCAGTGGCCACAAACTCTCTGATTACCTTTTGCCACTACGTTACTACACCAAGCTGCTAAGCTATCTAATATAACAAGCGTTAATTAAATCCAAATATTCGACTTACAATCTAAAAAAGCTTTAAATCAGTAGAATCAGTGTAGTTCGACCGAGGAAGTACCACCGCCATACCTATTTCTAACGTGAAGCATTTCTTGCGTTTTGATCGAAGGGTGTTGTTGCCGGCACACTTTAACATGAGACGAGCTATATAGTCCTCGGGTGTAGCACCGCATCTGTGAATGACATCAGATGGAACCCATGTTTTGTATGAAGTTGATTACAGATGTCCATGTACGGCAGTGACCATTTACTGTCAGGTGGACTGCATGCTTCTTTGCTACTTCAATCAGATAAAATAAAACTTCAGCGTGTTTTAATTGACCGTATCGTCCCCTAACGGAGTCTACAAATCTCCCTATTCATATGAAAAGAAATCTGACATAACTTTTCATGAAACATTTGTCACAAATCATTTTGTTTGGATATGAAATTGAAAGTATGAATGTATAGGTTTAGTTTATCGATACATATTTTGAAACTATATAGGTAAATTACCTGTAAGGAGCTTTCAATACATAAAACATGTTTAAGAACCGTCGAAGAAAATAACATATTGTCACAAAAAAATTGCATCTAAATCGGTTCACCCGTTTAGGAGCTGCGGTGCTACATACAGACAGACATACATAGCAGTATTATACTAACCCTCTTTTAGCGTCGGGGATTAAAATAGCTACAATATATTTTCCATATATATATTTGTTATTTAGTTCTTAATTATTGTGACATTGTAATATTGTACGCCCATAGGGCATAGACAGAGAAATATTGTAAAATTACAACACCTAAACTGTACCTGTTTAAATGCAATAAAGAATTACTGAATTACACGTCTTCTCGTCATCAACCAATTCATCTCCACCAGCCCTTATTAGAATATTGGCAGGTCGTTTCCGATGCTTATTGTGAATGCATGAGCGCACTGGAAGCGCCCAATCCATACCATCGTGTAATTATGGACATCCGCAGTTCACGCCCGGGGTCGCGGCCGCTTTCTATGTCTCGTTTCTTCTAGTGTTTATATGGAATTGTTATATTTATGACCGTAAGAATATAATTATGTATAGGTACGTGCAATTTGCATTTCAAATTTCGTCGAAATATTCCACAGTATATGTATATATTTTTTATAAATGTTTCATATTTTGTATTAATGTTATAAATACGAAAATTACTCTTTTAAGCAAAAATTAAAAACCTTTCGCTGAAACTTGATACACAGATGGATAGTTTATGATTTAGATTAATACATATAGGTGCATAACTAGTTGACCCGGCAAACTTCGTTCCGCCTAAAAGTCAAAAATCTAAAATTAAGTGTTTCTCTACTATATTATAAACTAGCTGTGCTCGCGACTTTGTCCGCGTAGAATAGTTATTTTGGTCATGATTTATTATTGCAAACAACCTCCTCAGCTTTATAAATTATAGCTGTTACCCACGACTTTGTCTGCGTCATTTTGTCGCAGCGTGATGTCATAAAGCCTAAAGCCTTCCTCGATAAATGGTCTATTCAAAAAAGAAAGATTTTTTCAATTCGGACCAGTAGTTCCTGAGATTAGCGCGTTCAAACAAACAAACAAACTCTTCAGCTTTATAATATTAGTATAGATGTATTATGCATTAGAACCTTCCTCTTGAATCACTCTTATGTATTAAAAAACTGCATTAAAATCAGTAGAGTAGTTTTAAAGCTCTAAGGGGCCATTCAGATATTACGTAAGCACTATTGGGGGGTGGGGGGTCTTTGTTTTGCTTATTTTGGATGACATGGGGTGTAGGGGGGTCTAGATGATGACTACGTCATCGCTAGTTATTTACTTTTTATAATACGGTACAAAAAAAATACATTTTTAATTGAAAAATGTTTACGTCAGCATGAGGGGAGGGGGTAATAGCTTTGCTTACTTTTGCTAACAAGGGGGATTGGGGGGTAAATAATTGCAATAAATCTGCTTACGTAATATTTGAACGGCCCCTAGCATACATTTCGATTATCTTACTCCTCGCAAGTAGCAATGCAACTGTGATTAAAGTTATCTATTCTTTCCTGTCATCTATCAGCCAAGTTATGTTTTTGGCAAATGGAGATCTCCCGCCAGGCTAGGTGATCATGACTGGGGAGCGGCCGTGCTCCGACAGTTGATGTTCGGAACTTGTATATATGCAGGATTCTGAGAATGCTTCGATAGCGTGTTTCAGAATACTAGTAGCGCCATCCCTTGATGAGTAGTGGAAGGTCGCCACATGTTGCCTATTTGTTTTCTTTTTCAAAATATTGGCGAAGACACCTCTAATAATTGTATTTCTTTGTTCCAGGTGGCTTGGAAGGCAAATACAGAGTGGCGGCGCCCGAACTCATGCAGGACACATTCATGAGTGATTCGGAGGACGAAGGAGGTAAGATTTTTATGTATCCACTCATTTTACTTAGTAAAACTGACAGACATCACGCTGTATCTTGTACACATATACAGCAAAAGCTCCTTACTGTCGGCTTCCCGATTCGTTTTCAGTGTTAACGGGTGAAAAATTGTAAAAATTGCGCGTCAGATTTCTATAATACTGCTAGTCAATTACAGTTCCTGTATTCCCGGCATAATATGATAGTGACATTTCTTTCTGAATGACAAAGTGATATGTAGTCCATTACCTACTCGACATTTTATTTTAATAACAATGTTTTTTTTGTATAATTTAACTTAATCATAATTTAATTTTAATTTATCAATTGAAATTCAAATACTGGAAATAATATATAAATTAGTTTAATTTTTGCATGCCCTAGAGTTGGAATATAGTGGAGAATTAATTGTAAGAACTGTATGTACCTATATTCAAGTAAATAAATGATTTGATTTGAAAGGCAGAACACAACCCCCGCGAATAAGGAGCTTTTATTGTATATCATATCATATATATGTATAAAAAAGAATGGAATTTTACAGATAAATTCCATAAAATGTAAGTAAGTAAATAAAAGTAAAAAACATAGATATTTTTTTAAATAAGGGAGTAAGGGAAACTATGGGGATGAGCAATAATATTGATGACTTATTGTGACTTATGTCGTTCTAGTTAACAATAAAACAAGTAAATAAATAAATTGATGCTTTTATTAATAATCGTTTATTGAAGGTGTTCACGCAATATTTTTTGGAAGATATTCAATAGATGCGGCTTTAATATAAACAAAATGTCTTTTATCTACATTAGAGAACAGAAATACATCAGGAACTTATGACGGAATCATCAATCATGTTTATATCAAATCGTAGCTTCTGATCTTAACATATTTTGCGTTACAATAAACATAGCTTTACTAACAAAATAATGCAACACATTCTTTTATGTATGTACGTATAGGGGACGTCTTACCCTCCGAGACTGTCATATGCTAAGGCAATGTCAACATAAGGGCGGTGGGTAGGGAATTTCGTTCCTCGAGGGGTACCTTCTTTACCCGGGCAATTCTCTAGGAGATCGAATGGCTCCCGGACTATTAACATTTATACATAATAATACAATGTTAATAAAAACATTGTAATATTATGTACAAATGTAAAAGATATTTACCATCTCAACTTTTTAGTGGGTGGTACATTCTCTTGTTGACATCAGTTAACTCACTCTTTGGACTGTTAACTATTTTAGTATCTGACATGCTCTTTCACACCCGATCGGAGTATAGAAAAAGCTTACTTTCGGAAAGTCTTAGCTGATCGTCGTCTTGCCCTCTTGTCACGCATACCATAATAAGTTCATAGTCATTAGTTTAAAAAGTTATTACATAATGTATTAAGAGTCTATTTAGTTATTTCATCTTTGGCTGTGCATATCTGTTTGGATAAGAATGACCTAGTTTGAATGACTGTTATTAAAATACTTTGTATACGCGCTAATAAAATTCGATATGTTTTGGCTCAAAATATAACAGATCTTGTTTTTCTTAAGTCTTTAAAAAATTTTTTTTCGAGGGTATTTTTACATACACTCCACAGTATTTTTAAGTACCTACATACTTGTTAATTATTTAAATAATCGATTGCTACTATCGGATATTGATACGGTTTACTTTTTGCTTAGTTTTTTTACAAATATAGTAGGTATTATACAAAAAAATCATATTATATTCAATTTCTATGATACCTCTTTAAGATTCAATAACTTATTTATAATTTTCGTCAAACTTTCTGTAAACAATTCCATTAAACCAGCATTATAGTATGTAGCTCAAGACGTAATTTAGTGTATTTCATTTAAATTTGATTTACAGCAACATTTTGGCAATGCAATATAGTACTTCTATTTAATAGCCTCATTAAACGTTGTTTGTTACAACGTTACTAGAATAATAGTCTTCGGTTGTCAATGTTTACATCAAAAGTTCAGAATTTTATGGCTTACATTCTATAGTGTCTATATGTTCGTAAATAACATATGTACTGTAGTCGAGTTATAGGTGATTACATGAATTCATACTTAAATCCGAAATTCGAAGGTGTCATCCTAGTATCATGTGACCGATATCTTTTCCCGTCCCTGCGATTTTGCCCTTTTGGAAAAATGAAAATATTTAAGGCCTATAAAACGCTTTATTTATTTGCCACCATATTCTAATTCGTACAAAACAGATAAAATTAAAGAATCGTAACCAATTTTGTTTTCAAATATGCCTGAAGCTATCCTTTTAGATACTAATGTGAACATATAATTATTTTTCAATAATTTTGATATATTCAGACAGGTGTCTCGCACTACCGAAAATCGACACGAACAATTTATTATTATAAAACAAAAAATATAACAAAACACGACACATATCATAACAATGAATCTATAATCATTAAACATTATTATTGTAACGTAACGCCCCATCGTAACCGTTTCCGTAACGCCCACACTTTTCCCTCTCCTGGAGCTTCTAAAGTAGCAACACTACCATAACGTAAAAATAAATATTTACTAACGCTCATACTTTTCCTCACCTGGAGTGCCTGAAGAAGAAACACTGCAATAACATAATTACAATTACACCATCCATTGCAGGTGAAGTGGAGTGTCCAATCCAACAGCAGCAGCAGTACCGGTACATGAACAGCGAAGCGGGAACATTGCACCGCGCGCGGCCGCTGGAGGACAGCGTGGCGGATGGACACCTCTGGCCCAGCAACAATGACAGCAAGGTGGCCACCATCGACCGTCAGCCGCTGGATATCGGGTGAGTTGTTCAGTTTGAGGTCATTGTGGATGTTATTTACGGGTACGCTTCACGGCGCGCGGCCTCTGGAGGTTGTCCTCCACCATGTTGTCATGGCGGTCGGTTATCACTGGCCCAGCAAAAATGACAGCAAGGAGACTGCCATCGACCGCCAGCCCCTGGATATCGGTTCAGTTGCTTGGTTCGTGGTTATTGTTGAGATTTTATTGTAGTATGCGTCTAGTCAATAAATGAACTAACACCAATTCGTTTAGGCAAAAGGAGAAAAGGTCGCGTAGGAGCAAAAGCTGGACCAATCAATTACTACATAATGTACTTCGTGTGAGCTAGTCTAGTATAAAGGACTAATAGTAAAACGAATGCAACCCAGCCACTCATCTGTATGATAAACCTCAAGTGGAACTATCTGGCGTCGGATAACATTTTTTTTTATCTGACTGAAGTAGCAAACGAGCATACAGTCCACCTGATGGTAAGTGATCACTGCCGCTCATGAACAGCTGTAATCAACTTCGTACAGAACATGGGTTCTATCTGAAGTCAATCACAGATGCGTTGCTACTCCCGAGGGCTATGATGGTCGCCTCATATAAAAGTGTGCCGGCAACCACGCCCTTCCATCTAAACGCAAGAAATGCTTCACGCTAGAAATACCATTCATGACCAATGGCCACTTAACATCAGATATATACATGTTCGTTTGCTTTTGTCACATATGAAAGTAATACGTCCACGTGCATGACCCGTGAGATGGTTTTGACACGGGCGTGTTGTCGTCTCTGCCAAGTCAAGAGCATTCAGGCGTCACGGGATGTACAATAATAGCGCGCGCGGATTTACTTCCGGATACATGAGATTGATTCTTTGAAAGGGATATTGTTAAGAGGAATAAAATACTGTTCAATTGAAAATATCGGTTTTACAACAGATCAGATAAACTGCATGCTTGTTTGCTACTTTAATCAGATTAAATAAATATTTTTTACGTATTTCTTATGTTTGAATAGATTGTTGTGATAGTTGAGAAATTTCCCTTTAAGAACAATTATTATAATTCTTATTTTTGCAAAAGACTTTCCTTTCATTTTTAAACCTGAGTATTAGAGTTCAAACAAAAGCAAAAGCCAAGTGTTTTGTGTCTTCGACGTATATATTATGATAATTGTATAAATTGCTTATTTTTTATTTGATTAATGTAGCAAACGAGTATACTGTCCAGCCGATGATAAGTGAAATCTACCGCCCATAGACATCTGTGAGCAACTTCAACAAAGGTTTTATCTAATGTCAATTACAGATTACAGATGCGTAGCTACTGGCAAGGATTAAGATGGCCCGCCTCATATAAATATGACCCGGCAACCACACCCATCCACCGAAACGCAAGAACTGCGGAAGAAATAGGCGCGGTGGTGGTAACTCTCGATCGAACCATTTACGTTCTAGATAGTTATTCCTTTGTATCTAAGACTAATAATAATTGTTTAATATGCTGCTGGACATAGGCCCCTCCTAAATGGCGCCACTCCAACCGGTCCTGTGCGCTCTGAATCTAACGGTTTCCCGCTGTCTTCTTCAGGTCATCGGTCCACCTGGTGGGGGGGGGGGTTGACCTGTACTCCTTTTGCCTAAACGTGGTCGCCACTCGAGGAGCTTTCTTCCCCTTCGGTTATCGATCCTTCGAGCGATGTGGCCGGCCCACTGCCACTTCAGCTTGCTAATTTTGAGAGCTATGTCGGTAACCTTCGTTCGTCTATGGATATAATAGTTCTGGTTCATGTCTTGTAGCGAAATTCCGAGCATAGCCCTCTCCATAGCACGCTGATTGGCTTTGAGCCTTCTAATGAGGCCTACAGTGAAGGACCACGTTTCTTAAATATGTGTCGTTTGCAGGTTCCTGGTGTCGTTCGTGGTGGACGCGCGCGGCGGCGCGATGAAGGCGAAGCGGCGCGGCGGCGTGCGCATCATCGTGCCGCCCGCCGCCGCGCCCGCGCCCACACGGGTCACTTGTCGGTACGTGTTGGATATATTCCTTGGTTGAGATCGGAATTGTTGCGTTTTCCTGCCGTGTGGTACGAGATTCGATTTTTCATCAAGTGCTTTCTACTCAACTCAACACGACTCTATCTCAGAATTAAAAGTATTTAGTTGTAGTCTACTGCACCGGCCACGTGCGAATTAATAGACATCACACACTTTTGAGAACTTTTTATAGTGTGATAAGCAGTGATAATTGACTAAAAGATGTAGTTTCAACCGGAATAAAGCTATCACACTTGACAACCTATACAATAAACTTTTAGTATACAAAAGAGGTATGCATCCCAAAATAGAATAGAACTTCTTCCCTTACTTTGGAAGTCATAGGAAACTAACTACGGATATGTCTATCCCTTACTACCATGAATAACCTAAGTCGACGCATTTACTAATTATTATTATTATTTTTAAGTCAATAGTAAGGACTTAAAGGGGTGCGTGACCCAAAATTTCCACCTCGATTTGGCCTTATACGCCCAAAACAGATCATGTATATATGTTCGGGATTTTAAATATATGTAAAATTATTATACTATGTTACTTAGATGTATGAAGAATTTAAACAGTAAACAAGGGCATTAAAATTCAGATCTCTAATTGATTTTATTTTAAGGCATTGTAAGATACATATAACCACTATGATAATGCAACAAAATGATCACGGACGAAAATAAATCCAGTTTTTGGAAATCTGCCCGAAACAATGTACATTACATATTAATATGAGTTTGTTTATGTTATATAAGAACTCAAAAACTCTATTACTCAAAAACGAGTCACATTGGTATACAAAGATCTTTTAAATATTTAATTCTACGTGTGAATATCAATAAAAAAAATATAGACGTATTAATGGGAATTTCTACTGCGTATACTTACAGAACCCGTGGAATATTTGGCAGTGTGATAATAATTATAGAAATTAATTAAATAATTCAAGTGCTATTATAAACAATAGTTTCTATTTCCGCCTATCACATCAAACATTATTATTGCACTATCCATTTGTCGCTCTTGTCCTAAACAGACAGTCATGAGTAATTAATTCAATGGATTCAGTTTTAAATAATATATGTCGGCGGGACACCGCGTATTTATAAAAACACGTCGCCGAAAATAATTATTTTAGTTAGTGCAAAGATCGAAAATTATTTGTTTATTAAATTAGCAATATTTAGTGATTTTAAGAATTGTAATTTAGTTTACCCTCCATAAATTTGTTATTGTCACCTCACCAAACATTGTTATAAAAAGGCGAGCGAACGCCGGTAAAAAAGATTCTTGTTTAACCGTCGAAGCGTTCGGACCTCCTCAATTGTGAATAAATGGAAGAAGTTTATTCCTGTGTTTTACTTGAAATCTTCAAGAGTGGACAGTAATGAAGACTCCTCGACCATCCTGATGTCACATCACGCTATCACTTCGTTATATACAATACAAACTCTTAGAGAATAAAAAATACAACTCGTTAACTTAAGTAATTGTTACACATGTAACGGCTTCCGTTTTTTTATTACCTATAACTTTTCAAATGTATCGTATCGTAGCTTATTTGTATAGTGTCGCATATATTTTATGCCAATATATGCATCATGACATCATATGCAACATTAAAATTTGAACAAGAACATTACGCCAAATACAGACCGCTATAAAACCGTATGAAAATCATTTGCAATGCAAATTCCGATGCATAATATTGTAATATATATTTCCAAGTACATAAGTTCTTGATTACATATGAACTCACCACCACACCTACTTTTGCCTAACAATAGCAGTTTAAGCTTTTATAGATACAGTTTAGAGCAGTGATAGCCTAATGGTTCAAACTGGCCCTCTCGGTCGGGAGGCCCAAGGTTCAAACCCAGGCACCAATGTTTTTTTCTAAAATTATGTGTGTATTAGAAATTAATTATCACTGATTTTCGACGAAGGAAAACATCGTGAGGAAACCTACACACTCAAGAGTTCTTTAAAAAAAGTTCTCGGAGGTGTGTGAAGTCCACCAATTCCAACGCCAACTTGGCCAGCGCAGTAGACTATGGACCCGTGTCCAGTAATGGGACAATAATGGATTGACGACGAGCAGTTTAAGCGTTTCTGCGTTCTGGTCTGAAAGGTCTACTAGGTACTTATTCAGGGCATCACAACTTGGTCCTTTAGGGTAACAACACACTTGTGGCCAAACTCTTGTAAATCAGATCTTATCTGGATTTAATTACAGGTGTCCATGGGCGGCAGTGCTCACTTATTATAAGGTGGACTGCATGCTCGTTTCCTACTTAAATGTTACAAAACAAAAAATTGTAGCATGTCGGGATATTTCAAAAATGGTAGACATTGCAAAGGAATTTCAGAGAAATTATGTTTTGTAAGAGAACAAAGGCTTCTGTAATAACGTGATTTGTGTGAAGTTTGTTTTACGAATTACAGTACATTTTTAGCATAAATACAATACCTATTTTAAAAATCTTTACAAGATACTCTGTTCTTATTTCAAAAATACAAACGCAAAGAATGTTTGAAAAAGTTGCATCTATTATAATATAACCAAAATCCTGATACACAAAAAGTCGAACGGATCGCATATAAATAATATGTATTTGTATTTTTTATTTATAACTTTATGACTACCTGAACCCCGCAGCTTCGCCCGCGTTAAAAATCGATGTATGGATTGTCCCGTGAAAATAAGATATTTTTCCAGAGTAAAAAGTATATGCTATTACATATTCTATATGTTAATCCAGAGTGTCAACTAACTCCCTATCAAATTTTATGAAAATCGCTCCAGCCGTTTAGACGTGAAGAAGTAACAAACATACACACTCACAAACTTTCGCCTTTATAATATCAGTATGAAATATGTTATGACACCTTTTAATTTAGTTCAAATAAATAAATATCTGTATTATTTAGGATAATACCTAGTTCAAAGCAGATAACATTAATTATTAATTTGTCATTGATTTTTTTAATATTGCACACAATATAATGTTGTAATAATTATAATTTTAAACTTGCATTTTTGAACGTCCAATTTTAAAATGATGCGTAAAGGTGACCATTTTAAATATTCAATGCGTCATTTGCTCAATGTTTTGCTTTTGTTAATATAATATCTATAAATGGAGATGACCACAAACAGAATATCTGTAACCATTTTGGTGCGACGTCTCTTTGTCATTAACTATTTTAACGTGTTACATAAAATCCTTATTTTAGATGATGTTTCATTTTGTAGTAAAGTTGAACAATGATCTTGAGGGGACCTAGTCATTGTTTATTTATAACTTGGCTTGTATTCGTGACTCTACATGTTATGGTAGCTGTATTTTTCAATTAATACTTCTTTTGGCAGGTTAGGGAACAATGATGAGAGTAAATTTTTACGATGCGCGCGCACACTGTCACGAAAAACCGACACCCTGAAGCTAGCTATAGTCAAAATTTTAGTTTTTTCTATTGCCAGTGTCGTTTGTTCTACAAACGTAGAATAAGGCGAAGGATAACAGTTTTAAAAATATTTTTATCTTGTAGAAGCATAGCTTGTAACGCTCGTACATAAGTACACAAAACATGCCTTTTTTATTGTATTTATTTTATTCATACTTCAACTGCTTTAAATACCCGACAGCGTCAGAAAGGGGGTGTTGTTTTCGAGTGTGTGTATGTATGTTTGTTTGTGTGTATGTACGTCCATTTAACGTCCATTTATTTGGTAAGCGTTACAGCCCAAATGGCATGACGAATTGTAACATACGACATATCCACTAGAATCGTGTCAGTTTGCAGTTTGCGATCAGAAAAAAAGGGGGGAACGGATGATTTTTTTATTATAATATCAATGTGTACCAAATAAAGGGTAGTAAATGAATTACTGAAAAAATATACATGGTATATAACACTTTTATGGTACAATTTTGAAGTAATATCCAAAAAAAATCAAAACAACTAAAATATATATACTGTGAGTTGAAACTCTGTGAACAAGATTGAAACTTTGCAACATAAAATCATATTCATGTTGACAAAACTGCAAAACGTAGTACGATAAATAAACAAAATACAAGTCTGACTTTACAGAAACATTGATTTGTTTAATGAAAAAGATAACATTATGTTTTGTTTGTTTTATGCTTTATTTTGAGTATATCTTATAAATTGCTTTTGGGAAATACTGGAAAATACAATAAGAGATTGTCTTTGTTGTATAAATAAATGAATAATAATTAGGAAGAGAAATAAATGAAACAAATATCATTATCACTGCTTAGTATAAAACAAAGTCGCTGCCTGCTGTCTGTTTGTGCTTAGATCTTAAAAACTACGCTCCGGATTTTAATGCGGTTTTTTTAATAGATAGAGTGATTCAAGGGGAAGGTATAATACATGCATAATATAGTGAAGAAACACTAATAATTTTAGATTTTTGAGTTTTAGGCGGAACAAAGTTCGCCGGGTCAACTAGTGTATTATATATTTTTATATTAAATAGCAGCTGAAAAACAAATCATTTAAAAACGCTTTAGTTAGGTAAGTGACGACCCGCGTGGCGCAGCGGTTACCATACCGGTTTGACGCGCAATGGGTCCCGGGTTCGATTCCCGGCCAGACAGGTATCTGAATGATGAGTTTAGATTCCTGTTCTGGGTCTGGGTGTTTGTGTATTCGTCTTGTGTGTGTCCATGGTACCCACGACACAGGAGAAAATCCTACTGTGGGGCTATGAGTGTAGAAAGCGTGTTTTTTTTTTTTTTTTTTTTAATTATCATCCTAATAGAAGTAATCGTTTTTTTCCAGTGCGGCAACCCGTCGGGCTCCGGCGGCGGCGCCCCCTCCGCTGATGGAGGGCGAAGCGCTGGCCTCGAGGCTACTGGAGTTGCAGCCGCAGGGAGCCAAGTTCCTATTGTAAGTATTCATGGTGAATTTTCAATGTGTAAACATATAAGCGATGACTTCTTTCTGAATACAATCATAGATGCGCCGCACCAGAGGTTGCCTCATGAAAGTGAACCGGAAGCCACGCCCCTACACGGAAACCCAACTTCTTCACGTTAAAAATAGGCGTGGCGGTGTTATCTCCCCGGTCAAACGACACCAGAGTTGCCAGACGTCCCGATTTTAGCGAGACGTCTGGATTTTTCATCAAAATTAAATGCCCCGCACGGGACAGGCTCAGTCCCGCTTTTCGGAAAGGCCCTTAACTGTGAAAGTGGAACTTAAGTATGTCGACCAAAAAAATGGTCACCAAACTTATATAAATTTAAGTCGATCTGCAGTTTGTCCACCAAAAAAAGATGTTGCCAAATCCTCCGGCCCTCCTACACCAAGAAGAGGCGCAGGGCTCTTTGTACCGTGAGGACTGCTGTCCCGATTTTGACTATAAAGTCCCGCTTTTTTCACCCAAAAGTTTCCAAATCCCGATTTAGTAAAAAAAAACTGGCAACACTGAACGAAACGCACTTCTGTCGAACTGTCGGATCCATATTATAGATCCGAAAAACTATATAATATATAATATAATGTGTAGGGTAAATTTCGCTGAAATTGGGCACACGCTAGTTTAAAAACCAGGTTAGCACAGGATACTAGTTACCGTGGCAGATGTAATCAAAGCGGGCAATGTCACGGGAATGACCTACTTATCTACTATCCTATACTACTATATATATACTCTACTACTAGTGATAAGTAAAGACATAATAATAAAGAGGTTTTAATTTTCAATTCCAGTCCCGTAGTGATCGAGGTGCCAATCTTCACGGCGTCGTGTCCCGAGCGGGAGATCGTCGTGCTGCGTTCCGACACCGGTGATACATGGCAGGACCATTACTTGCACAACAACGACAATCCCATGATACAGGTATGGAATTTTGAATAGGTTTTTTGGAGGTTATGCAATGTAAGGAGCTAATAAAATAAAGTTAAACATTATTTCAATTTTATAAATTATAATATGCTGCATCACGTTTTGCTTCTAAAGACGGCCTAAATCGGTGTGTGTCGTTGTTAAACGGCGCCTCGTCTGACACGGCACGTTTCATTTTACAGATCATTTCCCTTCCCGGCTGTGATGTAATTTTAGGGAACTAGGACTTGACTTGAAATAAAAGAATAAACTTGCATGTCAATCGATTGAATTTATATATCGGGAGCATCCTCTTAAGCTCACATCCATAGGCCGAGGGCGTAAATGTTTGGCGACTGCCCGCGAGAAGAGACAACATAATGTATCGATCTTTACCTAATATTGCACATTTTCGTCGACAGGAGGCGTTGTCCCGCGAGAGGCAACAGTTCGGCAGCTCGGGCGAGTGCCTCGGCGAGGCGGGCGAGCGGGTGGCGCGCGTGGTGACGTGCGACTTCCCGCACTACCTGGCCGTGGTGTCGCGCGTGCGCCAGGAAGTGCACGCCATCGGGCCCGACGGCGGGACCGTGTCCTCGGCGCACATCGCGCAGGTTGGTACCGACGTCACGTACTTCACGTCTTCATTGGGAGGCGATGTCATGTGAGCGACAACAGTACAGCAGCTCATATAAGTGCCCGGACGAGGATTTGTCACTGGCGGTATCTTCATTGTATTTTTATATAGTACATACATGTTATCTTAAAAAGAGAACCTATGAACTATCTATAGTTTTTTGCTAGTGATACCTAAGTAATTATTTTTAATTTGTAACAATATTTTTGTCGCTACTTCCGTTGGAAGTTACAGCAGTTCCAAGCGTAACGTGTTTTTTATATTTAACATTATGTAGATTGGATGTCTCAACGCTGTCCATTTTCTAAACTTTATTATCACTTTCATAAAAAAACGTGTGTGTGTGTACTTATATACACGCGTTAGAAGTTATACTTCTTTGGCGTAACTATATAAAAATCTTTTTAAAAATTGTATCTTTTGCCTTATTAAATTTTATCATAAGTCTAAGGAAGTTTATCTTAAAAAAAAAAACGTACGGCACTCGGGGAATGCCACGGTAAAGCTATTGCATAGCATTTTCATTCCCATTCCCATTTTTATTTCAACTTCATACTGTGACTTGTGTGACGAATCTTAAAATTTCACTCCCATAATTTATCCATAACGCCTCTAAAGAAGTACAACTTCAAAAATCCAATTGCCAAATCTCAAATACACCATTAACGTTAATGTTCTAACTAATAACTAATAAATTCGATATTTGCAGGTGCAAGCGCAGTTCCCCCCGCAGGCGCTGACCAAGCGCATCCGCGTGGGGCTGCAGGCGCACGGCGCGAGCGCGGCGCTGTGCGCGCGCGTGCTGCCGCGCCACGCCGCCGTGTCGCCCGTGCTCACGGTGGAGCCGAGGCGGAGGAAGTTCCACCGGTCCATCACGCTCACCGTGCCGCTGCCGCAGAACGCGCAGGTACGTTTTTTTTGAAGTGAAACTTCTTTATCGGGGTTGGAAAAAAATGTAGTGTAACATTTTTTCGTTACGCGCCATCTTTTTTTTCCGTTACGCGCCATCTTTTTCTTATCCCTACCACGCGTGATATTAGATAGATTATTATAGATTAGATTATTAGATAAAGTTTAATAAAAGCCTTTTATTAAACTTTATCTGATTTAACTTTATTTATCCAATTTCTGTAAAGTTGCATATAGTAAATTATTTTTTGAAAAATAACGTCATAAAGAAGTTTCACTTCCTACGAGTGTACGCTAGTACACGCACACATTTTTTTTATATTTTACTGAAGTAGCAAACGAGCATGCAGTCCGCCTGATGCTAAGTGGCCACTCTCGCCCGTGGACATCTGTAATCAACTTCATACAGAACATGGGTTCCATCTGAAGTCAATCACAGATGCGTTGCTGCTCCCGAGGACTATGATGGTCGCCTCATGTGAAAGTGTGCCGGCAAACACACCCTTCTATCGAAACACAAGAAACGCTTCACGCTAGAAATAGGTGTGGCGGTGGTACTTCCCCGGTCGAACTACACTGGTTCTACCACCTGATGAACGTGTCACTCAGTTCCCCCTGCAAGACGCTAGCAAAGCGCTGACCAAGCGCATCCGTGTTGGTTTGCTAGCGCACGGCGCAAGCGTGCCAGTGTGTAGTTAATTCAAATAAAATTTATTCAATTAAACTAAATAACATATATTTAGTTTGTTTTGAACTTTATCGGACAGTATTAATTTTGATTAGTTATTGAAAGATCCAATTTTTTCTCTCCATAAAAGTAATAACAAAAGTATTCATTTAATTAAAATTCAACCAAACAACCATGATGACAATAACTGTACGACATTAATTTCTCAGTACTTTTAACAAGACTCCTTGGCCAACCCTTTACCAATAATAACACTTACATCAACCATCTATCACCAGGGCGGTGGCTACGACAAGTCGTCATCGTCGAACCTGAGACTCCTGTGCTCGATCATGGGCGGTCAGGCACGCGCCGTATGGGAGGACGTTACAGGATCCACGCCACTCACCCTCACCGATGACTGCGCCTCTTTCACCACCACCGTGTCCGCCAGGTGAGAAACCATTACATAATTTTAGTCTGAAACCTTTAAACATTTTCTCCTGTGTAGTGGGTGCCATGAAAACACACAAAGACTAATACACAAACACCCAGACCTAGAAGAATCTAAACTCAACATTTAGATACCTGTCTGGTCGGGAATCGAACCCGGAACCCACTACGTGTCAGACCCGTATGGTAACCGCATCGCTACGCCAGTCGTCAAGCTAACGGAATTGATGAACGAGTGACTGAATGAACATTAATTTTCATAAATTGAATGAATGATAAGATGTTTACATCCATTATTGAATAATAATACTTTTTTACCTCTTAAAATTTTTAATTCATTTAATTTTTTTTCAGATTCTGGTTGATGAGCTGTCAAAATGTCAGCGACGCCACTAAACTTGCAACAGAATTATACAGGTATGTATTATTTTTAATAATACTGAAAGAAATGTAAGTAAGTGGAAATTGCCTCTCATCAGTATCTGTAAGCAACTTCATACAGAACAAGGGTTCTATGAATTCAATCTTAGATGTGTTGCTACTCCTGAGGACTAAAATAGTCATCTCATATATTATGATTGCGGCAGTGATACTATCTGGACTGCACGCTCGTTTGCTTCTTACAGATGCCACAATATACACAAACACTCAAAAGTTCCCCATTTTCAATATTTGTCTCGTGGCGCGCAAGTTCATAGATTTGTAACCGAAAAGATCGCGCCCGCACAGTTTCAAAAAGGAGAATCAAAACAAAAACAAATCATAAAATAACTTTTACTAAGTACAGGCACAGTACCAATAGCGTAGAGTAGGGGGAACGGAGGGTTGGTCCACCCCAAACGACACGTTGGGGGTAGGGGGGCGGATATATTGCGGTTTGGCAAACATTTTTTATTGTAAATTTGCAGGGAGATAGGTGTCAAAAAGTAATTAGGGTTTGCGACTTTCTTTTTCGCCGACGCTTACGCACCCTACGACGTTACAAAATACTTAGAGTACACGTTTATGTGTCCAGGGAGATGCTGCTGGTCCCGTTCGAGGTGCGCATCGTGGTGCTGGGCAAGCGGCTGGACGCGCTGGAGGGCCGCCTGCTCGTGCTCTACATCACCGACCGGTACGCGTACGACACGCTGCTGCAACAGGTAATACTACTTCTTTATCCTCCGGGACTCCGGGATCTCCAAAGGCAAGCCTTTCAGGTCCGGAATCCTCTGAGCCTGTTACCCCATCGGGTTCCTCCCAAGTGAGCGCGGACCCACCGTTCCGTCTGGTCTTTACGACGGTATGCGACCACACATACCGCCGTCCATTCTGGATTTCAGAATATTCCTTATCCCCCCTTCTCATATCCCTGACGTAGGATACGAGAGGTTAAGAAGTCCCACTACAGCAAAATATTTAAATTATGTTGAATGTGTGCTAAACATTTTAATATGAAAGAAAGAAAAAAAGAAAACATATGTAACTATTACTTACGATATTTTTATTTACAAATAGAACGAAACAATACATATAAATATTAGAAATACGATAAAATAGCTGACCCGGCGAAATTCGTTCCGCCCATAAATAAAAAATCGAAATTTATCAGTGTTCCTCTACTATATGATGCATGTATTATACATAAAAACGTTCCTCTTGAATCACTCTATCTATTAAAAAAACTGCATTAAAATCCGTAGCGTAGTTTTTAAAGATCTAAGCATAAATAGGGACAGTGAGAAGCGACTTTGTTGTTTACTATATATGTAGTGATTAAATGTCTTACATTTTTAGATCCATGGAAGCACTTACAAATTATTAGTTACAACATTTTTTAACAAACGTAACCGAAACCACAAATAAAGTTCTATAAAGAATTTTAAAGAACGTAACGATTCGTTTTACACCAGAACATGGACGCAGTATCTACCTTATATAAAAAATAACAGACGAAATAAAACGAAAGTACACTTACCGTTTGCCAGCAGTATTTGGCGTTTTGTTAAAAATTATAAAAAAGAATCATATTATAAAGTATTATATTTTGTTAAGATTCCTAGATATACAATTTCATCACTCAATTATAGCTAGCCTAAATCATATTTTTGTTTCCCCAGGAGCACTACACAGAGGTGGCCCACTCCACGGCGGTGCGCTTCCTGGACGGCAAGGAGGTCTACCTGGAGTTCTCCGGGAATCTCGTGCCAGTCACCAAGTCCGCCAGCCAACCCAACTTCGTCTTTGAGGTAATGTTTTAGATTTACAGAGTTTTATGTGTGTGGCATTTATTAACGAGTCAAGCGCTTATAATTTCAGTATGACTCGCAATGGGTTCCGAGTTCAATCCCCGATCATGCAGGTATCTGAATGATGAATATAGATCTGGGCTGGGCGTTTGTGTATTCGTTTTTCTTTATATACATCGCAACCACGACACAACTCGTTTATTTTAAAAAGTCACTATAAATAATAGAATAAATTAGTCACCTAATTATATTTATTATTACTAATTTAATTAATTGTAATTAATTTTTTATAACATGTATTTTGTATTATTGGTATATTTATATACATAAATAACAATACATATTACACTTAGGTACGTATTAGATTTTTGTTAGTGTCCGATATTGTCGATACCTCAGTCTAATTTTAATTTAAAACATTTTCCTTATAAAATATTTTTTATAAGGAAAATGTTTTAAATTAAAATCGTTGTTATTTAGCAACACTACGTTTGCAACTTGATATTTATTTAATAAATAAATAAATATATTACGTCTAGAAAAATACGTTTCTTTAAGTATCTACTTAATTTATTTACGTTAGTGTCAATGATTTATTTCAGGCGTTCAAAGACAACCGGGTTGAGTTTACAGTGCGGGTGAAACATCACGAGGAGACGCCCTCTGGCAGAATCTACTTCATGAATGAGCCTAAGGTAATTAATATCCAATATAGTCTGCTTAAGAAATATGTAAAATAGTCATTCTTTTGAAAGTTATATACATCGAATAAAAACAAAACTGATTTTTATAAAGTAACAAAAAAGCTATAGAGCTTTAATTAATTTAATTAAGTGTGGTAAAAATCCCACATAACCCGGTGTTGCTCGCAGCGTCGGGTACCTTTTGAAGGTTTCCCCCTCGAAAATAAAAAAATGTATTAAAAAGGCTGACGCGCGATTTCCTTATTTGTTTTCTTATTCATGAATTAGAACACTTTTAGTCACGGATATAAGAAAATGATCACATTTTTTTAACCCGCGAATACTGTAACCACGAATGCGATAGCGTGAATAAGGATTTTTACTTTATAAAACTTTTTGATTACTCAGTGTACTTACATTGGTGTATATTATTTAAAATTTTATGGTCATTGGTGTATATTATTTAAAATATTATCATTTATATGTCACAGGTGGGCAAGGGTGAACAATCGCAGACCCCAGCGTGCGTGCTGGACGTACAACTTCCCGAACGTATCGCCCCGCGTGCGGCTAAGAGCCACCTCGACTGCCTCAACCTCGACCAGTCTGGTGAGAACTTTGTGCCTTATGTGTGTTACAATAGCGTAGCGGGTCTTGGATAAAAATAGTTAGGGGCCCAAATGAAGAAGAAGAGAAAAGAAGAAAAGAAGAAGGTTACTGATTTCTAGAAGAAGCAAACATGCTTGTTATAAGTAGTATCGTGGATTATTTTACTGCCCACCCAGCTTTAAGGGGGAAAAAGGTCGCCAACGTCGCCAAATTGGCAACCATAAAAAAAGTCTCCAAATATGTCAATATTTTGCCACCCTCCAAAATGTGTCCGAACGATCCGTATAACTGATACGGCAATAGCTATGCCCCTGGTCTATTACCTTATTGGTATATGAAGAAGTAGGCATTTTGGAAAAGGAAGTGGGAAAAAGTTCTTACATTTCGATGGAATAGTGCGTCCACCGGCTGACTTATGAGGCGACCATTTCAGTTCTCAGATAGAACCCCATGTTTCATGAAAAGTTGATGCAGGGTTTTAAATCCAACATTTTTTTTTTATTTGACTGAAGTAGCAAACGAGCATGCAGTCCACTTGATGGTAAGTGGTCACTGCCGCCCATGGACACCTGTAATCAACTTCATACAGAACATGGGTTCTATCTGAAGTTAATCACAGATGCGTTCAAAGTTATTTTCGACAATAATATTCATTAAAATCTATTTACTTGAACCAAGAAGCAAAGAGGTTACTTTTACGTTTACTTTAGAGGAAAATTAATGGAACTATTAACAAAAAAATATCGTATATATAAAAAAAATAACATTATTTACGTATTTGGTCAGGATTCGACGCTCTGAAAGACGAGCTGAGCTTCAACTGGGGCGACCACCACGGCAGCGGGCCCGGCTCCTTGCCGAGACAACACGACAAGCCGCAGATCAACGGACATGTACGTATTGTTATATATATTTTTAGACTAATATTATCGCAAAGTTTATACAGTTTAATATGTAACGGGTACTCAAGAGGTATGGTTTTGAAATTTGCTCCGGTCACGCAGTTTCGCCGTGAACACGTACCATATAACAGGGTCGAAATATCTTTAAAAAAGAATTCAAGACAAAATCATAAACCGCATTTCGTGAGTACCTGTGACATGTTAGAAATAAGTTATAAATTGAAAGATCATTTGAACTAATGATCAAATGGAACACTTGTATTTTGAGGACTTGCGTAGTCAAGCGACCACTACAACGGACTAATACAACATAATGAAGTCTTTATTTTTTGCATAGGCCTACGGAGGCATTTACAAATTGTCAGTTACATATTTTTTCTTACACTACCACCGGATCGGAACACGACCTCAACTGAGAAGATCCGGCAAGAAACTCAGTGGGTTTGTCTTTTTTCTTTGTATATCTTTTTTTTCGTCATCTTGCTTTTAAATAGGTTCCGGGTTGGATTCTCAGCTGGATGATGAATGTATTAACATTTTTGTTTTGCGTCTGAGTATTTGAAAATTTTTATATTTGTGTGTATGGCACCTATAACACAGAAGAAAATCATGTTTCGAACTGTTAGTGTAAAAATCGTTATTGTTATTATAATTTGCCATCTGCGTCAAATTTATTAAAGGAAATTCGAAAGCTTTTTTTCGATTTACTTAAAAAATATACAATGAAAATTAATAGGGCATAGCAGGTTGCATTTGCTGATATTCTGTGACCATTTTTATTTACAGGCTAAGAGCATCGCAAATGGAGATGTTAAATATACAGAAAAGGACAAAGACGAGAAGGAAACCAAACCTCAAGGTAAATAAATATTCGCGTAAAAGTTTTTTTTTATATATTATAATCATGTACCCAAAATAATGTATAGTTTCCGTTTCTATTTCAGTTAATGGTGATTCCGTACACGTAGACTCTAACAAAACTAAGGCTACCTTTGATTCAGATGAAGATAAAACTCCAATGAACACGTTAGAGAAAGGCAAAAAGAAACCCGAAGGTGGTTCCTTCCTCGGCGGTCTCGCGGACAGAGTGAAGAATGTTTTCAGCTACGGAGAAGATAAAGAAGAGGAGGTTAAAGAGTCTTCCCCGAAACCACAACCAATGCCTCGTGAAACAAAGGACACAAAAGACGCCAAGGACTCAAAGGACGCGAAGGACTCAAAAGACGCAAAAGAGTTAAAGGAAAAGTCACCTCCTAAACCAGCCCCCAGGCTAATCAACGAAGATTTACTAGACAAAGTGGAAGACATGTTTAAAGATCTGCACTCCAAACCACACATTAAAGAAGATGACGACATTAACAGCCAAGTCTACTCTACTAAATTAATCGTGGACGAAGAAGACAAACCTCATAACTTACAGAAGATCACAGAGGAGGTGTACCATCAGTACGAACATATGCAACCGGTTGAAACGCCGCTACATTGCAAGACTACCGATCCTTTCCAATTCTACGACGGATGCTGCGAAGGCAGGTACAAGAAGGGCGAGAAACACAGACACGATGATACAACGAATGTGACTGACAGAATAGAACATGTCAAATTCGCTGCGCACGAACAACTTCAAGACATTTCTGAAAGAGCGGAAAATGAGGCGAAGGATGCCCTTGAAAAAGTAGAAAAAGAAAAAGATAATATCAAACAAAAGAGCAACGAAGTTGTTGAGGAACTCATTGAGAAGTCTGAGAGGGTTGTAAAAGACCTCAGAGACAGAGAGGAAGGCTTGAAATCGGATGTTGGCAGTAAACTACGAGGTGTGGAAGATTCCGTAAATAATAAGGTAGATGATATAAAGAAGTCCGCTCAAAAGGCCAAAGATGATGTTAATACTGCAACATCAGATTTAAAAACAACGGTTAATGATAAAATATCTGATGTGAAAACATCGGCTAAGGATACTGTGGATAATTTGGTACACACGGCAGAAGGTGCTAAGGACAGCGCAGAAAATAAAATTCACGAGTTTGACTTTTTAGCCAGAGAAAAAGCTGAAGAGTTAAGGCTCAGAGGACAAGACAAGTTTTCAGAACTTGAAGGTGCTCTCGGAAGTGCTACTGACAGTCTCAAACATAAAGCACAAGATGCTCAGTCAGATATCAAAGATGGTGCAAACGCTGTTGTAACCTCATTACATTCTGTGAAGGATGATTTAAGTAATAAAGCCCATGATGCGAAAACAAATGTTCAAGACAAAGTGCAGAGTGCAAAAGATGCAACAAACGAAAAATTACACAGTATCCACGATGATCTGAGTAAAAAATCACAGGATATAAAAGATGGAGCTAAAGATACGTTACAAAATGTACAAGATGGCATTAATAACAAAGCACATGATGTTAAAACAGGAATTGAGAAAAATGTTGAAAGTGTAAAGGAATCAACAAATGAAAAGATGCATGAAATTGGCGAATCCCTAGAAGAGGTCAAAGGTAAATCTAAAAAGAAGGCCAAAGAAGGTAAGAATTTCTTCACCGGTCTCGTTCACAATATTTTCGGAGAGAAAGATAAAATTGAAAACGAGGTTAAGGAGAAAGTTGCCGAAACAAAAGAGTCGGCAAATGATCTTCTAGAACAAGCTTCAGCTACAAGAGATAATATCGAGAAAAGTGTGGAAAAGAAACAAGGAGAACTGAAACAAGGTGCTGAACATTTAGTTCAAAGCGTACACGACAAGAAAGACGAAGTTGTTGATGCTGTTAGTCATAAGAAGGGTGAAATAGAGAGTGCAGTTGTTACAAAGGCTGATGAAACAAGGCAAACATTGGAAGACGCTAAACACGATATAGAAAGAAGTGTACAAAGTAAAAAGGACGAAGCGATCAAAGCTAAGGATGCAATTCAAAGCGCAGCGGAAACAGAATTGGACAGGATACGGCAAGAGGCGGAACACACAACAGACGAAATCAAAAGAACAGCGGAAGAGAAAATAAACGCTGCGGCGGATAAGAAAGCGGAAATCGAAAGCGGGATCGCTACAAAATTCGATGAAATCAAAGAATCCGGAAAGGATAAGTTGCATGGCGTACAAAGCGCAGCGAGTGACAAAGTGAACGATCTACAGCGCTCGTCGAAGCAGGCGTTCGATCACGCACAAGACGCGACCTTGAGCGCTTTCGATAAGCTCGAAAGCTCGGCTAAGGACAAAGTGAGCGACGCGCAAAACACGTGGGAGGAGCTTCAAAGCACCGCCCGTGATACGTACGCGGATATGAAGGACGATGTTCACGGGCTCGAAAGCTCCGCCCAGGACACCCTGCACAGCTTCCAAAGCTCCGCGGGGAACACGTTTGATAGCCTGGACGATTCTGTTAAGGAGTTCGGCTCGCACGGCGCTGAAGCGTCGAAGGAACTCTTCGGGGACGTTAAAGATTCGTTTGAGGGTTTCCAACTCTCCGCCGGTAATAAGTTGGAAGATGTGAAGGTTTCAGCTAAACAGAGGCTGGATGATGCCGGGGAGAGGCTGGGGGAAGTGGGGGAGAGTGTGACGGAGAGTGTGAAAGAGTCGGAGGCGGCAGTGGCGGACACGCTGGCGAGTGAAGCGGACAAGTTCACCAGCAACTTGAATGATCTGGGGAACTCCGTGTTCGGTTCATCGGGGAAAGGTGAGATTACATGTTTTATTACAGACTAGCTGAGCCGGTGAACTTTGTTCCGCCTAAAAGTAAAAAAATCTAAAATGATCAGTGTTCCTCCTGTATAGTATGCATGTATTATAAATAAAACCATCCTCTTGAATCACTCCATCTATTAAAAAAACTGCATTAAAATCCGTAGCGTAGTTTTAAAGATCAATGCATACATAGGGACAGAAAGCGGGAAGCGAGTTTGTTTTGTACTATGTAGTGATGTTTTTAGACGCTTTATTTAAAGTTATTACTTTCTTTAGAATTATTTATTTTTTTATGAATACAAAGATAACTAAGAGAAGTCACGTTTATAGTACATGTTGTGTAGTTTTGTAAACGTTGCATTGAAAGGAGCTGACAATTCCCAGTTTAATAAGAAACTTTTTTCATAAGAACTTTTTGTCCTGGCGATTCTGCAATCCCAGGTGGATGGTAAGTAGCCCCTGTAATCTCTATGCAACATCTGTAAGCAACTTCATTTAGAACAGAGGTTCAATCTATCAAGCACGGGGGCGCTGCTACTCCCGAGGATTATAATGGTGGCCTTATATGTGAAAAAAGGACAGCAGTCGTAACCTTCTACCGAAACGAAAAAACTGTAAATGACGTGTCCGCGGTCCTGTGATCCTAATATGTGAAAATATTTAAATGTATCGATTGCTGCTTAATCGTTATAACCAAATATTGCTAATGTAATGCTACATTTTATTTTTTATCTGACTGAAGTAGCAAACGAGCATGCAGTCCGCCTGATGGTAAGTGGTCATTGCCGCCCATGGACATCTGTAATCAACTTCATACAGAACATGGGTTCCATCTGAAGTCAATCACAGATGCGTTGCTACTCCTGAGGACTATGATGGTCGCCTCATATAAAAGTGTGCCGGAAATATTATTAAATTATTAAATTTAAACAAAACTCGAAAAGATAACTCGATCTCTAATATTATTTTAATTAATTAATCTTATCAATCATGTAAATTTCTTTCAGGTTTCATGAAGGATTCGAGTACGAAACTCTTGGAATCTGAGAAGGCACAATCGTCACCACACAAGAAGAGTTCAGGGTACGTATAACTTGTACAAATAAATATATATACATCAAACCCTTGCATACGATTATGTAAATAACTACACGCTACATGAAGCACCCACTAATTGGATATTGCATAGTAAATTTATTCACTATTTCAATGAGATAATGTGGAATGATTTTCAAAATGTATAATGTTTTTTTGTAACGTAACGTAACGTTTCGATTCGTTATGTAAACCTTAGTATTTTTAACTACGATTAAATATAGTCGTAGTTTGATCAATGTACTTACACTTATGTTGCAATTAGTATATTAAAAATGAGAAAGTATGTAATAGTAATAATAATAATAAAATTAATAAAAATACTATGATTTAAGAGTAACTGTAAAAAATAATTTGATTGTTTTTTTACAAAAGAACAGTTTAACCTTTTGGTGTTTGTGCTTAAAACCTTATATAAACTTACTTATAAACCTATGTTAAGTTTATAAGTTTAATTGATTAAAAAAATCGTGTAATGAAAACATATAATGATCAAATAATGATACCTAGTGAACCAATCATATTATAAACAATAATAATCTTATTCAATTTTTTTAAATTATATGAATATACCATAAATACGTTATTTTTTAAATATCATGTATACAGATAAAACATTATCACATAAAAATTATCATTCCACGTCCTTGTTCAAATCACAAAAACAATTAAATCAAAGCTCCATTCCACACTCATACATCCACGATCGCAACGCTGTCTAACCTCACCCGCACGCATTCCAGAATACCGAAGCTTAAGCGGAAGAAATAAACGGCGACGAACGAGCGACCACGAACGATGTATGATATAGTTGTTTAGTTTTACTTATTTATTACTATTGCTGTTGTTGGGTGCTGCGAAACGGTTATCTTACGGCTTTTTAATACCGGTAGAAATATTGGTGGATATTCGGTATATGTACCGATAAATAAAATCGATGTTTTAAATATCGATATGTCAGTAATAACTGATAAACAAAGAAATGAGTTAAATTCCAATAAAGCCATTGTACTCGAATAGAAGTCAATACAATAACTCGATTATTTTATTTATCTCGAATAAAATTTGACAAATTGAGATATGATAGTTATAAGCTGATGTTGAACAACAAATGCTGAAAATATTCAAAAGTATATTCGTTGCGTATATATTTAACTTTATGAAATAAGATCTGAACGTACATCAAGTAGAAATTTTAAAACGTGCTGTACTATATTTTGAGTCCTATATTGTTAAAAATCAGCAATAAAACACTCTTTGCTAATATTTCTATCAATTTGTTTTAAATTGATTTCTAAGTAAAATAATCGTTTCGTATGTACGGAGGTAACATTGTTTAAGTAACGACACATTTTCCAGTGATAAATGTTTGATTTATTATATAAAATAGATTATAAAGTCATTGAAATCTTGTACAATTTGGTACAATTGACTATACCGCGTTGTATTGTGTCCAATTTAATATTTAACACTTAGATTTCGAAGAAATCACGAATTAATTTTAATTTTGACATTCAATTTAACGATCATGCAGGATTAGTTTAACTTTTTATATAACTTATATGCGAGTTGAATCATGTCTGTAATCTTGCCTAGATGGTTTTTTTATTAATATATTCGTACGAATCAATGTTATAATTTTATTTTACGCTTTAAACGTCATTGTACAAAAGAATCATTTTAATATATTAACGTGTTGCAGTTTTAAATTGTATCGATGTAACTTAAATCGGATAATTTGCATTTTTATAATATAATTTTAGGTATTTATGTAAAATAGATGCTATAATCAATGTTTGTGTTGCATAATTTATTGTATTTTAACTGTTTTCTTTATAAAGTTTACACCGCTTTGTACAGTACGTAGGATTGACGTGTCGATGCGTGCGCGCACGTTCAATTTTTTATTGATCTTACTTTCCGTAGCTTTTTATTGACTAGATCTGCTAGGTTATTTATTTTAAACTATCATGCGTATTCAACTTAATCAATTATAAGATTGTATTAAAAACGAATGTCACAAAGCGACATATATAATGATTAAAGACGGGCATTCACGTTACGACGGGCGCTTGGACTGTCGCACGGTCGAATGCAACAAGTTCGATCGTGAATGGCTTGGTCCTAAGGCGGACTGTACGACCAAGGTCATGTCGTAGGTTCGTTGAAGTATTCAACTTGGACTGTCGTTGCGACAGTTCGTTCGACCGTTGTAACGTGAATGCCCCTTAATATATATTTGATCAGCACTGTCTCAAGTCATCCCAATGAAATCAAATTGCACAATTCTTATTGTAATGTGCTATACAATTATCTATAAGACGAAATCATTGCATGTTGCAAATGTGCTTCTAAGTGCTAAGTTGCTTGTGATGTCTCTCTGTAAGTTGTTAAGATATTATACGAAAATGTTCTCCATTATATTTTTGTTTTTATTTTTATTTTATAAGGCTTTCAATGTTTAGTGTCGTTAAGTTTTTCGAGGAGATAATGTTCTAAGTATTATGAGAAACAACAGCTAAAACAATCAAACTAATTATAGTAGTGTACAAATACTTCATTGGGAGATGCTAAGGTGCTAGATATAGAGGTGAGGGTGGCACTTTATACTCTACAACACTTATTTTAGGAACTAAAGGCACTGAGCCGACACTCAGCCTAAATGGTATGGTAGATGAAGTGACAACTTAATTTAAATTGGCTTTTTTGGGGGAATTGGCTTGAAATTCACAATACTTGGTTTCAGATGATACTTCAATTTGGCTTTAAATTTTGTTGTCTGTTAGACAATTTGTATCTATTTTTTATAAGACTGTGCCGTTATTAAGATCAGAAAATATAGAATTAAACTAAATTTTCATCCGATAACATCTTCGAATGAAATCAATATATTTTACAAGATTACACCAATGAAATACAAGTCCATATAAACATTACTTCCCAAATGTTCATTTGTTTTAATGGCATGTATCGAAAGTATTTAAGATAACTTCATCAATATTTGTTCAGCGATAAAGCATGAAAGGCTACATATTTTGTGAACTTCATAAATTCTCCATTTCAAATGCTATGAAGAATATAATCAAACTGTCATCGAACACAATATGCACAAGCTTAGAGGGCTTAGGGAGTAGCACGCTTTCGGTAAGTTTTCTTTGCGCCTCTTTTATTTTTAAGTTATTTTTATTCATAAAATTTTATTGGTTCAGTGATGTGAAATTTAGAGTGAAAAATGTATGCTTTGTTTCATAAATCGGTTACATATTGCGTTAGAGAACTTTAAATAAGGTATTTTTGGTCGTAATAATGTAACTGTTTTTTTTATCAAGAGATACTTCCGATGTCATTAAGCTTAAAAATTGGAAACCGATTTTTTTTATTTGTGATACAAAGTGAACAATTGGCTGTTTCTAGAAATGTTAAGTGTGAACGAAAGCTATGATTGGTCTTTTTAAAAATAGCTCTATTATTAAATTAAAGACTTTTTCTTTTATATTTTTGCTTGGTAAAATGTTAATTGTATGTACCTAATCGTATTTATCTGTTTACAGCTTCTTCTCCAAATTACGCCGGAACCCATGAAGTGCGGGCACCTCACCACTTCAACTGAAATTATGAAGAACGCAAGACGTCTTGCTTATCGGTTGGATACTAAACCGTCTAGGAAATATATCACATTAAACAAATTATATTTTATAGTAACAAAGTATATTATATATATTTATATATTTTTTTAATTCTTACATACGTATAATGGACAGACTACCAATTGCTTGGTTGATCTTACATCAAAATAAGATAAATAAACGAAAGTGCTACTTTTTCATTTGCATAATGTGACATATTTCCAAAGATCCGAATGGGTGCGTTTATAGAGACGCGTATTTAGCGTTTCTATGCGCTCTGCATTGTTACCATTATGATTATGTTGTAATAACAATACGTCTTATGGACCCCGAACTCAATATAAAATTGACTCAATTTAAAGTATAATTAATTATACAATATAGAAAACCGTTGCCATAGGCGACGTGGTTAAGTTTAAAAAACTTAAGAAGTCGCTGATTATTCTAGATATAGAGTATCTTAGATCCCCAACAGCTTATCTATACGTTGAAGATTATATTATATATTGCCATGTATTCTAGAAGATCCTTCCATTTATATTAAGAAACGTGGTTAATTATATGCTCTTTAAATTTTACCCGCCTAAAATATAGCAGACCTAGCATGAAATGTGATAAAACATCTCGAGAAAGAGAAATTAGAACACCTTGTCAATAACAATCGCTAAACAGGACATTATAAAAGGTTATTTTATAAAGTTATCTGGAATTATACGTATATAAAAACAGGCAAAAGATGAGACACAATATTATATATTGTATTGACAACTTATACTAAACACAGGAAGTATTTATTCTTTGTATTCTAAAAATAATTTATTTCCTAGAAATTTGAAAAGACATTGTCTGGGTGTCACAGGAACTTGCTAAGGGCTCTGTTTGTATAATTTGTCCATTTCTTGTAAAGTTGGCGAGACGTTTACATTGTTGAGGTGCTTTACGGTGATTGTCTGATGGCATTCAATAGAACTTTAATGCTGACTGATAACTGATTATAAAAGGAACATTGTTTTCTCAAAATTCTGTTTTAATTATTAAATAAAAATAAAATTAAATAAAATGTAATTAAAATTCTATAGTCCACATGAAATCCTTTTATAAATGAATTGCATATTTAAATTATAGTTAAATATGTATGCAATATTGTTTCTTTAAATGCTCGTCAATGTTAAGACCATAATAAATTTAGTTTATAATAATATATTTTGAGAATTGAGCTACCAGGTAAAATTGTAATTAAAAAACTCAAAAAATCGTGAAAGCATTTGAATTTTTAAATATTTTTGTCGTCGAAGTTGTCATTTAGCATTATTGTTGTTAGATAAACAAGTTTCTAAATGTTCCACAATCGTCACAAATGTCACCTATGTAATCCTACTTGCACCATAAGTATATAAGATTTACTATTTTATATTTTAACATTAACATTATTGCTATTATGTTAAATTTTATAATAATATCTATAAAAGCTATCGGTGTTTAACACACACATTGTGAATGTGTTCATATGATTGGAAATTTTCATTAAATTTTTATAAATGTTCATTATTTACAAATTTTAATGTTAATATGGTTGTTGTATACATTTGAAATATGATTTATATGGGGAAATTACTAATCTTTCAACTTTTAATTAATATTGAGTGTTAAAATATTCCTACTTCCATTTAAAATCTCAGCCAAAATGGCTGTGCATTGTAATTATACAATAACACAATTATTGAAGTTATACTTTTAATTCTGAATGTACTGTGATGCCAAAATAAAATGAAATTATGTAAAAGTTAAAACTACTTTTGTTAATTTACTGATAGAGTCTATCTTCACCTTATTTATTGCTTTTTAGTAATAAATATAATTGCGAATATTACGTGTTTTATTGTATTATTTCATACCATTTCCAGTGTAATATGATAAAGTTAGAAAATCCAAAAAAGCACAATTTCGCTTGTTTAATTACAGAGAATAGTATAGCATACTAGCTTTTGCCCGCGGCTTCGCTCGCGTGGAATTTAGTCTGCCACATAAAGTTTGCAAGGTGGTAGAGCAATGGTTCAACCAGGGAGTTATCACCGCCGCACCTATTTCTACCGTGAAGCAGTTCTTGTGTTTCATTAGAAGGGTGTGGCGGCCGGCTCGCTTTTATATGAGGCGATCATCAAAGTCCTCGAGAGTAGCAACGCATATGTGATTGACTTCAGATTGAACCCTTGCCCTACTTCCTAAATCTGTGTGTTCAAGTTTCAAATCACAGGCACGTATATTAATTTGAATTAGTTTTGTCGGCAACGGATATTAATACTTATTCTGAAATTAAAAGTTTTAAGAAAGGGTCTCAAAACGCGTGATGGTTACCAACGCGCAGTTGGCTAGCGTGGTCAACTACGACCTAAAATACTGCTAATCCGACATATGTGCCGAGTTGTGTAACATTAAAAGGTCGATGACGATTGAATGACATATCTAACCTTTTCCACTGTTTCATTATTATTGACCTTTTTTTTTGTCGAGGGGAAAATCTTTAAAAGGTACCATACACCGTGGGAGCGACGCAGGGTTATGTCGGATTCTTATCGCACCAGGACTCCGAGATCTTCAAAGGAACGCAATTGGAGTCCTCTGAGTGCATTGCCCCATCGGGCTCCTCCTAAGTGAGCGGCTGGGCCCACCACTCCATCTAGTCTTTACCACGATATGCGACCACACGTATACCACCATCCTTCCCGGGATCGCCTGGCTGGACTGTTCAAGCTCCTTGCATCCTGGCTCTCACGACAGGATGCGACCACACATGCTGACATCTTTCCCGAAGTTGCTGACTGGGTGTTTCGAGCTCCCAGTCTAGCTGCCCGCAACCCCGAAACCTCCCTTTTAGTCGCCTCTTATCACAGACAGGGGATACCGTAGCCTTATTCTGATCCCGGAACTACAGAGACGTCATTCACATCGACCTTTCCCATTTTGTTCCGTGATTTATAACCATTTAAATATTAATTTCATAGAACTTCGTTGTATACGGCGGCGGCGCACTGCGCGTACTGCCGGTCAATCAATTGAGTACGCAATATGTTATACTCGTAATATCTTCTAAACTACTTATCCAATTTACATAGTGTAAAAGTAGTAGTAGATTTAATCTGTATTAGACGCTTGATTTTTTGAAATCATTTATTTTGATAAGGATTAATATTTAGTTTGTATAAAACCCATGGAAACATCAACTTCATATTTTTAAAATTTTCAACGTATAAAAAGAGTTATTGTGGGTTATACATAAAATATAGATATATGCTGTCGCGGACTTTTATTTAGATCTATGTGAGCCAAACAATTCCATCGTACATTATATTTGGATATCTCCAACGGTTTAGGCAGCGTACGCGAAGATAGCTCTCAGAGGACACCTTTTTTTGCGACTAATCTGATATTTTTCGTTATAGTATAACCTTATTCCAAAAAAATCCGTATAAATTATAGTCCATGTGTTATTCTGATGTATATCCTATACTACTGTAAAGTTTCAACCAAATCCGTTCAGTAGTTTTTGCGTGAAAGAATAACAAACACACATACATCCTCACAAACTTTCGCATTTATAATATTAGTAGGATTTATTTATACCTATTGAAAACAGCGCATTCTCGGCGACAACTATTTTAATACTTAGGCATCTGTCGATCGAAGTAAGATCACCTTGGCCTAACAGATGTCGCTACTTTCATGTAAAATAAATCATAATTATTATGATTGATTCGATCGATGATTAATAAAGTATCGATTGCCCTTTTGATATGGCTGTATCGTTATTTTGTTTTTAACTATGATTTCTCCAAAGTATCTTACAATAAAACATTTTATTGTAAGATATTTTGGAGAAAACTCATTTTTTTTATCAGAAGTAGCAAACGAGCATGCAGCTCACCTGATGGTAGACATCTGTAAGCAACTTTATATAGAACAGGGTTACTATATATATAAAACTACTACTCTATACAATATTATATATAAAGTATATATACTTTCCTAACAATACAACAGAATGCGCCGCAAATCATATTGTCCAGAGTAACATAATTTTCAGCACATAGTAAATGTTTATCAGTAAAACCACCTAAGGCATAGGCTGCACTACGGTTTTTATCCGGAGAACGGTAACCGTTCTAACCGCGACACACTCGATTATCACACACAATAATTATAAACCACGATATCAGCAAATTACAAATTTTGTGGCGGTTATTATTGGTGACAATTTTATAATATTTCGCGGTTTTAAAAACAGTCGCGGGAAAAAACTGCAAGTATTCGTTTTCTTGTTTCATAAACCCACACGGTTAAAACCCGATGCGCTTTAACCGTAGTTCGGCCTGGGCCTAAAATGTTAGATGGACCTAAGATGATAAACTAACTGGATTTAGAATGTTTTACGTATTTTGAATATTTTTCCAATCTTTGTAATTTTTTTACCGTATAGTTTATATTTTCAGCAAAATTAAAATATAAATAAGTTATAAAATAGTTTTTATAAAATTAGAAATCATAATGTTATCCGCAAATAACATTTATCCAGGGCAATATAAGTTTACGGTAAGTAATTCTCGATATAAAACCAAGAAAATAATTTGAATCCTTTTTCCGATATTTTTTACTAATTAAATTTCAGCAAAATAAAAATCTTGTTTACCGACGCTTTTGTGAATTAATGTCCTATACCGCAAATCGAAGTACCAGGCTATCATAACATAATAGGAGGTAAAAAATCTTTCAGAGATCTATATGCAACTGTCTCGCTCTAAACGTGTGTAAAAAAGTGAGAGTGGAATAGAAATATAGTTTATTCTAAGGTGCAACTGAAATAAAAAAATAATTGCTGTTTTTTTTTGTCACAGCAATGGAAATACGTTTGTCTCTTTTTATCTCACACGGCAGATGCACGATAGAGTGAGATAAATGTACCTTGTACTCATCCTCCTAAGTACCCTGTTAAATTGCTAAGCGCTTACCCTCCGAGTTTCAAGTGCTGTCAATGCGTTTGCATATGTACCCTCTTTTCCCAAAACAATTACAACAATGTCATTTATGAGTGTAAACATTGTATTATAATTAACAAATGTGAAAGATATTTACTGGTCCCATTATATAGTGACTGATTCGGTAAATTGCAAAGCAATAAACACAGGCAATCTGCTTTTTTCATGAAGTGAAAAGAAATTGTTGGGTGCGCGAGGTTCGCGTTATCAACATGCTAATGTTTACAAATATCAACAAAAGCGTGTTAAAACGCGATAGTTTCAGGGAATGGATGTCGTGGTACTGCAATCGCTGATCTAGGAGGTTGTGTTGTTTCTGATTGCAGAAGTGGTGGTGATTTTATTGTTGGTAGTGGTAGGTGATGGTGCTGGAGTCAGTGATGACGGAGGTGGTAGTGTGGTAGCATTTACGGTAATGTTTGTAGAGAATGACATAGTTTACTTTCGATTTTTTTTAAAGTATTCACTTATGTCGGTAAATCTCATTACAGCCATCGATTTTTATATTACAAAGTATTTTTTTTGCAGACACGCACGCTATTTTACGACTTAATATACTAATAATGAAAAGTTTCAAACTTCTAATTATGCGGTAAATTACGGTCAATTAAAGTAACGTAACCAAGAAAAAGTATTTATTTCGAGATATTTTTTTACAACAGATCTTGATACTTATTGTAAACCGAAATCGATTCTTTTAATTTGTGATTCAAAGTGAACAATTGGCTGTTTCTAGAAATGTTAAGTGTGAATGAAAACTATGATTGGTCTTTTTAAAAATAGCTTTGTTATTAAATTAAAGACTTTTTTTCTTTTATATTTTTGCTTATTAAAATGTTAATTGCATGTTACAGCATCTGCTCCAAATTACGCCGGAACACATGAAGTGCGGGCACCTCACCACTTCAACTGAAATTATGAAAAACGCGAGACATCTTGCTTATCGGTTGGATACAAAACCGTCGAGGAAATATATCACATTAAACAAATTATATTTTATAGTAACAAATATTTTTGTCGTTGAAGTTGTCATTTAGCATTATTGTTGTTAGATAAACAAGTTTCTAAATGTTCCACAATCGTCACAAATGTCACCTATGTAATCCTACTTGCACCTTAAGTATATAAGATTTACTATTTTATATTTTAACATTAACATTATTGCTATTATGTTAAATTTTATAATAATATCTATAAAAGCTATCGGTGTTTAACACACACATTGTGAATGTGTTCATATGATTGGAAATTTTTATAAATGTTCGTTATTTACAAATTTTAATGTTAATAAGGTTGTTGTATACATTTAAAATATGATTCATATGTGGAAATTACTAATCTTTCAACTTTAAATTAATATTGAGTGTTAAAATATTCCTATTTTTATTTAAAGTCCCAGCCAAAATGCCTATGCATTGTAATTATACAATAACACAATTATTAAAATTATACTTTTAATTCTGAATGTACTGTGATGCCAAAATAAAATGAAATTATGTAAAAGTTAAAACTACTTTTACTAATTTACTGATAGAGTCTATCTTCACCTTATTTATTGCTTTTTAGTAATAAATATAATTGCGAATATAACGTGTTTTATTGTATTGTTTCATACCATTTCCAGTGCAATATAAAAAAGTTACCGAGGAAGGTTCTCGAGTGGTGACCACGTTTAGTCCCGGACAGCGGGAAAACGTAAGATTCAGAAGACACAGGACCGGTTGGAGTGGCGTCATTTAAGGGAGGCCTATGTCCAGCTGTGGGCCTAAAGGGGCTGATAGATGGATGGATGGATAAAAAAGTTGGAAAATCCAAAAAAAACACAATTTCGCTTGTTTAATTCCATAGAACAGTATAGGATAATCAGGCGCGAAGTCAATCAAATACGCATATTGTTGTTATTATATAGTTAACTAAATGGAGTGACTAGAGTTTTATTATGAATTTATTCATAATAAAACTCTAGTCACTCCATTTAGCGCTCTAAACCAAAATCCTAAACTGAGTGTCAAACTAAGTTTTACAATTTTACTTAGGACGTAAAATATAATATTTAATAACGGAAAATAAAAAGCCGTACATTGTTTTTACAATAGTGGAGCTGCCAGTTTTGTAACACAGAGTTGACTACTTAGCGCTTGCAATTCAAGAGAATATATTTATAATAATAAAATAAGAACTTTATAGATAAGAAATTTTCTTATTCTCATAACCGATAAAATAAATTCATTTATAGCTATTGGAAACAGCGCATTCTCGGCGACAACTATTTTCATACTTTGGCATCTATTGATCGAAGTTAGATCACCTTGTCCTAACAGATGTCGCTACTTCCATGTAAATAAATCAATAATGATTGATTTTATCGATGAATCGATAATTATCGATTGCCCTTTAATGTACATTGATATGGGCGTATAAGTATATTGGTTTTCAATTATGATTTCTCCAAAGCATCTTAAAACTAAATCTAAATTAGTAGCAAACGAGCATGCAGTACACCTGATGGTAAGGTTACTGCCGGCCGCTGACATCTGTAAGCAACTTCATATATAACAAGGTTCTATATATTTTAACAATACCATTGGATACATCGCAAATCACACTGTAACAGAGTAACATGATTTTTCAGTTCAAATGCTAATCAAGAAAACCACCTAAGGCTACGGCTACGTTTTTTATCTGGAGAGCCGCTCTAACCGCGAAACGCTCAAGAAGTACACAACACGATATATAAAGCACGATACACAAAGCTATATATAACCTAAAAAATTGTAGCAGTTATTATTCGTAATAATTTTGTAACTATTCGCGGTTTTAAAATCAGTCGCCGAAAAAAACATGCGGCCGATAGTATTTCTTTTTCTTGTTTCATAAACTCACACGGTTAAAAACCGCTGTGGTTTAATCGTAGTGCGGTCTAGGCCTAAAATGTTTAAAGATGAAAAACTAACTGGCTTTAGAATGTTTTACCTATTTAGAATATTTTTCCAATCTTTGTAATTCTTTTACCGTATAGGTTATATTTACAGCAAAATTAAAATAAAAATAAGTTATAAAATATTTTTTATAATGTTAGAAATCATAATGTGATCCGCAAACAACTTTTAACCAGGGCAATTTAAGTTTACGGTAAGAGATATTCGCTATAAAAGCCAAGAAAATAAATTGAATCCTTTTTCCGATATATTTTACTAATCAAATTTCAGCAATATAACGTTGTTTACCGAAGATTTTGTGAATTAAAGTCCTATAACGCAAATCGAAGTACCAGGCTATCATAACATAATAGGAGGTTAAAATTCATTCAGAGATTTATATGCATCTGTCTCGTTCTAAACGTGTGTAAAAAAGTAAGAGTGGGATAGAAATATAGTTTATTGTAAGGTGCAACTGAAATAAAAAATAAATTGTTAATTTTTTTGTCACAGCAACGGAAATACGTTTGTCTCTTTTTATCCCACACAGTAGATGCACGATAGAGTGAGATAGATGTACTTTGTACTCATCCTCCTAAGCAGGGTAGTTAAATTGTTAAACGCACTCAAACGACTTACCCTCCGAGTCTCTCATATGATGTCAATGCATTTGTATAAGTACCCTCTTTTCCCAAAACAAATACTATAATGTCATTTACGAGTGTAACATTGTATTTTAATGAACAAAATAATCTAAAAGATATTTACCAGTCCCATTATACAATGAGTTGTACGGTTAATTGCATAGCAAAAATACACAGGGACCATGCTTCATGAATTGAAAACTTCTTTAGCTGCGTTATGTTAATTTAGTAAGAAATTGTTGGGAGCGCGAGATTCGCGTTATTAACATGCTAATGTTTACTAATAACAACAAAAGCGTGTTAAAAGGCGAAAGTTTCAGGAAATGGATGTCGTGGTCTAGAATCGGTGATCTAGGTGTTGATTGTGTGATTGCTGGAGTGTTGGTGATTTTATTGTTGGTTGTATTGGAGGTGATGGGCTGGGCTTAGCGATGACGGTGGAGGTAGTGTGGTAGCATTTACGGTAGTGTTTGTTGTGAGATAATGATATAGTTTACTTTCGATATATTTTTAAGTATTCACTTAGTCTGTAGTTCTCAAGACAGCCGTTGATTTTTATATTACAAAGTAACTTTTTATTTGCATACACGAACGCTATTACGCACTTAATAGATATATCTTTACTAATAATTAAAAGTAACTTCTAATAATAAGAATAATTAAAAGTATGTTGTAAAATACGGCCAATAAAAGTAACGTAACCAAGAAAAAGTATTTATTTCGAGATTAATAACAAATGGCGATTTTAGTGACTTATCTTACACTTATCACAATATTATAGTATATCTTACTTAAACTATAGAAACAAATAAATTACATTATCGACATAAATTTTAGCTAGTTTCCATCACGGTTCTTAAGCTCTTAGGTTCAATGTTTGTCGTACTTATAATTTTATTTAATTTCTATTCATTACTTTGAACTACACAGCACCGTTAATATTATAGGAATGTTAAAACGTAATTTATCGGAAATTTTATTTATTTAAGGTAATAATTTTACTATAATAAGGCACACTTATATGTACGTCAATTATTTTTTGTATCACAAAATGCTTACTTCATAAGAGATTATATCAATCAGAAAAAATATTAGTAAATAATGCAAATTTCATCATTGTAAAAAGAACAATATAATTCACAAATACTATAAAGTAAAAAAGTAAGGACCGTCGTAAATAATAGCATTGATCATTCACTTGATGGCTTCAATAGAAATTCTAATCAAATCGAGAAAAAAACGTCAAATCTATTGCAAATGATTGACATTAAAAATAGTCAAACTTTTGAACTAATTAACAAATTTCAAACGTAATTAATAAATAACGTCCATCAAATGCAAAACATGCATGTTGGAACTGTTACACTACATTTTCTATTATCTCATGCCGAGGAGTCCTTACTGAGAACTTTGACCAAATACTTGATAGCAACACTAGTGTTATCACTCTAATGGGGCGTCTACACTAAGCAGTAGTATGAAGAATTTAACTAGATCTGCAGTCAAGTCAAGGTGGTAGAACCAGTGTTGTTCGACCAAGGAAAGTACCACCGCCACACCTATTTCTAGCGTGAAGCATTTCTTGCGCAGGATGGAAGGGTGTGGTTGCCGGCACACTTTGTTTATTTATTTGTTATGACCCTCTTAGTACCCCGGAGTAGCAACGTATATTGACTTCATATAGAACCCATGTTCTGTTTGAAGTTGCTTACAGAAGTCCATGGGTAGCAGTGTCCACCTATCATCAGATAGACTGCATGCTCGTTTGCTTCTTCAGCCAGATAAAAATAATCTGCAGTCAAATTGCATGGGTCGGATGCAAACTAGCCAATTTAAAAATAATCTAGTCTACCGTATGTCAATCAAAATTTTAATTTGTCGAACGAATATCCGATCGCGTAGACGCCTCATTAGAAAACTCCCACAGACAAATATTAAAATAAAAAAAAACATTTTAGTTTTTTCTTTAGCAATTCTTTCAAAGTCAATATATGATAATATCGACTAACATTACATTATACATTTTATAAAATCATATTTACCTAATAATTTCAACACCATCAATAACATAATTACTATTATTATATCAGTTGTTTATTGTGTACATAGAAATATATAACTACAAGTTCATAAATATGATTTAAATTTAATGATAATAATTTCATTCTTACTAAGTGAAAACCAGTCATTTAAGAATTAAACTATCCTAAAGTAAGGAATATATTAAAATATACTTAAAACTAAAACACACAAGTTGAAAAGCATCTTTTCAACCGGCCGAGGTAAATATTCAATACATAAATGTATGTATAATACTTTTGAAATCACATAAATCAAATATCGACAACAATCGAATATAAAATATTGATTTATAATTTATATAGTTGATTTTATAACAAGAGCAGTGATAGACTAATGGTTGAAACTTGCCCCCTCGATCGGTAGGTCCGAGGTTCAAATCCAGGCACGCAACACTGATTATTCTAAAATTATGTGCGTATTAGAAATTAATTGTCACTGCTTTTCGGGTAAGAAAAACGTCGTGAGGAAACCTACACCCGAGAAGTTCTCGGAGTTGTGTGACCACCAATTCGAACTTGGCTATCGCGGTGGACCCGTGCCCAGTAATGGGATAATAATGGGTGAGACGGAGATTTTATAACCAGTAAAAAAACATACAGATTGTCACTACAACAATGAAGACGAAACCTTACAAATCCAAATCCTTCAAGCCTTTTGAGTTGTAAGTATTGAGCGCTAAAGAAATTTAATGGAAACATTATTTTTCTGATACAGTCAGGTAGTGATATGATTGGTTTAATTAAAAACATAGGGCGATTAGGTTTTTGTCTAATTAAAACATGAGATGAGATAATATAACGTACGATAACGTAAATTAAACGGATTAAAAATAGTAGACAGTGTTTTTTCCACAATAATAGCCAAATTTCTTGGATCTATTCATGATAAAGTCAATTAAATCCATGTCATATAAAATTAATATTTGTATATCAAAGCCATGATTTTCTATTAAGATGCTATCAGGATCCATTGCTCGTTCCAGAGTACACGGGATGTACTTCCGTGTCGTAACTTATCATACTTTTGCAGTCCAAGTAGTCCATATCCGTCAGCTGGCGTTTTATCATCAGATGGGGAGTTTTACTTATGTGTCTCTCTTTCACACACTTCGGGACCAGCTCTCGCCTCTCCATAAACGTTTGCACTATAACTCTCTCGAAGAACAACGCGATGGCGAAATTGAATGACGCCAGTGCCAGCACTATGTACGACATCAGGTTGTCCTTCGGCATTTTCAGTTGGAGGAACTCCGCTAACCACTTGGCGGGAGCGAGGGTTATATATATGCTTATGCCGATCATAATCAATATACTAACCATCAACTGCTTATTCGTAATTACTGATCGGCGATATGGCGCACCGTGAGAGAACACGATCGCCATTATAATATACTGAAACATTGAAACCGTAAAAACTGCGTAGTTCTCCCAACACTCGTTCGCTTCCTCGCCTTCGTACGTATGCCGGACGTACCACGGGAACTGAGATAGGGCGAAATAGCTCAAATACTGCGCGACGCCGATGAAAAACATCTGACCTATGAGCGAAACTAACGGGACCATTCCTAACAGGGACGTCAGGGGGGGTACCTTGCACAGTTTGCCCGTGTACGCCTCAGTCATGCCGAAGAAGAACGCAAAGTTCACGATCAACGCGACATCTATGTACAGGAACTGGAAATCCGTTAAGTTCGAGTCAAAGTAGTAGAGTAAAGCAACAGAGAGGAACTCGGTGAGGGAGTAGGCGATCATGAACTTGAAGACGCCGAAGCTGGTGGTGAGGGCGGCGCGGCCCTCACGGAGTACCCTGGCCACGCAGACGATGTCTGGCTGCGAGCAGGTGAAGGGCGCGGCCACGCTGCTCTCCAGCTCGGAGAGGGAGATGCCGGTGTGGGCTGCACGGAGGGCTCCGCAGTCGTTCGCTCCGTCGCCGCACATGCCTGTGTCATAATATAATAATATTTGTACGTCATAATATGACTAGACAACCACCTTGATTGTACCCGTATCTAATGACAAATAAACGATTTGAATTTGAATTTGAAAAAAAAAATAAGTTTTGTGTGTAGATATGTATCTATATAATACTTCACTACATAGTATAAAACAAAGTGGCCTTTTGCTGCCTGTCCCTATGTATGCTACACTACATATTAAAAAATAAAGTTCGATACATAAATATACATTAATATATATGTTCGTCTGTAGGGTATATATTATATGGACCTCTGTATTCAATTATACTCATGTATCTTTGTTCATATTATGTAAAACAAATGATTAAATAAAAATACGAACAGTAAGCGCTGTTTTTTACTTAGCTTAGATCTTTAAAACTACGCTATGAATTTGTAGGTAATACAGTTTTTTTTTTAAAGATAGATTGATTCAAGAGGAATGTTTTTAGATATAATTCATGTATAATATATTAGAGAAACACTGATCATTTTAGATTTTTGACTCTTAGACGAAACCATGTTCGCCAGGTCATCTAGTTCAGTATAGTTATATACTGAATAACAACGCTCGTATGATTTATTGCAGATAGAACCCCTTTTCCATATGAAGTTGATTAAAAAATCTATAAACGGCAGTGACCACCTATCATTCTGTTTTGAATCTGAACGTTTTTTTTTTACCTGACTGAAGTAGCAAACGAGCATGCAGTCCACCTGGTGGTAAGTGGTCACTGTCGCTCATGGACATCTGTAAGCAACTTCATACAGAACATGGGTTCCATCTGAAGTCAATCACAGATGCGTTGCTACTCCCGAGGACTGTGATGGTCGCCTCATGTGATAGTGTGCCAGCAACCACACCCTTCCATCGCAACGCAAGAAATGCTTCACGCTAGAAATAGGTGTGGCGGTGGTACTTCCCTGGTCGAACTACATTGGTTCTACCACCTTGTTTATGTAGTCATCACTGTTTCCTTGGCACCCACGACACAAGACAAAATTCTAAGTGTAGAAAGCATTAATGTCTTCGGATTTATATAATATAATGTCACCTATCATTGTCACACTGCTGGGCACAGGTTGCTCTCAAAATCAGAGCGTCTTAGCCCGTAGTCTAATGGGCTTAAGTACAAATTGACCTCACAAACTTTTGACAACTGTTTTTGGCATCATATATTCAATACCACGAAGCCATAATAACCACGATACACAGCGACACAGACATCTTGTATTCTTATTTTTTTTTATCTGACTGAAGTAGCAAACGAGAATGAAAGTCCACCTGATGGTAAGTGGTCACTGCCGCCCATAGACACCTGTAATTAACCACATACAGAACATGGGTTTCATCTGAAGTCAACCACAGATGCGTTGCTACTCCCGAGGACTATGATGGTCGCCTCATGTGAAAGTGTGCCGGCAACCACATCCTTCTATCGAAACGCAAGAAATGCTTCACGCTAGAAATAGGTGTGGCAATGGCACTTCTCCTAGTGAATTACACTGGTTCTACCACCTATAAACTTGCCGGCATACTTTTATTAGAAACGACCATCATAATCTTCGGGATTAGTAACGCATCTGTGATTGACTTCAGATAGAACCCATATTCTGTATGAATTTGCTTACAGATGTCCATGAGCGACAGTGACCACTTACCATCAGGTGGACAGCACGCTCGTTTGCTACTTCAATTAAAAACAAAGTATTAAAACCATAAAGCCACAATAATCAAAATACTCGTCGTCAACCCATTATTGTCCCACTGCTGGGCACGGGTCTCAAAATGAGAGTTTTAGGCCATAGTCCACCGCGCTGGCCAAGTGCGAATTAGTACCCAACAACAATGTCACAATGTCATAAGCATCATTTACTCCCTCTTTATGAACGTAGGCGAATAGCTGACTTGGTTTACTTACTCAACATCACCAATGGTTCAGTAGACTCGCCAAAATTACTTGAAAATATCACACTTCCCTAAATTAAGTACCAGAACACCTGCCCCTCTTTATGTTCCTTTATGTAATTCTAAGTGTAGGCAAAAATCATTTTTATAAGAGTAAGTAGGTGTCTGATTGCTACTACGCGGGAGTGTGATATAGACCTATTTTGTACAAGTATACCTAAACTAAAAGAGGCTATGACTCGTAACATTTTCAACAAGGCATAGTGCACAAATTATATGTTTAATATTGTAAAAAAGATTGGAAGTGTTTGTACACAAATTACTGTTTGCCAAAATGCTCTTATCTTAAGGTCTTTAGTATTATTTGTAGCTGAAATATTGATAATAATAATAATAATAATAATATACTTTATTGTACCCAGAAAAAAGAAAAATAATACAGTAGATTACAATAATAAAATACAAAAGGCGGCCTTATCGCTCAACAGCGATCTCTTCCAGGCAACCTCACGGTGCGGAGTTAAGTTTTAGGGGAAAAATAAAGAGAAGGTAGGGTGCAAAAGTTACGGAAATGAGTGCAACATACAAATTAAGAAATTAAATTTCAGAGAAACTACTAAAAAATAATAATAATAATAATTAACATAACAATAATTGTAAAAAGAATAAGTTTAAAGATAGCAAAAGCGTAAGGAGAGGATTGGAAAACTAGAGCTTTAAGTAAAAGGACTTCACAAGATTTTTAAACGAATGTAGGGATTGGGCATAACGAATAGATACAGGAAGGGAGTTCCACAACTGAATGGCTGAAATAGTGAAGGACTTTTTGTAAAACGAAGTTGAGTGGGAAGGAGTGTAAAGACTAAGGTTTTGAGTGGAGCGAAGGGATCTATCATGGGATAGGTGGAGAAAGGGGAAACGTTCCTTGAGGTACGGTGGAGAGGTCGGATTAAATAATATACAGTATAGAAGAGACAGAATGTGAGCATTTCGGCGAAGACGAATTGGGAGCCACTTGAGTTTAACGCGATACTCTGAAACATGATCATATTTTCGTAAGCCGAATATGAACCGTATACAAATATTTTGGAGACGCTCAAGCTTATTTAATTGCTCCTCGGTAATATCAGGATAACACACATCAGCATAGTCAAGTATAGGTAAGAGTAGAGATTGCGCAAGCATAATTTTTGTGGGAATTGGTAAAACATTTTTCAATTTGCGAAGGGAACCCATAGCAGCAAAGATCTTCTTACTGACTTCCGTGACCTGTGGTATCCACGAAAGATGTTGGTCCATATAAATACCTAGATTCTTAACTTTATTACTATAGGGAATATCGACGTCATCCAATGTTATGGGCGGTAATAATTGCCAATCGATTCTAGAGATCAGACGCGAACTCCCTATAATAATAGCCTGGGATTTGGTGACATTTAATTTTAATCCAAAGCTTTTGGTCCAAGTAGAAATACAAGCCAGATCCGCGTTAGTTATCTTGATGGCGCTGTGCAAGTTGTTAAGGCTAGCGTGGTTGTAAATTTGCAAGTCATCCGCATATAGATGGTAGTGAGAAGTTAAGTGGAGACTAATAGAATTAATGAAGATAGTAAAGAGGAGAGGAGACAACACGCCACCTTGCGGCACGCCAGCAGTTGTACTCGACCATACGGAAAACTTGTCATCAATTTGAATACGCTGCCGGCGCCCGTACAAGTAACTACGAAACCAATCAATTGCCGTCGGAGATATGTAGAGAGAACGTAAAACCCCCAAGAGGACGTCAAAATCAACAGTGTTGAATGCATTGCTAAAATCCAACAGAGTTAACACCGTCAGCTGTTGATTATCCATCCCCATGCGAATGTCATCTGTAATTTTCAGCAGGGCAGTAGTCGTACTATGACCAGGGCGGAAACCGGACTGAAGAGGATTTAGTAGGGCTTGAGAGGAAAGAAAGGAGCTAAGCTGATGGTGGATGAGACGCTCAAGGACTTTGGATAGAAAAGGTAATATGGATATGGGTCTAAAATCAACAAATTCAGTAGGGTTGGATTTTTTGGGTAGGGGAATTATGTGAGCATCTTTCCAGGAAGAAGGGAAGGAATTACTTTGGATAGAACTATTAACTATAAAAGTAATAGTAGGAAGGAGTAAATCAAGGAGAGGGGTGATCATTTTACGGCTAATGCAATCGCTGCCTACCGCATTTGAGGGGATAGCAAGTATTGCTTTCTCTACATCACGATCCGAAAATTGACTAAACGAAAATAGAGGAGAATTTGAATCGGGAACATGAGAAAGATCATTCAGAGTTCTTTCTTTTGTTTTGCTTTCGATGCAAGAAGTAACAGAAAAATGACGATTTAAATCGTTTAAGTTAAGATTGTGTGGAAGAGAGTTTTTCTGCGATTTCCCAATTCCTAAAGTTTTAAGAAATTTCCAGACCCTACTAGGGTCTTCATTATGAACAGAATTGTAAATATGGCGTCGTTGTAAATCTCTACACATCATATTGCAACGATTCCTTGCAGATTTGTACCGCTCAAGATTAACCTCACTGGCGTCTGACTTGTATTTAGATTTGGCTGAATTTTTCTTATGGATTAAGGTCCTCACGTCATCAGAAAGCCATGGAGCTGGTGGATGCCGAATACGAACTGGGCGAACAGGGGCATGCACGTCATACAGTTGAACTAGCAAGGAATTAAACAGTGCCACCTGCTCGTCAACAGTTCTCATACTCTCTACGATACCCCAATCGATATTCGTAGCATCGTGTCGGAGTTTTACAATGTCCATCCCACTGAAATTACGCTGAAGAAGGATTCTTGACTTAGCTTTCGGAGGTCGGATTTTATAAGACAAGTAGAGAAGGTCATGGTAAGAAAATCCCTCAGCAGCGCACTGGCCATACTTTGCAACGTGATCCAATGAAGATACTATCATTAGATCGAGCAAAGAAGGGTCACAGTTTGGGAAGAAGTGTGTTGCACTGAGAGGTAAAATATGTAGATTAGCAGCATTGACTAAGGACTGTAATTTATGGGATCTGACATCCTGCTTGAGTAAACAAGTATTAAAATCACCCATAATAATTGAGTGGTCGAAGAGTGGACAAAGGTCTTCAAGCAGTTTGTCTAAGCAGGAGAAGTAGTCAACGCTGAGTGAAGGGCTATAAAAAGCACCAAGAAGAAGTTTGGCGTTAGAAAGATGGACTTCTAAAAATAAATGTTCGGATTCGTTCCCAGAAGTGGCCTGCGGTGACTTGCTTAATATTGAAAAGGGGATATGGGAACGAAGGTAAATTGCAACTCCGCCACCGCCCCGAGCAGTGCGATCATTGCGGATTAGATGAAATCCAGGGAGAGAATAAGCCGTAGATGGGAGACATGGCTTAAGCCACGATTCCGAAACTAGAATGGCATGGATATGTGTGCTATCAAATGATGACAATAAATCGGGGTAATGTGCTGGAATGCTCTGTGCATTTATATGGACTACATTAAAGTTTTTCAGTACATCTGAGAAATAAGAATCTAACGTAATGTTTAGAGGAGGAATGCTTTCAAAACTGTCATTACTACTTAATCCTTCAGAAGCAGAAGAGAAGTTGAATGGATGCTCATTGCTATCATCAACTAACATGAAATTATACAATCACTAAAAACTAAATCTTAATAAAAGTAGAATAAATAATAAAAATAAATAGTTCAATTTTCCTACCCGCCAGCAATATAAAAAGAAATCTTATATGAATTATTAATCAAGCATATAGCATAATCAACATAACACACAAAGTAAAAACAAAATTATAACTACTAAACACAAAAACAAAAATGAAAGGCATTTAAACAAACAATTCATGCAACTGGCTATTTTTCGATACCAAGGTGGTCCTATTATGAATAATAAATGACACGACCAACTATTGACATGGTCGACGGATTAACAGGAAAGTCAAAAGACAGGAATTCAGACAAAGCCTGTGGCAATTTCGTTGACAGTTGACAGTCTGCGTCAAAGTTAAATATTTGTCGTCAGTTGTCAATGTTGTCATTAAACGAATTTATTATTAATAATACTATAAATAAAGAAAAAACAGGGTAAACAATAAATGGCAGACTACCTTGGTATAAAAACAAGAAAACAAATATCATATAAGTATAAGTAGTTCTCGACAACACTATAAGGTAAAACAAAAGACACGACAACAAAGTTATTTGTAAACAGAAGCGAAGAATGAAGGACAAAAAATTCACAAAACGAAACATACCAGCTTATTTTTTAAGAACTCGCTTGGTGCGAGTTGTTTCTTTGCCGTCCTGAGGTTTACCAGTGTTAGAAGCCTGTTGCATGGAGGAAGAAGGTGCCGGCACATTTGGTATAGCTTCCAACTCTGCCAAGGATTCCACCCGGTGATGCGAGCCATCCGGAGTGAGCACATGGATGACACCATCACGGGTCCAGCATTTGGTGACACCGAACAGCTGCCTAGCCCGCATAAAAATATGGTGGCGGTTCTTAGTGAGGAACTCTGACTGTGTGATGCCACTGCCCTTAAGTATCGTTTTGGCGTACCATACCTTATCCCTCGTCGAGACCTCCCTGAACTTTACTAATACGGGTCTAGTTCTGTTTTCTGAAGGACGTCCCAATCGATGACATCGGCTTATGCAGTCTGAAGAAATGTCCCCTAACTTCAGCTTACTTGTAATCAGCTTTGTAATGGTGCCAGTTGCAGCTTCACCCTTCTCTTCGGGTACGCCATGGAACAGTACCATCTTGCGCCTGCTCCTCATTTCAAGACGCTCCACCTGACAAGCTACAAATTCAATCTGCTTCTGCATCGTATCCAAAGCAGACAGAATGAACAGCCGGAAAGTAGCAAAATCTGAAGCCAGTGCTGATGTGGTTGGTGTTGTGGAACTCTGCTGCAGCTGCTTCTGGAATTCCTCCATCTTACTAGTGAATAAGTGTGACATTGCTGTCAGTGAACCTTGTAGGGAGTCCATATTGCAGTGTTTAGGTTTTTGTTGGATATCAATAATGAATTAAAATTGGAATCAGTGCTGGGTGGTAGGTAGAATGTCACAGGCACAAAAAGGGCATAAATATGTAAGTAAACTAATTACTATTCAATTAAAAGGTTAAGAGTTGTTCAAGTTGTTGTTTACTTATTTACTACCTACCCTCGATTGATAGCATTAATTCTACACGTGAAAACTTGTAATTGGCTTTTCTTTTGTAATAATTAGTACATACCCATATTATTAAGAAGCTGTAAGTTTTCCAAATAAGTAAAAAAAAAACATGCGTGCGTACAAAGTACACATGTCAGAAGTGAAACTTTGGCGAACTAATTTATAAATCTTGTTTATATTTATACAAATCTAAAACTTTAAATTTCCAAGATTAAGAGGAAGGGAAAAAGGCGTGATACGACGTTCGCTCTGTCTCACTTTTTCTCTCAATCTTTCTCACTCGCTTGCTCCCTACTCTCACTCCACGGCTAGTTGCTCATGCTACGTTCGCCCTGTCTTACTCTCTCTCAATCGGTCTCGATCACTCTCTCTCTCTTTTCCGACACTTCCGTTGCATACCGGCGTGACGTTTCATCTGTAAAAATTTTACCCTCATGCGCCTAAAGAAGTTTCACTTCAAAAAATAAATAAACCCCAATACCCACCGACATAGTAGCCCATGGCCTGGTAGTCCAGCACCAGCTGCTGCTTCTGGTCGGGCGCCATGCGCGCGAACACGCCGCCGCGACCGATCACGCGGCTCACCGCCGCCGGGTACTGCGACCGTAGCGCCTAAGGATCCAACCAAAGTCTTATCATTTTTGGTACAGCATTCACATTTTTTATTGGTTAGCTGTACCCTGTGCGCATTGCTATGCCATCACATAAAAAATACATCAGAAACCTTCGTGAACTCATAAATAACAACTTTGCTAAAGATCATCATATGATCAAATGAAATGAATCAAGTAATTTAATAGCAATACAAAAAAGAGGCGACGAATGCACCAAGATACTAACATTAAAATGGAAGAGAAAAGAGAAGAAGCTTGAACTCTTAAATCCAGTGATCCATAGCCAAATTTTCAAACATTTGACCACATATTGATTCGTAAACAATCATTCGTAAACAACCAACTTTTCCAAATGTTCATTAATTTATAACATTTATTTATACAAGTGGAAATGTATACAAGAGGAAATGTATACATATAAGGCATTCCAACTACATTGAATCCCTTACACAAACTCATAACCATTAATGGTTTGCCATCAACTTTCCTTTATCTTTCGACTCTCGTAACGTACACTATCGAATCTACAAATTGACTACTTTCCAGAAGAACGATTTGAAGTTGTATTTATCGATTATATTCCGTGCTTAAATAGTGCAAAATCAATAATGTTCATTTCGAAATTAGGCTAAATATTGGCCAAATTTTTTTTTCTTTAAGTTATATAAACAGTACGCTATAATTTTATTTTTAGAGCAAAACGAAAAACACGTTTTTGCAGTTTCGATGATGTACGTTGCGAAAGTCGCTTTGTCCTGTTCTACTTGAATAAAGTTGTGATTGCCACCTCACTGTAATATGAAGCGCCCATCTGGTTATCATGAGTAACGACGCATCTATGACTGTCTTTATATAGAACCGTTGTTCTTTATGTAATTGCTTACAGATATTGAAGGGCAACAGTTGCTACTTACCGTCAGATGGACTGCATGCTCTACTTATAAAAAATAGAAAAAAATACAATCTTATAAATTAAAAGCAATATCAAAGCATACCTTCCAAGTTTCGCCCGTCATAACAATCTTGTAATTAGGTCCGCCAGATGTCGCCTCCGCGTCTCCCGCTCGCTCGCTTTGAAACGACGCGTTGCTTTCGCTCCAGGACTTGTCCAACCAGAACCGGCCACCAACTGCAACCTACAGAAAATAACAATAATGAATTAAAGTACAACAATCGGTTGTAAGGCTTTTTCTCATAAGAAAGACTGTATGTTATGGGACAAATAAACATTCACAAATCGCTTAAAATGAGGAACTTGGTACTGCACAAAGATACAGCTGATTCCGGGAGATTTCCCATACAGAATATTGTACAGTATTCAGAACCCTCGTTCGATTTCATGTACGATCATAATTCTCAGAGTTTTTGATTGTCAAAGTTAAAAAGAACTTTATTAGCTTTGAATGACGATAACTCCACAGCAAAACATCATATAGACTTTTTAAATACGTCGAATTAAAGCGCATTAGATTTCCTAAAAAAGGTTTAGGATGAAGCGATGAAAAAAATTTTTGAAGCTCGTAGATCTTTTTTAGGCGAAAAAAAGTTTGGAAAATTTTGTTTTGGTAGTTTTCTTAGGATTTCTCTACGTCCAAGCATGATATATTATTTATGGTTAAATTTCAAAAGTAGATACTTGGAGCTACAATTTGTCTTTTTGCGGTACAATCATTTTACTCGAAGTTACAGCTTGTTGAAAATTACTGAAAAATTCAGATTTTTCTTAATTTTTTTGACTAGTGTATGTGGTTGATATTATTTTTTATGTAAATCTAGTACCGATTGTCTAGTGCGATTGAGGAAGTGGGGTCCTCAATCGCACTAGGGTCACTAATCGCGTCGCAATCGGTACTAGATTTACATAAATAAAAAAAACAACACATCTTTAAAGTGTAATTTTTTTTTCCTTTTAACAACATATTAAGACTATATAAATACAATATGTAGAATTTAAATTCAGTCGTTTTGGTTTGTAGACAAACAGAAAGGCAAAAGCATCATTCAGTGCCAAAAAAAACATTTTTTTACAAATACATAGGAACAGCGTTCCAAAAAAAAAATACTACACATAAAAATACGCTATAATTATATCCACGTTTAATTATACAGGGTGTAATCGTTAAGTGTGCACAGTCTATTATTCCGTAACTATTAAAGATATCAAAAAAACTTTAACTGCTATTGAAAGTACTTTACCTAATGAGTAAAATGGCGTAAATAACTTTTTGAAAATGAATACGAGAAATATCCAAAACTTTACATTTGTTGAGTCACGGGTTCGGGGATATATCAAACACTGTTTAATGAGTATGTCAAAGGACACGACCGCCCGCAGCCCGACAATCCCGTGACTGGCGCGACGTATTAGTAAACACTCCAATACATTTACTATGAGATAGAAGAAAGTAGAGTAGTAGGAATACTTTGTACAGTCATTTATACTTCTGCTACTCTACTTTAAGTATTTCCGACAGCAGTTTTAAGTTTTTTGATATCTGTAATAGTTACGGAATAATCGCCTGTGCACACTTAACTATTACACTCTGAATATATTTGTTATGATTTAAACGCATCTCACCCCACGCTGTGTACTCTCGCAGTACAGTCGGGGCGCGCCGGACGCGGTGTCCACCGCCATGTGGACCACGCGCTCGCCGGGACCCAGAATCCCACACTCCTTGGCCACGCTCACCGCCGTGTGGATGTTATCACCTGGATATTAAAAAAAATTGAACCATATTAGAAATAAAAAATGAAAGTGTGTGTTTACTTGTGTACACGCGTTGGAAGATATACTTCTTTGGCGTCACAAGATAACAAATCTTTTATTTTTTTTTATCTTTCGCCTTACTCTCCATTTGTAGAAAAAACGACACTAACTATACAAAAAACTAAAACGTTGACTATAGCTAACTTTAGCGTGTCGGTTTTTCGTGACGGTGTGCGCGCGCATCGTAAAAATTTCCTCTCATAATTTTTGCCTAACTTGCCAAAAGAAGTATAACCTCAAAAATTTAACCATATTACATATTTTAACATTCGTACATTTAACAACGTATACTGGCAATATGCGATTTTTTTTTTCTTTTTGCCGATATTTCGACCCAATTGCATTGAGAGTGGTCTCGTGCAAGATCACTATATGGTATAAAACAAAGTCGCTTCCCGCTGTCTGTCCGTTTGTATGCTTAAATCTTTAAAACTACGCTACGGATTCTAATCCAGTATTTTTTAATAGATTGATATTTTTAATAGATGATAGAGTGATTCGAGAGGAAGTGTTGTATGTCTAAGACATGTATAATATAGTAGAGAAACACTGATCATTTTAAATTTTTGACTTTTAGGCGGAACGACGTTCGACAGGTCAACTAATAGTATAATATAGCGAACCATCTACCCAAGCGACCCCGCGAAGGAAGGCGGCGCATGTATTCTCATGCCGTCATAAGCACCAGAAGGTCAGGTGAGTAGAAATGCTCACCAATGAAGAGCCCGAAAGGAGTATTCCACTCAAAAGACTTCGATTGCGTTCCTTTCGAGATCCCAGAGTTTTTAATGCAGTAAAAATACCACATAATCCGGAGTTGTTCCCTCTGCGCCGGATACCTTTTTAAGATTTCCCCCTCGAGAACATAAAATAAATGTTGACATACCAGTAATCATGACCACATTAATGTTGGCCTCCTTCAACTCGTGGATAATGCCGGTAGTGGCACCCTTTAGGCGGTTCTCCATTATAATCAGACCGAGGAACTCCAAATCTCGTTCCACCTGCAAATATCAAAACTTATATGTAGTATGGTATCAACAAAAATAATTTAAAACGAATTAATATTTAGTTTAAAAATTGAGATTGCTAAAAGTAAATAAAAGATACTCTCACTATACTACACTCAGATACAATTTAAAGACTATGGTTTTTATTGTGAACTGATAAAAATGAAGAGAGATAGAGCCACCCGTAAAAAAAATGTGTGCGTGTACTAGCGTACACTCGTAAGAAGTGAAACTTCTTTATGACGTTATTTTTCAAAAAATAATTTACTATATGCAACTTTACAGAAATTGGTTAAATAAAGTTAAATTAGATAAAGTTTAATAAAAGGCTTTTATTAAACTTTATCTAATAATCTAATCTATAATAATCTATCTAATATCACGCGTGGTAGGGATAAGAAAAAGATGGCGCGTAACGGAAAAAAAAGATGGCGCGTAACAGAAAAAGATGGCGCGTAACATTTTTTTCCAACCCCGATAAAGAAGTTTCACTTCAAAAATCAGAACTAAAATAGTTATGGTAACATAATAGAAGACCTATTACACTGTGTAATTTTTTCTGTTTCAAATATTTTATTGATTATAATTCACTAGAAAAAAATGTATTTAAATTTTATTTCAAAAATCCATATCCAGAAACATTCAAATGATACAAGACATACGTTCGAGCTAAAATAAATTACAGATGCGTTGCTAGTTGCTACTCACGATTACTAAGTTGCCTCATATGTGAGCCGTCTACAATACCCTTCCATCAAATCTGCAATAACAGCTTCACAATAGACATAGGTGTAGCGGTTGTACATCTGCGGTCGATCCCTATGTTATTATCCCTATACAACTTTTTTGCAATTTTAATTTGTTTATTTTTATTTCGCGCTTTAGATAAATTTGATTATGAAGTATTAAATAACTAAAATTAAATTAAATTAATGATTATATGTATATACAAAATAAAACTTAAACTTAAAAAGAAAATTAATTGCCAAATCTAATATATAAAATTCTCGTGTTCTTTTTGTTGCCATACTCCTCCGAAACGGCTTGACCGATTTTGATAAAAAATTTTGTGCTTATCCGGTATATATGAGAATCGGCCAACATCTATTTTTCATACCCCTTAAGGGTTGTCCACCCTTTTTTTATATGGCAAAACAACGTTTGTCAGCTAGTTAAATATAAAAAAACAGCATCCAAATTACTGTCCCTAGCATGAGTTCTCAGAATGCTGGCAACATTACCTCGTTGAATAGCAAGGCTATTTCGTTGACCGAGGTATGTGTCAGCTTTACTACTTTTAAGTTTGTTAAGGCGGATTTATTATTGTCTGACGTGTCGTCACGTGACGCATCAGAAGGGTATCGGTTTCATACATTTAGTATGGTAACTGATGAGACACAACAGAAGCCATCACAACACATTGCGCATTACTAGTATGAACGTTACCATACTAAATGTATGAAACCGATACCCTTCTGATGCGTCACATCACGACTCGTCAGACAAATATAAATCCGCCTTTAGTCTGATTTTAAAAATATGAGGCATGAAAATTATTTCAATATCAAACATATCAAAAACTAGAAGGTACATACCTCTTCCCTGTCCATTTTCTGCAGCTGTTTGTAAGTGACCTCAAGGACGCGCGAGGCCATCGCGATGACCCTGTATCCCTTCTCCGCGTACTGACTCAATACTGTATTCAAGTTGTCTGGTACTGGAAAGTTAATAATTTATTTGTTACATAGATTTAATGTGTAGACAATTAATAAACTTATTCATTGCCATTTAGAAGTTAAAATACAGGAATATGACGACATTGTGGTTTTTTGATTTACGACTTATTCTGGTGACTATAAATTATTTCTTCGGAAAGGTAGAAATTACAGGAGAAAAATCCTTTAATTTAACGATGATTAGCTAAATACGGCTTTATTTGAGTCAAGTCTCGCTAAATTTTAGATTCACATATGTTTGTAAACAGATCTAGTTAAGATTAGATTTTTTATACGATACCGATAGCAAACGAACGAGCTCTCACCGATAGTAGGTAGCCACTACCGCACATAAACATGTAATGAACTCCTAAAAAAGATAAGTCTGATCACTGCTTATATGTCTAAGAGGGGCCGCGGGGTCGACCGCGAGAAGTGACGCCTACTGACAACGCCGACGATTAATTCAGGAAATGTGCAGAGCCCATACTGGTGAGCGACGATAAATTAAGAGTACATATTTACTTCTGCCAGTGTATTCCATACCGATGAAAAGCTATTTTTTTTACTCTTTGTTCTGTTCTGGAGGGGAAGCCTCCAAAAAATCTGCGAAGAGGGCTCCGGGAACTCCAACGGGACGCAATCGGAAACTTCTGAGTTCATTACCTGATTGGACTCCACCCGGAAGAGTGGCTAACACCGCACCGTCAGGTACTTCAAAAGTATGCGATTACAAATACCGCCGTCCTTCTCGAGGTCGGAAAGGACGAACCATTATATGGATATCAGGATGTTGGTCATCAGGTCTGTCAGTAGAGGCGCAGCACGTCCTCGCCCAGCAGGCGCGCCGCCATCAGGTCTGTCGGTGTGTGTGTCATACCGGTGTGCGGGGTGCAGAGCGCGGCGAGCGCCTCGGGCGCGCCCTTGCAGTAGAGGCGCAGCACGTCCTCGCCCAGCAGGCGCGCCGCCATCAGGTCTGTCGGTGTGTGTGTCATACCGGTGTGCGGGGTGCAGAGCGCGGCGAGCGCCTCGGGCGCGCCCTTGCAGTAGAGGCGCAGCACGTCCTCGCCCAGCAGGCGCGCCGCCATCAGGTCTGTCGGTGTGTGTGTCATACCGGTGTGCGGGGTGCAGAGCGCGGCGAGCGCCTCGGGCGCGCCCTTGCAGTAGAGGCGCAGCACGTCCTCGCCCAGCAGGCGCGCCGCCATCAGGTCTGTCGGTGTGTGTGTCATACCGGTGTGCGGGGTGCAGAGCGCGGCGAGCGCCTCGGGCGCGCCCTTGCAGTAGAGGCGCAGCACGTCCTCGCCCAGCAGGCGCGCCGCCATCAGGTCTGTCGGTGTGTGTGTCATACCGGTGTGCGGGGTGCAGAGCGCGGCGAGCGCCTCGGGCGCGCCCTTGCAGTAGAGGCGCAGCACGTCCTCGCCCAGCAGGCGCGCCGCCATCAGGTCTGTCGGTGTGTGTGTCATACCGGTGTGCGGGGTGCAGAGCGCGGCGAGCGCCTCGGGCGCGCCCTTGCAGTAGAGGCGCAGCACGTCCTCGCCCAGCAGGCGCGCCGCCATCAGGTCTGTCGGTGTGTGTGTCATACCGGTGTGCGGGGTGCAGAGCGCGGCGAGCGCCTCGGGCGCGCCCTTGCAGTAGAGGCGCAGCACGTCCTCGCCCAGCAGGCGCGCCGCCATCAGGTCTGTCGGTGTGTGTGTCATACCGGTGTGCGGGGTGCAGAGCGCGGCGAGCGCCTCGGGCGCGCCCTTGCAGTAGAGGCGCAGCACGTCCTCGCCCAGCAGGCGCGCCGCCATCAGGTCTGTCGGTGTGTGTGTCATACCGGTGTGCGGGGTGCAGAGCGCGGCGAGCGCCTCGGGCGCGCCCTTGCAGTAGAGGCGCAGCACGTCCTCGCCCAGCAGGCGCGCCGCCATCAGGTCTGTCGGTGTGTGTGTCATACCGGTGTGCGGGGTGCAGAGCGCGGCGAGCGCCTCGGGCGCGCCCTTGCAGTAGAGGCGCAGCACGTCCTCGCCCAGCAGGCGCGCCGCCATCAGGTCTGTCGGTGTGTGTGTCATACCGGTGTGCGGGGTGCAGAGCGCGGCGAGCGCCTCGGGCGCGCCCTTGCAGTAGAGGCGCAGCACGTCCTCGCCCAGCAGGCGCGCCGCCATCAGGTCTGTCGGTGTGTGTGTCATACCGGTGTGCGGGGTGCAGAGCGCGGCGAGCGCCTCGGGCGCGCCCTTGCAGTAGAGGCGCAGCACGTCCTCGCCCAGCAGGCGCGCCGCCATCAGGTCTGTCGGTGTGTGTGTCATACCGGTGTGCGGGGTGCAGAGCGCGGCGAGCGCCTCGGGCGCGCCCTTGCAGTAGAGGCGCAGCACGTCCTCGCCCAGCAGGCGCGCCGCCATCAGGTCTGTCGGTGTGTGTGTCATACCGGTGTGCGGGGTGCAGAGCGCGGCGAGCGCCTCGGGCGCGCCCTTGCAGTAGAGGCGCAGCACGTCCTCGCCCAGCAGGCGCGCCGCCATCAGGTCTGTCGGTGTGTGTGTCATACCGGTGTGCGGGGTGCAGAGCGCGGCGAGCGCCTCGGGCGCGCCCTTGCAGTAGAGGCGCAGCACGTCCTCGCCCAGCAGGCGCGCCGCCATCAGGTCTGTCGGTGTGTGTGTCATACCGGTGTGCGGGGTGCAGAGCGCGGCGAGCGCCTCGGGCGCGCCCTTGCAGTAGAGGCGCAGCACGTCCTCGCCCAGCAGGCGCGCCGCCATCAGGTCTGTCGGTGTGTGTGTCATACCGGTGTGCGGGGTGCAGAGCGCGGCGAGCGCCTCGGGCGCGCCCTTGCAGTAGAGGCGCAGCACGTCCTCGCCCAGCAGGCGCGCCGCCATCAGGTCTGTCGGTGTGTGTGTCATACCGGTGTGCGGGGTGCAGAGCGCGGCGAGCGCCTCGGGCGCGCCCTTGCAGTAGAGGCGCAGCACGTCCTCGCCCAGCAGGCGCGCCGCCATCAGGTCTGTCGGTGTGTGTGTCATACCGGTGTGCGGGGTGCAGAGCGCGGCGAGCGCCTCGGGCGCGCCCTTGCAGTAGAGGCGCAGCACGTCCTCGCCCAGCAGGCGCGCCGCCATCAGGTCTGTCGGTGTGTGTGTCATACCGGTGTGCGGGGTGCAGAGCGCGGCGAGCGCCTCGGGCGCGCCCTTGCAGTAGAGGCGCAGCACGTCCTCGCCCAGCAGGCGCGCCGCCATCAGGTCTGTCGGTGTGTGTGTCATACCGGTGTGCGGGGTGCAGAGCGCGGCGAGCGCCTCGGGCGCGCCCTTGCAGTAGAGGCGCAGCACGTCCTCGCCCAGCAGGCGCGCCGCCATCAGGTCTGTCGGTGTGTGTGTCATACCGGTGTGCGGGGTGCAGAGCGCGGCGAGCGCCTCGGGCGCGCCCTTGCAGTAGAGGCGCAGCACGTCCTCGCCCAGCAGGCGCGCCGCCATCAGGTCTGTCGGTGTGTGTGTCATACCGGTGTGCGGGGTGCAGAGCGCGGCGAGCGCCTCGGGCGCGCCCTTGCAGTAGAGGCGCAGCACGTCCTCGCCCAGCAGGCGCGCCGCCACGGCCGCGCGCTGCAAGCTCGACACGAACTGGTACTGATGCACGATGCCCACCTCCAGGGGCAACTGGGGACAACATTGTTTTTATATAATTCCGTAACTGAAAAAATGCAGCAAAATTTATTTGATGGCCTCAAATATCTGGGGCCATCAGATGAATTGCGCGGCTAAATCGACTAAATCGGAGAGTCTCCTCGAAGGACTCGCCTTTCCGAGAGGACGAGGGTGCCGTCGGCGTAACAGACGATGCTCACACCAGGTGGTAGCACCGTCCGCAACACCGCATCGTATGCGAGGGTCCACAAGAGCGGTCCTAGAACCGTACCCTGTGGCACCCCGCACACCACTGTCCTCTCGTTGTCGTGCCCGTAGCGGCCCGGGTAGCATTTGCTCCTATCCAACAGATAGTCCACCAACACGCTTTGAAGTTAGAAGGGCACTCGATGATGGTCGAGCGCTGCCCTTATAGCGTCCCAGGGCAGAGAGTTAAACGCGTTAGCTATGTCAAGGCTTATAGCCAAGACTACTAGCAGACGCCCTGCTCTGTGAGCGCTCGGACACGCAGAATTGCATCCACGGTCGAGCGCTGCCGTCTAAAGCCGAGCTGACTGCCTGATAGGACCGCTACTTGCCAGGTGTCTGCTGTCGAGATTGGCAGTGAACCTCTCAAGGAGTTTGCCAGCCTTGTTCAGCAAACGTATGCTCCTGGTGAGTCTGTGTAGGCGCACCAGTTTTGCTCTCTTCCATGCTGCGGGGAATTGGCCGCAACGGCGGTAAACAGGCGTTGCAGTCTCACCCCGAGGACCGACAATGCCAGCACCCAAGCCCGAACCGGAATTCCATCGGGACCCGGGGCTGCATTGCGCTCCGCCAGGCGCTTGACCGCGCTCTCCACCTCAGCCTCCGTGACGGCCAATTCCTCAGACCATTCCGGCCATTCCGCAAGGTTCGGCGTTTGTGTTAGGGCATTAGGACTGTCCAGAACTCCGGGGAAAAGCGTGACCACCACTCTTTAGACAATGACGAGGTCTCCGTCAGTGGGGCTCTCACGGGCGCGAGAACGACGCGATGTCACCGTCGCGGCGTATGGTATTATTTCATTAGTAACATTAGTATTGATTTGGACTCAGTTTGTAAAATAAACATTTGTTTTATTTGTAATATATATATTTCATTATTCATTAAAAAAAAAGTATTTCATTTTTTTATGATATTTTTCTTTTGTATGTAGAATTGTTAGTTTTGTTAATGATATTGCGAAAAATATAACGTTAAAAAGTCATGTTACTAAAGTTGAGTATTTATAAACTTACATTAATATCATCCACGTTGATATTAGCGGACCCTCTTGGCTTGACGATCGTGGGGGTTAATATTTCGTAGTTGGCCATTTCTGGCACATCTGGCTCCTCTAGTATCCATCCCGTTGATTCGAACATCTGCAAATAGGCAAATATTATGCCATTCAAATATTCTACTCACACATTTAATAATGTTATTTAATTTTAACTATAACTGCTGGACATTATAACTTACTATTATCTTACCTATGTTACTTCTTATCAGTGGGGTTGAAGCAATAACGAAAGACACGGAGGGCCCATCAAGGAAAGAAATAGGATTTTTTATGTTATCATCTCATAACAAAAAAAAATCCACGTATTGGTATATCGTTGGCCACAAATGGTCATCTTAACGAACTCCAAACTAGAGGATTAACTGAACGTAGTATTGGTTTCGGTCAAATTGAAGATTTCGGTTGAAGTTTTGGCTTCAAACTATGCAAAATATAAGCGCACGTAACATTGCTATAAGGCATTAATATGCTTAGCGTTGATGCCTCCACATTCAAACAACTGAATTTAGAAATTAACCGTTAGAAAGAGTTGGACGACTTTCAAATTGACAAAATGACTCACATTTCTATAGAATATCAAAGCTTTTACCTTAATATAGAGATTCAATAAATAAAGTTACATCAAAATACCTAAATAGTAACCAAATAACCACCACTACACAACTATACAACCACCTTAAGAACGGTTCTATCACTTTGAAATACCTTTAAATTCAGTGGGTCTCCAGCTAACTGTCCATCCACCAGCATGAGACGGTGGCAGGTGGCCATCCCGATTTTCAGCTCATGCAGATTGTTTGAGACAGGGGTCCCGTGGGACCCTCGCCATCAACCTTAGTACTATCACCTTAAAAGTGTATCACCACTTAAAATACCTTCAAATCCAAGGGATCTCCAGCCAGCTGTCCGTCCAGCAGCGTGAGACTGTGGCAGGTGGCCATCCCGATCTTCAACTCATGTAGATCGTTCATAAGTCGAGGCTCCCGTAGTACCCCAGCCAACCGTGGTGGCATCGTGGCCGTGCTGACCGCTACCACCCCCCACATGTCCAGTCCGTCCTCCGTCAGGGTTCCAGTCTGGAAACAGCACCCATCATCATTTTCTGTATTAATTTGACTTAACTCCACGGGTTGTACGAACCTCAGTATTACACAGTTGGATTATAATTTGATGGAATCGTATAGAAGAAGTATACAAACACCCAGACCCTTTCTGTATTTGCAAGCCTGGCTCAAGGTCATATCTGAAACCCTCTGTGCGTTAGACGATGTTACGGCGTCCGTTATGCCAATAACTCACGATATGGCGTCCGTTGAGCCAGACGGGGATCATGCAATTAGGACTTATTAAAATACTAAATATACAGTAACTGCAATGATGATGCGATATTTTAGTGTGTCCTATGAGCGTATATGTGACCACGTGTTTTACAAGTTTGACAATGTTAGAACCAGTGTAGTTCGCCCGGGGAAGTACCACCGTAAATGCATAAATGGTCAGAGACTGAATGGCATAAAAAACTTTAAAAAAAAAGTTTTTTACACCCATAGCCCCACAGTAGGATATTCCCCTGTGTCGTGGGTGGTTACTTACCATCAGGTGGACTGCATGCTCGTTTGCTTTTTCAATCAAAAAAAAAAACAAACTACCCACCTTATCAAAGCATATACAATCAAGCGATCCGCTGACGTTGACCGCTCGTGTGTTGAGACAAGCGACCTTCGCCCGCTTGAGCCGAGCTACCGCGTACAGACGGCCCACCGTCATCGCCGCGGGCAAGGCAGGTGGTACCACGATCGTGATGATGTCCAGCGCCTTGATCACTATGTCCCGCGCTGTTAGGGATCTGTACGTCTGTAACAAAAATATATTATAACAATCAGTGTGGTTTGACAGGGAAAAAATCGGCTAGGAAACAACAAAAAAATTCAAGGTCGTACAGTTAGTATGGTTTGACCGACAAGAGACAAGCATCTATAATTGTTTCCTTGAGAACTTCGATTTCATGTGGAGGTGTTTGCAGATGTAAAGCAGAGACTATTTACCACCAGGTTCATTGCATCTTTTTTACATACACTAAAAGAAAAAAATAAGAGAGAGGATAGACAGAGAAAGCCCGAAAAAAATCTATAGGTACAAACATAAAAAGAGGAAGGAGGTAAAGAAAACGAAAGAGACGCATACATTCAGACAAATAAACATATAAACAAAGGTGACACACATATACTCAGAGAGAATAAAGGTGGAGAGAGAAAAAGGAGGCAACACCCACACACTTAATATCCGGTATTGCAGCCCATGACTCACAGACACTTGACACAGTGCACATAACCACATACGCAAAAACATAAGAGAGGAGAGAGATAAAACAAGTGAGAGTTACGCACACTATTAAGCATAAACACACAACCAAAGGCACACAGAGGGAGAGGGAAAACAAACATATAAACAGATGCACATTACTACAAATGTAAAATACACGCGTAGAAATATGTGCATCGCACACGTACGTGTGTAAGTATCGGACGAGCATACAAACACACACATATACACTTAAATTTTAGTACTTTCGGCACAAGAACTCACCTTGAGAGCAACAGTATATCCAAGACCGATGGCAGCGATGCAGGCGAGAATCAGGATGAACTTGTACGAGTCACGATCGAACTTGAAGTCCGCGGGCACCGGGTACAGGATGCTTCGGACCAATTGCCCTTTGCTCGTGTTGTAGCCCGTTCGCAACACCAACGCACTAAGAATAAAATAAATTTTAATTCCTGCTAATATTATAAAGGTCTATGTAATTTTGTTTCTTACGTTTTCACGGTAAAACTACTCAACAGATTGTCATGAAACTTTGTACACACATTCCTAGAGGTATTAGATACGTTTATTAGAAAAAAGTTAGTTAACATTGTAAATATCTAAGTTTGAGAGGATGTATGGCTTTGTTGCTTTTTCATACACAACCCACCAGTTGGATTTCGTCGGAATTCAATTTTCAAGGTGGTAGAACCAGTGTAGTTAGACCGAGGAAGTACCACCGCCACACTCATTTCTAGCGTAAAGCATTTCTTGCGTTTCGATAGAAGGGTGTGGTTGTCGGCACACTTTCACATGAGGTGACCATCATAGTCCTCGGGAATAGCATCTGTGATTGACTTCAGATGGAACCCATGTTCTGTGTTTAGTTGATTACCGGTGTCCATGGGCGGCAGTGGCCACTTAACATCAGATGGACTGCAAGCTCGTTTGCTACTTCAGTCAGATAAAAAAAATACATTTACTAACCGAACAGGTTCGTTGTTGAAATATCTCGTCTGAATAACTTTGGTTCCGCAGAAAAGAACGCTCGAACTGTGCCCCTTCATGTCAAACACCTTATTGATACGCTGGAGCGCTGTCTTAGTCACTGGCACTGATTCACCTGTAAATATATTAACATTTTTATTACATACTAGTTGACCCGGCGAACTTCGTTTGCCTAAATAATGTTAACTTGTTTAATTACGGATGACTGAGAGTGTTATAAACGTAAGAGTAGACAAATATAATCAGAAAGCTTCGAACTGCTAAGCTATCGGTAGTTACACAATATGTTATTGTGAGTCTACCATAAAAGATACACATATGCTGTCGTGGAATATTTTTTATATAATTGTAAGGAGAATATTTCCGTCATACATGATTTCTGTGTAGCTTTAACCATTAAGGTTGCACACGCGACGGAAGCTTAAAACATGGAGTAACTTCTCCAGTTTTCCCAACATTTCCCTTAACTGCTCTGCTCCTATTGATTGTAGCGAGATGAAAGGTATACTATAACCAGCTCAGGAGTATGAAGAGTAATCGTACCAAGTTTCGTTAAAATCCGTCGAGTAGTTTTTGTTTCTATAACGGTTATACAGACAGACAGACAGACAGACGGACAGACAGACAGAAAGACAGACGAACAGACAGACATAAAATTTACTGATTGCATTTTTGGCATCAGTATCGATCACCCCCTGGGGTGATTAGGGATAGTTATTTTTGAAATATATTTCATGTACAGAATTGACCTCTCTACAGATTTATTATAAGTATAGAAAAGATTGCATGCAGAATATAGCCATATACTTGCCCCTCTATGTATGTTAGCAAAATTCCCTCAGTTTTTCGAATGAGACCGAAAAAACGATTGTTGTAACTATTTTTGTAACGGAAATGGTTACGCTAAGGTGTTATGTAACAATAAATATATTTAATTATTGTCGGATTTACAGATAAGACACGAACATTCATGATATGAGACACTAAGATATGATGGAGATTTAGACCAATAATTTGATAATAATAATTAATGGATTTATATCTTTGCGTGTACACATTTAAACGCGCTTTCTTTTTACGAAAAAAGAAAAAAAAGAAAAAAAAGAAAGACAAAAAAAAAGAAAAAAAAAAGAAAGCACGTAACTCATTTCACCAGTAAGTGTACTCTACTAAAATTTCAAAATTTATCGATAAAAATAATCAAGTCGCTTTGCACACACTCTCAGACTTCAACATATCGTTAAGCTTAAGCATACTCTGCAAAAATTACTAAAATTACCAATAACAAGATCGCCCTGTAAGCATACTCTTCAAAATTACAATACTCACTCATCAATAATACTGGCTATAATTATTTAACATACCTGTAAGCTTACTCCTCATAAATAAACTTACTAATAAGCACATTCCCCAAATATTGCTCATTCTTTTATCCGACTAAAGTAGCAAACGAACATGCAGCCCACCTGGTGGTAAGTGGTCACTGTTGCCCATAGACAACTGTAAGCAACTTCATAGAGAACAAAGGTTCTATCTAATTTCAATCATATATACATACTGCTCCTGCGATTTATGAGGCGACCACCTCTTATAAAAGAGAGCCGGCAACCACACCCTTCCATACCAAAACTGCTTCAGGATATAAATAGGTGGCGGTGGTACCTCCCCAGTCGAACTACACTCTTCTACTCGCGTAAAAAGTGCTTCACGCTAGAAATAAGTGTGGCTTTTCTTTTGAAGTGAAACTTCTTTAGAATCGTTGTGATTTCAAAGCTGATGCAACGGAAAAAACGACAGGTAAGAGACACAAATACAAAAATGTGTAGAATGTAGCCGGTAAAGAATGAGACAGAAATATACACACTATTTTATATTATCGGTCTCTCCTCTTTGTTCCATACTTCGTAGCGTCCCCACTCCCGTCTTCTAAGCATAGTCGCCTGTAATTAGTGAGCCAAAGCGAGAGAGCACACTGTTTAATACTTGCTTGTATTTGAGCATTTAACGTCTTAGTATATGTGAAAAGTACGTGAGCTAATACTACTTTACACTGTATGCGGCTGCGTATTACAGCTTTTTAGTAAGATGTCAGCGTGGTTTGTTATTCTTTAACAGTGTGTTTGTCAGTATTTTTATATCTCGTTGTGCTTAATAATAAATTTTATAAGATATTCTTTTCTCGATTTACTGAAGTTTCACTTCTATCGTGTGTGAATCGCACACACACCTTTTTTTTCCTCAGTCGAACTGCACTGGTAAGCGACTGTCTTAATTCACTACTTACCGGTAAGCATACTCTCGTTGAGTATAGCCGAGCCAGTTAGCAGTACCGCATCACACAGCATCATGCACCCATGGGGAGGCAGTACCACCACGTCCCCAGGACATAGAGACCGACTGTCCACCGTCCTACCACCCCACAGCTGGACCGTATCGTGGGCTTCCACCGTCGCTCGGAGACTTTCTTGGTTCTAAAACATATAGTGGTAATTTATATAAAAGGAAATGATACATTAAAAGTCGTTTAGACGAGAAACTCCACACTTTTCTAAAACTTTTTTCATCGCTTGTTTGAACATATGTGTCGAATATGTTAAGAATTATTATGAGGTCATGCAAATTTGGGATCTTATAAGTAATATAAATAGATTAAAGAGGAGTAATTTTTTTACATTTAACACGTTTAGGCAAAAGGAGTACAGTGCGCCCCCCTACCAGGTGGACCGATGACCTGAAGAAGACAGCATTAAACCGTTGGATTCAGAGGGCACAGGACCGGTTGGAGTGGCGCCATTTAGGGGAGGCCTATGTTCAGCAATGGACATCAAAAGGCTGATGGATGGATGGATGGAGCATTAATTTCAAATATTAATAGTTCAGCAAAAATAAAATGGTTGTGGGTTTCAGTTGGGGTTTTGAAACTTTATTTTTTTTGGTTACTTGAGTTTTGGAGTTTTTATATAACTCAACGCGGGAAAGCAAACTAACCCTATCTCGAAAAATACGACTTTTAAACTAAATTTAATAGTTTTTAATTTCAACTTCAATCTACGAAATAAGATACCAGTAGATCATAAAAAAGTTATAAATTTTTAAACATTATTTTGGTGTCTGGTATAAAATTACATTTTATCTTGCATTTTTTCAAGACACAACATAGAAAGCATATGTCAGAGGGGTAGGCCAGACACCTATTGAATTCGGATTGCTGTTAACTTCTTAGTTCATTATTATAACTGATAACTGAAGTAACTAAAGTAAAGTAATTCCTATGAACTGCTTCTGATGTCCGAAGGCTCGGCTACCCTGGTTTGTGTTCCGACACATCGTCGCTTACGTTCTAACACCGTGAAACTCAAAAATTACCCCGTTTTGAGTTAATGAAATATCTCAAAATAATATAGGAACATGTTGCATTGTCATAAAAAATATTTTAATATGAGTATATTAATATTTAAAACGCAATATATTATTTGGTAGTTGTAGAATTAAAAATAACTATTTGAGACAGTTTTTTTGCACTCTTGTAAAAGTTGCTAATTTTGACATCCGCGGTGTTAGAACTTAAGCGACGAAATACATTTATTTATTTATTTATAGAACCACCATCAGAAATACATGTAAGAGAATTGCACAGTGAGAAAAAAAGTCTTATGTTGCTATTTACACGTAAATCCAATTGCATGCAAGATTGTTGTACGATAACATGAAATGATGAAAAAAAAACTATTACTCAATACATGAATTTTGGACGGAGACATCTAAGAAAGAAAGAAAGAAAAAATAACTAAATACTATTAAAAAATAAAATTATTACTGGCTGAAGATTGACAAGAGTACATCTTTCAGTTAGTAATTAAAGTTTTTTAGTATTTTGGCTTTAAATGTTGAAAGTTTGTCTCTGAACAGGTCGACAGAACCGTCATTTTTAACTAGCTCGTTATAAAGCCTACTCATCCTTGGTATGAGCGAGTGATGACCTAGATTGGTTTTGTAAGTTTTATGTGTGAAATTAATGTTAATTAAATTAATTAATGTTTCTTGTATTGTAAGTTTGCTTTCTATGTTGTGATATGGCAACACTAACCCTTTTAGTCTGTATAACAGAAGTGGCAACGCCGAACGTCGACATAAGAACCACCGCCACACAATAGTAGTAGTAAGGTTCTGCCAGCCACACAGCTATCGTGAAGAGTTGGAACACGTAGAATGGATTGAATACTTCCAACACTATCAAGGTCATGATGCTCTGCACTGGTACTTTAATCTCGTTTAAACCGTATATGTTTAACCTGAAAATAAATAAATCCGTAAGAATATTATAAATGTGAAAGTGTGTTTGTTCCTCTTTCACGTCGCCACATAGCTATTATATGATACGCTGGGAGACAGTTAGGAGGACGGAGAGTGACGTAGGCTACTTTTTACCGCGCTCTCTCATTTTCATGAGAATATCGATGTTTTGTTAGTTGATACATATTTAGTACTTCCAGACGTTGGTAATAGATGGCGTTATTGAAATTCATTTGTAAGGTGTCAATCACGCTATCAAATGCTAATGTTAATTCCCTCTGACCGTGCGGGCGAAGCCGCGGGTAAGGGGTAGTATAGTTATCATTATCAAACTATTACTGTCTTACTTCTGGCAACAGAAGTACTTTCAGGATGAGTGGAGTGTCTCTCCTTTAATAGGAATGCAATAGATGTTAGGTATCATTATATTATGTCATCAACAACTAGTATTTTTTAACTTTATACCACATTACCAAGCATGGAAGCGTTAAGTGTATGAATAATCGTAATTTTTTATGTTATTCCTTAGGCACATCTGGTCCACATATCTGTGCGTATAATAACAGTGATACGTTTTTCTGTATTTAAATGTTCCAACTTCAGGCAACACATCTGTGACCAACTTTAAGTAGGACTACTAGCCTATTTGTATTTGTTTATAGGTTTACTTTACAGACTTCAGACAATGTATAAACACCTATACTCGGGGGAAAATCGATCTGGAATAAATGTACAAATCATAAAAAAATCTATGTAGGGTTATCACCAACTTGCACCAATTTATACACAAATGCATTTTATATTCAACCAAAGTATGCATTAAATTTTTGCGAAGTAATTTAATTAAGAAGAAATTATTAACTAATAACGACCAACTGCAGATAATATGCTAAAATAAGTCAAACAAAATTTATTTACCATTATCGTCATTGCAAGACTAATGATGTTACAGCCTTAATTCCATGAAGAACTTCTTATAAGTTACAGGTGAAAGTTAATAATAGGTAATAGACGGCTGATAAAACAACAAAAAGTTGCATTCCCCTGCCTGTCAATGGTTGCTAGGCAACGCTTTGTTATTAAACATTCCATGTCGAATTTGCCCCGAGTATAGAATGGACTACACGCACATTTATTACATTTAAATAAAAAAATCACGTTAACCCAGTCACCCCCACTCACCCCCTCAACCGTCGCTCAGCACTCGGCGGCGCGGACGCCATCGCGTGTAACTGCGCACACGTCGCTCCCCGCTCGACCCCGGCCAGCCGCGCCCACTGCGCACGCGCATTCTCCCAAACCAACACCTGCTTCTTGTGACGGAAGTACCTGTACTCTTGTACGTCTGGAAATTTAAGTTTATCATTAAAATATTGTTGGTACTCGTGGTAGTCCATATTCTAGTAGGACACGAATCAGGATATGGTAACACTAGTTGAATCCCGCAGCTTCGCCGGCGTTAACAAAAATCGATTGTCCCGTAAGATATTTTCCCTCAATAATAAAATGTAAAGATATGTTAATCCAGAATATTAACTACCTTACCATATTTTATGAAAATCGCTCCAGCCGTTTACACGTGAAGAAGTAACAAACATACATAGTCACAAACTTTCGCCTTTATAATATTAGTATGATTAGTATGATAGTAATGTTGACACAATCTATGAACATTTATATTAAACACTAGCTCAGCCCCACGGTTTCACACGCGTTTAAAAAAATGTATTACTCTTGATAAAATAGATCTTACATGGATGGACACAATAAATGTTACTTCAAGGTATGGAATATATGGAATATTTTCAGGGTGGTAGAATTAGTGTAGTTCGACCGGGGAAGTACCACCGCCACACCCATTTCTAGCGTGAAGCATTTCTTGCGATTCGATAGAAGGGTGCTGCCGGCACACTTTCACATGAGGCGACCATCAGTCCTCGGGAGTAGCATCTGTGATTGACTTCAGGTAGAACCCATGTTCTGTATGTAGTTGATTACAAATGTTCATGGGCGGCAGTGACAACTTACCTCAGGGGGTACATGCTCGTTTGCTACCTCAGTCAGATAAAAAAACAAAATATGATATTTAGTTTATTTGGTTTGTTACGATTTCAAAATCAAAGTGAAACAAATAGTTTAAAAATGTCAGAAAATTTTATTTTTACTTTAAAATAAAAGGATGAAAATAAAGGGAAGAATCAAGACATCAAATTACAATCATTATAGTTTACAGAATAAATACCCATACTTACTCATGGTGGTTCCATCGTCCAAGTGCAGAGGAGTGTATAAGTCCTGTGCACTATTTTGATGCTCATTTTCACCTGCAATTTCATCTTCAAAACCCTCGTTTAATAATCCGCTGTAAATAAAATTGTATATCTTATTATTTGTTTATCATATGTTTGTTTTTTTTTTTTCATATATTTTAGCAATTAATTCAATATAGTAATATTAAATAATTAGACTGTGCACTAATTCAAAATATTCGACTGTTGATTAGTTCAAAATATTAGCAATAAATATAAATAAGTGAGGCAAATTGCTGACCCATTGAAGTCTACCCACAACTCTAGCAGCAATCAGTCACTGAATAATCAATCTATTTTTTTTACTAAGCACAACGAGGGCGTTCCATTAGACGTTCACAAAGTTCACGGTCACGCCCGCAGTTTTGCCCGTTCCACTACATTGTGAGCTTTACTGAAATAATCTCTAGTGGAACGATCTTTTCGACCCACCTTATTAGATGGTACGCCGTGAGCATCGCGTGAGCGTAAGTCATGACGTCATGAGTGACTTATTCGTCGCGACCACAACGACCGCGGTTGTTTTGTGGAACTACGTTTTGGGCTTTGTGAGCGTCTTCTGGAACGCGCCCTAGGTTATTCCCACGTCTACGACATTAATGAGGATCCTAGGTCATTAGACCGGTAGCTTTTGCGTAAATGTAACAAACAAACACCCACACAAACTTTCGCATTTATAATATTTATAAGATATTAGGATAAAATCAAACTTACACACCTTGTGTCTGCTATATTCTTGTCCAATATTTTATGTATGTAGAAAGTCTTGCATTTCTTCTGATATGTTTCCTGGAAAATTATATAGTATGGTAAATTATTATTTATGACATTTAGATATCTATACAATACAACAAGGTTAAGATTGTTGCACTCACATTGGAGACTGGAGGACCTTTTCTATTTATGTTAACCAATTTCAGAATTTACTAATTCTGGACTTCTCCCCATCCCTTAACCTCAGGGGAGGAGGAAGTTCCAGAAATTGTAAGTCAAGTTTGTATAAAAATTATCCAAGCTAGCTCCATTGAAATAATAAATATATTTTATAAAATAAATAACCAACAGATGTTGTCTGTTTGTATACTGCTTCCTTGAGCAAGTCTTTATGCGTGCTTTGGTATAGAGAGGTCTTGCGCAATGCTTAGCCGTCTTACCTGTCGAATACCAACTCCGATAGTTCAAAGTTGGTATGTAAGCGAGACAAAAATCTCGATAGTGTGATTCAGACTAGTATATAGTAACGCCATCTCTTATCTAAATTCAGAAGATTACGAGAAAAATCGTTAAATTTACTTACTATAACTAAAACCTGATCAGCGAGCTGGAAGCAGCATCTGACACAGGTGGCGTAAAGCAACCACGTTGGACACCAATGGAACAGCAGGAAGGGGATGCCACACGTGATGACCGATAGAATGTATACCAGCACCGTCCGCCATCGGCATTTTCTGTAGCCTATTACTACCTGAAATTTTAAATTAACTTTAAGTTTTACCAGTGTAGTTCGACCGGGAAAGTCGAGTGGGAAACCACCGCCACACCTATTTCTAGCGTGAAGCATTTCTTGCGTTTCGATAGAAGGGTGTGATTGCCGGCACACTTTCACATGAAGCGACCATCATAGTCCTCGGAAGTAGCAACGCACCTGTGATTAACTTCAGATGGAACCCATGTTCTGTATGTAGTTGATTACAGATGTGGACTGCATGCTCGTTTGCTACTTCAGTCAGACAAAAAAAAAAGTTAATTTTAGACACCTTTTAGTAAAGAGTTGTTATAGAAGGAAAGTTCTTGAAAACTCGGCTAGTTTTTAAGATTTAACTATTTTCAACTTTCCTTTTTTCTTATTTTAATACTGTATGACACATAATTATGTTGTTTTAGTGTTGTATATTGTACACAAATTGTTGAGTATTAAAACAATTTTAGCTTGGATCATGGATATCATCTTTCCATCTTAAAATGTTTCTAACCATATTTTCTCAAGTAATATTCTAATGATTAACGGCCAGTAAAACATGTTACAAAATAGATAGGTGTAAAAACATTTCTCAGAATAAGTCTATGAACATTTTATTTGCGACATTGTATATGTTTCCAAGGTTATTTGTAGACTTTAGTGCATTTTTTACAATCTACCTATACAAATTGAATTGCAGTAAAATACACATTATTATTAAATATGAAAATAAAGTTGTGCTACAATATAAGTACATACATAGTTATAAGTTCTATGTTCTGATTGAAACACGCATGAGAAAGGTTCTACCTAATTTCTATAAGTTAGTGATGCATCTGTAACCCCAGGAAGCATTTTATTAATTTCAGATATCCATCAATAGCAATGGAAACTTACTGTCAGGTGCATGGTTACTTGCTACCATTCTAATATATATTTGCAAAATCCAAAAGTGCACGACTCATATTTTGTGAATTTTAGTTTTTTGATAATGATTATTAAATCATACTAAATGATGTAACCATTTTCAATACCTAGCACCGCATAGTAGATGTCATGCTAATAAAAAAAGCTGATTAAATTAATTAATTTTTACGCAAGCTATCGTGTTTCAAACGAAAAATAGTGTTGATTGACAGAATTTCTTTTTTTCTATTACAATAGTTTTTCCGGCTTTATTATCTTAAATCATTTTTAATCATCTTAAATCAAATTTTTACCAATGACAGAATTAATCTCCATTAAATTATCTGTAAAATGGTGCGCAAATAAAGCAGATTACGTGGATTACCAACCGTGTAAATAATTAAATAGTTGTGGAATTGAGGCTAAATTATTTTTTCGGTAATAAAGCACTCTCTTATGCTTTGCATTATGAGTCGTGCAAAAAAATATTATTTATAATGACTAGTATAAGTATCATTTGGTGGATGTTATATCAAATATGATCAATTGGGAAACCCTCCCGGAATATGTTAGGTATTGGTAAACATCTAAAATTAAATATGTAGTAAATTACCGGCACACTTTCACATGAGGCGACAATCATAGTCATTGGGAGTAGCAACGCATCTGTGATTGACTTCAGATGAAACCCATGTTCTGTATGTAGTTGCTTACAGATGTCCATGGTGGCAGTGCCCACTTACCATCAGGTGCACTGCATGCACGTTTGCTACTTCAGTCAGATAAAAAAATAAAATAAAGTTCTGTACATCCGTGAATTGCATATTTTCAAGAGATTACTTCAGACAACTTAGATTTTTTTATATTTTTTTATCATTCTGTGTGCTTGAAAGCACACCAAACAAAAAGTAGCTTATTTAATTTCAAGGATTGAAAATTAATTTGTGAACTACATAAAAACTTATTTATGGACTATGTGTTGAGGTAAAAGTTTGTCTTTGCTTGTTTTTAAATTGTTTTTAAATGCGGGTGCAATAGCTTTGCATGGCACAGCTAGTACATAAAGTTAATAATACTTAGTCTGTAGTGCTATCAAGGTTATCACACAGAGATAACTTGGTAACAGCTTATATTGAAACGGAAGTATGCTGACTATAATCTCTTCTGACTAATCTGTCTACATAATGCAATTGAGGACAATATACTTTTGTTCAATACACATACAGTATTTTTATTATTACCAATAGAGTTCAATTTCGCTTGGCTACATAATACCAAAAATGGGAATACCCTTTTTATTCTACTTATGTTAGCTAGTTCAATAAATGTGTATATATTGTAGGTAAACTCCTTGTGGTTTAATTTAGGAGGCAGCACTGTCATACTTTTTTTCCCTTGCTGCACAATTTGATGGGTGTAGAAAGGGACACATACTTATATGAAGTATTCCAAAAGTCTGCAGTCTGCTTCCAAAAATGAAGTAGTCTGCAAAGGTATCAACACATCTGTGACAATCCAAGGAAATAGTAATCTTATCTCTTATTATATAATAATAAATAAAAAAAACTTGCGAAATGACTCAATCATTGTACTCATGACTTCAAAGATCACATTGTTACTAAGATTGTTGATGCCTAGAGTGACTTAATACCTAGATTGGGCCTTGTTTATAATACCTACTGTTAATTTTAGTAGTTTCTTACTTATCACACTCAATATATTAATTGACCTATTGAGAAGTATAAGAATAAACTAAATACAATTGTGATATGTTAAAATCAACACACACACTTTCTACACTCATAACCCTACACTAAGATTTTCTCCTGTGTCGTGGGTACCATTGACACACACAAGACGAATACACAAACACCCAGACCCAGAACATGAATCTTAACTCATCATTCAGATACCTGTCTGGTTGGTAATTGAACTTGGAACCCATTGTGCGTCAGACCACAACAATAAATTGAAATTTAAATGATTAAAAAAATGAACTGTGACCACTTGAGAGTTATGATTCAAACTTCCTATTAGGAATGTTAATATGTCTTCAATCATATACAGGTTGCAGCATTTATAGTAGTAGACAACTTAAATTCTCTGAATCTTTCAAACTTGCATGAAGGCAGATAAACTATGTGGTATTACAACAAGCAATTATATTGAGTAATTATGGCATTGTTATCAACAAGCTATAAATTTAAATACTCTACACAGTAACTATGTATAAGGGACGTCATACTCTCCGGGACTTTCATATGATAAGGCAATGTCAACATAAGGACGGTGGGTAAGGAATTTCAGGCCTCGAGGGGTACCCTCTTTACCCGGACAATTCTCAAGGAAATGAAATACCTCCCACATCCTTAACATACATAGTAATACAATGTTAATAAAACATTGTAATATTATGTACAAATGTAAAAGATATTTACCATCCCCACTGTTTAGTGGGTGGTTACAGTAACTAGGGCAGTGCTTGCAGTGCCCATGCTGAGAGCAGACATAGGAGAGGCATAGAAACCTGATCAGAACTGGTAGTCTACAAGAGTGTATTAATAGAAGCTCATACAATACACTTAAAAGGCTTCACATTTCATTACATTAAACTACCCATTAATTGTTTAACATCTAAGTGCTTTACCTGGTCAAAATCTAGGTCAGTGTGAATTTGCTGTATGGTTTCTGATGTGTTCCTTCGTGATTCATTTTGTATTAATGGTTGATTGTCGTCTTCGGAGTCCATAGTTCTTTGGTATTTAGTAACGTAGTCAGTCTATGTTAGATCTACTTCTACATAATTTACTAAGTTTTTTAGGTCTAACTTATCATGCTAGAAAAAAATATTAACTATGTCACAGTTAAATGTATTTTGAATATTACTCACGTTTTTTCACTCCGCGTATTTCGATGTTCAACGGATAATCGGATTTAAATTTAATTTAATATAGTACATACCTATACACCGAAATATATTACCAAAAATCTTATTCCATATTTTCTAGGCTTCAAACAAACAAAACCATTACTCGGACGATGCTAGCACAAATCGTAATTATTATCTCGGACATTACTGTACAAATTATTACACAATAGAAACAATAAAAATAGTCCATTAACGTTTACAATGTAAACATATGGAATTTGTTATCATATGTAATGATGAACCTTGTTAATTTTGAATTTCGAATGCGATTTAGAAATTGAAAGATTTAAGTACAATTTTAAGAATGTTTTTATGTAAACTAATAAATAAAAAACAAAAGAATGTAACACAAGCAAACAGCTGACTCTCACTGCTTTTGTTTCCATTGAATTGAATTTGACAATTTGTCATTTTGTCGTACATGACAAGAATAAGTCAACAGTAATGACAATTTGTAGTGTTACCAACTATTTATAAACGTTCTGTCTAAAAAAGAAATAAGCCCCTAAACTTATTCCCCATTCCTGTCTTTATTTGATTCAGCCGCGAGTAAAGTTAACGAAATAATGTGAAATGTAGTGTCACTACGTGTTTTAGAAGTAAAAAGGTCACTTTTCAAATCAGCCGTAAAAAACATTATATTACACTTCATACTCATATGAGGTTTAACCTAACCTTCAACAGTTTTACCCTCGTAAAAATTCCCCTTATTTATTAAATTAAGGTTTTGTACTAAGGAAAATATATATTAGGGCCTAATATATATTTTCCATATTACAAAACCGTCGGATTTATCAACCTTGGTACTATGATATTATATTCATTAATTATTAATACGTTTATTAACCATTCTCAATCATATAACTTAACTATAGTTATTATGCTCATAATTAACTTAATTATTTAATATTGACTAAAAGTGCATTTATCATTCAGGTCATTATTAAATAAAAAAAATACACTTACCATTAGGCTATCATCAAATGTGATGTGTTGTTCTATACTCAGAGTCATTTTCTTATTTTGTGATATCTGAAAAAAATAAAAACAAAATTTAAATTAAGAGTAATCATTGACAGTTAAATAAAAAAATATTATAGAAAAAATCTGAGTTATAATTTTTCATTAGAGATCTGGTTATAATGTTTAGCCAAATTAAATAAATATTTGCATTTTTTTAAATATATTTCTACATATCGATACAGCAGAGGGATCACCTGATAGAAAGTCACCGTCACATATGAACGTTTGCAACAACAAAAGTCACCAATACAATACATCCCTGGCCTTGCATTCATTCAATCAATTATATTTTTTGTCGAATATAAATAAATTCAACGAAGCTAATATTATATTATAACAGCCAAAAATTGAAACATAGCTATTTTCAAACAATAAAAAACTTATTCTATCCATTTTTATTACTAATTTGATATAGTAGAGTAATAAGTATAATGTACCGGTCGCATTATATCTCATCTTTGGTAATTCCATTCTGACTTCCCAAACAACACTTTATTAATTAAATTAATTTAAAATATTGAGCTAGTCCGTTCAATGTCCTTAGCATGATCAAAAAAAAACCGTTGAATTGTAATGTCTCATATATCTCATTAATTCAAATGAATAATATGAAGTAATTCCTTTAATTATACTCTAAATAAATGATTGATACAAAAACATACAATCTAGTAGAAAACGATATTAACATATTGCAGGAAATAGAAATTAATTGAGAAGCTAAGGCAACACAGTCGAATGTCGATTTTCTTGGATTGTATTATCTGTTCTGTCTAAACCTCTGCACATTTGACGTAAGAGTTGTCATCTGTCAGTGTTATACTGTCAGTTGATTTGTAGCGACGTGAGTTAGATTGCGATTTTTGTAAAGCGTTTGATTCTCATAATTTATTTATAATACAGTATTAATAAGACATCAAGGATTGAAAATTAAAATCGCAGGTAGGTTCTTTGAAATAAATTTGTGTGGTAATTGATGTGTTTTCAAGAAACTAGCCGTAAACATAAACATAACCTAGTAACTTGTGAAGATGTTTATACATGCATCGTAATGTCTGGAGCTTTTAAATATAAACCGGTCTCCTAAGTGTGACACATTCATGATGTTTTTTTATATCTGATTGAAGTAACAAACGAGCATGCAGTCCACCTGATGTTGAGTGATCACTGCACCCACGGACATATGTAAACACCTTCATATAGAACATGGGTTCTATCTGAAGTCAATCACAGATGCATTGCTGCTCCTCAGGACTATAATGGTCGTCTCAAGTGTGCCAGCAACCACACCTTTCCTTCGAAACGCCAGAAATGCTTCACTCTAGAAATTGGTGTGGCGGTGATACTTCTCCGGTCGAACTACACTGGTTCTACCACCTTAAAGCCTGGTAATCACATCTTTTAAACAACAAATAGTTCCAAATTTGATCCCTGGTCAAGCAGATATCCAAGAGGAATTCTATATTTATGCAAATTCTGTGTTATGTTCTCCTTTCCATCTGTTTGAACACTTAGAACAGTAGTTGTGCAGTATTAATGTACTAGTAAATTGATTATTACTTTGTGATTTTGCTTTTATCTTGTTTCTTATTTCAAATTGTAGAAGTATTCTTATATAATGAATAATAGTATAACTATGATACTACAGTTATATTGAAATCAAGGTACACTTTAATATTATGTATTATGCACTGTTTATTTTGATGTACTCATTAAATATATACATACATTAATGTATTTATAAATACTTATTTTTTTTCTTTCAGAGAATCAAAATGATAATCCCTGTACGCTGCTTCACTTGCGGCAAGGTTATAGGCAATAAGTGGGAAGCCTACTTAGGTTTGCTGCAAGCAGAATACACAGAGGGGTAAATGTACAATCTTAAAAGATTACTTTTAATGCAACACACTAAAGTACTAAGAGGAATAATATGGTGCTTGTTCAACAAAAATGCTTACGAGATACCTACACTCCTAAAAGTTCTTTAAAATAAAGAAGCAATAGTGCATGAAATCAACTAATTAACACTTGTCCATCATGGTGGACTTTGGCCTGAACCCACCTCATTCTAACTGGAACCCATACCCAGCAGTGGGACTATAAAGGGTTGATCAGAAAGAGAGACATACCTCCCTAAATTGATTTACAGACTTAAAAATATACTTAAAATTTTAACATGCTCACCAACTGTCATTCTCACAATTTATTAATATTTTTATTTATTTCTAGTGATGCATTGGATGCTCTTGGGTTGAAGAGGTACTGCTGCAGACGGATGCTGCTTGGGCATGTGGATCTGATTGAAAAACTTCTCAATTATGCACCATTAGAGAAATAACTTATATGTATGTTGTGAGAGAACATGAGAATTAGAATAATAATACTGTTCAAGTTTAATGTGTAATGTGTAAATGGTGTATAAGAACACAGTTTTGATAGATATTGCAAAATGTTATTGATATTACAACCTATTTAAACCTGTTAGGTGCTGAATAATTTTGCTAATTATAATTTGGCAGACTTGCTATCTCTTGTGCTCTTAGTAAATACTACAACAGGTTGTAATTCTCCAGAATTCAATTATCATTTTAAAATAGCAGTTTAAGTTAGTTTACTTAACTATGTAAAGCAAAACCTTAATAATTAAGCCTTTTATAAGTAAAGTTTTTTCATTAAATTGTGCTTGCTAATTTCTACATCCATCGAGTTAATTTTCGTTTTAAAATAACAGTAATGTGTAATTTAGTGTAACTATGTAAAAAGCCAAATTTATTAGGGTAATAAATTTGTTTTCATTAAATTGTGCTTTCTCATCTATACATCATCAGCCTGGGTGTAAATATTATTCAGGGAGTCGTTTCTGCCCATTTTTTAAATGCTGTCCCTTAGTTATCTCTTATGACATTAATGAGAAGAAATAAAGGCGCTTTAATTCAATGCTTGAAATTCACGATCTACAAGGCACAAGGCGCGGCAAATGAATCTAGTATCACTATATAATTAAAACTATTTCCTTTATTTTAAATTACCTAGATTAAATAATGACGCCCTCATTTTCTGTAATTCAATATTATTACATATGTAACTCCGGAAATTTATAAATTTTGAAATAACAACCATATATGTGAAACAAGTAATGTTTCGTTTATTTGCTTTTGTAATTGTAATTGTATAAAATAAAAAAATGTAATACAGAATCTAGAATAAGAGAGTGGTTGATTTGCTATAGGAATTAATATCTAAGTACAATTGGTTTATAATAAAAAGGTGTAAAGTTAACTACCTAGTTATTATTTTTTACGATATATTAAGTGAATATAGTACCTACACCATTGACTCAACAAGCTTTTTAGAGTACACCCTATCGAAATCTGCAAGTAACTTCACATACAACTAGGGTTCTATCTGAATTCAATCCGAGCTATGTTGCTACTTAAATTAATTAAGTTAGCCGCTTCATATGGAAGTGAGCTGGCAACCACACCGTTCACCGGAACACAAGAACTGTTGCCGAGTATTACAAAAATGGATAAGCATGACTTAATAACAACTAAAGAAGTCCACCAATTCGCACTTGGCCAGCGCGGTGGACTATGGCCTAAAACTCTCATTCCGAGAGAAGACCCCCCAGCAGTGGGACAATAATGGGCTGACGAAACGAGATAACAACTATTCTGTCCACTTCAAGATAAGGATTCACTAATGAGAGTTTTTGTCAATAGTCACCTCGCCGCGCATTCGTGTTGGTATTATTATACAAGTACACAAAGGTATAATTTAAACTATAGCTTCCCAGCCGACATACGGTTATTGTTGTGCTGTGGTAACATGTAGTAGCACGCTGAACACACATGTGAATTTGGAACAATCGTGAGAGATATATTAATGTTAGTGTTGGATGTTGAAGTGTTTTTTGTATGATTTAAATATTGAATGGAGATACATGTTCACCTAGAGATAGAAATTATATATCTAGATAATGTCTACGAGTTTTTTTAACTACTATACAAAGATTCAACACAAGTAAATCTTCATTGATTTTAATTTAGGATGATTCTTTCGACGACCCGCGTGGCGCAGAGTTTACCATACCGGTCTGACGCGCAATGGGTCCTGGGTTCGATTCCCGGCCAGACAGGTATCTGAATGATGAGTTTAGATTCCTGTTCTGGGTCTGGGTGTTTGTGTATTCGTCTTGTGTGTGTCCATGGTACCCACGACACAGGAGAAAACCCTACTGTGGGGCTATGAGTGTAGAAAGCGTGTTTTTTTTTCTGAAAGATTTAGACTGTTTCCTAACAATGAGGCTGTTTTGTTTTGACCACTTATTTGATTCGACTACTCCTTAGTGCGATATTTTGGCTAGTATTTTTTTTTGTTCCACCTTTTTTATGTAACTAACAGGCTCTGTAGATACGTAATTTACTTTACATCCAAAGTCAAAAGCTGACGCATTGCGGATCTGTAGAGAATTAATCACTAATGATATTATGTGATTATTTTATGACCGTAGGTACAAACGTAGTTAATTAAATCACTAAAAACATAGTATAAACTATAAACCCTAATCTGATAACACATCTCATCCTAGATTCGCTCGAGTAATGTGTCAATGAGTATGTAAATACTCAGCAAACATAATAAAGAGAGCTTATATTATATCTAATCTTACGTTACTATTTGTGTTTGCATTATTTTCGTATACTCGCGATACTGTTCTAACGCATCTTATGTCGATTTTATATAAAAGTAATAAGTATTTAGTTTGCTCAGGGTTGGCGCAGCCTCGGACAACTGCATCAACTTGTAGTAATAAGAACTTAAAAGATATATAACTATTTTATGGACAAGACAGCAAGTATGCAGTCCGCGTGATCATTAGTGGACAATGCCGACCATGGACATCATAATCAATTCTTGATAAGATCAGTCCTATTTGAGGTTGAGTCGGTTTGGTTAGATATTATTTGTAGCTGTAGTACCGGGAGCAGAATAAGGCTACGGTATCCCCTGCCTGTCATAAGAGGCGACTAAAAGGGGCTTCCGGGGTTGCGGGCGTTAAGATTGTGATTTCGAACCCTCCAGCTAAGCGACCCTGGGAAGGACATCGGCATGTGTGGTCACACGTCGTCGTAAACACCAGGAGGCACGGTGACCGTAAATGCTCATCGGGGAAGATCCCGAAAAGGGCATCGCGCTCGGAGGACTCTTGTTGTGTTCCGTTAGAGATCCCGGAGTTCTTCTCGCAGCGCTGAGCGCGGCCTGTATTTTATTGAGGTAAAAATCCCACATAACCTGGTGTTGATCCCACGGCGTCGGGTACCTTTTGAAGGGTTCTCTCTTGATAACGAAAAAGAGTCCAAATCTGCAAAAGGACTATAGAACGCTCCCCGACTAGGTGATCTGATGACTGATGATCCGAAGAACATGGCGGGTTACCAATGAAATCAGATTGTTCAGGACCGTTCGAAGTGGCGCAGCAATACGGGAGGTTTGGATGGCCCATTTCAAAGGCTGGTGGAGTGGTGAACGGATTGTTCTAATGAATAAGTGTATTTTTATATTGTGTTTAATTCACATTATGTATAGCATTTTGTATACGTTTATAAGAGCACTTTTTAAGTTCAAGATGGAGGCCAAGCTCCCAATTAAAGTAAATACTTTTTATATTTGAAATATTGACATACATTTTTTCACATGTTTGCTAACGGGACAACGCCAATGAAAGTACATGCGTATAATAAAAATGAAAGTTCTTAGTATTTGTACACCACACATAGTTTCAAAAATAAACGATATACCTGTTTTGTATTTTGGGGGATTTAAAGGCAATTAATGTTACAAGTTACGTCGGTTAGTGTGTTTGAAACTCCATTAAAACAAAATTATTGTATTTAATGTAAGGGATTAATAGGGAGGATGCATTAATATACTACGTCTTAAAGTAACCTTTAGTTTTATTTTATTAAACTTCATTCGAAAAGTTATTAGGTACCTACTGTTTGAAGTTATGTTACATACTTATTCATAAACGTGTGTGAAACCGCGGGGAACAATTAGTCTACTTCATAACTGTGGGGAATTCCTCTCTCTATCATCTTTCTTAATGGGTAGGTACCGTAAATGTTACATCAGTAATACGGCGAATTATTTTAATAGTTACGAACTTCGTTTTTGCGAACAGGTTTTCGGTTAAATCCGAAACCTTAACTTCATACCTAATATAATGTATGGTATTAATTACCTGTCCGCCAATTCGCACTTAGCCAGCGCGGTGGACCATGGCCTATGACTCTCTCATTACTGAGAGAAGACCCGTGCCCAGCTGTGGGACAATAATGGGTTGACGAGACATTAATTACCTGTTATACTATTGAATACGAAAATTCATATAAATTTTAACATGAGAAGTTGTTTCAAAAATAAGACAATAGGTACGGTAGGTACCTATACTACTCGTACCTACAGCAACTTCGCAACAAAAATCAACGATCGCAGGTGACCTGTGATGATGTCATGCAGTAAATAAATAAGTAAAAATTTTATTTGCATAATATTTATTACCAAGAAATGTCGTAAAACGGGAATACCTATATCAAGTGGATAGGTCGTAAGTCTGAGCCCGTTTTGAACCTAGGCGCCTGGATCCGGTTTGGTAAGGCTAAACTGAAGCCTAAATGCATATGTTTATATTTTCCTTGTAACGTGCATTGAGCCAAAGTATATCTACTTGATTTGCACTCACTACACCAGGGTTTCTCAAACTTTCGACTCCATCTACCCCTGTTAAAGTTAAAGTTTCCAGGTGACAGCGAACCGATTAACTTAACTGAATACCCCCCCCCCCCCAAAAAAAAACAATGCAGTCAATTGCATTGTTGCTGAACAAATTAATGTTTTTATTTCGATAAAAGTTAACAATAAAGTGCCAAAAGGAATGTATTTTTATTTCTATTCATGTGATAGGTATGTTTGTTTGTTATCACAAATGGAGTCAATTTCAGAGAATAATTTTGTATTTTTATTACTTAAATCTTATCGCGAACACATTGCTGGCTAACTACTAGGGGTTCGAATAACCCACTTTGCGAAACCCTGTACTGCACAAATAACGCTCTTTCTCAAATAATTAACTTGAAACAGATGTTAAAAGCAATCAAGTGCTGAACTGCTGAACTCAGTAGTCCAACTGTGGCTCTTTGGGTGCATTGATTAAGCTTTCGATCGAACAATCTTCCAAATGAAAAACCATTTCATGACTTTAGTTTCTTTGACTATGATTTAATGATTTAATTTACTTTTGGTTTTCTTATGTCGCATCGCATGCGTTGTTATTACATGTATTATACATAAAAACCTTCCCCTTGAATCACTCTATCTATTATTAAAAACTGCATTAAAATCTGTAGCGTAGTTTTAAAGATATAAGCATACATAGGGACAAACAGCGAGAAGCCACTTTGTTTCATACTATTTAGTGACAACTAATAAAATAAATAATAATGTATGTCCGTATAATTCAACTAAAAAAGAAAAAAGGCCACATTACCAAAAATAATTCGTTGATATTACCAAAGCATTGCCATTGGGCATAAGTGCAGAGATAAAAGGCGACAGCCATTAAAACCGTCATTGAGGTGTTCTAATTTCGTTTTTCCGCTTGCAAGATTTGAATATGTAGTTAAATTTATTTTATCAACTGGGTCAAATATGGATTACCTTTCACTACCCTTTGACGACCCGCGTGGCGCAGCGGTTACCATACCGGTCTGACGCGCAATGGGTCCCGGGTTCGATTCCCGGCCAAACAGGTATCTGAATGATGAGTTTAGATTCCTGTTCTGGGTCTGGGTGTTTGTGTGTTCGTCTTGTGTGTGTCCATGGTACCCACGACACAGGAGAAAATCCTATTGTGGGGCTATGAGTGTAGAAAGCGTGTGTGAGTGTGTTACACACTTGCGGAACTACGAGTACTTTGAACCTAAGTTTAAAGGGTTTAAAGGTGGCAGGACGGGAGCTTTGGTTCCTCCAGGCAGGTAGCTACTGCCGTTATATCTACCTAAGTCTTTTTTCTTAATTGGAAGGGTTGGGTTGCTAGTACCTCAAATGTTTTATCATATCATTGCAAAGTATAAACGCTCAGCATGAATTAAGATAATTTACCTATAATGCAGTTAAGTATCACATGAACATTTCAATCACATACATTCACTGAATTCACGAAGGAGGAGAATTACTTTAAAGCTTAAACGCTTAAGCTACAATATTTAAATCTCATCAAAATTGGTTTGGACATCAAACAAATAAGTATAAGTTAAAAACGATAATTATATAAAATCGCAGCAGTATAGAAATTTTCTCGAGTATATCAAAATAGTTAATGTAATACCAACCAACATTTTAGCATCAACTCTGACTCAATTTAACCTTTTGCCATAACACAATAAATACAGTTACATCGAATATGGAGCGTGCTCGGTCAGTTGCAAAACCATTTAGACATTGTGTCATCAACGGCTTCGAGGTAGTAAACAGACTTGCCATCTTTGGTACACGGTGGTTTTCACAAGATTTACATTAATTGTCTGGAGACACTGTGTCATTATACTCTTATTACCTATGTACTATGTTATTACTCTACCTCACACTGTAAGGCAACGCTATCTTTTCGTTCTGGTTGTGTTCAGGCAGAATTACTCAAGTATACCATCGATCGACTCTTGGTCAACTTTGGCTAGTCTAAAAGCTATATGGCTCTCTCACTCTGCGAGGAGTCCGGTGCCCAACAGAAGGTTATTAATTGATTGATCATCAATAGATAGGTACACCAGATGTTGTGTCTTAGGGCCTTTTACGCGTCCCTGTAGCCTAGGGGTCAGAATAGGGCTACGGTATCCCCTGCCTGTCGTAAGAGGCGACTAAAAGGGTCTTCCGGGGTTGCAGACGGCTAGAGTGGCAGCTCGAACCGTTCGGTCAGGTAATCCCGGGAAGGACGGCGGTATGTGTGGTCGGATACCGTCGTAAAGACTAGACGGAGCGGTGGGCCCAGCCGCCCATCTGGGAGGAGCCCGATGGGGCAGCGCGCTCGGAGGATTCCGGTTGAAGTCGTTTCGAGATCCCGGAGTCCTCCTTTTCAGCGCCGAGGACGGCCACCGGGGGGGTTTTAGTGCGGTAAAAATCCCACATAACCCTGCGTCGCTCCCACGGCGTCGGGTACCTTTGGAAGGTTTCCCCCTCGAAAAAAAAAAAGGCCTTTTACGACATGTAGTGTAATCCTGTCGTCTCGTCATAAGAACTACACATTTACGGGTAGCGAAGTGACTGTCACTAGTTAATGTATGCATGCGTATGGGACACGCATGCCAGCGAAGACCCGCATGACAGGAAAAGTCGTTAAGGTTACAACCTTTTAGCGTTAACATTAATCTACCGTCAGATGTAACATACGCTCGTTATTTAACCCAAAAAACAACGTAATGAATAGGTATAGGTACTTCGATAATATTTATTTCTTATAAAATTATTTCTACCTATTTATTAAATTAGAGTAGTAATTAAATACCTATTAATTTCTCTACGTTAATTATAACGAACGGTTTAATTAATTGCACAACTAATATTCTTATATTTGTTGTGTAATTAGTATTTAAATTTTCTTTTAATAAATAATAGATATACTGTTAACAGCATCCTTTTAAATCATTAACAATAATTATTTTATTTAAATGATGAAAGGTGTAATTAATTAAATTAATCGATTTAGTACTAAAGATAATAAATACATAGACATGTAAAAAGCACTTTAGTTTTGTCTATAACAACGAAGATATTCTGTTGAGTGGAATTGTTTTGTGCATGTATAATTGATGACTTATTCGTATTACCATTATCTACGGTCTCGCCCCAGTAATTCGGCTGAAGGCTGAAGGACAATGCAGTTTGTATACGATCGGAAACCACACCTCAAGCACCAAGGTCTTACGTAACACGATCAGCATTAACGCACTGTCCCAAATCGGTCGAAGTTTCTTCTCAAACGGCCATAATAGAATCACTAAAATATGGGTAAAATACTAACGAAAATAAAATTTTAAATGTAGTGTTTACGTTCAATACGTATAGTAGATAGTAGATATGTAAATGAAGTATATACTTCATTTTGCGATCATTTAGGTATATGACTAAAACAGTGTGTAATTTAAAGTAATACGCGTGGAAAATTGTTATATGCATGAGTGATATCGCAAGGTGAAAAGCAAACTAATTGCGAAATTTGCATTTGAGAAATAACATAATTATTTATGTTGCCTTTTTGGTTGATTAAAGGAGGCAGTTATATAAGGGCGTAATATTTATGTTATACTTTTTTACATGCAATAGTCATTTTATAATTCGATATACAATAAAGTGCATTATTACGAGCAGTTTAAGTATTATGGCAGTTGCTTGTTTATTATCTACTGGAATTAGTTTATGTTGTAATTAAGTTATGTTTAATTATTTAACTGAAATTTTAAGGTCGGCTACTTTCGTTCTCAAGCAATAAACGAAGAAAGGCCGAAAGGTAACACTATATCCAGGATCCTCTCCTCACAGGACCGTCCTCACAAAACCGTCCTACATCGTTATTCATTTATTGGGGGTTTCGTTCAGTTCCCGTATTTTGGAAAATTGCTTCTTTCTTGAAGGTCATGGATAAACTTAAAACATAATTGTAGATTTTGAATCCTCCACTGGCCGCTATTATGATAGTTGTGAATGATATGGACATCGGACACACTCATAATTACCTATACCCGATAAAAAAATCTACTCATACATGTGTTGCTTAAACATCTGTAGAGTATACTAATCCTTAACCGCTTACAGACGACCGGAACAGAGGTAGCTAATAACCCTTAACCATTATCAAATATATAGGCTAAAATATTGAACTGACTTAATGGTACATTATAATACTTAACGGGTACTCACGATATGCGTATAAACCGCATAATTCTTATAGAAGTCTAAAATCATATATGACTTAATGGTATTAGGTAAAATAACCTAATTGACAAGAAAAAGAAAGATCAGTGTATTGCAAGCTTTGCACATTGCAACTGGCAATTGAAGTACTATCCCGTATTCAAAAAATGCATTCCATTCCCGCACTTTCCTACTGTATTTACACGACTGCGTCAGAAGAAGAGGAATGTTTTCCAAGCGTAGGTATGTTTGCTTTGTCCCTGTAGGTCCGAGACCAGAATAGGGCTACGGTATCCTCAGCCTGTCGTAAGAGGCGACTAAAAGGGGTTTCTGAGATTGCGGGCGGTAAGAGTGGGAGCTCGGACCGTCTAGCCAAGTGACCACGAAGGACGATGGCATGTGTGGCTGCATTCCGTTGTAAACACCGAGAGGCACAGTGAGCATGAATAGGTCACCAGGGAAGGGCGAGATCCCGTAGTCCTCTTTATAGTGCCACCTTTAGTGAGGTAAAAATCCCACATAACCCGGCGTTGCTCTCACGGCGTTGGGTACCTTTTGAAGGTCCCCCCCCCCCCCCCGATAATAAAAAAAAGGTATGTTTGCTGTTTTTTTTATTTTCGCTTAAGAACATAATATCTTAAGCGAAAATAAAAATTTAAATAATATAATATAATCACGTGTGTTATTCTGGAACGATGCACGATAACGCGGCAAACTACTGCATAGGTGTCTTGCAGTCAATTATTCTATTACCGCCTGATCCCCGATGTGAGAATGAGCACAGATAGGATACGGATTGAGCGAGCGGTGACCTAGGTTAGTACGTCACACCTAAGTTTGTAAAAATAACTATAAAATAGCCTACTCCCTGTTTTAACAACACTCTAGCCTCTACTACTCAACTCTAGAGCATACATATTATTTTGAAACTAACGTTGATGTATTACCACAACATTTAAGACGTAAAGCAAATGACCATAATTTATTTGTACCAATCTGCCGGCTAAAAAAGTTAAGAAGAAATGCTCATATAAATGTTATTAAAGTATATAATCATTTAACAATTATGTATTTTGACAATTTTAGAATGACTTCATTTGATTTGACATTTAATTATATGTGATTTTAACAATATCCGATGATTGTATAAAATAAATTTGCACGCCTAGTGTGGTAGAACATAATGCACTCACAATTATTTTAAGATCCTCATAAAATACTATATTCTTGCAATAAATAATTTGAATGTGAATTTAGCCATACCGGGGAATATCTTTACGGTTTACGCTTTTTAACTAAGTTTGAGTAGGTAAGAGTTATACAACACGTGTTGGTGCAATATATCCAGATTCACAGATTGACACAAAATTTTAAGAGTTCCGTAAAGAAAGGATAGAAGCGGAACCCAATACAAAGACTACGTTGTTTCTCTGTCCGTCTTCTCGTCTGTCTGTGACTAGGCTGTAACTGTTGTTGTTGAAATGTTCACATATGATAGATATCTGTTGCCGCTATAGCAACAAATAGAAAAATAGAATAAAACCAGTATTTTAGAGGTGCTCCCATACATTAAACATGTATTTTTTGCTCGACAAATTTAAGCTTACGTGTTGTCTAAAAAAGGATACAATACAACACGTGATTTTTTGCCTTCTTTATAGATACAGAACCCTTCCTACGCGAATCCAACTGGTACTTGACTGGTGGATTTGACTTTATTTTACAAATTTTCGACTTGTAACTTAACTATCCCTTATTTTTTGTCTGCTATGTCTACTCTGTTGAAAACCTATCTAAATGTCTAAACGATATTTTTTAAACGCGGTTAAAATTGCTTTTATGTACATTATTTTAAATATTTATAATTTATTTTAGATTATTAACTTTATCAACTCATATGTATTGACCCTAAGGAGTAAATATGGATAACTTTCGACTTAATACGGAAATTGCACATTTAAATCTTTATCTAAGACTTTTCGTCATCATATATACCTTTGACTGAGTCAAGACCTAAATGAGAATAATTGATCTACCCGTGTAATTCACATAATTAAAGCTATACCAATGATAGAAATAATAGCTCACTTAATGTCGTAAAGTATATACAACCTCTAATCGAAAGATTTAGTGCCATTTTCCTGTCTTGTGACTCACATGCGTATGTGACCGCGTGCGGATCCGTCATGCGTGACATACGCATGAAGGTCATGAATATTACATTAAGTTATTTGCGCCAAGCTTCGTCTATATTTTTTAGTCTGAACCTTAAAAGTAATTTCTTATAGGACTTTACCCACTTATCTTAATGACACGAAAAGAGGTCTTTATGTTAAGAAACATCAATTTGCGCTATTTACGTAACTTGGTCATTTGCACCATGTGTGTAGATTATTGTATGTGGGTATATTTAAATCACATACATATTTACGTGACGATATATAATAGACCAATTTACCTACGTATTTATAATGTAAATCTAAACATATAGTAAAAGCTAAAATTGGTGGTACAATCCTTGGAGGTGGAGAGCGACAGCTCTAGGAGAGATCTTCGAAGAAAAGGTAATAGTTATAAAGCAAACTTCTCATTTTAGGCATTGAAGGTAGTGCCAAGAGTGACCTTACGAATATAGCCGAGGCCGCAGTAATCAGTTTTATAGAGATAAAGGGGAACTGTTGGTTATTTCGATGTCTTTGGAATCTGTCACTTTTTATGCATACATCCTACAATGAGATTTCATTTTTAGATATCTACCGACACAAGACCCAAAAACAAGCATAATTACATAAATAAAAATAAATTAATCATTTGTTGCTTGTCAGCCCAAGATACTGAATCTTTTGCTTGAAACGTTAGTAGGTATAGGGACCATCGTGCTATGCAAGTGATGAGAAGGTGACATGTGGTTGTTATTTACATCGCGGGTTTTTTTTTCATTGTGTACGTCCATGGTTGCAGTTGGTTGCCTCATTCATAAACCATAGACCATAAACCTGTTCTGCATAAAATGTCTTACAACTAAGACATTATATGAAGAACAGGGGTTCCATCTGAAGTCAATCACAGATTCGTTATACGTATGAGGTCTGAGATAATCGCCTCATGTAAAAATGCGCCGGCTACCAGGCCCTATGTATCTGAAAAGCAAGAACTGCTTTATGTCAGAATTAGTGTCCAACTAAAAGTAGATTTTTGGCCGAGGAAGGCATTTTAAGTGTCTGACTCTACCCTATAGAGTAGTCAAGTCTTACTAAACTAGATATTTTTTGTCACATTACGAACATGCATGGAAAGAGTCATTGTAAGTATTTAAAGTGTTTCGTTATTATCTACTAGCTAAGTAAATTGTATTAGATTGCGACTTCATAAGAAAATAATACAAAAAATAGGTTTCCGTGGTGTAACGAACTACGTAATACCATTTTGTCACAAAAAAACATTAATGGCAACAAACCAACTACAGATTACAATGTAAGACACAGATAAACCAAATAAAGTTTTAACACGTTTTTGAAATAAAGTTGGGCGTGTTGTACTAACTACGGGACTATTAACATAGTCATTTTAAAAAAGTACTTAGTAATTAACTAGTATTGGCCGTAGTTGACTAGTTAGACGTACAATTTGTTGAAAAGAGGTAATTTACAGTTGATGTCAAGGTGGTATTCTAGGTATCATTACTGCTAGTGTTTGTGGCAGTTTCTTTGTGAAATGTAGGAGTGCTTATGCATAATAATTAGTACTGTTCTAGACACAGTAGAAATATGGTGAACAGAATGGAAACTGCATACAAACGTTCGAAAACCGCACACTCATACAAACTAGGTTTAATTTTTATACTGTTCCATATTTTACTGTAGCTTTATACCCGTAAGAATAAATAAGCGGTTAATGTAGGTATATTTTACAAACAGAACGAAGCCTTATTATTAGCTGACAGCGTAAGAAAGAAGGTAGTGTTTTTTTTTATATTTCAAATATATTGACCTCTATTTTCAGTATGCAGGTGAAAACAACATATTTTTTTAATCTGATTAAAGTAGCAAACGAGCATGCGGTCCACCTGATTGTAAGTGATCACTGCCGCCCATGGACATGAAACATGGGTTCACCTGAAGTCAATCACAGATGCTTTGCTACTCCCGAGGACTACGATGGCCGCCTCATATAAAAGTGTGCCGGAAACCACACCCTTCTATCGAAACGCAAGTAATAAACTTCTTGAAACAAGACTCTAATTTAAAAGCCATAGCTTTGTTTCAATATTTAATAATTTCTTAAAATATTTTCTGATGGGTGGTAGAACCAGTGTAGTTCGACCAGGGAATAACAACCGCCACAGCTATTTCTAGCGTGAAGCAGTTCTTGAGTTGCGGTAAAAGGGTGTGGTTACCGGGTTACTTTTACATTAGGTGAAGATTTTTAACCCTCAGAATTGAATTCAGATAGAACCTCTATGGGCTGTGGGCTGCATGCTGCTTTGCTGCTACAAACGTATAAAAATATCTTTGCATCGTAGTTCGTCGACATTTAGTAGGTATTAAAATTATTTAATTTTTTACTACCTAAATGTCGGACTACACATCGGACTCGTAGGAGAAAATAAATAATATTTAATATAAAATTCGATACACTTACCTACTTAATTGTTTAAAACGAGTGCATTAAAGTGAAATTTATATAAATTAGATAAGGTGTAGTGTGTACTTGAAATAAGTGCATAGAAAGATTAACTATTCAATAACCCGAATAGATAAACGCTATCTAGAGCAATGAAGAAATGTGAGGAAAATGCTCATTTTAACTAAGTAACGTTCACAATGTACAATCTATAAAATTAATAAAATTGAAATATGTGATTTCAAAACAAGTTCCATTTCGTCTTTCAGAGACTTCTTTGGTAAGTGTATCAGTAAATTTGAACAATTTTTTGAAATTACAAGATACAATACAGTCCAATAAGAAAAGAATAACAAAAATATGTAGAGTTTACGCAATTAACTGAAGTAGCATGTGCAAAAGTCAGTTTTTTAATCTGATTGAAGTACTAAAATGGTTAAATATAATGGTTATAGTTTTGATTTTTATATTTTGTTAATTTAAATAATTAGTATACTGTTTAGTTGGTGCCCATTGTAATCTATACTATACTTTTATCTATACTTTCTATACTAATATTATAAAGCTGAAGAGTTTGTTTGTTTGTTTGAACGCGCTAATCTCAGAAACTACTGGTTGGAATTGAAAAAATATTTTTATGTTGAATAAACCATTTATCGCTGAAGGCTTTAGGCTACATAACATCACGCTGCAACTATTAGGAGCGAAGAAATCATGGAAAATGTGAAAAAAACAAGGAAAATTATTCATCCTTGAGTGCTTTCGTTGCGTGCGCTGCGAAAACGGTTCAAGATACCAAAAATATATGTATGAAAGAAATATTCCTCTTAAATGACTATGTATATGTCATGTATTTTTAAAGCGCGGGCGAAGCTGCGGGTTTCAGCTAGTACTTAATATAATTCAGTGTGGGCTTGTCGTCCGACCTTGCGATCAAGCATGTTTCCGAAAAATCTACCGTAATATGGACAGCATGTCTATGCACACGCTTCAACAATTGTACGGAAGATCAAATCATGTGTCGTGATGAGTTGCCTATGTGGACTGTGAGAAAGCCTTCGATTGTACTAATACTTGGGCTTACCTGGACTCCCTTCAGCTATGTAAAATCTGCCATAAGTTCAACCAGATATTGAAGAGTATATACATAACCGACACCAAACCAAGAACTCTATCGAATTGCAGCTGGAGTCAGACAAGGTGATATCATATCCTCGAAGCTATTTACTGCTGATGGAAGATGATGGAGATAATTCTTCCAAATAGATACAGAGGAAAGGTCTTCATGATAACATTAGTGGCAAAAACGTCACACATCTTCTGCTGATGATAGTGATCCTGGCAGATTCACTGAGTTACTGAGCTAAGTTGGAATATGACGTAATACACTACAGAACACATCCGCTGTTAGCAGTTCTGTTATAAAGCCATAGGTGGAAGAGAGAACCCTGGAGTCAGTACGAAAGATTCCACCACCTCCACTTAAAAAAAGACAAATATTTGACCTGGAAATTTTGCAAATGACTCGCGTCACTAACAAGATAATAGGGGGCATCCCTCGAGACCTTGGCTCCCCTACTTGACTGTTCTCGTGCGTGATTTATCGCCAATATATTGCCTCTACCTGTTGCTATGGATATATCCGACAAGCGGTAATGTATTTTGGCTGCGTATGATTTATTATCGGTAATTTTTGGGTTCCCTTCTTTAAAATTAGCCTTCAGAGGAACACTTAGTCAATTGCCGGTCAAGACTTTTATTCTTGAACGTGTTGTTGTATCCAGTTGAAATATTTACCAAATACCTACTCAGATACACGATCTCTCTCCGTTTTGTGTATCTTACAAGTAAGTTAATGTGCCCTAAAAAATTACCGTTAATGTCGCATATTCTGCAATTTCACAAGGGAATAAAAAACCTACAGGCGATTCCTCGTTAACCACAATGCATACTCGTAACGTAAAAAGTAGCAAAAAGTTAACTTACACTCAGAGATACCTACGGAGTCTTCCGTGGACGATTCGACTCGCACGTGAACAGTTATAAGGACAATTAAACCGGGAATCAGCTCTACTTACGAAGTAGTCTCTGTTGATCATGAACTATAACCAGCTTCACATAGCAACAGAGAACTATATACATATTACAGGATACATTGTTCTTTTGAGATCAACTTTGAATTATTCAAATTCGAACATAGTTTTACAAACTGAGTTAATACAGATGTTTTCGTTGTTTTTAAAATAAAAAAATATATTGGAATTATTTAGGTAACCATATTGGGGAATACCAGAGTATTGTGTAGTTAACTCTTACATTAAGAGTGTGTCATAAATGCATGGGGGTCTCACCGGATAAAACAGTTGGTCATATCGATGTGATATTTATAGCAGAGGGGACCAATAATGGTGTCAAGAGCAACGATCAGGTTTAGGTCACGGGCATTTTGAAGGTTATCAGGTCTTCAGACAGAAGACAATATTTCTGAAGAATTTTGACAACCCTTATAGCAGCGATAATTTTGTCGATCCGACATAAGATAGAGGTAGATTTCAATCTGCGACAACCCAGAATATGATGATTCACTAACTTTATCCTGTGGTAACTTCCGCTTTAAGTAACGTATAGTATAACTTCATGTTAAAATCAGATGGATTTTAGTAAAATAAAGTCATAATAATCATCTATATAAATAATCAATCAACTGAAGTCAATCATGCATTGTTACTCCCGAGGACTATGATGGTCGCCTCATGTGAAAGTGTGCCGACAGCCACGCCCTTCTATCAAAATGCATGAAATGCTTCACGGTAGAAATAGGTGTGGCGGAGGTACTTCCCCGGTCGAACTACACTGGTTCTACCACCTTGAAAGGTTTTCACGCTGCAGGGGCTGTGCTCAGTGTCTTCTTTCAAAATAGGACAAGTTGAGGGCATAGTACATAGCGATGGCCAGGTGCGTGTAAATCAGCGTTCCTAGACGACCCGATTTTGGCGGGCCGTCCCGATTTTTTAATCAAGATTAAGTGTCCCGCATTTCAGTAAGGACTGGACTTTTGCAAAAAAAAAGGTCGCCAATTGTGAATATAAAGGGACTGCAGTTTTTCGGCCAAATTAAAATAGGTCGCCAAATCCTCCGGTCCCCCTACACCAAGGAGAAAACTAAAATTTTTGTGTGTACCTGTGAGGCTGAAGCCCTTTGTACCGCGAGCACTGCCACGCACTTGACTATGAAGTCCCACTGTTTAAAGGCTTTTATTTAACTTACGATGTTTATGGGCAAGTATGTGTGTTTAGGTCAAATCTTGCAACTCGAATTTAACACTCTTCTGAGTGTCCGATTGTGCTGAAATATGGAAACCATATATATTTCTGATGACAATGTAATTAGATATATTCAATATTTCGCATTTATAATATTAGTAGGGATTGTTATTAATCCAAAATGGCCGACGCAACAAAATGGCGGACTACATATTTTTGTACAATCCATCCTATATGGGTATCAAATGAAACAAACAAGTATGTACAATACGAAAAAATTGTACGTTGCAACAAAATGATGGGTTTAACTACTACAAAATTTATTTTTCTCTTTTTAGCCCATTGAAAATATTATTTTTAATATTATTTTATTTCAGTCAATAAGTTGCTAAACCCCGACTTAATAATAAAAATATATGGCAACGCTGGTGTTGATAGACGTCGTACTCTGCTGTTTTGTTCCTTTGAAAGACCACTCAAGTGTATCTTCAAAATTAAAGCAAGTAATAAATTATTTATGTTAAGTAGTTTAATAATGTAGTGTTTGTTACTCTTTCACGAAACATCTTTCGGTCTGATTTTAGTGTAATTCAGTAAACTCAAGTTTATGACCATAAAGTAAGTAATACAAGATAGATATATATTTATTACCACGTGACCGAAGTGAACGAATACCTAATACACATATAATAAACATAAGTTCGTTAGTATTTCCTATTTCATTTAATCATTATATTAATACGTGAAGCAAAAATTTGTGACGGATTTTTAAGTAATATGCCGCGGACGGATTAGTATGAAATTTTGCACGGTTATAGTGGACGTAGAGAAGGAGTGCAGAATGTTAATATTTTTTTCAAATAATGCATTTTTCATACATAAAATCAACTAAAAACACATTACACACACTGCCTTGCATTTGTCACAAACACATATGTACTTAGTAAATGAAAATGAAAAGACACAACGTCAAGAATGTCAGATGACATTTGATTTTTAATTTAAATTACGGTCGAATTTCGGCCGATCCTACGGGTGACTAGTACCTACATATAATTATTCAACTTACAGCGACACGAGTTTAAATTTGGTTGTATCCGGCTTGTGTTATGCAACTTTGCATAAAAGAACTTTTGTGAAAGTTGCTTCTCGATAAGTTTTCGAACTTTATTTGTATGTACATATATTATATGAATATGGAAGTGTCCATATGACATCATCATATAATAGTGGTAGAACCAGTGTAGTTCGACCGGGGAAGTACCACCGCCACACCTATTTCTAACGTGAAGCATTTCTTGCGTTTCGATAGAAGGCTGTGGTTGCCGGCACACTTTCACATGAAGCGACCATCACAGTCCTCGGAAGTAGCAACGCATCTGTGATTGACTTCGGATGGAACCCATGTTCTATATGTAGTTGATTACAGATGTCCATGGGCGGCAGAGGCCACTTACCATCTGGTGGACTGCATGCTAGTTTGTTACTTCAGCCAGATATATCCAAAAGATATATACAAAATATATATCTAATGATATATGTACATATCGCTGTTATGCACAATTCAAAACTATATATTTAAAGATAAAGATATAATTTAATCAAAAAGACCTGGAATTGAAAACTTGGTTCTTTACTACACTGCGGTTAATGGCCTTTAAACATATTTCTATTATTTTAACTTCACTCATTCAAACAATAAAAACAGCATTGTTTAATTTTCACCTGGCTCTTCCGTAAAATTTGCATTCTTGTGTTGTGGTATTATTCATTTCAAGTGCGATAGATAATGAATAAGTGGTTTAAAGAATTTTCAAAAAAAAGAAGTTGGTTGATGAGGAAAGACATAAATGTCTTAAATTTTTATGCCTGCCTTGATCTCAGCTACATTTATATTTTTCAAGCAGAATCAATCGTCACACCTTGTCTCTAAATTTAATCAGCAAGAGTGTGATAGGTACATGGGGGCAGTGAAAAGTAACACGTCTGTTATTGACCTCAATTATTCATTTTATTTTTGGGTTGTTTGTAGATACAAACGGAAAAGGTTAATTTACCTCGATCGACAACCTTCTCGTATTCTAGTACAAAGCCTTTCTTTACAAAACCTACAAAGCCATCTTTAAAAAAGTTTTATACCTTTAAAAAAATCTTTTATTTCATCTCATAAATGTATGACAAAAATTGTTCACAATCTTCGTACATTATACTTTAATTACGTACAAACAATATAATCAGGCGCGTGCGCATCAAGGATTAGAATGGCCGGTTAAAATTTATTAATTAAGAACCGAATGTTGCAAGTTCTTTGATAAATGTACCCAAAATATGCTTTACGTAGCCCAGGGCAATGGTAGCGCCGAGAGAATCCCATATTCAGAACAACATGTCGAGGCAAATGAGTTGTTGACTTGGCGTTCCCACACAGCGTGGGCTACACGGAATCGGACGATTTCTTAATATTTTATATCAGGACAATTCCTAACAATGTTAAATACTGCATTGCTGATCACAGATCGTGACATCATGCCGCCGGGGCTGAAAAAAAGAATTTACCGCTCATCAAGTTACATTTTTTGTCAGCGAATAAAAAAAACGTTGCGAAACCTACTTACTCTTTTCACCTATCTCTCTGCAATTTGACAACCAAAAAAAAAGGTCGACAAAAATAAATATTTTGCCGTCTCCCAAAACGTGCCGCCCGGGGCGGAATATGCACCTTCTGCCCCCCAACCACGCTACACCGCTGCAGATACATAACAAACATACTTCCGGAAACATATGAATACACGTGTCTAATTTTTGTCTTTGTACCCATAACTGTACTTTGTAAACTTTATTGTGAATACAATGTGAACAAAATATGCTTTATACGAACGTGTAACGAATGGCATTGTTAAGATTCCGTTATTGTCGTACTAAAATTCATTTTACGTATATGAAACAGTGTTTTCCAATATTTTTGAACATGACATGATCACCATAACAAGTAAAAAGTTCACCGTCCACTATTTGTACCTATCTAATAAATAACCAGCTGACCCGGCGAACTTCATTCCGCCCAAATGTCAAAAATCTATAATTATCAGTGTTCCTCCCCTATAGTATGTATGTATTATACACAAAAACCTTCCTCTGAAACCATTCTATCCATTAAAAAAATCTGCATAAAAATCCGTTACGTAGTTTTAAAGATCTAAGCATACATAGGGACAGCCAGCGGGAATGTAATTATCTATTATATGGTAAGCATTGCTGCTTACCTGAACTGCTGAACATTGAAACTCTTAGTAAAAATATGATATTTTATGAGGTCTCACAACCCAATTATGGAAGCTTGGCGACCCCCGAAAGAGGTCACAAATATAAGTTTGAAAAACTGAAGTAAAATAAAAAGGTCGTGAATTTGACCTTGATATTTCAAATGGTTTTGGCATTTGTAATAAAACCACAATAATGCACATATTTTAATGAAGCGGACGATATTCATAACAAAAACTTATTGTATTATTTTGAGTAATAAATTACTTGTTTTAAAAGACTTCAAGTTTTAACTATATTTTGGTACCTACGTCGTTATACATTAGCGTTGCCAGATTTTTGTTAATCTAGTCGAGATTTAGAAACTTATTGTGTGGAAATCGGGATTTTATAGACAAAAGCGGGACAACAAAAACCGCTGTGGGCCTCCGCCTACGGCCTCGCGGTGCAATGGGCCTCGCGTTGCAATGGGCCTCGCGCCTCACAGACACACACAATTTTTTTTTGAAGATGGATGATTTTTTTACCTTATCACGCAAAAACTACTTATTTTAATTAAAAAAAACTTAGCACACAGATAATAATTTACGGCTTGATATTGACACCGTAAACATGATCCAAATGGGCAGAACCGCGGGAAATACTAGTATGTATCTGAGGTACAAACCATTATTGGCGCACTGCTGGGCACGGATCTTCTCTCAGAATGAGAGAGTTTTAGGCCATAGTCCACCGCGCTGGCCAAGTGCGAATTGGTGGACCTATATAAATATGAATCATCGTACTGTATTTGGTAGTTAAATATTAGGTAATTATTTAATTAGCACATTCACTGTTTTATTTTTCTTTTAATTATGAAAAAAGTAAAGAAGTTATTAGTCACACCTATATTTAGTGACGACTGACAAATCCATGAAGAATATAAGGGGCTGATATAACCACCTCCTCTCGAGGTTTCAATGAAAAATGTATTATCTTCCATTAAATCTATATTAATTATTATATTAATACGTGAAGCAAAAATTTGTGACGGATTTTTAAGTAATATGCCGCGGACGGATTAGTATGAAATTTTGCACGGTTATAGTGGACGTAGAGAAGGAGTGCAGAATGTTAATATTTTTTTCAAATAATGCATTTTTCATACATAAAATCAACTAAAAACACATTACACACACTGCCTTGCATTTGTCACAAACACATATGTACTTAGTAAATGAAAATGAAAAGATACAACGTCAAGAATGTCAGATGACATTTGATTTTTAATTTAAATTACGGTCGAATTTCGGCCGATGCTACGGGTGACTAGTCAATATAATTTTGACAATATCACCTACTAGTAATTTTAAGTGTGTCGAACTTGGAAGCATTGCCTGATATTTCAAGTTTGTTTTTGAGAGTTGTTAATCTACTTATTTACTTTTACATGTGAGTAATTTACCGCACTAAAACGTAAGCAGGTGGTAAATACTATCTGAAGATATGAAATATGAGGAAAATTCCTTGAAAACATAAAAAAATCTGCAAGCACTACATTTCATACATAAATGGTTTAACATTATACGATATATTTATTGGAGTGAAACTTTTTAAACTACGCCTTTGGCGGGAAGAATATAGGCGTTACAGAAACCGTTACGCTGGGGCGTTACGTTACAATAATGATATTTATACTCCATTTTTCCACAGTTGAGTTATTTAGTAAACAAACCACCTAACTTTCGAAACATCACATTTTCACACAGTTACACGCGTCAAACGACCTGCAAACAATTACATCGGTTCACTTGATGTATTACACTTTGATTCACAACAAAAACTACTTTAAATTTACAATTGTAATAGATAGATTTAATTAAAGTTGCAAAACCGGCGAAACTAATTTGCACAGATAATTTATTTCAACAAAAATTTGACATTTCGGTCATTTCCAAATTAGTGATTGGAAATCGATTTGTTACATTGGTTTCATGATTTTGCTAAGTGACATTAATCGATATATTTGTTCGTGGTATAAACTCATAAAATTTAAGCAAGTTTGCTTTCTTGATGTCGCGATAATGACGAATCATATCGCGATATTTTAACTACTCTGTTAAAGCACAAAAGTATTACGTATGAAAATTGACGAATAGAAAATTATTTTTTAATCTGGCATATTAAAACGTAAACTTCAAAAAATTAAAACTAAAATAACTCAAAAATACATAAAAAATAAATTGATATGAAGTGTTACAGATATATTTTTAATACAAGATTTTAAATTATAGACTTCAGAGAAAATAAAATTCACGCAAATACGCCTACAAAATAAATTAAGATAAATTATCACAAATAAAAAATATTTTAAGAAAAATATGAATTGAGTGATTAATTAAGAAGTGAAATAATAATAAAATTCAAATGACTTCTCAAAAAATATCTGAGCTGGTAACAGTATAAAGTAGCCACAACAATTTATTTTTATTATTAGAAATACGAGATTAAAGTATTTAGTCCGTAAAAGTATACCTAACAATAATTTCACTATTTACGTCAGGTAAAAAAAATAAGATGAAATACAATTAATTTATATGCGAGTAAAAGATATTTTAAACATCTATGCTACTCTCATTTATCGTTAATATTACATTTACTAGTGCATATTTGAAACAAATACATTATTTTATTAAAAATATTTTATTAAATTCGAAAAAATATATCGTTGAGTATAATCGATGTTGATACGATTCGATACAACAATTTGCGGTAGCTTCCCAAAGCAAGTTATTTTGATACTTCCCAACCCTATTGATTGACAGTATCTCATTGACATTTAAATGACAGTTCGAGTCGGCCATGTTTATTTACCAAATAGATCAAGTCTGGAAAAATGAGGTATAGTTATGTTATTATCAATTTGTAGGTATATGTACTAATCGTTTAGAAATATTTCTTTTGTTTAGTAATAGTTTCATTTCTTGCGCTTGGATGTATTGATACGTGCAACGATTTTTATTGGGTTAATGAGTTTGATGATACAATTATGCTGTTAATCGAGTGAGTCACTGCTGCTCATGATCATTTAGTAAAGCCCTGTTTTATATCAAACAGGGGTTTTACCTGAGGTTGCTACTCTTGAGGACTCTGATGGTTACCACAATGTTTACTTACTTGAATCAGCAAACTTATCTTGCCACCAAAATGTAAGAAGTGCGTTGGCGATGTTGGACACTCGAATTTCTCTGTTCATAGCATAAGCAGGTACACATAAAGCGTTATATTTATTTATAGGTTTTTGTACACAGATACAAAATAAATACATTCATAATATAAATACAGTACAAAGGACTGCTTATTTCTAAATGAAATTTCTTCCAGCAGCCCTGGGATCGGAGTGTACATTTATTAGGCAAATCGAGTGTGAACAAATGTGTAGGTATATAATAAATATTTATATACATACATATAAATATATAAATATTATTTATTAATATAGTATTATATCATGATAGTGATAAATAGTGCTCTTTGACTCTTTTTATAAATATGAAAATTGACTCAGAAAGACGTATGTTAGGCGGCAGTGAATTCCATAGTCTAACCGCATGCGTTATACATTGGTGTTGGATATAATATTATAAGCTATTAATAGTATAAGTAATTAGGTAACAGGTAATATTAGTGATAATGAACCATAGGAATAGTAGTCAATACCTACTATTCCTATGGTTCATTATCACTAATATTTTCGAAGAAATAATTAATGTAAGTTCATTTGTAACGATAATAATTAATTTGTATTTTTTTCATTTTAAGGTACTTATAAGAAAATATAGTATTGATAGACTAACAGTTTTCTTTTTCACATCGGAAACTAATAAGTACATACGTACTAAACATGCCCTCAGAATATATTTGTTGCCTTACGTTAATCTACGTTTATGAAATGCGACGATTGTAAAATAGAGGCAGTTACGCAAAACATTCTTCAGCTATTATTGCGAGGGATATTATCGCATTATTTACATAACATTACTTCGCGGCACCAAGATTGCGGCTGAAATCCGTTTGAATTGCAGATTATACTTGAAAAAACTTAAAAAACGAATATCTTTATGATGCTTCACACTAAACCTAATCTGTCGACTTTAGTCTATAAAGTCCAAATTTAAAACTTGTTTAAAACGTTATTACACTAATTACTTCTACTTTAATTAGGTAGATTATCGCGAAGGTAAACCGAGGTAACGATGAGATTATAAATATTACTTTATCAAATGGACTTTTACTTCATATAACTCTAACAATGGCTGTGGTTAAGATGTACCTATTATTTTCTGTCCACCAATTCGCACTTGGCAAGCGCGGTGGACTATGGCCTAAAACTCTCTCATTCCGAGCGAAGACCCGTGCCCAGCAGTGGGACAATAATGGGTTGACGACAATTATTTTCTGAACGCTTCATACCCTCTCTCCCAATTGCCATTTCCTGATTTGTTTTGGCGATTGTCAATTTGACAACTTCGAATTCAAAAAGTCCGTTAGTAAAAAGCGCAAGAAGAAGACAGACGTATTGTAGATAGAACAGGGAAGCCAGGATATCAACTTAAAAAGAGAAAGATGACTTCGATTACTTCACTGTCTTTCTGTTCTCGCGCAATTATGAGAGAGACGTGTAGGGCACCACAAATCTTATTTCTCTTTCTAACCCTAAGACGTTACTGCTTACAGGCAGCTGTATGTATTTCTTTATAATATCTTTATGGCAGAAATCCGGCCGAGAAATAGTGTCCGTTGATTGAAATGGTGTAAATCATGTATATTTAAATAAGGAAAGGAAATGTACATATTGTTTGCAGCAAGTTCGTCCAACTAAAACCATCATAATAACTATAAACGATTAAGGAAAAGCAGTGCTAGGGGAAAACAGGGCAATGGGAGTCAGCGGGCAATGGGAGTCACCCACATATCCACGAAACTATCCACGTAAGCATCGTGTTAAGCATTTTCATGCATTCGTCGTGTTCCTCCTGGTAGTGTGTTGAATGGTTCGTGAAAATAAATGCTCGCGCTTTAAAGACACAGCAGATTTTTGGTTTTGCGTTGTCCTGATGTAAATTTCCTTACGGTAAAATAAGATGTAAGTGCCTAATTTCTTACAGTATACAAAAAAGAACTTTTCACGTATTTAGCTACACTATTGAAAGAAACATGTGCAGTTTAGATTGTGTCAGTATATTATATATTATTTTTATTTTTTATTTTTTTGCCATAGCATAATTGAGGGCAATGAGAGTCAGGTAACCCCAAAGGAAATGGCCACAGATATCAAGGAATACCATTATAACACAGATTTTAAAGAAAAATCTATCTGGCTCACATCCATACTAACCAAGGAAAACTTGATGGAAAGAGAATAAAAAATAAAAATAAAAGTAAGCAAATATAAGAAAAGGAAAAAAATGGGAAGAAAAGGACCAGAGAAGGGAGAAAAAAGTACAAACGAAGGGTCCTGAAAGAATGAAGTGACGAGTACTTTGAGTACCCGTTGTGGGCACTGACGATATATGCCAGGATACTGAGGAAGACGACGTAGAAGATGAGAAAATTTGGTATTCCCGATTGGCTAATTATTGAATGGTTTTGAAAGAAACAATGAGATGCGGTACAGATGTAGGTACCTATTTCATGTTATGGGTTATGGGCTAATGCATACTGCACTGGGGATACAGCCGAAGGTTATACATGAGACATATGATAAATTATCTTTGACTCCGATTGCCCACAGAGTCGACCACCATTGCCCGCATATCGGTGCAATGGGAGTCAAACCTGTTTTTTTTTTTAAACTGTTATAACTTTCAGAGTTGATTACCAAATTGATTGAAATTGGTGTCGATTGATAGCTAATTAAGTAAATTTTGTGTCAAGGCGGCTGCAATCAATATTTTGTTTCAATTTTAGCTTTTATTTGATTTCTCCCTTAAGTGACTCCCATTACCCCCTTTTCCCCTAATAACCCCGCGTACTCAAGACTTTTAAGTCCTTTTTTTCTTTATCAGATTTGCTGACAGAAAAAGCACATCCCAAACCGTTGCTTATTACATTAAATGAAATATATAATCAAATACGCTTTGAACGAAATATCGAGATAGTTTTGATTTAAAAGCAGATAGACGATAAAATTCAAACGCTCTAACATTAACTTACAGAGAAATAAGTATTTTTTATGCAATTGAAATAGCAAACGAGCATGTAGCCCGCCTTATGGTAAGTGGTCAATGCCGCTCATGGACATCTGTAAACAACTTTATAAAGAACATGCGCTCTATCTGAAGCCAATCACAAATGCGTTGCAACTCTCGAGGACTACGATGGTCGCCTCATATAGAAGTGTGCGGGCAACTAACTTCCCCGGTTGAACTACACTGGTTCTACCACCTTCACTGCCAGCATTGAGTATTGCAATCATCTTAATCATAATCTTGTAATCGTACATGTATACCTACAGAATTTGTTGTCGTCATTTTGCAAATACAACTCGTGTCATTTATTTTGATGAACATCATCGACATTCGTCTAAACAATCTACTTATTTCCGAATATTTGTCTAAATTATTATCATTTCAGTATACATTGGAACTAGAGTTGTAATCTACGCCAACACATACTGGATTCAGCACGGTATTTAATTATTTGCATGAAAATTCCACATAGATGTGAAAATTTACAACTTCATATTGGTACAAATAAGGCAAGTGACAAATGATAATACCTCAAAATTTCCAAGGGTGGAACTTTTAGTGTAATTAAGTATATTGATACAGAACGACTGGAAGAATTCAGTTCCAAGATAAAGTACTTATTTATACAATAACATTTCTCAAATACTGGTTCTTGTGATAACTTCTTAAATTGAAATCTCTCAATTTAGCAACAGTTACTTCCAAGATTATACACACTTTTTGTACTATACCGAAAAAAATACACTGACTCTTTTTATTACTTGTTTTCCTACAAAAGAATAAATTCGTTAATTTCTTTTGACTTACAATTATCACATTTCTATATATGGTAGGCAAATATTGGATAAGTAGTATGTTTTTATTGTTGAAGTGTGATAGTGGAGCGAACGCCAAAATGCATTTAGAATGACATTCCATACAAAGATTTTCTCTTTCAAAACGATAAACAAATTATATGCAGCCCCTACACCGAAAGTGGGTGCAGTTACAAACATACCTACGTAAGTGTCTAAAATCATTCATATACGAAATTCAGGAAACATTAGTTTCTAGCGTTTAAGACTCAGCACTAGGGTTGCCACCTTTTTTACGACGATTAAAGTACATTGGCTACAAAAGGTATAAAGAAAAAAGTACGTAGCTTCAAAATAAAGTACTATTTATATTATTACTTTATTTTTGGCTCTGGGATACATTTAGAACTGTGTGATGTGATAGTAGACAAAAAAAAATGTAGATAGTAACTTGGTAGCTACGGAAACCTTGTGATTAAAGGAATTTTAGTTTACTGATTATAATCAAACTTTTAAATCCCAGATATACAAAATAAAGTATTTTCGCGTACTTTATTTTCCTCATAAAGTATAAAGTACAATTGCCCCGAATAAAGTACAATACTTTATAATAAAGTACGGAAGGCAACCCTACTCAGCACTGCAAGCGTCAGCATTAAAAGTATGTCTCTGTTAACACTAGAAGTGCGGGCATCCCAATTTTGACCCATTTCGATGTTCTTGCAGCTCTAGTTAATATTTCATTATGCGTATAATCGTAACTTTTATGACTTTTTATGAAATATGATTATATTGTGTGCACGGGACTTCAACCATTTAAATGCAATACCTACGCATTTTTTTACCTAAAACATCCGCGCTTCTAGGGGTGTCAAAACGTTCCGCGCTTTTACAGCCACGAAATTCTGCTGTATATTGTAGCAAATTTTCTGTAATTCGCTTAATGTCACGGAGCGCTAGCTTTGTCTGTAATCTACAATTCGACAGCTACCATGTCTGAGAAACAACCTATCGAAAAAGTGAATCTATCTTAACAAATCCTTGAAATCACATATTTTGGATCGCACATAAAGTGAAGTATACCAAAAAAAAGAAGCATACGTAAGCAATAAGACTCATTTCCGAATGGCATAAGCTTATTAGAATGCACCGGTCAAATGTCTAATATCGTTGATACCTACTCCATTCAAAACAGGCGTACGAAAATGAACTGGAGTGTAAACTCGAAAGTTTGGAACTAAATATCATACATATAGAATTGACCTCCAAAACTCGTTCACCACGCCCCAGATAAATGCAAAAACATAGGTCTGTAGCTATGTTTTCTTTTTACGATACCTACCATAATGTCATCGGTATGCAGATATTCGTATCATCTGTAATTGACCATTCTAAACTATTTGATTGTCTTCATGCTCCCCTTTGATCATTATCTAAGGCAATCCGATAAAAATAGATTTCCACTATAATTTATAGAACGATTGTCTTCCGTGTTTTATAGGCGCATTGTCTACCTAACCAAACATCACTATTAGCAATTATAATCTATTAATATGAAATACGATACCATTCCTGATATTGTGTTCAACTCCCACATTTTCATAGTTTTTATTTTATTGCTACAAACGATGATATTTTTTTGTTCGCGGCTCTCCCACCTCCTAACTGGAGAAGACATAGAGCAAACTCAATAGAGGACCAAGGCAATCATACAACTAATACTGCCGAATGTTTACAAACCGCCCATCAGGCATCTACGAAATCAAGCAACTACTATCCCCTGAGAAAAACCAAAACCAAAGACCTTACGAATTCAACAATATTGAAATGCGTAGGTACTTTATAATTGTGTCATTCAAAAATATTTATTCATATCACACAAAACGTAACTCATCATACAAGTAAATTTTCGTATTTGCAATCTAACTACCTAGTCTGAGACATGGCTGCGAAACGAAAACGTTAAAGAAACTTTCCGGAAAATTTGTCGTTACAGATTAAGTCGTTGCATAAACTGATTTTTACTTTTAAATGTAGATATAGGGTTACGAAGTAATCATTAAATACCTTACACGGGTCCATACCGTGTTCATACGCGGAAGATAAGCGAACAGAACTTAAATTATAAGTACTTATCATTCAAAATAATTATGCGTGATGTATTATTAGCGTTAGGCGTTTTAATTCTTGCGTATATTTTTCAACGGCTTAAGAGATTTTCTCACATGATGGTAAACTATGTATTGACGTGTTTTATTAGTTTTCTTCACTTTATTTGCGTTAGTGAGTCATTGCTGTATGAAAAATCTGTTATCATGTTCCTGTGAAATGACTTCTTTCATAGGGCTGCTACTCTTTTATAATTGGGCGTCTGAGATGCTTAGACTCCGAAGCACGGTCTTCCACGCTGTTACAATATTGAAAAATCAAAAAATCTATTCATTGCATTTTTAAAGGATTGAGATTATATTTAGGTCATTTATTATCTGATTGAAGTAGCAAACGAGTCACCATGTAGTCCACCTTGTTCATGCATTAATATGCAAATAAAATAATAACTTAAAAGTATGTTTTATTTAGTCTTCTTAATAACAATGACAAGACGTCTATAATAATTTACTCGCCGACTGGGCCGCGCGGGGAGCGCGCTGGCCAGATGTAATGTGTTAACACACCTCATGGTACGTGATCACTGCCGCCAATGGACATCAATTTCAAATAGGACATGGGTTCTATTTTTGAAGTCAATCAAAAATGCGTTGCTACTACCGAGGACTGTGATGGTCACCTTATATAAAAGTGTGCCGGCAACCACATCCTTCCATCGAAACGCAAGAAATGCTTCACGCTAGAAATAGGTCTGGCGGTAGTAGGTACTTCCCCGGTAGTAAAACATTTTGTTAAAGAAGGTAGAGTATTTACCTACCAAAAATCTTGTCGATATAATTTTACTGATTATTTTTTATTAATAAAATGTATAAAATAGAAAACGGCAGAGATTCAATAGATGCAGAAAGTTTATTGCTACCCTACCCTTTACTTTTCATATGAGCGGAGTCTACTGTCTAGTTTGCTTGTTGGTTACGTTAACAAAAATTTACCGTTTGATTTAATTGATCTCACTAATCAGCCGTATTTGTAAAGCACGAAGAATTAACGGAACATCGCGTTTTATAAAACTATTTATAAATCTAAAATTTCGGGGTTCTTGAGCCTCCAGAAATAAATTATTTAGTTTATTGCGGTAATAATCCCTTATAACCCTGCGTCGCTCCCATGGCGTCGGGTACCTTTCCCCCCTCGAAACAAAAAAAAAGGACTGTTAGGACTTTAAAACCACCTTCCAAAGATTTTGCTAAAGTTTAATGACCTTTGCCTAAATGATACCAAAACCGCAAAGTACCCTCAAAACACTGTAATCATGATTTTTAATACAACAACAGGCTCAGGGTGGTAGAACCAGTGTTTTTTTTTTTTTTTTAACGCGGAGAAATCCTCATGGATCCCCTCTCACCCGGGGGAGCAAAAGGGGTATGTCGGACTCTTACCGACTAAAACTCCGCGGCGTTCTTCTAGACGTTCCATGCCGGGTCTCGAGAAGCGTTAGCATTACATTCGCGACCCGGCAACGTCGGCCGGCGCTGCTGTAAACGCCAGCCACGTCTCGAGAGGGAGGGGCCCCTCTCATTGACGTCTCTTATGAGATGTGCGTGCAGAACGCACACACGACATCTCGAGCCTTAAGACCGGAGTTGGATTCCCCCGAATCCGCCTCCGCAGGCTCATGGGACGGGGAAAGGGAGACCTTCAGCGACAGCCTCCCTCCGGCGTCTTGTGCGCCTGCGACGGAGTACCTGAGGAGACGTAACCTCCTCCCTGAGTCTCTCCGCCGCCTCCTTCGCGAGCATTACCGCTTCGCAGAAGGTTCGCACCGCCTGCCACGACCTGTCACTTCCCACCATGGCATGAACCACGGTCGGGAGCGAGAGGTCGGGGTAGAACCAGTGGGGTTCAACTCAGGTTAGAAAAGTTTCTTTGAAGCGAACATTCGAAATATACAATACATAAATTTTGATATAGATTCAGGCTTTTCTTTCTACAGTTCTTTCTTCTACAGTTTCTTTCATTCTTTCTACAGTTTATGGGCGGTACATTCGAAATGGGTTGCCAGTGATTTTTAATACAATGAAGAACTAGTAAATTTGGAGGTGGTAGAATCACCATAGTATAATAGTACCACCGCCACACCTATTTCTAACGTGAAGCAGTTCTTGCATTTCGCTGGAAGGGTGTGGTTGCCGGCACACTTTTATATGAGGCGACCAACATAGTCCTCGGGCAACTTACTTCGGCCATCGTAGCAACGCATCTGTGATTGACTTCAGATGGAACCCATGTTCTGTATGAAGTTAATTACATATGTCCATGCGCGGCAGTGACCACTTACCATCAGGTGGACTGCATGGTCGTTTGGTACTTCAGTCAGATAAAAAAATCCAAAGATTGGATACGCTAACTGAAATATTTTTTATGTTATGTCAGACAAAATAAACAAAATTAATATATGGAATTGTAATCGTAGAGGTTGTCATTGTCAATTATTCAATATCATGTAATGCAGAAAAATATTTGTTTTATTATTGTATTTCAACATTTTCAACAGAAAATTACGAGCATATTAACTATATAATTTCTTTTAGGTACATTGTAAACTTCACAAAATCGGAAAAAGTATCGCATGTTACGGACCGCATTTAACCATTCCTCAAGGTCGTTTTTATTATATTTTTCAAAAAATTAAAAATAATGTCTAGACTCTAGAGTAGTCTAGTCTTCGTTCTTACATGTAGTTCATAGACGGTTAATAAAAGGTACGTAGTTAATTTATACCTAATTATGCCTAATTAGAAAACAATGATTAGTTTAACAATGTAATTTTTTTGTTTGATAGAAGGAATCTTATTCGCTTTAGACATTTTCCGCGGTTGAACTTTTTTTGTATCAGTTCATTAGGACCAACAAGCGTAGCAAATTTTGTTTCATTTAATTACGTCATTAAGAATAAAGGTACTTAATACTATGGCAATAGTAAAGTTAACGAATTATACATACCGATTAAAAACAGCAGAATTAATTCAGCACATATTCATGGCACAAGCACAAAAAACAAACTTCGCGGTTCGCGCGCGTTACATTTGGCGGGAAACGAGCCAGCTGTCAGATATCAATGGCGGACGGTTCGGTACTGCCGAGAATCGAGAATCTCGAACGTATCACCTGCGTACAACCGCAGGCAGAAGGCCACGGCTCGGTTACTTCAAATGTTGCAATATTAAAGTGATAAAGGTAAACCATTTGCATTGAAACAATTCCAAGACTTTCTTTTGTTTACTAATTACATGCTAGTTTATTCCGTTGACTGATATGTCGCGAACTCACGAGTTGTACAAAGTACCTTTATGCGCAAAAATAAGTAAAATAACATTTGTATACATTAGTAAATATCCATGACTTCTCAAATTTGTTATTTTATTCTAAAATCTTGAGTTTTAGCAACATACGAGCTATTGCAGTAGGTGATATATATTTTGTGCGTATAGTTTGTTTCATCCGCATACGTGTTTATGCGGTAAATATGCCTCTAATACAAGAAGCATAGACGGATGGAGCAAATTACCAGACGTACGTCACTAATCCAGTGCAGTTCCATTATTATTTTTTATGAGTGTGTTAAAATATCTCTTCATAGATACAAATTTTAACCGATCTGCAAAATTAATCGTTGTCGGAAGCGTTTAGGAGTTAGTGACCGTATTGGCCATTATTAGCTAAATTCGTCGTTTTTGGCCTTAACTTGCTTTTCCGTAACCATAGATACCTCCTTCCACCAATCATCGTAATCGTAGATGGAAACTAAAATCAAGAAATAAATGAGTGGAAAACAATATAAGTGTACCTATTAACGCTTTAAAAACGGATGCATGCCTATATAAATTGGTTTCTGCGGAATTGCTTTTTTTTATTCTCATTGAAGAGCAAACGAGCGTGCAGTCCACCTGATGTTAAGTGGTCACTGCCGCCCATAGACATCTGTAATCAACTTCAATTAGGACATAGGTTCTATCTGAAGTCAATCACAGATGCGTTCCCGAGGACTGAGCCGCCTCATATAAAAGTGTGCCGGCAACCACACCCTTCCATCGAAACACAAGGAATGCGTTACGCTAGAAATAGGTGTAGCGGTAGTACTTCCCCGGTTGAACTACACTGGTTCTACCACCTAAACTTCTTAATTATTTGTTTGAATAATATTACACTTATTGGTAATTATACACCATCGTCCACCAATTCGCACTTGGCCAGCGCGGTGGACTATGGCCTAAGCTCTCTCAGAAGAAGAGAGAAGACCTGTGCCCAGCAGTGGGACAATAATGGGTTGACGACGGTAATTATATTTGTCTATACATCGGTATAGTGATATTACATTTGCACTTTACAAGTAGCTTGTGTGAAAATAATTTTATACACACTTTCACAATTAATTTTCCACTAGTACCTATTATAATACCATGTATCACAAGGAATGTATGCATCTGATAATATCATTTCGTGTGCTTCCACTTCTTTTTCGTGTATTTGCATTAGATATCAACAAAGATTAATGGAAGTACGTTCAAATATTATAAATTTAAGATAGCGGGAATATAGTTAGATTTCTCATCAAAATTGTTTATAATACATTTGAAATAACTATAGAAGTCCAGATGCATAAATCGCTAAGACCTGTTGAGATCCATGAGATTTTAAAAAATACATACCGTATATAAATATAAATATTTGAAAATAAAAAAAAAAATAAACACGCTTTGTACATTCATAGCCCCATACTAGGATTTTCTCCTGTGTCATGGGTACCATGGACACATAGAAGACGAATACACCCAGACCCAGAACATGAATCTAAATTCATCATTCAGATACCTGTTTGGCCGGGAATCGAACCTGGAACCCATTGCGCGCCAGACCGGTATGGTAACCGCTCCGCCACGCGGGTCGTCTAGTAATGTGAATTTCGGCCAAAGGCCAAAAATTTGCAAAGAAAGACTACTAAGACTATATAAGAAGAACTAAGGGTGTGCTTACCCCAGCATATCATGGTTTACAGCGCGTTTATTCCTTCCAGTTTGTTCAATTTTGACGCTTATAGAAACCTTCGACCAATTATGGCCAAAGTCTAATTAGTGTTGCAAACTTTTGATCAAATGATAAATAAGTAGTAGCTGGAACCGAAGCTTCGGTCGGACACTAGTTATTTATCATTTCAATGCAGTCATTAAACCTTCTTGAAGGCATTATGAAAAGTTTGCAATCGTTTGCAATGCGAGCGATTACGATTTAGTAACTAATCCATGTTATTAACTTGGATTGACAGTTAATAGAAGTACATATAAAATTGTGACGTTTTTTTTATATAGATAAGATTTTTTATAAGTTAAATAATTGTGTAACTTAATTGCATATGTAATGGAACAATATTAAGACTGTGTCAAATATTAGGTACTTCTTAAGATAAATACAATACAATTTGCAACAAACAAATTTTTAATTATTACACATCTGGTAACAACTATTTAAAACAAAACATTAGCTTTATTGATGTATTGGTTATTTTTCTAATGCAAAACTCTTTCTGGTAAATTTTATATTAACACTGTTCAAGTCTTTAATAGTGACGATTTTTTCAGAAATCCAGTTATAAATGTCGTCGTCGACAAATTTATTACTCTCTAAACTGTTTAATGCATTTTTGTATAACTGGTTTTGCTTTGATAACCGCATTTTTCTCTTCTGTAATAATCTTATTTTGTTTATATACTTCTTGGAGTATTCTGTTATACGCCGCAGGTCAGACTTGAGTTGTTCCATTTTAGAGTTGTCACAAGTGTTGGAAGCAATATCCACATCTTCATTGCAAAATTTCGATGTAGTTGGTTGTTCTGTTAATACCTGGAATAAGATTCAGTCAAAGCGATAATAATCAATTGAAGAAGCTAGTTTATAGTAGGCTACGTCCACATCCCATTTTGAAATCCTTTAAACAAAGAAACGCATCGGTGATCAACTTCAGGATTTCTACTTTAGCATCCCCTCAAAAAAGGTAGGATTTACATTTCAAAGCTGATGCGATGACGACTATTTTTGTGATGCAAAATATCAAGCGCAAAAGAGACTAGTTAATATCAAGTAGAGAGAATGTTCCACCAATTCGCAATTGGTCCACCAATTCGCACTTGTCCAGTGCGGTGGACTATGGCCTAAAACTCTCGTTCTGAGAGAAGACCCGTGCCCAGCAGTGCGACAATAATGCGTTGACGAGATACAGAATGTTCGCTGCTGCCTCCGTCCTCCATCATTTATAAAGAAACCGGCTCGTCATTAACGTGTAATCAAAGTGTGAGGGTGGTTTATGTCGCCATAAAAACGCAAGAAATAAAGGCCGCTTATATGTACACAGGGGTCACAACGGCAATGTCAATGGAAAACGAAGATATAAAATCTGCTCATGCTGTAGAAAATACGTACGTCTTCGGATTTCGAAATGTTTGAATGTGGCTCTTTCTTAAGTATAGGATATCCCAAACCACATACGATGTTCTGAAAAAAAAGGTAATTATGAAATGTTACATATTTTATTGTAGAGGTAAATAGGTGCACATAAACACATAGCTGGAGCACGTGTATTCAGCACCTGAGTACTTGTACTCCTACACGTAAATTTACAAAACGACTCAATTATGAACTTTGTCCATTGTACAACACGTTGTCTAGACACATGTATGTTTGATATTTAGCTAAGAAGCAAGAGTTAAATAAATTGTATAGGGTTACATTCGAAGGTATTGCTTCTGGACGAAGCCTTGTAAATCCTTTTGGAGTATTGTATGTGTCCTCTTTACTGAAGTGCTCGGAACATACGACGCTTGCCGGGGTCGGTTTCCATGATTCATCAAGTCTTGTACTTTGAATAATCTTAATCCATATTTCTTTCCTTATTTCATCACGAGGAAACCTGAAATAAAACTATGAATAATAAAAATTATCAGCGCTTTTATTTACATTTTACTACGCAAAACAGTGCATGGTGTGTATCAGATATGTGAATATTCTAGCGTAGAATATTCACACAGAGATTACAATTAAACTTAATTAAACATTACAAGTTAATAAAAACTTTTTAACAAAAAATATCTACCGACTTCCATGTCACAAAAAAGTAAAAAATAATTTAAATATATTTTGGTCTAGAACATACTCAGTACTTAGTACATAGTCCTGAAGTCGGTGCTCGACATATTTCGCTGGACGACGGTAACTACGTCCTATATGAGCACCGACTTCAGAACTATGTACTAAGTACTGAGTATGTTCTAGACCAAAATATATTTAAATTTTTTTTTACTTTTTTGTGACATGGAAGTCGGTAGATATTTTTTGTTAAAAAGTTTTTATTTTACACTTTTTAGTGACTATATTTTTATGTTTGTATTTAAATAAAGCCTCTAAGTTTGCTTTGTGCATCTACATATTCACAAAAATTAAACATAAAACACTTTTACAATTCATACAAACAGGGCGCCCCCTCTGGAAGTACCCCTCCATCATCAGGGTTGAGGAGTTGAAGGTCAAATTTTTCATCTTATATTGTTGCTTAGTAATCTTATAACATATACGTTAGTACCAGGTGGCTAACTTCTATGGCTCAGGCTTGCAGTACCCTGCATCATCAGGGTTTAGGAGTTGAAGGTCAAAATTTTAATTTTGTGCCTCTGTTTGGTATTATTTTTACATACCCGTAAGCACCAAATTGCCAACTCCTATGGTTTAGAATTGAAGTACCCCTTCATCATCAGGGTCGAGGAGTTGAAGGTCAAAATTTTAATTTTGTGCCTCTGCTTAGTATTATTTTTACATAACCGTAAGCACCAAATTGCCAACTCCTATGGTTTAGGATTGAAGTACCCCTTCATCATCAGGGTTGAGGAGTTGAAGGTCAAATTTTTGATTTTATATTTTTGCTTAGTATTTTCTTTACATAACCGTAAGCACCAAATTGCCAACTTCTATGGTTTAGGATTGAAGTACCCCTCCATCATCAGGGTTGAGGAGTTGAAGGTCAAATTTTTCATCTTATGTTTTTGCTCAGTAATCTTATAACATATACGTAAGCACCAAATGGCTTATTCCTATGGTTTTGGCTTTAAGTACCCCTGCATCATCAGGGTTGAGGAGTTGAAGGTCAAATTTTTGTCCCATGAATTTGCTTAACAATTTCATTATATATTCGCAAACATCAAACGACCAACTTTTATAGTTCAGGCTAGCAGTACCCCTGCATCATCAGGATTGAAGAGTTGAAGGTCAAATTTTTCATAGTAAATACCTACATAGTAATTTTATTCTATATTTTACTCAATTGGACTTCTCCAGCTAAGGTTCGGCCGACTATCACTAATTTTATTATTTTGCTCCAAAAAGTTGAAGATCCTATGATTAGAACCTTATCAAACTCTTATCAGACTACCCCTGGAGTACATCCTTTCTAATAAAAAAAGAATCATCAAAATCGGTTGGCGGGATATTGAGTTATTCATACATTTATCGCGTACATTGAAAATGCAAATTTAAGACTTATGCGTTTTTCTTATGGATGCCCTAGTCAAAAAAATACTAAAAAAAAATGGGACCCTATGACACGCACTACCTTTCAAATAAAAAAAAAATCATCTAAATCGGTTCACCCAGTCCGGAGAAATGAGGTAACAAATATAAAAAAAAAAAATAAAAAAAATACAGACGAATTGATAACCTCCTCCTTTTTGGAAGTCGGTTAAAAAATATATCTAACTATGACTACGATCTAAATCTATTTACTACAACATTATGCTTTAGTTAACCATGATAACCAAATTATTATTAAGAAACTTTATTTTCCATGAATATGAAAATAAAAATATTATAAACTTATTAGTTTCGGCTATTAAATATGAAATAATCGTGTTAACTGGTAACCCTTATATTCTGAACGCCGAGAGAATGCATTCCTGACTTCATGTCATGACATTTACGATGTAACTTTAAAATTTCAAGGAATTTTACCAAAAAAATTTTCACTACCGTTTATTTGACAAATAATCGAAATATATCATTAGAAGCTTTGCTATTGCTTATATTGTTAATAATAATATAATTCAGCGGTAAAATTAGTGAATAAATAATACAGAATAAATAAGGTAAAAACAAAATCAAAAGTAAAACGGAATATAATCAAAAGTAATCGAAATCAAAAGTAAAAAAAATACTTGAGAATAGAATCAACTATCAGAATAGATAAAATGATCGTTATTAATATTGTTACACGGATAACAGGTAGATGACGGTGATCAACTTACGAATATTTTATTTACTGCTATATGTTAAAATAAATGTGTCGTTCATAAAATATTTTAATAATATATAAAATATCAAAACTTTCTTACTTGTGAAATGTGACCGGTTTTTTCGTTTCTACTCCACTTGCTTTTCGACACGTTGGAACGACGCAAGAAGGCATGGTTTAGTTTAAATAAAATCAAAACAAAAAATCCTAATAGTAATATGTTTATAACCTAGTTGCTTCTATATCGCCAGAATTGATGAGTATGCCGATTTGGCGTAACAAAATGGCGACAATGTACCCAAGTCATTTGACGATTAAAGTCTAGTACGTAAATTTCACTCTCACTTTCTTTCATACGAATTGCTTTATTAACATGGAACAAATATATCAGTTAAATATCGTCGTTGATTAAAGGAATGCTCCCTTTACCACCAAAATTATATTTTCATTGACGTGGAATATCAATAAACAGAACAGACAACATGTTTAGAATGAACCAAAAATGGAAGCCCAATGAGCTTTCATTTCGTTCCGACTTTGACATTTAGCTGTCGGACTAATGTCAGTTATTATTGAGTGTTGCCCGATCAACTATATAACATTTATAATATAAATGTCAGATGTTTTGTTTTATTTTTTAAATACAAATAATAAGATCATTTAATTATATAATCTTCTTCTTCTTTATAAAAATCAATGTGTCTCTGTATGTCCTCTATAGAATCGAAAACTATTCATTTGATCATGTGATGATCTTTAGCAAAGTTCGAAGTTAGCAAGTTTAGAAGAGCTCGTGAAGGTTTCTGGTATATTTTTTTGTGATGGCGTAGCAACGCGCGCAGGGTACAGCTTGTTATATTATCAATTTATATTATTTTGTAAAGGTATATATCGTCAACCCATTATTGTCCCACTGCTGGGCACGGTCTTCTATCGGAATGAGAGAGTTTTAGGCCATAGCCCACCGCGCTGGCCAAGTGCGAATTGGTGGATATTATTTAATAATTATTTATACTCACTTGAGTGTTTTCTATTCATAATATAACCATATTTCATTCATAATATACCTATTCTTTTCCTGGCTTAGCTCCCTTACGCGCTAGCGGTTAACCACGCGGTTAGCCGCTTTTCCAGTTTAATATGCAACCGCCCCAAAGTTTCCAATCGCGGCTGTTAAAATTTTCGGGCAGTTTCATATTATACTGGAAAAGAAAACTATTGCGTAAGAGGGCTTAAAGTTATTTTCATCAATTTGTTTATTCTATTAGCCAAACATAAAAATAAGCGCGTTTAATGCGCTTAATAATAAATGAGCGTTTTATTGTGAAAAATTGTTAAAGAAAACACACATTTTTTAAAATTCGGCAACCGTCATTCAGGACAGCCTTTTTACGGGCAACAGAATATTATCTCTAGTGATATTTACCTACAAAGTGATGAGTCATTATTACCTGTTCATGTCTGCGATCTTCTCAATTTCAGATACATTACACATTTTTGCTTTCATATTTTCATAATTTAAATGTAGAGGTGACATTATTAATTTATATTACTCGCTTATTGTATTTTTATGGGATATATAAAAAAGGAAACTCAGTATTATTATTTATATAATTCATTTATTTAAATTGTATAGTATTCACATTGTCGCTACGAGTTTCAAGACGTGAAACACCAGCTTTACATACAAAAATGAGAACACAATATTTCACAAAATAACTAGGTATAAAGAGAAATGCAGCGATCCACGAAAGCTATAGATTATTCCGTTTATTTGCACGCGCGTTAGTGTGTGTGCGTTAAATTTGTACGAATAAAGTGACAATGTATGTGTCAAGAAATATGGTCATTAAAAAATCTAGTTATTTTAAATGCCTGCAAAGTGATTATATCAGACAAATTATATAGATATTTCTGACTCCGTCTCAACAACACTAAGCGGAATAAGCTTCGTGATATTGGAACGATAATTGACGCGACATTATCACTAAATATAACCACATTCACACAATCATGCACACACAAAACCGCGTGTGCAAATAAATTGAATTATCTATACAGTAATAGTAACTAGAGCGTCTGCTATACGTGTTGTGTTATAGCAAATGAGACTTAATTTAATGAAAATGTACTTGGCAGTAGCTTGAGACTGATGAAACATAATGATTGCTTAATACTGATCATTGCCAAGTCGATAGCTCACATGAGAGGGAGATAGTCAACGCTGATCGACAATGTATCAAAAAAAGATTAATGTGAAGTATGATAATCATAAGCTATCACAATTACCGTCCCGTTCGAATTTTCTATCAATTAAATTGTGTGGATATTATGTTATTTTGAAACGTGTAAAGACAGATTTCTAACAGCGGTTGGCCACCATTAGACAAACTTTAAAATTTAGACCATCAGAAACAAAATACATTACTGGTTTTTCTGGTTTAAATAGTGTTTATGGTTGTAAATTTAATTTTAAATTTGGCTACAGTACCACCCAGTTTTCACATTTACGTTTTTCTTTGCATAAGAAATGTAATTAAATATATCAACAAATTATAATCTAGTATCATTAAAATAAAATCAAAAATTTCGCCTAGGTATATAGTTTTCGGTCCATCCATAAAATGTTACGCTAGTTTTTGTTCAAACAATCAGTTATAAATTATGTACCTTTAAAATACTCTCATCTGTTAATTTATTGTTTTTGAGTATTAAACCTCCACAATGAAAAAATGTATAAGTCAAAACCGATCCTATAGCTGTGATTCTTCTTAATTTTTTAAGAGGTTATTTATCTTCTGTTAAAACGCCCACTCATTTGAACCAATAGAAAATTCGACAGGAATATAGAATCAAAAGGCTGAAGTGTATTGACTCGTCTCAGCCCTCACGTACTCATCGTAAAATAACACAAGCTATACAATAATTGACTAAATCTTAAACCGCTAGTCGGGTAAAAAAATAATCTAATGTCATTGTAGTTACGTCCGCACATAACTAGACGATAGGACAGACTACAATATTAAACTATTGAGCATAACAATAAATGAAAGGCAGTCAACTTAATACGATTAGCCAATACTTTAAAAACCTATTTTGAGTATAGTGAGATACTGTCAAAGAATAAAATTACTTGCGAGGCTCGCACTCACGTTGCTTTCATGCCTACACGCCTGAAATAAATATATATAAAGAGAAAAACACAACGATCATTAATTTGTAAAATAAAACACTCATTTCATCGCTAATATTAAATGGTGAAGATTCCACAAACATCAATAGCATTGGAATTATATTGTACTTCAAATTTGAATGCCTCATGTCTTAAAACAGTGTGAAATACAGTCAGACAAGATATCAGTGTGTTTAACGCTTTCTACACGTATAGGATTTTAGATAGGATAGAACCCCACACTAGGATTTTCTCCTGTGTCATGTATTTCTAGATCCATCACATGTCTGGCCGAGGTTCAAATCCGGGACCAACTGCATGTGAAATCGGTATGGTATCCACCCCGCGTGTCGTCTAAGGGCCACATATGATTATCATAATATTTTTTTGCAAACAACCAATATTCATTTTACAGGCATGTAAGCACTATGGAGACATATAACAAACATATGAAAAAAACATGCACTAAACTGACCGCTCAAGCAATGATCCGCTTACGACTTTCTATTCAATAAAATCCATTAAACCTACTTGGCAACATCGTACAACATGGATCGGCGAGATACAAAATATATATCTAAATTTGTGCATATATTGAATGTTGCATGTCTCTTTCGCGTTACTAACTTAAATATTCCAAAGTGGCAGCGATTACGCGAATTCGTGAGCGCAACCCCGCACTAAGTATATAGCCACAAACAAAACGTGCATTTCATTTGTAAAATTCGTACTTTTGTTATGTAATTACATACATAGATACATACACCGAAACGACAAAAAATAAATCACTACAAACTAATCGAAAAATAAAATGCAATCGTCGATTATACACAGATAATAGGCCTTTGTATAATTTTACAAATACAGGAAGACAAAATAAGTGATTAAAATGTCACGTCAAACATATTGCACTGAGACATATAAGGCCGTTTGCGCAGTCGCGGTTTTTGGGCGTGTTAAAATAAGCTAGTTTTGATTATTAAATAAGGAACAAGCACGGAATTGACCACTTTGAGAGAATTATATATTTGCTGTTTTTGCAAACAGTTACAAGTTTAACGGATAGTTGCAGCGAATACGCTACGTTTTTTAAAACATTACCAGCCAGAAACACGCTCGTAAACCGCAACTGTGCGAACGCCCTAAGGGATCAAGCTTGGTGGAGTCCAAACTATTGCACAATTATGTTCTATTGCATCGATGACGTCCTAATTACGCATTGATATGTCCGACAATACGTTATAACCTTAAAAAGGAACCATTTGCAGTTAAGTAGTAAAATAAACAAAAAAAAATGCTGGATTATGCAAAACTGTACTTAACAAGAACTACGCAATATATTGTAACTCTCCATAATACAGAATGGCCAGAATACGATTTGATATATCACCTAATGGTGCGTAAATATAAGCTGAACGCTATCTCAAATCAACTCCTATAAACCATATCAACGCATCACAACATCTATACTATATCCACCAAAAAATCGCATAGCTTAGCTTCTTAACTAGCTTAGAAGGCCTTGTTACTATCTACCCTTATATCCTTTAAGAATAAGGTCACCATTTCGTTACGAGAACGTCACGTATATCACTTGAGAGAAATTAACTAATTACACAAGGAAACTTAAGTCGAATCATAAAATTATAATAAAAAAATGACATTTGATTTTGTAGAAAATCGTTACGCTTAGTCACACACATGAATAGTTCGTTTAGTCTACGGTTTCGAGAGCGAATTTTTTCGTTCACTTATTATACATATAAAAAAAGAAATGTCGCTCGTCCGTTACGCCGTCTTCGGGTATTTGAGCACGTTCCGAGAGCTACCGGCGCGTTCAACAATTCAAATAAAATCTTGTATTGCTCCGTCGCAAGATTCTACGAATTTGTTCAATGAGTCGCGTTCGTTAACGCTTTGTGTGAGCGGCGTTAAAAAAAAATCAACTCTCGAAAAAAAAATACAAGTCGTTTTCGGTAAAATGATCAAAGTTATCCCTTAAACAGTGGTCGAGGTTCCTAAACACTAAACCAGACTTAGCAGGCACTAACACCGACACAATCGACTCTTAAACGTCCTTACGTTTACATTATATGTATATTACATAGAAAACATGAAAACACGTTAGGTTTACTCGCACAATTCCACTAGATGTCCGTAACTTATACGCTTGTAGTCTTTATTTTATTTATTGAGATCAATTTTGCCGCTATGCACTAGTTTGGATGGACGCTCGCCGCCAAGCGATTTCCCCGCCACTGCCTCACGACTGACATTTGTTTACGCGAAGGACTTAGGAACATTAGGGTTACAATGGGAGCCCGATACGGACTTTTGATTCTGTTCAAAGGGCACAGTATTTGTGTACGTGGTCGGTTTATTGTGCACTGCGCCGATTGGAGAGAATCAAATACAATATTATGCATAAACACACACGATCAGTCACACGAAGTAAATTATTGCTTGATAGAGGATAATGTCATTGAAATTTACAGAAACATTTCATTCGTAGTCGTAGAGGTAAAAAACGGTACAGAAATTGTACTACACATATAAATATCATCTAATAGTTAATAACATTAAATACACACTAATTATACTCAAGCAATTATTCACTGTCAGCGAATAGCCCTTACAAATGTCACGAGGCAGTGGCAGACGTTTGTTCACAGACACCACAGCACTATCGAAGTCCGCACATCGACACACCACACCCGATTTGTGCCACTTTTATTTTCAATCTTCCATTAACTTTTAGACCTTTCTCGAATGTTTACCTACTTCTGGGTGTACGCTTAGGTCCTATTTATGAATAAGAAAAGTCAGTGGACACGATGTGGCGATTGGGCCAACCTCCGTTGTGTTAAGACGTGTCCAACTTCGTCATTTTGACGTATTGCCATTAATCAAGCCGGGTGTGGTGTGGAAACATATGTAGTCCGACACGGCATTCCCCCAATCACGACAACTAGACGCGTTGATCCGGGGTGTGAGGGCGTAGTGGCGGTCGCAGGGCAACACAGGCGCGATCAAACCCGGTTACGACCCGGGCGGGGTGAGGAGGCGCAGGGGGGTGAGCGGCGTCAGACGCGGTCGTGGTTCACCGATATGATCGAACCCGGGATTTAACCGAGTGGAGCGGGAGCGTAGCGTATGCGGCGTGGTCAGACGCAGTGATCACGTGACTCCGGCGCAGCTGAATCCGGCTGACCTTGGCAGTGTCGCGATCGCGCGAATCCGTTACAATCGCACCCGGGGTAGCATCGAGACGATGTCGTGGGCCGTCAGACACGGTGATCACGTGACATTGACGCGATCAAACCTAGGTAGGGTATGAAGCTTGGCTCGACGCCGTCACCCGACTCCGCCACCATCGCATCGATCAAAGCGGTGGGCAGTCAGACGCGTTGATCACGTGACTCCGACGCGGTCAATCCCGGCAGTGACCCCGGTAGTGACGCGGTGACGAGCCGAGCCCGCCAGCAGTGCGGTGGGCGGTCCGACGCATCGCTCACGTGACTCGGACGCGGTGTACCTATCCCGGTAGTGAGGCGGTGGTGACCGTCGGCCGCCGGCAGTGCGGTGGGCGGTCAGACGCGGTGGTCGCGGTCGTCGAGCGAGCCGTCGGAGTCGCGGTCGCGGCGCAGCTCGTGCTCGAGGTCGAGGCTGCGGCGCTCCAGCTCGAGCCGCGCGCCGCCCGCGGGGCCCGCGCGCCGCGGCGCCTCCAGGGACGATACCTGCACACAAACGTACCTTCGATTAATGTCATTAGAAATGAAATGTCTTTATTTTGCATAGGCCTTCGGGAGTGCTAACAAATTGTCAGTTACATATATATATTTTTACACTACCACCGGATCGGAACATTTCGATCTGCGTCTAAGAATGAAGTCGCACATTCAACAAATACCATTTCGATCTGCATGGTGGTCGCCGTACAAATATGAAATTAAATGAAATGAAATAAAATGTCTTTATTTTGCATAGGCCTATGGAGGCACTTACAAATTGACTGTTATTTATACCCGACGACCCGCGTGGCGCAGCGGTAACCATACCGGTCTGACGCGCAATGGGTTCGATTCCCGGTCAGACAGATATCTGAATCATAAGTTTAGATTCCTGTTCTGGGTCTGGGTGTTTGTGTATTCGTCTTGTGTGTCCATGGTACCCACGACACAGGAGAAAATCCTAGTGTGGGGCTATGAGTGTAGAAAGCGTGTTTGTTTTTAATAAAATGAAATGAAATGTCTTTATTTTGCATAGTCCTTCGGGGACGCTAACAAATTGTCAGTTACATATATATATTTTTACACTACCACCGGATCGGAACATTTCTAACTGCGTCTGAGAATGAAGTCGCAAATTCAACAAGTACCATTTCGATTCGCATGGCGGAGCGGTTGCCGTACAAGTATGAAATTAAATGAAATGAAATAAAATATCTTTATGTTGCATAGGCCTATGGAGGCACTTACAAATTTACAGTTATTTATATATATATATTTTACAACTGCCACTGGATCGGAACTGGATCTCAACTGAGAAGATCCGGCAAGAAACTCAGTGGGTTTGTGTTTCTTTATTTCTTTGTATATCTTTATTTTATTTTACTTATTTATTTTATCTTATTATAAGCCAACGTTTGGCCGCGACCGTACCTGATGTTAAGTATGATGCAACCTAGGATGTTACCTAGAAAAAGCCTATTCACCCTCGTCTTGAAAACTTCTAGATTATAAGTGTCGGGGAACAATGAACGCGGAAGATAATTGTTTTTACATTGGTTAAAAAAGTTAGCTCCAGTATCTTGCCTCATATTTGGCTTATATATGGGCAAACATGCACGATTAATGAATATAATTTCGGTTCGCGTGGCGCTGCGATCACGTGCAGCGTGTTCCTTAATCGATCTCTGGTCATTTAGAAAAAATAAAAACAAAAACTACTTTACTACTTTTTGAAGTGAAACTTCTTTAGGCGCATGAGGGTAAAATTTTTACAGATGTAACGTCACGCCGGTATGCAACGGAAGTGTCGGAAAAGTGAGAGAGAGTGATCGAGACCGATTGAGAGAGAGTAAGACAGGGCGAACGTAGCATGAGCAACTAGCCGGGGAGTGACAGTAGGGAGCAAGCGAGTGAGAAAGATTGAGAGAAAAAGTGAGACAGAGCGAACGTCGTATCACGCTTTTTTCCCTTCCTCTTAATCTTGGAAATTTAAAGTTTTAGATTTGTATAAATATAAACAAGATTTATAAATTAGTTCGCCAAAGAAGTTTCACTTCTGACATGTGTACTTTGTACGCACGCATGTTTTTTTTTAAATATAAAACCAAATAATTCAAAAGCTATTCAACATACCAATACATATTATATACATACTATAAAACAAACATTTCATCTTCCAAAAAAAATCGTGACTAACAACCTGACCTTATTTCTAACTGAATTCCCAAAGGATCTTTATTTTGAGAAATCGGTTAGAAATATTCTTTTGGCACGTCGGTTAGAAAAATATACAGTCGAATTGAGAACTGAGAGTCGGTTAATAAAAAGTCACTTAACGTACCTTAGCGAGGCGGCGCGCGGAGGGCGGGCGCTAGGAGGGCGCCGGCAGGTGCGGCAACTTGCCGCCCGCCCAGTACCGCCCGCCCACGCCCACTCCCACGCCCGCGCTGCCCACGCCCACGCTGCCCCCGCTGCCCACCGACCCGGACCCCGCGCTGCCCTCCTCCGATAGTGCTGCTTGGAGTTTCGCTTCTGGAAAGAGTTCAAGGAATTGAGTTTAAAGATTAACCTGGTAAGGAAAGGATAAGGAACTTAAATCGAGATGTTCTATAAACACTTAGCCAGTAGTTTGATTCCATTCTGCCTTTTTTAATCCAACAGAACATCTAGCCGTCGTATGTTAGGTCATCAGTTTGACGTACAAAATATGTGTCTTTATAATATGCGGCCGACTTCATTGGGAAAATGCTTTCTACACTCATAGCCCCATACTATGATTTTCTCCTGTCTCGTGGGTGCCATGGACACACACAAGACGAATACACAAACACCTAGACCCAGAATATGATTCTAAACTCATCATTCAGATACCTGACTGGCCGGGAATCGAACCCGGAACCCACTGCACTTCAGACCGGTATGGTAACCGCTCCTCCACGCGGGTCGTTAAAGCAGGTCGACAATGCATTAATAAAAGGCGGTCTTATACCACAGTTAATGTATAATAAAGTTTAAATAAAAGCTAGACACTAACTGGCTCCGGTTGAGGTCGTTTCGAGATCCCGGAGTCCTCTTTATAGCGCCGAGGACGTCCACCTGGGGCGGTAAAAATCCCACATAACCCTGCGTCGCTCCCACGGCGTTTACCTTTTGAAGGTTTCCCCCTCGAGAACAAAAAGAAATAGACACTAACTGGCGACTTGCGAAGCGTTGAACGTGACCGGCGTCCGCGCGAGCGGCGTCCGCAGCGAGCCGCCGCGCGCGCCGCACGCCGCGCCCGCCGCGCCGCCGCCCGCCACCTGCAACACATTATAACACACGTTACGACCCGTCACGTTACATCACGTCACGTCACGTTACGTTACATCGCATCACATGACGTTACGTTACATCACATCTGATCATGTTGCGTTACATTACGCCATGTCATTACGTTACGTTACACTACGATAAGTTACATGACGGCAGCAGTGATAGCCTAATGGTTGAAAGTTGCCTCCTCGATCCGAGATTCAAAACCCAGGCTGACCACTGATTTTTCTAAAATTATGTGTAATGTGTGAAGTAAAACGACTTGAGCGGAAACCTACACACCCGAAAGTTCTTTAAAAATAAGTTTTCAGAAGTGTGTGAAGTCTACTAGATTATGGCCTAATAATCTCTTATTCTGAGAGAAGACCCATGCCCAGTAGTGTAACATTAATGGGTTCACGACAACAAGACGTCTCGTTACGCTACGTTACATTATATCACGATACATCACATCGAGACTTGTCAAGTTAAATCACGCGAGGTGTTTGTATGTAAAGCAGCATACAGTTCACTTGATGTCACACGTGTTGTACAGTCCTTTAATAAAATGTATGATCCGACGTGATCAAATTAGTTCTTTGTGACAGCATTTGATTCTTAATACGACCCCAGATACGATTTTTGTCATACTAATAATATAAAGGCGAAAGTTTGTGACTGTGTATGTTTGTTACTTCTTCACGTCTAAACCGCTAGAGCGATTTTCATAAAATTAGGTAGGGAGTTAGCTGACACTCTGAATTAACATATAGGCTACTTTTTATGTGGGAAAATATCTTACTCCCACGGGACAATCGATACATCGATTTATTTAACGCGGGCGAAGCTGCGGGGTTCTGCTAGTTTGAATATAAACTGTTAATGTCCCTAAGGCGAGACCGCTTAACATCAGGTGAACCGCATGCTACGACATTTCCCTTACAAAAACTTATTCATATAGCATTTTAAACAAACGTGAGGTTCAATCGTGAATCACGAAAACCACATTCCCGGATCACGAGACATCATTTAATTTTATTCTACTCTATAGATTTTTAACAGTGACTCAGTGCTTTGTATGGTGTAGGAGGATTTCCCTACATTTCATGAGGTGTCATCATGTTAAAATTTCTTGTCTTCTCGAAATACATTAAACATATGGTTGACTTGCGATACGCTTTAAAAATAAACAGTAACGTAAATAGATTTTAAATGTAATGGTTTTTGGAAATAGACAACTGATATATTGTTACCTGAAAAACTTAAAAGTGTGTTTCTATTTAAATATATTTTTTTCATATATTAGAGTTGATTTCAAATATTAGCGTGACTAAGGTGTTTCGTGAAGAAGTCTGTAACAATCATTACATATCGCAAGGTGAGAATAAAAGGACCTGATACGAAATTAACAGTTTGTGGGAATGAGAAAGCTGTGTTCGTATTTTTGGGGCGTTTCTTAATGCGTCCGATTATTTAAGCAGTGTTACACTAAGTATGTTGTTTTTATTGATTTTTTAAATATGCTAGATGACGGACTGCATTATTAGAAGTAGTTTCTAGCGTTTAACTTAGTTTTCTGAAATTTTAAGTTCAGTCCCTTTCGTTCTCACTTTGCGATTTAACGCAATTACAAAACAAAAGCTTAAAGCTTGCAACAAAACTTTCTAGATTTAAATAAATACTGGCAAAAAGTATATTACCTTAAAGATAACAATTTTAGTATAAACATAACAAAGATAATAGTTATAATGTAAATATTTTATAATATTTATAATAGCTTATTAATTTGCAAAGTAAATTGAGAGATTGAAATAAAACATTTATACTTATAGCTACCATACTACTCACTATTTAAACCTAAAATATAATTGAATTACTTAAATACAGTTATTAATTATAGGAACACATATTATGAGTTACATATATTTCAAGATCACAAACATGAAGCTTAAATTTCATTTTAATACTTAATAATTTACATATATTACATTTAATTTTCAAATGCTTATACAATATAAAAATATTCCTTACAATATCCATCAAATAACAATAAAAACATTAATGATTTTACGTATTGACAGAAATAGCTTTGTTGACATATATCAGAGGATAGTAAATATATATCGTACAATCAAATTAAGTTAAACTTATGTTTTTTAATCTGACTGAAGTAGCAAACGAGCATGCATCTGATGGTAAGTGGCCGCCCATGGACACCTGTAATCAACTTCATACAGAACATGGGTTCCATCTGAAGTCAATCACAGATGCGTTGCTAATCCCGAGGACTATGATGGTCGCCTCATGTGAAAGAGTGCCGTTACATAGTAAATGCAAAACGTTATATTGAAATCTAATTAATATAAATACTCTGTAGTATAATGTGTATGATATGAAACCAAGTAATAAAATGCAACATAATCAAAACGGTTAAAGTAAATGTAATAAATAATATAATCAGTCACTGCATGTTCTACTCTCAATTTTGTTTCAAACATTAATATCGGTGTGTGTCTGCGTTTGTGAGAATTAGGCATCGACTCATTAATATGAAATAAATAACGCTTACGAGTAAAGTAATATCGAGAAAATGTTTTTTTTTATATTTCTGTCAAGTTTTATGCAAGTACATGTGCTCCACAATTTTGGTGAACAAATGTAGTTATGGCTCAGAGGAATACAGTGTTAAATAAATTGAAAAATGAAGATTTTTTTTTGCGAGGGCAATCATTTTTCTATTTTATAAATTACTTTCTGTATTTTAGCCATTTGCTTTCATTTTTATCTGTTTGCAATAACATTGGCAATATTTTCCTATTTTAAATAATACGAAAACCCCTTTATAGGCACAAAAGCAATGTAAACTCAACCTATCTTGTCTATGGATGCTGTGATATCAGAGATTTACAAGGCGTCTAAGCTATAGTAATGTGCATCATCACAATACTACGATCGAAATTTATTTAGATTGAAAGAAATGGTTTTCTTTAATAAATTTGAATGAAAAAATCTAAAAGAAATTTAAGAAAAATGACCCTTAAAAAATTACAACGACATTTTTACAAAAAAAAAATCTGTCTAAATCAAGCCATTACAGCCATTACAGCCATCACAGGCTTGATTTTGACTGAAATATTTTTTAGTAAAAATGTCATTGTAATTTTTAAGAAACAATTTTCTTGAATTTCTTTTAGATTTTTCTTAACGGAACCGACACACATCTATAACTTAACTATCTCAAAAATCTCTACTACCACCCTAAAAATTACGCTGTAGACTACCCTGTAATCACCAACAAAAACAAAAACAGAACACAAAAAAACCAAAAAAAAAAAAAAGAAGCGTCAAAGAAAAACAAACCCGCTACTTGTCCGTGCAGGCGGGCGGCGCGTGGCGCTTGGCGTGCGCGTGCGCGTGCGCGTGGGCGTGCGCGTGGGCGTGGTGCGCGATACTAACGTGCGTGCCGTGCGTGCCGAGCGCGCCGGCGTCCTCGTCGTGCGGCGGCCGCGGCAGCCGCCGGCGGAGCCACGCGTGGCGCAGCGCCTGGGCTGGCGTGAGGCGCTTCTCCGGCTCCCATTCTAGGCATCTGGAATTGATCGTGTTGGTTCGGTTAGATCGGATTGGATAACATTTTTTTTTTATAATATTGAAGTAGCAAACGAGCATGCAGTCCACCTGATGGTAAGTGGTCACTGCCGCCCATGGACATCAGTAAGCAACTTCATACAGAACATGGGGTTCTATCTGAAGTCAATCACAGATGCGTTGCTACTCCCGAGGACTATGATGAAAAAACATCTGGAATTGATCGTGTTAGTTCGGTAAGATCGGTGCTCAAGTAGAAAGTGTATATGAAAGCCCAGGCTATTTAGGGTCTTTAATTTTATTTTACGCTTTCTACACTCATAGCCCCACACTAGGATTTTCTCCTGTGTCGTGGATGCCATGGACACACAAAGACGGAAACACAAACACCCAGACCCAGAACATGAATCTAAACTCATCATTCAGATACATGTCTGGTCCGTGAATCGAAACCGGGACCCGTTGCGCGTTAACCGCTCCGCCACGCGGGTCGTCAAAAAAAAATTGTATCATCTATGGCTTAAGGATCTAGGTTAAAGCCTTCAGGCTGCGGAGGAACATTCTTAACGAATTCTAGCAGCTTTACAATTTACAATGGTGATTGTTCCAAAGAAATATTTAACCTTTTCAAGGTGGTAGAACCAGTGTAGATCGACCGGGTAAGTACCACCGCCACACCTATTTCTAGCGTGAAGCATTTCTTGCGTTTCGATAGAAGGATGTGGTTGCCGGCACACTTTCACATATGGCGACCATCATAGTTCTCGGGAGGAGCAACGCATCTGTGATGGACTTCAGATGGAACCCATATTCTGTATGAAATTGATTACAGAGGTCCATGGGCGTCAGTGACCACTTACCATCAGGTGGACTGCACGCTCGTTTGCTACTTCAGTCATATAAAAAAATGTATAGCCGTACGGGCTAATTGGGCTTTTATTCAAATATCGGAGCTCATATACGAAGTATGTATTAATAGTACGATCTATTTAGAATTTATTTTTTATTTAAACGCAACTACTCCATCATAATATTGAGCAGTGATAGCGTAATGATGTAATCTACCTGACGAAGGTTCGAGTTTTGAAATCCCAGGCACGCATCATAATTAATTCTTAAATTATATGCGTATTAATATAACAAATTAATTATCTATGTGAAAATATAATACGCAAATGAAATATATATAAACATAATATACATAAACCACGTTACATGTTACGTTAGGTTAAATAAAATATAACTATAAAGTAGGCTTCAATCAATTCATACAGATTATTTTAAACACAAAAGTAACTGGCAGTACCAATAGGTATATTTCTTGTTCTGTTCCTAATTCATCTAACTCGAATACAGGGACAAAATGGGCTTTAAGTAATAAGCAATCACGTACAACATTGTCAATCGATGAATAATTGTAAAACGTTAAAATAACTTACCGTCTAATGAAATCAATAAAGAACTTGTCCTGGCAGCCTTTGAGTGCCGTCACGAAACTCTTCGATCCTGGCAGACCGCGCGGCTTGCCTCTTCTCGACATACCTAGAAATTGAACAGAAAAACAATATTATAATAGTAATAGATAGAATCAGCGTAGTTCGATCGGGGAGGAAACACTGCTACACTTATTTCTAGCGTGAAAAGCGCTTCGAAAGAACTTTGTAGTTGCGAGCTCATTTTTATATGGGGCGACCTTAGTCCTCGGGAGAAGCAACGCATCTGTAATTTACTTCACTTCACCCCTAGAGATTGCAATCCCGCCTTATTTTTAAAACCCTTGACCCTCCCTCCCCAACTGCTAATCACAACATACACAGTTTGTTACAGAAAAAAAAATCGTGATATTAAGCGGAGACCCGCCTCCCACTAAGTAAGGTTCTCCCCCCCCCCCTCCATAATGTCTCACATAGTTAATTGATATCCTCTTAACGTTATCATGAAGAGCGCTTGACCCCTCCGTTCGTGGACTGTAGATCATAACCGGTCTACAGATTTAAGCAACACCGAACGTGGCCGAGAGCTGAATGGGTCACAGCGTCTTAGCTTCAGGGTGCACGAGCATAGAGCATTGCGACGTATTCACATAAAAGCACGAACCTGTAAGAATGCAGGAGAATGAACTTAAAACTTAAATAATAAATGAAATCGCTGCTAATTCTCTAGAGAATTGTGAAGATTTCATGCCAGAAAAGAACGAATATATTATACGCTCCTTTAACATTATATTATAACCGCCCGTTTAATTTTGTTACTTCCGTATTAGGTCATTTTTATGTTATCGTTCTTTGATCAAAATCGTTCTTATTACAACGTTGAACCAAAGATACTTGGCCAGCAGGCAACACGACATAAATCGTCTAGACGGCCGATATGTGACGTTACACCAACATGTCTCACGATGGGACTCCATCACCCGTATTATTCAACCCGTTACGAATTAACTTTGGCACTGTACCAACAAAATCAAACGATTTAAGGTGCGTTGGGGCAATATCGGACATGAGGTGTAACCGTAAAATGGAAATTATAAGCTAATGTCCACCTTTGTACGATACTTATAAGGTACATGAAGATTAAATAAATAAATAATGTGGCCATTTTTGATTAATTTGACAACGTCATACACGTACATCATTATCATGGCGTGGTGGATGAAGTCACCCATAAAAAAGAAAATAGTCGACTTAAGTTTTTTTTTTTAAATATAAGATTCAAGTAACAAACTAGCATGCAGTCCACCTGATGTTAAGTGGTCACTGCCGCCCATGGACTCCCGTAAACAACTTCATATAGAAAATGAAATTCTATCTAAAGTCAATCACAGATGCGTTGCTACTCCCGAGGGCTAAGATGGCCGCCTCACATAAAAGTGTACCGGCAACCACATCCAACGCAAGAACTGCTTCACGCTGCTTAAGTCTAAAATTTCAATCCTACGGTTTTACCCCAAGTCCGGTATTACCCCGACTCACCCTATTCAAATAGGTATTAACGACGGTCGCCGTGTTTACATATGGAGTTAGTAATTTTTATGTGCTAGCACATTAGTGATACGTAAATCACATTGTGCAACTGTGTTAATACAATATTTTTTATTGTCGATGTCAAAATACTATTAACCCACAAACCGACCTCGTATGAAGTCTACCAACTAAGTCTACAAATCCTGAGAGGATGTGCGTTCTCAATAATAAAAGAAGTAAAGATTTCAAAAGCAAATTTTTATAGAATTTATATGTGTGAGCCGGGCAGATAAGTGCTAAAAATTACATAGTCCTCTGAATTCTACTGATGGTTTACTAATGAAACAATTGTAAATTAACAAGACATAATCAAATATGGTTATGTTAGCTAGTAACCCGTCGCAACGATCGAAATTCGAGCTTAAAGGTAAAAAGAGGTTTAATTAGTCGAGCTCCATTTAAAAGCAATAGCGGGTATTTTGACACAGACATCTGACATTTTTGACGTTATGTGTTTTCATAGAACATTGAATGTTCTATTTTGTTTATTATATATGTGTTTGTGTCAATTACATAAAATCAACTAAAACAGACTACACACACTACCTATTTTTTATTATTTGAAAAAAATATTAGCATTGCGTAATCCTCCTCTACATCAACTATAACCGTGCGTAATTTCACACTCCTCCGTCCGTGGCAAGTATCTTAAAAACGAATCACAGGTTTTTGCTTCACGTATTAATATATAGATGATTATCAAGTTGCAATTATGAAACGCTAAACAACGGAGACACTTAAAAAAAGTGAACAATTTCTACGTCTGTACCGCTACTCGGAAAGCATCACAAGTAACGTTTTCCACGAATTCCTAGTCTGAGTCACGGATGAGTAAAACATTATCCAATTATTATTACAATTTGACGACAGTGACAAAATCTGGCTAAGAATTTATATAGTGTCAATCACATTCCGTATCACCCTTGGTATTCGTGAGTCAACGTCTGCATACTGCATTTATGACGTTTAGGCCTCGTCACACGATGAGCCTGTGACGATTCCATTATAAATAGACCAGGAGTCATATGGGTGAGGTGATGAGAATCTCTTCTAAGTTGAAAAATACTACGCTAACGCTTGAATCACGGTTAAGATGTATGCGTTATGATGATAAATTGCCGAAATTCGCTTCCTGATATTTTCTGCAAAATACCAAGTTTCCTTCCTGAATTTCTTTACTATCATAAATCTTCATGAGTTTAGGACAATGCTAAAGCGTGATAAATTGGTTACATTCTTGATTTATTGAGGGAGATATGATAAATATCGAAGTCTATCCGCGAAGTAAATTGCGATATTTTTGTTTTTGGGAATATAAATGGTCATTGCGTGTCTTAGACATGTTACGAGTTACTATTCCAAATAGTTAATCCATGTCATAATGCCATAGCGTAGGTATAAAGCCCATATCTATAACTGAACCCTTTAGTCTTTGTTCGCTTTTTCGTTATTACCTAACGATAAGGCAGACGGGCAACCTGACGGAAAGTCGTCGCCTGTGGACGTTTGCAACACGAGAGTCGCATTGGAATGCTTTGGCATTTCCCGCTTTTTGCATCTATCTTAGTGAATCCCATCTTATAGCTTAACGTATAGTACACTTTTGTGCTGATCCGTTGAACCGTTGAATGATAGGAAATTGAGGTACTCTACTTTATTTCAAAGACCATTTGGGTCAGGAAAATGTCCACAACGAAATTACAACTTTTCTATTAATCTTTCATTACTTTTACCATTTTTGATATTAAGATGATACGCTTGGTTACATTATACCTATAATAGACCCAACTCTTTGATAAGAAAAACAAAACGGAAAGGGAACATAAGGATCATTGCTACGCTCCACCGAAAAAGGGTCAAAGGTCTAGGATAATGTTGTGAATACGTGTAATTTCCTTTAAACCTCGCGTGTATTCTATTATATGTGACCTTTACTGGCTATTCATGTACAATATGTAGATATTCGGTTCCAATAAGAGTTAGGCAAATCCGATTTTTCTGTCCGTATTAGAACACTTATAATACGCACATAAATCAGTGGTGCGTGCCTGGGTTTGAACCTCAGACCTCCCGATCGAGAGGGCAAGTTTCAGAGTTCGCAAGGGCGAGAGGTTTGTGAAGTCCACCAATTCGCACTTGGCCAGCGCGGTGGACTATGGCCTAAACTCTCTCATTCTGAGAGAATACCCGTGCCCAGCAGTGGGACAATAATGGGTTGACGAAATTAGAACACTATCAGTTAATTGTAAAGGAAACTAGTGCCTAATTTTATAGCCTAAATAGGATTGGGACCAATTCGCACTTGGCCAGTACTGTGGACTATGGCCTAAAACTCTCATTCCGAGAGATGACCCGTGCCCAGCAGCGGGACAATAATGGGTTGACAACGAAATAGGATTTGAGTCTTATCCAAATATGTGTTAGTCTCTAACGCCTTCTACACTCATAGCCATAACTAGGTTTCTCCAATGTAATGGGTGCCATGATGTACGTAAAGACAAATACACAATTATCCAGGCTCACAATAGAAATCTAAAAACATTTGTCTGGCCGGTAATCAAACCTGGAACCCGGCAGACCGGTATGGCGACCGCTCCAGTAAACTTTGGAATAAGCGTTTGCCGTAACTCAACTTTGAAACCAGAACAAAGCAAGGTAAATGTTATCTTGTAAGAAATCGTAAAAATCGATTTCAGTTATACGTTATATGTAACGTTAATCTAATCCGTCTAGCCGTTTTGGAGATAGAGAGATAGAGAGTGCCAAAAATGGACATTTCCCCTTCTTCCGACGCATTTGGGTAAAATAAACTATACAACATTACCCACATCTAATACCTTTTTTTTTCGTCAACCCATTATTGTCCCACTGGGCACGGGTCATCTCTCAGAATGAGAGAGTTTAGGCCATAGTCCACCGCGCTAGCCAAGTGCGAATTGGTGGACAAATGCATTACCTAAGATAAGGCAATCTACTCACCGCCACTAAGCACAGTGGTCCCATCAGCGAGAGTGGTAGCGGTGCAGTACCGCGGCAGACCCTTGCTGCTGATGAAGTTCTTGGAGCGCTTGCCCTGCTCGATCAGCTTCTGAGGCGGCATGCCCAGCAGCTCGATGATGCACGCCATCTGGTCCGCTTCGTCCTCGCCGGGGAATAAGGCGAACCCTGGAAAAAGTATAAAAAAAAAGTGTAAGCAAAAAGTATAAGTATGTGTAACGGTTGAATTTAACCCGCCCGCTTTTATACAGAGTTTCGGTGAAGGAAAACATCATGAGGAAACCTACACACCCAAGAGTTCTTAAAAAAAGTTCTCGGAGGTGTGTGAAGTCCACCAATTCGCACCTGGCCAGCGCGGTGAACTACGGCCTAAACTCTCGCATTCTGAGAGAAGACTCGTGCCCAGCGGTGAGCCAATAATGGGTTGATGAGAGATGAGAGAGCTTTTATACAATTTGGAAAATGGTAGAACGTAGATGGTTCGATCGGAGAGGTACCACGATCACATCTGTTTGGTTCTTGAGATTCGTTGGACGGGTGAAGTTGCCGGCTCGCTTATAAAGGAGGCGACCATCTTAGAGCTCGGGAGTAACAACGCATGTGTTGACTTAAGGTAGAATTCTACTTCTGTATGAAGTTACTTACAGATCGCCATAGATAATAGAGAATTTTTACGATCAGGCTACATGCTCATTTGCTATTTTAGTCTTATAAAAAAAACAATGTAGAGTTGAAGGCATCACCAGGATTCCGTCACAGAACATTGCCACCGGTGAGGATTGAGTTAAAATTATGTACGAGTATATAAATATAATGATAGATTTTTTCAAACCAATCTAAATGAAACCACTAAAATAATAAGTAGAATATAATAATTATCATTAGGCAGAAACAGGATAGACCAAGCAGTTTTCTACCACTTTTAAATCTAAATATTAAAAAGGACACTTAATACCCTTTACTAAGGATTGCAGCAAATAAGAGAAAATATATTTCATACAACTTTACCCTATATCGTTAATGATTTAACTTTTGTATGAAACCAAATGTAATAAAATTGCAGTTATAATTTAAAATGTTCGAAACTAGTTTCTCGAACAAACATTATTGTTCACATTGTTAGAAGTTAGACATCAATTGATGGAAAATATTTGATAATATTTTCGCAGACCAACAAACCGCTGTCTCGCTTTGGGTATTGTCCGAACACAATAGGATAACCGTTTGTGAGATAAGCTTATTCTCCGGGCAGAAGGATAAGTCTGGCTTCGATGTACTTAGTATTTATCTGCTTGCAATAAATGGCAAATTTCTAAGATATACAAAACAAAACGATTGGTAATCATTATGATAACAGAGCGACAAAATGTTTTACTGAATAATTCAAGGTGGTAGAACCAGTGTAGTTCGACCGAGGAAGTACCACCGCTACACCTATTTCCAACTTAAAGCATTTCTTGTGTTTCGATAGAAGAGCCACTTCGTTGCCGACACACTTTCACATGAGGCGACCATCCTAGTCCTCGGGAGTAGCAACGTATCTGTGATTGACTTCAGATAAAACCTATGTTCTATATGAAGTTGCTTACGGATCTCCATGGGCGGCAGTGACCACTTACTATCTGGTGGACTGCATGCTCGTTTACTACTCCATTATGATAAATAAAATATATATATGACGATGACAGCTGTTCTTTTGTTAAAGAATTTGCAAGTTTTTTACTTAACGATAAAAACCACGAACCTGCAAAATAGCAAATGAGAAAGCAATAAGCTAGACGTTTCAACAGTGTAGTGTAAGTTCAAGGTTGATAGATATTTAAAACTGATAAAGAAATTTCCCATAGGTGCTTACGTTCGCGACAGACTGATAAATTACCATTGACTCCATTAATCACAAAACATGGTCTACATTTATATTTGCTATTTCCTTAATGAACAAAAAAGTCTTAATTAGTTTTAGTTATATGATTTTAAAAGAAGTAGGATGACCATGATTCTGATTGGTATATTCAATCTTTATTTTATGCTTATTATCAAAATAGATAGAAAGAAAACTCTGTAAAATTAAAAAAAAATCTACATCAAATACAGCTGTCAACCTTGAACGTTTATAAAATGCAAAATGAAAAGTATTTTAATTTTTTTCCAAACACAAACGAGACAAAAGGGTCCCATTACCGGTCTAGAGCTTTCAAAAAACCGGCACAAATGGGAGTAATGACTTTTAAAAAAAGAGAAAATCTGAAATGTCAAGTCCTGGACTCATATGAAATTTTCAACCGACTTTGTCCTTTGTTGACGACATATTCTTGAAAAATATTACTAAAAATAAAAGCGACCCGATGTAGGTATACGGGGGATGCATCGCACACTCTCCGTGGAAAAGGTCATTGAAAATTTATTTCGCTTAAAAGGTTTTCAGACTAAGGAAAATGAAAGATAAATATTCTAACTTAGAACAATGGATACGTTCCAAGATAGAAATAAAGGAAATAGTTTATTCTTTATACAATGGAACTAAACGAGCTCGTAGTTTATCTAATGTTAAATATATTTTTTTAAACGAATGGAAACGTTTTGATAATGTTAAATAGAAGTAGAACGAAGTCGGTCACTGAGGAGTTGTTATCGCTTAAGCCATGTTGAAAATCAAAATCTTGCCATACGTTTTAGAAAAGGTTTGTCAAGCTTTATATACAGTCGCAAATTAACAACTCTCAAAAAAATCATTTAACAATTGACTTTATTATTAAGTGATAGCCTAGGCCTCTTAAAGTAGGCCTCTTAATCGAGGATTTTTAGATTTAAAGGCAATTCCCGATTTTAATCCTGACAATTCATACTTGGCAGCGCAGTGGCCTAATTTTTTTTTATCTTATTGAAGTAGCAAACGAGCATACAGTCCACCTGATAGTAAGTAACCACTACCAACCATGGACATCTGTAAGTTCAAATAGAACATGCGTTCTATCTGAAGCCAATCACAGATGCGTTACTCCTGAGGACTATGATGGTCACCTCAAAATCATTCTGAGAAAAGAACCTTCGAACAGAAGTGAGATTGAAAACGAAGACAAGACGTTACCTGTGAGCAGTTCCGCCAATATACACCCCAGGGACCACATGTCGATTGGCATGCCGTACCGGGCACCCATCATCACCTCGGGCGCGCGGTAGAATCTCGACTGGATGTACGTGTAGACACGCTGGTGCTCGTAGCACGAGCTGCCGAAGTCTATGACCTGGAAAGAAGAAAAGCATATCGTTAGATGAGTCTAAGTAGTATGAGTAACTCAAAACAAAAGTCCGCTTAATTTAAACTGGAAAATAATACGTAAAGCACAGGCAACAGTAAATTCTATTTGTTTTAAATAAATAAAATTGAAATCTTAGTGTAATTTCAAAATAAGAAAAAATTATACCATTTCTTAAGCTTGTTTTAGTTTTTCTGTAGAACATCAAAAATATGTTCTACATAAAATATTACAAACGTCCGAAACAATAATATAAAGGGTCTTTCACACAAGGGTACATTAGAAACTACATATGAAGAATATTTCTGGAATATAAAATATACTTCTCGTCAACCCATTATTGTCCCACTGCTGGGCACGGGTCTTCTCTCAGAATGTTTAGGCCAGTTTTCTCAGAGAGTTTAGGCCATAGTCCACCGCGCTGGCCAAGTGCGAATTGGTGGACTTCACACATCTCCGAGAACTTTTTTTTATATAGAACTCTCGGGTGTGCAGGTTTCCTCACGATGTTTTCCTTCACCGAAAAGCAGTGATAATTAATTTCTAATACGCACATGAATCAGTGGTGCATGCCTGGGTTTGAACCTCGGACCTCCCGATCGAGAGGGCAAGTTTCAACCATTAGGCTATCACTGCTCTATATCTCTCTACTGCTCTACTGCTCTATAAAATATACTTATATGTAATTATACATCTACGGTCCTTATAAGCATTACGTACATGCCAAATATATCACTTTATAATTGAACTAGTTTTTTAAATTATTTATTTTATTATGTATCGTTTATTTTATATCGTATTTGAATTTGCCTGTAAGTTATATGTAAACAACATGATTTCTGAGTACCTACTTCATGATTCCATCATGAGTACTTTAAAAAGGTAGCCTATCATCTTATGTAGGTACTAATCTAAAATACTTCTGTGTTCCATACTTAGATACATTCTTATAAAACACTAGTTGATCCGGCGAACTGCGTTCCGCCTAAAAGTCAAAAATCTAAAATTACCAGTGTTTTGGGTGTATATTATATATGTATTATACATAAAAACCTTCCTCTTGAATCACTCTATCTATTAAAAAAACTGCATTAAAATACGTAGCGTAGTTTTAAAATTCTAAGCATACATAGGGACAGACAGCGAAAAGCGACTTTGTTCTATACTATGTAGTGATCCAACCAAAACTAGATCTGCAAAACAAACACTAGAATAACAAAGACTAGACCTTACGATTGAGTAGATATTAAAATTAAAAATAACTGCAGTTCCAAAGATATCTTCCAAAGACGACGTACGCAGGTGTTTCTTAAATTTTAACAAGTTTTTTACAATAACATTCATATCATCGAGCACGAATTACATGTTTATTTTTCATTTATTCGCTTTATAACAAAGAAGATCTGAAATCTTATAATAAATCCGAGTATAGGCTCGAATCAGCTGTGATAATATTGTATCGATTGTTGAAAGGTAATAACCATACATATGTGTTTCATGTGAGATTTTAAAATAACAGTGAATCTCGTAAATTCTATAAAAAATAATGTGTTACAATTTCCTAGACTCAAATACTGTTTTCATTGCAAATACGAATAATGACGTATTCGTATTAGCAATGAAAATAGTTTATATACCACATTTATGCTATTTCATACCGCTCGTTGCGTTGTAAGGCTTCTTTTAGATCTATTTTACCTCGCAGGACATTACAAAGTTCTCTTCCTACAACAAGGGAACTCTAGAGCAAAGCCTACCTTTCCAGTTTAATCGGAATCGATTTTTTTTTGATATTGCGTCGCAACAAATAAGCAAGAAGAGATGTCCCTGGAGACGTTGTCATGGACACCAGTGATCAATCCCAGATCAGTAGATCTTACTTGGTATCGGCCAGAGATGCTTTACTAGCCCATAAAGAATAAGTTGAAAGGTCTTAAATAAAGCATTATATGTCCCTTACCACATACTTCAAACCAAAACTCAGCTGCGCTAAAAACTGTTGCTATTAGTAAGCGCAATACACACTAAGCCCGCCGGGCCGCCGTTACACCCCGCCGACACAACTCGGCAGCCTATAATAAAAGAATAATGTCGGCAACATGCGCTGACAAAATTTTCCGACTTGCAATAAATGAAGCCGCCAACTAGCCCGACGACAAAAAGTTGCGGGCTAGTTGGCGGCTCAGTGTGTATTGCGCTGTAGAAGTAGGTGTGGTGATAATACCGCCGAGAATGAACCACAAAGAGTTCCAACTACCAATAAAAGAATACAATTAATCTGAAGGATATCTATAACACAAACACCAGAGAGTACTAGAATTACTCTGTCCACCCACGTGGCGGGGCGGCTACCATCTGACACGAAGTGGGTTCCGGGTTCGATTCCCAGCCAGGTATCTGAATGATGAGATTAGATTCTGGTCTGAGTCCGGGTGTTTGAGTATTCATTTTTGTGGGTCCATGGCACCCACGACGCAGGAGGATATCCCAGTGTGGGGCTGTGAATGTAGACAGCGTTTATTACCATAGAGTCCTTCAAGTGATACATCTATATGGTATAGTTCTTCAACTCTCACATACTCGAAGGCGCTCCAGCACGAGGCGATGAAGGACAATGTATCAATGCAACGCTATTTCCGTGAATCGTAGTTCAAAACATTGCAGCTTAAACAAACATGCGTGCTTGCTATTTGACGCGTGCCGTGTTATTTAACAATCCATTGTTGTCGGAAAGACCTCCGAAACGTAAACACGATCTTTATTATCCAAACTGTACTCGGAATTGTATTAAACACGTAAATCGGCTCATTCTTCGAACTTTACTCTTTCTGACGACGTAAAGTATTTTTTTATGTTATGGAAGAGGCAAATGAGCAGTGCACTTGATGGTAAGTGGCCATTTTCGCACATAAATAGGGGTAATTAATACCAAATAAGATAATCTAACCTAACCTAACATATACGATTACCTCTGAGCAGTAGGTATATTAGACCGCTTCGGCTAATTAAGTCTCCCTTACCACAATGTTTTTTTTTTATCTAATTGAAGTAGCAAACTAGCATGCACCTGATGGTAGTGGTCACTGCCGCCCATGGACATGTGTAAGCAACTTCATATAGCACATGGGTTCCATCTGAAGTCAACAGATGCGTTGCTACTCTCGAGGACTATGATGGTCGCCTCATATAAAAGTGTGCCAGCAACCACACTCTTCAACCACTTTCAACCACGCAAGAGATGCTTCACGCTAGAAAGAGGTGTGGCGGTGGTACTTCCCCGGCCGCACTACACTGGTTCTACCACCTGAAATTATGACCGATATGGGTAGATATCAGCCCTAATAAGAGTGTTTGACGTTTTCATTGACTGTGGCTGCTATACTCGTAGATTTTACAGTAGGATAGTGTCGTCATCCCATTATTGTCCCACTGCTGGGCACGGGTCTTCTCTCAGAATGAGAGAGTTTAGGCCATAGTCCACCACGCTGGCCAAGTGCGAATTGGTGGACTCCACCGCGCTGGCCAAGTGCGAATTGGTGGAATTGGTGGTAGGATAGTAGTAGGTAGTATACTGAATCGTACAGTTGATCAAAACAGTGCAATTTTGGTAATGACACGTTTATTAATATATATATTTTGTGATCTGAATTCTACCACAGTTTCACATTAACAAAATTTATTAAAATCTCCATCCGTAAACCTGGATTTCCCTTCCACGTTTTCAAAAGGAATTTTATTATTTCAAACACTCTTTGATGCTTTTGGATATCTGTAAACGTAATCAAGAAATTCATAGAAATTTACCTTTGACGTTTCCATTGTAATATTTTTGATTATTTCTCATTTCCGGTGTTATTAACTGTAGAGGGCAATTATAATTAAAATTCGGAGAAATAGCGATTTAGACGATAGGTAGAGATATTTTCAGGCGAATTTTCTTGGACCAAAGATGATTGTATTTTTTATATTGAATTTCCTTTCAATTACTCGTTTATAGAGTAATTACACACTGGAAACATTAAATATAAAATAAACCATGTAATTATTTTATTTTTAATAATATGTCCAATTAAAAACAATGGTATGAATTTCCTTGATAACACGAAAATTCTTTCTTGAATAGGTGAAATGCGATATTCATTATAATAGTTTGACAAGCCGAATCGGTCAGACAAGATAAAGACCTGATACCCGGCAGAGTCCTCTTTGGTACTGAGAAATCCTACAGTAAAGTTGGACCCCGTTAAGCAGAAAAGATCCAGTCAACATATTATGTGAAATCGGTTTATAAACATATCCATGATCTACTAAGGAAGTTTTGTATATGCACAAAAGATATTACTTTTTAAAATGTTCAAGTTAAGTCTTATTACACTGGAAATTTTCAAGAAAGTCATGTAACATTAAGATTTTTTATTTTACGGCCAAACTTTGAACTGCGTTTACTCAAAAGTAAAAAACCAGTTGGATCTTTTCTGCTAAACAGGGCCCAGTTGTGACTGTAGAATTTTATCCTCTTTATAAAAGTAGCACACATAACTTTAATTTTAAAAGAAATATATGTTGCGTATAATGTAACACGGTTTCAAAACAACGTAAGAGATAACAAATCCATTCTTAAATATAACATCACCGAACTAGACAGTGCGTTTAAAAAGACAGATTTCGCTACAGAGTTCCAAAAAATACCAACCTAAATACCACTAGTATTTAGCCTACAAACGAGATAAACAGACCGGATCACTTTCAACTGAGAGTATTTATCAAATTATTATTGATGCGTTAACGAGTCAATTGTGGCCGCATAAACAATTTCACTTTGCCACCGAGTAGGGTGACCAGGATTCGAAACTTCGTATACAGAGTTAGTCGTGTCTCGGGGAATGTAAAAATTTGTAGCCTTATAAAATGTATCAGCGTTTTTAACGTTACAAATTTACGATGACCGAATTTAATTAAAATATATTGAAATGTTTGTTTGTTGAAATTAAAATAAATTGAAAATTGAATTGTCCACCAATTCGCACTTGGCCAGCGCGGTGGACTACGGCCTAAAACTCTCTCATTCTGAGAGAAGACCCGTGCCCAGCAGTGACACAATAATGGGTTGTCAAGATAATGGTTCTTAATAAACTACATGCCAGTAGGTATAGCAGTTTATTGTGATTTTTTTCTTTAATTTTGTCTTATCAATAATACCGAGTTTATTCCTATGGCTCTGACAGCTTTGAACCCGTTGACCATGCTAATGAGTATCCAATGTTTTAATCAAGCTTTTAAACTATCCGTGTGCAAATTTGCTGCTTAATCTTACCGGCTTTTTTGCGTGACTCTTACAAACTTTTGCCTTCGATTTTAAGAAATTTCATCTAACATACATGTTTAAACACGGATGAAGTCACGAAAAAAGCTGCTTAATTTAATATGTAAAAAGACAATAAAGTTACGACACTCGACTAAATAAACAGTAATGAGTAATTTTAATTCATTACCTTGACAAAATCTTCAAGCATTGTCGATTTTAATGCCAACTAGTGTCATTACCGCAATCAAATCAAAGGTCAAAAGTAATCGCGTGTTCTCATAATGCTATGGTACTTAAACATAATTACATTATCATACGATTCATACCAAATTTGCTAAAAAGGAACTTTGAAGGTCTAAGATAAATTAAACCTTGCTTATCCATTTATTCTTCACAGGAAGCTACACTTCAGTAAACATAATACGTATGAAAGAGAATATTAAACGTAATACTTCATATATATTTTTTTAATATAAATGACGAGACCCGGGGGATGTGTTCTTTATTACTTTTTTGCTTGTTACACAAAGGATTTTTTATAAACCGAAAAAAATGTCCATGTCCAACAAATTAAAATTGTTATAAGTCCGAACAAACGCCAGACTTATGGCGACCCTAGTCGTGTCATTGCCAAGAATTTGTTAGCGGGATGTAAATCAAAATTACTATCGCATTTCTAAGAGTAATCATAACCTAAATCTCACAATCTAATGCTAATATTAAAAAAAACTCTTAATACCCATTCATGAGGTTCAACGATCCAGACCAGAGTTTCTCAACCTTTGGCCCCACCCTTTTCGGGTTGGAAATAATGCCACGCGAGATTTACTGCTGTGTCGGAATTAATTGCGTGCTTTGTGGATATTGAGTGCCGAGTTTGAACTGATTAAGTAATTTAAGGTCCAATTAAAATTTTCCAGGAAACAAACCTGTAATTATTTTGGAGACGACTGACACTACGTCTGGACGTCACTTTATTATGATTCTCGAAATGTGATTATGTGAATTATGGGCATTAGTGGTAGCAAAGTAGCATTCATAAAAACGTAAAGAAATAAACAAGTTTTACTTCATGTCAAATTAGCTGAAATTATACCTACTCAGAGAGTATGTATCTTTTTTTATCTGACTGAAGTAGCAAACGAGCATGCAGTCCACCTGATGGTAAGTGGTCACTGTCGCCCATGGACATCTGTAATCAACTTCATACAGAACATGGGTTCCATCTGAAGTCATTCACAGATGCGTTGCTACTCCCGAGGACTATGATGATCGCCTCATGTGAAAGTGTGCCGGCAACCACACCCTTCTATCGGAACGCAAGAAATGCTTCACGCTAGAAATGGGTGTAGCGTTGGTACTTCCCCGGTCGAACTACCCTGGTTCTACCACCTTGTAGGTTAAATCTGTGAAGAATAGAAGCAACCTAACTTACATAATAATATACCTACATGAGTTTTCTAACTTCGTCTTTTGGGATTAGCAAAGAATATGTGATAAATATACTATCAATTAGTATAAATTCATAACTTTTCCCTGCTTTTATTTCGTGTGAAATTCTACTCTAGTCTAATAATAAATATTCACATCACTTAAATCCGAATTCATAGAAACTTTACGTCTTCGTGTACGATACGACGCCTATATTCCGACACGGTAGAGTAAATCATCGTTTATTAGAAACCCGAGTTCAACGCACTTTAATCCGACGGGTACAGGAAGATCACAATGCATGCGGTTTCCTTAGAAAACGGTTAGTGACAGTGATAATTGAGTGAGATATCGCCCCCGTTACGCGTTTTCGCCGAAACAGCGGCGCCGTTGGCATACAACCAAGTGTACCGTGCACCAGACGGAGCGATGACTGTCATATTAGTAAGTCACAGTTCTGTTCTAGCGAAAACGGGTGTAAGTTTGATTTTTGCCGAATTGACTCTTCGTGAAAAAATTGTAAAAACGACAAGTCTTTTTCTAGAAACGTTTTCAAAAATGGTTCTATCGACGGATGTCCATGTTAGGACAACGAACACTTTTTTAATAGATAAGCATGCAGTCCATATATGGCAATGGTTATTGCCACCCATAGAGAAGTGACATCGAACAAGATTTCTATATGAAGTCAATTACAGATGCGTTGCGAGTCCCGAGGACTAAGATAGTCGCCTCAACAAGAGCACAAGAGAGAGATAGCACAAGAGTTTATCGCTAGAAATAAGTGTGGCGGTGGTACCTCCTCGGTCGAACTACACTGGCTCTATCATCTGATGTACCCAGTGTAGTTAGATCTACCGAAAGATGGAAGGCGAAATAACACGCTAATATAACGAAGTGACACTTTTATGTAGGTATGTACTAGTAGGTATGTATATATTTTATTACAGTTTTTAATGAACTTTATAAACAACGAGGTACAACAATTTCAACCAACTTTATACCAGTATACTTAGTGTTTCAAGCGGTGGTTCCCAACTCCCACTGATGGTTCCTAGAAGCACCCGAAGTGGTCCGAGAAACCATTCAAAAATATTGTAATATAAGAAGTCAACACAATGGCAGTCAAGTAGCGGACAAGAGGCCGTGACTGAACCAAGGATCAGGAATTAGTAGAGTATACAGAAATCGCATTAAATATTGTTTGCTGTGAACAACAATATACACGTATTTTATTAAAAAAGAACCCTATTTTAATTTCAGATTTATTTTTATCTTAAATTACACCGACATACCGATGGTCCATGGGTCGACAGATATTTTGCCAAATGGTCCTTCGTCACCAAAAGGTTAAGAACCACTGGTTTAAAGTAATAATTAGTCGAAGAGAAGAGGAACGCGCATTAAACTCTAACGAATTTTAGAAAACTAACTCACCTAGATGTAGTATTCCGAGTAGTAATCTAATCAAAACACATATTGTATCGTATCCAATATAACTCAATGAACATTAAGCTAATTCCAAACCATAATTTCTTTCCAGAATATTCTATCACATGACTCGTAAATCAAATGTGATGGAATTTCGAGCTATTGAGATTTTAGTGCAACAACGCGAAGAACGCGAAACATTTCGCACACATTAACGGATATGCGATCATATGCAAATCAACAAATATTTTGCACGCAGTAATGACGGTCCGATCATAGAGAGGTAAATAATTTCACAAATAATCTGATTTAACCTAATAATAAGTAAATATTGACAGTTTACTTATTATTAGGTTAAATTATTAATTGATGTTAAATTGTTCTAATTTTAAATAATGATAATTAATGAATATTTTAAGTAATCCATATATGTATAGCTACTAACACATTTGACTACATCTACTAAGTAGGCTTCCTGAAAGTTAGTAAAGATGATTAAATAAATAAATAAATAAATTTGCAGTTTTCTATTTACACTAGGTTATTTCCACGGATTCGCCCGCTTAGATCACGTCTAACACGATGATAGGTATCCAAAAGAATAAAAGTATGTGTATCATTTTTTTTAACAAAATTTTACTGCTAGTTTTTGCGTGGAAGATTAATAAACCCACACATATTCCTCACAAGGTTTCGAATTTATAATATTATCTAGCTGACCTGGCGAATTTCGTTCGGCCTACTGGTCAAAAATCTAAAATTAACAGTGTTTATCTACTATATTACGCATGTATGAATAACCTTTCTCTTGAATCACTCTATCTATTGAAAAAAGAGCATTAAAATCCGTAGCGTAGTTTTAAAGATCTAAGCATACATAGGGATGGACAGCGGGAAGCGACTTTGTTTTATACTATGTAGTGATAAGGTAAGACACTTGTTTAAATTATTTTGCCTAGGTACAGGTATTCTATAAACAGATACTACTTGATAAAATTGCTTCATATTTTCGGATATTTTTTCCGAGAAACAATAACATTTATCTGGCACCCACTTGGCATCTATTGTTGGTAAACATCCCTTACTGGCACTTCTTCAACAGGTCCGATTCATCTGAATCCTATGACGTTGAGTAAAGCGTAGACGTAAGAGTAACCCTGTGCTACTTCTGCCTAGGTGTGTCTGCCATCCTACAAGTTTTTCCTTTTTTTTTTTCGTTCTCGAGGGGGAAACCTTCAAAAGGTACCCGACGCCGTTGGAGCGACGCAGGGTTATGTGGGATTTTTACCGCACTAAAACCCCCCCGGTGGCCGTCCTCGACGCTATAAAGAGGTCTCCGGGAACTCGGTCCGACCGCAACCAGAATCCTCTGAGCGCGTTGCCCCATCGGGCTCCTCCCCGTTTTTCCTAGCGATTTTCGGTTCTCCGAGCGAAGTGGTCCGATTTTGCTTGCTAATCACACATACGTGGTAGAACCAGTGTAGTTCGACCGAGGAGGTATCACCGTCTCACTTATTTCTTGCGTGAATCAAATAGTTCTTGCGTATCGATAGAACGGTGTGGTGACGAGCTGATTTTTATATGAGGCATCCACCTTTATTCTCGGGAGCAGCTATGCATCGGTAATTTACTTAAGATAGAAACCAAGTTCTATATGAAGTCGCTCCCAGATGTCCATGGGCGGCAGTCACCACTTACAATCAAGTGGACCGCATGCTCGCTTGACACTACAATCTAATCACTACATAGTGTAAAAAAGTCGTTTCTCGCTGTCTGTCTCTGTTATGCTTAGATCTTTAAAACTACGCTACGGATTTTAATGCATTTTTAATAGATTGAGTGATTTAAGAGGAAGGTTTTTATATATAATACTTTTATAATATAGTGGAGAAACACTGATAATTTTACATTTTTGACTTTTAGGCGGAACAAAGTTCGCCGCGTCAACTAGTAAAAAATAAAAATAAAGCTCTAAACCTCACAAAACACTCACAATTAATTTATTTTCCATTATTTCTTCATTTACTTCTCACTAATCCCAGCCATGTTATCCCAATCCAGTAGGGCGTAGGACCTTGGTCTTCACGTCTCTATCTATTAGCGGGTTCTCTTTATACGTAACATCACGTACACTCAAAGCAGTTCACCTGCCGCCAGACATCAGCTTTTCTATAACCGGATCAATTCCATAATCAGTTTATTGGCTAGCGTTGCAAACTTAAATTCGGTCGCAATGCAATAATAACAAAACGAAAATAGAAATGTTCGGATTTAGTGCAGCCGGTTATATCTCCGGCACCGGTTTTAAATAACTTATCGACGGATTGGCGTAATTCTGTAACGTTCCGGTTGTTGCTGTAGTTTATGTGACAGTTGAACTGTTTTCGTATGCTTTATACAGAAATTTCTAAGAAGAATTTAATCCAGCAAGTTTTTTTTAAATAATAGTGCGTGCAGTCCATGGCTATCTGATAACAACCGTTAATAAGATATCTGATCTTATATTGGTCTTAATACCTGCGGTTGACCAAAGATCCTTTGATCAGTATAATTATCTCCTTTTCAATACCTAGAGACCAGACTTTCACATGTGGCGACCATCATAATCTTCGGGTGTAGCGACGCATCTGTGATTGACTTCAGTTGGAACCCATGTTCTATATGTAGATGATTACAGATGTCCATGTGCGGCAGTGACCACTTACTATCAGGTGGACTGCATGCTCGTTTGCTACTTCAGTCAGATAAAAAAAAACTATAACGTCGAACAGCGCTGTTATTAAAAACAAAATTAGTTGCCTCAGAGAGTTAATCTACAAGGGGTCGATCTAACAACTTTAATTATTATGGAGTAGTATAGAGTGCTGCTCATGGACATTTGTACTTATTTTAAAACTAGATTAACATAATTGTAAAGAATGATTGATGATGAATTTCGGTGAAGGAAAACATCGTGAGGAAACCTACACACCCGAGAGTTCTTTAAAAAAAGTTCTCGGAGGTGTGTGAAGTTCACCAATTCGCACTTGGCCAGCGCGGTGGATTATGGCCTAAAACTCTCTCATTCCGAGTGAAGATTCGTGCCCAGCAGTGGGACAATAATGGGTTGTACCCCAAAGAATGATGCTATCTGAAGTTAATAACTGATCATAAGGACTGTTACATGACATTCTAGTCAGAATAAAGCTGCGGCTTAAATATTAAAAAAAACTTCCTATATTACACTCACATTTTGGAACACATACATAAAATATAAATTATTCTAAGGAAAGAAATAAAGCATTTAAATGTCAAGATTACATGTAATTAAATTCTTGAAGTAAATAAATCAGTGCAGCCGCTGCATTCGAATCCAGTACAGAGAGGTCTTTCACCTTTTTTATTTTTATTACATAAATAACTGTATATTTAATGAATTTATTTACAAGTTATTTTATTTACATATCGGCTTATTTCTCTGTTAAAGGGGTGTTCTAGTCTAGAAATTTGAAAAAAAACCGCTATTTTTCTTCATAATTCGATAGTTAGCGTATTCAAAAATATCTCTTTAAAAGGATTTTTGAGAGTTCTAAATATTTTCAAATTTACAGCCGTTTTAATGTCGTGGCAACTAGACCGGTTTGAACGGACGACTGCAACAGTAAGCTTTAACTAATAAGTATGCAATATAATAATAAGCTACTGGCGGTCCGAGCTAACGGAGTTTGAATAGCTTTCTCTATTTCTTTTAATATGATTTTAGTTTACTACATTAACAGTTCGAAGGTTTGAATGTTATATTTTATCAGTTACGTTACAGTTTTAATTCGGACCTCTTGATGAGAGTACGCACATAATATCAACATTGGATTGAAATTGCATCATAGGACCGCGATTTGATACGATACTTTGAAGGTGGTAGAACCAGTGTAGTTCGACCGGGGAAGTATCACCGCCACACCTATTTCTTGCGTGAAGCATTTCTTGCGATTCGTTGGAAGGGTGTGGTTGCCGGCACACTTTGATATGAGGCGACCATCATAGTCCTCGGGAGTAGCAACGCATTTGTGATTGATGTCCATGGGCGGCAGTGACCAATTTCCATCAGGTGGACTGCATGCTTGTTTCCTGCTACAATCAGATAAAAAAATACTACGACTCATCCTATCCACATCCTACTCACCTATCACATAGTTTAAGTAATTTTGCTAGCGATTTTTATCACGGGATATACAATCGTAAAAGTGAACTTCTGATGTTTCTACCACCAATCACTTGTGAACAATGAAGAGCACATGCCTTTGTACCGTTTCACCTCTGATAATCTTGTCTGTTTACACGAGTTACAACTGAGTTGTTGGAAGTTTCAACGGGTCTCTGATCCGGCTGGATAAAACGGGATCACAATTCTGTTTATGTTCGACGGATCATCTGTCGATAATGACCTGATTAGTAGGTCGTTGACAAACGTACTAATATGTTTGTTTATTTTGGTAATGAGAGAAACGTCTTTCCTAAATGAAAGAAGGGCTGTTGCCTGTTTAGAAACCCTATTCTAAAAGTTTTTTATTATCTATGTATTAATTACGTGAAGCAAAAATTTGTGATTCGTTTTTAAGATACTTCCCGCAGGCGGAGGAGTATAAGATTACGCACCGTTATAGTTGATGTAGATAAGGATTGCGCGATGCTAAAATTTGTTCAAATAATGCATAAAACATAATGTCCATGGGGACATCTTTAACAAACTTCATATAAAACAGGCGTTCTATCTGAAGCCTATCGCAAATGCGTTGTCACTCTTGGGGGTTAAGATTGTTGTCGCCTTTTACGTCCGTATCTCCTCATATTAAACAAAACGCGGTACAAAAGGACAACTTTATGCTAGTACTTCTGGTAATGTGGTGGCAAGATATTGTTTAAAGACAGCATCGAATTAGTCTTTCAACTTTCAGACAGACAACAGAAAAGTTTCAATATACTAATTGGTGTATACACACACGGAAACGACGTATCCAAAAAAACTAATCAACCGTAACATACTTCCTGAATATACGTTTAGAAAAAGTTCAACAATGAAATAGTGATGTTGATATATTTTTGGCAAGGTTCCAGTAAAAAGTAATTAGACACTTAATGACGCATTTCTAAGAAACAATCAACGGTTTTCACGGGAAGTTAACACCACGTCTAAATAACGTGTAACTAAATAGAAAAGCGGGAGGTCATTTAGGATTTTTTTTTATGACTGAAGTAGCAAACGAATATGCAGTCCACCCGATGGTAAGTAGTCACTGCCGCCTGTGGACATCTGTAATCAACTTCAAACAGAACATGGGTTCTATCTGAAGTCAATCAAAGATGCGTTGCTACTCCCGAGGACTATGATGGTCGCTTCATGTGAAAATGTGCCGGCAACCACACCCTTCTATCAAAACGCAAGAAATGCTTCACGCTAGAAATAGGTGTGGCGGTGGTACCTACTTCCCCGGTCGAACTACATTGGTAACACCTGTACCACCTTGAACTTGTCCCGGAATCAGAGTTTTAGGCCATAGTCCATCACACTGGCTAAGTGCGAGTTGGTAGATTACGCATATAACTTTTTTAAAGAACTCTCAGATTATAAGATTACCCACGATGTTTTCCAACTTGATTTCGAACGTCGGACCCCCAATCAAGACGCTGAGTTGCAACCATTAGACAATCACTGCTCTAAAGTTGTTCAAAAAAAATTCAATCAATTACATCTGTATCATCTAATCAAAAATAATACGACTAAATTGCAAAGCAAGTCTCTTACTAGGAAACTTTTGTCAACGTAAAGATTTTGTAATCAGAACCGAATCGTAACGCGGTCATTCTTCAGTAGATTTTACTCCTCATATTTTTCTCATACCCGGCCCTTATATCTGCAAATCGATTCTTAAGGAGTTAACTTAAAAAAATCCTTTCTGCAAAATAAATTTTACGAGTTGTTTGCTTATCAAAGATCTATTTGCCCTAATTGCAGCCATGTTGATAAACTTCACTGTGATTGAAGAGCACAAAACCGTCCAAATTGACCAAATGTCATATCGACCTTGGAATAGTTACGTCGAGAAAACATCAAAGACGTCATAGTACCATGTTCATACGAATCACATGGAACTGAACGTGCTTAGGGAATTCGGTACAAATGTCCTGCGAAGAAGAAAATACAAGTTTATTTCTGTGCATGTTGCAACCGCGAAGCTAAACACGAATATAACAATAGAAATGTTCATTTGTTTACCGTCTTGAGTTACTATTGGACTTTAATTTAGAGATACTTTTCTTACAACACCCTTGAGGTGTTCTAGGGTAGGTCTCAATTGTGTGAATAATGCGATCATTGGGGGATGCAACTTATATGTTTTTTTTTCGTATTCTTTCTTTTAATCTGTTTTATTAACCGACTTCCCAAAGGAAAGAGGTTATCTATTCGTCACGTATATTTTTTTTTTTTTTTTTTTTTTTTTATGTATGTTCGGGCGAAATGGCTAGAAATCGTCGACCTACCGACACGATTCATACGACATTGTATGCGACTAGTTTCACAGGCAGTCCCATATTGAGGAAAATGAAAACCTTCCGGCGGTTTTCCCAGAAAATTGGAAAATGTCGGTTTCTTAAAATCTTGAATTACTTGGGTGTTTATAAACCGATTTCCATTTTCTTTCTTTCATTTGATAGGAAATTTCGTCACGCAACTTTTTCTCTTGGACATGGGTATGCTGTGATGCTTAACTCTTTGAGTTATGGGGTGGAAACCACCACCACTCCTCAAGTTTTTTAGATAATTTGAGATAACTCGGCTTCTGCTGAATCGATTCTTATGAAACTTGGAATATGTATTATATATCTATGCTTATATAGGTTGACGAAAAATTTGACCTTCAACTCTTCGATCCTGATGATGCAGGGTTACAGCTATCCTAAACTATAACATTAGCTATTTGGTGCTTACATATATGTAACAAGACTACTAAGCAGAGACATGTGATGAAAATTTGACCTTCAACTCCTCAATCCTGATGATGCAGGGGTGCCTCAAGCCTAAACCATAGGGGTTGACCATTTGGTGCTTATGGGTATGTTATAACAATACTAAGCAAAGACATATTATAAAAAAAATGACCTTCAACTCCTCAACCCTGATGATGCAGGGTGCTGTAAGCCCAAGCCGTAGGTGATGGCCATTTAATGCTTACGGATATATAATAAGATAGCAAGGCAAAGATGTACGATGACAAATTTGACCTTCAACTCCTCAACTCTGATGATGCAGGGGTACTGCAGGCTTAAACCATAAACGTTAGACATTTGTTGCTCACGGATTTGTAATAACATTGCTAAGCAAAGGTATACGACGAAAAATTGGACCTTCAACTCCTCAATCCTGATGATGCAGGGGTATTGAATGCCTAAGCCATAAAACTTAGCTATTTCAATCTTACGCATTCAAAATGATATTTAAAAAAATGTAAGGTAAAACATTAGAAAAATGGTTGTATACGGTGGAAAATTGGACCTTCAACTCCTCAATCCTGATGATGCTGGGGTGCTTCAAGCTTAAACTATAGGCGTTAGCTACATGATCGCTACGTATATCTGATAAGATTACTAAGCAAAGATATAAGATGAAAAATTTGACCTTCAACTCCTCAACTCTGATGATGCAGGGGTACTTCAGGCTTAAACTATAGGCGTTGGCCATTTGATGCTTATGGGTATGTAATATATTTACAAAGCGAAGACGTATGATAAAAAAGTTGACCTTCAACTCCTCAACCCTGATGATGCAGGGTACTGTAAGCCCAAGCCATAGAAGTTGGGGATCTGTTGCTTACGTGCATGCGATGAGATTACATAGAAAAGATATGACATGATAATTTTGACCTTCAACTCTTCGGCCCTGATGATGCAGGGGTACTTCAGGCTTAAACCATAGGCGTTGGCCGTTTGATACTTATGGATATGTAATATATTTACAAAGCAAAGACGTATGATAAGAAAATTGACCTTCAACTCCTCAACCCTGATGATGCATGGTACTGCAAGTTTAAACCATAAGCATCGGCCATATGGTGCTTACGTATATGTAATGAGATTACTAAGCAAAGATATGACATGATAATTTTGACCTTCAACTCCTCAACCCTGATAATGCTGGGGTCCTTCAAGTTTAAACCGTAGGCATCGGCCATATTGTGCTTACGTATACATAATGTTGTTGTTCACAATACCAACAATGAGTTTCGGAGAGGATATAATTATGATCAAAAAATCCACTTTAAATACAATTACCTGAAAGATGCAAGAGTACTACCAACCTTTTTAAATTGGATGGGTTATTTTTATCAGTATCAGTTGAATTATACTCTTAGTTATAAGGTTTATATTACTTTTTCTACTTTAAATATTGATAATTATAGGTCTATTCTTTAAATAAATGTTTACTCAGAAAAAGTTGTTTTATTCGGTTAGGTTAGGTTCGAACAGATTTTTCCAATTCAGAATCTAAGGGAGGGGGCGCGGTAGCGCCCCCGACCGGTTGTGTCAAAGAAGTCTATTTTTAGATGATGACGTCAGCACATAATTTTATTCATCCGAAAATCGGACGAATAATTAATTTTATTCATCCGGTTAGCGGACGACTAGCAACAGCCATAACTGATTTTATCGTGACTGAAAAGCGTGAAAAAAAAATTTTAAACAAAAAATACAACCGACTTCCATGCCACATAAAAGTAAAAAATAATTTAAATACATGTTGGTTTAGAGCAAACACAGTTCTTAGTACATAGTCCCGAAGTCGGCGCTTATATAAGATACATGTAGTTTCGTCATGATCCAGCAAAATATGGTAAGCGCCGACTTCGGGACTATGTACTAAGAACTGTGTTTGCTCTAAACCAACATGTATTTAAATTATTTTTTACTTTTATGTGGCATGGAAGTCGGTTGTATTTTTTGTTTAAAATTTTTTAACAGCACTTATCACTACATAGTATAAAACAAAGTTGCTTCTCGCTGTCTGTCCCTATGTATGCTTAGATCTTTAAAACTACGCTACGGAATTTAATGTAGTTTTAATAGATAAGAGTGATTCAAGAGGAATGTTTCTATGTATAATACATGTGTAATATAGTGGAGGAACACCGATATATTTAGATTTTTGGCTTTTAGGCGGAACGATGTGCGCCGGATCAACTAGTTTTTTTATAATATAATGGTAACGTGCTGCAGTTCATCTGTAGTGTCGTTCGTGGTAATTTGTAATTAACTTCATATAGAACCGGGACTTTACTCGAAGTCAATTGCTAACAAAATGTATGAACTGCTTCACGCTAGAAATAGGTGTGACGTTGATTTCTCCCAGGTCAAGGCACGAGCTTCTGATAGCTCTTTGTCTGACTTAAGTAACAAATATTAATGAATGGTTATAATAAATGAAAATCTTGCTTCAATCAGTGAAAATGCCGACTATCTCAAAGTCCATTAAAAAAACTACATCTTTCTGAATGGCAAGCCATCCTTCACGCATCTGACGAAAAGCTGTCTTTCAGTGAACCTTGTAAACTTCGGGACAGTCTAATAAAACTGTATTTTGCTCACAACTTTGAAAATCCCGTTTCGACTTTGTCACATTGTAGCAAGTTTTTGAATTAAAAACTTTCTCCATCACTCGTACACGTCACCTACTGACAACAATTCAATTAATAATATTATAGGACTTTCCACAATAAACGCTCATTATATAGTTGTTATAAAACTGACTAAAAATTTCATTTTAACTGTGAAATGTTGCATTTGAATTGTATGGCTTTTGCTTTGTTTCAAATGTTTCAACACTGCAGAAATATTATTTAAATGAACTTTAGCAACATATAAATTGTTCTTGTGGTGTGAAAAATATGTGATAATGAGGAGATGCTTAAATGAAAAGACAATACGAAAATAACATTTAAGAAGTGAAAACTTTTTGCACGAGTATTTTTCATATACGACTATTCTCATAGACTTTCCGATATTTCTCGATACGCTCTCTAATCGTCGTCTGACAAATGGGCTCGTATAAAATGGAATAGACAGTAAAATGCTTACTGTAATTACTTCATACGTACCTAGTAATCTTACAAACATTATAAAGGCGAAAGTTTTTGAGGATGAATGGATATTTCTTACTCTTTCATATAAAAACTTTTTTTATATGATTAAAGTAGCAAACGAGCATGCAGTCCACCTGATGGAAAGTGATCACTGCCTCCCATGGACATCTGTAAGCAACTTCATATAGAACATAGGTTCTATCTGAAGTCAATCACACATTGCCACTTACGAGGACTGAGATGGTCGCCTTATATAAAAGTATGCCGGCAACCAGACCCTTCCATCGAAACGCAAGAGATGCTTCATGCTACAAATAGGTGTAGCGGTGGTACCTCCCCGGTCGAACTACACTGGTTCTACCACCGGAAAAAACTACTGGTCGGATTTTAAATAAACGTTGTACACTGATAGCTTATATAACTATTCTGTTGAGGGGCGAAGCGGCAAGACTAAGCTAGTTAAATATGATCCAGCTTGTCTGTTTGTTCAACCTTTAAGAGGCTGTATTCTATACTCAGACGCATCCTACACTCATAGCCCCACAGTAGGATTTTCTTCTGTGTCGTGGGTACCATGGATACACACAAGACGAATACACAAACACCCAGATACAGAACACGAATCTAAACTCATCATTCAGATACCTGTCTGGCCGGGAATCGGACCCGGGACCCTTTACGCGTCTGACCGGTATGGTAACAGCTCTGCTACGCGGGTCGTCGATATAATCGTCGATTGTGTATAAACCACCATCGCGAATCGTAATGAGTCTAATAATGTCATAATACTTAATCATAACGCTAAGTATATTAACAAATAATCAAATGAATTAATAGGTCTCCTCACTTAACCCGTTTGTAATATTGCATTATTTATAATGAAACATAAAATTAACCATGAAATAGAATGTTAACGCTTTCAAAAAAAAAAACGTTTACCCAAAATACGATTTCATCTCATTGCCAAATCGTTTGTTGAAGTCGCGTGCCGGTTCACCAAGGGTATCGGTATGAGAGACAGTGAGATATATTAAAAAAATCGGTCAAGTGCGAGTCGGACCGGCACAGGAACAGTTCCGTACCATTATCTATAAACAGCAAAAACATGTTTGTTGTGTAGGAGCCTCCTTATACTTATTTAATTTCAATTTAATTATTTGTTTGTAAACTGAACGTAAATCTAAATATTCTGTAAAAAAATTAAGCGCACTCGTTGCTGTTATTAATATCGAGAAAAAAAGGCACATTTGTTTTATAGAAAACCCCATGAATATTCATTCTACTCTGTTTCTGTGTTATTATTGTTATAGCAGCATGTACATCTGTGATACAGACATACTGTAGCACGACGTCATCTGTGATACAGACATACTGTAACACGACGGGGATCTGTGAGATACAGCCTGGTGAAAGATAGACAGACAGACGGACAGTAGCATGTCGGGGTCTTAGTAATAGGGGCCCGTTTTTACCCTCAGACGGACAGCAGTCTTAGTAATAGGGTCCCCGTTTTCACCCTCTCTCTACGGAACCCTAAAAACCATGTACGATACGAAAGCATATAAATCGCCGCCAGTCATTCGTCACTTGCCGTTACCAAGGAATGCGAGGGCCGTGGACTGATTTGATGATCACGAAATTATATCAACATTAGAATATAGAACCGAACTTATAACTAAAACTGTCAGTCAGTCGTATGTACAAAGTATTTTAACATTCTGCTAATTCTATTTTATAAAATAGCAGGGTTATTGCAAACCTTTATTAACGACAGTATGCTGATTTTTCATAGTGCGTATTTTTATGCTAGCGTATATGTAGCCAAGCCTAGTAGTAAAAACGACCTAAACTAAAGAAACAAAACAGTAGTAGCGGATCTGTGATTGACTTCAGATAGAACCCATATTCTTTATGTTGATTGTAGATGTCCATGGGCGGCAGTGACCACTTACCATCAGGTGGACTGCATGCTCGTTTGCTGAAGTAGCAAACGAGCTACTTAGATACTTAGATACGTCAGATAAAAAAAAATCATATTAAAAAAGCTGTTCTTATACAATAAAGTTCTTGTAGCTTGACTTTGACATTGCAGATTATAAGTACCTATAGTATTTTTTTTTTAATTATCTATATAAATAAATTTAAATGTTAGCATGTTTGACCCCTATGCATTCCAAAACCATTGATCATATTGTGTTGAAACCTTGGTAGTCGTTGTAGAACGTCTGGGGACATTGGGTTCTTGGCCCAAAAAATCTATATTTAAATAAATATTAATACTGTGGTATAATTCAAGTTGGTATATAAGAGTAAATAAAAGAATCTTATTTGTTTTTTTTTTGTACTTGGGGTTGTAACGCATGCCGAGTACAGCAATTTTTCAGTAAAATCAACAGAAAATAATCAATTAAATATTTTATTTACAATATAAGATTATGAAGCAATAGGCCAGCTATAATTTAAACCAAACTAGTTGACAGACAAGGCAACCAGAGATATGGTAAAGATTGCGGTGGCCTTATTTCACACCTTGGAGATTAGAACTGTATAAATTATGATTTAAATATATTGCAAGAGTAGAAACGAATGGAAACATCGATAAAACAAACACAGAAAATATTATATATCCTCAAAAGTCACAGTAATATTATTTCAAAGTACAGAGCAAGAGTTGTGGAGAAGAATCTCAAACACCTCGGATTTATCAAAATGCAGAATCTAGACCTCCTTAATCCAGTCCCTCTTGTGGTTGTCAGATGATTTACTGAACAATAGATTTTAACATCAATTTTTAAAATGGACAGCAGGCTTTATGGTGGTAGAACCAGTGTAGTTCGACGGGGAAGTACCCCCGCCACACCTATTTCTAGCGTGAAACAGTTCTTGCGATTCGATAGAAGGGTGTGGTTGCCGGCACACTTTTATATGAGGCGAACATCATAGTCCTCAGGAGAAGCAACGCATCTTTAATTGACTTCAGATAGAACCCATGTTCTGTATGAAGTTGATTACAGATGTCCATGAGCGGCAGAGACCATTTACCATCAGGTGGACTGTATGCTCGTTTGTTACTTCAGTCAGGTAAAAAAAAAAGAATTCTTTACCTACTATGGACACCGAAACTCACAGCTAAATGCATTTGTCACAATACCTTCCGAGAAGACTGTGTCCAGTAGAATTAAATGTGTTAGATACTAAGACAATAACGTTGATGTGAAACAACATGAGCTTGGGAGGTCTTCATTAAATTCTCAAATTGGTCACGAGCGTACACATCTTTTGAATTTACTCACACTATAAAACATGTAAATATTTCCACGTGTCATTTATAATAATAAAACATGTTTACAACCTGTGGTTCCCAAATAACTCAAATCTTACGATAAACAATTATGATGAGCTGATCACATCTTTGTTTTCGATCTACTCCTTTGAATATAAGCCAAATTATTATTCAAGCGAAGATATCTTTGGCCGTGGGCTGATATGTGTCAATATGGTGTAAGTATAGTGTATGTTTTCTGGATTCCATGGGTGTGTCTGATGATTGATTGTTTTCGCGAGATCATCGGATTATTTGTACCGTAAATGCGAAAATTTGTAAGGAAGTGTGTGTTTATTACTATTTCATGCAAAACTATTTGTATTTTGTTTTTTTTTTTTCTAAGACTGAAGTAGCAAACGAGCATGCAGTCCACCTGATGGTAAGTAGCCACTGCCGCCCATGGACATCTGTAATCAACCACATACAGAACATGGGTTCCATCTGAAGTCAATCACAGATGCGTTGCTACTCCCGAGGACTATGATGGTCGCCTCATGTGAAAGTGTTGTATTCAAACAAAGGGTGTATTCTTTATATATTTTAATAATATGTTTTATTAGTGAATGGATCATTTTCATTTACTTAATTAAAATTAATTAAGTAATAATTAATTTTTAATTAATAATTAATTTAATTTAATTTTAATTTTTTCACCTTCATTTACTTTACCGATATTACACAATATTCGTCAAACGCACACACTCAGTCACACTCACTATTCGTCAAACCTATTTAAAATAATAAGACTCTTGCCCAACAATTCGCGGAAAGCTTTCGGCCGTGTGAACGGAACCTTACTTAGCGTTTGTTGTGAAATAAGGAGCGGGTTGCGTGGGCGCAGTGCGAAGTTTTTTTGGGAACGGTATAATGTAAACTTCCGTTCGAGTCTCATTGCTTGTATTCAAATATTGGCATTCAATTGTTCAACGTTGCTACATCCTTCATAAATCTATTTAGAAGGTTGCGTTTGCACACTAGCTTCGGTAATATGTTTTCATTTTATATTTTATGCATACAGTCCATTGATGGTCCATTGTCGTTGCCTGGCAGCTATTAGTCTTAGGTATATATCATCCATCCATCCATGAGCCCTTTGATGCCCACAGCTGGACATAGGCCTCCCCTAAATGGCGCCACTCAAACCAGTCCTATGCCCTCTGAATCCAACGGTTTCCAACTGGAGGGTGGAGGGGGGGGCGGCGAACGACGACCTTATCATAATGATATGTTTGACTACTCTAAAAATAGCAATTTCAAGCTGTATTGTGAATAACCGCTCCGCACACAATTGCAATACCGACAACTCTTGACGTGTAATTGTATTACATAATTGTGCAATAAATCATATCATTTCGTTACAAAAATGTCGATTTCTTTATTGCAACGTTCGTAACCATTTTGTAATGTTTTCGGTTTTATCCACAATTTTTACTGCGATCCTTGCAATACTGAGGAAAGTGGGACACATGTCTCCACGCTGTCCCAATACAATTGATATAGAAATTCTTGGAAATTTCTATAGAACAGTGTTAAAAGGAACCTTCATGTCTTCAGAGTCACCACGGCCTCATCTGTTTCTGTTCAATTGTTGTTTGTTTTTAAATTGGATATAAAAGTCAGCTCCAGTATCTTGCCTTATATTTGGCTGTAGGATATTGACAGCTGATTCTACCACCTTCAAATCTACATTGTATTAAAAATATCTGGCAACCCATATCGACTGTACCGCCTATAAAGCTGAAGAAAGTTACCCGAATCTATATAAAAACGTTTCAAATTTTCGCTTCAAAGAAACTTTTCCAACCTGAGTTGAACCCCAGACTTGCAGAAGTCGCATTGAGAGACAACTATAATTGCGTCACATCACATGATGCACTGTTTGCACATAACAAAACATTATATCCTTATTTTATCTACTTGCATCATACATAAAGATTAAACTAAGTGCCAAACGTACATAATAATGTTATGTTTGTCTTATTAAATTGATAATAATTGAATGCTTACACAATAAACTTGTGTTTTATATTGTTAATTATGATTAGTACTAAACATCATTAAGTTTATACAATTTGTTCTAAGAATATGGATATAATATAGACGGAGCATATTAACTATTTGTATGGAGAACTGGCTCTCGCTTTGGGGTCGTACATAAAGTAAATTAGAATAATAATTCATCCATCCATCAGCCTTTCGAAGTCCACTGCTGGGCATAGACTTTGCCTAATGACACCAATCATAAACAACAATAAAAACAATCACTTAAATAAAAATACATAGTTACTTATTAAAATTTTAAAAAGCGTATTTCCAAGAATTACCAATCGGCAATTTGAGGTCCATAGGCCTCCTCTAATAGGGGTTTTTGCCAATAGTCACCGCGTTTATCATACGTATTGTACAAAGGAACACGCTGCAGCCTATCTTCTAGGTAGGCTGCAGCTCGCCCTTAGTAGCTTCGAACGACATCTATTGGAAGAAAGGACCTAGTCCTATACGTATCAACTCCGTCACCACAGGGATCACGATTACCTAGTTTCCCAGATTAACGATACATTATTAGCGAAAGCGCATTCTATACGTTTTTTATTCTATGAATTTGTATTAATATTTACTAACACGATTACTCCATTAGTGATTTTCCTTCCTGATCCTGACCACATAGTAAACTAATGAACAGACTTCGCAGTAATGATTTTATGTGTGTAAATATTTATTATTCGTACCTTAACTTATGGGAATAAATATACATTAGGGAGTATCGTTTATATATTGTTGTATTTAAGCACTTAGTTAAATTATGCTAACGTTTTTCATGACGCTTTCTGAAGTCATGAAATCATTATTGAGATACTCAGACGAAACAAAAAATCTAGCATCAGAACTGGAGCCTTTTTTTGTTCACGAGGGGGAAACCTTCAAAAGGTACCCGAAGCCGTGGGAGCGGCGCAGGGTTATGTGGGATTTTTACCGCACTAAACCCCCCCCCCCCCCCCCGGTGGCCGTCCTCGGCGCTATAAAGAGGACTCCAGGAACTAGAACTGGAGCCTAAGCTTATCATATACATTTCTGCCTCGCCGAGGGAACGAACCCGGACGCCACATAGCGCCATGTTTTGAGTTAAATACATTTAAGTTGTATTAAGCACGCACAAATACTGTTGTGAAGCAGGCAAATAGATATTAGATGCACCCGAAATTTGCATTGACATATTCGCATAGAGGCAGGTAGAATAAGAGACTTAAGTGATTAAGTGATTGTACAAACAAAATGAACAAAAAATATAATGTAAAAATAAAATAAAAAAACCTTTGAACCCCTCGCAGTACAACTGCGACGACACCACCGCAATATGTGACAGCAGTGCAATATGTGAGTACAGCGTGACAGGAAAAACAGCAATAGGTTTCAATTATCACTAAACATTTCTACGTTATGTACGATAGTAGATAGATCCTACGACAATTCTTCTAGTTCTACAACAATTTACGAATAAAATGCTAAATTTAAAAAGAGTAAGGTCAACTAATCTCAGTTTAAAAATGTAAATAAACTTTGTGATGGATCAACCGATCAAAATGTTTAAATATAAACCAATCGGAATGCGATGGCCGTCTTGACTGTCAATTTCCCGTAATAAATGCGATTTTATCACAGGGACAAATGTTTTCAAACAATCCACGTTTAATAAACAAACGTCGAGCCTGCGGGTGCGTTTATAGGCAAACTTTTATTACATTGTACCGGTAAATGTTATTTGGCTTAATTATTTTACACCAAAATACAAAAAATGTAAATGACTGCTTGAAAATACATCAGTAATTTAATACATAAGTAACAGTTAAGAAAGCAGAAGACACAATTATATGGAAGTAACCAAGGCGACATTTTTGTAATAGAAGAATGAAGTGCTTTGAAGTGTTCCTTACAAAACATCTGTTGACATCTAAAAGACATGAAAAACCAGAAGCTTTACCTAAACTCGGCGACTAATATAACGCTGTCCTCAAAAGATAACCATTTAAAGTTAAACATGGCAAGCCAATCCTACTAATATAGTCCGAACTGCGGAAATATAGTCTACGGCCTTCCTTACCGTAGCTTACACGTGCAACAGTTTCATTATAAACGGACCCGTAGACAATGACGCAGATGAAATTCCCCAAACAGCCGGCGTTACGATGGATGTAATTCACAAAACCTCTAGGGGCTAATACATCCGTTGCAAAAGTTTATTTTAACAAAGAAAAAACCGGGTCAAGAAAATGAGAACCGCGAAACTTGTCTGCATAACCTTCGCGGAGTTGCTGACGCGAAAAGTGATGATAATATGAAAGCAGCTAGGTTTGTGTGAAACGAAAAGCGTGGTTAACGTGTGTGGTGTACGCAGACAATATGGTCTAGAATCGTATGGGGTGTTGTTGTGAAGACATAATGTTGTGTCAGTATCCATCGGACAGATGTGGGCTACGGCTAGGGATGTGCGATATTCGTTTGTTCCGATTTCTAGGATCGTAAGGTAACGTGACGATCCGATTGGCACATAGGATCGAATGTCATTGATCCCATTCAAAATATCGAAGACAGAATGAGAAAAGATTGTGAAGTTCAAGAAGCTTCAAGCGAAGACATGACAACTCAATATAATGCTTTTGCTTGTTTATATAGCCATAAAGTTTGATTAATTTATCAAGGTGTTATTTTAAACTTCATATAAAGTTTGAAGAATGCATCTTTTAAACCAAATGCCGATATGATATTCTATCTTAATAATATGTTAATAACTTGAATAAAGTTTAATGTTTATCATAACACAAAGGTATTGTTACATAAACATTGCATGCTGCTTATAATCCGTGATTACGTTTCAGTTTTCCGAAAAGTCTGTATTGGAGCATCACTACGGCCCCGTTACGATGTAACGATACGCCTCGTAATTAAGACGTTTCCCGGCAAATGGGATCGGTGTCACTAGAGATAAAAAAAAACGTTTAAAGAGTTACATATTTCACGCGAAACGATTCGGATTTGAGTAATGTGTGGTATTCCGGGAATACGCCGCCGGGATGTCGCGGGAAACGAGAGTCACCGTTTCGAAAAACGAGGCGTGGCTCAGAATCTAGTTCCACCCGTTTTCGATACACGCTCGGTTTTCTGAAAAGTCAATTTGTAATCCGCTCTCTTTGTTCCTAACCGCGTCACCGTTTTGTAAAACAGGGCGTAGCGCAACATACACTTTGTCATTTTGGATACAAGTTTTCTGAAAAAACAACTTGTAATTTAAAATTTTTTGTTCCATATCAAATTATTGTTTTGCGCAGAGTCCGCACGAAATTTTGTATACTAAATTTTCTGCAAAAACACTTAGTTATTTCACTAGCTTTATTTCTGATTACATCCTTCTCGAGAAAAAAAGCACAAAATAAACCTTGCCATCAAAGGCTATAATTATCATGCAACATCACTTTGTCATCTTACTTTTAGTATGCGTTTTATTTTATTTACTTGTGTAGTATTGGATACCAGTACAAATATAATAAGTAATCAGTAAAATTCCAGGGAAAAAGTATGTCCCATTGACAAACGTGCTATATCACACGTATTTAAAACGAAAAAGCAAATAGTTTTGTAATACGTTTCATATAAAGTTGTAATTGCGCTCGTGATCTGTACATACCCTTAGTAAAAGTTTATTAATGTAAACAAAACAAGCAATTTTCTCGAATATTTTCGCTCATACATTGCAATGCACACTACGTTTTTGGTTTCGACCATAGCTTCTTTGAAATTATTATATTAATACGTGAAGCAAAAATTTGTGACGGATTTTTAAGTAATATGCCGCGGACGGATTAGTATGAAATTTTGCACGGTTATAGTGGACGTAGAGAAGGAGTGCAGAATGTTAATATTTTTTTCAAATAACGCATATATCATACATAAAATCAACTAAAAATACATTACACACACTACCATGCATTTGTCACAAACACATATGTACTTAGTAAATGAAATAGAACATTCAATGTCTTACTATGAAAAGACACAACGTCAAGAATGTCAGATGACATTTGATTTGATATGAAGTTTAGTTTTTTAATTTAAATTACGGTCGAATTTCGGCCGATGCTACGGGTGACTAGTGATGATAAATGCTTGTTTTGAAGAAGCTGACTTGTGAAACTGGTACCGGGAGTACTGCACGGATACAATATTACGCGAAACAAGACATTTCGATCAGGACTCCTATTTAATCTTTTACTAACAACGAAGGTTCCCTTACCTACAATGTTAGAATACTGTCGAATGATGGACAATGCTGTAGTTGCCAAATTATAATTGTGAGATAGACGCGTTTAAGTGTTTTTACAAATATCTATTTCATCTCATTGATATTGTAGTAGAAATATATGAGGTATGATAACCGAAAATTAATTTTAGTAAAAAAGAGGTAAAAGGCGATGAAGTACAACTGCGTTAAAGTTAACTATCATCACCTAACAATGATACCTTAATCTAGCGCCAGTACCACATATATTTCGATAAGTTTTAAAGACTCTCAATGTAATAATATATTTATTTCTTCTACCCATATAGTAGACAACAGAACATTATTCTGATGTCCTTACTACAAATAACACAATTTCGCAAAAAAAAAACACTGCATACTTTATACCAAGGTATAATATCACACCACCTAATCGTGTTAATCTTCGTACCTCCTCATTAGAATACCCGTTCCGTATACCCTATCGAGAAACAATAAAAGGTCTCTGCATTCACGATGTTAGACCGAGCGCATAACAATTACTGCTAATACCTACTTCCCGAGGTGTTGGCAATATTACAACAATGCCAATATTGCCGTAATATTGCTATAATGTTAACGATATTGCCAATATTGTAAATTATGTTGCAGCTATTTGGCATAGACGGCAAAATAACACTGTACTTGTAATTAATAGCTCTACATAATATAGCGTTTACCTTGTTAATGAAAAGATTTAAAGCTAAATTTGTCGAAGAATTGAGCCAAATTTCTCACTACAAGTTGGTAGAACCAGTGTTGTTTGACCGGGGAGGTGCCATCGACACACTTATTTATGTGTGGCAGTTCTTGTGTTTCAATGAAAGGGTGTATATGAGTGGACCACTTTCAATCCAATGGGTACCATGTGATTTACCTTCAATAGGACCCCTGTTCCATATAAAGTTGCTTACGTATGTCAATTGCTGGCACTGATCGCTTCCCGTTCATGCATGCTCCGTTGCTACTTTAATCGGAGAAAAAAAAATTGAATTAAACTTTTCATACAATTTCTCGGACTGAGAAACTCTTTGTCAAACAGCTGATTAGAAAACCGACGCAGGCAAAACTGTACCTTATGAGCGTTGGATACGTGACGCTCGAATAGCTTCAAGGTTCGCGACAACTGAATTGGAACGGGGTGACATAAGAAGCAGAGGCTGCAAGCAAAACTGAACCTTAGCGGTGACATAGAATCGTAAATGCACGGTAAAGACATGATTTTTCGAATATTGAGGGCCAAATCCAAATGTATATCAAATATAGCAAAATGCACAAAATAGTAGTAAATTAAAAATACTTCTTGTATTTATAGTCCACCAATAAATTGTAAATAACCAGAGTATGTATTCAATTAAATCACATTTTTTACACTTTTTCAGCTTTGCTTTATCCAATCGGTCCAGAGCTTCCTCGAGCATGTTTCGCTTTCCAAATTTTTAGATATGACGTGTAAAATATACAATGACATTATTTGTATATTTTACATGTCATGTATGCTTTGTAATGACTAGAAAAATAAAAATAAATAGAGACTTACTGTGTACTTGTAATTTTAACAAATAATATTAACTGTGTTAACGCGAACAAAAATACCACCCAGTGTATCAGCTACCATAACGCCATAACCAAATAAATAACACCCGTCTACAACTTGAAATTTAAAAAAAATATATCAGCAATGCTAACGCGCAAAAAACTCGCCATGTATATCATTTGCAAAGTTAACAAACAGTGTCAGCTACTATAACACGCACCAAAACTAACACCCTGTATATGTTTTATTTTTGGTTCTAACTAATAGTATCTATCAGCTGTGCTAACGTGCACCATGCGTATCACATGTACGCTTAACAATCTGTATCAGCTGATATAACGCGCACCAATAAACTCATACTTAAGACTTGTAACATAAACAAATCGCGATAGCGCACGTGCGCCGTTCGCGCAACATGTGTCACCAGACGTCAGTGATTCATTGACTTCTCATCCGATAACGGATAACGGCGATAACGCGTTACCAGTAACGATTAATTATTGCACTTCCGTTACTAACTAATCATGGCAACATGATTAGTAGCGGAAGTAAGCCAGTACTTTACGGCGTTGCCATAATTAATTTTAAATATACTTATTATATTTCAATCTTGAAATGTTTTTAACAACTCGCACTTGGCCAGCGCGGTGGACTATGGCCTAAAACTCTCTCATCCTGAGAGAAGACCCGTGCCCAGCAGTAGGACAATAATGGGTTGACGAGATACGTAGGTACATATGCAACTACCGGTATAAACGAAAATTCAGAAATTCAAAATAGCATTGCAACTGAAAACACACAATTTCAGCAAACAGTTTGATGTCAATTTCGAAACGATCGGATTATTCGGATTCAATTATTATCGCGGCTACACCGACTGCACCAAGCCCCGGCTCATTTGAGCTGTAATGACATTACCGATTGGGTTCAGTGATAGCCCAATGGTTGAAACTTGCCCTCTCTATCGGAAGGTCCGAGGTACAGATCCACAAGGCACTCAAGGCAGACTTTTCTAAAATTATGTGCGTTTTATAAATTAATCACTGCTTTACGGTGAAGGAAATCATCGTGAGGAAACCTACATACCCGAGAGTTTGGACTATGGCCTAAAACATTCTCATTCTGAAGAGAATACAACACAACAAAGTTTTAGGTAGGTTTACAAGGTGGTAAAACCATGTGTAGTTCGACCGGGGAAGTACCACCGCCATACCTATTTTTAGAGTGAAGCATTTCTTGCGTTTCGATAGAAGGGTGTAGTTGCCGGCACACTTTCACATGACGCGACCATCATAGTCCACGGGAGTAGCAACGCATCTGTGATGAATGAACAATGAATGAACTTCAGATGGAACCCATATTCTGTATGAAGTTGATTACAGATATCCATGGGCGGCAGTGACCACTTACCATCAGGTGGACTGCATGCTCGTTTGCTACATCAGTCAGATAAAAAAAAGAATACCCGTGCAGCCAACAGTGAGACAATAATGGGTTGACGGCGAGACTACCAATGAACTCGGAAATACACTTTGGCTCATCTTCTGCTTACGTATGTAGTGATACATATGATATATCACATCGTTAATCAACGCACACTCATGTTAGGTGCGTCCTAGAAAATCACCGTGAGATATGAAGGAGCCTTGAACAAAGGTGATGGTTTAACAAATGATCGTGAGGTTTCATTTTTTTGGAGGTTCGAAATTCGAAATCTATGCGTGATTTTTCGAAGTTGTGTTCCTAGTCCAAATTATCACTTATCACTTGTTTAAACATAACATCCACCATAATATTTTTAAATTCGTCCGATGTCTACGAATCAACACTTGGTCAGGTTTCACTATGGACTCAACTTTTCTATTTTGAGAGGAAACAAGTAAGAGGCACGGGCTCATAGTACTAATATTATCATACTAATATTATAAAGGCGATAGTTTCTGAGTGTGTACTGTGTATGTTTGTTACTTCTTCACGTCTAAACGGCTGGGGCAATATTCATAAAATGTGGTAGGAAGTTAGCTGATATTCTGGATTAACATATAGGCTACTTTTTGTTGTGGGGAATATGTTATTCCCACGGGACACATCGACTTATTAACGCAGACGAAGCTGCGGGGTTCATCAAGTACAATTATAATTGAGCTGAGTGGTTACTGTAACCCAAATATATCAATAAAACAACTGCTTCACTTTAGAAAAGGCGCAGAAATGATACGTACCCGAACCACACTCGTGACGACCTTAGAATTGTAAAAAATATGAAAAATTGTAATTATTTTCAGCCTGACAAACCTTTTTTTGCAAATAAACGCCATATACAGTTACGGCGAACTTTATTGTTTAATTCATATATATATCGGAGTTGATGATGTTGGAAACAGATGATGTCAAAATGGCCGCACGTGCACCGGCCGATATCGAACGATCGTCCTATCTACCTGTTTCTATCATTTACTCATAAAAGGGGTCTGAGCGTATTAGATTTGGATGCGTTGTAGGGCACGGACCGCTTCTAATGTCCGAAGGCTCGATTTCTTTGTTTTCCGACATATATATTATCGGTGTACAAAAGATTATTAAATGGTAAATAAATAAATCAAATGTAATCTTGCGGTAAACGTTTTAAACATCCTAGAATATTTTAACTTCATTTTCGACCAATAAACTGCTTCCGAGAAACGACATCTTGGTAACAGACGAATCTGCACGCATAAAAATATATCGGGTTGATCTTTACTGTTACACGTTTCAATATTAAGGTTAATCGATTTTCCAAAAAAATATCTAATAATATTACTTAATCAGTTCCAGAACTGTGTCAGTGTTGTATAAAATTTTGATATCTGCAAATTGAGAGCAACTGCAATTTTGTTAGCTTACACGATTTGCTCGACAAAAACTTAAAAAGCTGTGTGTAGATTTTTTTCACATTAAACATCTGTATTAACGAGTACTAGTCACCCGTCACATCGATCGAAATTCGACCGTAATTTCAATTAAACTAAACTTCATATTGTCCAAAGTACGAATATTTCTCTAATTCAAAAATAAAATGTTATAATTTTCAAGTAATTTTGAACGCACCCGTTAAATATAAAAAGAGGTTTAATTAGCTAAGCCGCATTTAAAAGCAATAGCGGGCATTTTGACAAAGACACTGACATTTCTGACGTTATGTGTTTTCATAGTAAGACATTGAATGTTCTATTTCGTTTATTGTTCATGTGTTTGTGACAAATGCACGGTAGTGTGTGTAATGTGTTTTTAGTTGATATTAAGTATGTTTTAAACATATTATTATTCTGCACTCCTTCTCTACGTCCACTATAACCGTGCAAGTTTCATACTAATCCGTCCGCAGCATATTACTTAAAAATGTTTTACAAGTTCTTGCTTCACGTATTAACATATAGAGATTACATTTTTTCACCGATTAAGGTTTGAACCTGAATACAACTCAATCATTAGATCGTTGAGAGCACTGGATGGTGAAATAACATTGACTTCTTGAAATGATTCTGGGTACCCGCGTAAAAGTCGAAAACTACGATTTTTTTATGACATAGACGTTGTGACGGCTGCAGCAAAGTGATTGGGGATCCCAACGATAAGCAAGTGAGCTTACCCCTGTAGTGAACGGCCAAGAAAACCTAGTGTGCCCTTCAACCCAGCAACACGGAACACAGCAGCGACAGATTTTTTCTTTATCTGACTTAAGTAGCAAACGAGCATGCAGACCACCTGATGGTAAGTGGTCACTGCCGCTCATGGATATCTGTAATCAACTTCATACAGAACATAGGTTCTACCTGAAGTCAATCACAGATGCGTTACTACTCCCGAGGACTATGATGGTCGCCTCATATAAAAGTGTGCCGGCAACCACACCCTTCCATCAAAACGCAAGAACTGCTTCACGCTAGAAATAGGTGTGGCAATGGTACTTCCCCGGTCGAACTACACTGGTTCTACCTTCGCACTTTTACACTCTGATGTTAGGATACAGAACGAAGAGTACCAATTATTCAAAGTTGAATCTTGTAACGTAGTAGATTTACGCGATCGTCGTCGCAGGCTAAGCCCGTTTTCGAATAAAATTGAATTAGAAAGGGTATCTCAATTCGCAATAATTCTTGGTATTTAAATATGATTCATTGCAATTAAGCATCGAGGTCACGCTTCCTGTTCAGAAAAAAAACAAAAGCAACAAACAAAAAATTATGTAAAAATAAGGAGCACTTAGCCACCCACCGACAATCTCGTGTTACAAACAAAATTAAAAACATAAATAAAAACTGGACGAACGCGAGTCGGGCTCGCGCACGAAGGGTTCCGTACTGTTGTAAAAACGGCAATGAAACGAAATGTCTTTATTTGCATAGGCTTACGGAGGCACTTACAAACTGACAGTTGAAGGCATAACACACACGCTTTCTACACTAATAGCCCCACAGTAGGATTTTCTCCTGTGTCGTGGGTACCATGAACACACACAAGATGAATACACAAACACCCAGACCCAGAACATGAATCTAAACTAATCATTCAGATACCTGTCTGACCGGGAATTGAACCCGGGACCCATTGGGCGTCAGACCGGTATGGTAACTGCTCCGCCACGCGGGTCGTCATAGTTACATATATATATTTTTTTTTACACTACCACCGGATCGGAACACGACCTCAACTGAGAAGATCAGGCAAGAAACTCAGTGGGAGGGCGATGTATGGAGCCCCCCTTGAATTTATTTCTGTTGTTATCATTGTATTTGTTGTTATAGCGGCAACAGAAGTACATCTGTGAAAATTACAACTGTCTAGCTATTACAATTCATGAGATAGAGCCTGGTGACACACGGACAGACAGACAGAGAAGCCATACTAGGATTCCGGTTTTGTCCTTCGCGTACGGAACCCTAAACACATTCGACGTTCAAACTTCCATTTTGTTTACCCAACGAAAACATTTCGTTTATAAAGGTGGTGGAACTTGCGGTCCAAGTACGTCGACACCACCTTCACACGTGTTACGTTGAGAACCGTGCGATAATGCACGTGTTATGAAGTTGTATAAGGCGTTTCCATCTTGTATAAGGACTGTAGTCCGTGATACCATAATCTATACCGTGTATATATATATATATATATATATATATATATATATATATATAAGAAAAAATTCCGCGTGTCTGTGTTTCGCTTATTTTTGCCAAAACATGGTTTGGAAGATTGATAACAAGTAATAATCGATATTACCATAATTTATATTGTTTTGGCTTATGGGTTCTAAACAAAAAATGGCCGTAGTATTCACAATAAAACGAATGGTAGTGTAAACAAAAAAACAACCTTCTATGAGATTATTCTTTTAAGATATTTTTATTCTAGCTACCTACCACCATTGCGGAAGTACTTTATCCAACAATCAATATATAAACACTATTTATCGATCAGCACTTTCAGGTCTACTTCATCTAGTAGGCCCTCTTAATGGGAGGATAATACGCTGCTCTCATTGTCCTGGATTTTATCTCTTAGTTGCCTTTTAAGGCATCCGACGGAAAAGAGTGAATAGTGCTGTTCAATATCGACACAACAAAACACAATAAACTCCATGACGTAAATATACATTTCTTTGAATAGCACCCTTGCTCTACTTGAATTTGATGATAGGTTAAAACCACACACGCAGACTCAACATAATCCTTTCAGATCTTTGTGTAAAAAAATAAGGTCAATATGGAGAAAATCCGCGAATTACAACTCAGTAACGGCCGACGCTCGGATATCGAGAATGTTTATTCATTTCCAATTTTGGTTGCAGATAATGAAATCTGTAATAAAATACGCAATAAATACATACATGCTCTCAAAATGTAGGTAATAAAAGGTTAAATCCGTCAGCAGAATTCGTATAAGTTAACTGAATGACTAATAATTAATAAAATAATCGTTATTGGTTAAGTAAAATTTACCATATCAGATTGACAAATAGGCGGCCTTTTTTAACTGACTTTATCGCTATAAATTTACAATATTCTTTACTCGAATTCAATTTTCGCAAAAGCTAAAAGTTATACGCGCCTGCATATACAATTACTAGTTGACCTGGCGAACTTCGCTCCGTCTAAAAGTCAAAAATCTAAAATTAGCAATGTTTTTATACTATATTTATACTATATTATGCATTTATTATACATAGATAACTTCCTCTTGAATCACTCTATTAAAAAAACTGCATTCAAATCCGTAGCGTAGTTATAAAGATTTAAGCATACATAGACAGACAGCGGGAAGCAACTTTGTTTTATACAATGTAGTGATACTGCGTTGAATTTATACACAAGCAAAGCTTTTAGTTTCGAAAGCGTAATACCGGATTCGTTTGATAACCCACTTTACGCGTATTTAAAACATTGACACATTTCCGCGCCTGTGTTTCACTTGCCACACAAACTCGTTTTGCAGTTATAATTTCTTTGTTGGTCGATAAAAACGTAACGAAAACGTAAATAAGATTTAACGTGTTCGCAGTTATAAAGTAATGTGATTGAACGGGGGCGCGACGTTTGCTTGGAAGTCTGTTGCCTCGAATTTGATACGGATTGAATCATCCTTAGGGTTGTCGTGTTGCATAAGTAATAATGGGCACTTTACAATCATACTAATATTATAAACGCGAAAGTTTGTGAGTGTGTATGTTTGTTACTTCTTCACGTCTAAACCGCTGGAGCGATTTTCCTAAAATTTGGTAGGGAGTTAGCTGATACTAAAGATTAACATATAGGCTACTTTTTACTGTGGGAAAATGTCTTATTCCCACGGGACAATCGATTTTTGTTAACGCGGGCAAAGCTGTGGGATCCCACTAGTATGATATAATGGGATATAATGACGACCGCTTGACGGAGCGGTTACCATACCGGTCTGACGCGCAATGGGCCCCGGGTTCGATTCCCGGCCAGACAGGTATCTGAATGATGACTTTAGTTTTATGTTCTGGGTCTGGGTGTTTGTAAATTCGTCTTGTGTGTGTCCATGGTACCCACGACACAGGACAAAATCCTAGTGTGGGGCTATGAGTGTAAGAAGCGTTTATGTTTATGTTTAATTTTTTTTTGGTCTATGAAATTTCGTTAGCTCTATGGTCATAGTCACATAGTAGAACATAAAACATGCGTTTAAACATATACCAGCCTATTTGTGCGAGTTAAATAAACCGATTAGAAAGCGCCTAAAAGAGACTAGAAGCATGTTTATCGGCCAGTCTGTCTTTATGAGCTAATCGTATTTTTGACTACATCGATTTAAGGGGGATTCACTCTAATGGTATTTTTGAATATATCGATTTAAGGGGATTTACGTATAGAGTAATTTACAGGCATAAATGGATTTTTTAATTCGAAAAACACGTTTTACAGAAAAATAGGTAGAGCCAAACCGTGACGCGTATGCGGACTCTAATGCCTAATATATTAAAAGTATGTATGTGTGTACTAGATGATAATTTATTTATCTAACAATCCGTTAGTTTCTTAATGCAGTAAAAGCTAACGGTAAACGCTTTAGTATAGCAAGTAAAAAGTTGAATTTACTAATTATTTTGAAAGGCTCAGGAAACCACATTTCCTCATATAATAACCATTGAACAGGAAACAGTTATATCATGACATTTATACAAATGAATATAAATGCCTCTGTACATTTGTCCTCTTGTGTGTTTGTGTCAAAGTCGTTTATTTTTTAACTGAAGTAGCAAACGAGCGTGCAGTCCACCTGATGGTAAGTGGCTACTGCCGCCCATGGACATCTGTAATCACCTTCATTTAGCACATAGGTTCCATCTGAAGTCAATCACAGATGCGTTGCTATTCCTGAGGACTATGATGAACGCCTCATATAAAAGTGTGCCGGCAACCACACCCTTCTATCGAAACACAAGAAATGCTTCACGCTAGAAATAGGTGTGGCGGGGGTACTTCCCCGGTCGAACTACACTGGTTCTACCACCTTAAAAACTCTTGTACTTTAAGAATTATGTGTATTAAGTTTATCTGCCTGTTTTTCACAACGTACCCTACGTTGTAACCTACGTTTTTTATTTGCCATCTTGTTTTTACACGGGTAACAAAAGTTATATAATACAAACAACAAGAGTTTTAAAAATAGCCACTTTGATCAACCACCCTTATTGAACCGAGTTGTACTAACAAAAAGCTAATATCTTACTTACACATAAACGAAAACACGTCTACATATAATTTAAGACCCATTTATAACTTCAGACATTAAACTGAGCACGTAACGGCTCGATTAACAATCACGAATAAAAAATAACGTTAAAGTGACCCAAAACACTGTTTTGGTTTCTAATTTTGGTTTTAATACATTTGTACATGAAGAGAGAGAATCTTACACAATTTTGACATTTACTTATACAGAATGTTGAGAAAAAAAAGTTCATTAAAATTACCAAAAAGTGGTTATAAAAGAAAAAAAGAGTTTTTATGCTTTTTACCGTATTAACCCCACACTAGTATTTTCTCTTGTTTCATCGATATCCCAGACCCAGAACAAAACCTAAATTCATCATTCAAATACCTGTCTGGCCGGGGATCGAATTCGGAACCCACTGCATGTGAGACCGGTATCGTGACCGCTCCGCCACGCGGATCGTCAAAAAAAGCACAGACTGTACACTGAACTAACCAGAAACTATTAATAGAAAAAATGTCAAGTTAAAATAAATTTACGAAGACAGCTGCGTTAAAAGCGCTGAATAGTTATTTTGGTTAAGACTATTTAACTAATTAGTGATAACATCAAAGACTGAACATAGTCAACGGAGCGAATAATTGAACCGTCAAGAACTGTACCGAATTCTATACACGTACGAAACTACACAAGTACATGTATAAGAGCGCTTAGACACTTGTACAGACAACAGAATAATATTTCTTTAACTTAAATTAAGTTGTGTCTATTGAAATAGAAAACGAGCGTATAGCTCACACTGGTGGTAAGTGGTTACCACGGTTCTTTCCAGTGCCAGATTAAGCCAGCGCGGGGCCTGTAGCAAATTCTGAACGGAGGCCCATAGTTTGCCATAAGTAAGGGTATTAATATAACAAAACTGTTACTATTAAACTTTTCTGGATTTAATCTGGGAAAATTTAGAGATGACACTTTCTATATCTACTTTCTATATCTTCTTTCAGTTTAGGATTTTTAGAGTAGCAAAGATAGTAAAATATAAATAGCAGGTAGGGGTTGGACCGCGCGGCCCCTCTAGTCGCGGGGCCCGTAGCATTTGCTACTCTTGCTATATGGCTAATCCGGCACTGGTTCTTTCTGAAGTTGATCCTACTCCCGAGTACTAAGATTAATATACAAGTGGACCGGCAACCACGCCTTTCCACCGAAGAAACTCAAGAAAACTACACTGTGTAAAATAATTGAAAAGAGTATTTATTCAATCAAAACATACATATAGCCACGTGTCGAACGAACACATAGACACGGACCCCTAAAAATAATATATACCTAAAAGTATTATACTTTTTCTGCCGACGTTACACAACACTACCATAAACGTAGACAGTCCACTTCCTAAAAATAATCGCCTTTCGTCTGTGGAATAAAAAACGAGTGATTTTAAAATGTACCACATGCGCACTCACGCCATAACCGCCCGTATTACGTGCACATGTGACCAAAAATGGCTTGATCTAGATTAAGATAGACTTTTCAGTTTAGTATGCGTACGACCGGCGGCGCCTCTTCCGTTCCCTCACATGCACCGTACAATGATATACTTGGAGTAGAGTGGCCAGGTTGCTTTGATTATAACGGGTAACTCTATATTTAGGAATATTATACTTATTATGTAATGCCAATGAAAATCAAGTACATATGCTGTTGAACATATCTACACGCCAGGCGCGCTCAAGTACTTCGTAAAAATTCACCGGCCTCAGAGAAATATTCGTGAAAATTGTACTGGCATTGTACGTGGATATTCATATCATCGTGATATTAAGAAAACCGACTTTAAGTAGTGCTTTCCGACCTCAAAAAGAACAGAAATTATAATTGATGATAAATTGATAATACAAATATGTAGTTTCCGACGACTAAACTGTGCGCCTATTGTCAGCACACGCATATCTTACCGCATTCTTCAAACCAGATCACGTCAGCTTACCTGAGGAAGAAATAAAAAAAGTTTACTAAGGACACAATCTGAAACTATAACTATTTGGTCACCCTAATCAATTTCAAAATGATATCAAAAGTATAGACGAGAGTGAATTAAAGGCAATGTTAGGGGCGTTAGAACCGTAAGTAGACGTTCTTAAGGAGGGTGCAACCACAATTGGACGTAATGTACGACAATAAAGCGCAATCTATCCGATTGAAGCGCTGCAATCGCTTAAAGAGATTAAACTCGAGATGTTTTATTTAGGAGAGAAGGCGAGAAGAGATTAAAGCTTTTTCAAGTAAATTAAAATGCAAAAATTGAAATGTCTGTTTTGCAAGGTGGCAGAAGGAACTTGCTTCGTCCGGTTGAAGTGTATATTTCAGTCCACTTGATGGGATAAGTGGTTACTGCCGCCCACGGACATCTGTAAACGACTTTATATATAACATTGGTTCTATCTGAAGTCAATCACAGATGCGTTGGTACTCCCGAGGACTACGATAGTCGCGTCATGTGAAAGTGTGCCAACAACCACACCCTGCCAACGAAACGCAAGAACTGCTTTTCGCTAGAAATAGTCTACAATCTTCAAACCACAAGGTGTTACCAAGGACTGTATTATACTTTATGTTTTCTGCTAGTTATTCTCTCTCTCTCTCTCATCAACCCATTATTGGCCTACTTACTGCTGGGCACGGGTCTTCTCTTAGAATGAGAGAGTTTAGGCCATAGTCCACCGCGCTGGCCAAGTGCGAATTGGTTGACATCACACATCTCCGAGAACTTTTTTATTAAGAACTCTCGGGTGTGTAGATTTCCTCACCATGTTTTCCTTCACCGTAAAATAGTGATAATTAATTTCTAATACGCACATAAATCAGTGGTGGGTTTGAATCTCGGACCTCCCGATCGAGAGGGCTTCAACCATTTCAACCATTAGGCTATCACTGCTCTGCTAGTTATTAAAATTACTAAAATAACCGCAGTCTCATAGCAAACACAAACTTCAGCACATTTCGTTTCGCCCGGGAGTCGAGGCGGCGCGTACAATTTCGCTAAGTCTTTAAACTTAATTACGAACTTGAGAATAACACCGCCATCCAGTTACGATGCGGCTTCGTTGCACGAAAATTGCAAATGAACGGGCGTTTTGCTTATAATTGAAGTGAAACTTCTTTAGGCGCATGAGGGTAAAATTTTTACAGATGAAACGTCACGCCGGTATGCAACGGAAGTGTCGGAAAAGAGAGAGAGAGAGTGATCGAGACCGATTGAGAGAGAGTAAGACAGGGCGAACGTAGCATGAGCAACTAGCCGTGGAGTGAGAGTAGGGAGCAAGCGAGTGAGAAAGATTGAGAGAAAAAGTGAGACAGAGCGAACGTCGTATCACGCCTTTTTCCCTTCCTCTTAATCTTGGAAATTTAAAGTTTTAGATTTGTATAAATATAAACAAGATTTATAAATTAGTTCGCCAAAGAAGTTTCATGTCTGACATGTGTACTTTGTACGCACGCATGTTTTTTTTAATTATCATACCATTTGACGTAATGTTCCCAAGTGATGCTAATTGGTAAGTTACATAGGGAAAATAGCTTTCTCGTAAGTAGTCGATCAGCAAGCAAGCTTGTAATTTATAGCTATTTCAATCGACTCAAAGTTGAATTAAGAGTCGTATGTGTCTTCCAGTGGTGGTCATGGGCCGATATAATAAGGGGAAAGGGGGAGAAACCCCCATTACAATAGCGAGAATCTTGAAAACAGTAAAACAGTTCTTGTTTTGTAACCGATATTTAACTATTAAATTCGGACACCTCCCTTAGCACATAGTCAACAAAAAAACTTGTTTTTTTAAACGATATGGATTACATTGTTGTTTTTGGACTCTACCAGGCAGGTGCTTCCTCTCAAGAATAATAATTGAATACACGCCCATGCTTTCGCTTTCTACACTCATAGCCCCACACTAGGATTGTATCTCCTGTGTCGTGGGTACCATGGACACACACAAGACGAATACACAAACACCCAGACCCAGAACATGAATCTAAACTCATCATTCAGATACCTGTCTGGCCAGGAATCGAACCCGGGACCAATTACGCGTCAGGCCGGTATGGCCAACTCGCATGCTAAAGAAGCGTTCCGGTATCAATGACCTGAACCATGCAATAAATAAATATTTGTATAAATGGATGACATAAATAAACAAACGGTCGCACGGTCATCACCGGTGGCCACCGGAAAACGTTACAGTTAGCGACCGATTCCTGCAAATTGAATGGATTCACACGCGAGTGAAAATCCGCGAAACTACAATTAATCTCTCTCAACGAGCATTCGACGTTTACATACATTAGTAGTCGGAGTTTGTAATTTATTAGTTACTTCGGTGCAAGTTACGTTTTAATGCTGTGAATATCCGCATGCCACGCTAGGAGCCTAGAGATTGCGCTCCCGTTTTTTTGAGTTAATATTCATATATTAACTCAAAAAAACGGGAGCGGATGGCATTACAAAAATTGTTCCCTTAATTGAATGATAAAGAAAGCTTTCACGTGTCCTTTAATAGTTGATTTATATCTACAGACACAGAACATGTTGAGCCAGACAAAAAAAAACATATTTTTGAAGTTATACTTCTTTAGGTGCGTTATGAAAAAATGATGAGAGTTAACTTTTAAGATTCGTCACACAAAAGTCACAGTATGAAGTTGAAATGAAAATGAGACGGAGAAAGAAAATGAAGATGCTATGCAATAGCTTTACTACGGCAGTCCCCGAGTGCCGTATGTTTTTTTTTGAAGTTATACTTCTTTAGGCGCGTTATGAAAAAATGATGAGAGTGAACTTTTAAGATTCATCACACAAAAGTCACAGTATGAAGTTGAAATGAAAATGAGAATGAGGATGAAAATCCTATGCAATAGCTTTACCGCGGCAATCCCGAGTGCCGCACGTTTTTTTTTGAAGTTATACTTCTTTAGGCTCGTTACGAAAAAATTATGAAAGTGAAATTTTAAGATTTGTTACAAAAAAAAGTCACAATATGAAGTTGGAATGAAAATGAGAATGAGAATGAAAATGCTATAACTTTACCGCGGCAGTCCCCGAGTTCCGCAAGTTTTTTTGAAGTTATACTTCTTTAGGTGCGTTATGAAAAAAATATGAGAATAAGGCCAAAGATAAGATTTTTATCTTGTTACGCCAAGGAAGTATAACTTCTAACGCGTGTACATGAACACTCACCCTATTTTTGTACAGCAATTGACAGCTCCTATCGGTGTCTGCGAGGTATTGTTAGGTAGAAAGGGCTTTAGGGTTCCCCTTCTCATCATTCATCATTTATTATTATGATCATTGGGGGTACAATCCATTATTGATCCACTGCTGGGCACGGGTCTTCTCTCAGAATAAGAGAGTTTTAGGCCATAGTCCACCGCGCTGGCCAAGTGCGACTTGGTGTACTTATGATCATTACATAAGTATAAAAACAAATACTCGTAATTTGTTTTGCATTCATACCACGAATGATGACTTATAAGAATGTGTGCCAAATGATGATCACGTAAGTCACATCACAAGTATTATTGCCACATTTAATCACAATGCATTTAAACAAAGTATTAGTATCAATCTCATTTTTCATACTCCTACTTCTATATTACCAACCGAGCCAACAGGTGTGCCCTGTCGTAAATGGGTATCAGAAATTAACCCCTGAACAGATGCTGCTAACTGTGACGATCCAATGGTCCTGACACGCAATGGGTTCTGGGTTCAGTTCCCGGTCAGACGGGTATCTGAATGATGAATTTAGATTTCTGTTCTAGGTCTGGGTAATCTAGGTCTGGTGAATCGTACCCGGGACCCATTGCGCATCAGACCGGTATAATAACCGCTCCGCCACCGGTCGTCATGTAAGAAAATGTGTGGCCAAACACATACGTTGCTACCCCTAAGAACTAAGTCGGAACGCCTCTGATAATCATGTCTCCCTTATACCCTTCAAACCAGAACACAACAGCGTTCAAACCCGCTGTCACTAGAAATAATTTCAACAGAATCACCGATCATCAACGCTCGGACTACACCACCTCTGCGTTATTTCTTAATTTTCCTGTCCGCTTCTCATGAACACACGATATTTCAATGTAGTGGCAACTGGTTACGTGTTAAATGACTACATCCCTACAGTTCGCTGAAACAGCTGAATCTCTACGAGCTTCATGCGAGATGGCACAATGCCCTATGAAAATGAGTACAAAGGTGTTCATTAAGTAATATCGCCGACGGATTTTTAAAGGTGGTGGAACCAGTGTACGTCGATCGGGGAGGTACCACACCTATTTCTAACGTGAAGCATTCCTTGCGTTTCAATGGAAGGGTGTGGTTGCCGGTACACTTTATATGAGGCTACCATCCTAGTCCTCGGGAGTAGCAACGCATCGGTGATTGACTTCAGATAAAACCTATGTCCTATGTGAAGTTGCTTACAAATGTCTATGGACGGCACTAACCACTTACAATCAGGTACACTGCATGCTCGTTTGCTACTTCATTATATAAAAAAAAAAACTAAATCCAATGCAATTGCCAGGTGGTAGATAGAGTTTAGTTCTATCGGAAAGTTTTCACCAACTTCGGTTGTATTGCCGGCTCACTTACAATGAGGCGAACATCTTAGACCTGAGTGGAAGCAAGTCAAATTTGGTTTCAGATAACCATGAGTGACTGAATGCTCATTAAGTACTGCATACTCATAAAAAATGCATACATTATATTTGCATCATGAGATCAACTCTGCTAAAAGCTTGGTAAATTATCTAATTCGAAAGAGAACCGGTAGATGATATACAAATCGCACTTAAGTTAAAAAGAATTTACCAAGAAGTTCTAATGCTTACTTTAATTACATATTCATGTTATCTTTCATTCTGAATATACTTGATGAATTCATATCAAATCAACGTAATTTATTTAAAATAAAAGATAACCTTACATATTTGTCTTCGTACTCATTGTATTTTTTTATTTCTTAAAAAAGGGCTTTGTCAGTTGCGATTAACTAATTATTCCTACTTACATATTCGCCTATGCCATATAATACAATTCTATTATTTTAGAAAATATCTATACATGGTAATGATATGATACTATCATAAGTATTATTTAAAAAAAATAAAGAGATGAGGTGCACCTACACGTTAAAACAGTGGAAACTGAGAAAAATCGAAAATAAAATAAAAAGAAACGGTACAGGAAAAAGATTTTCAACTCCGAAAGACAATGACACATCTTCGTACGAAAAGTCGTGATGAAGTTTATTCTTTTTAAATTTAAAAGATGTAAATAATTGAGGATTTTCCTCTTATACCAAATACTTATCTATAAGGATATCATTAAATATAAAGGAGCATTCAAATGCATTAAAAGTTATCAAAAAACTGAAATTTTCCAAAAAAAAACCATTACATTATTTTTAGTCCAATCATAAACCATGGCGTATTAAAAGTTTTATAAAAAACGTTCCAGCACTTTTAGTAAGTATTGTTAACTGATATATAAAATCGTTTATTACAGAATATATGTATGTGTTACAAACATCATTTTATAAAGAGATGATGTCAAGCAGACAAGTTAATCTGCAAATAATTTATAACACAATTACATACATTTACAACCATCATAATACATCGGTTAAGAATAGTTGAGATACATTCGCATGCCGAATGAATTTAGTGTTAATATTAGCTTTAATATCATGACCTGCAGCAACATGACGACATCGCTATTTATATAATCCGTGTCTATTCTCTACAAGCTATGAAACTTTGAACTATCATCTATATAAAAACAATGTTTGTATGTTTCTCCTCTGTGTTTCCAAACCATTGATCAGGTTTTGAAACTTTGGTAGAGTGTTCTGAGATGGGTATTTCCTGACCCAAAAGAAACTATATTTTAGTGAATATGTTGTTTGTAAATGTCGTAAGGAAACCTACACACCCGAGAGTTCTTAAAAAAAAGTTCTCGGAGGTGTGTGCATTTCTTGCGTTTCGATTGAAGGGTGCTGTTGCCGGCACACTTTTATATGAGGCGACCATCATAGTCCTAGGGAGTAGCAACGCATCTGTGATTGACTTCAGATGGAACCCATGTTCTGTATGAAGTTGATTACAGATGTCTACGGGCGGCAGTGACCACTTACCATCAGGTGGACTGCATGCTCGTTTGCTACTTCAGTCAGATAAAAGACCAGAAGCTCATGTAATAATAATAACTTCTCCCTTTCGTATATTGCGTGAAGCCGCGCGGCGGTGCGGCCGCGCGGCGGTGCGGCTACCATACCGGTCTGGGGTGCAGTAGGTTCTGGGTTTGATTTCCGGCAGTTGTCTGATTGATAAGTCTTTGAGATTCTTGTTTTGTCATTGATTCTTTTTCCTTAAGATTGTTGTTCTGGGTATTCGTATTTGTATGTCCATGGCACCCTCGACACAAGAAACGTAATGTAGGGCTATGAGTGTAGAAAGCGTTTTAAGATATAGTTTCTACATGAAATCCCGTTCTTAGAGTTAAACAAAATCAGAAACATTCACAATAGTGGTAGCCAGTGCAGCCACCACCACCCATTAAAGCACATAATCGGTGTAGTGAGAGCGTGACAACAGTGCCGGTAGCTCGTAAATTCATGACGAGATGAGAGAGATTATACGGTTCTTTATGACAAAAAATTACACAGAAAATTTTATAGAATAACTTGTTACGATTAAATTTTTTTATTTCATTTATTATGTATGTGTTTGTGACAAAAGCAAGGTAGTGTCTGTAATGTGTTTTTAGTTAATTTTATATATGTTTTATGCATTATTTAAAAAAATATTAACAATGCGTAATCCTTGTCAACTGTTACCATGCGTTACTCCTCCGCCTGCGGCAAGTATCTTAAAAACGGATCATAAGTTTTTGCAGAGAGATTTCCCGCAAGGCTGATCGTGCATGGGAGCGGCCGTGATCCGATAGTCTCAGTTCGCAACTTATATTTATGCAGGATGTTAAAAAACTTTGATAGCGAGATACAGAAAGCAGTGGCGCTACGTCTTGTTGCGGGAGGTCTTACGGTTCGACAACACAAAACTTTGGAACACATACACTACTACTAAATCTGCCGTAACCTTCAGTCACTTATAAAAGTAGTGTTTTCCTTTTTATTGGCATGACACAATAATTACCTCATGATACCCCAAAAAACGCGTCATGAAACACGTGTCGCCTCCTGGCGGCGGCTACGTTCTGTTTACACGCCGGGCATCGCCCGTGCATGGGTGTATGACGTACGAACTATAAATAATGTATTGACCCACTTACATGTTACTAGTGATGCGACTCAAATAGAGTTTTGTGACGCGTCACTCGAGCAATTTCATCACATCACTCGAGTTTTCGTTATACTCGAGTTTTTGCGTCACTCGAGTTAAATCGAACTCGAGTTACAAGTTTGTAATTTGAGTGACACTTTTTGGGATCACATTTATATACGCTAATACTTAGAATATTAATAAAGGTCAAACTTAAAATTACTTATATTTTGATTTGTAAAAACGCTCGGCACCACATATACATAAATAGAGTAGTCAAGAAACATTTAGTAGCTACAAAAAAATAAACTCAGTGCGCCGAGTTGACTCGGTAACTCGAGTGCACAGATACTGGACTGATACATTTTTTTAACCGTCCAGTTTGAGTCACTCACGTGACTCGAGTAAAAACGACTCGAGTCGCATCACTACAAACGACGATCGCTCGCAGCGCGGACGAGCCCCATCCTATTGTAACGTTTGTCAAAATATTTATTCGCACCGTCTCAAATGTGCTTAGCGTTACGCAAGCGGGATTATTTTTTCTTGCAACGTATGTACGTGATTTCGGTCTTGCACGTTTTATCGAATGGGAACGTACGGGATAATCTCGCAAATCTATTTAAAGGCATTCGGAGTTTGACTAGAACAGAATCCACAACACTTTTTGCTAACAATATATCGCTGGTAGTTTGAAGAGTCGTAAGCCGCTAAGAAATCCAAAACATAAAATTGACGTTCTACATGAGGCTGCTTCGACTTCATGTAGAATCGACCTCTAACTTTACGCATTTTCAATGACCTTGAAAACTAAAGTTATGCCTCATATACCTAAAAGTAACTATCCACTTGAAATACAAAAAAAACAACGCTAAACACAGCTTTAGTGTAGAGTTTTGATCCACTTAAGATTTTTTCTGAATTTTCTAGGTCTTAATATACAAAGTCTAAGTCAATAGTGAGATGCACGCAATATGTTCCTCAAAGAAACTTCCTTTTAGAAGATATCTTCGCAATACCGTAATGGATCATCTTTGTAAGTCACTACGGCCCACCGCCGACCCACTTCGACTCTCTTAATTCGCTTTACACTGATTCTCGAGTACCGGGACATTCCGAGAACGTGCTCTTCCGCGTCCAATTGTAATACGACGAAATTTACTTTTAAAACTATTACGATTACAATTTGGTGCGAATTCTCCGCTTAATACGGTCACTGTAATGTCATTATTCAGTTTACTGTACATACAATTCGTGACTATGTGAAATGGGACTTTCTAGCACTTAGTCTTAATGTTTAGCACTATTCAAGTTTAATATTAGTATCTAATTGGACACTCGACTATACAAACAAGGTCTACATGGTTCCCAATAGTGAACGAATAATATGTAAAAAATGTGAAGATAATATACACATTTTATGTGTATATTATTTGAAATTATTATTATTTTATCATATTATATTTATTGACCACTAATTCGCACTTGGCCAGCGCGGTGGACTATGGCCTAAACTCTACATTCTGAGAGAAGACATCGCCAAAATTAAATTAATAGTTAGTTTTAAGGGAGATCAATTTTAACTGTAAGGGAAACCAATTTAAATCTAAACCAAAAAGATAAGAAGTTTACAGGCAGTGCGTAGAGATGGAATAATAATTTGGTATTCCCGATCGTAGGCATAAATAATCTCGTATAGAGGCAAATGCGAACTAAACACCTGTCATAATATATACTACACCAAGAAACTATCTAACTATCCAAATAACAACACCATAACACCACTATACTGCTCTCGTAAGAAAGAAAGCCCCTATCGACATTTAGCTTTTAGGTAATAAGTAGAATTTTTTAACATTGCAATTGGGTCAAACTTAACGAAAAGTGCAATACTTGCACTTTTAGGTAATTATTAACTTAAATGCAGTAAAATCTAATTTGTACCTAAGAATAATATGCAGCATATATAGACAAAAAAATATATAGCCCGTTAGTACGGGTATGTTGCGTACGCAGCGTAAACAGCTGCTTCACAGATTTTCACTACTGCCGTTATTCACCCACACAATACAATGTTAAGTTTAATAAAAATCTTTTTAATCTTCAGTATCACATCTCCCATTAAGTTCCAGTTAATACAACTACCCCCCAACCAAGACCACACCTCCCCACCACGCAACAACATAACACTTCATTGGCTAATGTAATGGCGGTGGCAGATATCCACACTTGAACTTCAGACGCACGCAATTATCTCACCGTTGGATCTTAACACTAAACATCCATCCATAATCCAGAGGCCCGTCTGACGATAATCCGGAGATCGCTACAAAGCCCTACTATTGTATAGTCGACTGAAGTGGCATCAATCAAACTTGAATACGATTTCGTCATTCGATAATAGGATTCGAATCGATAGTATAGCCCTTTAGAAAGATGTACAGTCACTAGCAATAAGATGTGACTATGGAAGATTGGCAAAAGTATCTGACCCAAGAAGGAGTTCAATAATATCTGACTACACGAACGCAGCAAAAATATCTGACATTGAAAGGCAGCATAATGCAGTAGCGTCAAAATTATGTGATTTGACGTTCATCTGTAGTTGTATTTTCGTGTAGTCAGATATTATTGAACTCCTTCTTGTGTCAGATACTTTGGCTAATCTGTTCGTAGTCACATCATATTGCTCGTGACTGTACAAACCACCTCACCACATCAAAGCCTTCACCACGCCTGCTTTACAATATTACGACTACGTTTGAAACAAGCTAAAAGTACATTTTTAGGTTGATTTTTTAAAAAACGAAGGTGTCGATTTCTATACCTTCGAATTCAAAACAAAATCTTCTGTATATTAATACATGAAGCAAAAATATTTGATTCGTTTTTAAGTTACTTGCCGCAGGCGGAGGCGTATCGTCCCTGTAGCCTCGGGGTCAGAATAGGGCTACGGTATCCCCTGCCTGTCGTAAGACGCGACTAAAAGGGGCTTCCGGGGTTGCAGACGGCTAGAGTGGGAGCTCGAACCGTTCGGTCAGGCAATCCCGGGAAGGACGGCGGTATGTGTGGTCGCATACCGTCGTAAAGACTAGACGGAGCGGTGGGCCCAGCCGCCCATCTGGGAGGAGCCCGATGGGGCAGCGCGCTCGGAGGATTCAGGTTGAAGTCGTTTCGAGATCCCGGAGTCCTCCTTTTCAGCGCCGAGGACGGCCACCGGGGGGGTTTTAGTCCGGTAAAAATCCCACATAACCCTGCGTCGCTCCCACGGCGTCGGGTACCTTTGGAAGGTTTCCCCCTCGAAAACAAAAAAAAAAAGGCGGAGGAGTATGAAATTACGCACGGTTATAGTTGATGCAGAGAAGGATTACGCAACGCTAATATTTTTTTCAAATAATGCATAAAACATACTTAAAATCAACTAAAAACACATTACATACACTACCTTGCATTTGACACAAACACATACATGATAAACGAAATAGAACATTCAATGTCATAATATGAAAACTTAATATAATAACGTCAAAAATGTCAGATGTCTTTGTCAAAATACCCGATATTGTTTTTAAATGCAGCTTAGGTAATAAAACCTCTTTTTACCTTTAACGGGTGCGTTCAAAATAACTTGAAAATTATTACAATTTATTGGAATTTGAGAAATAGTCGTGCTACTTTAGACAATATGAAGTTTAGTTTTTTTAATTTAAATTACGGTCGAATTTCGACCGATGCAACGGGTGACTAGTTTAAATAAACGTTCGACTAATATGAAATAATGTAAAATAAACATAAAATAAACATTACATACGAGTTGTGCTCGAACCGCGAGATTATGTGCGTTTCATCGTCACGTGATGTAAATTAATTATCATAAGATTTAAATAGTAAAAATCAGAAATACATATGCTATTACGGAAGGTTCAACCACATTTCTATCTAAAGACATAAGACCATCAATATGTATAGAAGATCTAGTCTACATATTCATGACTTCGCTGAGAGTATAATATATTAAGCGGAATGGGATGTACCTTCTGGGCGACGGTATGAAAACATTTGCATTTAGAAAATAATATCACACAACTTTACATTTAATGTATTACATATTATAATGAATACTGAGATAAGAGCAGAGTTAGCCTAATACAGAAGTATGCAAGTAGTTTTAGATGGGGTTCGATTATTGTTAACAAAAAAATATCTAGGTCCACTCTTTCAATTCACATATTAATTTCCCATTTTTTTGCTGGTTTTCAAATATGTACGAGTACCTCTATGATTCCACAGTTTTCCGGTTCTGTACCTTGGTCTGCTGACCGTCCCTAATTTGCTACTTTGATTTTATAATAAAAAAAATAACCAACTTAGTCTTTATAGATAAAGTTGGGTATTCTTATGAATTAAAAGCAATCCGCAAAAAGTGAAGAAAACCTTCCATTTTAATCATTTAAGATTTATCAGTCAAGTGATCATTTAAAAAATTGATCATTTGATCACCGTTAAAACCCGAAGACTAGTCATAGTATACCACGCCACGTGGCTACCACGCCAGGCGTGCCACGGTACGAACATAAAATTCGTCACCGTTTCTAATGACTAAACGTTTTAGAAAATAACGATTACAGTTTTATTTAAACACAACGCGGTCATTTCACTCAATGGACAATTTTATGGACTTAACGTAAAACACAAGCGATCTTAGTCAACTACTTTCTCTGTCATTAAATTCCAGTTAATTAATCTATGTACTAACGGCGGTAATTAATCTTGGATTTGCTTAACAATTAAAATACTGTACAATTACATTAATTACTATAAACACAAATGGAAACAACTAGAAAATCTTAGGTCGCCTTTCTACCAGACGTTCGAGGTAGCTGAGCTACACGGATGTGTCGCAAATCAACAAATAGAGTTGCTTGATTTTCATTACATAGTTTAGCTCTAATAGCTATGTTACCATTATTATAATAAGAGAAATTTGAGCTAAGGATAGCCTAATGGTTGAAACTTGCCCTCTCAATCGGGAGGTCCGAGTTTTAAGCCCAGGCACGCACCACTGATTTATGTGCGTATTAAAAATTAATTATCACTGCTTTTCCGTGAAGAAAAACATCGTGGGAAAATTTGTATTGAATCATGACAACCAACACATAATCTGCCAAGTTATATCTGCCAAGTTATTTTAAATTTATATATTTTTATCATAGTTAAACCTAATCACGCGATTTATTAGTGTATTTATTGGACAATAAAAAGTTTAGTTAGTTGAAGCAAAAATAAATCACAAAGATTGTATACAAATCGCGGCGACACAAACAAATTGCTATTAAAACCCGGAAGAGAATAACGCCCTTAAACTTTAAAATCACATGTTTACTGAAAAATGTAGAGATAGTCACACCGAAGGGCAAGCAAAAAGTCAACATCAGTAAAAAGTGTATAAACTGGGCCAAGTTTGGTAGGATGAAATTGAATATAACAGTTCTGCTACACTTTGAGTCTATTTTGCGATACTACAACTTTGGACTTAGTTGGAAACTTGGAACGCTATTGTACCTATAAGTACTACCACAACATTCAAACAACAACGGCTGCACTACATTGCTGATATAAGGCAACTGGTATATATATCGTGGGCGGTCGTACATACTAATTTTTATTTATATAACGACAATTAAAATTCAATATGTTATAATTTCTTTAATATGCACTTATTTAAAGGAGCTTGTCTTTTTGTTTGCTTCAAATACAGTTTCAATAATTTAACATTATCAGTCAGTGAATCAACGAACTTGGCTCGATACACTACAAAACTGTCCAGATTGCGGTTACATCAAAACACAAAAACATCGTAAAATTACACAATTCTAATTTCTCATTGGAGCGAACCCAAACGTCGTTGAGACAAAGAGGAAAAATGAATTAATGGGCATATAAATCATTTTCTTTGTGCCATAAAATTGGTAACACGTAACACGCCCATTAACGACATTAACAAGATTTCTTATTTAACGTAAAATTATTATGAGCGCGAGGACTACCTTATTCTTTGTTAATTACCCTTTAACATCGAAATCAAAGTGAACATTTTCTATGAAGAATCTTTTCTCTGTACTGTGTATGATTTAGATTTTTGTGCGTATTTCCAAAGTATATTTCAATATCTATAGTAGGAACAAGCCAAGCTAAGTAAATTCCAAGGCCATGTAAGGCAATTCATGGGTTTCGGTGGGTGTGCATGGCGGACTAAATGCAAACTGTACGAACTAGGTAGTAACTACCTAAGTTCTTAGGAAGGGCAAAGTACTTGTAATGAGTTTTAGGTAGAAACCTTGTTATCATACTAATCATAATAATATCATAAAAGCGAAAGTTTGTGAGTGTGTATGTTTGTAACTTCTTCACGTCTAAACGGCTGGAGCAATTTTCATAAAATTTGGCGAGGAGTTAGCTGACACTCTGAATTAACATATAGGTTACTTTTTACAGTGGGAAAACATCCTACTTCCACGGGACAATCAATACATCCATTTTTTAAAGCAGGCGAAGCTGCGGGGTTCATGCAGTATATGTTGGAGTTGCTAAAATGTCTATCGCCTGTATTTAACACTTAACATTTCGTCAGCACATAGGTTTTACAAAAAAAATCTAAAGTTTACCATGATTTATAAATTTCTCTAAAAATAGAAAAATCGTAGAATGAATTACACAAAATTACTCCTAAAAACATGATGATATATAATGATAATTGTTTTGTCATCATGTTCTTTACATCTGTCGCACACACTAAACGGACAATGATAGGATCTGTGTTCAGTTTCACGCTTTCACTGTAGAAAGTGTGTATTAGTAGTTAATGCTGTTTCCATCCTTTTTCGCGTGTTGATTTGCTTTTTAAAATGCTGGTCTGTTATGGAAAGAGATTCGGTTTCGATCTCCAGCGAGATAGAAATGTTCCAGACTACTCTTATATTTTTTTTATTATAGCTTTATTTCACTACATATTTAAAAATTACAGATTCAATTTCTAATTTATTGCTTCTCTTGTGTCTTGTAGTCCTTGTAGGGTAAAAGCCTCCTCCAGCAATAACCATTGTTAGTGATTTTTTGCGGTAACCATCCATTTCTCTCGTGCTACACTTCTTCTTATAATTTTATAAACCTATAATTTTGAATTATCAAATGGGACTAATCGATGCTATCCCTTAGACTCAACTTTATTATCTCTGGTAAGTATTGTATCATTGTGTCATTTATCATATTCTTCAAAAAATTACACAACGGCGCTTAACATTGCTTCTATAAGGTAGAATAGGCATTGCGGTGGTTACCGTAGCGTTTCAGAGGTCAAAAGGATTTTAACACCGTCAATTAAATACACGTCTCCAATATTAAGCAAAGCCATGAATTACAGCCAAATTAATAAATACCTTTACGAAAGTGTAATTTTGAAGTCAAAGAGACTCCATTTATATTTGTAAATATAAAATGAAAATACTTCAGTAACTTTGCACCATTCGTAATATCTTTATTCCCTTTTACGTCCTTTGTACCTAAAAAGCTTGCGGTCTAGATTACGAGCCAAACGATTCAATTTTAGCTTATTAGTCTCTCCGGCTTTCGGTGTAAGCTCAGTTGTTGAGAAAATTTCCAAACAATTTTCAAGTATTTAAACGAGTACCTATTGTTACTTTTATAACTTTATCTTGTGAAATTTTAATTCTTCATATTTTTCTATATATTCTGCGTAATATTCTATGTATTCTTCTTATATAGTTCACAATTTTTCCTAATAAAGAAGAAGAAAATATTATCACAACCACATAAATATGTATTTTCTCTACATTAATGGCAGTTTTATGAACACCGAACCCTCAAGCTAAGAAATATCAAGTACGGTCGGTCCTTAGTACCTTTAACGGTATTTTTCATGTTCATTTCGGTTATTATAACATATTGTAATGACATTTAGCCCTCGTCGAAGGATTTCGGGCAGTTTAAAAACATTTGAAAATTTGGATAGACCTAATCTCAATCGGTGTATTTAATTAAGATACGACCATACAAATTGATTGATAGACAATAGATCAATCAATCTATTGCATATAATGTAGCTTTGTTTTTTACTACCTTTATAACATTCTTACATAAGGCAGATAAACTGACCTTTTTGTCATGGGGAACATAAAGTACTATGTTATTGGTTTTGCCCGTTCAAATGAAACTCACAATAACTTTAATTTATAACAGTTTTTGATACGAGTATAGTTATTATATACGATACATAGTTTATCATACGATACGTGGATTTGCAGGAAAACTAAATTTTAAATCGATATAGGGATCATACTCTAATTTTGAAAGTAAATATACTTTTTATTTAATTTTAATAGCTTTAGTTTGGTGTGATCAGTGATACCCAAGTGTTGAAACGAGCAGTGATAGCCTGGCAACACTGATATGGATATTTATGCACGATGGGGTGATAACCGACGGGGAAGGATAATATTCGAGTGGTGACCACGTTTAGGTAAAAGGCGCAACGGTCGTCCTCAACCAAGTTAACAATGACCTGAAGAAGCGGCAAGCCACTGGATTCAGAAGGCACAGGATCGATTGGAGGCCTATGTATAGCATAACTTTAACAAGTTGATGGATGGATGGATGAACATAAACATTTTATCTGAAATAGATATAGTACAGTTTTCAAACACACTTTTGTCTTGCAGGTAAATATTATTGTGGAGCATAATTTATTTTTGGTGTCGGTCCAAAGTGTATCAAGATCTAGCCCAAATTTTTTTGTGTTGCCAATAATGCCGTTTTCTACAGGGAATTCTATATTTCCATTTAAAATAGTTTACGAAGAATTTCTTTATTAAATAAACTAAGTTATTAGTCCAAAAAATCAGACACGGAAGTATAAAGTCCTTTTTGGTCTTCATATTAATCTCGACAAGGAACAACATACGGTAAAATGAAAAATGTATTTAAAAACATCGAGTTAACTTTGTAACATAAACATTACTGAGTTCAAAATAAACTGTTTTCGTATTTATGAGTAATGTTGATAAATTTAATACTTCGGCATGGATCATATCAACCATAATAAATGGGTTTTACAAGGTAAGGTTTGACCGCGTAAATAATTCCCCAACATTTCAATGATACACGTGGATCTAAGAATTCGATGATTACAGGAAGTAATAATTAATTGTAATTAAACCCAAATAAAAACTAAACATTATTTCATCCAAGTGTTACATAAACTGCTTTCAATATCAATACAGTACATTTTGTTTTTGATAAAATACGCAATTTGAAAACAGTTAACAACGATAACTTCCAGCTTGTCATATTAGAAGATCGTGAATTTGTCCGCTTAACTGAACATTTTGATTACTTCGTTTAAAAAATACATTTTTCAAGAGGTAAGATCAATGTGAGTGTTATGAAGAATGTGATGTGATGTGGTTAATAAAAATCATAAGATAATTTGAAAGAAGTGGAATAAAATGGTGACACATAATGTTATGAAAAGAATTTTGGCATATTGACAATCACGGTAGCCAGCTCGTCTCCGATTAGATGGCTTATGTCTCAGTGGCGTAAGTATATTCGTAAAATACTGAAGGCGGATCAAGGACTTTCTTTTGTGAAGAGGCTGTACTGAGGGTTCAAAAGTACTGAAGAAATTATTGCCCATATAGGAATAGATTGACGAAAATGGTCTTCCAATTTCTGAAATTTTGCGACCCTCTAAAACTAGGATGATTTAGGATGATAAATATGACTTAGGATGATAAAACTAGGTAACTTGATTGTAACCAAGACCAAGACCATAATTTAGTCTTTAGGTCTATGCGTCTTCCAATTGATAATCAATTTAGCAATTTGAATATCAACTAAAAATAAACTGCTTCGGACAATCTACGCCTCTTCATTTTTTTGCCTTGCGATGGGCTGAACTTATAACCGCGATCGACCGATTCTCCACACTTATTCTGAAAGATCATGTACGAAGAACTTGAGCCCCTCAGTCCAAAAATCCGCTAGTGTTTACAAGCTTCAAATGGAAGTATCCACAGGACGTTTAGACGATTTCAGACATATTGAAACATGGACTGGAGAAAAGAATTCACATTTTTATTCCACATTTGTTATCTGAAAGAAGAAGAAAAAGAAGAAGAAGAAGAAGTGGTCACTGCCACCCGTAGTCATCTGTAAGCAACTTCATGTAGGATAGGGGTTTCATTTAAAGTCAGTGACAGATGCGTTGATACTCCCGAAGCCTAAGACGGTCGCCTCATTAAAGTGAGCCGTCTGCATATACAAAGCTCATTATTCCCATTTATACCACCATACCCATAATAGAACTTAAGCGATTGTATGCAATGACGTCAATACGAACCCAACTCGAGTGCACATATAACCGCCGTGCACTTTCGATGCAATGCTCCTCGATCGAGCAGTAAAACCGAATTGTACCGGCAAATGCAGACAAGTCAGGAAATCGATCAAATTTTGAATTATGATTTATGAAAGCGAATCTGTATTCAGTTTAAATTTCACTTTCTAGACGCGTATGCCACGTCAGAATAGACGTTCGTTTATTGATACGATTGTTCGATGAATTCGTTTCGTTGAACTTTTGTTATAAATTTTGTGGGTGTGTATGTGTTAATATATTTCGATTTTGTTTGCGCCTACATAACTTTGATAGAGAAATTGATGTGGCTTTGTTGTTCTTTCAAGTCCAGTAAAATACTGTTGGAGTTTTGATTAACTTGAGTGACCAACATGCTAGTGGCTTGTTGCACTAGTGTTATTTCGGATAACTTTAAAATAATCTGTCAATTAGTCGAATATACATACCCTTAAATGAAAAAGACAAGAAAGTCATACATTGAAAAGAATCGGTATCAAGTTACTTAATTTTTTACAAACAATATTTTCAATGTCTATTTCAGTGTTATCAAAGCTTAATTGTTGCTTTATTGACCTTTCATTATTGCCTTCTCTCAGGATGAAGTGGGTTAACACGTGAAATAAGTCTTATTAAGTAAAACAGATGCCTTAATTAAGTTTCATATCTTATTAACAATCAAAGCAAATACTAAAAGAGGAGTATTGTATTTACATTGCTTCGTCTAAACGCTTTATGCTGTAAAAATATTCAGATTTATTGTAGTAAAATAGTTGCGAAATCATTGAAATGGACCGTTGACTTGTGAGACATACCCAGCAGGACAGATTACACAAGAATTTATCTAAGATTAAATTACTTATTATCTAGAACTGCAAATGGGCCAAGCCTACACAAAAAGGCGTCGAACGTGGAATTATTAATGAAGCCATGTAATTTAGCAGACAGTACCGTTTGCGTTTTTGCAAACAGTTGTGACTCAATATGACACAATTTGCAAACTGGTCGATGTCCCAAAAACACTCTGAAACCGATACGAAGTAACATCGATACATTCTGAAAATTTCATCGCATTTAAATTCTACAATAGTGAAAGAAAAAAGGGGCGTGCAGCGTTAGACCGATTTAGACGGGCTTCCCCGAACTATACTATATGTACCTAAAATACAGCGGTATGACTACTTGTTAAGTGGAAGATACAAACGCGTCTCTTCCTGAAATCCGCCCTCTCCCGGCCTATAAATATGCAGTGGCTTCAGGCCACGCTTCAGTCGTTCAGGGAAGCCCGAACCGCGAACACTGTGCCAAATCCCGACGCAACCCTATGACAACGTGATACGACGCGTGTACATACGTTATTGTGTCAGCCAACGAGATTTCGTAACATTGACTTTATCAATCTGTCGCATCGACAGTGGTGTGTGTCATCTCAAGTGAGAAAATAAGTTTATGAGAATGTTGGACAAGTCTATCATCGGTGGGAGCTGGGAAAGCGTTGTAAGTATTTAAAGAAGTTTACTAAGTCACCACAAACGTGTCGCATACCGTCGTAAAGACTAGACGGAGCGGTGGGCCCAGCCGCCCATCTGGGAGGAGCCCGATGGGGCAGCTTCCGGTTGAAGTCGTTTCGAGATCCCGGAGTCCTCCTTTTCAGCGCCGAGGAGCCACCGGGGGGGTTTAAGTGCGGTAAAAATCCCACATAACCCTGTCGGGTACCTTTTGAAGGTTTCCCCGCGAAAACAAAAAAAAAAAAGTTCACCACAAACGTAATAGCTGTTCTATTCGAGTAATTAATGGTTCACTGCTAAGTATTATGGAATAGTAACGTCGTGTCTATTGCGCAAAGTGCAGCGGATACTTTAATGCGCTTAGGAGGCGACTGACTTCTGTCATTGAACTGAGATTCGTGCGTGCACGGTTATAGGCATGTTACGAACTTAACAAGCTCCGTAACTGCCGTAACCGTTACCGAAAAGTCCGAATATATGGAATATCAGAAACAACATAATATCTTAGGCCGTATTTTTAGTTGTATCATATGTGTAGCAATTATCAAATAATAAAGTTGTATCTTTAATTTTATTTTAATTTATAAATATTATTTACTTTTTCTACAGATAAAGGGTAACTGAAAATTACTTATCAGTATTCATTGTCGCTTATGTTACTTGTTAATCAATACAATAATATTAAAAGAATAAGTTAAGATTTTAGATATAATTAAGCTGCCAATACATTATTTAATTTTCTGGTTTATATGTAGGCTCAAACAAAAAATGTTTCATATTCATATACTTTTAACATAAGAAACTATTTTATATCCGTATCCGAAAGTGACAAAGAAGTCACAAATCCTTATTCGATTTCAGATCCGAATCTCTACCAACACTAGTTCAAATATGGTTACGTTATTTTTATGAAGCTCTTGACATTGCCGGCCGGTTTAACGGTTATTCAATCGGAACTATCTGCTTCGATCTCAAAATATATTAATCAAAATGTCGAAAACCGATCTCTCGTGACTAACAACGTCGTTGCGTTTTCCATATTAATTACATGTGTGAAACCCGATTTTGTACAGATCGACGGAGATTATTTAAATTCGAAAACCTTGACAGCTGTTTAGCTTCAGTTTGAGGTGGTAGAACCAGTGTAGTTCGACCGGGGAAGTATCACCGCCACACCTATTTCTAGCGTGAAGCATTTCTTGCGTTTTGATAGAAGGGTGTGGTTGCCGGCACACTTTTACATGAGGCTTCCATCATAGTCCTCGGGAGTAGCAACGTATCTGTGTTTGACTTTAGATAGAACACATGGAACCCATGTTCTGTATGAAGTTGGTTACAGATGTCCATGAGCGGCAGTGACCACTTACCAGCAGGTGGACTGCATGCTCGTTTGCTACTTCAGTCAAATAAAGAAAAGAAAAAGTTTAAGATGAAATCTAGACATTTCTGGTGGTTAATTTTAATCAATAACGAGGTTAGTTATACGCTTATTACAAACAATAGTTCAATTTGCACATTGTTGAATGTTTGTTTGCGAAACGCTAAAAATAATTCGTAGAGCTTCACTTTCAGTGTAGTTAGTAAATCGATAAATTTCGATTGTTGTGGCAATTATTTTAGATTTTAACCAAAGAAGTAGTTAGGTTAGTTTTGATAACATTTCATACAAGTGTAGTGAATATTTATATTGCTCAAAATATAATCCCAGACGATTTAATTTTAACCAGACAGCCACGGAAGGCGGTAATGCTTTTTTAAATCACTTCATAGTGTAAAACAAAGTCGCTTCTCGCTGTCTGTCCCTATGTATGCTTAGATCTTTAAAACTGCGCTTCGGATTTTAATGCCGATTTTTTTAATAGACAGAGTGATTCGAGAGGAAGGTTTTTATGTATAATACATGTATAATATAGTGGAGAAACACTGATAATTTTAGATTTTTGACTTTTAGGTGGAACGAAGTTCGCCAGGTTAGCTAGTGTATAATATTACAGAGGATCCTTATGAATGTGGATTTTTTTGTGGCCGCTTGTAGCACAAACGGCTTGACGGATTATAGTGCCAGATGTATCATTGTAATTGTCTCAGAAGTGGCGTGGAACTCATTAGTCTACATACATTTTGTAGTTTTCAAAAACAATCTATAATCTATTTCTCAAACTTTTAAATCTAATAGTTTTTACATTATAAATTAAATGGATTTCTACACATGATATTAAGTATATGAAGTACCAAGGGTAGCACTGCAGCCTTACAACTGATGCCTGAGGGTTTAACCTACTTCAACTATTAAATTGTCTATCTGTCCATAAACGGAATTATGTTAATGTCGTGTGATGTTGATTTAATACGCATTACCCCCTCTGGTTTTGTCGACGTTGAAGGGTTACCAGGCTCGATGACTATAGCATATGCCCCATTAAGGGAGGTATAGGCCTCCACTAATGTGTATGAAGCTGATGGATGGCTGATATTTTTATTTATAGCCCACGTTAATGATTAGTTCCCGCGTTCTTTGTAACGGATAGCCGTTCCGGAAGAAATAATTAACCTTTGTCTATAGCCGTACATATTGTCTCTTCCCGACGCCATTTTTCTGACATTTAAAACAGAGGTACGAAAATAAAAGCGTCATAAAAATAGACTCCACATTTTTTAAATAAAATCCAATCAAATATAATTTCCAATCCAGTATTTCATTTGATTACCCGTCCGAAATCGTGATCATTATTTTCGTTTCGTTTTATGTCAGGCGTGCACATGAGTACTGTATGGAGATTTTAGAAAGTCATAACCGGCATTGTCGATAATCTGAGTGGGTACCGCCTGTCAGCTTTGTCGTCGATATTTCGCGGAACGGTTCGAGTTAATCCGTAAACTTTCACCATTTAAACTTGACACGTGAGCTTAGCTACAAACTTCTGATAAGATAAATAAAGAAGATTATAGGTAACTTACAACAAAGAAATATTTTTTAACTCATGATAATATGATGATATAATTTTAAACGAAAAATACTTCAAAACTGAAAAGAAATGTGTACTAATTTCATTTTGTTTTATGTAAAAATATTTTTTTTTTTAAATCCATGAACATATAATCAACACAAATAAAAAAAACATATGGAATCTCTATTCTCTTTCTAAAAATCGTTCTCCTTTCTCCAATAGACAACAACAATAGATCGTCAAATAAACAAAATTCATTTTTCTTGTCACCTAAGCATACAAGAAACCATTCTTAGCTACATAGTAAACATACGGTTAACTTTAAACAAATTCGTGTCGTAACGACCTCTAATCGCTGTCGAGCGTCATTCCGGTTCCCATTTCGAAAGTTGGTCCCGCGGCATCTGATAAAAACGAATGACAATCACAGGACGAAGTAACGAAATAGACATCTAATTCTTTATACAAAGAAATGTGTGTCGCTAATTTCCAAGTGGTAGTTCGACCGGGAAGGTACCACTGCTACACTTATTTATAGCATGAAACAGTTCTTGCGTTTCAGTGGAAGGTTGTCATGGTCGGCACACTTTTATACGAGGCGACCATCATAGTTCTCAGGGCAGCAACGCATCTGTGATTGACTTAAGACAGAACCCGTGTTCTATGTGAAGTGCCTTACATACGTCCATGGGCGGCAATGACCCCTTACCATCGTGTGGATTGCATGCTCGTTTGCTACTCCAATCATATAAAAAATAAAGTAGCATAAAAGAGAAATGACATATTAGTCATAAGATTGATTTTAATAAGCTTTGATGTAGGAGTCTATTGGTTACTACGTCTGTGGTCAGCATATATCTCGGTACCGGTCGGAAACCCAATACTATGTCTCTTTAAATCATCTCTCGAACTCATCTACATTGATTTCGGTAATAACTCTCACATAATTAACATAAAACTGCGATATATTATATCGAATCCAATGTCAATGTTATAAATGAGAATTTGCAAATACATGTTTGTCTATTAATTTTATAATGTTACTAAAGTGAATGTTATTCATTTGTATGGTTATTTTATTTGGTGTATGGACATACACGTACTATAGACTAACATAATTAAGTGTTAAAAGAAAACATTAGCAGAATGACTGCCCTAAACGAATCTTACTGCTCCTTAGCATAATGCGAATGTTATTGTTGAGCTTAAAGAATTAAAAAAATATATTTTAAATATGGTGAGCATGCAGTTCACCTGATGGCAAGTGCCGCCCTTGTATATGTTGATGAATTTACAGTATGAAGCTTCGAAGTTTTGTGGGCTTATAAACATTGATAACTCCAAGAATCTATGGGAAATCATTGTAATAGATATTTAGAAAATTATTTGATAAGTACCTCAATAGCTATAACAATCAACAATGCTTAATAATGTAAATTAGTAATTTTTATATACGATTTTATTCTAGGGGCCCGTCGATGTGTAAGTAACTTCACACAGAACAAGGGTTTTATCAAGTCAATCACAGATGCGTTGCTATCCAAGGACCAAGATGGTCGCCTCGATTTCCGAAATCATTTTTAATTACATTCAATCGAGTTGGCGTGTATTATAATATTTAGTGTATACAATAACAAAACATACCAAATGAGAACCGATTAACATAATCGATATGCAAACGATACAAATTATGAGAGACAATGAACCTAGTACAATGACCGTCTGTTTCTTGTATACATTTGATTTTGAGTTAGGTGAGTGATAGAATCTTTTGAGGTTGGATTTCGGACCACCCCCAAAAGTCCTTTGAAGGATAGGGCAAGAAAGACTTATAAGAAACGTTCTAACTGCCCACGTGGCGGAGCGGTTACCATACCGATCTGACGTGTAATGGGTCCCGGGTTCGATTCCCGACCAGACAGGTATCTGAAAGATGAGTTTAGATTCGTGTTCTGTGTATTCGTTTTGTGTGTGTCCATGGTACCCACGACAGGGGATCGATAGGGGAAGCAAGGCAGCATTGCTTTTATTGTCAACTCAGTTTTGTGGCCGTGGCTACCTATCACAAGAACAACATAGTCCTTTGCTACTGGTATTAAAAAAAGTAGACATGACTTAGACGGAAAAAATAGCGCATTACGATTTTATAAAAAAATGCATTAGTCACTAAATACTAATGTACGAGAAATGCGCGTGGGCATCCGAAAGTTAGTCAAAAAGTAAAACTACGTACGCGTCACTTCTATTTTTATGTGTCACATACAAACATATCGGTTATTAACCTTCGAATTGTGCTGTAAGAACGCATTCTATTTACGTATGAAACGTACTTGAACCAACGAAAATAGTGTAACTCAATCAATTAATGCCAATCAAATCGCTTTGTTTACTTTGTAGTATTGAGAGAAAAAAATATAATTATTAAACTAATGATTAGATTACATAATATTCGCTATTTCGCAAATTGCTCATATTAATTGTCTAGTAATTTGATATCAAAATTTAGAAATATAATTTCTGTGTCTTTTCTCATCCTTATATTGACCTTTTCTAGTTGGTCTAAATCTCATCATCCAGCGGTATTATCCAGTCTTCCATTTGGGAAAACCTTCAACTTTGTATTCGTGGACTGCAATTTAGTTTAAATGGAGCTAACTTTTATCACCCATGTAAAAAAAAATGTGCCAAAAAAAAAGATATATATAGAAAAAAACCCACTGAGTTTCTTGCCGTATCTTCTCAGTTGAGGTCGTGTTCCGATCCGGTGATAGTATAAAAAATATATATATTTATGTAACTGGCACTTTGTAAGCCTCCAGCCCCCGTAGGCCTATGCAAAATAAAGACATTTCATTTTCATTCCATTCATTTCAATTATTACCATTTTTTCTGATCTAAAATGTATGTTATATACATTACACGGAGCGTAACCCGGTAATCACACTAGTATATGCAAACGCACAAATCATAATACGATACATTTGACATTTTAACGAGACAGCCAAAAAAATGTCCATCGTAATACTTTTATTCTCATGCCCCCCAATGACGTGATACATTACCAGTTTTACAACTAGTTGTAAACCTCAATTCTTTTAATTCCGATGCTGTAAACTGTAAACCAGTTTCTAGAATTTCGCAAGAAAACCGTATAATTAAAATTCCATAAAATTGTAAACGCTTCCAATTTTAAACCGGCAACCGTTAATAGTGTAAACAGTTATAGATAAGATAAAAAATGCAATTAAAAATTACATTAAAATTAAAATTGAGCTCTTGACGAGAAATAAAACTTGAAACTTGAATGTTTCATTCGATTTATTTTTCTCTTCACGATATAAAAAGGAAATATAAACCGTATTTCCTTTTTCCGTAGATCAATCACAGTACAATCAACATACGAGTACCTATTACGATATATTATGTCGAATTGGTATAGAAATTCGACTAAGATTGAACGTAGGTAGAAAAGAGTTAACTGAAACTACCTAGTTCGTACTTTACGGAGCTACAATATGAAAAACATATAGACAAGGAAGCAAATTATTTTTGTACGTTGTTAGAACAAAAATTAGATTTGGACGGTGGGGTTTAAAATTCATCTTTCCTGTTGAACTTTTCTAAAAACATAGGAAAAAATTTAATGTTATGCGTTTTGGCCCGTAACTAAGTGAGTTTCATAAGTCTCTATAGACTCGTGATTCCCGACTGTTGAGCAAAGAAGCAAACAAACAAAGAAGCTTTATCCGCACATGGAGTTAAACGCCGAAATGTTAAAATAAGTATGCAAGTGCAAATATGGTCTTATAGTTATAAACTGACAAAAAATAGCTGAACCGAGCAATGTTTTTCCTGCTCGGGCACTTACATACGAGCTAACGGTGAACAAAAGTAGGTTCCAACAGCCACCAGACGACTTTAATATGTAAAAGGAAACTGCGATGTTTGCCGACCTTCGGATTCCGTATCGAATATCAATTCATAAGTGCTCTAAATCCACTCGTGAATCAAATATGAAGTATTTTCGTACGATAAATAGTAATTTTATTTACTACGGATTTAGACATTCAATACTGAAACCTATTATGCTAAGAGCATTATAGGTTTCAATATTGAACGCTTGAAATAGCTTTCATATTGCAAAAAATATTTGTTTGTTTAGAACATAGCTACTTTCTAATAGTGAAAGAATGAAGTCTAAGAAGTACTTTCCCTACTTGTCTATCTTATTCAATATCTAGTCGCGATCCAAGCTTAAAATGACAGACAAAAAATAAAATGTCATCTATTGTTAATGCAGTACAAATGTTTAACGATAAAAGCATGCTGTCACAAATAGAAGCGTGCAAAATAGAGTGCACACGGACGGCAATAGACCGCTTAGTTATTATTAGATATCGCATTGAACGCATCTAAGTATTGTCTAAAATAACTCGTGACAAATTTAACTGCACTGTTCAGTTATCACCTTCAACTGTTACATTGCTTGCAAATAGAACGACAGAAATACAATATTATATATGTTTCCACGCAACGTTACAACACTAGTGTACGAATTAGTACGAAAACATCTTAAATGGGACGCGACGATGAGACGATAGAAAACCATGGATACGCCTTCCACTCACCCGAGGAGATAAAGTCACTACCAGTTAATTACCTGAAAAAAAAAACACACATAAATTATTAAATTATCGTTGCGCAATTTTAATTTTTTGACACACTTTACGGACGACTTATTTTTTTACTTTTAATTAGATTGCGTTAACTAACCTCGGCATTAGAACGGCTATTTCCCAGTGACCCATTTTCCCTGGCGACCTGATTTTGCGACAGTACACGGTTTTTTCTCGCGAAATCATTAAAAATAATGTTACAAAACGCAATATGTCAAAACACACATCGCGGCAGATTTGTCGCGTCAAGCCTGCGGGACGTTGACATATTCTGAATCTGCGAAATGTATCAATTACTGAATCCAGGCTAAGCTTGCTTACATATTCCTTGTGACAATGAAACACTTATTTTTTTCTGAGCAAAATAACATTTCAAAAAAATGTACGCTCCGAATAGATAACCCCTTTCCTTTGTGACGTGAGTAAATAGAATATTATAAAACATGAAAAAATGTGTGTGGAATAACTTTCCTTTCTATATACGTAACATTCTCACATTTCAAACGGCATTTTCTAATGAACTGCCAATAACAGTTTATTTTTACATGACCCATTATGAGCTTGGCGCCAGCGTGGCAATATTTCAATAAAAAAACCGATAAACGTCTCATAACTTTGCGTTTAAAAAACCTTTAAACGGTTCGTCCTTGAAAATGTTGACTTACGAAAACGATACGTTTGTTTTTTTTCTGAAACTTGTGTATGTAGTATGTATATATTACACGACATGATATAAATATGTATGCATATAAACACGACTCTTTGCACCGATAAATTAAAAAAGAAAGAAAAAAATACAAATACATAAAGGGAGAACAAAACGGATTTTTTTTTTGCCAGACGGATCACGCAATGCAAACCATTTCAAAACACAAAACCGCGAACAGAAAAACTACAAACGCATGATATAAAAAGTAACTGAAGCTGATACAGTTACCCACTCAACCTTACGAAACAGTTACCCAACAGAGCACGTTAACACGAAAGCTTTTAGTGCTTCAAAAGCTCCGTAAACGAACAAACGACACATTTATCAAGGAAAACATCATAATTTAACTGCATTGCCTAACCCTTTTCCAACCGAAACGCTATTTTTGCTCGTGATATCAACTATCACGGTATAAATTATGTTAAAACGAGATCAGTAACCTTGGCAGTTTAACCCGTTTAGATTTTATTGTGAACGTTTATAATTTTTCAAAAACAATCTTGTCCAACATTACACCGTGTATGTTATTAAATATTCGCTCATGTGTACTGGCGACGTCGAACAACTGTATAACCCGACAGGTGTCTCGGGCATGTGGACGTCGTGAAGGGCTCAAATGACGACACAGACAGAGATAGTTTACGTAAACTAAAATAACAGAAAGGGACAGCGAACGACCCTACAACTGCGCCGCGTCGCGTCCACAAAGTCACGTACAAAATTTATGGTATTGGCACTTAAAACAATCCCTAAGATCTCATAGCTGACGTCGTTGTTTATGAGACAGCTATTAAGATCGATAGGGATTAAGATCTTTACGGAGCTAAATGGAGTTGTTTTTGTGCAGACATTAAAGTTTGCCTTCATTTGTTTCAGATCTCCCGCGATGACTATGAAGTTGACTACAGTCCGAGTCCGAGAGGTTCTCCACTCAAAGACACCACAAACCTTCAAGAAGACTCCACATATTGCATCAGTCGCCACAATCCTAACAAGACCTTCCGTCGCGAATCTGTTATCGCCTCCTGGAAGAGTATAAAGAAGGAAAGAGAAATGGCGTTAGGCAAACGTATCATCTACGTTGACGCCGATAATTATGAAGACTACTACGGTAGGAACATGGTGAAGCGTTGCAAGAGCGAACGCTCAGCCAACGTTCCAAAGGTACTAAAGAAAGTCAAACGCACGTACTCTGTCTTGTACAGATACGATCCGGCAGAAGAAAAGGTCATCAAGGAATACAAGTACCAAATGCCCAAAGAACAAGAGACCACACAAAATTCGAATATGCAGAAGTGGCACTCGGAACCGTTTTTGAGGCCAGAGAGGACACCAAAGAAGAAAGTGAAGAGGTCCTTCACAACGCTGCTGAACATCAAAACCAAGTTTTTGAACATTTTCGCCTCCAAAAGTTAAATTTGGTTTTGTACAATTTATGGGATTAGTTGCTCAATTCAATGCATTTCTTTAAAAGTAAGTGCTCATTGGCGTTTTACAAATTCTGTAGAAACGAATCTATCAACGCTTATTCGATTATTTATTATCATAGTACCAGCGATTTGGTCTTATATTATGGAATAAGCGTTATTATGCAAAAAATATACGTAAATATTTATAAAATGGTTGCTAAAATTAGCTAAAATATTTAAGCGAGATACATAATCAAATGAAGTTTAGCACATCCAAAATGTTATTAGGAAATAATTAATAGGTAACTGTATCAATCTCTACAAGGTTGTCTAAGTCAATATAAATTAATATACATAATTAAATTAATGGATATGTTCTGTATATTCAATTTGTGTATAATCGCTGATGTATAAAGCAGTATTGATTTTATTAACATCAATATTCAAAATAAATTAATTTGTAATTCGTGATATTTCTGTGTGTTGTGATATTTTGTATTAAACAAAAACTTCGGAATTGTAAGTCATTGATGCTTATAGTTTTTGAGAGTTGAATTAATATTAAGTAAAAATGCTAAATACTTATTTTCTATCGTATACGTAATTCTTTATGTTTATTTTAAATATAAATGTAATTGCGAAATATATGCATTATAGTTGTAATAAATATTTTCATTCCTATTATGTAAGGCTAATTTAAGTTATTGTAATAATTGATGGTTTGTAACAAAGGAGAACAAAGGATAGTAAATTTGGAAACTCTGATGTAAAGCCTAGGATCTTTAAAAACAAGGAATAAATACAGTAATCAAAACTATTAATAACATTTATATTTTTTGAAAAAATGTAAGTAAAATTAAAGTAGTCAAATTCAAATTCAATTAAAGTCAATGATTAAAATTGTAATTCAATACAAAATGTAATACATTAATAATTTAAGCGCAATGTTCTCTACCATTATTTTTAAGTTAAATACAACGTTTATTATAGCTAAACTGTAATAAATACTTAAAATACTTAATTTTAAAATAAAGCATTTTATACCTATTTATGTTTTTTATTCATTAAATTTACTAACAATTTAACCTTTATTTTTCTAGACTTTTAATAAATTAGCTTAAAATAAAATTTATATTTGAATTGATACATTAATTTTAATTAAACTATTTCAATATTAAATTAAGTCACAAATATCTACAATGATTTAAATAACTTGTTTTTAAAATTAGTTCACTGTCTTAAATCAATATTTTAATTCTTTAAAGATATCCGTAATATAATAAGAGTAATATTCAGTTTTTCCCAGAAAACAACTTACAATAAACAAAACTAATGGTTAATTTATTACTATTATAGAACTTAGACACAAAGCAGCAAGAACAACACACACATATTACTTAACTTCTTGATTTAAATGTCCTAAAAACATGTGAGGCGTACTAAATTACTCAATCTTCTATATATTAATACGTCAAGCAAAAACTTGTGGTGCATTTTTAAGTAATATGCCGCGGACGGATTAGTATGAAATTTTGCACGGTTATAGTGGACGTAGAGAAGGACTGCAGAATGTTAATTTTTTTTACAAATAATGCGTAAATAATGCACTACTGTGCATTTGTCACAAACACACACATAATAAACGAAATAGAACATTCAATGTCTTGCTATGAAAGCACATGACGTCAAAAATGTTAGATGAAGAAATATTGGTACTACTTTGGACAATATGAATTTTAGTTTAAATTACGGTCGAATTTCGATCGTTGTAACGAGCGACTAGTATTACCAAAAGCATCATAAATACTACAATCAGTATCATAGAGAGACTACACAGAAGAAAAACTCTTTTAAGTATTTAATGATGTCCACACCGCTTTCCATAACCATTTGTGACTTCCATTATACGAAACAGGGTACTTATCATTATACATCTTGCTACACGTCAACCCATTATTGTCCCACTGCTGGGCACGGGTCTTCTCTCAGAATGAGAGAGTTTAGGCCATAGTCCACCGCGCTGGCCAAGTGCGAATTGGTGGACTTCACACACCTTTGAGAACTTTTTTTTTTTTAAGAACTCTCGGGTGTGTAGGTTTCCTCACGATGTTTTCCTTCACCGAAAAGCAGTGATAATTAATTTATAATTTATAATATGCACATAAATCAGTGGTGCGTGCCTGGGTTTGAACCTCGGACCTCCCGATCGAGAGGGCAAGATTCAACCATTAGGCTATCACTGCTCTCACATCTTGCTAAAAGCCTTCAAATTCGACTTTGCGAAGCGAAACTTTATCCTAAGGGCTTTCACCGTGAATGTAAAACAATAATAACCGTGAGAACCTCATGGAAACGCGCAGGAAGTACTCGTAAGGGCGAAGGTTGCGAGCCCCGGGGGAAATCTTACGTTGTATGAGACCCGAACGAGTGCTTAGCATAACAGGACTCGCGTCTTACAGGATATGGAAACCGGTCGGATACTTTTTATTGTAAAAAAATATATAGTGTTATTTATTCCATATATCCAAAAAGTGATGGCAAAAGGCAATCTTTATGTAAATTAATACGTGAAGCAAATACTCGTGGTGCATTTTTAAGTAACTTGCCGCGGACGGATTAGTATGAAATTACGCAAGGTTATAGTTGATGTAGAGAAGAATTGCGTAATGCTAATATTTTTTATCAAATAATGCAAAAACATATATAAAATCAACTAAACACACATAACACTCACTGCATTTGACACAAACACCTACATAATAAACGAAATAGAACATTCAATGTCTTATTATGAAAACACATAACGTCAAAAATGTCAGTGTCTTTGTCAAAATACCCGCTATTGCTTGTAAATGCAGCTTAGCTAATAATTAAACCTCTTTTTACCTTTAACGGGTGCGTTCAAAATAACTTGAAAATTATTACAATTTATGTGAATTTGGGAAATATTCGTGCTACTTTGGACAATATGAAGTTTAGTTTTTAAATTTAAATTACGGTCGAATTTCGACTGTTGCGACATGTGACTGGTTCTCTTTAATTGACGTAAGCAAAACGTCCATATATGTCTCCTGAACTATCGCGTTGAATAAATAAAGTTTGAACTGTTGGGGCTATGTCTTGATTTAGACTTTAGTCTTATGATTCAAGATTTACAGATAAACAAGTCGAGAGTCGTTAAAATCTATTAAGTTTTCCCATAGGACTTAGTGCGCTTTCATTATAAAGACCAGTATTTTTACTTCAATTCCAATCAAACTAAAGCCGCTTAAACCTTTTAGAATAACCAATTCCTCATTAGCATTCAGGATCAAATTGTAATCACTTCATTTTGAATCGGCTTCGCGACTTAAGCTGCCCCCAAATGCCCTGGATACTGAGCCTGTATTCCCAGGGAACCCAGCGTTCCCGTTCCGAGCCCGCCGGGAATCGGGCTAATGAGATGCGGAATTATCCCAAAGAGTCCGTTGTAAATTAGCCTCCCCCGTCCTGGGGTCGCACGCAATGGGGATGTTTTGTTATACAAACAGGTAAATGTACAATAATTGGCCAAGTGCGAGTGGAAGTTGTTACGGAGGGTTCCGCACTAGTTTTAACATATTTTATTTTCAGAATTTGTTAACAAAGTAGTTTAACAGGTACCTTTAACCTATGCAATGTGAAAATTGACAATTATCTACTAACCACGATTCAATAGATACACCTATAGTGCCGTAAAATATCGTAATAGTAACCACTTTTATTTTAAGTTAGGTTCCTAATTTTAATATTTGTTTCTATAGCGGCCATTGTGAGTGACCATTTAATACGGTCTAAGTAATAGAGTCTTGTGTCAGACGGTCAGATAGCGGAGCCTTGATAATAGGTTACCGTTCTTATGCTTTAGATACGGAACCCTAAAAGACTACATGTCTGATAGCGATTTCATAGTAACGACGTGCACAACGAACTAATATAGCCCTTGCTATATAACAGGCAAAAATCGGTTCATAACTTGTTTTCCGTGTTTATTTTCTACGAAAGCTGGTGGTACTAATTAGCATCCTATTTTAGCGTAATTTTAAACTAAACCACTCATTACGTAAAACGTATTGTATACCATACTTTATTACAAAGAACTCAGTCAAATAATTTACAAATTTTGTTAATTTTAGAACATAACATCATACATTTCAACGTACAATTAGAACGCTACATTAAAGCCACAATTAACTATTTACATAGTATAGGTTTAATTACTACATTGTATACAACTGTACATATGTATATACACTCTTACATGAACTACTACAGCGATTACATTAGAACATTAAGAACATACATTGTTGCATAGAAGTTTAAAACACTTTAAAGGTAAAAAATCCTATATTGAGAAAACTTCACACGAAAAGTTAGCAAAGGGATTTTTCTACTAACAAATACTTGGCCAGCCTAGACTATGCACTTGAACTCAACTAATTGTGAAAGATAAATGGGTGAAAGACTTAACTGTTTGGTGTCCAAGATATAACAAAAGGAAGAAAGGGAGACAACGGTTAAGATGGGAGGACGACATCCGGCAAACAGCCGGGACAACTTGGAATAGAATAGCCTAGAATAGGAGAGCATGGCAAGCTATATGGGAGGCCTTTGCGAGAAAACAAGACAATCTGTAAGCCGGTTTCAAATAAATAAGTTAAAAATATATATATTTATATAGGTCTTTTATCTTATATTATAAACTAAATATTGTAAGATTGTTAATAAAGGCTAAATAAAAAAATGTGTGCGTGTACTAGCGTACACTCGTAAGAAGTGAAACTTCTTTATGACGTTATTTTTCAAAAAATAATTTACTATATGCAACTTTACAGAAATTGGTTAAATAAAGTTAAATTAGATAAAGTTTAATAAAAGGCTTTTATTAAACTTTATCTAATAATCTAATCTATAATAATTTATCTAATATCACGCGTGGTAGGGATAAGAAAAAGATGGCGCGTAACGGAAAAAAAAAGATGGCGCGTAACAGAAAAAGATGGCGCGTAACAGAAAAAGATGGCGCGTAACGAAAAAGTTTTACACTAAATTTTTTTCCAACCCCGATAAAGAAGTTTCACTTCAACAACCCCGATAAAGAAGTTTCACTTCAAAAATGTGTAAGAAAACAACTGCCCAGCAGTGGGAAATAATGGGTTGATGTTAATGATAAAAAACATTATCGGTTTAATTAAACCATTCATTTTAATCTAGAGGAGATTTAAACAATATTTGAGTAACAATTCATATTGTGGACTGAATGCTGTATGGAGTTACACTAAAGTAACCATTATACTCTGCAAGGTAAACGATACTCGTCTGTGATCTTCTCTTCTTCAAGTGTCACTCCACTTACAATGTCACAATTTGACGACCCACGTGGCGCAGCGGTTACCATACCGGTCTGACACGCAGTGGGTCCCGGGTTCGATTCCCGGCCAGACAGGCATCTGAATAATGAGTTTAGATTCTTGTTCTGGGTCTGGGTATTTGTGTATTCGTCTCTCTGTGTGTCCATGGCACCCACGACACAGGAGAAAATCCTACTTTGGGGCTATGAGTGTAGAAAGCGTTTCGTAATTACTGCAGTCGACAGTTAAATCGGCATAAAAACCTTTACCTTTCTTACCTTTTCAAAGCGTTTTTTTTTCTTTTATGGTTCTAAATTGATAAAAACCCCTATTTCATTTTCCGTCTAGAATTTCTTATGAAATTGAAGTAGCGAACCGGAAAGAGCTTTGGACACTAGCATATTACTTCATCATTTTAAAGGTAGTAGAACCAGTGTAGTTCGATCAGGGAAGTATCACCAGCACACCTATTTCTAGCCTGAAGCGCTAGAAATAGGTGTGCCGGTTCTTTTCTCATTTCTTGCGTTTCGATGGAAGGGTGTGGTTGCCGGCATACTTTTATACGAAGCGACCATCAGTCCTCGGGAGTAGCAACGCATCTGTGATTGACTTCAGATGGAACCAATGTTCTGTATGAAGTTGATTACAGATGTCCATGAGCAGCAGCGACCACTAACCATCGGGTGGACTACATGCTCGTTTGCTACTTCAGTGAGATAAAAAAAAACATTTTCTTCTTTAACACTAACAAAGTTGTTAATTTCCGAAGCCCTCAACTTTGCCGTGGCTGTGAGACCGGATCCGGGTTCACGTTATCAACAATGGTTTGGCCATGGTTTATGTGACGATAACTTTTTGTTATTTATTGCCTACATTAATATGCGAACTGTTCTTTACTATGTATGTGCAAAAGTTCCCGTTCCAATTTTTGTTTAATATTCCTCTTTCACTACATACCAACAATATCTATTTTCCGTCAGTTAATCAAATTCAAAGTTTTAATTAACATACACACAATACATAAAAAAATGTAATTTTTCGAGGACTGCAGGCACTTTTTGCAATTAATGCTTTAAATCCTAAAATTGCATATATTTATTAATTGAAAAGTTCAAATTAGAAGAAGTGACATGACATGGGGTATGACATGGGGTTCTTCAAGAAAGGTGCGAAAAGAGCTCTCCTTCAAAGCCGGCGATGCATTGGCTGCTTTCCGTCTGCCTTATCGTTAGGTTAAAGTATAAAAAAAAAGTGAAAAGTAAATTTGCTATTCGAAAATTCGCTTCATCTTTCTTTAAACTACACTTAAATTTAGTCGTCAGTATCACGGAAGCAAAATTAACACAATTTGAATGCAATTACTAGTTCATCTTTTTTTGAAATAAATAAACTTATGAGAAGCATTAGTTAATAAAGTACAGGATACATTCCTAGTTTGTCCACATTTTACAGATTTAACATAATGTCATTTGAAATGGATAGTCCCATAAAAAACAATAGGTACTTGTCAAAAATTCAAGTCTCGCAACTCAGTTCTTCTACCGAAAACAGTTGTGGGATCCATGTAATACCAAGTCGGTTATTTACTTACTCAGTCCCTACATAAGGGACCCTCTGTCTTCAGTTGTTACGTTATTATCTAACCTAACAACATATAGTGACCATATCAATATTAAAAATCTTTTACGTTTTAAATAAATGGATTGCCTCGGCAATCGCATAAGTATACACACATACACAATGTATCTCACACTTTTTTTATATAACTGAAGTAGCAAACGGGCATGCAGTCCACCTGATGGTAAGTGGTCACTGTAGCTCATGGACATCTGTAATAAACGTCATACAGAACATGGGTTCTATCTGAAGTCAATCACAGATGCGTTGCTACTCCCGAGGACTATGATGGTTGCCTCATATAAAAGTTTGCCGGCAACCGTACCCTTCCATCGAAACGCAAGAAATGTTTCACGCTAGAAATAGGTGTGGCGGTGGTACTTCCCCGGTCGAACTACACTGGTTCTACCTTCAAAATACTCAATACTTATGTTATATACATTAGATTGTTTATTGCGATGTGCGTTTGTTAGTCTTTCACGACTACTTGTCGGATTATGTCGAAATTTGACAAACGGATAGTTTACCCAGTTTACCACATAGTGAACGAAGCGGGCAAAGCCACGGAAATAGCCTTGTTAATAATATTCGTACATAATTATCGTAACTTGTACCAGGCACGACAACCCGGTCACACCTGGAAAACATGCCGACGAGGGTCCAAACACAAAAAAAAAAATACCGAAATCGCCCCAAAAACGTATTATCGGTTCGTTCTGCCTGATTCGCTAGCAACAGTAGGGTACTTTTAGAAGGTGCTCTTATGAATATAATTGGTCATCGGTCAGTTGGTGCCTGTTACCAACACCAGGTCACCCTATGGAACGGTTGGAACACGAGGGTGCAAAATCAAATAAATAAATAAAATTCTCACAGAAACGCAACCCCAAATACTATTTCCTTTCGCAGTCGTTTTGTATAGGGGCTGCTATAATCTATAATTTGAGAAACTATTTGTCTCCTACGAACATATAAACCTCCGGTTGTTGTCACTTTATATGGACTGATGATACACAAATAAATTTACAATTCCTTTGTACAAAGTATTTAGGTAATTAGAAACTACACGAATATTAACATCGATCATAAACATTTTGATGATTCAGGTCTTAATTACTAAAGTCAACAAGTGGTAGAGTTATTTTATGAAGATTAAAGTAGAGTAAATATTGGTGTTTTATGAGGGAAGTGATCACTGCCATCCGTGAACCCCAAAGCTGGGCACGGGTCTTCTCTCGGAAAGAGAGAGTTTTAGGCCATAGTCCACCGCGCTGGCCAAGTGCGAATTGGTGGACATCAGAATTCTCGGGTATGTAGGTTTTTGCTTCAGCGAAAAGCAGTGATAATTAATTTCTAATATGCACATAAATCAGTGGTGCGTGCCTGGATTTGATCCTCGGACCTCTATTGAGAGGGCTAGTTTACCTCGGACCTCTATTGAGAGGGCTATCACTGCGCTAAAGAGTAGTTTAACTCAAAAATAGTAACATAAACATAACACTAAAAACAAAACCATATCATAATTTTATGGCCGACTTTCCTATACAAACATTGGAAGTATAAATTCTGACGTAAAACTGTACGTTACATCGAATAACCAATGCAAGACGACATTTTATGTTCGCCAATAATTCCATACTTCAAAGCGTCGTGCCTTCAATATTTCATGTTCGATTCTAACAAGTTTTACAAAGAAATGTTATTCTTTCCACATTTTTCACAGTACAATAAAGTTAACTAAAAACATAGATTTGCAATATTTCAAGCTTGGTCGTACGTGCTTCTAGATTGCTTCTTTGAAATTAAGTGTTTTGGTTTTGTATTTTATTCTTTTTAAAATCTACTTTTTCAATAATTTTAAAATAATAATTCAGTAATAATTAACAAAAATACGAAATTCAACCGTAATGCAAAATAGGTTAACTTACCTATTTTTCAACGAAATTTTCACATAATTAAATTTCCATAAATACAATACTCTATACGTATGAATCTTGATAAATATCTAAAAGACAAAATAATTTTCTTAGACAAGTCCATGTGCTGCCATCTAATGGTGTCCACATGAACTATTTACTCTGAAATCAATGAACACAGTTCCGAAACCGTACGCAACTTTCAGGAGCGCCACTGAAAGTTGGCTTCAGTCCAAAACAACGCAACGGAGAGAACATCTAAACCAAACATATATGTTTATAAAAATAAAGTGACGCGGTTTACATCGCATATACATATTTAAAAAAATGTTTGGTGAACTAAAAATCAATACATAGTATAAATCAAAGTCGCTTCCCGCTGTCTGTCCCTATGTTTGCTTAGATCTTTAAAACTATGCTACGGATTTTAATGCAGTTTTTTTCAATAGATTAGGAGTGATTCAAGAGGAAAGTTTTATGTATAATACCTAGATGAATAATATAGTAGAGAAACATATAGTACAGAATAATATAGTACAGAAACACAACTGATAATTTAGGGCTTTGACTTTTAGGCGGAACGAAGTTCGCCGGGTCGGTTAGTAAATAATAAATCTGAAGATGCATTTTGTGTCTGTTTGATTGTATATATGAAAATGCATGACGTAGGTCCACTAAAACGCCTGATGTTGATTTTGCGGACAAAGTCGAGCTTACAAGGTACATAATTATCTAGAACAAAAATATTTAATTCAATTCCACCACACATGTCACTTTCATCCGGGTTAAAAAGCATGAAAAGAATGCGCCTAAGAATCCATTACTTAATCTCTATAATTGTAAACGCAAGATATGTCGACCGGCGCCATATATTACGTCACTCTCATTATAACATAATAACACATACATTATGCACATAAACTACATAGTAAATGTACTGTATAATAATCGTATAAAACAACATTTACTCTCTCACGGAGATCGTAATACTTAAGTCGAATGGTATTGGCTCCCTCAATGCATTATTTATCGTTTATTTTCTCAGAAAAAAAAAAAAACAGAGCTCCGTGATACATTGCATTGTAGCGTAGCTTGCCCATGTTTTTTATAATATAGGAGTAGTAAACGAACCAGTGATAGCCTAATGGTTAAAACTTGCCCTCTCGATCGGGAGGTCCGAGGTTCAAACCCAGGCACGCACCACTGATTTATGTGCGTATTATACTTTAATTATCACTGCTTTTCGGTGAAGGAAAACATCGTGAGGAAACCTACACACCCGAGAGTTCTTTAAAAAAAAACAGTTCTCGGAGGTGTGTGAAGTCCACCAATTCGCACTTGGCCAGCGCGGTGGACTAAGACCTAAACTCTCTCATTCCGAGAGAAGACCCGTGCCCAGCAGTGGGACAGTAATGGGTTGACGACAAACGAACCACTAATTCGCACTTGGCCAGCGCGGTGGACTATATATAGCCTAAAACTCTCTCATTATGAGATAAGACCCGTGCCGCAGCAGTGGGACAATAATGGGTTGTTTCCCAAACGAATGCGGTCCATCTGATGGTAAGTGGCTATGGGCGTTTATAATCAATTTCAAGTAAGATTAGTCTTGCTGGTGCGTCTTTGTACGCCATTTTTTATATATATTTTCTTCTAAAACGACTCAAAACGACTTAAGGAAATACATAAGCTTTTTTTATAATATATAAGACATAATATATAAGACATAAGACATTCGGTCCATCTGATTCTCGTGGCTATTACCATCTAAAGACATCTTGATCAGTCACAGAGAAGATTAATCGTCTCATTTGTGATTGGCCATTTATGCTTGCCATGATTGTAGATTAAGTTGGAATTTTTCGAATAAGTAATTCCCTCTCTCGAATATTTCGTGTTTTGAAAATATAACATACTAGTTAAAAATCTAAAATTATCAGTGTTTCTCTACTATATTATACATGTATTATACACAGAAACCTTCCTTTTAAATCACTCTATCCTTTAAAAACTGCATTAAAATCCGTAGCATAGTTTTAAAGATCTAAGCATACATAGGGAGAGACAGCGGGAAGCGACTTTGTTTTACACTATGTAGTCACTATGCATTCATGCAGATCCCATAGTAGAAACTATCCGTGCACCCAAATAGAACCGCGTATAAAAAACCTGGAATAACCCATCAAGGTCTTTGTTCGTTGCTATTCGATCAATGAACCGTAAAATTCTCAGTTTCCTACGGCTGAAGCTAATTAAGTAAGCAATAGACCACAAATTGCACAAACCTACAATTTAATGAAGTAACTGTAAGCAAATTTTATGTTTCATTGACTATTCATACTGTTTCTGATTAAGTGATCTCGCCTCGATTACAAATATCACTTTCTATATTTAAGTTTCTTCTATTTAAGTCTGCAAGTTGGTGGAACTAGTGTTTTTCGAACGGAGATGTACCACTACAACACCTACTTCTAGGGTGAAGCATTTCTTGCTTTAGATGGGTGTGTTTGCACACTTTAATATGAGGTGACCATCTTGGTCCTCGAGTAGTAACGCATCTGCTATTGATTTCAGATAGAACCTATGTTCTATGTGAAGTCAATCACAACATCTGTTCTATGTCCATAGACGGTAGTGACCGTTTACCATCAGCAGCTGTTTTAAGCTATTACATAGCTTTTACCGCGGGCTTTGAGCGGGTAGACCGAATCAAGAAATTCCGTAACGAAAAGACCTAACACCCCCCACTCCGCCTACCATGTAGCGCGGCCGAGCGTTCGCTTAATGTGTATGTATATGGTACGACAGTACCAAGCTCGCACGGATCGCGACGAGCTGCTCGGAAGTCGGAATAAAAATGAAAAAAAAATATGCAATAGCTTTACCGCAGCAGTCCCCGCCATTCCGTATGTTTTTTTTTTCAAACAGATAAAATAATAAAAGTTATAAGTGGAGACCACTTAGATTACTGGTGGTACCAGGTTTCACTTGTAATTTATCTTTATACAAGTTTGGTCGTACTCATAATAAAACATTGATTCATTATATATCTTCCGTATAAAGACTCTTATTAAGTTACTGGCGTTTATTTCTTAACTCCATGTTTTGACGCAAATTCTTGATTCAAACTAAACAAATTGGTGTATTGTTTGGTTACTGCATGTATCGGGCAATCGCATAGGCAGTTCCATATCGATATGGATATAACTAATTAACATTGCATCTTAGATACAGAACTCAGGAACAATATTTAATTTTAAGTAAGTATTAGGAAAACCATTCATCATCTATCTCATAGTCCCATTGCGCGTCAGACCGGTATGGTAACGGCTGCACCACGTTCAAAAAACACAGTTTTAAATCTGTATAATTTCATAGACTAGACTTGTACGCGACATGGTAGTAAAACAACGAATGTAAACGGTATGCATTTCATCAGTTTAGTTATTATTTAGTCCTATGGGAAGTGAACAAGAGAGCAGTGATAGTCTAATGATTGAAACTTGCCCTCTCAATCGGGAGGTCCGAGGTTCAAATCTAGGTACGCGCCACTGATTTATGTGCGTATTAGAAATTAATTAAGTATCACTGCTTTTGGTGAATGAAAACATCGTGAGGAAACCTACACACCCGAGTTCGTTAAAAAAAGTTGTCGGAGGTGTATGAAGTCCACAAATTTACATTTGGCCAGCGCGTTGAACTATGGCCTATAACAGTTTCATTCTGAGAGAAGACCCGTGCCCAGCAGTGGGACAATAATGTGTTGCACCCCTACCGCCTATGGGTAGTTAACAAGTTCCAAAGTAACATAAACCAACTTAATACCTGCATACATTCCTGTATTACGTTGGCTTTTATGGCGTACATTGGTCCCAACATGTGCGTTATGTTGGCGTCAAATTCGTGAAGCATATACATAATGATATTTATTCGTTTCGATATATCATTATAACGGCTGAATTTAATTTCACCACGTACGCTTTTATGTCGGTCCAGGTTTGGAAAGTAATTATATAAATGGAAACCGCTTACTTTAATAGGTGTTATAAACGACGCTCTATTATACATCATGTTTTTATCGATTCCATTATGACAGTATCGTTTTCTATAAATGCTTTCTTTATGATATTTCATTTTATTATGATCATAAGTGTATTCGAGATTTCATAATTATTTATACGTTTTAACAGTTACACATTTTATGTTAAAGTTCCTTATACATGGTGCATATATTTCAGAATTATAAGTTTAGTTAATTTATGGAAACAAATTATGAGTTAGAAAACGTTCGTTATGAGCATTCCTTGGTATAAGTAGATAATATATTCAATATTAGCTGGGAAATTCATCCAACTTAAAGATTCATAACACTTATGATTTATTAATTTAAGTTCGTAAAATAAAACATTACTTTTACAAACCTGATACATGCAAGGATATAATAATATTGTCTAGCTTAGAAAGTAGCCGTTTTACCCTAAATTACCAAACTACCCAAAACGGAAAAAATATGTCGATACTTAGCTCTGTGTAAAAATAAAAACTAATCTATCTCATAGAAATTGCACATATATAATTGCACTAGACCGCACATATATCCAGGAGAAAAAAAAATAGAATGTGCTTTTTTAGACTATAATCTCTATACCAAATTTCATCTAGATTCAATCAGGCGTTCAGGCCTTATACAACAACAAACATCCATCCAATCATCCAACCATCCATTCCCACAAACTTTCGCCTTTATGACATTAGACGACAGATCTCTATCCGACAAACCATCAATTCATCACTCCAAAAACATATTTAAAAGCTTTTTTAAATATTAACGAAACAAAGAGATTCGAATATTTCGTATTCTCTTTATTTTGATAAATCAAAGGCTTTCATTGCAAATTGATTCATCACTCTCGATTCAATTCGCACGAATACTGACTAGTCTCCATTAAGGGCGATGCATCAAAAGGATGAAAAGACGTCATTACGATTGACTGTAGGGCCCATTCTTTGCAGAAAAGGCTCATGAAAAGAGATATGGCACTATATGGGTGTATACTGTTTATTATATGATTTAACGTAATTAGTTAAAATGTTGTTCAGAAATTGTCTTTTAACATTTTTGTATTAGTTCTTTTCTATTTTTTTTTATTAAACCCTTTCTACACTTATAGCCCCACAGTAGGATTTTCTCCTGCGTCGTGGGTGCCATGGATACACACAAACAGGAATACACAAACACCCAGACCCAGAACAAGAATCTAAACTCATCATTCAGATACCTGTCTGTCCGGGAATCGAACCTGGGACCCACTGCGTGTCAGACCGGTATGATACTGCACCACGCGGGTCGTCAAAATGTATCTTAATCATTTTAATTTAATAAGTACAATTCAATTATATTTAAAAAATAGGGAAGGAATGCGAATGCGTTGAGATTCTTGTTTAGAAATGGACTTTCTTCTAGTAGAAATGCAACAACAATAAAATACAACGTTGGTAATACGTTTAAGTTAGAAGAAGAGTAAACCCAGACCCAGATGGCGCAATGGTTAACACGCCGTACCGCTAATCTGAGGGTCCCGGGTTCGATTCCCAGCGAGGCGGAAATTTGAATGATGAGTTTGAATTTCCGTTCTTGGTCTGGGTGTGTGTCCTTGTCTTGTGTGTTGTACATGGCACCCACGACACAGAGAATCCTAGTGTGGGGCTATGAGTGTGAACCGTTATTTTATTTCATTCAAACATAACGGTTGAGTGCTTTTGAGTTTGGAAATTTAACAAACAAAATGTTTATTTTTATGACGACAGCGTGGCGGATCGGTTACCATACCGGTCTGACGCGCAATAGGTCCAGGGTTCGATTCCCGGACTGACAGGTAGCTGAATGATGAGTTTAGATTCGTGTTCTGGATCTGGGTGTTTGTCTATTCGTCTTGTGTATCCATGGTGCCCACGACACAGGAGAAAATCCTACTGTGGGGCTATGAGTGTAGAAAGAGTGTTTTTTTTATGAATGTAGAAAGCGTGTGTGAATGAAAAAGTAACATGTTACTTCGCCTAAAACACAATACTTCGAACTTGGTACATGTTTCATCAATATTCGGACATTGCGTGCAAAAAGTGTACATACATTTATTCATACGTGTACCAATAACATTATTCATGACCCAACCTTTTCGTTCTAGTAAATTCGGCTGACCTTCTACTTTTTTCGTCATTGACCCCTTGACATCCTGTCCCTTTGTCTAAGATCGTAAATCACTTGTTTCAATACTGACGATTGAGCGATGGAATACATTATCGCAAGATATAATGGTAAATGAGCTGTTACGAAATGTGTAAAAGTGTCCTGAGAGTTCATTGAAACGTTGTACATATAGTATATTCAATTATTTAAAAGTGGTTACACTTGTAAATCAACACAGAAGGTATCATTGGCGTACCCATTCCTGCTTACCAAAAGCAGTGTTAAGCGGTTTTTTTTTATCTGACTGAAGTAGTAAACAAGCATGCAGTCCACCTGATGGTAAGTGGTCACTGTCGCTCATGGACATCTGTAATCAACTTCATACAGAACATCGGTTCTATCTGAAATCAATCACAGATGTGTTGCCACTCCTAAGGACTATGATGGTCGCCTCATATAAAAGTGTGCCGGCAACCACACCCTTCCATCGAAACGTAAGAACTGCTTCACGCTAGAAATAGCTGTGGCGTTGGTACTTCTCCGGTCGAACTACACGGTTCTACCACCTTCATTCGGTGCTTTTTTTCTGATTCCACAGAGACATGTTTTTTCTTAATTAAGGGTAGTAACGTATTTGTGCATCAGATGCACAGCAACCTGTTACCGGCGCTTATATCATAAAAAATTCAAACAGGATATAGATCACTTTGATCACAGACGTGATTAGGTTGTTATAATTGGATAACAGTCGTGGAACCTTATGGGGAGACCGTATGAGCGGTTTCGAAAACAAACACTACTTGGTCTAATCTATACCTCATTAAATTAAACCACAATGAGCTAGCATAGTACAATATATCCTACGACTCAGTCGAATTTACACAGACCTTTATCTCTTCAAACTCGCAACACGCAGCCGGTGAGACCAGCGCCCCAATCGACAAGTATCGACACCAAGGCGACGCGACCTCCATTTGTGTTACGCTAATCAAGCAAGCAATTAAAACGAAACGATCTCGATACCTAATTGAGGACCTTTGTTTAATGCGTTATCGTGGACAACATCGTGTTGTCTGGCCGCTGGCTAATGGACGTCTTGCCATTAAGCATTGCCATCACATTTGAGTATCACGAATTGTTTCGTAATTATTTTACGTTATTAGGGTTCCGTACCTAAAGGGTAAAAACGGGACTCTATTACTAAGACTCCGCTGTCCGTCTGTTTGTCTGTCAACATGCTGCTTCTCATGAACCGTGATATCTAGACTGTGGAAAAAATTCACAGATGATGGATTTTTGAATAAAATTTGAATAATATAAATATTCAAGGGTCGCTCCCATACAACAACCATGATTTTTTTACCGAATTTTTTATAGATTTTATAGCACGGAACTCGCCGGATAATGGCAGATTTTTTTAAATATATAATTATGTAAAAAGTGTCTACGAGTATGGATATTGTTGATGATTTCCAAGGCATATATGTAATTGATAGATTCAGTATTAAATTGTCAACAAAGACTAATTTATCAATACCCATTATCACGAGCCATTTAAATTATTATCGAAACATATTAATAAGAATTTCGATACCACTGTATATTTTTTATTCTCTCAGAGACCAGAATTAAAAAAAAAAACTTACGTATTACCAAAACGCCAGGAAGAATGTCGTGACTGTTCGCTTACCTGTTAACAACAAAAAAATAATATTAATCAATTACCACGTTATATTGTTCATATTATTAGAAAAGAACACGTATGTATATATCAAATGTACACTCCAATCCCAGGGCTACTGAAATTTAATTTTGAAATGAGCAGTCCTTTGTACTGTATTTACATTATTAATGTATTTATGTTGTATCTGTGAACAAAAACCTATAAATAAATAAATACTGAAAAATACAAATACTGTAACGTCATAAATAAAATCTATATAAATAAAATATTGCTAACACAAATATTATACAATATAAACAAGCCTGTTCATCTCACTAGCCTTTGTAAATATCCCATGTTGGAACCACTTTATTATGTTTACGTTAAAGCCATTTATAAAATCGTCCCAGAACTGAAGATGTTGATGTTTCTTTATACGAGGGGAGGTCCAAAAGTTCGCGGAATGAAAGGGTTGTTAATAAAATATAACAATAAATTTATTTTTCCTTTTCAATATAATCACCCTTAAGTCTAATACATTTATTCAATCTATGAATTATTTTTTCTAAACCATCGAAAAAATATTTTTTGTCTTTGGCCTCAAAATGCGCCGAAATTGCCTCCTTCACTTCGTTATCGTCGGAAAATTTCCTTCCCCTTAACTCTTTTTTTAAATTCGGAAACAAATAAATATCACTAGGAGCCAGGTCTGGACTATAGGGTGGGTGAACAAGTGGTTCGAATCCATGCGTGTGCAGAGCAGCCATGGCAACTCGGCTCTTGTGAACCGGCGCGTTGTCTTGCAAAAGCAACACACCCTTGGCCAATTTTCCTCGACGTTTTTCTTTAATTGCCTCCTTTAACTTTTCCAATATCGTTGCGTAGTATTCTCCGGTTATAGTGGTACCCTTTTCTTTATAATCAATCAGTAATATTCCCTCACAATCCCAAAAAACAGTGGCCATCAACTTTCCAGCCGATTCTGACACTTTGAATTTCTTGGGAGGTGGTGTACCCTTTTTGTGCCATTGCATGGACTCCTGTTTTGATTCAGGTTCAAAGTGATGAACCCATGTTTCATCTCCAGTAACAATCCGCTCCAAAATCTGCACAGGTTCGTCTCCACACACCTCCAAAAAGTGCTTAGACGCGTCGACGCGCTGCTGTTTTTGAAGCGGCGTGAGCATTCTCGGCACCCATCTTGCGCTGACTTTTGACATGCCCAGGTGGTCGTGCAGGATCCGCAAAATGGTTGTATCTGATACTCCAACTAATGCAGATAATTGTTTTTTCTTCAAACGTGTGTCTTCGAGTACAAATTTTTCAACTTTTTCGACGATATCTGATGTGGTGGCCTCAACTGGCCGCCCAGAGCGAGAGTCGTCTTCAATTGAATCTCGACCATGTTTAAAAAGTCCATGCCACTTATAAACCATTGTTTTACCAGGGCACTGATCTCCATAAACGGCGTCCATTTCATTTAAAATGGTTTGAACGTTTTTTCCTTGCTTGGTAAGGAATTTTATTACAGCGCGATGTTCAATTTTCTCCATAGTTGCAGTTTGCTTCCGGATTGACTTGTTTAGCAGGCGAGTACTCGTAAACGAATGGCGCTGTAGGGTTGAAATGTTAAATATATACTAATTATGAGTGCCTAATTAGTATGACACTAAGCGAGCTACCCTATCCCCACTGCATCCCCTCCATTCCGCGAACTTTTGGACCACCCCTCGTAGCTACACTCGTACATAACCTCTATCCTCACTAAATTTAAAAGTACAGACGATGTATTGCTTACTTTCAGACGACATCCACTTTTTGACTTTGAATGAAAATGAGTATGGACGTATTAGGGAACTTCAGAATATGTCCAATATTCTGAAGTTCCTAATACGGGAGATTAGCCACTTCAATTTTTTTTTATCTGACTGAAGTTGCAAACAAGCATGCAGTTCACCTGATAGTAAGTGGTCACTGCCGCCCATGGACATCTGTAATCAACTACATACAGTACACAGATTCCATCTGAAGTCAATCACAGATGCGTTCCTACTCCCGAGGACTATGATAGTCGCTCCATGTGAAAGTGTGCCGGCAACCACACCCTTCTATCGAAACGCAAGAAATGCTTCACGCTCGAAATAGGTGTGGTTGTACAGATGTCCATGGACGGCAGTGACCACTTACTATCAGGTGGACTGATTGCTTGTTTGCTACTTCAGTCAGATAAAAAAAAATAAAAAATTGAACCGATTTCTGTCTACCTTATTTCGTAGCATTATATCAATCTATAGATTCATAACAACAACGAAAAACTTAATGCTATTTCTAAGTAATATATCAGAATATATCTTAAGGTTAACATCGCGTGCCAGCGCCATAACTGATAGCCCTGGCCTTGACTGCTTTCGCTGCAATAGAAGCAGTACGTACGAACTGCTTATAGCGGCGATAAAATGCTCTTGCATAATAGAGGCTTCGACGGAGCGCAACAAGAATGGAAATGGTTAGAAACATTTAATTTCGCTACGAAATCACAGTGAGATGCGCAGATCTACTCGCGTGGAATATTTACTACGTGGTACCAGTGTAGTTCGACCGGGGAAGTACCCCAGCCACACCTGTTTCTAGCGTGAAGTATTTCTTGTGTTTCGATGGAAAGGTGTGGTTGCCGGCGGTTTTATATGAGGCGACCATCTTAGTCCTCGGTAGTAGCGACGCGTTTGTGATTGACTTCAGATAGAACCCCATGTTCTGTATTAAGTTGCTTACAGATGTCTATGGGCGGCAGTGACCACTTACCATCAGGTGGACTGTATTCTCGTTTGCTACTTCAATCTTATAAAAAAAATCAATATTTTTATTGTAGAGAAGAGTGTTTTTAAGATTAATTAAATTCAAATACAGAGACACTACAATGCGTGTAAATAAATATATTCAGCTCATCAATGTATAGATTTAAGACAAAATAAATCGACTGGCGAGGCACCACACTAGCCTATTACGCACAGGGTTCCGGATTCAATCCCCGGCCACTCAGATATCTGAATTACTTAGCTTTCTGTTATGGATGTGTGTGTTTTCGTCTGTGTGTTTTCATTTGGACAAAAGTCGATCACAGAAGACATTGAGAGCTATGTTGGATTGTGTCATGCAAATTTTCATAATCTTCAAATCAGAACTGCATCATGAGCTTACTTGAATGCAAAAATAGATAAAGCGGTGATTATGCCACCGAAGCACGAAGCGTCTACCACAATTACTTTGTCTCACGTTATATTCAAACATAACAAGTTCGTGTGTTGTTTTCACCGTAAATTTAAAAACAAGAGCATCGCGGAGCGGTGACTATACCGATTCGAAACGTATAGGTAGGGTTCTGTGTTCGATTTCCGGTCAGACAGATATCTGAACGATGAATTAGATATCCATTCCAGGTCTGGGTGTTTGTGTATTGGTTTGTGAGTGTGGGTTCCACGTCACAGGAAAAAAACTAACGTGGCTGTGAGTTCTGAAAGCTTTCAAACGTACAGAAATATCTAATCGCAATACATAAACATTGCAGCTGTCCAATGCATTTCCTTACAATCCCCTACACTGATACAGATTGTACAATGAATTATGAACGCAAAACTTTATCCCTTGAAGCTGTCCCGTCTAGAGTCTAGACCACTAAATATTCCGTCTGGCACCCAGTCAGCAACCCGGGATTGAACCCGCGCCACGGCAGTCTGGAGCCGTGTGACTAATGCCGTAAAAACTACCTATTCCCCGGGATATATGGGTGCGATTGAACTTGCAAGAAACGACTGTCTGGAAGGTACATTCTAGACCGTCTAGAAGATATTAGCATTTTAAAATAAAGTGTTGGAAATAACTCTGTGATTCATGAATAATGAAGACTGAAGATTTAAATTATCTGTATCTGTACATATAGAAAAATTTAAGTGTCTCTGTAACTCAAACTTCTCTTAAACACACGATCTTCTCTTAAACTTAAATGATAGCACACATAAACTCGTTAAAAATTTCGTTGTTTAGTAAATATTAATTAACAATATTTACTTAATGGTATAGTGAAGAGTTCGTCGAAAAATATATATTTTACAGGAAAAATCAATGACGGTTTCACCCTGAGATTAGAGCTACGGCTTATACGGCCAATGAAACAAATTGACAGCGAAAGCCAAACAATTTCGACATCTCAACATCATTAAACAACAAAATGAAAAACAAACTAAATGAAAATTCTACTCATGTACCTACTTAATAAAGACCGCAGTAATCAATTTTTTTGTGAATGTTATGCGGTCAAAACTTAATGAAAATTGCAATAGGTTTTTTTTATCTGACTGAAGTAGCAACGAGCATGCAGTCCACCAGATAAGTGTTCACTGCCGCCCATGGACATCTGTAATCAACTACATATAGAACAAGGGTTTCATCTGAAGTCAATCACAGATGCGTTGCCACTCTCGAGGACTATGATGGTCGACTCGTGTGAAAATGTGCCGGCAACCACACCCTTCTATCGAAACGCAAGAAATGCTTCACGCTGGAAATAGGTGTGGCGGTGGTACTTCCCCGGTCGAAGTACACTGGTTCTACCACCTTAAATTGCAAATTGCAAAGTATTCATTTATTAAAATAGAATGCAGCATTGAGGTCCTTTAAAAAAACAATAACCAGTTATCAAAGCAGGTATATTTTTAATAGCAAAATAGAATGCAGCATTGAGGTCCTTTAAAAAAACAATAACCAGTTATCAAAGCAGGTATATTTTTAATAGCAAAATAGAATGCAGCATTGAGGTCCTTTAAAAAAACAATAACCAGTTATCAAAGCAGGTATATTTTTAATAGCAACATATCATCGTAAGGAAACCTACACACCCGAGAGTTCTTTAAAAAAGTTCTCGGAGGTGTGTAAAGTCCACCAATTCGCACTTGGCCAGCGTGGTGGACTATGGTCTAAAACTCCCTCATTCTGAAAAAAGACCCGTGCCCAGCAGTGGGACAATAATGGGTGGACGATAAGGATTGGAAAAAACATTAACGCGTCCATCTCAAAACAATAATTTTGCGAACTCCATTCCCTGTTACGACGGCAAAATTGTAAGACACGCACTCAAGGAAACATCTGAATCTAGGGCAACGTTATCAACTATTACGTAATGACATAGACGGTAGGGCATTCCGAGCGGGAGATTTAGCGTCCCTTCGGAACAAAGCGACGGAGGCATTCGGGTCACGCCACAAACACATAACTAACTGCGACACGAATGACAATACAGGGCTTATTTTCCCCCCTTTACGCAATATCAATACTGACGTGACAAAGATTCCTTCTTGGGAGCATCTTAGTGTGCTATATAAACAAGTAACATTGTTAAATTGCTAAAGCAAAAACACGCTTTCTACACTCATAGCCCCACATTAGAATTTTCCCCTGTGTCGTGGGTACCATTTTTTATGTGGGATTTTTACCGCACTAAAACCCCCCCGGTGGCCATCCTCGGCGCTAAAAAGAGGACTCAGGGATCTCCAACAAACACCACCGGAATCAGAGGATTCCGGTGGTGTTTGTTGGAGATCGTGAGAAGCGTGTTGCCCCATCGGGCTCCTCCCAGATGGGCGGCTGGGCCCACCGCTCCGTCTAGTCTATACGACGATATGCGACCACACATACCGCCGTCCTTCCCGGGATCGCCTGGCTGGACGGTTCAAGCTCCCACTCTAGCCGCCCGCAACCCCGGAAGCCCCTTTTAGTCGCCTCTTACGACAGGCAGAGGATACCGTAGCCCTATTCTGATCCCGGAACTACAGGGACGCGCCGCCATTGCCGGCGGCCGCGGCCGTTTCTTCTCCGAGCGGGTTCAGCGCGCTCCCTGGCCCTTTCGGCGTCTTCCTTTGCCGACATGACGTCCTCGCAAAAGGTGATCATGCCGTTCCAGGCCTCTCGCCGCTGAACCATCGCCGCAACGACGGCCGCCGGAGAAAGGTCCGCTCCAACCTTTTGGACGAGGATCCGCCGCTGAGACTCCCAAGCTGGGCAGTACTCGAGCGTGTGCTGTGCGGAATCCTCGTCGTGCCCGCAATGGCGACAGAGGGCCGTCTCCTGTCTCCCTATCCTGTTCAGATACTGACCGAAACAGCCATGTGTCGTGGGTACCATGGATACACACAAGACGAATACACAAACACCCAAATCCAGAACATGAATCTAAACTCATCATTCAGATGCCTGTCTGGCCGGGAATCGAACCCGGGACCCATTGCGCGTCAGACCGGTATGGTAAACGCTCCGCCACGCTGGTCGTCTATAAACAAAGTGTTTAAAACACCTTGCCTACTTAAACCAAATGCCTTCAGTTTCAGACGGTTGTTTTTAAGCGAGCGGGTTTCGTTTTTGATTTTATATTTTTTTATTATTTTAACGTGTTTTTAGATTAATATCAAAATCGTCGTATTATAAAAGTGTTATAATATACCCATATTGTTACAATAGTAAAAATATAGTCCGTTCACCCCTTTACCCCCTTTTTTCTACGGTAACCATACGCCATACTTGAATATAAAATAGCTTTTGTCGGTAGTCTTTTTGTTTATTTTAACAAGCAGCATGGCTTCTGTATCTTATTAACTTTCACTTATCCATACTCCTGACAATTTTTTTGTCAACAAAACCTATGAAGTGCTGTAAAAGAAGTTGCAAGGGCTTAAATGTGTGTATTTATCGTGAAACCGAGCAGCTCGGCAGATAATCGTGTAAGACTGGTTTAAAAATATTTTCAATAATCAAATTCTAATTAAACGTACAAAGAGTTGGTACACAATTTAGACAACACCACACTAGAGCACCACATTAGAGTAGAATCTCGTAGTTTCTCAAGGTGTAGAATGTTTAAGTCCGAACGGGTAGGTACCGTTCAGGGTTGCCAGACGTCCCAAATTTTTTGCCAAAATTAAATGTCCCGCGCGAGCATAGCTCAGTCCCGCTTTTTGGGAAGGACTGGACTTTTGCAAAAAAAAAGGTCACATGCAAATATAAGTGGAGCAGCATTTTGTCGCCCAAAAAAAGGTCGCCAAATCTACGTCGACCTGCAGTTCGTTGAACATAAAAAAAGGTTGTCAAATCCTCCGACCCCCCATACTCCAAGGATAAAACTAAAATATTTTGTCCGTGTGTTTGTAAGGCGCGAAACCCTTCGTACCGCGTGTCTATGAAATCCCGCTTTTTTTTTCACTTAAAAAGTATCTAAACCCCGATTTACTAAAAAAAATCTGGCATCGCCGGTTGGGCTGGTTGGCTGGGGTTGGTTAGGCTACACCTGTTTCTAGCCTGAAGTGTTTCTTGCATTTGAGAGGAAGCGTGTGGCTGCCGACTCACTTTTATATGGGACACCGCCTTAGGCCTCAAGAGTAGCAACGTATCTGTGATTAACTACAGATATAACCCTCGTTCTATATGAAGATGCTGAGATCCATCAGAGGCACCACCACTCATCATCAGATGGACTGCTTGTTTGCTACTGCAATCTTTAAAAAAAGTGTGTGTGTATTTATGAACACGCGTTAGGAGTTTTAGTACTTGGCGTAACAAGAATTTAAAAAATATATATCTTTCGCCTTATTCTCATCAGTTTTTCATAACGCGCCTAAAGAAGTATAACTTCAAAAAAAACGAGCGGCACTCGGGGACTGGCGCAGTAAAGCTATTGCATAGCATTTTCATTTTCATTTTAACTTCATACTGTGACTTTTGTGTGACGAATCTTAAAATTTCACTCCTATCATTTTTCCATAACGCACCTAAAGAAGTATAACTTCGAAAATAGTTCTTCAAACAACAAAATCGGATCAAGTTCGCAAAGTAAGTTAACTTATCCGAACGTAAACAAATGCGGGCCATCATTTCGAAAGTCGTCGAATTTAACCGTTTCGTGACGTCCACTCCAATTTAAATTCTTCATTCGACCCAGTTTTACTTATTGAATTGGAAATGCAACATACGCGCGTCATGTTATAAACATGCACGGTGATAGTGGTATTAAAGCGTTAATAACATGTCACTCTTTAAGTCAGTCTGATTATTTCATAAGTCATTTTTTTTATCCGACTGAAGTAGCAAACGAGGATGCAGTTCACCTGATGGTAAGTGGCCACTGCCGCCCATGGACATCTGTAATTAACTTCACACAGAACATGGGTTCCATCTGAAGTCAATCACAGATGCGTTAGTACTCTTGAGGACTATGATGGTCGCCTTATGTGAAAGTGTGCCGGCAACCACACCCTTCTATCGAAACGCAAGAAATGCTTCACGCTAGAAATAGTTGTGATGGTGGTACTTCCCCGGGCGAACTACACTGGTTCTACCACCTTGAATTCAATTAAGTAAATCTCAATAAACTCCACTAAGTAAACCACAGACGAGCAAAGAGGTTTGTTTAGTATCTTGTCACTAGCAACAAAAAGACGAGTCGAGTTAACTCCGTCTTGGAGTAGTCATATACTTAATCCTGAACTACTCACTTTGCAACGCTTTGCAGCTCAGTTGAATGAGTGCGTTCTAGCCTAATGTAGGAGACATTATACGAAAATGGATGTGGCGATCTGTTAATGTTAAGTCGAGTAAACGTAAGGAGAAAGCAGTCCACCTGATGGTAAGTAGACAAGCCGCCCATGGACATCAGTATCCAACTTCATATAGAACATGGGTTCTATCTGAAGTCAATCACAGATGCGTTGCTACTCCCGAGGACTAGGATGGTCACCTCATATAAAAGTGTGCCGGCAACCACACCCTTCTATCGAAAAGCAAGAAATGCCTTCCCTGGCGAACTACACTGGTTCTACCACCTGGTAACTATCTAATGGTAAGTGTAAGACCTCATATATACGGAACAGAGGTTCGTTGCGTGGGTATAGAACAGATGAGTTGCTAAGCCCGAGGACTAAGATGATCACCTAATATGAAATTTATGCTGGCTCATTTCTCTGATACGCAACTGCTTACGCTTAAGAAATTACAGTACGATAACAGTGCTACTTCCCCGGTCTAACTATACTGTTTTAACTTATAACCTAATTTCTTCACAAGGGATACACGGAATGAAGCAAAGGCGTCAAAACACCAAAATCCCAAACTGACATTATGAGACATCTTGCAAAGCTGGGCTTAGCAACAGGTATCTGATTAAGTCGTAGAATAGCGGGTGTCTACAGCCATTACCATAACAAAGACACGGTATTTTCAGCACGATCGCCTTTTATTGCACTTTCAGGAGATTTATCGCCTAATAGCCGTTCGGTGTACTACGGGCCTTCAGATATCCTCAGAATGTTGCGGTTTTATTGATACTTTGCATTGAAACATTGTATATTGCAGCGAACGGTGCATACATAAAATTTAAGTGTCTCAAGTAAAATTATCTGTACAATGTTTTCATTTGAAAAGATACTTCATTAATATAAGCGAGAATATTATGGTAATGGATTGGAATAGTCCAATGCTAAAGATTACTATCTATCCAAAGTTATATCAATAGAAATCCGCATAAAAGAAATATAAAAAAGACTTATAAAAAGATTTATAAAATTCCCGAGCAAATAATTTTTCTAAAATGATTTTTATAATAAATCAAAGTAAAAATATTTCATATCATCCCTTTTTGATAATTTGAGATGGCCGCCATTGTTTTTTGAGAATTTTGACAGCAAACGGGGCGAAAACACTCACGAATAATTCAGTGCATGTGCGTCCTTGCCCGAACAAAGCCACAGACAAAGCGTCAGACAAGCAGACAAAGGCGGCTGGAAGCGTGCCAACCGTGTGCCAGTCTACTAGCGAGTTGTGGCTTGATTGCTTGGCAATCTGTGTTGATTATGCATCCTCAAGGATGAACGGGATTTTGCGGTGCCTGGTTGGCAAAAAATATGGTCTGTTTTTCACCAAAATCACAAAAATAAGTTTAGGATTATTTTTCAATATTCGAATATGAAATCGACCTGATGGTTGGTGACAGCTGCCGTCCATGAACTTCTATCTGTATTATTCCCCAGAAAAAAGACTAATCTAATGTTCTTTAATCTACAGTTTCATTGGTACTCCAGGGAAGGAAGAAATAAACACGACAGTTGTGGGTCAAGAGTTACTCCACAAGGGTCCTTACACCTTTTGAACTCCCGACACCCACTATCTTCTTCTCGAAAATCCATTAAGATGGCTTAAACATCATAAATCTAGTCAATAAAACGATCCAAGACTGTTCTATATCAAAGTATTGATAATTAAATAGTCCCTTATATAACTGACATAAATATTGAGAACAACAAGATGGGTAGACACCGGATTATTTATGCGGTTGTAAATGTCTGTTTCCTTTAGTTTTACAACGATCTTACTCATTATGCACTGGTCGATGTAATTAAGATTGAATAAAGAGATACTGTTCTATCCCACGGTAGGGCATGACGTGATGCTACTCAATAAAAAATCAAACAAAACTCGTCTACTTAGTTCGATAAGATTAAATATAATTATGACGACATAGTTGCTACTTGTTAATTTTGTTTACAAATTTGAGAAACGCCAGTTTCTAGTTTTGGCTATGGAACAACATTTAAAAGAATATATGAAACCAAAATGGGTTTTCACAGTTGGAGCTTACAGTTTAATCTATTTGCAAGACGTTTTTTTTTATATTTGCTACGTCTCGTGGAATTACCTCCGTAGAAAAATATGACATATACCTATCTTAAAATTTTTATTGGTAGAAAAAATTGATTTTAAATTTTTAATGAAATAATAATCAACATTTCAACCATTTAGATTAAATGTAGTAGTTATGGTTTGTTTCCCGATGACCTAAAGAAAACAGCGGGAAACCGATGGATTCAGAAGGCACACGACCGGTTGGAGTGGCGTCATTTAGGGGAGGCCTGTGTCCAGCAGTGGCCCTCAAAGAGCTGATGGATGGATGGATGTTTATGGTTTAATTCAATATCAAACACTATGGATAGACAAAAATCAATCATTGTCAGCCATGTAAACTATTATTTACATTTAGAGCAACACAACATTCGGAGCTCTCATTAATGGATTTCAAAGGTATAATTTTATACTTTTAAAGCGGTTTACAAATTCGTTGTCCTTGTTATTGATGATTACTGTAAATCTTTTTGAGAGTGGTCCTTCGAGACATCGAATACTCCAATCCCAAAGTAAGATTTCCGAAGTAACATTTCCCTTCTCTTCATCGTGCACGGCTTCAAAACACCCACAGTTGAGCGGCTTGAATCTATTGTTTCTTGTTGACAGTTTAATATAACCACATCTCATTAAAGCTTTGTCAGCTGCCTCACCCGCCCCCACAACTTTATTAATACATCCTGACAAAACCAATCATGCCCTCGTCGGATCACCCCCGTATGAGCATTGTACTGTGGACTAGTGATGTATCGAATATCCGCATTCGCGAATTATTCGCATTCCCATGAATTGATGCGAATGTTTTGCGAATATTGATTTTTTTTATCTGACTGAAGTAGCAAACGAGCATGCAGCCCACCTGATGGTAAGTAGTCACTGCTGCTCATGGACACCTGTAATCAACTTCATACAGAACATGGGTTCTATTTGAAGTCAATCACAGATGTGTTGCTGCTCCCAAGGACTATGATGGTCGCCTCATATAAATGTGTGCCGGCACCCTTCCATCGAAACGCAACAAATGCTTCATGCTATAAATAGGTGTGGCGGTGGTACTTCCCCGGTCGAACTACACTTCAAAAATTGCAACGCTTCTACCATTTTCAAAAATTGCAACGTTTCACAAGTAAAAAGGTCGCCTAATCTATTCAACTTGAAATCGAACATCAATTTGACGATCTTAAAAAAAGGTCAAATCTAGATCCTCTGTACAAAAAACTGAAAAAAGACAATATTCGCATTTACATTCGCGAAAGTCGGTAACGGATTTTCGCATTCTCATTCATCCATGTGCAAATAATGAAATTCTTTACATCACTACTGTGGACATTTGTTTCTATTTAAAGGGTGTTTAACCAGACCTCTCCATTGTAACAAAGGACAATATGGACAATGTGTCACCCTTCATCCCCACTTCCAGAGTCATCGAGAATTATATTTAGCACGCCTCTGTCGTTGTTTGAAATTGTAATCGTTGGACTTATGAGTCATTTTCTCTTGTCGTGTTTGTTATTTATTTATCATAACAATTTATTTCCTGCTTACTAATTGTGCAACTAGAACACTTAAACATATTACGCATTTTCCACAGTAAATGTATTTGTGTTTAAGCTTTTTTTTTTTTTTGTTACGGGGAGGAAACCTTCAAAAGGTACACCGAGTCCTAGGGAGAGACTCAGGGTTATGTGGGATTTTTACCCACTAAAACCTCCTCGGTGGCCTTCCTCAGCGCTTGTAGTAGGGGACTCGGAAACTCCAACGGAACGAACCGGTGTCCCCTAGCGCAGTGCCCCTCACGGGCTCATCTCTTGGGGGACGTGTACCATCCCCCTTCATCATCCGGTGCTTACGGCGAGATGCAGCCACACATACCGCCGTCCTTCTCGGGGTTGCTTGTTGGACGGTTCGAGCTCCCACTCTAGCCGTCCGCAACCCCAGAGGCCCCCTGTTAGTCGCCTCTTACGACAGGCAGGGGATACCGTAGCCGTATTCTACTCCCCGACTACAGGGTTAAATTTGTGTTTAAGCTAGCAACAAGAAACATCATCTTTTGTACGTTCTTTTAGGTATTTGTACTTAATAATAACATCCTTAAAACTTCATTCTGTGCATAAGTCTGAATATATTTATGACATAGATATTTAGTAAAAAATACTATATATAGATCGAAGATCATATATTTTATGAATCTTATGAAAATATGTGTACCCTACTGAAACAGAAGAGAAATGCATTATGTCTATAATGTAGCTAAAAGATGTAAATAAAATTAGGACATGCAGCGTCTTCACCTCTTGACTTAAAGTTGGTTATAAAGTATTTAAGTAAAATACAAACTGCTACTTAGATTTTACCGACTTTAGAGATTACACTGCAATTAGCACTCTTTCATTTCAAGTGGAATGCATCTTGCACTCTTACACTGTCTTTTGATGTTAGAGTGACCGAGAATAATACCTCTCGTAAATACTGTTGAATGGTTTCTTAACCTTTTTTTGCGACGGGGAGGAAACCTTCAAATGGTACACCGAAGCCTTGGGAGAGACTCCGGGTTATGTGGGATTTTTAACCACTAAAACATCTTCGGTTGTCTTCCTCAGCGCTTGAAGGGGACCCCGGGATGTCCAATGGACGCACCGGTGTCTCGTAGCGCGGCGCCCCTCACGAGCTTATCTCTTGGGGGCGTGTACCATAACTATCACCATCCCGTGCTTAATGCGAGATGCAGCCACACATACCGCCGTCCTTCTCGGGGTTGCCTGTTGGACGGTTTGAGCTTCTACTCTAGCCGTCCGCAACTCCAAAGGCCCCCTTTTAGTCGTCACTTACGACAGGCAGGGGATATCGTAACCATATTCTACTCCCCGGCAACAGTGGGAATGGTTTCTTAACCTAGACCTATAAAGGAATTGTATCTAAAATTACGATAACAGTTCCACCTACCCACTTTAGCTAGTCTGTAAAATGTTAGTCTGCCTGTAAAGGCTGATGGAATTCGATTACCGTTGTGTGGTATGTATTTATTACGTTGATCACTCTTGCGTGGTCGTTAATGAGTGTTGGCAATTGGATTTAGCAATTCATTCAATGAATTGCATTCGATTAATTCCAATCGCATTATAAATACACAAACAAATTTTGCTTTATTGCTGTAAACGTGAATTTGTTCGTGTAATAATGGACGTAACGAGGGATGTCTGACCGGTTTAAAATAAACGTAGGCAATGTGGATCATCAAACATTTTACGCTTACTGTCTCATCTCTTAATATTGGAAATTTGATCCCATCGTGGATTGCCATTTAGAGCAGTGATAGCCTAATAGTTGAAACTTGCCCTCTCAATCCGAAGGTCCGAGGTTCAAACCCAGGCACGCACCAATTATTTATGTGCGTATTAGAAATTAATTATGCTGCTGCTCGATGAAGGAAAACATTTTGAGGAAACCTACACACCCAAGAGTTCTTTAAAAAAGTTTTCGGAGGTGTGTGAAGTGCATAAATTCGCACTTGGCCGGTGCGGTGCAATATTCTATGTGTTAATCTGGGTCATGAATTATCTCCAGTTGTGTTCCATTGGAGATCCCGGAGTCCTCCACGCAGCGCTGAGGTCGGCCACCGGCGGTGTCTTAGTGAAATAAAAATCCCACATAACCTGGCGTATTCGTGGCGTATTCCCACATAACGTGGCGTATATTGGTAATGATGGCGTACTATGTTGAAAATATATATAGCAAAGAAAACGGCCCTTCAAACCATATGCATAATTATTATCACGTTAAACATTTACATTAAATATTTCGTTAATATTGTTTGAAAACATGACTTTTGAATCATATGTGTAACTACTATACTAGATTAGTTAAGTGAACACAGAGTCACATAAATTACAATGAACTTCCCTTATTGTGTATCTCTACACAATGAATATGAAGTTTAATTTATTAGTCACTGCCTCTCCCTCGTAAATGCAATTGGGGGAGATGTAACCGCTAGTCATTAAAATATGAGCATCTCCTGAAAAACTCGTTCCCACGGGATCCGCTGCTGAGAGTACATGTGGTGTAGGGAACTGCGTCTACTTGGAAATTTGTATATAAATAATCATAATTAGATGTAGGCACTGTCATATATTAAACTAACAAAGTAGTAAATATAAAAATGTTGACATTTAAGTTAACATTTACTTGCTTTGGAAACAAAGTTATTATTATTTTAACTGACTGAAGTAACAAACGAGCATGTTGTCCACCTGATGGTAAGTGGTCACTGCCGCCCATGACCATCTGTAATCAACTACATACAGAATATGGGTTCCATCTGAAGTCAATCAGAGATACATTGTTACTCCCGAGGACGGTCGCCTCGTCTGAAAGTGTGCCGGCAACCACACCCTTCTATCGAAACGCAAGAAATGCTTCACGCTAGAAATAGGTGTGGCGGTGGTACTTCCCCGGTAGAACTACACTGGTCCTACCACCTAAAATTATTTGAATTAATACCAAAAATTTAATGTATATGATGACTCAAATTATATTAAGTAACTAGTTGTACCCTGCGCGCGTTGCTACGCTATCACAAAAAAAAATACCAGAAACTTTGACGAGCTCATGAATAATAACTTTGCTAAAGATCATCACATGATCAAATGAATAATTTACGATTCTATAAAGGAGACACAGACAAACATTCATTTTATAAAGAAGAAGTACGAAACATTGCTGTTTTGAGGACTAAATTACAACGCTACTATGCAACACAGTCTCAGAGAAACACATGACGATACTACGCTAGTTCAGTCTACAGGCTCCACATAAAACAGGTATTTCTCCTTTCAGAAATTCTTTTAAACACTTGCTCTTAAACCCCTACAAAATGTCAATAGACGAGAAACTTGTTCACTCGCATTAACACCTATGAAAGTTCTGGGGTCTACGAACAAAGACTAATTCGGTAATTAAAACTGTACGTGAAACTGTTTTACTTCGTTATAATTAGAATAAAAGGCGTTAATTACAGTTGTAAAATAATATACTGGCTATTATTATTCAGAAATACTGTAATAGGTTTTAATGTACCATACCATAATTTTTACAGTCAAACTTCTACTGTTAAAATTAACAACTGTAACTAGCAGCCGCTTATATATTCATGGTCGTAGAAATTACATTTACCAAGATTGAAGAGGCAAATGATTGTGCAGTCCACCTTTTTTTATCTGACTGAAGTAGCAAACGGGCATGCAGTCCACCTGATGGTAAGTGGTAACTGCCGCCCATGGACATCAGTAATCAACTTCATACAGAACATGGGTTCCATCTGAAGTCAATCACAGATGCGTTGCTGCTGCCAAGGACTATGATGGTGAAAGTGTGCCGGCAACCACACCTTTCTATCGGAACGCAAAAACTGCTTCACGCTAGAAATAGGTGTGGCGGTGGTACTTCCCCGGTCGAACTACACCTATGGTAAATGTGCACTGCTGTACATGGACGTCTGGAACCGACTTTATAAAAAGGTGGTAGAATCAGTGTAATTCGCCCGGAGAAGCGTAAAGCAGTTTTTACGTTTCGATGGAAGGGTGTGGTTGCAGGCACACTTTAGCTGCGGCTCAACAAAATTCCGCACCAGTTTCCTATTATCGACTTTAGACATGTTTTTTGGGTTCTCAATATCGCGACCCGGATGCAGGAGCGTTCTACATGCTGCTCAGACACGCAGTGGGTGCCGGGTTCGATTTCCGGCCGGATGAGGAATATAGTTAATAAATATTTTTTTTTTTTTTTCTGGGGTCTGTGTGTGTGTATTCGTCTGTGCGTCCATAGCATTAGTGCTGGTCTGTGTCGCTAGCGACACAGAAGACCTAGTTTGGGGCCACAAGTAAAGAAATTGTCAAACAAAATTAAGTTTACATAATGTAAATGACGTTACTGTAATGCCTATATGGGCCTAAACACTACCCAACGATCTAGACAGCTTACATTTCTTTTCGTTATGAATTACTCGAGAAAATCTGAATTTTATTCACAATATCCTTCCATTTAGTCATGAATCACGCAATACAACTTTACAAAGAGAGCTGTTTAAATTATTTCTATGAGCTTTTTATTGGCGATACGATCACGATTTGTTCCCGGCAAGGACAAGGTTTAATGACCACATTCATATTATTGGTATCTTTCTTACTTCCTTTATTATTCAATACGATTTTATGAGTCATGATAGGGTATACATTAGCTCTACGTTTTTATATGAACAGACGATGTAAATGGAACTCTTGAGAGAATTATAAAAGATCAATATATAAAATGAGCTTTATTAAATATGCCTGGTCTTATGTTTGAAGTAAGGATTTCAAAGTATGGCCCATGACACACATTGGACTATAGCAAAGCCTAATAGGTAATCTTGCCTATACCTATAGGTATGGACTTCTCTCGTCTATTTGTTATTAATTAATTAATGTGGTTGTATAGTCAAACAGGTATTCGTATTTTTTATTTGTCAACTAGGTCTCCTTAGTTAAAACTGAATTGAAACGAATTCAGCAGTTTGCAAGATTACCTCAGAGACACAAAGAGACAGACTAATCTGTGTGAGCAGTGATAGCCTAATGGTTGAAACTCGCCCTCTCAATCGGGAGGTCCTGGGTTCAAACCCAGGCACTCACCACTGATTTATTTGTGTATTATGAATTATCACTGTTTTTCGGTGAAGGAAAACATCGTGAGAAAACCCACACACCCGAGAGAGCTTAAAAAAGTTCTCGGAGGTGTGTGAGGTCCAACAAATCGCACTTGGCCACCGCGGTGGACTGTGGCCTAAATATTATTTATTTGCAATATTATCGCATGTTTTGCAATATTCATTGAGCAATCCACCTAGGTATTAAAAATACCTTTTATAAGATTGTTTAAAAAAAAAACAAGCGAATGAGGTCTAACCGAACGTAACTCCTTCGGTTTCCTTTACTAACCGTAATATATATACTATGCTGATAGATCATAAAGAAAAATTATATTGTGTACCTCTTTTGCCCAATATGCTGCCGCCCAACAAATTTATCAAGAGTTGTCTAACAGTGATTTTGACAAAAAGACCGCCTGTTGTACCTTGAAGTGCCCATTATAGTGTTTTCGTCTATCTTTGGGTGTACAAATATTTTTCACATTATATTATAGCGTAGTTATTTAATACGCAGACTAATTAACTAGATTGTTGTTAATCTAGATCGCTTGAAATTAAATACATGTAGGATTAAAAAACTGGGTGCCAGGACAAGTCTAAGTAATGTGTAGTCTGTGCAAAGGAAGAAGAATGGATAGGGTTTTAGATTGTCTATGGCGAATTGCGCTGGAGAAGTGAACGAAAGAAGTTGATAATTTTGTAAGATAAAGTCGAAAATATAACGATTTGTGCAAGATGAAATAGTTTGACTTATCAAACCCACATGCTTAATACCAACATATATCTTCAAAGTCACACACAAAAATTGAGTCAAATATATACCTATACAAAATGCAGTCTTTATAAACATTAAACCTGAAACTGAAATATAGTCGTCAGTATGTCGAGATGCCACAATTTCGTAATGACGCAGGGGGAAGCGGAAGGCGGTGGGAAGATTTCACAAGCCTGTAATTTCCTAAAAAGTGGACGTCTGGCGATATTTTTCAGGTTTCAAAAATATCTTTTTATGTTTCATTTTAGAAAATAATAAATTATTTATTTGTAGGTTTTTGTTCACCGTATAAACACATTAAAATACATAGTACAAAGGGCTACTTATTCCAAAATGAAATTTCTTCCAGTAGCCCTGTGTTCGGAGTGGGTATTTGAAATGCAAATCTAGTGTGCACAAAGCAGGATTAAATATAAACAAACACATAAATACATAAACAAAAATATAAAGAAAATTATAAGTAGAAATAGTAGTTAGTTCGCTAGTTATTTAGTAACAGTTATTGAATGTAGTTCTAAATAATATATGTTTTAATATGTTCAAAGGTTTCATTTAAGTAAATACCTGGTTAGTTAACTATCTTTTTATTTAGAAATACATCTTTCAATATTTAGAGGAAGTCATGTCACGTTGGTGTTTTCAATTAATTCCATTAAATGAGCTTCCTCCTAAGGTATTCCCGGCGCGTTATGACATGGGGCTTTTAAAAAAAGGTGCGAAAAGAGCTCTCCTAAGCTCTCCTGAGCTCTCAAAGCCGGCGATGCTTTGGCAATTCCTCTGGTGATGCAAATGTCCATAGGCCACGGTGACTACGTTCCATCAGGTAGCCCGACTGCACAACACATTGTAAACAACGTAGCTTAAAATACAAAGTGTTGACAGCAAATTCACGTTCTAAATCATCATAATTACAACAACATAATAAAGATTGTCAGATTGGCCATTACTAACAACATTTTCAAAATCTTGATGTACTGCGAGTAAAAGCACAAGACTAATTTATTTTTTAAGACTTATTTCCACGAAGGACTGAGGCTAAGAAAGGGCACTGTCCTAATAAGACTTTTGAATCATACCTTGATTTATATAAAGGCTTATAGCGATAATTCTGGCGTCAGTGTATCGAAAACTATTTATCCGATTTAAACATTAATTATATCATAATTCAATAGCCGTTTCTTGATTTAATCTATTCTTGGTGTATTATTTTGTGGATCTACATTGGTATCATTGAATAACAATAAAAATATTTAATGAAACTGGCACTGCCTCGACCTTCCGCTATCGTACAAAAAAAACCGTCATGTTACTTGAAAAAATCAAAATATACGACTACTAAAAGAATAATAATATATTTTTGGAACAAAACTGAATGTTCCGCGCGATTGTACATTGCTAATATATTCAAAAAATATAGTTTGCTGGACTCAGAAAAAAGAATAAGAGATTAACCTACGTTAAAAAAACGTATTGTCCATTTAATTGGATCTTTAAAATTTCACAAAAAACCGTATCACATTCAAACTAAAGGCACATATTTACAGACCGTATTATAAGGTAACATTTTAAATATTTTTTTTTTCATTAAAGTTTTATACCGTTACTAAAAGTTATTTTAATTATAACGCGGGTGTAACCGCAGATTACAATTAGTACCTATGAAATATCTTTAAAAATATAAATTACAGTTTATAAATACACTAGCTGACCCGAACTTCGATCCGCCTAAAGTCTAAAATTATAAGTGTTCCTCCACTATATTATGCATGTATACATAAAAACCTCCCTCTTGAATTCTATCTATTATAAAACTGCATTAAAATCCGTAGCGTAGTTTTAAAGATCTAAGCATACATAGGGACAGATAGCGACTTTGTTTTATACTATGTAGTGAAACATAACAATAACATACCTTATTGTAACATACATATTGTACGTTATTGGTATGTTTGTATATGTTTTGTAGTGTGCTATAAAGAGTATTCTATTCTATTCTATTGTCCAACTGTCTCAGTTCATTTCATATGTAACGTCTCTTTGAATATATTCTGAACTCCGCCTCAGATCTGGGTTCCCGTTACACTAGTGGAACTTTTTCAATCTCGTAGTTTCAGACAAACACGACAACCGCATTTCCTATTACATTTCGTGGAGGCTTTCCGTTTATTGTTTATTTTACGTTGTTACAAAGAATGTGAAGAAATAAGGTGGTTGAATTCAAGAACTTAGTTTTTTTTTTTTTTTATAATACATATTGAAGTAGCAAACGCCCATGGACATCTGTAAGCAACTTCATATAGAACATAGGTTCTATCTGAAGTCAAACACAAATGCGTTACTACTCCCGAGGACTGAGAGGGTCGCCTCATGTAAAAGTGTGCCGGCAACCACACCCTTCCATCGAAACACAAGAAATGCTTCACGCTAAAAATAGATGTGTTGCAAGGTGTGTAGTGTGTTACCCCCAGTAAGTAATGATATACTGCGGTTAAAATATATTGAATACAAGCTATACCCTGTGCGCGTTGCTACGCCACAAAAAAAGAATACACCAGGTACCTTCGCGAGCTCATAAATAACATCTTTGCTAAAGATCATCACATGATCAAATGAATAGGTTACGATTCTATAGAGAACATACAGACAAACATTCATTTTTATAAAGAAGAGAAGAAAGAAGAAGAAGACTAGTTTATTCCCGTAGTTTCGCCCGCTCCGGTGACGTTTACAAAATATACCAAAGGAATGAGTGTTATACCTATGTGTTAACCTAGGCCATAAACTACATGCATGCCACATTTTTCAAACATTTGCCACATAAACAAGTCTTTATTTTCGCCTTGGCTTTGGCTTTTGGCTTGCTTTCTATGAGAGATAGACAGACAGGGAAACATGCGCACGCCGCGCGATATACTACACTACACCAAAAAGTGTCGTATCAACTTTTCGTCTTAATTTTTTCCGTCTAGTCTCCTTCGTAACGCGCGATAAGGAACTTCGTTCCAAAAAAATGAACAATAATCATAATCAAAATGAATGTATTCGATGATGTGTTCACAAAATATTAACATAGTAATTTATCACCCTTCGTTTGTAACCCCATGCGCAATACCAAACCCGCATAGACCAAATGGGTATGTATTATAAAGTAGGCACCCACTTAAGGTATTGATTTTATCGCATAATTCACTTATGCCGTCATCGGTAGCCCCTTGTAACATTAAAATTACTTTTCGTTTAAAATTGTTTTAACGAACACGTATATATTATGGATATTGTGGCGAACAAAATAATGAAGTCATTAATAATACAAATTACTGTTATTTTGATTTAGTTACTTATGGACATTTCTATACTCCTCTGAAATTGTAAGATAATATGTCACACCAAAATAAGATAGGAGCAGATTTTATTGATGAATTCTTTTTTTTTTTTTTAAATACAGAAACCTATCCTCTATATTTTATTGTTTTGAATAACTAAAATAACAATTAGTAACAGGCAGTATCCTGCAAAAACGTAGGTAAATCTAAATTATTAATTTAGATTAAGAGTTAAAATATTTTGACTCTTTAACTTTTTTAAGTAACAGACGTACTTACGTCTGGTACTTACCAGCTAACATATTCGATGTTTTCATCTCTACAAACATGCCGCTTATCTCAAAGGCAACGGAAACAAAAGTACACAAAAAGAGAACACGTGAGTGCCGACAACCGGCGCATCAATGGTGGCACACGGTATAAAAAGTCATGAACGAATCTGTACCGATCAAAGAGATGTAATGCAATCAATTCGAAGACCAGGGTTGCCAACCTTCAGTCGAAGATTGTCTTCTGTGAACATTTTTGGTATGAAATGAAATGAAATGTCTTTATTTTTTGTATATTCTTACGGGGCCACTTACAAATTGTCAGTTATATTTTTTTTTACACTACCACCGGATCGGAACACGACCTCAACTGAGAGAACCTTCAAGAAACTCAGCGGGTTTGTCTTTTTTGTTATGTGTCTTTTTTTTTAATATAATAACAATCATGGTTTTTTACATGGTGATGAGTTGGCTCCATAGAGCTTCAGTATAGATGTGACAAACGAGGATGCAGTCCTGCATAAGTCATGCATAAGTGGCCAGTGAACCCCATACACATTTACGTAAGACTAGTCCTTACGTTGTACACAAATCCATTGCTATCTCGTGGACTGGAAAAGTCTCGTACAAATATTTTTCCTTTACCACTTTTAAAACCAGAACACAGCAACGTTTAATATTGTAATTAGGCAGAAATAAACGTAGCTTTCCCCTGAAATTGGACCATATAGGATTGTATGCTTTTTTATAATAATGAAGTAGCAAACGAACATGCAGTCCACCTGATGGTAAGTGGTCACTGCAGCCCATAGACATCTGTAAGCAACTTCACATAGAACATAGATACTTCATACTTCATATAGATTCTATCTGAAGTCAATCACAGATGCGTTGCTACTCCCGCGGACTAGGATGGTACCCTCATATAAAAATGTGTAAATTGGGCAACCACACCCCACTTCTATCGAAACGCAAGGTATGCTCCATATAAAAATAGATGCGGCGGTGGTACTTCCCTTGTTCTACTACCTGGTTCTACACTGTTTCTAAATAAAAACAACTATTAAGTATACCTTCACCGCCTACATTACTATAAAATAGCGTAGCTGTCTATAATATAATACGACTCACCTTAATAATAAAACCTAAAAATATCAAAATCTTAGATAACTTACCTGTATTCTCAATCATATTTCATAAGTAAGTTAAGTTAGTATATCATTTATTTTATTGTTATTTTAATTTAACACTTGCCACAATTTTTCCAGCCACTCAGAGTTGACTGGCAGAGAATGCCATAAGGCATTAAGGCATTAAGCACCTCTTAACAAAAAAGCTACAATTAGATGTTATCTTCTCTGCCATTCGCAACCTCACTGGCTAAGCGGTTCCAGGTATTAGTTCCAACATTAGTTTAATTGATACAACTATACGCGGACTATTGAAAAAGTCACTAAGTCTATTTTCACTCTCTATCCGAATTCCCCCCACATTCACCTATATATGTTACACTGGTACTTATGTACATTGGTAGCATTCCAGTTATATTTACAGATAACAGATGAATACTAAACATCTAACTAGCATTATCCTTTTCTATTTCAATTAGCGCATCAAATCTTAGATTTTTTGTAATCACAAGATCTAGCTACAAGCTACAGACTGCGGAGGGTCGGCAGACGTCTACATGGACTTTTTACATCCCTTTGTTGTCTCCGGAGCGAACGACAGGATTTCCTTTTATGTCCAACTTTATGGCAATTTATCCACTGTTCTTTGAACCTGACCTATATTTCAACTCTAAAGGTGTATTATAGTGCAAATAAACGTTATTTCCTCTTAAAATAACAATATTTTAAAAATATTCTTAATATAACAGAACATAAGTGGATGAAATTTCTGTGTCTGTCGTGTTTATATTTTGTGACCAAAGTGAGTAAAAACACCTTTTTTTAATGAGTATTTCAGTGAGTATAAAATTGATATTAAAAACTGCAATATAAATATTAAACCCTAAAATCCATGTTGAATTTTTAGGTTTTAATATTAACTAGTTGACCCGGCGAACTTCGTCCCACCAAAAAGTCGAAAATCTAAAACGATCAGTGTTGCTCTACTATATTATACCTCCATAAAAATACGTAAGATATAAAATGTATGTATTGTAATAAATGTATTATTTACATCTTATTTCTAGTTAATATTAAAAATGCGGAATTTTGTGACCATGTATGTGTTTTCGTAACTTTTTCACACAAAAACTAGTAATCAGATTTTGAATATATGACCGACAATAACTACTCATTACTGTGTTAACTACTAGTATTCTGAATCACGCTAACGAAGTATTCTCAGAATACTGCATAGGTTATACAAGTTCAGAACAACGACTGTCGGAGCACGGCCGCTCCCCAGGCATGATCACCTAGCCTGGCAGGAGATCTCCCATTGCCAAACAGGCAAAGCCGCGGCAATATCCTAGCAACTTCATTATATAGAAATACCGAACGTGTGAACCCTATCGACTGATCGTGCAGTGTTTGCAGATTGCTAGGGTCATTCCTTTGTTGTCTCGTTGGCGAATTAGCCGGGAACTTCCTTCCATCTTTCTCGGAGCGATTCCCGGGAATTAAGAGCCATTGTCCGACGTGTTGTATAATTATAAACGCAAGTGGAAAGAAGTTTAATCTAAAGGGTATTGTACATCATCCCTGCGATTGCTGCAAAGCGTAAAATATATGTAAAATATCTGTCTAATGACAATATTTAAATTGGAAAATTGTACTTTTGCATCATTCTTTTATGAGTGTGTTTTTATTAGGTGACTGCTGGACCGCTGGGTTCTGATAAAACTTTTACTGCAAAATCTTTTTAACATTATAAATGTGAAAGATTTTTGGTCTGTGTGTTTGTTGCGCTTTCATGCAAAAACTACCGGTCGGATTTCGCTGAAATTTGGCCCACACATAGTTTATGAAGTAGATTAACACATAAGATAATTATTATCTCGGTAGACAAAAGGTGGTAGAACCAGTTTAGTTCAACCGGGGAGGTACTACCGCCACACCTATTTCTAGCGTGAAGAATACTTCTTGCAAGAAATGTGTGGTGTGTGGAGTGTGGTTGCCGGCACATTTTTATATGAAGCGACCATCTTAGTTTTCGGGAGTAGCGATGGATCTCTGATTGACTTCAGATAGAGCCCCATGATCTGTATGCAGTTGCTTACAGATGTCCATGGACGGCAGTGACCACTTACCACCAGTTGGACTGCATGCTCGTTTGTTACTTCAATCAGATAAAAGACATGATCTAGTAGTTAATAATTAACTAAAGCCACACAAAACGCGCAACACAACCAACGCAATTGACACATGACACACAAGGTTTCCCCAACGCTCCGTAGAAATTTCATCAACGATATCTTACTGCATCCATCATTCTGTACTTAGAACTGAACGTTCTCAAATTACGATCAAAATTCCAAGTTCGGTTGTTACTTCACACTACGGTCACCAACAGTCCCAAGAAAGTTGGGACGTCCCGAGATTTAGTCTTGTGCTACATCAAATAATACAAAACGGTAATGTGCCCTACGGGAATTTGATCTTCAATTTGCTTTAAATTATTGTTCTACATAACTAATATAACATGTATATTATATGCGATTTAACCTCTCCATCCAATGTTAAATAGTCACTACCATAATCCATACATTCATCACCCCTTCCATCCATTTATCAATCCATCAGCCTTTGAAAGTCCACTGCTGGACATAGGCCTCCCCTAATCTGCGCCACTTCGACCGGTCCTGAGCCATCCGAATCGAGCACCCCTTAGCGGCCACTAATGGACAAAGGCTTCCCCTAATAATATGTTATTAATTGTAAATAGTTTCCTTGTATGTATCCATGGTAACCATTATACAAAGTGCCCTCTTGAAAACATTCAAAGTACAAGCTATTATTTGATTAGAAGTAAGTAGGTGTGCTACTCCTGAGAACTAATAATAACTTTCTACACGCACAACTAACTTTCAAGACTCGTGTAAGTGTTTCTTCCATGGAGTATGAACCAAAACACAATAAGATTGAAACTGCTGTTTTTAACACCAAGTCTAACCTTGACAACAAATTCAACCACTTTTCATCGTTTTTTTAAACAATATACGTAGCTACGAAATAGCAAACGAGCATGCAGTCCATCTTATGGTTAGTGGCGGCCGTCCATGGACAACTGTAAGCAAATTCATACAGAACAGGGGTCTAACTGAAGTCAATCACAGATGCTAGGATTAAGCGCTAAGATAGTCGCCTCATATGTAAGTGAGCCGGCAAGTACACCCTACCCGCAAGACGCAGAAACCGCTTCACGCTAGAAATAGGCGTGGTACCTCCCCAACCTAACCATCGTTCCACCATCTTAAATAAATAAATAAATTCAATCGTAGACTCGTCTGAGGGACTTGTCATATCTAACGACCAAGTCGCAGCCGCACGGCGCTACCACAAGCCGCTGCCGTTAGCCGCAGCGTCACCACCACGACACCACGGTTGCTCAACGCGACCGCAGACCACTAGTCGCCGGGCCAGTGACCCGTCACCCGTTAATTGGGCTCTGTTGCAACAATACCTTCGTGTCTCGCCTAGACGTGCTCAGTTAGACATTGCGTACATTACACTATGTGAACAATGAACTGACCGAGTCATGTTTCTGTTGATACGATAAAATCTACATTAAAATTAAATATATCTAATTAAAATTGAATTACATATCTACATCTTAGAATTATTTTAGAAACTTTATACATATAATAAGCATAGCAAGGTATACCAAGGTTGTACCAATCTCTATAGTTTTTTATGAAAAAAGCTTTAAAAATATTTGTCGCTTCTTTACCATAAATAAAACACTGCGAAGCGCTGGCTGATAAATTGCCTTGCAAAGTAAATTCTGTAAAGTATTTACTTTAAATAAAATCTTAAGACTTTCGAAGATAATAAATATTTTCAACATGCTAATCAAATGAACTGTATTTATGGCTAACGGCAGCTATGCTAAGCATTGTTGTCCTCTAGTCTAAAGAGTAAGGGAGACTTTGACGACCCGCGTGGCACTCTATACGTATTGGTTAACACTCTAAGGTTAACACTCTAAGGTTATTGATGTATGAAATTAGATCATCTTACGACATATCTGACAACCCGCGTGGCGGGAGCGGTTACCATACCGGTCTTACGCGCAATGGGTCCCGGGTTCGATTCCCGGCCAGACGACAAGCGATCCAACTTCCTTCTCAGAGGTAGCAGCTCATATTGGATTAACGATGTCCATAGGCGGCAGTAGCCACTAACCATCAGATGGACTACATGCTCGTTTGTTCCTTCCATATTTAAACTAAGAAGAAACATGCTAGCTTCATTTACGTAGATAATGTATCTTACCTACAGCCGACTTTACCAAGACGACTAAGCCAAAAGGCTTGCGTAATTAAGTTCAACGTCTTAAGCACAACCTATAATTACAATCGTCCAGGTGTTTTTGTTAAGCTTATACCTAACTAATGTTCTTGCTTCAACCAGTTTGGTTCTTGGCCCCTGACAAAAAGTTTAACCGGCGTTGAATAACAAAAGAAGCAATTTGGTGTGGCTCGCTTATCTCGATCTCCGGCGGATAATGGGAAGAAATGAGATGGAGCTATAGATAAAAAATATATAGATACGATAAAACGCTGAAAAACGTGGCCGGCCGTGATAAATGACGAGTCGTGACCATTTATATCGTCTAAGGAGTGCAGTGGAGTTACGGAGGAAATGCAAGTTTTATATGTTGTGCCTGTACCTAAGTTTTATATGGCGTGATAAGCGTACTTTGAAGTGCATAAATAGCGGTTTCTAGATATTAACAGATTTACAACGATAAGTAACGTAAGCATTTGATGGGTGACCGCTACAAGCAAAATGTTATGCGTGCTTGCATGTTTTGAAGGTATAAGTGGTCTAAGGTATAAGTTGCGTAAGTGGTCAAGCCAGGTTGTTAAGGTTTGACAAGATACGAGTTTGATCCCAGCCAGTACCTACCCTCTCTACCAATCCGCATTAAACCAGCGGGGAGATGTATGCATCAGTCTTTCCTAGGCGTGATGAGACTCCCATGTTCAGTAGCTAAAGAAAAAGGTTTGAAGGCAAATACTAAGGTTTAATTTAAGGGTGTGGTTGCCGGCACACTTTCACATGAGGCGACCATCATAGAACATAACCGCCTAATTATGATTCTGAAAAATGTTTCATACGTTTTCGAACGCTAAATCAAAATACTCCAAAATGCGACATACCTACTACTCGCACAAATCAGCGATGTTGCGTTTAAACCCAAATTAAAGCCAAAATCAGCTCGTTATCCCACGAAGAACCCATTACAAGTGATTACAAAACGCGCGATAATTCCCACTCGTCATCAACGCTCCTCACCCCAGCCACTTCTATGCCTAAGTTCACGGTTCTAATTCGAAAACACGAACTGCCTTAGTGTTACATGCGTGGGGGTGCAAACAACCCTTGCGGAGGTGTACACCTCAGTAATTTTGTACTTGAAAGATTCCTTTTGGGGACGTGTTTTATGTGTATGTGGTTTTCGCGTCTGATGTCTTGTACTTCGTGTCTTTTAATATAAAATTTAATATAGAGATGGCGACATCTTATTTCAAAAGGGATTCATAATTGCTACTTGCTTGCTTAAATTATAATTATTTATCACCTACGAGACACTGATATTGTTTTACAGCTGGGCACGGATTTTCTTTTAGAATAAGGAAGATTAATCAGACATTCAGTGTGAATTTCAAAAAGTAATAAAAATGGTAGAAAACCCATACCAATACAATGTCCGTTTCAATCTGTAAATAAAATAATATTTAAAAATAGTTTTTAAAACAAGCTTTTATTTCAATGCACTGAAAAGGAAAAACTAGTAGTCATACCCATCATTTTGTTGCATCGTACAATTTTCTATCATATAAAAGCTAGTCGCTAGATTACTCCAAGAAACCACAGACATGGACCTGAGCAAAATTTAATGTGAACAATCTCGCGAATGAAATGATTGAAACTTACATACCAACATCCTTACATACTTACGCGTTGTTGGTTAAATTTGTTAGTTAAATAAAAGCTTTTAAAATAAAAATAAAAATTCACTAACATTGCGTTTTGAAAACTTCCAATGATTTGAAGATCTAATATTCTCCCTTATCACTCATGACACAAACCGTCTAATACCTCGTTTATCGAAAAACAGCTCAAACTTAAGCTACGGACAGATGCGCCGCAGGTGGAGGTAATTAGCTAAGTTAGGACAAGTTTACAGCAGGTGGTGTGCTGATGCCTGCGCTCATAACGGTACAGGTTTTAATTTGTATGTACATAGCTTAACTTGGGATCATATTACATAGACTCTAAATAGAGCTACATAACCTATTTTAAACAGACCAGTGACAGCCTAATGGTTGAAACTTGCCCCCTCGATCGGGAGGTCCGAGGTTCAAACCCAAGCCACTAATTTCTCTAAAATTATGTGCGTATTAGAAATTAATTATTACTGCTTTTCGGTGAAGGAAAACATCGTGAGAAAACCGACACATCCGAGAGTTCTTAAAAAAAAAAGTTCTCGGAGATGTGTGAAGTCCACCAATCCGCACTTGCCCAGCGCGGTGAACTATGGCCTAAACTCTCTCATTCTGAGAGAAGCCCCGTGCCCAGCAGTGAGACAATAATGGGTTGTCGAGAGAGCCTATTTTAACAAAATATTTTCTAAGTGTAGTCTAGTCTAGAACACACTTTAACGCTTTTTATACTCATAACCCCATGCTAGGATTTTGCCTGTGTCGTAGGTGCCATGGATACGGACAAAGATAAAAACACTAACACTTGCATTCAGAATAGAAATTTACATAGATCATCTATCTGACCCGGGGATGAAACCGGTACCTTCTGCTTCTTAGACCGGAATGGTGGTACTTCGTCTCGCGGTTCACCGAAGAAGCAGCTCATTTAATTTGTTTGATATACAGTGGTGATAATACCATCCATCCATCCATCAGCCCTTTGAGGTCCCCTGCTGGACATAGGCCTCCACTAAATGACGCCACTCCAACCGGTCCTGTGCCTTCTGAATCCCGAGTTTCCCGCTGTCCTCTTCAGTTACATAATATTCAGATTATAATACCGCAATATTAACAGAAAAACATGAGATAAAAATAGGTATATTTCTTACATTTAAAACTTCCTTGTTGTTCGTCATTTCGACCAGCAATTCGCTATCAGTAGATGGAGCTACATGCCACCAGTCACTGGGTCACTGGGCGATCAATGCAGGCTAATGGTCCTAGTCTTGATAACATACATGTTCTTGCACATGACGACCGAGATATTTCTAATTGTATACGAATGAGTCGTTAATTAAATCTAATGGACTGGTCACTTGCGATAAGAATTAAATTAGGAACAATCGTTTGTTACACTATCTGATATATTGTGCCGTATATTTATAAACATACATCATCCAAGCATAGTGCACTAAGTGATGAACAGTATACCTAACTAAAAAGGAATCTTCCATCTATATATGACGACTCGCGTGGCGGAGCGGTTATCATACCGGTCTGACGCGCAATGGGTCCCGGGTTCGATTCCCGGCCAGAAACGTATCTACATGATGAGTTTAGATTCATGTTCTGGGTCTGGGTGTTTGTGTATTCGTCTTGTGTGTGTCCATGGTACCCACGACACATTAGAAAATCCTAGTGTGAGGCTATGAGTGTAGAAAGGGTGTGTGTGTGTATTTTATATATATAGAACTGAAATCTCACACATATGATTAATCACATACTAACAATGAAGGTACATTTATAAAATATGGACAATAGGTTTATTTTATGATGTGGACATCCACTAAAAAGCTTCTCACTTGCAATGTTATAACTATTTGTTATAATCTTACTAGCAATGATAAAAGTAGTTATCTTTTATCTTCGCGTGTATAGAAATATCTAAATTACTTACTTCAATGAATACCATTTTTTTTTATAAGATTGAAGTAACAAACAAGCATGCAGTCCACCTGACTTCATACAGAACACGGGGCTCTATCTGAAGTCAATCACACATGCGTCGCTACTGGTCGACTCATATAAAAGTGTGCCGGCAACCACACCCTTCCATTGGAGGTTCCACGCAAGAACTGCTTCACGCTAGAAATAGGTAGTACTTCCCCAAGCGAAGGACTTTGGTTCTACCGCCTATAAATTAAAGTTTAAGCTTGCTAACAGTATTGTATACAAATTTTATGTTATAAAACATTGCTATAAAATGATCCAAAAAAGAAACTCGTTTCTTTGTCGGAATACAATTTATAGCTACGAACCATTACCTCCAAAAAGGTAAGACGGAGGTGACCATCTAGAGAGTGGAGTTTGATCGACGACTTTATGTCGGCAATATATAATTTCGACGACAAGTTTCACCGCCAAACCGTCACAAAACAGTTATAATTGAGACACATTAGAAAAGTCTACAAATTAGTGTCGGCAACTTTAAAGGATATAAAACTTTAACTCTAACTGTAAAGAATGAAATATGATATTGGCTATACTTAATTGATATTGGCTATATATTGGAAATAGAATATTGGCTAAAGATATTAAGAAGACTTTAAGTATGGGGCTGTCCATTAATCATGTGAGGCTCGAAATGGGGGGAGGGGTCCATAAAAAATCACGAAATGTCACAAGGGGGGAGGGAGGGTAAGGTAATATATCACGTGTAATTATTTTTTCGGCAAGCGCGCGATACTCAACCGAAAAGCGGTGTTACATGTATTTATTTTTAGTCAAACGCGTACAATATATAAAATAAAATTAGATGATACTTATACCAGTGTTTTTTTACAAATAAAAAAATAGATTCCTTGCAGGTACGAATAACACGTGAAATAGGGGGTGGGGGGAGGGGTAGTCTTAAACCTCACCACGTATCACCAAGGGGGAGGGGGGGTCAAAAAATGCCAAAAAAAACATCACGTGATTAATGGATGGCCCCTAAGGACACTAATAATAAGCCATTTATTGCATGCCTTTGTGAGGCTCAAGCTTATGAGTGTGCTTTTGCTATTTCGACACTTAGCGCGTAAAACTCTCTTAGCTACTGTTACTAGTTTTCATTTGATACCCATTCTAATATGATAATAAAAAACAGCACTTGCCCCTTTTTTCTGATCGTAAAAATAAATATAAATTTAGAGCCAGATCAAAATAGCCAATGAAATGAAATGAAATGTCTTTATTTTGAATAGGCCTACGGGGGCGCTTACAAATTGTCAGTTACACATTTTTTTTAAATAAAATAATCTTATTAAGATTATCTAAAGATATAAAGTTAAGAGGTTCATAATTATCTGTACACAATCATATCAAAATTGACCCCTATGGACTTTAAGAGATAAAAGATATTACACGTCTGGCTCAGATAAAAAATTGTATTCGATTTACATAGCTAACCAAACCTGAATAAAGAATAAAAAACCATTAAGGTCAAAATGCACGGTAGCACCTTCTAAGCCGAGGTCAATCTGTAAGTTTGATACTAATCAACCGATTTTAATCGTTTTAATCGATTAGTTAACTATTTAAATTATTAAAGCGTTTAAACTTAATAACATTAATCGTCGATTTCATTCTTAGCGCGCACTAATAAAAAAGAATAAAAAAGATTATGAGACGTCTAAATTAATGGACTTTCTAATATCTAATGTAAAAACAGACCCGTTACAAAGTAATACTAGACACCGAACCAAAGTCACACGAGTCCAGAATTGGTTTTCCGATGGATAAGATATGGTCTCGTCGTAAACGGTCAATTAAGCAAAGCCATTAATTGAATGTCAATGACATCGGCCGGTTGTCGACCCAACAGATGCTCGTCTGATTTATTTCAAACAAATATCCAACTAAGTTAATATATATACTAACTTAAAACAAATATCGTTTGGAACAACTTTGCATATTTGATTGGTTCGTTGTCTCATCTTATGTTTTAGAGAAAATAAAAATTATATTAAATCAAAACATTTGTCGTGACTAAGATCGGTTATGATATGTAAAAAACGTTGTGTCTATAACATTAAGATAATGGAATAAACTGTTTTCTCTGGTCGTCGCGGCTGGACTGACAAATAAAGATCTCAAAAGGAAAAAGAAGCTATGTGAAAAATCTATCGTCCCTGTAGTTCTGGGATCAGAATAGGGCTACGGTATCCCCTGCCTGTCGTAAGAGACGACTTACAGGGACTTCCGGGATCGCGGCGGCTAGAGTGGGAGCTTGAACCTTCCAGCCAGGCGATCCCGGGAAGGACGGCGGTATGTGTAGTTGCATAGCGTCGAAAAGACTAGACGGAGCGGTGGGCCCAGCCGCCCATCTGGGAGGAGCCCGATGGGGCAACGCGCTCAGAGGATTTCGCTTGCGTTCTTTTGGAGATCCCGGAGGTCTCTTTTTGACGCCGAGGATGGCCACCAGGGGGGTTTTAGTGCAGTAAAAATTCCACATAACCCTGCGTCGCTTCCACGGCGTCGGGTACCTTTTGAAGGTACCCCATGCCGTACAATTTATAAGAAATACGATAAGATTTTGCGCGTGTCCAGCTATCAGTTCTTAAAGAGGTCGATATATATTCAGTGAGTCCCTGTTATACAGGATCTCCATCATACAAAAGTATAGTAAACAGTTACAATGTCACAAAACCCTCACCTTTCCCACCGTATTGAGTGGACAGAGTTAATAGCTATCTCATTATAGAGAAATATTGGTGTAAACTGCTAATATTTCATACAATCGCCATCCTTGATCAATAGGTTATCGGAACAATCATCAACACTCCATTATAAGTAAGCTACTTGTTAATAGTTTTGAGCGAGGAATATAGCTTCCCTCGCGAGCAGTTAAGTGCAAAACATATATTTAAACGTTAGATTATAAACTGTAAATAAATACACACTTTCTACACTTACAGCCCCATAGTAGGATTTTCTTCTGTGTCGTGGGGGCCATGGACATACAAAGACAAATACACAAACACCCAGACCAGAAATCTAAATTCTTTATTCGGATACCTGTCTAGCCGGGAATCGAACCCAGAATCCCCTACTAGTTACGCCATGCTAGTCGTCAAATAGTATCGTAGGGCTTAGAAATTCGTCCTATCACATTAGCGGTAGGGGATTCATTCCCAAACGTGCAACCCTAAATCTTCTGAGTAAATATTAGAATAAAAATCTATATAAATAATACGTGAAGCAAAAATTAGTGATTCGTTTTTAAGACACTTGCCGGAGACGGAGAAGTGTAAGATTACACACGGTTATAGTTGATGTAGAGAAGGATTGCGCAATGCTATTTTTTTTTCAAATAATGCATAAAACATACATTAAATACCTAAAAGCACATCACACACACTAACACTTGTGCACTTGACACAAACACATACATAATAAACGAAATAGAATATTCAATGTCTTACTATGAAAAAATACATTCTGGTGTGTAAAGCTAAGTGCATACCAAACCATATAATCTCCCTGTAATGATTATTTCAAAATGAAATGTTGCACTAATGGCTGTATAATTCGAAACCCTACTTTATTGTATAAGCGGAAGTGGATAAACACTGTAACAACAGTGGTCCCTGCGCCTGCGCACACAAAAACACTACGTCTAAAAGGCACAAGAGATCTTATTGCCTTTATAAAATATACCTTGTATTGTATGGATAAGAGTTAAATTCCGTATTCACGGCTTTTTCTACCTTTAACATAACTGTATACGTTTACTTTGTTACAAGTTAGTTTTTGCTGTGAGAAGGTGAATTGTAAGCACCTGGTATTAAGTGGCCATTACAACCCGTAAATTTTTAAGGTTTAATTTTTATACGGTTTCTACCATACTGTTCGTAGCCCGACTTTTATAGCCACTACCCTTTCACCTATTTTCTTCAACCCATTATTGTACCACTGCTGAACACGGGTCTTCTCTCAGAATGAGAAACTTATAGGCCATAGTCCACCGCGCTGGCCAAGTGTGGATTGGTGGACTATACAATTTCACCTATTATTTCATGATAATAACTGTTAAATGTTGCAACCTTCTGACATGAAACCTGTGGTAAAGGACCAACTTAGTTCGTAGGAATAGCAACGTATGTTATTCTATCCTGATTTCATTACAAGTGGCCGGCTTATGTTGTGTTACTTGTCACGATGTTAAAGTATCGACTAAACACTTAATTTGGACTACAAAATGTGGTCCGCGTTTAGACATCTTCTTCTTTATATAAATGAATATTTGTCTGTATGTCCTCTATAGCATCGTAAACTATTCGTTTGATAATGTGGTGATCTTTAGCAAAATTGTGATTCATGAGCTCACGAAGATTTCTGGCGTTTTTTTTTTGGGATGGCGTAGCGAAGCGCGCAGGGTAGATACAGCTAGTTTTCATATTAATTTGCGTCAGTGCCATCGTTACGTTGTTATTACATAGGAATTAACACTAATATATCTTTTCGATAGCTGTCTGGCCAGATATTGTACTCGCACTATAGTAAAATAGTTATTTAATCAGCACCATAATCATTGGCTCGAATAGTTTAACAGCTGATTTCTTTAATACTGATTGACAGGAAGTAATCGACGCAACATGGCGTATCAAATTTTGCGAAACATACGCGAATTTCTAATTGAAAGCGCAACTTTCACTAATTAAGAAAAAAACTACACACTTAAATTTCGCAACGTGACTGCGAAAGTTGTAATATCGTAAAGGCTTCTATTGACTTTTAAACCTCTCAACATGTTGGAAGATGTAGTTACAAGAGGAACCAAGGAGATTTATTGGAGGCATTACGAAGTGAAAAATATGATCAGAAAGTAATAAATTGAGAGTAAAAAGGTCGTAGAACCTGTACAGTGCGTCCGAGGACGTACTACCGTCTTATTTGTTTCTAGCGTAGAACAGTCCATGCGTTCCGTTGGAAAGGCATGAATGCTGGCTGAATTAGATAAGATCTAGCCATCTTACTTTTTGAAGTGAAACTTCTTTAGGCGCATGAGGGTAAAATTTTTACAGATGAAACGTCACGCCGGTATGCAACGGAAGTGTCGGAAAAGAGAGAGAGAGTGATCGAGACCGATTGAGAGAGAGTAAGACAGGGCGAACGTAGCATGAGCAACTAGCCGTGGAGTGAGAGTAGGGAGCAAGCGAGTGAGAAAGATTGAGAGAAAAGTGAGACAGAGCGAACGTCGTATCACGCCTTTTTCCCTTCCTCTTAATCTTGGAAATTTAAAGTTTTAGATTTGTATAAATATAAACAAGATTTATAAATTAGTTCGCCAAAGAAGTTTCACTTCTGACATGTGTACTTTGTACGCTCGCATGTTTTTTATTTAGGAGTTATAACGCCACTGTTATTGATTTTCATATTAGATATAATAACGAATTTTGTCTCTTTTTCGCCTCCTACCATAGCACCAATCCATAGACCTATTTAATTATCATTATTCAAGAAAATATAGGTAGTCTTCCATGTTTGAAGATTCTCGTTTTAAAACGCTTGAAGATCAATCGAAGAGCACTGCCCGTTTATAACGGGATAAATATAATATTCCGTGATAGTATCTTTAAAATTGTGCATGCAATATCCCTGAGTATCCCGAGAGATCTTAATTCCCGATAAGGAACTTACTAGTACATTTTGCTCGGTTATTACGTCACAGGATACTATACTTAGTATTTTACTACATTGTATTACTTAGATAAGCAGTCCCTATTAAATGTAGACTAGTGTTTACTTAGCTCGAAAATCTACATTGTTTCCAAGGAAATATAAATTTTTATTTTTCTAAATATACTTTTTGAAAACGACGGTAGGCAAACAATAGACAAAAAATCTTCTTCTTCTTTATAAAAATGAATGTTTTCGTATGCCCTATATAGAATCGTAAACTATTCATTTGATCAGATCTTTAGCAAAGGTGTTATTCATGAGCTCCCGAAGGTTTCTGGTGTTTTTTTTGTGATGGCTTGCAGGGTGCAGCTAGTACTAAATATGAAGACTGTTTGGTCTTTGCCTATTCATAGAACATAATCAAGTAGCAGTAGCGGCCATAACATTTTTGTCTACAACATTAAGTACCTACTTGTATTAGCATCATAAAACCGAATTAAACATGAACTGAATTCACGAACCGAACACATACAAGATTGATCGAGTAGCCACAAATTTTCATATTTATTACACCAGATGCCACACACTCTGACGTGGGTTCCGTTGCATCCGTGCAATATTAACGTCTTCGACTGCTTAGGTTGTCTACACACTATCCGATATGTCGGATCACCGGAGGATCGGTCACGTTATATTTTACATATCTTCACTTCCAATGTCGCGAATATTAGGGAAGTATCAAATATTTAAAGAATGTAGAATTACTAAGCATATTTTCACACTTTACAATTATTATTTCCGACTTATTATTGCATATGTATATGTCAACGTAAAATAAACTGTACATAATTTATAGAAGTGTTACCAAATTAATTCTTATGGACTCATTAATTAAAATTTATTAGTATTTGAATTACCAAATTGGTTATGTCTGATGACATAAGCAACGCCTTCAATGTGTAGTGGTATGTTTTTTATGGAACAGATACACAAGTTATTATTATTCACACTTTATTATTTTGTTTTTCATTGGGGATAGTTATTCTCCACAGCATATTGTTGCATCATAGCAAAGAAATATTAATTTCATTAATATTTTTATTTATATAGTTTAAAAAAACTTCGCATTTTCATTGTGTAAAATAAAACATAATTATTTCTATAAATATTTAAAGATTTTAAAATCACCACAACATCTTCAATACTAAACTCTATATTTAAGCTATTTAAATTTAATTACAAATAATTAAAACTAAAAAAAAAACATAAAATAAATCTAAACAAATATTTTTTTATTATTTATTTGAATATAGCACCACGTTTTCATACAGTATCTTCCACTCGAATCTTCCTGACTTTATTCGTTTATTTATAATATTAGTAGGATTTAATTTCGCTTACGATTTTGCATACCACATTAAGTTAGATTTGTTGGACTGTACAGCCGACCTTAGTAACCACACAGCTCCGGCAGCAAAAAAGAGGCAAATTAAATCCGGGAACACTGGGACAGGTTTGAAGTGGGAGCGAGAGGGCGATATATCTTCTTGATGGAATCTCGGCGAGTTAAGGCGAGACAAATCGATTCGAACGCAGCTCGTGAAGTCATGAAATTGGATTGGAGAGTGAGATGGAGATATATGAACTTATTGGTATAGACAAAGATGGGTGTGCGTGCGCTTCTGATGCACTTGGGACCGGGAGAGGTCGTTGGCATGTAAACAGAAAAAAATAGAGATCTTTTGTAAAAGATAACACAAGTTTTGGTAAGTTTGACTGTAAGATTGTTTATACTTCACTAATTACGGCCAGTAATTTGTCTCGAGACGGTAGCGGTGCTGTTATCTCGATTCGTATCTTCGTTAGGCGTTCTGAAGAAGCAATTAGGGTAAAACGTAGACTTGGATCTGAACTTCGAGATTTTATTGTCTTGACTTTGGAAATTTACACGAAGCGTGGACCAGTCAGCTACTAGAAATGTTGAGGTCTCGTATAAAGTGGAATTGGATTAATTTCGAAGCCTTTGTACTGTGGAAGTGAGGATTTCGTAGAATTTCAGAGTTTCACAAGTCCGTTATATCAATAATGTAGAGCCATTCTGTTGAACGTGTATACATTTTGTGAAATGCCCTTTTGGGAGTTCATTTATTATTTGCTAAATTTAATTTTAGTAACATTTACCTTCAAAACCTTTTCCACAAATTGAGGATTCACAAACAATTATTATATAGAAATGTATGCCCAAAAAGTGACCTGAAAGCATAATTCTAATATCTTGTAACTTGCACATTATAGCGTTGCTTTGATGTGTGGAAATTGTAATCATTTTATTTTTTTATTTTTGTAATACAAAAGCAAATAATCAAGCAGTCCATCTGATAGTGAGTGCCCCTGCCACTGATTGATATCTGTAATCAACCCTAGATATGATACGGTCGACCATTAGCGTTTTGCTACCCCTGAGGACTAATTTGAAGCCTTTTCCATACCTACTCTATGACGAAATAAAATAACAGCTGTATCAATAATAATCCTTTTTTATTAATAATGGTATAAAAAGTCTATAAGCGACGCCAATATTAAGCTATTGCATAGTTTATATCGCGGGCTTTTGGCGCGGCGATCGAATCAAGAAATTCCGTAACGAAAAAACCTAACACTCCCTACTCCGTCTACTATGTAGCGGCCGGAACACTTGAATTAATATCAAAGTAAAAAAATACAGCATAAATAAATAAACAATTATAATTGCATAAGTTGATAAAAAAATGCTGTGCAATAGCTTTACCGTGGCAGTGCACGAGTGCCGCATGTTTTTTTATTTGCGTATTTTGGCTTACAACGCAAAATATCATTTTTTTTATAGTCGTTCCTAACGATACGGCGGACATCGGCCATCTGATGAAAAGTGGTCATCGTGGCCTATGGACATTTGCCAGAGGACTCGCCAATGCATTGCCGGCTTTGAAGGAGAGCTCTTTTTGGAACTTTCTTGAAGACCCCTTGTCATAGCGTTTCAGGAATACCTCAGTAAAAGCTCATCTTACGCAAGGAAATATATTTACAACAAAGTATATCTTTGCATACGAGTAGGTATATGTTACAAGTATATTAACACTTTTAATATTCAACATAATTCACCCCTGGAAATTTAATCTCACTGACTCAGTGAACCATATTTCATCGTGTATCGGGGCGGAAATTAAAAAGTGAACTTTATACCCTCCGCCGCTGATGTTATAGTCCGGGCGGCGACCGCGAAAATAGTGTGCCCATCGATTTTGCCATGTCAAGCGTGCTTTTGCATAAAAACAGCGCGCACACCCTGTTTGAATTTTTAAATAATTCGTTATAGCCTACTGAAGCCAGTATTCGAATAAATGAAATCTAACAAAAAATCAATAGTTCATTCAAACAGTGTCAATTTTTTTACGTGATATTATTACTTTGTTATCAAAAACAAATTTAAATGAGTCCATAGGATCTATTTACATGTACTACAGTTAATTAGTTACACTGTAAGTATATAACTGTAAGTTAGTTCAATTATAAATTTTAGCAAATCTAAAATTAAAATTAAAACTTTTTTCCATACCTATATGTATGTATGAGCGAGTTAACTTAAAGATACCTAAACATTACTGAAATATAACCCCTATTTAAGCACTATCGCTCAGTCCCCCGTTTAAAAGGTCATAGGGTCTATTTCGTGGGGTGTCACGTATCAATTGTAAAGTATTATCGGTTGCACAAAGGTGTAATATTCAAAACACAAACTTAGGCCAGTGGATAAACTCCTTCATTGAATGGTAAAAATACCTTTAATTATTTAATTAAAAATAAAAAGAATGTGTGTGTCAGCTCCGACGCACGACTGGAGTTTACTCGCATTTAAAATAGATGGCTCCATACTCCTACACTAAAGATATAAATAATACCAATACATGGTTCATTTTGAAAAATTATATCTAATGTATAAGTACGTATTAAAATATTAATATTGTACCATAAATACCATTGTATAAATACCATTAAGATTTCGGTAAAACGTAATTACGAAACCAATGCATACCATCCATAAAATAGTTCTAAAGTTTCAACTGGATGGCGTTATACTCAATAAAAAAACGTAACGAGGTCATTCATCAGTAGATTTTACTTCTCACATTTTTCTCATACCGGGCCCATATGCAAATTGATTCTTAAGGAGTAAACTCATGCTTCTTAAGAATCGATCATATTATCCTAATACGACTAAAGTAGTTTTTAAAAAAAAACATGCGTGCGTACAAAGTACACATGTCAGAAGTGAAACTTCTTTGGCGAACTAATTTATAAATCTTGTTTATATTTATACAAATCTAAAACTTTAAATTTCCAAGATTAAGAGGAAGGGAAAAAGGCGTGATACGACGTTCGCTCTGTCTCACTTTTTCTCTCAATCTTTCTCACTCGCTTGCTCCCTACTCTCACTCCACGGCTAGTTGCTCATGCTACGTTCGCCCTGTCTTACTCTCTCTCAATCGGTCTCGATCACTCTCTCTCTCTTTTCCGACACTTCCGTTGCATACCGGCGTGACGTTTCATCTGTAAAAATTTTACCCTCATGCGCCTAAAGAAGTTTCACTTCAAAAATGGTATAAAAATACATCATCTCATGGACTAGCCTTTTTAGATTAATGTTAAACGTAGGCCTCCCCTAATCGAATTTTTTGCAATGAACTAGGTACAATGCAGATCTTTTTCTTCTGGTTCAAAAAACACCATGTGTGGTTTACTTGTATGAAATATCTAGACTGTAAAGCAGATTATGGGCATGTAGGCACAAAAGTGAGTAATCGTACAACAAAGGCGTAATGGCGGTACCCCTTATTTGACTTTAGCGCCTTGCACCCTAGTTTGCGAACCAAGGGGTAGCGTTTGTGGGGCGTTGAGAAACGAATGCAAAATCGACAACTATTCTGGGAGCAATTTGGTACCATTTTGTTGTCAAGCAGTTTTGATGAGTTTTTTTATCTGACTGAAGTATCAAACGAGCGTGCACCTGATGGTAACTGGTCACTGCCGCTCATGGACATCTGTAATCGACTTCATAACATGGGTTCTATCTGAAGTCAATCTCAGATGCGTTGCTACTTTTGAGGACTATGATGGTCGCCTCATGTGAAAGTGTGCCGGCAACCACACCCTTCCATCGAAACGCAAGAAATACTTCACGCTAGAAATAGGTGTGGTGGTGGTGGGTGTGGTGGTACTTCCCCGCACGAACTACAGTGGTTCTACCACCTTAACTAATTTTAAATTAAGAATCGTACGTAATAAAAAAATATTTCAAAATCTTCAATTGTATTTCACAGCAACCAAAGAGTCTAAAAATAGTAGAACACTTGATGGGTCAACTCGTAGGCACCATTGCCATATTTATTTTTGTCTGTTAACAGGAAATGTAAGTGCTGTTGCGTTTTAAAGGGTTTAGTAAGGCGAATTTATATGAGGTCTGCTCTTAGGTTAGTTCTCAGTAACTTCCCTGTGAACAACCTCAGATAAGACTAAACTTGTCTTGAAGTGGGTTGATTTAAGGCCAATGATCAATGAGCCCCAGTGGCAACTTATAATCAAGTGGACAGCCTGCAGCATGTCAGCGAAAAATAACTCATACATGCTTGGAACCTAAGGAATTATAGTAAGCATATACCTCAATCACGACTATTTTATTGTAATACTTAAACCTAACGATAAGGCAGACGAGCTACCTGATGGAAAGTAGTCACCGTCGACTATGGACATTCGCAACACCAGAGGAGTCGCCAATGCATCGCCGGCTTTGAAGGAGACCTCTTTTAGCACCTTTTTGAAGACATGGGGCCATAACGCCCCGGGAATACCTCAGGAGGAAGCTCGTTCCACATAGGAATCAAAATTTGCATAAAAATGAAATTATATTATTGACATGGAATAAATGAATTTATCAAAGTTAAAATTAATAAAAGAACTTAGTGTAAGCAAATGAAAAATAAATCATTAACTGCGATACAATAAAAGAATCTTTATACTGTCAACTCATAACTATAATAAGAGAATGATAAATACTTACAATACCGTTGATAAATGTACCTTTCATAATGTCAAGTTTTTAATAAAGTAGAATTTTACACGCAACCGCATTATACCTCTTTCATTGAAATTCTTTACTCTTTGATTTACTGTTTCGAACAAAAGGTGCCTGAATGTCTACTGTATTCTTATCATTAAATACGAGTGTAAGAGTACTGTACTGTGTATTGTTGGGTTATCTTACAGCAAGAAAGATTTACACTTAACCATTATTTAAGATCTCTCGGTGCAGGTTACTTCCCGATGTTTCCCTTCACCGTTTCAGTAAGTGATAATTAGATATCGGATTATATGCGTTTATGTAAATAATAACAGTTTTCAACGTTATTGCATATTTTCGTACTTTTTAATTAGTATTGGGCACAATAGTTCGCAATTTCTTCTTTTAGGTGGCTAATTCCTATCATAGTTCAAGCTTGACGATCAAAAATAAAGTCGTCAAATGTATATACTGATTGCAGGTCGACGACAAAAAAAACGACATCAAATCTATACTTGAGGCATGGCTCATGCTTGAACAATTGGCTTCAGGAAGAACCTCTGTTCTACGTGGAGTTGGTTACAAATGTTCCTTTTTTTTGTTATCGAGAGGGAACCCTTCAAAAGCCCCTTTCGGTCTCCTCCCTGGTAAGCGAATACGCTTATCGCACCTTGTGTTCTTTACGGCGGCATGCGACCACACATACCGCCGTCCTTCCCGGGGCCGCTTGGCTGAACGCCCCAGGAAACCCCTTTTAGTCGCCTCTTACGACAGGCAGGGCATGCCGTAGCCCTATTCTGGTCCCGGAACTACAGGACCAGGGATACGAATGTACCTAGGCAGCAGTAACCACTCACTAGGTGGACTACATGTTAGAGTGCTACTTTAACTTATTGATAAAATAAGAAATGTGACAAATTTTTCGCGTTTAGCTCTCGTGCTCCAAAATCTGATGAGTGACCGACAGAGCGTCAAAATACAACGTGGCTTAAAATTCTATTCTAGGTTAAATTAAAAATCTAGAACTCTACTTATCCCTACTAATAAAGATGATCCAACACACAAAGTAATATAATATCAATAGGTATTTTACAACCAAGTCAAAAAAAATTATACGTATCTCAACTTAATAATTTCGAAATAAAACCGCTAAAAACCGTTGTTTACACAAACGATACGCAAAAACGAGAAACGGACGCAAAATTCAACTGGAAGCGTATTTTAAAAGCAGAAGCTTTCCGAATTTAATTCGATCATTAACGAGTTTGCGCGGTTCCTGCAGCGGAAACCGCGGAGCGGTGCGGCCGTTCCGAATACTGAATTAAAATCGTTAATTGCTTCTACGGTTAATACTTTTTTTTTATATGACTTAAGTAGCAAACGAACATACAGTACCACCTGATGGTAAGTGGTCACTACCGCCCATGGACACCTGTAATCAACTTCATACAGAACATGGATTCCATCTGAAGTCAAAATCGAAAGAATGCAAAATCGACAACTAGGTAGCAATCGACTAGTAGCAATTTGGTACCATTTTGTTGTCAAGCAATTTCATAACTTTTTTTTTATATGGCTGAAGTAGCAAACGAGCGAGAAGTCCACCTGATGGTAAGTGGTCACTGCCGCCCATGGACATCTCTAATCGACTTCATAACATGGGTTCTATCTGAAGTCAATCACAGATGCGTTGCTCCCGAGGACTATGATGGTCGCCCCATGTGAAAGTGTGCCGGCAACCACACCCATCTATCAAAACGCAAGAAATGCTTCACGCTAGAAATAGGAGTGGCGGTGATACTTCCCCGGTCGAACTACATTGGTTCTACCACCATTTACCTTACTTTATACTGAATTAAAATCGTTAATTGCTTCTACGGTTAATACTTTTCGATGTTTTTGTATTTTAATGTATTGTCGTCAATCTTGTTCGAACTCTCGTTTTTCGTATCTTTTTGTACGCCGCGTGGACCCTGGGAGCGATCGAAAACGACTCAATCGAACGTCTAGTTGTTCAAGGCTGAGTGGAAGCCAGGCCAAGCGGTAAATCATCAATGGACCAATTTTCCCATAGATTTTATGTAATGTACTATAATTTAATGATATTTTTTGTCAATAATAATCCTGTAAATCCTCATTTCATACTATTTTTAAGTTAGTAATGCAATTTATTTTACTTAATTTTTTTTTTCATATATATTGCATAATTATTTATTTACTGGTTAATTTATTACAGTGCGAATGTAACTTGTACCTATAATTGAGGTATATAACACTTATCAAAATTGTTATTGTATAGCTTTCAACTTAATGTAATAGTGTTTACTTTCTTGGTACAACTAAAAAAAATTAAATAAATAAATAAATGGACCAACCAAATCAAGCCCGCCATGGGCGGCCCAAACTTAGTCGCTAAAGAACAAGACGAGCCGTTTTATACACACTAATTTGTTTTCTAGATCACCATAAAACAGTCTCAGACGTTCAAGACTCTTACAATCCTTCATATTCAACAGCAAAAATAATTGTTTTTTAATACATTAAGACAGTACCGACCGATAGCTGACTATCAGACATGTCTGAAGCTAATTCATCACAAAACACACATCTTCATAAAGTCTGGTGTAAGACTGGCGAGTGGCGTGAGACATGTGATTTTTACGCGCTCTAATAATACCAACAGTAACTGCGAACGCCACACATCTTCAAACGGGCGAAAATAACATAATGTTCGCGGTAGTGTTGCCGTGATGTTTATCGATATCGATGAAAAAGTATCGTTGAGAAGTCTAATTATTATTGCACATTTCTTAACCGCGTATGTTCCGCGCACATAGCACTATTCCTATCATATGTGCCTGCACCTCGTTCATCACGCGTGCGAGTTGGACATGCGTACGGATTGTACGTGCATAACAGAAAAAAACACTGATTGTTACACGTATACCTAAATTATCTCCATCGTATCTACACCACAGAGAAGTTATATGTTTACTTAAAATATTAAAACGTTTTTTGGTTTTCATTCGTATTATTATTCAAGCTGTTTTAATAAATCGTCTTTTCGAATTTGATGTTTCAGTCACCATCTACGACTCATTACTAACCACGGATTTTTTTTATAATTTAAGTAGCCTTAAGGACAATATGACATAGTAAGCTTCACTCAAGTACCTACTAGTCTCAACAAAATAATAGTCTCTAAGCATGGTAGTATTAAAAAAATGCTTTCTAAAATAAATAAGACAGGTGAAAACCTTCAATAATAATAACTTCAAGCAGTAAAGTGCTATTAGCAATGAATTACCTAACTACGTACAAAAACATAGAACAAATACAAATATAATTTAAAAAAAATGATAGAAATACTGAAAATTCAAATAGATAACAATTGATATTGACGTGTTTTGTAATAGACCTTTTCTAACTGTGAAATGTTCAATTTTAAATAGCATAGCGATTTCAATTAAAAATATCGATGTCGACATTTTGTCAGTACAACACTATAACTATACCAACCGACAGTCATGCTCAAGAGCTCGGTCTGAAAGGTCGTGTGTTGGCTAATTTTCAGATTGGTAAGTATTTACAGAAATCCGAATTAGTAATGGACGAGACACTACTTGGCAGTGTTTCCGATCCATAGCAATTACCATTTGAATGTTTTATGCTAGGACATTTTAGTTATTTTAAACGTGGAAATAAAATTGAGAAATATACACAGACAGTGACAGAATTATTTCATTCAAACGTTTCTTTTAAGAGATTTGATATATATAGTCTAGACGTATGTATCGGCAATATTAAATCGTACTTTAGAATTTTTGTTATAAGTAGTAGCAAAGTAGCACGTTGTTCATCTGATAGTATGTTGTCTCATCTTTTTTTTGTAAGCAACTTGAAACCTTTGTATATTAAAGTGAATTAAGAAGAAAGTGAAGAAAAAAATGATATAAAACCCGTGAAATGTCCTAAGAAAAATAAAACATTGTACTTGAGAATGTACAGTTAGAGCAGTGATAGCCTAATGGTTGAAACCCGAGAGTTCTTTAAAAAAAAACGTTCTCCGAGGTGTGTGAAGTCCACCAATTCGCACTTGTCCAGCGCGGTGGACTCTGGCTTATAACTCTTTCATTCCTGAGAGAAGACCCGTGCCCAGCATTGGGACAATAATCGGTTGACGACACTGAGAGTGAATTGAAACTAAGAAGGTAACAATTCTTTACAACCTACATATAACATGTATGTATGTTTGTAATTCGTATTTTTATTCCAAAGGCAATTAATATTTGTGTCTATTTTTTACTTTTAATTTATGTTATTTTTGTTCTATGTGTTGCATTAACGGAATAAAGCTATTTTGTTTGCTTGTTTGTTTGTTTGTCTGTTATCTATTCACGCACTCTTTTTCTGACGCAATCGGGTACGAAGTAATGTTGAACATAATCATCGCTAATCAATTTGTCGCAAAGTCTATAATACACGTTTACAACTTAATTATTGCTATCAAGATATTGATGGAAATCTCCATCGGATATCTATTGGCTAAGGATTAGGTGAACGCATTCACGATAACGCTTACACTACATATCATGCATTTTATCATTATGAACGTCATCAGTAACATTTCTTTTGACACTTCAATAACATACAATAAAAACAAGAATTCAAATATTCCACTTAATAAATATATGATGTTATATGTCGGCGCGACACCGCGTATTTATGAAAAACACGTCGCCGATAATAATTATTTTATTTAGTTTAAAGATCGAAAATTGTTTGTTTATTGAATTAGCAACATTTAAGGATTTTTAGAATTGTAATTTAGTTTACCCTCCATAAATTTGTTATTGTCACACCACCAAACATTGTTATAAAAAGGCGAGCGAACGCCGGTAGAAAAAGATTCTTGTTTAACCGTCGAAGCGATCGGACCTGAGGAGGTCCGATTGTGAATAAATCGAAGAAGTTTACCCTTGTGTTTTACTTCAAATCTTCAAGAATGGAAAATAATGAAGACACCTCGACCATCCTGATGTCACACGTCACCACTCACTTCGTTATATATGTAAAGTGTTCGTTAAACAAATAATTTTTTGAAACACAAATTTGTAAGGTGGTAGAACATAGTTTGCGTTTCGGTGGACCCTGTTTTTACCGGCTCACTTATATAAGAGGTGACTATATTAGTTCAACGCATCTGTGCTTGACTTAAGATGGAAAGCCTGTTAATAATACTTTTTTATAAACAAATTTGTAAATAATAACCGTGTTTTTTTGTGACCAAGTAAAGTGCATTTCCAGTACCATAGTGATCCATCGCCACTGCATAGAAGTAATTCCTATTTTTTTTATCTGATTAAAATAGCAAACGAGCATAAAGTTCACCAGTAAGTGGTCATCTGTAAGAAACTTCAAAGAGGCCATGGGTTCGATCTGAAGTCAATCACAGATGCGTTGCTACTCCCGAGGACTAAGATGGTTCCCACATATAAAAGTTTGCTGGCAACCACACCCTTTCATCGCAACGCAAGAACTGTTTCACGCTAGAAATAGGTGTGGCGGTGGTACTTCTCCAGTCGAACTACACTGGTTTTATCACCGGTATATAAAAGTATACCGGCAACCACAAAATCTCGGTCTATTCGTGCAGAAAGCGTTAAGAAAAGTAGTAAAGGTTTATCATTCCAGTATTTAGTTTAATTTTATATGACCACGGGCAACGTTGCCCGAATATCATTAAGTAAAGAGGCTCTATTACTTTTTATTACAAACAAAAAATGCTACGAGTGAATGAATTAAGTTTTCCAAATAAAATACGGTTTTAATTGCAGCTGCTTTCATTTTATATCTATTTAAAAAGGTTGTATTCCCTTGAAATCATTGTAAAGTTCTAAAATAAAGAACTTGACCTTAACTTTTTAAGTCTTTTTATTTGCTTTTTAAGTACGTTCTAAGTTCAAAGGGCGACATGTTATTGTATGCTATAAAGTAAGGTAGCTTTCTCTCCGACCATGTCGTTGAAACTCCATTAATTAATTATTTCTAATTCCACGATGATTTCCATATTAAATTTTACTTCACATTTCTTTAAATAAGTAACACCATTACAATACCAATGTTTGCAAACGCTGCGTTAACGCAACGCGCAACATCCAACATCCATCGTTGTCGTAGCGTATACGCTGCGTTTGTCTATCGAACGTCGACGCCGAAGTAACGCCAGTCACTTGTAAGAGTTTGATTAAAATGTCTCTGATTTTAAAAATCAGACGTGAATGTCTCTTATTTAAACTTCACATCCAAAATTAAATGCTAAAATCCATAACATTTGAATATATTTCTCCATCCACTCCAATCATTTCGGTCATTCAGGTCATTCCGCTCACTCACTCCAGTCACTCCGCTCATTCTATCGAACGCTCTCGACTCTGAGAACTCCGGTCACTCTTGTGCACTCAGAACACTCCGTTCAGTCTAGACAATCCGGTCACTCCGGGCAATTCGACCACTCTGGTCATTCTGGGCAATTTGGTTTCTCCGGGCAATCCGGGTCCCTCCGGGCAATCTGGTCACTCCAGGCAATTCGGTCACTCTGGGCACTCCGGTCACTCTGGGCACTTCAACCACCTTGGTCACTCCGGGCAATTCGGTCACTCCGGGCAATACAGTCACTCTGGGCAATTCAGTCACTCCGGGCAATCTGGTCACTCTGGTCACTTCGGTCACTCCGGTCAATTCGGTCACTCCGGGCAATTCGGTCACTTTGGGCAATCCGGTCACTCCAAGCAATTCGGTCACTCCGGGCAATTCGGTCACTCCGGGCAATTCGGTCACTTTGGGCAATCCGGTCACTCCGGGCAATTCGGTCACTCCGAGCAATTCGGTCACTCTGGGCAATCCGGTCACTCCGGGCAATTCGGTCACTCCGGGCAATTCAGTCACTCCGGGCAATTCGGTCACTCCGGGCAATTCGGTCACTTTGGGCAATCCGGTCACTCCAAGCAATTCGGTCACTCCGGGCAATTCGGTCACTCCGGGCAATTCGGTCACTTTGGGCAATCCGGTCACTCCGGGCAATTCGGTCACTCCGAGCAATTCGGTCACTCTGGGCAATCCGGTCACTCCGGGCAATTCGGTCACTCCGGGCAATTCAGTCACTCCGGGCAATTCGGTCACTCCAGGCAATTCGGTCACTCCGGGCAATTCAGTCACTCCGGGCAATCTGGTCACTCCGGGCAATTCGGTCACTTTGGGCAATCCGGTCACTCCGGGCAATTCGGTCACTCCAAGCAATTCGGTCACTCTGGGCAATCCGGTCACTCCGGGCAATTCGGTCACTCCGGGCAATTCAGTCACTCCGGGCAATTCGGTCACTCCGGGCAATTCGGTCACTCCGGGCAATTCAGTCACTCCGGGCAATCTGGTCATTCCAGGCAATCTGAGCACTCTGGGCAATTCGGTCACTCTGGGCAATCCGGTCACTCCAGGCAATCTGAGCACTCTAGGCAATCCGGTCACTCCGGACAATCTGGTCACTCCAGGCGATCCGCTCACTCTGGGCACTCCAGCCACGCTGGGCACTCCGGTCACGCTGGGCACTTCGACCACTTTGGCCACTCCTGACAATTCGGTCACTCTGGGCAATCCGGGAAATTCGGTCACTCCGGGCAATCTGGTCACTCCGGGCAATCTGAGCACTCCGGGCAATCCGGTCATTCTGGGCAATGCGGTCAGTCCGGGCAATCTGAGCACTCGGGGCAATCCGGTCACTCCGGACAATCCGGTCACTCTGGGTACTTCGGTCACTCCAGGCACTTCGGCCACTCTGGGCTTTCTGAATACTCCGGCCAGTCTGGGCAATCCGGTCTCTCCGGTCACTCTGAGCACTTCGAGCACTCTGATCTCTTCAGGCACTCCGAGCACTCCGGTCACTCCGGGCAATTCGGTCGCTCCGGGAAATTCGGTCACTCTGGGCACTCCGGGGCACTCTGGTCACTCTGGGCTCTCTGATCACTCCGCTCGCAGCGGTCACTCCTCCAAATCCGGTCATTTCAGTCACTCCGGTTACTCCACCCACACGGTTCACACCGGTCACTGGGTCCACACTCACATCCGGGTCCGGATTCCGGGGAAAAAATTAAAAGCACTCTTCAAAAGTTGAAAGCTTTTTCGGAAATGCGCCTGATGCAAGCTCGATAAAACTTAGTATCTGGTTTTGGTGTTCAATATATTGGTCTATTAAATAAACGGGGAAGGTGGATGTCCAACAATGGATCTTAAAAGTGTAATAGATGGTTTATGATTCGCGCGAACGAAGTCGCCGGTTCTGCTAGTTCAATATATTCGAAATTATTTCGACCCGTGTCAGTAGACAACACAAAGGCAGAACCGACATTTATCTATCAGTCCCCGAGAAGGGTGCCGGGTGACGTCATCCATTCTCCCCACTGACAGGTTTGGAAATAAAGCGGTGAACAATCTGTGTTATCAGTTTTGGGTAGAAGCTTGTTATTTTTATGAAAACGAGTACACAATAGTTGAGAGACATTGTCCATTTGACCCACGTTCTACTTTTCACCTTGTTTTTTATCTGAATATCATTTTTTGATCAAAGTTGCAAACAAGCATGCAGTCCACCTGATGGTAAGTGGTCGCTGTCGCCCACGGACATCTCTAAACGACTTCAAATACAACATGGGTTCTATCTGAAGTCAATTACAGCTGCTTCGCTACTCCCGAGGACTGTGATGGTCGCCTCATTTAAAAGTTTGCTAGCAACCACATCCATCCATCGCAACGCAAGAACTGTTTCACGCTAGAAATAGGTGTGGCGGTGGTACTTCTCCAGTCGAACTACACTGGTGCTACCACCTGTGTCTTTCATGCCTACTCTTAATTTCACAGGCATTGTACAGTAAGTTGAAGTCAAATCACCGTCGTCTTATACAGTTAAGTCGTATGTAGTTCACAGAGTCAATCCCAATCTTAAATAAACTTAGCTCCGTCCATACCAGAACAACAGGAACTGCAAGACACCTCACGTCTGGGCTATTTTCAAGTAATACGTGACCGATTTTAGGCCATTAACTGTATATTGTAGCATTTCCATTCATACATCAGCCCTTTGAGGTCTATTACGTCATGTCTATAGTAGATTTTGCTAAGAACGGCACCTGGCACACGTCTTGGCGACAGCAGTTGATGTTACATAGAAAAAACATGTTATAGGAATGTGGATTTGTCCCTGAATGGATTCCTACAACATGTTTTTTCTGTGTAGGAATCCATTCAGGGACAAATCCCCTGAATGGATTCCTACAACGTCCATGGGAAGAGAAGGAGTGCCATTCCAGATCAATATCCTCAATAAACTTTCGAATTAATAATAATAACAAGATAAATCAAATCAATACAAACATATACAAGCAATCAAGCCGTCAAAATTAATCTACATTCCATTTCAACCAACAACAGTAGGTCTGTGGGTTCGCTATGTACCAGGCGAGCAGGAACAATAAGAGGTGGGTCGTTGCCACATGCCCGGCTATTTCGAGCTTTGTGACCGATATCACGGTGTATCGATTGTATTGATGTGTTCGTATTGTGAAATTGGGCACCACGCCACTGATAAATCTAAACGCCTTAATGCATGTTGCTTTAGTAGATTTAAATCTAATACCTTGTAAATGTACGAGTCGATTGCTCTATAGCAATCGAGTCTATAAGTAGAGCTTATGTTCTATTTTTTTTATCTGACTGAAGTTGTAAACGAGCATGCAGTCCACCTGATGGTAAGTGGTCACTGCCACCCACGTACATCTGTAATCAACTTCATACAGAACATGGGTTCCATCTGAAGTCATTCACAGATGCGTTGCTACTCCCCAGGACTATGATGGTCGCCTCATATAAAAGTGTGCCGGCAACCACACCCTTCCCTCGAAACGCAAGAAATGCTTCACGTTCGAAATAGGTGTGGCGGTGGTACTTCCAGTCGAACTACACTGGTTCTACCACCTTATTATGTACTAAGCTTTACTTCTATAGCAATTAGATCGTGAACATGAAAACTAAAGAAAATATTTTGGTGAAAATGTCCTGTGTAAATATTTTATAAGGTTTTTTCTGTCTAATTTTAGAATGTGGTCATCCCATTAGTCAGGTTTTTACAAGGGTTTCAAATAGAAGTATAATTTGTATTACATCTATTTGCACTAAATCGCTGGCTACCAGCTAGTTAGGAATTATACGTAGCTTTCTCTGTAAAGAACAAAAAAAACGAGAAACGTAATTTGATCCTTACCATAACATTTAACGATCTGTCAATTTATTTTTAAAGTTGAAAAATACAGACAAGGATTAAACGATATCTCTGGTACAACTTGCATTTAATCCCAGGTGACTGGCACAATGCTTATGTAAAGCTTTTAATTTATATGTTTGTTGTGATCATATCTCATTGGCATTAAGTTCAGTGAGGTACATGGTGCAATACGAACACCGGGTAGACATTATCGCTATATATGGGGACTATTAACTCGTTTGGTCTAGACTAAGATCTTTATCGTGTCATTAAAGAAAATTTACACAATCCATACAATGCAATATGAAGTTGAATTAATTGTGGTCGAACGTATGAATCTGCAATTAATAAATAACTTGTATATTTTTCGCTTTTTGTCCATGATGTATACGAAATTACTGCACACATATGTTTAAATGTCGTTTCATAAGTACGCATTTTATTCATGTTGTAAATGCGAAAGTTTATCATGTATGTGTGTTTGTTACTCTTTGACGCATAAACTATCGGTCGGATTTCGCTAAAATTTCACTCCCAAGTAGATTATGGCCTAAATAATGAAATAGGGTACTCCTTACCGTGGTAGACGCAAGCAAAACGGGACAAAGCTATGTGAATAACCTAGTTAATAAACAACTTTTATTTTTCGCCTTTTGTCCACCACGCATATGAAGTTATTGCACGCTTATATGTAAATGTCGTTTTAAGTTCATAAGTATGCATATGGAATTTGCATTGCAACTGGTGAGCGGATTGCATAAATCCGTTTATTTCAAAGAGTAATAGTGAATAGTAGTGCTGACCTTAGAAAGTCAAGGTTTGACTGGAAGCGAAATGGCGTCGTCGTTAAACTTTTTAATGCGTGTTGGCTTTTGATCGTTTGTGTGGTTCCATCGCAAAATTGATCCGGTATATTATTTTTATTATATCCAAGCAAATATGCATAAGGTCTACATAATTGTAAGTGGTCACCGCCGTCCGTTAACATATGCAATCAATCCTGGATTTTGCCATATTACATATTTAAGGCAATCTACTTACCAATATTGCGTACAAATTCATTGTTACTCCTAATACTGAAGTCCTGATAATGAAACCCCTAATTCCCATACCTATCAAAACAACATGAGGATTACCCAGTATAAAAAAACATACCCATCAAAACAGTACACTACATCGCTTATCACTTATATTGTAAGCAGACGTAGGTATGAAGATGGTGCTTGCAGAGTCCAAGAACAACCGTCACACAGGGTTTACCATTTTAGGGACGGTCAGACGTGAATCTTCGACCAATATACACTAAAATGACGATACATGTATCGTTTAAGTAGAAATAGACAGCAAAAAACACCCGTTTTCACACTACGATTCAAAAATAAATTAAAACAAGTCGTTATTGATTAAAACGAATGACAGCGTGGAAATAATTCATTTAAAGTGCGAAGTATTATATCTGTCTGTGTCCAATAAAAATGCGGAAACGAGGCATCGACCGAGAAATTAATTACTTGCACCGAGATAGACGAGTTCTCGCACGTACATCAGAACTCAGAAATATGTCTTCCACAGTCGACAGGTTAATTAACAGCAGTGCCGGAAACGGAGCGTTTCCGTTCCGTCGAAGAAAAAATACGAATCGACAACTTTTACGCAAATTCGTCAGGAAATTTGAGTGGCCGATACTTGGCTACGAACCGTACCCGTACCCTTAGTATGGGTTCATTTTGTTTTCTCGAAACAAGCACTGTTCTTGTTTTCGCTTAAACATTGCAATTTACAATGCACGCTTACGATTTCGTTTTCGACTATACCTTGCAATGTACTTTTTCAAGCTGGTAGAACCAGTGTAGTTCGACTGGAGAAGTACCACCGCCTCACTTGTTTCTAGCGTGAAGCATTTCTTGAGTTTCGATAGAAGGGTATGGTTGCCGGCACACTTTCACATGAGGCGACCATCATAGTCCCCGGAAGTCAATCAATGATGCGTTACTAGCATCATTGATTGACTTCAGATGGAACCCATGTTCTGTATGTAGTTGATTATAGATGTCCATGGGCGGCAGTGGCTACTTACCATAAGGTGGACTGCATGCTCGTTTGCTACTTCATTTAGAAAAAAAAAATTGTTACCGAACACAAGAACAATGCTTGTATCGAAGAAATAAACTCATACTAAGGATACTGATTACAGAATTTTTTTTTTTTTTTTTTTTTTTTTTTTTATGCGTAAACCTAACGATAAGGCAGACGGGCTACCTGATGGAAAGTAGTCACCGTCGCCTATGGACACTTGCAACACCAGAGGAGTCGCCAATGCATCGCCGGCTTTGAAGGAGAGCTCTTTTCGCACCTTTTTTGAAGAGCCCCATGTCATAACGCCCCGGGAATACCTCAGAAGGAAGCTCGTTCCACATCTTGCACGTCCGTGGCAGAAACGAGCGTGCAAACCGAACCGTGGAGGACCGCCACGGGTCCAGTTGATGTGGATGGAACCTCATCCTTCGGCGAGTGGTGCGGTGGAGGAAAGGTGACGTAGGCACCAGGTCAAAAAGTTCCTCGGAGCACTCACCATTATAAAGCCGGTAGAACACGCAGAGGGAGCCTATGTCCCTCCGTAGACTCAAGGGTTCTAACCGTTCGGTGATCCGTGGGTCGTTGACGATTCGGATCGCGCGTTTCTGGACGGAGTCAAATGGGTTAAGTTGGTATTGGGGCGCCCCTGCCCAGAGATGCGAGCAGTACTCCATGTGGGGTCTCACTTGTGCTTTATAAAGCAGGAGGAGATGCCCCGCAGTGAAGTACCGCTTGGCCCTGTTCAGAACGCCCAACTTTTTGGATACCAACTTGGCTTTGCCTTCCAAATGACTCCGAAACTGCACATCACACGAGATGTCAACGCCCAGGATCCCCACGCTTTTTTCAACGGTGAGAGAGGTCCCTTGGAACTTTGGCGCCATGACAAATGGGGCTTTTTTAGCGGTAAACGCGCAGACTTGTGTCTTCGTGGGGTTGAACTCAACTAAGTTAAGTCGACCCCATTCTGAGACCCGCTCCAGAGAGTGCTCGATTTCAGACACAAGTCGGATTCTGCTTTCCTGCACGAGTATCCGAGAGGTGTTTGCACGGCCTGTGTACAAAGCGTCCCCTGTGCTGTCATCTGCATAGCAATGCATGCTACCGATTTGTTGCAACATATCATTGATATGCAGAATGAACAGCGTGGGGGAAATAACAGACCCTTGAGGGACACCAGCATTGATGGACTTCGTGTCCGAGCAGCAACCATCAACCACGACCTTGATTTGCCGCTCAGACAAGAAACTGGTAATCCAATTACACAGCCTCTCGGGAAGACCGTATGATGGAAGTTTCGCGAGAAGGGCCCTATGCCAAACCCGGTCAAAGGCCTTCGCAATATCAAGGCTTACAGCCAACGCCTCTCCATTGCTCTCAATGGCTTGTGCCCATCGGTGAGTAAGGTACACCAGAAGATCACCAGCTGACCGGCCCTGGCGAAAACCATATTGGTGATCGCTGATCAGCTGGTGCTCTTCGAGGTACTTGAGCAACTGTGAGTTAACAACTCGTTCCATTACCTTTGAGAGCAGGGAGGTTATTGCGATAGGCCTGTAGTTGGCCGGGTCGCTGCGTTCACCCTTTTTTGGGATCGGGTGAACGAGGGCTACCTTCCACGAAGACGGTACTTCTCCCGCCGCGTAGGAAAGCGAGAATAGGCGCGTTAAGATGGGAGTCAGCTCGGGAGCGCACGTCCTTAACACCAATGCGGGGATTTCATCTGGCCCGCTCGACTTTTTGACATCGAGGGACAATAGAGCACGCCTTACAGCCTTTTGTGTAAACCGTATATTAGGCATGGAGCTCTCACACCGCGGGATGGTAGGCGGTGTGGCCCCCCGATCGTCAAGAGTCGAGTTTGAGGCAAAAAGGGTACCAAGAAGGTCGGCTTTCCCTTTTGCCGTATGGGCCAGAGAATCGTCTGGTTTCCGCAGGGGTGGTAGTGAGGAGCGACAGAAATTACCCTCGACAGCTTTGGCCAGCGACCAGAAGGCTCGACTCCCGGAGGGATAACCTAGTAGTCGCTCGCCAACTCTGCCGATGTGCCTACACTTCGCCTTGGCTATATACTTCTTTGCTGAACGAGAGGCAGCATTGAGCGCGGTTCGAAGTTCGGGGAGCTTCGGATCCTTGCACGCGTGCGCAGATGCCCAGGCTTGATAGGCATCCTGCTTAAGGCTTCTCGCCCTAGTGCAAGATGCATCAAACCAGGGCTGACTCCGGCCGCCGACGGACACGACAGAGTTTGGAATGAAACATTCCATACCCTGCCGTATCACGTCAGTGACAGATTCAGCACACGTGCTAGGGTCACCCGAGACGAAGCATAGCTGCCTCCATGGGTACGAAGCCAGGAATTCCCGGAATCCGTCCCAATCTGCTGACTTGTAGTGCCAAACTTGTCGCCTCCCGGGGGGACGTGTCCCCACGGGTTGCGACAAGGGCACAGTGGAGCTTACCAAGCAATGGTCAGACGATCCAAGGGGAGCTCCGACCCTTACTTGGTAATCCTCAGGGTGGGAAGTCAGCAGAAGATCCAGCAAAGAAGCAGTATGGGTCTCAACATCAGGTACCCTGGTAAAACCGGGCACGACCTGGGAGAGCCCATAGGCCAAGGAGAAGTCGTACGCAGTTCTTCCGGCAAAGTCAGTGATCCGGGAGCCCAGCCAATCAGTATGGTGGGCATTAAAGTCACCAAGAATCACTAACTCCGCCGAAGGACACTGCTGCAGCATTCTGTCTGCCGCCCACTGGACGTGCTCGAATAATCGAGCTGTTTCCGCATCTCCGCTATAGGACCTATACAGGCACGCGTAAACACGGATTCGGCCCCCGATGTCCACGCGCACCCACAACAAGGATAGGTCCTTGTCTTCTAGGCAGCTAAGACGGCGACAACAGATATCTCCCCTAACATACACACATACCCCGGCTCGACGCCTGAACGCGTGCTCTAAATTATAGCCAGGGTATTCCAGATATGACGTGTCGTCCGGGGTAGATATCTGCGTCTCCGTCAAAAAGAGAAAGGCCGGCTTTGCCGCCTCGAGGTGGTGGTGGACGGCATTCAGATTGGAATGGACCCCCCTGATATTGCACATATCCACAGTGAGTGTGGAGAGGGCAGCCGCTGTACTACACTTTCTCTTTATTTTGCTGAACATGTTTTTTTTTTTTTTTTGCGAAAGGGAAAGAAGGGATTTGCGGTGCTCCGTCAGCGCCCCCCAAGGCAAGGCGCAAGTCCGGTAACACAGCGCCCGCAGAGGTGATGTGGGATGCTGGCGCGGGGGACGGAAGGGCCCCCGGTCCCCCCCGTGCACGACTACCTGGCTCCACACCGGTCTCTTACTCCGGCAAGGCAATCGTGCAACGGGACTTTACGCCGATTGGCGGGACAGCCTCCCGGGCCAGAGGTTAAGAGTGTTGCCCGGGTTCGGGTCCCCAACTAACCAGCGGGCGGCCAGCGGATAACCATTTCACCGGGTCTCCCTGGCCCCCGCGCCAGTACACCACGCCTCCGCGAGCGACGGCGCCCAAAAGGACCCACCGGTCCGGGAGATACGCCGTCGGAGGCATCACAAGAGGATGGGAAGGGGGGGAAGGGGGATAGACTGGCTCTCAGGTGCACTACCGAAACACGACGAGTCGTTATTAACGCTAGATTCCGACCTGAGGGTGGTAGCTAGCCAGGCAGATCCAGCGAAGGGATCTTACCACCAAGCGGGACACCTTTGGGAATTACGCCAGGCGGTGCCAAACCCAGCGACCATTGGGACCGTCGCAGTAAGGTGTTAAGTGCCAAAGTAGACGCTGCTGCCCATCTACTCGGTGGTAACCCTTAGTCGCCTTCTACGACACCCACGGGTAGAAATGGGGTGGTCTATTCTATTGCGCCGGAGCCACACGGCTAGAATAGTTGGAAACAAGATGAGACATTCGTAAAATAGAAATTTGAAACGGAGAAGTTGAATAGTAGAAAACTATTTCGACAGACGAGTAAATCGTTCTATTTTTGGCAGACATTTTGATTATACATTTTGAAGACGGCCACGAAGTCAGTGACCTAAGAATAGGAATAGGAATAGTCCTGCTAATCCCCTGGACTTAATAATATCTTCTAACATTAAGTAGAAAATATGTTCGTATAAACAAGCAATATGGCATATATTATAGACAGGTTTGTTTACTGGTCGCAAGTAACAGAAACACTAATACAATTAAATAAGACGGAAAATTATTAATGTTTCCTGTACTCGTAGCTTCACTCTACAATTCTCCATATATCGAATGTCATTAACACACACAGAATCAGTGCACAAACGCAAAACTGGAATAGTGGATTGAATAAAGTATTTCTGATCCGCCTATAAAATAATCTACAATTTCAATACTCATTCAAAAAAAAAAAAGTTCCGAGTGTCCCAACACTTCATTAAATTGCTTTAAAGTTAGTTTGAAGAACCGAGTTTATGCGATCATAGACGTTTTCATATTTATTAGACTTAGGTATAGTCTGCTTGTTTGTTTGTGTGTTTGAAATCGCACTAATCCAAAACTACTGCACTGTAATTAAAGGATGAAATACGTTTTTTGACGTGTAGAATTTATTTCAAAAACTTCCATTTCAATAATATCAAAAGTTATACACCTATTTCTAGCGTGAAGCATTTCTTGCGTTTCGATAGAAGGGTGTGGTTGCCGGCACACTTTCATGAGGCGATCACCATAGTCCTCGGGAGTAGACTGCATCTGTGATTGACTTCAGATGGAACCCATGTTCTGTATGTAGTTGATTACAGATGATCATGAGCGGCAGTGACCACTTACCATCAGGTGGACTGCATGCTCGTTTGCTACTTCAGTCAGATAAAAAAAGTTATTACAATTCCTGGCATGTTAACTTTTCAAACTTAAGTGAACCCGCGAGTCAAACTAGTTTTATATAAATTATACAATGCACTCAGAACTAAGACCATGTACAAATTTGATTTATACCTCCGACAGTACATTGCGCGTGTCCATTGTCAAACAAATCACGGGTTGATTTGCGGCTATTAATGCCGGAGTAAATACAGATTAATTAGTGCCCGTGTAAATGTTGGTACGATAATATCGTATGCGCAAACACTCCGCGATTCTTGTTTAACGTAAGTTAATTTGAAGTTAAACAATAAGTCAAATATTACGTATCCATGCAATTATACACATAATTGGATATGATACGAGTATGATAAAAGTATCGATAGCCCAGTAGTTTGAAATTCAACATGCCACGCTGAGGGTTCCAGGTTTTCTCCATGGTACGCCTGCTTCGAAATGGAGTGCTTAGAAGAATTTAATTATCATATGACTTAACGTACAATCACCATTAATCAGCCAATTCGATCTTGAACATTTTAAGGCTTAACTCCGGAGGCACCACCGCCACACACACAGGCATAAACGCCGCAATGTTCAGGGCTGCTGTATTTTCATCAGAATGCTTTATTATTGAAATTATTATTCATTATGTATTATTTCTTATTATTATTTCCATTATGGGAGTACAGCGCGCCACCCTAATCTAAAAATTTCCCGCGGCTATAGTCGTAATAAGATTGAAATCCCTGCCGCTGACGCGCTGCTGCCGCACTACTTGCGACCTAATGTGAATGCGCCCTTAATCCTCACTAGCAGTCTCATGCAACGAACTTGTGGCCAAGTTAAGTAAAACTTATCTTATTTGGGGTTAATTACAAATGTCCATGGGCGGCAGTAGCCACTTACCCTCACCTGCACTGTGTGCAGTCTACACTCGTTTGCTACTGCTATATATCCAAGAAGCAAAGAGTGTAATCAGTGTCTGTTTATCACAATTACGTTATTGCAAAAAAGTATACCAAGTATATTAATGTTATCTTTAGTTCTGTATTTTTTTCTATAAAAATATACGCATTTCCATTAAGATGCGGGAAGTATAAATTTGAAAAAAAAAACCATTTTGCTTTTTTGACAAAGGGCTTGCAATTTCTTTATGTTCAATGGAAAGAAGACATAGAAGGTTGCAGAAGTTTAAATTAATTGAAGTCATAACTTCAACTCAAAGAACTTTTAGGAACAACCCACGAATTTATATAAAAACCAAAAGTCATTCGAATAACAGCATTGTTTTTTTTCCGCAAAATACTTTTATTAGCAGTGTTATACAACTTTTCTCATAAGTTATTAATAACATGGACTTTTGATGTGAAGACTAGGTAAACTAGTAAAATAACAATTTTGTGCAGCAAAAACGATTCTGTCCTTTCTCTAGCTATGGTAAGGCATCACGACCTTTTAACGAAAGCACTATTGATATGTCTATGTTAGTGCTAATTTAACAAATAACTGAACCTACATTAATGTAAATTTCGCTTTAAGATAGAATAGATAGGTTTCCTTGTATTCTATTAAAGTAGCAAACCCGATGGTAAGTAGCCACGGCCGCCTATGGACATCTGTAAGCAACTTCGTATAGAGGATGGGTTATATCTGAAGTCAATCACAGATGCGTTGCTTCTCCTGAGTACTAAGATGGTCGCTTTATATAAGAGTGCGCTGCCAACCATACTTTTCTACCGAAATGGCAGTACTCCTTCACGCTAGAAATAAGTGTGGCGGTGGTACTTAATGGTTCTCCCTGGTACACGTATACCTAGCAACTCTCTCGAAATTATTTGGAGCACTTGCGTAAAAATTACAAAGTCGTGTTCAAAAAATGTAACGTATAATTTCTTTGTCCATTGTAATTTGTAGCGCAATAATTGCTTGGTACATTTAAATGGCGTCTTCGCGAGACGAGTGTCGAAGTGAATTATGCTCAACAATGGAGAGAACTGACAACTTTCTATTATATTACGTAAACCTCACACTGAGATTTCAGAACAATTTGTTTTGTGTACAGACTTCAGTACATTTTAAACGTGACACTTTATCCTATTCGACGACCCGCGTGGCGCAGCGGTTATCATACCGGTCTGACGCGCAATGGGTCCCGGGTTCGATTCCCGGCCGGACAGGTATCTGAATGATGAGTTTAGACAACTGTCCTGGGTCTGGGTGTTAGTGTATTCGTCTTGAGTGTGTCCATGGTACCCACGACACAGAAGAAAATCCTACTGTGGGGCTATGAATGCAGAAAGCGTGTTTATTCTTATCTATCTATCCTATCTTCTTCTTCTTATTCTATCTATCCTTTTCTTTGTTATCTTTTATAGTATTTGATGGTAACCTTTGTGGTTCGAAACTTCAAATCTGGTGAAACTTCTATCATACCTCGTCAACCCATTTTGTCTCACTGCTGGGCACGGGTCTTCTCTCGGAATAAGCGAGTTTAAGGCCATACTCCACCGCGCTGGCCAAGTGCAAATTGGTGGACATACCTATTTTTGCGTAATAACAGCATCTTAAGGGCTGCTTAATTTAAGAAATTTAACAAACATTTATAGACTGTATATCAAGCAGAACTTAGTTTGTGTTTCAATAAAATCCTTTTATCGTATAAAAAGCTATTTCAATATAATTTTGTTACTTTTTTAAACGCGAGTAAAACCGCGGTGCACAATTTCAAAATGTATTTATTGCCATTGCCTTATTGTACACCTCCATCGAAAATCTAACTAAACTTAGCCATCTGTATTGGGTGTATTGTTCAATTTTAATTCATACCTGCCCATTAAAGGTCACACTGCGTTCACCATTATGTCAATACCCACACATCGATCGGCATACCATATATTTTCCATCGTGTCTAAAATTGTACGACCTGTAAATTTGAAACAGGTCATTGAACTCCCTCTGAACTTCGATTATGAGCATTAGACAATTAGGACGCAGGTTCACGCTCCATGTCTATATTTGGACGGTGTTGGGAACCGCAAATAATTCAGTGTTTTCCAGCGACAAAAACACGTTTCTTTACGTCGGATTCTGTACCGAACGTGACATTTTACGGCCAAATTTCGGAATAAATACGGAATTAGCTAGACCCGGCCATGTCAGTCGTGGCTTTAACTGATATTGACAAGGATATTTCAGTATTTCAATTATATAAAAACGTTACACGAAAATGTAGCGTTATATAAAAAAGTGAAGCTATCGACTATTTTTCTAGTCTTTACATAGGTTTTGTACATACGTTTTTCAAGCTGGTAGAACCAGTGTAGTTCGACCGGGGAAGTACCACCGCCACACCTATTTCTAGCGTGAAGCATTTCTTGCGTTTCGATAGAAGGGTGTGGTTGCCGGCACACTTTCACATGAGGCGACCATCATAGCCCTCAGGAGTAGCAACGCATCTGTGATTGGCTTCAGATGGAACCCATGTTCTGTATGAAGTTGATTACAGATGTCAATGGGCGGCAGTGACCACTTACCAACAGGTGGACTGCATGCTCGTTTGCTACTTCAGTCAAATAAAAAAAAACGTATGCCAAAGTTAAATCCTTATTAAACTTTTGGGAAAGAGAAAACCGTAAGTGGTTAAGAAAAAAGTACAATTTACCTACTTATGTAAATGATACATGAAGTATTAGTAGGTTTATAGTTGTGATATATTAATTTTCAGAGTTTTTTTGAACAGTTTTCATTAATTAAACATTGGTCTATGATATAAGCAATGTAAAATTCGTCTATACGTTAGTTAATTCAATAAAATTTAAAGAGTTCAGACAAAAACATCTAAATCGAAATATAAACTTAATAAAAAATATATAACGAAGCATCGCATAGAACATAAACTTTCAGTATCTACAAATCCGAAAAACTTAAAACCTTAACTCACTCGAACTGCTACACAATAGCAAGTTGAACGTGGGGCAGCCTTAGAACAAAAATAAAGGTAACGCCTTGCTAAACAAAGCTTTGAAGTACAATTTACACCAATGAAATGAAGAGATGTTAGAATATTATTAAGCAGATTTTTTGTAACGATAAGTATTATTTTTTTAACTTGACGATACACGAAGCCCTTAGAAATTACATTGATTTTCTTAGGATTTAATATCCTACCAAAGTGTTTGCTTCGAAACTTATTATTAGTTATTAAACTATTATTTAACTTATTCAATGTCACTATCTCGTTAACCTATTATTGTCACATTGCTGGGCACCGGGTCTTCTCTCAGAATGACAGAGTTTAGGCCATAGTCCACTGCGCTGGCCAAGTGGAAATTGGTGAATGCCCCTTTGAGCACGCCTGCCGTGCTGGCACTGCGATAGAATCTACAAAAACACACAGGGCGTGTAATAAGTCACTGAAGATATAATATTGTTTTCCAACCAGTCTACATCATTTTAGTCTGAGGTGGCAACCCTAAGAGGCCTGCTTATCGGTAGGTGGGCTATACAAAAACGTCGACGCAACAAGGCAAAGAGCATTGTATTCAAGAGCAATATAAGGAGAGGCTTTGATTTCCGAGAACCTCGCCCGGAGTGGAAACAGTTGTTGATTTCCTTAGTGCGTTCTGAGACGTTCTCGATGGATATGGTATCCACCCATTCGGGTTTAATGTGTACTACATTTATGTCTGGGTTATAGATACATCAACTAAGTAATTAATGATGCCTTATTCTTCTTACTTTCGTGTTGGGTTATAATTTTCTGAAAAAATCTGATTAAATTGTATTTTTTTTAAACTAATCTAGTTTTAAAACTCTCTTGTTATCACAGACAGGATCCTCGTCAATATGCACTATATTTTATAGAAGAATCAAACGAGTACATAGTAAATATGATATTAAGTGACTACTGCCGCCCATGGACATTACAATCGGCACCAAATAGGATTAGAATTATACTGGGGTAGGACATACTCGTTACCGATTACTGTACATCTCTCACGTATCTTCCTTCAACTTCAACTCAAAGAAGCTTAAACCACGTTCTTCAGGTGGGAGGCACACATAAATATAACATGCAAGAAACTTTGGGCTATTAGTCTTTCTAGTGGCTTGATCCATACAGCTTAGGTCGAACATAAAGATCGTTATTTTATCTAAAATTGTCGTATTATCACTAACCCCCCTTACGCATTAGCGGTTAACTGCGCAGCTAGCCGCTTTTCGAGTTTAATATGAAACCGCGTCAAAATTTTAAAACGCCGCGGTTGAAATTTTGGGACGGTTTCATATTAAACTCGAAAAGCGGCTAGGCGCGCGGTCTGCCGCGCTCGCAGTTAACCGCTAGTGCGTAAGAGGGCTTAGGGTTAAGTTAAAACAGCTACGCACAATCATTTTTATTTTATCTTCATTGCTGAGTATACCGTCGAGTCATAATCAAGTTTTGTCCCAACACACGATCATTGAACGACCACAGTAAAAAATAATACAAATCAAAAGATAAAGATCGTTAACAAGCTTATCATTATTTTAGATTTTTTCTAATATGTATTCAATTAAAACTACATTACCTACACGCACGCCGACTTTGATAGGCAACACTCCAGACAGTAGGTAACAGTCAAAAAGGTTCAATTACCTGTAACAAAAAAAAATACATCAAAAACATATTCAAGCACAATGAAGATCGATAAACATGATAAGAAGGAAACCTAAATAACAATATTCAACTTTATCTATGACAAAGTAAGGTTTGAAATAGTGTTTGTTGACGTGTTTCTATGTAGGTCTGTTTATAAAGGAAAAATCTGAACGTAACAAAAAGCAAATAATAGCGTCCGATCGAAATTGTTTGAAGTCGGGAAGAAGACGGGCTTGCGCGCGCGCACGTAGCGAATCCTAATAGTAGAGATATTTTACAATTCAGTTTTTACCATAAAAACTTGTTTAGTCTCTTACACGGTGCAAACAAAATTTACACGCTTAAAACGCTTCTAAATATTTCCTGCAAAAGTTAAGAAGTTTAGATTCAGAGAGGACATGACCAATTTGAAAGAGCCTCTTAAATACAGGTTTTTTTTTCGTTTCGAGAGGGAAACCTTCAAAAGGTACCCAACGCCGTGGGAGCGACGCAGGGTTATGTGGGATTTTTACCGCACTAAAACCCCCCCGGTGGCCGTCCTCGGCGCTATAAAGAGGACTCCGGGAACTCGGTCCGGCCGCAACCGGAATCCTCTGAGCGCGTTGCCCCATCGGGCTCCTCCCAGATGGGCTAGTCTTTACGACGGTATGCAGGTACAGGCTTGTACCTGTACCTACCTGCCGGTAGTAGGTACCTGCAGTAGCAGTAGGTACAGGTTACGTACCTACTGCTAAATCTAAAATTACTATTTATTTTGAATCTTACTCATATTAGTTTTATTTTTTGGGTTCCGTTATTAAAGGAAATAAATGGAACCCTATTACTGAGACTCTGCAGTCCGAATGTCCGTCTGTCTATCACCAGGCTGTATCTCATTTATTTATTTATTTATTGTTAATTAGAACGATACAATACCACTTATACAAATTAACACAATAATATCAAGTTACATTTTTTTTAATAAAAAAAATATAATTTAATTTCTCATGAACCGTTATATCTATACAATTGAAATTTTTGACAGATGATGTAACTCTGCTGCCGCTATTGCAACATGTACTAAAAACAGAATAAAGTAAATATTTAAAAAGGGCTACCTTATAACAAACGTGTTTTTGCCGCCTTTTATAGATAATGGTACGGAACCCTTACCGAGCCAGACTTCACTTAACTTGGCAAAACAGTCACCGATACTATATTTCTCAGAGAGCGTTCCGGGTTCGATATTCAATCAGACAACCGTCTAATTTAATTAAGTGTTCTGTTACAAATCTTGCAGATTCACAAGTTAAGACTTTAAATTAAGTTCCTTCAGATACTATTGAGGACGGACAGTTTTCGGTTAGTTTTTTACTACTTACAATTCGCCGTAAGCTTTGAATGAACCTTAAATGTTAACAGGAAAACGAAACATTCAATCTTTTAATTAACTAAAAAAACATTATCAATTGACGTTGTAATTTTATTATCAACCGTGCCTTATCACGAGTTAAATAATTGGCAATGTTTTTCTGTTTTTGTTAGACTCGACCTAATAAAAACCTAATGCCATTCTCATTATAACCTTAGATAAACTCTTATCATTTTTAATAGACAACATTATAAATTGTCTATTACATGTGTAAGATATAGTCTACTTAAAATAATCACTACTGAAACAAAAAGTGGGTAACTGTCAATATATATGTATATTAATACGTGAAGCAAAAAACTTGGGGTACGTTCTTAAGATACTTGCCGCGGACGGAGGAGGATGAAATTATGCACGGTTACAGTTGATGTAGAGAAAGATTACCAAATGCTAATATTTTTTTCAAATAATGCATAAAATTTACCTAAAATCAACTCAAACGCATTACACACACTACCTTGTATTTGTCACAAACATAAATAATAAACGAAATAAAACATTCAATGTCTTACTATGAAAATACCTTACTTCAAAAATGTCAGTATACTTTTTCAAAATAACTGTTATTGTTTTTTAAATGTTTTGTTAATTACAACTTCTTTTTACCTTTAACGGGTGATGTTAATTAATAAAATCAATACAATTTATTAATTGCGAAATATTCGTGCTACTTTGGACAATATGAAGTTTAGTAATTTAAGTTAAATTACGATCGAATTTAGACCGTTGCGACGGGTGAATAGTATTTTTACATCTTTGTTATAATCTAGTTTTTACATATGACAATACCGTTGTATACATTACTGATCTATCCCTATATAGTTACATATAAATAACATTTAAATTTAAAATGTAATTCTTATTCGAATGCCATCTAAACAAAAAACAAAACCTTCTGAAATACGTCAAAGATAACAACATTTTCGTCAGAAATTCAAATCAACATTACGCATAGATAATAAACTAGAGCAATGTTGAAACAGATTAAATAATCGCATAGATTGTGCTACGCTTGTCGATGGTTGAGCACAGATAAAGCCACCAACTAATACTAAATTGTATTAAGCGCTAAGTCACATAATACATTTTATAGCTCTGTGTTTCAAATGAAAACATTATAATGCAAGTAGGCTTTCGTGTTCGATTAGACCGAACGGTGATTTAATGAAACTGCTAGATATTCCGGAATACGCCCACTGGTGAATATTTCATGTTGTGTTTAGCCAAAAGTTGTCCAGTTGCGTAAGTTTTGTTACAATTAAGATATTTGGTGCTCGTTAATATCAAGTAATCACCTGTCACTAAAGTAGGTTTACTTTAAATACTTTACTTAACCAATTTTCAGTTAGAAGTCATAGAGTGTAGGGTTTAACCTTTAAATTTATAATTTTAATGCTGACTATTTACTAAGTTTATTTTTTTTATAAATTTGAAGTAGCAAAAGAGCTGCCCTAAAGGTCTACACCGCTATCTATCCGCACCGATTATTCCAAATATTTGTCCACACGTCACATTAAAATAACAAAATGTTTAATCTTCCAAATGCTCCAATTCCAACAACCAATTGATGTCGCCAATGGCTTAGTTTAGACTGGTGATGTGGCGTACAATGCAAGTCCATTGATACTTCAACACATTTGGACACGTTACCCCTACCTATCAGTACAAAGAGGAGCTAATATTTTGAACACATGATCAGATCATCGCGCCATACCCTCTTCGGCGACAGTCCTAGGTACCCATTGTGTTGTCCCTGTAGTTCCGAGACCAGAATAGGACTACGGTACCCTCTGCCTGTCGTAAGAGGCGACTAAAAGAGGCTTCCGGGGTTGCGGGCGGGAAGAGTGGGAGCTCGAACCGTCCGGTCAAGTGACCCCGGGAAGGACGGCGGCATATGTGGTTGCATGTTGCCGTAAAAACCAGAAGTTGCGGTGAGCAGTTCACGCCCACCAGAGAAGAGCCCGATGGGGCACACACTGAGGACACCGGCGGCGGTCAATTGGAGTTCCCGGAGTCCCCTTCGCAGCGTCGAGGTCGGCCACCGGGGGGGTTTTAGTGCGGTAAGAATCCCACATAACCCGCGTCGCTCCCACGACGTCGGGTACTTTTTTGAAAGTTTCCCCCTCGAAAACAAAAAAAAAAGGTACCCATTGTGTGACGATTCACACATTGACATCTACGACAGACGACTGCGTCACATTAAAACGACATGCAACCTTCAAAATGCTCCAATTGCAACAACCAATTGATCGAATGAGAGACATCCCTTGTCTGCTTATTAATTTCTTATTTATCCTCACGAATGAAAGTTCGTGGGTGTAATGTCTCTGGGGTTGTCGACCATGCTGCCGACAATGGCCCAGTCTAGACTGGCGTGGCGTACAATGGACTTGATTGAATCAATGGCTGGCTGTATTGAAAGCGCAATCTTCTTGTCTGCTTTGTTAATACAGTTTAGTTTTATTTTCTGTTCATGTTTGTACATGCAGAATCTGTATAATGGATATCCTTATTTACATATTTGCCAGAAAATTATACTTAATTTGATTCAAAAGTTTGACCCTATTCATTCACCTTATGATAGATAAACACTTATTCTATCGATACCATGATAGACATTACAGAATTGTTGTTTTTGAAATTAAAGAGAATGAGATATACGTCGATTATAAACTTGTATATTACAATGTCTATGGTTTTAAGCGGACTAATAAACAGACTTATTGTATGGCAATTGTTCCTGTAACAAAACTGCAATAGTACATTGCTGAGTTACTGTCTATATTGCACAATATTTTGACCCATTTCGATATAGAACAGTTACATTCTAATAAATTCTATTTAGTTTTATGTAGATTTGATCCCTTACTGTTAATATTGGAAACATTTGTTACCCATGTAAGAACAAGATGGCAAATAAAAAAAAAACAAGATATACAAAGAAAAAAGACAAACCCACTAAGTTTCTTGCCGGATCTTCTCAGTTGAGGTCGTGTTCCGATCCGGTGGTAGTGTAAAATATATATATATGTAATTGACAATTTGTAAGCGCCCCCGAAGGCCTATGCAAAATAAAGAGATTTCATTTCATTTCATTACTACAATCGGTAACACAAAATATATTTCAGAAAGAGTGTAACACTAACAATAATGGTGAGCTATTCTTCACAGCACGATTCAGTAAAATGTATCTTAATAATCCGTTAGTTATCGAAATAATTAAGCGGAATACCTAATTGGACATAAACCACCATTTTTAAGTATAGTGCAAATCGCACTCCGAATAAGTTACAGACCGTAGCCATAAAACGCATATTATTAGAGCTTTCTATTCGAGATTAATTGCCGGTTTCTTAGTTAGTAACAAAATGAGCACCTCACTTTTTCCACTCTCTATACAATTACTAATTAACCCACATAGCTGTTAAACGATACACTTTTATAGAGCTGTATGTTTTAACACGTAATAAAACTGTTATTGTTTTGACTTAGTAGCTTTTTGTCAGAGACATCGTAATTGGGGTACAACCCATTGTCCCACTGCTGGGCACGGAGTCTTCTCTCGGAATGAGAGTTTTTAGGCCATAGTCCACCGCGCTAGCCAAGTGCAAATTGGTGGACTTCACACACCTCCGAGAACTTTTTTTAAGATCTCTTGGGTGTGTAGGTTTCCTTACGATGTTTTCCGTCAGCAAAAAGCAGTGATAATTAATTTCTAATAAATTTCTAATTAAATCAGTGGTTATATCCTCGGACCTCCCAATTGAGAGGGCAAGTTTCAACCATTATAGGCTATCACTCGTATATTAATTACTGAGATGAAGTAGAACTTAGTCTTAGTTGAGGTCATTCAAGGTCGCCAGCCTTCAGAGACAGTGGACAAATACGGCCTGATGAGAAAAGAACGAAACCCCGTCTCAACTGATATACATTGAAGTAGTGTGTGTAGTATACTCCGTTTTTTATATATTATTTTTATTTTATTTTGTTTCCAAGGAGGGAACCTTAAACTAATGGGCAGCTAGGCCCACCGCTCCGTCTAGTCTTTACGACGGCAAGCGACCACACATACCGCCGTTCTTCCCGGGATCGCCTAACTGCAAGGATCAAGCTCCCACTCTAGACGCCCACAATCCCGAAAGCCTCTTTAAGTCGCCTCTTACGACAGGCAGGGGATACCGTAGCCCTATACTGATCCCGGAACTACAGGGACGGTGTAGTATACTTCTAATCTCTCGCAGTTAAAGGAAGAACACCCAGCACTGGAACAGAGGCTGAGTTTCAAACGTAAGTCGTCTTGTAATATTCAAAGTCTGGTGGCCTTCTTATATTTTTTTGACAAAATTTTAAACTGCCCGTAAAATTAAATTAGATTAAGATCAGTTTACAAGAACTGGGCAAACTCTTCATTCGTTTACTTCAATTAATCTGCCTTAGCAAGTGAGAGCTTTTCCCAGAAAACTATAATACAATCATTCCCAATAACAACAAAGAGCTTTATGCCTACGAGGGTTTCTTTCATCTCAATCTTAACAAAACAGTGTCCCTAATTAAACGCTTTCAAGATATTTATTTAAACGTACTCATATTTTCTAACGTACTCTTCTTGGAAGTAAACAAACATTTTAATTGAATTTTATTCGTGTAATTAAGCCACTACTCATTTACAGATATTTTATCCGTGAAACGAACTAGCTAAATATAGCCGAGAATTTATTTAGAAATAAGTAATCTGAAGCTTATCTGTTATTTAAAATAACAACCATTATTTTACTACAAATTATTCTTGAATTCCGGCGTGAATTTAGCTTAAGAATTCAATTGTGCATTTTTATAACAAAAAAAAAGGTTCAAAATGAGCACATTACCGAATCTCTTTTTTAGTACATAAATTTTATTACAATCATATGTATATTCCTTAAATAAAAAAACAGCAGGAGAAACATATCTGAAAAATATTTATTTATTTATTTATAGGTTTTTGTACACAGATACAAAATCAATACATTCATAATATAACAATAGTACAAAGGACTGCTTATTTTAAAATGAAATTTCTTCCAGCAGCCCTGGGATCGGAGTGAACATTTGTTAGGCAAATCGAGTGTGCACAAATTAGTATATAACAATTATTTATGTATAAATATATAAATAAATATATACGTATTATGTATAAATATAGTATTATATCATGAAAGTGATAAATAGTGCTCTTTGACTCTTTTTTTAAATATGAAAATTGACTTAGAAAGACGTATGTTAGGCGGCAGTGAATTCCATAGTCTAACCGCATGAACAGAGAAGGAGTGGGAATAGAGAGAAGTTTTGTGGGAAGGGAAATTTAAAAGCGATTTAAGATGAGACCTGCAGGGTGCTAGCGAGGGCCTGGTATATGCGAAACGATTCTGCAGGTAAATATTATAATAAATATTATTATAAAAAGTCTTTGCTCCTACGTCTCCAATTTCATGAGCAAAATGCTAATTATATGTTATCTAACTTTGGTAGTTTACGCTTTTATATAATTTATTATAGATAAAATATAAGTACATAGATGGGTATGACTGAACCTGAAACGGCATTCGAAGTGCTACCTGGCGTGCAATACGGTATATTTAACAAAAATAAATTTAAAGCAAGCAAAATAATCATATACGAACTAATTGGAACAACGGACTCTCAATTTAGGGTCAAAAAACCAATAATATAAATAAGAACCATTGATAAACGACAATTCAATGAACTCCCATGACACGGTTTGTTAAACTCTACATAACCGCAATTAGCAATGCTTATGTATTGTTTCATATTACTTATTCTACTTTATATATATTTATTGTAATATCATTTTATCACAATATTAAGGTTTAATATACATAGTCGTCGTCGTCAACAAATTATTGTCCCACTGCTGGGCTCCATATTACCACTGTCCACCGCGCTGGCCAAGTGTAATATACATAGTATCATATACATAGCAGTATATATACATATATACATCTTAATTTGTTATCCTCTAGGATAGGATATCTTCTATCTCGATGACAGATGTCTTTGGGCGGTTACTTTTGTGGAGACTGCAAATCAGTTGCTACTCCTATACTATACTTATATCATTTTTGAACAACAACTTCGTTACATTTTATTCTGATAACAATATTTAAAATGTTATGTTCATTCTGGTTCAAAGATGTGGTAAAGTAGACGAGGCATTTCAAGTCAGTTTTTCATGGTAACAATAAGCATTTCGAAGTATGGTAACAGCAAGTATTTTGAAGGTGGTAGAACCAGTGTACTTCAACCGGGGAAGTACCACCGCCACACCTATTTCTAGCGTGAAGCATTTCTTGCATTTCGATGGAAGGGTGTGGTTGCCGGCACTCTTTTATATGAGGCGACCATCATAGTCCTCGGGAGTAGCAAAGCATCTGTTATTGACTTCAGATAGAACCCATGTTCTGTATGATGTTGATTACAGATGTCCATGAGCGGCAGTGACCACTTACCATCAGGTGGACTGCATGCTCGTTTGCTACTTCAGTCAAATAAAAAAAAGCAATGGATGTATGGTCCATCGTAGGAATGAAACTGAACCTATTCTAAAAGTGCTTACATATGACCATGGACAGCACTGGCCTCTTATTTGTTGTAAATCTACATGCTTGTGTATGCAATGATAGACAAATAGCATCCTACATATCGGCTTGAGTTATTTATATCTATTATTAAATAGCTACCACCAAACAAAAACTAGATAAGAAGCACAAGAAATGCCCTCATCCACCCAGTGTCTATTTCGTTTGCACCCCTCACTCATTTATTACAAGGGTGAGAGAACCCCATTGTAAGACGTTAATGGAAATAAATTTGCCGCACCAAGGGTTCGTATTGAAAGTGTAGGGAATCATCACAAAGTGAAGAAAATTGTCACGTTCAGTAATTCCTTTACTTTACGTCTTTACCTACAGTAATTGAGGGTAGAACGAGTATAGTTCGACCGGGCGGTACTACCGCCACACCTATTGCTAGCATGAAGCTCTTGTGTTTTGGTGAATGGGTGTGGTTGCCGGCTCACTTCTACATGAGATGACCATCTTGGACATCGGGTGAAGTAACAGATCTGTAATTGATATCAGATTAAACTCCTGTTCTATGTGAAGTTGAAGACTGAATGATTTTAATAAAAAATGCAAATCCAGGACGCTAGTTAACTAGAAATTGTATACTTAAGTCCGATGTAGAGAATACCCCACAAAGAATCAAGAAAAACAGTTATAAATAAATAAAAACCCAACTAAACAAACGATCCCTTTTCAAACCACCCTCATTATCTTATTTGGTAACATTATTTCAAATAACGTTTATGGCACTATGTTTAGTGCACTACACATTGACACTTATAACTCGTTTTTATATAAACGTACCCAAAATGCTATTTGCACTTTCTGTGAGCAAACATATGAAAATGACTATGACATTCTTTATTGAAACAAGTTCTATTATTATTTAAACGTAAAACAAATATATTCAAAAACTTTGCCCTGAGTCATCATTTCGAGGAAGTTAATGGGTTAAAAACCCGTTCAAATTACGTAAATTATTCAAATGTGAGAAAACGTCAAGAATGTTAACGAGATGAAATAGGACAGACGTGTTTACGTTAAGTTAATTATAACAGAGGAACTTGAATCATATTATTTTTCGCCGTGGGAAGTAGGACTCGGATGAAACATACATATATCTGATATCCATACATATAATAATAATTAAAGATCCGCGTGTCTGTACATCAAAAGAAATTGCAAAAGTAGTAGTAGATGCCTATTTCATTTTTTTATTGAAGTGAAACTTCTTTATCGGGGTTGTTGAAGTTAATGAAACTTCTTTATCGGGGTTGGAAAAAAATTTAGTGCAACATTTTTTCGTTACGCGCCATCTTTTTCTTTCTTTTATTTTTTGAAAAATAACGTCATAAAGAAGTTTCCCTTCTTACGAGTGTACGCTAGTACACACACACATTTTTATTCTTGATCTGTCAGTTTGCATGTCTTTTATGATCGCAACGAAACTACTGAATTTAATTCAAGGATATTATTGATACCCATTCTATTTTAAGTTAATACAATTAAAAGCAAGTTATTTTTATTAAATGGGGATGAACTAGGAGTACAACCACTTACTAATAAGATAAGTATAACTATAAATTAAACACAAAGTGCACCAATTTGGGTAATTAATATCAGGAATGTAAACTAATTAGAAAGTGATCGAAGTCTGGGTGGGGATCGTGGATTGGGGTAGTTTAAAAAAAAAAAACGCTTTCTACACTCATAGCCCCACACTAGGATTTTCTCCTGTGTCGTGGGTGCCATGGACACACACAAGACAAATACACAAACACTCATTGAAGAATCTAAACTCATCATTCAGACACCCGTCTGGCCGGGAATCGAACCCGGGACCCACTGCGTGTCAGACCGGTACGGTAACCGCTGCGCCACGCGGGTCGTCAATTAATTAATTTTTGCCGAAACCTTGTTATATAATTATTTAAAATTCATTTTAGAAACTAAAATAAATTGTAAAGATATGACAAAATAACGTAAATAGTCTCATAAAGTTACTATTTACTAAGTCTAACTTTTACAATCCAAATTGGCTGTACAAAACCATAAGACGACATCAAAACCAATGGCACACTTAACCGAGTTGTTAATGACTCGCTACACATGACGAACCTAGTAAAACTAAAACACTTAAATCAGCGGGTCAGTGGCGTCGCAGGAACAATAAACCGCGAAAAGATCACCGAACCACCACGGTTGTCCACGCGGACAATGACGCTAATTAGTCAGCACGCTGAAAAATATAGGTCGTCTTTAAACTACAGTTGGAACGCCGATGAACAAGTCAATGCTTATGTAGATAAATTTGAAGACGTGACCAAAAGAATCTCCGCTATAGGCTTTCTGTGCTTTGAAATTGATGACTAATTAGACGAAATGCTGAATGTAACAAAAAATGACTCCATTTGTCTTGTATTTACGAGATTAGGATAGTTACATTTGCTTTTTAACCTACTAATTTGCATGCTACCTAAACTAGTAGACATGGAAATCAGCGGGTCAATGAAATAGCAGGAACAATAAACCGCAAAAAAATCACCGACCCGGTTGTCCACGCGTACAATGACGCTTATTAGTCAACACGCTGAAGAATATAGGTCGTTTATTTAACTAACGTTTGAACGCCAAATTGTTAAGTCAGTGGTTATGTGGCACAAGACGACGTGAACAAAAGAACGCTTGGTATTGACCTCTTGTGCAACGTAAATGATGACTAATTAGAATGAAACATAAATTATTGCAATTTTATACATATTAACATGCTTATGAGCTTTTTACTAAGTAAGTGTTTTAAATCTCACGTTTTCTGTTGAATTTGCTGTTTAGTAGTACATGTTTACGTAAATCAACGGGTCAATAAAGTAGCAGGAACAATAAACCGCAAACAAATAAATCACCAACGCCACGCTTGTCCACGCATACAATGACCACGCTAATTAGTCAACACGCTGAAGATATAGGTCGACTTTTTATTTTCCTTGAATGGAAAGCAGTCGATTTAGGCAACAAAAGACTGCGGACAAAGAACCGTCACTATTAGCCACCTGTAACCTTGTAAAAGATGACTAATTGGTCAAAATGCTAAATGAGACGAAGATCACAGCAGTTACTCATTTATATGCCTAACTTACGTACTGATGTATGTGTAAGACAGTGCAGTCAAAGATACACCGTATTACAAAAACGAATAATTTCTGCTTCGTAGAAGTTTTTAAGGGGGACTAAAGGTCAAAATTTGAGAGATTAATGTAATGCAACATAATGAACAAGATCACTAACAGGCACACATAAGCGGATTGAATACAGCTTAATGCTAATGAAAACCTTCGTCCAGCAAGTAGTGATATTAATAGATAATACCTGACTTATATACTGTTGTTAGAACGTGAGAGAAAAGCAAATTAATCAGGGTAGTGGTGTAGCGAAGGAACAATAGACCGTAAACGGTCACTCACCTTTCGCGATTGTCTATGCTAATAATTACGCTAATTAGTCAGTTAGCTGAAGTATAACGTCCATGTGATATTTTTTGCACGGATTTACTAATATTCAACTTCAAGACTTAATTAAAAGCACTAACTTCTAATGCATTAATTTATAGATGATGTGTATACTTTAAGTAATTTGATTACGACAGCAACATCTCTGTATTTTTTTTCTATAATAGTATTGCGGGTTGAAGGGTGTGATGAAGGCACATGCAATGACATTACCGACAGTAACACACATAGACTGATCAAATTTAAGTTGAAGTTACTATTTTGTCACTTATAATAATTAGTATAGTACCTCGATTGTTTCTTTTATTTCTCGGGGAACCAAAAAATAAAGATTAAGAACATCATAAAGAAGGTCTCTTAATGCTATTCTTAAAGTTGTCGTTATTACTTGTCACGACTATTTCAATACATCTAAAGGCAGATGATGTTTCTCTTTTTGTTTATATAGTTTCAACTGTTTTAATAGTGTTATCTTTGTCACCGTCTCTCCGTAAGAATTGAATTCAGTCGTAAACCATGTTGGTCCAATGCCAATTTATTTAGTCTAAATAGACTATGAATATTTTCTACGAAATAAAATATCTATTGGCAACCGAATTCCTTTTTAACACTTGCCTGCCTTGCAATGTTAAGGTCACTTTCTCCAATTCAACTTTTTAGCGTCTAGTTGAGTTGCCCCACATTTCTTACATGTTAATTTGTAGCTTTATGAATGCTGACAGACAGGTTACATATACATTTTTGACGACTAAATGTTCTCTCGTTATTCCTTAAGAGTTTTACTATCAAGGTAGTATGGCTGCAAGCGATATGGGTGTATTTTTTCTATATTATTGAAGTGGCCAAGTAGAACATGCAGTCCACCTAATGGTAATTTACCACGCTCATGGACATCTGTCATCAATATACATAGCAAGGATTTTATCTGAAATCAATTAAGAATCGTTGCTATTCCTTAGGACAAGTTGGTCGCCTCATATGAAAGTGTGCCGGCAACGATATCCTTCCACTGAAACGCAAGAACTGCTTCACACTAGACACAGGTGTGGTGGTTTCTACCTGGTCGAACCACATACGTCCTACCTTCATCGCAACCAGAGGAATACTCAGCAACAACGATCGATAGTTATCTTCGAAAACCATTTGAAAGTCTAATCAAATTTACAGCCTAGTAACCATTAGATCCTACAACTAAAGTCGTAACCAGATAACGCAAAATAGACAATTACGAACACATCTTAGGCATTTCTTACTGTAATTAGCATTCCAGCGTCGTATTAAGCTTCACCTTAAGCTATTCCACTAGGGACGTGTAAGAGCGTGTAATTAGTAGCTACTCATTATTACATTGGTCATTGCTGTTAGTCACGAACTTGGAAAGATCGATGACCTTAGGGAAAATTTTCTTTTAATTGTACATTTATTAATTTTCTCGGAAAACTTTTTCCTTCATATACTACAAGTTGAATTTGATGAATAGTGATGACTTTCAAGATTTTACGGAAAATATCATGCTTCCGTCATTGACATATGAAATTTTTTCCATAATTCTTCTGGTCATCTTTAGTAGCGTCAAGAAAAATGCAACCTCTTATATTATGAACATGTAGTGCCCTGATGTTCCCATAGTCAAACCAGCAAAAACTTTACCATCTGTAACGTTTTTAAGGCTTCTAAAGTGATAATTAATATTGTATGCTAATTTACTTTGAATTTAATAAATAAATTACAGGTTTTTTTTTCTTTTTATATGAGTGTATTTATTTACATGTCACAGTAAAGTAACTACTTACCTTGTGTTAGCCTATATCCAGTCTCAGATCTGCTGGAAGAGATTTCATTAGAAATAAGCAGTACCTTTGCACTTAATGTTAATTTTAAGCTCTCTTTATATTGGATTTCTATGTGTGTGCATAAACAAACAAATAAATAAAATCTCGATACTTAAAAATCACCAAGTCTTTGAGAAAACATACAAAGGATTTGAAAAAAACCACATCAAAGGGATAAGTATCATTAAAATGACTGTCAGTGGTCATTAGCACGCACGTGGGCGATCACATGTTGTTGACCCGAGGTTTATTGTTCCACCGTAACACCACTGACCTGCTAGTTTACATTGCGCCCACGCATGTTAGCGATCGTTTCTATATATCGCATGTTTAGTCATAAAAAGAAATAACTCAAAATATAAGTATAGATATAAACTCATTATCTATAAGTCAGTGGTTCTCAAACTTTTTGAATGACGGGACCCTTTTGGGAAGCAAAATACTTGATAGAACCGTAAAATAAAACAATTGTTTTTATAAGTGTATTTTTATTAATCAGCATAATAAAAGTACAATGTAACAGTTACTATTATTATTATTTACTTCACTACTTAGCAAGGACAATAATAGAAAACATGAAAAAAGAAAAAATCAAACTAGTGGGAGGTATGAAACTTGTTTTTTTCTAAATTCTTGCGGAACCCCGACAGAAGTATCACGGAACCTTAAGGTTCCGCAGAACACACTTAGAGTATAGCTGCTCTAAGTCAATTCAAGCGCTCAATCAAAACTGTAAATTACGTATTGAAAACCTTTTATTGCTTAAAACTTTATTACATTAACTTTCTTTTTTTTAACCTATTACATATTGCTTACATAGTTTTTTTTTAATTATAAGGTTTTGATATTCACCTACAAGTGATTGTACATTTATTGCAAAACTTTTGGATCGTCTGTAACCGTATCAAATGTAAATTTAATAATCGTTGGTGAATTTATATATAAATAAATAAACTCAGAATTTATGTTTCACGAGTTTATACCATAAAGCGACCGCAATTAAATGATAAACTCGGAAATCAAAAAATTTAAAGATATTTCTTTTTATGAATAAAGATGCAATATTTGCAATCTACTGTCAGATACACGTGGGTTGCGAATCGATTCTTGTCAAAAAATCGGCCTTTTTGCTTGATTACATTGGCCCATTTAATTTTAAGGGTTCCGTTCTAAAGGGTAAATCGGGATCATATTACTAACCCTCCGCTGTCTGCTAATCTATCACGGAGCTCCATTTCTCGATCCGTGATTAAAGGATACTTGAGTTTTTTACAGATTACTATGGCACTTGTAAGAACAAGTACTATTATAAAAAGTTGAAAATGGAAGGGGTCTATATACTATTAACCCTTTTATTTATTATTTTTTTTGTTTAATAATAATAATTAATAATAAACTAGTATACATAAAAATTGAGCAGTGATAGCCTAATGGTCGAAACTTGCCCTCTCGATCGGGAGGTCCGAGGTTCAAACCCAGGCACGCACCACTGATTTATGTGCGTATTATAAATTAATTATCACTGCTTTTCGGTGAAGGAAAACATCGTGAGGAAACCTACACACCCGAGAGTTCTTAAAAAAAAAAGTACTCGGAGGTGTGTGAAGTCCACCAATTCGCACTTGGCCAGCACGGTGGACTATGGCCTAAACTCTCTCATTCTGAGAGAAGACCCGTGCCCAGCAGTGGGACAATAATAGGTTGATAATATAATACATAAAAAACATTCTGTGATTGTACGACTTCCTTTACGACTAACTTGCACTTAGTCGACTATATTTGATATATGACCGGAGAAATGTTATTTTTGGTCTTGATATAAAACACTTTACTCTAACGTTCAGTGACAATTTCTATTCAATAGCATATTCAAATCTACGAGTAATATACATTTTGTATCAAAATGCGTAGTCAATGAGCCTGAGACAAACAGTGCAAGCTCTAATTGAAACTTGGTATTAAGAAGCCTAATAGTTTTTTAAGCGAAGTCATTCCAACCTTCGTTATCGATGCTAAGTGGTAACCGATACTAAACTGACTGCGCTTTCTTGATATTACCGATAAAATCGTTTAGCGGTCTTCAAGGCCAGAAACTGATTGATCAATGAAAGAAAAAGTTTTAAAATCGTAGTCGGAAATATTTGAACGATACATCATTTAAACACAACATGTGAATCATTGTTCTCAATCGAACACATGTGCTTACTACTTAGTATTCGTCTGGCATACATATCTGTAGTATAAATAGAACACAAAAACAAGTTCCGGAAGAGTTTACTTGTGCCTATGTAAGTAAACTCTAATATTTAACTAGAAACATACTAGACAACGTATCGTCTGATATGGAGACAAGTAGCTAAGCTAAACTTTACATTGCGTCCCATACCATACATGCGTAGGGTTGCCAACACAGAAAATAAAGGTAGGACTAGCAACACCTATTTCTGCTTTGTACCAAGAGTTAACACTGCTGTTGTAAGGCAACGTTGCTGTGTTCTGGTCGAAAAGTCGTGGTAAAAGATACACCCGAGGTATTCCACTTTAGTCCTCAGGTGGTTAAGAATGAATATTAAAATGTTGCTTTTAGTGTGTCTCATGATATGCAAAATCCCAAGCGAAATAACATAAATTGTTAGGATATCCTCGAGAAAATGCGTGTCGACGTACCACATCAAATAGTGGACCTGTGATACGATGTCAAACTGATGTAGACATCAGAACTTGGTCCTCAGCCTTAACAACGCATCTTTGACCGACCTTAGATTGGATTCTAATCTTATTTGGAATTGATCACAGATTATCGCGGCAGTTTCCGTATTAGGTGACTAGACGTACTTTTACTACTTTAATCGTACAAACTAACAATAATAACATCGCGTGCGCCAATCAGTTCATTTCCTACAGGTCAGACACGACTAAAAGCATGTCCGGCCATATCGACCGGTGGCAACCCTAGCAGTAGCAAACAAAGGAACATCACAGGACAATGCCCGGCTCCTTGCGGGATGACTCACCTGTTAGAGGACGCCATCCTTATACATGCAAACACTGGAGGATGTTTTGTTTAAACTGTTATCATGGATTGACCCTTACTGTAATGTAATGGTTACGGAATTGTAATGTAATATTAAGTAATAATGTACGGGTATCGAATAAACAAACGAACATTCTTACTGGGGATATGTTAACAAAAGTTTTAGGGTAAGAATTGGCGTGTTATCACTGTAACGTAACGGTTGCTGTATTGTAATGTAAGGGTATCGTATAAAGTATTTAAAAATGACAAGTGACCCGCCTGCGTTACAAACTTATATAGAACTAGCTGAACCCCGCAGCTTCGCCCGCGTTAAAAAAAAATCAATGCATCGATTGTCCTGAAAAGTTGCTAATATGTTAATCCAGAATGTCAGCTAACTCCCAACTAAATTTTATGAAAATGACTCCAGCCAATTAGACGTGAACAATTGACAAACATACACACTCACAAACTTTCGCCTTTATAATATTAATGAGATATATTTTTTTAAACATTTACTAGGTGGGATTAATTGGGTTTGCGTTTTTTTTTAGAAATTACTGAGTCCTAGCAGCACAGACGGATACCTAGGTGATTCCGTGGGTAAAACATCTCATGTAATCCTACAAAGAAAGGTAGGTTACTTTTGAAAGTTGTCCGATCGAAAAAAAAATGTAGGATTGATTTACTTCTTAGTACTGTAATGTATTGCAGTGTAACAGTAGGGGAGACCGAGGAGAGTTGAAACATTTTTACATTGCGACCCATAACTTTTAAAGTGAGCTACAACATGTACGGTATTGTGTATTAATTTATACCTTGTTTATTTAATCCCCTCATACCGAGGTGAGTTGAAACATGGATAATATTCGCTAAGTCGAAGAAATATAGGTACATCCGAATCATATTTTTAAAACGATTTCAATAAGGAAAAGAACAGTGAAATCTACACTGGATTATCATTTGGTGTGGAATTTACTTACATCTTTTCTGAAATTCTACTTATAGTTCGATTGATTCTGAGAAACCACAATGCCTTTATGCAATACCACGCCAATGACAAATCTCAAAAAAATACAAATTGCTCGTCGATGAGTAATGTTGTATCACTGGTTGTAACATGATTTGTTATCGCACGATAAACAAAATAATGGCCAAAATTTATAAGACGACGAACATTTAAACGTGGTAGAACCAGTGTAGTTCGACCGGGGAAGTACCTTCGCCACACCTATTCCTAGCGTAACGCATTTATTGTGTATTGATAGTGTCGCGGGGCGTGCGTGCCGTGCGCCCCACGTGCGTTGTCGTGAGTGCGCAGGCGCGTCCGTCGGCTAAAGCGAGTCCTCACCGACGGCTCTTACCGCGACGGAGGGGTGCGGGCGTGATGTAGATACGGACGGACTTTCGCTCGTCCGGCGCCGGAAGCCCGCTCGTGTGTGTACTTCGCGTCGGGGAGTTGCGCCGTTCTCTTGCCGCGTCGATGTAGAGGGTGCGGGGGGTAGGTGCGGGGGGAGACGTTTTCAAAAGAAACAAGAATGACGTTATCTGTCTAAGCCTTAATGGACCAGCCAAAGCCTAGCCCTAATCCCCCTTGCCTAGCCCTAATATTCTTCGCTCTTCTGTCGCGGAGAATCTTCTTTCTTCCTGCTGCAGAAGGTCCTTCCGTCCTGCAGAGTTTCCAGTCTTCAGTCTTCAGTGTCTTGAGTCTTCTTTCTTCTTCAGAGTCTTCTTTCTTCTTTTTCTTCTTTTCTTCTTGGGAGTGCTTCTCTCTGGAGGCCATGTTCGCCGCTAAAAACCCGCCGGGTCCGCTGCCCTTCGGCTTTACCTTAAAGAGAGCCGCACGGCTCTAAGCCCATATTGCCTAACATTTCGACCTAATTTTCACTTTGGCTGACCCATGTCCGGCTAAATCTTTATTTCTTCCCAAAATCTTACATACATGTGTCATACATCGTTACATTCGTCTTAAAAAGTTCTATTAAACCATACAATCCTTATTCTTATATCTAAAAAGACAAAAAAGTTATTCATAAAAAACATCGTAAAAACATTGCAATTTTGTCCTATCTTACACTTATTTTCCTTAATAAATCCTAAGTTCTAAACCTTATCCTTATCTATTGTATATAAAAATGTAGAGAAATGCTTAACCTATCGATCTACACTAATTATAACAATATATCTTAACTAAAACTATCAAAAATTACATTGAACATATGATTTTCATAAAACTTCCATACAACTTTCGTAATCTTATTCTCTATCTCGTATTTACATCTTGCATCTCTTTCATATCGTGTTATAATCATAGCTTGAGTCTGTTGTGATTCTATCGTAATAAACATCGAAATCTTTTAACTAAATACAATACTTCGTAATCATAATTCGATACATAAGGGAACTTAATCTAGTTAATTAGACGAGTCGCCGACATCCTCCCCCTCGTGCGTAGCACCAACTCCTGACCCGGCGACTCCGTGCTGCTGGCCCGATGCGATGACCGCCTCCCCGCAGTCTGGCTCGCTGACCGCCTCCCCGCAGTCTGGCTCGACGACTGCTCGCTCCTCGTCGGTTTGCGCCGGAACCAGTAGCACCACCTTGGAGCTGGGACGTTTCAGGACGCCCCCTGCCGTGCGCACCTCCAGTACTCTGGTGCGCCCGTCGGGTCCAGGATAGGTTCGGACCACCTCACCCCTTGGCCAGACTCCTCGAGGCAGCGTGGCGTCCACTATGAGGGCCGTATCCCCACACTGCAGGTCTCTCTTGGCAGCTCTTGCGTCGACTCTTCTCGGGATCAGAGTAGGAAGGTACTCTTTCAGCCATCTGCTCCAGAAGTGGTCGGCTAGTCGCTGCGCCGTCTTCCATGTCTTCGTCGGCTTCGATGAGAGGTCTTGAGTTCACCAGGTGCTCCGCTTCCAGTAGGTGAGCTTGCAGGACTTCTTCCTCGGGATGCCTTCTCTGGAGGATTGCCGCCAGGGTCCCTGTTAGGGACCAGACGAGGCGATCCCACGTGCCCTTCCTGCTGGGAGCCCCAGGTGGTATGAGTTTCCACCTGATGCCCATCTTCTTTGCCGCGGTGATGACGTCTTCCTTCTTGAGTTCGGCGACGGCTTCTTAGCTTGAACGGCGGTTCTCCCCCTCGTGAGGTCTCCAGCGGGAACCTCCCCAGCTGCTGGAGCTCTTGCGTGCCACGGCGCTCCCTGCACCATTGACACCGATGAACCGTCGACTTGACTGCAGACCGTAGTCCCAGGATCCAGTAGCGTCGCCTCAACTCGTCGATCACCGTTGCGTGGTTACCATGACCCAACTTCTCATGGTAGTACGTGATGAGCAGCCCGGTGATGTGATGCTGGCTATCCAGCACCACAGGTCTCTCTTGCCGCGTGTGTACTGCTGCGTCGATTCTTCCTCGGAGTCGTAGTAGTCCATCTTCCATGACGACGTCCAGTTCCTTAAGCCGGCTTTCTTTCTTCAACGGCTTCCCTTCCTTGACGCAGAGTACTTCTTCTTGGAAGCTCTCTTCTTGGCTTCTTTTTAATACAATTTTCTCGGCTTCCATAATCTTGTCGTGCTTGAGGGGAATGTATCTTCTCTCTTGGGTCTTCATGTGTTTCGTCTGCAGTAACCTCGCTGTTGCCCCCACCAGTTGCGTCCATCTTGCGAACTTGGTTGGGTCTGGATCCGGACGCTGATCGACGGGCTGGGCCCCCACAGTCGATCCCCCTTTCTCCTTTCCCGTGGGCTTCTTCTTGAAGGTGCGTGGTTTCTGCCAATCTTCCTTGTTCCTTCTGCTGTCGTGAAGATTCCCCTTCTGTGCGATGTCCTTGCCGAATTCTTCTTTTTTAGAAGACAAGTGCGCGCTGGTCTCGAAGTTCACGGGTCTTGACGTTGCTCCGTTGGACCCATGTAGCACCCACCCCAGATAGGTCAACGATGCTACGGGTTGACTTCGCTTCCCCTTGCGCGTGGCTCTGGACACGATGAGCTCCCAGTTGTCTTGTCCAATCAGTAGCTTGGGTGACTCCTCTTCGTAGTACAACTGGTCAGCCATCGACTTGAGATGAGCACACTGCTCAATCTTCTTCTTATCCAATCTCTGAGGCGTCAGGTTGATGTCATCGATCGTGCTTGCCCCAGAGATGGTCCTCTTCTTATTCTGGTGCAGTCCCTTGACCTTCATGTTGAGCTTCATCGAGTCTCCCTTGGTGATGATCTTCCCTCCTACGGTTTCCAGGGTGAGCGCCTCCACAGGTCCTTTGAGGCCGAGTCGTCTCGCAACCGCTGCATCGAGAAGCGTGACAGTTGACCCCTCATCCAGCAGCGCAAGCACCTTGGCAGCCCCCCTTGGCCCGTACAACTCGACTGGAACCATCTTCAAATATGCCCTTCCTGTCCTTGCCGCATTCACCGGGAGCATGACATTGTTCGCGATTTCCCGCTCTTCGGGCTTCGGGCTAGGCCCCCGTTCTTCATGAAGCACGAAGTGATGCCACCGGTTGCACACCTTGCAGGGAGGACGCCGACATGTCTCCTTCTGGTGCCGCCCTCGCAGACACCTGAAACACATCCGTGACTTCTCAGCGACGTCCCACCTCTCCCTTACCGGCAGCCGTAGGAACTTGCGACACTCGTAGAGGTGATGCTCGTCCCGGCAGTGTGGACAGGTCTTCCTTTCTTCCTCGACTCGATCAGACGTGGTGTGTGCGAATTGACGCCGGGGAGGCTGCCTTTGGTGCACAGTCTCCTGCGTCGCGTAGGGTCCACACCGGTCCGCTTCCCTGTTGAGGAACTTCATCATTAGCACCAGGTCTGGATCTTCATCTTCCTTGTCGGCGGCATAGTCGTACCACCGATAGCGCAGCACCGCCGGCATCTTGTCCACGATGGTCTTCACCATCTCCGGCGAGTGTAGGTACTGCGGTCTTCGAAGCCCCCGAATTGTCGCGACAGTGTTGTTCACCCGGCTGGCAAACACGCAGACGTCGCGCGCACCTTCCGTGATGCGTGGCAGGTTCTTCACCTTCTCCAACTCCATCAGGATCAGGGCTTCAGGTCTTCCGAACCTCCGACGAAGAGCTTCTAATACTTCTTCTGGTGGGCACTCCGAATACAGGAGACTCTTCATCGCCTCCCGTGCCGCACCCTTGATGGACCGCCGCAGCCGCGCCATGTTGAGAGCATCTGTAAACATAGGCGCAGTATCTTCATATACCGTCCTGAAGGCGATCCACTCTTCGCTCCTCCCGTCGAAGTCCGGCAACTCGTGCACGTAGCTCGGCGCACTCCTTGGCGCCGCGCTGATTGCCTTGATGATGGCCTCCGCTAGATCCTTGGTCCCGTTCGTTGAAGGTTCCTCTTGGTCCTCTGGCTCGACGGCGGCAATTGGAGGTTGGATGGCGCGCTCCTCCTTGGACGTGCCCTGCTGGTGCCCCTCCTTGGGCACCTCCCCCCGACGTACCTCTTCGGACATCCGACCGACCGTCGACTGCATCCATGTCTGCACGTTGGCGTCCCAAGCAGGATTCCCTTCTTCATCTTCGGACTCCTCATCTTCCACCTGGGCCAACTCCCATTGGGCCCGGGCGAGCTCCGCTGCTGCTTTCGCTTCGTCTAGTTGTCGGCGCGCCAATTCCAGCTTGGCTTCACGTTCCCGACGTCCCGTAGACACGACGGAGCGAGTCTTCTTCTTTGCTGCAGGTGCTGCCGTTGCAGCAGCTGGAGCAGCAGGAGCAGCAACTTCCGTCTCTGAAGTGACTCTTGACTCGTACGTAGTTAGCGTTCCCTCTGTAGCTGTGCCCGAGGTTCCCGACGTTCCCGAAGAGTCAGTTGTCCCTTGTGCTTCTTCTTCAGCACGGGGCGCAGTCGACTGGTTCGGCGGCGAGGTACCCCTCTGGCTCCTGGTGACAGGCATGACGACGTCAGTAACCCGATGTCTCGACGAAATACACGAAGGTCCGGCTCGAAGGACCAGCAGATGTCGCGGGGCGTGCGTGCCGTGCGCCCCACGTGCGTTGTCGTGAGTGCGCAGGCGCGTCCGTCGGCTAAAGCGAGTCCTCACCGACGGCTCTTACCGCGACGGAGGGGTGCGGGCGTGATGTAGATACGGACGGACTTTCGCTCGTCCGGCGCCGGAAGCCCGCTCGTGTGTGTACTTCGCGTCGGGGAGTTGCGCCGTTCTCTTGCCGCGTCGATGTAGAGGGTGCGGGGGGTAGGTGCGGGGGGAGACGTTTTTAAAAGAAACAAGAATGACGTTATCTGTTTAAGCCGTAGTGGACCAGCCAAAGCCTAGCCCTAATCCCCCTTGCCTAGCCCTAATATTCTTCGCTCTTCTGTCGCGGAGAATCTTCTTTCTTCCTGCTGCAGAAGGTCCTTCCGTCCTGCAGAGTTTCCAGTCTTCAGTCTTCAGTGTCTTGAGTCTTCTTTCTTCTTCAGAGTCTTCTTTCTTCTTTTTCTTCTTTTCTTCTTGGGAGTGCTTCTCTCTGGAGGCCATGTTCGCCGCTAAAAACCCGCCGGGTCCGCTGCCCTTCGGCTTTACCTTAAAGAGAGCCGCACGGCTCTAAGCCCATATTGCCTAACATTTCGACCTAATTTTCACTTTGGCTGACCCATGTCCGGCTAAATCTTTATTTCTTCCCAAAATCTTACATACATGTGTCATACATCGTTACATTCGTCTTAAAAAGTTCTATTAAACCATACAATCCTTATTCTTATATCTAAAAAGACAAAAAAGTTATTCATAAAAAACATCGTAAAAACATTGCAATTTTGTCCTATCTTACACTTATTTTCCTTAATAAATCCTAAGTTCTAAACCTTATCCTTATCTATTGTATATAAAAATGTAGAGAAATGCTTAACCTATCGATCTACACTAATTATAACAATATATCTTAACTAAAACTATCAAAAATTACATTGAACATATGATTTTCATAAAACTTCCATACAACTTTCGTAATCTTATTCTCTATCTCGTATTTACATCTTGCATCTCTTTCATATCGTGTTATAATCATAGCTTGAGTCTGTTGTGATTCTATCGTAATAAACATCGAAATCTTTTAACTAAATACAATACTTCGTAATCATAATTCGATACATAAGGGAACTTAATCTAGTTAATTAGACGAGTCGCCGACAGATAGAAGGGTGTGGTTGCCGGCACACATTCACATGAGGCGACCATCGTAGTCCTCAGGAGGAACAACACATACAGATGCGTTGCTCCTCCCGAGGACTACCATTCCATCTGAAGTAAATAACAGGATCGACTTCGGAAGGAACCCACATACTGTATGAAGTTTATTACAGATGTCCGTGTCTCGTTTGCTACTACAGTCAGATAAAAAAAAAACATTTATGGTATCTCGTGGTAACAGGAAAATGATAAACGAAAAAAATCTCTATATACCTACTCTGTTGTTTTGCGTTGTTTAACCTGTTTTGTACCTGTGGTGGTATAAATTACTTGTATCTTATTTTGTTCAATATCTAAATAATTTACTACCGAATTTATTTCTGTCTCCTTTCTACAAAAAATGAAACGGTAGGTACTCAATAATATATCCATAAACATAATCAACCAAAAATTATCATCAAACTAATTTTAATTGGTGAATAATCAATGAATTTAATTAATCGATATCGTAATAATTTACGGATAAAAAAACATATTTTAGAGTTAAGCAGAAATTTACCGTTTAACACGTCGGAAGTATCACCGACACCAAGTTGTCACACAAGTAAGAACTGTAATTCGGACTTTTTTGTTCTCGAGGGGGAAACCTTCAAAAGGTAAAGAGGTTCGACGCCGTGGGAGCTACGCAGACTTATGTGGGATTTTTACCGCACTAAAACCCCCCCGGTGGCCGTCCTTGGCGCTATAAAGAGGACTCCGGGATCTCCAAACGAATCGCAACCGGAATCTTCTGAGCGCGATGCCCCATCGGGCTCCTCCCAGATGGGCGGCTGGGCCCACCACTCCGTCTTGTTTTTACGGCGGTATGCGACCACACGTACCACCGACCTTTCCGCGATCGCCTGCCTGGACGGTTCAAGCTCCCATTCTAGCCGCCCGCAATCCCGGAAGCCCCTTTTAGTCGCCTCTTATGACAGGCAGGGGATACCGTAGTCCTATTCTGATCCCGGAACTACAGGGACGTGTAATTCGGACTAGCCACTTATTGTGTTTTTTCAACTAAATCATACTTGGATGTGAGTACCCAATAATCATGATCGCCTAGACCTAGAATTGACTGTGGGTAATTTAGAACGAAATTATTGCTTGGAAAATGTAATTACGGCTACACTTTCCTTTTCACGGAAAAGTTTCACGGTGCAGACGTAAACATGATGGACTGTTTTTCCAATGTGGTTAAATAAAGGATAATTACTAAGAAACAGGATAGATTTAACGAACAGTGTGGCAGAGTGGTGACCTTATCGGTCTGACCCGCAGTTAGTTCTGGGTTTAATCCCCGGCCAGGTATCTGAATAATGAATTTAGATTTCGGTTGTGGGTTTAAGTGTTTGTGTGATAATCTTCGTATATGTCTATGGTGCTCATGGCACAGTTGAAAGTTCTACTGTGGAGTTGAATGTAAAAATCGATATTTTTTTACTGCTGGGTACGGGTCTCATCTCAGACTTATCATTCCGCGAGTTTTAGGCATTAGTCCACCGCGCTGGCTAACTGTAAATATTCTACATTAGGGCTAATTGTACATCTTTGACGACCCGCGTCGCGCAGCGGTTACCATACGGGTCTGACGGGCAATGGGTCCCGGGTTCGATTCCCGGCCAGACAGGTATCTAAATTATGAGTTTAGATTCCTGTTCTGGATCTGGGTGTTTGTGTATTCGTCTTGTTTGTGTCCATGGTACCCACGACACGAGAAAATCCTACTGTGGGGCTATGAGTGTAGAAGGCGTGTATCTATTCTCAGAACTCTCATTCTGTAATTTTAGGCCATAGTCCAGGGCACTGGCTAAGTCCGAAGTAGAATCATAATGTTAGGAAAAATGCACCACGTTCAATGTCCATCAACGGAAGATTACCGACTACAACGTAACAAACGCCTTCCGTTACTATTGTAAACACTGTTATCGTCCTCAAACATAACAGATAACACTATTGTACTTACTGTAACGACGTTCCGTATTTGTTTATGTCATCTCATTTTACTTATCTATCCACACCAAGAAGGAAATAAGTCGGCCTGTTGTCTGCTATTTCAAAATAAGTTTTTTATCTAATTGAAGTAGCAGACGAGCATGCAGTCCACCTGATGGTGAGTGGTCACTGCCGCCCATGGACATCTGTAGGAAACTTCAAATAGAATATGGGTTCAACCTGAAGTCAATTGCAGATGCGTTGCTACTCTCGAGGACTATGATGGCCGCCTCATATAAAAGTGGGCAAGCAACCACACCCTTCTATTGGAACGCAAGAAATGCTTCAACGCTAGAAATAGGTGTGGCGGTGGTACTTCCCCGGTCGAACTACACTGGTTCTACCACCTAAAAGTTATACATATGAGTATTATATGACGATATCTAAACATAGCATAGTGCAAACTTAGCTTTATGACCATGCACTTACTATATACCATCACAAACTGATCACTTGACCACGATCCATGTAACTGGGTCGAAATATCGGCAAAAAGAATTCTTAAAGAATTTAGAAACCGCATATCGTGAGCTGATTATTAAAATGTATCAATTCCGCGATAATACTAGTCTAAAATCTAACAATATCATTCACAGCTCACAAAATACGAATCTGAAAATCTGACGAATACCTACGGCACTCAACATTCGGCGCGGCAACGCCGGCAGCGCTGGATATTGATGAACTGATTCGGATTCCAGCCGCCAACACTGGAATCCTAATGCGATTTGCCGTTCTGCCCGTATGGACTCCGTTAAGTGGATTTCCTGATTCCGCAAGGGTACACGATTCAGTACATTTTGGAATTAGATTACAATTGCTTCTTGTGTGCGTTGGAGAACAGTTTTAAACGGTTTTTACATTAATAGCTCAATCAGCAACAAATTTGTCGTATGATTTTTTTATGACTGAAGTAGCAAACGAGCTTGCAGTTCACCTGGTGGTAAGTGGTCACTGCCGCACATGGACATCTGTAATCATATTCATATAGAACATGGGTTCTATCTGAAGTCCATCTCAGATGCGTTGATACTTCCGAGGACTATCTATGATGGTCGCTTCATGTGAAAGTGTGCCGGTCGCCTCATGTGAGGATGATAATAAGAGGAGGATAGTAATTAAAATATTTGCCAGGCCTAGGATCGAATCTGACTCCTCATCAGTAAGGTGACAGTTTCACAAAGGTCTTTAAAGTTTTAAAATATGTTTTGTCGAATCCTAATAGGGTAATTGGATAATCGCCTTTCAATATGCGTTAATACAAAAAGGAACAAATATAATTCTAATGTTAAGCTACACTTAGTAACTATAAACTATTAGCCAAATTTATTACACCAATTGTGTTAATTTTAGAACTAAAATTTGCTTATGTTTAGAAAGAAATCTTCCTGGAAGTTACCAGACCCGCGTCTCACGTCGCCGCAAATACGTGATTTTGTTATAAGAATATATATTATATATATATGATAGTCTATGAGGTATATATGATATGGACTTCTGTATTAAATTATACTCATGTATCTTTGTTTATATTGTCTGAAATAAATGGTTAAATAAAAAAATAACACCATACTTTTCTATGGCCCATGGTCGTATCTGTTGTTGCAGAACAATGTCACCACCACATCGCTAGATGGCAAAAAACGGGTGTGACAGAGTGACATTGTGATTGTACCGTTGCATCAAGCGTTGCGGGTCACATTGACGGTTTTTGTTACACATTGTATTAGTAAAAGGAATTGCTATTGCACCGGGAACTAATCTATTGAATACGTCTGGTAAGTGGTCGATAACTCGCAAAGTGTTTTTAAGTTCAAATTAAAATTCACACTCTTGGTATAACAAGTTGTACGAAATCATAAATTGTTGTTGGGACATACTTTTAAGTAAGAAATATACTTCTGCCAGGAGGCCACACTCTTCCGTATCTTAAATAATTTAGTACAATTTGCTTAATAATAATGAAAATGCGTATTTGTGTGCGTTTACGTGTGCGCGCGCGCGCGCGTGCTTGTGTGTGTGTGTGTGTGTGTGCGTGTGTGTGTGTGTGTGTGGGTGGGTGCGTACCTATTATTTATTCAGTTTTACATTTAAGTCTAAAAGTAAGATCCGAATATATTGATTGATTTGAAGAGTTTATCGATAAAATTTTAATGTCAATAAATAAATTTAGAATTGAATAAAAAATTGAATGTTACTTGCATTAACGACATTATCATGATGTGAATAAAAACTCTTCATAAAGATGTTCTTAGTCCACTAATTTGAACTTGATCTCAGATTATGGCTGATTATGGCTAAGGATTAAAATCCCTTCTAATTCTGATAGAAAGTCTGTTTCAAACAGTGGAACAATACGTACCAACTTCATTAGCCTATGAAACATAGACCTAGTTTAAACTTGTCGCAATGGGACTAATGAATCAATACTTGAATAGACATACGCGAACATTAGCCTACATAATAGAGTTAAAATTAACATACTTAAACATTTGGGTCAGCACAACAATTAAAGCATACGTCATATGCGACATGAATTCGAGTTTTTAACCGGACTTTCCCGCATTAATTTGCATTAGTGATGCGACTCGAGTCCTGTTTTCACTTCAGTCTCGATTACTCGATTTATTAGTCCAACTTGTTTTCGAGTGAAAAAAATAAAACTCGAGTGTCTATTCACTCTATGCACTCGAGTTACCGAGTAAACTCGACGCATTGAGTTGATTTGTCTCTTGTAGTGATGAGACTCGAGTCCTGTTTTTTTTCGAGTCACTCGATTTGTCGAACTAAGTTACTTGTAATTGAAATTGCATAAAATGTAACTGTTGTTATTAGTCATCGATTCATGAAAATTTAATTATTATTACTTTTAGGAAGTCATGTTTTTTATTTGTTTAGTAGTTAAATAAAAAAGTAATATGTAAAAAATCTTATATTGTGTAATTTATTTCATAGAGTTCGATCAATGAAAATGTAATTGTTTAGATAGATATATGTTTAAAATTGCCAAAAGTAATCTCACTAGAGTTAGGAACCTTGGAGTATTTTTTTTACTCGAGTATCTCGCAAACACGAGCTTGACTCGAGTCACTAAAACCTACTCGAGTCGCATCACTAATTTGCATACGATTTATTCATTGTTCCGCTTCATTATACATCGTCACGTGTGATTTTTCAGTAATTGTTTACTGTAGCCGTTTTTGTGACCACGATAAAGATATAACTGAAAGATTAGGTGCTTTCATATATGTTCAACACGTATAGGAGAAAATAGGAAGTGTCGATAAAGCGACAAAGCTTAATTACAAAATAAATGACATAGTCAATAAATATTGTCTACATCCTTCTTGAACGAATTATTATTCATGTAACATATTATTAGAAAATGAGTTACTTTTATAAAATAATAAGAGATTTTGTTATATCTCAGCAATATTGATACTGTAGCATACTTCAAGGTGGTAGAATCAGTGTAGTTCGACCGGGGAAGTTCCACCGCCACACCTATTTCTAGCGTGAAGCATTTCTTGCGTTTCGATAGAAGGATTTGGTTGCCACACTTTCACACGAGGTGACCATCTTGGTCCTCGTGAGTATCAACGCATCCGTGATTGACTTCAGATGGAACCCATGTTCTGTATGTAGTTGATTACAGATGTCCATGGGCGGCAGTGACCACTTACCATCAGGTGGACTGCTCGTTTGTTACTTCAGTCAGATAAAAAAAAACTTATAGACGTGACCTGATTATCAAATTGTAGATCAAAATCCTATAATCGAAAGAATGATAGATGCGATGCAAAAATGTGATGAAATAACGATACAAAACAATACCTAATAATTTCGACTTTGTATTCTTTGGCTTGTATTAATCGTGTATTAACAAAACAATAAAGAGAAACTACATGTAACCTTACAATTTTATTACACATACATAAATTAAGTACACCTATTGCAATTACAATACTCTTCCTCAACATAAACACGAGTGAAACAAAGTGTTCACACATCAAAGTGTATCAATATTTACACAAACTGACGTTTTATGGCTCAAATAAAATGTAATATGTTGTTAAATAATTTCCTATGTTTACATAGCGATAACGACTGACCCAGTGGTAATTATCTCGGGTTCGCTTTACATGGACTGTTGAACATGTTATTAAACATAAAAAACATTGTATTAACGCAAAGATATTTAACTCTATCGTACTATTAGATCGGCACTGATCTTCACAGGAAGATTTCACGATTTACTCCATCCATCTATCTATCCCCTGCTGGACATAGCCCCCTCTAAATAGCGCCATTCCAGCCGGTCCTCTGCCCCCTAAATTCAACCGTTTCCCGCTGTTTTCTTAAGGTCATCGGCCCAGCTGTTCGGGACCGACCAACGCTTCTTTTCCTAAACGTGGTCGCAACTACTAAAGTCGAAAGGAGTAAAATGTACAAGGGGTAAAATGTCAATTTTTTTTTAATGTATTGTTATTCAAGATAATAAAAAAATTACTAATGATCTGAACTTTAATTTTAAAACGTAAGTGTAAGTACGAGTATTATGTCCATTCGAACATAATATGTTGTAACATATCAATTAAATTTCATACGAACGTATAAATGTTGTAATATTATCAATTCTGGTTTTATTCTTCGTACCTAGACCGAGAACTTGCTAGACGAGGGGTCAAGGTTTTATGTAAAACTAAACACATGCATTATTACTTGATTGCGTCAGAAAAGGGGGATTTTTTTGAGCGTATGTCCATTACTTTACTATGCTGTACAGTCCGCACGGCTTGAAGAATTCTTATACTAGTCAGCCGTCGCAATTGTCGAAATTCGACCGTAATTCAACTCAAAAACTAAACTTGATATTGTCCAAAACATTCCCGAAATTCAATTTTTATTAATTTTCTATTTATTTTAATACACGCTAAAGGTAATGTTTTCATATGTTGAAGTTTAATTTCGTTTTTTGTGTTTGTGACAAATGCACGGTACTGTGTGTAATGTGTTTTAGTTGATTTTATGTATGTCATATGCATTATTTGAAAAAACTGTTGACATTCTGCACTCCTTCTCTACGTCCACTATAACCGTGCAAAGTTTCATACTAATTCGTCCGCGGCATATTACTTAAAAATGCAACACAAGTTTTTGCTGCACGTATTAATATATAGAAGATATTTTATGGTTGTTGTGCTTTTTCCTCTTTGCTGTTTAAGCAATCAGGTTTTCTGTATGCACCTTACATCTATTTTAATTTTTGCAAAAAATCTCGATGACAATTCCAAGTAAACACTAAATCAAACAAAAGTAACCTTCTACAAAAACAATTACACTTAGATATATCCTTGAATTCTAAACTCACAAAAATAAAGACGTTAATTCGCACCACGTTTCACAAACACTTCCTACATTACATACGGCCTTATTCAAATAAACATTGCGTGCTCACAATGTACAAATAAGATTCCAACAATAACTGAAAATGTTATTGCAATAAACTTTATATAATTTCACTACGTTTGTGAAATTAACTTTACCTCTGAGCTGTTTCTTTTATGATGCTGCTAGACTAATCCCTCAAGCTTTGAATCGCTCTGATATTTCTGCTTCGATATGTAAAATTTGAATAAAATAATTATCAAACGAATTTTAGCATATTGATGTCGGAAAAAATGTAATAAAGCAATCTTTATATAGGATAGGATAGCGAATAAAACTGTGGTATTGTTGATAGCAAAAATTTTACTCGCTAATTAATTAAGGAAATATATTTCATAATAGCTGTTTAGATAGAAACTACTATTGGTATATTCTTAACGAGCATAGAGGGTACATATTGTAATAATTAATGATTCTATTTATGCATATTTAATTGATTTGAATAGCTTGTGAAAACGTAAATACAAAAGCTTTACTCTGATTGAAAATCAAATAATTACAGACAAAATCATTACCTTAGTGTTATTTGACTAACTGTGCATAATGAGGGACTTGTTTGATCGTGGGCGCTGAGCGAGTAGCTAGATAATAGCAACGTGTAAAATGTTGGTGAACTACTATTTAAGGAGTAGTGAGCAATCCACTTAAAGAAAAGTCATCACTGCGTTTTTGCAGATACTGAACCCTAAAAAGGTATAGTAGGTACCAATTCTAGGACCAATACGTCCTAGTATTGGTACTCCAAAGAATTAGATGGTTATGGTATTAGAGTTTCTACCTTACCACACATACCAAAATAGCTACAGTAGGGACAAACATATCATAAAAGCATTTGAATTTGCTGATATATGCAATGGGCAAATAGATGTGCGATTAGTACTGTTGAAATAGACCAGCAATAAGTTAAGCGTAGATGCTACAATGAAAGCACCAATTCGCACTGGCCACCAATTCTCACTTGGCCAGCGCGGTGGACTATGGCCTAAACTCTCTCATTCTGAGAGAAGAACCGTGCCCAGCAGTGGGCCAATAATGGGTTAATGTGGCTACAATGAACTATTGGATCAGCGGACAATATTGAACTGTTCGAACTTTTACTATGTATTCATATCTCAAAATAAAGAAAAAACTAGTCAGTGGAACAGTTTTCACAATCTGGTTGTTCGAGCTAGCAGAGGAAACAGTTTTAGCAAAACTTTCACCATCGAAATCAACCTGGTACTAAGTCCTAGCTTCTGATAAAAAATATATATCGCTTCGTGTTTCCTACGACTCTATCTGATACGTCACTAACTACTACAGCCGAGTGCAGTAAAATGGTAATGAGCAATAAACGAACATTATTACTTGAGTATAATATGACCCTGGGAAAGCATTATGAGTAGGTGTGAAATTTCTTCACTCTTATAATCTGCTGAAGTTTAAGCAGTATCTATACTAATATTATAAAGAGGAAACCTTTGTATTTTTGTATGTTTGTCATGAATTAACTTAAAAACTACTGAACCAATTTTAAAAATTCTTTCACCATTAGAGTGCTACATTATCCCTGAGAAACATAGGCTATTTTTATTACTAGAATATATGCTTCTTTGCTTAAACTTGAGTAATGCACTGAATGTTCTAAAATATAAGAGAACATATCAATATTTACGAAACATGGACACCGCCGCCGCACAATGATGTGTTCCCTTACGCGAAGCAAACGTCACAAGTTTTTGGACTACTATCGGAATAGCATCAATACCCACTGCTGACTATTGACCACACATCAACCTATTATTGGTCCACTGCTGGGCACGGGTCTTCTCCCAGAATGAGAGAGTTCAGGCCATAGTCCACCGCGCTGGCCAAGTGCGAATTGGTGGACTATTGACCAAATCCCCATTACGGACATGTCCAGGAGTGGGGCTTAAATGTAAACGGTTGGATAGATTATATTACCCGCCAATTCGCACTTGGCCAGCGCGGTGGACTATGGCCTAAATTTCTCTCATTCCCAGAGAAGACCCGGGCCCAGCAGTGGGACAATAATGGGTTGACGATAGATAACATTATAGTCTGCGCGAACGAAGTCGCGTCGATTTTGCTAGTATTATATATTAACAATCTTATACACCAGGCATTCAGAATGTAACCGTTATTTGCATACTTTATTATGAGTTAGGAGTAGCTTAGATCATTTATGCATTTTATAGTAGGATTTTTTGTCGTTGGATGCCATCTGTAATCTATCCAAAATAAAATTCTGATGTCCTCTATGGATTATTTGCTACTCATGAGGATTAAGTTGGTATATACCCCAGTATTACACCAAATGTTGAAAATTAATCCGGGTTTATAGCCAACATAATGATAATCCTATTATTTATATATCTAAATTATGATAATGCACTTCGCATTATCATAATTTGCATCATCGTATCACTATTATCGCATTATAATTAAATTTTAATAATTTACGGAAAGACCAAAATTTAAATAAATAGACACTTCTTAAGTTTCGAGAACCACTTTATAGAAGGCTATAAGTGTTTTTTATCTGACTTAAGTAGCAAACGGACATGCAGTCCACCTGATGGTAAGTGGTCACTGCCGCTCATGGACATCTATAATCAACTTCATATAAAACATGGGTTCTATCTGAAGTCAATCATAGATGCCTACCTATTCCCGAGAACTAAGATGTTCGACTCGAGTGAAAGCGTGCCGACTACCACCCTTCCAACGAAACGCAAGAAATGCTTCCCGCTAAAAATAGGTGTGGCGGTGGTACTTCCCCGGTCGAACTACACTGATCCTACCACCATTTATAAACCTCGAATATAGTTTACACACCACGACTATAGTGTAAAGATGAACCAAATACTCAAATCAAATTTAATAACTATCTAAACGGGATTGGAACCTGGGACCCTCTGAACGCTGACCAATATTGCTACTTCGATGAATAAGCCAGTTTCTAAATATAACAAACCATTAATTGTTCTGTAGCTGGAGATATCCTCTAATATTTTAGTGTTGATATTAAAAATAACATGAAAGCGGCCGGAAGCAACACAGCAACACGCTGCAGATTGAGTGTTGATGACAGACAGACAAGCAAACAGTTTCTACAAGTCGACTGAAGTGCGTGAAGCCAATGGACTTAATGGAAAAAAATATGTTTATTCTCTAATTAAGGAGTATTTTATTGCACTAGCGGATTATATATTGAAGTTCGGTCATCAATTTTCACCCTAGCAAAAGTTACGCGGGTTATTGTACATTCAATATTTGTAGTATATATGTACATAGATAGGATAATCAGTGGCTTTTTAAATTAGCCTTTAGGTGTAGCAACGCGTCTGTTCCAACTTCAAGTAGGGCTTTAATCTTATCAGAGGTTGGTTACGGTTACTCTTTTACACTTCTTTTGTATATAAAAAAAATAGAACCAGGTATGTGTTTACCAGGTGGTAGAACCAGTGTAGTTCCACCGGAGAGGTACCACTGTCACACTTATTTCTAGCGTGACGCAGTTATTGCGTTTGGTTACCTTCTTTCCTTCGTATGAGGTCATGATCTAAGTCCTCGGGAGTGGAAACGCACCTGTGATTGACAGATAGAACCCCTAATCTATATGACGTTGCTTACAGATATCCATGGGCGGCAGTGACCACTTACCATCAAGTTCATACTTAAATATAATAATAAAAGTTGGACAGTCGAATTTCAATCTCAGTAACAGGGTGCAGTTTTCACTTCACGTGACCGACACCCGGAAAAATAACCCCATAAGTCTGAGTACAACATACACGTAGGCAGAACCCGGTAGCTGGTCCGCATGGAAAGTTGCAAGCCCCAACGCAATTAGCCGTTGCAATCACAATTAGTGCCGATGATAATGGGGCCCGCCCAGCTATTTCGAAATTAATGAGAGTTCTGATTTATGTATTTGATTTCCCTTGCTTCATGCCCGTGTGTATTTAAAAGTGTATATAAAATTTATGGCGTCAATGTATGAAATATATGTATAACTTTCTATACAAACTCTGGGTTTTATTGGTATCGATTTTTTTTGTATTAAGTTTTGTAAACGTTAACATTTTTTTCTATTCGGTAGCAAGTGAAGTAGCAAGCCATCATGTAGTCCTGAAGGTGAGTATTTGCAGCACGTATGGACATCCGTAAGCAACCTTATACAGAACAAGGGTTCTTTTTTCTATATGAAGTTATACTAAATGTGTTGCCACTTCCGAGGACTAAGGTGATTGCGCCATATATAAGCGAGAACCCTTCCACCGAAACGCTTAACGCTAGGAATAGATATTGGTGGTGCTTCCACGATCGAACCACCTGGCAAAATGGCGTTCATTCTATGTCACATTAGCTTCTCCTGTGGTTGTATGACCATTTTATAAAGAGTAAAAATCTCTTACTGGAAAATATGAACCGCGATATTTTCCCACGACTATATAAATCTCATGTCAGAGAATGAACCTTAAGAGAATTTTAAAAGCTCAAATCTACCGTACGTGCTCAATTTTGCACTGAGTGCAACTTACTACGTTCGTGACATACAGATCTAAAATGCTAGACCCTGAAAAGTTATTACTTTTCTCTTTTAGACGTGGAATATCAAATAAACTGTTCCTTCAGCATTTTATTACAGTAACATTATATGTACATATTTAGCTAAAGAGATATGCACAAATGTGCATTATACGATGAAAAAAATGAGGAAGTTCTAAGACTATAAAATAGTGACATAAAAATACGTGACCTAAATACAAATAAAACTTTTTTTAGTTACCTATCAAGAAGGCAGACGGACTACCTGATGGAAAGTAGTTACCCTCACCTTCATTTGCAACACCAGAGAACTCGCCGATGCATCGCCGGCATTTACTTAAGGTGGTAGAACCAGAATAGTGCGACCGGGGAAGTACCACCGCCACACCTATTTCTAACGTGAAGCATTTCTTGCGTTTCGATAGAAGGGTGTGGTTGCCGGCACACTTTCACAAGAGGCGACCATCATAGTCCTCGGGAGCAGCAACGCATCTGTGATTGACTTCAGATAGAACTCATGTATTATGTACATCGAGCCAACCAATCGAGCTAGAATTTTGAGGTGACAATGCATGATTAGTTTAATGACGTCATTCGCAATCCAATATGGCAGTCGCCCAATATGATGGATCAATTGTTCTATTAATCCACTCCCACGATATCAGTAACATTATAAAAGTTTATTTTGAACAATTACACTTATTTATTTATATTTATTTTCGCGACCGATGTCCATATATGGTGCCCACTTTTACACTTTTGTAAAATATTTCTTTTATGAACCATTATATTTAAGTTTCAAAATTCTTAACACTATCGTGCAAAGCGTGTAAGTTACCAAGGAGCCGCTTATTAAAACCGCCCGTTCAAAATAACATATCACTTAGCTAATGACACAGTGACGTTGTCACTGCAACTGGAGCGAGCAGGACTCCCGCAAGGCCCGTCCATAAATACCCCGTCAGGACACATGAGACACCGATCGATAATACAGGGACGAATGCATCGACTGCATTCACAGTTCAATGCTTTACTTAATGTTTTGTTTAAGTCAAGTACTGTCCATTTATTACTTTAATACGATTATGGACATTTTGTTTTAAATAATACATTTAATTTAACTCTTTACGGAGTTTGTGTCAAAACACTAACATGAAATAGCCTCTCCCTCACTTTAAAAAAAAACTATATCGTTTTTATATCTTTCTCCAAACATGTAATGTCATATATTATGTCACATGTCATGAGTCCAAATCTGTTTTTTGACGCAATCGGGTAAAATAAGCTCTTATTCAAAAGCTGGCGATGCATTGGCGACGCCTCAGTTGCTGCTAATGTCAATAGGCAACGGGTAACTACTTTTAGATATAAGGTACATATAAAAATTATACACTTATGGACGGCCGCACGGTAGAATTTTCTCCTGTGTTGTGAATACCATGAGCGAACACACAAGGACGAATTAATAAAGACACAGATGCAATCCAAATACATCATGCTGATATCAGTCTGGCCAAGAATCGAAACCAAAGCACATGTCAGGCCAGCATGTGTGACTGCTCCGACCCGTGAATTGTTAAATACAGGAGGTATTAATATCACTTTACATATTAATATTGTTTACATCAATAGAGGTAGATACCGGAGTCCACCACCACCACACTTATTTCTAGCGTTAAGCAGTCCTTGCGTTTCGTTGGAAGGGTGTGGTTGCCGGCGCACTTCTATATGAGGCGACCGTCATAGTCCTCGGGAGTGGCAACGCAACTGTGATTTACTTCAGATAGACACCATGTTCTCTATGAAGTAGCTTACACATGTCCACGGGTAATGACCACTTACCATCAGGTGGACTGCATGCTCGTTTGCTACTTCAGTCAGATAAAAATCACATCACATTTTTCACTATATCGCATTGATTGCATTTGATCATACATCGATTAATATACCAAGGATTTCAGTGAAAACTATAACACACTTTGTAACAATCGTGCCTCAAAGATCCATAGCAATATACGCAAAAACCTATGAAATATGAAAGGGTAGAGCTCATGAAAGAGTTATTAAACTTTTTAGTTCTAATTTAGTTCCTCGGTTTGAGTTTCTTGTTAGTAAAACTTTGCAGATAGATAATTGGAGAAAATTACCAACTTACTTTTAATTTGAGAGTAATTTTCTGTTGATGTAACTTACTAGACTGAGTAAAAGATATTTCTTTACAAAAGTCAATAGTATATCTATAAGCCGTGACCACGATCCATGCAACTGGGTCGAAATACCGGCAAGTGAATTCGAAAAGGATTCCCAAAACTGCATATCGTGAGTAGGTACCCGTTAAGTGTTAAAATTTATTTTTTTTTGCATAAATTCGTTGAAAATATTCAAATTTTATATACATAGGTAACCTTCGTAACATAAAAACATATTACGTTACCTACACTTATGACGTGACCTCTAAAAGCTTTAGAAAAAGCATTGATGCATGCGTATAAAAGCTGACCTGTAAATAAATATTCTTGACCTAATAAAAAAAACATCTAATGGAGCAGGTATACTGAAATGAATTTGAATTTAAACATACAAAACTAGTAAACTTATAACGCTTAATAAAGTTAACTTTAAATAAATCATGGGAGTTATATAAAACCGTTTAAAAATACTATGTACTAAACAAAAATTGATTACTATCAGGTTCCATACTTTTAAACTTTTACAAACCATACTGTCGCTATACAGATTTCTATATTCTTGAGTGAATAAGTTGAATGAGTCCTTACCTGAAACAAAAGAAAAAAATCTTATAAGCAAGTGCACAATAATTTCAGTTGTTCTTATGAACTAAAGCAATTACACTTACTAGTCACCCGTCGCAATGGTCGAAATTCGACCGTAATTTAAATCAAAAAAACATGCGTGCGTACAAAGTACACATGTCAGAAGTGGAACTTCTTTGGCGAACTAATTTATAAATCTTGTTTATATTTATACAAATCTAAAACTTTAAATTTCCAAGATTAAGAGGAAGGGAAAAAGGCGTGATACGACGTTCGCTCTGTCTTACTTTTTCTCTCAATCTTTCTCACTCGCTTGCTCCCTACTCTCACTCCACGGCTAGTTGCTCATGCTACGTTCGCCCTGTCTTACTCTCTCTCAATCGGTTTCGATCACTCTCTCTCTCTTTTCCGACACTTCCGTTGCATACCGGCGTGACGTTTCATCTGTAAAAATTTTACCCTCATGCGCCTAAAGAAGTTTCACTTCAAAAACTAATCGTCCAAAGTAGCATGAGTATCTTTAAATTCAAATAAATTATAATACAATTCAAGTGGAAGCAATCCAAGCAATCCAAAAGTGCAGAGGTAGATTTCGTCTGAATCCCTACCTAAAATTCCGGTTAATTGGTAGAACCGAGTGATTCACCGACGAATCAGACCGGAGTCAACTCGATCGGTCGCGTGTTTACGTACTGCAGTCGTTTTTTGACCTTTGCCCGACGAATTTAGCCGATTTATGTGAACGAACGGCCATGAAACGAGCGTTTTGGGGGCCGCTAAAATGCCACTGTGAAAGATTGTTGCCGGGGAAAACTTTATTCTATATAGGATCTAATTTAATTCCTTCAGGCTTCGTCCTAAAGAAAATATTAGTATGGAATAGGGTTATGGACAATCCTAGATAATACAGGTCTTAACATAGGTAAGGAGCAGCAGAATAAATAAGAACATCTCCAATAAGTATGTTAACTTTATACACCCTTAAAATCGGAACTCAGCAGCGCTTAACAGCGACGTTATTAAATATTATCAGAGACTCTTATATTTCTTCCATTCTGAAATATCCAGAAGTCGGTAAAATATCACCATTTCCCTACCTTTATTATTACATAAAAAGTGCACTGATATCCTAACAAAATACGTCTTTGTACATTAAAAACGATACTCTTCAATGATTTCGATATCATTTTATTGTGAGCAACATACTTATCAAATAACGCCGATAAAGACGTTGCGAACGTGATCGTTGTGAAAAACAACCTTCAGATAGAGCCTTCGAGTATGGCGTCAAGTTTAAGTGAGCCATAAATTTGATTTTTATGTACACGACATAAAAACCACACCATGCGATAGAAACTTTAAGTGTCCAATCATTAAACAGGGGATCGCTTTTACAATCTTTTTAACGTCACCATTATACATCAGAGTATAAAGACGACGACATAAAATAAAAACATAAATTATTAAAATCAAACAAAATTTACATTTTTTTCAAGTAAGAAATTGACGCGTCAGAGTGGATTTTAAAAAAAGTTTATGTAACAAAGCGGAGAAAAATAAATTCATTGTCGAAAAAATTAATGAGTTCGAATGAAGTTTGGGATAGACGCCAAGAGCGGAGACTAAAGAATCGCATTGAAGCGTCATTTTATACGCCCGGTGCAATGACCGCCACGTCGGATATTCGCACTGTTGCGCAACTCTTGCGCATCCATACTTGAATTGGAAATTAGTCGATGGCAATGAAACGGATATGTCGGAAAATCGATTGGTCATGTACTAGCGTGTCAAATTCCATTTACCTATTCCTATAAACTCATGAGTCACTCAGCACTGGCGGATCTAGGATATTTATTTTGGAGGGAGGACGTGGGGCTTGACCCAATCTAATGTACTGTTATGGGGCCTTCTCCACTAGTCTTCAAAAAAACTACATATACCACTAAACGCTTTATTCACCACAATTACACTCCAGCAAAAGTCTATGGTTTTTTAAGTAATTGGAAGTACCTTTACGCGACGGATCTCAAATTCTAACTGAATATTTTAATACAGAAAATATATAATTGTGAATTTCGCTTACTGTGCAACCTCAATTTGATGGAATGTTCCACGTGATTACACTAAATTTGCTAAGTAACCAGGGTTATAACAGTACGCTATCAGACTTTGATGGTGAGAAAAATTGAATGAGGAATCATTATTTTGAAGGTCAAAGATGCACTTAAGTACATGAATTCGGATTTAGGGGCATGGGGAGGATGCTCATTTCCTTTAGACATCTACCCAGCCAAGATAAGAGAGATTAGCTTCTTAACTTGACTTATTAATTGATAAACGTGGAAGATTTTCAGGAGTAGCATCGCTAAAATCTTCATCGCCACAGTAACTGCTCATCACATAAACTGCATATTTTGCTCCCACTTCATAAACTTTTAAAATTGCTCCAAAAGAGGATTGTATCAACAAATTCACTGCTTAAACGCTCGCATTTCCACAAGTTCGCGTATTTTGCGAATTTTTTGGCTCTCAAATCAGTTTCAATGTCAAGCACCTGTCCCAAGTTCAACGGAGCCAATTACGAGTACATCAAGAGATCTGTCCCGAGATGCTCTCTTAATTTTCTCTGACTGAAAAAAATGTTCGTTGAATTTCAAAGTGAATGTTTACGTGAATATAAATATACAGTTTATGTACAAACACTTTATACACATATCCTCTCACTAAGGTTCGTTGAACCTTAAGTGTAATCATACTAATATTATAAAGGCGAAAGTTTGTGAGTGTGTATGTTTGTTACTTCTTCACGCGTAAACGGCTGGAGCGATTTTTATAAAATTTGGTAGAGAGTTAGCTGATACTCTGAATTAACATATAGGCTACTTTTTACTGTGAGAAAATATCTTATTCCCACGGGACAATTGATTTTTGTTAACGCGGGCGAAGCTGCGAATTCAACTAATTGGTAAAAACCCAGTCCCGGAAAAGTTTTTTTTTTTAATTACAGATGTCCTAAAATATATGAAAGGTGAAAGAAACATTATAGCTCGAAAAAGAAGGTACCGCCTACGTCTATTTCTGGCGTGTAGCAGTTATTTGTTACGGTATGAATAACCACTCACTAAATTCATTAAACCAATTCATATCACGATCAATGTTCGTATGCACATACTAGAAAATGTTATGAAAACGAAAAAAAAATGAAATTAGCAGACGGATTTTTTTATTATTGTAAATGTATATTAAGGCTTTCATTGAATACTCGTATTGTCATGACAATATACAGTCATCCCTGCCCCCACTTTTTAGACATACAGCGCGTGTTAAAAATTGTGTGTGTACTTATGTACACGCGTAACAAGATAAAAATCTTTTTAAAAAATTTACCTTTCGCCTTATTCTACGTTTGCAGAAAACAACGAAAAAAAAAACAAAAAAAAAACTTCATACTGTGACTTTTGTATGACGAATCTTAAAATTACACTGTCAGCATTTTTTCATAACGCGCCTAAAGAAGTGTGACTTCAAAAATGGACACACAATACATTTACTTAAAAAACATTAAAACATTAACCCCCTGACGCAATTGGATAAAAAAGAGAAAAAGCAAAAAGCACGCCATTTTTCTATCCAACCGGATAAAACCGGCGCCCGTACATCACCGTACGACACGATGTATCTCATTAATTAATTCGCCCCACGAAGTCCCGAAATCCCTTATCGAAACATGTATTCGCCGAAATATTTTTCATTACGCCAGGATTCTCGTAAAGGAATAAATATCCGAATGTGACGGTAGACAAAGCTGTGTTATAGGTTAACATCCAGAGACTCATCCAGAGACTGAAAACATAAATAAAGTCGGATACATATCAAAAGCTATACTATATAATTGGCACGTAAGTCTTATTAATAAAAGGCGAAAGTTTATGAGGATGGATTTGTTTGTTAGTCTTTTACGTTAAAACTAATAATAATTAACGACCCGCGTGGCGGAGCGGTTACCATAACAGTCTGATGCACAATGGGTCGCGAGTTCGATTCCCGCCCAGAGAGTAATCTGAATGATGAGTTTAGATTCATGTTCTGGGTCTGGGTGTGTGTGTGTATTCGTCTTGCGTGTGTCCATTATACCCACGACACGGGAGAAAATTCTAGTGTGGGGTTATGACTGTAGGAAGCGTGTTATATGTTTGTGTTATAATTAATACATGGTATCCTTATTACCGTGGTAAAAATGACTGAAGCGGACGGAGCCGCGGGAAGAAGTTTGTCATCCAAATTTCGACGTTATCGTTTTAGCTTTTAATGATGTGGGGTTTAGAACAAATATGTTCCAAATATCTAGTCGGATGTACAATTAAGCGCATATTAGCTAATTTGGCTCATAATAATTATGTCAAAAACAGTTCATAAACTAGTACAAAACTGCTGCGCTCACTAACTAGACCTGACCTTAATTTGTGTTTCGGGCCTAAAAAACAAAAAAAGCTTACTAACTTACTGAGGCTTCTGAAGCGAAGTATTCAATAAAAAACATGCGTGCGTACAAAGTACACATGTCAGAAGTGAAACTTCTTTGGTGAACTAATTTATAAATCTTGTTTATATTTATACAAATCTAAAACTTTAAATTTCCAAGATTAAGAGGAAGGGAAAAAGGCGTGATACGACGTTCGCTCTGTCTCACTTTTTCTCTCAATCTTTCTCACTCGCTTGCTCCCTACTCTCACTCCACGGCTAGTTGCTCATGCTACGTTCGCCCTGTCTTACTCTCTCTCAATCGGTCTCGATCACTCTCTCTCTCTCTTTTCCGACACTTCCGTTGCATACCGGCGTGACGTTTCATCTGTAAAAATTTTACCCTCATGCGCCTAAAGAAGTTTCACTTCAAAATACAAGGTTTTCTTTAATTCTTCTCTACTTTCCTGACCTACAGAAGAACGTAAAAATGTACTGATAAGCATGTTAAAGCACATTTTGTGTTTTTCAAATCTTAGGTATATTTTGCAGCAAATAAAGGTTGCTTATAATTGATAACTCAAGCAGACAGGACTGAAAGGAGATTGGCAAAACTAGTGAAAGTCTAGCATTAAGTGACGAGAAATACTCAGAAGTATATAAAGTTAATAGTATTAACAATTTACACTTATTATTAACTTACAAATGAATACTTCAACACTATTTAGGTGGTAGAACCAGTGTAGTTCAAACGGGGAAGTACCACCGCCACACCTATTTCTAGCGTGAAGCAGTTCTTGCGTTTTGATAGAAAGGTGTGGTTGCCGGCACACTTTTATATGAGGCGACCATCATAGTCCTCGGGAGTAGCAACGCATCTGTGATGGACTTCAGATAGAACCCATGTTGTGTATGAAGTTGATTACATGTCCATGGGCGGCAGTGACCACTTACCATCAGGTGGACTGCATGCTTGTTTGCTACTTCAGTCAGATAAAAAAATAGTATTTTAACACCGACTGTATCTCGCAGTACTTGAAACTTTGTATCATTTCGCTCCGCATGCAGTACGTTTCAACCCAAAACCCTTCATTTAGCATTCGACCGACGGTCTGGCTAGCGTTGTACCGTTACTGCATTCGTCTTCCGAGAAGCTTCATATTGTAAAACAGACTAACGGGTTCTCGACTCTTGTTTTTGCCCCAAAGCAATTTAAGGACGTCGGAAATTGAATTCGCTTGTGACACGTGTACCAATTTAAAACCGTGTACCCATTACTTCGGCCATATATAATTATTATTTCCCTTGAGATTTACGCTTCGATGATATAATTTCATGTTATACACAAGAACAAGCTACACCACTGTTAAATATGCTTCTTCGAATTGAAGTATGTAGGTTAAGTATGTTAAAAGTAGTGAAGGTTATGTAAGTTGATTATGTGCTGCACGATATTTTTAACAGAGGATCATAATTAATATTACTAATAAAGGATCATATGTATAAAAAATAGTCAATATTATTTCCTGAAATGCTCACTGTGTTAGTGTGAAAGCGTGAAAAGCTGAAAAAACGTGCGGTACCCGGGGCCTGCCGCGGTAAAGCTATTGCATAGCATTTTTATCAACTAATGCGATTATAATTATTTATTTATTTATGCAGTTTTTTTTCTTTGATTTTTTTTCAAGTTTTTTTTCTTTGACACTATTTACTTTCTTACAAACAGCTGCTTACATATTCGTCCGATTTCCGAGCAGCTCGTCTCGATCCGTGCGAGCTTCGTACCGTTGTACCATATACATACGAAAACGTTCGGCCGCGTTACATAGTAGGCGGAGTGGGGCTGTTAGGTTTTTTCGTTACGGAATTTCTTGATTCGGTCGCCATGCTCAAAGACCGCGATAAAGGCTATGCAATAGCTTAAAAATTAGAAAACAGACTGAAATTTTATCTGAAATTTTATCTTTCTAAAAACATCGAAATATCTCTTTTTCCACATCCCCAGGACATATTGAGGTCGTTATCACGTATCGCTCTCTCGATCTTATCTTGTCAATTCGCGAACGTTCGATATCTGGTAATTAAATAAATCACACTCGCTGTCTTCTCGAAAACAACTCGTTATGAAATTTCTGGTAATAAATGGATGTGCAGACGTTTACATGATCGATGACTGTCTAATTTAATCTTTCATAATTGTTGAAAAAAAATATGTTAGTTTTTTTATGTTTTGGTTCGCCGTGGACTAGACGATTTATGGAGCATATTGCACCACGAATATGTCAATGCTAGAGTTAATCGTATGTCGGACATATTCAGAAGGCTTTGAAAACGAAGACATACTTAATCGAAGTGTATCGACTTAGTCCTCACGGGTAGCAACAAATATGGGGTAAAATAAGTAATTAATATACATGTTCTATGGCCAACAAAAAAGAACCCTAACAAGCCCGAATAATTGGCAAGCAGCACACACCCACTCAACATTCATGCTTCGAACAAATTAACTACCATCTCAATTCGCGCATTCGCTACAAATCCCACGGAGCAAGAGTTTCAGTTTATACATAAATAAAGTGAATTAATCCGTCCGTCGCACACAACCCATTCTAGATGCAGAGGCTGGATTGTCTCGGAATATAATTGAGCTTAACAAATTGTCGCATACACTCCCGCTATTCGCTCCTAAGGCCTCCCGCATACATACAATTGTTATATCGATCAAATATTTTAGTCGAGCTGTGAGCTTCTACGATTTGACAATGATCAAACAGTTTAGTCGATTTTAATGCATACATCGTCATCTATATGTGTACTAATTTTCATATTTCGCCGGATTAATAATTTTGTCGTAGCAAGACACATTGAAGTCTCAGTCGACAGTTGTACAACTCTTTATGAAAAAGATATGGTATTTCGATTTTTTGTTGTGCAACTATCTACTTAATCTTACGCAGATCTACATACATTCCTATATACTAACAACGTCCAACTAAATAGTTGTTAAGCTGAAAGTTGCCGGTATATATACGGTAGGCCTAACACGATATGAATTCCGAATGTTGCACTACGTACGTACAGTCACATTAATCTTCATGTAAATTTTACTGCCGCAAACTTAATTAAATTAAACCAAAAGGAGTGAGCCAGAAGCGAAAACAATCGCGGTAACTGTGTATAGAAAACAAAGTTATGTATGCAAATTTTTTTTAGCGGTGATGTTCCATGAATAGATATCTAAATATTCATATGTAGTGTAGGTCGCAGTCGTACGTTTTTTTAAGGAGTATCCTAGCCGGATCATAATGATACATGGTTTTTTTCTTGTATTATAACGCCGATATGTTTCATGTTTATGCGCAAAGGTTCTCCATAATATTCTCAACAGCATGAAGTCTATTAGTTAACCAACGATGGTAAGGAAAGTACTTATAAAAGGCGTCCTAACTTAATCTTCATAGATACCCAGGCATCTATTACTTGCAACTACAAGATTTTGATCTTGTTGGGGTTTAAATACAGAAGGGCTGCAGTAGACACCTCTTACTAATTCTAAATTATAAAAAAAAAATAATGCATACACTTTCACATAACCTAATTAAAATAATTTTTACTCAAACCGTACCTGACGATTTTTTTATGTTATATAAAAAGTACCGACTGAGTAATGGACTACTTCATATTAATTACAATCTAGCCTTCTATAAGGCTAATGAGTAATTCTAATCTAACTTAAACTGCTAAATAATCGTTTATTGGAGGAGGCGTCCATTGACACTGCACTTCTTTTTTCTAACATATAGGGGTAGTAGACACATTGTTCTTGTGTTCTATAATTTAAGTGCCTAGAGATGAAGGTAATGTAATTCTTCCCGTCGATTTAGTGAATTGCTTCATAAACAAATGTACCGACAAATAGCATCATTTGTGTAAATCTAGCAACAATGTAGCACTCAACAAAGTTGTAACGTGATACAAACGCTGCACTATGAGACTTTATAGTAAACATTGGAATTTATGTACCTGTTCAAGTACAACTTCAGAGTTGCAATACGTACTACATTGTTCTTCCTGTGATATTTTATAGACTTGTGTCCTTCATTGTTCACAAGTGGTTTAGAAGGAATGTTTGAAATTTGCTTTTACTCTTGCATGTCCCGTAAAATGCACGATTGTAAGCAAAATACAACAAAATGCACAATCGGGAAAATTTCAGTCATTGCACAGTATCAAATTACGATCCCATGATACGTCACTTGTGTAGTTTTGCTATACCCACAGAAAAACAAAAAATATGTGGACTCTTGCTATAGGAAAGGAATAAATGGAATTTGATTAATAAAACTAAATAGCTTGTGTTAATCAGTTTGCCAAAAATATTTGAAATGTAAAAAACAATATAAAAACAAAACAGTTTCAATTTTATATACACAGTGTATATTATCGAACCCTTCCTAGCATTTATCCTTCTCGAAGGATACAATTAAGATTATTTAAAAGGCCATGGTTATTACAAATGGAAACTGATTTTTTGTTTTAACTTTAACGGTTATTCGTAACACTTGCCTCTAATCGTAATTATGATAAAGGAACGGCAACTCTTAATTTTTATTTCTAGTTAAGCCTTTAATTTAAAAGCTTTTATTTAAACAAAGGAAAACGATTATTGAATAAAGAATTGGAATGATGAAATGGGGTTAAAATATTTTAATTTCATGTCTGATCAAAAACAAAATATATTTAAACTGCACAATAATAAAATATAACGTTGTATGAATAATAACAACACGTGCACTACGGTAAGTATATAAACACCCGAAAAAAAATTAACGAATTATTATCATCGTGTACTAATCAGGAATGAAACGTATCTCGCGTTACATTCGACATATTATAGGGCCAAATTAGCTAAATTTATTTGTGGGATACTACCGAATGTATATGTATAACGGAAATAAATCACTGCACTAATTAGAATTCGTAAAATTTTCCCGGCAATAAGTGCATCGATGCAATAAAATTTCAATAAAGAGAGAACTTTTAATTAAACCAAAACCAGGCTCGATTAATTTGGGAGCAAAAATAATTAAGCTTTCTCATATGAATATAAATGAAAAACTCTGTAATTAAAACAGTGTGTTGTCTTTTGCGTAATACAAAAAAAAAACACTTTCCATGCACGTGGTTATCTTCGACGAATAAATCGATTTTGAGGGAATTTTAGACTTGAGGAGTGAAGGGTGTCGCAAAGAAGATTTAGAACCCATGCATTCGAGCTGCCTTTTCGAGCTGTCTATTCGTGGATTCTGCCGAAAAAGACTCAGGAACATGAGCAATCACTTTATTTTACAAAGTCGTTTATTTACTTATAAAAGAGAGACCGTGTAGGGCGTTGTCTCCCTTCTTCTACATCATAACACATACAATGCATTGCCGTTGGACCGAGGAGTTACAACGGCCTCACCTATTTCTATCGTAAAGCAATGATTGAAACTGTAAGATTGCCGGCAGACTTTATGGGATTGGATTGGATTAGCGACCAACTTAGTACTCAAGGGTAGCAACGCCGTCTCTTTAGTTCCGGGATCAGAATAGGACTACGGTATCCCCTGCCTGTTTGAGGCGTCTGAAAGGGACTTCCGGGGTCTCGGGCGGCTAGAGTGCGAGCTGTCTAACCGTTCGGTTAGGCGACCCCGGGAAGCACGGCGGTATGTGTATCATCGTAAAGACCAGGCGGAGCGGTGGGCCCAGCCACTTATGTGGGAGTAGCCCGATGGGGCTTTGGAGATCCCGGGGACCTCTTTATAGCGCTGAGGACGGCCTACGGGGGAGTTTTAGTGCGGTAAAAATTCCACATAACCCTGCGTCGCTCCCACAGTGTCGGGTAACTTTTGAAGCTTACCCCCTCGAAAACAAGAAAAGAGATAGCAGCGCAAGTGTTGTCTTAGTATAATAACCCTATTCACAATGAAATTTCAAATCGATTTTCATGAATGTCAGTGACCACTTATCATCAGATGGACTTCACGTTTACAAACTCTATCTTACAAAAAGATACAACCCAACAAAAATAACCTTGTAAGGGTCCATCCAATCAATTAATAAGCCGTCGACAATGAGCCAGATGACATTGTCGGACAATTGTGATTCCGCATCTATTCCCGCAGTTCGACAATGGACGAACCGTTATGGCATTGTTTTTTTTTGCACAGTAACATACGTTTACATACGTACATGAAAATGTGGGTGTCGTTTTTTGTTCACACGCCACATGAGTTTTAACGACGGATTGATTGCCAACGTGCCTGAAAGCAGGGCAGTAATTCGGTGTTGTGGGTGGTATTAATGAGTCAGAGGACCCGTGTGTTGAGGACCCGTTGCTTTGGCACACATTTTGTACATACCTACTGGATTTCACGCTAAGTTGGATTCAAACTCAAGTTTGTTGAGTCATTTTTTGTAATAACCGTTAAGGATTAAAGATATGAGTAATTCGTATCTTGCGGAGTGAAAATAATGCGGTACTCCTTGTGTTAGAATTAAACTGCCGTTTTTATTAACGGTTGATAACAGTAAATATAATTATAATCGGATTTAAGAGAATCCTTTGCACTTTTAATTACAATGCGGTAAGTGATTATTGTCCACCAATTCGCACTTGGCCAGCGCGGTGGACTATGGCCTAATACTCTCTCATGAGAGAAGACCAAGACAATCGTTTTTTTTTAACGCGGGCGAAGCTGCGGGCTTCAACTAGTACACAATGAAACTTTTAACAACATGAGACATACGCAGGCAGACACTTAATGTTTTTGATCATTACTTCTAAATAAATCCATAATATTTATAAAGGTCCAAAATGATATGTTTAATAAAACAATATAATATGATGCAACATTGTCCAAACGACATGAACTTATCGACTGACGGTGCAACGAAATCTATGTCACCAAGAGCTAAAGCACGGTAATGGTATCTACAGTATTGTAACTTCTTACAAACGCACGAAACGCAAGTTGTACCTACGCGCCTCGATTTCGGTATGCACTCGGTATGCAACAGCCAACGAATGTGCCGAAGTGACGAGCGGGCGGTGTGACGTTTTTTAAGCAGTGGATTTAAATAATAATGTAGCGAAGAGCAGTTGTAAACTATATTAGGCTAAAGTCAAGTCGTCCCTGTAGCCTCGGGGTCAGAATAGGGATACGGTATCCCCTGCCTGTCGTAAGAGGCGACTAAAAGGGGCTTCCGGGGTTGCAGACGGCTAGAGTGGGAGCTCGAACCGTTCGGTCAGGCAATCCCGGGAAGGACGGCGGTATGTGTGGTCGCATACCGTTGTAAAGATTAGACGGAGCGGTGGGCCCAGCCGCCCATCTGGGAGGAGCCCGATGGGGCAGCGCGCTCGAGGATTCCGGTTGAAGTCGTTTCGAGATCCCGGAGTCCTCCTTTTCAGCGCCGAGGACGGCCACCGGGGGGGTGCGGTAAAAATCCCACATAACCCTGCGTCGCTCCCACGGCGTCGGGTACCTTTGGAAGGTTTCCCCCTCGAAAACAAAAAAAAAAAAAAGGCTAAAGTCAAGAATGCAGATGTAATTAAAATACTTTAGACGGGTAGCCCGAACGCATACTCTCGTCTAGCGCGTCTGTAGGTATAAAATTCAAGGACAGGGCAGAGTTAGATTACTGTATGATACTAGTACTGTGGCTAAAGTTTTATCAAACGCGGTTATCATGAATGGATATCAAAGATAGATATTACGCGTAAACCTGTGAGTTATAAAGTATATTTTTTATCGCAAATGTTTTTACAATGACTGATACTTGCGCGTCAGAATAGATTTTAGAATTTAAAGTATTTTTGATTTTAAATAGGAACTCAAAGATTATTTTACCATTTATCTTATAACCAAAGTAGCTTAGAAAACCAAAATATGAACGTGCAGAACGAGCAGATAAAAACCTTTAAAAGTATTTCTATAGTTTTTGTCAAAGTACTTATTTCGATGAACTTCTGATAATTTTCTCGTTTTTTTTTTGCATCATTCACCTAAAAATGACGTGTCCATTTATAAATCTCTGCAATTACTTTACTGCAATTAAAATAAAATCCTTTGTTTATCTGTTACTCATATCCAAACATAAAACATTATATCATCACATGCCTTTTAGATTCTAAAACAACATTACTAACAAACATAACACATATCTGTTTGAAGCAATGAATTACGGTTCGACCAAAAAGGAAACACTTAAGTATAACTCGCATGCCGTAAATTAGGTTTAATTAATCATTCGACTTCGAGTAAATATCAGGGCCGGGATGAAGAAAAACTGATTTTTTAACATACGAGCTATCGATTGTTTCGCTACGGTATGCAAATGCATCGTGGTAGATTCACGCTTGACTAAGTTGGTATTTTTTATGAAATGTAAGTATGTACTACTAAGTAGCAAACGTTCAGTGCTTTGAATCAGTAAGTGGTCATAAGCACCACATTTTTTCTCGATGCAATTAGACCTAAAGCATGCAGTCCACTGGATGGCAGGTTGTCACTGCCGGCGATGAGCTTATATAGAACAGAAGTTCAATCTGAAATCATTTACGGATGCGCTGATACTCCTGCGTAAAAAGATGGTCGTCTCGTAAAAAAGTAAGACAGCAACCACACCCTTTCATCGAAACGGATGAAATCAGAATTCATGCATATATGTAATCAGCTTCATGTAACACAGATTGTACAGAGGTTCCAAGTTCGAACATCTTGAATACGTATGTGTCCCTTAAACCACACTTTTCTGACTACAACACAGTAGTGCTTAACAATGCGGTTATTAGGCGGAAATAGAGGTGATGGAGCAGTGATAGCCTAATGGTTGAAACTTGCCGTCTCCATCGGGAGGTCCGAGGTTCAAACCCAGACACGCACCACTGATTTTTATAAAATTATGAGCGTATTAAAAAATTAATGATCACTGCTTTTCGATGAAGGAAAACATTGTGAGGAAACCTACACACCCGAATTCTTTAAATAAAAAGTTCTCGGAGGTGTGTGAAGTCCACCAATTCGCACTTGGGCAGCGCGATGGACTATGGCCGAAATTCTCTCTTTCTGAGAAAAGACCTGTACCCAGCTATGGGACAATAATGGGTTGACGAAAGAAAGATGTGTTGGTGGTTCTTTTAGAGTAAATCCACAAAGAGCTCTTATTCATTACACGAATTACACGCTTGTTTGCTACTACATTACAACAAAAGATTCACAGCACACGTCATATATAATCATGCACAATAAACAGGAATCCAGTTCCATTTCAATTTACCTTGCACTTACGTGCATTATTAATTTGCAAGCAAGTAAATTAGTAATATCTAATGAAGTGAGTCATGTAGCGCGAATAAACTTCCGTGTGTGACGTTTTTATCACATATCCGACGTATTTCTCCATATCTGACGAATTGGAAAGTAAGTAGCTGGAAAATGGTTGAAATATCTTGGAAGACAATGTCTGACTTAATGATAATACCGGAGTAACTCGTATGTTAATTAGTTTTTAAGGAAAAAACGTCGTCTGGCGTGTAATTGGAAGTAATATATGTATTAGTATGAAAAATATTCTAGTATGATTAATATCGAGTAATTTTCTACGAATTGTGTCGGTTATAAAATTCGAAGCAATTTTAAATATTTTTTAAATTTTTAGAAAAACTTAAAATAAACACCCAGTTATTTCAGCTAAGAACCATATGTCTACATTATTTGCATTAGAGTAGGTTACATCCCAGTTTATGAAGTAACTAATAACTAGAAGGGGCATATAACAAAAATCGCTGCCAGCCACCGATATATTTTCTGTAATCCAAATATATATGAAAAGTCAACCAACAACCATTCATAAATAAATTAATAGATCAGATTGACATAATTATAATTAAGGTATTTAAATTGTATATTTTACTAAAGATATAAAATTACTTCCTAATCATTTACATAAAGCATTGACTATTTATTTCCATAATCAAATAAATATCTTTGTCTATCAAACCGTGTTAGACAGAAATTAGTCGCTAATTAAGTATAAGATTACCTAATTTTTAGTGATAAATTGTTTACGATAAAATTCGATTACAGCAGTACAGTCACCGTATTGTTGCCCTAATTGCGAAGTGTTACCAGCCGTACTTCTTTAGGTATAAAAATAGGTGAAAACGATTTTTTTTTTATTTGACTGGAGTAGCAAATGAGCATGCAGTCCACCTGATGCTAAGTGGTCACTGTCGCCCATGGACATCTGTAATCAACTTCATACAGAACATGGGTTCCATCTGAAGTCTATCACAGATGCGTTGCTACTCCCGAGGACTATGATGGTCGCCTCATGTGAAAGTGTGCCGGCAACCACACCCTTCTATCGAAACGCAAGAAATGCTTCACGCTAGAAATAGGTGTACGCATTTCCCTATTTTTATACATTTTCATTGCATAGCAGCTGTCCACGCGGAGGAAAGAGACAGATGCCTAACGCTGCCGAACGGGGAGGCCGATTGTGCCTCTTTGTCGCTTGTTCCGTGCTCTCGCTTGCACTTCAAGCCTTAAATGGAACACCTCAGAGCGAAGTAACGCCGCATGGGTTATGTTTTTGGTGCGTGCTGCCGGCTCCATCGAATTATAAGAAGTTATCACGTCATAAATAAAAATTAACAGGACGACAATAACGAGCACCAACATAAAACAGTGTTTTATCACAAAAGCCAATTTCATAGAATTAATTTCGTAACATTCACTTATCAATTATTATAATGACGAAATTATTACGAATACAGCGCCGCAGTGCTATCTATTCTGCTGAACGGTAATTTCCAGTGATTCTCAAAGTACAATGACGAAACATTGTCTTTCGCATGTCTAATTGTGTACGTGATTTATCTCTAAACTGTGAGCAATAATTCAACATGAACGAGTGATTGAAGTTAATTTAAACATGTTTTTAAATTAATGTAAAATGCATATTCAACAACCCGGTTGATAAGTGCTTTTATCACAAGTTGATATAAAGGATTCTTGGACTTAAATCGTTATAGGTCCACTTTTTAAGAGATTTTTTTTTGTAAAATAACTTTTATATCTGCATGGTACTCAACCAATATTGAGTGATCACCACTAACGAAGGATGACAAATAGGAGTATTATTTGTATTGTTTAGACAGTAGCTAACTAACATGCAGGATACCTGATTGTTAGTTGCCTCTTATTACCATGAAGTCCCTAGAAAATATAGAGTAGATACCTTGGATGACAAAGTTTCAGCAACTGGAAAGTATATCTCCTTTCCACACTCTTGAAAGTAGAACACAGCAACGGCTAATATGACTGCTTCTAGACTGAACGAGTCGAATTGCAAAGCTCTTCCACCGATGAAATCGTATTCTTATCTAAGATTAATCCCACGCGTAGTTTTAATATCACTTTATTAACCTTTACACACTTTAAACCAAAACATAACAATACTGGTACAAATTGGCTATCTTAAAATATAACTTTACGATGGATTACGAGATAGTCGATTTTTTGTCAATAACAAAACAAAGCACATATTTATTTTAACTCGTATTACGACTAATATTTGACGAGGCGGCCCTTAACGCAGTAATCCTTGAATTTAAGTATGTAGAAAAAATATTACATCGGAAAATATACAATCTTTTAGTCTTTTTTGCATTATTGTTGTGAAGAAAAAACATTTGTATGTATATATGTATGTACAAGTCGATTTTGAAAACCACTACAACCATTCGTTCGTCAGTTTTAAAGAAAGATATAGGATATTATTGGAATTAACTACTCTATACCCCAAAAAATGTCCACCAAGTCGCACCTGGCCAGCTCGGTGGACTATGATCTAAACTCTCTCATTCGGTTGAAGACGATACCCCAAAATATTACAGGAGATGGTATATTTTAATAAACCTTGTATTGAAATAGGAAAGCAAGAGAACGGAGTCTATACTTAAACTCGAGATGCAAGAGAATTAATTCTACTCATAAAAACAGATATGCAATAATAAACACGAGTCCTCACGCACAAATAAACATACAATTAATGTATTCAACGCGACACCTTCATTTGCACCGCATGCCGCGTTCTCGGAAGCTATCAACCAGTGTACTTAAATGGAAAATGTTGACAAACACTGCTGTAGGTAATTATAGTTTTAACAAGTTAGTCACCGCTGCCATAAAATATTTTATACATTCGTGGGAAAATTGTATAAACATGATTGTAAATTAAATATATATCCAATTAAGTACCCTATTCATACGAATTATACGTTTTTTTTTAATCCCGTACTAAGCTTTTCAAGTTCCTTTCTAATACATCTGATATTAAATAGCTATATGACCAATGTAAAACCAATTAATTGGAAGTTACCATTTTACTTTGGCCGTACACCTAAAAAAATCTTTCAAATGACTAACTAGTAATAGAATCAAATAGGCGTAAACACAAAACAAATAACGTAATGTTTTATCTATTTCAACTGGGAATCAAACCCGAAACTCAGCACACTATAAATCAGAGTGATACCACAATTTGTGACCACCAATTTGACCATCAATCGCAGTGCACGCGTGGGCGCCACCATCCGTCACCGTGCAATAATATTATTGAATAGATAAGCCGCAACCTTATCGCTATCTTATCAGGTTGTCCTCGATTCGACGGTGACCAAACTGAATACCAATAACTTTGATAAAACATGCGTTCCAGCTTATTCGAAAAAGATTTTCAGTAATTTGCCACGATTTTTAGAAAACGTTTTCCGATAACTGATTTAAGATGTACCTGATTTATTTCTCATGTGTTTATTCAAAAACATTTAGCTATTGGATTAGAGTATAGAAAACATCACGAGGTAATATATGCTTAAAAGTATGGTGAGACAGACTGGGTACCTAATGGTCGTCACCGTCGTCTACGGACATTCGCAACACCCGAAGAATGCATCGCCAGCTTTGATTAAGAGCTCTCTTTCACCTTTCTTGAAAAGTTCCATGTAGTGGTGCCCTGGGAATTCTTCAAGAGAAAGTTCATTCTACTACTTACTACTTCTTCTACTTCTACTTCTGTCTACACGGACGTAAAGATATAAAAACACAAGCGTGCACAATCAGACTGATTCATATCTCTGTGTGGCAGGGAAACAAACCCGGAACCAACTGAGATTATGACCAGTATAATGACAACATGTAAGTTAACAAAATTTCGCAAATGCGTTACAAATGTCTGAACGGAACTTCCACATGTATAGTAAAGTATCTCAGAAGTCCACCACTGAACACAGACGGTCCTAAAAGGAGTTTTGCCAAACATTCACAGGACTTTTGCCAAATAATCATTATTGGTAACCGCATGTCGATGTTACCCAGGAAGACAAAGGGTAGCAATCCGTTTCCTAGATTTTGTCCCTTACTCGCGTCCAACGTCATCCAAGAAAAAAAAATGATACTATCCAAGTCCGACACCATACGGCACAATGAAGTCCACATCACCAATCTTAAAGACACATGTCATGACTAAATGACACTGAAAACATATTTATTTTCTTCGATGACCGTCACTATTGGTCACATGCCGTGACAGGTCAAGAGTACGCTCGTCGTACGGTTTAAGTGTTTTCCTGGTAAGCAAATCCGTTTCCTATTATGAGTATGTCATGTCTTTCTCAATAAACGAAGGCAACCTAGTACTACTTTCAACTTAGATAAACAATCTTGTTTTTTATGTTTGAATCCTTACGTTAACTTATCGCGTGATGATAAAAATATGTTCACTCCTTAAAACTAATTTTATTCCACCTTTAAAATATGTCATACAAATATAGCCACATATGAAAGAGTAGATTGATTTAAATGCAGACACTTTACCATGAAATCACGAATGACCAGATTTGGATGAAATTTTGCACACAAATAGGTTATGAACGACATATAACCATCTATACTAATACATAAAGCTGAAGAGTTTGTTTGTTTGTTTGTTTATTTGAACGCGCTAATCTCAGGAACTACTGGTTCGAATTTAAAAATTATTTTTGTATTGAACAGACTATTTATCGAGGAAGGCTTTAGGCTATATAACATCACGCTGCAACTATTAGGAGCGAAGAAATAATGGAAAATGTGAAAAAAACGGGGAAAATTATTCATCCTTGAGGGCTTGCGTTGCGTGCCACGCGGACGAAGTCGCGGGCACAGCTAGTCATATATAAGGTAGTCGGCGTGACGTTAGGAAGGTCAGGGTCTTCATTATTATCCATTCTCGAAGATATTAAGTAAAACGCAGGAGTTATTCTTCTTCGATTTATTCAAAGTTAAGGAGGTCTGATCGCTTTGACTGTTGAACAATAATCTTTTCGAACGTGCAGGTGCTCGGCCTTTTATAACAAAGTGGGAGAGATGACAATAACAAATTTATGGAGGGTAGACTAAATTAACATCTTTAGAAATCACAAATTTAGTTTAATAAACAAACAATTTTAGATCTTTAAACTAACTAAAACAATTATTATCGGTAACGTGTTTTTCATAAATACGCGTTGTCCCGCCGACATATAATTTTGCCTTGATAAACACTGCACGCGGTTGAAGCCGCTGGCAAAAGCTAGTTTTACAATAAAGACTAAGGCATATATTTCATATATACACCACTTTGTTCATATTTCTCAGTCGACGTCATTGTGTTCCAGAAAGTGGAACTATTTCCACGGCAATGGAATGGCGGACCCTTTATTGCGTTCAGGTCCAGAAACAATGTCATTTTAATTACAACTCAACTCTTTGTATTTGCTCTACGTATTATGAAATTTCAACCGCTCTAATAACGTAGGTATTTCTAATTCTGAAGAAGAGAACGTTAAGGTATATTGCCATTATATAAATAACATTTATGGAGCAAATGAAGATTGTATATTTTTGATACTATAGAAGTATAATGACAAACTAGCTTGAAGTCCATCTGATGATTTGTCGGTACCAGACATACCCTTGAAGATACTTTGAATCAGAGCACAGGTGTTTTTCACTGCGCAGTTTTAAAATAGGCAGTTGCAAGTGGCGGTAATGCCGTAGTCCAACCAATAATTTAATCCCTTTAAACATGTGTACAAGATGTTAAGTGATCACTGAACGCATCGAAGTCTCCACTTAACGCCATAAGAATAGTTGTACATATCAGATAGTAAATCGTTTTCGGTTACAAATCTCATTTGCTACTTGAATCTTATAAAAAACAGTAGACAAGCCGTTATTTTCGATGTCTTAAAGGCGCTAGCTTAACTAGCAAGTGACGTCACGGCTGGTCGACCGAAGTGGCGACGATTTGCATTTTTCCATACACTCGCCAAGATTATTACACCGTTAACTTAAACGGATCGTTTAAACGCCACCTTGTGCCAACGTAACTGAGTCGGGATTCGAATACGTAAACTGAATGAGAACACGTATTGAATATTCATCGGTTACTGTGCTTCTAATTTACATGTGATCCCCTGTGTCTATCGTGCGGTGTCTGAACTAGTTATTTTTTCGCTTTTGTTCTAACTTCACGGTTTTGTAAACACTCCATGCAAATTTGGACTGGGCGTGTTTGCTTTATTGAAAGTATCAATGGACGCAGACAGGTTTTTTTTACCGCACATATGTGTATTTTAGATTTAACTTTTTTATATCTGATTGAAGTAGTAAACGAGCATGCAAACCTTGTCACAAGTGGCAACAGCCGCCTGGACGTCTGTAAGCAACTTCTCTACAACAAAGCTTCAATTTTAACACATTCACAGGTGCCTCCCATCCCCCAGTCCCCAGACCTAAGATGGTCGCCTCTTATAAAAGTGAGCAGCCAACCACATTCTCCCACCGAAATGGATGAACTGCTTCACTCTACTAATAGGTGTGGTAGTGGTACCTCTCCGGTCGAACCACATGCACTATAGCACCTTCCATAACTACTTTTATGGTCTTCTAAGACTGTCGTTCTATAAAAGGCTAAAAAACGGTCGTAATATAATAAATTATTCTTTTACCCGCATATAAGCTACACGTTGAATATTTCCCTGGTGTTCGAAATATCCTCTTGACAAAAAGTAATCTCCTTATAAGAACATCTGTATAACATTGTAAGAATATTCACTTGTGTAGTATAGAATTCTTTGTTAGCTTCCATAACCTAAGGGTTATCATACACTTCGTAAGGCATTTTGTTTAAGGCAAAGTAACTTCTAATACACGTCTTTTTTATCTAAGCAAACGCATGCAGTCCACCTGATGGTAAGTGGTCACTGCCACTCATGGATATCTGTAATCAACTTCATACAGAACATGGGATCAATCTAAAGTCAATCATAGATGCGTTGCTACTCCCGAGGACTATGATGGTCGCCTCATGTGAAAGTATGCCGGCAACCACACCCTTCTATCGAAACGCAAGAAATGCTTCACGCTAGAAATAGGTCTGGCTGTGGTACTTCCCCGGTCGAACTACACTGGTTCTACCACCTTTCGAAAGTAGTTAAGTTCTTCGTATTCATTTAGAGTCGTATACAATAAAGTAACTATTGCTCACGCATACCTAATACATTGTTTCTTAATAAGATTTTCTTTAAGTTGTGTAGTTTTTATGTATTCTCAGCACCCGACATAACATGTCAAACAAGCTTTGTACCGAACACGCTAACCATTTTCACACACTGTAGGCTTTCGTAGTAAATCCTTTGAGACCTTGCTTTGTTTCACCGACAAATAGTAACTTTTATATTGCTTTATGTCAACAATTCAACGATTTTCTTTAAGATTCACTACACTTGCACAAATTTGAGAATAAAGTTGAATCTTTAAGATTTTATTGCGGAGGCATCTTCGTCACATCTACTTCTGCCTATAAACAGTGCTAAGTACTAGCGTATTTGGGTTTGTAGTGTGTGGTAAAAGACATACCAGGTTTTTCAAGTAATTTCTTAGGGGTTAACAATTCATTTATAGATGAAAATCTTAAATTTATATAAGCTTACGGAGGTCCCCTTACATATTGTCAGTTAGAATATTTTTTGTGATCTTGACTTTAGTCATATCTGATTGATTACTTACAGTGTCACATTCATTGTAAAAGAAAAGCTATATTTGTGCCTTTAAATTTAATGAAATTCAAACAATGTTTACTTTAGTACGCTTCATATACTAATTTACCTTGTTTACACACTTAACTCAATGCCTTATATAAAACAAGCACACGTTTATGTCGATAACCACCGTAGCGAAGCATGGTAACACGTAACGTTCTGAGGCATTCTACATTATTTCCGCTCATTGTTCGTCAAGTTCAAGGGAAAACGTTCATACGCGTCAAGTGGTTCTGTACGTTAGGTTAATGGGGTTCATCAGATTTATTTGGTGAATACAAATTAGGCATTTACGTTTAATCAAAACGACGTTTACGAAAAAATGCACTTAAAATCATCAGCCATTGGTATTCCCTGTGACGTTTTTTTTGCAAAAGTCCAGTCCTTCCCAAATAGCGAGACCGAGCCTGTTCCGCGTGGGACATTTAATTTTTACTAAAAAATCCGGGACGTCCCGCCAAAATTAGGACCTCTGGCAACCCTGTCTGTTAGTAACGTCATATAGAACAGGGATTGTATCTAGAATCAATCATAGATGCGTTGCTACTCTCGAGGACTAAGATGATCGCCTCGAATGAAATATGGCGGTAACTATACCCTTCCACTGAAAGGCAAGAGCCACTACACGTTAAAGCGTTACGGTGGTGGTACCTTCTCGGTGGAATCATACTCATTCTGTACACACATATGTCCACCACTTCGCACTTGGCCAGCGCGGTGGTCTATGGCCTAAAACTATCTCTTTCTGAGTAAAGACCCGTGCCCAGCAGTGGGACAATAATGGGTTGACGATAAAAAAAAACACATATTATAAAAACATGAAACCAATCCTAATTGCGCCTGAACAGGAACCAAACCCGAAAAAAGATACAATCCGATATTTCCTCACAATTTAAATATACGAGAGTTTACGACCGCCATACACATTTCCACTCGTCACCAAGAATGACACGAGTACCTAAAATACCAGTAAAAGCTTTTAAAAAAGTTGTTACCCGGCATTTATCTTTAGCATCGCGGCATTGTACATTTTTCACCGCGTTATCGTAAATCATAGTTGATGGCGGATGCGCTGGGGAACTAGATTTAATACAAAAAAGTAACTGAACGTGCATTGTTCGGTTCAAGGGGAGTGTATAAAATGGATAGTAAAATGTAAGTTTAATATGTACTAATCATCCGTCGCAATGATCAAAACTCGATCGTAATTTAACTAAAAAACTAAACTTCCTTTTGTCAAATAAATTATAATAATTATATTAATAAGTTATTTTGAACACACCCGTTAAAAGTAAAAAGAGGTTACTTAACTAAGCTGCATTTAAAAGCAATAGCGGGTATTTGACAAAAACATGTGACATTTTTGACGTTACGTGTTTTCATAGTAAGACATTGAATATTTTATTTCGTTTATTATATATGTGTATGTGTGTATGTTTGTGTTAAATGCGTGTCAAAGTGTATGTAATGAGTTTTTAGTCGATTTCATGTACGTATTATGCATTATTTGAAAAAAATATTAGCATTACGTAATTCTTCTCTACATCAACTATAACCGTGCGTAATTTTATACTCCTCCGTCTTTGGCAACTATCTTAATAACGGATCACAAGTTTTTCACGTATTAATGTATAGATATTTTTACCAAATTACAGTAATAGATACGATTTACTCGTTATTAGTTAAGGAGCGGTTAGTATCGGTTAACAAGATTGGAGCCCTACCTAAGATTAGTATCAGTTTTTCAACGCCTAAAAATGTCTTGGACCGTTTCATATCAATATTTCACTAAGAAACACAGCATAGGACAATGAGTCCTTGTGCCGCCGCAATCGAAACTAAAGATTTTGGCATCAGATATGTAGACATTAAAGCTATGACCATCGCAATGTTTATTTTATTTTGTGTTATGCTACTGTTTACGGCCTATACACATACCTTATATCTTATTATCATTAATTAAAAAGAAGAGTTTGTGAGGGTGGACGCCAGAACGATCGTGACGGTGGCGGTAGTTCTAATGGTGTCGGTGGTAGGTGATGGTTAAAGAATGTCACAGTTTATTTAGGACAATTGGTTTCTTTAAGTTTCTACTGTGTCCTCATGATTGCCTTCGATTTTTTGGAATGAAGGTCCTTATCGCGCATTGCGAAGGAGGCTAGATGGAAAAAATCTGATGAATTTGATGAAAAAATGTAGTAAGCCGCGCGGCGTGCCTATATTTCTCTATCTGACTCTCTCTCTCATAGAAAGCAAGCCAATTATTTTCGATTTATATTTTACTTTGAACAGTGTAGTTGCGCGACGATTATTTTTGTTTTGTTATTTAAAAGAAATAAAAAAATATTATAATTCCTTCACTAGTAAATCGAGAGGATCTTCGTCCCATCCGGGTGTCTCTTGACATCTCTCAACTTTTGTTCATATAAAACTGCAGATAAACTGATTCAAACATACCCCAGATATGCCCAACACACTCGTCTACGATGAAAAACCACTTTACGCTGGCTTTCAGGTCAATCAGCGAGCATTACTCGAAAGCGTCGCACTGCTTTCCCCTCGATGTAATCATAATCCGTATAGCGTGAAAACCAATCGACACCTCATACAACCAGGTAATATCAACTCTATTACCTTGGGGATAACGTTGAAAGCCGCTCGGTGTGTAACGTGTAGGTGTTCATAGCTATGTGGTAAAAAATTGGACAAGTGCGAGTCAAATTTGAGTACGGAATCACATTGCTGTAATAATAAATGTGCTCTAATTTTATGAAATGAAATATTTCGATATTTAGACTTTTTCCTTTAAATGTGCTCAAAGACATTGTTTTTTGACCAACTTTATGTTTTAGGTCAACGGGATAGATATAGATCTTGATTCCCTTGTGAAATAATAAGCCAAAAACGATCTAAACGCGATGAAAATATATATCCTACTAATATTATAAACGCGAAAGTTTGTGAGGATGTATGTGTGTTTGTTATTCTTTCACGCAAAAAATACTCAACGGATTTGGTTGAAACTTTACAGTAGTATAGGTTATACATCAGAATAACACATGGACTATAATTTATACCGATTTTTTTGTTATTAGGTTATAATATAACGAGAAATATCCGGTTAGTCGCAAAAAAAGTTGTCCTCTGAGAGCTATCTTCGCGTACGCTGCCTAAACCGCTGGAGATACCCAAATATAATGTACCGTGGGATTGTTTGGCTCACATAGATCTAAATAAAAGTCCGCGACAGCATATGTCTATATTTTATGTATAACCCCCAATAACTCTTTTTATACTTTGAAAATTTTAAAAATATGAAGTTGATGTTTCCATGGGTTTTATACAAACTAAATATTAGTCCTTATCAAAATAAATGATTTCAAAAAATCAAGCATCTAATACAGATTGAATCTACTTTTTACACCATGTAAATTGGATAAGTAGTTTAGAAGATATTACGAGTTTATCATATTGCGTAGTCAATTGATTGACCGGCAGTACGCGCCGTGCGCCGCCGCCGTATACAACGCAGTTCTATGAATTAATATTTGAATGGTTATAAAAAACGGAGCAAAATGGGAAAGGTCAATGTAAATGACGTCCCTGTAGTTCCGGGATCAGAATAAGGCTACGGTATCCCCTGTCTGTGGTAAGAGGCGACTAAAAGAGGGCTTTCGGGGTTGCGGGTGGCTAGACTGGGAGCTCGAAACACCCAGTCAGCATGTGTGGTCGCATTCTGTCGTGAGAGCCAGGATGCACGGAGCTTGAACCGTCCAGCCAGGCGATCCCGGGAAGGACGGTGGTATACGTGTGATCGCATATCGTGGTAAAGACCAAATGGAGTGGTGGGCCCAGCCGCTCTCTTGGGAGGAGCCCGATGGGCAATGCACTCAGAGGACTCCACTTGCGGTCCTTTGAAAATCCCTTGAAAATTGAGTCCTTGTGCGATAAGAATCCCACATAACCCTGCGTCGCTCCCACGGCTTATGGTACCTTTTGAAGGTTTCTCCCTCGACATAAAAGAAAAAAAGGTCAATGAGAATGAAACAGTGGAAAATGTTAAATATGTTATTAAATCATCATCGACCTTTTAATGTTACACAACTCGGCACATATGTCAGATTAGCAGTAGTGTAGGTCGTGACCACGCTAGCCAACTGCGCGTTGGTAACCGTCGCGCGTTTTGAGACCCTTTCTTAAAACTTATAATTTCAGAGTAAGCATTAATATCTGTTGCCGACAAAACTAATTCAAATTAATATACGTGCCTGTGATTTGAAATTTGAACACACAGATTTAGGAAGTAGGGCAAGGGTTCAATCTGAAATCAATCACAGATGCGTTGTTACTCCCGAGGACTATGATGATCTCCTCATATATAAGTGGGCCGTCAGCTACACCCTTCTAATGAAACACAAGAACTGCTTATACTACTGAAATAGGTGTGGCGGTAATACCTCCGTGGTTGAACCATTGCTCTACCAACTTGCAAACTTTATGTGGCAGACTAAATTCCACGCGAGCGAAGCCGCGGGCAAAGGCTAGTATAATATAATTTTTCAATTGCGTTGACGTATAATTTTAATTTTTTCACAGGTTAAAAAGAGACACAAAGACAAATATACACAAACACCTAGACCTAGGACATGTCCCCTCGTCCCTGTAGCCTCGGGGTCAGAATAGGGCTACGGTATCCCCTGCCTGTCGTAAGAGGCGACTAAAAGGGGCTTCCGGGGTTGCAGACGGCTAGAGTGGGAGTTCGAACCGTTCGGTCAGGCAATCCCGGGAAGGACGGCGGTATGTGTGGTCGCATACCGTCGTAAAGACTAGACGGAGCGGTGGGCCCAGCCGCCCATCTGGGAGGAGCCCGATGGGGCAGCGCGCTCGGAGGATTCCGGTTGAAGTCGTTTCGAGATCCCGGAGTCCTCCTTTTCAGCGCCGAGGACGGCCACCGGGGAGGTTTTAGTGCGGTAAAAATCCCACATAACCCTGCGTCGCTCCCACGGCGTCGGGTCCCTTTGGAAGGAAAAAAAAAAAAAAGACATGTCCCCTGCAACTGCTGAGTGAAGCCACGAAGGAGGTTTTAGAAGGTAAAAATCCGACATAACTCGGAGTCTCTAAAGGCTTCGGTGTACCTTTTGAAGGTTTTCTCCCCGTCACCAAAAAGAAAGGTTATAAAAGAGCTGCGATTTAAATTAAATTTTAACTTTTTACCTCCGAGTATTTCAGAAGGAGAGCATTACAACAGGCGGGAAACGATGATTTTACAAGGTATTTTTTTTCTTTCGAGGCACGGAACCTTAAAAGTGGTGAAATAGCACGTTCCGCTGCAACGCACCCGCAGATCTGGAGTACTCGCTTATTCAGTCTGGTGACTTAGTTAAGCTTAACACTTTACTGACTTTAGGATATACCATTTATACGGTCTGTGCAATTGTGCATTCGTTCATAAATGTTATCAATATATACATCCATATTTTAACGTAAGAATATATTAAAGGAAAGCCATATTTTTTAATACATCATCTAGTTTTTATGGTCACTTGAATCTAAAAATTGGCACCATTACTACATAGTATAAAACATATTCGCTTTGCGTTGTCTGTCCCTATGTATGCTTAGATCTTTAAAACTACGCTACAGATTTTAATCTAGTTAACTCTATCTATTAAAAAAACTGCATGAAAATCCGTAGCGTAGTTTTAAAGATCAAAGCATACACAGGGACAGTCAGCGAGAAGCTACTTTGTTTTTTACTCGTACTATATAGTGATTTTACTTGTTTGTCTTCAAGATTTTCTGTACCTTCAGTAATTTATAAAGTGCCTCCTAAATGTCTGCCCTAACAGGAACTGAACCATGTATCATTTGCACACCTGGCTATCACTATAGCATTACAAAACCAAACAAGTAACAAACTGTTACGTTGACAAGACAAAATGGTTCACATTTATCGCCGCACATATTACGAAGGTGTTTGTTGCATATTGAATATAATTTAAATACGTTTGACCCCTAACTTACAGCTGTACCTTTCAAAAGTTATCGAAACGCTACTTGCGCAACTCAGTTTTATTTTCATTTTATTCTAATTCAGTTTCCGGCATTGAAGCCACTTGAATCGGACTAGACAATAAAATAATTGCAATGCTAATTGAATTTATGAAGCAATAGTAGTGGTTTCAAGCTTGAGATCTGTACGTCAAATTCCTGACATTTCTTTCCATCATCTGCGTATCAAAATTTAACTTTAATGATTGTCGTCAACCCAATTTCTCTCATCTCTCTCTACATCCCTTAAAAAATCTATAACTTTTAAACTTTTGTCTCTGTTTGAAATCACACCAAACTATCGGCCACCTGAGAATGAGAGAGTCCACCTCGCCGGTCAAGTGAAAAGGTGGAATTCACACACCTCCGAGAACTTATTTTTTTTAAAGAACTCTTGGGTGTGTAGGTTTCCTCACGATGTTTACCTTCACCGAAAAGCAGTGATAATAAATTTCTAATACGCACATAATTTTAGAAAAATCTGTGGTGCTTGCGTGGGTTTGAACCTCGGACCTCCCGGTCGAGAGGGCAAGTTTCAAACATTGTGCTATCACTGCTCAACTTTAATGGTTACTTTAATGGTCACTTTAATGGTTAATGACCTACACGTCTGAAAGTTCTGTTAATAAAGTGTCGTATAATTGAAAGGTAGAACGAGTAAGGTTCCACGATGGGAGTACCAGTGCCACGCCTATTTCTAACATGAGGTAGGTTTGCGTAGGTTTTTTGTTGTTTCGTTGAAAATCCGGATCACCATCATACGAGGCGACTATACTAGTTGGCATGAGTAGCAACGCTTCGCAATTGATTTGAGAAAGAACTCTTGATCTTCTTATATGTTCACAGACTTTCAGTGTGTTTGTTTGTGGGTGTGTGTGTGTGTGTTCAGTTCAGCGACAGTGTCTACTCATAAAGATTTGTGAAGTCTACAATCTGTACTTCGCCAAAGTATCGGAATGTTAAATCCTTTGACAAGTATCCTTTGACTAATCCATGACAGAAATGGGTTCATGACTAATGCTCATTATTTTATTTTTTGCCGAAACTTGACGGATAACATTGCCAAAGATGACAATTATATTTATAGAGGTACGAACGATCGCTTTGATTCTTTCGTAATTGCGATTAAGCACAGCTGCCAGACATCCCGTTTATAGAGACCCGTTCATTTCTTAAATAAATTGTACCTTTTCGAATCGCTACACAGCATAAAACAAAGTCGCTTCGCTATCTGTCCCTATGTATGATTAGATCTTTAAAACTACGCTATGGATAATAATGCAGTTTTTTTAATAGACAGAATGATTCAAGAGGAAGGTTTTTATGTATAATACATGCATAATAAAGAGGAGGAACACTGATACTTTTAGATTCTTGACTTTTAGGAGGAATGAAGTTTTCCGGGTTAACTAGTAATATTATAAACATAGATTTTCATAACGCTTAATAAGTAACATACAGTATAACTCTAAATTAAATAAAAAAGGACTTTTTCCTCTTAGATCATGCAAATAATGACGGTAATAGTAATCATCACCTCCCAACATCAAAACGCAAACACATCAAATATCAATTGAGGATAATACCGCCTTAGCCTCCAACCGAAGTGTAATGCGGGTTTGAATGGTAAAAATAAAAATGAAAGGTAACTCCCACTTTCTAGGCACAACAATGCGCAGATCGAGCCTTGATCTTGCGCAAACCGGATGCTGTCACGGGACTCGTTTTGAAAAGCGTACAATAAATATAACTGTCTAAACCGAGTGCCATGGAATATTCGCTAAGTTTTAACTGAAATATATTATTCACACTTTATGGGGTAAAAACTTCTTGAGCGTTAAGCAAAGTCTATCCAGCAAAAACAAAAATATGTATACTGTAATTATGTACACAGTGCTTCTCGCGTATTTTTTTAGTTTTCATTTCGTTGTAGTAGTAGTAGTAGTAGTTATTGTCTATATTGGGTTGATGTTGAACCATGTAAGTCCAATTTGACACGTTACTACTACTCTAATTTTCCCTATTCATTTTGAGATCTTGCATATCACGGGACATACAGGTGCAAAAATAAGTTCCTGGTATCCTACTGAACCACTGGTGAAAAACAAAAAAAAACAAGCCAATGTTTACAGGGGCGGGACTTTCTAGTTAGATATAATGTGCAGATCATCTCGTGACATGCGCTTGCGCAAGCCGGATGCTTTGTCCCGGACGCAATGAACCTGGTTAGGGTTGACTGTAACAAAAAACTAAAAAGCACAATATTTTCCCTAAACCTAACAAAGAAATACTTTGATTTAAATGCGTATAATATTAGTGAACAATATGATAGGTGCAAAATTGACCCTCATTTGAATTATTTTAATATATTATAAAATAATTTATATATCAAACTACTTCTCACTTCTTATATTATCGTTTATTTGTAGTATCAATCCGAAAAAAAAAATCTAACGGACCTGTGTGAATATTTTAACATTTTATACAGCTTATTGGACACTTAGCGCGAGTGTTACTATTATAGATTAGAAAAAAGAATATATATTTTAATAAATTTATAAATGTTAGATATTATTAGTAGTCATCCAGTTGATTATTTTATGTTTACCTGCCAACCCTAGCGTGGACTCCTTTTAAAAAGCGCACTCTAAATTGTATTGCATAGCATTATACGGTAAAAACGAAAATAATCATTGTAACGGTAATCTTTTATACATTTTGAATGCACTGTGACGCGTGTCATAATGTAAACACAGTTACTCATACTACTTAACGATTGACGAACCGGTCTAGCGCACAGTGGGTTCTGGGTTCGATCCCTGACAGATCATAAATTTAGATTTCTATTCTGGATCCGGGTATTTGTGTATTCGTATTTGTGTAAGTTCATGGCACTTACGATACAGATGAAAATCCTAGTGTGGGGCTATGAGTGTATTACTATCATTTAAAAGTGCTAATTATTTTTTTAATTTTTGACTTCACTAATTAAAACATGACAGTGCTGTTCCGCGTCCAAAAAAGGTATAACATTTTTATAGAGAAATTCACGCGCTAATTCATAGTAAACACGCGTTTGCTTATCGCGTGAAAGCCAATGATCTTACATTACATAATTATTTCAGTGGCATAAACACTTCAAGTTTATTTATTTTAGTCTATATGGTAACTCCGTGATGAAATGCAACTATTAGCGTGATGTGACTGACCTCCACTTGTCAGATCGTTAGACGTTAGCAATGACACGGAAGTTGTATAAGGACTCGACCGCTTTTAGTCTGTTTCGGTGGCGAGTAATGAATCTAAAATAATTTCAATTTAACTACGATATTATGTTTTTGCGCCTATCCCGAAGAGGAATAGGAAGACCATTTTTGATTTTTATATACAAAACCTCTTTGGGTGTATGAGTAATGCTAGTGTGTATTCATCATTAAAGCGTTTCCTGGCTAAGAATCAAATCCGAAACCCTTTGTGAATCAGACCGGTCCGTCAAAATATTTTAAAAAAGTCTTCTCGTATTTTTCTGGCACGTCCATGATAGTATGTAAGCTACGTAATAAGTTTCAGTTATCGCACGTCTCTAAAGCGAAGCGTTCGAAATTGTGCTCTATTCTCGCATCGTCAATGACAAACTATTCTCTCCTTTTAGCTTTTTTTCATACTAGATGTACCCTGCGCGCGTTGCTTCGCGATAAAAAAAATACACCAGAAACCTTCGCCAGCTCATGAATAACAACATTGCTAAAGATCATCACATGATCAAATGAATAGTTTACCATTCTATAGAGGACATACAGACATTCATTTTTATATATTTCATATATAATGACAGTTAAGCTTTATCTCACACAGGTTATGTAAAATTACTTCCGAAACATAATTGAATTACCCAGTTATGGCGATCATACCCAGTAGGTAAACAAAGGCATTGGACAGTCATTCACATGAAAACCACACACATTGTTATTGAGTAAGTTAATTAAATTCAATACCAAAAATACGAGTTAAAAATTGTTGATTATTTATTTAATCTCCGGAGATATGAGGCCTTCACAGCATCGATGCTCATATAGGGAGTGGCTGCGTAAAAATCTTCATTATTATCGCTCATAAAAATTATTCTACCTTACTCTTGGCTTAATTGCGTCCAGAAAATACCCAAATAAAGACCAGATCTTCTTATGAAAGTGATTAAAAGCAATTAACTTCGGCCAGAGAACATGTGATCTTCGCGGAAACGTACCACATTATGGATTCAGAAACAATCAAGATTTTGAATGATCAGTTGCTCACTGCTTATTGTCTGGTATTGCAGCAATTAAGACTTCCTGCGTACAAGGCTCTCAGTGCACCTACGCATGATATTATAGGGTTGGCTAGTCATTTGTTAATAGCCTAGAGCCCTAGTTGAACGTACGAAATTCAAGTGTTTTATTTCAACGACTTTATTACAAACCTAAAACGCTTTCTACACTCATGAACTCTCAGTAGGATTTTCTCCTGTCGTGGGTGCCATGGACACGCACAAAGACGAATACACACTCAAACCTAGAACAAGAATCTAAACTCATCATTCAGATACCTGTCAGGCTGTCAGACCGGTATGGTAACCGGACCGCCACGCAGGTCGTTTAAGATTTTTTTTAAGTTTCTCAAAAAAAAATCTATGTTAAATGATAAGTCTATTTAAATTCTATAAATCCGAATGTATGTGAGGATGTATGTATGTATGTTTGTTACTCTTTCACGCAAAAACTATTAATCGCATTGCTCTGAAATTTGGTACACAGATAGTTACTAACCTGGATTAAGACATGAGATACTAATTACCATGGTAAACGTGGTCAAAGTGGAGGAAGCGGGGAAATAAGCTAGTATCACAATAAGATAAAAATGTTTGCCGCTACCCTGTTTGTATGTTTTGACTAACGTTTGGAAATTTTTGAATATATTTTGACGGATTTTGCGAGGGAAAAGTGGCTGCAAGACTTTTTATGAACCATGTTTAAATTTGGGTTTTTAAATAAGTACGAGCATTTCAATTTGATGTCGCGTGACTAATTTCACGCACTGTCAAAAATTTTGGAGTATGAAAAAAAGCACACCGGTTATTTTTATAATATAAACGTAAATCGTTCTTTAATAGAGGATAGAAAATTATTTTATAACACTGAGGTAGCAACCGAACATGCAGTACATCTATTTTTTATTTTATATTTGTTCCTAACGATAAGGCAGACGGGCCACCTGATGAAAAGTGGTTACCGTCGCCTATGGACATTTGCAAAACCAGAGGAGTCGCCAATGCATCGCCGGCTTTGAAGTAGAGTTCTTCTTGCACCTTTCTTAAAGAGCCCCATGTCATAGATCTAGCGATTTATCTCCTAGAAGTATTTATGCTTGTTATATGCAATTTTTTATCCCTTTTATATAACGGACAAAAATTTCAATGGCTTTTAGCTTTTCTAGGTTATGATTGTACCAATTTGTAATACCGTTCACGGGAATACGTAGACAGCTATTATTAATTTTTTTCAACAATGCTGCATACTTTAATCTTACGGCCATAAAACAGTTTTTGTGGCAAAGGTGCATTGCGAACCGGTTACCGGTTGGTGCTTGCAACAATTAGGACTTCCTGTGTACAAGGCTCCTGCGCACGCCCACTGTAGGGCTGACGTATTATCGACCTATTTAAGCACCTATGTCTAAACTATTGGTCAAGCGATATAACCAAATATAATCAAAATATGAAATATTTCCAAATAACATCTAAGGCTAATCCAATGTCAATTCAAAAATCTCAACATGATGACGAACCGTGGGGCCGAGCGGTTACCATACCGGTCTGACTCGCAATGGGTCTCGGGTCCGATTCCCGGCCAGACAGGTTTCTGAATGATGAGTTTAGTTTCATGTTCTGGGTCTGAGTGTTTGTGTATTCGTCTTGTGTATGTCCATGCTACCCACGACACAGGAGAAAATCCTAGTGTGGGGCTATGAGTGTAGAAAGCGTGTGAGCGGGGGACCCACAAGAGCTGATGATGTTAGTTATATTTACAGAAGAAATATAACTTAATATTCAATATAAAAATCCCTTGATACTCCTGAGAACGTCTTGGAACGCCTCAGATATTTACGTCTACCTTTATGTATGTTAACAGAAAGAATAGCTATGTTGAGCGCTGCTGCTTGACATGGCTATTAGGCAGAAACAAGTGTCGTAGCAAAGCCTCCAAATTGAAACCACAAAGAGTTCCTTAACCGTTAATGTCAGCTCTATGAATTGAAAACAATTTAGGTTCACAATTAAAACAGCACGTTTCGTGACAAAGAGACAAACGTTCAAATAGTAATTGGAAAGGTCTATCTGGCCCTATTATTAACACGTCACTCTAAGGGCTAAATTGCTCGGTAATTGAGCACTGGATATTTCACTTCGACTAAGAGTCAGGCAAGAATGTATTTCTGTTTTCAATCTCGAAAAAACTCAGCTTAAAGTAATATTTTAATTAATTTAAACATAATTTTAAATTGCAAACAGAATGTTTGACACATAATGTACAACAAAACATTTTAAAATAAATATCAGTAACTTTTAACATAGAATATGAATTTTAATTCGATATAAACTATGTGTTACCGTGATATGTAACATAAATATATTTTCCTTAGATTAATTGAGTAAATTTGGTTTGATACAATATCAAACACAAACAAAAAAATATATTATGAGTTATTCACAATTCCCCAGACATTTTTAACATATGCGATACAGTGAAAAAAGAATATTACGCATAAATATCTGTCCACCAATTCGCACCTGACCAGCGCGGTGGACTATGACCTAAAACTCATTCCGAGAGAAGACCCGTGCCCAGCAATGGGACAATAATGGGTTGACGTTGATAAATATATGACCGAAAATGTTTAATCTTAAGTGGGCTTAGAATAAAATAATCTTAAAATTGGACGAGTATAATCTAGAATTCTACTGTGTTATAACATCACACAGATATCACAGATAGTACATTTTCGCAGATAATGGGAGCACCTACATTGATACCAGAACAATGAGATATCATTGTTCAAGAATAGGAACAATAAATTAAGGTTTATTTTATTGTTATGATATTTTAATAACGTTATCTGATTTTACTATTTTTTCTACTGATATAATTTTGCTTTTATAATTATAATTTTGTAAAGCTTACTATACAATATTTTTTTGCGTGTCTGTACATGTTATATATTTCATACATGCTATTGCTATCTTGTTCTTCCAAAAACAAGAACAAACTACGGAAAAAAGACAGTTACCTTTGAAGGAGCACATCTATATAATAAGATACCAGTTGACGTTAAAAATGTACACCCATTTAACGCTTTCAAGCGCAAATTAGCTGAGTACATAATAAAAAATAATGCAATCATTTAAATGTGAAAGGGTTAAATGGGTATTTGATAATACTACATGTCTACCTGTGTGAATCGATGTTACCTTAAAGTAATTTTATGTATATCTTTTGTTCTCATAGAAGTGACGTATTAGTCTTATTTGAGAATAAATTCTTTAAACCTTATTGCTAAAATGCATATATGTGCAAAAATATTGGAGAAGTAAAAATAGGTAATCATTTTGGTCCTTAAATTTTTAAAATTAATTCAGAGGATAGTCTAATTTAGATCAAAATATAGTCCATATCTTGAGATATGAATTTGTGCTCATTTCAATTACATTCATCGACTATCAGTAGTTATAACTATTTAAGGTCCTGTTATCTTTTTTAAGTTACGAAATCATACATCCGATATTCTTCTCTTGTTTGATTTGGATATACGTGTAAGCATTTGGTACTCTCCACTTCTCCATTAACTTGTACAAACAGCGTCGTCTACCTTTTAATGATCCAAGACTGCTCTTTGACGACCTGCTTGGCGGAGCGGTTACCATACCGGTCTGTCGCGCAATGGGGCCCGGGTTCGATTCCCGGCCAGATAGGTATCTGAATGATGAGTTTAGATTCATGTTCTGGGTCTGGGTGTTTGTGTTTTTGTCTTGTGTGTGTCCATGGTACCTACGGCACAGGAGAAAATCCTAGTGTGTAGAAAGCGCTCTTTACATAAACAAACCAACTGAGGATACAAACAAAGGCGGAAAAGCTACATCCTTTGACGAAATTCGCTAGAACAACAAATTGGCGCAGACAATAGCTCGTAAACAATTCTAGTGTCATACACACAATAATTAGCGTAAACAAATGTATTCCAATGCATACAATTACCTTATTATGTGCATACATATGAGACCACTTCTAGTTTCCCACGTAAATAGTTATCTGGTTTTCATATTGCAATACTTAGAACAAAATGTACTTGAACTATGAAATTCATTCACCTAACAATGCTTAGTATTGTTATAAAGAATTTATAGCAGAAATAAACCTCGAATTAAAGTACTTTAACAATTAAGTAACATACTACGTTAGTTCATATTGTGATAATGTCAAGTAGTTAATTGCAAAAATGATTTTTTATTCAAATCTAGTATATACTTATATTAAACAATTAAAAATATACGTATTATTTAACATAATAATCAATTATTGTGTATTGCACAAGTCATAAATGATTTCTCCCAAACTCGTAATATTCAAATTAACAATCCGATTGAATTTTCAAAGCGTATATACGTACATTCCATGTTGTAACACAGTGGGCAAAAGATGTTTTGTAAGTTGCAAACAACAAACAATATAAAATTTAACAATATCCAGAGTTCTATAATGCATAATTAACAAAAACCTTCCAACAAAACCGCGTAAGAACATAAACATGAAACGCACTTAGATAATTAAATTCACTGTAGTTGTAATGCTTGTACAAAGGGCCCTTACAGCCCTACATTAGGTTATGAGTTAACTGTTTTATTGCTTGTAAATACCAACAATGCGAATAGCCAGGTGTGTTGCGAATGGAGGGTACCTACAATACCTAGTGCGTGAATAACGTTTCTGTAATGTTTGTTGGTAACAATCACTGATGGAGCAATTGTTTCTCTACGTTAACACTAGGTTATTACCGCGGCTTTACCCGCTTTACTCCTACTACATGATGGAGTAACAACCACACATATATCAAACTTTCGCTTCAATAACATTAATAAAGTAAACGCTATATTTTAATTTAAATCAAGTATTAAAAGCATGATGCCAATTTTTTTATCTGATTGAAGTAGCAAACGAGCATGCAGTCCACCTGATAGTAAGTGGTCACTGCCGCCCATAGAACATGCGCTCTATCTGAAGTCAATCATAGATGCGTTCCTACTCCCGAGGACTGTGATGATCGCCTTATATAAAAGTGTGCCGGCAACCACACTCTTCCATCGAAACGCAAGAAATGCTTCACACTGGAAATAGGTATGGCGGTGGTACTTCCCCGGTAGAACTGCACTGGTTCTACCTTTAACCACCAATTTAATATGATCTAGTCAATGCTTTCTATAGAATTCTGTTACCAGTCCCAAATAGGATAACAATATCTTACGAAGGTAATCATTGATGCTTTTCTGCTCCATCATTTAAGTCTAAGGTCTTATAATTAGTAAATACTTTACAAATTCGTATACTTATACACATCATTTGTATGACATAATAGATGCAACAGTGCCCCAGTATCTACACTTGTCAGTTTGAAGCTACCTCACGAATTCCTCAATTATGACAATTATGGCAATCGGAGAATTCATTAACGTTACCCAGTTCTAGTCTAAAAGTTATGTTCTGAAGCACACTTCAACAAAATGTATTCTTAGATCGTTTAAATCAGGGCAAGCTAACTCGAAATTTTGCCATTTAATCATTTAGACTACGCGATCGTTATTCTGTTGCCCCATGGGGATATCGAGCGACGAAAAAAAATCGCTATGTTCATTTATATCTCTGGTAATTAACAAAAAAATCCTGCCACGATCCACCGGTTAATCGACGGGTTGTCCGACTCTGTACACATAATGTGTTTAATACACATCATGTATAAGTATTAGCTAGACATTGACTAAGAACATCCATATTTGGAATAGAGCCGTTTACGATAATGAGCAATTTTTTGTCTCCCACACAACCTTCATTACACCTCACATTACAATGTTGAACAATTACATATCTGAGATGAACTGCAGTAATTAGATAAACGATTAGCATGCAAGTTCTTTGATAATTAGAAGTCATTCATTTGGAATTCCTGACTCGGAGGGAAACTATTTTCTACCTACATCTCTTCTAATGATGTACCTATATTCCATTACATATTTGGCTCATTTACATTCGGCTTTTTGTTACGCACTAATCACCCGTCGCAACGGTCGGAATTCGACCGTAATTTAAATTAAAAAACTAAACTTCATATTGTGTAAAGTAGCACAAATATTTCTCAAATTTAAATAAATTGTAATAATTTAAAGTTATTTTGACCACACCCCGTTAAAGGTAAAAAGAGGTAATAACTAAGCTGCATTTAAAAGCTACAGAGGGTATTTTGACAAAGATATCTGACATTTTTGACGTTATATGTTTTCATAGTAAGACATTGAATGTTTTATTTCGTTTATTATGTATATGTTTTTGTCAAATGCATATGTTTTTGTCAAATGAATTTTGAGTTGATTTTATGTATGTTTTATACATTATTTGAAAAAAATATTAGCATTGCGTAATCCTTCTCTACATCAACTGCGGCAAGTATCTTAAAAACGGATCACAAGTTTTTGCTTCACGTATTAATATATAGATGTAAGCTTACTAACTTCGTGGAACTACTAACGCCCATTTTTTAAAGTAAACCTTGACTTCTTAACTGTTAATTACATAGCAACGCAAAACAACCAAAAAAACCGAATCGCCTAATTGGAAACTTGATCTTTTTACATAACTGCCGTGATTGATTAAGCCGAATGCTTAATTAACTCCGTGTAATTGATGTTCAAGAGTTTAAGGACGTTTTCGGTCAACTTACGAAGCCCACGGCGACAAACTGAGTTATTACGTTTCGCAATGCATTGTAAGTGAATAATACGTTTTCGAATACGAAATAATACATCTGAATCTATACATACAGATAAAAATGTCTGTCGATGATTGAACGATATTTATACCCAAACATTCGTCTTTAAACAACATTTTATACTTTCGTTTTTTTTGGTTGTTTATTTGTCTGGTCTACTTTCCTTTATTAACAAATAGAAACAGATTTTCGAATACAAATGTGGATACTTTTGACCTGGTGAATATATATAAAACTCTGTAAATTGCATAAACTACATAGTATATGAAACATAACGATGTAGGTAAGGTGATTTAACACAAAATTATGAATAAATTTAAGTAGTTATAAGTAGAAGAAATCACGGGAAGAAGTTTGTAATAATTAACAACTTTCGTAATGGGTGACTGTGTGTGTTTCGCATTGTTACATCTGATTAGTTATTATTTAACCACAAGGGTGTGGCACGATGTGAAGTGTCAGAGTCTTTACCCTTTTAATAAGTTTATCAATTTTAGGTTACGATGATTTTGATTTCCTATAGGTTAGGGGTTGAGAGCACATAACGTTGCTCCGATGTTTCATGCTATAAAATTATTATTATGCGTCTTCTACACATTTTTCACATTCCAATATTAGCAAATAACATTGAAATTGTTTAAACACTTTCTCTGATACAAGTAGGTACTTTCATAACTCGTTTACAGTAGCCAAAATTGCTTAGTAACTAAAATTGTATGTACAAATGCCTTTCATAGTTTTCGCGTTTTCGTATTAATTTATTATGCTGACCTTCCGTTACGAAGGCCACAATATCCGGAAGGTTTAACATGTGTTTTTGAGGTCACAAAAGCGAAATCTCGTTTCGACCACTCAGTCAGTGTCCACTGACACTTTCCCCGGCGCCACTATGGCCTATTGAACCTTTACAAACATATGTTTGGAAGACATATTTGGTCGTTTTTAGACGTGTGTCGTGATTGATTTCCTTTAAAGAGATATGAAAGAAACATTTACAATATTTCTACATTTTATTTAAGACATTTAAGTAGTAAATACAAAGTAACATAAAGTACATACAGTGCCTTGTGTTGTCGCTCTTGCATAGCGAAACTTCCTTTTCTTCCCGTAGATATCGTAGAAGAGTAAGAAGAAAAAAATCTAAGAGATATAGATAGTATTCCTGTATATCACTGACCCTGCGGTCAAAAATACGCATGCCCATGGCGACGACTATTGACAAAAACCCCATTAGTAGAATATGGATAGATATAGTAGGTACAGATATGTAGTTTAAAAGATGATCGGAGTAGCATGTTTCGTACAAAAAGACATCATTGAATCTATATTTTTTTAGCGTAATTCAGTTGATGCGTTTTTATGAACGTGTGTTCCCTAAACTTACATGTGAAGCGACCATTTTTATCTTCAGGAATGACAACGAATCTGTGATCGGCTGCGCGTAGCTTACAGAACTCCTGTTCTAAACGGAATAGGTTAAAGATGTAAAACAACTTCATAAACATAGAAAAGAGATTCTATCTGAAGTCAATCACGTAACCCGGGGTTACCACCTTGCTTCTACCTACTACCAAAAACAAAGTCCACTAAACTACAAGGACGTAGATATATTTATAACGTGGCAAATGCCATACAATCCGATAGTAGCTGCACCTGCGACCTCAGAGGAGATGCTGCCTGAGGTTGACCGCAGAACCCTCGTCATCTCCGGGCATCGAGATTAAACGCTTCCTGTATTGATATCATCATTAACCATTTATTACTCATTCACTTTATAAATCGACGGCTTATACCTACTGTAAAGGCAGCGTGCACTTAATCTTATAATGAAATGTTTTTTTTTGTATAGCCCTTCTAAGGCACTTATAAATTGTCAGTTGTAAATGGTTTTTAGGGATCTGTACTAATAGGGTAAAAACGGAACCCTATTACTAAGACTTCGGTGTCTGTCTGTCATCAAGCTTTATGTCATGAACCATGATAGCTTAACAGTTAAAACCCAGTAAAAAAATAAAAATCTGATTGTAGTTTCCCATACAATATACATAATTTTCGTCGTATTTTTTTTTTAACTCGCGCAAGAGGATTCCGTATTATCTAATGGTACGGGAGCCTTGTGCGCGAGTTCGACTCGCACTTAGCCGATTATTTTTTACACTTACACCGGATCAAAACACGATTTCAACTAAGCACATTTACCTATTAACTAACGGATGCATTAACGGGATATTCGGTTTCGTAAGATTTATCTCATCTCAGTATCAGGTAAAGTTCAACGTTTAGAACTTATCACTTTAAGCCAATATGTTAATGATATGAACGTTTCTTGTAACTGATTTTATCTTTCGAAACAAATATCTGCAATCATCGTTACAATACAAAAAAAGGATTATGAGAGATTTTGCGAAAGTGAATTATAAAATTTTATAAGTACTCGCTCGTTTACGTATTGTATCGATGTAGTTGCCGTGTTGATGGTAACATGCTAAGGATATCTGTTAAGCAAATTCATGTAGAACACGGAATCTATCTGGAGTCAGGAACAATATGGTTGTCTTATGTGAAAAAGTGCCATCCTATCACCAAAAACAAAAAAATCCGTCACGATATAAATAGGTATGGAGGTGGTAGACCCCAGCTGAACCATACCCGTTACATACATACTTTCCAAAATAATATATAGTAATTAGTGTATATGTCCACTCATCATACTTCATACTATTTTTACTTTGACGACCCGCGTGGCCGAGCGGTTACCGTACCGGTCTGACACTCAGTGGTCCCGGGTTCGATTCCCGGCCAGACATGTGTCTGAATGATGAGTTTAGATTTTTGTTCTGGGTCTGGGTGTTTGTGTATTCGTCTTGTGTGTGTCCATGGCACCCACGATACAGGAGAAAATCCTACTGTGGGGCTATGAGTGTAGAAAGCGTTTTAAGTTTTTTTGACTATATTATACTATATATTATAACTAACTAAAATATGATACTTCATACTTAATAAAGGCGAAAGTTTGTGAGTGTGTATGCTTGTTACTTCTTCACGTCTAAACAACTAGAACGAAGGAAGTTAGCTGACACTTAGGATTATATATAGGCTAGTTTACTATAAATATGTAGGCAGGTATGTACTTGATGTATCTATGTGACAATTTATGCAATCGTGGTAATAATACATATAGTTATATCAATTTTCATTTTACATATAGGTACTATTTTCTTGCTAAATCACCACGTTGTTTATGTAACATACATATATTACAGAGTTTTATTAGATCACCTTGATTAGACATAACTATTCATAACAGGTAAGGCTTCCTTGAACTGATAACTTGATAAATGTTATCGGAATTATCAAGATCCGTCCATGCATTTTAGGAAACAATGGTTAGGCATATAATATTGATTTTAGATTCTATAAAATATAATAATTATATAACTATGGTATATAAAATAACACAATATACAATTACATAACATATAAAATAACACAAAAATTAATATACCCTCCAAACAAAGAGCTAGTAGTAGTGACAAAAGCCACACTCTGTACCTGTGGTCATAAAGTTATATAATAAACTACCTTACCAATTAAAACAAATAAAGAAAGACCACATATGTGCCAGATAATTAAAAAATATATATTAATAGAAAAATGCTATTACACTTATGACGAATTCTTAAACGATGATTAAAAAATATAAAATACATAAAATATTTAATCTTCTAAAGTTATCAGCATTGTAATATATAGTGTCTAATTGTAAGTCTTTTAATGATAAATACGAGTATGTGAGTGCCATACATTTAGAACTCCTTAACCGGCATATTAAATTTTTGGCCCCCTTTTTTTAAACATCTTATCTAGTCAATATTATTGTAACCCAAAAATTTACTAAATAAAGATCTTTCTTCCTTTCAATAACTACCTAGTTAAAGCTCCGTGTAAAATAGTAAAGGAATCAAGTTGAACATTATTGCCATCACTACCTAGTATAAAACAAAGTCGCTTCTCGCTGTCTGTCCCTATGTATGCTTAGATCTTTAAAACTACGCTTTAGATTCTAATGCAGTTTTTTAAATAGATAGAGTTATTCAGAAGGAAGGATTTTGTGTATAATAGGTATAATATAGTAGAGATACACTGATAATTTTAGATTTTTTACTTTTAGGCGGAACGATGTTCGGCGGGTCAACGAGTATGTAATAAGATAAAAGTGTTTATAATATAATAGCTATCTTTGAAAGATAAACAAAATAAAAAAATGAGCTGAATAATGGAGAATAATCTACAGTTACTTCTATAAAAGTGTACGAATGACGTTAATATTTATGCCATGAAAAATGTTAATGTATCCAATACATTTTAACAAGAATTTGCATTAATTAAATAGTAACCCGAGTCGCGCTATCGACTTTGTACAAGTGGCTCGATAAAAATGCAAATAGTTTCGAATATCTTCAGGTGGAAAGTTGCGCTAAAGAAAAATTGTCAGTAAAAGTGTCAGCTAATTAATTTCAGACATTAATAATCCAGCAGCTTGGGATTAGTAGGAGACTTTCTTTTGCATTTTATTTTCCATAGAAAAGTAATAAGATCGAGTTAATTTTATATTCCTGCAGTGTGTTAGTATCTCCCCTCTTTTTCTAATTGTAAAACCCAACGGTTACGTTCCTCATAGACTTAAAATTTAAGTAAAAACTGAACTTGTAACAAAAGATACGCTTTATTATTGAAAGTTCTTAAAATAGTAAAATTATGAACTATTTCATAAATAAATAATTATTTTAATTTAAATTTTGATTGATATGTTATTGACGTATTTAATGCACTTTATTACATGTAAATTAAAATACTAATTAATTGATTTAACAAAATATAAAAAGAAAAAACTATTTACAAAATGTACATATATAAAAAAAAGAAAAACAAAAACATATAAACAAAAACACTACCATAAAAAAAATATCACCATCGCAGTCCCTGGGCAAGGATAGCAAGATGAAATAAAAAACTATTTTAAGCACATTCAACACTTTTGATACTATCGATTATCAACTACATGATACATATTATGTAACCTATGGTCTCGTTGATCACATTATAGTGACCCTCTGTATCTATAGAAACACTCATCCATTACCGAAATCGAAGACTGACAAAACCGACAGACAAACTGATTGCTTCGCTGTAAAATTAATGGCCGTGCCGAGTAACCCGCGCTGCCCTACGCTGTCAATCACTGCTACCACCATCGGTGGCCCATGGGGTTTCACGACACACTATTGTATTAAATTTAGAGTTCAGATTTTACTATATCTAGTATTTTTATTTAAACAACGATGAAATTCTAGTCTCACTGTTTCTTTTGAATAATAAAACATGAAATTTTACAACTTCAGCGCTATTTCGTCTAAAACCTATAGTAATACATTTATCTCTACAGAACACCAATTTTTTGAGGACGCTAGCGTATAATCTATCTATATTTACAATATCTATATTATAATAATAGTAGGACATCCCTAAACTATCAATACATACCTACATAGAGATACAGACAGCCGGGTTTGCTGCCACATCCTTTCATTTACGGCCATGTTTCGATAATCGCTATTTGTGTAATCCTGTTTTGGCTTAATTTAATACATAACTTGGATGAAATGTATATTTTCCATGTATTGCTGTTGGATTACTTAATAAATAAATAAATAAATTTACTTATAAATTATATTACAACTGACAAATATAACATGCCCCGGGCGTATGAAAAATAAATACTTTTCCTAAAAAATCCAACGTCCAAAACATCTTTATGGAACTTTCAAAACTACGTCCTTATAGAACATAAACTACATATGACTCATCCCGTAATCACAGCGTGGTGTATTCGGTGTGAAATCGCAAATCCCCGTTATATCACAATTGTGTGGGCAGACGGAACACAGTACGACGGTGATTGATAGCCCATGGGGAGCATGGAGTGCTATGCTTCTTTAGGATAAGTAGACGTTTGCGAGCGGAAGAAATACATTTTAATGTATGTTTCGTATCGCTAACGGTAGATGGGTAAATAAGTTATGCTAGTGTAAGTATAATTATTAAGCAAACGAGATTTCGGCGCAATTTTATTTATTTAAATATTCGTTTTAACGTTACAATTTAACTCGCTTAACTTTTTTATTACCGTAGAAAACGCAGTCTCCCTGATAATAAGTGGCCACTGCAGCCCATGGACTGTTCATATGTAATCAACCCTGGAAGAGTTTTTTTTTATAACATTGAAGTAGCAAACGTAAGAACTGCTTCACGCGCGAAATAGGTGTAGCGTTGGTACTTCCTCGGTGGGACCATTGTTCTACCACCTTTTAAAGTGGTAGAAGCCCTGATAGTAAGTGGTCACTGTCGATGTACTGTACATTTGTAAAGACTGTCTATCTGTAATCAACCTCAGAAGAGATTTTGCTCATATCAGACTATGGTCAATGTGACTACCCCTAAGGACTAAGGAATACCTTGGTTGACCTAAGTTACGGTTAAGCATATCTAGACGAAGTAATAATGATAACAGTCATTTCTGACAATACACGAACGCCCCCCCGCCATCAACATATCACCACCTGTTCAAATCAATCGATTGCAATTAATTCGTCGGAGCGGAACTAACGAACATTAATACCTACGATTGCACATTTACAGACATGCATTTTTTTGTATACCGGCTTCGAATATTTTATGCAGGAGACTTGAATAACTTCTTTGTACCTAACTAACCGAACTAATAATAATACTAATAACCTAACTAATAACTAACCTAACTAATAAATTCAATCTCAATTAACTCCGACTGGTTTTAAAATAAATTATAAAAAATATCTGTATCCAGTTTATGCATTTTTTCAGTACTTTATTTCTTATCTACTAGGTCTAGTGTCTAGATGTATTACACATATTTTATTTAAAATAGTAGTAAGTACTTAGTATGAACCTATATTGTACAGAAAAAAGTTAACATCGCCAAACTTCTATAGATCGAAACAAAACGATTGTAGAACAACATGTGTGTATTTTATTTACATGTTTTACATTACACTTATGACCATGTATGGAGCCGAGGCTACTTTCAAAACCGCATAAAAATTCGTCGGAGGCTGCGACACTTGCGTTTTGTAATGAAACAGGTGATCAGTTATAATCCATTGTTTTATGTCCGCGGTCGCGCATGAAAGTATCAAGACTAATATCGTACACAACGACTTAAGTATATTATACGCTTAAAAATACGCTTTCTACACTCATAGCCCCACACTAGCATTTTTTCCTCCTGCTTTCCTTGCGCGTCAGACCGGTATGGTAACCGCTCCTCGGTCGTTCGTATCTTGGTCATTTAAAATCAATAAAAAAATATGAGAAGAATATATCCTGTGGTCCTTTATTTTTAGTGGACGTCATAGAACTACCACTAAGAGACAACATCGAAGCGATAGGCAGCAGCATCTTTCAGTGTAACACCAACACTAATTGTAGTCACAAACATTCATGCCTGACGAGGTGGTGGTTAATCCAATACACAACCCTTATTAAGTTAGGCCTACATCTATCGCCAGACCTTAAAAGGCTGATGGATTGATTTCCATTCCGCTTCATCTTCTGAAGAAATACGTCTCAAATGGGGATTGCAATCCGGCCTTATTTTCAATCCGGCCGGATCCGGCGGTTTTTTTCTCAATGCCGCCGGATCCGACCGGATCCGGCGGCATTGATCGAACGTTTAAAACAGTGTAAAAAAAAGGATCGATTTCTAACGGAAATTATTTTTGTAATGTGAAATCTTTGTCAAAATATACAATCACCGGATCCTGTGGAGGTCCCGATCCGGTGGTGAATTGGTACCGGATCCGGTTTGTGTAAATTTGTGCCGGATCCGCCGGATTACCGGATCCGGTTTTCCGGATTGCAATCCCTAGTCTTAAAACAAACTTACTTCCAACGAACGAACAGATAACCTTTTTCCTTTGGGAAATCGATTAATAACACTATTCTAATACAATACAGCCCACGTATCTAGTTATATCTTACAGATTACTAGTAGCTTTCGCAATAAAACTTGCGTTTCGAACGATGATAATCCACCATTGTTTGAGAAAACCTGCGGTCGTGCGTGAAAGTCAATGTTTATGATGGAAATGCAAGTTTCGAGAAATGGCCGCATAAAGAACGCTTCACACGCTGCAATTACCAACAAGGCTACACGATAGCAACTAGATTTCTATCTGCTGATTAGGAAACACACCTTTTAATTCCTTTAAAGCGAGTAAGCATAAATTAACCGTTTTATTTATAAGCCGGGATATTTATACTGTTGTTCTAAGTTTACTTTTGAAGGTGGTAGAACCAGTGTAGTTCGACCGAGGAAGTACCACCGCCACACCTATTTCTAACGTGAAGCATTTCGATATCGATTTGCGTTTCGATAGAAGGGTGTGGTTGCCGGCACACTTTCACGTGAGGCGACCATCATAGTCCTCGGGAGTGGCAACGCATCTGTGATTGACTTTAGATAGAACCCATGTTCTGTATGAAGTTGATTACAGATGTCCATGAGCGGCAGTGACCACTTATCATCAGGTGGACTGCATGCTCGTTTGCTACTTCAGTCAAATAAAAAAAAAAAAACTTTAATAAGGAACAGCGGATAAATCTTGTATTACCAAATATGCCCCACACATTCGTATTATTCGGTGGAAAGGGTTTTCGGAAGTCTTAGCATAGTCTAGAAAAAAAAAATGTTCAAAGAAAGGACTTATTTACTGACTAGTTTCGGAGGTTGTTGAGCCCCTCTCCCAGTAGAGGATAAAATAATTTAAAACGTTTTTTTCCCAACCTTAACTTTTGTAGTCCCCACTTAAAAAGATGAAGCTGCAAGACTGGAACATATAAAGGGAAAAAAAAATTGGGTAACATTAAAAAAAAACGCTTTCTACACTCATAGCCCCACAGTAGGATATTGTCCTGTGTCGTGGGTGCCATGGACACACACAAGGACGAATACACAAACACCCAAACCCAGAACAAGAATCTAAGCTCATCATTCAGATACCCGGCCGGTAATCGAACCCGGGACCCACAGCGTGCTGAAGGTGTGAGAACCGCTGCGGCACGCGGGTCGTCAAACACTGCCACACAGTATAGCCCGAAGGGTGGAGCAAATGTCGAGAGCATGTTGGAGCTAAATGTCAGGAGCACGTGTGAATAAAGCTATAAATAATACCATCTGGATAGGCCTCATTAGAGATGCAAAGTGCAAGCAAATCTGATTAGACGCGTCGCTTCTTTCGTAATGCCTTCGTGCCTTCCAGCGACGGATTTAACGGTGGGTCTATTTAAGAACCCTGGGAAACTAGATACGGTTACATTCTTCGAACTTTTCAATTGAATTTTGTATTGCTTTGGAATTTTTGAACAAGCCAATGCACCTAACCTACTAAAATTTGACTAAAAGAAATTCGAAAAACCTTAGCTTACTACTGTTGTTATTAGGCAGAAATAGATGTGGCAGTGATGCCTTCGGAGTCTAAACATTAAGGGTACAAGCACTTTTACAGAAACAAATACCGTATTGCTATATTTATCGTACAGCTATGTACTTCGACTGTAACACAAAACGTAAAACAGTTTACACGCATTTTGATCCAAATAACTGTAGCGGATGTCTTATTTAATACCGTCTCATGAAATAAATCCTCCTAACAAGTAACGGAGCAGTGTCCAATTGCTTATGATTTAATAGTCATATATTTAGAACGTCGTAAGCGACATTGCGCTTGCGCAAGCCGTGCGTGACATTTTGACGGACAGAAATAGTGCCCTAACGGCCTATTTCTTCTGCGTTTAACTTTGTATACGTGTATGCGTGTCTGTGTACGTGTATGAGTTTTAACGCTATCACATATATGATTTATGTGTTACACGATATTGATGTCAAATTGATAAAGACTTGTATTCTACTATTTGTTCAATTATCGTAGAGAGTGGTGAATTGGAATTTGTCACAAGTCCTGTCATAGATTTATGTTCCCCATAAGTTGGTCTGATAACCTGAAGAAGAGACACTTTGAAACCGGTGGATAAAGAAATGTGACAGCTCATGTCCTAGAGTATACGATCATAGGGTGTAAGTCTAAGATTCTACAAATAAACGTCTATTGTGGTTGACTATAACCGGAACTTGTTATTTTGATAGAAGACCAGTACCCAGCCTTTGGAAACAAAGCGGATAAAGACGTTTGATGGCTCAGCGTATGCACATTCAGTTATTATCATTTTTGAAGGGAAACTTTTTTATCGGGGTTGGAAAAAAATTTAGTGTAACATTTTTTCGTTACGCGCCATCTTTTTCTTATCCCTACCACGCGTGATATTAGATAGATTATTATAGATTACATTATTAGATAAAGTTTAATAAAAGCCTTTTATTAAACTTTATCTAATTTAACTTTATTTAACCAATTTCTGTAAAGTTGCATATAGTAAATTATTTTTTGAAAAATAACGTCATAAAGAAGTTTGACTTCGTACGAGTATACGCTAGTACACGCACACATTTTGTTTTTTGTAAATGATAATAGATGCAAATTGTTGGAGCGTAATATATCTTCACCTTGACATCGTGAGTTTGATGGACCAGCGTGCATCGGATGAATGGGTTTGACATTTAGAAACGTGTTGAGATACAAGTCATTATCAGAAATTGTAAGATTATCGAATAATTGGTCACGTCGCGATGTTAAAAATACGAATAAAAATTGACCTCTAAAAAGTTTATTACCCAAATACAATTAATTAATAGATATAATCAACTGTTGACTTTTTTCAAACATATTTTAATTAGAAAATTAAGATGTTGCTTTTATGTTATGAGCTTCCGTAAGCCATGAGTTAAGTTCTTAATATAATGAAAAATTTTCAAAGGAATTCGTTTACAAGTCATATAATAAAAGATAATTAAAGATACATAAATCGATTATATCTCAAGGTCTATATCCAGTGTAGTTCAACCGAGGAAGTACCACCGCCACACCTATTTCTAAGAAGCATTTCTTGCGTTTCGATAGAAGGGAGTGGTTGCCGGCACACTTTGTCATGTTATGAGGCGACCATCATAGTCCTCGGTAGTAGCAACGCATCTGTGATTGACTTCAGATGGAACCCATGGGCGGCAGTGACCACTTACCATCAGGTGGACTGCATGATCGTTTGCTACTTCAGTCAGATAAAAAAATATATATACATACCTGTAAGACGATCCTACGCTACCTTACCATCAAAATAAAAGCAACATCAGACACATATTCGTCTTAACCAGCAAAACCATCGCCCCAGAAATCAGCGAGAACAAAACCGCAATTTACCATCGATTCTAAATCATGTAAGTGTGCTATTTTCTCGTGGCCAGTACTGCCAATTAGGCACCCCTGTGACTTCTCTATCAAACCTCGATCAGACTGGTCCGTTACACCCATGCAAATGGAGAAGATGTATTGCCTGACATGGCACTTAAATAAAACCTAAGTTAAGAGTGAGTCGGCCTTTCTATAAAAAGGGCAAAAAACTCACTATTATGCGTTTTTATAAATGCATATTTAAGACAATACGTCTTAAACATTTATTTTATTCTGATTTAGGACATAGGGCGAAAGGATATAATTCTTAATTCGCACCTATATTTAATATTTACAATAATAAAAGTATTTACAAGAAATAATAAAAATTGTTTTCTATAAGAGTAAAAAGTATACCTATACAAAATGTGTCGCTACAAGTAGTATTTTTTGTTATAGCGCCAACAGAAATACATTATCTGTGAAAATTATAACTGTCTAGCTATCACGGTTCCTGACATACAGCCTGGTGACGTACAAACAAACAGCAGAGCCTTATCAATATGGTTTCGTTTTTATCATATGGGTACGGAACCCTAAACAGACACAAGACAAATTGCTCGGATGGAAAACCGTAGATCTAAAATGGACGCGAGATGTACTAATTATTGATAATCTAATCTTATCAAAAACAGTTTCACTGTAAAAATAGCACAAGTTCAAAGTCATCAAATTGTTGAAAAACAATCAAAAAATTTACAAAAAGTTATGAAATACAAACACAAAAAACCCAAGTTATGATTTTTTGATAATTTAATATTGAAAAAGTTTTGTTGCAACCTTAAAACTTAACAAAAATTGAACTTGGCGTGCGTCCTTGTGAACCTCAATTTTTTAGGATCCATTCATATTACTTTCCATTCATATTCATAGATATACAAATATATGGAGTGAGCACATACTGATTTCTGGGCAGGAACTGAGCAGTTTAACTTATTTGTATAATTATCACGTCAATATTACATAATTGTATCGAAAACTGAATGGATACGATTTGAGTTGATACGGAGTACGATACGGAGCTGAAAATATGTTGGAAGATTTTTTTCTGTGTTCAGTATTATTATCTACTTGTAAGAATGCAGCGTAACTACTGACCCAGGTGAAAATTATCTCACACTTCCCACTAAGATAAATAAAATGAAAGTAAAGGAATAAGAACGGTATTGAGAAATGACTTGCAATACATCCAAGCAAATTTGCGGTACTGAAGGACGCACGCCAAGTTCAATTTTTGTTAAGTTTTAAGGTTGCAACAAAACTTTTTCAATATTAAATTATCAAAAAATCATAACTTGGGTTTTTTGTGTTTGTATTTCATAACTTTTTGTAAATTTTTTGATTGTTTTTCAACAATTTGATGACTTTGAACTTGTGCTATTTTTACAGTGAAACTGTTTTTGATAAGATTTTACATCTTTTTGTAAAGGTTTTTTAACTTGTTGCTAAGATAATTGAAAATTTTCGAAAGTCAGGAAGTTATTGGTTTTACTCCGTTTTACATAAATCGAGTTTCCAATCGAATTTCGATCTTTAGACGTCCGAGGAAGGTTCTCCTATGATTTTTTATGATGTTGTGTTTATGTCTGTATGTATTTATATATATAAATATGTAAAACCTCTCATAACTTTTGATCGGGTTTGCCCTATTTCATCGCGATTAGCGCTATTCGAGAGGGCTTGTCTGAACTTAGATTTAACATATTAATATAAATAAATTACGTGTCACTTTATTTGTCCGCAATGGACTCTTAAACTCTGAACCGATTATAATCAAATTTACACAACGTGTGCATTTTGATCCAACTTGAAAGATAGGATAGTTTATATCTTAATTTATAGGTTTAATTGCAAATATTTTTTTTAGCTTCAGCTGTTAACTTTGCATAATCCTAATAACAGATGGTGTAATGTTATCTGTTAACTTGATTAAGTAAGTAATGGCGCTTTGTTAAAATTACAACCGTTTCACATAAGCTACAATCTAATATCATGACTAAAAATAAGTATAAGTTACTACCTTCGATCGGTAATATTGGTGATCAAAGGTTACTAAAGTACCTATTACATAGCCATCTCAGTATATTCTGCGTTGATACGGAATCTTACCAAATAATGTATATGAGATATTAGATGGCGCTCTTTACGATACAGTCATCTACATGAACCGAATGTATTGATGGCGCTTTGTTAAAATTTTATATGAGCTAACGTTTCATATGAGCGACAATATAATATTATAACTTAAATGGTAGATTTGTGACACTAAATGAACTAAAAATAACTCATCAATTTTCCTCGGAAATTATTGGTTCCCGAGTTGGTCATTTTTGAGCGCGCAATGTACATCGAACAACCCGCGTACCGATCGCCGATCGCTTATTGTATTATAAGTAGTTATTCCCCGCACGCATCTAACAACAAATCGCTTATTCTATTTTATTAACTTAATACCTACCTAGACTAAGACCCGTGCCGATTGCGCAATACTCGAGCTGCGGTGCGTGTACCTAAGCGCGGATTTAGACGCACGGCTTCCAAAACATTACCCACCACACGTGCTCTCAACATTCTTCCTGCTGCGGTACAATCGGCTGATTATCCAACACTCGTTGGTACGCCCGAGTAATCACACGACTGTCCGTTGGATGGCGAGCATAAGGGTACCTCTGTATGTACAGATGCAGAGCTTGCTGTGCATTCCCACGTGCTTCACCATAACACATTAGCATTTCCCCGTATTCACGAGCACTGAACTGCATTTTGCAAAAACTAAATGACAATAAAAACACAAAACTAAAGCAATAACAAGTAATAATAAATAACAGTTCACACACGACACGACTAACACGAAACATAAATTTGCAGAGCATCCGTCTTCCGCAAGCGAAAATCACGAACTGTGACAATTTTTCAAATTTTAAATAATATCCGAACTATCAAAGAAAACCGCCAATACGCCGCTCAGTGACGAGTTACTACTAAGCGAGTGCATTACACAGATTCAATTAAATTCAGATATGACACAACCTTTAACTTAAAACTGACAAATCAATTACTTTTACTTGTCCACTCGTTGTTTTGTAATTTTAATAAAATACCAAATTAGGTACATTATAAACATTATTCATGTTAGTTCAAATTAGACTGGTTTACTTCAAGATTCTAAATACTTTAAATACATAAAAGCAAATTAAAATTTCATAAAATAACAACATACAACATAAAAAAAACGAAAGTATAAGAAGCTATTATAATATCAATCAATAACTATTGATATTCTTATCACAGATACTCTCATCTCGAGTACATGACCTACGGAGAACAAGTACTTTATTAGCCACATTGAGTTATCTTTTTATTGTTTATTCTGTGTGCGGCGTTAATCCCGCCTTTCGGCAAAGGACTGAAGAGCCACACCGCGCTGTATGTGTGAGTGTACGGTGTATGTGGAATAGAATTTTGCATGATACTTATGTACCTACATCATTTCTTTAATGATGTTTCCCTTATGTTTGCTTCTGAAACAAATACGTTAAAATGTTAATCATTATTTGTGATTTATTTTTATTTGCCCTAAGTAAATGAAGAAGTTTTCAATCATTAGGTACACAAAAATAAACTAAAGAATAGGTATTTAGTATTTTTCCGAATAATGTTTTCAGTTATTATTTGCGTTAAAATGTTTGAATTAGGTATTGAATGTTTTTTGGAAACTTGGTTCCTAAATTGGTGGAAGTCGGTGCGGCGGAGCGCGGGGCGGCCCGCCGCACGGCCTCAGCCGCGCGGCGTCATTGACCGGACGTCGAACAGCTGATAGCGCATTCATTATACATTGCTAGTTTTCGTGAAAAACACTATAATGAGTGTTTTTCTTTTAAATTCATGTTGCATTATGCAGTAAAAAAAAGTGCATAAAAAAATGGAAAATCCGATGAAAAATTCCAACGCCATAAGCACCAGAATCGTGTCAGGAATCCATATTTTTAATATTCGGTACGCTGTCATTTACACCCTGTATATCCTTATAAGTTACTAAAGTAATACAAAGCTATCTCAGTATTCTCAGTATATTCTGCGATGATACGCCACCTTACCGCCAAATCGAAATAGTAATATGTTTGAGATATTAGATGGCGCTGTTTACGTTACGGTCATCTACATGAACCGAATGTATCGATAAATCAATGCCGTTTCACTTTATTCAGTTTTTTTAGTTATAATTTCGTATTTCCATAAACTAAAATTGAAAAATAATTTTAAAAGTAATTTAAGAGATAGAGGAAAAATATTTTATTATGTGCCCCCGTAGGCCTATACAAAATAAAAACGTTTCATTTCATTTCATTACCTACCAGCAGTATAGAAAGAAATCATTTAAATTAAATTTACACAAACAAATATCACACATAAATTATTAGTAATTATAGGCATATAGGTACATGAACTACTACCTAAAGATTTATAAACAACATTATACTGATTGTACATTGTGACAAATGGGCCAAAACGTTGGAGTCCATAGATCGTTCTAAGTTAATTTGACAGATGTTAGTTTAAAAAAGTAAAACGTATAAAATTGGTTTAAATTTATTTTTAATTTTATGTTTCTAATAATGTTCTGTATTTATGAAAATATTATATAAAGTAAATTAAAAAAAAAACGTACAAAATTGTAATACATTGTTTTCAATGAGCGGCGCAACTGACGTAGACAAATGTAAACATTGTTATCGAAGAGATGAAAAATAAGGTAAACATTGTCGTCAACCCATTATTGTCCCACTGCTGGACACGGGTCTTCTCTCAGAATGAGAGAGTTTAGGCCATAGTCCACCGCGCTGGCCAAGTGATAAATATGACAAATGACAAAGGATAAAAATGACAAAGGATACAAGTGATAAAGTCTGAGGAAAAAATAATGTAATATTTATGAGACAGAAGACGCAGAAGGAACTCACATAACAGCCAAATCACTTATTTTTTTGGAGACGTTTAGTGTGAGTAACTTCTTTTCCATCGTGGGCTTTACTAGAGTTTGGAGCTGTCTGCTACGAAGAGACAGGTACCGGCGCACTAGGGATAGCATCAAGCTTCGCCAAGTTTTGCACCTGATAGTGCGAGCCTTCCAGTGTTAACACATTGATGACCCCATCTCGGTCCTACACTTGGTGACTCCAAACAACTGTCTAGCTCGCATGAAAACACTGTGGCGGCTCTTCGTCAGAAACTGTGATTGTGTGACACCTTAACCTTTTAAATATGATAATATTTCATTAAATATTTCAGTACCTAAGAGATGGATATTTGTCACACATTTTTTTTTGCTAATAAGAAGAGAAACTGGCAACAAATATTTAATGGGCCACCCTATGGTATGCACTAATTGTACCAGACCAATGAATTTTACATTTACTGCAATATTTCCGGTAAAGCTTTAGTATTTATAGTATTTTTTAAAATAACTATTAAAGTAAAAAACGAGCTTAAAGTCCAGTGGTAAGTGGCCACTGCCTCTAATGGACATCGGCTATTAATCTCTCATAAAAATGTTTTAGGTTATAAGAACCAAGTATGTTTGCCATTCCTGCTGGGTGAGGTCTGGTCGACAGTTATGTCAACATACTTAGAATTTGGTCGACATTTAGAGAACGTGCAGCATAAAGAAAATGTACAGAATGATGACAACATACAGTATGAACACACAATTTTACTAAGTGTGCCAGATATTCCTAACTCTGCATGCAGCCCTTGCCCCACAATTATAAAAGAAATAATGTTACCAAATCAAAGCGAATTCCATATGAACTATATGGATTCTCATTGCATATTTACCAGATGTAATAATAGTTAATTTATTTGACAACAGTATTAACATACTTTGTAGCAGTGTGTAAATTTAATCTTGATTCAAATGAGTGGGATTTATTAGCCCATAAAATAAATGTATCCTTTTACAGATTTCAATTGAATTAATCACATACTGCTGTTTTATTTTTGCAGGTGAAATAAGTGTAAGAATAACTTCGCTACTTAAAACAAGGATACTTTATTATGTTTATTTTTGTATTTTGGATTGAAGATTGATGTTAAGAACAAATAGTATCCTCTATTAGATGGTTATATTGGATTGTATCAAATATTCTAAATGATGGGTTTATAACTGCAATAAGACTATTAGATCCATTAATTAAAGAGTGAATGGCGAAACGCAGGTCGCCAGTCAGCTAGTAGATAATCTATATTTTCATATAATAACATATTATGTAAATTAAGAATTGATTGTTTGATAACTCCGCTGGATGAGGTCTTATTGACAATACGTTCATCTCCGTTAGGTTAACCTTCCGTCAGAACATGTAGTATGAAAATAATATACAGCATAAATGCCTACAATATACCTACAGCATGAAGACAACCATAGAAGAAGCATGAACTCGCAATTTTACTAATAACAACTTGGGAGTACAACACAAATAATAATCTTTTTCAGAATAATTGCATATTGAATAAAAATATTCTTGAATGGCTTTCATTTGGAAATTCCCTTCATTTAGAGAAATTGCGAATTAGTTTAAATTGAATCTTTTGACCGCCCGGCCTAATATTAGTGGTCATGCTCTTAGCGCCCGGCATAATGAATCAAAAAATAAATACTACAACAAAGAGGGATAAGCAATGAATTTGTCTAAAAGATTGGATATTTTTTTATGATAGGTACCTACATATGATATTTGTTTGTGGGGTTAAATAACTACTAAATTATCTATTTAGTAGTTAATTAACCGCCTACAGTGTACGCTACTTCAAACCACTTCGCTCAATATAAAATCAGTGTTAAAATATTTAAACGTTGCAATTTTTATTTTTAGTAGTCCAGACTATTTTTATTATTATGTCTACTTGCAACAATAAACGTAGAATTGTAATAGCTTTCATAATTCTAAAATGATGACAAAATAACTGAAGAGAAATAAAATATGCATAGCGATAAACACCTTTATAAAGAAGGCAAGAGAAAGCTCATTCTTATCAATCTCTTCTTAGGTACACAATTTGCATAGACTACAAAAGCAAAACAGTAGTATATGAGCTAGTGTTGCCGAACTATCGATAGTTTTTCAATCGATAGTTTTCATCTTAAAACAGCCATACTATCGATACTATCAATAGTTCAAATTAAGGCAATTTTATCGGATGAGAGCGATACTATCGAAAGTATTGTTGCTCAAGAAGAATGGATTGTCGATTGTATCGATACTACCGATAGTATTGTGATCATAAATTATTAAAAATATTGAAAGAATCGATAGTATCGACAATTTGGCACCGTCGATAGTTTGGCAATTTGCAATAGTATTGAGTTTGTTTTAAAAGTAATGTAATTAAACGAGGACTATTAAAGGCCTCCATAGTTTGTGTACGTAAATACGTAATGTTGTCGCATTATAACATTATTTAAATATTATTCCATTAACTTTGTTTTCCGACTACTATACCTTAATATTGCTAACAATACTATTGTAAATTAGTAAACAATCGATAGTCCAAAATAATCGATCATATCGATAGTGTTGACAATTTTTGATTTACTAGCAACGATACTATCGATAGTACCGATAGTCTAGTTCTCGCGAGCAACAATATTATCGATAGTATCGATTGTATTGCACTCATGCGATAGTATTGCTTCGAACTGAGCTATCGATAATATCGATAGGCCCATCGATAATCTTGCGATATCCTGGCTATCGATAGACTATCGATTAATCATCGATAGTCGACTATCGATCGGCAACGCTAATATGAGCAAGCACTAACGAAATGCGCGCACATTTTTATCGCAAATCACGCTTTCGCTTCGTCTCATCTTATACTTCCCTACATAGGCATCTATCATACTACGCATTCAATTAAAATAACACGATGTAGGTACTTAATAAAAAAGTACCTACATAATATTCCATTCAAGTTCCTGCGCACATCTCTTCCTTTGATACGAGTTTATATTCTTATTATTCATCACCATTTGAATTAACATAATTCATAACTTCATTACGTTTATTATTTTATTTAATGTTAACCTATGAAAAAATCTTTTTGGTAGTATAAATGTAATCGTTTGAGATTCACTGAATGTCAAGCGATGTGTAAGCAAGTTTGACGTCTACTGGATGTCAGGTTTTCATCGAGCGAAAGCGAAAAGTCTAAGAATTGGGGGCACTATGGTTTGTGCTATCGAATTTTATTAATTTCAAATTTATTTCATTATATAGTTGATTGTAATTAATTGATTTGAGATATATGAATTATAATCTACTATTATAAATTATTATTTGAGGATAATACGTTGTGTGTAAGTAATAAAATTTCATAACCTACAAATAACCGCTCCTATCACAGTAAAGACATACTCGCTTCGTTTGACGTTTGAACTTGTCAAACGCGACCGCGTTTGTGAATATATAAAATTCTCGTGTCACAGTTTTTGTTGCCATACTCCTCCGAAACGGCTTGACCGATTTTTACCAAATTTTATATGCTTATTCAGTAGGTCTGAGAATCGGCCAACATCTATTTTTCATACCCCTTAAGGGTTGTCCAGCCTTAACATTTTTTTTTAATTTTTTATATGGCAAAACAAAGTTTGTCGGGACAGCTAGTATTATCCATAAATACTAGTATGCAAATGTGTTCGTAACAGTTAATGTTTCTTGGATTCCAGTGACAGTTCTAAGTATCATTATCGTTAAGCAATTGAAGGCCACTGCTGCATACATTAAGTGAGAAAGTGAATATTTTTACTGGTCTAACTTTTCATCTAGAATTAAGTCATTCGGTGCAATCATCAATGGGCATGCTAAGTGTTGATGAAGGGATTGCACTACTTAATCTTTGATCTATAATATAATGTAATCATAGTATACTAAAGCAAGGAATTAAACCGTTTAGACATTGTTTAATATGATACAGCCTTTTTAAACGTTTAAATGGTAGACTGGAGATGGGCGCTTGAGAAGGACTCTTTATAGAGAGATAAATGCTGAGTAAGGTTTAGAGAATAGAAAGAAAAAAAGCTGGGTCTGCAGAAAGGCATACATTAGCCAGAGATGACAGTACCATGAACCAATGCGACTTTCATTTGTACAAATTTAGCCATTAAAAATTGAAAATAAATTATATTAAATGATATATATTAACCAGTTAACGTACATTCCTTTTAACGCAATAATAATAAAGAGTAATAAATAATTTATTGAATTCTACTATCCCAATGAAAAAATCTGCAATAGTATAAGTAAGTCGAAAAATAAACTATTTTAACCGGCAAGGCCGTATCGAAGAAAGCAACTAAACATCTCTACCATTACAATCTAGCGTTACTCAGAGTCTAGACTTTAGGAATCTGGAGCGACGTCTAGCCTGGCCGGAACCGCGGCGAGCCATGTACGATGACAAGCGAAACTCATGTGATACTAACGTTTGGTTTACAGATATAATATGGTAGTTAGAAATAATGTTAGCTGAGCTGAAGACGGCCAAAGTATATGAGAAATGGTAGTATGATTTATTCTTAAGTTAGAGGGTTTGTGTTCAAATCGCAGGCAATGATGTGGTTTTCTATAATAAAACGTTTAATAATTATAATAGTTTTATCTTTTTTGTTGTAGATATGATGAATACATTCAAAGACACTCACTTAAACCCAGAAAAAAATCATAAGTCATCATCTGGATATTTGTGTGGCCGGGGATGTAATCTGGAGCTCATAACGTTTCAGACCGATGTTAACCGCTCCAGCACGAGCATCGTCTTGTGTGTATTGTATAATTATGTACGTGTCATTTCAAATATTATATTATTTTGTAATGGACTAGTTGTACCTTGCGCGCGTTGCTACGCCATCACAAAAAACATACACCAGAAACCTTTTCGAGCTCATGAATAACAACTTTGCTAAAGATTACCACATGACCAAATGAATAGTTAACGATTCTATAGAGGACATACAGACAAACATTCATTTTTATGAAGAAGAAGAAAACGAAATGACGATAAAAATATATCGAAGATACATAAAGCCTGCCAATCCACAATCAGCCAGCGTGGTAGACTATATCATGAAATCTTCTCATTCTGAGAGAATGATAAAGTATTTTTCTTGCATACTAGAATATATTCTTAATCAAAAAAGTTAATACTGCTGGATGACTTTACAAAAATGTGCCAGTTAACTGCTATGATGGATGTAGTAGGGCTGACTATTAAGTCTACGTTACATGAAGTTTTTCAACTTAGACCTCGCTCTCATATTTAGTGCGTGATTGAATCGTTGCGTGAATACCTTGAATAGTCTTTTATCTGGCTTCCACAAATGTAACCATTTTTTAGACTAAACATGCAGTTCATTAAATAGAATACACAATTTCTTAGATTTGATAAAGAGATGTCATCTGAAAGGAATTCATTATTCTCAAAAGTAGCTAACAAAGCATAAGATGAAATAGTCTGTGCAAAATTGAACTAAAATAACTTACATAAATGTAGATATACGATGGGAAGGAGTCGTAACTTACCTGAAAAAAGCAATAAAACATTAGAAACATTGATTTATCATGGTAAAATAATACACCATATGATACTTAAAAACAAAATTATAGAAATGCATTATGTAAATAGGTACTTTGATCAATCAACTCGTTACCTTGACGCACTCGTAATAATCAGTATAATATTATACTATTATTCATAATATAATATAATTTGAGTACCTACACAATACAAAAATACATTACGGAAGAAGATTAAGTAACGTCATAATATGACGCTAACCGAACCAAGGACTCCAAACAATCTACGTAGAATCGTTACTTTGATAAGTTCACGTCAATATAGAACACTTATATAATAACTCAATTATATGAATTTTCACACTAAATATTTAAGCTTAAAGGGGTAAAAAGAAAGTCGACATAAATTATATATACAGTCCAGTTGCATTGATTAAATTCTTCGTGAAATGTCACCTTAATCAATTGAAACTCAACATAAATTAATTACTTTTAAAAACTCACTAACGTAGGTATTAGTCACTATCTTCACAATTTTATATGAAAGTCAAAACCTCTTAGCAATATCAAAATGAACGATGACAATGAAAAATTCGATTCGAGAAAGTCGCCACACGTAACACTGCGTTAAGGTACAGACTTCATCGCGATCGAACAGCTATAGGAGATCAAATATTTGAAATAAAGAAAATTATAAAATGTAAACCAAATAAAGTATAAAAATAAATATAATAAACTAAAAACAACGCGATAATTTTTTTGACAATTATTATTTGAAACGAAATAAAATCTTTATTTTTAAGAAATAGGAATAGTCTGGAGTTGCATATCACAGCAAAGTATAATATTTATAATTATTGCAATTTACATTCAATGGTTCTGAAGATTAAGTTTAATTGATTTTAATTATACTTTGTCCTCAAACTTTAACCGCCTTAGCCAATGAAGTTAGTATAATGTTGTGCATGAATAACACAACAAGGATTTAATCGGATTTAAATTACGTGAATTTAGTTATTAAATTCAGACACATTGTCAATTAACTTAAGCAATTTGTTTCTAATCCATTAAAATCTTTTATTTCCCGTTGATTTATTACCCGAGCAACAAGTTACGAAATATGTATTTCGCTTATACACACACGGTGAAACAAGTTTAACTCAGATCTTTCGTTTGTCCGTCTGCGTTGAGAGCAATCGTGCTAGACAATGACAGAGCACTAGTTCTTACGTGGTAGCCCGGATAGCGCTCCGAGCGGAACGGCCTAACGATGGTAGATGCATTCGCAATCGATCTGAAAAAGTTTACAACACTGAACAATCGTGAGGGTTCAGATAGAGCATGGAATTATTTCACAATTGCTTACAAATAAAATAAGGAAGATTTTACTAAAACCAATATCCATCAGGGGCATGAAAGGGGCAGAGCAAATACGAATAAAATAATTGAATCATATTAAGCCAGAATCTTTATGGAGTTTGTAAGCACATCTCAACAATAACTTTCGAGATGATATTACGTTGAAATTAAAAACAATATTAAATGAATTACTTATGACTATTTAATCGATTGATTCATTGATTGATGGAATGAAAATGACATTATTATAAGCAGTAAGGTAGTTTCTCTTCCTTGAAGTACAAAAGACGCCTAGAGAAGTAATGAGCCATCGCACACACGCACAAGCATTCCGAGAACCAAATGACCATCAATCAATGTCTAATACGAAGACACACGGACGAACATCCGTTTCCGATCGCAGCTGAGACGTGCCCAATCATGTAGAGGAGACCTTGATTGTTAAATAGGCTTTTGTATGTTTTTCCAGATCATTATTATTTATTTATTTAAGTTGTCATTTAATCACAATATTCGAAGTTTATTGCGAAAGGTGACTTGTTTTGCTATCGAGGAAGAAACCTTCAAAAGGTACCCGAAGCCGTGGGAGCAACGCCGGGTTATGTGGGATTTTTACTCAACGATAAATGTTTGTTGTGGTAAGGTCACAATAAAACCCAAAACATCAGGGTTAATTAAAAAGAGAAACGAAAGAAATGCAGATGGGTTTCAAAGCAGGATATTAGATATCCTATTATACTCAAGGGCTATTTATACTCTATTCGGTGTATTCCGGCGATTGTTTCACCCGGAGACACGGGCGTAGACAATCACCGGAACAACATTTAATTATATTGAGCCGCTTCCCTGTCAACTTTTACTTTGGGAATCAATTTGGTGAATAAGTAGCTATTGACCACTTGAGGCAATTGATAAAGGAAGAAATATTATGAGCTAATTGTGCTTCACAAACGTCATCCATAGTGTTGGCGAAATTTTTACAATTGATGTTCCAATTACAATCTTTATGAAATAATGATGTCTCTGAACTCGGAAATACAACTCGATTTTTGTATCAATAATTTTATCATATGCCAAATAGAATGGCTACATAACATCCCATAAAATCATTTCAGAAGAATTAAACAAAACGAGCACTTACTCTTTTGAACCCTACTGATGCTCATGATTGTAAAACATAATGCTTGTGTAAAATGTTCACTTAAAGCGGCGAGTTTTCAGCAAAAATGGACACGGAACAGCTTTGAGCACTCTCCTGTGGACGAGGGGCTTTCTCTGCAATATCGCTGGGACACTGAGAAACTTTGCACGGCCTTTTACTTTAACGAGAACTGTTGTAAATTACTTAAATTTCCAAGGACCAATTAGTTTGGAAGTTGCGGAGCTCTCTGAGTTCGTCTGCAAAGGGACTAGTGTCTCGCTTGTATTTGTATTTTGGTCTGAATCGTGTGGTCAGTTTTAACTAAAAACTATAATTGATTACCTAAAGATATTTTACACTCGAATTTAAATTGCTTTAACATTAAATATTACTAAACTATCGTTATTGTCTGACCTATCGTAATTGACGACTTCCTCCGCAAATATGCTTTTAAATTGGAGCGACACGGCGAAAAAATAGGACCTAATTAAAAATTATAAAACGAAGCAGTAAATATAGAACAAATTGGCATTTTCCCAGATTATTGACAGATTCGAGAAAAAGTAGATTGCCTAAAAATATCTTGTACTTCCTGCAAGTAAGTTTCAGAAACGAACAATAGGCAATTTCTTGTAGACTCAATAAACAAGACTGATATAACAATCACTTTTCGTAATCAGACTGCAGTATCAAAGAGACATTTTTAGACGAGGTCGTGACTCTGTTCCATTGCGGTCAAATATCTTCGACTGGACAACCAATTTATGATCATGCGGAGAATATCGCAAACAATACTTCAAAGTAAAGATATAGAGTTGCGATTCGTACGAGAGGAAATCAAAACAAGACGTTATATAATATATATTCGTTGCCGTTCTCTCATTTGAGGTGAACAGACATGCAAGTACAGTCAATTGAAGCGTGAATGAAACTATTGTGATCGGTATCGACCGTCCGAGCCAGTACGTGGAGCGACTGATTATTATGATGGACGACGCTTCCCACATTTATATTGTGTGCTGTTATATAAAAATCATCTCCACACCTGTTCTATTACGCAGCTGAATAATCTATACTTATAAATAAAATTGAAGTGTCTGTTTGTAATATCAAAATAACAGTTTTTTATCAATTGCATATGAAAGTATACATGATACTCATAACAAAACAACAATCAGTAAAATTTTTGTCTGTCTGTCTGTCTGTCTGTCTGTCTGTCTGTCTGTCTGTCTGTCTGTTTGTTTGGGGTAATCTCCGAAACTGCTGGACCGATTTTATCGGGATTTTCACTATTAGATAGCTAATTTTACAGCGCGTAACTTAGGCTACTTTTATTTTAGAAAAATAATTAGGGTACTTTGGTAAAACATAAAAACCTTCAAAATACCTCCGCTTTATGCAGATTAAATGATAACTTAGGTTCAGCCGATATGGTTTACATGAAACTTGGAGTGAACCTTGAGTTTCTAGAATAACATAATATGATAAAATAATTGACCTTCAACTCCTCAACCCTCATGATGCAGGGGTACTGCCAGCCTAAGCCGCAAGAGCTCCTCATTTTCTGCTTTCCAATTTGTTATAACGTTTTTGAGCAAAAACAAATAGTGAAAAATTTGACCCTCAACTCCTCAACCTTCATGATGTAGGGCGTATTGTCTGTCTTAACCGTAAAAGTTAGATTTTTTTTTAATTACAAATATTTAAGGAGATTTGTAAGCAGAAACAAATGATGTAAAAATGACCTTTACCTCCCTATGATTCGAGGATACATCGTTAACCCATTATTGTCCCACTGCCTTGCCCCGTGCACGGCAGTGACTCTTCTCTCGGAATTAGAAAATTTTAGGCCATAGTCCACCGCGCTGGCCAAGTGCGAATTGGTGGACTTCACACACCTCCGAGAACTTTTTTTTAACGAATTCTCGGGAGTGTGGGTTTCCTCACAATGTTTTCCTTCACCGAAAAGCAGTGATAATTAATTTCTACTGCACACATAAAACGTGGTGCGTGCCTGGGTTTGAACCTTGGGCCTTCCGATTAAGAGGGCAAGTTTCAAGTTTCACTGCTCTTGATTCGAGGATACCTACTGCATATTCTACAGAAGTTGGCCATAAGGTGCTTTTATCCATACAAATAAATGTAATTTAAATGTCTTTTGAATATGAGAATTCTACTTTTTACTAAATTAATATGGAAATGGATATTCCGTTTTTTAATTCACAATCTACCTTTTTGTAATAAATCTACTTCGTACAAACAAATTTATACCTACAAAAAACAAAGGAAATATAATTAATTCGACTTATTTTCGGAGTAGTTACTTACCTCAGCTAATAACGAGGTGGGTAACTACTTATACATGAAGTAAACAATATTCACGATTATAACTATTGATACACCTACACAGGCAGACACATAACGATGCTGCCGCGACCGAGCATTCTCAACTTTCAAGCGTGTTTAGAAAGATTTACTTTGTGTATTGTTTTAATAAGGGATAACAGATGTCGCTGGATGTATCCTGAGTTACGCCAAGGGCTAATTCCTGAAGTTTGTAGGTATATAAAAGTGAGTGAATTATTTTGAGTTCAAATTCGATTACGTTGGATTCAATTGGTACGATTTGTTTAAAATAGGGACTTTGTTACGTATCATCACTATTAATTATATGCAAGTAATATTATATTTTTTTCTTAACGTAATGATATATTCAACTGACTTCGAAAAGGAGGAGGATCAATTCGGTTGGTATGTTTCTTTTATGTATGTACATCGATTTCTCGGCCAACTGATAGTATTTTCTTTCATTCAATGGAGTTTACTTGCAGTTTGATACTATTGTCATCATTCATAACTTCAGAAATATGTGAGATTGCGATGGAGCATCATATAAGATATTTTAGCATATGTACCTATCTATGTAGAATTGAAACGAAGATAACTTAAGTTATCGACTTGCATGGATTATTAATAAGAGCTGTTAATAATTGTAACAATATGCCATCCACCAATTCGCACTTGGCCAGCGCGGTGGACTATGGCCTAAACTCTCTCATACTGAGAGAAGACCCGTGCCCAGCAGTGGGACAATAATGGGTTGACGACGACGCTGTACACTGTGTACAAGTACCTACTGGTATTAATAAATATTTAAGAGAGGGGGGGGAGGGCTTTCATGTGACAAATGTTATCTATTTACACAATATTAATAAGAAACAACAGGTAGAGCTTGAAATATTCAAGGAATTTTCAATCAAACAAATGGGGCTTTTTGCCGTTTTGTTTATAAATAATGGTACGGAACCCTTCGTGCGCCAGTCCGCTTCGAAGTTGCTAAGTTGCTATCAGTCCTACCGAAAAAATGTTATTTAGTTAAAAAAATTATAGGCATAAAATTGGATACGTAGGTATATGTCATGTGTCCCTGTAGTTCCGGGATTAGAATAGGGCTACGGCATCCCCTGCCTTTCGTAAGAGGTGACTAAAAGGGGCTTCCGGGGTTGCAGACGGCTAGAGTGGGGGAGCTCGAACCGTTCGGTCAGGCAATCCCGGGAAGGACGGAGGTATGTGTGGTCGCATATCGTCGTAAAGACTAGACGGAGCGGTGGGCCCAGCCGCCTATCCGGGAGGAGCCCGATAGGACAACGCAGTCGGAGGATTCCGGTTGAAGTTTCGAGATCCCGAAGTTCTCCTTTTGGCGCCGAGGACGGCCACTGGGAGGGTTTTAGTGCAGTAAAAATCCCACATAACCCTGCGTCGCTCCCGCGGCGTCGGGTACCTTTTGAAGGTTTCCCCCTCGAGAACGAAAAAAAAGGTATATGTCATGTATTTTTTAAACGCGGGCGAAGCTGCGGGTTTCAGCTAGTAAATTATAATAGTGCTATTGTATTACTGTCGTCGTATCAGAACTGTTGAGATCTAGCTCAGCTGTGAATTCAAATCAATCAATTGCAGCATTAACATCTACCACGATACATATTCCTTTGTTTAGTTAATGTATTGAATCCTTTTCAGAAAAATTACATATATCCAAACAAAAGCATTTTTTACACTCCCAAATAAATATTACGTACATACTTCAAACAAAAAATCTTAAGCCTTATCATTGCTTTTAAAATCCTCATGGAAACAGTAAAGAAGCTCGCTTTATAAAATGCTATTATGATACGGCATGAAATTACATTTTGCATCAGAGTTTGTGCGGTAAAAACGTCTAGGTGTGTATAATTACGTTTCTGGTTGCCCACACCGTGGGCCTTGAGTGAATCGTGACCGAATGGATGGATTGCTTGATGGGAATTAAAATAGTGGTTTTCAATTACTCAGTTTCGTTTCAATCCAGCAACAAAAGATATCAAATGTCGAATTACACGGTCGAGCATTTACGGGCCTTGTTCACAGGCACAACATATTATAACAATAAGTTGTTTAACTTGTGTGGTATTTCACGATTATTAGATGAATAGATCTAAATGAATTGTGTATCTACTTGTCTATCCACCTTAAGTGAGCAGCAAAATAAGACTTAAAAACTCATACATGTATAGTGGTTTGAACGTGTTATTGGTTAATCTGAGAATTATAACTATAATTTTCTTTATTCAAGACATTCCGTCTCTTCTCATGGCTGTTGTGGATGGCGTCTTGAGAATAAGACCTTTATATCTAGCATAGAACTGGCTTTCGTCAAAATTTAAAATTGTGATAACATTTACTGATATATTTACTATATAATGTAGTCGTTGTTAAAAAAAATTAAAAAAATTCTTTTGTCCTGAACAATGACGACTGTATAGTCGTCATTGTTCAGGACAAAAATTTCCCTTCTAATATTGTAATTTCACTATACACAGAATTTATAGAGTATGATATATTTGCGATTTTCTTCAAATATTGAAATAGCAAACAGAATTGTTTGCAAATAAATCTTCCACTTTATTTTCCAAAACATTGTTTTACACTGACCCCATTTCATTAATTATGTGTTTAGTTGTTTCTTTCTTAAACGATGAGATTCGTCACGATATCTTATTTATAAATACAACATCAGTTTAATTTACCAGTTTAATATACCTACATTGGCAGGTCAAGAGAACAATATTCAGTAGCCCAAGGTTGTTGCAATTTCAATAATCGCTAACCTTCAGTTCTGTGCTGTTAACTGCACCTAATAATACTTTCAGTTATTACATCTGTATGGTTGGTGCTAATGTATTTTGATACTTAAACATATGGTATGTTTATAGGTTTGCTGGTTTTCGAAGCTTATGACCCAGGGAATAATAATGGTACCCAAAACTCTCCGCCTTATTCGACTTTCCTATTAACTGACCTTTTATATATGTATCGAGCATATTGTTAAAATGGATACATATATTTTGATTTTTTCTTTGCCAAGCGAGTCTTTTTGTATGGTAGCCCATTGATGAGCTTAAGTAATGTTATATAAAAATAAAAAAAAGTTCCCAAAAAATCACTCATATGACGAATTACTCATAGGACGAATTTTAATTAGTGAGCGATCGTTTTTTTATAACGCTCAAGTAGCAACCCTTTCACCGGATCGCATAAACTTCTTCACGCTTTAAATATGTGTGGCGGTATTCAGGGCCTCCCCGTTCCTACTATACTGGTTTTACCACCTTAGAATTACGTATCAATACGCTGTGAAAGCCATAATACATCGAGAGAGTATGAAAAGTATTGAAATGTTTTGACATTGTACCGCTGTCCAACTTGACTTTCTTTTTTATTCAAAGCTAATACTCCGAGTGAAATTGTCAATTAAACGTGAAAGTGCTAAAAGGATTGTATAAGGCGATTGCGGAGAAACGCGTTAATTAAAAATGTTTCGCGAAAATCTGACACCCACTATTTACATAAAATTATAATTGGGTAGTACGGAATTTCCATAATTAATTAAGGACGTACAACCTTGAAATGTCTGATTATTGAAATTATTAAGTCTTCGTTGTCCTAATTATTTCCTCATTAGGAAGAAAACAATTATAAAAATACGGATAATGATATTATACCGAGAATAAACGAAAGCTACCGAATGCTAAAAAAACCGTAATTCTTATTATGCACATTAAAATTCAAATAAGCTATCCACCAAAGCTAGATAGAGGATATTGACCGCAGTAATTAAAAGGTGATTAAATCAAAACGTGTTGCGCACACAACTCCACATTAAGATTTCGTATGGGATTCTTGAACTCGAATACACAAAGAACCAGACTCAAAAGTAAAATCTGTTAATTTTGTCCGACCGGAACTCGAACCTGTGGCTGAGCGGCAGACCGATGTAGAGATCAATGTGTCACGCGGGTCGTCAGACAATTAATTACGGCAATATTTTTTCTGATTCAATTAGCGGCAACAAATCAACGTTCGCGATGATCATACCGGACCATATACGTACGAATGGAGGCCAATTAACGGAATTCTTTCATTTATTCATCGCATGTATCCAGTCGGTTACAAGTACGAGTAACGTGAATTCCGCGCCCACACGAAATCCTAAAGAGAGCAACGGGTCGCTAACATTTATAAAGAATAATCCTACACGACTGATTAATTGTTCCTGAACTGACGACAATCGCTGACCTCACAACGGGATCAATGCTTTTTGTTCAAGAACCACTGCGGAATGAATAATACTCTCGGATTGAGTGCATTTACAGCTATAATGTTATGATCGAAAAAATAAGCACAACAGTGAAACAACCCACAAAGCGTTTCATTACACAAATAAACAAAACGGTACATTCGATCACCGGCAGAACGACAAACGATTTGACGCTCAATGCACCGACAGACGTTGATTACACAAGAACACAATCAAATTGTAATCAGGGACAATATACAACATTTGCGTTACATAAACATGAAATGAAGATTGACCTAAATATATTCTGCGAATTCAATAGGCATATGAAACATCGCAAGCGCGGCTCCGTGAACTGTCAGCTTTAATGAATAAAGACATCTGAACCCTCGGCTCATCAGAAGTTGCCATTGGCCCCATTATGACCTTCCGGTGACGAAATCTCTTTGACGTAGGCGACATTCTCTGGGAGAGATAGGCAGCAGTATTGTTAAGAGACGCGTGTCAATCAACCAAGGGGCACAGGTCGCGTGGGTTTGGCATTAACCCACTTTCAGCAGCCCGTGGGAGGCCGTTCTAAATTTAAAAGAGAAGAAAAAAACCGCCAACGTTTGTAACGTACGCAATCTCAGTTACCGCAACAGTTTAAGAATAACTGTAAGTTCGGCATTGAACTGACGGTCTGAACGCAATTAGATGATCGCTTGGTGACTAGTCGACTATTTACATAAGGCCAATTACTGCGACAGTCCACTTATCCGACATTAGTATCGTGTGAATAGGGTCAATCCAGAACAATGACACATCCTCATGCCAAAGCACTCAAATAAACCATTTCGATTTTTTTCAGTCACATTTTGTTCAGCATACTTAGTAGAATAGCTTTTTAATTGTTTGTTAATAGTTAGCCAATTTACGACCGAATTACGACATTAGTTGCATACACAACAATTTCTGAAATTAATTACTCATTCGCCCACACTTGCTCGTCATTTTTCGTCGTATCTGCTCAAATTTTATGACTAACAATTAGCCTCGTATCAATACACTCAATCATCCAACTGATTTCCTCATCAAACGGAATAGATCAGTAAAAGCGATTAAATTTAACGGCGAAGTAAAACAACGATACATAACCCGCTTACCTGAATTTTCAGCGAATAACATAAAGGCATTTGGATGGTATTTCGACATGAGCTGTCGAACCGAGCCCATTTGAGTATACTTCAGGTCATGAAGGTTTATTTTGTATCGTCGGTCGGAATATTAGGTTTTATTAGAAGGGAGTAAAGAGGTATATAGAGAATCGGAGGTGATCGCGTGTTAAGTAAGCACACGTCAATGGGTACAATGCGAGGCTTATACGCTCAGTTTTCATACTAGTTTTGATTTATGTCAACGATATCGCAGTAAAGGTGGTCAACTTTTACTAGTATTTTGGGGTTTGCTTACGTGAACGTGTTGTTAACTATTTGTTTAAAGGTGAATTGCCGCTTCGCACGTTCGGAGTTCTGGATAGAGCTTGTTGGAAGCTGGTGATGTAGTGGCATCCTCCCTGGTTATGCAAATGCCACACAAGAATGACACACACACAAGAATGACTATTTTCGATTCGATAGGATGTATGCTACAATAAAGTTTAACAAAAAGGAAGTGAAGACACGTCATTTATTGCAAAACCAAGTAACGACTTTTTTATGTACACAATAGTACCTATAAAGCACTATAAAGTTTGCAACGCGCTCATGCATTGTAGTTATTAGATTGCAAAAGCCCGACTTCACATTAGCCATTCACGACGGAAACTGCAAACTACAGACGAAATTTGAAACAATAATTCTTTCATAAAAGACTCCGTGCACACGAGAGCTCGGTTTGGCTGAACTCCAACTGTCTTGAGACTCTGCCCAAGCGAGAGAATGCTGGCGGAAAAGTGTCTTAATCTGGTTATATTACATGGACGTGAGTGGCAGATCCAAGGAATCTCATTACACTGTTAATTTAACTAAAGATAAGTGAAAATTATTAAGGCGTTCACATTTTTCTATTATTTACGGGTTAAAGATTTTTTAAAAATTGCAAGGAGTTTACAAGCAGCAAACATACTACTGGACAAAGTAGCAGCAATACAGTTATAAATATCAGAATTCCAATGTAAAATTTAAAAACGATCTTGTTAACAAGTTTTGAAAATCAAAGTCGTGTGAAAATTTCATCCAAGACAAAGACCTAATATGAAACGATTTCGATAAAACTAAAATAATTTTCCTTATAAAAGACTGCTTACGTTTATGACTTGCGCCATCTACGATTGTTACGTGGCGGAACTAGTCAGACACTCGCAAGCACTTGCGTCTTAAGAACTGCTTGAACTCCAACCTGATGACAGATAACCGTTTAGCGAAATTAACTTATCACGAAGTTAACGAAACAATATACCAGATTAATAACAATCTTTCTATTTCTTTTTACATTATAAGTAAACACGAGGAATGCTGTTTAACTACTACAATGTCGCCTTTAACTGCAAACAGGATTACAGAACATGAAGTTAATGACCCAAGCCATAAACATAACACCTATAATTCCGTAGAAACAAGTCATTAGCGCTCACATGTTGATGCATTATATTTCACTTGACGTTGGAGTAATTTTAGGCAAACATCTGTGACTTGTTCCACACCCCAAATGTTACTCTTGGAACAAAAAGAACATTCATAAGCACTTATGTCGCGAATACCAACTGAATCCGGGATTGTGATACTTTGCCACTTCTTGATATTGAAACAAAGCTATTGGTAAAAACGTTTAGGAAGTTTTAATTAGCTAATTAGTTTACTTTTTATTAGAATGTTTATATTAATAATTTATTAAAGTTGGTTTCAATAATACCAATCATCCAAAGCTTAAATTTATGCATATGTATAATATGATTATTACATTAAAAACGTTCTATTTCACGAAGCTATGTGTTAATAGCAAAGGGCAAACATAAGTTTTATGATCCATTTGTCGTAAACATTTCAAAAATAAATATTTTATAAGAAAATGTTATGTACCAAAATGTGTTACGAGATGTTTCAGATAATAAATTGACCTAGATAGTTATCATCTAAAGGCAAATTAGGTATCATAAGCTTGTCACGTAGCAAAAATAACAACATCCCAAGTGTAACCTACAATTGGGTTGACGGTGCAATTTGGCCCGATTTACTTCGGACCACTTAATAAAAGACCTCGAACAAACTCCCGGACGCACCAACGTCGAAATTGACTCAAGGTTCCAAAGATACCGAAATATCTGTGATGGAACAATATACTGGACCGTACTTCAAAATTGTTATCAAACTGATAGGTAGAGGAAATTATAAGTACATGTTCCACCCATGTTTGATGTTTTCTTTCCTTAAGGGAGTGCCGTTTATGATTCGATTCACAAGGCAACATCACTGCATCAATTCGCGCCCCTTCACGCTCGACCCCCCGAGGGGCGTCCGCTCCCTCGTGAACTCGAGGGCCAGGTGTCCTCCGACCATCTGGAGGATTAAATCTGCGTAGCAGCATAGCGCGGTCACAGAAGGCCGAAGGCTGCAACACTGCCTGACGGCAGCACACATCACCGGTGGACAGTGCTTCCACTGAGGGAATTGCCCGGGTAAGGAGGGGATCCTCGAGGCCCGCAGACCTTACGCCAAGCGGCGACGCCACGCCGCAGCATAGGACGACTTTTCAAAGTCAGTGCATCAATGTCTTCCTAATAATAACATTTTTATCGATTGTGTCTGATCTAATCGTTGTGGTACGCGACTTATACTTATCGGAGACAATCTTGCACATGCTCGCTTTCTTCTATAAAAACCCAATGGTAACACCTGAAACTAACAGTTTAAAATGTCCTAAAATGTTTAAAATGTAAGAAATTGAGACGGCCGCGTCATATGTTGATTAATTTTTCGCCAACGGATATTTAACATAACTATTAATTCGAGACATGTGTGTTTGTTACTCTTTTACCCGAAAACTACTCGTTATTTGTTACTACACATAACTCATAATGTAGATAAACACAGAATACTTATTTCCGCAATACGCATGACCAAAGCGGACATAGCCGTGGGCATAACCTAGTATATAATCTCTTAATACCGTTCGTAATAATCACAAGGGACAATTTCAACTACGCAGTCGTCAAATGTTTAGAATCACAATCTTGGATTTCGCATAAGGGAAGTGGGTTATCAAACTGTGCGGTGCTGATAGCGTCTGTCTATAACGATAACGTAATGTTTATTTAGGGATATATTATGAGGTTTAATGCAGGTTATTTGCTTTACCTACATAGATACATTTGTTTCAGTAGCGCTAAAGCTCTAAATATCATAAAATTTAAATTGGGTAGAAATTATTATCATTAAGCTTATTTATAACAAAGCATCCAACTTCTCAAAACCCGAAAGGATGGATCGTAATATTTTACTTAACTAAGGCTTTCAATACGTATTTTAAAATATAAAAAGAACAAACTGCAAAACTTACTCCGTTTATAATTATTTTGAAATTTAAGAAACATTCGCTTAATAATGAAATTTTTGTGAGATTAATAGATGTTTATATTTATTATAAAAAATATTTCACATATCGAAAGATTTAATAGAGATTACTCTTAAAGTTTACTCTTCATAATGTGTAACTAATTTGGATGAACAGTTTTATCTAAACGAATAACAACATATTTCTTATCTATAAATGCAATGAGAGCTAATTTTCAACAGATTTACCAGGTAACGTCACTGAAATTTTGTAGGTACCTAGTTAGTACATCACTACATAGTAGGAAACAAAGTCGCTTCTCGGTGTCCGTCCCTATATACCTATGCTTAGATCTTTAAAACTACGCTACGGATTTTAATGCGGTTTTTTTTAATCAATAGAGTGATTCAAGAGGAAGGTGTTTATGTATACTACATGTATAATATAGTGAAAAAACACTGATAATTTTAGATTTTTGACTTTTAGGTAGAACGAAGTTCGTCGGGTCAACTAGTTTACTAAATACCTATGACCAACATCGTGACTGCTAAGTCAAACACCTTGAAACATGACACTATTAGCCATGTAAATAACCTTTCAATGTTTTCCTTCATTAAAGTAGTAAGTGCGTAGTAGTCGAGTATTGACAGCTAACATTTCCATCCTGTATTATACATGTTATTTATTTCCTTTCTTATTTCCTTATTAAATTTAAACGCGTAATAAATATCTTACAATTCGATTTAGTTATACACACAGTAGTAACAAGATTATGTAGATTTACGAAAGAATAAGGTCGAAATTATTATGATTATAATACGAAAACAACAACCACAACAACAACGAATAATTATGTATAATATGGGCTAGCAATAAGTACCAGCACCTAACCTAAACTTAACATCATCATACAATGTTTAGTACATTTTTATTCTACGAATTGTAACCAAAAGATAAACAATAGGTACTTTTGTAGCTAGCTAAGTTTTATTGTGTCAGATTTAATACCTAAACACGTATAGAGTATTAGATCAATACTTAACTTAATGATTCTCACTATAACAAAGAATGTCGTCAACCCATTATTGTCCCACTGCTGGGCACGGGTCTCCTCTCAGAATGAGATAGTTTTAGGCCATAGTCCACCGCGCTGGCCAAGTGTGAATTGGTGGACTTCACACACCTCCGAGAACTTTTTTTTTTTAAAGAACTCTCGGGTGAGTAGGTTTCCTCACGATGTTTTCCTTCACTGAAAAGCAGTAATAATTAATTTCTAATACGCACATGAATCAGTGGTGCGTGCCTGGGTTTGAACCTCGGACCTCCCGATCGAGAGGGCAAGTTTCAACCATTAGGCTATCACTGCTGCATACAATGTTTAGTACATTTTTATTCTACGAATTGTAACCAAAACAATAGGTACCTCTGTAGCTAGCTAAGTTTTGCTGTGTCAGTTTTAATACCCAAACACGTATAGAGTATTAGATCAATACTTAACTTAATGATTCTCACTATAACAAAGAGTACCTATTTACCTAGATGCATATAAAATAGTTAAGTACCTGTTACTATACATCTACAGCCCAGACACCCACAACCTAAGTTACACACTTAACCCAACAACCCTAATGTTAAGAACAGATAAATAAATGTTTGTAAAAGCAAACAGTGCAACAACCTCGCGACATCTCGTGTCCGATCGATCGCTCCCTTCTGACTGTGACCTACATAGTTACGCACTTTGATGATTATGGTAAGGGCCTTTGCGATAAACGAAGCGGTAATAAACGAAATAATTACGGTGAATCCATTTTTGCTAGAGCATCAATGTTTTAGTTATAAGTGATATTTGGTACATGGTTAAAGTTTTTGGAATATTTCGTCGTCGTTAATTATATCCCGAGCATAACAGACAAAATGTTATTAATATATATTATTTTTGTTAGGATGTCGAAAACGATTAAGTGATTACGTTTAAATACATATAATAATAATCTAAGTTACAAGTGTCTGTACGTTTCATACTTGCAAATAAAATAAATGAAGGACTGAAATACCTTGTTTGTTTGTTTGTATGTTTGAAATCGCACCAAAACAAAGGTAATGAATTTTGTTTAAGGTGTTAAAAATTGGAATATATATACAGTAAATTTCGTGATTAACATCTAGTGCTTTCTTTAAAATCGCTCTACTCTATCAACAATTAATACATTTATATTTCACAGCGTATGAAATCGCGGAGCACATACGCTAGTCTTACAAATAAATAAAGGAATCTCACAGTAAATTTGTAGTCTTCCGAGATTACTTGTCGAAGGTGGTAGAACCAGTGTAGTTTGACCGGGGAAGTACCACCGCCACACCTATTTCTGGCGTGAAGCATTTCGATAGAAGGGTGTGGTTGCCGGTACACTTTTACATGAGGCGACCATCATAGTCCTCGGGAGTAGCAACGCATCTGTGTTTGACTTCAGATAGATCCCATGTTCTATATGAAGGTGATTACAGATGTCCATGAGCGGCAGTGACCACTTACCATCAGATGTATTGCATGCTCGTTTGCTACTTCAGTCAAATAAAAAAAAAAATTTGGATGAATCTTTGCATAAGAACTTACCAACAGATTGACTACATGGTCAATTGCTACATCAAAACATTTCTACATTGACTTTAATGTTTGTGTTATGTTAATCAACATAACACAAACATCATAAAACCGTAAAAACTGTAAAATTTCAAGAACGCAAGATATCTCGTTAGCAACGATCGATCTTCACCATCATCTCTGACCTACTTCGTTACACCGTATCGTATCGTACGCACTTAGGCTTAGGCCGCACTACGCGTTTTATCTTGAGAGCGGTAAACGCTGTAACTGCGAAACCGCTCGAAACGCACACACCATCATTATAAACCGCGATACAACCACTAAGTTCTATTTATCACAAATTTTGCGGCGGTTATTATTCTTGAACATTTGGTTTTTTATCTGACTGAAGTAGCAAACGACCATACAGTCCACCTATAACAACTACAAATAGAACATGGGTTATAAGTCAATCATAGATGCGTTGCTACTCCCGAGGACTATGATGGTCGCCTCATATAAAAGCATGCTGGCAATCACACCCTTTCATGGAAACGCAAGAAATGCGTGAAATTGGTGTAGCTGTGATACTTCCTCGGTGGAACTACACAAGTTCTACCACCTTTGTTTAAAAATCAGTCGCTACAAAAAAACAAACGGCCGCTTCTATTTGTTTTCTTGTTTCATAAACCCACACGGTAAGAACCGCTGCGGTTTAACCATAGTGCGGCCTAGGCCTTAATGTTCGGCCTACGGAACCGCACTTTACATTGAATGAGCCCATCTGTTTAACGAGTTACGTAATGCTGAATTTCAAAGGATCGTAGTACGCAATTATGAGAGTTAAGTTTTAGAACAACTGACATTTACGATAAAAGGGGGTTTATGAGTGACTGCCATGAGGCGGGGTCTTAGACCCGAAATACGTTGTTCCCGTAAAGTTTCTAAGTTACACCTCTTTTGAGACGTTAGAAGAAAAATATAAGTGATTTTTTAAACGCTTCCTTTGTCACTCATAAGCGATAACATGAAGCCATAAACAGAGTAAATGTAAAAAAAATCTATTTACTTACATGAAGTTTCTTTTAGAATGTTTATAAAAGTTTTAAGAGGTTACTGTAGCCTAAGGATTGCCTAAGAGCTAAGTCGGTGTTTAAGAACATTCCATAAAAATATTACCGGCGACGTCATTATAAATATGTGTATGGACAATATTAACATACAATCTTTATGCGGAGAACTTCCTTCAACGCTTTCTACAAACGCTTTCTACACTCATAACCCCACACTAGGATTTTTCTCATGTGTTGTGGGTACCATGGACCCAGACCCAGAACATGAATCTAAACTTATCATTCAGATACCTGTCTGGCCGGGAATCGAACCCGGGACCGTAACCACACCGCCACGCAGGTCGTCAACGTAACATAAATAATAAATTTATCAATAAATAATGTACACTAGCTGATATAAAATGCGTTTGGACTATTATATTACAAATGTTTACGAGTATCAAGGGACAAAGAAGAGAAGGACAAAATTAAGTATATAGAGGCAATAAATTATTACTTAAATACTATATTTTTAAACGATTTACGTTGAAGTCCTATTTCTAACAAGTTCTCAGTATTCAAATTATATTTTTATATTTTCCCGAACAAAAAATATACTAAAAGCTTACTTTACCTTATATGATATACCGTCTAGAGGTCTGCTAGGCATTACAAGGTCGGCATTTTGTTTCGCGTGCTGTTTCTACGCAAATCGCATTACATCACTGAATTATTGAATCTGATTCAATATGTTACGTACGTTGCCAAGTAAATTATGTATTATGCATGAAAAAACTTATTATACAATGTTCTAATCGAGGAAGATTAAATTCTACTTCGATACTAGAAGTTTTTGTTAGTTCATTCACTTTAACTATTAGTTGCTGCATAATGTCGGTAACTTATGAAAAGCTATGTATGGTATTATTCGCGTTCATTATTTTCAACAATTGTTTTTTTTTTTCAATCTTTCAATGGACATCAGTAATCAACTTCATACAGAACATGGGTTCTATCTGAAGTCAATCGCAGATGAGTTGCTGCTCCGGAGGACTATGATGGTCGCCTCATATAAGTGTGCCACACCCTTCCATCGAAACGCAAGAAATGCTTCACGCTAGAGATAGGTGTGGCGGTGATACTTCCCCGGTCGAACTACAATGGTTCTACCACCTTCAAAAAGTTATAATATTAATAAGATTTGAAATATGTGGCTACATTAGATCAGTTCGGACCAAAGTGACATACAGGGCTTAAAGCTACGCCATCTAATTACAGACAGTACCTACAATATGTACTCGTAAGTGTGATTGAACTCACACATGCCATACATTCCAGTGCGAACGACAATTGAGCTAATTTGCGATGCGTGGTCCGTAACCACTAACCATACATCAACTGCGTTATGGAGATTTACTACACATCACATTTATTACATAGAGGATAGCTATGACGTTCTAGACAATTGGAGCAAATCCAGAAACGCAAAACAGAAGACATATAAATAAATAAAATTTTAGTGTCTCCGCATAATTTCGAAATAACTCTCATTTTCGAAGCATCTATGCTATTAGCGTAAGGAAACATAATACTCGTTTTATTTTCTCGTTTATCCCAAGCAAAGGTCAATAATAAATCATTTTTATTGCTATACCTCCATCAAATGTCTTTTGCTGATCAGACATACGTCACTCCTAAAAAGATCTCCTTAATAATATACTGGTAGCACTTCCATATTATTAAAAACATGTATTTGACATTACTAGGTAAATGTAAGTTAGGAACGACACGCAAATTAAGCATTAAAGACATAGTAATCGAAAAGATAGGTTTTAAAAGAAGCCCTAACAACTTAAAATGTAAAAACTCCTGCAACTGTGGCAAATACTTAACTTTCTACCAACGAAACACTAAACGGACGTAGTGGCCAACAACTCGTGTCAGGAGATAAGCTCTAGACCACTAACTCGGAACTAGGTGCCTCGGTAAAGTTTTCAAGTAGAAACTCGAGAAGACAAACCCTAAGTTACACTTTCTTATACGCAACATCTAAGCTACTTAGGTACTTTGTTTATTTTACACGCTTTATATTTTAGCGTTATATGAACCATTCCATAGTTATTAAGTGCACGTGCACTTTATAGCGAGCAGAACAATTCATATAAAGTCAGGAATGATCTGTATTCAAAATCATTTTTTATAAACGTGTTACTAAAGTTTGTCTTAGGATTATGCTCAGATAAAATTTGAGTTCGCGTTGAAGTTTTAATTTACGGTGAAAAATAATTTTACATTTTTATGTTCATCATTTGCTAGATGTAGCTGTAAACTGTGTCTAGTTTATTAAACCAATATTTGTTTAATTATGTTTTATTTTCTAATGCTATATAATTCGGTTATGTTTCGTTTTATTTCATTTTATACATTTACAACTACAATGTTTACAAAAAGTCACTAAAAAATTAATGACAGAGATTTATTACTAAAAAAACAAACGCTGAGTTGCTTTGTAAATAGTACATAAATGAGAAATACTTTGAATTGTACTCATTAGAGATTTGATTGTTAATTAGAGAAAGCCTCCTTAAACTGGTCCGAAGAGGTAAATCAATCACCTCTTCGAATTCGGTTATTAAACGAGTCAACGAGAACAGTAATCAGTCACTCTTAAGATAAGCATAAAATACTTGGAACTTAAAGTAATATCTTTCAACTCAACTTTCATTCTGAATGGAGACCAGTGTTAATCTATGGAAATGTATTGATTTAAACGAAAGATATTTGAAGTGAAACTTCTTTAGGCGCATGAGGGTAAAATTTTTACAGATGAAACGTCACGCCGGTATGCAACGGAAGTGTCGGAAAAGAGAGAGAGAGTGATCGAGACCGATTGAGAGAGAGTAAGACAGGGCGAACGTAGCATGAGCAACTAGCCGTGGAGTGAGAGTAGGGAGCAAGCGAGTGAGAAAGATTGAGAGAAAAAGTGAGACAGAGCGAACGTCGTATCACGCCTTTTTCCCTTCCTCTTAATCTTGGAAATTTAAAGTTTTAGATTTGTATAAATATAAACAAGATTTATGAATTAGTTCGCCAAAGAAGTTTCACTTCTGACATGTGTACTTTGTACGCACGCATGTTTTTTTTTCAAACTAATAAAGATCAAAAGAACTTGCAATTCTAATATTAATATATTAATAAACAAATAAAAAGACAAACCCGTTCAGTTTCTTGCCGGATTTTCTCAGTTGAGGTCGTGTCCCAATCTCGTGGTAGTGTAAGAAAAAAATTGTAACTGATCTGTAAGTGCCCCCGTAGGCCTCCACAAAATAAATAAAGAAACTTGATTTCCTTTCACAGATAGTATTCACTGCCATCAATTAATAGGTGGTAGTGTGTAGTTCACCCGAGGAAGTACCACCGCCACACCTAATTCTAGCGTGAAGTAGTTTTTGCGTTTCGATGAAAGGGTGTGGTTATCGGCACACTTTTATATGAGGCGATGATGATACATCTTAGTCCTCGGGAGTAGCGATGCATCTGTAATTGACTTCAGATAGAACCCCATGTTCTGTATAAAGTTGCTTACAGATGTTTATGGGCGGCAGTGACCACTTACCATCAGGTGGACTGCATGGTCGTTGCTACTTGTATCTTATAAAAAAATATAATAATAATATCAGTAATCAACAAGAAATAAGATTGGAGTTCTGTTAGAAATGCATTGTTGACATTGGAAACTTAGTTTTTCCCCCCATAAGTGTCTCTCTTATCACTATTAAACCAACACACAATATTATTTCATACTTTCATAAGAAAACCATTTGATGGTGACATCCTAACTACACGAAGACTTCTACCACATGTTATACTACATACATCATCACGCCACCACAAAAAAATCTAAAAAGAAAAATAATGAAAAATTCTGCATCATTAGCGTTATTAGTCCTATTAGGCCCGCTACCTGGAGCACGTCCTCCTGGCATCGACCCGATATCATTACACTGACCCAATTCCACCGAGCCCGATATAGATTCGTCCGTACTACCGGTTTTTCAAGAGTCCAGCAAAACCCAATGGATCTATATCCTTTTAAATATTATATGCGGTTCTGTGATAAATCCATACTTCCATACTAATATTATAAATGTGAAAGTGTGTTTGTTTGTTCCTCTTTCACGTCACATAACCTGGGAGATAGAAGGGCGGAGAGTGACGTAGGCTATTTTTTTACCGCGCTCTTCCATTCCCATGAGAATATCGAGTATTTATTAGTTGACATATTTTGTAGTTCCAGACTTTGTTAATAGATGGCGTTACAAAAATTCATTTGCAAGTTCTGAATCACGCTATCAAATGCTGATGTCAATTCCCTCTGACGGTGCGGGCCAAGCCGCGGGTAAGACCTAGTCTGATATGAATTTGTTAATCCTTCGTGGATATCAGACAAGTGTATGACACTTGTATATATTCATCTTCATTATAGAAAGTTCACGCCTTTCATGCTTAATAAATTAAATCTATTTGAGCAGACTACAACCTCCAGTTGCTGACAACAACGAACATCAAAAAATGCAGTGTTATTTTCTCAGATTTTTCTTGATGCGAAATATCAAGTAAAGAATATTATTAAAACAGTATATTATTAAATTTAGATAGTGGAAAATTATTTATTTATTTATTTATGAACATTTTTACATGCTTAGCCAAACCTTACAGCGTTAATACAATCCTAGTTTCAAGTATATTAATATACTTCAAACTAGGATTGTTGAGACAGTTACATGAATAGGAATGTCTGACTGAATCTAAACAATGATACGCACACGAAACCGAAGAATTATACCATATAATTATATCAATTATATCATTTATTCATTCAGAAACTAATCGGAAAACATAAAGGCAAATTTTCTCGACCTGGGCGGCTAAGTTATCATACGTTACGTACCGATAATTTGAGCGTAACCACGACTTGGTCGAGAACCGATTCAGATTTACGAACTCCAGTCGCTATGTACTGTTAGCCATTAGCTCGATTAGGCTTGTTACCTGAGAGAGCGTCCCCCATCGACCCGCGCTATCACTCCGCTTTGACCCAATTGGCCCGGGCGTGATTTAAATCGGTACGTTGCCAAGTGTCCGGCTCGACCCGACTTTTATGCGTAATCCGATCCGTTTCGTAAACATTACACAATAAAGTGAAACGCAGACAATTAAATAAAAAAAATCTTTACGGCTGACATGTCAGGATAATTATCCGGAGATATCATTATCGGTTGACCCGGGCCAAATGCACGCACGTCAAGACACTTGACATTCGGAACGAGTCGAGTCGTTGAATTGGGTCATACGGTCGCGACGGCTGTTATCGATTTTGCGATCTTACGCAAATCATGGGAGTCAGATACAAGTTGTAGTCAGGTAGCGTTTGTCGCTAAATCCCGTGAAATCATGTGAAAAGCTACATTGATCATAGATCTATGGCACTGACAAAGCAAATGAATAATTTGAAACAACAAATGCTATGATTTTAGACTAGTATTATCGCGGAATTGATACATTTTAATAATTAACGGGTACTCACGATATGCGGTTTTTGAATTCTTTAAGAATTCTTTGTACCGATATTTCGACGCAGAGAATTCTTAAAGAATACAAAAACCGCATATCGTGAGTACCCGTTCATTATAAAAAAAAACAACAAATTTTCATAGTTAATAAATTTTAGGAGCGATTTCTGACATACTAGCATCTAAACTATAATTATGAAACAATCGCTTTTGCAAGATACTTTTTGGATGAAACTATAAGCGCTCTTTACGTCCAACTACCTAGCAAACATTAGATAAACCTATTAAAAACCGAGCAAACAGCATTAAGACATAACAATTTAATTGTCACAGATTTTCTAGATAGCAATTTCCGTGCAAGAATGTTGGTTGCACTCCACCTTTTGTGCAGATCTCCGCTCCATCTCGACTTTTGTACCGCGTCGACACGAGACTGTCTCTATAGAAACGTAAACTGCTTTCAAAAGCACACTTAGGTAACACGAAATATAATAGCCGCCTTTGTTTCACTCCGAGTAAGAGGTGACTTCTTATCTCCAAACGATTTATAGTTCACAGTTGTTTAAATGGTCGATTCAGTGTTCTTAGTACGAGTTTATTACGTTTCCTCATAACAGTCACTGTTTACGTTTTCATCCAAAAATTGTGATATATAATTCACGTGTAGGTTTCGATCATATCTTACCTTACACTTTGCAATAATATACAAAAACGTACACAATAATTGTTTGAAGAAACGTAATGAGTTCGTTCTAAGCATACAGTTTCGAGCAACATTATAGACTTGCTTCGAAATAATTTGCAAATAGTAGCTACGCGTAAGTTTAATAAACATGTCGGTGGTGTTGTAATAGTTTCATAGTTTACGTTTTTTCCGCATTTTTGCGTGTATTCATCAGAGATTTAGGTAACTGGGGCGCATCAGATAATTTTAATCAGTATGACAGGTCGGTCTATAAATACGTCCTATCTAGGTAGAAGATCAAAGCGCTTGCCAATTTAGCTAAATAATTGGTTCAACGGCCGGTTGGTCCGGTGGCCACTTCATTAGGATAGGTACATAAGATACACATGCATTAACTTCTAAAACTTGCCAGGAGCGCTGAGTTGAAGTTTTTTTATGAAGTAGTAAAAGAATGGCAGTCAAAATGACCATACGTCATATAGAAGTAGATGAAACGTCGTGTGTTCTCTAAACCTTACTATTGCTGTGTGGCGACCTCCCGCAATTCATCAAGAGATGGCGCTACTAGTATTCTGAAACACGCTATCGCAGTATTCTCAATATTCCGCATATATACAAGTTCCGAACATCAACTGTCGGAGCACGACCGCTCCCCAGGCATGATCACCTAGCCTGGCAGGAGATCTCCCTTTGCCAAAGCTGTAATGATGATTGCAGGTTCTATTAGTATTACTACGACAAACACCTTTAATTAAAAAAAAAACTCAAAAACATTCTTGTCCATATAAGTATCACCATTTCTAAGTTAAACTGAACCACACCGTCAGTTTATTAAACAATTTTTGATCTTGGCGTAAGATAATCAAATAAATAGTATTTACAATAGTAGAATTTTATTCCATCCACGTATCTGACTTTACTTTCTAGTTATAGTTTAATGTTAAAAATTGTGTTGCTAACTAAAATGTAGTCATCAACAGAACGCCAATAGCTCGTTCGTTCATAGACGTAAAGTAAAACTAAACGCAAGACGAAACCGCGCGAAATTTGTTGTGGTTTTCGCGGTTGGAGCGAAGCGTTTGTAGTGATAGTTGCAAGGCCATCTAAAAAAGCACGATTTATTTCGTTTTACGTTTTACTGTGCGTTTATTTGATTCTTTAATACAAACGTAATCAACGTAAGACGTAGATTGGTATGTTATACTTATAATGTCATAATTATCTCAGTACTACGAACCATTCGTTTGGTGCTGTAAGCGCAAGAATTGAATCAAACCCAGACCACTATAATTAGCAGAGAAATTTCCTCTAAAAATCCTTATTAAGGTCGATTTGAGGGTTGTTTTAAAATTTCTATTTGCGACAGTCATCGTTTAAGATGTAAAGTATCTCTAACAAGCACATTAAAACATGGTCATCAATCCGTTATTGTATTTTGGGTTTTCTTTCAGACTTAGAGAGTTCCAGGCTACAAGTCAACGCGCTGGCCAAATACGAATTGGTACACTTCACACACCTTTAAGTCCTTTGCTTTTATAAAGAACTCTTAGATGTGTAATTTTTCTCACGATGTTTTCATCTGGTATTTACTTTATTCAATCTCAAGGTATTATTATTAAATAGACTGAAACACGTTTGACATTTACCAATCAAAATGCATACAATATTAAAATCATCACCGCTTCATCATCAAATCATTATCAATAAAACACACACACACACACACACGCTTTCTACACTCTTAGCCCGACAGTAGGATTTTCTCCTGTGTCGTGGGTACCATGGACACACACAAGACGAATACACAAACACCCAGAACAAGAACCTAACCTCATCATTCAGATACCTGTCTGGCCGGGAATCGAACCCGAGACCCATTGCGCGTCAGACCGGTATGGTAACCGCTCCGCCACGCGGGTCGTCAATGATGAACGAGCTCCTAATTATGGAAGGTTATTAATGCACTTATTCTTAACGACCCACATTTCCAAAATACTTTTAAAGATATTTATTGACATTGAAGCTTAACTTGTACGGTCTGCAAATATATCAATGTCCAAAAAGCAGGCCAGTTTACGAATACGTTTTAATGTATCTGAGTTTTATTAATATTGAATTAATGCGGCACAATGCAACACTGATTAATTATGATTGTTCATTTTGGCTTGAACCGTGCGATTGAGTACAAAAAGAGTTTTTAATGGAAATGACATTTATAATCAGTAATATTATACACGTCGCTTATAATTCGTTGAATAAACATTGTATAAAATTGTAGGGTTATTTTTAGCGAAACTACTATTTTTAATAAACGGAATTATGATAGTTATTATGATATATATATTTCAGTTATTTGATAGACTAAGGTCAAAATATAGCTCTGTTACGAATTAATAATATAGGCGAGTATTTTTAATAATTTAATCTTGTAATTCAAAACAATGGAATTGTAAAAAACATTTGTGGTGTTAACGTTCTTTTAATGATGTAAAAATATCATCAAGTAGCCCATAGTAATCCCACAAAGCCCAAATCCCATAGTGCCACTGTACGATATACTGTTTCGTTCTGAAGCAAAGAATTGGCTGTATTGGGTCTAATAACAAAATCTTTAAACGTCCGAATGAAAATACAAGAATCTAAATTAATTATTGACATTGCAGTGTTGCCAACAAGCAAACTTAGTGCGTACACCCTCCATTACAAACGCGAGCTCCTTTGAAAAACATTGTTTTGGTAATCGAATTACGTAAGACAAAAGGTACAATTATTCCGATTACCGCCTCACTGTACGTAGATAATTAAGTCGGTTCGCGAGCCAACAAAGAGAACAGACAAGGCTGAATAAATTGACATAGTAAATACGCACCCCCTATCCACCCGCTTTGTAAATACGCGTTTCAATAAAGCGATCAATTCAAAAATCCATAGAGCGTGAAGCGAATAACTGTAGTTTATAACCGGTAATTTTAACCGTGGTTTTTTATTTGTTATATAAAAACATAAGTATCGCTTGCTTTAACGGTAAAACAAAAAGTATGGAATCCCGCAAGCCTGAGTGTTCTCTAAAGAACAATATCTCAGTGTGTGTCTACTAATTCGCACTTGGGCAGCGCGATGGACTATGGGATAAGCCCTCTTATTATGTGGAGTACACATTTGCCCAGCAGGGGGACGATAGTGGGTTCGACAAAGGCTATGACTAATAGTCGAGTAGACGAAATATCTGACATTCCTCTGTTTTGTGTACATTGTGTACGATACTACGTTTGGGAACTACGGCACTGTCCCACTGCCACTGTTAGTTTCACAAGGTCGGTAAGTATTTGAAAATTTTCAAATAAATGTATCCCATAGTAACCCAATATATATGTAACCCAATATTTTGGTATATACTAATATATTATACTATTGAAATTATACTAAAATTCAACATGTAACATACACAAAAAACTTAATACCCAAGTAAAAAAAATCCGTTTAGATAGATACCCCTCTTAAATATGCATTACAACTTACAAAATATTGTACCTAATATTGTACCTATAGAATAACAAAACTATGTATTCATTATCAAGTTTAATCATTAAAATTTTAGCACTAAAAGTAATTATCTTGTTTGGAGGTCAACAAAAGTAATTACTTTAATATATGTCACAAAGTAATATGGGTCCGCAATAGAGTGGTTGAGTACTAAAAGTAGGGTCCTAAAAGCTTGACTGGAGGCGCTTACACTAAAACTTCTAGGCCAAAGGTGCTTTTGTTTAAAAGCTCGCCCAAAATAAACTTTGCTGTTTTAGCAAGCAAGTGTATATACCGTAAACTTGGTACAAATTTCGCTACTTTGCAACGTGGTTTAAGCGGATAAAACAAACGAGGTATACTCCTAAGGGAACGAATGCACGAGCGACTTTTAAAGTTAGTAAAATCCTTTGTGGTTCGACTATACCACATCCTCGTTTATTTTTTCCTAACACCAGTGCTAAGCGTTGCTACTGTTTTTAAGGGTGTGACCCAAACTTAGTTCTCATGAGCAATGCGTCTGTAGCTAATCCTAATTGCGACTCGGATTTTATCTGGAGTCCATATAAAAAGCATGGACAGCAGTAGCACATACCATCAGACGGACTGCATGTTCATTTCTTACTAGGTAGTTGAATCTCACAGCTTCGCCCGTGTCAATATAAATCGATTGTCCCGTGGGAATCAGATATTTTCCCACAATAATAAGTAGCCTATATGTTAATCCAGAGTATTAGCTAACACTCTACGAAATTGTATGAAAATCGCTGCAGCCGTTTACACGTGAAGAAGTAACAAACATACACACTCACACTTTATAATATTAGTAATGATTTCTAGAACACTGTTTATAAAAAGTCATTTCACAACGATGCCCATTAGCAACGGTTGCCGAGTGCCGCCGTTTGTTGTTGTGGCCATCATCATTTCGCGAAAATAATCGACTGATATGGTTCTTGACTACAGCTGGAACACTCAACGAGAGGCTTTGATATTCGGATGCTGATCATCGCCATTTGTCATCATACAGCTGCAATCGGCATTTGCTCGTTGCTATAATTTTTTATCGCTAGTGTGTTACCTGCCTAACCAGTTAGTTTAGCAAATTTAATTAGATAATCCTTACCTTTCTTTTTATAATACCGACGTGAGTGCTAGTTTGTAAGGTTGTATGAAAGTTTCGTACCAAAAAACAGAAAATCGTATGTAGCAAACGAGCATGCAGTCTACCTGATGGTAAGTGGTCACTGCCGCCCATGGACGTCTGTAATCGATTTCATACAGAACATGGGTTCCATCTGAAGTCTATTACAGATGCTACTTCTGATGACTATGATGGTCGCCTCATGTGAAAGTGTGACGGCAACCACACCCTTCTATCGAAACGCAAGAAATGCTTCACGCTAGAAATAGGTGTGGCGGTGGTACTTCCCCTTCGAACTACACTGGTTCTACCACCATACAGTGTATGTGTTAGTAAATATAGCTAACATTTACTCATACAGCAAAATAGAAATGGGAAGGATTAAAACGAGAATAAAAAAAAATGTGTGCGTGTACTAGCGTACACTCGTAAGAAGTGAAACTTCTTTATTAAAAAATAATTTACTATATGCAACTTTACAGAAATTGGTTAAATAAAGTTAAATCAGATAAAGTTTAATAAAAGGCTTTTATTAAACTTTATCTAATAATCTAATCTATAATAATCTATCTAATATCACGCGTGGTAGGGATAAGAAAAAGATGGCGCGTAACGTAACGTAACGTAAAAATGTTACACTAAATTTAAAAGCAACCCCGATAAAGAAGTTTCACTTCAAAAAGATACAAAGGACTAACAAAATCTCCTTTTTACACCAAAAATAGAGAAATCACAACATTCAATACTCAGTAATTATACACGTATCAAAGTGGCGACAATCACAAGACGCTGTCGGGTTAAATTGAAGCTCAACGACGTTTAATTAAAAGTATTCAGTCGTTATTGACGCCATCGCGGCGCCATCGGCGTTCATTCCTTGAATAAACATAATATTAACCGGTATACAAGGTTGAGGATGTCATCATTGAAAGAAATTATGTGTGAACACAAGTTAACATATTACGAAACAAACTAAGGTGGTTACAGGTGGTAGAACCAGTGTAGGTAGACCGGGAAAGTACCACCGCCTCACCTACTTCTAGCATGAAGCATTTCTTGCGTTTACATGGAAGATTGTGGTTGTCGGCACAGTTTTATATAAGGCGATCATAGTCCTCAAGAGCAGCAACGCATCTGTGATTGACTTCAGATAGAACCCATGTTATGTTTGAAGTTGCTCACAGATGTCTATGGGCGGCAGTGACCACTTACCATCAGGTGGACTGCATGCTCGTTTGCTACTTCAAAAAAAGTAGGTAATTAATCAGTGCTACATCATGTATACGTAGTGACGACCGCGTGGCGGAGCGGTTACCATACCGGTCTGACACGCAATGGGTCCCGGGTTCGATTCCCCGTCAGACAGGTATCGTGTTCTGGGTCTGGGTGTTTGTGCTTTCGTCTTATGTGTATCCATGGTACCCACGACACAGGAGAAAATTCTAGTGTGGGGGCTATGAGTGTAGAAAGCGTGCGTGTGTATCTATAGATCGGTAAAAATATGACTGTAAGGTAACGCTTCAAGCAACCGTTTCCGTTACAAGAATGGTAGTGCTAATACTAATTGCTCTCATGGTACACCTCAAAATCCTTCACTTTGAAAAAATAACTAAGTATGGTATAATTATTATGGAGTAAACGGGGATGCTATCTGCCTTCAAATCAAAGTGACTAATAGAGGGTTTCGGATTCGGTCCCCTGTTATTTTTATTTTATTCTGGTTATAGTTACGTATTTGTGTTGGTCTGTGTTTGCGTCGATGGTATTTACAACGTAGGAAATACTACCACAGAGACCTTCAAAACAGAGAGCATCAAGTCAAACAAGAGGCTCGCATTAAAAAACAATATGTAACAAGTAGAATAATGGAAAATATTAGAAATTCCGAAATCAAACAAGAGCTGGCACGGGTTTTGATTACATCACATAAATTCTGAACTGCATACGAATGCATCTAATAACCCATTAACGCAGATATAGCCCGTAATGTTTGGTAATAAAAACGAAAGTGGCGTGCCAATTTTCATGCCTCCATATTTTGCTGCTGTAAGCAATCCGGTTTAATTATTCTACAATATTTGCATTACAAGTGTCGTATGAATGTACATGACTTATATTTTATGCTAGACATGCTCGTGACTTCGTACGAGCCAATAATACGATAATTATTATGTATGTAGACACTAGACATATTACCATGTTCCTATAAAAACATAGAATACTTATTTTCATCCCTATATAAACTATGTTCTGATGGCGCTTAGTTGATTTATGAGAATGCCAAATTTCCTTTTTTTTATTTTTTATTTATGTTCACAGTTTAAATTGATGTAATACTCTTAACTGTAGTTTAAATAGATTGATGGATTTTATTATACGTAACATTTATCCATATCCCATAGACCAGTTTACTTCTTGCGGACCACTTTTACTGCATGAATTCTTATCTTCTTATCTGTATATCGTCAAATGTCCCACTGCTTGGCACCGGTCTTCTCTTAAAATGAAAGAGTTTTAGGCCATAGTCCACCGCGCTGGCCAAATGCGAATTGATGGTGCTTCTTATCTACCTATATCTACTTATTCTTGTTCTCAAAAGTATTAAGGACCCATGTGTAATTTGTGTAAATCCAAAATACATCGGATCAGCATTGAGCTGCGAACATCTTAGACAACATAAAGCATTGGAAAGTTTCCGTTCATACACTTTGACATATTTATTGAAGTCTATTACAACATTCATGAGTCAGTTGAGCTAGAATAAATCTCGTTCATACGCCGACGCGGCCATCAATAATGCAATTGACGATGGCTCTTCACGAAACCCTTGTAACGTAAACATTTGAGTTCAAAATAGCTTAAAACATACGCCCTCGTGAAATGCTAGAGTAATGCATTTCATTGCAATGGGATTATACAATAAAAGTTGTTTATATGTCTGAATTTTGAATATAATGGATGCTCAGAGACTGTTACATTAAAATCATACTTTTTTATTGCAAACGAGCATGCAGTCCACCTGATGGTAAGTGGTAACTGCTGCCCATGGACAACTGCAATCAATTTTATATAGAGCATAGGTTATATATAAAGTCAATCACAAATGCCTTGCTATTCCCGAGGACTAGGATGGTCGCATCATATAAGTGTGCCGGCAACCACTCCCTTCCATCGAAACGCAAGGAATGCTTCACGACAGAAATAGGTGTGGCGGTGGTACCTCCCTGGTCGAACAACAATGTTCTACAACCTTTAATACTTTGTTTTTATTTCTTAGACACACCATGTGATATTAAAAGGTCACTGCCGCCCAAGAAAGACCTAGATTACAACACCGCTAATATCATTGCTAGCCTTTATACCACTGGTGCCCTACGTTCGAAAACAGAATAATTGAAAAAAAAATGGGATTAACAAAAAGGGTTGTATCGGATAGGTGCCATCACTACCTAATTTCAAACGAAAATCATTTAAACCAACTGGCTCTTATCTGTAAAGTCAAGACGCACAAATCGTAGCGTTATTTCTAATAAGTACACTTAATGTAGACAAAAACTATTATTAAAAAATAAAGCCGCCAAACTTAATGGAACTAGTCATAATAATAGATTGGAAAAGCAACACGGTAGCAAATTATAAATCTTGCATGCTAGATCCGAAGCAGAAACCGAAAGGTCAGTTAGCCTTAAATGTTTGATATTATCCATTAGGATTTGAAATCATAATCACGCGAGCAAATTACACATCGGTGCTTATAACTCAGATACTAAACGTATAGCCCGAGGTGGTGTTAAGTACTTCCGTTGGTATTGGCACAGTAGTAGCATGATACAGTATTCTAACTCAGCCCAGTCCTTGAATTTTATACCTACGGACGCGCTGGACGAGAGTTCGAGGCCTACAGTATTTTAATTACATCTGCATACTTGGCTTTCCTTATTACTCATTATGTTTTGTTCAATAGATTAAGGTAATAAACAATACGTTTTTCAAATATTTGAAAGCCTTAATAATAAATCGTACATAAATAATAGTAAAAAAATTTACATTAAATAATATTTTACCAACTAATCTATACTAATATATAAAGCTGAAGAGTTTGTTTGTTTGAATGCGCTAATCTCAGGAACTACTGGTTCGAATTTAAAAATTCTTTTTGTATTGAATAGACCATTTATCGAGGAAGGCTATGTAACATCACGCTGCAACTATTAGGAGCGAAGAAATAATGGAAAATGTGAAAAAACGGGGAAAATTATTCATCCTTGAGGGCTTGCGTTGCGTGCCACGCGGACGAAGTCACGGGCACAGCTAGTATTAAAATAATTAACACTGGACGTGTTTATGTACAAATAACGCCATTAAAAAACAACCCAATATTATTTACAACAGCTCTTCGCTACATTATTATTTAAATAAAAAGAACCACTGCTTAAAAGACCGTCACACCGCCCGCTCGTGACTACGGCACATTCGCTGTTGCAACACACTGTTCGGCTGTTGCCTACCGAGTGCATACCGAAATCGAGGCACGTAGGTACAACTTACGTTTCGTGCGTTTGTACGAAGTTAGAATACTGTAGATACTATTACCGTGGTATTGGTATCGCATATGCCTTTCTATCGGATGTAATAACCACTAAGAAATTATTCTGCATTACAGTGCCGGTGCTGTGATGGTGCGATGTAAATAGTAAAAACATTTTACCTCCTTAAGGATGGAAAATCAGAAACCTTAATTAATGAAATAAATTAGTCTGTCATTATAGTCTTGGTACATTAGGCTATCCAAGGATTTATCAAACGTCTGTGTATATGCGAATGTATATATACTCAACATTCGCTTATACACAGACACTTACAGACAGATATACATATGTATAGGCTGTGATTCCGAGGGGAACCTTGAAAAGGTACTCCACACCGTGGGAGCGATGCAGGGTTATGCGGGATTTTTACCGCACAATCCCCCCCCCCCCCCCGGTGGCCATCTTCAGCGCTACAAAGAGGACTCCGGGATCTCCAAAGGTACGCATACCTACCAAACTAGTTAGCTGCAGGGCAATATATCGCATGGTGAAATTAAAAAGGGACCTTATACAAAACTTGCAAATTTTGTATAAGGTCCCTTTTATGAATATTACAAAATTGTTTCGCGTTTCGAGAGTTTCTTAAAGCGTTTATTAAAGGGCCGCAATAATTAAGTTTTTCCTTTCCTAGCACTAAAGTCTCACTTTTTTATTCACTAATTCATAGACTTCTTATTAGGAGTAGTTTCAAGTAGTTATTCAATTTAATCTGCGAAATTCTCAGTTCATTCTGGGGGCGGCTGTTTGGTACGTGCCAGTTGACTTAATTTTTTTATTAAAATGAATAAGGCAATGGACATACAGTTAGTTCACTTGCTAATAAGTAGATACTGCCGGTAATTGAGATTAAAATTAAGCGCGAATAGAATTGCGATCTCAACAGAGACAGTTACAATAATTAACGATTTAGCTATGTAGTTGAGACGTATCCTATAATAGCTTATTCCTGCAGCCTGCTGAACTACCTATAAGGGTTTTCAAATGTAGGAAAAAGTTATAAGGTAATGGTTACATTACGATGCCCGCAATATACTTGTATGTAGCCTTAAAAATGCTACTTTTATTCACAATTTATATTAAAAGGTTTCAACCAATGTGTTAGATTGGATATCGGAAATCTTGATAAGCCCTTTTCTATTGGCTTATTGATGTACAGTTACGTTTTGCTACTATTTTTAACGAATACGTTATATCCGTCTATACAAAGGTATGAAATGATCAAAGTGTTAAAACCTAAAAGGAGTTACATTAAACAAGTATCGAATTCTAAATGGCCAAATATATAGTGCGACTAGATTTGTTCTATTATACTGGCGCTAAAAATAAACAGGTAATTTAAATTAGTTTACCATTTGTTATGCAAAATTATTTAAAAATGATATTTCCAATACATAGTAACGCAAATTAATGAAGCAAATAAAGTGGACACGTAAATCCTTTTATCAGAAGCATATTTAACCCAATTAGATTAAAAGTAATACAATCTCTTTACATTGGTATGTAATAGATTCCTTTCTTAGTTTCCTCCGCAGGATTATAACCCTCTACATTTTATGGGCCGTACTGGCAAACCCGCTTGGCTCGATTTAGGGTTACATCGTACCAAATGAATACCGAAAACCCCATAAAATCTTGTGATTGTGACAATAGTTATTTCGTAGTATCTGGGTCATTACAAATTTAAAATTTGTTACGGTTACTTTGCAATTCTGGTTTTCTCTTTAATTAGGTAATTGGTTATTTTAATTAAGTGCCCTATTTCACAGTATTGGTATTGCAAAATTATGACGAATATAATATTTATTTTAAGTATTAAATTATAATATAGTTCAGGATGTAAAAAAATTAAGGCATTTAAAATAAACGGAAGCTGTTATTTACCTACATAAATCATTCCAAGGAATGCTACGGAACTCACAAGACCTGATTCAAATTCGCACACAAAAGATTTGGTATTGTTTGTCGAGCTACCTGGCGGAAGGACCGGAGGGTACAGGTGTTCGAATCCCGAGGCCGTTTTTCGTGCATTGAGCATGATGCATTGTGGAATACATCTGTTTTGTGTTACCGGGTCAAGTTGTGTACACACATGTAGACAAATAGTTTGTCATCGATACTCATATAAACGACGTGAATGTAACGTAACATGAACATGCGAACTAGTAGGCATTTTTCTCATTTTATTTCTAGATATATCGTCTAGTTATTTTTAGCTTTATTAATTATCTTTCCTGTATTTAACGCTCATCACCGATTCCCTTTGTAGTGGACTACATATCAGTCTAACACTATATGTCTATACACTTTGATCATAAGATAAACTATACACTAGCACTCAAAACATTATAGCAGACATTTGAATTCGCCATTCGTTTAGATATCTCTCTGATGAAGTACCCTAATTAAACTCGACATTTTTAGAACTGTTCAACTAATATCATACATACTAATCATTATGATTATGTCCACCAATTCGCATTTGGCCATCGCGGTGGACTATGGAATAAAACTCTCTCATTCTGAGAGAAGACCCGTGCCCAGCAGTGGGACAGTAATGGGTTGACGACAATCATTATGAAGTACTGCAGCTTGCTGACCACTTACAGGTTAGAAAAAGTAACGTATAATATAACTGTACACTACAGGTACTTTAAAATAAGTATCTGTAAGATCTAAGTTAGATTGACTGATATTCTAGGAAAGCTTACTGTCTCGTAGGACCGATAACCGATGGGGAAGAAAGGTCCTCGAGTGGCGACCACGTTTAGGCAAAAGGAGTACAGGTCGCCCCCCTACCAGATGGACCGATGACCTGAAGAAGACAGCGGGAAACCGTTGGATTCAGAGGGCACAGGACCGGTTCGAGTGGCGTCATTTAGGGGAGGCCTATGTTCAGCAGTGGACATCAAAAGGCTGATGGATGGATGGGATACACGATGTTACTGCAGCTTGCTGACCACTTACGGGTTAGAAAAAGTAACGTATAATATAACTGTACACTACAGGTACTTTAAAATAAGTATCTGTAAGGTCTAAGTTAGATTGACTGATATTCCAGGAAAGCTTACTGTTTATAGTGATGATAAAACGATAACATTCATGACAATTAAAATCCCTATGACTAGTATAAGAACCAATGATTAATACGCTTTCTAGTGATATTATTTATAGGAGCAATGATTAATTTCTAGTCATACGAGTTATATATGAGTCTGAGTAACAAAGCATAATCCTTTGCGTGACATGTATCATGTGAAGTAGTGGAGCGACATTCAGAAATAACTGATCGATTTTCACGTAACCAGTAACCACGAGTTACTTCGCAGCACGCGAAAATATTACCTACTTCTTTATTTTCTAAAACTGAGAGAGTCAATCCATTTATTAATTTATCTGCCCTTTGAGAAACACTCTTCCTGGACGCAAGCCTTTCCTAATTGGTGCCTTTCTAATCAGTCCTGTGGATTCTGAATTCAGCGGTTACCTGCTGTCTTCTTGAAGTCAAACTAAGTCAAAATAAAAATAAGTCCTCTTGCAAAGACATACACATATTAAATATGTTAAATTCTATTAATTATAGTATCGAAAATCATTCGATCACGAGTAGGTAAATTCGAAAAAACGTTCCTGGATTAAACGCTGCATAAAAATTTGTAATTCTAGTCAATACGCATGAAGTGCGTTATATTTTCCGAAATTTTGGCATCGTCTATTCGGATCCACATACGGATATCCATTTCGAAAGGGCTTCATGTAGAAGAATAAACGATATACATTTTGTATTAACAGTGCAAAGAAAACATTGTACTTATCTTCTGTGTTTTTCCCTATTTTTGCACCGCCTTCAACTTTTTTTCTGCTCTTCCTTAAGGTTAACTGGGAGAAAATGCTTAAGCATTAAGTCCGCCTTTTGTCCATTGTTTTTTATGGTCAATAAAGATTAAACATAATAAAATAAATAGTGCATACTTCATGATAACAAAAAGTATTGAAGTACCAGAGGGTACTTTCTGCTTAAAACATACGGTAAGATAGACATTATTAAATTAATGGCAAAACATAACTGTATAATTATGAAAATAATACTACATTCTCTCTTTTATATATTTTACCCGATACGCGTAATAAACCGCGCGTTTTACGACAATCTCTTACCAATTGCGAAATATTGAAAGTCCCCAAAGCCTACCACAGTTGCTAAGTCATATTTGAGAACATATCCGTTATATTCACGCGATTTTTAACAATAACGACTTTTCAAACCGGTCATGTTATACGATACGATTTTGACAAACACATAAGACCTAAAATTTAGTGAGCAAATATGTGATAAGTAAATATTGACTTCACGCAGTGACAACCACACGCCGATTCACACGCGGCTACATTAGCGGATAACATACGTTATATTGCAAGCGAACAACGATAGGCGAAACACAAGGCGAAGGTGGTAGAATCAGCGTAGTTCGACCGAGGAAGTACCACCGCCATAACTATTTCTAGCGTGAAGCAGTTCTTGCGTTACGATGGATGGTTGTGGTGGCCGGCACACTTTTATATGAGGCGACCATCCTTGTCCTCAGGAGTAGCAACGCATCTGTGATTAACTTCAAATAGAACCTATGTTCTATATGAAGTTGATTACAGATGTCCATGAGCGGAAGTGACCGCTTACCATCAGGTGGACTGCATGCTCGTTTGCTAATTCAGTCAGATAAAAAAAATCCAAGATGTAACAAAATCGGATAATGTATTACAGTGTGAGCATGTTAAGGATATACCTAATTATTATCTACCTACATGCTTTGAATGTGAAAGACAATAATACCTTCTTGGCAGTTATTTTATACAGTTCACACGTGGCCAGCCTGGTGAACTAAAGCTGAAAACCATTAAAATTCTTAGAGCTCCGTGTCCAGTAGAGAAGCAACTATTGTCAACTCAGTATTTGATAACATCGCCTCCGTCGTGTTGAGACTTTACGGTAAAACGTTATCTATTCAATGTTCAAAGCTTCACTTCCATCACGAAAACAATGGGAGAAAATCACCTGAGCGCGACAGTACCGCTAGACGAGTGCGCTTGGTAACAATTATACTCCAATGAGGCGTATATCTTGTGCCTAACTGCATACCTGTAGTATCTAAGTGGGTCTCACCTGAGTTAACTCGTTATTCTGTATAATTAACATTATATTTTCATAAACAACATATTCTTCGTAGAAACTAGGTATATAATTATATTATTTTTGTACACGCATACGCACGTAGCGTCAGCATATCAAATTATATTACGTCAACACTGTTCGTCGATACATAAGCAATGTGCCAATGACACTAGCGATATGTGTTTAATGTTGTTGTTGGAATGACGCTAGGACCCAAAGTGAGTCTTGGCCTCCGACACTAACAGTCTCCATTTCGGTCTGTCCTGCGCCATCTCCAGCCAGTTATTCGCCTGGAGGTCACACAGATCCTTCTCTACTTCACTCTTCCATCTGTACCTGGGACGACCGACAGGACGGCGGCCACTCGGCATCCCCAAATACGCTAAATATTCGCCAAATATTCGCTTTTTATTTGGCGAATAAAAATAATAAGACCCTAAAATTCTTATAGGTATTTATCACTTACATAAGTCACGCAGTTTTCAAAATAAGTGTACACTACTTCTTGGCTAGTTGATAACAGTATCAAAGTTTGACAAAAAATATGTTAAGTAAAAATAAGTTTTTTGTGGGTTGGTTTTTCTGCTTCTAACTCAACAAGTTTGAATGTAACTCTAATAAACTCTTTGTGTTTCGGTACCTATTTCATATTGCATTTACCGTTTCTGTGTTCTGATATAAAGGATGTGGTAAAACATCCGGCGCGTACAATCCACAGATCTATCCAAACATTTGTGACCACTCAGCATTCGGTGGTCTCAAAGATAATCTGCTTAAATCTAGGTAATATAATATAACAGTAGTGTTTCATACTTGTTCAGATTATGCCTTTCAATCTCCACTAAAAGCATACCTACTTATTAAGCTAACTTCACACAAAAAATATCTCCGCAATTCATTTCTGGATAATGAATAATGGAAATAACAGTCATTAAACACAAGATAGCAGTTATACGCCCGTTCGGTACATTAAATTTTCCGCCATGACGAGATTTACCGTTAGCGATGCAAAATTAATTTCAACAACGCCATTCGAAAAGCAAATGAATCATTACATTGTAGGTCACAGTTTTTGTTCCACGGCTAGAGAACGTTGAAGGTTTACGTGTATAACTAATCTTTCGGTGCAACGATGACATTGGCTCAGATTTCAAACCGGGCGTTTTAAACCGTGTTTTGAACCGGCGTAGCTGACGCAAATAACCTAGTAGGTATAACGCGTCAGACTTTACTGAATGTATCGGGAAGTTTTAAAATAGAACGATGCGTGCGAACGTTCTGAGCCGATCCAGCTACGTACAGATAAAGTTTATCGTTTATCGCTACATCTGTGCAATAGAAAACGTAGAAAACTTACGTATGATAAGAGACATTCGAAGCGTTACAATTTTGTCTTGAACGGTAAGTAGTAACGCATCTCTGTCCGACCTCAATTAGGACATGAAGCATATTCGAAATTAATAACAAATCTCGATAAGTGGCAGTGACCGTTTACCATCAGAAGTACTGAATGCCCTTAGCTACTTTAATATAATGTTAAAATAGTAAATGTACTCTTAATGGCGTCAACGCTAGATGGCGTTAAGTACAGATTTATAGAGTCAATTTTGAATACCGATGTGCAACAATTTATTCCTGTTATTTTCCACAAACGCGCCAAAAGTAATTCCGAAAAAGAAACAGTGACGCGTCACGGGCCACAAGCACATCCCTTCGCTAAGTTACGATAAGGGTGTGGACGGTGTTGATGTGGGTGTGGCCAGCTGATCGCACGCACACAACGCTGCAGCTGTTTACATCGAGGGCCTATTGATTTTGGCCTCCGGGTCTCCGCTGAGATACGAACAGGTGTCTGAGAGCTCGAACCATCGATGTTTTCGTTAACACGAAATCATTTTATTGCTTCCTCCCGTTGTTGCCACGAAATATCGGGCATTATATGAATAAGTATGTGAAATTGATTTTATAGTATAGGTAAATTGACTTAGATGGCAGGAAACCAACAGAATAAAATGTTAGGAGAATTGAGTATTCACATAGCGATACCGACCTTGATTCCGGAGCGTCCCTGTTGCTTCAGGAGTACGTTCTCCGGCTTCATGTCGCAGTGGATGATGCGATTCTTGTTCAGGGCGTGGAGACACTGCAGCAGGCTGTGTGAAAACTTGCGGACGAGCTGCAGCGAGAACCCTTGGAACTTGTTTTTCTTTATAAGCTCGTAGAGATTAATCGAGAGTAGTTCGAACGTGATGCACGTGTGATTCCTGAACGTGAACGAGTCGAACATGTGTATGACGTTCATCGTGTTGTCTTTGTCCTGTTCGCGGAGGTGCTCCAGTATGCGGATCTCCTCTTGCGCCTGGCGGTGGAACCGCTTCTCGTTGCGGACCATCTTGAGGGCGACGTTCTCGCGCTTCTTGTGGTCGTACGCCTTCACCACCTGCCCGAAGCTCCCCTTGCCTATCACTTTGAGCACCTCGTAACGGTACGCTATGTGGTCGTGCGGGATGTGGATGTACGAGCCCTGTTCGTTATCATACTCGCAATTGTTCGGGAAGCCGACCAGACCGGGCCGCTTCTTCGCGTTGGCGCCTATGAAATACACCTGGGGGTAACCGAATATCTCGCGGTGCTCGTACGGCGTGAGCTTGTTCATGTACAGCTTCATGACCTGCTCGGGGCTGGCGGCGGCTGCGGGCGGGCGCTTGTCGGGCGGCTGCGCGTTGCTGGCCGGCGGCGCGGGCGGGCCGGGCTCCAGCGGCGGCAGCGCCCCGTCCCGGAGCAACGCGCGCCCGAACGCGTGCGCGCTCCCTAGAGGCATGTCGCCGGTCATGGCCGAGCGGCCGCCGCCACCTCCGCGCACCTCGCTCGCCGTGGCCGAACCGACCCACGCTCCCTCGCACACACCACTGCACCTCACTGCACTTGCACTGTTAGACGGCGCCACCCTGGGGCACTGCACCACATTTCACATCGACCGGGAGGAGCGAGACCCACGCTTCCACTTATGCGGGCACATTCCGTCTCGATACGATACGGTGGAGCCGTCGCGGATAATACCGTGCGACGCGAACGTGAAACGCAAACAAAGACCCCCTTCCTTGCGGGTCGACCCGACGACAGAACCAGAGAGAAAATAGAAACTGGTCGCCAAAGTCATTGAACCGTTCGTCCGCGCACAACGCGCGAGTGCGAGTGGGACGGACTATACTGACTGTGTGTTGAGATCGGTCACCAGATGGCGTGAAAAGTGTTGCCATACACCGATATTATTGTGGCAGACCTAATTTAAAAAATATATAGTTACATATATTTTGATTAATTTAACTTTCTTTTAATTCCATAACTTTTTTTTTTTAGGATGGTTAGATACTATTTATTTGCATACAATTAACAATACGGTTCAAATAAAAAAAACTATTTACAAAATGTACATATATACAAAAAAGAAAAACAAAAACATATAAACAAAAACACTACCATAAAAAATTATCACCATCGCAGTCCCTGGGCAAGGTTCCCAAGATGCTGGCAGCATTTCCTCTTTGAATGGCAATACCAATTCGTTGAGCAAAATGCGTGCCAGCTCTCGGGTCACCAGTAACGTCGACCAAACGACTGGACAGTAATTTAAAAAACTGCCAAGCGTCTGGACCCCATGGTCCCAGAGTTTCAACACCAAACGCCACAAATATGTAGTTATTGCATAAACTTACATATTTACGACGTTTGTTGTTTTCAGCCGCAGCTGCCGCCGCCCCCGCGCCAGACGATGTTTCCTGAAGGTGAGAAGGAGCCAGTGTGTCTACACAAGTAGCGTCCCACACTAGCATCCTACCTCCCCTCCAGGGAATCAAAGACATCCCGTCGGGTCGCCTGCCATCGTCACGTGCGAGACCATTCGGCTCTAAACGAGCCGGCACGTTGGCGGTGACAAGAGCCCGGCGAATGATGTCATGTCATGTCATCAATCCATAACTAAAATTAAAATATAAAAGCAATCATAAAATGTCATTGATCGAACAGTTCGTACATTTAAAATACTTATTACAATGAATGATAAAGATAAAGAGAAATAAAAATTATTTTTGTTTAATTTCTTAAAGACATAGTTAATTGTAGGTTTTCTTTTTGGCTGTAAAAAAAATTAGATTAGAACATTAACTAATGACTGTAATTTCAAACACATGACTTTTTATTTCTTTTATTTAATTCGATTTTCTTATTGGTTATATGTAGATTGAGTTAAACTAAACGCTTTTGCGAGATGGTGCTGCAGCCCATCAGAAGCTGCTTTCAAACAATACTCAATAGACCATGACAGTTGATTTACAATCAAATTTAGTATATGTGCTCGTTTACAATTAAAAATACACAATATTAATGTTGCCCTAACAATTATTTAATTTTTAGGAAATTTATGCAATATACTTAAAAATTATTCGTATTAGACAAATTTAAAAATGAGCCAAAAGTTTAACATTACTGAAATAATATCTGTTGGGATGAAATCTTAAATAATAAAAATATAAAATTTACTATTGAAAATTATAGTACTCTACTTTTTTACTTAAGTTCGAGAGTAAGAGTTAGAGTAATTAATGAAAAATAACCATTAAATATTAGAATATGAGTTAGATTTAATAGTTAAATATTACATTTTTAGATTAATTTGTGGTTTTCTTCTTTTAGGTCTCACAGCAGACTATACTCTATGGATAAATCGAAACAACCGCCATCTATCGAGAAAAGTCAGGCAAAGTGCAGTGCATCTTCCATCCAATCTAGACGTCTTTTTTCACTCCGTTGTTTTCTGTCATTTATACAATCGTAACTATGTGGTAATTATATTTTTATTTCCGTGAAAAACATGTACAGAGACTATTGTGTAACGGACCAATATATGGAAAAGTTAGAAGATTAGATTGTGGTGATAAATATGTAAGTGAATCCTATCCTTTCGCACAATCGTTAAAGTGATTTCTTTTTTATGTCGTTTTTATTTCTTACGAGCCTGTGCATTTACTTTGTTCGATTGCGAGTGGTTAATATAAAGGTAATTAGTTCGATATTTCTGTAGAGTATGTGGACAAATATGATCTGTCGCTAATATCGGCAACCGGAGTGGAGCTCGCTTACGGAATATTCTATTGTTTCCATTCGGACCGTAATAATATCAATGAATATGTGATAACGTCCTCTACGGCAGTGCATATCGTAACAAGTACGTGAACTTTCAAGGTAATGTTACACTAACAGTATATATTATTGTAATGAATACATAGGTACTTCATGCTTCACTGTCGATACCATAAAATACCTATATATACGAGCTGCATGTTTGGATTATGGCCAATGCAACAACCGTGTGTTATACATAGAAATATCTTGCTCATATGTAAGAAACAAGTGAAAATTTATAACAACATAGTAAGTCTAACTACAAGCAATGTTTTGGTTATTTCATAAGAACGGAGTAGTCAGTACACTGATAAATTTGAGTAAACTTTTCGCCTTTGTTTATTATTGTATGTCTGAGTCATTTGAGTGAAACATACTTTATCCTGCTATAAGTAGGTAATATGTTACTTAACAATACAATACACAACAGATTTCTTTTTATATACATAGTAAGAATTACTAGTAGAAAATAATAAATAGGAATGCATACAAATAGCCTGCCAATTACATTGGATGATATTTTAGAAACATTGTTATAACAAGTCTCTTAAAGTATATTTTGGATGCTATGTTACCTGCAGAATAATCAGTCTCACTTTATTAGTTCTGCCGTACCGCTTCCTACACATTCTAATAGTACCGCACTGTACTACTACTGTAATGTAGCACTACTGCACTACACAGAATAGTACTACTGTACTACAATGATGTTACAATGTATGTAGCAGTGGCCAAAAGGCAATTTCAGTCAAGAAATATGGACATTTTCAGGGGAAACTAGATATAAGTATGCTTTTATGGTAGGATTTTCTTTTGTGTGGAGAGATCTTGTGTGTCTTATGACACACGCAAAGATTAATACACAAACACAACCATGCACAACTAGATCCAGAACATGATACATCTAAACTCATTATTCGGATATTGAACTTGCTGGAGGTAAAACTGGTACCCACAACAATACCCATTGTGTGTCCGCCTAAAATGGTGACCTATCAAAGATCAATTGGATATCACTTGGAAGGAGGAAAAGGTTTCTTTAGCTAAAATGTATAAAAAAGACTAAATTTGAATGCATTATTGCATTTAACATGTAGCATTGGCAACTGTTACATATCACTGATGAAGTTCAGACGTAAATACATGTCATTGTAATTAATAATGTAGTTATGTGAACTAATTGGACTACATGTCCACTTATTCCTTGTTGATTGTTTGTAGTTATTGGCTGTTGTAATATTTCTTATAAGATTGTTTCCGTCTATATACAATGGTATTTACACAGAAGACACACTTATAAAAACAACTAGTTGACCTGGCAAACTTTGTTCTGCCTAAAAGTCAAAGACCTAAAATTATCAGTATTTATATTATGCATGTATTATACCTATATAAAATACTTCCTTTTGAATCTCTCTATCTATATAAAAAAAGCTGCATAAAAATCCGTTAAGTACTCTGTTTTATACTATGTAGTGATATATCACTACATAGTATAAAACAAAATCGCTTCCCGCTGTCTGTCCCTATGTATGCAGTTTTTTAATAGATAGAGTGATTCAAGAGGAAGGTTTTCATGTATAATACACGTATAATATAGTAGAGAAACACTGATACTTTTAGACTTTTTGATTTTAAACAGAACAAAGTTCGCCGGGTCATCTAGTTTTACAATATAATTTTGAAGAGTACTGATTTTATTGATGAATACAATGTTACCTGTTCTTCTATTATTCTCCTAGTCTCATACACATATTTCTTGCTATCCATGATATTTCATGAATGCACACATAGACAAATTTATAGACTACCAGACTCAAAAGAGTCTTAGATCATCACTTAAATATCTGCCTGCCTGGGACCGAACCTGAAACTCTGCATGTCTGGACTAGTAAGCTTTATTTTCCACCCAGTTCATTCCCTGAAGTGTATCACATATGTTAATTATGCCTACATCTGAACAATAGGTACAAAATACAAGGAGATAAGTGTTTCAATGTCAACTGATAAGAGTAGTATTACCACATGTAAACAAAATTAGTTTTGTGGAGTAATCATTAGTCATAACAATACATTACTTAATGCATTTCCACCATTATTTGACAAATAGTGTTACCGACTGGAATTACGTCAAGGGAGGAGTCCTTTTTTTATTTAGTTGTTGGTCAATAATTTTGGTTAAGTAATATTATTTACCTTCAATTAGATTCCTTAAGTTTTGCCTAGTTAATTTTTTTATGCTACGTGGTGTGGGTATGTACAAAGCTTTGTTAGGAGTAGTCCGACAGTGACCTACTGGATTCACCACTATAGCAGTGGTTGTATTATTGATTCAGTATGTTAGCCATGCCACATTATTGAGTCCTGTACATACAATTTGTACCTCATTACAATTTATACCCCAAAGTAAAGTATTTTATGGAGCATTTGTTTTAATAAATAATAATACTGTCCTATAGTGGCTTAATGGTGAGCAGTGATAACCGAATGGTTGAAACTTGTCCTCTCAATCGTGAGGTCCGAGGTTCAAACCCAGGCACGAACCACTGATTTATGTGCGTATTAGAAATAAATTATCACTGCTTTTCGATCAAGGAAAACATTGTGAGGACACCTAGACACCCGAGAATTCTTTTAAAAAAAAGTTCTCAGAGGTGTGTGAAGTCCACCAATACGCATTTGGCCAGCACGGTGGACTATGGCCTAAAACTCTTTTTCCGAGAGAATACCCGTGCCCAGCTGTGGGACAATAAAGGGTTGACGAATAACTGTCCTACGGTAATTCAGAACTTATATGTACAAAGCGCAAATAAAATTGAAGTTCCTGTCATTGCCATCATTAATAACACTTTCTCGTGTCAAATGCATTGATTGCTGCATTGTGAACAAATATTTGCAACTAATTATATGCAATGTAAAACATTAAGGTCATTATTTGAATGAAATTACATACTCATTGTATCAAATCACTCACTTTGAAAATTTATTCCCAATTAATATGTACTGTGTGAGCTAATGTGTAATGCGGGAAGCATTCATATTATTTGAAATGGTGTAAAATAATTAGTTTAGCAATTTATGTTGCCTATAATTACAAAAGACTTGCCTAATTATTAATATCTTTCGAGTCAAAAAGATGTATTAATATAATTCAATCTATTAGGTACAATTATTTTTAGTGGTAGGTTCTTCTGTTTCTGCCTTTCTCTCTCCCTGAACTTTGGCAGCAAGTCGCTCTGGCCGTAATTTACTTAAATAAGATTTTATACTTAAATAAAAACAAACACGTTACATAATGCACTGTTCAAACCCCCTTTCTTCTCCTGTATCGCATCATAACAAGACCCCCGTCCCCCCCAAATTGCGCTACGTAATACTTGAACGCTCCCTAAGGTGATAATCTTAGTCCTCATGAACCAACTTCAAACCGAATCACTGTTCTAAATAAAGTTTGTGAGTCCGTCCATACACGGCAGTGACCGTTACCTATACAATACACTTATTTGCTAATCTATATATATAAAGGAAAGTCGTGTTAGTTACTCCACTTATAACTCAAGAACAGCTGAACCGATTTAGCTGAAAATTGGCAGGGAGGTAGTTTAGAGCCAGGAGAAGGACATAGGATACTTTTTATCCCGTTCGACAGCATTCCCGTGTGACTTGACATGAAACGTGGTATAAAAACAAAAAAGAATCAGACTTAGAATAACAAAAGAATAAGAAATAATATTAAGACCATCTGCGTTGTTTGTTTTTGCGCCTGATAATAAAACAAAAAATGTCGTGTATCACAAGGTACTTAAATGAAGAGCAACCTATGTACTAAAATACAGAAATATGTATTTTTTCAAATTAAAAAATAAATATGCTTATTTATTGCCATTAAGGCGGAACAAAGTTTGCCGGGTCAGCTAGTCTGTTAATAACTCTCCCATTGTTGTCATAAAGAAAAAAATGAAGAAGAATATCTAAAAAAATATCATAGTTCAAAATTTTTGAATGTTACACTTTTATAGAGAGCCTAGCATGAAGCCACACAGTACACATTACGGCAGTAGTTTTAATTATTCGTGTAATAATCAAGAATTTTATTCTTAATGTTTTAAATTCGTTTTCGTTATGAAAAATCTTTTATGTCTTTAGGTATGTCGATAAATTATTTTAATAATCAACGAATGGTCTCTGTGGGTCATATCTAGTTTTATTTTCCATAAAACCCAGAGTTTTATAGTATTAACTGGATGCAATACGGACAATTAAAACTTCATGGGTAATAACAAGTTTCATGGTCTACGGTATTGATTACTGTGGATTTTTCGTACGATAACGAGGTTTCAAATGAATACCGCCTTGAAACTTCCATGACTTGATTGTAGACAAGTACTTGTGGATATTGTATTGAAACCAGATAAGATACATAGTAGTTTGTTGTATCGGTGTTCTATATACCTAATCTTATTATATAAGCATATATAGCAGTGATAGATTTGTTATCATGGTTGAAACTCGAATTCTCAATCGGGGGTCCAAGGTTCAAAAGTCACGTCTGATTTTTCAAAGGTGTTTGTTTTAAAATTTAATTATAGCCTGCTATAACAGTGAACGAAACTTAGGAAACCAACACGCCTGATAGTTCTTTAAAAAAAGATCTCGTATGTGTATGAACACTTATCCCTGTAGTACCGGGACCAGAATAGGGCTATGGTATCCCCTGTAAGCCGAAAGAGCCGACAAAAAGGGGCTTCCGGGGTTGCGGTTGGCTAGAGTGGGAGCTGAAACCGTTCGGTCAGGCGACCGTCCGGGAAGGACGGCGGTATGTCGTATACCTCATGGTGGTCGCATACCACCTTAAAGATCAGATAGAGCGGTGAGCCCAGTCGCTCACCAGGGAGGAGACCAATGAGGCAATGAGCTCAGAGAACTCCGGTTGCAGTCCTTTTGAGATTCCGGAGTCCTCCATACAGCGCTGAGGACGGCCACCTTTTAGGGAAGTAGAAATCCCACAACGCGGCGTTGCTCCTACGGCGTCGGGTACATTTTAAAGGTTTCCCCCTCGAAAACAAAACAAAATTGTGTGAACTCTACTAATTGATGTATAATGGAACGATTAAAAGTTCCAATTAATTGATACCTGAAACATTGGTGAAGATATGTTGCTATTAATAGAATGTTGCTAGCATAGTGTACACACAGTGTATACACATGCATCTCATAGATGATGGAATGAAATAAATCCAGCTCCATCATCGAACAGAGACGTGCCGTGAATTAAGTAATTAAGGAAAAAGGATGTCTAGGGGATCACTGTGGTCGAATAGAATTTACGCGTCTGGCTCTCTACTTTGCTTCCTTGACTGAAATCCAAGTTTGGTTTCTCTACGTTAAAAAATGCGATTGCAACCCTTCTCGTCAACACATTATTGTCCCACTGCTGGGCACGGGTCTTCTCTCAGAATGAGAGAGTTTAGGCCATAGTCCACCGCGCTGGCCAAGTGCGAATTGGTGGACAACCTTGCAACCCTTACTAGGTGTTATTACTACATACGGATCCCTTCCCACATTTATCGGGTGCATACTCCAAGAGTCTAATGATGTTAGTGGATAGTCTTGGTTTTTCTAATATGAAATGTCTGGATTTGATTACGCCTTTGTTTGCGGAACGCTGCATTCCATACAAGAGTTATGAGCATTCGCGCCTTATTGGTGCTGAATATTCCTGTAATATGTCATACTTAACGCCCGCTGCAGAGCATTTGCATAAATTTGGTTTAAATATAACATTAAACTATCGTTGCGGTACTGATCCATGCAAGCGAGAACTTTGCCAATTCTCTGTCTAAATAGCAAAGCGAATCCGGTTTATTATACTTCCCAAGAAAGACAGCGATTATCTATCAAAACAAGTTTATTTACCAGCATCCAATAAACCAGAATAACGGCTAGTGACCAGAAATAGTAGCAGCGCATAGACATAAACCATATTTTGTAAATAAGCTTTTTTGTTACTGGGTAATATATATAAAACATTATATACAGTGTGAAAAGATCGGTACATCGATTAGTTCGAATTTTGTGGATACATGTAGACGTTGAAACGATATGTAGGAAGGAAATAGCCAATCCAATCTCCAGTCAGCCAATGGGGCCAAAAACACCAATTGCGTCAAAAGCCACGCTTGTATAGAAAAAAAACATTCCTTATCTTCAAGATATTCAACTCATACTCTTCAGATACCACAGACCTCAAAGCGTTGTACCAAAAAGCGTACTTTTGCTCGGAACGACTAAGGCTACGTACTCACGGAGCGGTTTTCACCCGCGGCCGCCGCGGTTGCGGGCCCGCAGCTTTTGTGCGAAACTCACGAAACCGCCTATTTTTGCGGTTCCGCTGCCGTCGCGGTTGCGATTATCGACCGCAAACGTGGCGGGCGAAAACCGCAAGACGGGCGGTTTACCATCAATTGAGGTCCTGACTACTGCACTCGCCCGCCAACTGACCGCAGAGCGCGCGGGCGCAAAACCACCGCGGCTGCGGCTGACCGCGGCCCGCGCGGTTCTACAGGTTGCCAGCCGGTGCAGCGGGAGCCGCAAACAACCGCGCGCATCGCGGGCGAAAAACGCGTCTTGAGTATTGCTTTAATTTTTTACATTTATATCTACATCCTACAGAAGCTGCGGGCCCGCAACCGCGGCGGCCGCGGGTGAAAATCGCTCCGTGAGTACTTAGCGTAATAGTTATACGGGGCCCTGAAGATATAATGGGTAAATCAGATCGTGCAATTCCTGTGAACACTCTCCTCTCTTTGTATTCCGTAAAAAACGCATAAATCCAAATGACTGGGCAACGAATGTAGGGCTACAGATAATGTAATTGTTGCTGATACCGGAACTCTGTCGCAGGAAGAGCGCAATTAGTGTCGACTGAACGCAGCGAGCCTGCGTACGTACTGCTAAATATGGATCCCAGCGTATCAAAACACGTATGGAAAATAACGGTAATCTATAGTGACATCTATCTATCAGCCATTTTGATTCTGCTCTGTATTTGTCTCCTCTCATCTTAAGAGGGTTTTATGAAAATAGTTACTGCACCTGACGTGTCTGTTGGATTCAAATCCACTATATAGTGTAGTTTATACTGAAGTTCTTATAAAAGATTGGAGTCCGAATGGATGGGATACTTATGTTTTTAGACCGTTTTCTGCACAGTAACGACGGTAGAGACGTCTCTCCCAATTCCGCTCTGTTATTATGAGCGGTAAGTACTGGTACTGGTTATTTATCATCAGTTGGATTGTTATTGCATCTTTTTATATAATACAATTACATGCCTGTGATTTCTCCGTTGATGCGCCAATTTTTTTTCGGAAATGGTGGGGTATATATACTTCCCTGTACATTGCGAGAAGAGTTTCTTGACCCTAAAGTGTCATAAATGTTGATGATTCTGCGGGGGACGTACTAAATTACTACTATTATTTTGGTGCTGGGGTCTGTCCGTGATACTAGAATATCATTCAACGTTAACATACTCAACATTCAATGCTTATGTGTCGAGGCGTAACACAACACTGATATATTTAGCCAAGATTTATTCTTAAAATCAATAAGCCTCCGTTATTTACATAGGCCTCAAAATTGATGATTCCAACTGGTTGTATGTCTTTCGGTTGTATGTTCGCTTTCTTCAGACGACCAGTCCAACTCATCCAATGTGTACTGAAGTTGCGTGCCGCTAATGCTGCTGTTGATTAATTACAATATTTTATCACAAATCCAAAAATATATTATTATTACACTAACGAATGGTTCGTTAGTGTATAGTGTACAAGATACCGTTGATCTCTTTTATTTATGACAATAATCTTTATAGATAGTAATTTGTAGTAAACAAGAATTTATATGGTGTTATTGTATTATAAGTAACAAGACATTATCAAATACGACACACACACACACAACACCATGTTTGTAAATGTCATTTTTGTCTCATAAATATGTTAATAAATTATTGTTAAATCTGCGTGAAGCCACGGTAATTAATCGAGATTAACTAAGAGTCTTAATATTCTTGGCTTCAAATGATAAATAGATATATTTCCATTCTTGATTTGAAATTTCTGTAGTTTAATGAATTTTAATTCAGTGCTTCCACGAATTCACGTCTCAGTTTCCTAGAATTCCTCACTAGCCCACTTTGTATCTGCCCAAGTATTTGTCGTAGGAGGCGACTGAGATTGAATCTAGGAGATGGGTATTAACATCCTTTGAAGTAAATAAATTATTTGTGAAATTGCGGTAGCATTCAATCATCCTCCTACTTAATGGTGCCTCTAACCTTAAAGACAACGTTAATTATCTCGTAGTAGTATTAAAATACCCTTCGAAGTCGATCGTAATAGCCGTATACTGCTGTTATAAGGCAGACATTTTCAGACAGAAATTTCCCAGGTGGTAGAACCAGTGTAGTTCGACCGGGGAAGTATCACCGCCACACCTATTTCTAGCGTGATCCATTTCTTGCGTTTCGATGGAAGGGTATGGTTGCCGGTACACGTTTATATGAGGCAACCATCATAGTCCTCGGTAGTAGCAACGCATCTGTGATTGACTTCGGATAGAACCCAAGATGTCCATGGGCGGCAGTGACCACTTACCATCAGGTAGACTGCATGTTCGATTGATACTTCGATCAAATAAAAAAATACATTTTAATTATGCCTGTATTATAGATCTATAGTCTGAATAACTATAGTTACCACCCACAAAATGTTAGAATGTGCCCATCTATCTTAGGTAGTTCAATAATTTAGACTCGCATTATTTTGTACTTCAAATATTTTACAGCTCATTTACTTAAAGTAGCATGATTTTATCTTTTTATATTTGGACCTAAAGTACTTACTATTCATAAATGTTATTCTAATTATAAACAATGAATTGTTAATGCGCAACTCTATTCGTTGAACTAAACAATTCCTATCTATACTGATGTAAAAGGTATTCGTTCGAATGTAAAAAAAGGATATACAGTCTTAAAATAATAAAGCAACTAATCTACTACACAAAAACTGTAAAATCAAAACAAAATTGAGACACTAAACATAAAATAGAGGGTAGTAGCAAAATATCTGTAATATTTTTTATAAAAGAAATTCAGAGGCCGATAACTTGAGAACGGTTAAGTTTGGGATATGGGGTTCTCTAGTCAAATCAGTCAGGGGATGATGGAAACTACCATCTCTTAAAAGATTTAGGTCGGCTTAACCTGAAACCCTGTATATTAATATATGAAGCGATAACTTTTCTGATTCATTTTAACGAATACGTATGAGATAAAGAGTGAGATTTGGCATACTTACAGTTCATATAGAAAAGAAGTATCGAAATGTTATATGTACTTATGTATAAGAAGTGTCGTAAATTGTTTGTTAAATTCAGTTTTTAATAATATAAAGATCAAATAAAAAATATAATGTTATCACATATATAATTTAGTCGCGATAATGCGATAATTTTTAAAATTATATCGTTTTCCAGTGAAGTTTTAAAATAACTCAACAATAACTGTACAAACGAACAATACAAGCAATCGCTTTGTAAAAGGTGTAAGCTGTTTGAAAAATTAATTTGCTCAAAAATTCATATAAACTCGTATTTTACCTCGCTGCAATAACGGGAATAGGAGATTTGGCGATAAAAGTTTCACAGCTCAGTTCATTACAAAATAAGCTCCCATTTCAAGTATATAAATTTTAGAGAAGCTTTCGTTTTGTTTTTATGAACTGAATGTTACTTAAGTGGTTAGTAAAATGTAGTAATGATGTGACGGTTATAGATTAAGATCCGGCTGCAAATATGTGTAGTTATCGTGTGCGTGCTGAAATCCACATTTTTACTCATATTTATGATTAGGAGAATAAAAATCTACCAGGTTGCCAATCAAAATGTGGCCGATAATATTTTTAATTAAATTATTGTTAATTGATTTCGCGGGAAAATTTTCACTAATCAAATTTTTAAGTAAAATATCGTTCACTTCACGGAAATAGGTATAAAGACTTTGAAAAATCGTAGTTGCCGTTGCGCACTTGACCGCACCTCTTCGTAGCCAGGTATAAACAGGTATGATTTCGATATATTTATTCGTCCATAACGAATGTTTATGTTTTATACATCAAAATAAAGCTTATTTTTTTCTCATTATAATGATATACGGCAACCTAATTAAATCTGGCCGCAGGTTAGGGTTACTGGCTGTTAAAGATGGTAAATATTGAAGGGTGAGTGAGAGGAAGCTAGTGCGTAACATCACCAGTCTAACAAGGATAGCAATTGCCAGCTGTACGACGAACATATTTATACGTACTGTGCACAGTACGTATAAATATGTTCGTTCAATGCCTCGAGCTCTAGATAGGGCTTTATCGGTACACAGCCTGCGGATATTGAAAACCTGCATTATCGAGTTAGTTATGGGCATTTGTTTGTCCAGGTGTTCCGAACGGCCAGAATTTGTTGTCTTTAGACGAGACCGATTTAAGATACTTGAATAAAGTAGTTTTGCGGATAAAATATGGGCATTATTGTAATGTCCAACGATTAAGCTACTATTATTGAAATTGCTTCTAAAATTTATAGACAAATTTGTTAAGAAAATAAATTTATGTCATTGTTTATCATTGTCAAAAGTCCACATTATGATGTAACAATAATTTATTGGGTGTAAGTTACCCAATATTTCAAGTTTTGACTTCAGATATTTTCCATATTATTGACGAGGAATAAGGACCTAATACTATTGGCCTCATTATATGACACGCTCGACTAACCAATCATCGTGCACCCAGCCCTCTCATATCCCAATGAACTTATTCGTATAAAAATATAACCTAGAATAGAATCACTATTTCTCGTGGCTCATTCGTAAGGGGCAACTAGTAGAATAAAGGTAGAAGTTGGACATCAGTACTTTGCGAAAATATTTATCTACGGCGATTATCATGGTAGTAGTAGTAGTAGTAGTAGTCTTTGAGGTCCAATCCAGCAGCTGGACAATATTGTCCACCAGTGGCGACTTTTCGCGAATATTCACCTCGCCGATAGTTGCCGCTGATTTGCCGCATTAGTCTATTTGGTCACCAACTGTAGGTATACATCGCTCCAATCATCCATATGTTCCTAGAGAACTACGGCTGCTCAAGAACGATGCTGCCCAACAACGAATTTCGCCAGATATGCATATTGGTGTAGCATTTCTTACGTTTCGATAGAAGAGTGTGGTTCCACTTTCACATGAGGCGACCATCATAGTCCTCGGGAGTAGCAACGCATCTGCGATTGACAATACTGTATGAAGATATCCATGGGCGGCAGTGGCCACTTACCATCAGGTGGACTGCATGCTCGTATGATACTTCAGTCAGATGAAAAAAAATGTTTGTTGACCGCAGTAGGTTTTTTTTCTATCTGACTGAAGTAGCAAACGAGCTTTCAGTCCACCTGATGTCAAGTGGTCACTGCCGCCCATGAACATCTGTAAGGAACTTATACAGAACATGGGTTCCATCTGAAGTCAATTACAGATACGTTGCTGCTCCCGAGGAATATGATGATCGCCTCATGTGAAAGCGTCCCGGCAACCACACTCTTCTATCGAAACGTAAGAAATGCTTCACGTTAGAAATAGGTGCGGCGGTGGTACTTCCACGGTCGAACTACACTGGTTCTACTACCTTGAATAATAGGTAGTGATGTTTCATAGGAAAACGCTGCTGCCCGTCTGGATTTGTGTAGTTTCCTACCACATCCACGGGAAGAAAAAGGGTGGTGCTATTTTAGCCTTTATTGCTTTTGTTGTTCTTGAGGGTTCTCCTTCAAAAGATACCTACCTACCTCTTACAGGCAAGGGATACCGTAGCCCTATTCTGATCCCGGAACTACAGGAACGAACAATACACGTCCACACATATATAAGAAAAATAATAGCGTGATTTCATCACAGTTACAGCTCGAGGATGGGTAGATTTATGGACGCTTATCTATCATTACGGTGCGACTCACTGATAATATAAAGTAGAGCCTACATTATCCACTTATTTATGGACCCGTGAACCACCAGGTGTGGCGTGGACTAACAAGATATGATTAAATACATCGTCTGAGCAAATTATTGTTTCGTGAATAAATCGTTTCGTAAATCAATTGCTAATAAGCTTCTATATTAATTGTGTTAAGGAAAATGTTGGTTAATTGGTACATGTTAGTTTTTTTAAATATTGCGTACATTTAAATATAGTGATATAATGTTTACGTGTAACTTAATATAAATAAATTAATGTAACATTGTAGTAGTTTATGCGGTTAAATATATATTTGTTATTTTTTTTTTGTTTTCGAGGGGGAAACCTTCAAAAGGTACCCGACGCCGTGGGAGCGACGCAGGGTTATGTGGGATTTTTACCGCACTAAAACCCCCCCGGTGGCCGTCCTCGGCGCTGAAAAGGAGGACTCCGGGATCTCGAAACGACTTCAACCGGAATCCTCCGAGCGCGTTGCCCCATCGGGCTCCTCCCAGATGGGCGGCTGGACCCACCGCTCCGTCTAGTCTTTACGACGGTATGCGACCACACATACCGCCGTCCTTCCCGGGATTGCCTGACCGAACGGTTCGAGCTCCCACTCTAGCCGTCTGCAACCCCGGAAGCCCCTTTTAGTCGCCTCTTACGACAGGCAGGGGATGCCGTAGCCCTATTCTGATCCCGGAACTACAGGGCGTATATATCCTGAAACCTACCTACTTGTTACTCATTTGGTAGGTTTCACTAATGAACTATCTATAAATCAGTGTTTTGTTTAATACAGTAGCCTGCACTGAAGCTAGATCAGGGTTGCCAAGTTAGGGGGTTTTCCCCCAGGTTTGGGGGATAAAAAGGTGAGATGGGGTTTTTTAGGGGTACTTTTAGGGGTTTTTATAACTGCAATATATAGGTGTTTTTAAAGGGAAATCTCCCGCTAGGTTACATGATCATGTCCGATGACGAAAAAAAACGGTCATGCACTACACCCTATATCCTTTTTTTTTTTCCGTCGTCAGGGAATATCCTACGACCTGATTCAGAAATTACGGGAGGTTGCCAGCTATTCCAATTCAGCGTGGGGATTTTAGGGTTTTTTTTTATGGAGGCTTTAGGGGAATAGGGAATACATTTTTTGAGAGATGTAACCCTGCGCCAGATTGACTTAGTTGTGTGTAAAATGATAACAAAGAATCAATAACGATATCCCGTCACAATATACATTGATCTGTTGATGTTATACGCACACACGCACGTTCGCACACACAACATGCTCAACTCACTCGCTCACACACACACAAACACACCCCATAGTGTCCACCATGACATGCGTCGTCTATTGGATCTCTATATGGATTGTAACCAATATAAATCAGACATTGAATCCAAATCTGTCTGTACACAATAAACGAATCCGCCCGCATCGGACGCATATTAAAGCTGTCACCGAGACGCCGGTATAGTGCGCAGGCGCAGTGGGGCGCAGAAGATCGATGTACGTCGCGTGCTTGGTTTTATTGTTTAGTTTCGGTTGCCAAATTAAACATACGCGAAATGCGGTGACGGTAATTGTTGTGTAGTATATTTATAACATGCAGTAGCAGTAAATAAGATACACGTATGGTGATTTGTAAAGGCACTTCGTGTTTACGTCACGTCTATCAATCTTAGTTGAGAAATTCAGATTATATCCACAGTTTACATTTTTTTTATTTGACTTAAGTAGCAAACGAGCATGCATTCCACCTGATAGTAAGTGATCACTGCCGCTCATGGACATTCGTAATCAACTTTACACAGAACATGGGTTCTATGTGAAGTCAATCACAGATGCGTTGTTATACCCGAGGACTATGATGGTCGCCTCATATAAAAGTGTGCCGGCAATCACACCGTTCCATCGAAACGCAAGAAATGCTTCACGTTAGAAATAGGTGTGACGGTGGTACTTCCCCGGTCGAACTACACTGGTTGTACCACCTTCAAGAAAGAGGTGTGGCGGTGGAACTTCCCCGGTTAAACTACACTGGTTCTACCAGCATTCACTCGACTATACTTTTTAGTGTGAAATCCAAATGAGTGTATATTTTAAGTTACTGGTATGCGCCAAAATAGCAACCTAAATCCTTGCGTACTTAGTGGTAATAGCTATAAAGGGTAAAAATACCGTCTCCAGTTCAAATGACTTCGCGACCGCTCAGACCGAGGGACTTAATACTCCATTAACGTTTTTTAAGCGCCCCATAACTACAAGAAATATGTAGTATTCTGTATTATAATATTTTATTTAAGAAGTTCGAATTGTGAATTGAATGAGTATATGTAATATATATACCTAATATAGTGTCAAAAGTGAAGTCAAAACTATAATATTTTGGCCAATCAGAAATACTCATCACTGATAAATCACGTTAATGTGTTTATATTTTTCATTTTAAATTTATTTTAAAAACTAAATGGTTTAATCCTACAATATAGGCTTGTTATTTGAAGGCTCGTATATGGCAAATGTCGCGAAGATAAAAAATGTGTATCCTATGTCTTACGTAGTGTATTACGGATCAGTTAAGTGATGCTCAAATTGCATCAGAACGAAGATGACGACGACAATTAAAATAATGAAGCTGACTCATTTACCTATACGCACCTTAAACTGTGTAAACTTTTTTTTATTTATGAAAATAGCAAACTAGCATTGGCCGCTGCCGCCCGTAAACATCTGTTATCATCCTCAGATAAAATCAGATCCTTACCTAGGTCTAGGCTAGATGCATTGTTACCCATGGGACTAAGTTGGAATGCCTTGGATATGTAAATTTCTTATCACGTCTACCTTTCCGGGAAAGAAAACATCGTGAGGAAGCCTAATATTATCGCGGAATTGACACATTTTAATACTTAACTGGTACTCACCGTGAGTACCCGTTAAGTATTAAAAAATGGTGATGAAGCCTACACACCCGAGAATTTTTAAAAATAAAATGCTCTCGGAGGTGTGTGAAGTCCACCAATTCGCACTTGGCCAGCGCGGCGGACTACGGCCTAAAACTCTCTTATTGTGAGAGAAAACCCGTGCCCAGCAGTGGAAAATAATGGGTTGGCACCTACTTTTCGTCCAATGCTATAATACGAAATTCTCTCGTGTACCGCACCGTAAATTTGAAACTCGAAGGGCGTGTAAGCATAGAATTGTTATTAATGACGGTGTCGAAGTATAACTCATAGTGACTAATAAATACTACGATATACTCGTATGTAAGTAAAGTCAACAATCCGATATGCGTAGTCGTAATCATAGTATTACTCATAGAGCTACAGGAAGCACACAGTTATAAACATAGCTTCATTTAGAATTATTAGTATTGATTTCCATTTTACCACGTGTAAGCTTGTTATGTTATTGTTGAGATTTAGTTTATCTTACGTTTTGCCGTGGCATTGGGTAGTACCATTTCCTTTCTGTGGATGTTTTAGAAGGAGATTATGAAACAGTCATGGATAGATAGTATTGTCGCCCTGTGTAACGTCAAGACCAAGTGTGAGAAGCATCTCCGACAATTGACTTCCAAGGGCTGATGGATGGATGAGTTTATTTTACATGATGGTGTTTTACAATCAAGTATATTTCCGTGGTTTTATGATAACTTGTCTTTTGAGTCTTTTGAGTTTATTTGCTCAAGGCCATTTTTTTTAATCAGAATTTTTGCTTCTAGAAAAGTCAGGGAAATGAGGACTTTGTAGAGGGATAACAAAGGCAATTCACTTTACGGCATTCTTAATTCATGAAGAATGTATAAAGAAAGAAAGACAAGAATTAATACATTGAAAAAAAGTTGTCTAAGATTATATTTCTTAGAAACCCTTGAAGAAACAAGCAATCACTGTTTATAGACTTTATAGACTTAATGGAGAATGATAACATAATAATAGTTCAAATAACATAATTATACTTAGAATTACATTCCTGGCTTCTATGTTTCGAGGCTTATTTAGTGTGTTAAGTGTAGAGGCGCGTACAGGAAAGATCTATATACAAGACTTCTTTTTACTGTGCAGATGTCGTGCAACTAACGATCGATATTTGCAGTGGCAAATGTCCCAAAGGCGTTCCTTTGGGACTTTTGTATCCATCTAAATAAGGTAAAGGGCGCATGTACGATGCGACTGTGCAAAAAAGTGTGGTACGGCTTTATAACCACACAAGTCTCGAAAACTTGTAAATCACCCAAATTTCATATAAAATAAGAAAAGAAAGATAAAAAATATGTTTTTTAAATATCGAAAGTACTTAAGATTTCACATCGCATTTCACGCGTCTTTGTACAAAGAAAGCACATCGTGTGAATTAATCCTAATAACGTCGGTGATTCAATTGTAGGGAGTCCGTGCTAGTGACGAGCTACTAAGATTTTCCACGTTGTTATGTATTTTAATATGTACACTTTGTTCCAAAGTGTTTTATTTGCTATAATATACAAACCGGGACTCTGTCTATCCGATGATCGAATATCCTATCGACATCTATAAACAAGTCAAGTAGGTCAGGACATTCGTTATATCACAAACAATTTACTCGAAATAACTGCCCCGTAAATTACGACCCTGTCTAAGAGGACATCATTGGTCTGACACGAAGAATGGTTTGACAAGAGCATTCCAGGTTTGATCCCAGGCCCGATTTAGATTTCTGTCATTGCGTATTCGTGTATGTGTAGGATTTATGATATGCATATGTACGAACTTTAAATACTTAGTAGAGTAAAATATAAAAAAAAGAAAATCACGTGTCTGCGAGGAAGTATAACTACTTCATCTTTCTCTCTAAGCCGGCGTTCCTAAGCTCACGGAATCCGGGTGGTCTAAAGGACAAATTAAAGCTGGGTCGCATAAGGTCAGACTCATGCGTCTCGTAACGGAATTACTGTTTCGATTTGAGCATTATATCTCTTTTGTATCTTACAAATGAAATGTCTTTATTTTGTATGGGTAAGATATAAATGGTTAGGTACAATATTTTTTAACAATACCATCGGATCGGACGATCTCAACTGAGAAGATCCGGCAAAAATCGCAGCGGGATTGCTTATTCTTGTTTAAAATAAATTTTTTCTGGCTTACCTTACATTCAACTAAACAACATTTTCTTGCCCTCTTAATAATTTGACTTTTGTTGTGAACCTGAAATCCTTAATTACCATGCCATTAAGAAACATGTGCTACTTTTTGTTCTTGCTTACTCTTTGTTCAACTTATAACAGGTATTTTGGTATATAATTAGCAATTTTGTTTTATTTGTTTTGAATCGTTCGGTGTTGTTTTCTCACACGCATCGTATTTCGATCCCGTGATGTGAATACAAAGGTCAGTTTCAAGATCAATTAGTTTTAGAAGATCGAGATTATTCCCTAACCTGCGAAGGGTTTACACAAAAAACATATTTATTTTTTTGATTTTTTTGACCTTTATAGGTCTCACCATCCAACGATGTTCACGATCCTTATTTGTTTGCCCACTTCATAGAATTTAGACTTTGAGAGACAACAAAGAAATTTTTTGCTCTGAAATTCCCAGCACATTTGAAGATCCGACATCTGAAGGTCGAAGTCGAGTGTTTGGTCAGTACATTAAAACAAAGGAGCTTTTCGTTAGATTTTTATTAATGTTTAGTGAAAAGATAAAAGAAAAGACAAGAATAATCTTTCGTTTACAAGAGCTCATTAATATTTTAGTGCTATGAACGTAGATAGATTACAAAATTAGAATTTGCACTCGGCTTTTAAAAGAAAGTAATGCGTTGTCATAATGCAAAATACGCTTGGCAGCCAGTAAAAAACGAGATATAATTAAATTGTTTAATTGGCACACTAAAACATTTTAAGGCCTTGATAATGATCTTTAATTTCCTTAAGTATGTACGATTTAACATAGCCAAAACTTAATTCTAGCCAGTAAGGCTAGAATTAAGTATTAGGGAACAAAGGCGACGCATTGATGCAGACATGGCTGTTTAAAGTTACACCCTTATGGATGCAGCTAGAACCCTAAGGGTGAACCCCTTTAGGTATCCTTCGACATTCTGCTGCACTGACATAGTAACAGCAATGTAGTTCTTCTCATTCCAGGGATGTGATAAAACAAGTCATTTTTGGCGGTCAGTCTTAGTGGCTATAAATGTAGCGCATAGTAATGATAGACTTCAAGTACAAGTTTTTTCATATTATGTTCACTGAATTACTGTTTCGATTTGAGCATTAAGTCGGTACATGTTTGTTTCCGACTTCGGCTTATAAAAAAAAAAGTGAGATGATCTAGAACATGGAGCGTTCCGTACATGCTACATAAACGGTTATATCTTTTAATCGCGTTGCCTTACAAGCCCTGAATCCTTACGTGTCCAAAGTATTTGATATAAATTCCAACTTCTACGCGTTCCTGAGAAAAAAATCCTGTCAGACAGACACCACAGTGATCCTTCAACGATTTCTTTTTTTGAGGTACGGATACGGTACCTAAAAACACTTTATATAACTCTGCGTTGAGGGTTAAAAAGACCACACGTTATGTCTAGTCATCGTCTGTGATATGTCGTTGCAAAAACATGTCGTGTTCAAAAACATGTCGTTGCAAAAGCATCCTTAAAGCATACTTTAAATATAAACCGTTTTGAATACAAACGCCAGGACAAAAGTATATTGACGTCATAAACCTATGGGTGCTCGCTCAATTAGGTTATTTAACTCGTTAAACTTCTTGTCCTTTTAGAACACTGCATCTACATAGAGCGTGTCCTATTAGGGACAAACGTTTTTTTATCGCCATACTCACCGTTTATGGTAATTTGACTCGTAATTAGTAAAGTATGTTATACAAAAAAATTTAAATGCATGTATAATTTTTAATTAATTAAAGTCTTTGTCTGTAGGTTGACCTTCAGTCATCCTCGCTGCAGATGTTATTAAATTTTAACAATTTATATATTTCATCAGCATATTGTATTTGGCAACATTTTGTGGTGTTTATTCCTTTAGTCCACTTTATTTCATAACGTATTAGAAACGTCAATAGATTAAATCAAACATTGAAAGAAAAGAAAGTATATTCTTATTTTTGAAAGAAGTTGTTTCAGACGACTTGCTTGCTCAAGTATAGTTGTTTTACGTATAATTTTCCAAATCCTTTTCATTTGATAGCCATGTTAAAGTGACGAATAGGAGATAATTTGTCTTGATGCGTCTCGCCATATCGAAACGAAATGAATTGAAATGTTTTTATTTTGCATAGGTCTACGGAGGCACATACAAATTGTCAATTGCATATATTTTTTTTTACACCACCACCGCTATTAGATTCAGAATGACGTTACTAAGCTTAATATGCATTCTAATTTGAAACTAATGTATAGGCAAAATTTCAATTCAATCTGTTAGGGTTAATCAATTAAACTCTCACATACTAACGAGGCAATAGGCAAGTTAAGATGAACCTTGTAAATAATATTAATTACAAGTGTATGACTTGTTAGAGCACCCTGTACAAGTAGTGTTCGTGCAGTATAAAGTACAGTTTTAATTGAGCGAGTGCAGGAAATGAGAGGCGAAGGGGCAATGACTCACTTGCAGACGATATCTCGGGTCAATACAACCGGCCGGCAGCGATTCGGAGCCAAAGTTCAATCAATCATAGCAATTTAGAGGATTATCGTCCTGAGAATGGTGCCTTTGGACTGTTTGGAGGTCGTGGGTGCAAATCTTGGCGAAATATCGCGATGCATACCTTTTACTGTACGTGTAAAGTTTGTTAACGTGTAAGTTGGTTAGATATTGAAATTTTTATAGGTGATATAAAGAGTAACATACAAAAGTATGAGTGTTGCCAACTGTTGGAGGGAAGTGGGATGAGGACTGTTAATAATATATATTAACAGTCCTCATTCCATTTCTCACATTATATCGTCAACCCATTATTGTCCCACTGCTGGTCTTCTCTCAAGTCTCTCTTCAAGTGCGAATTGGTGGACATTTTAAAAAGTAGTAGAACGAATCTATTGTAGTTCATATCTAGAAGAACTGCCACCCCGATACTTACTTCTGCCTAATTACTGCTTCATTATTATTAATTATTGACTAAATTATTATTATTACTTTAAACATTTGTATGGGGTAAGGATATGCTATGGGTAAAGCCTTCTTTGACGATGCCAAACGGTAGAAGTCAAATGTTTAGGACATTTTTCAAATCTCTAGTTTCATCTACCTCATATGGCTACACTTACGTCCGTATGAAATTAAAAAAGATGCACTTCTTAAAATGTCTCTTTTAACGCAACACGTTGAAACTACTGACCTAAATCTACATCGAGTAGCTAATTTTCATGATGTCGCTTTTTTCTTGAAGATGCATTTAGTTTTTATTTTATCTAGGTAAATCTTAATTTTGTAATAGGTTTAAAATTTTGCTTTTTGTTGTAGTGTAGTGAATTTAACCATCGTAGAGAATCGAATCACGAGCAGTGATAGCTTAATGGTTGAAACTTGCCCTTTCGATCGGGAGGTCCGAGGTTCAAACCCAGGCACGCACCACTGATTCATGTGCGTATTAGAACAACATCGTGAGGAAACCTACACACCCAAGAGTTTTTTAAAAAAAAAAAGTTCTCGGAGGTGTGTGAAGTGCACCAATTCGCACTTGGCCAGCGCGGTGGACTTGGACTATGGCCTAAACCCTCTCATTTTGAGAGGAAGACCCGTGCCCGGCAATGGGACAATAATGGGTTGACGAGAGAGAATCGAATCAGATTGTAAGTAATATTAGTAAGTATACAATGTTAGTCATTAGAACAGTGATAGCCTAATAGAGCAGTGATAGCCTAATGGTTGGAACTTACCCTCTCAATCGGGAGGTCCGAGGTTCAAACCCAGGCACGCACCACTGATTTTTCTAAAATTATGTGCGTATTAGAAATTAGTTATCACTGCTTTTCGGTGAAGGAAAATATAAATATATCGTGAGGAAACCTACACACCCGAGAGTTCTTTAAAAAAAAGTTCTCGGAGGTGTGTCAAGTCCACCAATTCGCACTTGGCCAGCGCGGTGGACTATGGCCTAAAACTCTCTCATTCTTAGAAAAATCCGTGCCCAGCAGTGGGACAATAATGGTTTGTACCAGAATGTTAGTCATTGTGATTAGTCACAAATAACGTATTTAAAATACGTATACTATCGATACTCCGATTAATTCATCGCATGTTCGTGTATTGACGATATTACTCAAAATGTAAGATAGCACTGCAATCATAAATGCCGCTGCTATTGACTAAGAAACAAATTACGTCACTGCCTAAACTTCGTGATTGTCTAGATATTTGGTAACAAATTGTAATCCTAAACTGAACAATACCTTTCTAGCGGCTAAAATATCGTCGCTATTTCAATACCACTATTCAACCGTCGCAACGGTCGAAATTCGACCGTAATTTAAACTAAAAAACTAAACTTCATAGCGTCCAAAGTGTAATAATGTTCAAGTAATTTTGAACGCTCCCGTTATATATAAAAAGAGGGGTTAGCTAAGCCGCATTTAAAAACAATAGCGGGTATTTTGACAAAGACACTGACATTTCTGAAGTTGTGTTTTCATAGTAAGACATTGAATGTTCTATTTCGTTTATTAAGTGTTTGTGTCAAATGCAAGGTAGTGTGTGTAATGTGTTTAAGTTGATTTTATGTTTTATGCAGTATTTGAAGAAAAAAATCTCTACATCAATTATATTTATTCTCTATATCAACTATAACCATGCGTAATTTCACACTCCTCCGTCTGCGGCAAGTATCTTAAAAACGAATGACAAATTTTTGCTTCACGTATTAATATATAGACTACAGGTAAATTGTCAGCGTTATCTCAGTTGAGATCCTGAAAAACATTTTTACCGTTAACCTATTAGGTATCTATGACGTAATATAGGTGACTATTTTTCTACTCCGTGAGAGCAACGGTAACTAGTACAATAGGTAGAAATATTATATTAGCAAACGTTAACAGCGTGATAGGTCACGCTTTTAATCCAAAATTCTCCTCTACTGATTATAGATAGCATTTCTGAATATAGACTGACGAGATCGTAAAAGGTGGTCGATAGTTTTGCATATTTAGTCAGTCTATTATAGTAAGGGATTGCAATCCGGCCTTATTTTCAATCCGGCCGGATCTGGCGGCATCAATCGAACGGTTAAAACAACGTGTAAAAAAGGATCGATTTCTAACGAAAATTATTATTGTAATGTGAAATTTTTGTCAAAATATACAATCACCGAATCCGGTGGAGGTCCGGATCCGGTGGTGAATTGGTACCGGATCCGGTTTGTGTAAATTTGTGCCGGTTCCGCCGGATTACCGGATCCGGTTTTCCGGATTGCAATCCCTAATTATAGTGCTTTGTTATGGAATAAGATTTGATAAGATTTTTCAGCGTTTAAAAGTAAAGTTGTGCGAAATGTTACTGATACAATCGTAGTTTGTTGAATATATACGTAAATACATATTATTTCGTGACTCATATATTTTGCAATACATGTTAAGTGAAGAGACATGCAACTAAACCTAAATAGGGCAGACAATCTTATCACACATGTGTTGTTTCCCTTGAGAACTTGGAAAGCTAAACCTTATGCAGTAGGACGTTATTTATTTTTATGTTCTATATTTTAAATAATGTATTGTCTACCTATATATTTCCATACATAAAATAAAAATGATAGTTTGTGTTTGTTAATTGCAAATATTTACCTACAAACAAAATTTGAAGAAATTTATATATTTTTTTTTTTATATTTTAGTGGAGCCCTTGAAGTAACATTTACTTAACATTAAAATTCAAAAATGATCTTATCTTTCACAATTCATTTTATACTCTATCCATAAAATATTCCTTTTTTAGAAAGCAGCCGAAGCCGCGGTTGATAGCAAGTAGTGAATAAAGGTTGTTTTTATGAAATCGAAACTTCCATCTTATAGTACATGCCAAATGGCCATTGCCGCCGATGGTCACTTACATTCATCTTTTTTTTTATCTGACTAAAGTATCAAACGAGCATGCAGTCCAACTGATGGTAAGTGGTCACTGCCGCCAATGGACATCTGTAATCAACTTCATACAGAAAATAGGTTCCATCTGAAGTCAATGACACATGCGTTGCTACTCCCGAGGACTATGATGGTCGCCTCATGTGATAGTGTGCCAGCAGCCACACCCTTCTATCGAAACGCAAGAAATGCTTCACGCTAGAAATAGGTACGGCGGTGGTACTTCCCCGGTCGAACTAAACTGGTTCTACCACCTTGAAACATACCACCAGGAAGCCACAAAACTTACCTGATTCCCGCTAGACAAATGCCTCCCTGAGAACTAAGTTTGAGAGTCTCATATGTGTTATTTGATAAAATTGTTTGATTTTACTTATGCTAATTAAATCTGTAAGGTTTGATACGCATTCCGTTGCCTCATGTGTCATTCTATGATTCACGCCTCATAGGTATATGCGATTTTATAAAAATCAAATCTGTAAGATTTGATACACATTGTTGCTTCATATGTGTGACTTTATGCTAACGGTATGATTGTATGCAAATCAAATTTATAAGATTCGATACTCATACTGTTTGGCAACATTACATGTCACTAGATATTATTACGAAAACAAAAAACCATACTGTTATTGCTGTCGGGTATTTAATTGTTTTTAATAATTTATTTTATTTTAACATGTTTAGAAGTTTGTGTCAAAATAGCAAGAGAACGAGTACGGCAAATTTATATTTTTTTTCAAATACTGCATATAGCATGTATATAAAATTAACTAAAAACACGTTACACACACTACCGTGCATTTGTCATCCATCCATCCATCCATCCATCAGCCTTTGAAAGTCCACTGCTGGACATAGGCCTCCCCTAATCTGCGCCACTTCGACCGGTCCTGAGCCATCTGAATCCAGCGGTTACCCGCCGTCTTCTTCAGGTCATCAGTCCACCTGGTCGGGGGGCGGCCTGCACTCCTTTTGCCGAGGCGTGGTCTCCATTCGAGGACTCTTCTACCCCATCGGTTATCTGTCCTACGAACGATGTGGCCTGCCCATTGCCACTTCAGCCTACTAATTCTGAGAGCTATGTCGGTAACTTTCGTTCTCCTACGGATTTCATCATTACGAATTCTGTCGCGCAGGGAAATACCAAGCATAGCTCTCTCCATAGCTCGCTGAGCGACTTTGAGCTTACGCACGAGGCTCACAGTAAAGGACCACGTCTCAGCGCCGTATGTCATCACTGGCAACACACACTGCTCGAACATCTTCGACTTCAGGCTCTGAGGTATATCGGATGAGAAGATATGGCGCAGTTTCCCGAACGCTGCCCAGCCGAGTTGGATTCTACGAGTGACCTCTTTCTCGAAGTTGGACTTACCCATCTGCACCACCTGCCCCAGGTAAATATATTCGTCAACAACTTCGAGGGTGGTGCCGTCAACAACGACCGGTACGGGTGTGACATGGACGTTAGACATGATCTTTGTCTTGTCCATGTTCATCTTAAGACCCACCCGTTGAGAGGCACCAGAGAGGTCGCTGAGCATGGTGTTGAGGTGCTCCATCGACTCCGCCATGATGACTATGTCGTCTGCGAATCGAAGGTGAGTGATATATTCGCCATCGATGTTGATGCCGAATCCTTTCCACTCCATCAGTTTGAACACGTCTTCCAATGCAGCGGTAAACAGTTTCGGGGATAATACATCCCCCTGTCTCACACCGCGCTGCAATTGGATCGGGTTCGTACATCCGTCGTGTAATCGGATCGACATTGAGGCTGCCTTATATATACACTTCAACACTTCGATGTACCGATAGTCAATCTGGCACCGCTGGAGCGACTCCAACACCGCCCATGTCTCGATAGAATCGAAGGCTTTCTCATAGTCCACATAGGCCACACACAACGGCAGATTGTACTCCTCGGCCTTCTCTACTATCTGCCGCAGTGTGTGTATGTGGTCCATGGTACTAAAGCCTTTTCGGAATCCGGCTTGTTCGGGAGGCTGGAAGTCGTCGAGCCTGCGAGCTATTCGATTATTGATGACCCTCGAAAACACCTTGTAGACGTGGCTCAGAAGCGCGATGGGCCTGTAATTCTTCAGTAAAGACCTATCGCCTTTTTTGAAGAACAGTATCACCACGCTTCTGCTCCACGCCTCCGGTGCTATACCCTGGCTTATGACGGAATCGAACAACTGTTGGAGCGCTTTCAAAATAGGCCTCCCTCCTGCTTTAAGCAATTCAGTTGTGATTCCGTCTTTGCCGGGCGCTCGGTTGTTTTTGAGCTTTTTGAGGGCCAATCTAATCTCGTACAGGCTGACGTCCGGGATATCTTCGGTATAGTGTCGGGTTAGCGTGGCTCGCTTGTCATTGACAGGCGGCAAAGGGCCACGTGAAGCGGTATATAACTGCCCATAGAAGCGCTCAATTTCTCTCTGAACTTCAGGCCTCGCTACAACTGTGGTGCCGTCTTCCGTCTTCAGCTTCGTTAATAAGCTATGCCCAACACGCAAATCCCTTGCGAAGACCTTAGAGCCCTTGTTCCGCTCAATTTGCTCTTTAATGCGATTTGCATTAAAGAGGCGGAGGTCACGTCGCATCCTGTTAGAGATTTGCGCGTTGAGCCGCCTAAGCTGCGACAGTGAAGCTGGAGACTGCACACACATTGCCCGCCGTTCTGCCATAAGTTCGAGAGTTTGGACCGAAAGTCTTTGAGTACTTCTATTGGAGGGGGTCTTATAGTACTTCGACCCTACCTCGTGGGCAGTTTCTACCAACTTGGTGTTCATTTCGTCAACATCAACGCAATTTTCTAGGCATTCCAGGCGATTGCGCAGCTCGAGTTGAAAGTCTTCAGAGCCCTGGATTTGACAAGATCTTGGCCGGAGTATCGACTTCATAAGGCGGGACCGTTCCAGCTTGATCTTGATATTTAACGTGCCTCTTACCATCCGGTGATCGCTTCCGGTCTTAAACCTGTTGATCACAGAGACATCGTTAAATATGTGCCGCTTGTCCGCCAGTATGAAGTCAATCTCGTTTTTGGTAGTACCATCGGGACTCATCCAGGTCCATTTCCTTTGAGGCTTCTTCTTGAAGAAGGAGTTCATCATATAGAATCCTTCCTTTTCCAAGAAGTTAGCCAGCAAATGGCCTCGATGGTTCCGATTACCAATGCCAAAGGGCCCTACCTTCAACTCATCGCCACATTGAACGCCCAGCTTTGCGTTGAAGTCCCCCATCACAACTGTGAAGTACGATTTTGAGGTATGTATGGCTTTAGATATGTCCTCATACATAACCTCAACCTCGTCGTCGGAGTGTGTCGATGTCGGCGCATATACCTGTATGACCTTCAGCGAGTACCTCTTGGATACTCTGAGTATAAGGTATGCTACCCTGGGCGACACACTCTTGATCTCCACAACGTTGTTGACAAGGGACTTGTTGACGAGGAACCCGACACCACCTTGGGACAGATGTTCGCCCTCCCGGTGGTAGAACAAGTTACCAGATTTTAGGATCATCGTGTCCTCCCCCTGTCTTCGGACTTCAGATAATCCTATAATACTCCAGTTTAGCTTGTCCACCTCTTCTTCCAGCTCATATATCTTCTCATCATTCCTCAGAGTCCTGGTGTTATATGTTGCCAGGTGCAGAAGTCGTCGGTTGTGGTAGCGCGATCTCTGCCGGAGATTCTTAGCACCCCCTGCCCCGCCGTAACCGTGACCGCTACCATAGCCAGGAATAGCGGGGCTGCCGGGGACTGGGGGCCATGGTTTCGGTTGAGCTGCCATTAGGGGGTTTTTGCCGTAGTCACCGCGCTTGGCTGTGCGTGTTGGTGACCGCAGTAAGTTTTAAGTTCTCAGGGTGATGCTGCTGCCCATCACCTGGTTCAAGGTCCCTTAGTCGCCTCTTACGACATCCACGGGAAGAGAGGGAGTGGTGCTATTCACAAGACCGACACCACACGGCCACGGCCATGTTTGTGCATTTGTCACAAACACATAAATAATAAACGAAATAAAACATTTAACATAATGAAAAAACAGAACGTCAAAATTGTCAGATGTCTTTGTCAAAATACCCGTTATTGCTTTTAAATCAAGCTATGTCTTAAACCTTTTTACCGTTCGGGTGTAGATATTAAAATAACTTGAAAATTAATAAAAAATTAATTTAGGAAATACTTTGGACATCATTTTTAAGGTGAATTATGGTCCAATTTCGACCGTTACGACGGGTGACTAGTATATACAAACACACATACTATAGTGTATAGTATACACAAAACATGCATACACACGCTTAAAAAACTTTACCCTCCTTCTGACGGAGTCGGATAAAAATACAAATGCGCTACGTAAGCCGTATGCAGCTGTGGGCCAATGGCAGCGATGATTCATAGCACTTCGTTAATGCACAACTGCAAGTATCGCTATGCTTGGTATGGTTGTGTTGACATCGTTTACGCGAGGCGGAGGGGTCAGATGAAATAATATGGGTCAGAGCTACAGAGGCGGATCGTTCTCGAGGGGAATCCGAGTTATAGTGTACTTGTGACGGTGACGTCTGTTGGATTATAAATGTTTGTGCAAGTGGCGAACGGTAAGGGAGAGATGGTTACGTGAAGCGCTTGCATTAGTCGTCGACCGTAAGGAAAGTACACACGTATAGTTAGTCACCTTTTGTTTACAAAGAGTCGTATATCGTCAACCCATTATTGTCCCACTGCTGGGCACGGGTCTTCTCTCGGAATGAGACAGTTTTAAACCATAGTTCACCGCGCTGGCCAACTTTTATTTTTGTAAAGATCTCTCGGGTGTGTAGGTTTCCTCACGATGTTTTCATTCACTGAAAAGCAGTGATAATTAATTTCTAATACGCACATAAATCAGTGGTACGTTCCTGGGTTTGAACCTCGGTCCTCCCGACAGAGAGGGCAAGTTTCAACCATTAGGCTATCACTGCTCTACAAAGTGTATTTCTTTCAAAATAGTAAAAAAATAGTTTAGGAATAAATGTAGGTACACATTTATTTTTCGCTGACGAGGTCTTAAGTTTAGAGGGTGGGTAATAGTAGTCAGGACATTCCAATTGTCCGTGGATATCTAGTATTTCTAGTACATATTGTCTTTTTGTATCTACAATGGACTCAATTCTATCATCTAGCGAATAGAAAGGACAATTTCGTCTATGAAAAGGGCAAATAAATGTTATCTCGATTTAAATATTGCGCATTTTTTGATACTTTAAAAAAAACGAACACGATTTTATTTCCCACACAATGCAAATTTTGCATAATGTCCCTATCTTCTTGAAATTTAAAAATTTACAATATTTTGAAATTGCATTTACTGTTTTAAAGGCAATCGACTTTCGGGGCCAAGGTTTATCTGTTAAAGTTCGTATTTATACGACTATGTTTGAAAACACGAGAAGAATTTTACGATCGTACATTTGAACTTCGAGTATATTTTCTCACGTTGTTTTTATTTGAGCGTATCTCGAAAGCTTTTTATTTCTCCCGTATTTTTCCAACTTTCAAAACTACTTTGCGCTTCTGCGCTGTAATGCAGAGTGCACGGAAAAATAATGTTTAAACTACCAATTTGGAGCTGCATTATCGATTTGTAGGGAAAACTTTTTAAATTTTTATATTTAGTACCTACGAGTTGACCCGGCGAACTTCGTTCCGCCTTAAAGTCAATAATCTAAAATGGTCAGTGTTCCTAAACTATTGTATGCATGTATTATACATAAAAACAATCCTCTTGAATCATTCTATCTATTAAAAAAAACTGCATTTAAATCCGTAGCGTAGTTTTAAAGATCTAAGCATACATAGGGATATACAGCGGGAAGCGACTTTGTCTTGTACTACGTAGTGATTGTCTATTGTGAATTTGTTGAGATTTACAGTTTTGTGTCATGTATATTTGTTCATATATTTCAAGAGTTTAATAGTTGTAGATGAAGTAAACACATAAACTTGTAAAGTAATATTTGTGAAAATTGTGAACTCGAGGACATCATACGATGATAGATATAGACATAGCTATACATAGAATACATATGACATTTGTATAATCATAAAAGTTGATGAGAAACCATCAGATGCGAACAGCGCGAGACTGGCGTAACGCCTTTCACGAGTGGCCCTTAAAAGGCTTATATAGCTATATACTAGGCTAATATAATTTTATAATTATATTACTAAGGAAAAGGAAGGGTAACCCTTCCTTTTCCTTAGTAATTAGTAAGAAAAATAAAATGATTATTAGGAAGTGGAAGCATTAAGGAGCCTATTTGGCTTAGTATTATGTCTGTTTTTTTAACATAGATGTAGCAAAACGAGCATTGAATCGTATCGTATGGTAAGTGATGAATAACGTACCATATACATCTGTAAGCAAATTTCAACATAATAGACAATCCATCATGGGTGTCTTACTCCCCGAGAACTAAGATGAACTGTATTTGAAAAAAAAAAAATAAACAAAAAATACAACCGACTTCCATGCCACATAAGGTTTAAAGCAAACACAGTACTTAGTACATAGTCCCGAAGTCGGCGCTCATATAAGACACATAGTTTCGTCGTGATCTAGCGAAATATGGTGTGGCATACCCATGTCCAAGAGAAAAAGTTGCGTGATGAAATTTCCTATCAAATGAAAGAAAGAAAATCGAAATCGGTTCAGAAACACCCAAGTTATTCAAGATTTTAAGAAACCGACATTTTCCAATTTTCCGGGAAAACTGCCGGAAGGTTTTCATTTTCCTAAATATGGGACTGCCTGTGAAACTAGCCGCATACAATGTCGTATGAATCGTGTCGGTAGGTAAACGATTTCTGGCCATTTCGCCCGAACATACATAAAAAAAAAATTAAAAATTAAAAAAAATATACGTGACGAATAGATAACCTCTTTCCTTTGGGAAGTCGGTTAATGAGCCAGCGACTACACACCCTATCGCAGAAATGCACAAGTGTTAGACGCCAGAAACAGGCGTTGATACCTCTTAGGTCGAACTATATAATACACATATTCCACCTCCTTGAAAAAATGGTTTAGTATTTTGTATTTTTACAAGATGCATCATAATTTATTTTTTTCCTTTCCGCTTATAACGTATAAAGCGACTCACCTTCGTTCAGGCGGGTAATATTGTAATTTGTATAATTATCAGATAGATACTCTTTGTATTCACGTTGTCTTTTCATGGCCAGCATAAACGTGAAGACATTATATCTGATTATATTATTTCGTTATTGTACGTTTTAAAATTTAAATCATAATGTAATTATTTAAAAAATGCATATAAATATTTACAAAAAAAAATAGAAATAAATAAAGAATGTTTTGTATATATGTATGTATATTTTCAATTTATGTGCGATTAGTTGGATGTGTGTTTGGCAAAGGGAGATCTGCGGCAAGGCTAGGTGATCATGCCCGGGGAGCGGCCGTGCTCCGACAGTCTCTGTTTGGAACTTGTATATATGCCGAGTATTGAGAAACCTTTGATAGCGTGTTTCAGGATACTAGTAGCGCAATCTCTTGATGAGTTGCGGGAGGTCGCTACATGTTTTTGTTTAAAAATGTTTTGTTATATTATTATTTGTAGTAATTTGTAGTATAATTTGTTGTAGGGTCCCATATCTTGAAGTAAAATCAAGTCACTCTTTAAAATCCTTCTAATCTATCAAAAGTTATTACAACTTAAACGCAAGAGAAACAAAAGGAAACAGATTTAACATATGTATCTTATTTTAATCATTCATCAAACCACTGTGCGCTGGGGAATCGAAAACAATTAGCCGCTTAAACATGGGCCAAGTTAAGCTAGGCCGAGCACAAACGTTCTGTAGATTACTATTGGCTCGTCGTCTGATCTGAAGAGCATGCTAAATTATCCAATATTCCATTTAAAATTCAACAGATAGGTGGTCCGTCTGCCTTATTTAGGTACAAATATAAAATAAAGTTTTTTCGTAACGAAAACAAAACAGATGAACAGACACTCATTATTTATACTAGTCACCCGTCGCAACGGTCGAAATTCTACCGTAATTCAACTTAAAAACTGAACTTGATACGTCCAAAGAAGTACGTTTTTAAATTATTTAATTTTTATTAATTTTTGAGTTAATTTGAAAAGACCACAAAGGCAAAAAAGGTTTAATTGAGTAAGCTACATTTAAAAGCAATAACGAGTATTTTGACAAATACATCTGACGTTGTTGATATCATGTGTTTCCGTAGTAACAATGAAAGTTATAAATCGTTTGCTATATGAGTTTGTGTCAAATATTAGCATTTCTTAATCCATCTCTACATCAACTACATATAACCGTGCGTAATTTCATACTCCTCCGTCTGCGGCAAGTATCTTAAAAACGAACTCCAAGTTTTTGCTTCACCTATTAATATATAGATATTTCTGTTAGACCTAATCTAATAAACATCTTTGTTCAGTCTAACTCTACATACTACTATTACTACTACTACTACTACGAGAAGAAGACTAAAATCACATAAATATTCGGAAAATTTCGAGCTATTTAAAAACAAGCAACACTTATGTCACTCAACCTTATTTAACAGCATATATAGCACTTATATCTGTTATGTGAAGTGTCCAATGGCTATCATTTATATTAATAAAGCCATCACAGACGACGGAAAGAAGCCAAATAAGCAATTCATTTAATCAATGATTTATTCGACGCGGTGGCCGCTAATAAAATTGATCGCTCATAAATCCAATAATTGTCGAGGTATCAGATGGAGGTTAATGGAGGTCAGTTTTTTGTTTGGCACGCATAAAGTAGCAGTATCGTCTGCCCCGAAATATGACAGCTGCCAATTTACCCAAATGTACCGAAATTCTATTCAAAGCGAGCCAACACATTCTCGTTTCGATAGGTATGCAAATATACAGTGGATAACTGAATTGAATGGGTAGTTTTGTTTTAATCAAGATGTACATTTACCTTTTATCTTGTCTATAACTTATGTTTATAAATAAAGAACTTTATGGAAGGGATTACTTACTATTGCAAGGTAGTCCGGATGCTATATTAACTTCAATGTGATGTAACCTTAGTAATATTATCATGTAAACGAGTAAGTCCTAATACATATAACGATTAGACAAGAACATAACTAGGAGTAGGTACTCCTTAGTTTTTTTACGTTTATTTGTCGACCCGCGCGCCGAAGCATTCATCATACCGGTCTGACTTGCAATAGGTTTCGGGTTCCATTTCCGGTGAGACAAATATCTAAATGATGAGATTCTCTCGATTTCTCAGTGTCTGCTTGGCTGTATATTCGGTTTTTTGTGTGGCCATGGCACCCATGTTACAAGAAATATCAGGAAAACATTATTTATAAACTGTTAGGAACAAAATAAAATTTCAATAAGTATTAAACTTATATCGAAGACTATTTTTGAAAATTCATTCGTAAAATTTATTTCGAGAATATAACCTCTACAATGCAAATAAATATGGTAGTTGTACGTATCGGAATAATTCTACCTCCATCTATCTCTACATGCTTTAACATTTCATTACCTTCTATCATTGATTTAAATTATTAACATTTATGATAGTTACTTTAAAATTCACAATTCTGTTTTTCATTTACGTGCCCTTCTTATATAATTTCTATCTAATCGTATATTATATGCTATTCATCAATTTATGTTCATAATTCAGTTACATTTACATTTCAGTAGCAAACGAGCATGCAGTCCACCTGATGGTAAGTGGTCACTGCCGCCTACATCTGTAATCAACTTCATACAGAACATGGGTTCCATCTGAAGTCAATCACAGATGCGTTGCCACTCCCGAAGACTATGATGGTCGCCTCATGTAAAAGTGTGCCGGCAACCACATCCTTCCATCGAAATGCAAGAAATGCTTCACGTTAGACATAGGTGTGGCGGTGGTACTTTCTCGGTCGAAATTCACTGGTTCTACCAGCTTACTCTGAAAACTGTTATTGGTTCTCTACTTATTTTCCAATACCTCACTTTAACTCTATACCATAAGGATGTCTCAAATAAATCGCTGTTTAGACATACTATTTTTGTGTGGATGTACAATTTGTATATTTCATTGTCTTTTTATAAACACAATATTATAAACAACCTTCACTAATCAGCATGTTATTCACAAGTTGCAAATTCATTCCTCAATTATGTTTTTTTTAACGAATAATAAACGTAGTCTAAAGTTGTCGTACATTTTTATGAACTTTCAAGGCAAACTACTGAAGTGGTTTCGAAGTATCCTCGTTCATATATTCAAGATGTGTCTAGTTTGTGACTTCGGAGACATGTAGGTAATTTATGTTTCTATTGAAGTACCGAACTTTTACAATCTAGTTATTTCTCATTTAAGTTTTACGTGGAAAGTAAGTTTGTAGAAAAATTATGAGTTGGAAACCATATTTAATTTACTAACGATACGAAAGGAAGTGGTCATTCTGATGCTACAAAAAAGGCCTAGACAAATAAGCCTTCTAGAGTGCATCAAACGCGTTTAAAAATTGTAAGTTTAAATTGTTTTCGTATTTAATTTGAGGATATTGATGGAATAAAGACAAAGTGTGCCCCCAAAATACGGACTATAAATATATAAATTTGTTTAAATCCTGTATCTAAATTAGGTAATTGTAGAAGTTCTATTTTGAAATCGACCATTTTCGGAACATAGTTTCCATTTATGTACTATGGTATCGTAAACAGTTGTCAAGTGGCAATTTCAGATTCTCACTTTAAGAATGTGGTAACATTCTATTTATCTCGTATTTTTTACAGTTTTAAGCGTTTTATAAATCAATTGTCACGTACGTTGACGGCGAACGAAAACAATATAAGTAAATTTATATGCTTGCTTGGGAGTTTTCTAGAAAAAAGTTACACAATGCGCTACGTACATTCGTATTTATGTGTACATTTTCAACATCAAAAAGATATTTTGAGTTCCCCTTATAATAAGTAGCAAGCTTTAGGCAGTATTGTCCTATCGACAGCGAGGAAGCGACTAACTATCGGTTATTTTCTCGTCCAAGAAACGTAGGTATAATAGATATAAAATCCGTGTGAACAAAAGAGATGCATATACAGATAGTTGATCGCTGACTGTTCACACTGCCGGTGAGGACTCGCTTCACTAGTTTGTCGCTGAGTGACAGTACAGTACAGTGCTTAGTCGTCGCAAGTGAGTGAAGGGAGTAATCGCTCGTCTCACTCGCACAGTCGCTTATAACCGAGCTACATAACTATCGGAAATATGCACTCGCTCCCCGCTGCTCGCCAACTCGTTACTATTCTAGCTGTACTCGCTACTCGTTGATAGATTACGGTGGGACAACTGCCACAATAAGGGCCGGCGCACATATGACGGAGCGCAGCGCAGCGCAGCGCAGCGCATGCCCGCGAAATTTTCTTAACGAATCACACACTAGCCGAAATTCGCGCTAATTACTGGGAGAATGCGCGCGGATGCGCGCGAATGCGCGCGGATGCGCGCGAATGCGCGCGGATGCGCGAGCATGCGCTTCCATGCTCCTCAGAAATAAATTGCTGTTATTTAATTTTGGATATTATTTCTAAAGGGACAATGACGATAATAGTTTGACAGCAAAAAATGCGCTGCGCTGCGCTCCGTCATATGAGTGCCGGCCCTAAGTGGCAAGCATTAAGGGGGATTGTCACATGCCCACAAACCCAGCCGTCGTAAACAATTAAATGCTGTCTGGACCCTTTGTTTTTATCGGCTGGGGGTTTATTTTTAGACATTTGTGAAGAGCAAATAGGGCGTCTTTAACGCTGTAAGTGTTTTAGGATTTTGTGCCTACAGAATTGACCCTATTATTACTTCGTCTGACAGAGCCGCCGTATGTACCTGTTTGAATTTGTTATGTGTTGTTATGGTAGATATCCATGTAAATACAAAATCTTAATTGCAACAGTTTATTGTAACCTTGCCTATTAATACTATTAGTTAGTGTTGCCCAAATTCAGTCTTGGTCTTGCAGTCTTGGTCTTGTTCTTGCGTTTTTGCAAGACCAAGACCAAGAACAAGACCGCGTATTTTTAGCAAGACCAAGACCAAGACTGACCGTGCAAGACTTGAGCAAGAACAAGACATAGCCTGCAAGACTCTTGCGTCTTGCAGCTAGGACTTAGCGCTATTTCACTGAGTAGTTAGGTGTAACAGTTCGGTGTATAGGTAGGTACGCTTAGGAATTCTATGAGACGCAAAAAACTGTATCAAAGAATATGAAAAACTGGACCTATGCGCATTACGACTAATACCATAAACATAGCGAATAAAAAAATATCTATTAAAATCAAACTGAGTGCATGAATAGTTATGTTTTAACCATCGGCACTTTAATAATGCGGCATCAAAGGTTTTGTACTTACTTCTCAAAGAAATTTGCCGCTTTTCGGAAGTACATGGTTATGATACACGCGCCGGCGGCTTCTTTTGAAATCTAAAACAATCGTTGCCGCCACGCCCGAAATCATAACATTTGACACTATTTGATTGCCGCCATAGGGCGTAGGTATATTCATGAAAAATAATTTCGAATTTTAAGAGTACCTACAGGTGTTCCAAAGAATAAATAAGTTTCAGAGTGCTTAGAATGAAAATGAATACATTATACTGATCACGCAAGTAGTATTATGATTGGGATAAAATGGTAAGGATAGGTAGTAGATGTCATATTATATGATTAGTTATATGGTTTTAAACTAATTACTTAGGTACTATTATTGTACATTTAGTCATTATATTTCTTAAGTTTTTACAAGAAAAAATAGCAAAAAAGTGTTCAAATATCACCCCGCACCCGTTTAATAAATATTATAGCCACTTTTAAATATACTTGAAACGTGTAAAAAAATTCTACAAAACTAATAAAATAATATAAAAAGCGTAGGTACTTACCTACTAATAAAATAAAAATTGCAAGACTTGCAAGACTCTTGCTGCAAGACCAAGACCAAGACCAAGATTGGGAGCGCAAGACCAAGACCAAGATCAGGTGTATTGGCGCAAGACCAAGACCAAGACTGGCTAAGTCTCGTCTTGTTCTTGCATTTGGGCAACACTACTATTAGTAGCCACTAAAACATTCGATATATTTTTTTATAACTGACTGAAGCAGCAAACGAACATTCAGTATACCCGATGGTAAGTGGTCACTGTCGCCGATGGACATCTGTAAGCAACTTCATAAAGAACATGGGTTCTATCTGAAGTCAATCACTGATGCGTTGCTACTCCCGAGGACTATGATGGTCGCATCATATAAAAGTATTCCGGTTGCGGTCGGACCGAGTTCCCGGAGTCCTCTTTATAGCGCCGAGGACGACAACCGGGGGGGTTTTAGTGCGGCAAAAATTCCACATAACCCTGCGTCGCTCGTACAGCGTCGGGTACCTTTTGAAGGTTTCCCCCTCGAAAAAAAAAATCATATAAAAGTGTGCCGGGAACCACACCCTTCCATCGAAACGCAAGAAATGCTTCACGCTAGGTGTGGCGGTGGTACTTCACCGGTCGAACCACACTGGTTGGTGAAGGTGGTAGACCTTCAATATTAAAAATTGATCACGTGTAGATTGTAAAGATGATGGTACCCTGTAAGATGTTAGTTGAATTATCTAAGAGACAGGCATGTTTAGCTCTATAGGTCTACAGCTCTGTATTTTATTATTATGTAATAGAAAATAAACAAACATGCCTTCTTGAACGAGGAAACTATTCTGTAGTAAATTGATTTTCTGTTCTTCGTTTATTGTTATATAATACCTATAATAATACAAACATGTAGGTATTTCCATTATAATATAGTTCAGTTAATCTTGGAATTTAATGTAAACAAATATTCGTTATTCGTACAAATAATGACACATTGCCTGTAATAAAGCGGCAGTAATTAGCCCTTGGCACGCCAGTTAATTAAATACGTAATTAAGTTAATAAATACACTAACAGATTCATTATTAGATAATCAAGTTACTCTATATAATTATATACTAGTCATTTATCTATCGGCTTGTCCTTACTCATGCATTTAAATTGTTAATAAGTTTCAATGTTAAATTGAAATCTACTAGTCAGGCCATGAAATCAGGGACCAGTTCCCAAAATAAAGAAATGAATAATCTTATATATAAAATTCTCGTGTCACAATGTTAGTCTCCATACTCCTCCGAAACGGCTTGACCGATTCCTCTGAAATTTGGTAAGCATATTGGGTAGGTCTGAGAATCGGCTAACATCTATCTTTCATACCCCTTAAGGGTTGTCCACCCTTAACATTTTTTTTTATTTTTTATATGGCAAAACAACCTTTGTCGGGACAGCTAGTACAAGTATATAATGATCGTGATGTATAGGTTTGTTACTGATATAAATTCGCTATTTAAGTGAACTAGTCACCCGTCGCAACGTTCGAAATTTGACCGTTATTTAAATTAAAAAACTAAACTTCATATTGTCCAAAGTAGTACCAATATTTTTCAAATTCAAATAAAATGTGAGATTTTTTTCAAGTAATTTTGAACGCACCCGCTAAATATAAAAAGAGGTTTAATTAAGCCGCTTAGCTAAGCCGCATTTAAAAGCAATAGCGGGTATTTTGACAAAGACACTGATATTTTAGACGTTTTGTGTTTTCACAATAAGCCATTGAATGTTCTATTTCGTTTATTATGTATGTGTTTGTGACAAATTCACGGTTGTGTGTGTAATGTGTTTTTAGTCGATTTTATGTATGTTATATGCATTATTTGAAAAAAATATTAACATTCTGCACTCCTTCTCTACGTCCACTATAACCGTGCAAAATTTCATACCAATCCGTCCGCGGCATATTATTTAAAAATGCTCTACAAGTTTCTGTTTCACGTATTAATATATAGAAGATCTTGCTGGACAGAGCTGGACAATCAATCCGGCACAAAGGGAACCGGGTACACTGGATTGTGCCTTGATTTCCATTCCATAAACAGATCCAGAAAATATTAATAAAATTTGTTATGGCGGCAACAGAAATATATCATCTGTGAAAATTAAAATTGTCTCGCCTTCACGGTTCATGAGATACAGCTGGTGATAGACAGACAGATGGACGGCGGTGTCCTAGTCGTAGGGTTCCGTTTTTACTTTTTGGGTGCGGAACCCTAAAAAGATATATTACAATAAAATAAGATGACACAAACGAGGCGGGACTAGTGCTATTGCACGTATCTAACGATAACCATTTGAGTTAGTTCAAATTGTTATCGTTAGATACGTGTGATACAAAAAGATATAAATTACTAGTCTATTACCGTGGCTTCACCCGATTCAGTCATATCTACCACGGTAACGAGAGTTCTATGTGTTAATTTAGGTCATAAACAATAATTTAGCCGGTAAGAATGCGGCATAACCCAGCTGCTGTCCCGGGCGGCTGAGTATCCATGAGGATTACCCACTAAAAAGAAAAAAAAAGGTCATAAACAATGTGCGTATCAAAATCAGCAAACACGAGATTTTTAGTTTTTTGCTTAAAACAGTAACAAACGCGTACATCCTCACAAACTGTCGCATTTTTTCTCATAACATTAATAAGATGTCAATAATAAACATTTTTGCACATCATGTACCTACTTGACAAAGATATTGGGATATCACTTAATCAAAATCTGTAGTAGTCCAACAGCTAAACACTCAGGAATCGTAAACGGTAAAGAGCGTAATAGTTTGAGTCCATACTGTGAATATACGTTTATTTATGCACTACAATTTTGGCGCATTCACATAAGAGTGACGTACGAATAACTCGAAACATACAAACATCCCAAAAAAGTTGTATACAGATTTTTCTGAATGCGCTTGCTCTTACATTCAGATTCTAACATTTCGTATATTTGAATACACATGGACTGTCAGATTTAAAATCTACATTTTAGTACGACATTCTAATGAATGGGTGGGTGAATGTTTAGCACATGTTTTTAAACCGTATGCATTACCTATTAATAATAATGGATCTAAAATGGAAACTCCTGTTATAAGATTTGAAGTCATAGTCTAGGTCTAGAACAAAGGCACTGGGCCTTTGTTCTAGACCTCTGGCTGATGTTTTGATGCCATAAATCAGATTTAAGAAACTTGTTATAATTTTCTTTGATGTTATAACATAAAGGAAAACTAAAGAAATCTATTGGACTATAAGTATTGTATCATATGTATAAATGTTATTTAGAATTCAAGGGTGTGAGGCAACAATCTTATAAAGGCGTGTGTTCTTTATCAAACGGCATTCAACTAGCGTGACGAACTGTGATCTCTTTTATGAGCGCACTTTGAGTTGATGAATAACTAAGGAAATTGGTGTAGCAAAAGGCTTGTCGTCAACCCATTATTGTCCCACTGCTGGGCACGGGTCTTCTCTCAGTATGAGAGAGTTTAGGCCATAGTCCACCGCGCTGGCCAAGTGCGAATTGGTGGACTTCACACACCTCCGAGAACTTTTTTTTTTTTTTTTTTAAAGAACTCTCGGGTGTGTAGGTTTCCTCACGATGTTTTCCTTCACCGAAAAGCAGTGATAATTAATTTATAATACGCACATGAATCAGTGGTGCGTGCCTGGGTTTGAACCTCGGACCTCCCGATCGAGAGGGCAAGTTTCAACCATTAGGCTATCACTGCAAAAGGCTTATTATGTGGAAAATTCAATGTCGAAATTTTCATTAACCCAGCGAAGTCCGGTTAATAGGCTATTTCGTTGCAAAATAACAAAATAGGTCCTGCTGTTTTAAGATATCTTTGGTTTCACGCCTATGCAAAGGGGGGAATGAATTTGCTGTGTGGCTGTTAACAGCTTTTTGTTGGTCGTAGTCAATACATAAAGGTGGGCATTCACGTTACAACGGTCTTACAGGCTTTTGCACGAGCTACGGTTGTATGCGACAAGTTCGATCGTGAATGCCTTGGTCCTAAGGCGGACTGTACGACCAAGGTCATGTCGCAGGTCCGTTGAAGTATTCAACTTGAACTGTCCTTGCAACAGTCCGTTCGACAGTCCATGCGACCGTTGTAACGTGAATGCCCACCTTTACGCATATGACGCGTTTCAACGTACATGTACATATTTTTGTCGTTCTTATGTCGTTACATGAGGTTTGTAAAGTTTGTAAGGTTTAAAAAAAGTTTTACAAAGTAAATAGCACTAAGTTTCGCATAAGTTAATCATTAAATTTCTTCTTACTTAGGGGTTCGCATTTTCATTTTCATTTTACTGGTGAGGTTAAATACGTGATACATAAAATAAAAATACGTGACATGTCTCCCCGTGTGATTTGTTGAGACTCGACCATACTGCTAATATCTCACATAATTAAATTAAACGGATTTATCTTAAAATAAGCTAAAATTTACTTCCTATTTACGATTTACAGGTTGAAGCATAAATTAATAACTTTAATTCTATAAATTGCTGGTAAATTGTTTATAATTATAAACAACTCTCGACAGAAATATAGTAAAGTTCTCGCGGCTCTTTAACCACGTTTACCATGGTAATGAGTAACCAGGTCATAAACTATGACATACACACTTTTATATGAGATGACTATCATCATAGTCCTCGGAAGTAGCAACGCATCTGTGATTGACTTCAGATAGAACCCATGTTCTATTTGAAGTTGCTTACAGGTGTCCATGGGCGGCAGTGACCACTTACCGTCAGATGGACTGTATGCTCGTTTGATATTTCGATCAGATAAAAAAACTATCTGTGTGGCAAATTTCAGTGAAATGCAATCTCTTTTGGGTAAAACAGTAACAAACACACGCACATCTTCGCAAACATTCACATTAAAAATATTAGGTAAGAAATAAGATTTATTAATACAAATAAATCACAATCAAACTTACTTTAAACATTTCAAGTCTCAGCTGTTGTTTTCCTTAAGCCTTTGGAATTTACCTACTTTCTTTCCTTTGTCTCCAACAAACAATCGTTTATTTCTTTTAATCCGGAGTATGTCTTTGGATATTGGAAAAGTTTTGCCATTTAATACTAGGTTTATGTAGTTGAACTTTTTGCTAAGAGTTAAAATGTTTTCTTCCGTCAGTATTATTTTAGTTTTGTGGCCGTATTCATTCGGCACTGTCTGAACGGAGCGCGGCGGTGACTGATCTTATAAGGTTAGCCAGAACCCGCAACCCATTTTTATAACGAAGTTGGAAGGTCGAGGAACCCGGCAACGGGGACGAAAACCACCTTCTCCATTCACCCCTTGTCTTGGCTCGGTTCGGCACCAAAACCCGGCGAAGCTGTAAACTACAAAATTCGAATAAAAGGTTTACTTTTTGAAGGTTTCCCCCTCGAGAAAAAAAAAATAGAAGCCGAATGCGCTCTTTTTTATAATATGGACGTAGCAAACGAGCACGCAGGAATACTCAAGGTATGTGACCACTACCGCCCATAGATATGTAATCAGCCCCAGATAAGATCAGAGACCACACCTTTCAGACCAGAACATACCAACGGAATATGTATGGCAGTAATGCTTCTGCTTCCTAACTCGACCCGAAAAAAGTTCTCCCAACATTCTAAATGGCCCCTGATTTAATAATATCCATAATAGTACTTACACGTCGGCCCTCTAAAAGTTATTATAATTCTTTAGTCCTGAATAAGGTAAAATTGTTGTAATTCTTAAGATCAAGTGACATTTTAGTAGTAAATAATTCGCGTTTCGATGGAAGGGTGTGGGTGCTAGCACACTTTTACATGAGGCGACCATCTCAGTCCTCGGGAGCAGCAACGCATCTGTGTATACCTTCAGATAGAACCCATGTTATATGTGAAGTTACGTACAGATGTCCATGAGCGACAGTGATCACTTACCATCAGATGGACTGCAAGCTTGTTTGCTACTTCATTATGTATAAAAAAGCCACTACACACATAAACATCTATTTTCACTTACACGTAAGACTGAAGTATTACATTAAACAAATCATTAATTAACGCTTTCTACACTTATATCCCCACAGTAGGATTTTCTTCTGAGTCGTGGGTGCCATGGACACACACAAAGACGAATACACAAACACCCAGACCCAGAACAAGAATCTAAACTCATCATTCAGATACCTGTCTGGCCGGGAATCGAACCCGGGACCCACTGCGTGTCAGACCGGTACGGTAACCGCTGCGCCACGCGGGTCGTCAATTAATGCATTTAAACAACCTCGAAGTTATGAACTAATGCCGTGCGAAGTCAACGTTGTACTATACACTTAATATGAAAAGATTACTCTTTTTTACGTCTTTCGCATTTGAGAAGATCCCTTCATCCGACGCCATTTATCGGTCATACCCCGAGGTTTTCTCTTCATTACAGCTCGAGATTATTATTATTTCGACCATTCGTCGTTGGGAAAGTCTGTTGTGGATTCGAGGCACGAATATGAACACGTATTGTGGCCATATTATTTGTAAGGAGGCACGCGCACTTTGCATATTGATGACCTGTGCATAATATGATGACGTGCTTGTGCTTGTGTTGATGTGTAAGGTCGTCGATAAGTGGATTGGTACGCCAATATTGTTGTCTAACTGTTATGAATAGTAACGAAACATATCTATTTAAACTAGTCACCCGTCGCAACGGTCCAAATTAGATCGTAATTTAAATTAAAAAACTAAAGTTCATATTGTCCAAAGTAGCACCAATATTTCTCTAATTTAAATAAATTGTAATCATTTTCAAATAATTTTGAACGCACCCGTTAAAGTTAAACGAGGTTTAATTAGATAGGCTGCAATTAAAAGCAATAGCGGGTGTTTTGAAAAAGACATCTGATATTTTTGATGTTGTGTGTTTTCATAGTAAGACATTGAATGTTTTTTATAAATGTGTTTGTGTCAAATGCAAGGTAGTGTGTGTAATGTGTTTTTAGTTGATTTTATGTATATGTGCTAATTTGAAAAAAAAATTGCAGCATTGCGCAAACCTTCTCTACATCAACTACGACTGTGCTTAATTTCATACCCTCTCAGTCTGCGGCAAGTACCTTAAAAAGGAATCACAAGTTTTTGCTTCGCGTATTAATACTAATAATAAAATAATATTTATGATACTTGTAATTTTCAATACTTAGTAGGTGTTTTTAGCTCATATATTGCATGCACGCTATCTGTTTTCGTTTTAGGCCATGTAGGTAGTTTGAAATCGAAAACATGAATAATGCTTGTTTTGAGGAAACATAATAATCTCATATTGAGAGTACTTTTGAGAAAAAAAATCAGATTACAATTTTCGGACGGAGCAAAACAGTTCTTACACTCTTAGAATTTTCCTATCTTTGTGTACTCATGGTACCCACAGTAAAAAAATGGTCTGCGTCATTAATGATGCGTTTATATTAGGTCGATTTGGCCGTATTTGGCTGCAACTGACTTCGGTCATCGGCCAATGTAAATAGCAATTCGGTAGCCCTATTCGAATACAGCCCGTTTGCGGTGACCCACCAAATGTGAAATTAGTTACGATTGATCGTATTCGATTATATCTGGAAGGTGGTTGACGGCTTGTTGGTTAATTATTTCGGTGACCGACCTCATGTAACCAAGCCCGTTCGATTTACGAATTCGGTCAAATCTAATGCAGTAGAATGAAATCTCAAAACGACCAAATACAAATGCAACACAAGTGTAGAAATTCTATTCGTCTATAGATTTTTTTGAGTCAAGCTTTACATCACTGAGTATCGCATCAGGGTTAAGTATTTCAATGAATAATTAATTATCAGCATGTCGGTGAATTTAGAATTTAGCTCCTCTTACAACAGTGGTTCCCAACATTTTGGTGACGAAGGACCATTTGGCAAAATATCTGTCTACCCATGGACCACCGGTAGATTTATTTTTATCTTTAATTACACCCTCATGTAATTAAAGATAAAAATAAATCTCAAAATTAATATGGGATTATTTTTTTAATAAATCACGCGTACATTATTGTTCAAAGCAAACAAAATTAAATGCGCTTTCTGTATAAGTACTCTTTACTAATTCCTGATCCTTAGTTCAGGCACGGCTGTCCGCTACTTGACTGTCATTGTGATAACTTCTTATATTACAATATTTTTTTGATAACTTCTCGGACCACTTCAGGGACCTGCTTCCAGGGACCATTAGTGGTCCGGGTACCACCGGTTGGGAACCACTGTCCTACAATCACTACAGGATCCGTATTAAACAAATGAACAAAATGATTAGACGGTGATGACAGAGTAGGTAGGTAATCAGTTTGTCTAGTTAGGACATTAAGATTTTTTATTTTATTACCCTTGAAAGATATTTTTGACATTGAGGACGTATCCCAATTCAGTGGTAGTGTAAAAAATAGTGCCTCCGTTGGCCTATAATAACGATTTTTTATATTTTAATTGAAAACAGATTTGATAAAGTACAGAGTATACTTTCACATACTATAGGTACGCATGTAAGGTTATTTAGGCATGAAATTAGATCGTCTTACGACGTATTTAACGATCCGCGTGGCGGAGCGGTTACAATACAGGTCTGACGCGCAATGGATCCCGTGTTCGATTCCCGGCCAGACTGGTATGTGAATGATGAGTTTAGATTCATGTTCTGGATCTGGGTGTTTGTGAATTCGTATTGTGTGTCCATGGTATGCCCACGACACAGGAGAATATTTTAGTGTGGGGCTATGAGTGTAGAAAGCGTGTAAGCGAGCGTGAGCGTGTATAATAATTGTTGATACATACGATAAATTAATAATATCATGATCTCATTCGAATAAAAGAGATATGGTATATATTCCTTATAAAACAGATCTTATCAAATGATAAAAGAATTTGTAATATTTTCGCTGAAATCTGATATATTTTACAATACCTTCAAGTATTTTTATCTCTAAACAGATATGATAGTTAATTAATGATGTTACTCTCTTTCAATTATATTTATCAAGGATTAATAGTATCTGTATAAAAGGAGTAATTTCACGCGAGATCCAAAATCTATAATAAGTGGATTGTGAGCGGACGTCTTATTTTTAGGGTTCCGTAAGCAAAGGGTAAAAACGGAAACCTATTACTGAGACTTCGCTGTCTCCTGTCGGTCGTTTGTCTGTCACCAGGCTGTATCTTCTGCACCCTGATCTAGCTATCACGGTGCAGAAGATTTGAAATGCTCACAGGTCATAGATATATTTCTGTAGTCGCTATAACACCAAATCCTAAAAATAGAGGAAAATATGTATTTAAGGGAGGTTCCCATACAGCGAAAATGATATTTTTTGCCTATTTTATAACTTTTTTTAATAAAATAGGCAAACAATGTAATAATAATTTTAACCGTGGTAGCAGCGTAGGTCAACCGGGAAAGTACCACCGCCACACCTATTTCTAGCGTGAAGCAGTTCTTGTGTTTTTATGGAAGGGTATGGTTGTCAGCACACTTTTATTTGATCGTCCTAGTCCTCGGGAGTAGCAACGCGTCTGTGATTGACTTGAGATAGAACCTATGTTCGATATGAAGTTGTTGACAGATGTCCATGAGTGGCAGTAGCCACTTACCATCAGGTGGATTTCATGCTAGTTTGCTACTTCAATCAGATAAATAATTAAAATAATGGTACGGAACCTTTCATACGCGTGTCAGAGTAGCATTTGGCTGGATTTTATTGCGTTCTTGGTTTTAACTTTTCGTTTTCGGGATCTTGCGTGAATTTATTAGGCCAAGGATCGATCCTTGGTGCAGAGAGACCACAAAACATTTTTTTCAAAGCTGTTGCCTATTATTGAAGTGAATCTTTTAGTGAATGCCTTACAGTCATGTGAAAAAGCGTGTTGCTGTTCGAGGTCGACATACAAATGAAATATACAACAAATTAATAAAGGCACAAAATAAGTTTTTCGTCTCGCCATGGTAGTAAACAAGACTGGCCCTTCGACGTTTACATTTCATATTAATATAAATAAATGCATTTATTTGTTGATTTAGGATTACGTTTTTGGTTGATAGTCGTCCATTAGTCTTATTGTTCCATTACTCGATATAAGTTTTCCTTAAAAGGGATTTTGGCAATAGTCATCGCGCTTAGAATGCTTTGGTGACAGTAGTGGGTGTTGATGCTACCCAGGAAGATGCTTCTTATTGATCATCTGATGGATTTTGTCTCTTTTTGTTTGTTCTCGAGGGGGAAAACATGAGGTACACGACGACGCAGGATTATGTAGGATTTTTACCGCACTAAAACCCCCCTGGTAGCCCTCCTCGGCGCTATAAAGAGGACTTCGGGATATCCCAAACGAATGCAACCAGAATCGTCTGAGCGCGTTGTCACAACGGGCTCCTCCCAGACGGGCGGCTGGGCCCACCGTTCTGTCTAGTCATTACGACAGTATGCGACCACAAGCACCGCCATCCTTCCCGGGATCGCTTGACAGAACGGTTCGAGCTCCCGCTCTAGCCGCCCGCAACCCCGGAAGCCCCTTTTAGTCGCCTCTTACGACAGCCAGGGGATGCCGTAGCCCTATTCTGATCCCGGAATTACAGGGACGAATGGATTTTGTCCCTAAGTGTCTTCTGACAACATTTAGAGGAAAAGAGGCATTCTTACTGTCGAAGACTGACACCATGTGGACATTTTTCTTCATAAAAGTTCAAAAATATGTTTCTTAAGTGATTATCAATTTTTGAATGATTAATTATCAGTGAATTATAACCCAGAAGCGATTTATTCTTTTTAAAACATTCCCTTGACATTTTTATTTTACTTAAACAAACATTTCTTCCTGAGCAACGGTCACTGGGATATCAATTTTATAGGAAGGAATAAAACATAATTATTATTGTCGAAACTAATGTTGTGATTCTACGAAATACTGAATTATATTTAGAGACCTATTAACACTAGCATGTATTCAAAACATTTTTATGGCGTCTGTATAATTTCATTTTGATTTACTATTGTAGGGTTTTATCAAAGGTAAATCTTAATATATATAAATTACGTGTCACTTTATTTGTCCGCAATGGACTCTTAAACCTCTGAGCCGATTATAATCAAATTTACTCAACGTGTGTATTTTGATCCAACTTGAAAGATAGGATAGTTTTCTTAATTTATAGGTATAATTGCAAATATTTTTTTTAGCTTCAGCTGTTAGTTTTATATAATCCTATTAACAGATGGCGGTGTAATGTTATTTGTTAACTTGATTAAGTTAGTAATGGCGCTTTGTTAAAATTACAACCGTTTCGCTTAATCTACAATTTAACATCATGACCGAAGATAAGTATCTATAAGTTACTAACTTCGATCAGTAATATTAGTGATCAAAGGTTACTAAAGTACCTAATACATAGCCATATTCTGCGTTGATACGCAACCTTACCGCCAAATAATGTATATGAGATTTTAGATGGCGCTCTTTACGATACAGTCATCTACATGAACCGAATGTATTGATGGCGCTTTGTTAAAATTTCATATGAGCAAACGTTTCATATGAGCGACAATTTAATATTATAACCAGATGTAAATATATCCATAATAAGTTACTAAAGAAATACAAAGCTATCTCAGTATGATTATTTTGCGATGATACGCCACCTTACCGCCATATCGAAATAGTAATATGTCTGAGATATTAGATGGCGCTGTTTACGTTACGGTCATCTTCATGAACCGAATGTATCGATATATCAATACCGTTTCACTTAGTCAGTTTTTTTATTTTAATTTCGTATTTCCTTAAACTAAAATTGACAAATAATTTTAAAAGCAATGTAAGAGATAAAGGAAAAATATTTTATTATTATATAGACCTACCCATACAATTTTAATTTATTACTGGCAACAATGCATGTATTAAGACTAAATTAATATTGATGCGTTCACTTAACATACATTTCCCTAAAAACAAAGTGTAAAATTATATCAATGAAACAGTTGACTCAATATTACATAAAGTTATTTTTTATTCATAGTTTACTGCAAACAATTTTTCTTTATTTATAGAAAACATTTATTTTGATGAAGTATTTTTGAACGCAAATTACATTTAAATTCGTACTGATGTGACCGTTAGGTGGCGCTACCTAACCTATTTTGTTTTTGTTTGTCAATGTACATATTGTAGGAAAGACAAACTAACTAACGTGGCTTATATGTTGTAATGATCGCAAGTTAAATGTCATTATTCTTGGTTTTTCAATTTTTGGAGTTATCATAGGCAGCTACGTGTTACTTAGACTGAAGTATAGTATAGTGAACAATAAAACTATTCCTGCTTTTTAATTAATAGTGCTTCATTATTCGACACTTTAATTTAAATAAATAAAGACAGGTTAACTAAAAATATTGTACACCGAGAAGTGCTTAATTAAATTGAATGTCAATTTTTTTAATAAAAAAATATAAATGTCATTGTTGAAAATTTAATACCATCTGCCCTTCTTACCTTAATTATAAGTTTATATGTTACATGTTGTCTACTAACAACTTTGTAGTATATTAATTTCTTACAAATACGAAATAATACAATTTAAAATTTCTTTATGTAACATTTCTTTAACCACAGCAACGCGTGGCCGGGTCTGCTAGTCTTATATATTACTCACGAAAATTTATTACTACTTCCTTTCGAAAATCTACCAATGTGAAGATATGATTCATTCTGGACGTATTTACAATGTTCGTTCTATCAATAATATATTTAAATCGATCGATGTGTAAGCCTGTACGTAGATGAACTTAAATGAACGAATAATGAAGTTAAACCTAATTCTGAAATGCGCGGATGTTTAACTTTCTATTCATCTATTTGATTCTAACTTTCATTCCCATTTGAACCAAACTTTGAAATGTATTATTCTAGGTAACAAATAAGTCTAATATAAGCTAATTAAAATATTAGTATTTAAGTACCTCTTAAAAATAGTACGTATAGAGTTGTTTAAGATCTTTTTTTTCGAAAAATTGGTCTAATGTATTGTTAAGTTTTCACTGCTAAATGTATGATAATAATGGATGATTACGATTGTATCGATGGGATTTCGTAATTTTTTTTATCGATTAATAGAAGGAAAATGTACACAATAGGTTCTTAGTTACGGTAAAACAAGCGATGTTACCTAAGTATATTTATATTAGATAACCAACAGGTGGGCTTCATCAATTTTCATGGTGGTAGAACGCGATAGTTCGACCACGGCTTCACCTATTTCTAACGTAAATAGATTCATGTGTATCGGAGAAAGGGTGTAGTTGCCGGCTTACTTTTATATGAGGTACTTCCTACTATCTTATTCCTGGGGTGTAGTAACGCACGTATTATTGACTTCAAATAGAACTTTTGTTCTGTACGAAGTTGCTTACAGATGTCCATGGGAAGTATTTGCCATAAGATGGATTTCAGTTTCGTTTAAAAAAACATTGATGTCGAGGTGCACTTATCTGAAAAATAGTGGCCTTGCAGACCACGAAAGACGCCAGACTTAAATGTTTTTCATGCCTTCTTAGTTTGTAGGAAATAGCTGTGACGTTAGAATAGCAATACCACAATCCCACGGAGATCTATATGTTCAAAATATGATGAGCAAGTGCATTTATACGTAGAAATACCAAGAAAACCTAGAATTAGTCATGGAACGTAGATAAACATCATCAATTGTTGATCATGGTAGGTGTTAACGATCGATGTGTCGTGTCGCCTCCTGTTCTCAGAAATTGCCGCTATGCTAATACGTAATTATATACAATCTAATCGTATATATATATATATAGTATATATAGTATAGATAAATAGTAGCTTTATTTATTCTTTGTTGATAAGGAAGAAGATTCTGTTTGTGATAATTAAAGTGTCATTCATGTTTACTACGCTTAATTGTTGCACTGAAATCGATTGTCGTTTTTTTGCTATATGCACTGGGCAAGGCTGGCGCAGTATGGTCCAGGTCTCCTTCTACTGTAGAGTAGACCCAAACCCAGCTATGGAATATAACGTCCCTGTAGTTCCGGGATCAGAATAGAGCTACAATATCTCCTGCCTGTCGTAAGAGGCGACTAAAAGAGGCCTCCGGGGTTGTGGGGGGCTAGAGTGGGAGCTCGAACCGTTCGATTAGACGACCCCGGGCAGGACGGCGGTATGCGTGGCCGCATACCGTCGTAGAGACCTGACGGAGTGGTGGGCCCAGCTGCTCACCTGGGAGGAGCCCGATGGGGCAACGCATTCAGACGCTCCGGTTGCGGTCCTTTGGAGATGCCGGAGTCCTCTTCTTAGCGCTGAGGACAGCCACCGGGGGGGTTTTAGTGCGACTAAAATCACACATAACCCTGCGTCGCTACCACGGCTTTGGGAACCTCTTGAAGGTTTACCTCTTAAAAACAAAAAAATAAGCTATGGAATATAAAAAGTGCAGTTAACCTAAACTGCGATTGTATATTTCGATATTTGTAAAATTGATGTTCTTGTTTCACGATGTTAAGATATTCATCGTATCAATATCAAGTGTAGTTGCAGAGCAGAGTTGTTTATATTGATTAATATTAATTAGGCCTATTAGGTAGGCAAATTAGTTTATAGATTGTGGATAGTTGAACGCCACGATAATCGGGTTGTAATCAATTACTTAACAACATGAACAAAGTGTAGTTTAATCGACTATACCTCATTTACTTATTTACTTTTCATCCTTCGATCCGAATTTCATAAGGTTCAAATTATGGTTATATAACGAGCTGACCCTCCTTCAGCAGACCCGCGCCCTGCAGTGTGACAAAAATGGGTTGACGAGATAATATCTTTCACCATAAAGCAGTGATAATTAATTTCACCTGAGTTTTGAACTTCGGGCGTTCAATTGAGAGACTGAGTTTCAATCAGTTTGAGTGTATAGGTAGGTATGTCTCTAATGCCCCTGTAGTTCCGGGACCAAAATAGGGCTACGGTATCCCCTGCTTGTCGTAAGAGGCGACTAAAAGGGACTTCTGGGGTTGCGAGCGGTAAGAGTGGGACCTCTCAGGACGCTCGGACCGTCTAGCCAAGTGACCCCGCGAAGGACGATGGCATGTGTGGCTGCATGCCGTCGTAAACACCGAGAGGCACGGTGAGCATGAATCGGTCACCGGGGAAGGGTCCAAAAGGGGCGTTGCGCTCAGAGGACTCCGGTTGCGGTCGTTTCGAGATCCCGGAGTCCTCTTTATAGCGCTGAGGAGGGCCACCGGGGGGGTTTTAATGAGGTAAAAATCCCACATAACCCAGCGTTGCGTTGGGTACCTTTTGAAGGTTTCCCCCTCGATAACAAAAAAAGGTTATCTCTCCACAAGCGAGAGAAATCGGGAGTATATTTTACTGTATTGTTCTAAGTAAGGATTACTGCAGGACGGTAAAGAATTTACTAATTCGGATGTTTTCAACTCCATAAGACCTTCGACAAGATTTAACGAATGTGGAATGTTAGTGCCTTTAAATCTGACGGTACCCTAATGCCTAATGCGGATTAGCCGGCTCTTACCGTCTGCGACTTGCAGGCTTTCATTTTTTGGAGCTACCAACTGAAGTACTTTGAGTGCTAAATTTTTTGTGGAGCTCGTATAAATGTACTTTTGAGTTTGTCGACTTCTCTTCTATACGATATACGTAGAAAATCATACTTCATACTTAATATTATAAAGGCGAAAGTATGGTGAGTGTGTATGTTTGTTACTTCTTCACGTCTAAACGGATGGAGCGAGTTTCATAAAATTTGATAGGGAGTTAGCTGATACTCTGGATTAACATATACTACTACCACTTTTTACTGTAGGAAAATATCTTATTCCCACGGGACAACCGATTTTTGGTAACGCGGGCGAAGCTGCGGGACTAAACCAGTATTGTATCAAAGTAAAAAAATCACTTGAATTCTGCTTATATTACAAAGGGTAGGGTCTAATAGCGGCCAGTCTCTAATTTTTTAACACCATATGCTGATCCGGGCTAAATAAACTCCGTAGTTACTTCTTCCCATGCATATTAAGGTGTTAAGTAGGTACACGATAGGTAGGTACACATATTAAGTAGGTACACGATTTAGGTATCTGAATAATGGATTATTAGCAACTTAGTTACACACTAGAAGAACTAAAGACTAAAGATTTTTCAAAGTTATTAGCGTATTTGAAATAAATTATCAATTTAAAGATGACAGATAGCATCGTGCGAAATCTACACGACTATAAGTTCTTAAAAAAAATGTCAAAGGTGTGTGAAGTTTCCCAATCTGGACCTGACCAGTGCGATGGACTGCGGCCGAAACCTTCTCATTTTGAAAGGAGGACCGTTCCCTGCACTGTAATAAATTGACAATGAATCGTATTCTATAAAAAACTTTTTAACAAAAAATATCTACCGACTTCCATGTCACAAAAAAGTAAAAAATAATTTAAATATATTTTGGTCTAGAACATACTCAGTACTTAGTACATAGTCCTGAAGTCGGTGCTCGACATATTTCGCTGGACGACGGTAACTACGTCCTATATGAGCACCGACTTCAGTACTATGTACTAAGTACTGAGTATGTTCTAGACCAAAATATATTTAAATTATTTTTTACTTTTTTGTGACATGGAAGTCGGTAGATATTTTTTGTTAAAAAGTTTTTATTTTACACTTTTTAGTGACTATATTTTTATGTTTGTATTTAAATAAAGCCTCTAAGTTTGCTTTGTGCATCTACATATTCACAAAAATTAAACATAAAACACTTTTACAATTCATACAAACAGGGCGCCCCCTCTGGAAGTACCCCTCCATCATCAGGGTTGAGGAGTTGAAGGTCAAATTTTTCATCTTATATTGTTGCTTAGTAATCTTATAACATATACGTTAGTACCAGGTGGCTAACTTCTATGGCTCAGGCTTGCAGTACCCTGCATCATCAGGGTTTAGGAGTTGAAGGTCAAAATTTTAATTTTGTGCCTCTGTTTGGTATTATTTTTACATACCCGTAAGCACCAAATTGCCAACTCCTATGGTTTAGAATTGAAGTACCCCTTCATCATCAGGGTCGAGGAGTTGAAGGTCAAAAATTTAATTTTGTGCCTCTGCTTAGTATTATTTTTACATAACCGTAAGCACCAAATTGCCAACTCCTATGGTTTAGGATTGAAGTACCCCTTCATCATCAGGGTTGAGGAGTTGAAGGTCAAATTTTTCATCTTATGTTTTTGCTCAGTAATCTTATAACATATACGTAAGCACCAAATGGCTTATTCCTATGGTTTTGGCTTTAAGTACCCCTGCATCATCAGGGTTGAGGAGTTGAAGGTCAAATTTTTGTCCCATGAATTTGCTTAACAATTTCATTATATATTCGCAAACATCAAACGACCAACTTTTATAGTTCAGGCTAGCAGTAGCCCTGCATCATCAGGATTGAAGAGTTGAAGGTCAAATTTTTCATAGTAAATACCTACATAGTAATTTTATTCTATATTTTACTCAATTGGACTTCTCCAGCTAAGGTTCGGCCGACTATCACTAATTTTATTATTTTGCTCCAAAAAGTTGAAGATCCTATGATTAGAACCTTATCAAACTCTTATCAGACTACCCCTGGAGTACATCCTTTCTAATAAAAAAAGAATCATCAAAATCGGTTGGCGGGATATTGAGTTATTCATACATTTATCGCGTACATTGAAAATGCAAATTTAAGACTTATGCGTTTTTCTTATGGATGCCCTAGTCAAAAAAATACTAAAAAAAAATGGGACCCTATGACACGCACTACCTTTCAAATAAAAAAAAAATCATCTAAATCGGTTCACCCAGTCCGGAGAAATGAGGTAACAAATATAAAAAAAAAAAAAAAAAAAAAAATACAGACGAATTGATAACCTCCTCCTTTTTGGAAGTCGGTTAAAAAGAAATATTTATTTGAACTATATACACACACACCATTTATGTTACGTGATAATGAAATGATAAAGCTAAACATGGTTTTCCTTTATTCACAGATACAAACCTCGGAGTGATGGAGAAATCGTCGACAACCGCTGACATATTTTTATCAAGCTTATTATGAATACCCATCCCATCCGGTGAAGCAATAACTCGAGTGAAGCTAGTTCCTACCAATAGTTATGTCTGTGATCGAGCGGTTTGAATTGTGATAATCGTATTGTGATAAGTCCATGTAAGGTTTTGTTCGGTGTTTGGGTGATCGGTGGTAACTGGTGTAGGCAATGGATACGCTGCACGTGGCGCACGGACACAGTAAAGGGTCCAGTCGGAGTCAGTCGCCGTCGACCGCGGACCTGGCGAACCCAGCGGTGGTGACCGACGATGCCGTCATCAGGTCCAGGGTACAATCGCCGTCGACTGTGCACCATGTTGTCAGTGTAAGTACCGATGATGTATTGAAAGGGATGTGAGACGGCTGTTTATTTTTTTATACGATTGAAGTAACAAACGAGCATGCAGTCCACCTGATGGTGTCAATGCCGTCTATGGACATCTGTAAGCAATTTCATATACAACATGGGTTCTACCTGAAGTCAATCAAAGATGTGTTGCTACTCTCGACGACTATGATGGTCGCCTCATATAAAAGTGTAACCGGCAACCACACTCTTCCATTGAACCACAAGACTTCTTGATAGAAATAAGCGATGGTACCTCCCTAGTCGAACTACTTCAGCCACGTGGTAATATATCTGGTTTTCATATTTTAAACTACTTTATGGCAGGGTTACACAGGTCACCGGTAACGGGTCAAGGGTTCGACTCCTGTCTAGACAGACATTTGTAAATTTCTTTCATGAATAGTTATAAATAGACTAGAATAGATAGAGAAAATAAAAAAGAGAACGCGTTATTTAACTATGGTTGCATTTTGACATTTCTTATAACTTTTGTTACCTATGCAATGACAGAAAGTTTATTTATTTATTGCATCTCTATAATGTAAAAGTAATAATAAGGCAGACTTAATGCCTTATGGCAATTTCCTATCGCCATGATCCTATTTTCAGTAATATAACTTTTTAGGCATTACATTTTAACAAAAATATATTTCATCCATCCATCCGTCAGCCCTTTGAGGTCCACTGCTGGACACAGGCCTCTCCTAAATGACGCCATTCCAACCGGTCCTGTACCTTCTGAAAATATAATTACTATTTTGGCAAAGGGAGATCTCCCGCCAGGCTAGGTGATCATGCCTGGGGAGCGGCCGTGCTCCGACAGTTGATGTTCGGAACTTGTATATATGCAGGATTCTGAGAATGCTTCGATAGCGTGTTTCAGAATACTAGTAGCGCCATCTCTTGATGAGTAGCGGGAGGTCGCCACACTATCAAATAATTGATTTTAGCTTCTTTTACTAATGCGATCTCCATATATTACTTTAAGTAGGTACCAACTGGACAAAAACTTCTCTTCGCAAACAACCCTCTGAATGTATAAAATAAAGAGGCTTGATATATGAGGCGCCGAATACTGTCAGTATAAATAAATCTCGACCACTGTTACTCCGACCGTAAAATCACCTACTCTTTGAACTCAAAACATCTACTACATTAGCCGCGATGACTATGAAACAAAAAGTGTACGATATAATGAAGCGACTCGAGTCACTCGAGTGCATGTCAAACTCGTACTCGATTGAAAAAATGTATCACTCGAGTGTGTCTATGTACTCGAGTTACCGAGTCAACACTGCGCAGAGCAGAATTTTTTCGTTGCTACTAGATGTCCCTTGATTACAGCACTTTTTCATATATGCTGTGCCTCGGGTTTTGGAAAAGGAAACTCGCGAAATATTAAATTTACCGTTTGTTGATATTCAAAGTACTTATATTAGTAGACGTGTTACTAAATATCTCACTCGAATCGCAAACTTGTAACTCGAGTGGGATTTCACTCGAGTCTCATTTACTTTAATTACTCGAGTCACAAAATTCTTTTCGAGTCGCATCACTACTAAAATATAAAAGTTCGCGCCATCTGAATAGATTAGAGTACTTTTAACGAAATGCACCAAAAACTTAATGAAAATGGTGATGACATGCAATTTTGTGCCACTCATGTTCGTGCTGATTTCTCGGTCGACTTCCAGGAGTGAAAGCATCACGCTACATCGAGTGTTTTTTATTATTTTATGACCAAATTTGAAATGAAGCAAATCGTTTCCACGTGCATGGCGTGATAACCATTTTAAGTAACTTAAAAGGTAGAAAAAGTACGGAATGCTCGCCGTAGTCATACGAAAATGTTATTTTGTACCCATTTGAGCCATTTATTTTTTGTTGCATTTTTGTTAAGATTGATAAAGCTAACGGGCAGACAGTCCACCTGATGGTAAGTGCTAACTGTAAGCGACTCATACAGAACAAGAAGTGTTTTATCTGAAGACAATCACAGGTGCGTTGCTACTCTCGAGGACTAAGATTTAAAAGTGAGCTGGCAACCACACCCTTCCATCCAAACGCAGGAATTGCTTCACGCTAGAAATCGGTACCTCGCCGGTCGAATTATGTATTCATACTTAAACGACATCAATCCATATGTATATGAGCATCGTCCTTGTAGTTCCGGGATCAGAATAGGGCTATGGCATCCCCTACCTGTCGTAAGAGGCGACTAAAAGGGGCTTCCGGGGTTGCAGACGGCTAGAGTGAAAGCTCGAACCGTTCAGTCAGGCGATCTCGGGAAGAACGCCAATATGTGTGGTCGCATACCGCCGTAAAGACTAGACGAACGCGCTCCTAGGATTCCAGGTGCGTTCTTTTGGAGATCCCGGAGTACTCTTTGTAGCGCCAAGGATGGCCACCGGAAGGATTTTAGATCGGTAAAAATCCCACATAATACGGCGTCGGGTACCTTTTGAAAGTTTCCCCCTCGAGAGCAAAAAATGTACATGTGCATATGTGTTGTATTCATTGAATTGAATTGTATGTGAACAACACATAGTTTTCATCTTTTTTACACAAACAGATAGTGTTAAAAGTAAAATCTGTAATTTCATTGATCAAGCTCGTATTTAATATGTGCTAAGACAGGATATTTATTTATCGCTTTATAAAATATTTGATCACCCTTTTTGTGGTAACTGAATTTATGTATGTTATCTTGTAAAATTTTGATATTAGTACTGTATGATATAGTATGTCATTTATGGATAAAATTAATCTATTATTACCCAATCAAAATTATTGGTATACCTTTATCATTGGCAGCTGCACTAAATTAAACAAGTTTCACCTCTATCTCCATTTTTAAAAGTATTATTAGGCATCCATATGTGCTAGTCAAAATAGAATTTAGTAACACATTGCTGCAATAGAACCGCACTGTTTTGCAGTATAATGAGGGAAAGGCTCTAAACTTTGGCAAAATGAGTTAAATTCTTGAAACTTCTAATAACAAACAACGTTTGGCGAATTAAATAGTGACGTCTTCGTGCTATACATAGGAGAAAAAAATTAAATGTTAGATCCCTTTAATCACCGTTCCCCTTAAAGAACCCCAGAATGCTGAAACAATTTTGATGAAATACTAATTTCAGATTTGTTTCATTTTATACTGACTGCGATGTGACGTTGCTTTTACAATTTTCTCCTACTAGGAGGTATCTATAAATTAAGTCAAAAGAATTTTATGATTTCTCAAACCTTCTTGTCACAGCTGGTCACATTTGTGGCAAATGTGGCAATCTTACACGCACGCTTTCTACACTCATAGCCCCACAGTAGGATTTTCTCCTGTGTCGTGGGTACCATGGACACACACAAGACGAATACACAAACACCCAGACCCAGAACAGGTATCTAAACTCATCATTCAGATACCTGTCTGGCCGGAAATCGAACCCGGGACCCATTGCGCGTCGGACCGGTATGGTAACCGCTACGCCACGCGGGTCGTAAAAAATCTTATACATATACACTTTAAATTAAAACAGCAGTTCCGAAATAACATGTGACGTTACGAAATTCAGGACCCCCTCTCTCCTTATCACACAATGTCTTCATTGACCCCTCCTCCCTTATCTTATGATATAGTTTATGGATGATCTCAATCTAATTGTATTGAATTGAATATCATGGTATACATTGTCAGCCGAATGAAGGAAAAATATTGATTGTTTATTTATTTTTAATCTGACTGAAGTAGCAAACGTGATAAGTGGTCACTGCCGCCCATGGACATCTGTAATCAACTACATATAGAACATGGTTTCCATCAGAAGTCAATCACAGATGAAAAAAAAGGATATCTCATTTTTAGACAGTTATTCTAGTAGATATATATAGATCTAGTAGATATATTAGATAGATATATATTAGTTCATTTTATGTTAATGGTGTTCATGTTTATTCCAGGAGCCGTCATCCCGCCACGGCGAGCAGAGGTCGCACCATGTTAAGTCCCACTCGAGGGATCTCGGTAGCAGTCCTTTATCGGCCAACACCACCGGGAATTGTTCCAGAGAGTAAGTTCTCGTCTTCCTACTTTTTCTTTAAATTCGAAGATTATTACACATAAGGGGCACATTAATATGGATAGAGAGGTGAGGCATAAGTACGAATGTAGTAATTAAAAGAAAATTGATTCACTATTACAATTTGTAAGTACTTCCGTACTGCATAGATTTGTAAAACATATGTACTTGACGAAATGATAACCTCTTTCCTTTGGGAATTGAGTTAAAAAGAATAAGTGAACGTTCAGATCTAAGGCTAAACGGAATACCTAAATATACGCGTAATAATTCGCTCGAATGAGCTTTCTTTGGGGTTAAGACATGTTATTACGACTACGTTATATATATATATATACAAATCCCTTCAACGAAACCTCCAAAAAATCTTTATATTGCCCTGAAATTAAAATATCTATGTTGAAATAAATTTGTGTGTCGTTCTGTTTTCAAAATCTTTATCTTTGCATTTTATAATGCACCAGTTGTCCCGGCGAGCTTCGTTTCGCCTAAAAGTACAAAAATCTAAAATTATCAGTGTATCTCTACTATGTTATAAGGAAGTTCAAGTATTACGTAAGCACTATTGGGAGGTTGTTTTGGATGACAGGGGGTTCTAGATGATGATTACGTCATCGCTAGTTATTTACTTTTTTACAATACTGTACAAAAAAATGCATTTTTAATTGAAAAATGTTTACGTAAGCATGAGGGATAAGAGGTTTATTACTTTTCTTGCTTGTGCTGACAAGGGGGATGGGTAATAATTGTAATAAATTTGCTTACGTAATATTTACATTTACGTAACATACGTAACAGCCCCATACACAAAAACCGTCCTTTTGAATAACTCTATCTATTTAAAAAAAAAACTGCATTAAAACCCGTAGCATACATAGGGACAGACATCGGGAAGCGGCTTTGTTTTATAATATGTAGTGATATTTAATGCTGATGCGCTTCACCAACCGTGTATTTCTCTTTATTTGTCTTTCTCAAATTCACAAAAAACCTTTCTCTAGTTTCTGTATGTAATCTAAAATCTCTATGTAATCTAAATTGTTTAAGGGCATTATTTAGTGTATTCGCACAAACATGTAAAACCCGTAAATGTCGGTACACACTGAAGCAATACACACCTCGTTTGATAATAAAAAATGTTTATAAGTCATTTCAATGTACAGAAGCGATAACATTTAACCGATAATATAAACACATTAGGAAACATACAAACACGCAACGGGTGAACAGTCTGACCTTTTGTAACTCGCCTAATTGTGCAAGAGGAGACATCACAAAAAGATTAGGATATCTTAGGTCAGATCGCAACTGGCCCCTGTTGAAGTGTCTGCGTTTCTCAACCTTAGATATTTTTAACAATGAATATATTTTTCAAAGTGGTGACTACAACTAATTATTTTGTTGCGATTCTATTAAATTCACAAATGATTATGTTGATTGATAAGTTATATTAGTTTTATTGCACCGATTACCTGAAGAAGACAGCGGGAAACCGTTGGATTCAGAGGGCACAGGACCGATTGGAATGGCGCCATTTAGGGAAGGCCTATGTTCAGCAGTGGACATCAAAAGGCTGATGGATGGATGGATGGATGATTAATTTTATTTACTGGTATGCTATTACGCAATGTTATATTTCCATCGATATCAATATTATACCAAAACTCTTTTTATATTCATCACATAGTATAATCATTTAATAATGTAGCAAAAATTATAAAACGGAAGGAAAAACGCTAAATGGTAGATCACATGCATAGCTCATACAACTAATCTGTCAGTGCTGTTATTATAATCTGTCATGTCGCGTGGTTTCTATCGTGCCCTTCAAAACAACCGATAACAACGGCGTTTCACGCCATACATCGACGTACTCACCCTATACTATACACTAATACATATACTACAATAATGTAGAAAAAGAAATAATTAATTTCAAGATTTTTTTGGTATTTTTTCACAATGACGTATTTCATTGAAAAATGGTCGTATCCAGGTTAAAAAAAATGTTTTTTTTAAGATCCACATTTTTAGTTTTAACCAAAGCTACATTTTCAGCGCAATTTCAATAATTTTGAAAATTTAATTTTTTCATAAGGTTTCCTTTATGAAGTGATATTGAAAAATAATTAGAATTACTTTTTGTCTGTGTTTTTCATTATGGAGCCATAATATTTTTACTAATACAAAAGTTTAAGAACCGCTTCTTTGAGCAATTATAGCTTGATAATGTCCGGACTTATTCATTCATACTCATTTATGTCACAGAAGCTGTGCCGCGTGGTTTTATTTGTGTTGAAAAACATTATTGACAGGAGAACTTATGATTACGTAAAAAAATCAAATAACCTCAGATTGGTCGACCTTCCGCGTGTATGTTGGAGCCATCGTTGCCAGACGTTTTTAAGTCAAATTTAGTCAAAATTAAATATCACGCTCGGGACAGGCTCAGTTACGCTTTTGAAGAATGACTGGACTTTTACAAAAAAGATCGCGAAATCTATACAAATATAATTTGATGTGTAGATTGTCTACCATAAAAAAGGTCGCAAAATCTAGATCCTCCGGCCCCCTATATCAAGTCTAAGACAAAAGGCGGGGCCCATACTTCCCGCGCATTACGTCGTCTCTGATGTCTCGCTTGTGACTATGAAATCCCGCTTTTTCACTCAAAATGTTTCTAAATCTCGACTTGATACAAAAACTGGCAACGCTGGTTGGAGTATATCACAGACAGATGAAGCCGGTTATTACTTCACTTTTAGTAACAGCGTCCATATCACATCTCACGTTTCTCACGTAAACAACAAGCCGGTTATTGGGTTTCTTGTTTACGTGAGAAACTGTGATCGACATCCGCGTAAATGATGGCACATACTATAGAGAGGTGGACCGACTCCATCTCTCTATAGTATGTTCGTATATGCGTTCGGGTTTCACATGAAATAACAGCGCCCGCGTTTTTTACGTTTCTCACTTAAAAAATCTTAATAACCACTTCGATTGACCTACCGTGAAATGGTCACGCCTATTACAAGGAAATTAATCCAGTTATCCAGCTGTTCACATTCAAAAACAGGATCCATATCACTCCTTACGCTTTCAACGTAAACAATCCAATAATCAATTTGACTGATATGCTGCGTATATGACGGCGCTTACTACAATGAGATGAAGCCGGTTATCCGAGACTTCACTTTTATTAACAACGTCCATAACACATCTCACGTCTCACGTAAACAACAAGCCCAATAACCACTGTGATCGACATTCCCGTAAATGATGGCACATACTATAGAGAGATGGATCGGCTCCATCTCTATAGTATGTTCGTATATGTTTTCGGTTTTCACATGAAATAACAGCGCCCGCGTTCCTCACGTTTCCCACTTAAAAAATCCTAATAACCATTTCGATTGACTTACCGTGAACGGTCACGCCCATTACAAGGAAATTAATCCGGTTATCCAGTTCTTCATATTCAAAAACAGGTTCCATATCACTCCTCACGCTCTCAGCGAAAGTCGGCAGTCAACCCATTATTGTTCCACTGCTGGGCACGGAATGAGAGAGTATTAGGCTATAGTCCACCGCGGTGGCCAAGTGCGAATTGGTGAACAATCCAATAATCACCTTGACTGATGTGCTGCGTATAAGACCGCGCTTACCACAATGAGATGAAGCCAGTTTATTCCGGGTTTCCGCATTCAAAAACAGCGTCCATATCACACCTCGTATTTCCCAAGTAAACGACCTCTTATTTTGATTGACATCCCGCGTACATGAGGACTGATATAGAGAGATGGAGCCTGTTATTCGGTTCTTCGTATTCACAAACAGCGTTTTTTTATCTAACTGAAGTAGCAAACGAGCATGAAGTCCACCTGACGGTAAGTAGCCACTTCTGCCCATGGACATCTGTAATCAACTTCATACAGAACATGGGTTCTATCTGAAGTCAATCACAGATACGTTCCTACTCTCGAGGACTATGATGGTCGCGTCGGCAACCACACCTTTCTATCGAAACGTAAGAATTGCTTCATGCTAGAAAAAGGCGTGGCGGTGGCACTTCCCGGTCTAACTACACTTGTTCTACCACCTTTAAAAGTCAGCGTCCATATCATACTTCACATTCTTCGCTTACAAGCGTACTTTGCGTACAATGCCAACGATCAATTAGATTTACATCTTGTGTATATTATGACATCCGGATTTCCACATTCATAAAGAGCAACACATCGTATCGCACGTTCTTCACTTAAAAATAACAATAACCATTTGACCGACCTCCCGCGTAAATGGTCGCGTGTATTATAGAGATGAAGCCGGTTCTCCATTCGGTTCCGATTCTCCACGTTCAAAAACAGCCTCAAATTTCACGTTCTGCCTTTTTAATAGCACTTATCCGGTTGCATACTGAATTGTGTAAAATATTACCTAAACTTTGATCAAAAAATGACCAGTCAAATTAAAATAAATTCATCCCATTGATGCTTACAGAGATTAGACTTTTAGATAAACAATCCATTCAGATTTTTTACTATTAGTATGCATATAAATAAGTTCCTATGTAGTTTATAATGACTGTGAGAAATACTTATAGAACACCATATATAAATAATCCTCAAGGTTAACTTATACATACCGGGTTTCTTCGATGTACTTACGTTCATTAGCCCGTAGACTATGTACTCCTTATTGTAAAGCCATTTAAAGATTACGTGTCTTTGATGTTGTACAAAACATACATAGAATATGTAGATAATAAGCGTGGAGTGATAAGTTTTTAATAAATTTTACCAGGTGGTAGAACTCGAGTAGTTCGACCGGGGAGGTACCACCGCCATACTTATTTTTAGCGTGAAGCATAAGGGTTTGGTTCCATTTTATATGCTGCGAATGTCTTGGTCCTCGGAGAATAGCAACGCATCTGTGATTGACTTCTGATAAAATTCTTGTTCTATATGAAGCTGTTTACCGATTATTGGCTACCACTAAACATCGGTTAATCAGCAGCCTCGTTTGCTAGCAACTTCAGTCTGCTAAAAAACAATGTTAAATTAAATCATTACGATAAATTGCAACATAATTAAACAATCTTTATTAATTTTGCCTATTTATATTTCTTTATTTCATATTTTTATTCATATATTGTATTGTATTGTACCTACTTTTATAACTCACACACTAACATTTATACACACATACATAAACATATTTAGTGACTGTCTCCTATTGTAAATGTTTAGAACAAAAAATGTAAATCCGTTTCTAACTTTAAAGTAAACAATAGGTTAATTATGTTGTAAAAGAATAAGCTGTGAACTTCGTAATACAATTTAAAAAAACCTTATTATTATATTATCCTTGAATTTATGTTGGTGAAAAAGGCATATATACTGAGTGTCTGTTTACTTATATCGTCTTTATGATACATGTTTTGCAACTTAACGCTTGTTAACGTATTATGTATTAGTGTAATTAGGTATCGCCAAAAAAATTTACATGTATCTGAATTTAAAAAATGGATTATTTTTAAGTTAAACGCTATATACATATTTTTGGCCATAGGCTCCAATGTAGCGCATTTGCTGTTTGAGCAGTGCCAGATTAAGCCAGCGTATGCCGGATGCCCATAGTTTGCCTCAAGTATAGGTATTAAATAAAACAAAACTGTTACTAGTAAACTTTTCTAGATTTAATCTGGGAAAATTTAGAGATGACACTTTCTATATGTACTTTCTGTATCTTCTTTCGGTTTAGGATTTTTAGGATAGCAAAGATAGTAAAATATAAATAGTAGGTAGGTATTGGGCCGCGGGGCACCTCTAGTCGTGGGGCACGTAGCATTTGCTACTCTCGCTAATCCGGCACTGTGTTAAAAATTAAACTCCTCAAGGTTTATTATGGTATACGCAACATAAAATGTGATGCATGGGGCAATATATAATATCTCAGCTAAACAGAGCATTCACGGAAAGTCAAATGAATTGCATATTTTCTTTACATAAAATATAATTACATTGTCCCGGCATTTGACATGACGTAAAGAATTTGAACGTTTGATCGCGCAAAAATGTGCGCGTCGCTGAGAAAATTATGTATTTTATATTATGTATCGTAATTTAGTTTCTAAATTTGCGCTGTTGACGAAAATACTTTCCGTAATTTGTGATATAACAGATCATTCGCATTGAGAATGCTGCGATGTTTTATGTAGGAAAGACAATCTGTGTTATTGCTTTAAATATATTTGCAGTCGGTTTGTCATTGAATCTTGTTATAGCCTATTAAATTACCGATACTCAAATGTCATTAACTATTATGATATAAAAACGAATATGATATGCTATAGTGAAGATAATTCTGACAGGCTGACAGTGACTAAATGTATGGAGGTATAATGTTTTATTTGCCGAAATGTGTATGGAATAATTTTCCATGTTGTCATTTACTAATGTAATCAATAAAATATAATTTTCATAAGTCAATTATTATATTAATACGTGAAGTAAAAATTTGTGATGCATTTTTAAGTAATATGCCGCGGACGGATTAGTATGAAACGATTATAGTGGACGTAGAGAAGGAGTGCAGAATGTTAATATTTATTTCAAATAATGCATGTAACATACAAAATCAACTAAAACACATTACACACACTACCGTGCATTTGTTACAAACACATATATTTAACGGGTGCGTTCAAAATTACTTAAAAATTATTACGTTTTATTTGAATTTGAGAAATATTCGTACTCCTTTGGACAATATTAATTTTGTTTTTGAATTTTGAAATTACTTTCGAATTTCGACCGATGGTGCGGGTGACTAGTTTATACATATACATGTGCCTACTATGTGGTGTCGGTATTGAGTAACACCACTCTATCTCCTCATGAATGTTGGAGGAGGCGATTAAAGCACAAAATCCAGGAGATGGGCAGCATCTTCCTGTATAAATTAACACTCACTACGGTCACTGGCAAAAACACCCATTAGAGAGGCCTATGACCAGCCTTAGATCTTGGGGGGCTTATGCATGAATGGATGGCTTTATACAGATAGTTCAAATAGACTAATACGACGTGTCTCCTCCCAGGTTGAAGTTACATTTAACACTATTTTGAACTATATTTGTGGTTTGCTGTATTATTTTCCTCGTACAAAATCTGCGTTACATTACATTATAACGTTTTTTATTCACCTATTTATACGTTTTACAGTAAATTAAAAATATACATACACTTGAGATATACAGTATAATTTTACCCTGTTTTCAGTTTGGAAGATTCGCCGCAAAAGAAGAACGTGTCTAACATAATGGGTGGCGACTACGGCTGTTCGGTGTACAGTCCAAACGTGTCATATTCGCTATCCACGGACGAGTATGGCTCGCCGGCGTATAGAAGTGAGTTTTTACACGTATATATAAATGATATAAAATAAGATAATCTTATTTTATATCATCTTTTGTTTGCTGCTCTTACACAAAAAAAAATGAAAGCGTGCGTGTACTTATGTACACGCGTTAGAAGTTATTCTTCTTTGGCGAAACAAGATAAAAACTATTAAAAAATATATCTTTCGCCTTATTCTATGATTGTAGGAAAAAAATGTGTGACGGAAAAACTGTGTGACGGTTCCAGACGTTGCTAATAGATGGCGTTAGTAAAATTCATTTGCAAGTTCTGAATCACGATATCAAATGCTAATGTTAATTCCCTTTCACCGTGCGGGCTAAGCCGCGGGTAAGACCTAGTTTTTGCATAAAGCGCCAAGAAGTATAACTTCAAAGAACTGCTAGATAGTTTTCAATGCAATGTCGTACACAGGCAGTTTGTGTCTTTGATTGTGGAATAATCATTTTGGTGGTAAATGTAACCGAGGCGGACGGAATGGCCGGAATAAGCTTGGGAGTGTAAAAGTACATATCTACGGTAAATTGCTTGCGAAACTGTATAAATGAAAATCTCTTGACTAGTGCATCTGTTTGTAAAACAATCTGTTCCAGATTTCCCCTAAGTTTTTCGGAGTTTACTCCTCAAGAATCGATATAAGGGCCTGGTATGAGAAAAATATGAGGCGTAAAATCTACTGAAAATGACTTTTTATTGAGTATAACGCCATCTAGTTAAAACTTTTTTTATTTAATTAAGATGTGAATGATTTGTTGTCAATAATAATTCATATCATTTGAAATAAAACATATTTGTGGCCACTTTTTTGATTCATTACATGATGAATACACTGTAATAGAAATAATTAAAACGTATTTTATTGCTTATTCTCAGTCGTTTAAACTTTTCTCTTTATTACATATATGTATGGATAAACGTATAACCGCTCTGAAATTAACTTCCGCACTTGTCTTGTATTAATCATTTGTTTATATTATAGTATATGACATTTTCATTCATTATGTTTAATTTCGACTTTAATTTTTCAGGTCAAGATGGCGATTACAGCTTAAATATAGGTAATTATTGAATCTTACTACTTCAGCATGCATATATTTAATGACTTAGTTTACACATTGGATTCTTATTGCTTGGTAGACGTGATCGAAAAAGGCGAAGCCGAAGGATTAAGATAGTATTACATAAATTAGTGTACAATGAGTGTGTAAAATATTCTATTTATTAGTTAGTACCTATTGCATTTATTATGTCTTATACCTTTATTTTATAAATTAAAGTAGCAAAAGAGCATGCAGGCCAACTGATGGTAAGTGGTCACTGCTGCCCATGGACATCTGTAAGCAACTTTATATAGAACATAAGTCCATGTAAAGCCAATCACAGATGTGTTACTGCTCTCGAGGACTAAGATGGTCAACTCAAGTAAAATTGTGCCGGCAACCACACCCTTCCATCGAAACGCAAAACATGCTTTACGCTAGAAATATGTGTGGCGGTGGTACCTCCCCGGTCGAACTACACTGCTTCTACTACCTGATAAAATAATAAATAGATTTTTCTTATATTTTTAATTTATTTCTTACACAATAATTATGTTTTTCAGATGATTCCGACGGCGGTTCAAATGTGACGTCGGCAAAGGCGCAGGCCGCCATAGCACACCTCAATAGCAAAATAGAACGCACCAAGGACCTCATACGACTGGAACAAACAATACGCGATGGTGAGATATTAATCATTTATCAATTAATCATACTTCATAAGGCAAGATACTGGAGCTAACTTTCTGCTATATTAAAAAAAATGATATAAATAACAAAAAAGACAAACCCGCTGAGTTTCTTGCCGGATCTTCTCAGTTGAGGTCATAGATGATACACTTATATACTGGTGAAAATTACAGAAAATACTTCTTGATTTTGATACTTTCTGTGCCATTCGAATTCTTGCTGCTTGACTTTGGCACTTATTCCTTAACATCAAAATCTTTTTACGGAATATGTCAATCTGTTTGTCTGAAATAAAAATAGTGATACAAATAAATAATAGCATAAATCATTTTACTAATACTATAAAGATGGAAGTTTATGAGAATGGATAGATGAATATTTGTTAATAGTGATTCAGACCACTAAATGGATCTAAAACTCATATTGTCGAAATAAATGTACAACAAGTTTAACATTTTGAAATATTAAATGTTTTGGTATGTTTCACTCCTTTTGTGAATGTGCTAAGGGCAAGTTGTCATCCGTCAGCTTGAAAAAATGTTAATTCATTAAAATTGTTTAATGTCCCAGTTATACGTAAATCATATTATTTTTTTATAATTGCGAGTAACACTGCCAATACAGCTAATGAGACATAAGGAGCAAAAATTATGTAACCATTTACTTACCAGTCCTAGCATAATGAGTATGAGCTGATTGCTTTTTTAAGGTAGGCTGTATTTCTACTTGAGATGACGAAGGTGTTTGCTGCGATGTGGAAGGCATGTCACAAACTATTTGAACGTCAAGTTGATGTTGTAGATTTGTTGCTGGAAGTGAAATAAGTATATAAATGTAATTACAGAAAAGATAAACTGATGATAGATGATTTTTAAGAAATTCCAAGATATTGCCAGTTTTTGAAGAGAGCTCTTTCAGTCCATTAAATTTTCAGAGGAATTTCTTTTAATCTTTAATACAATTGTGAAGTGAACAGTGGATGGGCTTCTAAGAATTTGCTGCATTTTTTTATCCAAGACTATGTAATCACATCTTGAATGGTATCCCTAAAAGGCCTTGAAAAATTCAAAGAAGTAATATTAGGTATATTAAATGTTTCCCTTACTTAAATTCAAAGTAGGAATTGCATTTCCAGTTAATCGGTGACTTGGAAGCTGGTAATAATCTTCAAAATGCCTGTAGCACAATCTAACGTTGTTATAAATGAATTCATTGCCTTTTTCTAGAGTCAACAAATTTAAGGCAGCTTTCCATGAGTTAAACCTCTCCTCATGAGGATACTCCCATTTAGGAAAACGATGCAGAGGCCCTGAAATACAAAAATGCAATAAGAAAAACAATGAAAGTCAAAAATGTTGATGGCTTTATCTGCATCCTGCATGGCAGAAAAATACATGTCCATTTTTTTAGATTCCTTTACATTGCTTGCAATATAAAATTACACAAGTTCTTTTTTTATAATTTATTCATATCCTAATTATTATACATGCGAATAATAGTTTGTTTTGTTTGTAACGCCACCACGCATTTACTACTTAACCGATCATTATGAAATTTAACACACACTTTAATGGGGGGCCAGAAAATGACATAGAGTATCTTTCACCCAAGAAAAAGATACTATTCCCGAGAGATAGAAAGATAACTTCTCAACAACGTACTTTTACATCTACGGCCTCTTTGACAAGAATAAATGTATACATTGTCGCGAGCAAAGCCGCGATCAAAAACTAGAATAGTAATACTACTTACCATCTACAGCACATCCAAAGTAACACTTTAATTCAGATTTTTTTGGCATTCTGATAGTAATCGGGGTCCGTTAAAAACTAAGCCAGGTATTGTCGTATGTGCAAGGAGCGGAGTCCAAAATGTTAGCCAGGTCGAATCGAAGGGCAAGAATCACAAAGTCCAGTAAGCAGTCCAAGTTGTTTTCAATAAAATCGCAATCACAAAAACGTTAAAGTCGCTCGAGCACAGAAAACTTTTTAACAATTTGAATTTTTGAAAACTTGTCATAGCCTATTTTTTTTGTCTCTTAAATTAGTTTTACCGCCATGGATTCCAGTTCTTTACATCCAATCATCATTTTTAAAAATCATTTTTTATATTATAATGCAAAAAAAAGTTTAACTTTTTTACATTTAAATATGTATGAACTTAATTACATAGATTTTTAAAATATTTTTAAATGTTTAATACACGATGGCATGTAGTGCTGCCATCTTGTGAATATATTTAATAAAGTTATCACAAGTTTTTCATCCACCGATGACAGATGGCAGTAGTTTCTTTGAACTTTTAATTGCATAAATTTGTACTGTAGTTTCATCCCCATGGTTGAGGTCGTATTTCGATCCGGTGGTAGTGTAAGACAAAAAATGTAACTGCCAATAGTAAGCCAGTAAGTAACCCCGTAGGCCTTTTTTTTTTTTTTTTTTGTTTTCGAGGGGGAAACCTTCCAAAGGTACCCGACGCCGTGGGAGCGACGCAGGGTTATGTGGGATTTTTACCGCACTAAAACCCCCCCGGTGGCCGTCCTCGGCGCTAAAAAGGAGGACTCCGGGATCTCGAAACGACTTCAACCGGAATCCTCCGAGCGCGCTGCCCCATCGGGCTCCTCCCAGATGGGCGGCTGGGCCCACCGCTCCGTCTAGTCTTTACGACGGTATGCGACCACACATACCGCCGTCCTTCCCGGGATTGCCTGACCGAACGGTTCGAGCTCCCACTCTAGCCGTCTGCAACCCCGGAAGCCCCTTTTAGTCGCCTCTTACGACAGGCAGGGGATACCGTAGCCCTATTCTGACCCCGAGGCTACAGGGACGGACCCCGTAGGCCTATACAAAATAAACACATTTCATATTATAAAGGCGAAAGTTTGTGAGTTTGTATGTTTGTTACTCCTTTACTTCTAAAGGGCTGGAGCGATTTTCGTAAAATTTGGTAGGGAGCTAGGCGACACTCTGGATTAATATATAGGCTACTTTTAATTGTAGAAAAATATCTTATTCCACGGGACAATCGATACATCGATTTATTTTAACGGGGGCGAAGCTGCGGGGTTCAGCTACTTTTTAATCAATCGGCAATAGATTCTTATAACACACGTAAAATTTATGTAGATACTAAACAAACGCCTAAGTGTAGACAGACAGTTGTTTTATTTTTATTGTAAATTACCCGTACACTACAATAAAGATATAAATTGCTATGTTGATGTTATTAAATATAGGGATGGAAACCTTGCTTGGTTGACCGACACAATTATGATACCAACGCATCGCAAGATTATCTAAGTTAGTATTTAGGTTAATCTAACCAGGGGTCTTAACAGGCAGATTGCGAAATGTCGACCCTAAGTCTGGCAAATTTTGTATTGTATAAATAATATTTTCATAAAGCTACCCTACTTGCGCTACTTCCTTACTTTTGGAGAGTCACGTTAATATTTTTGGAACTTCAAACAATGTACGGATCCCACTTAAAACTACTTGCTGACCCATAGTTTAAACATTTCTAACAGGAGATTTAAAAATTTACTTATAAAATACACATTCTTAAAGAAAATACTTTTCTTTTTAAACCAGATAACGTGAACGAGTACCTAAAGCTCGCTGCGAATGCGGACAAGCAGCAGTTACAACGCATCAAGGCGGTGTTCGAGAAGAAGAACCAGAAGAGCGCGCTCTGCATCGTGCAGCTGCAGAAGAAGCTGGAGGGATACAACAAGCGGATCAAGAGCTGGGAGGTAAGGATGCTAAAATAGATCGTTCTAGAAGGCGACTAAGGGATGTCTGGGAGAAGGACAACAGCATCTTTTAAAATAAGCAGATTAAAAAGAAGTTGGCAAGGAACTGACGTAAGTAACATATATGTTTGAGAAGAAGAACCAGAAGAGCGCGCTCTGCATCGTGCAGTTGCAGAAGAAGCTGGAGGGATACAACAAGCGGATCAAGAGCTGGGAGGTAAGGATGCTAAAATGGATCGTTCTAGAAGGTGACTGAGGGATATTATCTGCTAGAAGGACAGCAGCATCCTTAAAAATAAGCAGCTTAAAAAGAAGTTGACAAGGACCTGACGAAAGTAACGGATATGTTAGAGAAGTAGAACCAGAAGAGTCCACTCTGGATTGTGCAGCTGCAGAAGAATCAGGAGGGCTACAACTAGCGGATCAAGAGTTGGGAGGTGAAGACACAGATCAGTTTAGTATAGGTCCATACTCGTAGATGTTTTAGAAACCGACTAAGGGATATAATCAAGGAGACGGATAGCTGCGTCTTCAGAAGTCCCCAGTTTATAAGGTACTTGGTGTAGAACTGACTTAGGTAACAAACATGTCTGAACGTGAACGAGTACCTGAAGCTTGTTGCGAACGCAGACAATTTACAGTTGCAACGCATCAAGGTGGTGTTAGAGAAGAAGAACCAGATGAGCGCACTCTGCATCGTACAGCTGCAGAAGAAGCTGGAGGGATACAACAAGCGGATCAAGAGCTGGGAGGTAAGGAAGCTAAAATAGATCTTTCTAGAAGGCGGCTAAGGAATATTATCTGCTAGAAGGACAGCAGCACCTTTAAAAATAAGCAGATTAAAAAGAAGTTGGCAAGGAACTGACGGAAGTAACAGATATGTTCGAGATGTAGAACCAGAAGAGTCCACTCTGCATCGTGCAGCTGCAGAAGAATCTGGAGGGCTACAACTACCGTATCAAGAGTTGGGAGGTAAAGATAGTAACACAGATCAATTTAGAGTAGAAACATACCCGTAGATGTTTTAGAAAGCCACTAAGGGATATAATCAAAGAGATGGACAGCTGGGGCTTCAAAAGTCCCCAGTTTATAAGGAACTTGATATAAAACTGACTTAGGTAACAGATATGTCTGAGAAGAAGCTTGCTGCGAATGAGAACAAGCAGCAGTTGCAAAGCATCAAGGCGGTGTTCGAGAAGAAGAACCAGAAGAGCGCGCTCTGCATCGTGCAGCTGCAGAAGAAGCTGGAGGGACAGTAGCGCCTTCAAAAGTCCCCAGTTTATAAGTAAGTTGACAAGGAACTGACGTAAGTAACAGATGTTTTTCAGAAGTAGTTTGGAAGAAGAAGAACGCATTCTGCATCGTGCAGTTGCAGAAGCTAAAAAGCTAAAACAAGCGGATCAAGATCTGGAAGGTAGGACGTTAACACAGATAAGTTTAGAATAGATCCACACCGGTAGATAATTTAGAAGGCGACAAAGAAATATGATATTAACAGCAGCGTCCTCAAAAGTCCGCAGCTCATAAGGATGTTGTCAGGGAATTGACGTGAGTAACAGATAAATTTGAGAAGAAGAACCAGAAGAGCGCAATCTGAATCGTCCAGTTGCAGAAGAAGTTGGAGGGATACAACAAGCGGATTAGGAGCTGAGCGGTAAGGGTGTAAACAGAGAATAGTGTAGTAAACACTTCGTATGTTGACATAACCGGTAAGTGAATGCCAAGGAAAGTGAAGACAAATTAAGTTGATATGGAACACCCATAATAATTAACAGAAATTTTCGAGAACTTGACTTTTTGAGAATGATGTGAGTGAATGATGAAAGTGAAGAAACATAAACTAATTCAAATTGGAAGAGTGAGAGATATTTTTAGATTTCTGATGTAACATATAGCAGCACAGGTGCTAGTGCTGAAAGATATTGTTTACAGTTTAAAAAGTAAAATAACTACACAAAGTTTTGAGAAAAAGCCATTTTTATCAAAATTTTACATACTGTATAATTTTAAGTTATTTTTAATAAATTCTGTTTACAATGTTGCACAAAATAATTTGTTCTATGTATACAAATATGATATTATTGAAAAACATTAACATTTTAAATAATAATAGGAGTAATACTCGTTGGTTTCTTTTTACAAAAGTAGGTCCATTTGTAATTTGTTTATCGTGTTTGTATTTTTTCAGCAACATGGCACAAGTGGTCAGGCGCACAGACAACCTCGAGAAGTTCTACGCGACATGGGACAAGGACTAAAGTTAGTATTTCGAATGTGGTTTTACTTCATTAAAAAGCAGCAAATGCACATCAGTAGACTCTGTAATTTCTTAAGCGGTAAATTAAATTAAGTTTCAATCCATCCATACATCCATCAGTCTTTGAAAATCCTGAGCCATCTAAAAGTTTCAATGACTCATCTAAAACTTTTTGGATTTTTTTGGATCATGTTCGTGTCCACGACAACCAAGACATGTCGCCAAAAACATTGAATTGAATAGAGGAATGTGGATAACGTTACTTATAAGAAGTTTTAAAACGAATATTTTTTGCACTGCTAAAATAAATGCTTTGTCTATGTTCTGCACATTTTTGTAAATAGATGAAAGTAGCAAACATGCGTGCAGTCCACTCTGTCCACCTGATGATAAATGATGTCTGCCGCTTAGGAGCATCTGTAAGCGATTTCATACAGAACAAGGGCTCTATCTAAAGTGTATCACATATACGTTGCTACTCCCGAGGACTGTCTTGTAGTAGGGAGGTACCAACATATATTCTAACATCTTGAAACACATATAACAATGTCATACCTTAAATGCGTTCCGTGCGCACCTTAAGTGCGTTCCATTAGACGTTCACAAAGTTCACGCTCACGACCGCAGTTCTTCCCGTTCCACTAGCCTGTGAGCGTTATTGACATAATCTAGTGGAACGATCACGTCGACCCACTTTATTAGATGGGTCGTCGTGAGCTTCGCGTAGGCGTAAGTCATGACGTCATGAGCGACGTTTTCGCCGCGACCTCAGCAACCGCGGTTGTCTTTTGGAACGTTTTGGGCTTTGTAAGCGTCTTCTGGAACGCGCCCCTTGTAACGCGCAACGTCCCCCAGGAACGTGGGCGGCAACATCCGCGACGGCATCACGGGGCTGGGCGGCAGCGTGATGGCCGCGCCCCGGGAGTTCGCACATCTCTTCTCCAGGTCCAATCGCTTCGGCTCCGCGGATAACATCGCTCAGCTCGCCGGTCTGTATCCTTATTGTTTGGTTCGATAGCTGAGCGATTGAATGAATGAATGAAGGACGAGTGACGGCTAGTGTATCACTAGCCTTAGTGACGAATGTTGCTCTTAACTGGGGGGAAGGTTGGGGTATTGATTGAATGAGTATTGATACTACTCAAGAATGTGTTTGATAAAATATAGTTGTTGTGGTACCCAACTAACAAACTAAATAACGGGGATATAGGTATCCCCGTTATTTAGTTTGTTAGTTGGGTATTGAATGTATTGAATGAGCGAAGAACGAGTGAGTGATTGGGTAGTGATGATTGAAGTTGTTTTATAAAAACTAAGATGATTAGTCTGTATTCACGTTGTTTAGTTTATTAGCTGGTCTATATTTAGAGCTATTAAATTAACGATTGAATGAATGGATAGTAATCCTAGTATGTACGAATGACGTAATGGATTCATATAATTTTACCATCTTGCTATAAAATAGGTTTAGATAATTAACATTTACTTATCTTACCATTGAAATGAAAATTACTTGAACATAATACACTACACGCATAAATAAATAGTAATTTAGTATACATAGTTACATTTTAAACATTACACATTCTCATAAATTAGAATTTACTTCAGAAACAGTTACAGAGGATATCAATGAAGGGAATGCATTTTTATATACTATAGTCGAATACTATACAATAATGACCACTCTTATATTGCACCGAGTCAAGCTGTGTGTGCTTTAAATACAGGGGATTAATTATTACTTTGATAACTATTTTAATACCTTGTCTAGGAGATACATAACAACTGTAGTTTTAAAACTTAGTTACAGTTTCTAACTATTCTAGTTTCTATCTACTATCTAAGAACAGTTGAATTTTAGTACATTAGTGTCTCTTTATAATTGTAAACAATCTGTAGCAGATGGCTTGTCTTTACAATATACTCTGTGTGTAGGAAGTAATGGCTTTAAATAAAGGAAAATATCCTAGTATATCCATATTAAAACCACATTCTCCTGTTTTGCAAATCAAACATAGTAGAGATTGTTTAAACCACTTAATAAGATACATATCATATTGACCCATCATAAAAAGTTACAATATCGATAGCTTATATATCTTTGTCCTTATTGGCGGATCCAGAATTTATGTTTAAGGGGGGAGAGGGGGTATAACTTTTATGGCGAAAAATATAGGTCTACCTATAAAAAAAAGAATACGCTGTATTAAGATTTTTGGAAAAAAGGGCTTGGGTTAGATTATTAAACGTTTTAAAATATTTCAAAAGATTTCAACGATACTACCTTGAAATCCGTTGATAAGTATCAAAGTATTTCAGAAATTTTGACATTACATTATAAGTACCACCGCCACACCTATTTCTAGCGTGAAGCATTTCTTGTGTTTCGATGGAAGGGTGAGGTTGCCGGCACACTTTTATGCGAGGCGACTATCATAGTCCTCGGGAGTAGCAAAGCATGTGTGATTGACTTCAGATGGAACCCATTTTCAGTATGAAGTTGATTACAGATGTCTATAAGCGGCAGTGATCACTTGCCGTCAGGTAGACTGCATGCTGGTTTGCTGCTTCAGTCAGAAAAAAAAATGTAACGGAAAAACTAAATTATCGGATTTTGTGAAGAGTTCCATCACTTTCGAGCCCTCCCTCCTCCCTGGATCCGCCTCTTTTTCGTCCTGTAACACATAACGCAAAATATGATATATGTCCGTACGTGTTGTAATCCCTTATATATTTTGTCTCGCAGAAACCACGGGTCCTTGTAAGTACTTCGCGTAGAAATCATTTGTCTCTAACCAACCATTATTCATTGGTCACTTTTTTTTATAATACTTTGTTCCATTTTTACTAGTGTTTTATTACCAAATTGTGAGTAATATCTCGTTTTAGCGATAAATTCTAACTGTTTGATTAATCGCTTATTCAGCCTTTAAATTGGTTAATTGTTTTAATAATGGATTAATTGAACTAATAAAATTTTAAAAGGGAATAGTTGGTGGCTAATTATTAATTTTATAATCGTAACTCTGGTAGTATCTAATATTTTAATACAAAGGCAATATACAATGGTATTGTACAATATATATGTACTATAAACCAAGCTGTAGTAATAAATTTTACTGATTAATTTATAAAACGAAAATTACCTTGCTAGCCCATTGGCCAATTAAATCAAAATATTTTTTTGACATATTAAAATTATGTTAAGGCTGAGTAAATGATATTTCTTCAAATATGCATACCTTTCCCTATGTTTACAATCAACTTGTGATATATAAGTATTGGACTATTAGCATTAGACATCTTTATTATATTTCAAAATCACATATCAAAATTTATCTTCACTTTTGTCTCATTTTATTTTTATTATTTTCTTTCATGCACACGAGTAGTGTATGATTAAATACTTCTCAAATAGACTTCTAAATTAAGTTTACGAGGTATCGATAATTTGATTCACACTTTATTATGCACGGTAACGCGTTTAAAGATATGTAAGGTCACTGTTACACCATCTTCTTGTGTGTTCTTAATGCAACATATAACTTGTGCAAAAATGCAAATATAATGGAAAAGTTAAAAATTGGCTTTCTCAAAACGCGGCGTATTTAATTTGTAACTTGTCATGAAATAGTTTAAAACTATGTTGTAGAGTGTGTAGATTTAAAAATACTTAAGTGAAACTCGAAGTACATTTTAACCTGAAAAACATTTAGTGTAGATTTATAAATTTGCGTTTAATATGTTCGATGTACATTAACATAAAGATTTTAAACGTAACTGGGAGTATACCACAAGCAATATAAATATTGTGCACAATTATTACACATGCAAGCATATCCCAAAGTAATACTATATACAGTTAGGTCAGGAAAAACTTCCCTGGTCAAAAACAATATAACAAATAATGTATACCCGAAGGCAGGGAAATAGTACAAAGAAATTAATAAAATGATTATATCAATACAAATATTAGATAGGTCATGTGTCCTAAATAAAAATATTCTTAATACATTACACACCCAACACTATGTTACGCAGTTAATTTGTTAGTAATAAAATTGCAGAAAAAAAATCAGCAAAAAAACTAATTTTAAATCTTACTACTTTGTGAGACCGAGACTGGAGACTTGGCCCACATTTTACACAAGTGTTTTTAGAATTATAAATCCACTATTATTTCATGATTTTGCCTCTAAAATTTAATTACTCTTTTATGGCTAGTTGTTAGGAAAGACTACAATAATTAAACTTTTTTAAGTAGTTAAGAAAATACTAGACGGTTGTCTACGGTTGTAAAAACAAAAATAAAAACTCAAGCAGTACAAAAGGTGAGCGAGTCATACTAAGGCCGCATAATCTCAATGCCACACTATTTTGCTTATAGATAAACGTATGAGATAATATCACTCAGTGTCAAGTTCTTAAACAAACGCCACATACATTATCTCTAGCGGATTGTCAGATATGTTTATTCTGATTTCACATTACATAAAATGTTTATTGCCCTGATGTGACATAGTGCTGGTTGACGTTGTGAAATATAAATGTTCTTCAAGAAATGTAGAAAATGTCGACGAAAATGTAATTATTCTGTGTTTTTTCTTCTCTAGTTTAGCTGAATAAGTGTTTAGAATAATCATTTGTTTTTTGTATATTTCACGTAGCATATTCGCTAGCGTTCTGTCTATATTTTCAACTTTAGCATACAAAAATATGGATACATATAATGTTTTTTTTTTTGCACCAACGCTGCACTTCTTTAATATAACAACGATTAAGTCCTGTTGTGTTATGACGTTGGTACGGTAAGGCAAAACTTAATACAAGCGTAGATAATATTTGTAATCCACTTCAAAATATTACTTGACATTTAGAAGATTGACTTACTAAAATGACTTAAATATAGAATATTTTATAGTTTTTACAATAATGTGTGTATATAAATGTTATAGTACTAAAAACGCTTGTCATATACATTTTATAGCTTCATACTGATCCCATAATTTACATATGACCCCACATTGTGATGTGAACATTTAGCTTATCATGCTATCTCATTCTTGCACGCTAGCCCCTCAACACGCGGAACTGAGAGGTAAATACAAATTAGACATAGTATTTTGTCATATAGTATTTATTTTTAATATATGTGCTTTATGGTATTATATATTTATGCTTGATTAACTTAAGAACGTGCATTCAAACATATTTGCACTTTTCACTTCATCTGACAAAACTTGGAAAAAACCGTACATTTACACTAATTTCGTAAAAGAAAAAATAATTTAAAAATCATGTTGTCATATCATTTGTTTCATGCATAAGAATAATTACATAAGGTGGGCATTCACGTTACAACGGATCGGTCGCACGGATGGTTGAACTCATTGTCGCAACGACAGTTCAAGATGAATACTTCAACGGACCTTGGTCGTACAGTCCGCCTATGGACCAAGCCATTCACGATCGAACTTGTCGCATACGACCGTAGTTCGTGCGACCGTCGTAATGTGAATGCCCACCTTTATTGATTTTATATTCGTTACAAAAATTAAATGGACAAAAGTCTACTTTAGCATTTTAATAGCATTTTATGCCAAGAAAGAAATATTGAAGTATAAACAAATATTAGATAAAATTAATAAGGCGGTGAACGCTACTTCATATTTTCATTTCTAATACACTACTTAGCTTGTTATACTTAAATTTGAACTTAGCAATTATACATAATGTTTATAGGAATACAAAATGTAGATAAAGTAAATTATAGTGAATAGCAATTTAAAAATCTAATACACACTCACACAAAGAACTAACTCTTTAACCAAACTACATAAATGCATGGATTGTTTGAATGACGAGTAGACGTTATGCATGTAATACAATTAATGTTTAAAGTATATGTAATATTATAATAACTGAATATATATACAACAGGCTTATAAACCAATAGCAATAGCATATTATATTTGGTACTCGTTTAAAATATAAACACTGCAACTGAATTTCTGTTCTTCTTATATACGTATATTTTGTGGTTGCTGGCACACTTTCACATGAGGCGACCATCATAGTCCTCGGGAGCAGCAACGCATCTGTGATTGACTTCAGATGGAACCCATGTTTTGAATAAAGTTGATTACCCACTTACCATCAGGTGGATTGCATGCTCGTTTGCAACTTCAGTCAGATAAAAAAATATATACGTATACTGTTCGGTAAGGGAACATAAGAAAAGACGGGATCGCACGACAATGAATATATTGGTCAAAATACATTAATTAAGGCGCGGTTAATGTCGGCGATCTAATTGTGACTGCTTCTCGAATGCAAGTGCGGGGCGCGGTGGTGCGGGCGACGGGGAAGTCTCACCACTGCCCTCTGGTGGTGTTGGCGCGGTACTATAAGCGCCAACATGCTCCCGGCCCTGGAAGCTCAGCAGCTTCCAGCCTTATTTTCTTCATCCGGCTTGGGCATGACGCAAATTCTATTTAAAGCGCGGCGCACAGTTCCTCTGGCTGTAAGAATGTCAGCGACGCGTGTTACCCCATCAGATCCCGGAAATAATCCTTTGATCCGTCCAAGGCGCCAATATAACGGTGGAGTGTTGTCCTCCTTTAAGATGACCAGGTCCCCAATCTCCAATGCTTCTCCAGACTTCACGCGCCACTTGGCTCGCATCTGCAGCTCGGCGATGTATTCGTGGCTCCAGCGCTTCCAGAAGTGTTGTCTCATTTGCTCAAGACGTCGGAACCTGTTGAGGTGATTAGCATTAGCGGCTTGTAGACATGGAGATGGCAGCGCCTGAAGCGGTCTACCAATTAAAAAGTGGCCCGGGGTTAAGGGATAAAGATCAGAAGGGGAGGAGCTCAATGGACATAGGGGACGGCTGTTGAGGATGCTTTCTATTTGAGCGAACAGTGAAGACAATTCCTCAAAGGTAAGGTGTGCAGTGCCCAGTATCCTAACCAAATGGAATTTAGCTGATTTAACACAGGCCTCCATCAGGCCATTGAAGTGAGGAGCGTATGCTGGTGAGAAACGAAATTTGACGCCCTCGTTAGCTGCAAACTCAAGGATGGAATCCTGGTTACAGTTAAAGAATTCCTTTATCTCTTTGGAAGCTGCAACAAAATTTCCACCATTGTCGCAATATATTTTATTTGGTAGCCCTCTCCTAGCAATAAATCGTTTTAAACTTAAAATAAAGGCGTCCTTCGAAAGCTCGCTTACGGCTTCCAAATGAACACATTTATACCTGAAACATATAAATATGCATAAGTAACATTTCGTTATTTTGCAACCACGACCCCTGCGATCCGTGATCATAAATGGGCCAGCGAAATCAGTTCCCACCGTAAGAAATGGAAAGTCAGGCACAAGTCTGTCAGTAGGTAAGTTGCCCATGATGGTTTGCATCGTTTTACCTTGGAAACGCCTGCAAACACTACAATTACGCGCTATACGGCGAGCTAAGTTTCTTCCACCGATAGGCCAAATTCGGGTTCTAATAGAGGCTAGCAAAGCTTGAGGGCCGGCGTGTAAGAGCTGGCGATGTTCATGTTGGAACAAAAGATGAGTAACGTGATGCTTAGCGCTTAATAACATGGGGTGTTTCATATCGAAACTGCATTCAGAGGCTTGTATACGACCCCCTACTCTAATAAGTCCTTCATGTAAAAAGGGATTAAGTGCGGAAATATGAGATTTAGACTTTAATGGTTTTCCTTTAACTAAAATGTCATATTCTTTGGGAAATGATTCCAACTGGGAAATAAGAATTAATGAATTAGATGCCTTATTAAGTTCATCAATTGTCAATGGACCTGTATATTTATTCGTAGGATTTTTACAGTTGTGAATGAATCTATGTATGTATGCAAATGTGTGTTTTAATTTAATAAAATTAGAAAAGTTTTTTAATTGAAATAATGGATCTATGTTAACTGAAGTGCAGGCAAATGACTTTACTTCAGGTATGTCGTCGTTAATGTTTGCTTTCGAATTAACCCAATTACACTCAGGTAACAACAAGAAGCTGGGACCATGCCACCACATGTCACAATTAGCGACTTCTTGGGGACTAATCCCACGGGATAGTAGGTCAGCTGGGTTGTGTTCTGTGGGTACATGCTTCCAGGAATCAATGACAGTCAATTCTCTGATTGAGGCCACTCTATTAGCAACAAATGTTTTTAAATTAGATGAACCGATACGAAGCCAACTAAGCACAATGCTGGAGTCGGTCCAGTAAACATGTCTATCTATTTTACGCCGTAGGGCTTGAGTTACAGAAGTACTCATTTCAGCTGCGAGCAGAGCACCTGAAAGCTCAAGACGAGGTATAGTGATAGTATTTGACGTGGGAGCAACGCGTGATTTAGCACATAGAAGGTGGACGCATACTCGACCCTCCCTGTCTATGGATCGAAGGTATATACAAGCTCCATAAGCACGTTGCGAAGCGTCAGAAAAACAATGCATTTCGACGGTGACTGGGTCTTCAAAAGATATCCACCTAGGTACGTACAAGTTAGAGATGGATTTAAGGCCTTCCCTGAAGGTATTCCATACTTTAACAATCTCTTTGGGCGCGGGGTCGTCCCAATCGAATTTAAGAGACCACAAGTTTTGAATTAAAATTTTGGGAACGATAGTGCACAAGGATAGGAGGCCCAGGGGATCGAAGATTTTGAAAGTTGAAGAAAGAATACTACGCTTAGTAACTACAGAAGTATAACCCTCACCTATAGGAAAATGCAAGGTGTCTGAAGAAGGATTCCAGTCTAGGCCTAATGTGTTAGTTGAATGACTAAATGTAAGGTTATCAGAAGATTGATTTACATCAGAAGGAAGTAAAGAAGGTAAATTAGAACGATACTTTCTTAAATTGAAACCTGCTTTAATTAGATTTGCGGACATTGACTGCTGAATGAAACGAAGCTGGTTTTCGTTATCATTTGAAGTCAGCAAGTCATCCACGTATATGTCTTGCTGTATAATGGTTTTTATTAACTCATCACACTCTTCACCGACTTGCCAGAGACACTTAGTGGCAAGATAGCTGGCGCTAGCATAGCCGTAGGTTACTGTGTTAAGTTGGAGTGTCTGGAGTGCCCTATCTTCCGCGTCGCGCCATAGAATTAGCTGCATATTTCGGTCAGACTCATCTACTAATACCTGGCGGTACATTTTTTCAATATCCGCTGACAGAACGTAATGATGTTCACGGAATCTAATGAGGATATTGAAGAGAGAATCTTGAACAGTAGGCCCTATCATTTGAATGTCGTTGATAGACAAACCAGATGTGGTGCGTGCAGAGGCGTCGAATACTACGCGAAGGCGCGTGGACTCACTGTCCTCGCGGATGACTGGGTGATGCGGGACAAAGTAGGAATTCTCAGGTCGGTCCTCCGGTGAAGGTGATAGATGTCCTAAGCTGCGGTATTCATTAATAAAATTTACATAGGCAGACTTAAGCTCAGAATCTTTACGAAAACGTTTTTCTAAATTAAGAAATCTATGTTTAGCCATGAAATAAGACTCACCTAAACAATCAATATTGTCGGTGAGCGGTAGCTTAACACAAAAACGACCATCCTTGGTTCGTTTAGTATTCTGTAAAAAATGAAGTTCACAAGCTCTTTGCTCATCAGTGAGAAGGGGTTTCTGTGGCAAGCTTTCCAGCTCCCAGAAACGTTTTAAATCATTATGAAGTTCGGTTATACTATCATTGTACTCAATATTTGCTAAATTACATTTTATATTGTCGATATTCCAAGCGTTACACATGGGACCTGCGATAAGCCATCCTAGTTTAGAGTCGTGTAAGATAGGGTTGCCTGTTCCTAAAGAGTGCTGTTTGGTACCTATGATTTCCCAAAATAAGTCAGCACCGATAAGCAATCCTATTTCGGAAGGCTCATAAAAGCTGGGGTCTGCAAGCTTGAATGACTTTAAGTTTAAATGTGTGATATTTAATTTAGATTTAGGTATTTTTCCGGTAATTTGTGGTATGACCAAACATGACGTCATTACGTTAAAGGGACGCGCGATAGACTTTATGCCTATGTTGCAACGTTCGGTAGTAAGTTTATATGAAGTGTTGCCTATTCCGATAACGTTTTTAATATTAGAAGTTAATGGAATTAAATTTAATTGCTCCTTTAAAGCCTCTGTGATAAAACAAGACTGACTTCCGCTGTCTAAAAGCGCCTTGGTTGTGATCGATTTATTGGTTATAGGATTTGTAATCTCAACCAAAGCAGTACATAACAGTGTCTCAGAGGATGAAACAGCTGACACTGAAACAGGTTCAGAGTCTGTATTAACAGTGTCGGGTTCTGTGGGCTTATGTAAATTGGTGTTATGACGTTTTCTACAAATTTTACATGTACCTGGTAGCCTACATGCACGTTGATGGTGGCCCTGCCGCAAACAATTGGTACATAATTGTAATTTGGATACGAAGGCTAACTTTTCATCAATTGATTTGGATTTGAATTGAGAGCAATCATATATACGGTGAGTGTTACTATTGCAGAAGACGCACTTATTTGAATTTTGAAATGATGAATAATTCTGATTAGAAATAACGAACGACTTTGTATGAGAATGTGGCATCTGTTTCGTGCTTTGAAATTGATTTGGTAATGGTTTATTAATTTTATCTTGCTTGCTACGATATACGGATTCGAGAACATCTGCACGACCTCTAATAAAGGACATAAAGTCATCCAAAGTAGGCATTTCCGAAGTATCAACCTTAGTGTGTATGTACTCTTCCCACTTTACACGAGTATTGCTATCTAACTTCGCTGCAAACATGTATATGATCACGGTATCCCAATGGTCAGTTGGCTGTTTCAAACTATTTAAAGCGCGTAAGTTTTTAGTTATGTGGTCTACGAGAAACCTTAGAGACTTATCCGACTCACGCAATGGTTCTATACTAAATAAGGACTTTAAATGGTTATTTACTAATTGACGAATATTGTTATAGCGATCACATAATATATTCCAAGCCTCAGTATAATTATTGTCAGTGACTTCAAGATTACTGATCACACGAGCAGCTTCTCCCTCTAAATATGAGTTTAAATAATGAAATTTGTGAATATTTTTTATTTTGGAGTTATTATGAATAAGGGAAGAAAAGGTATCGTGAAATTCTAACCATTTGAAAAATGTGCCATCGAATTTATTAATTTTAATAACCGGTAGACGAAAACCAATGACTTCATGATCGTCGTCGTCGGCTGTGGCAAAGCTACTACTGTGTTCAAGTGTTGACTTTTTTCTCGAACTATTAGCCGAAATAATTTCCTGGGCTTTTGCGATGGAATTGTGGAAAGATTGTTCTATTGCTTCTCTTGTATCTAACTCAGAACTTAACTTAATATCATCTAACCCCTCAATACTATTCTGCACGCTATCGAATTCGACAAATAACGCTTCTATTTTCACTAACTTTTGTGATAGCACGTTAAGTTCGATAGGAGTAGGTTTTTTACCTTTAAATTCGTCTAATTGGTTACTAAATTTCGTAACGCGACCCTTTATTGAGGCACGTTTTGAGTTTAAAGTTTTATAAGTAGTCTCCATACCGATACAATTAACGCGCAATCAAGAAGTGATTACTCGTAAACAATTAGTAAAATATTGCATACAATACGCCCCTCGCTTCAATAACCGATGACTCGAAGACCGGTCTGGATCAGCTGATAAGGACTGGCCGCGCTGCAGCGGCTGGAAACGTGCAGCGTCAGTGCAGTTTGCGCGACGACCCAGGATGCGCCGGTAGTCGGTGAGCGAAGCACGCACGGCAGCTGGAATGGATTGTTCGAATGCTTTGTATATTTATGCAGAATAGATTATAGGACGGATAGCTAATAGGGATAGACAATGAGAATGAAATGATTGTGCTTTAAAATATTTTAGGATTAAGCAAATATCTAAAATTATGGGATATTTATTGCGTTAATTAGCAGCTTCAATGAATAATTGCTTTCTTTATGCAAATAATGACACGATGTTGCGTCAGATAACACAATAGTATTCGTAAAATACAGAATAGGTTTAGCTATTGTGATTCTTAAAATGTGCAGTAGGCATAATTAGCTATTTTAATTAAGTTTATATTACATTAAAGGCAGGCTTTTAAGCCGTAAATAAGTGCATATAATTAGGCGTTTGAAATGCTTAGAAAGATTTAGCTTTGGAAATTAATTACTAATGAAAGGTAGGTAAGAGAAACTGAATAATGGTATTATTTCTCACTGTTCGCACTAAAAGAATGCTAAGGAAAGACAGTGGGAATAATTAGGCGTTTGAAATGCTTAGAAAAGTTTAGCTTAGGAAATTAATTACTAATGTGAGGTAGGCAAGACAAACTGAATAACGGTATTATTTCTCACTGTTCGCACTAAAATAATGCTAAGGAAAGACAGCGCGAATAATTAGGCGTTTGAAATGCTTAGAAAGGCTTAGGTTTGGAAATTAATTACTAATTTAAGGTAGGTAAGACAAAGTGAATAACGGTATTATTCCTCACTGTTTGCACTAAAAGAATGCTAAGGAAAGACAGTGGGATGGATATATAGGTATTAAATGGAACGGGCTCACTTTTAGCTGGCAAAAACCACTGCTTCGGCTGCGTAGACTGCTGGACCTCGGCTCTTCGCTGGTTTTTTCGTTCCGTGGTGTTGACCGGCGCGCTCGGCGTGACGTGTCGATTTTAACCGGACAATCCGATAGATTGATGCGTATTATTTATCACGGTCGCCACTTTATGTTCGGTAAGGGAACATAAGAAAAGACGGGATCGCACGACAATGAATATATTGGTCAAAATACATTAATTAAGGCGCGGTTAATGTCGGCGATCTAATTGTGACTGCTTCTCGAATGCAAGTGCGGGGCGCGGTGGTGCGGGCGACGGGGAAGTCTCACCACTGCCCTCTGGTGGTGTTGGCGCGGTACTATAAGCGCCAACATATACAACACTTACTAAACGAATATAATGATTACATTTTTTTATGACTAAGTGATATTTTTATTGACAGTCTTATTTTTAAGACCTTTTACAATGCACGTAAATATTTAAAATCTTTATTGATTAATGCAGCTGCAATTTTTCTTTTTATATGATTCTTGGATATCACTATATATTGTTTATCTACACACTTTTTTTTTACAATAACTGGGTCAATGACGTTGACAATATCTGGTTATCCATTTTAATGTTGATAATAGAATATCGCTACTTAGTATCAAACTTAAAATACTCTGGCAATATTATTTTTATTAATTATGATTAAGTTATAATACGTGCATGGAAGTTTTTTCTATTTATTGTTGTTAGAAGTTAAAATCGTTGCAAATTCCAGTGCTGTGTACATTTCTCCTTAAATCTGTGGAAGTCATGAATTGGTAGTAATGGTTTTGCAATATATGTCAATGTTGCCCTATTTTAGATTGCATGACCAAAAATATTTTGCTAACATTAAGATTATATGTGATTGCAATTATTGCACAATCCCTACAGGCCTCCTTTAGAATTTGTGTTATTATGTTTTATATATCAAATGATTTAGGAAGATCGTCACATGCAGTGGCGTAATTTAGATGGCGCCAGTACATGTAAATCTCTAATTCAATCCAAATTGAACACGCTACGGAGCATATCGTAAATGTGCCAACTATGCGCAGTACTTGTAAAAATATACCGGTTGGGTACACAGACTTAGCATTTTTAAACTATTCCTACGTTTTGGATACTTAGTCTTTTTACTTAGTACTGGCTGGTGCCACGTATCCGGTGTACTAAACTTGTAAAAATATACCGATTGGGATACAGCGGAATATTTTTAAACCATTCCTACGTTTCGGATACGTCGTTTGGCCTGTGGGGGGTTGTGTACTCTTTGCGTCGGGTGGGTGGTTGTGGGCGTGACCCCCGCCCGGTATTGAGTCCGCTACAACGCAGCGAACGCGTCGTCGGAAGGGTCCCGCGCATCGGAGGCGGGCGAGGGTGCTCAGCGGGGCTCCACGTTGCCGCGCGCCGCGACGTCCCCCGCTCCCAAGTTCTCACCCGACGCGTCGCCGAGCTCCTCCGTCACCAGCGAGGGAGCGCCGTGAGTTATTATATTAAACTCCTCAACGCATTATTGTCCTATTGCTGGGCACGGACGGCAAAATAGGAGTATTTAGGCCATAGTCGGTGAAGAAAAACATCGTGAGGCGACCTACACACAATATAGAGCAGGGATAGCCTAATGGTTGAAACTTGCCCTCTCGATCGGGAGATCCGAGGTTAAAACCCTGGCCACTGATTTTTCTAAAATTATGTGCGTATTAGAAATTAATTAACACTGCCTTTTGGTGAAAAAAAAACATAGGATACCTATACACCCGGCAGATAACATGGCCAACAATTCGCACTTGGCCATCACGGTGGACTATGGCCTAAAACTATCTCATTCCGACAGGACCCGTACCCAGCAGTGGGACAATAATGGTTTGACGATATAATATGTACTTAAAATATCCGTAATAACTTAACGTTATAATATTTACAGATACCCACCACAAACCGGATCAAACAACATGACGGAAGCGGCGTTCACGATCAAGCCAATACTCAACGAGCTGCGCGAACGCAGGGAGGACTACGAGCGGTTAGCGGAGAAAATCGACGCTTTAAAAGTAAGAACGAAATATTCTTTTTATATATCTATACTAGCTGTCCCGAAAACGTTGTTTTGCCATAAAAAAAAAATGTTAAGGGTGGACCACCCTTAAGGGGTATGAAAAATAGATGTTGGCCGATTCTCAGACCTACTGAATAAGCATATAAAATTTGGTAAAAATCGGCCAAGCCGTTTCGGAGGAGTATGGCAACAAAAACTGTGACACGAGAATTTTATATATTAGATTTGTCGTAAGGCTGTGGTATTGCTTGTGAATCAACTATAACTCATTTGTGACCAACGTGAGATAGTCGAAAACTGTAGCACATGTGTAGTGTAAAATCATTTATTTTATAACATCGAAGAAGTAAACAATTTGTAATGAGATCGGGATTTGGTAGACGAGTGAAACACACGGAGTCTGGTATTGAACTGCATATAATTATTAAAGAGAGTACAGTCATACATCGTTATAGTTTATAATGTTCCACACTACACCTTCCTTCACAAGCAAAAGAAAAAATTAACAATAGTTACATTTTTTCAGTTATATGATATAATAAGTAGAGTAAAATAAAAGTAAAATATAGATTTAAAATACATCAAAAAAAAAGATCAAATAAAATAAAAAAATAGTATAAAAAGCAAAGTTAAACATTGTTTCAATATAAAATTGCAATAAATCTAAGAATACTTAAATTCTAAATGGTTTAGTACGATTCTTATGCACTATTTCTTCTTTTCCATTTTTCAAAATTTTAACATTATAATCCAAATCTTCTAATACTAAATAAGGTCCTAAATAAATATATTGCATTTTATCTTTAGATGGATTTCTTAAAAGTAAATAATTGCCTTTAACATAACTAGTTGGATTGATTTTACCATCATATTGTTCTTTTCTTTTTATTTTACTTTCACATAAATTATTCTTAGCTTCTTTCTGAGATAATTGTAATCTGTACCGTAATTCTGCAGGATAGCTGTCATAATTGTATAAAGGATCTACGAAACCACTTGTTAGATTGTTAGGAATATTACACAACTTACCGAAAACCAATTCAAAGGGAGTGTACTTGGTTTCAGAATGGACTGAGTTGTTATAAGAAAAAGTCCAGAACGGTAACCAGTCACTCCATGAATTAGTTTTATTTTCACAATATATTCTTAAATACGCTCCCATGTGCTTATGCGAGTTTTCAAGGGAACCTAAACTTTCGTGATGGTATGCCGTTGACGTTAAATGTTTTATATTTAAAAGCTGACATACCTGAGTCATGGTGCTGGAGATAAACTCGGTTCCCCTGTCGGTGCCAATCTCCCGTGGAACTCCATACCGAAGTACAAAGCTGTTGACGAAAGCTCTCGCTACACTTACCGTATCCTTGTTACGCAAAGGGTATGCCTCCACGAACTTGGTTAACTCGCATTGTAGTGTGAGTACATAATTGTAACCATTATCATCTGTAGGTAATGGACCGACTATATCGAGATAGATTTTATCAAACGCGGCGTTCGCTGTGCTTGTTATCTCCATCGGTTGTTTAATATAAGTTGAATATTTTTGTTTCTGACATTGAATGCATTTCCCTACATAATCTCTTATATCTTTTTCCATGTTATTCCAAAAATAATATTTTTTTATGTTATTAGTCATTCTCCTGATTCCCGCGTGGCCACTCGTGGGTAAAAGGTGAAAATCGTTTATAATAACGCGCCTATCGTCAATATTATTTATTTTTTGAACACCTTTTATTATCAGAATACGTGGTCCGGACCACTTTTGACTTTTATTTATCTCTTGTATAATGCTAGCAATAAAATCTTCATTATTTTCATTTTTAATTATGCATAATTCATTTATATTTAATTGTTTACATAATAAATCCAAGTCTCTCATCATTTCGGCTCGCGTAAATGTTGATCGAGGTTTTGGATTTAAATATACAATTGCCTTAGTCGGTACGTACATAAAATACCGTGAATAATTACTTATTAAATTCGATGTCAGTAACTTATTTAATTCTTTCATTGTTATTAAGGATAACTCAGTAAAATTATTCGGCTTTTTAATTATTTCCACAACCCTTGGTTGATCAGACCTTGAGCAAGTGGGAATATTAATAGTCGAAGAATTTGTACTGTCCTTATTCAAATTACAATTATTTTCCATAGCTCTTGTTTGAGCTCGCGTCATCACATGCATCATCTGTTCACTCATACTTTTTAAATCCTCTGATGTTATACTAATGCGCGACAATGCGTCTGCAGCTACATTGTTGCACCCTTTCAAATACTCAATTAAAAAGTTATATTCGTCCAACTGTAATCTAAATTTTAATAATCGACTAGACGGGTTTCGCATACTAAATAAATAAACTAAAGGTCTGTGGTCTGTCTGTATTTTAAATTTTCGTCCATATAAGTAAGGTCTAAAATATTTAACGCTCCATACTATTGAAAGGAGTTCCTTTTCATTAGTAGGATAGTTCATTTCTGCTTTATTTAAACTACGACTAGCGTAGGCAATAGGACGACCATCACTGTTACTTAATACGGACCCGATTGCTATACCTGAAGCATCGGTTTGTAAAGTAAACATATTTTCTTCCGAGAAATCGGGATATTGAAGAACTGGCGGTTTTATTAATTTCTCTTTTAGATATAGAAAAGCATTTTCACATTCCTCTGTCCAAACAAACGATACATTTTTGCAACATAGTTTATTTAATGGAAATGCGTACTCTGCGAAATTTTGAATAAATTTACGGTAATAATTTATAAAAGCTACGAAACGCTTAACATCTTGAGTACTTTGGGGTCTGGGATAATTTCGAACAACATCTGTCTTTGCTGGGTCTGGTAAAATACCTTTTTCCGAAACTATGTGACCTAGGTACAGTAATTCTTTCTGTAAAAACAAGCATTTAACTGGGTTTAATTTCAAATTTACTTTACGGAGTCTACCGAATACATCTAGTAAATTTCGATTATGCATACTCAAATTTCTACCAAAAACTACCAAATCGTCTTGGTATACCAAACATTTTTCATAGTTAAGACCCGACATAGCGACAGTCATCATACGCGAGAACGCATTTGGGCTGGTTTTAAGACCCATGGGTAATCTAGTCATCTGATACTGATTTTTAGTCGTTGTAAAGGAAGTATATGGTCTGCTATTTGGATGTAAATTGATTTGGTAAAACCCTTGGTATAGATCAAGGTGAGTGAAATAGACAGCACCTGATAATGAATCTAATATTTCCGTTATATTTGGAAGAGGAAATTTGTCATCCTGAATTTTCTCATTTAATTTTCGATAATCTATAACTATCCGCCATTTCTTCGTACCGCTGGATTCACTTCTTTTTGGAACTAGTAATAATGGACTAGACCAAGCACTTCTACTCTCCTCTATTATTCCATCATCGAACATACTCTTAACTTGCGTATCTATTTCTTTTTTCTGCGACTGGGGTAACCTATATGGCTTTGTATATATTGGAGTAGTATGTGGTTTTAATTTAATACTTTCGTTATACAGGGGGGTGGTTGTTAATTTATCACCCGGTAGATGGAACACGTCGGGAAATTTTGCACAAATATTATCTATGGATATTCTTTCCTCCTCATTCAAATTATTCAACCGGAGCATTGAAAATAATCTTTTAACCCTTTGAGAATTCATAGTTGGTTTACTGAAGTGACAAATATAATAATCACTAAGCTTTGATTTAATAAATGAGAATTGACTTAATTTTACATCGACATCCCGAGTATTTAAAATTTTTATGGGGATTTTTCCGTTATGTGGTTTTACAATGCTACTAGCTAAAAATACACCCTCACATAACTGCTGACATTCAATCACCAATTCGTCTAAAGTATTCGTATTTACAAAATGAATTGATTCACTCCGCGCTGGAACTGTCAAAAATGTGTTATTACAAGTGGTACTCTCAAAGGACATAGTTATAATTTTCCCGCTCGTAGACGTTAACTGTATAATATTTAATTCGAAATTGACAATTGCATGAAATGATTTTAAGAAATCCTGACCCAAAATTCCATCCGTTTTAGAAGGTAATTGTTTGAATACATAAAATTTATGCCTAAAATATTCACCATTACAGTGTAAGTTAATATAAACGAACCCGTCAGATGTAATATAACCGCCTATGCCTTTTACACTAAGCTTCTCGTTATGGAAAGGAATGTTTAAACACGTTAGAGTGTCATATTTGATAGCCGATATAGAAGCGCCAGAATCAATGAGCCAAGAATGTCTACGCTGACCTATGTGAAACTCGATTTGGTTCAATGAATTACATGTACAAATAAAGTCAGGCTCGAAAAAAATGATTCAACGAATCTGTATGTGGGTTATCCGAGGTATTGTCGGTGTCGTTTGTATTAATGTTTCCCGAATTCATAGTGTTAATTTCATTTCGTGTACCGCGATTATGTATCGGGAGTGACCTCCCAACAAACATTTACAACGTTGAGTAAACGTTTTGGTGGCAACTTAATATTATTTAGAATAATCGCATATACGTTATAAGGACGTTTACTCGAAGGCATTAGGGCCCATTTTATTCAATTTAACGCGCTATAATTTTCTTGTAACAGTCGTATAAATACCTACTTAGTCGCATAGTTGCCTTATACACGTCGTCGATTTGACTACATGTCTTAAAGTGGTAGCTGTCGCGACGTGTATTCGACGTTCGTGTTGAATAATGGCACACAATATGACTTTTAAATGATTAAATGGTTGTGTTATTGTTTTTTAAGATGATGCTAACCTATATTGAATCAATCAATTTATATTAAAACAGAATAAATCACGTTCATTTAATGGCTGCTATTTTTGACAGTTGAGTTTTTGTTTGATAAATTGAGGTGATAAAAGCATTTCATCAGCTGTAAAGTATTGTGCATGTCAGTTTACTGATTAATGTGAGGTAACTTTCTAACAAATTTTTTACGCGCTTTGTAAATTTTATCATTTTGAAACATTTTTATTAAGAGTTTATTATGTGACTCCATTATATGACAACTGTACGACTTCCCGACCTATAAACTGCATGTCCAGTAGATATGTGTTCGCCATGACGGTTGATTTAGGGATCATTAGTAAAACAACAAACACCTAGCAAACTTAGTTCAAATAGAATTTATATTTTAAGAACAGTAGGATTTTCGTTATTTCTAAAGAGTTGTTCGCAAAAAATGTTCGTAATATATAGGAATATTTTACATTGATTCTTATGGACAATTCAAGGGGATGATTACAAAGAATTTGTTAAATCAAGGAAGTCGTTATATTGAGGTACGATATATTAAGGTTTCACTGTTTAATCATGGTACGCTAGATGGCGCACTTTACTTACACGCGCACCAATATCACGCTCTCGTTCGCTCTTTAGGTCGGCTGATGCTGCGATGCCTCGATTGTAGGAATATCTCCTCTAACACGCAGGATCTACATTAACTTCAGGGGATTCTTCTGTTCAAAATTATATTTAATTGCTTTAATGCAACATGTGAAATATTAATGTCAATAGCCCACTTTTTATAATGATCTCTAAAGTCATCATTTTTGGTTGCAGTGTCTTCTTTACCAACATTATCGTCATTTTCGGATGATGAATAAGTGTCTTCAACTTCGGAAAACCTGCAGCGTATATTTGCAGCATTTTGATTTAAATGATCGGTTAAGTTTTCATTTAAAAGTGATACGGAACCTTTTTCACTATCCTCTCTTATGGCTTGACCTCTATTGCTTAGTATTAAAGTACGTCCTAGAAGCGATAGATTTTTTTTTTACTTTTCTTTTAAATGCACCACTTCTTTTAATACTTTTCCATTTTTCTCGATCCATATTGAACCAATCAGTAAATTAATGTGACAAATTTGATTTCAAAATAGTTGAAATTCTTTACATTTAATGTGATTCATTAAATAACGGTCGTATTATCATGTTTGTGATACTTTAGGTTGTGTAAAGGTTGCACTCTTAACATTTATTCGATTTATAAATTATGGTTACAAATACTACGTGTAAACAATTATTATTCGTTTAGCAGATGTTTAGAAGGTAATTATATGACTAAATTGTCAGTATTATAATGTTTATACTACGAAAATGTTTACACAACGAAAAGTTGTATAAGTGAGTTTTATAGACGTCGTCGCAGACGCTATTATATGATGATTGTATAAAAATATCGAAATAACGTTTATAAAACATTATTACACGACAAAAAATAATATGACTATTCGGACACTAAATGAACCAGTACATGATTAAAAGTTATAAAAATTACTGTAAAATAACTTTAATAAGTCTAGAGCTCATATAAATGTTTGATTATATGACAAAAATGTTTGTTGGGCTACCTCTGTATCTACGCGAAAAGCGCGAGTTTCCTCTCACATAAGGCGCTCGAGAGCTGTACCCGTTGGATTGTTGTTGCGATGCGTAGCCACGTCCACGCGAAGCTGTAACGTAAAACCGTCCTTGGTTATTATATTGGCCTCGTCTTGCTGCGGAAACCCTGTTCGAAAGATTTCCCCTAAATGAGTTTTTAAAATTACGATGCATACCCATCACTTCTGCTGATAGAACTGTAGAAACCTCTTCGTCCTGAGCCGTTTGTATTGCATCTTTCAGGGATGAAAAGTTACGCGCGGCTATAACTAAACTTAACCTGCGATTTCGAAGGCCATCTGCGAAACGTCTTATAGCGTATTTTTCATTTAGCGGTTTTAAAATATCGTACGCTTTTTGATCTCCATCTGCTTGTGAAATAGTTAAGTCCACAAATAAATCAGTAATTTCCTTACCGAATTCAGCTACCGATTTTTCACGCTGCTGCGTCTGTTGTAGTTTATGTTGGATCGCTGTAGGAGCTTTCTGTGGAAGTAAAGTTTTTCGCATATCCTTTAACAAATCATCGACAGTATCATAATGAGGACATAATTTTAATTTTGCATTTTGCGACAATCTAGTTTTAAGTATAAATTTAACAAGTTTTTTCTGACATTCTGGGTTATCTAATATCGAACTGTAGTACTCTATACCTTCAATTAATTGCTTAATACTATTAACATCCTCATTCATAATCGGTAAAAGGCTAAGAGCAACCTTTAATTCAAATACGTCCGACATTTTGGAAGAAGAGGACTGCTCCTCCCTTGTTTCCTCCATACACAAGTTTAAAATTTCACTATATAAAGTTTGAAATTCTTTATTAATTTTATTTATTAAAGATAAGTCCTTCGAATCCCCTAATTTCACTTTGGTGTTATGTATCTGTAAATAACAATTAAACTTATTAACTATACAATCAGCTTCTTTTTTCTTAATTTGAATAATTTTTCCTACTCTTCGTCCCGGTCCAATTTTTATCAAATAACATCTAATACCTCTTAATTCGTTCAGAAATAATGTTAATTGTTCGGCCATAACAAATTAAACATACAAAAAGAAGTATGTTATGTACTAGGGTTGTTACGGATGCAAAATTTTAGACATCCGCGGATGCAGATGCGGATGCGGATTATTAGAAGTTCACATCCGCGGATGCGGATTCGATGCGGATGCGGATTCAATGCGGATGCGGATACGGATTTAAAAGGATAATTATTTAAATTTTTAGTGCATAAATAGCAAGAAATCAATTTAAAATTAACTTTATATTTATTTAATCATATTTCTAAGATAAAATTACACAAGTCTTTAGTTATACTTATGACACAACAGAAATTTGAGCTTAAAAAAAATCTTTGTTCAATAATTAAACTTAAAAATTGGTAAATTATATTTAATAAATAGCATTATTGCAGTTTTCTCAGCTTCCAACCTGTTTCTTAGCGGATTATATATTAACCCAGCTCCACTAAATAGCTGTTCGCTGGCTGTGGCTGGTGGAGGTGATAAATATCGGCATACAAATTTGGAGAGAATTTTAAATTCACAACGGTTAGCTTTTCACCAATTAAGTGGTTTTTCATCTAAATTTTTTTCTTCAATTCCATTTCTTTATTCTCAATTTGGGATAAACTGAACTCCTTGTATTGCTTTCAGGTGATTTTTCAAAGAAGTAGTAGTGCGACCCTTCCGCGAGTAACTTTTATTACATATCTTACACTCCGACCTCTCGGGATCATTTTTATCTATTATAAAATAACTCCAGATACTACTTTTTATTGGTGGCGACATTCCAATTTATCAATGAAACCCGCAGAAAACTATGGAGTGCGAAGTATGAACTCACCGTAAACTCTCACTGGAACTATTTTATTGACAATAAGAAAAAACACAATTAAAACCTGTGGGATCTTGTTACTAATATGCGCCTTCCTATTCGTCAGTTACCGAATGAAGTTAGCAAACGCGAAGCACGTGCCATACTGGCTCCGCCCACTTTCTTTGCATGTAGTTACTTGTTGATGTGAATCTGCATCCGTAAAACTCCGCATTGATTGATGCGGATGTGAATGCGGATGCAGATGTCTGAATTAATGCGAATAATCCGCATTTGCGGATGCGGATACGGATATTCGTAACACCTCTGTTATGTACCATGTTAAAGTCCGAGAAAACAAAATGTCACTGCTTTTCACTTTACAACACTGCTGTTAAACGTATTAAACGGTATTCTCCGGGGCGAGCTGATGACGGCGCAGGATGCTGCTGTACCGCGCCAGGGTGCGCTCATTCAGCCTCCTCTCGATGTGGTCATCTTGACATTTTCTTAGAATTTTATATGCCCCCGCTAGGATGACCAGTACCAGGATTGCACATATAATTGTTAGAAGAATATTTGTCGTCTCGTGTTTCATCGATTGCTGGGCAGAAGCCGAGTTTTGTCCGCCAGCACCCGCAGTCTGGGCTATCACCATTTCTTCCTTTGTACTTGAGCCTCCCATTTTATACAATAATATTCTCCACCACGCTGGTCCAATCTCGATTCGATGATTAATACTTAACGTGTCTTATTTCTTCCGTTTATGGTTAAGGAATGCGCGTCGCATATCGAATTCGCGTTACCGGCAGGGTCGCCATGTAATGAGATCGGGATTTGGTAGGCGAGTGAAACACACGGAGTCTGGTATTGAACTGCATATAATTATTAAAGAGAGTACAGTCATACATCGTTATAGTTTATAATGTTCCACACTACAAATTTCATGTAGAAGAGGGCTTTCGTCTGAAGTCAATGATAGATGCGTTGGTACTTCCGAAGACTCACGTGGTCGCCTCATATAAAAGTAAGACGACAAGTGCCTCTTTCAATAAAACGTAAGCACTTTTCACGTGAAAAGTGGGTTGTATCTTACCAATCAAATTCAAACTTAACTATTAATGTTTTTTTAATATATATTTGTACCTAACCATAAGGCAGACGGGCCACCTCATGGAAAGTGGTTACCGTCGCCTATGGACATTTGCAACACCAGAGGAGTCGCCAATGCATCGCCGGCTTTGAAGGAGAGCTCTTTTTCCACCTTCCTTGAAGAGCCCCATGGCATAGCGCTCCGGGAATACCTCAGGAGAAAGCTCATTATATAGTAATAAAACTTGCTTCTGTTTAACTGTATAAAAAAATACAGAAAAAGAAGAATATTTTTTAAAGCACATTCTATTTACTTTTACAGAATCTCGCACAAGACGTGTCGTTCCTGTCAGCGGCGCTGCAGGAGGAGCGTTTCAAGACGGAGCGACTTGAGGAGCAGATCAACGACCTTACCGAACTACACCAGAATGAGGTAGCCACTCATTCATTCACTCACACATGTATTACGGTCGCCTTTTACACACATACATATTTTTTTTTTCATTTGAATGAAGTAGTAAACGAAAACGAGCAGGCAGTCCACCTGATAGTAAGTGGTCACTGCCGCACATGGACATCTGTAATCAACTTTATATAGAACATGAGTTCTATCTAAAGTCAATCACAGATGCGTTGCTACTCCCGAGGACTAAGATGGTCGCCTCATATAAAAGTGTGCCAGCAACCACACCCTTCCATCGAAACGCAAGATATGCTTCACGCTAGAAATAGGTGGTACTTCCCCGGTCGAACTACACTTGTTCTACCACCTTTAAATATAATATACTAGCTGTACCCGCGGCTTCGCCCGCGTAAAAATGAGTGTATCGCAAAGATTTTCCCGCACAAATTATATGATAAACAGTAGTCTATAATTATGTTATTCCACAACCTTTTCTATAGTGCAAGTCCTATCCAAATGAGTTTAGCCGCTCGGCCGGCGATTACCCGGACATACAAAGAGTGAAAAAACGAATTTAAAGTATGTATTTGTGGTTAGGATCATAATTGTTATGTAAAAATATTTTAAAAATCAGACAAATTAAAATTGGAATTTTAAAATTAGACGATTGTATACCGCCATTCTTTGAATTAATTGACAATCTTAGTAGTCACACAATACCAAGAAGCACCTTGTAAACCAAATCCTCCTCCACATTTAAACCAAAACACATCGTTTACAAAGATTGATTTTAACTTTTCCGCAGTATGTTTAAAAGTTCTCAGGGTGATGCTGCAGGGTGAAGTGCAATGATTGTACTGGTCTAGTACAAAAAGACGCTACTCTTACAAACTCATTTAACATTCGTATCCTACTCAACACTGGACACTATCAAGTGGTCACATTACTCTAATAATGCACACGCATCGGCGGCCGGCTTGTATTAGCATGCGCGAGCGAGACGGTTACCTACCCCTGCCGCGAGACACATCGCGATCTTTATTATTTTATATCTCTAATATCTTTAAAAGTATTTATTTGATGCATAAGTGTAAAAGCTAACTAATGCATTTATTTATATAAGGATTAATACCGAACAGAAGAAAATACACTCGAAATTAACGTAATATTTTTAGTTGAAATATGGAACATAAAAAAAAATATTGTGACTTAACCATAAGTAAAAGAGATATACTATCGCGGATTGATTTTATATTTAAGGTTGCATTCCAGTGTTTCGTCGCCCTTGACGGAATTATTAGTATTCAACATCAACATTTAATTTATCGATAGACTTCGTAGTTGTTTTGTATATAACGCCACCTATCGCATTCAATACATTCAATGAAATTCAACATAGTAGTGGATAGATGGCGCAAGTATACCTAATATATAACTCATCGGTAATTCTTCGTAATTTTGTATTGTGAGTAAATTAAATCAAATTTATATCACATTTATTTGTATTAGCTATGGGCGTTGAAAAAACGGACTAGTTGATTCTACGGTTGATATACAATCAACGTTTCGACGGTCTACCATTCTTCGACGGACTAGTCGAATTCGTAGACGGCTAAATAAAAACTCCACAGTCCACATGTTGACATCAACGTACGATATTACCATTAACCATAGTCGCGTAATCATGGACGGTCGCTTCAAGCAAATTTCAACTTTATTTTAACGGACGACAACCGACTCGCTTGTCGTCCGTTACAATAAGGTTGAAAGTTGCGTGGCAATTAAGATGTTTTGAACTTTATCTCTAAATAATCTAAATGCATAGCGTTGATATTTTTGACAACGCACATTTAAGAGAATTTGGTCTTTTGTGGTGGTAGAACCAATGCAGTTCGAAGGGGAAGTACCACCGCCCGCCACACCTATTTCTATTGGAACTTTGGAAGCATATTATTATTTTCTTTGCGTTTTGATAGAAGGGTGTGGTTGCCGGCACACTTTTATATGAGGCGACCATCATAGTCCTTGGGAGTAAAAACGCATCTGTGATTGACTTCAGATTGAACCCATGTTCTATATGGAGTTGCTTACATATGTCCATGGGAGGCAGTGACCACTTACCATCAGGTGGACTGCATGCTCGTTTGCTACTTCAATCAGATAAAAAAAGAAATATGTGTTTTGTAACGAAATTGTTATATTTTACTAGAATATTTAGTAATAACAGTTATTACTTATTACTTTGACAATTATAATAAGATTCTATTAAAATTAATCGTGCGTAAGTAATAACCAAAAGTTTGCAACTTATCACCAAATTATATAGGAATCGCATGAGATAGACCGCAAAAGGAACCGTTTAAACTAAAGTAAACTAGACGTTTATGACTTTGTACTAAGTAGAACAGTCTATAGTCTATACGACACGTTAACTTTCAACACCTCGAAGAATTAACTATGGGCGTTGAATAAAACGGAGTAGTTAAATCTACCGTTCATATATAATCAACGTTTCGACACTTTCGACGGCGATGTTCTACCGTTCATCGACGGACTAGTCGAATTCGTAGACGGCTAAATGAAAACTCCACAGTCCACATGGTGACATTAAAGTACGATATTACCTTAGTAGATACACGTTAACGTGTTTCGACTAGTCGACGAATTCAACTAGTTTATCGACTAGTCGACGGACGATATTCGACGGTCTAGTTTCGTTGACGAAAAATACGTCGACGACCCATACCTAATTTGTATGATAATTAATTGTTATCGATTTATAGGTATGTATTATTTCATAATGAACTAAGGATCAGGATGACATCAGGGCAAAATGGCTAATATGGCCATAGTTGGAATTCAACAAAAGTCGCGATATACCGAGTGAACAATTTCCGACAGACGGACGGACGAATTACACCACGGGCACGTAATAAAACACATCAAATCAGTGCGAAACTTGATTTATTAAACAATTGTGCCGAGGTCTTATAGAATCGGTGCGTGATCTCGAAAGCGTGTTTCAGGCCACTTTTGTAGCGCCATCTAGTTCATTGTTGGCGAACTAAATACATTAACACCGAGTTTACAGATATATGTATGTTGTCGACTCAAAATCAATATTTTTTAATGTTTTATTATTGAGATAAGTTTTCAATCAAGTCTATCTTGCCCCTTGACGGAATTTTATTATCGTACCCTTTGAAGGAAATTATATAATTTGATATCTCTAATAACTTTAAACGTATTTATTTGATGCATAAAGTGTAAAAGACAATTTTGATCTTTGTTATAATTACGAAGCTAACGAATGCATTTATTTACATAAGGATTAATACTGTGCAGCGGACAACAGATTCGAAAATGACGTATTATTTTTAGTTATAATATGGAACATAAAAATAATTATTGTGAGTTAACCTTAAGAGATATAGATATTATGCTATCGTGAATTTATTTTATATTTAAGTTTGCAATCCAGTATTTCATGGCCCATAACGAAATAATTAGTGATTCAACATCAACATTTAACTTATCGATATTACTTTGTAGTTGTATTGTAGATAACGCCATCTATCAAATGTTCATTCAACGTAATTCAACAGAACAGTGATAGATAGCGCAAGTATACCTAATATTTAACTCATCGGGAATTCCTCGTAATTTTATTCGTATCTTACGCATTATAAATACATTTTCATATTATAAACCCATATTAAGGGTAAATTAAATCAAATTTATATCACATCTATTTGAATGATAATTAATTGTTACCAATTTAAATGTATTATTTCTGAACGAACTCACAATGACGTCCAGGCGAAATGGCCAATATGGCGATTGTCATTTGCATTGTAATTTAACAAAAGTCGCGACATACCGAGTTTTACGGATATACGTTGTCGACTCAAAATCAATATTTTTTAATGTTTTATTATTCACATAAGTTTATAATCAAATCTATGATACCCCTTGACGGAATTATTAATACAGCTCTTTGTCAAAAACGAACTACCATACAAACATTTATGCTCGATTTTAACATTTTCAACCCATTTTTTGAAATAAAAAGTAGCCTATAATGGATCCCAAGGTCACCACTATCTGTGTATATAATTTCATAAAAATCGGTTCAGTAGTTTTGTCGTGAAAGAGTAACAGACAGACAGACAGACAGACAGACAGAGTTACTTTCGCATTTATAATATTAGTAGGGATAATATATTGTAACTTCAAGCTTTTTCTTATTCTCTCCCTTACATACACGTATATGCCCACATAATTATCACTATGCGTTTCAAGACAGAGCGACTTGAGACACAGATCAACGACCTTACCGAACTACATCAGAACGAGGTAGCCACTCATTCATTCACTCACAGATGGATTACGGTCGCTTGTTACGCACATACATATATTGCAACTTCACGCTTTTCCTTATTCTCTCCCTTACATATACGTATATGCCCACATAATTATCTTCTTTCTTCTTAATTACTGAGGGTCAAAGCCAACTTCATGAATGCTCACATAACCATGTTTACTTAGTTTCTTTAAATAAAACTTTTTTAACAGCTTTAAGCTCTTTTTGGGTTAACAAAAACAAGGAACTCACGTCATCGTCATTAAACATTTTCCATGAGCTAAAGATATACTACTGTGCGTAATTTTTTTTAAGTTTTTACTGGTATTGGGAATCCACATGTTTTTTTTACCTGGTAAAAAAGGCGTGGGGATAGGTGATTTGTAATCAAATAATGTCGATGACATTGTTTTACATGGACCCCTTTAAGATCATTATTTCTCAAAATAATAAGTTGAGGTTGATTTGAATATAAATTATTGTAATTGTCTATCACAGGTGGAGAATCTAAAGCAAGCCCTAACAGACGTTGAGGAGAAGGTGCAGTACCAGAGTGAGGAGCGAATACGTGACATACACGAAGCACTCGATCTATGTCAAACGAAAGTGAGTTTTGAGATTGAAGAAATTCAATCACTCTAATCGTATTTATATCAAAAAAATATTGTTTATTTTTTCACATTTGTAGGTTCATCATTGATTTGCCTTCTAGCTCTTTTAGTATGTAGTGTCGAGGTGTCTACGTAATGAATGAATGGCCCCTAATTGTGTCATTCCCAAAATATACGGGATGTTTTTTCAAAGGGTACCCAATTTTTTTTATAATTTTCCAGACATAAATAATGTTATATAAAAAGTGTAAAAAATTTAATATACTCTTAATTAGTTAATAATTCTAAATTATTAAAAAAACTGCGTATTTTATGGACAACCATAACATAGTACGCGCCTGTCATTGATAGTTATAATAACACAAGCACTAACGCACACAAACAGAGACTAACAACGCATACAAACAACTGTGCGGCGGTTGCGCAGCACAGGTGTCCTGCGATGGCAAGAGGCAAAGGAGGTGTGCGAAACTGCCTACACACCTATTTCTAGCGTGAAGCATTTCTTGCGTTTCGATAGAAGGCTGTGGTTGCCGGCACACTTTTACATGAGGCGACCATCGTAGTCCTCAGGAGTAGCAACACATCTGTGTTTGACTTCAGATAGAACTCATTTTCTGTATGAAGTTGGTTACAGATGTCCATGAGCGGCAGTGACCACTTATCATTAGGTGGACTTCACGCTCGTTTGCTACTTCAGTCAAATAATAAAAAATAAAAAAAACTAGGCAAGCGCTAGCCGAATATTTCTGATCTCTTCCTAGTGCATAATTTCTATGTTTTTGTGCGGGCGCACAGAGAAATATGTAAATGAAAATATTTGTGAATAACATTTTCCATTGGAACTAAGATCCACGAGGTTCGTATTTAGGGGATAAAATGGGTTAAAATTTATATTTTTTTTTTTTTTTCAAAAATCGGTTATATTACCTTTACTGAAATATCTGTGTCGTCTTGGGTACCCTTTGAAAAAACACCCTGTATATTAAGGCTACATACTTACGGAGCGGTTTTCACCCGCGGCCGCCGCGGTTGCGGGCCCGCAGCTTCTGTAGGATGCAGATATAAGTGTAAAAAATTAAAGCAATACTCACGACGCGTTTTTCGCCCGCGATGCGCGCGGTTGTTTGTGGCTCCCGCTGCACCGGCGAGCAACCTGTAGAACCGCGCGGGCCGCGGTCAGTTGGCGGGCGAGTGCAGTAGTCAAGAACTCAATTGATGGTAAACCGCCCGTCTTGCGGTTTTTGCCAGCCACGTTTGCGGTCGATAATCGCAACCGCGACGGCAGCGGAACCGCAAAAATAAGCGGTCTCGTGAGTTTCACACAGAAGCTGCGGGCCCGCAACCGCGGCGGCCGCGGGTGAAAACCGCGCCGTGAGTACGTAGCCTAAGGCACATTTTTGCAAACGTCTTTAGGTCAAAATAAAAAAAAAATGAATCCTTACATAATGCACGGTTCATAATCCGGTCTCCTCGTTTTCTTAACATCCCTTTGAGATTTCTGCGTGATGAACAGGTGGTATTCATTCGAACATATTCTCTGTAACCACCCTTTAAGTTATTCACGTAATAACCAAACTTAAAAAAAAAACTTAAAACGCTTTCTACACTCATAGCCCCACAGTAGGATTTTCTCCTATGTCCTGGTGCCATGGACACACACAAAGACGAATACACAAACACCCAGACCCAGAACAGAACAGAATCTAAACTCATCATTCAGATACCTATCTGGCTGGGAATCGAACCCAGGACCCACTGCCACTGTGCCAGATCGGTATGGTAACCGCTGCTCCACGCGGGTTGTCGAAACGTCCGCTAATCGCGTACTCGCGTGTTGCAGATCAGCAAAGTGGAGCAGTGGATGGCGGGAGGGGCGGGCGGAGCGGGGGCGGGCGGCGGCGCGGGGGAGGCGCACGCGGCCGCGCTGCCGCCCCGCCTGCTGCTCGTGAAGCTGCTCAACGTCGCGCTGACGCTGCTGCAGCTCGCGTTGCTGCTGGTGGCCACCGTTGCTGGTGTTGCTATGCCCTTCCTGCGCACCAGGTACGTGTACACCTGCACCGTCAGGCCCTTTCCATCCGCAGAGGTGACCTTGAACCTGCTCAACGGCACGCTGACGATTCAGCAGTTCCCTTTCCGTTTCTTTTGTGGGTGTCGATATGCAGTTCTTGCGCAACAGGTACGTGTTAACTCACACCGCCATGTATTCCACCTGTAGAGGCTAGGTGCGGACGAGGCGCACGCCGCCGCGCTGCCGCCCCGCCTGCTGCTCGTGAAGCTTCTCGATGTCGCACTGACGCTGCTGCAGCTCGCGTTGCTGCTGGTAGCCACCGTTGCTGGGGTTGCTATGCCCTTCCTGCGCACTAGGTAAGTGTTCACTTACCCTACCAGACTCGCTCCACACAGAGGCTACTTTGAAGTCTCAAATCTTTCCTCCCATTCATGGCTGCGGCGGCCGCCGCGTCCGCTGTTGCTGCATCAGGTACGTTTACACGCATTCTCCCACCGTTAGTTACGCTCACGCTGCAGTCCGCCAAATTTTCCAAATATAGAGGCCAGGTGCAGGATGCGGTGCAGACGAGGCGCACGCCGTCTTACATCCTCCTTGTCTGCTCTTCGTGAAACTCAACGTAGCGCTACCTCTGCTGCACCTCGCGCTATTGCTGGTGGCCACTGTTGCGGGTGTCGCTATGCCCTTCCTGCGCACCAGGTATGTACACTTAGTGTAAGTGTACATACCTGGTGTCTAGACTAGACTCGCTCCATTCATAGGAGCGACCTTCGAGTCTCAAATCCTTCCTCCCATTCACGGCAACGCTGCCGCCGCGTCTGCTGCTACACCAGGTACGTGTACACACATAGTCCTATTATCAGTTGCACTCACACTACTGCAGCTCACATTGCTATGCCTATCCTGCGCACCACGGTACCACGCACCGCAGTAGTTCATCGGTGGGCCCGCTCTATTCACAGGGGGGCCTTGAATAATAAGAATATATGACCTTAATTATTATTATCTTGCATATATTGATGAAAATCACGTGCTTTTCCAGGGTCCGCGTGCTAACAACAAGTCTGGCGGTGATGGTGGGTGTGATGGTGTTGAAACAGTGGCCAGAGGTCCTACAGCTATCGGAGCACCTGTTGCGACGGCTCAAGGAGTACTTGCTAGACGCGCAACGCGACAGGTAATGGATTATCGTTAATTAACATAACGATACTGAATGGGGTGTTAATACAGAATTACCTAACCGTACCTTAACTATAATAACGCATACTGGATGAAGGGATATCTAAAGTGCAATGATCTAAACTTCAATAACATGGATTGGGTTTTGGGGTAATTAACGTGCAAGGTTACCTTACCTTATCTAAACCACCGTAAAAGTCACTACAGTATTCTAACTTCATACAAATGCTCGTACCTAAGTTGTACCGACGCGCCTCGATTTCGGTATGCACTCGGTACGCAACAGCCAGCGAATGTGCCGTAGTGACGAGCGGGCGGTGTGAGGGTTTTTAAGTAGTTGTTCTTTTTATTTAAATAATAATAATATAATAAATAAATAATAATAGAACTGTTGTAAACTATATTGGGCTGTTTTTGGTTGCTTTATTTGTACATAAACACGTCCAGTGTTAATTATTTTCATGTTGGTTGGTAAAATTATTAATGTCAAATTTATAACTATTATTTGTATATGATGTATTATTAAGGCTCTCAAATATTAAAATAACGCGTTGTTTATTACCTTAATCTACTGAATAAAAACAGAATAAGTAATAAAGATAGTCATGTATGCAGATGTAATTAAAATACTGTAGGCGGGTAGCCCTAACGCGAACTCTCGTCCAGCGCGTCTGTAGGTATAAAATTCAAGGACAGGGCTGAGTTAGAATACTGTATGATATTACTACTGTGTCTAATCTAAAACTAAATAATGGGGTGTTTAATGTTGAGAGTGATGCGTTAGTGGTGTGTGTGCGTTGGACGTTTATTTAACTTATTTTAATTGGAATATTGCTTCATTTATATTATTATTTTGTTGTCATATTTGTTGGATACACTGTGGATGAGATAAAAAAAATTACGAATTACTTTTAAAATATAGCTTTATAACTTGAAATGTTTTGAAGAACAATTCAATATTCCATATTTTTAACTTGGCCCAAATTCCAATAATATACCTCTTTACATAGCTTATATTACCGTTATTCCACCTTGTTAATAATGTTAGTTAATGACTAAATGACTAAATGAATATTAGTCGAAATAATTTAACTTCTCCCAGCTTATAAGAAATAAATCCAAATTGCGGCAAATAATGCTCGCGAGAGCCAACAAGGGACATCTGAATATAAAAATTTTCATCTTCCATTCTACATCACCCCATCTATCTTGTTCTCAATCTATGTAACCAATAAATCAAATTAAAAAATACAAAAATAAAGAAATAAATCTGAATAAAAAGCGCGCGGGCGCGCGATTTGTTGTCTTTTAATTGCCTTACTCTACCGTACCCTGCCATTCCCGCCCATAAGTTACCTTCAGCTCTTCACTATGCTTTTATTAATGAACCTTTCTCCTATATAACATTGACTTAAATGTGACTATTATTAATAAATATTTATACGTTAAAAAGCATGTACGCACACCACTATTGCATTGCACTAACATGGTATAGGTCCACGGTACGGATTGTTAATTTGAATGTTGACTGTAGGTTATAAATATTTATTATTGGAATTATATAAATAAAATCTTGAAATTGTATTCAGAGAGGTCGATAAAATATAACGGCCATAAATAGGAAAAAATCTTTAAAAACGAATTTAAACCAATATAAATGAGAATTTATTTTAAAAAGCAAATTTAATCTTATTTGCATAAAGAGTAGATGTTTTGTTCCAATGGTTTCACGGTTTGGATTGGCGCAATCAAAAGATCATCTCGGCATCTTCAGCAAAAGATAAAACTTTTCTACTGTCTTCTTTTAATATACGAAACAAAATTATGATCAGTGAAAATATACCGCAGTAGAAAGTACTAACACATTGCTAATAAAGTCTATTAGGAGTATAATCGATCCGTTAAGAGACAGCGCGCACTGGTGATTTTTGTCACCGTGACTGTTGCATCATTGTCACCTTTTGCCGTCCTTCGCAGACAAAAGTCACCTATTTGTCACGCATCCTAATGCGCGCACCTTCATTAACACTGCGTTCCATTAGACGTTCACGCTCACGGCTGCAGTTTTTCCCATTGCTAGCTTGTGAGCGTTACTGACATAATCTCTAGTGGAACGATCACTTCGACCCACCTTATTAGATGGGTCGTCGTGAGCTTCGCGTGGGCGTAAGTCATGACGTCATGAGTGACGTATTCGCCGCGACCACAATGACCGCGGTCATCTAGTTGAACGACGTTTTTGGCTTTGTGAGCATTTTCTGGAACACGCCCTAATGGTATAATGTATATGTTGACAGTGACGCAATAGTCACGGTGACAAAAATCACTAGTGCTATCTCTGAAGACTTACGATAGTCATCATATTTGTGTGGTATTATTGGTTGATTTAAAGAAAAAAAATAAGGTCTCCTTTTTTGAACTTTTGTCCATTAGATAATATTTTAAATACCTCTCTGCGTACAATTTCTAGGCAGACAAAAGATCTTATTTAACATATGTTTGTACTAATCGGTAACGTTCTGTTAACGCTTTGTTATGTAAAATCGCGTAATGTATGTATTATATCGAATGTAAGCCATATCAGAACTAAGTACACTATGTATTTATAGCAGAGTATTATTATTATGTGCAAATAACCTGACACTTATTATATTACAATTGTATGAACCCAAACTGTATGTATATTGCAACACCGTACTAATGTCTCTTATGTATTATATAAATATATAAATAACGCTGTAACTGGACCCAATTGCAATAACTTTAACTGTCAAAATTATATATTTATTTATTGGTTGTAATTTCGTGTTTTTTTTGTTTTTTATTTAATTTTGTTTTTTTTTTTACCCCAGGTATGAATGCAAGTCATTGTGTGGTTGATATAGACCGAATCGGCGTTTGTAGGAGATATAGTGCACCGCAAAAGTCGCTATACGGTCGTTTCGAACGGAAACGTTCACCGTTTAGTTACTTTTCGCGCTGTTCCGAACGTGATATTGCAATTTTGTCCTTGGATTCTCTACTGTAACTGTTCAGTCGGAGACTGAATCGTCTCAATTATTAAGGTATTGCTAAATTTAAAGTTTACCTCTCTATGTTAACTATACTACGATAAAATAGTCAAATACTTAAACACGGAGACGCAAGAATAAACGCAACTTGTGTTCGTACTTTTGAAATATATATTTTTTTAATAAAAAGTGTTTATTTTACAAATTTTTTATTCGTGTGCTAGATGGGTGGTTTTTTTGAAAAAATATTTTTGTTATTGTGGGATTTTTTCACGCGTACGTACAACAGAGTAGCGTACAGATTTCTGAATAATGGTTTAGTAAGAGAATGAATACTATTCATCTTCTAAAGCGGCGGTCAGCAACAGGCGGACTGCTGTCCGCGTCCGGACCACGAAAGGACGAATCTAGGACCGCCAAGTTATTTCTGATATACCTAGTACCAGTGCCGGATTAGCCACATAGCAAGATTAGCAAATGCTACGGGCCTCGCGACTAGAGGGGCCCCGCGGCCCAACACCTTCTTTTTACGTGGGAAAAACCCTTCATGGGTTCCTCTCTGCGCGGGGGCTTATATTACTATATTTGCTATCCAAAAAATCTTAGAAGTGGCATCTCTAAATTTTCCCAGATTAAATCCAGAAAAGTCTACTAGTAACAGTTTTGTTTTATTTAATATCCTTAAGGCAAACTATGGGCCTCCTGTCAGAATTTGCTACAGGCCCTGCGCTGGCCTAATCCGGCACTGCTAGTACCTACTTACATAACTTTACAATAACGATAATCTCACTTATGTTTAACAATTCCTTTGGGGGCCATCCATTAATCACGTGCGGTTTTTTATGGCATTTTTGACCCCCCTCCCCCTTAGTGATACGTGGTGAGGTTTAAGACTACCCCTCCCCCCTCCCTCCTATATCACGTGTAGTTTTTCGTACCTACAAAGAATCTATTTTTTTATTTATAAAAAATACTGGTTTATGTATCATCTAATTTTATTTTATATATTGTACGCGTTTGACTAAAAATAAATACATGTAATGCCGCTTTTCGGTTGAGTATCGCGCGTTTGCCGAAAAAATAAGTACACGTGATATATTACTTTACTCCTCTCCCCCCTTGTGATATTTCGTTATTTTTATGGACCCCCCCCCCCCTTTTCGAGCCTCACATGATTAATGGACAGCCCCTTGTTGGATGATTTGAAAGCAAAATAAAATTATCATTATCAAGTTATTTTTGACCTCGGTTAAACTTTGCAACAGTATCTGTACTCTACTCATAAATACTTGCCGACCCCTGTTCTAAAGTATTGAGCACAAGTTGCGTATATACCTCTTGTCTTTAGGATAAAATATGATAGGAATGCATATTTAGTTTCAATTTTCTCTGTAAACTACTATATACCTTCTATACATTAATCCTGTTTACAAATAACTTAAGTCCAATTTCCGCCTCTATTATTGCAATGTTAAGACCTACAATTCTTTGTACTAAGGCGGCTGCGCTGTGAAATTTAACGTAATCTTCTATAGATCTATGGCGCTTTTTGATATACATAATAAAATTATTTAAAAATTGGTTTTCGACTTTACAATATTTCAAATGTTATTTGTAAGAATATTATAACATTGTCTTAAACGACATGAAAAAAGGTGAATAGTGTTGCTGTCTCTTTCCCTCTTAATATTACGTGTAAATACAAGTTTAATTGCCCCTTTTTTAAGACAACGAAGCAGGAAACGAATATGCAGTCCACCTAGTGATAAGTGGTCACTGCCGTCCATGGACAACTGTAAGCAACTTCATACAGAACATGGGTTCTATCTGAAGTCAATCACAGATGCGTTGCTACTCCCGAGGACTATGATGGTCGCCTCATGTAAAAGTGTGCCGGCAACCACACCCTTCTATCGAAACGCAAGAAATGCTTCACGCTAGAAATAGGTGTGGCGGTGGTACTTCCCCGGTCGAACTACACTGGTTCTACCACCTTCGACATGTACAATACATGTGGTTTCTATTATAAGTAGTAATCATAATTATAACCGGGCGGTAATTTTTATTACGATATAGTTTAATCTACGCGCCTGTCCGAAATAATTTGAAACTTTTCAACGTGTTCGCTTTCGGATATTCTGATAGTTCACACATTGCTAAAGAAATTAACATCAATTAATATCTATAACCGGCAATGTTATAATATTCTTGCAGTATACAAACCGGAATGAATAGATTTTACTTGCGAATTGTCTAGCCTTGTCGTGTCAATGTAAAATGTTTGTAAAATAAAATTTAGGGCGCCTTCACATTAGGTCGCAGGTAGTGCGGCAGCAGCGCGTCAGCCGCGCGATTGCATCGAATGCTTTTTTATTACGACTATAACCTTGGGAAATTTTTACATTAGGGTGGCGCGCTTTACTTCTATGATGGAAATAATTTAAAAAAATAATAAATAATGAATAATAACTTCAATAATAACAAAGCGTCCATTGCAGTCGCGCGGCTGACGCGCTGCGGCTGCACTACTTGCGACCTAATATGAAGGCGCCCTTACATAATGTCCTATACAACTAAGCAATACCTATGTACAATAAGCTCATTACTGCGTTTTTTCAGTGATATGGTTAAATGTTAAGTTAAATGCACTTTGTATGCGATATTGTATTATATTAGAAAATACGGGCTGGGTCCCTGAAATAAAATTACTTTATTTCATAGCAGATTTCAGTATGTCATGTGATTGTGGTCGTCGGCTTTTGTAAATTTATTTCTATGTGTACCTCGATTCTAAAGGCTGATTGATGAATTGTTGAGAACTCGAATCGATTGAAAGTTGCAATGCTGAATGTTTATGTGGATATGTGAAACACGGAATATATGACGTTCACGAGTGGTTTAAATTGTACCCTGTATAAGATGTGTCTTTAGTTTTTGGCCGGTATTATCAAATAAAATTTAAATTAAGCGTTTATAAACCAAAATTATTACACTTAATTTCACATTTGCTGAAATCCTCCTTAAAGTTGCTATTCACTTTTTTTTGTATTCCACTTTAGACACAGATCAATAGAAAAAATAATGGAGTTAGCGAAATTCATTATAATTTACGATTAACTATAGCGTCAAATTCACGAAAAATAATATAACGTTCTAAAGACATTTATAATGTATATATTTGTAGTACTCTTGAGTTCGCGAACTCCATCTACATTTTGCTATATAATCTATGTCTCCAACAGTGAACGTCCAATTCGTGTTTAGGTGATGGAATATTTTTTTGTGTAATGTTGCAATTCTGTTGGTTTATGCACCCGTTGTATATAGATAATTGTTAATGGAGATGGTACGTTGTGTTGCATCACAATAGTAGCTTTTAATAGTGGTTTTTATGTGATGTGGATATTATTTTTTTACTGAATATATAATGAGCGTTCTACGGAATTTTGGATTTTGGATTTTTTTCCTTACAATTGCATATGTTTATTTTAACTGATTTTAATAATAAAAATACAACATAGAACTTTATATTTCATTGATGTTTTTATTACTATGATAAATTGTATTCGAATATATGTAATAATTTAGAACACAAGTCGTGATTTAATTTGCTCAATGATGGAAACCAGAACCATTTTCTTGGGCTTCTGATAACACACAATGGATACGCAATGCATATATTAACACTGTTATAATATTAATTGTTGTTGGCTATTATTACGTATTATGTAGCAATACGATACTTTAATGTAAAGAAACGATTAGAACGATGAGTTCAATATTCAGTCTTCTGTTTATTATTGTGCTTGTCCAGGCCCTCTACGAGAAATACTAGTATGCTACTATGGTTTCTTCAATATTACCAGTAACTAAATTAAACTCTGTTACCATTACGTAATTCCGTAGAACGCCCGAAATGATATTTTAGACAAGTAGTGATGCGTTGTCTAAAAAGCTTAGCGTAAAATAATTGTATTTCATATATTTTATTTATTATATTTCATATGAAGATATAGTATATGTCTAGATAGGCGTCATGACCAAGAGTTAAAAAAAGCGTACTAAAACTCGGAGCTTAGAATTATTTGTAACGTTATGAAGGCTCATGTACACAATCATACGCGTAATTATTACAAAGTGACGCACACATCGATTTTAAAAACGTACCCTTTTCCGCTACATCTTTGTTGATGCGTTATCCAGACGTATATAATAATATCTTCGGTTTCATTATTGATTATGATTGTATCTTATAGCAAAATTGACTTTGCGTGGTCCTGTACATAATGAATACTTATATATTAGAATTGTTTCTTGCTCGTCCTTTCACAACTTTATATAGGGTCGGCAGAGTTGCATTGATATATGTAAAATGCATGTAATTTTTGTAAGGTCATGTAATTTTATTAATTTTCAAATCACAATATGAATATATTAAATAACTTATTTTGTAACTATATGTATATATAAAAGAATAACTTAAAAGGTAAAGAAAAAACAAATTGCTAAATTAAATATAAAATGCTGCATCCAAATTACTGTCCCTAGGATGAGTTCCCAGAACGCTGGCAACATTACCTCGTTGAATAGCAAGGCTAATTCGTTGACCGAGGTATGTGCCAGCTTTCTGATCATTCGTTGACTCTATCAAACGTTTGGACAGATGCTTAAAAAATAATTTAGCATTTAATCCCCACGGTCCCATAGTTTCAACGCCAAATGCCAGAAATATGTAATCTTTAATGATATCTCCATATTTCCGGCACTTGCGGATTTCAGCGTCAGTCGCCACGACACCGGCTGCCCTGGAAGATATATTAATATGAGAAGGTGCCAGTGTGTCAACGCAAGTAGCGTCCCACACTAGACACCTCCCATTCTTCCAGGGGATGAGAGTTATACCGTCGGGCCTCTTGCCATCACCACGTACTAAACCATTCGGTTCAAGTTGAGCCGGTACGTTGGCAGTGACAAGAGCCCTCCGGATAACATCATTCAAAGCCGCGTGTCGTGAAAGACGGCCAGCACTTCGATGACAGGAAAGACCGTGGAGACCCAAACGATCGACTTGAGCTCCACAAGGGCAGCAATGTGGATGATTTAAATTTGATTGTAATTTTTGTCTCTTTAAAAGAAATATAACTCCTGAGTTATATTTTGTAACGTTTTTTGTTATTTTTATGGGCTTGAGTACGTTCAACTTTTACAGCTTAAATTTTTCTAATACTCGTACAGTGTAATGCGTAAAAAATAAGTTATACTTTTGTATAATTATGAGATTGTGAAACATACATGCATTTTGCATAAGTCGGGTTAAGTTGGCCCACCATAGTTATCGTACGGGGCCGGTTTTAGATATATAATTTTTTGAATGTTTATTGAGATCACTTTTATTGTTGTTAAAAGCGACTCAAAGGAAAGTTTAGTAACGTTGTTAGCGATTTATTAAAGTAATTGGTATTTCGTGTATTTGCGGGATGGTTAATTATCTATACGTGTATCTCTTTTATTTATTTTTTTCTAATTTCGGTCGTATGGTCCTTGAATTAAAAAAAATATAATTCTAATTCATGAAGGCATGTTTTCTGTCTTACTTTTAATTCCATATTTTTACGGTTTCATAAATTGTATTTCTCATCAATATCTACAAAATAAAATGGATGTATTGAACCATCCCACAAATATACCTTCGTCTAATGCTGTCTAGGAGAATCTTTTCTATTTATACATTATTGTATCGATATTTTATTGTGTAACGAATGAAGACATTCCAAAATTTCTTACTGTTGAAATAAATTTGTTAGAATTAAATCGCAAACGAGATTGTAATGTTGAGGTGGGTAAAGGAACTTTCTTCGTAATGTTACAATTTATCTTTTAGCGGTACATTGCAATAGTGCTGTATATGAGTTATTATTAGCTGTATATATTAGTTATTCTGATGAATATTAAATTCTATAACAGCTCTACTCTAGCTAAGTTACTTTCGCTATAATTGTATAGCTTTATTGCTTTGAGAGTATCAAATCCATACTTCCATATTAATATTATAAATGTGAAAGTGTGTTTGTTTGTTCCTTTTTCATGTCGCCACATAGCTATTCTATGATATGGTTTATTTGCTGGGAGATAGGAGGACGTGAGAGTGACGTAGGTCGCGTTTTAACGCGCTCTCTTATTCCCATGAGAATATCGATGTTTTATTAGTTGATACATAGTAGTTAAAGACGCTGTTAATAGATACTACTACTAATGAATACTATCAGATGCTAATGTTAATTCCCTTTTACCGTGCGGGCGAAGCCGCGGGTAAGAACTAGTGTTATTCTATATTCGAAATTTTAACATTACAAGAGTGCTAAGTCCATGTATCTGTTGATGTAATGCTTATTCTCGAGCGTTGAATGCATTATACCTGATTCAATATAAACTCAGAGCACGGAGTCAGTACCCACCTTGATAAATCGTTAGCCGAGGCCCTACCATCGTCGTTGAAATGTACAAATTTATGAGCTTTTAATTTTTAATGTCGCAACAAAATATTTCATGTTACTTTAACGTTAACTTTGTATATTATGTAAATATTTTTTTACACTGTGCCGTAAAGATTTTTTTATGTCAGATTAGTATAGCTTCATCCTATTTCTTTGTTCTAGAATGTTAATATGAATGTTATGCTAGAGATTTTAATACAAGATACGAATGATATTGTCAAATTTGTAGTCATCGTTAACTGATTTTATATTGTAATAGAAATGTCTTCATAAAATAGCTTAAATACTTTTTCTTTAAATTTTTGTCTATCTGTACAGTATATTATATCTTGATTAGAAATTCTAGCAGAATCAATGTCCGTTGATGAATTTATTGCTTTGACAGAGTATTAAAAAGTGAATTGTAAGATTTTAATCGTGCGTGCAGTGAATGTAACATTGCTAAGAATCCAAGTGTTAAGCAAAATTCTAGTGAAGCATGCATATTAATATGCTCATTGATAATGCAAATGTGATATAATTCATTTACGATATTGTCCAGTATTTTGTTACGTCGAAGCTCTCCCATCGATACGTTTGTAAATTGATTGATGTGTAAAGTATTTCTTTTAAGTTGCCGGCTATGGATTGATTAAATCATCACAATTTTATTCAAGCTGTGTTTTATTTTTGTATTATCGTCATCGTCAACCCATTATTGTTTTACCCACTGCTGGGCACGGGTCTTCTCTCGGAATAAGAGAGTTACAGGCCATAGTCCACCGCGCTGGCCAAGTGCGAATTGATGGACAGTAAGTATTTTTGTATACTTACCTGTATTATCTGTCTTATAATATTAGAAGGCTTAAAAAGTTCGGAATATTAGGGGTATTTAGCAAAGATAGATCTCCCGCCGCGAGAGAAGCGGTCATGCTCCAATAGTCTTGTATTCGGTATTCGGATTCTTGTATATATGCAGGAAGTAAAGAAAGCTGGTAGCGTGATTCAGAATACTGGTGGCGCGATCTGTTGATGAGTTGCAAGAAGTCTCCTCAGATAAATGCGAGACTATTGCCATTTATTACGTCAATAATAATGTCGGAACATATATTTTGTTAATGATAAATTTAGAGGCATCTCGTTTACAAGTCACTGTATTTTTTTGAAAGGGGAACTCAGGCGGCGATCCGATAATCGATATGTGAATTGGAATTATAATGATTTTAAGAACGACACAGCAGTTGTAACGTCTTTGCTTAGTTTCTCCACTTCCATGAGTACTTTTTTATTTATCAATTCACATACATTTTAAAGTAGTTATTTATTCCGATATTGCAATCACGTTGTGTACTTTTATACTTAATATATAATAGTGATGTGACGAATATTCGCATGTTTATAGATATTCGCATTCGCAAGATTTGGTTCGAATGTTTTTGAAATATTTAATTGCAATGCTTCGCAAAAAAGGTCGCCAAATCTAACTTGAAATCGAACTGCATTTTGATGAGCAAAAATAAAAGCTCAAATCTATATCCTCGGGCCCCTTATACCATAAACTGAAAAAAAAACAAATTCGCATTCGAGAATATCGGTAACGAATAATTAAAGTGTTTTGAAATGCATGAAGGTAAATTTAAACCGCATGCAACCGGACACATAAATGAAGATAGAAATACTAGGCTACCATAATTATTGAGGAGGTAAACGATTCTTTTTAAGAGAATCTGCATCTCTCGCTCTAATTAAGTGAGCGGGACGCAAATAGGTTTGGTACTAATGTGCGAGGAAGACAAAATATACTATCAATATCTTTTCATAAGGATGGAGATACATTTTTCTCTCTGTTACGCATTAGGCGGTAGTATGAAATATATCGCAAATGTACTAGGAGAAAATAACTACAAGGTAGGTGAAAACTTTTAAAAAATCCTGCATCTCTCTCGTTCTAATGCTGGATAACTAAGTGCGAGCGGGTCACAAATATACTAGAGGTTGCTTTTCAATTAATGTACATTTGACGGTAGTATTAAATTTACAGGCCCAGGGCCTTTATTAGTGTTTTTATCAATAATAAATTGTTGTTGTTTATATATTTTTGTAATTTCTCCTCATATATATAATATATTTTTATTTTTTTCATAGGTGTATAAGATGTATAAGTTACTTGTATATCATAAAAGTTTCCTAATTGTGATTACAAATACATATAATATTAATAACAATTTTGTGTATGTGTGTATATTAATTAGTGTCGATAAATTAATATATGATGGTAGGCAGGTGTAGGTTGACAAGGCGAGGAGAATATTTATTATATTTAGAGATTTAGAGTTGTAATACAATAGAACATTGCTATTTAACATATTTTTTATTCTTCTTACCTTATCAACCTACGCCTGCCTAAGTTATATCGTAATAATTCGCCTTATTAATACCTACTTGAGTAAATATACAAAATTATTATAAAAAACAAAAAGATGAATAAATAGACCGTTATAAAATATATATGTTATAAAACTTTCGCGTTACTATTTTAAAATATATTCTAAAAAGTGTTAAGCGAAATAAATTATTAAAAAAGCAAAAAAAACTTACAAAATTTAATTTTAGCAGTCGGGTTTTTTATTTTTATATTATTTTCTAGTTGATATGCGAGTTTATCACATAGTTCATTTGCTTTATGTATAAAGTCGCGAAACATATGAATAAAGGTGGGATATGGAGTCGAAGACAAATAATAATAAAGACACTAATAAAGGCCCCGTGCCTTTAAATTTAATACTACCGTCAAGCGTATGAGATATAATGTGAGTAATGTACATTAATTAAAAAGCAACTTCTAGTATATTTGTGTGCTGCTCGCACTTAGTTGTACACCTTTAGAACGAGAGAGATGCAGAATTTCTATAAAGTTATCATCTAACCCATAGTTATATTGTGCTAGGACATTTGTGGTATATAGTTATAGTACCGTGTAACGTGTAAAAGAGAGACAAATGTATCTCCATCGTTATTAAAAGAAATCAATTGTATATTTTGTCTTTCTCGCACATTAGTATAAAGTCTATTTGCGTCCCGCTCACTAATTTAAATCGAGAGACGCATAATCTCTTACAAAGAATCGTTTACCTCGTTCATAGTTATGTCGCCCTAGTAATTCTATCTCCAGTTACGTATCGCGTTGCACCCGGTTAAAATTTGCCTTCATACACTTTAAAAACGCTAGAAAAATTAATAGCATACCACTAGACATTCTAATACCTACAATTTTATTATGTGAGCTCAATAACAATCTGTATATTTTTTATAAAAGTACACAACGTGATTGCCATAATATAAGTAATGACTACTCTAAAATTTACGACAAATTAAAAGAAATTGAGTATACGCATTTGCGAATGTTCAATAAAAGTGTGTGTACTTATGTACACGCGTTAGAAGTTTAATACTTCTTCAGGGTAACAGGATAAAAAAACAGATAAAATCTTTTTAAAAAAAATATTGTTCATCCTATTCTCATCATTTTTTCATAATGCGCCTAAAGAAGTATAACTGCGTGCGGTACTCGGGGACTGCCGCGGTAAAGCTATTGTATACCATTTTCATTTTCATTCAACTTCATGCTGTGACTTTTGTGTGACGAATCTCAAATTTTCACTCTCATCATTTTTTCATAACGCGCCTGAAGAAGTATAACTTCAATAATAACATTCATTACATCACTAGTATATATAGTGTAGTAGAGCAGTGATAGCCCAATGGTTTAAGCTTGCCCTCTCGATCGGGTGGTCCGAGGTTCAAACCCAGGCACGCACCACTGATTTATGTGCATATTAGAAATTAATTGTCACTGCTTTTCGGTGAAGGAAAACATCGCGAGGAAGCCTGGGAAAATGTGTAGTGTGGTCAAACATAGATGTATTAAAACAATTTAATTTCACTAATAAATTACACACAAAATACAAAAGTTATAAAATTGTTGTTTTACAAAAATAAAATGCAATTATATACCTACTAGAATTCTATAAATATATGTACTTTTAACAACTACAAACCAACATTTTCAAAGATATAACAGTACATAATTTATTTTTGGTAAATAATACTAGTACCACTGAACATACGCTAATATTATAAATAACCTCATAGAGATATATTATAAATGGCATTTCTTTACATATATTTTTCTCTCATTAAATTAAAAATCAACCACACCAGAAATTATAAAAGTAAACAAAATAATTAAACTTAAAACCTATATAAAACCAAATATATTTCTATAGGTGTATTAAAAATATAATTATGTAATACGGCATCCTTTTGCAGAATGCTTCGTTAATTAACGTCAAGTTTGACTTTATATATTTATTTATATAATAGGATACATGTAACTTTTCAGACTAAAATTATTATTATTATAGTATTAATGGGATGTGTATATAAAAAATCATTGCGAACCGAGATGTGTCTACATTATTTCTTATGTATCAAGACGATAGCTTTAAGACAAAACTGTAACACAACTTCAAATTCTGCCCTACGAAACAAATCAATACGGCCATTCTACTAACGCCAATATCACTCTTTAGCAGTTTAATCAAACCTCACTGTTATGAAACTCTAATTTAATGTAGCCTTTAAAAACTTCATGTTCCTCGCAGGTCATATATCAGAAAATATTTACATACCAAAAATTATAACGAAGTCGTCGGGCCCTAAGAACAAAATCGTATATAAAAAATTACCAATTTACAGTATGAAGCTTTGTTAGATGTAATAGGTGATTGTAATAGCTATTAGAATGACTTTCCATAGATCGTCTTTCTCGGCGTAAGTAATCAATGTTTGTACGTCCCAAAAACTTCTAAGCTTCATACTGTAAATTGGACATTTTTCATGTACGATTTTGTTCTAGGGGTCTGTCGAAATGTTAAAGGATCTTTTTTATTACGATCCTTAATAATTTATTCCTCTGTTTCAACAGTTACTGACGAAGACCTGGCTAGAGCCGGAAGGTTGTCTGGCTTGGGTGGTAGCGCTGGTTTCTCAATATGTAGTGAACTCAGTTCAGAATCAGCTATCTCCTCATAATCCTCTTCTTCATATTCCAAATCTTCTGGTACATCGACTGAGTTGTCCATAATAACACCCTCTTCACCGACCCTGTATAAATTGAATACTTAATGGTTGTTGATTGGTTGATAAATGATGTTAGAAATCAACAGGGTACTGCTTTAATAACAATCACATATTTAATAGTAGTCAACTAAGATTTTCATATTTTATTTTTTCTGACTGAAGTAGCAAACGAACATGCAGTCCACCTGATGGTAAGTGGTCACTGCCGCCCATGGACAACTGTAATCAACAACATACAGAACAGGGGTTCCATCTGAAGTCAATCACAGATGCGTTGCTACTCCCGAGGACTATGATGGTCGCCTCATGTAAAAGTGTACAAATATTTAAAATTAACTTATTTATATTGGGAAAGCGTTGTGCACTAAACTCTAGGGCACAAATTTACGACCAACAGTGTACTCAAAAAAGGTCACCTCGAATATTTATATACATGACGTTTGTACTTTAAAATAGTTAACGCTTTTACAGTATATGTGTACCATAAATTTAAAAACCATTTAATCCTTTTAGCAGAAGGATGAAAGTTCTTTTGAAAAATTGACCATTAAAGCGTATGATAAGAGTAGATATGAAGTATGTTTACCTTTATATTCCACACCACACTGAAGAAACACATACACGTTAGCACCGACATGTAGAAATTGGAAGCACCCAAAGCCAAATATAGAGATATTTTAAAGCAGTATTTGTTTTTCACAAGAGACCCGATAAAAATACAAATAATATAATAACTTACATGTATAATAACTTATATTACTTGAGGATTTAGTGTATGTGTAATAATGTTATGTCATAATTTTAAAATACTTTTGTACCAACTAAAGTATACGCTTAAGGTTTATGCAAATTGGAGGAAATATAGACAATTAAAAAGTCGAAAGTTTTATCAATTCCGATTTATTTAAACTTACATGTTTCGGTTGAACATAATATGATAGCTAGCGTATAGCTAAATACAGTGTATACGGGTATTATATATCTTAGTTATTATATTTCGATTTATGTTTCTATGCTATGTTATGAAATAAACTTTGATTAGCATTAACTTATGTCCTCAAAAATATATCTAAAACACGTAATCGATAAAAAAATATTCAATAACACCTTAAAAAGTCTAACAAAATAAAAATTTACAATTTAAAAATAATATGGTGTAAAATAATCGTCGTATCCCTGGGGAATGTCACATTAATAAAAAAAACTCTACAAAAATATCTCACAATACTAACTTAATGATAAGTAATATACAATTCGTATAAAAATTAATGTTATTCCGGAAAATAAGGAATATAGGTAAAATGCCAATGAGGAATGCCGAATGCTGATTAAAAGGAATGTTTACCGGCGAATCTGTTATAGCGCACTGGATTACAATTTAATGGCGACACGAAGCAATCAATATCACATACACATCCACACTCAAGTTATTGCCAATTCCCACACCAGACAACTACTCCCTTTATAAAACATGAAAATAATCCATTCAGAATTCATTACTTTAGTCTTAAGTCTTAACTTTCGGTGCACACATACAGCCGTTCCACATATAATATATCATACACGAAAATTTGAATTTGAAAATTAATAACTAAATCCAATTTTAAAGTATGCCTCAATATTTCCAAGGTTCAACGCTACGGCTCTTAGCTATTATGTGAGAAAAACGGTCCTTGATTATCAGAATATTTCTTGTAAGATCTCACACAGAATGGCAGTATCAATCTCTAATATATAGTACTGGAATCATCGAAGCTACTGTCTACATTAAATAGCTTTAATTGAGCATAAAATCAACGATTTTTTATTAGAAAAGAACGTTATATTCATCATTTTGTATTTATTAGTACAACTGACCGAATAAATAGAAGTAGGCCTATATATATTATATATAGGATATATTTGAATGCGTGTACCGAACAAAGACTGCCAGATAAAACGAAAATTAATATATGGCTATAAAATTATAACTTAATCGAAACCTCTACGTTTTAGTGCTTTCGAGATCTTCGTAATTTTTCATAAAACAAATTTTAATTCAATATAAAACGGGGTAGTTGCCAACACATAGTGTACGCATCTATCACTTAATCTATCTTTCGTTGTATAAATGTATAAAAACATTGACATATAATACTAAACACGATAAGTACTAAGTTAGCGAAGCCTGATTTTCAATACGATCATTACCAAAGAATGTTTAATGGTCAAAAATTATGTTTAAATTGATTCTTTGACTAATCATAAAGATGAAACCCTATTTAATAAGTTATCCTTAATATTACATTCGTTAAATACAGTACAAGTATTATTACAGTATTTTACTATACAGAGTCATGAGAAATTTGATTTTTATTTCTAGGTGCTTGCTTTAATTATTTTTATTTAAATTATATCTCATTGTTCCGAAAAAGAAAAAAAAAATATTGGTCTCAAAGCGTAAATTTGAATTTACCGCTGATTAATTTTATAAAATATCTTCTATAAGATTTCTTTCATTTACGCCAATCATTTAATTAAATATTCAAATCAGTTACGTTTTTAAATTGCATTAAAAACCAACCAATTTTATGGGTGATAAATTAACCTTATGTAACAAACGGATATGATAATATTATAATTATCATTTGCCTCAAATCCTTAAGTAAAGCAAACCGAATCTTTTTAGGCAGTCAAATTTCCAATAACTCTGTACTGTGTGTAGCCCCACCAGGCCAGCGACAGACAACGGCACATCTAAAACCTTCACCAGGCGACAGTATAAATAGCACCAGAAATTGGAATGAATATGTCATAAAATATAATTTTTTTGTGTCCCTTTGAAAAAGTGCTAGAATCCTACGTGATTCCATTGTAGTGACACTATCATAATACGTATTTCCGGCTTATAACACGCTGTCATGTTTGAAGAGACTTGTAATACAGAGATAGTTGACAAGATATATTTCAACTTAGAATGCGTTCCATTAGTCATTCACAAAGTTCACAATCTCGACCGTAGTTTTTCCCGTTCCACTAGCTTGTGAGCGTTACTGACATAATCTGTAGTGGAACGATCACTTCGACCCACCTTTATAGATAGGTCGTCGTGAGCTTCGCGTGGGCCTAAGTCATGACATCATGAGTGTCGTTTTCGTCGCGACCACAACGACCGCAGTCGTCTTGCGGAACAACGTTTTGGGCTTGTGAAAGGCTTCTGGAACGCGCCCTTAGACCTACTTTATCTTAAAAATGCATCTGGCTGACCTCTGTATACCGCATATGGAACGTTAATTATAGATGAATTAATAATGTCAATTGCTGTGCCAAGTAATGTGTGTTGTCGATCTTCACCTTTGGGTAAGTATATGCCCAGTATTGGACTTTAAAAGTCTAATAGATAGAATGACCATTTTCTAGATTCCATTTTATTGCTTATTGGTACTTTAATATCATCTAATAACTAAAAAAATCGGAATTAATAATAATTAGGTCCCAATACAACACTGCTGTTATAAGCCTGAAATAAATAACAGGAGTCACTGCAGTTCCAGTACAATGAAAAATAAAATTATGCTTGCACATTCATAAGAACCGGATAAATACAGAAAATATACTGATACATTTTTTATTGAAGTAGCAAAGCAGTCCACCTGATGGCGAGTGGTCCCTGCTGACAATAGACACCTGTAAGTAACTTCATACAGAACAAAGGTTCTATCTGAAGTCAATCACAGATGCGTTGCTACTCCCGAGGACTAATATCGACCTCACTGAGCCGTGTCCCATACAATATCCAATCTTCCAATCTTAAAAATAATTTTCCAAGCATCGATCAAGTGTTCAGAGCGCAAACGGAATTATTATACAAATAAGCAGTAAAGCGTGTATAATTATCAGCTGGTGCTATTCATACCCGCCCACACCTTATAATACATGAAAATACATGAAAATTGGTACATTGGTACAGGAATGTAAGACAGTCAAACATTATGTATATACTTATATGTATATCTGCTTAATACGCAACTTTCATTAAAATGTAATCATTGAGATAGGTATATAAATAGTGTAAATAAAAATCGTTAACTGGTACGTTACACAGAAATAAAATAATTCGTAACATTAGGCTACATTCAAACGATTGATGAATATAGAAAAGTATGATAAAAATCGTTTAAATTTTTAAAATAATGTTAAGAGATAAAACCTGTGGTACGGATAACCTTACGTTTTCTATCTTGTACCGTTTAGGTGGGTTTATAATTAGCAATTCGATGACGTCGATTTCCGTTTGAAATTGACAATACATAGGCTTATTTATACGATATAGGCACATACCCCAAGCTCAGTGTCTACCGGGATCGATGTTTTGATACACAAATATATAAAAGTATCCCCGCTTAAGAAGCATAGACATTACTTGTGCTTAAAC